>CM070738.1:17470691-22270691 GCA_036346245.1 Bonia amplexicaulis | reverse complement strand
CTTCAGTGATTGACTATGCCAAGTCCTTATCCTTTTTCTCCAGATGTCTCCCGTTACATGGGATTCAAGAGACCAGAGTTCTTGTCCTTTTATTTTGAGGTTTCTGGATGGGATTAAAGATACCTTCAATTTTCTTCGGTATTTCAACCCTCTCTGGTACATTGCGTGCAGGCACACGCGACTTAGTCATACTCTTTAAATCACTAAAGTGGTCGGACAGTTGGTTTGCTAATACTTACAAGTCAATGATCTTCTGGACTTTTCTGTTTGCTTTACTAATGCGCGGGTCATGTGCATGGATTTCCATAGCTTGCCACGTAATTTCCCGATATTTTTCATCAAGGGATTGATTTCCTCCTCCTAATGTTGAAAAACTATCCTCATCGAATATACTATCAGTGAAGCGTGCGATATGTAAATCTCCCGTCATGGGGTCTAAATACCTGATTATGGATGTTGTCTCATAACTAACGTATATCCCATACTTTCGGAGATGACTCATTGCAGTACGTTGTGGCGGAGGTGTAGGTACATAAGCTTTGCAACCAAACCTACGGACATGAGAAATTTTCGGTGCTAACCATTGCGCTAGTTGCATAGGTGAATGGATGTTATATACCGATAGTATAAAGTTGATGAGAGCTGTTGCATGCAGGACTGCGTGTCCCCAACATGTAGTTGATAAATTATAATTCTACAAAAACGGTCGGGCAATAAATTTAATTCTCTTAATTATTCTCCCTTGAGTCCCCCTTGAGTGACAGCAATTATTCTCCCAACGGCCGACGACCGCGGGTATATTTCTGTAATTTCGAATAAAAATAGATTATTCGTTAAAATTTTTCATGCTCAGCCGCTAGGAATGCTATTGCTACTTTGCCAGCCTCTTGCAAGTTCGCAATCACCCATACGTCGTTCGATTTTTTGTTGTAGAAAAAAATATATATATATATATATATATATATATATATATATATATATATATATATATATATATATATATATATATATATATATGATAGGGGCACCATGGTGTCCGGGCATCAAGTCTCGATGTCTTTGGATTGCTTTTAGATGCGTGCTAGTGTGATTGAGACTTTACATCCATGATTGATTTAGCATGCATGATATATTATATACTATTGCACTAGCATGCATCTAAAAGCAATTAAAAGATAGAGAGGATTAGAGCCGACACTAAGATGCCTGGCACTATGATTTCAAATGCATCAATTTCATCTAAATTCGGGTATATTTTTGAAAATATCGGTTTAGGGTATATACTCATCTATAATAATTCAAAGATACATATATGGTGTAAAGATATTTTCCTTATATATATATATATATATATATATATATATATATATATATATATGAAATTAGGCACCGGGTGCTCGGGCACCTTGATTTCAAATGCGTGAATTCAACCCAAATTGTATATGTTTTTGAAAATATCGGTTTAGGGTATATACCCATCTATAACAATTCAAATGAAACATATACCTTTGAAAAATATACTCAATTCAAAGTTTTGAGCAATTTAGATCACATGCTTTGCTAATTTATATATATAATCGCACATACCTATAATCAAACTATCAAACAAAAAGGCAACTACAGTTCAAATTTATGTTCGAACTTGTTTGAACTAGTTAGTAAACTAGTTAAACTTGATATCCAAGAAATTTTAAAATTTTTCGCACGCGATACATACCTATTTTAGACTTATGGTGTCCAAGGGCAGGAGCACTCGTTATTTTTTTATATATATATATATATATATATATATATATATAAGAGGGAAAAAAAGACGACGAAACTGCATCCAGCTAATGCCAGGTGGCCAGTTCGGCAACGCCGAGACGGCAAGACCAGTGTTCGAACCCGTGCACCGGGTGCAGTGGGCCCCAGCACTCCACGTCATCTATTGGGCTGGGCCCCACCGCCCCTCACCCTCCATCCGTGGCCCCCAATTGGACGGTTTATGTGGGGGCCACCTCCGTCTCGCGGGCCCCGCACGCGCTGCTTGGCTTCGGGCTGTTTGGTTGGTCGGTCGGCTCGCTGCGTGGTCGAACCCGTGCGCCGGGTGCAGTGAGCCGCCACCGCATGATGCGTGTTTCGGTGAGAGAGGAGCTGCGTGGATGGTCCGGGGAGCCGGTCCACGCGTGGGCTGCGCTCTGGAATTTGCTGTGCTCGAGGAAGCAGGACTCACTCAAAGCGCTGTGCTGGCCTGCACTTCGCTCCGTGCTGTTTGCCTGTACCTGAACAGGTCCATGTTTTGACACTTGCTACGTACTACTACTACTACTACTTCCGTAACAAAAGGCTTTTGAAGGGATCAAATCAAAGCGGCCGACCAAAAACTCAAAAGCACACGATATCGACACTGCATGGGGAATGCACGGCAATTTTGGGTTTCAGGTCTGTTTTTTTTGTTGTGTTTTATAGCTTTTAGGTGTGATTTGTGATTTTTAGGCTGTTAGTGTGAGAGATTATAGAGTAACAAAAACTCACGTGTGAGTTTTGCCGATATAAATGAAGTCGGTACAGTATGTACTATAATTAACTAGTAGACACTATTTTAAAAAATATTCTGTTTAAAAATTAGTTACTGTAGAAAAACCGAAAAGCAGTTTTTAGAAGCTGAAAAGAACAGAACCAACCTACGGTCATTTTCGACCAGGTTATTCGACTTGGCAGGAAGCATTTGGCAATTGGCAGACGTTTCTTCGCTCGCCGCTCGACCATGTCTTACAAGTTTACACCTTACAAAACATAGAAGAAGAGAGAAAAGGAGGGGCTCGGTGGCACGCACGTTTGTTGCTCGGACTAAATTGGGCCCAGAATTTTGTGTGCCGGCTCAGAGACACCCAGTTTGCCTCTCATTCTCATCGAGCCCATTTACCCATGCGTTCCGCAGAGGCCCAACAGATGGGGGAAAAGAGCCCACCAACACACGCATGGTGTTCTTTCTTCTCCATGGTAGAAGGGTGAGTCGAAGTTTCAGCTTCCAAGATTGGCCATTTGCTATTCTAGGCAAAAAAAAAGGAGCTACCTTTTTTTAGCTTCTTCTCTCCCGTGATGCTTTCTCGGGCACAAGTTTTAGCTCTTTCCCTCTTATGGCCTCCTGCAATCCAACCACACGTCCGCTTCCCCGCGATTCTTGGGGTTTGCATGGGAGCTGGAAGCAATGTGTACGGAGTGAATAATTTGAGCCCTGGACGAAGGAAGGAAGAGAGAAAGAAAGGAAATCAAAATCCCTCAGTTTTTTTTTTATTTTCTCAGGAACGTTGGTGGTGATCCGTTCTCTTGTTCATGTCGTGGGTATTATTCCTGCAAGTACCCTACCAATCTCTCTCTTCATTTTGATCCTTTTCTGTTTTGGATGTATCCATTGCAAACATCACGCCGAATTGATTAGAGGTTGATGGTCACTAGCCTTGGCAACTCAAGATCGTGATTGGCTTTTCTTATTCCAGATCTTCCAATAACTGAGGAATTGGCGCAAGAAGTAATTTGGCAGAAGACACTGAATTTGGAAGGCAATGTCTAGCTTCTTTGGTGTTCTGGTCTCTGATCCATGGCTCCAGAGCCAGTTCACCCAAGTGCAGCTCCGAACTCTAAAAACTAAAGTAAGAACTTAGAGCACTTTTCATCCATGCGAACTTCTGCTGTTCCCTAATTGTGTAATCACATTGCTACCTCTTATGTTTCACTGTAATAGTTTGCGTCTGCGAAATCGGATGCTGATCATGTAACTATAAAAGATTTGCCACCAGTGATGGAGAAGCTTAGGGGCATCCATGAGGTTCTATCTGAGGAAGAGATTAGCAAAATTTTGAGCGAATCTTATCCCGATATGAACCAAGCAATAGAATTTGAGCCGTTCCTTAGGGTAAATTGGATCATCTTGGCTTACCTTCTATTAATTCTACCTTTTTATTTACATATGAAAAAAATTCGTTGAATGGTACCATCTTGCAATTTGTTAGGAGTACTTAAGTCTTCAAGCAAAGGGGACCAGCAAAACAGGAGGCAAAAAGAAGTTGAAGGGATCTGTGTCATTTTTGAAGGCTTCCACCACCACTCTCTTGCATGTCATAAATGAGTCTGAAAAAACTTCTTATGTGAATCATATAAATAATTTTCTGGGAGAGGATCCTTTCCTGAAGAATTTCTTGCCACTGGATCCTGAATCAAACGATTTATTTAATCTTGTTCGGGATGGTGTGCTACTTTGGTGAGTTTGTTCTTATGAATTTTCATTATATTCTTTTAGTACTAGAACATTTCTTCATTTTAGTTTATGATAACCCTTCACTAAGGCAATTGTTGCCCTATCCTCTACTGAATCAGCAAATTGATCAATGTTGCTGTTCCGGGCACAATAGATGAGAGAGCAATCAATACAAAGAAGGATCCTAATCCGTGGGAGAGGAACGAGAACCATACCCTTTGTCTCAACTCTGCGAAGGCCATTGGATGCACTGTTGTTAACATTGGTACACAGGATTTGATTGAAGCTAGAGTATGTTTTTTATGCTACTATTGCATTAACAAAGGTTATTAATATATTTCATGTATTATTTTCAGTTACTATTGAATAATTCAACTTGATATGATTTTTCCTTGTGTTCCTATCTAAATTTGAACTAGTAAAACAATATACATAATGACGTTTTTTTACTACGTTGTGCATATCTTGCACTGCAATGTAGGCAACTACAAATTTATCAAATGAATGTTTGAGGAGCATTCCATGTCGATGATCTTAACATTTTTTGTATTAAACAATTCTTGGATGAGGATAAACGTTATCTCTTTGGTAACCAATTTATTATTATTGAATCATTTTACATTGTTTTTATGTCTGAAATACCTTATGCTTTTTTGCAGCCCCATCTAGTTCTTGGTCTGTTATCCCAAATCATAAAGGTGTGTGCGCTATAACCACCATTAGTATTACTATGTTAACTACTAAAGAAATCTTCAGCAATATAGTATAATCAGAATAGTGGCGAATGCTACATCATTTGCTACCAAATACGGTGGGCCATTTACAATGTGTTTTGTTGTCCTCGTCTCAGATACAACTATTAGCTGATTTGAATCTGAAGAAAACACCACAGTTGGCGGAGTTGGTGGCTGATGATAACGGCAAGGTTTGAATCATCAAGAACTTGTATGTGCATGCATGTCATCAGCAAAATCTGGCTAATATAAGTTGCCATGATGTTACACAGGAAGCAGAGGAGCTGGTCACCTTAGCACCAGATAAGATGTTGCTCAAATGGATGAACTTTCATCTCAAGAAAGCAGGGTACAAAAAAACTGTAACAAACTTCTCCACTGATGTTAAGGTATGCACATCATAGTAGTAGACCTGCATACTATCCTTTATCATGTCAGGATGACACAGACCTGGACGTTATACAACCTGTAGGGCATTTTTTTCATATTGATGAAAAATACTATGTCTTTTATGGCATGTTTATGTAAGGTTGTTAAATCATTCTACATCTTCACCACATTTTCAGAAATGCTTACACAAAATGGCGACAACTGTTTTATATTTGATTTCAGTCTCTCGTGTCTTATGAATAGTGTATTTGCAGGATGGTGAAGCGTATGCTTACCTTCTCAGCACCCTTGCTCCGGAGCATAGCTCAACAACCATGATAGAAACTACAGATCCAAATGAAAGGGCAAAGAAAGTACTCGAAACCGCAGAAAAGCTTGAGTGTACAAGATACGTAACACCTAAAGATATTGTTGAGGGTTCTGCAAATCTCAACTTAGCATTTGTTGCACAAATATTCCAGCACAGGCAAGTGGCATGAACTGATCTTTCCTATTTTCTGATAAATTTGTTTTGCCCCTTAGGTTTTCAGGTGAGAACTTACAAGAAATATCATCAATTTTTCCTTAACCAGAAACAAATTACTACGGCTTTATAATTTCAGAAACGTATATGTTCCAAAACATTTTCCCCTTGGTTAAGCATAGTGTGAAATAATTACAAAATTTGTGCAGAAATGGTCTATCAGACAACAATGTGGCTCCCGTTGAAGATACTCCTGATGATGTTGAAGCATCTAGGGAAGAGAGAGCATTTCGCTTGTGGATCAACAGTCTTGGAACTGCCACTTATGTGAACCATTTGTTTGAGGATGTTAGGACTGGGTATGCCCTATCTCTAGCAACAGCTTAACCATTCTTGATATATATTTTGGTATCTTACAAAATTTCATTTGCAGATGGGTCCTGCTAGAGGTGCTTGACAAAATTTCTCCAGGATCAGTTAACTGGAAGCATGCATCGAAACCACCTATTATCATGCCGTTTAGAAAGGTGGAGAACTGCAACCAGGTTATCAAAATCGGGAAGGAGTTAAAATTTTCTCTGGTAAATGTTGCGGGAAATGACATCGTTCAAGGAAATAAGAAGCTAATTCTAGGTAAATCCCTGCATATATTTTAGCTTCTTGGATATATTATTTCATTTGTTTCTTATGTACACCGTACAATATTCTTTTCAACTCTTGTTCACTTTGTTACTTATCGACTTATCGTGGCTAGAGTTTGTTACTTACCCTATCCTTGTCCCTTGACCCATCGTTTAAAAAAGGAATAAAAACAGATATCTCCAATTGTCCATATATGATTAGCTGGTTTTATAAAAGTAATCATTTACCAACAGGGGGAAAAGAGAGAAACCACACACAAATAAAAGTCTTGCTTTTGTAGGAGGTATTGTTTCCCATTAGCTGCTATTTCATCCAAGAGAGCAAAAAAGGGAGATAAATGGGTAAAGATTAAAGAAAACCTTAAATGAATTTATGAAATTGGCATTTTGAGTTTCCAAATATTTTTTCTAGCATTGATATTGTTTAAAAATATTCTTATTTCTAGCTTTCCTGTGGCAACTCATGAGGACCAGTATCCTACAATTGCTAAAGAACTTGAGATCCCACTCTAAAGAAAAAGAGATCACAGATGCTGACATTCTCATTTGGGCAAATAATAAGGTCAAGGAATCAGGCAAAACTTCCCATATTGAAAGCTTCAAGGTTCATCAACATTCCCCATTTTGCTAAATTTTACTCAGCTCGTCATGGGCATGCCCTTAAGCATTTGTCTTGATTCTCTAGGATAAGAGCATAGCAGACGGAGTGTTCTTCCTCGAGCTTCTAAGCGCTGTGCAGCGTAGGGTTGTTGACTGGAACATGGTCAAGAAGGGAGAGGATGGTGCGTACCTTTGCTCCCATGTACACCATTCTTGAGTCAATTTCATATTTTCATTGTATGAACTTCTGTTGCTTCATGATTCTCTTATCGTTTTTTTTTGTTGCAGATGAGGAGAAGAAGTTAAATGCATCATACATCATAAGTGTTGCTAGGAAGCTCGGGTGCACCGTATTCTTGTTGCCAGAGGACATAATGGAGGTAACATGGGAAAATTGGTTTGGTTCAATGAACTCACCAAGTTCAGAAATTAACAGTAGTCATCAAACAAATCTTAGCTTGACCTCCATTTGGTCAGCCAAAAAACAGGCAGTAATTTCTGCTTTTCGTTTTGTTGTGGCAGGTAAATCCAAAGATGATCCTCACTCTTACTGCAAGCATCATGTATTGGAGTCTGCAAAAGCAAGGACCTTACCAAAGCCCCGGATCATCAGAATCTGCAGTGTCCCGAGCTCTTCCAGAGGAAGAGGAAGAGGAGGAAGAAGAGGAAGAAGAAGAAGAAGAGGAGGAGGAGGAAGAAAGTATTGAAAATGGTGTCTCCAATCTGACCACTTGACGAGAACGTCGCAGGAATGTCCACTAAATATACATGGTGGAGTTGCTGGTTTTTCAGGAATGGTTTCTTTGCAGGGGAATCAAGCAGCTGGCATCTGCAAAGGAGAAAATTTTGGTCTGTAGTTGATTCATTCTTATCATGCCAAAGAGCAGCGACTGAAGTTGTCTGTATCACTTACTTGATAAATTTCTGTGCAATTGCGGCCTAAAGCTACTCCATTTTCTAAAGTTGAGTGCATACAGTTCTTTTTCTGGGGATTTTCCGACCCCTTGGGTTTCTGCGCAAATCGAACTCAATTAAAATATCAACCTCCAGCTAATACTCCATCCATTGAAAAATCTAGAGCACTTTATCTATCCTAGTTCATGCACAAACACTCGATCTAGCAAGCATGTACACGCTAAGATCATCACTCCTCTCACTAAACACGTAGGTTCTCATAGAATCCGCGTAGTGGACATACCTATTATATAATAAAAAGCTGATGACACACGATTTGCAACCGGTAAGGAAAAAAAAGATAAATGTGCTATAAATTCTATATAAAAAGAAAAACGTATAGCCATTAATTTCGTGGGGATTTAATTTTGAAGGTTTTGTTTGATAGTTGACTTAGAGATATCAAAATTTACAATAATTCTTACATAAAACCATCTAGCCTTTAATTTGATAGACGTAAATTTTAAAGGCTTAGATTTGAAAGTTGGCTTAGAGATATATTAAGTTTAAAAAATAAAAAAGATAAGTGGCATTATCTGTACTTTGAAGGTTTAGAGTGCGTAAATTTGCTAGATGGACCCATCCCAATCATATCTTCCAATAGGGGGAGAGATCTCAAAACAAATCGTGTTAATTAAATATGAAATCTAATATTTCAAATGTGTTTTGTTCGCGAAACAGGAATTTTTGACATTTCTCCTAGACTATCAATCACAAAATAATGTAAGAAAATAATAGATTGAATACATGAGATGGGGGAACTCCTTTTTATTTTCTTTATTACTTTCTCCTTCAAATATACAAATTACAATGATTGAGATTCTCTATTTGTAGACTAAGTGATAAGATGCCTATTATAGATCATGCTCACAAGCGTAACGTCAGGTTTTCTAACAATCATTACTACTATAAAAGAACGAGTTGGTGATTATACATCCGTTCTCCTCTAACCACCATTCCTTCTACTTCTTACCACTCTTACTTCCCAACCGATCAAAACAACCCTCTTTCATAGCATGATTATTTATACATTTAATAAATTCCGTTGCAACGCACGAGTACATAACTAGTAAGAAAAAAATAACAGCCAAAACATAAACGCACGTAGTACGGAAGACAATATCCTGGGGACTAAAAGGTACTGCAGACAGCGATCCTAGCGAATTGGGGGATGTGGAGGCATCGGTTGTTCGACGTAGGGCTGTAAACGAGCCGAGCTCGAGCGAGCTTGGCCTTCCAGGCTCGAGCTTGGTAGAAACTCAAGCTGAGCTCGAGCCGAGTTCAAGTTGGGGTCCGGTCTTGAACCTGGGCTCGAGCTCAGCTCGGCCTAAGCTCGAGTAGGCTCGAGCTCGGCTCAGTGAAGCTCGATAACAATTAAAATAATTTATTATACACTATTTTTCAATAATAAGAAAATTTTAAGTTCGAGCTCGGCTCTAGTAAACTCGATAACAGTCAAAATAATTCAAATATACACTAATTTTCAACAATAAGAAAAGATCTAGTTCGAGTTCGGCTCGAATAAGCTCGGTAAGAATTAATATGTATTACTATTTAAGCTCGAATCGGAGCTCGCGAACTATTCGAGCTCGGCTCGGTAAACCTCGCGAGCTCGAAATCAAGCTCGAGTTCGACTCGTTTAAAATTCGAACTAAACTCAAATCAAGTCTAGAACAAGCCGAACTTGAATAGCTCGTGAGCTTTGAGTTTTTTTTTACAGCCCAGTCATGGGCCTCCCAACGCGCAGAGGCGCCAGCGCCGTAGCGTTGCTTCGTGCAGTCCTGCTCTTTGGCGGTCGGATCGAGCCACGGGAACGCGCGGCGCCCCCCTGCATGGACGGTGCACCGGGCCTTCCCTCGCCGCTGGATCTCGCGCGGATGGCTTTGGATCGCGCGCACCTGCTATGAAATGCTGTAGTGCCGTAACTGCTGCTGCTGTTCGCCCCTCGTTCCTGCCCTCTTCACGTCCCCTCCAGTAACCCACGGAGGCTCTACGAGTCATAGAAGTGGATCCCGGTTGGCGGGACGGCGGGCTCGGCAAAGAAGACAAGCAGTGAACCAAATGGTCTGGTGTGATATATAGCAGCAGCCAGCAGACTATTCCGCTGTCCTTTATTCCATGACGACATACGTACATAACACAGTGCATTAACATCAGTCACACTGATCAATATTAAGTACACCGGAGAAAACGAAGACACGGATCAGCTACACATATAACCTTGCAAGAACGCAGGGCTGCGCTCTCCAAAATCACTGTGCAAACGCGTACGAAAATACGTACATACACCTGCCCTTTATTGACCAAACCGAGCTTTTATTGACTACGTACGTACGGCGACATCACGTACAGTACGCTGCATCGGGTGTTCCATATATCAGTTGTGGACCTCCGCCTCCGGGCGGTACATGGGCTCCGGGATCTCGTCGGCTCGAGCGCAGCACCGGCAGCCGCCGTAGTACCCGCGGCCGCAGCAGCCCCACCGGCAGTACCCGCCGCCGTGGCCGCCATGGTACCCTCCGCCTCCGCTGCCCGGGTAGGGGTAGCCGCCGCGACCTGGGTAGCCACCGTGGCCCGGGTAGCCGCCGCCGCCGCCGCCACGGTAGTAGTCCTGCACGTCCGCCTTGGTCTCCCCCTCCTTGGCCTCTGCATGAACACAAACGCATGCATGTAAATTAATTAGCAGCAGCAGAAGTAGATTCTTAGCTTAGTGACGATTCTTCTCTGATAAATTAGTTCAAAACTAGTGCGCTAGCTCACGAGTTTCTTCAGCTGAGGCGACGAGGAAAGCAGCAGCAACCAGGAAAGCAGCCACAAGGAGAGCCTTAGACGCCATGCTTGATCTCTTCTCCTCACTCACTAGTCACTGTGTATAAGGTTCTAGCAGTGTGTGCTGAGAAGCTATGCATGCAGACCAAGAATATTTATAGGCAGCAGGACGCCTCTGCCAATCGGGGCTTGGAGTAGGTAAGAGGAGCCGTGAGCAAGTTGACGCTGTCGATTGGTCGTCGGCATGCACGTAGGGCCCATGCGACATGCATGAACGTTAGCGGTTGGGGAGATGGATGGCATTAACGCCTTCGTGCATGCAAGTAGCAAGCAAGCCGCACTATCCAGCGACAGCGAGTGTAGAAATATTAGACACGCATGCAGGCATGCTGGATGTCTAGTTTTATGTCAAGTTTGACTCGGAAGAATGGATGCATTAATCAGCTCGGGTAGATATTAGACACGCATGCAGGCATGCTGGATGTCTAGTTTTATGTCCAAATCGATCGAGCTCCTTCTGGATAAGATATCTTTCTTCTGAATTAGTCGAGGGAGAGGAAGAGAAACATGGGCGGAGATGGGCCTCGGGCACCGGCCCAAGGCTCAGAGAAAAAATTAGTACACCATAAAAAAATATTATACAGTAGATATATCCGAGTCTTATTGACCGGCCCGAGACTATTCTCGGTCGGCCTAAGACTATTCCCAGGCTCCCAGTCGGCCCAGCAGAGTGAAAGTGGCCCAATGGAGTTGTGCATGCGGAGCGGTAGCGGCTTTACGGACTAACCATAACCCTAGCCGCCTTCGCGGCTTTGCCAGTTCATCGCTGCCTCGGTGATTCGATCTTCCCTCCGTCTCCGACATCCGGACTCCAACCGCCTCTCCGCCCCCCCAGCCCCCCCCGCCTCCTCTCCCGTGACGCTGCGTCGCTACCCCGCCTCTCTGCGCGCCCGCTTCCTCTCCGTCGCGGCACCACCCACCGCGCCCACGGCCCCACCTCCTCCTCCCGCGACACCACCCCCGCCCCGCCTCCTCTCCGCCGCCACGTCGCCCCTCGCCTCCTCGGCTCCTCTCGCGCGACGCCACCCCACCGCCACCGCGTCCTCTCCGCCGCCCCACGCCTCCTCCGCGACGCCGCCCCGCCTCCTCTCCACCGGTCCGCCAGCACCTTCCCGGACCCCACCCCCGCCTCCTCTCCGCCGCGACATCGATGCTTACCTCCTCGGCTCCTCTCTTCCGCGACGCCGCCCCCGTCTCCTCACCGCCAGTTAGGGCCGTGCATATTTCAACCGAACCGAACCGGTCAACTTGGTTTGACCGGTTTTCGGTATTCGGTTCGGTTTTTATATTTTGGGTTTTTTTGTGTTCGGTTTTTTCGGGAAAAACCGAATAAAAACCGAAATTACCAAAAAAAAAAAACAAAACGCACATGAGACTGTGATGCGCTCGCGTCTGTGCGGCTGTGCCCTTGGTTCATGGGTCCCTGTCAAGGCATGAGGTCAGCACGAGCCCAATGGTTGGCTCCAACATCCACAGTAGAAGAGAAAAGAGCTCATGCAGGAGCCTCTGGAGTGCAAAGGCCAGCCCTGCGAGCTCCAGCATGGCTGCTTCTCCATTTCAGTACCAATCCCCTGAATCGCATGTTGTGGATTCATCCATCATGTATGACGGTACACTCACCGAATCACCAGTCTCAATTGGACAGTCCTCTTGCAACTTTGATCAGAATCGGCGCACAAATAGGAGATTATGGAGCAATGATGATGTGGATGTTTCTCTGAAGGATGGCTTGTTCATATATATTTCGTGTACTTGTCTCGTTAGCTACTATATCGTTTGCAATTTGCGTCAACTTTGGTAAATATGGTATTTACCGATACCGTACCGAAATAAATTGGGATTTACCGATACCGAACCATATTTTTAAAAATACCGTATACTACCGAACTAACAATACCGTATTTACCGTATATACCGAATATACCGAACCGATTTTACCGAACTAACCGAACGCACAGTCCTACCGCTAGTCCGCGGCACCGCCCTCGCCTCATCTCTGCCAGTCCATCGCGATGCCGCCCCCACTCCTCACCGCCCTCATTCCCTCAACTGCCGGTGCTAGCTTAGTGGCTCCCGGTGAGCGGGTGAGGTGAGCTTATAGATCTGACTCGTCTTTTTTGGCTATGTTTTATCTATTTTGTCGTATCGTTCAACATAGAATTCAAATTTTATTTCGATTATGCATTTGTGTTGTACTTTTGTTATACCTCAGTGCTGATAGTATTTGATGCTAGTTATAGACTTATAGCCCCCTTAGTTTTGGGCCTGAGGCTCTGAGAAATCCTAGCTCCGCCACTGAAGAGAAACATAAGATCAGAAAGCAGTGCCGTGGAAAATGGATGTACGTACATGGTGATAATCCAAGATATGCGAGATGATACCTAGACACACCCATTATGCTTCGATTATTTGCCTTAAAGTTGGTGTGGTTTCAAGGATTTGCTATGCGTGGTAAGAAATCTTACGCCTCAAAGTTGAGGAGTTATTTGATTATTTGGCCCTTTCGCATTTTAAATTAATTCTAATTCGGTTTCCCTTTAACCTCACTTAAAATGACCGAAATGCCATTGGCTTCTTCTTCCTTGCCTCCCCTTTGCTTGTCTGTCTACTCTTCTCTTCTCCTTTTTCTTCTCTAAGTCCAGCCAGCCGACTCGTTGTCGCGCCATGAGTAGTAGGACAAGCAGGATGTGGAGCATCAAGCGCGAAGGATGCACTCGTACATGCCGCTGTCCACTCACACAGGGTGAGGTAGGCGAGGCCGTTGTCATCATCGATGTTCATGGCATAGCTGCCACAGATGCCCTCGTGGCAGCTGTAGCGGAAGGTGAGAGATGGGCCCTGCTCGTTATTGATGAGTCCCGCTCATTATTGATCTTGAGGAGCGCGTCAAGCACCATCAACCCGTAGTCGAGAGGTCGACCTAGTAGTCCTAGAGGTAGGGTGTCATCGATGGTGAGTCGGGGTCCCACAGGTAGATTGAGGTCTTAGTGTTGGCGGGCTTCACTGAGGGTGGCAGTAGCGCGGGTGAGGAGGAGTGGAGCTTGGAGGCGATGAGGCGGGAGGAGAGCTTGAGTGATAGGAGGGCGTGTGTCACCAGCGAGGAGCAGAGGAGGGCAACGACGACAACCATCGCTATGGGATTTGGGCTCTGTCAATATTGACATCATCGATGAGTCCCCACTTGTGGCCTTTTCGGTGGATGTTGACCTGCTCGTGGCACGACGGTGAGCTGATTGGCCGGATTTGGAGAAGAAAGAAGAGGAGAGAGAGGAGAACATAGAGAAGCAAAAGGGAGGCAAGGAAGAAGAAGCGGGGTCATTTCGGTCATTTTAGGTGGGGGTTAATAGGGAAACAAATTATAAATTGATTTAAAATGTAAAAAAAGCAAATAATCAATTGGTTCATCACTTTGGGGTATGACGACCAATATGTTAGAGGTGTACAACGGTGTGCTGAAGGGTGTGCGCTCTCTTTCGATCATCGCAATCGTTGATGAGTGTTGGAACTGCACCGTCGGCTACTTCGCTAACAAAGTCATGATTTCTAAGAAGCACATGAATGAGGGGAGGCAACTCTCAGAGGTTATGCAGACGTACATGGAGTAGAAAATGGTAAAGGCTTGTTCGCACATCGCTCAAACCATGGATAGCGTCAGGAAGAAGTTCGAGGTCCGTTTGAGGGAGAAGTACATCATAGGCCATGCAAGAGGTATCACAAGCATGCATGCATAATCGGTGAAGTCGCGACCTGCATGTGCAACAAGTTGATGCTCCTTCATAAGCCTTGCTCCCATGTGTACATCACGTGCGCTATCGGCGGTAGTCCATTGTGAAGTACATTTCAGAATATTATGACATCCACTATTTGTGCAGGACTTGGAGCGCTAAGTTCAACTCCTATGGAGTGGACATACATTACATGAACCTTGACCGGGGAAAGTGAAGTGGCTGACGAACAATGCATTGAAGCATGGATGACAGTCAACGTGGCCAGTGGCAAATGCACGTAAGTGTAGGCTATGCAATACAACAGGCCATTCTATGAGGAGCTGACTGAATAGGCCCACTTTGTCGGCCTCCCGATAGACCTATCGATTTATACCAGCTGTGTACTTGTTCATTATATTTGCACAAATGTAACGCTTGTAGTAACCTCGTCTTGCTTGCAAACAGTAGATTGTATGTTCACCGAGTGGGTGGATCCATTGTATCCAATACCCGCCCAGATTTACATCCACAAATTGCACATCTATCTAGAAGAGTTGTGCGAGGAGCTCTAGACCAAAAGTGCCAACAATGACGAGTTTCGCAAGTAGAGGATCAGGGAGAGGAACAATGAGGAGGTCGTGCACCTCGATAGCGACTACCACCTATATTGCTGTTGTGTCAACCCGAGCTACAAGTGCGCCTGCCACTACCGCGACAATCTACCACATCTATGCCGGCCAGATGACCGCCACACCATGTGGGTGTCATACGGTTCTACATTTTCGTTGTAGGCCTGTTCTAATTCGCGCCTTCATTGCGAGGTGATATGTCAGACTATACGTGGTCTATTTTTATATTTCTTTTCAGTAATGTATATGCACTACTTATAGGATGGAGTTGTTTTCATCAACCCGTCCAAACTATTATCCGGTGCAAACAACGAGTCCGTGTGGGTTAGTCGCGTAGACGGTCTTCTGTGCGGGGCCAACCAGCAGACTGTCGAGCCATGGGGACCACATGCCAGCAGACCTGTCGAGCCAGGGCACCTCGACAACCGCCCACGTGCAGCGCCTCGAGTCCAGAGAGAGGATTATTTTTGTAAAAACGGACATCCAGAGCCATTTAGAAAAAAAAAGATTGCTAGATTCTTAAACAGTTCTGTAGAAATTAACATACGTTCATCCGTACAGGCAGACTTGCACACTAGAGATTTATTCACTCGTCACAACGCTAGATAGCTTTATTAGCTACCCACAGTACCCTGCAAGAAGCTTCCAGAACATTCTAGCTAGCCAGCCAGCTAGCTAGTGGCTTCAGGGCCGCGGCCGGGATAGATCTAGTTGTGCACCTCGGGGCGGTACATGGGCTCCGGGATCTCGTCGGCGTGCGCGCAGCACCGGCAGCCGCCGTAGTACCCGCGGCCGCAGCAGCCCCACCGGCAGCCGTGGCCGCCAGGGTACCCTCCGCCTCCGTGGCCCGGGTACCCGCCGCCTCCGTGCCAGTCCTGGACGCCGGCATTGTTGGTCCCCTTATCCGCCTTGTCATCTGCACGTACGCAACCATGCATATGCATGCAAATGTATTGGATGGTCAGTTCTCGCCCATGCACTTACGTTAATTTTGCATTAGTACGCAATTCAGAACGCGGGCTATATTTGTAACGAAGAGCAGAGAAGGAGCTCACGAGTTTGCTCGGCAGCGGTGGTGAGGAGGACGGCCGACGCGACGAGGAGAGCGAGCACGAAGAGAGTCTTGGACGCCATGATCGATCTTGCAGCTAGCTGGTTCGGTGAAGAGGATGGTTGCTTGTGTGTTTGAGAGGACTGAACAGGTTCAGGTCTTATTTATAGTGCAGAGTAGCGCCGATGAGGATTGACAGATAAGTATGGGAGCAGGAAGAGATGAGGAGTGGGCAGGGCATGCATGCATGGATCAGAACGATCTAACATCTATGCAGGACAACAAATCGTTGATCGGTGGTGCAGATGCATATGCAATTTAATTGTTTGTGCACATACTTGTTCACATGCGTATGTATATGATATGCCTGAATGTTTGATAGATCGAGCAACTTCAATTTTGTACCTTACTTTCTAACTAGAGTACAATTAGTTCTTTTCTAAATGTAATCATGTGGTGGCAGCCTATAAGAGTGATGAGTATTTAATATTGTTTGTGTTGATTGAGTTTGATTTTTATTAAATTGTATTTCGGGATGTGCTTCTCTGTAGAACTGGTCAGACCGGCCTGGGGTGACGGTCTGATCGGTGAAGTGTGGCCGGCCATGTTAGGTGGCTTGACTGGGAGGTCTAGGGCGGACTGATCGGCTTGCTAGCCGTGGTCAAACCGGCCCTTGTGAGATGTTGAGTTGAGTCTGTTTTATGGTTTTGGGTGTTAGTCACGACGAGTACTGTGCAGTGTTAGTCATGGGGTTTCCATATAAGGGTTAGCCATAGCGTAGATCCATGCATATGATTTACTAATGGAGAGTTAAGTGCATGTCATTTATGTTTGGATCAATTACTTTGTTCTTTGGTGTGCAGGTGCTTTAATGATTGTTGCGGCTAGCAGCAGACTGAGGCTACGGAAGGGGTCTTGAGGCCATGGCATATCGCGTAAGTCCGGGTGAAGCAATATCTCAAGCCGAGAAATACGGAAGAAAGATAAGAGTCATGAAGAGGCAATACGTGCTTACGATGTGCCGATTGGACTTATACATTTCAAGTAGAGATGTTCCTTGAGCAGGCGTACGATCTTGGCGACAAGGCATTGGGCATCATGAACTGTAGAGTGATGTTGGTGTGCCGTGGGACTTGGGCATTTCAAATGGTGATGCCCTCGATGCAGACGTACGATTTTGGCGACAAGTCATGGGGCATCACATCGTTATGAAGACTGGCGGGTGGTAATTGAGAAAATTATTTGAAACCAGGTGGAGTGGTGGTTTGCAAAACCGCAGCATTAGTTTAAGTGGTTTAGATTAATCTTTGTGGATGGCATGTCTGATCAGGCTTATGGAGCATTTGAGAAGTCGCACTCTGAAAAGTATGCAAGTGTGTGCAATGCTAAAATCTGTTCATGTGTGGGTTACCAGATTTCTCCAAATATAAGCGGTGTGATCCACTAAGGAGTGACTGGTTTAGTGAGAGGTGATGAGCTTACACTATATAAGCCTTGTGTTGTGTTGTGAGAGGTATGCCTCTTATGATTTAAGAGATTAGGGTTAGGGTTTTCTTATATTGGAGTCTTTTATGTGTGCCCTAGACTTAGAGCTCTACTATGCTGAGGGATTGGCTGTAAAATATTTCTCACTAAGTGAAATGAATATCCAAAATTTGCCCAAGTGAGTTGTGATATGAATCCCCTCTTGTGATTTTGATTTTCTTGGTCATCTTGTTTGGATTTCTCTTCTCTTGAGTTTTTTTGGTGCCAAAGACATGTAAGAGGTGTAGATGTCTTCTAAAGATAAGATCTCATCCTATTAGGTATAATCTAGAGGAAGTTATTGAGTTTGCTTGATTTTTCTCAAGAGATGTGATTTTCATGTTTTACTCTTATAGGTGTTTTGGATTAAATTTGTGTTGTGTTTTAGCTTACTATGACATGTGAGAACCCATATCAGGTCACCTAGAGCATCTCGGACTCATAAGCAAAAGCAGATCGATATTTCACTTCTTTGCCCGGTTTTGATAAACCCTTCACTCAATTGGAAAAATGTCATAACTTTGACAATGATTCTCTCGATCGTTTATTAGAATATGCTCGTGATATCCTAGAGAATGTGCATACCAAGTCATTTGAATCACCGGATCAAAAGTTACATAGATTTTAGAATTTAAAACAGCGATGGAATTAATGTTCATTCGCCTGTTTTTACTGTTCATTTCGGTCTGACCGCTACTTGCCAAAGGTCGGTCTAACCGCTATCATTTTTGGTCTAACTGCTAGCCATTTCCTGTATGACTGCTAGTAATTTGAGGTCTGATCTATGAGAGTTTGGATTTTTTAGATTTTTTGTATTTCTTGGCTTAGGGTTTTGATGATATTATGAATTTGATTTTTCACTATATATTATTATTGATATTTATGAAAAAAAATTTAAAAAATCATTCACCTTCTTTGACTGGTCGTGCTCGATCCTACGCTAGCTCACTGCAAGGACACAAATGGCACTCATTATATGTCTGCCTCTCTCTGCCTGTAGCTAGCTGAAAAGCATGCCCACGTGTACTGACAACCAAATTGCACAAAATTTCGATCAAGCTAACCTGTGGCATGCATGAAGGCGACAGCTACGTATATGACTTAACAAATTTATGGTTTGATCTTTAACAGTTCAGACTGAATCTCACCCCGTCCATGGCCTGAAACTGGGTAAAATTTGCACTAGAAGGCTTCGTCAGCATGCATCTACTACCTGGTCAGCAGTCAGCACACTCAGTACGAACCCATGCTCAGCTTGCTCCTATGGGGAACGTACTTGGTTACTTGCATTCATTCCAATCACATGGACAACGCACACCGGACACCACTTTGCTTTGGCATCTCTGAATTGAATTTCTGATTGATATGAACACGATGAGTTACCTCAGGAGCAGGGACGTGTGACACGCGCGCGCTCCTCTGTTTGACTCCTCGCTAGCTATTCAAGTTGCCCTGCTCCTGCTCCTGCAAGGCTTGAGCCGATCGATCAATACGTTATCCCGTCTCAGATTCAGTAATAGGAGGCTAGCTGCAGCCAGTGGCGGAACCAGGATTGGATGACGCCCCGGGCTAAATTTCGATCAAGTAATAAGCTAACATATTATAAGTCTAGAACTATATAGCGATATAACAAAAAATACATCACAAATACATCATTGATGACAATGCCTTGCTTCTCTTCATTTTGTAATTTGTATCTTTAAACCTTAATATTTAGTTCCTAAATAGCAAATGTAAAACATTGAACATATGTTACTTCATCTCACCATTCTCCTAAATAGAAAATGTAAAACATTGAACATATGTTATTTCATCTGATTATTCGTACTAATTTTGAAACATAAAAGATAATTCTTACTAATTGTATTCTCATTGCATCAACTATCAACAAACCAATTTGGAAATTTGGAAGCATAAAAGGTTACTTACTACTTACTAAACTACTACTACTAGAGTACTGATGTACAGTTACTTACCTGCTCCGCTGCTCTCCGCTCTGTGCTCGGCGACTCGGCGGTGGGACCGTGGGAGGGCGGCGGACTTTGGGGCACCTGGCGGCAGTAGGCAAGGGCGGTGGCGGTGGAGCGCGCAGTGAGGTCAATGGCGGCGGTGGGCGCGCGTGTCGCATCGGGAGCAAGTGGCGGCCGCGGCGGCGGACCGCGGGGGCGAGGCGCAGGGCGGCGGCGGCGCGGGGCGCGGTCGCGTCGGGAGCGAGGGCAAGGCGTGGCGGACCGCGGACACGCTGCGTAAGCGGGGCGGCGGCGGTGGGACGCGCGCGTCGAGTCGGGGGCGAGCGGCGTGGCGGGCCGCGGACGCGCGACACAAAGAGGGCGAGGCGGCGGTGGGAGCGGTCTCGTCGGGAGCGAGGCGGCGGATCGCGAACGTCGCGGCGCAAGCAGGCAGCGCCGCCGGCGGTGGGGCGCGGTCTCATCGGGAGCGAGGCCGTGAGGATGAGGCCGCCGCCGACCGCGACGCGCGGGCGCAGCGAGGTGGCGGCCGACGGTAGGGCGCGCGCGCGCAGCGAGGGCGGCGGCGGCGGCGGGCGCGTCGCGTCGTGCCTTGCGTGGATCGGAGTGGCTGGTTGTATTTAGGTTTCCTTTTTTTTAGCTGGGCTCAGCCGCTCAGGTCTTGATTTGTTGGATGCCTGGATGGGCTGTGAAAGATGTATGGGCTGTAAATACTGCACGCTTGGGCCTGCTACCAACGGGCTGCCGGGCTGATCATTTTTTAGACCTCGGGCTGGGCTGTTACTAGATATATTTAGAAAGGAGTACTAATAGGAGGTAGTACTAGTAATATTACTGGGCCTCGGGCTATAGCCTACCCAGCCCGAGGCCCAGTTCCGCCCCTGGCTGCAGCGGTGTCGTTCAGTGCACGTACCAGGTCAAGCTGGTACAGCGGTGCATCGGCGCGGCTGGATAGTATACAGTACACTATACATCACGAATGAGCTAGTGACATTGGTCGTACACTCAAATAGTTTATTACTTTCATAGACGCTTCTTTCTTCGAACATAGCGTCGTGTTCTTGAAGCTGGTGTCACTCAGCGCCTCCTTACGTTTCAAATGTAGCGTGGAAAAGAGGAAGAGATATGCTAAACAAAGTGTGAAAAAAGACAACGCGGAATGGCATTGATTGGGTCATGGGCTATGGTAGAAGTACTACCGTATCATGTGTCAGGATATGATCATCTGCAACGTGGATGCACAGTGAGTATGCAATGTAACAGGCTGCAAAGCCTGAGCAAGCATTCAAGCTTGCCAACGTCATCGCATCTCGTGTGTACAGTAACAAAAAGCTCCATATCCAGAACTCCAGATTACCTCCACATTTCTTTTTGACACTGGTAAACCATATGGAGGTCGTGAATTTAATGATAGTGAATAATTGATATTTGAATTGCACTAAAATTTATATTTGTGAAAGTTTCAATCGACTATGGCAAATCAACCATGACAGATCGACGATGGCAGGGCGAGCATAGAAGAACGACCATAGGTGAACGACCACGGTGGAACAACCATATCTGAACGACCATGGTAGATCGGTCACGACTGAACGATCATGGTGAAACTACCATGTTTGAATATCGATCATATGAAACAGTGAACCGGTCGAAGAGCCACAGTGAATTAGTCGATAGTCATAGCCTTATGTTGGGCTGTTCGATTGGTAGACTATGACCACAGTCGGCAGTCGGAGGCGTCAACCGCGATCGGTGATTGATAGTGTGAGCTATAATACCTTGTCGATGGTTATAGCTACAGTGTTTTGCCGATGGTCGTAGAACAGTAACAGGTTGATACTCAGAAGCTACAACAACCGGTCAGTAGTCAGCTACAGTACCTAGTCGGTACTAGGTAGTCGATGCTACAGTGCTTGGTTGGTAATCGGTAGTCGTAGACTTTGCGGTCGGTACTCGAAGACTTTGTGATCCGTAGTCATAAGACTTTGCGGTCGGCAGTCCTAGACTTTGCTGGTCGGTAGTTATTGACTCAGTGATCGATAGTTAAATGCTTTGCAATTGGTTGTTGTAGGCTTCACGGTTGGTACTCATAGACTTCAACTGCTATGATGCTTGTGATTTTCGAGTGTTCTGAGTAGTCGTAATTTTCGAGTACTTATAGTTTTTGAGTACTCGTTGAGCCAACGATTTGACCGGCCTGTGCATGGCGGTTATACAGGTCGTAATGAAGGGTCTGAGATTGATTTATAGAAAAGCGTGGAAATTGTGGTCATGGCTGGCCTGGTTGGTGTTAATGGATGGACCAGGTTGTGATATGCGAGTGGAATAATGTCGGTCAAGTTAGAAAGAAGTTGTGCCGAGAAAAATATTCTTTGGTCTTTGCATGTGCAGGTTAGGCATGAAGACGGTCATAGTCGGTGACGAAGAGGACTAGGACTAGGATGAAAAAATCTAAGGCTCAGGCGGTCGAGGATGTCACAAGGTGGTCGGGCTCACACTGGAGCATGTGGAGATAAAAGATAGATGCTGCGTGGAGAAGCTACGAGAGGTGCGGTCCCGAAGGCTTCGACACGAAGTGGATGATGCGTGGAGAAGCTACGGTGGTGAGATCCTGGAAACTTCAATACGTGATGAGTTGAAAGAGTTATGGATTGAGTCCATACCTAGGAAAGCTTAGAGATGATTAAAAACCTATGTTTGGAAGGGTTTCGGGTCCCTTGATTTTCTGAATGGATAGAGTCTGTAATTAGAAGGTTTAGAAATATTGAAAAACCTGTATTTGAAAGGACTTCGGGTTCCTTGATTTTTGAAAGAGATAGGATTTCATATCCATGTTTGATGATGACACATTTGGGGCGTTAGCCTATAAAAGCAGGGAGAGGCTAAGGGTTAACACAAGACTTTAAAAGGGTTTTGGTGGAGAGATTGAAGAGGTTTTAGTTTCTGACTAGGGCTTTTAGCAGTGCTTGTGAGGGGACTTTGTAAATTTATGAAAATCCAGCAATAAATATCATCTTGAATCAATCTGGTTCGTGACTTGCTCGAAGAGTGCTAGTGACTACAGGTGGATTGAAGCTTACGATGACGTGCAAAGGTATTTGAGAGGTTCGACTTTTGGTGTTGAAAATTTCGAGTGTGTACAAATCGGTCAAAAATCAAAGTTGAGCGAGTAGTCGAACACTGAGCGATCAATCGGGTAGTTGAGCACCGAGCGATCGAAACCTTCACCAACCAACAGGAGATTCTAAAAGCGGAGGCAATCGTTCACCCCTATCTAATTGCAGTATTCAATCCTACAAGTGGTATGAGAGCGGGTTGCTATGGCATCAGTGAGGCAGCTATGTGGAGTTCTTGGTCTTGATAAAAAGAAGAACAACGACCTCACAGGCATGTGTTTCATGGCAAGCAACAACAACAATAACGACTACAGTGATCCCGATGAGGTAAGATCGTCATAAGATGAGCTTGAAGATCCTTTGGTTAGAATTGCTATTGAATTAAAAAAGATCAAAAATAAATTGAAAGAAAATAATTTTGTAATTGAAAGCTTGAATTTTGATATTAATAGACTTCGAGCTTTTATTCCTAAAGATAAATCATGTGAGCCTTGTCAAGTTTTATATTGTAAGTTTGACATTGCTAGATCAATTAATGCATCAAATTTGATTCAACTTAGTAATGTAACTGATAAATTTGATTCTCTTAATACTGAATGTGAGAAATTACTTGCTTGCTTTGCTCTTGGTACAATTGTCTATGCTTATGTTCTTAATGATTTGCTTGTTACCAAGAAGAAATTGAAAAGGATGAAAGTTGATTTTATTGCTAGTTTGCTAGTGCAATCCTTCTGTGTTAAGAATCTTATGTCTAGCTAACTCTCTCCATGTAAAAGATGTGAATTACTAGAAGCTAAGCTTAATTCATCTCAGAAATCAATTCAATAAATATTTTATCATGAGACACTTTCTTGCTCTAATTGTCCTAAGCTTAACATTGAAATAGAAGTATTTACTAGACAATTTAATGATTTTGCTGAAAAAAATAGATTTGCTCGGTCTTGTGAATCAATCTGTTAAATGCACGGCTTGTCCCTCATTGGCTAAAGAGAATGAGTACCTTAAGAACACCTTAAAGAGATTTTCCTTTAGTAAGAAAAAAATTGAATATGATTCTAGATCAATCAGAAATAAGTGTGAAAAATCATGGTCTAGGATTTAATTTTGTTGAGCATATCAAAAATAATCCTCCTAAGGTTGTTAAGTTTCTAGAACCTAAAAAATTTGAAGTAAAATCTGAACCAAAATAAATTGTGTTTAAATCTGCTGGTGTTGCAAAGGAGTTTTCTACCAAAATGAATATTGTGAAGTCATCAGATATGACTCCTTATCAAATCAAGTATCAATGCACTCATTGTGGTAGAGATGATTATTTGATTCAATTTTGCTTTTGAAAAGCGAAGAAAGAAAAGAAAGACATGTTAAGGAAGCGTTCGCGAGTGGAGTCTGTGCAAGCTCCTTGTTGTCACTTTGCTCGAATATCAAAGCTAAGCGAGCGGTCGAACACTGAGTAATTGATCAGGCAGTCGAGCACCGAGCGGTCGAAACCTTGACTGACCTCCTCTGATTACAGTATTCAATCCCACAGACACAATATGCATGTACTGCTCACTCTAGCAGCTGCAGACTTCAGTTTTTAGCACTTCAGAGCTGCAGTTTTGGGATGCATGGATTATGCTATCTGCTGCTATAGCAAAGTTTCTGCTTCAACATCACCGGATTTCTCTAACAGCATCATTACCGATATATAACATGTCGAGTCCAATGCACTGAACAACTCACGGAAAAGCTTAATCTTGTAGGGAAAGACGGGCATCATTCAATTTTTGAGAACTTAAAGTAGAACTCTGGACTCACATGTGCCGCAGCATCGTTGGCATTTATATACAGGATTTCCATGAACAATTCAAGTGCTCCTCCAAGAAAGTTATAAGGGCAACAAAATTGACGCGTTCTGCTGAAAATCAACCAACAAAAAGGGAACTGACTGTTTCATTCAATAGAAAGGCCAAGTGCTTAATCGCCGGGCCACAACCTTGACATGTACTTGTCATACAACTTTGCTGCTCGCTCTAGATCGCCAAGCTCTGCGTAGCAGTCAGCTATTGTGCCATAAGCCTCAGTGGAGCCAGAATCCTCGCCCGTTTCGTTGGATAGCTCCAGAACTTTACAGTAGCAGTTCATTGCTTCTCTGTATTTTCCCAACCTTTGCAGCGATGCACCTAACGAAAAACAGAATAGCTAATGAGGAAAATACTCAAATCTCGTAGTAAACAACAATCTTATGTTTAAAAGATCCATGTACCTTGATTCCCACCCCCCGCCACCCCAAAAAAATTATTGAGGTTGACAAAAGCACTGCAAACGAATGCAACTTGAACAAAGCAGCACGTAACTGTGTTCAAAGGAGTAAAGTCTGCCACTATTTGAGTACTGTAGTTGCTTAAAGTAATTCCTGAGGTATGCAAATGTCCTAAGTTCTAATCAAGCACACATGCAAATAAAATCCTCCCATGTCCAGCTAACTGCATAATCTCCCATCAATTGGAATATATTGGATAACGTTTTACTTCCAGATCTTGACATATATTCTCCCAGACCCAGAGTGTTTGCAAACTAATGCTTTGCCTATTATAACTAATTGAGTAATTCAAATACGGAGCAGCAATAAAATTTCTTGCAGGAGTAACTAAGATGCAAGGATGGGCAAAATGCAACCGAGATGAAACAACATCAAACATTATGCTCGTTCTTGGGAAATTCTAAAATTCTGGCATTCCCCATTTAGCTAATGGTTGGCACTTGGCGCCAGATTGAGGACACCAATGCTGGTACTAGTTCTGTCATCCACCTTTTAGTAATTATGCGCCCTAACAGTCCAATTATACTGAACCGGGAGGGCACCTGTTCCTTGTCTATGGCCAATTCTTTGAACAGAGGAGGGCACAATACTACTTTCTGTACTTTTGTTACCACAGTGAACAAAAACATATATGATGGTCATTATCAGGAAGAAATGAATCTAATCCTTCGTGCAGCTTTCTTCTCCTCAAAACGATCTCCTATGCTCTCTGCAAGCTCCAGAGCTGTCCTGAACTCCATTACTGCTAATCAAGATCTTGATTCCTAAGATAATTCTTCCCGTTTCTCAAATTTTCCATCAATTGCTGCTTCCTGGGATCAACAATGACTTCAGTTTCTGTTGCCTTCCCAACTGGCGCATAAGTAAGGCCTGGAGCAAACGGACTCAATCTGCGCCTGTCTTCTAAGTGCCGTATTAATCTGACGAAGTTGATTATTCAGCCACTGCAATTCCTCCTTTCTTTGTCGTGCTAACAATCCTACAGGTGTAAAATCGCAGAGGAAAAACAAAAATAGCAAACTGAAAGGTGGCTCCCTTCATCAGATTCATACGTTCATCTTGGCTTGCGAGAATGAAGGTTTGCATATCTTACCACCAGCAGCAGCTCCTATTATAGCCACAGCAATAAAAAAAGTGGCATATTGGCGAAAGAATTAGCTGTCTGACGCGTCTCCGCCGATGCCTGAAGAGGCGCATTAAGTATCGACATAGTTGAAAGAACAACAGCTTTCAGCTGGTCAGGATGTGCCATTTTCTGCAGGGGCAAATTTCACAAGAAGATAAAAAAGTACGGCCAATAGCTGCACCTACAACACAATGGAAGGGAACCAAAGCACAATGTTTGCAAACTTGAGGTTGGGAAGAGTTAAGTAAATTAACAAATTAGCAACATACAAGTAAATTAACTCAGGTTAAGATAATACAGTTTGCAAACATGTATGCACGAATTACTTGGAAGTTTGAATCGTGTAATTGCATCCCTACACGTGAAAATAATCATAGCCGTCTGACGTTTATTTATATATTCATACACAGAGGGCCTTGAAGGTGTGTGCTCATGGCTCGCAAGTTATAAGCCTCTCTATATGCTTCTAACTGGGACATTACAGCTTTACCGAAACTACAACCTTGAACACCTTGCGAAGTACAAAAGGTATCTGGGATGGAGTTATTATCAGCCAAGTGAGGCCAACTTCTTCTCCAGCCGCTTTGCTGAGCGAAGGGCCTCCAACGCCTCTGCCTGCTTCCCTTCCCGCTTGAAGGTGAGAGCCTTCATTTTCTCAGCCTTGATCTGTTCCTCAAGCTGAGTTCTCTCACTCTGAGGCTTGCCAGCAGCCGTGACGGTTGGCCTCGCTTCCGCTTTCTTGGAAGGTTGCGGGTTGGAAGATTGCATGGACAGATCAGTGTCGCTCCAGCCGATGGATTTTAGGGCAGACATGATTTGAGGATCAAGAAGATCCTCCACAGCCGCATCGATTGCTTCAGCCGACTTGCCTCCAGAGTTCGACCCATGGCTATCTGACTCTTCCAGTTGGCTCTCCAGTGACTTGGCCAGTTCGAACTCTGCATCTGCTTCTGCGGTCTTTCCTTCCCTCCGCAACTTGAGCGCATTGCGTTTGTGAGTGAGGGATTCACGTTGGATTTTGAGACGGTCTCGGCTAGACATTGCTTTCTGGGGCTGAACTGACTTGTTCTCTTGCGCTGGAGGGGCAAAGGCCAAGGCGTCAGTATGGCTGCTGGCACAAGCAGGTTGCTGGATCAAATTGCTCTGTTGCGCAACGGATGTAGTTGAGTCATCCGCACCATCCACACTGTTTTTTTGGGCACCTTCAAGACGCTTCTCTAAGAGTTTTGCCAGTTTCAACTCTTCTCTAGCTTCTGCCAACTTCCCTTCTCTCTTAAAAGCAACTGCTTTTCTCTTATGAAGTAAGATCTCATCTCTGAGAGTGTCGTCTCCATCTCCATGTGTCTTCTGAGGTTCTTTATGATCAAGTACATCAGAAGGTGAATGTGATCCTTTTGCAGTTCCCAATGGATCAGCAATAGCTGGTTGGGACAAGGCTGAGTATGTTCCATCACTACTTTCTTTCGATGAATGACCTGGTTTAGAAATGACTGTTTCAATTTGTGGTTTGCTTGGGGAAGTAGCTAGGGCATCCATCGATGCACCAAGTTCAGCTGCATGCACTGGCAACGATACACCCTCCTTCATTGTATTGCTTAGTAAAGATGGGGGCACACTAGCATCAACACTAGGGGCAAGTTGAACATCAGATTTATTTTCTGTTGTCTGATGTCCAGCAGTATTTGCACCTTGTTGACTAGCAGTCAAGTTACCAACTTCTTCCATCTCTGCCAGTTGCTGCTCCAAGACCTTCGCCTTGTCCAGTTCCTCCTCAGCTTCTGTGTTCTTCCCTTCCCGTCTAAATGCAAGAGCCTTCCTTTTTATAGCAAGCAATTCCTTCTGAATCTGACCCTTACTCTTCTTCGGCTTCTGAGCTACTACAGGTGAAGGATTTGATGGTTTATCAATTCTGTACACAGAGTCAGTCTCATCATCTTCCCATCCCATATCGTTCAACACAGATAGCAATGCTGGATCCTGCATGTCATTGTCCGTTACCTCAGGTTCATATCCTTCATCAGTAAGATCCAGACTTGAGGGTTCAGCCTTATATGGGGGAGTTGAACCAAAGCTCCTATTTTCCTTGGTTACAGGTCTCTTAGTAGAATTTTCAAGCTCTTCGAGTTGCTTCTCAAGAATGCTGCCTTTCTTCAACTCTTCCTCGGCTTCATCCACCTTTCCTTCTCTTCTCAAGGCTAGTGCCTTCTTTTTCAGGGCCAACAGTTCTCTCTGAATTGCTAGCTTACTTTTTGGCACTGATAAAGGACGGGCGTTCATCTCTGTGAAAGTGACACCTTCAGTGTGCGCATTTTTCTGTCCTTCTGGAGAAGGAACCTTTGCGTATGGCTGTTCAGTTTCCAAATCCTTCCCAAGTAGCTTTGCCTTTTTAAGCAATGACATGGCCTCTGCAACATTACCAGCCCTCTTGTGAATGACAGCCTCTCTTTTCAGAGCAAGCACTTGCTCCTTTAGTGCCTCTTGATTCACAGAAGAAATAGGTCCATGACTGTCCATTTGTTTGTCATCCTCTTCACTCCAGCCAAATGATTTTAGGGCAGCAGCCATATCTGGGTCATTCATGTCATGATCTGTAACATCAAAGTTGCCATCAAAGGCAAGATCATCAGAGGCACCCATAATTTGTTCAAAATTGAATGCAGGGAATCTTGGATTGTCCAATAGTATGTCATCCTGGTTATCATCGTCCATGTTTCGAATAATTTCCGCCAAATCATCATCAGACTCTCCTGCTTCACCCAGAATCTCCTGTTCTTCTAGTTGTCTTTCCAACATTTTAGCTTTCTTCAGCTCTTCCTTTGCTTCAGCAAGTCTACCTTCTCGCTTCAGCACTAGGGCCTGTCTCTTAAGAGCATTAACCTGAGATTTGTTGATACCGCCGTTTTTCTTGCCCTCCGATGATTTTGGTGCTACCTCTCTTAGAATCTGTGACAACTCTCCCTCCACACTCATAGCAGTTGTCCTTGTTTCATCATGAAGATCTGCATCTGACCAGCCTAGATCTCTGAGTTCAGAGGCAAGATCGTTCTTTTCTTTCCTAACCCTTTTCCCAGCTAAAACCCTCTTTGTTTCATTCTCATCAGAATCGTCTATCTTCTTGGTACTAACCACAGCATTTACATTAGAAGCTTTTGTAGCCATTCTCCTGCTCTTTCTCAATTCTAATTCCAGTGCTGCAGCCTGCCTCTCAAGCTCCTTACCATGTTTGAAAGCCCACAGTGCTTCATCAGGTTTTCCTTCTGACTTCAGAGCTTTGTACCTTTTCTTCTCCTCTACTGCTTGTTGACGCAGTTCCTCTGGGGTAAAAATGGACGCAGTGTTGTTGAGTTCATAATTTTGTGCTTCGATGGAAAGGCTTCCATCTCCATTTCTATCGATACTGAAAGTAGCAGAAGTTGTTCTGGAACCGGAACTAGAACTGGGGCCACTGGCAGTGCTTACGCTTCTCCCAGGAAGCTCAGAATCCAGAGATTCCCTGCGAGAAAACTGGGTCTCCACTCCATCACCTCCAAGAATTTCACTAAGAATTTCATCCTCTGGCTTAGAAGCTGCTTTTGTATTAGCTGCGAAAACAACATACAAATAATTATTTTTGTGAGTTAAAATATTTCTAGCAAAACAAATGAATAAGGGAATTATCAGTTTATACTATGCAAGTTGACAACTGCATGCTACTAGTCTACTACACTTGGAAGCAAAAAATAACCATTTTTGCAGCTTGGTGGGACAAACAAGTAGCTTGGCATTTTATTGTGCACCATTCATCATATATGAGTCATGCATGCACAACCCACTTTTCTTATTTGTGTATTTCCACTATGCATATTTGCTCCAGAGATCTTTACTTTGCAAATTTACATGTGAAATATACAGAATAATAAACAAATACTGCATAATGAAAAATAAGAATTATGAAACCGCCAAACAGGTAACGACTTCACACATGTAAAATCCTCATAGAACAAAAACTTAGCATAACAAAGACCAAAACTATATGACTGCAACGGGTTAGGCACTTCAGCATTTGAAGTTATAAGCTGCAGCAAACAAGAAGATTAACCATGGAACAAATTAAGGGCATGTTCTTTTCCTCCGAAACTGGTGGTTTCTGACTTTTGCTACAATACCTAACTTTTAAACGGAGTATTTTTTCAAGACAGGGTCTACAAGTTAAACGATGTATACGTTAAAAGCCCAACATATGTACCATCCAAAATCGCAAGTGAGTATCTCTCTCCGTAATCTGTACCGTAAACAGCCAAAATTCAAAAATTTCAGTCAAAAGCCATAAGCCGCAGCCGTTGCCAAACAGGCCATAAGTTCCATGTCATTAATCAAATACTGTCAAAAGTGTTTAATTCTTTAGCAGTAAGAAGAAGCAAGCACCATTGATAGGATATGATGTCAATTATGTCATGTGCTTTGGACCATATGGATATACTTCCCATAGAGTGTCACACGCTGAATTACTGTTCACGTGCGTCGGTCACACACGTGAACAGTACCCAGATACTGTAGCAGTCGTGCGGGTACTTAGCAAACGCACATGGCGAGGTCAAATTAGTTAGGATAGAGATAAGAATAGTCAGTTTCCTTATTATATGAGTTTTCTATCTTATAGATATATTCCATCTATTAAAGATAAATTTCCTTAAAGATAGAGATTATTTCTTAAAGGTCAAGTCGAGTTATCCCTATACAAGGAGACAGCATGTACCCATTATCATAAAAGCAATGAATAATGAAGAAGTATTCCCAAGTTCCCGATTCCTAGCTCTGGTCTCTCCCCTAGACCGGCTACTCTGGATCCGTTCCTTCCCCAATTGGTACCCTCTTCGTCTAGCGTCGTTCCACTTTAAGTTATCGTTGTCCGACCTCTTTTCGACGGATGTTTATCCCGTTATGAACTAAGGTTCATGACAATTGGTATCAAAGTAGTCGATCTATTCCCATAACTTCTACTTACCATGAAGTGCGCCACTGCTGTTCTACATTGGCTGTCCTCGTCGTCGGCAACTTCCTCGACATCGAGCAACGCTAAGGCCCTCGCGCCTTCGCTATCAATCATCATCAACACACTATTGATCTTCCATACGAGACATCACAATTGCTCACCAGATTGGGTCTATCAAGGGCTGCAACCATGGCCGCTATCACAGCTCGAGGATGAGCTGTCACCGAAGAGGGGAAAAGTTGTCACTTGTCATGCGACGAATTACTGTTCACGTGCACTGTTTACACGCGTGAACAGTATCCGGGTAATGTAGCAAACGCGCGGGTACTGTAGCAGTCACATAGGTACTTAGCAGACGCGCATGGCGGGGTCAGATTAGTTAGGGTAGAGATAACAATCGTTAGTTTCCTTATTATATGGGTTTCCTGTCTTACAGATATATTCCATCTATTAGAGATATGATTTCTTTAGAGATAGATGTTATTTCTTAGAGGTCAAATCGAGTTATCCCTATACAAGAGGACAACATGTATCCATTATCATAAAGCAATAAATAATGAAGAAGTATTCTCAAGTTCCCGATTCCTAGCTTTGGTCTCTCCCCTAGACCGGCTACTTTGGATCTGTTCCTTTCACAATCGGTGCCCTCTTTCGTCTAGCATCGTTCTACTTCAAGTTGTCGTTGTCTGACCTCTCTCCGGCGGATGTTTATCCCATTATGAACTAAGATTCATGACATAAAGCATCACGGAAACTCCAAAAGGGGAAATGGATGTTGCAGGAGTTCAGCTCTTCAGCTCGAAAATTTGTGCATAAGTGACCAAATGTGCTCTGTTACAGGAAGATTGCCGGATTCAAAAGCAATTGTGTTCCATGTTGACAATCAGATTTTTAATCAAGCAGGCCTAAACGACTTTGAATTGATTATGAGTTCAGAAACATATTACTTTGAGATGTTGCATAGCAGATTAGCAGTATCAAGTATCAACCAAATCATAATTCCTTCAATGAAACACGTAAGTGATAGAAAGGATTTGAAAAGAAATTGACCTTTCGCATATTTGTTTTTGTGCCCATATCTCAACTCATAGCGTACTGCTTCCTCAAGCTTTTTGCACGGATCACAAATTCGAACTGGTGAGTCACCTTGTCCCCGTAAAACCATCCTCTGCTGGGTGCAGCTGCTGCAGAACAAGCCTCCGCATCTTTGGCAATGATGCTACATGTTAAATGCACAACAGTTAACATAGTTCCTGCTGCAACCATCTCCATAAGATAGTAAGAAATTTGACAATTGCTGTCCAATGGCAGATTTAGAAACACCATAAGAACGGTGAACCAAGCATTTAAATTTATTGAGACAAAAACACGAGATGTTTTTTGAGCCAATAAATTCAAACTTCATGATAGACCATATTTACAAGCAGAAAATGGCTAAATGGAACAACATGAGGACATGGGTAGAACAAAGTAATTACCAGTTAGCATCCAACACCAGTTTACAATTTAAATTGCACTCGTTTTGATTATAAGATAGATAAACGCGGTACAAGGAACAGTACAGATCCAAAAAATCAAACAGAATGCCCAATAAGATTACTGAATACATAAATACAACTAGAAAAATATATACTGTTTACTAGTTTAGGGCAAACACTAAGCACATGTTTGGCCTATATTAAGCTTACTGTTGTCATTAAAACAAGCTTACCAAACAATGGCCTTACTTTCAGAGTTGCTTAACCATGCTTCTAAAAAGAAGCTGAAGCTAATGAGTGGTGGCTAGTTATAGGGCTCATAAGGTTCGATGCCCAAATTCTTTTTTAAGAGTCTACTAATAAATTAGCTGCTTGAGCTCAATAAATATACTACAAGCCCAATAAACCAGCTTATAAGGCAATCATAAGCTAGGATAACATGTCCTTAGTAGAGCTATAACGTTCTAAATAGATTGAGATATGCATATTGCCTATAACTCTTGTTTTTCCTTTTTTCTTTTGTTTTGCCCATACAGATATGTGCGCTAATATCATATACTAACATATAGTAATAGGCTCACTCCAGATTCTGACCATGATGCTAAATATCAGTATGGTTAACAACATTGCTAAGCAACATATCCCAATTTCTCCATACAGCAGGGCTTCAGGTTGAAGTCAGTTCAGCTCCAGCAACATTGCAATATATCCATGGCAACAAATCTGAGATTGGCGGTGGCCATGGGATGAATGTCAATTGTCAAGCATAACAATGAAGTCTAGCAGGGACAAGGTCATGATTGAACTAGGGTGACAAGGTTGTCCGTGATAAGACAGAGAACATCAAGGTTAGTAACAGCCAACACATGGTGGCATTGATTAAGCAATTAATTTGATGGATTTGTGCCCTGGTTCACTCCAAGTGAGTTTTGCAGGTAGAGGAGCAAGTTTAGTAAGACAGGCAGCATGAATAAGTGATCCAAAAGAGAAAGGGATTTCCATGAAACACAATTGAGGAGGACATGATAGGGCAAAGGATAACTTCAGCGTCATCAGTAAATATTTAACCCAATTGTCAACCCAACCATGCTCCTCTACAAGCTTATGGCAGAGGGGTAGATTACGCTTCGTATCATCATTACAAGGCAAAAACCAAGATATTACCTTCCTAGTGAACAAGGAGAATTGGGCAGAGCAACCCTGGCAGTGGGATGCATCCACCACCCATGTTGCCCCTCGCATCGACGGCTTCGGCGGCAACCCAATCTTTTCCAACATGGCTGCAAGTTCGAAGGAACCTCTCCTGCCTGCAAACACCGAGAACCTTGCAGGATAAATTTCATCTTTCGACATAGGACATCATGTCAAGTTCATCAGAGTATAATTGTACCATCATCTTCAAAATCTCGCCTACCAAATTCACCGTTTGAAAAATAAATCGACACATAGGCTACAACCCATGACACTACAGCAATTACTAATAGCCTACGATACTACCGCAATCACAACTCGCTAATTAGGAAGCACTAATCAAGTACGTAATCACAATTCACTGTATACGATCTACTCAACTTCAACCTATTAAATCAACCAAAAGGAGTTCCACAAACCACAAGATCGGGATTAAACTTGAGTCGATCTGAAAGCCGGAGTAATTTTTGAGGAAAAAAAGAGCAACGTAATTTATTCGATTCGATCACCTTACAAAGGGTTCGCAGAGTTCGCAGAGGAACTTGCAACAGGGCACCGCGTCGTCCGAGGCGAACCAGGCGACGGGAGGGAACGGGAGCAGCGCGGTGGCGGAGGAGTACGGGAAGACGACGGTAAATCACCGCAGAAGGAGGCCAAGCTGCAGCCTCCGGCCGGCGACGTCGAGACGCTGAGAACGCCGCGGAAACTGAGAGAGAGAGAGAGAGAGAGAGAGAGAGAGAGAGAGAGATCTGGACTCCCACACCAACGCGATGCGAGGCCGAGGAACGGCGCAGTGCGGCCGAAGCCCTCCGCTCGTCGCCGGTTTCTTGCTCGCTGGAGGCTGCGCCGTCGCTAGACCACGGAGGATTGGAGAGGTTGAGAAGTGAATTGGGGAGAGGAGAACTCACCGTCGGGGACGGGCATAAACTGGGCTGGGCATATGGGCAACAAGTTGGTAGGCTTCTTGCTTCGTAAGCTGAAGCTCCTCAAAGTAAAAAAAAAATCCAACGTGCCCACTCGGCCATCCACTCCAAAAACCTCCCCCGACCGTACTGAAATTTTACGGCCACGCGGCGAGCGGAGGGGGGCGCGGGGATGACGCGACATCGCGAGCGTTCGGGGAGTCCCCCGGTTATAATTGGTTTAGTATACCCTCTCCAGTAATTAGTGGGTATACCCGTACCCAGCCCTTCCCTAACGGGTCACCCGACCCGTTACCTGTGGCCTTGCGGGTATGGGGAATGGGTTAGGGTACCCAACGGCAGGCTAGTGTCTCTCTACAGACAACGGCAGGCCCCACGGGAATGGGTTTCTGCTTAATGATCGTGTCATGTAATCATGTCTGGTGCTACTAATCTTAAGAGGAAACCTGGCCAAGCTATGAACACTGACAGGTGGAGAAAACTGACTATATACTATGTTTGTCTATGGCATTAGGAGCCTTGTTTTACAATGTTGTTCCATTAAGTAAACCAAAAAGTAGTTATTGTAATGTTTCTCTCTGCCCCTACAAAAATATTTAGAAGAGGCTAAGAGGTTGTAGTATATCATTTAATATAGGTATATAGTTATTTCTTATTAACTTTTTTTTAATTTGTTGTTTTCTTGGTCCGTGTGTATGATGGATCGTAGATAAATATAGCGAGACGGAGGGAGTATTTCAATGACCTATAAGGCTAACCCAATTATTGTGCACTGTCAGATATGCACCGGGCTGGAATAACATTCCCATTCAAATTGAGAGTCCTTCCTGATAGCTGTCTCAACCCTCAAGTGTACTCAATTGCCTTGGTTTGCCTTTGCTGTTGTTTGCTGGTGTATCTGGACAAACAGAAGCCGTACGGTCTGTGAACACAAAAATAGCTGACCAGTGAAGGTAATGCTCAGGTTTAATTTTCTCTTGCAGAAATTGGATGTCTTGCTCCGACGAGAGGACGTCCTTCTGGTGTACATGGCGGCTCAGGAGATCCAGACATGGTGTACGGTGGTGACAAGATAATTTGCTAAAATGCGAACGAATATGCAGTTTTTTCACTATCTGACTTTCAGTTCACCACTTCTAGTGATGATCTTGTGCCACTATGTCCTGTTTAAAAGTGTTGTCTTTTGGTTGATTGCGAGAGAAATTAAATGAGTAAGGGACACTTACGTTGAGAAGCCACTCCGTTTAAAACGATTTCTACAGTGACTCTTACAAATGATTTATGAAAACTTACATTAAAAAGTTACCCTGTCTAAAAACCGGTTTTTAAAAGCCAAAAAAGAAAATATTTGGTACTGGACCCAAGGAGCAGGATGGTCTTTCCAGGGGCGCTTCTGGAACCCCGTTTTTTCCTTTCCCCCCGTTTCTTTATCTGAGAAGTGTGTGTAACATTGTAAGATTATTTCACTTTTAATAGAAGCTGAGCGTGAAGGCTGATTGGCTAAAAAGAGTTGTGTTCTTTGATGCCATTCTATGCTTCCAATTCAAGCGAAAATATTTTTCTTAATAGCATTCACTCCCATTAGTATGTTATTGAAAATTACCTAGTTTTGAGTGATCTGAATGTTCATTGTAACCGGAAAACTGGCAAAAGATACATTGCCAATACAATGCAAGTGCATAACGATGGGTTTCAATATATATATCAACATACATGCTGCCTAGCAATCTGCCGTGCAAAGGAGCACTTTAAAAAGAAGTGAAACACTATGTTACAATGCTGATGACGAAGTTGCGAGCTCTTGTGGTAATTCATAATCTTTTTTTTTCAGGTTGTGAGATGTTCTTTAGTTCCCTGTGATTTTTTCCTATTGCAAATATAAGTTAGCATGATTCCATGTTCTCGCTAACAATTAAACGTGGACTCGTCGATTTAGTTTCGAAATGGCTAGACATCACTGAGTGCTGAAAGAAATCCAACAATACTTGAAAAATCGAACAGCAGTATTTTGTAAAAGAACGACAGTCAGTGAGAGCAGCATACAAAACCAACATACACAAATTCTGTTTTTTCATAAGAACATTGTTTTTTCTTCACATGTTCTGTTGCATCATGCTTGTTAACCAATGTTGTAAGATCACAATTTTGAGAAGAGCATACAAAACAACACCGCATGATTCCAAATTTCGGACGCGAGGGAATCAGGGAGAGCATACAAAACCGAAGCTAAATGCGCACGATTCCTACGATCCTACCGATCGAATCTCGCCTTCCTCCACGTCTTCCACGCCGAGAACGAAGCTCGGCTGCCGCTCCTGCTCCTCGCCACAGTCGTCGTCGGCCTTCAGGAAGAGGCCAAGCTGCTGTAGGAGGCTGGGACAGCCGGGCGCGAGGCGAAGCGCGCCGTCTGGGGGCTGTGCCGGGCCCGCCTCCCCGTGGGAGCTCACGATGTACTGGACTGCGGCGATGCCGAGCAGCTTCATGTCCATCGGGTGTATGCTGTCGCCGGCCAGCGCCGTCCTCTCCATCTCCAGCAACTCCTGACGGGCTTTCTCCCTCGCCTGGGCCTTCTCCTCCTGTCGCCGCCTCTCCAAAGCCCCCTGGGCTTTGGCGATCAGTTCGTTCATTGGCCTCGCCGAAGGCGCGGCGGCACGCTGCTCCGGGAGCTTCTCTGGTTCTGCATGCTGCACCACCTCTGGTGCAGGCTCCGGTGGTTGCGCAGAATCGCCGTTCGCCTTGGGAAGAGCTGCCGGAGCTGGGCTGCTGACGCTGTCATCGGAGTCGCTGCCCAAGTCCGAATCGTTATCGGAGCCGCTGTCTGAGTCCGAATCGGAATCGCTGCTTGAGGTACTGCTCGGGCTGCTGCTGCTGCTGCTGATTACACCAAGATTCTGTATCACCACAGGGGAGGCGTCGCCGCAGATGTCGACGTACTCGTCCACCTCCTCGGTGAGCACGACGTACTTGCGCTGCAGCGGCGACAGCAGGCGGACTCCGGTAGCATTGACGATCTCACCGAATTCACGTTGGAACGACGACGGCGCCGTCGCAAAGGGGGAGACGCCGCCGTACTCGTCCTCCTCCTCGACGACTATCTTGCCATCGTCTTCACGCTGTTGCGGCGACGGGTGGGTAACGCCGGGCGCGTCCATCGCTTCGTGCCCATGATGATTCCTCTCTTCGGCGAACTTCTCAAGCTGCTGCTTCAGCTCGAGCAGGGACGCGTCTTCCACAGAGAGGATACCTATCTCGACGTCGTTTCTGGCGCCATCGCGATGCCTCTGCAAGGTCTTGAGGATGTGAGCGGACAGCTCCGCCGACAGCGACGCCAGGCGGGCGGCCAGTTGCTCCCTCTCGTCCGGCGTCATCTTCGGCGGCTCTATGTTCCTCATGAGAGGAAGCTTCTTCCTCCTTTTCGCTGCCTTGTTGCCTTCGTCCTCCATCGGCGCCTCGGATCGTGGTTCGACGGCCAAGAATCGTCCGTGCTTGCCGCGGGGAGCCGACGGGGACGAGGAAGAAGGCGTGGCACCGCGCTCGACAGCTTCAGGGACCAAGAACTCCGCCTTCTCGAGGAGGTCACGGATCGCGACGAGCTCTGACTGCAGCCGATCCTGAAGGATCTTCCGCCCCGTGCGGGACATCTTGCCGACGGCGAAGACCTCCCTCTTCACGTCGAACGCGCTGTGTGTCGCCCCGGCGCGCTTCCGCTTTGGCGCGGAGGATTCCTCGGCGCCGGCTCGGCGGCGCGACTCTGGTGCCATCTCCCCGCGCCGCCCAGAGCGACCACTTGCTCGCGGCGCCGGTTCTACCCCGCTTCGACGGCGAGGAATGGAGGATGGATGTGATGCGGGAAATGCTGGCTCTCCCTGCTTCCTACTTAGCACCGCTAGCGAAAGCTTAATGCTAGACGGCATATCTATGACAATTTTTTAAAATCGTACTTATTAAATACTATCGCAGACGATTTTATTTTAGAATCATCTCTATCAGTGATAAAAACTGTCTGTAAAAGTGAACTATCATAGACAGTTCGTAGTTAAAACCGTCTGTAAAGTATATCACAGGCAGTTTTAACTATCAACGGTCTGTGATATTATAAAGTATCACAGACGGTTTTTATTTTGAACCGTCTATGATAATTCACAGACGGTTTATTATAAAAACCGTCTGTGATAACTAATTTATCACACACGATTGTTACAAACTATCCATGATAATTCCGCTATATTAATACCACGTAGGCCCAATCGACCTCTGTCTTAAATGGGTGTTGATAAACATCACCCAGATGTTTTCTTCTTAACTATCATCCAAATTTATGACCATTGGATTACAGATCCAACGATCATGAATTCTCCCCCACCCCCTCCAAAAAAATCTTCCCCTCCAAAAAAATGGGTTGTTGGATCTCTAATCTAACGGCATCAAATCTGGATGATTGTTAAGAAGAAAACATCCGGGTGATACCTAGACACACCGGTCTTAAATTCTAGATCTACGTTGTTGCGTTGAGAGGCAGGCGGCGCTTTGAGACCATTTGGTGGAAGGAGATCGACTTTTAGCAGGAGTAATTGTAGATCCACTAAGTTATTGGCTATCTATGGTTAGTAATTTGTTTCTAATTGCATTATAGTTTAGATCTAGAGTTTGGTGAAAGAAAAATTGGAGATGGTTTAGATCTAGCTAGCTTGATATAGAGAGAAGATTATTTACATCTAGCTACATATAGCTACTTAATTTAGATCATACATATATAGTATAGTAATTAATTAATTGAATATGCTATACTAAATTATTATATGTGTAACGTAGGATCGAAACTGGATTTACGCTGGGAACCGTGTGAGTGAAGAGTACATTAATGGCGTTTCTGCTTTTACAAAAGCTGCGAGGAAGATGTTGAATAAGGGGGTGGAATATATATATTGTCCATGTATTTACTAGGAGAATCTAAAAATGTTTAAGAACCGAGACATATTGAAGCGCATTTGATTCGAAGGGGTTTCAAAAAGGGATATGCACGTTGAACCATTCATGATGAAGAGCAGATTACACAGGAAGGTAGTAATAATGACATCGCCGATGAAGTCAATGATATACTGCCGGATGATCATGTTGATTGTGGTTCCGATTTAGATAGTCTGAATGATGATAATCTGGATCAGAAGCTTCGCGATGCAAAAGGGAACTGTGATGAGAGAGAGTATGTTAAATTGCAGGGCTTGATGGAAGACTCAGAGAAATCTTTGTTCATGTACTGCAAGTCAAAGTACACAAGCTTGTCGGCCATGCTTGAACTGCTCAAATTAAAGGCAAGCAACGGTTGGTCCGATAAGAGTTTCACGACACTGTTAGGTCTTTTAACGGACATGCTTCCGAAGGGAAACGAGTTACCCAAAACCACCTACAAAGCCAAGAATATTTTTTGTCCATTGGGAATAGAAGTAGAAAGAATACATGCATGTCTGAACAACTGTATCCTCTACCGTAAAGAGTATGAAAACATGCATATATGTCCGGTATGCAACGCATCCCGATACAAGCGTAAGAATCAATCAGATGATGGCAAGAGAATAGAGGTGAAGAGAGAACCACCTGCTAATGTGGCATAGTATCTTCCCGTAATTCTCCGTCTGAAGCAGATTTTTGCAAACCCAAAGGAGGCAAAACTGTTACGTTGGCACTCGGAGGAGCATAAGAAGGATGAAATGCTAAGACACCTTACTAATTTCACCCAGTGGAGAAACATCGATAGGATTTTTACAGACTTCGGTGCAAAACCAAGGAATATAAGGTTCGAATTGGGTACAGATGGCATGGATTCTTTCAGTAACATGAGCAGCCGACATAGCACTTGGCACGTGACTCTTTGCATCTATAGCCTTCCTCCTTGGTTGTGTATGAAGCGAAAGTATATTTTACTGTTGATACTTATCTAAGGGCTGAAGCAACTTAGTAACGATATTGATGTGTACCTAGCACCGTTGGTGGAAGATCTAAAAATACTATGGATCGAAGGGGTACATGGATGGGATGCGTACAAATTAGAGAACTTTACTTTACGCTCCTTGTTGTTCTACACCATAAATGATTATCCTGCTCTTGCTAACCTGTTGGACCAGAGTATAAAAGGGGCCAAAGCATGTACTCACTGCTTAGATGATACCGAGAGTGTGTGGCTGAAGCACTCGCGCAAAATCGTGTACATGCATCACCGTAGGTTCCTTCGGAGGGCTCACTCACACCGCAAGATGAAAAAATAATTTGACGGAGAGAATGAGGACAGTTCAGCTCCAAGGCATTTAAACGGAAAATAGATATATGATATGATTAAGAATTTAGATGTTGTGCTCAGAAAGTGACGTAAATCGATGACCCGTGAGAAGAATGTCTGGAAGAAGAGATCAATATTTTGGGACTTATCTTATTGGGAGCACCTACAAGTTCATCACTGCATCAACGTCACGCATATAGAGAAGAATGTATGTGATAGATTGATTGATCTCTTACTGAATATTCATGACAAAATAAAGGATGGTGTCAACGCATGGCTTGACTTGGTTGATATGGACATCAGGCCTAAGTTAACAACAACAAAGACTGATAAGACGAACTTACCTTCTTTTGCTTGTTACACTCTGTGAAAGGCCGAGAGAACTGAACTGTGTCAGTGCTTGCATGGTGTGAAAGTTCCATCTGGTTGCTTCGCTAACATGAAAAAACCTGTTTCGATGGAAGATTTCAAGTTAATTGGCATGAAGTCTCACGATTGCCATATGTTGATGACACAGATACTCCCTATTGCAATTAAAAATATTTTGTCGATCAAGATCCAAAAGACAATCATGAGGCTGTGTTATTTCTTTAACACAATTGCTCAAAAGATCATCGATCCTGAAGGACTAGATGCTCTGCAGGACAAAATGGTGACGACTCTATGTCATCTTGAGATGTATTTCTCTCTATCTTTTTTGATATTATAGTTCATCTCATTATTCACATAAAAAATATGTAGGCCCATGTTCCTACGTATCATGTACTCGTTCGAGAGATTCATGGGAATTCTCAAGTCCTATGTACGGAATTAATCTTGGCCGGAGGGCAGCAGCATCGAAGGTTATGCAATCGAAAAGGTCATTGAGTTTTGTGTCGATTACATGGCTCAGATCAAACCGATAGGTGTACCTCGATCTCACCATGAGAAGAGGCTCAAGGGTATATGAGAACATGTGATACATATGTGAATGTCCGTAGGAAACATCATAGACGGTTTAAATTAAGATCATTTGTGATATTTATTATTACAGATGGTTCGAGGTAAAAACCGTATGTGATGTTTTCTTGTTACAAACAGTTCTAGATATGAACCGTCTATGATGTTTTCTTATTACAGACGGTTCTAGATAAGAACCGTTTGTGATGATAAATGTCACAAATAGCTATTAAAAAGAACCGTCTGTAATTATTCCCCTATATATTGCGCACTAGGGTTTGTCTCCATGGTACTTACTGCCCACTAACGTACGTCACCGCCTCGCCCCGAACCGTCACCTTCCTCCTTCCCCGACTCCGGTTGCACTCCTCGCATGAGGCCATCGCCCTCCTCCTCCTCCATTGACTCCGGCGGCCTTCCTCCTCCGAGGCAGCCAGCGGCCGTCCTTTCGAGCCCATCGCCACCTCCCCCGACGCCATCGTTGCCTCGCCCCGAGCCCGTCGCCGCCTCCCCTAAGTATTCTGCTAGTATTTATTTATCATTACTTGTTTCTTACTTCACTTAAGTATAAATCACTATTGTGTCTTACTAAATATTGTTAGATTCAGTTATTAATGCTATGTTATTATCATGTGTTTGGATACATGCGCTTGGTTTTCTGGATTGTTGCAATATCTTCCAGTGCTACAACTGAGCAAATTAATTGAAATTTTAGCTAGCACAACATATATGCAAAGATAAAGCAGAAATGAAACACTGTGATATAAATGCAAGTTACTTGAATTAAATAGTTTTGATATCTAACTCTAGTTCATTGTTAACTTTACTGTTGCTTGTCTTCAGATATTCAGCAAGGTAGTCTAGAGTTTAAAACCTGACTGATTAGAGAAATTGTCATATAAATACGTGATCATATTCTAAATTCACCAAGAATTGGTTCAAGAACTACTCACTTCTATTATCTTTCAAAGATGTCATCCACTTATTCTTTGACATCGTCGCCAGACGCGCGTGATGCACCATCCTCTGAAAAATCTCGAAAAGGAAGAGAACTATCAAAAAAGCCCAAGGGCCCATTTACCATCACGGATGTCGATGCGTCTAGGACCTCTCTCAATCCTCGTCGAGCAGTATTCGCATTCCAGAGAACAGTCAGAATAGTTGCACGGGAACGAATTGAGATCATGTTCGTTTCGTGGAAGAAGGTGACTGAAGAACGAGAAAGTTAGTTGCTGACGGAAGTTTTTCAATCGTTCGAAATCCCAGAAAAACACCAGACCTCCGTGCGACGACATATGTTGCTAGCGGCGTGCAAAGCGTGGAAGAACTTCAAGAGCCTGCTTGTCCAGCAATACGTGGAGAAGGATGTAACATCTTTCCACAAGTATCTATTTCTGGAACCGCAATGGCAAGAGTTTGTGGCGACAAAGATGACAAATAATTTTAGGACTAAAAGTAGGGCGCAAAGGACCCTCTGGGCAAAAAACATATACCCCCACAGACTCGGCACCGCTAGATATGCATGTAAAATCCCACAATGGAGGTAAGCGGATGAGCATGTAATCCTACAGGAGACCTCCCCGCCATTTGCCAGGATCCTTGATGAGCGCGCCATCGGGGGCCAAAACTAGATAAGAGCAAGGTCATCTACCATGTCATCGGGGGCCATCTCCTTTCGAAACCTCGGAGACAAGGAAGTATCCCACCGCCTAGAAGCGCTGAGTGTAGAATCTTCCCAAGGCTCATTCGAGGGAGTTAGAGATAGAGATTTACTCTTCGTCGTCTTAGGAAATAAGGAGCACCCGGGTCGCAAGAGAGGCCTTGGTATTTATGTTTTTTGAAAATATGACTTTCTAGAGAACTTTGAAGCTTACCGGTGTAGGAAGAGAGCCAAAGTCGAGCGCGAGGCACAGCTACGAGAGGACATTATGGCAAAAATTAGAGATGGGATGCAAATGTTGGTCAGAGATGAGATACAAAGGTATAGAGAAAATCACCAGGAAGCCTCTGCCGCTCTTGTGTTAGGCAGTCCCCCAACTGTTGAAGTAGCTGCGCATCTAACCCTACCTCAGAAAGCAACCACTGATTTCCTGTCGATGACATCCTGGTAATAATTATTATCTCTGTAATGCTTGATCCATTGATAGGCCTATTGGAGTAGCTAATTTTGTATTGTTATGTAGGTGGCTATGAAGTGCAAGCTCCAGGTGAGATACACCTCTGTTGCCCTATGTGCTGCTTGGGGCCAAGCGTATCCATCTGGGCCCAGGGCCTTGGTGCACGGTGTATCTCTAGCGTCAGGTTTCACAAAAGTTAATGTAGACGATGTTCATACCAATTTCGAGGTCGTCCCACCGTAGATGCCCCCTAACAACGAGGTCAGACTCTTGGGCAAGTCATTGGAACATTCATCTAGTGGTCCAAGAGTGACATCTGCCTGGAGACTCCCGCACCTGTGCTAAGTACACAAGAGCTATCTGCATCGGTGCCAAGTCCACGAGAGTCATCTGCACCGATGCCAAGTCCACTTAAGCTACCTATACTGGTGCCAAGTCCACTCGAGCTACCTGCACCGGTGCCAATTCCACAGGTGCAATCCGCACCAACGCTACCTGCACAAACACAGCAAGGGTGCAGTGCATCTACATATCATACCTGGTTGACTACCGTGAGTCGACCTACAGCCGAGGTGGCAAGGGCAAACCGAAGAAGACAAATGATGATATCCTTTACTTACCGCTGGCCCAAAAAATTGTGCTAGGCGAGCCGTTGGTCATCCCAGAAGAGCACCTCCTAACTCTAGGACTATCTTGCCAGAGATTGCATATATATTACATGGAACAGGCCAACAAGCCAGAGGAACAACGACGCTTGGGTGCTAACATCAAGTTCATGCCGCATCATTTGCGGCACATTCATGATTGTGTCTTCACAGTGACCTTTGACGACTTATCCCTTCTCTTCACTCTCGACGCTCTCGACACCTCACTCATTCAATAATGGATATTGTAAGTGTATACAATCACGGTCTATGTTTATATAATGCAGATAAATATCATATATAACTCATTGCTTTTGTGTGTCTGTGTGTGTATATATAGAGATAGATACATGGTGACTGAAACCAGATTATCGAAATCATCGGTTGGTTTTTTCAACCCACGCTTGGTCTCCATGGATACCATCTAGGAGGATGCATCCTTCGTCGAGAATTACATCACAAATACATTGGAGGCTTACCACGATAAGGAATTCATACTTATGCCCTACAACCAGGGGTAAGTGCTAAACTAGTGGCTATACTTGTTTATTTGTACTTTATAAGCAACATGAACTTAGGTTTAATGACCATGACATACCTGTGTAGGTTCCATCGGATTCTAATTGTAATTATACCAAAACAGAACAGGGTAATATACCTTGATTCTCTAAAGAGGAACAAAACCGACTACACAGTTGTCCAACAAGTAATCGATAGGTAAACACATTTCCTCCATAGATAACTGCATTGTGGTCTTTTCTTCTTTCCCAATGATTAAGGCTAACTCTTTGGAATCACGTAGGTCATTCGCAAGGTACGGAAATCCAAGAGAGGGATCAATGCCTTGCGACACGTTCTAATTATTTTGGTATTCGCTAGTACATATTAATCATATATAACACTTCGTAGTAATGCCTCTCGAACTAACAAATTCTATTTTTTGCAGTGCCATCAGCAGCCGCCGGGCAACAACACTTGTGGATTCTATGTTTGCCACAACATGTAACTACCTGTCGATTCCATGAAGAACAATCCCATGGTTTGTCAATCTTGTGATAATTATTTCATACTTATCAATTTATATATACACGACATTGATCTTCCTACTGACAGGTTTTGTCCATCGCTACAACTTCGTTCAAACAGGTTGACCTCAAACATATTCGTGGACAATGTGCATACTTCTTGATGTCTAAAGTGATAAAAGAAGATGGTGAGTTCCATAATGTAAAATGAATTTCACTAGAATTATTACTGGACAGACAATTCGAAAGTCGTCTGTGATGACCTCGTATTATTACTGACCCATAAACTCAGATGACTTATGAAACCGTCTGTGATGACATTTTTGCATCGTCTATGATGACCTTTTGTGTAGTAGTGTAAGGACCAGACGCCCACCCATTTCGACGGCAATGCATGCACGTACTACGGATTCGGATTTCGGAGAGATCGAGCATGGGATGCACCACCATTGAGTACAGGAGCGGAACTAGAACCAAAATGACCTAGGTTCACCACTTCACTATATATATAACAATATATAATTTTCAAGCAACATTATACTAAACAGTAATGTGTCGGGCAATTTTAGCATTAATAATTCAATATAACCGATGGTAATATACGATTACAAAGAAATAGCTATCAAAATGCTTACCAACATTAGTAGAATTATCGGATGCATTTCTTTTTAGAAACCGTTCCATAAATTTACCTACCGTTTAATTGAAAACTCAATTAGGTAATGCTATGTTCAATAGTTCAAGAACAATACAACAGAAAAATACATATAGAAGTTGCGCACAAGATGGCAACCAAGGGTGGCCACCAGCGACCGATTTCCCCGTTCTCCGGAGACCGATTGTTGCATGGCTGGGTGCAGCCATGGGCACGACACGCATCTATTGGCTCCTGCGACCGTGTGAGACGACTAGGTGTTGAGGAGGGCTGTGACGCACTCGGTGCTTCGGTATCGATCAAATGGACTCATACACTCTTAATGCTCATGTGCAGTGCTAGACACCTTGGTATGTTGTAGTCCTCTTTCTTGGGTTGAGTGCTATCTCATGGGCTGGCGCGAGTCTATCTCCATATGGGTTGCTGCTGGTTGCCAGGTGTATCGAATTTTGGTTGGAGGATTCACACATAGATCTGAGACGCTAATTGCTACTAAAATTTTTTTTGGACCAAGTGTCCTATGACACCGGGTGAGCCAGCATGGCTCTGCCCCTGGTCGAGTATGAATAAAAGTTGGGACCCAAAACCGAAAAGAACTAACAGGGCATGAGCCCACGTTCCAATCAGCAAGTACGGGAAACCAAGCTTTTTATAATGAAATGTTACCTTTTTCATAATTTTCATACTCAACTTCAAAATTGCTAAATAACACCCAACTAAAAATTATGAGGAAATTAATCAAATTTCTCACTGTTAGATTTGCGGCACGATTCGTGCTTCGTCCCACCTCCATTTGCATCTTCGATGAAGGTCCAACGAGGCTTAGGGCTCGATTCACCGTGTTAGGGTTTTTGGTTCACCAAGGTTTGGATTTAAAGGGAGGCTAGCACAACGAAGACACCGCAGTGGGCAGTGATGGCGCCACAGGCTACGGGGTCACATGATGGAGATGGGTGGTAACCTGCGAGTGGGATGGCAACGTCTCTGAGGGATTAGGTCGTGCGGGAGGCATTGGGCAACGGATCCGGCAGCGGGGCGGGAGGCATTGGGCAACGGATCCGATAGCACGTTGGGCAATAACGGGGTGGTGAAGGGTAGTGGCGGGGGCTAGGAGCTACCATTTAGGGTTTGGGTGTTTGGTTATATACGGAGGGATGGGCTGATGTGGAACATTGGATGGAGATCCTAGAGGTGTAGGGAAGGGGATCCATTTTACCCCTTGATTTTCTATCCCAAATGAATGTGTTGCTTTCTCCAAACACTAGCATATACAATGTGACTACATATTCATTCACACTAGATCCTAGTAACCCTTTAACAAGTAAGAGAATGTTGGCTTTGACAAGTAAGAGATTATTGGCCTTTCATATCCCATTCAACCACCATCTAAGCCTCCCCCTTCTCTCTTCTCCCTCTCCCAAGTTCCATCTCTCTCCCTCTTTCTCTTCTTTGGTGCATAGCAACTAGGAAGAAGCCAGGAACAAGCCAATAAGAGGTACAAAGATGATTAGATGAAAGATCCTTTGCCTTGATCTTTTACTCTTATTTGTCCATTGAAAGAATTAGGAGTGTAGTTGTTACAATGTTTTCGCTCTTTACCCCTACTTAAATACTTTGAAAGAGGTCAAGTGATTTAGTATACCATTTAATAGAGGTATGTATGGCTATTTCTCATTAACTTTTCTTATATTTACTATTTCTTTGATCTGTGCACATGGTAGATTGTAAACAAATATTGTGAATCGAAGGGAGTAAATTGCAAGGTTAACTCTAATATATTTTATTTATATTCAATGAAGTCAAGACAAGTATGGCTAAAGTGAAAAATGTTAGGTTTTCTGTCTTCTATTTGTCTACATTTTGCTTGTGTGTGGCTAGCTATTGTAGTTTTTTTTTATGTTTATATCCGTCCTTTTTCACTTATCGTTTTGAACATCGATGTGGTTTCTAATACATACTTTTGACCCCACTTTTTATAATTATATGTTATTAAAATTTATTAAAAATATAATGATGTGAAAGTATTTTTAATGACAGACCTAGTACAATCATTTTTAGATGACAAAATATAAATACTTTTGTGTATATTAGTAGTCAAAGTTTTAAAAGGTTGATTACACGTATTCTAAAATGTCATCTTAAAAAGAACAGAATGGGTATTTGTCAAATTAATTTAGATATAGCAACATTCATAATTACCTGGCACACACATACTACGCCTTCTCTATACTATTTTTTTTATTTGGCACAAGTCAATCTTTAGGATCTACTCAATGGTCTCACTCTAAACGGTTTCAGCTTCTAACCAGAAGCCATTTGAAACATATCGGGTTCTTAATTTTGATTTTTTGGCCTTTTTCCCTTAATCCTTTGTATTGTCCTAAAAGATATAGCGGTGTTTTTCAATTTTTCTTATTTTTTGACTAAAGAAACTAACAACCATTATAATGTAATTACAACCAAAAGTCTATACTAGAAGCTAAAAGACATGGCTTTTAAGTCGTTCCAATATAGCTGTAAACATCAGTAGCAACCACAAAGTTCACACGTGCCCCACCCCCAGGTGGCAAAGACCGGCAGAGTAAGGAAAAGAGTTAATGCGGGCTCTCTTTCCTCGATTTTTTTAGCTCTGCATGTGCAAGTGCGCATTACCACATAGTTTTTAGGATGGCAAACACATGTTTTAAGTATGATTTCTCGCAAATAAAAATGTTTTAAGTTGGATTTTTTTTCTATTGAGCAATGAGAAACGATTTTACTATAGGGTGAGTTGCCACACCATGTGTCTCCTCCATAGCTTAGCACATTTATGAACAATTTCCTGCATTTTAAAATGTGAGAGATACGTAGCTCTCTTGTGTATTATTTAAAAAGGTATTACCAGTTATTTTTTCAATTCATACGTGGCCCTCCATCTTAACATGATCCTTTGTAATACCTGTCAAAATCAGATATAGCGATCTTCAAAATTACCTATCAGTCACACAATAGCCTCCTCCATACTCCTCCATACTATTTGGCAAAGTTACCACACTATATATGTGTCGTATCCACTTCTCAGCTCATTTCTGAACAATTTCCTACAGAAGTGTAAGATACATTTCGGAACATGTCCCTTTATGGCTTCATTGTTCAATTTCAACCTGGATAGAACAATGCAAATCTAATCATGTTTTGGTATTCCAATGAAGATGACATTGTCCTAATGGTATGGGACTAACGTCAGTCCTCTGTGTATGAGTAGATTATTATACAAACAGTGTTATATTTTTAAGGGCATTTCGATAATTTCTTAATTGAGAAAAGAAATGAAAAAGAGAAAAAAGAGAATAGAGCCCACCTGTCAGTGTTCCAGCTCGAAGAGATAAGGGGAGGAGACCTAATCTCCTCCCATGCGGTGGCTCACTTAGCGGATCCGGTCTTTGGGGCGGCGGCGACTTTGGCAGAGAGAGGTGGTGGCGCTAGAGGCGCTTGCGGCCCGAGAGCCTTGGCTCTGGCCGTTGGTGGCCAGTGCGCCGATCTGCTCTTGCCCCTCCCCCTCTCGGCTATAAAAGGAGGTCGGCTCCTCAATGAGATTCATCGAAAAACAGTGAGCTCTATCTCTTCATTCCCCTCTTTTCTTCCCTAGTTGGCTTTGAATTTTGGTCCTTGGGGCCTCTTCTTTGCTGGTAACCATCGGTGGTGATTCGTGGTCTCTGGTTCTCGACGGCGAGGCGAACTAGGCCGGTGCTTCTCGGCGTCCTGTGTGGCTTCTCCTTCCCTCGACTTTGCTAGTTCCGGTGTGTCTTGAACGGCAAAGGGGCATTGTATCTCTGTCTACCATGCTCCTCTCTCTCGGTGGCACAAAGGAGCGCTAGGTTTTATAGGTTAGCACTTTCAGGTGTGCCTTGCCTAGTTCTTGTCGGTGGTTTTGCTTCCGTTAGCTTGGTTTGCTTTTGGATGGCTTTGAGTGCCGTCTGCACCGTGAGTATTTCGATCCTTTTGATTGCAAACATTGTGAGTTGTGCTAGTTCATTAATATTTGATATATGCTTTTGTACTGGAAGACATTGCTTGCTAGTGGGCTCGGTTTAAAGCTCGATGATGATACTGGTCTAATACTGAAATTGGATGTTCAAACTTAAGCTCTGAATTATTACAATTGATGTTATTTGTTTGTCAATCTTGTAGTCTGTAACTTTCGAAATAGTTGGCTAATTAGTTCTGTGATATTTAGTACTTCATGATATATGCTTCAATTGTTAGCTAATTCGGTTTGCTATCAAACTTGTAGAATCTGTGATTGTTTTACTAGGAGTATATTGAGTTGAGTATTGTCCTATGGTCACTTACTTTGCTTTCCTATTGGCCGAAAGTATAAACTGATGTTTTTTTATGTTTGGCAGATAAGTAACTTGTTATTTAAGAGCTCAAAGTTTGAATCTCATTTGACATATCCAACTAGTGAAGAGTATAGACCATAGTAGCGGGAAGGTCAAGATTACATCTTGAGTAACCCTATATCTGAGAGCAATAATTAATAATTTAAAACTTGTGTGCCCTGGCACAGTGGCTGCTGGTTTTGTTACAGGGTTGGTGTCCGCTAATTAATCTTAGGTGTGTATAGGCATCATCCGGATATTTTCTTCCTAACAATCATCCAGATTTAAAATCGTTGGATTAGAGATCCAACGGCCCCTTTTTTTGGAGGAGAGGGAGATTTTTTTTTGAAAGGGGTGGGGGGAGAATTCATGGCCGTTGGATCTCTAATCCAATGGTCATAAATCTGAATGATAGTTAGAAAGAAAACATCCGAATGATGTTTATCAACACCCATTAATCTCACCCATACGTTCTTTTATTTGGCAATGTAGCAATATGTTCACTCCATCTCGCAGCTGATCCCTGTCCTGTAGGAACAGGTGTGATTAAACGATGACAAGTACGTCGGTGTAGCTTATGGTGCGAAGGACCTAAGGGGACAATGAATTCTTATGATTCTGTGTACGTTCTAATTGTTTTGTGAGTTTGTTACCATGGTCATGGGTGCATGTTGGCGCATACTGTTCTTTATTTAGGCCCATTCTGTAGGTTCTTTTTACTCTTGCCAATGAAATCTGCAGAGCTTTCGCATGATCAGGGGAAAAAGTAGTTGCAGGTTATTTGTCTTGACTTGTCATGGGAGCTGGGAGAGCAAGACTTCTTTTTTACTTTCTCAGGGCAATCAAAATGGCACTTTATTAATTTTCAGGAGTACACTGGCACTTTATTAATTTTCAGGAGTACACTGCTTGCTGATTTCAATGGCAAGGAAATCTTGTACAATAAATACTAGGATACGCCAAGACCAACCAGTATGTGTTCCACCGTACAGTTCGTCCTGCATTGAAATCTGTCGTATTTTTTTTATAAAGAATTTGCAATTTGTCATCGCAAGCACATAATTCGCGGCAGTTTCTGTGGAGAGCACCCAGAGTGTAGTCCTACTTCTTGCTGCTGCCGTCAGGTTCTACCAGGCTCAGAGTGTGGCGTTTGTCGAATTACAAACAGGGCAATCACACTGTAGCTAATCCGGCACGCCTTAGTTCCTTTTCCTCACTGTTCAATAGGCTGAACTCACCTGCGCAAACACCAATCACACTGTAGCTAATCCGGCACACCTTAGATCCTTTTCCTCACTGTTCAATAGGCTGAACTCACCTGCGCAAACACCTTCGGACCATAAATTCGGTCGAGGGCACATTGTTGTTTTTTTTTGGTACAGTTATTATTAGTCATTCTTAGACTCCGTAACCGAGAGGCCATAAGATCAAATCACGGAAAGCCCACAAAATAAACCTCCCATTAGTTAGTGGAACTCGAACCTTGGTCGTTAGCTAGAAGATATGGATGACATATCAGTTGGACTACCCACTAGTTGGCAACATGCCAACACCTTGTTGTTTTTACAGCCCAATGCAGAAAAGGCACTCTTGAGGAGCTGGAATGTCACACTTGTGAAGCCTGGAGAAAGTCCATATCCGACATTTTAACGCAAGCAAGGCAAACAACTTTACTTTGAGAGATGCTGTGCTCCGCCATAGCTCATTAGCGCAAGGCAGGCGTATGGATCCATGGCACAAAGTGTTGTATGCCGATATAGAAGTGTATGTGCCGTGGGATGTCCAACGCCAGTTGATGGAGTCGGGACTCCTTGCTGCAGCTGAACTTGAGCTAAAGTTGAGCAGAGAACAAAGAAGTCAGAGATGGCGCTCGGGCTGTAGGGTTCTCGCAAATATGCCATCCACTTATTGTTGGGAAGGGCTTCTTGAACCTTGGTCAACTTTTTTTGGGGGTTCTTAGCTCTATCCCAAATGGCCAGAGCTAAATTACGAATACTACGCCATAGACGATTTTTAATACAAATCGTCCACGAAGTATCACAGACGGTTTAAATAAAAAACTGTCTGTGATGTCTAGCATTATTACACACAGTTCTTAATAAGAACCGTTTGTGATAATACATCTGTGAAAATAACATAGACGGTTATTCGTATAAATCGACTGTGATACTTACAGCACAGACGGTTCCTAGGAACCGTCTATGATGTAAGCGTCCAATTTAATCTCTTTTGTAGTAGTGTTACTAGAGAGATGAGATTGAGGTAAAGAAGCAAAATGCACAGTAAACACTCACAAAATATATCATTTCCATGTTCTTTTCGATACTTTTTTTAGGCAACCCACTCTCTCTGTCCATAACGATGTTTTCATTTTTCAGATCAGAGAAGATATTTTCTTCGTATTTTTCAGTATTTCCAAAGTGATCCACCCATCTCTCCATAATGATATTTTCATGTATTTTTCCAGGTATATATATGCATATGGTGGAATGCATACATGTAATGGTGATTAACCATACCGAGAAAATTACCAGTTTGTTTCCCAATTCATTGGTTATATTGGGGGAAAGTGCTTAAATCGGTAATCATGAATTCTTCGGGTGCACATGTGGGCCCAGTATTCGGCCCAGCTTTCATAGTAGACCCACGGCATAGCGAAGCCCACGAAAAACCCCAATCACGGCCGACCTAAGCCCATCTTGCAACCCCTCTCACCCAGATCCGGGGGTGTTTACCCTTCCCCGCCTCCGAGAATAGCAGCAGCTCCCCCAAAACCCTAGCTTTACCTCCGCCTCTTCCTTTCTCTCCCACCAAACGCCTCCAAGATGAAGCTCGTCAGGTAAGTGCTCCCGGTTCGCCCTCTTTTTCTTCCAATTCGGTTCGATTTGCCGGGTTTTTACTGATTCGTTCTGTGCAATTTTCTCCCAAATCGGTGCGGATTTGGGCGGGGGCTGTGCCTTTGCAGGTTCTTGATGAAGCTGAACAACGAGACGGTGACCATCGAGCTCAAGAACGGCACCACCGTCCACGGTACCATCACCGGTATGATGCGATGCGATCTTTACTGCGAGAACTAGGTTTTCTCTCTTTGGCGTATTTGTCAGGTTCCGAGTAAGAATCCGAGAAAAAGAAAAGAATTTGTGATCAAATTCAGTAAAGTTCTGAAAAAGCAAGAACAAAAACTAGGCTAGGGTAAAGTTGTTGCTTGGGATATTCCTGGATTGATTGATATTTTGTGAATATCCCTCACAGATTGATATTTTGTGAATATCCCTCAGAGCACATGGAAGGGCTTATATTTTGCCCAAAGTCACAGATTACAGATAAATGCATTTAGTGTGGAAATTAATGACAAAACGTGATTACAAGCGAATACAGATGAACACAGTGATTACTAGCAGCTTTCCTGGTTGTTGGATGGCTTCAATTGGAAAAGATGAAGGACCGCCATCTGATCGTCGTAACATGCACCAAAAGCCTAACGACTTCTAATAAAGCTTCAACATTCAGAAAATTTTCCAGTTCTTCAGATTATACATGATCTGACAATTCCCCCTCCCTTAGCACATACCTTGTCTTCAATGTGAAATTCTGGAAACGTGGCCTAAATAAGTGAAGCATCTTCCCATGTGGAGTTCTTAGGCGGTAAGGTTTGCCACTGGATTAACCATCGAACTATTGGAGCATTGTTCCTGCGACGACTTGGCGAACGCCATATGCGAGCTCCTCTCTCTCCCGTATCTCTCGTATCACAGCCGAAGGGATACAAGCTCTCTCCCGTATCTCTCCCGACCTCCTCTCTCTCTCCCGTCTCTCTCCCATGGCGACTCCTCCCTCCCCGCCGCCTCTCTCTGACCTCCTCTCTCTCCTGTCTCTCTCCTGGCGACTCCTCCTCCCTCCCCTGCCTCCTCTCCCTGCCGCCTCCCCCCCGCCGCCTCCCTCCCATGCCTCTCTCTCCCTGCCTGCCTCTCTCTCTGCTGGCTCTCCTCCCAGCGCCTCCTCCCCGCCGGCCTCTCCAAGGTGCCTCTCCCTCCCTGCCGCCTCCTCTCCCTCCCGCCGCCTCCCCGTCCGCCGTCTCCTCTCTCTGCTGGCTCCCTCCCGGTCGAGGCGAGCTCCACGGCATCCTCCCATCACCGCCACGACGCCTAGGCGACGCCGTAACAACCTTGGTGGTGAGTGATAAGATGGTTGATACCTGACTGCAGCTAGAGGTGCCACTGATTGCAGAAAGAGGGGTGAGGCAAAACCTCCCATCTGGCCAAAATTAGAACCAAACCCAGAACCCAGTCGCTGCATCTTAGCCGCCAATTCTGCTTGATGTTGCTGTTGTTGTTGCTCCCACTCTTGCCTGCGCAACGCCTCCAAGTTTGCAACCCTCTTGCCCTGATCTTCTGCTGCAAGTAGCGCTTTTCTCTAAGCCTCGAGAGCAACTACTTGTTCTTTAGAATTTTACCCCAATCCCTGGTCCAGCTTTTGGGATAAACCTTGAATTGCATCGAGTACTGTCTTCATCTGCTGATCTAACCTCGCAACTTGCCCCATCATTTCAGTCCTAAGATTCAACATATCTTGCCTGACTTCTACCATCTCCGAAGCTTCACCAACATCATCAATGGTGTTCTTTCTTGGAGCCATCTCCAGATGCTGTGTCTAGGTTTGAGAATTTTACAAGGTATAGCCAAAACCCTCTCCTGCCACCAAATCTCTGTCGCCGCCAACTCTGAAGAAGCCAGATCGGGGATTTACAGTGCAAACACCAACCCCCCTCCATCTCACGCCGCCAAGAATTATTGCAGATCTAGTACCTTTGTCAGGTTCCAAGTAAGAATCCAAGAAAAAGGAAAGAATTTGTGATCGAATTCAATAAAGATCTGGAGAAGCAAGAAGCAAAACTAGGCTAGGGTAAAGTTGTTGCTTGGGATATTTCTGAATTGATTGATATTTTGTGAATATCCCTCAAAGAGCACAAGGACGGGCATATATTTTGCCCAAAGTCATGGATTACAGATAAATGCATTTAGTGCGGGAATTAATGACAAAACGTGATTACAAGCGAATTCAGATGAATACAGTGATTACTAGCAGCTTTCTTGGTCGTCGGATGGCTTCAATCGGTAAAGATGAAGGACCGCCATCCGATCTTCATAACGTGCACCAAAGCCTGATGACTTCTCATAAGTCATAACGGTTCAACATTAAGAAAATTTCCCAATTCTTCATATTATAAAGGATCTGATAGTATTCTTAGGGCTTGTGGGCGTCTGTGCAGTGTTGGATGTGCGATACTGTTTGAATGACGTGGGTTTAGTTGGTGAGTTGTTTGGTTGTGTGTCATGACTTAGTTCATAACAGGATAAACATCCGTCGGAGAGAGGTCGGACAACGACAACTTGAGGTACAACAATGCTAGACAAAAGAGGACACTTATTGGGGAAGATGAATGGATCTAGAGTAGCTAGTCTAAGGGAGAGATCAAACTTAGAAATTATGGACTTAGGAATACTTCTTTATTATTCATTACTTGATGATAATGGATACATGTTCTTTTTATAGGGATAACTCGATTTGACCTCTAAGAAAAAATCTATATCTCTAAGGAAACCTATCTCTAATAGATGGAATATATAAGGTAGTAAACTCATCTAATAAGGAAACTAATTATTCTTATCTTTATCCTAACTAATCTAATTCTACTATGTACGGCTACAACACCGTGGGTACTGTTCACAAGCATGAATAGTGTGTGAACAATAATTCCAACATGTGACAGCTTCTTCCCGCCTTCGGTGATAGCTCGTCCTCGAGTTGTAATGGCGGCCATAGTTGCAGCTCTTGGTATACCCAATTTGACAAGCAATTGCGATGCCTTGTGCGGGAGATCAGTAGTGTGTTGATGATGATTGATGGTGAAGGCGCGAAGGCCTTAGCATGCTTGATGTCAAGGAAGTTGCCAGCAACAAGGGCAACCAACGTGGAATAGTAGTGGCACGCTTCATGGTAAGCAGAAGTCGTGGGAAGGGATCGACTGCTCTGATACCAATTGTCGTTCATAACGGGATAAACATCCGTCGGAGAGGTCGGACGACAACGACTTGAGGTAGAACGGTGTTAGACGAAAGAGAGCACCGATTGGGGGAGAGGAGTGGATCTAGATTAGCCGGTCTTGGGGAGAGACCAAAACTAGAAATCGGCGACTTGAGAATACTTTTTCATTATTCATTGCTTGTTGATAGTAGATATATACCGTCCATTTTATAGGGATAATTCGGCTTGACCTCTAACAAATAATTTATATCTCTAAGGAAACCTATCTCTAATACATAGAGTATATCTATAAGATAGTAAACTGTAAACCCATCTAATAAGGAAACTAACTATTTTTATCTCTATTGTAACTAATCTAATCATACCATGCACAGCTACAGCACCGCGGGTACTGTGCACGATTGTGAATAGTGCGTATGAACAGTAATTCCTGCACGTGACATTGCGTTGGTGAGCGCGGTGTTGCCTGCTCCTTGTGGACTTTGTAGAAACTAGCAGAGTTTTGTGCTTAGCCTTTGTGATTGTGATGCAAATCTAGGGGCATGTTACTAGCAGAGCTGTTGGTTGGTCTTCTGATCCGTTGTTGAGTTGCTGCTCTGTCCATTTAGAGTGTGGATTTTAGCCTTCTTTTTATTCAAGTTGAATTCTATTCATAAATGATCTGGTGGTGTGATTTAGCATTTTGTCTAATTCACTTCGTTTTGCCCCTCGCTGTAGTTTATGTTGCTAGCTTCGTAGTATTGTAGGTAGGAAAGTCTTATGGGAAGTGTTTACTTAATTGGCTGAGTCAGATCATTGCAAAATCCTTATTTCAGCAGGTGGCGTTGCTTATGTCTTCGTAAGTTATGCATAGATAGGAGAATTGTTCAGCTATGATCTTGAAAAAACTTGTAATTAGATTAGCCAAATGCAGAAGTGGAAAGACAATACCAAATCCAACCTAAAATTTATATCTTTTATAGTAGTCCTTTTATCTTGTCATGCATCCCTGGTGGAAATGGGGTATATTAGGTTTTGTAGGAAAGCTCTTCTGTGGATAGTTTCCTATAGCTTGCTAGGTAAGTTTTAGTAGCCTGGAATTAGACATGCATGCACTAGGACCACTTCTCTGTTGTAACTTCATTGATATTAGCTAAGATATTATGCTTAAATAAACTCTGCTCGTTGTAGTACTTGTGTTGTGACATGTTTGGTTTGTCAAATCTTTCTATGGTTTGACATTAATTTTGTTTTCCTTGTTAGTTCTAAGGTAGATGCTAGTGAAAATGGAGAGTGCAAGTGTGCAACATCTATATGCTCTTGAGAGATTATGTTTGTTTGTATAATAAAGGAAAAAGTCCATATAACACTCCGAACTTTGTTCGAAAGTCCGTTCAGCATTCTGAACTATAAAATTGGACATTTGACCCTCCGAACTTTGCAGTTCAGTTCAAATAACACCCTAGTATTGCTTACGTGGTGCGATAAGTGGGTGATTTTATCACGTAGGATGACACGCTGGTCTAGTTTAGACGAATGATAGGTAGGACCTACATATCCTTCTCTCTTTAATCGAAATAGAGGGAGGGAACTACAGGGGGTGATGGCCATGGAAGCACGGTTGGGAGTTCAGTAAGGGAGAAGCCCTTGCGGGCCTCACATGTCATTAACCCAGCTTGGCCAGCGTTTCATCCTATGTGGCATCGTGCTACGTGGGTAGTACCACCATGCGAAACCAGGTCAGGGTGTTATTTGAACCAAATTACAAAGTTTGGGGGTCAAATGTCTGGTTTTATAGTTCGGGATGTTGAACAGACTTTGAAATAAAGTTTAGGGTGTTATATGGATTTATTCCTATACTAAATATTTTCTTTATTTTTAACTTTGATGTCCTGTTGGCTTTACAAGGTTTAAACTAGTGCTTTTCTGTTGGTGATGGAGAGTAATTTTTCATGTGCTTAGCATGTTGAGTCATTTTACTGATACATGTTAGTCTACAAACTGTTGCTATGTATTTTGTTGTAGAACTCATCCTTACAAATGGAGTTTTGCAATTTGCAAATGTACTTTCTGTACAGCAATAATGCTTAAGTACCAATGTTTCGTAGCCATAGTCATAGTGGTAGTGTTTGTTTCATGAGCTGGCATCCTTTAATATTGTATTAGGCTGGTTGCTAGGTTGTGAGGTTTTAACAACTTCAGATAAGTAAAGCTGATCCCCTTGATTTTTAGAACTTCAATGAATTTTTTTTTGTGTTGTTGGTTGGTGGTTTTAAGAATGTTCACTACATTCTGTTCTCAAATGAACTATTCTACACTCTGTATTCTCACTACCTGTGATATCTACACAACGCAGTAACTTGCAACATTTGTAGATGCAGACCCCATATTAGGGGGAACTTTTCATGATCTTTACAATTGTAGAATACATTCCTTTCCAGGAAGGATGCAGGAAATATTTTTAAAGTCTTTTTTAAGGTCTTTAAGGTGTCCAATGAGTACATAGGACCTTTCTGACAGTACCTTTTGTTAGAGACATGTAAGATGTTGTGACGTGAGATGTGTTGTTTTAGCAGAAGTATTGGATCGTTGTTACAAAAGTGTACTGGTTTTACAGCCATATGGTAGCATTTCTAATGGAGCATCTTTCATATAACTTTATTATAATTAATTTGTATCGTATTGCCATCCTTTTAGCTGAGTTTTTCTCAGCATCATCTCTTATGGCCTTCAATAATCCCTGAAAGTGTATTCGTTATTACTGTATACTGTGTCCTGAATTCATGCCCATTTTGTAGGTGTTGACATCAGCATGAACACCCATCTTAAGACTGTGAAGCTAACGTTGAAAGGGAAAAATCCCGTTACCCTTGATCACCTTAGCGTGAGGGGAAACAACATTCGCTATTACATTCTTCCTGACAGCTTGAATCTGGAGACTTTGCTGGTTGAGGAAACACCCAGGGTGAAGCCTAAGAAGCCAACTGCAGGTTTGATATTTTGTTTGTCTTCCTGTTTTTTAGTTTACTTACCACCGATGTGATTTGTCTGATCAAACCTTCATCTGAAAGCAGGGAAGCCTTTGGGGCGTGGGCGCGGCCGTGGTCGTGGGCGCGGCCGCGGTAGGGGGCGCTGAGCTTTGTACCCTGCGTTGGAACTTTTTGCACTGCACGCATCTGTGCAATGTAATCTGCTTTCTTATCAGTTGTACGGAGTAATGTTCTGATTAGGGCAAAGACTTCCCTTAATGTCAGCGATTCTTGCTGTGGATTCATGTTGCTGTTTGGCCTGATGTTCAAGAGTATGCTAGGTTACATTGTAGTTACTGTGTCATGAAGCCCTTCTCCCAGAACTCTTATGATGACGACTAAATGCTTTCCCAAGTTATAACCAATACCCTTAGTTAGGGCATTCGTATTAGCTTTTGTTGATAGCTTTTAGTTATGATTTATGCTTTTTTACTGAAAATGAATAGCAATAGCTGAAAGAAGTGGCTTTTAGAAGACGATTGGTGGAAAAAGTAAGGGAGATATGTGCGTGTGACAGGAGGGGTGTATGATGTATATGTAACCCTTTGTTTTATCTTTAAAGCGAGATGGTAGCGAGAGAAGTGGATAGGTTGTTTCGAAAGACTAGATATTTATATTGATTTTTGGTTTATTTAAACAAAAATTAGAAGTCAATACGAATAGGATCCTACATGTTCAGCTCACCAGCATGTTGTATTGCTGTCCAATAGATAGGAAAAACATTTTCCTGTCACTGTTAGCTAACAGCAGATGGTATATGATGCACATCAATTCTCAAGATGTGTGGCATCTTGTCACCACAAAATACATCATTTTACGACGTTTGTTAATGCAATGGACATCACCAGTCCTCTGTTACACGAATTTTGGTTATTTCTAGTCCTATATACCATGTTAATACTAACTTTGGTCTCTAGACCACCGTAATAGCAAATATAACATTCTTCCCGACCGCACAACTCCAAAGGCGTGACACGTGTTAGTCGTGCGGCCGGGGACAGTAGTCATGCGACTGTTACCCTATTTTTTTTGTTTTATTTGCTTTTCGGTCAAAAATAAATAAAAAAAATCTTGAACAGTGTAGTCGTGCGGTCCCTGACTGCATGACTACGATGAAGAGTGTAGTCGTGCAGTCCCCGACCGCATGACTAACACGTGTCACACCCTCGGAGTCGTGCGATTGGGAAGGGGCTAGATTTGGTATTACGATGGTCTGGAGGTCAAATTTGGTATTAACGTGGTATAGAGGCTAGAAATGACCAAATTTCCTGTTAGACTGATGTGGATCGGAGTACCAGTGCGAATGCCATACCACTGGCTCCGAAGTCTGCAAAGCATTACTACATTGAACAAACTAGCTGCATAAGCATGGCGACACGTCGCGCTAGCTACCGTGTGGACCGAAGCAAAAGAGATGATAATTCGCGAGGAGTTTCTTAAAAAAATTAAGGACATATGCGTAATTTTGAAAAAAAACAGAAGGCCTTTTTCGCAAAAAACTGAGGACCTGTAAGGACCTATACGTAACTAAATGAGGACCCGTACATAATTTTAGAAAACTGCGGGGTGCTATCCGACAAAGAATACGCAATTTCGGTGAAGTGGAAGGGGTTTTCGGAAAAAAAACCTGCTAGGGAGTTTTTTTGCGAGAACTAAGGACATTTACGCGATTTTGCAAAATACAGGAATTTTTTTGCATAAAAGATGACGTGGCACACCTCACGGGCAGGAAGGGCTATAATATACTGATGATGAATAACCACTCCATTTCATTTAGTTACAGACGCAAATGGCTAGAAATCGTGAATGTTTAACTTTACAGATTGCATAGTGTAGACAACTACCATAGATAAACATTTGTTCACGGATTAGAACGTCGATGGCTGAAAGAACAACGCACCCAGGCCAGCTATTTTTTCACTAGGTATCATCAAGACATTGCAAGGAACATGGAATTTTTAGTGGATTTGACGTTGTTTACGACGGTATTTACAAAACTAGTCGTATGCGCAGCTTATTTATAAAAAAGATGTTTTTATCATCTGGTGGGTGGGCGGCAGCGCGGGGGAGACGACGCGTGGGCACCTGCCGCCCTGTGAGCAGACGGTAGGTGCCTGCCGCCCGCCCATCAGACGGGCCGGCTTAATCACCTGCCTAAATTTGTAATTTTATATCATAATTGTTTGGATTTTTAAATATAGCAAATGAAGTCAACAAATTACGAAATTTTATGCACATACTTCTAACATAACGTACTTCACTGTGTAATTTTTTTACAATTTTATCCCCTTTGAATATTGGTAAAAAATTCATACGATTTTGATATTTGTAGGAATTGTTACATATAGTAAACGAGCTCCAAAAATTATAAAATTTTATATGAAGTCTTCCAACATAGTCGAATTAATTGTGTTTTTTTGGTAATTTTATGTGCTCCAAATTTTCCATGTTTATTCGTGATAATTTAATTATAATTAGCGATATGCGGCCCCTCGACATCCCTATCACTCCAAATTTTCTATGATAGTTGATAACCACAGACGATTTGTAAGTAAAAACCATCTGTGATTATCACCTATCACAGACGGTTTTTAGGTACAAACTGTCTATGATATTTACACCACAGACGGTTCGAAAACCGTCTGTGATAACCTTCGATTATCACTGACCCATAAATTCAGACGGTTCAGAAAACCGTCTGTGATGACGTTTTTGAACCGTTTGTAATATGATTTTCTGTAGTATGTTGAAAACTTTGCTACATAGTCAACTTCATTTGTTTTGTGATTGGTAAATACTCCATCCATTTCAAAATATAAGACATAGGTTCTGTTCTTTACAGCTTATTGTTTTCTTTGAACAAACAAACAGAATGATTTTTTCACTGTTTTTTTGAAGCGGCTTATCAGGATAATCTTTTTGGACGGTAAGGTACTTGTAACAGTGCTAACGCATCTGATCAGACGTCTTGCGTGGCAAACGGGCGCGTTGAACCGTAGATTCGGCAAGTACGTCCAAAACCTTTTATTTTGTGCTGCCTGGACGAGCGAGCCATACATACTGGTCCGAATTCGTCACCTGCAAATTTCGTCAGGAATTTACGAGGTTTGTTTGAACGAGCAACACAGATGCGCAGGCTGTACAGTGTACAGTACCGATTGATCATGTCAGGACTCCGGACTGGACTCTATTTTTTCAAATTGGACAGAAACGGCATTCGTAGAGGGCTCGACACAGGTCCTGGTTTCTTCATCCTTTATTGGTCATGTTTTTGTAGTTATAGCCGATGATTTATATATATATATATTTTAAGACGGTAGCGAATGATGATATGTTGATATGGTTTTAGTCTCTAGAAGTCGTTAGAATTTACTAAAATACTGTTCTATTTATTTTAATTTTTATATAAGTTCGATTGAAAAAAATCCAAATCAACAGAACCAATGATGCGGCGAGGGACAGCCTCGGTCTTAGTGCTGACCAGATCGCCATCATTGGACCATCATATGCAACAATTGTTACGTAATGCCTCTTGTTTTTTTACCGAAGTGATCTTTACCACACACAATTGATAACATCACATCGCTACCCAGATGAACCAAAACTTCTTTGAACAAATAATTACTCCCTTGGATATACGTACAGTGTTCTAGAATCAATAGCACGTATACGCGTCCCCATTTCTGAATCACACATCAGCACAGCAGACGAGAGAGTCCAGCGTTTGTCTCAGAACCATATATTGGGGGTGTTCTTTTTGGTTTCCAAAAACGGCTTTTAGCTTTTGCTACAGTACCTAACTTTTAAATAGAGTATTTTCTCAAGATAGGATCTACAAGTTAATTGTAGTACACGTTAAAAGCCTAACATATGTATCAACCAAAATTGCAAGTGAGTATCTCTCTCCGCAATCTCTGTCGCAAACAGTCAAAATTCAAAAATTTCAACCAAAAGCCATAAGCCGCAGCCAAAAAGAACAGGCCTATGAGCCTGTTCTTTTCCTCCGAAGCCGGCGACTTTTGGCTTTTGCTACAGTACCTAACTTTTAAACGGAGTATTTTTTCAAGATAGGGTCTACAGGTTAAACGATCTACACGTTAAAAGCCCAACATCTGTACCTGTCAAAATTGCAAGCGAGTATTTGTTTTTCCGTAATCTGTACCGTAAACAGCAAAAATTCAAAAATTTCAACCAAAAACCATAAGCCGCAGCCGAAAAGAACAAACCCTATACAGCGAGAATTCTATACTTAGCCGATACTTTTAGTGGCAAAACCTTCGAGAGGAAGGAGAGTACTTGCTTGGTCGCTAAATTGGACACCAAGTCCAAGCTGACTAGTACAACCACTAGTACAAGCGTGGAGTGCACTGGAGACACGGTTTCTTGCGCGTTAGAAGTAGGACAAGCGAGAGAACAAGATCAGACGAGCGGCCTCCTCTCCAAAGCCGTCTTCTGTTCTGACGGCCGGACCAGAGCCAAGTCTCAAACAAATGCTGAATGTTCTGCCTTGAAACCTTCCTTTCTCTAATCGCATCCAATCTACTCCCTGAAATGAAATGCCTATATCTGAATTACAATTTACAGTGTACTAGAACAGTAGTAGCAGAACAAAACCCTCTCATACTAGTCCTATATATAAGAGCTCAGGGCAGGGGTCTCTGCTCATACTAGTCCTATATATAAGAGCTCAGGGCAGGGGTCTCTGCTCCCTCCACAGGAAGCAGCAGAAGCTAGCTCTAGTTTCTTCTTCTTCGCCTTGGTCCATACACAAAGCCTACCAAAATCCTAACTTTTCCTCTCAAACTCATCTCGTTACGCTTAGGCCCGAGACGTTGGAACACCTAGTGGTGTAGCTACAGTAATACATGGGGTACAGTTGCACCTAAAAATTTTGCGCAAAAATCCGATATATACCCCTAATACGCAAGGTATGCACTACACATATTAACATACTTCTGGTAGCCTATTAAACCTAACAGGCAACCATTCAAGCCTATTAGCCTAAGTGCCCACGCAATCCTCACTTTCTCAATCGACTAGCCACCTCCACCGGAGATTCCCCAATCAACTAAATCCTTCAGGCTTCTGCCCTATTGCAACAACCGAGCTCGAGCTCGGTTGTTGCATAGAGCTCGGGCATGCGGTTCTGCTCACACGCAGCTCATCGTTGATGTTGCGCTCCCCAGAGGCCGGAGCCATAGTTAAGAAAGCCGGACTGGACCGTCGGTTGAACTGGAAAAACCCGGAACCAGAGAGTGCACTGGGTCGGTTTGGTTGGCTGGCTACCATAGGGATTGGCGTGCCGACTGGATCGAGGTGTCTATCTTCCCGTTCCTTGCCCCGTCAGCCCTGGTGATCTATCCGTGGGGTAGGGGATTCTCCAGTTTGGTATGCTCCTTGCGTGATTTGCCGTCAATTTGGTCAAATCTGGCCACTTATGGGTTCATTATTGCTTCTTTACTTGGAGGCGATTTAGGATTTGTGATACCAATTCTGTTTAGTTTAGTTTTTATTTGAGTTATTGTTTGATTCGTAATGCAATCTCGTCTTCTACGTGCTCTTGTTTGAGCTTCAGATCTCACAGATTTTAGGCATGGAAAGAGAATAGGAGAAATGGTGCGGTTTCTAAATTGCTTCAGGCTTGTTCTATCTTTTCATTTTTCAACTTTTTATTAAATGCTTGACTAAAAAACATTATTTATCTTTTAGGCAGCATCAAGTTGGCTGCACATAGTTCCTTGGGGGCATGTTCAAGCTGATGAAATATGTCAAAGAAAAGTATGAAAATCCGCCTTTGATCATTACCGAAAATGGTAGGTGGCTAAAGATTGTACTATTGATAGTCAATAAGAATTATTGCCTTGAATGAGTCGATTAGAAATAACTGACACATGAAGTTGTTTGTAGCGGGTATGGATGATGCACACAGCCCATTTTCAAGATTAGAAAATGTCCTGCAGGATGATAAAAGGATACAATACCACAGTGACTATATGTCTAACGCCGTGGTTTTGCACACCTCACTTTTTTGTATTAGGCAATTTACCAAAATACCCTCTACCCATTTCATGGAGTTTCCCGCTTCCTTTGCCACGAAGTATTGCCCATACCTCGTCATCTTCTATATAGCCCCAATGACTTGCCGCTAAGCCTTTCATGTGTCCGGATCCCACTAAACTATTCTCGCTTGCAAATGAATCAAGTCACTTGGTGTATCACATGCTTTTTCTCGCATATGATGGCACTCGACTTCCTTGACCGCTTGGACCTGAGCTCCTTCTTGAGCTTAGCCCCAATCCAACTTACCGCTGCCCGTCATGTTCACCACCGGTAGCTCCCGCTCCTATTCTTTGTTGTTCCGACTTGTAACTACCCCACAAACCTCAGTCATCTTCAGTGACTCCTTGATCATCTAGACCTTAGCTCCTCCTTAGCGTAGTCCTAATCTTTTGACCGTTTTGGACTTAATCTCTCCTAACTTAGTCCTGGTTTCGTCCACCTCACCGTGATGTAGCTCCAGAGTTCTACAACTAATATAAACAAGCAATCTGTCACGTAGCACTGCGTAATACTTAAAGTCATCAATTAACATAATTAATCCATACAATGAACATACAAAATATATGCAATCAAATCATTGATCCTAAACTTAGGACCAAACAATAAATTCCTATATACACAAGCAATAACATTGGTTAACCAAACTCATCGGACACCTCAAATCCCCACAAACCAAAAATTGGCATAGAGCCACTGCAAAGCCGGTCTGGCTGGCCGCCCATACCGGTCATACCACTAACGGATATTGGTCCCCATACCGGTCATACCACTAACGGATATTGGTCTGATTAGTATTGGCTATTGGTTGGACTACTGGGGCATTCGGTCTTAACTACCACCCTTTAACTGGTCAGATCGATCTCACTATCAGTCGTTAGAAAAAATCTAATAGCTTTGTAAGCTTTTAAAAACCTAACTTAAACTCTGTAATCTTTCTATATAAAAAATTAATTACTTATCACAACGGGAAAGTGACCTCTCACACAATCCGTTCGATGTTCGTTTTGAGAACTGCATTGGTTAATCAATTGGTTTGGAGCCTAAAGTAAAAGAAAAAAACACATCACTCGTTTTCGCACAATGCAGATGTCACATCTCAGAAATTCGTACGCTGACTTGGAGGTCATCGTACGGTCCGTTTTTGTTAGTTATTCAGAGGAAACGAAGACTTCTGTATGTTTTGCTTTTTTTGGGCTATTCGTCCCATGTCGCTAGCTGACATACCAAATCACAGCTAATTTAATTCCGGCTTTTTTTTCATATCGCACCTGGTGGATATGCGTCTCAAAGTGAGGTGATCGGGCATGTTCTTTTGGGCTTCTAAAAGTGACATTTGATTTTTGCTACAGTACCTAACTTTTAAATGGAGTATTTTCTCAAGACGAGATCTACAAATTAATTGTAGTACACGTTAAAAGCTTAACATCTGTATCAACCAAAATCGCAAGCGAGTATCTCTCTCTCCGCAATCTCTATCGCAAACAGCCAAAATTTAAAAATTTCAGCCAAAAGCCATAAACTGCAGCCAAAAAGAACAAGCCCGATGGCTCTTTTTTCGGCTTCTAAAACTATTTTTTAATTTTTTTATAGTAATTATCTTTTAAATAAAATATATTTTAAAATAGAGTCTATAAATTGATTGTAATACATATTATAGTAACTTTATTTATATCGATCAAAATCGTATACGAGTTTATGTTACTCTGTATTCTCTCTCACAAACAATCCAAAAATCATAAAATACAGTTATAAGTCATAAATCGAAGTAAAAAAATACCTGGAAATTAATTAAGCAACTGAAGAAGAGTAGTATACATTTACAATGCATCGAATCAGTTCAAAGTAAATGTTTAATGCCGCGTTAACTGAATAGTTGCACAGTTGCACCAGATGTTTTTGTATCAAGGGATCTCTCGAGCAAGAAGGCTGTGTGACACACTTTTTTGCAGTTTTTGCAGTAATCTGGGCGGCACACTTGCACCATGCAGCTGTATGCATGCCTTGCGTGTCAGACGGGCGAACTATTTATGTGTAAACCCGTCAACTACGTCCTAATTAAGGCCTCATTAGTTTCGACTCAAACTTCTAGCTTCTGGTTTATTTTATACTATTCATAAATTTCATCTTTTTCTATACTTTTGGCATTTTAAAGCTTTTTTATCGGTTCTTTTTTCTCGTATTTGTTTGTATTATACATGATAAGCTAATATGTTTTTAATATTTCTAAATTTTTTAAATTTAATTATGTCAAATAAGCCTCCATCAGCTACAGTGTTTTTTTCCGTCAGCTACAGTACTTTGCAGTCATAAGCCATCCAAAAAAAAAGTTCTGAACTAATTCATGTGTAAACCCATCAATACGTCCCAATTAAAATCGTTTTGTTTTGTGCGAGTGAGCCGTACTCCGCCGTATCAGCTCGCTAGATCCTTAGGTGGCCTGTCGAGTGTGCAGTACTCTGCACAGTAACGTCGACGTCCCTTGCGCTGTCCAGACGCGACGCGAGTCCATTCTCCGATCTGAACGATTCGGCGTTCACAGCTAGAGAGCGTTTTACCTTGAACAAGCAGAAAGTAAAAAAAAAAAACTAAAAACTGAAATCGTCTGAAGGAAGGTTTTGACTTAAGCCGGGCATGTGAGCAAGCAATTACCGAATCAAAGTCTTTGGAGAGGAAGGAGAGTGCTTGGTCGCCAAGTTGGACGCCTACTCTAATAAGTCTCTAATCAAGCACATGCATACTCGCCGTTGACTAGTAGCGTACTCGGACACACGGTTTCTTGCGCGTTAGAGATGATCGATCAACGAAGCGACCTCGCCGAAAAATGTTGAAACTACGGCTATCTGACCTTCCATTTTTCTAATCGCATCCTAAGTTCCTAACTACTCCCACGAACGCCTAGATCTCGCAATGTGGCATACAGTAGTAGCACAGTACATCCATCTCACACACTATATAGCAGCGCCGGGGTTCTCTGCTCGTTCCATGGGAAGCTCTTAGCTCTTGTTTCCGCTTCGCCTTTCTTGCTCCTTCCATATCATTCAAGCCTACAAATCGTCTCGAAAACTCATCTCGAGTCCCGATACTCCAAGGCATTGGAACACCGCTCCGTCAACAAAGCAGCAATGAAGGTACGTAATTAGTAGCTTCATGTAGTGTAGTGTCGTCTTCTTCTCTGTGTGCTTTCGGCTGGGAGGTTAATTGTTTCGTTGTTGGTTGCAGCAAAAGATCGTGATCAAGGTGCAGATGACGTGCGATAAGTGCCGGTCCAAGGCGATGGCGCTGGTGGCGGCGACGGAAGGGGTGGACTCGGTGGCGCTGGCTGGGGAGGGGAAGGACCAGGTGGTGGTGGTGGGCGACGGCGTGGACTCTGTCAAGCTGACGAGCGCGCTGCGCAAGAAGGTCGGGCCCGCGCAGCTGATGCAGGTCGGCGACGCCAAGAAAGAGGAGGAGAAGAAGAAGCCAGTCGCCGCCACCACCGCCGTGGCTGAGTACCCGCACCCGTACCCGTGGCACTACTACCAGTACGCACCGCAGCCGCCGCCGACGGTCTACGAGCACCACGCCCTCGCGTACGGGTACCCGTACCACTCTCGCCCGGACAACTGCTCCATAATGTAGAGCTAGGTAGCTAGTTTTGGAATTTTTTGTACGAATAATCTATTTTTTATTCAAAATAACAGAATTATACTTGTGACAATATATTTTTTATAGAAATAGGCTCCAGTCGCCCGACCGTTAGGTGACTGGAGCATATCGCCCAATGGCTAGGTGACAACAACGCTGTCTACAAGCCGTTCGTGACGAGTTCGAGCGCCGGACCTTTGGCGATCGAAACCGATCGTCAATGATCGCATGTGGAGTCGCCCACCCATAGGTCGACTGCAAACTGCCACCCCATGAATTTTGTAGATTTTGTGAATTTTTTAGATTATAACTGGAAGATAATTTGTTGGATTTGTAATTAAAGTTTATGGTCATTGTATGTTGTTGGAGCGTTAAAAAATTTGTGAAACTTTTTTAAGAACGACTGAACTTAGAATGATCGGTAAGTATGATGGTATGTGATATTGTGATGTTACCGGAAATTCGTACACGAAATAAAACTAGTATGTTAATATTGTTGGATGACTTACTATGTGAATAATTGAATGTGAAAAGATGAGGAAATAAGCTTGTCTGAATTTAAGTAGACTTCATAATACAGTTAAGAGTAATATGCCGCATACTTTTTGATTACATGCATAACATATAGCATCATGTGCGACTAACCCATCTAACTGCTCGTACGACCTACTGTGTGGACCGGGGTCATTTTCCCTTCCTTGCCAGCTCGACGTTGAACTCCTCGGTGGCCTCTTTTGCCTTGGTCGCCATTTTCCTCTGTTTCTCGCTCCCTCTCATGAGCCTCCCGCTCCCTACGCGTGCACACCTCGAGATGAGCTTTCATCTCACGTTGTATACGTAGGGTTTGCTCGTTCTTGCAGCGCTTCTCCTCCTGGATCTCGGAGGACCTTACGACATTCCACTACTCGAAGTCGAGTGCCCACTGGTCCTCTAGGAAAATTTAAAGATCGATCCATTTACAGTAGTCATATAGGGGTTCTGGGGACTCTGAATACAGTGAAGAGGTTGTTAGTGCGTACTCTGAAGGAGAAAAGGTAGGAAAAATGATGCACCTAGTCCTTAGCGGCTGTCGATAGGTTGCGGTGTCTAGACATCAATCGGGGTAGTCACTGGAGTAGTTTGTGCAACCCCAGTAACGCATACCTAGGCTGAGGCGGTGTTTAGACTTGAAGAACTTGCATGGGTCCCGGTACCAACAAAGGGGGGCGTCTCCCCCTCTGGTGGGTGTTGCGGCGAACGCTCGGTAGGAACATTCGGAATGGGGTTGTTGCTACGGGGTGCGTCATTGCGGGGAGCTGACATCGTAGCATGCTGGGTTTGTTATGCTCGGGCCGCAGCAGCCCTTACTTTCTCATCACAGGCGGCAGCTGACCGTGCTAGGTCTCGGATCTCCTCCCATTGCTTCATTATCTTGTCCTATTATTTCTTCTGCCTTTTGTCTATCCCAATGTGGTGAAGCAAGCGTCTGTGTAGTGTGGGGTTTGCTTGTGCATTGTTCTTTGAGAAATCTCTTCGACCTCCTTTTATAGGGCCCCGTGTTGCGTTGTCTGTACATGAAGGTGCATGTGTGGTTCCGTCATTGCACAAAGCTACCAAGTGTGGAAAGCTGGTAAAGCTGGGCCGTGACATCTTGTCATTGTGGAAAGCTGGCCCGTGTGGTCATGTCACTGCGTAAAGCTAGCGTGTGTAGTCTTGTCACAAGTGAAAGTTGGCCCATGCTGTCATGTCACTGTGAAAAGCTGAGCCATCATGTCATGTCACAAAGCAAAGCTAGCCCGTGCGGTCATGTCACTGATGTCAGACCCCAGATTTTAACATCCGGAATCCTCTGTGATTAATTGCACTATTCCCTGGATCAGTAGATAGTGCTCACAGATACAGAAAAATGAATATCAAATACATATCATGCGGAAGCGTAAATATAATAGTAAACTTACACATGGGCCGATTAGGCCAAAATCATTAAATTGCAGCAGCGGAAGAATGAAGCACACAGGTGGGACCTTCAGGACATGCCCACAGGCAGCCAACTGGAGGTTCGCGACCTAGTCCTTGACATCTCCATATTCTTTGTCATCATGACCAATGGTGTTTCGAGGCGCAGATGGCGATTCTTGATTCTGGATTTGTTGTGAGAGCGAGTGTGAGCACACTAACCACCGTGCTCCGCGAGCCAATACACAGAATGCGAATATATAGTATGCATGGCTTATCAAAGGAAAGGCTCGGGTTATTTTAATTGCCAGAAATCGCTTTTGGAAGTATTGTTATTATTAAGCCATAGCGTTATTGTTGCTACCTAGAACTCCACACGGCGATTGCCATAATTGACCCACTCTACCAAATGCCATCATTGACTTAACCCACCAAAGACACAATTTCTTTACTAATTGTTGTCTAAGACTCCAAACAGTGAGTGACATCATTTAGTTAACCCACTGATCATGTACTTTCTATATATTTATTTTGAATCCACCAATACTTTTTGTATTCCAAATTTCTTAATAATCCAATCTTGTAATCGCTATCCACCAGTTCCTCACCTCTGAATTCTAATGATTTTCTAACATGGATACTTTTTAATCCACTGAAATCATTCATACCAGTATTTCTAATCATTCAATCCTTTCTGCTAATCATCCAAAACCATAATATGCTTTTCCATAATCAACCTTATTTGTCACTAATTGTCTCTAACTAATTCATCAATAATTCTCCACTAAGAATATCATTAATCAGGCTTATACTCCACTTATCATATCTCCAAATTTCCTCAGATTCAAATCATCCATCTAGGTCAAATCCTACTAATCCCACTTAATCCAACAATTACCTTTACACTCTTCTAATTCCCCCAAAATCATTGATCCATATTATACTCCAGTAATTATTATTATTCCTCCGATATACCCAAAAATTCAATTCATCCTTCTAGTATTTTGATCAAATCCTATCAATCACATTATTCCCAGCCTCTTCCAAGAATTAATACTATTTGTCTGTATCTTAATCCCGTAATTTCCCTTGCACTTCCTAATTCTCCAAAAACCATTTAAGTCATCCATTTGTCATAACAATCCATGTAAGCTCTACCAATCTATTTCTCCTAAAACTCTTTCTATCGTTTCCCTTTTATGATCGACATGAATCCACCATCTTTATGTGTTTACCACAAGCAACCATCTTCTATTCTTACGAAGAGGAGGTGGGGAAGAACAGGGGGAAGGGGAAATAGAATAGCGTGCGCGCGGAGAAAGGGAATGGGGGAGTCTTGGCTTCTTGTAGCTACAGAGAGGTGGGGGAGCGCCGTGGCGGAGGACCGGTCGGCGGGGGCGGACCGCTGGGCAAGACCGACGCGGGGCTCGGCGCATGAAATGACCAGCTAGCGGCGCGCACAGGGAGGCGGCGACGAGACAAGACGAGCGCGAGGCGATGATGATGGCGAGCGGCGACCCGAGGCGTGCGGCGATGGCAGGCAAGGCTTCGGCTTTGCCGAAGCTAGAGAAAGAAGGGGGAAAGAAGAAAGAACCAGGCGGCGAGGCGGGGGCCAGCGCGCAGAGAGAGAAGGTTGGTGGGGAAAAGAAAAGCAGGAGAGAGAAAAAGATGTGGGGCCCACATGGCATAGAGAAAAAGAGAGGGGAGACACTAAATCTCTAAATTTCAATTTTCTATTTTGAGTTCATAACCTTTCCCTTGCATTTTAGCTCGAAGGTCAAAATTAGTTGTATAATCAATGTGTGTGTGCCTATACATATAAGTCTTGTGTTATTTTTATTTTTATTTTGTTAACCGTGTTTTGATTCAGTAATTACATCTTTGATTTAGCGAATTACGGTGAGTTTTAGGTTGTCAGCGTCAGACTCTATTTAAATTATTCGTATGTATATATACATGTATTTTATGATTGCTATTTTGTGCTCGATAATTACTTCCAGTGATTACTTGCTTGGAGCAAACTCAGGAAAACTCAATTAAGGTTTCGAACAAAGATTCAAATGCTATTAAAATGCAATTAAAAGTTTTTAAATTGCCCAAAATTTCCAACATCAAAATTCAGGATGTTACAACTGAGCAAAGCTGGTGCGTGCGGTCTTCTCAGTGTTTAAAGCTGGCGTGTGTAGTCACTGAGCAAAGCTGGCGCGTGCGGTCTTCTCAGTGTTTAAAGCTGGCGTGTGTAGTCTTGTCGATGCTCAAAGCTGACGTGTGTAGTCTTGTTGCTGAGGAAAGCTAGCCCGTGTGGTCTTGTCGCTGAGCAAAGCTGGCGTGTGCGGTCTTCTCAGTGTGTAAAGCTGGCACGTGTAATCTTGTCGCTGCGGAATGCTGGCGTGTGTAGTCTTGTCGCTGGGCAAACCTGCCATGTGTTATGAATGGCGCTGTGACACCATAATTACGCTATAAAATGAATGGACGAGGCATTGCTGGTTGGAACAACTATCTTCTCCGTCGTAGAGTAAGCCACTGTGACAGACGCCGAGGGGCCAGTTGAACATGAGTCACCAAAGGAGGACCTTCCGCTCGAATGGAAGGAGGACTTTAGCGCTACGTACCGCTTGTTGCCTAATAGGCGCAATCAGCCAGTGTGGCCGAAATGCCAACACATGCAGGACGCGGTGGTGTAGGTGGCAGAAGGCCATTCGGATGGTGGACGACGTTTCTTTCAGTGCCTATACTCTGGGGTACAAGTTGGTACTCGTCTATTTTGTTGTACTACTAATAGAGTTTCAATGTTAACGCTCCTATGTAACAAATGGATAAATGTGACTTGTGCGATGGATTGATCCTCCCCATGAATGGTATGTTTCGAGGTACGTGGATACGTTGTGGGAGCGAATCGCTGATTTGGAGGCACGGGTTGAAAGTCCCGAGACCATTTACATATATAAAAGAGAGTAATTGCAAATTTGACTAGTTGATTTTACATATATATACAACGCCCAAACAGTGTCGCCGGTCGTTTCTTATAAAAGATAACAAAAAAGTAGAGACCTAACTGCTTCGACATTTTTTCTAGTGTCAGAGGTAGCATGCAATCTCCGTCTTCAAAACTTTGTAGGCGACGTGGTCGGTATCGGACGGTTCGAGATCATCAGCGAACGAAGCCCAAAATGCCTCCACTCATTGACGCGCTCGTTCGAGTGTCTCCCGAACACCCTCCGACTGAACAATCAAGTCAAATTAAGCTCATAATTTCTCTTCCCTTTCTTGATGGGTCTCAGCAAGGTTGACTCGGTCGTCCGCCGCCTCAACTAAGCACTCCAAGTGACGGCAAGCCTCTTGGAGACATGCAACGTCATTGTGGTGGACCATGTCGATGGTAAGGTTAGCTCACTGGAAGCGGGAGACGAACTGAAAGACGCGGCGAAGGAGGATGTCAAGATGATGGAAGGTGGCCTTCAACTGTTTTGGCAAATTATCGAACATAGGAGGGAGGACACTGTTGGCACAATATCCTTCCGCAACATCCGCAAGTGTATGGCCAGTGAGGTGCTCGTCCAGGATAGCCAGATTGGCCATCAATGTTGGCGACAAGGAAGAATAGAGAGTCATTTATTTGTGCTTGAGAGACAAGGAATACAAGGAAGATAGCCGACCGGCGAGGTGCTCGTACAGGATTAATCTCCGGTAGAGGATGGTCATTTTTATACAACAAGAAATACATCTAGCTCGTGAGACAAAGAGACACATCTGAGAGCCAAAACGATCGAAAGCTCGCATCTGGGAGATGAAGTATATCACAGACGGTTCCAACCACAAACCGTCTGTGATACACAACTACCACAGACAGTTTATATTAATGACTATCTGTGAACTATCACATACGGTTCTAATTAAAAACCATATGTGATGTCTCAATTATCATAGACGGTTCGTATTAATAAGCATCCATGAAATATCACAGATGGTTATTAACAAGAATCGTCTGTGATAGTAGGGTATCACAGACGGTACAGGAAGCATGCTTGTAAAATCGTCTGTGATAATTATAACACAGACGGGTCGAGGAAACCATCTGTGATGAGGCATCCAGTATAGCCTTTTGTAGTAGTGAGAGAATAGTGCAATAAAGTTGACGGAGTTGTTGCATGACCATTATTCTCAGCTAGGTGGCATGGACATGATAACATTTACTTGACTTGATGATGATCAACACATGATAACATTTACTTGACTTGATAATGATCAACACATGAAATCATCTAAATTCTTCATCATCATGGGACATAATGTATTTATCCAACTCATCAAAATTATAAGTCCCATAATATGATTGTCATAAATTATCAAAATATACCATTAACTCATAATTATGAGTTTAGATTCTTCAAAGATCCCCATTTAAGTGGAAAATTTTCTTGGGCAAAAGCCACAATATCATTAATAAAGCAATTGTCCAAAACAAAGGAAAAATATTTGCTATCTAGATTCACATTATACAACCTATTAATAATCTCTTTAGCAATGTGTTCTCTTGTATGGTGAGGTCTCTGCATGCACAAACCCAATAATCTTTTTACACAATTTCAAGTCGGCGTCACTATAATGAGCTACATGCTCATACAGTCGAACAGTTTGCATGTTTGACAATATAGCACATTTTTTTTCAAATTTAGCCTTCGGACATTTTTTTCCAATATAGCCTTGTCCCTAAGCTCGACAAGTGTAGCAGGCGACATGTGTCTCCTACCGCGCCACCGAAGTTTAGCAGGACGGCACGACAACAGCAGCCCAGGCAAGCGCAGTAGGTGAGGACAGTGCGTGCCAGCCAGTAAGGTCGACAGGCCTGCCGAGCTCCCCTTGCTCGATAGCTCTTGCCGAGTCATCCTTGACTCCGCAACACCTAACTCTGTAGGTGGCTCAATTGGCCGATTGCCTCGTTTAGTCCCTATTTGTAGTTATTAGCTGAATGTCCATGCTTTGCTAAGGATGAAAAATTATCTATCTTTTTTATAAATTTTTTAGGGAGGTGTAAGGGGGAGTTGGAACGGACAGATGAACCACCACCACAAACTCGCTCTTTTAAGTAGTACAGATACATTATTGCAAAAAAAATTGTAGTAATGGACCATAACTAGCCTAACATAACACTTCGCAATGAATATGCGAATTACATGACATGTAGGGTTTAGTTAGGTGTGTATATTTGCCTCAAGGCACAAATGAAAACATGCACAAATAATCAGTCCCAGCTACACTGTAAGACACTTGTGGACCTAGCCTAATGGAAACGACATTAATTGAAACTGTTGTAATTGGGCTCGAGGAGGAACGACTCTAGGGCAAAAATCTGAAACCGTAGGGCACCCATATGGCATGGCGGTTATCCCGGGGTGCGTGAACATGGCTGGTTGTACGGTAGTGGCAGGCGTAATTGCATCTCAGATTGGCATAGCAGCAATACAGGTGGTAGTCATTGCCGAGGTGGACCACCTCATTGTTCCTCTTTGCCTATGAAGGTCATCGTTATTGGTCCTCTCGGTCTGGTGCTCCTCCCAGAACTCTTCCAAATAGATTTGGAAAGTGTGGATGTAAACCTAGGCAAATATTGGATATGATGGATCCACCCACTCGGTCAACTTGTAATCTATGGTCTGTAAGCAAGACAAGGTGACTACAAGCGATCCATACTTGCAAGTATAGGTAGGTACCGAATCACTTACCATGAATAGAGGGTAGCGAAAGAATCGATGTCCTAGGTGCGTGTTGTCATCACAAATATGCACCACCGCGTCAAGTTTGTGCTTGCATTGTAGCTAAGGCTCGGAGTTGTGTAGGTAGCTGTGGAGGGGGTTTCTAAGGGTGTACGACTCTTTGTTTTGAGCGGTAGATCGAGGCTTGAGAGGTTGGGGTCCAGAAAACCGTAGATGCTCATGTCGAGGTAAGGGTCACAGCCTTGAAACCCAGCCTGTACCCGTCATTCCCTCCCATGCCTTGAGCTTCTAGCCCTATATGCCATGCTTCAGTTGCCGGAGGGCGCTTCCCTGTAATATAGAAAAGGATGTGTCATTGTCCGTATGCAATTTACATTAAAAGAATTTGTTAGTGTCCATACAAACTTTACATTAAAATTTTCGAAAAAGAACGTGATTTCATTACGACTGAACTTAATTTAAAATGCACGAAAATTTGCATTACAGAACAAAATTCAGAAATATAAATGATTAGATGGATCATGGTTTGCTACCAAAAAAACTAGCACTTGCAGAAATCTTGACTAAAACAACATAAACACATATAGACTTTTGCTGAACTGAGCAACAAAATACGATGGACAGAACAGGCTTTGGGCTAGGCCAATTCAGTCCATGGGCCAAAATCTGATTTAGGCCAAGCGTAGTACTGTAGCTATATTGTTCCAAACCCAAACCTGAATACCATTCCAAACCCGATACTGTTCCTACCCAGACCTATTATAAACAGTATAAAACCCATTACTGTTTAAAACCCAAACATCACTAATCCAAAACCCGATCCACTATAAATAGTGTTAACCTGATACTGTTCATAGAAAACCCAGTAAGCATATTTACACTTATTTTGATCATTTTGACCCTGTGAAGCCCATTTCGAACTCCGTTTAGTCAAAATAGAATCTAAGGAAATCCTAGCTAGCCTAAGTACTATTTTGAACCTAAACCTAATATTGTTTAAACCCTTTACTATTCATAGAGCCATTAAACATACATACACACACATTTGATCGTTTCGAACCCATTTAAACCATTTCTAGGTCCGTTTTACCAACCTAGGCTCCGACAAAACCCAAACTTAGGGTCTGTTCTTTTTGGCTGCGGCTTGTGCCTTTTGGCTGCGGCTTGTGACTTTTGGGCTGTTTGTACAAGAGATTATAGAATAACAAAAACTTACGTGCGATTTTTGTCAATATAAATGAAATCAGTAAAATACGTACTACAATTAACTAGTAGACTCTATCTTGAAAAAATACTCCGTTTAAAAGCTAGTTACTGTAGAAAAGCCGAAAAGCAGCTTTTAGAAGCTGAAAAGAACAGGACCTTAATTTATTTACTTTTTTGGTTATTTTGTTACATTTTATTCTAGCTTGCATCCTGCAAAGCAGTAATTTATTTTTATTCATTTTTCTATGCTAGTATCCAGATTCAACAAGTTGGTTAGTGGAAGAGCTACAAGAGCAATTAAAGTAGTCGTTGTCAAACCCGAAGTCTACAGAGAAGTTATTGATGACCTTAGAGAAGGAGGCAAGTCCTTATAATTGATCATATTGAATCTAGTTTTTAAATGCAATACTTTGCTTCCAAATACAAATGCATACTTGCCATTATTATTTATGTAAATTGCCAAGCTACAACATACAGTTGATACTTCGTATTTTCCTTTTTTGATAACATATTTCCCTTGTCACCATAGGATGCTCATAATGGTAATATATCCATATTATGGTTGCGCTTAGATGTGCTCTAGTGGTAAAGTCATGTACAACATAAACATTGCCAACTAAATCTTGGAACGTTATAATAGTAGTGGTAATATGGGTTACCACTGGAAACATGGAATATTTTATAAAATAGTGGAGACTTGGGCGAGTGATGGGTATGAGACCGATGCAGGGACGACACCATGTTTGGATTTATTGGTTTGTCTCATCTAAGTCGATTAAAGACCGAATTCGTGTGCGCCCATTTCTACACCCGACCGTGCAACCACAAGTCTAGTGTGGACTGGACCTGGCTAACTAATTTGCTTATTTTCAGTGTGGACTCCTGCACCAATGTAACAAAGTTGGGAATGGCCCGCGTGGTCATTGCATAGGTAAAAGTGATGAGAGTGAAACTATAGGGGTCACTGCCCAAGAGGGACCCAAAAGATCCCTGCCCTTGGAGATTGCACTCAACCGATGAGCTAACAATGAGGGCTCCTCAGCGCTGAGGGTTAGACCTTTGGAGTAGGGGAAAAGTTATACACCTTTGTGGAGTATTATAATATATTCGAATAGCTGCGTCCTAGATCATAGGCAAAGTGTGTAAATACCACAATGTATAGTTTTCACAAAATGGTTACTGGTTAATGGTACTTGTGGACATAGTATGGTGGTATAGAAAATGGATATGGATTGATGTTCATGGACTGAACATGGTAAGTAACTGTGAGGACAATTGCTCCCACAAAGTTAACTGAAATTAGATATTTTGATTTTAGTTAAAAAAAATGGCTAAGTCATATATTTGAAAACTAGCTATGATATGATATTTGATAAGTTGGCTTCACGCTAAAGAAACATAATGTCATCCTTTGGTTAAGCCTTACATATCTATAAAAGTACTGTAAATGCATTCTACTATAGAGACTTACTGAGTACCTATTGTACTCAATCTTATTTATTTTCATCAGAACAGACATCGGAAAAATAAATGATGCTTCAGCTTTCATATTAGGGTTGCAACCGTACTGAAGTGTTTCTGTAGAAATTTCTTCGGTTCTTCCGAATTAAAGTTAAGTCTTGAGCTTAGATACCTATAAAGTTGTTAAAATTGATAGTTAGTTTATATTTTAATCAAACTATTTTTTTTAAATGATCATAAGCAGATATGATACTTTTACTATTTGTAATTAAACTCTTTATCTGTTGCAGAAAGTTGGACTGTTCTGTTCTTAGAAATAGAAACGTTATAATTCCACACTATGTCCCCCACTCCCCTCCCCGCTGCTTTGTGGGACCGCACTACCACGACTAAGAGGTGCATACGAAGACATCGGTGCCTAAAAACCAACCCTGCGCGACAAAAAAGAGAACCCGCATTTGCTCCGATGGCTCCCACTGGCGATGAGCCTGCTCCGATCCGACGGCTCCCACCGGCGTGCGGGCGCCACTCGACCGACGCTTGCACGTGCAGAAATAGGATTTTTCGCAGTTGAATCAATTCTATGTCAAAAAAGTTTGTTATCGTGCAGTTGTCCGTATGGTTAGACTAACAAAATAGAAAAAAATCTAAATCAACTAATTAAGGGCATGTTTGGTATTTCTTAGAGTTCTTAAAACTAAGTTCCAAAATTCCAAAATTCTTCTTGTACAAACGCGCTCTAATTTCCAAAAAAGGGAAAGGTAAAAGGTGACATTTCACATCTCCCAATTTCCAAAAAAGGGAAAGGTAAAAAAAAAGGAAAAAAAGAGAAGAAGCAAAGAAGAAGAGTGGGAAATGTGAAGTGTCATAAAACCGATCCGTTTCCCCGACTCCCAAACACATCTGCCTCCCAGCTCTATCGCCGCCCGCTTCCTTCCCATCTCCTCTCCTCGTCGCCACCGTGCGCCGGAGCAGCACGCCGGCTTGGGCTCGCCGTTGCTCGTCGCTGGCGCAGCAGGAGGCCGCCACCCCCGTTGAATCCGTACAGTCTCCCGCGCCGCCGGCTCCGCGAACCCTGGGCCGCCGCAAGACGTCTCCAAGCAACCGGCGGCGGCGCCACCCGGCTCCCGCCCGCCTCCTACAATGGCAAGGTTGAGGCTTGGGGAGGAGGGACTCGACAGGTTGGCAGTTTGTTGGCTTGGTGATTTGTAAATCTTCCTGAAACATTTCGGTTTATAAATTGCCCTGCCTTCCATGAATGCTCTACGTCTTACTGAAACTCCGATTCCCTGTCCAACATTGCTATGTGCTCATGTCTCCGGGAGAAGGGAAACCCCATATTTTCCTGCGAATTTGTAAGGTGATAAACCTTAATTGATTGATTCCCTTCCAAAAAGGAAACATTTAGGTGATTCCTTTGTGAGAGTTTATATAGTGGAACAGCTATCATGGTTGTTGATGTTGGGCAGTCGACCTAAATGAGATCCTAATTTCCCAGGTTCAAGGGAAAGCTATCTCAAGGGTTCGAATACTGTAAATTGTAATGATTTGTTGTTACTTCCTGCATTTCCTGTATATACCTTTGTAAAAACCAATTCGTTGCTATATTTTTAGCTTTCACAGTTCTCATGCCAAAGCCAAATTTCTCTGTGTTGTATCTGCTCATTCATTGAGGTCATATGGTTTAGTTTTCATATTTTTAACAAAGGCTTTTTTGCTGTGAAATAAAAAATCTTCTTGGACCCTTGTGAAGTTGTGATGCATGTCTCGGTAGGTTCAAATAAAATCTTTTCTGTACCAATATGGGAGCTGCGTTGCTGAACACATTGTCGTATATGTCTATCTAGGCCAAGCTACTATCTTTGTGCACTTGGCTGAAGAAATTGGTTGCTCTAAGGAGTTAGGATGAAGTCTAAGACTAATAGGAGCATACAGAAGGCAGGAAAAGTAGATCATGTCCAAGGAGGAGGACCAAACTGGGTTCTTGTTGCAGGAGGAGTTTTGCTGAGCACTCTTTCAGTCAGACTTGGGTGCAAATTAAAGCAAATGTTTGATACGAAGCAGCAGAATAGCCTTTCCAAAGGTCTAATGCTCCTATTTGCTGCTCTAACCTTGATCACTTTTCAGTATTCCTTATATGCTCTCTGCTGACTATGCAAAATTGCAGCCAAAAGAATGTCTGGAACATGTGAATTGCACTCAAACCTCCACCGGTTTAGTGACCAAACTAGCTGCCACTACTGTATTTCAGGTGCTTCTTCTATAACTTGGTCTGTTCTATTGCCTATCTCTCAGTTCTTGCCTTCTTGGTGGTGCACCTTTTAGTCTATATGATGTTAAATTTTTTTCATCTTGCCTTAACTTTATAGGTAGCATACAAAATTGTCGTAGTGACTGTATCATAGCATTCTGAAAATTGCATATCTGCAAGATGCATTACAGAATATCTGCCTACTAGCCATGAGGCAAAACGTTAAAGCACACACTGGCCAGTGTTCCAGATAATAATTGCTGCTATGTACATAACATTGGATTGCTACTTGTTGCCTTATATGTAGATGTTTCGGATTTGCAAAGATATATGATACTACATCTTTACCCGTCGTTAGATCAACATTAAGTGTGCTAGACTTCTAGCTTAGTTGGTAATGATATGCATAGTTTCAACAAACAAGTTCTCAAAGCACAAGAGAGAGACTGAGGGTGGGTGGGTAGGAACTTTTTCCCTTTTATGAAGTTATGGCCTTTAAATTTGGGAGGAGTGAGCACCTTAGGTTGCCGAAGCTCAATGCAGGGTTCAGGTTGCCACTTAGAATTGTCATTCTGCCGTAATTACTAAACAGCCAAAGGGCTTGCTGCCTGGATGGTGAAATCAATCAATCTAAGGAAATCTGATTTACATTGACAATGACAACTTAGAGCGAGTCAGACAGACTTTAGGGCATTCTTATGTCAAACAGGTGTGTTATTTGCATAGCCGTGTATAGGTGTTGACTGTTGAATATTAGTAACATAGAGAAATGAGAAAAAATACAAGTCGCTGGATTTTGCTGGTACCCGCTGAAACCAGCTTGATTCATGCTTAGTTTGAGCATCAAATGATATGACGTTTGATTTAGCAGAACTATTGCTGCTGTACTGGCCACTTGGTTCGTGGAATCTTTTCCACAAGTTATTGTAATCCTGCACTCTCCTTTGATTGTCTTTTTTGCTCACATTGTCTTGTAAACAACACACCATTTAGTGGGGTTGGATAGCTTCATGCTAGCTTTTCAAAATTCACATGAGTAGAGTTATATTTATCGTTATCACAAGTTAAACCTCACTATTTGTCAAGTGTGGAAGTACTGTTCATGGTACTGTTCTTGACCGAATTACTGTTATTGGTACTGTTCATATTCGTGAACAGTACCATGTACTGTAGCATCATGCATGGCAGATTTATATTGACTAAGATAGGGATAAGAATAGTTAATTTCTTTATTAGATGAGTTACTACATTATAGATATATTCTATTTATTAGAGATAAGTTTTCTTAAAGATAAGATTGTTTATTAGGGGTTAAGTCGAGTTATCCGTATAAAAGGGACAGTATATGTCCATTATCATCAAGTAATGAATAATGAGAAGTATTTCCAAATCTCCGATTCCTAACTGTGGTCTCTCCCCTAGACCAGCTACTCTAGATCCGTTCCTTCCTCTAACTGGTGCCCTCTTTCACCTAGCGCTGTTCTACCTCAACTCGTTGTTGTCCGACCTCTCTCTGACGGATGTTTATCCCGTTATAAACTAATGTTTATGACAATTGGTATCAGAGTAGTCAATCCCTTCTCACGACTTCTGCTTACCACGAAGCGCGCCACTGCTGTTCCACATTTGCTTCCCTCGTCGCCGGCAACTTTCTCGACATCGAGCAATGCTAAGGCCCTCGCATCTTTGCCATTAATTGTCATCAACATACTGTTGATCTCCTAGCGGGCATCACAGTTACTCGCCAGATTGGGTCTATCAAGGGCTGCAACCATGGCCGCCGCGACAGCTCGTCTCCGCCACCACAGCTCGAGGATGAGCTGTCGCCGAAGGGGGGAGAAGTTGTCTCACGCGGAAGCATTGTTCATGGTACTGTCACGCCCGAATTACTTTTCACGCGCGTGAACAGTACCGTGTACTGAAGCAGCGCGTATGGCAGGTTTAGATTGATTATGATAAGGATAAGAATATTTAGTTTTTATTAGATGGGTGTACTACCTTATAGATATATTCTATTTATTAGATATAGGTTTCCTTAGAAATAAAGATTATTTATTAGGGGTTAAATCGAGTTATCCCTATAAAAAGGACATCATGTATCCATTATCATCAAGCAATAAATAATGAAAAGTATTTTCAAGTCCCCGATTTCTAGCTTTGGTCTATTCCCTAGACCAGTTACTCTAGATCCATTTCTTCCCCTAACCGGTGTCCTACTTCACCTAGAGCCGTTCTATCTTAAGTCGTCGTCATCCGACCTCTCTCCGATGGATGTTTATCCCATTATGAACTAATGTTCATGACACTATTAAACACTGGGATCTATAAAAATAGTTCTGATGATTAGATTATTGCATTTCTATCCTATTGGCAATTTCGGATTATGAGTTAAACTTCAGCATGTAGAGACACAAAGATGACATCTTCTTGGTTCTTGGCTGTTCCTTTAACTACACTGATTGAATTAAAATAAGTTACATTGTATTATTACAATTTATGACACCTTAAATTCGGTTTTAAACTCAACTCTTTTCTATATTTTTTCGGGTGGTGTAACAGTTTTTCCCAAAGATGGAAATTTTTGAATGCTGATTGTCATGTGCAGGGCTTTCAGATGTTGGAGTGGAGGTCAAGCACGCACCTGCAAGTCATGTATCAAAATCAGTTGAACCCTCCGTTCCACTTGTGAAGATACGAGGGTCAGAATCAAGCAAAGAGAACAGTGGCATCATGTGGATATCATCACCTGACCGGTTTGAAGATCCTCGTAGACCATTTCAGTACTCAAACAGTTCTGGGTCTCCATGTGTCTCGGAATCAGGATCTGACATTTATAGCAAGAGAGAGGTCATACAGAAGTTGAGGCAGCACCTCAAGAAACGTGATGAGATGATAATGGAGATGCAAGCTCAGATCGCTGATCTTAAGAACACTCTTACCATCCAGGAGACACAGTCTTCCAATTTGCAGTCTCAGCTGGATGCTGCTAACCGAGATCTGTTTGAATCCGAGCGAGAGATTCAGCATCTGAGAAAGATCATTGCAGATCATTGTGTTGCAGAAGCACTCTCTCATGATAAGCCTTTGCATGCTGGACATTGGCAGTCAGATGCCACCAATGGGCATGCTAATGGCTATGCTGATAGCACTGTCGATGACCCTGAGCTGCATTTTGTTGGTATCGAGAAGAAGGGAGAGGTAGAGAGGGTGGAGATGCTCAAGAGGGTGGTCGGTGAGCTAAAGGAAGTTATCGGAGGGAAGGACTTCCTGCTTCAGAACTACAAGGAGCAGAAGGGGGAGCTCTGCTCTAAGATCAGGGAATTGCAGGAAAAGCTCTCTTCACATGTGCCGAACATCTTGTAGGATCTACACATAATATTTGGTAGCTAAAAGGAGCAGAAGGTGGAGCCCTGCTCCAGGACCAGGGATTTGCAGGAAAAACTGTTGGCACTCATGCTGAACATCTTGCTAGGATATTTGCAGAATGTTAGGTTGATTGGCTTTGTTCTTTTCGGTCATATTGTTAGGTCGATTTGCTTTCTTTCTCATCAGTTTTTGCCCTTGGTTGCTTGGTATTAAAAAAGATTTATTGTTACATCTGCTAGACCTAGGGTAGCTCAATTAATGGCAAACTTTATACTCGTATGTAAGGTGCTGTACAGGTTTTCGGTTTGCAGACACAGTTGTGTAATGTGCCTCTTCTTTTAGCTCAGTATGGTTTAGAGAATTATCCTTTGGAATGTATGGAATGTATGGCATTGCTTTTGTTTATGGTACCTTCTGTTTTGAAAAAGTTCACTACATGTCTGGCATTGCTCAATGTTCATATGATCATGACTGGGCTGTTGCCAGTAACGTCATGTATGATTGGGCTGCCTCTTTTCATGCACTAGTACACATTGCCCCTTATAATGAACAAAGTCCAAAGGTCAGGTAGAATTCTTGCATGAGTGCTGTCTGAACCTCCCACAATCCATGCAAGAATTCTTGCATCATACTCATGTGAAGATGCACGCCCTCGTACTTAAGTTGGTCAAATGGTGCTCTCACACGGCGAAGTCTTGCGAGAATGATCTCTTGTCCCATTTGAAAACGAAATGTTGGTGCTGTTACAAAACTGAAGGTTCATTTGTCAGCAAATGTTACACATTTATTATAGAAAATTTATTGGTACACATTGTCGTTTACTCCAGTTCTCTTTAATTTGCTTGTTGTTTTGGACTTGTTCTTCGATACACATCTTTCGCTACTACTTTTTCTAACTATGTTTTAGAATTTTGTTTTAAAGATATATACTATGAAAGTACTTTAACAGATCTACTAATATTGTTTACATATGATAGATATAAATACTTTTTTATATATTAATGATCAAAGTTTTAAAAAAATTAACCGCTCGTATCTTACGTATCTTGGTCGATGTGAAGTAAAAAGAACAAAGGAATAACCTGTAACAGCTGCGGACCTTGCGGCCCTGTGAGCTATATGGAGGTAACGGAACTCAATTGGCAATATATATGGCCCTGTTCAGCTTCTAAAAGCTGAAGCTGTTTTTCGGTTTTTCTACAGTAACTACCTTTTAAACAGAGTATTTTTTAAGATAGGGTCTACTAGTTAATTGTAGTACATACTTTATTGACTTTATTTATATTAGCAAAAACCGCATGTGAGTTTTTGTTACTTTGTAATCTCTCATATAAACAGTCCAAAAACCACAAGCCGCAGCCAAAAGCCATAAGCCGCAGCAAAAAAGAGCAGGCCCATGGTACTAGCAATAGTATCTTATCTGAGTGTCTGAAGGCCAGTGTGTCATAAACCAAATCAAGTGAGCTCAACCCAGCTTTCTAGTCCCTGTCCCTTGCGACAATTTTTGTGCATATAATAACACAAATCAGATCATATAACCTTGCTGATTGAATAAATATATCTTGTTGTATTGACTTCATTTCTGTCATCAGTGCAAGCTCAGCTGAAGTGGATATGCAATGTATCCTTCAAAACAAAATATGGATTTATATATGATGCCTTTGCAAAGGGGAGAAATTCCAAGCATGGGCCCTATAAAGAATTTCGATACTATTCCCCCCTTCTGCCGTCCATTTATTTGACATCTTTGGATTCAGTTAGTTGAGCAGTCTATTCCTGAAAACTTATGAGCCATCAAGTGTTGTTCAGCATCGACTGAAGCCTAACAGTGCCATGTTCTTTTCAGCTTTTAGAAGCTGTTTTTCGACTTTTCTACAGTAACTAATTTTTAAACGAAGTATTTTTTCAAAATAGGGTCTACTAGTTAATTGTAGTACATACTTTACTGACTTCATTTATATTGGCAAAAATCGCACGTGAGTTTCTGTTACTCTGTAATCTCTCATACAAACAGCACAAAAGTCACAAACCACAGCCAAAAGCAACAAGCCACAGCCAAAAAGAACAAGCCCAGTATCTGGGGGGCAAAACACTAATGAGAGAGCGGTATAAGATAGGCACTGTGCCGTGTTGAAATTCACGACATAATCGCGGTCACTCTCTCGTTCTGGGACCGATCCGCATGAAATCAGACACATCATAGGGAGAATGATACCTACCCGTCCACTAAGCCGTGCAGTGGCAGCGAAAAGAGCAGCTAATCAAGTGTGTTTGCCATCGAATCTTGCATGCACATGAGATTTGGGGGGAAGATTACACCGAGTGATGTGTGTTAATATCTTTAACAAGAGCGCTTTTCATCCTTTCCGGTTGCTACCAAGGATAAAAAAAACCAGCGGTGATCGCCGGTTACCGGTTCTACCAGGGCCATTTCGTGCTAATTTTAACAGTATCTTGATTTTTTATGCTAATAGAAGACCAAACAAAGACAATATTTTAAGAAAGAAGCAAATTGCATCACAGCTACACGAATGTGATACTCTGGCCCATGTGTGTGTGCACATAAATTTCTGAGTTAGTCCCACCTTATTAGCTTAACTTGAGAAGCACTTACATATAAACCTAAGAGTTCCAATGGTAGCACCCCCGGTTAACCGTTTTACGCGAAACGAGGACGAAAGCGCAAGCGGATTGCTACGTGTGCGTGGCCTATCCAGAATGAGGTTAGATCTAAGCCGGTTTAGACCCTAGGGCGTTACAACGAACTTGTGAGGTTGATACATCTAGGCCACTGAACTGTGGAACCATGCATTTAAATCACTGAACTTTTTAAACTGTGCAAAGGAGATCCAAAGAAATTTTGCAAGGCTAACAAGGTATCTACATGATGCTAATGCTTGCTTATGTGGTAGCTCTTCTCCACTCTCTCTCTAATCTTATAACAAGTGGACCCCATCTTATGACAAGGGCAAATACGAGATTTTACATGCTTTCTCTCTCCTACTAGCCAGGATAATACTATTACAATACATTCGGTGTGCTACGGCAAAGAGCCACAAAAAGTTTGGTGTGTTCCAGTAAAAACAAAAATTTTCAGTGTCCTAGAACTAATGCCGCAAAAGTTTAGGGGTCTTGTACCGAATTTTTTTCATATACTATATAAAGAGAAACAATTTGACAAAACATCACACTAAAACAGATTTTTTTACAGAATTTTAGAAGTGTATGAGAAATAGGTAAAAAAAACAAAAAGAAAACCGGGAGGCTTGGCTTTATCTAATTTTTCTCATGAACCGATGGTGGTCCCTGGTCCATCACTAAATGTAAGGCAGAGTGGTGTCAGAAGTCCTCCACAAGGTTAATATGCTGCGGTACATAAACTTCCCAAGTTGAAATTTCCTAATTTTGCTAACCTACGGCTCCGTTTGTTCGATTATTTAAGAATTGAACTATTTTCTATAAAATTTCTATAAAACTTCTGCATTCGAAGCAGATATAAGTAAAGATTGTACCCAACCAAGGTTTACATAATTTGCAAATTACCTTGAGCCTGGTACTAACTGCCCCAATACTGGTACATGTATTTTTTGCAATGGGTAGCAGGTATTTATACTACATTGTACCGCTGAAGCAAACCGTATAGTACGTACATGTAGTGCTGTGTATTATTTTGCACGCAAACATCTTATCAAGTGAGATAAACTTCTTGTTCATTTAGTAGGTTAGTACATCTGTCCAAGTTTATATTTTCCCAATGATAGCTATTTTCCTACTCCAGCAAGAAAGACACTTCACATTAGTTTCAGGGGAATAAAAATGCTATTTTTCTGTGGAGGCTCTAGCAAAATCTCAACTATCTTTTGGTTCTTGGTTGGAAAAACAACCATCGTTTGGTTCAAGGCCTTTTCTCTGATTTTATTTTACTTTAAAAGTTTTTTTCTTCTAGAAAAGTTTCGTTGGTCCTTTGCGTGTGTAATAAATTTTTGGGTCCGTAGAGGTGGTTTGGAGTTTAGAGTACTTAAATGTGGGGCAGCTGTCCTCTCCTGCCGGTTTGGTTTCGCCATCTGCACCTCTATTTAATTACTTCTCTCCTTTGACCTCTCCATAATTTCGCAATTATACCCTCCTCCAAATACGCTATTACCACTATGTATTGGGCAGTACTTCATTCCTCAAATCTTATATCTTCATTTATTCAAAATGGAATATTCATTCTACCATACCCACGAAAGTACCATAAAATGTACTCCCTCCAGTCCCAAATAAGTGTTATTTCAGATATTAACATGTCTCTATTAATTATATTATAATACATTTGTAAAACCTAATAAAAATATAATATTATGAAAGTATTTTCTAAAACAATCTATTTGTATCATTTTCCGACGATCGATCTACATATTCAGAGTTGTATGACCGTGTTGGAATAGTCCCACGTTATTTGTGGAAGGGTAAGGGACCTAACTTAAAAGTGGAGAAGTCCATCACCTCATAGGCTAGCTTTTGGGGTGAGAAGACCCTTACGATCTAACAAGTGGTATCAGAGCCCGGTTCTAACATCTTCAGCCTAATGGACACTAGTGTGTGAATACCTGATGGACTGTGACCCTGAGGGACCGTCGGTGTACGGTGAAGGGCGGTGAAGGGCTGAGGGACACCAATATGTAAAGGGGGAGATTGTTGGAATAGTCCAACATTGGTTGTGGAAGGGCAATAGACCTAACTTAAAAGTGGAGGACTCTCTCACCTCATATGCTAACTTTTAGGGTGAGAAGGCCCTTACGACCCAACAGACCGAAAGGTTTTAAGAGTTAGACACCGGCCTTTAGAAACATACACACACAAAATACCATGCTAAAGTATTTGGCTTTTATATTCTTTCGCCCAGTCCAATAAATTTAGATCCGTGTGTCGATATGGTGCATCTAATTTTACCTATTTTTATATCATACTTCTTGCATCAATGTTTTTCTATTTACCTAATGCACACAGATCACAGATACAAATCAAGACAAAAGATAACAATAAACATAAGCTACTACCCTTATTATATGTTGCTGAATATTATCTCCCAACTATGAAATTTGAAAGGCATTAGTAGATATGGGAAAAACATAGTATTATATTTTTGGGAGTGACTATTGCACAGACGACTGTTTTTTTCCTTCATCTTTAGTCACTTTTTTATACTGTAACTTTAGGTGACTGAGAGTGCAACTTCAGGTGGAGGGAATTAGTACACTGTAACTTTATGTGACTGAGAGTGTAACTTCAGGTGAGGGGAATTAGTACACTGCAATTTTAGGTGACTGAGAGTGCAACTTTAGATAACTAGGAGATAAAAAAAATTCAGTCGACTATGCAATAGCAAAACCGTATATTTTTTATTCCATTAATAGACATATGTAACTATTCTCAATAAAATGGACACATATGAATGTAAAGGAATATTAGATATTAAAAAGGCAGAAAAAATAGCAACAATGAAACTCCCATACTTATAACATCCCATCAAATTTGCTCAAACAAAAAAAATGCCATCAAGGCAACAAAACTAGACTATAAGGTTTTGGCACTTAAATCCTCTGTTTCTTAAGTTTTAAATATGAACATATATTTAAATAGGCCATGAACTTTAGCAAAAAAAAAATCAACAATTACACATCAGCAAACCAGAAAGTTGACAAACTTTTAAGAATTGTCCCAGCAACTTGTTCTTTAAGCAAATCCAAGGACTTGTTCCCTGAACCTTGAGGGACCGATTTGTAAATTACAAATCCAGAGAGAGGAGAGAGAAGGGGCACATCAAATTTATTGCACAGCCCTTCCTCTCACGCCTTTTATTTAAGAGTCCATCCTTCCGTTTGGATTTCTTTTCCCAATTCCCTATTGTCCTGTTCGTTGGGCTCCCTGGCTGTGATCCCCTGGCTCAGTCCATCCTCGTCGGGTTCTTGCAACCAGCTCTCTCGTGGCGTTTCTTTTCGGTTTTGAAAGAGGAAAAAGAAGAGAATTCCGGAGTTTACCCAGCAAAAGGTGAGTTCTTGATCCTTCTGTCTGTTCCCCCCTCATTTGTTTGCTCTTTCTCGGTATTTTTCTTGATTGTGTGATTGTATGGCTCTGTTCTATATGTGAGTTCTTGGTGTTGTTGATTTAGAAGAACTTATTTTCATCTGCTTGCTCGTCATGCCCTGTTTCGTTTGTCGTGCTTTCTTATTCCACTCGATATTTTCTTCCTGAGAAGAAACAACTCTTGCTGTAAATTTTCTCCAAGTTTTTTGTTTGCTATTTAATTTTCTTGTTGTTGAGTTCTTCCTTGCCTGCCTGTACTGTAGTTACTGCGTGGGGGCGCCACATAGCGACTGACAACATCTGCTGCATGTGGCTAAGTCCATTAAATTTCCTTGTGTTCTGCCAGTTTCTTGAATCTGTTATGGTGGAATCGGCGCACGACTCCTGCTTGGTACACTTTTTGTTTCTGTGTTGTATTGTGTAATGTGTTCTTGCCATTCTGCACGAGCTTGATTAAGAGGAGGCAGTACTGTCGCGTATGTTTGCGACAAGAAGTGCCTACTGATTTGGTGTATCTTCTTCTCATGCTAATAATGTGACGAGAAGTTTAAATCTTTGAGTTTTAGGTTGGATATTGTAGTACTGTGTCTTGGTGAGTTGCATGTAGTATGTCGAGGCCGTCTGTTAGGAAAACTCTAATATTTGGTGGGTGCCAATTGGGTCTGAATCTTGATGCTTATATTGTACGTCTCTTCAGTTTTTTTGGAGCGATTCTTCCAAAAAAAAAAAGTTTGCTTGGAGAGTGCTTTTTGTGTATGTTTCCAGTTAATGTTGCGGTTTGTACTAGCTCATGCAAAGAATGTGAGGTGCATGTGTTTACCAATTACCAGGAAAATTTGCAGGACTTTGTGTTAAGAGCATGTTATTTACAAGGTGCGGCATTTGTTTTTGCAGTAAACAGTGGCAGTAGCCTTGCTGATTATAACTTCCAGTTCTCTATCTTGCGCACGCATTAGCGTTGCGCTTAATCAGTCTTTTTCACTCTTTTACCTTCTTTGTAGGAAATACAAAGTCTTTTCTGCAAAAAGCAACAGCTAAGCAATGGCTAGGCTGAGCTTAGGCAGCAGATAATGAAGCAAGGTAACTGATATTTCAGTTGCACCTTTTTACCTTATGTCTGATGCTTGTGCTTATATAATATGCAGCTGTAAGAGCAACAAACAACAATACTTTAATGCACGGGTGAATGCATGATTGGGGCTTGGATGAAATTATAAAATTTAGGATGACTTTTGCTCTCTAGTTAATTCTCTTTGATTAGTTAGGGGAGAATACTCTTTGTTCTTGTTAGACTGGGTGTAGTCAACTGCTATGTGTAGCTAGACTAGTCAACTGCCATTTGAAAGGTTAAATATATAGCCAAGAAGTGGTTTCTCATTAGATGCAAATGTTGATGATTCACTACCTAAAACCTAGTTTTATTAAGTCCATAGGTTTTACATATTGACAAAACTGAGAGCCACTATGAGAAATATGCCAGATGCTCAATTCTATCCGAAGTAAATGAAATGTCAGTTTCTTCAAACTTCTGGGCATTGAGGGTGATATGTCTGCCTTAGTAGTCAGAAAAGGTGCCATTACGTATTCGTGTTGCAATCAGTCTCAGTTGCAGGCTTGCTGAAAACCTGTCTAAATTGACTTTACTTCCAATAATCTACAAGCTACGCATCTGGATCATGCTAAGTGGAAGGCTTGATTCTCATGGTGAAAATTTACTTGGTCCTATATGTTCATATTGGTTCCATCAAGACTACCACCACTCCACCAGCCTCTTTGTTCAAACTACAGAAAGAACTGTCTCTCTCACAGTCGTCATCATACATTTAGGACGATGGTAGTTTGAAGTCACAACAAGGAAATTTAATGCTTGCACTTAATTAAAGGGATGCAGCAACCACAATGGAAAAGAAGCAAAACTGCAAAAGATCTTCATTAAGTTGAATTCACACTTCATTCTGTATGGATTGTCCAAAAAGATCTTTTATCATGAATTCATCATTAGTTGGTCATGGATTATATGTCAAATGTTAGCTTGACTGTTGATACAGACATCATGGTAGTACTGCAATACTAGCATGGCATTTCTTGACGATATTGATTTTTTTACCTTGCGAAAGTCTTGATGTCCTTGTATTCACATGCAGATGATGAAAAACTTCACGATAATAATATTTCTCGTGAACTTGTTTGCAGGACAACTACATTTGACGCTGTCTAAAACTACATAGTAGAACTAGATTTGGAAACCCTTGACAGGGAAAATGGTAGAAGACACAAATCCATCACAAGATATGGTAGATATAACTGGACATTTAGTACTTGAGGGTGTTTCTTATGACAAGGATGTTATGGAGATAAAATTGCCAGATACCGTTGTTTCTTCTGATTATGATGGCAATTTTGTCAAGGATGTCTGCATTGATGAAGGAGTACTTCCTCATCGGAAGATTTCAGAAGAAAAAATAGTAGATGAAAAGTCATCTCCAAATTTTGACTGTCTAATGATAGATGCAAATAGCGATCTAAGATATGGGAGAAAAGATGACGCTAGAAAATCTGTACACGAACTGAAACCGGAAACAGTTCTACCTGTTGGCTTTGCTCCTGATGGTAACAACGAGAAACAATATTCTTCTGGCAAAGAGTATGATCTTGAAGACAGGAGCACTGCTGCTTACTTTTCTGGTGATCTCAGTGACAAAAAAATAAGTTTGAAAGAGTTACTTAGACTCGAAAGCGCAGAAGAATCCCAGCGTACAGGCACAATAAGCTCTGATAGCAGTGAAAACCATATGCCTTGTCTTCACGGAGAAGCTGTTGGACAGGTACAGCACTAGTCTAGGGATACAGCTTACAAGTACTTCAAATTGTTTGTCTCATTACCATTATCATCATGGCATAGATATATTCTCATTTTTTTCATGACTCTAAATTCAGCGCTACTCTCGAATTTTTCAGTTGTAAATTGCATGTATATACTTTATGTTGTTAAATCTTTGTCAGATTGGTTTTAGACTGAGAAACAAGGTTTTGTTATCATTACAGGTTTCCATAAATGACTGTCATGGAGCTGAAGCTGTTGCATCCAAAACCAGTGAGCTTGTTAATAGTAGTGTATCAAGTAAGGACAGCTCCAGTGGTTGCTCAGCAGCAACTGAAGAACGTGATGCAGCTGCAGCGTTAGATGTTGAGAAGACTGATAGTTTTAGCGATCTAGTAAGTGGTTCTGAAGGATTTAATGAAGTCGAAACAGCTGAACCCAGGGTTGATGCTCTGAATTCAAGTGGTTCAGACGTCCAATCATCTGAAAAGAGCCATGATCATGGTGAAAGTCTTGCTAGCAAGGCAATAACCGACACAGTGGATGAAACTGCGGTAGCTACATCTTCGTCACCCAACAATGTAGAGCCCAGTGACGCAAACGGGGAGAACCATATAAACCGCGAGAATGATGGTATCACTGATGTGCATGATTTCAACCAGAGAGACGAAGAGAATTGCATCGACACATTGGACGACACAATTAGTAAGAGTTCTACACATGAACAAAAGGATTCTGTGGTTGAACAAACTGTGCCCGACAGTGCAGAAGTGACAGCTCGAATTGAAAATGGCTATCCCTTCGAACCGAGCTTGTTTGGACCTAGTATTATGTCAGGTCCAGTGTCAAACTCTGGTCATATAGCTTATTCTGGCAACATCTCTCTACGATCAGATAGTAGCACCACTAGCACCCGGTCCTTCGCATTTCCAGTGTAAGTTTCAATACTTATCCACTGTCAGATCACAACACCTTCTTTATGTAAATTATAATAGTTAACCTTCATTTATGTCATAAAACAATCTTGTCAACTCTTACTGGTTGAGCTTCGCTTGTGTTCCAAACCAGTCTTAAAGAAATGGGCCATGTAATATATATCTGATCTGTTCCTGAACATTTCCCTCAAAACTAATGGACCGGAGAAATGCTATGTTGTGGTGGATGAACAGATTGCAGAGGGAGAGGATCAGCAGCCCAGTGAGGATGGCGAAAGCAGAACGGAGGCGTATCAGGCGGCGCCGTGGCTGGAGGAAGGGGCTTCTCTGCTGTAAATTCTGAGCGTGCTTGCCCTGGCATTTTTCCCTGCAGAATTTGAACTCCTTATGCTGCGCGTGACCCTGTGATCTTCATGCTTGATCAGTCTAAAATGGTGCTGTTTTCTCCCTTGCCCCCCTTCTCCTTCGTCCACCGTATCCTGCTGCTTTTTATTGATTCTGCAGCAGGTGAATGGCTTGTCGGATTTGGCAGTGGCTTGTAATTTGTATTGTGAGTGAGAAGAGAAATGAAGAGGTATATATAGTTGTAGCGAAGTGATCATGTCTGGTAGTGGTGTTTCAGTAGATGTATATCCTCCGTGGATTACTTGCTGTAAAAATCAGTTTTATCGGTCTTGTTGGTTTGAGCTTTATATATTGTTACCCCGTCCTTAATTCAGAAAGATGTTTGTACACCGAGTGCTTCGAACGGATCGATCCGCTTCGTCGGGCAATGTTTTTCGGTACTAGTAACTTTTCTACGGAACCCCATGTTGATCCGAGCCGTCCGTGCGGCATCCAACGCGTGCCGTTCGTTCCCGATGCCAAGGGGCGCGATACGAATCCTTCCGTAGTAGCACCACCACCGCTATCTCGAGTACGTAGAAGCTGGCATAAATAGGCGCGATACGCATCTCTCCGTAGTACAACCACACCGCTATCTCGAGTACGTAGAAATAGGCCCTTATTTTTTGGCTCTCTTTTTTATGGCCTTTTTTGCTTTGGTTTCTTCGAAAGTTAAAATAAACATGTGGCTTCTCTAAATGATTTCTCTAAACAATTTATCAAGTCTTCGTTCGCGTTAACGTCTCTATCGTATACTGCCATCTCAAAAAGTACAGAAAAAAACTATGGATCACATAAAAAAAACTATGGCCGTCCGCGCCACGGACAACTCAGAACCCGGCAGCGCGGGCCTGTAAGTCCAGCATAATTGGGAGGGCAAAGGAGCTGGCATGCCGGGGCTTTCCTCGGCAAGGTGGCGTGCCAATCCACCGTAGGCTTGAGGGTGCGATGCGTTCTCAGCCGATCCCGTGAACATAACGAAGAAGGCTGGGAATTCCTTCGTTTTTTCGACACCTACCTGAGCCTCCAATTACTGGAGAATCGGTCTATGAGGAAGGGTCTTTCTTGAGGCCTGATCACGTGGCAGTGTCTAGATTAATCAGAATCCTTATGCTCCGTCCGTAAGGCCTCTTCCGCTCAAATCTCGGTACTCGATGAGCAGACTGCGTCCTATGAATGATCCATCAAGGTCCTGCCTTGCACTGTCAATCATGTCCATTAAGGCCCGCTCGTTTCGGCTTCAGCTTCTGGTTTATTTTTTACTATTCATAATTTTATTTTTTTCTGAACTTTTGGTTTTTTTTGAGCTTTTTTGCCGGTTCTTTTTTTTTGCTGTATTCGTTTGCGTTGTTTGTGATGGGCTAACATATTTTTTATATTTTTTAATTTTTTTAAATTTAATTATGTTAAATAAGCATCTGTCAGCTACAATGTTTTTTCAGCCAGCTAGTGCTTTTCAGCTATAAACCACAAAAAATAAGCCAAAATGATCACCACCTAAACGTTCCGTCTCCTTGAAGTCCTCCCAATAAAACCACAAAATAAAACCGTCTCCCTTGAAGTCCTCTCAATTAAACATGCCGTCTCCCTTGAAGTCCTCCCAATAAGGGCTAAAGCTCTCCCTTATAATATACATGGCACTATTAGAAGTATAAGAGAGCGCATGTATATATGCATGAAAATGTAAAACTTAAAGAGCTTTGAAAATTATTCAAAGTGAGGTTCAAGTTTAAAATATACCACTTGAAGTCATAGAATATATACAAAGCTATCTAGATCATGATAAATCATATATAATTAATCTAGACAAGATAACATACTTTAAGGCATTCAAATTAATTTCAAGATAAACAAGGTTTCAAAATTGGCAAATTTATCTAAAACTAACTAAATATGAGCTAAACCATGTCAAGAAGGCTAAATGAAATTAAGAAATTCAAATTGAATTAATTAGAGTGCTACAAGTTCAATATTGAATTATTTTGTTTAAGTACGTAGAATTGAAAATAATTAGAATATTTAGCACTTTTGAAGACATATTTTGGTCTTATCTTAGTAAAGCAAATCCTAGACTATGAGTCATCCATAACTACTGCCTAAGCTTAACCATTTTTTTTTATATTTCTGCTTTATTAGCCATGTGCTAGATCTCAAGTTTTACTATGACCATCTCAAGCAAGAAAAAGTGAGGTAGTACCACTTTCGGGAGCGGTAATACTGTAGTGCAGTAGTACCGGCATCTTCACAGAAAAACTGGGATTAGGGAAATTGAGTCCTGGATTGAGTTGGGTTGACCAAGGACTATTGCATTAGGGTTGTATGATGCATATTTTGACTAACATGGGTCTAGTTGTGAAGAACTTAGGCCTGAAAATGATTTCTTTGTCTTCGGATGTGTCGGTTGCTTGGAGTCAACCGTAGTCAACGGTGATGATCGGGACTAGGCTCATGGAGGAGCTAAGGTTCAGAACGATCGAGAATACCGAGTAAGATGGTGAGCTCAAGCATATCACGTGAAAGGCGGGAAATATGGATGCTAAGTTCGAACGACGGGATAGAACCATGTGGATTGGAATGGGTTAAGTGAGCCATGGTTGAATGGAACCGGGAAGTGAGCCATGTGGATTGGAATGGGTTAAGTGACTCCGCACAGCTATTTGTACTCCACAGGGTTTGCACAGGGACTACATACTCCGTGCTGCTATTTATACTCCGCAGAGTGCATGGGGAGGCTATGGACTCCGTGCAACTATTTATACTCCGTAGGATTCGCGCGGAAACTACGGGCTCCGCACGACTATTCATACTCTATAGAGTCCGCGCGGAGACTGTGGGCTCTACGTGGCTATTTATACTTCGTAGAGTTGTCCAAGACGGCTAAGTTTTCAGCGTTTTATACTCCGCAGAGTGCGTGTGGAGACTATGGGCTCCGCATGGCTATTTATACTTCGTAGAGTCCATACGAAGACTATGGCCTCCACGTGACTATTTATACTCTGTAGAGTCCGTGCGGGGACCATGGGCTCCACGCAGCTATTTATTCTCCGTAGAGTCAGCGCAGAGACTATGCGCTCCGCATGACTATTTATACTCCACAGAGTTTGCGTGGATACTATGGGCTCCACGCAGCTATTTATACTTCGTAGAGTTGCTTGGGACAGCTAAGTTCCCAGCGTTTTATACTCCGCAGAGTACATGCGGAGACTATGGGCTTCACACGGCTATTTATACTCCATAGAGTTCGCGTGGAGACCATGTACTCCGCGCAACTCACGCATAGGAATCATGGACAACAGTCTGCACCTGAAAGCTGGATTTTATTTTTATCTTCCCGTTTGCACAGGTGAGCTGTTACACATACGCAACCATACAATACACATGAGTTAGACGACCTATTGTTACTATGTGTAGTATTGACGGAGGCGATCTGCATTCCATGTGTGTTTAAGGTTTCTTCCCTTGAGGGTTGCTAGACAATACACCCCTGGCCGGAGGGCTGCTATTACGATGTAGGAGCCTTCCCATTTGGACTCCAACTTGCCGACTATCACAGCATGCAGCGCCTTTCTTAGGACGAGGTCCCTTACTTTGAGTTTTCGGTGGTGCAGTTGTTGTTGTACGACTGTGTTGTTAGGTGCACGTACTTTGTAACGTGATTAGTTGCATTAACTTGTATCCCATCGAGGAGGTCCAAAGATACTGCTCGCTTTTCAACCGAAGTTGGAGTGAGGACCTTCCTCAACCCAGCCTTGATTTCGTCCGGTGTTACTGCCTTATCTCCGAAGAGAAGCTTGAACGGGATGAACCCCATAGGGCACATCATTGTGGTACAGATGGAACAGAGTACACTTGGTAGCTCTTGCGGCGCTTTGCCCTTTGGGAGACCTACGAGGTGCTTCTTAACACCCGAGGAGATGGTGCCCTTGGCCTGTTCGATTGCCCCATTGGACTGTGGATGTTCTACGAAAGCATAGCAAAGCTTGATGCCCATATGCTCACAGTACGTCTTGAAAGTCGTGGAGTTGAATTGTTGGCCATTGTCGACGGTGATTTCCCTTGGGACCTCGAAGCAGCAAATGACATTTTGCCAGAGGAACCGCTGCATAGCTGTGGGGGTGACTTTGGCTAAGGCAACCGCCTCGGGCCACTTGAAGAGGTACTCGAATGTGATCATGATGAATCGTAGATCTCCTAAGGCGCGTAGCAGTAGACCCACGACATCAACTCCCCATCGTGCCAATGGCCAGACCAGCGGGGATAGGTTGGAGATGGGTGGGAGGTTTGTGGGTGAACCTTCCCATTCACTGGCATCCTTGACACCTCCTAACAAGATCCTAAGTGTCGGTGGCAGCTGTGGGCCAGCAGAAGCCTTATCTGAATGCCTTCTCGACGAGGGCCCTTGGAGTGATGTGGGAGCCACATAGTCCTACGTGAACTTTGGCTGGGAGCTATTGTCCCTCTCGATGCTAGAGGCATTGCAGGAGCAAGACACACACCCTGCTCTTGTAAAGTATCCCGTCCAGGGCCTCAAAAGTCCTAGCGCGGTGCTGTAGCCGCCGTAGCTCTAGAGGGTCATCTGGTTTGGCCATTCCTTGCAAGAACACGCAGATAGGTTCCCTCCAGTCGTCTTCGTTGGAAATTTGGTGGGCCAGGGTGGGGTCGCGCTAATCCTATACAATGGCTGCAACAGGTAGGGTCTCAACGAATGCCCGCACTAGTGGTTGGACTTGCTGACTCACGGCCTTGGCGAGGGCATCGGCCTACTCATTATCAACCCATGGGACAGCCTTAACTGTGATGCCTAAGAAGTGGCATTCCCTCACTTTGACAGTGGCCAGGTACTTGGCGAGATCAAGATCTTTGGCCTGGTAGGATTTGTCAACATTTCCCGTGAGTAAGCGTGAGTCAGTATGCACCAACACCCTCCGCGCATCGAGGGCCTTTAGCTTGATGAGGCCAAAAAGCAGGGCTTCGTATTCGGCTATGTTGTTGGTCACCGAGAAATCTAGGCACACCGAGTAGAGCAGATGACGGCCTTTCGGTGTAGTGATGATCGCTCCAACACTCGCCCCAGAGGCGCCATAGGCTCCGTCGATATGGAGACTCTACACCGGCTCAGCGGCTAGTTGAGTCTGTGATTGGGCCAATAGGGTCCACTCCACCATGAAGTCTGCAAAAATTTGTGATTTAATTGCCATGTAGGAGGTGTAGATCAGGGAGAAAGGCGTGAGCTCGACTGCCTACTTGCCGATGCGGCCTATTGACTCCTTATTCTGTAGCATCTCAGCTAAGGGGAATGACGAGGGCACAATAATGTGGTGGGCCAAGAAGTAATGCCAGAGCATTCATGAGGCCATGAGGAGTGCATATGCCAGCTTCTCCAATTTAGTGTACCTTGTTTTGGCTCCCCGAAGGGCCTCCGAGACAAAGTACATCGGCCGCTGGATGGATCCCTCCTCCAAGATGACGACTGAACTTACTGCTGCTAGTGCGGCCGCCAAATAAAGTAACGGTGGAGCATCTGGTGCTGGGGACACTAGAGTTGGGGCTTGGCGAGATGCTCTTTTAACTCAACGAAGGCCATCGTGCCTTCGTCGTTCCAATGAAATCCATCACAGCCATAGAGTGTTTTGAAAAAAGGAGACCTCGCTCAGCCACTTTGGATAGGAAGCGACCAGGCAACCTGTGAGCCTCTGGACCACCCTTGTCGTCTTAGGCTGCTCCATGGAGAGGATTGCATTAATTTTTCTGGGTTCACATGTATTCCTCGTCTCGACACCAGCAATCCGAGTAGCTTCCCCACTTGCACTCCGAAGACGCATTTGTCTAGGTTCAGCTTGATGCCAGCCCGTCGGAGGTTGCCAAAGGTCTCTTGAAGATCTTGGCCATGGGACATGGCTCGCCTGCTCTTAACTACTACGTCATCGGCGTAGGCTTCGATGTTCCTCCCGAGCTGGACAACGAGGGCGAGGGTCACCAACCGAGTGAATGTGGCTCCCGTATTTTTGAGGCCAAAGGGCATTCTAGTAAAGCAGTATGTGCCCCCAGGATTAGAAAACTTGTCTTGACCTCATCCTCTTTGGTTATATGAATTTGGTGGTAGCTGGAGTATGTGTCCAGAAGCTCATTAATTCGTAGCCCGCCATGACGTCCACCAGCTGGTCGATCCACGGGAGAGGGTAGTTGTCCTTCGGGCACACTTTGTTGAGGTTCGTGAAGTTGACGCACATGCGCCACGCGCCATTGGCCTTCTTGACCAGCACCAGATTGTTGAGCCATTCTAGATGGTGAACTTCATGGATGATGCCAAACTGGAGTAGCTTCACAGCCTCCATCTTGGCGGCTTGCTGATGCTCAAGGGACATACATCTCATCTTTTGTTTAATTAGCTTGGCGTCGGGGCGTACCACAAGGTTGTGCTCAATGATGGAGCGGTCTACTCCCGTGATGTGACCTGACGACCACGCAAAGATGTCTGCGTTACGACGAAGGACCTAAAGGAGTTCGTGCTAGACCTCCGGGGCGAGGCCTTCACTGATGGAGACTTGCCGAGAGGCATCTGTGCTCTGCAAGGGGACCCTTTTGACCCCCCCCCCATCTAGCCTAGGCTTGGGCGTCCACCCAGAGCGGATGGTGACGACGTCGTGTGTGGAAAGGGACTCACTGACAGCGTGCACCTTGCTGAGGGGACCTCACACACTCAGCTCTATCTGGCGAGTAAGGTCCTGGTCTTCGAACACGATGAAGATTCCCTATTGGCCCAGCAACTTCATGCACATGAAGTTATGACGCGGGACTGCTCTAAAAGTGTTAAGTGTCACCCTTCCCAGAATGGCATTGTACGGGTAGGGAAGATTGACGACGTTGAAGGTTACGTCTTCTCTTCTCACTTGGTCTCCCTAGCCGAAAGACACTTGAAGTTGCACCTGGCCTAGGCTTGTAGGGGTTGGCCTCTGAAGCCCTGGAGTGGGACACCTAGAGGCTCGAGTTTGCTCTAGGGGATGCCGATCTGGTCGAAGGCGCTGGCAAACATGATGTCCGTAGAGCTACCTCCATCGACAACGACGCACTTGACATTGCATCCTGTGATGCTGACCTGGACCACCAAAGGATCTCAGTGAGGGAAATCGAACCTCGAGACATCAGCCTTTGTGAAAGTGATGTCAGCCTGCGGCGAAATCAAGGGCATTTGGGCGGGTATGCCGCGATGTGGTGTAGCTGACAGGCGTAACCGCACATGCCTTTCGCTGCCGTTCCGATGAAAATTTTAATGAAGAACCACTCGTGATGACATTGATGACTTAGCGTAATCCACCGTCGGGGGCCTGTATGCACAAAGCAGTGGAGGCAGATTGGACTAGCTGGCCCTCCAGGGGCTGCTGCACATGTGCCACCACTGGTACTTTTGCCTCGAGGGTTCTGTCCCTGACGATGCTCTCGCGAAGCGTTGTGATGGTCGGGCAATGCTCGATGAGGTGGTCGCTGCGACCGTGGACCTCGCACCACAGCCCATGCTGTTGTCCATCCTCACAGCCCCGTCCATCGTTGTCGCAGCCGCGACTGCGGCCTTTGCAGCCACGCCCCTGGCTAGCCGAGGTGTTGTTGTTGTTGCCACCATCCTCAATGTCAAGGATGTATTTGGGCCACTGGCCCTTCCGCTGATTGCGGCTAGAGCCATCCTTCGAAGGATCGGAGGCGTGCTTTGACTCAAAAGTGTTGTCCCGGTGTCGCTGCGCATCCTCCTTCGCTCTTGCATACTCCTCTATCTTGTCGAAGAGTTTGGCAACCGTTTTTATGGGCTTGTGCGCATTGATCTCGGCCATCAACCCTGGATGAAGATCTCGTATTGCCGTGTTGATGATGGTGGTCTTGTTCATATCCTTGACTTGGCAGCAGGCTTTAGCGAAGTGCTTGAAATACGCCCGGAGTTTCTCAGAAGGCTTTTTTTTATAGCGAAAAGTTGGTCTGTATCTACCCGCTCGATGTAATTTCTTTGAAAGTTATTGTACATGCGGTCTCGGATTTGCTCGCATGCATATATGGAGTTTGGCTCGATGGTGAAGAACCAAGAGAGTGTTATCCCTTGAAGTGTGAGCAGCAGCCCCTTTGCCTTCGTCGAGTCATCACCCCCACCGCTTCAATGGTGGTCTCATAGATGCGCACGAACTCCTGGTGGTCTATATCGCCCTTGTATGGTTCGACCATGGGCGTCTTGAAATCTTCCGGCCACGCGGATTGCTACAGGCCGGCGGATAGGGGAGACACTGGGTCCACATGCCGAGGTATACTGCAGGTGGAGGTAGGGGCCTCACCGCTGTCTGCCCTTTTGGCGGTGTCCTCCACGATCGTCGCCGTAGGTGCTTGTTGGTTCTGAGCCTCTTGCATCTCTCGCATGGTGTTCCTGAGGTTTGCTGGCTCACGCTGTAGTGTTTCGAGGGCCGCAACCAGAGTACCTTCCGCCGCACGAGTAGCAAGATCTGTTGGCGCAGACGCACATGTGGCGAGGTTGTTAGTGATGACGGCTTGAGTGCTAGAATAACTAAGCGCATTGGTGCAGTAAGCGTGGCGGTTGGAGATAGGTCCCGCACGAGCATCAAAGTCGACGATCGTCTCAACACAGGCTTTGGGGTCACTCGATGTACCAGCTCGAGCGTCCGAATCATTTGACGTGTTGGTACGGGCTCCAAGGCCGACGAACATGCCGGCATGGGTGTCAGGGTCGATGGTTGCGCTAGCGCGGGTGTCAGGGTTGATGGTTGTGCCAACGCGGGCCTCGTGGTCAATGGTCGTGCCAGCTTGGGCATTGTGGTCGATGGTCGTGCCAGCATTAGTGTCAAAATTGGCTCCTCGTGTTGGCGCTGACCACTCATCGCTTGCGGCCCTAGGGCGCCGCTGCCATGGGATGGTGGGCCTTCGACCACCGGCCCTTGTGTGCTAATCTCAGTGATTGTCGTCACCTACTTTTTTTTGCTTAGTTGTCGTCGTTGCTTTCTTAGGTGCCATTGATTTTCTCAATCTTGTAGCTTGCTTGTCATCCTTATGGACGGCGCCAACTATTGTGACTACAGACCAAACAGTAAATAAAGTAACTAGTAGAATGAGTATAGAAAATAAGCTACCTTGGCTCTCTCCTTTGCCAAGGCTCTATATATACATGACCATAAGGCATAATTACAATAATACCCCTACAGTGGTCTACTATGTTAGAGATATAGATGTGTTTTTACATGTCTTATTGAGACTCTTGGCCCAACAGACCGAATAGATGTAGGTGAGAGCCACCCCTACAACAGTCATCTACATTGACGTCTCCATTATCCACTGTTGTGTCGAAAAGCGCAACAAAAAATCATCAACCGCAGCAGAAAAGAACACCCCTAGATTTACGCAACTCGCTTATTACTTTGACTAGCCAGATGATCCCTAGTTCTCCACACCCTCAGAACAATTTCGCACACCGATGCACAAACTCCGCATGTGAACAGCCTGAGTATTACAAGTAGGAATTGCTGAATGTTACCTGAAGCATCAAGGAAAGCTTAACCCAGTGAAGCGACAGGGTAATTAGTAACTCCTATGGTCTCATGACTATGTGAAATAGAAGGCCTCAGATGTAGCAAGGCCGTAGAGCAAAAGCTGGTAGACACAAGCGGGCAAGAAGGTGACCACAGGGTGCAAGATGCAGGCCCCGCGAGCAACTCACAGAATTCATGCAGCGACCGCGAACAACCCACAGAATTCAGTCCCAAATTATCACCAGCATGAGCATATAGGAAACTTTTCCTCCCATCGATATTTATAACCCATAAAAAGATCCAACGATTCTGTCTGGCAAGCTGCATGCAAGGGTAGATCAAAATCTTCCCCGACTCTGAGAACAACTCCACATAGATATGTCATTTTGTAATCTGCCGATACCATGACGCTATGTCTGGTGTAGCTTTAGCAAGAATTTCCTCACTGCTCTGACTAAAGGAAGAGGGTTCTCAACATGCACAGCATGGCCACTGTCTGGGACAACGATCATTTCACAGAGCTCCTGCCCGTTAAGACCATCAGATTCACATTCCCTGTACTTTCTTATCTCCCTGCACATTTGCTGCGATATCTCTTTGAATTTTAAGTCCTTTTCACCTGCAACGATGAGGAGAGGCGTCTTCAAGTATTTCAAGTCTTCCCACAGGGACCTAGTGAGAGAATCACATGTGAATTTCTTACTGGGCAATCACTAACGACATGCAACTATCAAAACGTTCATCAGCTATATTATCAGTGCACCGTGTTTTTACCAACTTATTTATATCAGTGGTACTTTTAAACCGGATGGGATATGATTATATGAAAATTATTAATGAAAATCTTACTAAGGAGCGTGGGAAGGTAATCTTACTTTTGTCTCCCTATGCTTGAGTCAGCAAGAACCTTCGATAGAGCTTTAAAGTTACTGTGTTTTCTGCGTATCTTCACTAGAGAGTCAAATTTAGGATGTTCTCTTAGACTGGACGTTTGGTCACCCATCAACAGAGAATGATCCAGAAAGGAAAAGAAGAAAGCATGTCAAATACATGTTAGGTAAACAATGTATAGTTTCTTGAGCTAGCAAATGCAAGAAATCATTACCTGGCCCACATTTTTCCAGAGTACCAGATCTCAAGAAAACATTCCAGTCCATAAGACAACAGGATGTGAGCTCTTGATTTATCAATAGCACTACGACGTCGTCTACTTACTTCATCTCTCAATCCTGGACTGCCCGACATTATAACAGCTCCACTAATCTGTCTAGACATGACTAGTTTAGGATCATCAAAAGAAAGAAGTGAACACAAAAGGTACAATGTCGACAAAGTTACCTTGTGATTTTGATTTAGTGCCATATGGAGTGCGATCCTTGCACCCATTGAGTAGCCAACAACAACCACCTCTCCATCAGTTATATTGCAGATCAACTTCAGCAACGCATCTGCAACTGATTGAACTGTAACAGAGAATTGATTGGAATTTTCAACATCATGCTGCAGAATTTGTGACTCGCCATGGCCAGGAAGATCAACAGCGATGACACGTGCACTGGGAGACAGAGCTTTCATCATGGGAACCCAGTCTTCACTTGTGCCAAGAAATCCATGAAGAAAAAGAATAACCTTTTCCTACATTGGTTAAATCATGGCACTGATTACTGCAGCAGCACTATCCATGGCACTGATTACTGCAGCAGCACTATCTTATCTCTTAGAAAGAAGCCTACGACAATATATCAAGTAGAAAATGTAGGTAGAAAAGACAGATAAATCTGTCTGCGTCTGGTTTCAAGTGGGCGAGTAAAAAACTAATAGCATAAATTAAGTATTGTTGAAATTGTAAATAGAGCACACAAAAAAATGAAAAAAAAGAGAACATGTCAAAGGCACTCTCAGCTATGTTCAAATACTTGTCCCCTGGGCCCTAACTGTCAGGATTAACCACTCAAAAATAGCTGTTAAGACAGTGTAAGCAATAGCACAAATAGGGGTCAGGCAGAAAATGATGCACAATTACAAAGCTACAGGTTCCAAGTGAGGCCAACTCACTGTGGGTTTCTAGGAATGAAGGATATAATGGCCAAGTAGCATAAAATAGTAAAAAGAGTGTCAATTGAGTGAATGAAGTGAATAGAAAGAATTTATTATGTTACCTTAGCAATAAGGATAAAATCAAAAGAAAACTATGCAGTTATCACTATATTTTCTTCAAGAAATGAACAAGGGCCTATCAAATATTATTGGCCCATTTAAACATAATATTTCTTATGGATAGTATTCATCAGGTCGTTCAGTCCACAGCACACTTCTTAAAAGAAGCCCTAACCCCCAATATCGTGAGAACACTTATTCCCTTTCCATTATTAAAAGCATCTCAGCTTTCTGAAATTATGATATGATGCTTAGCAATGTATTCCACCAGCTTTTCTGTGTTAGTATCTTACTAGCGGTAACTCATGTCGTTTGCTCTAATCTGTTCTTCCATTACAGAAATAAATAATAGTATCCAGCCATAGATCTCAATTCAGAGGCAGTAAATACACATATTGGTAATCCATAAGCTCTTTTACAACAGGATAGGAAAATAAACTATCTGATTTTCAAAAGAGTTGAGGAATTCTTACATTTGTGCGATTACCAGCCTCTTGAAGCTTGATTAGATAAGAAAAATCATTCCCATCAACTTGGATAGAATATGACCTTAGTTTTTCTTCACTATATGTTCTTTCTATCTTCTCATTGTTTATAGTCAAATGCTGGAGATAGCCATGGGCATCTTCTACTGAAGCTCCCATTCCATCACCAAGTGGGGCCACATGGATTTTTAACTTCTGTTCTGATACATCTTCCCTTAACCATTGATATGTTCCAAGCCCATGCACCACAGGTCCACATGAATCTTTGTTCTTTATTCTGGAGACTATGGCATTTTGTCTGTCAACATAATGTGCAAACTGTATATAGGTTGCCAAGCCTACAGAACTCTCGTATGCACTACTGATAACAGCCATCTTATCATGTATGTGAGCCCATTTTGCTATATGAGCAGCATTCTCAAAGCCACCAACAACACTGGGTTTTATAACCTGAGCATCAGGATGAAAACAGGGTTCAAATCTAGAAATAGAAGTTGGAAGTTGAAAATAGTTCATAAAGTTTTTACTCACAAGAGCAACTATTCCTGGATGCACGAATTGATGAAGCTCAGGTATTACATCCCCCTTAAGGTTGTCAATAGTCTCATCTAGTGCAACAGGCAAGCCACTGTTTTCACAGAACTTGATGAGATCATTTACAGAGCTAACTGGTTCCTGTAAAGTAAAAAAGAAGAAGATGCAAGTTCTCAAGAACTATATGAAAAATATGCCTCTTCGGAACGGAAAGGATATATCCATGTCCAACTAATAGTACTATAATAACAAGGTGCTGCAGAAGGAAAGCAAATTTCATGTTTTCTCTAATTCAAAGTTTCTAATGCACGGCAGATGAATAAAAGGTAGATTACCTCGATGTATTGCAAACAAAGGCTTTTTACCCTGGATCCAAATTCAGTTGCCTGTTCATATGTCCATTTCTGATTTGCATCAGCACGGATATTGATCTTGTACCCTACAACTTCTCTTATTTTTTGAATAACATCCGCATCTTCAGCGGGACTTTCACGACGCCCAACCTTTGCAAGAGATTTTAAAAGAAAATTTCTTCATATTGCTCGATTAGCAAAGATTTTTTTGACTTTTTCAGGATATGCCACCCCTTAAGTTGAATTTTAGTATACGCCACTCCCATGTCTAATTGACATGTGAACCCAGACCCCACATGTTAGTGAGAAATGGAGTGGCACATGCTGAAACTCAAGTTAGGGGCGGCATACCTTGATAATCATTTTTTTTAAAAAAAATACCAACTTCAACATCCTATAGTTACTGAACCAGTAGAATAATTACCTTTAGTTTCACTGTGGTAAAACCTTCAGCAACAAGTTTGGCAACAGCAAATGCTACCTCCGTTGGAGTACCATTGCAGTTTATGAGTGCACAGATCTGTATGCTTGCAGAGCTGTTCTGATTATATTCAATCAGATTCCCATCTCTTACTAAGGGGTTGGAACCAGTGAGAATTTCAGATAATCTACACTTCCGTTGTGACGCGACCAAATTAAGAATAGCCATCTCTAGACCACACTTAACACTTGGGAATACCGAAGAAGGCTGGGAAGGAAAAAAAGAGAGGGTAAGTTCATTTTCTTGATATGTCAGTCATAACTAAGTTTCTCAGGTTCTCTTACAGGAATCCCAAGGCTTGTCCATATCCAATTGGAGAACGACCCTCTCAACAAAGGAACAACATCTAGCTCGCAATCTTTCACTCTGTGAAAGAGAAACCTAAGTTGCTCTTCGACATCCAACAGATCCTCCTCATGAATTTCAATTGGTGCAACCTGTTATATAAAACGGATCAAAAATTTAAATCCAAACAATCTTAAATTCTTAATTAAGAGAACAAAATCTAAAAATGTTGTGTTTGTCTAACACAAATTAACTGGACAGCCATTAATTGTGACATGTAAAATGGGAAATATATTTATTATTCACTTCTACACATTGATACCCCTGCAGTGCAACAAGGGCAGGTTTAAGAAAAAGAAACTTTGATTTTGCAATATTGATTTAAAGAATAGCAACATCTCTTTTCAAGGATAATACGTAACATAAGAAAATATGCTTTAAAATAAATGAATTAGTACAAGGGAAAAGGATTCTTCCATCTAAAATTCTCCAAATATTTTGGTTGGAGCACAGTCTGATAGTACCCCTTTGTAAACTATATCATGTTAGAGATATGATTGCATTGTATTAGGATAGTTTGGATTCTTTCCATACATGTGCTCTTTCCTTATATGTATTCTTTCTATATTGCCATCACAGCATCGTGTATATATCTCGCCCTTTGGCCTCATATGAATACAAGCGCTATTCATAACATGGTATCAGAGCGTACCTAGATTTTTCGTCGCTCCGTTTGTCGTGCCGCACGTCGGCCTCCATCTGCGCCGACGTCGGCCTCCCGCCGACGCCGCCTCCCTCGCCAGACGTCGGCCTCTGCCACGCCGCCGCCACCGCTGGATCCGCGCCAGACGTCGGCCTCCCGCCAGACGCCGGCCTCCTCTGCCGACGTCGGCCTCGCTGCACGCCGCCGCCACCGCTGGATCCGCGCCGACTCCGCCTCGCCTCGCCACCCAGTCGGTCGGTCTTCGTGGCCGCCTCGCCGCTGCCGCCCCACCGGCCTCCCGATCCGCCGTCGCTCCGCCGACTCCGCCTTGCTCTTCCGCACCGCCGAGGCCGTCGCTCGCCGGGACCGCCGTCGCCGACTCTTTGCTCGGGACCGACGCGCGCGCCTCCGGCCCGCCCGCTGCCGGGCTCGGATCCGACTCCTCCCGCCGCTGCTGCGTCGCCGCCGACCGCCTTACGCCGCCAGCCGGCCCCGCCGCCGCCGACGCCTCCCGCCGCCGCCCGCCCTCGCCGCCGCCCGGCCGGCCGCCGCCCTTGGCCGCCGCCCGCCGCCTTGGGGAACCCTAGTTCCCGTTTCCTTCTTTCGGCTCGAGTGGGTCAAGGCCGGTTCTATTTAAGCGGTTCAAAAACGTCGATCTAACCGCCATGCGCGTCCGGCGCCGCCTTTGTTGACCGTTGTTTTGGTCGCCGCACCGCCCGGGCCGCCACCGATGGTTTCGTTACGCTGAGTGGTACCGGTTCGCTACCACTTCTCTCGTGCTCGCCGATCGTCCACCGCTACACCGATCGCTCCATGCTCAAAGACACCGCCACCTCCAACGGCGCCACGGTGGTGATGGCGCCTTCATCCGGCGGTGGCCGCCCTCATCGCTGCTCCCATCTGCGACAAGGTCGGCCACGTTGAGTCGGTGCTATAAAAGCGGCGGCATCTTTCACGACGTTCTTCTACTAGCACCAAGATCGGTGCTTCTACATCGACGCTCGCATCGACTCCTTGCAGCCTTCTCTCGGCGGCGTGAGATAGCGGACTTCGACGCTTGCTTACCGCTTCGGGTTCTCCCTCTACAGATTCTGCAGTTCCTACATTGACGTCTACATCGACTCCTTCAGCAGTTTCTCTCACTGAGCAGGATATAGTCGACTTCGGCCTTTGCTGCTGCCGTGTTCTCCTCGGCGTGTTCGCCGGTTACGCTCGACTCTTGTGCGCTGCGAAACCACCACCTCTACGGTCAAGCACCTCCCATGGATTCTTGATTCGGAGCATCTTTTCATATGACTCTCGATTCTTCTACTCGTCCTTCATTACACCTCTTGATTCCCCCGCCGGTGTTCTTCTACCGATGGTACCTCTCTTTCGTCTCTCGGTCGAGGACCTCTTAGCAACTCATCTTTTCATGTTCCTCTGTTGCTCATGTTCCTCGCCTTACCATGCAGCTTCTTTCTGCTGGGCAGATTACTGATCTTGGTTGTCGAATCATTCTCGATTCTGACTCTTGTTGTGTTCAGACCGCCACACGGAGCCCCGATTGGTTACGGCCTCGGCGTCTTGACTCACAACGTCTTTGGGAGCTTGACCGGCTTCACCTTCCTTCCGCCGCCACCGTCCGCCGCCGGTCTCCGCTTCTTCCACTCCGTCACTGGCTCTTTCCAAAGAGTGGCATCATCGTCTTGGCCATCGTGTGGATCTCGATTGTCGTCTCTAGTTCGTCGTGGCCTTCGGGTCCATCTCAGAGACGTGTTTTAGATTGTCGTATGTAAGTTAGGCAAAGCAGATTGATTTCCTTATCCTCATAGTGAGTCGGTGTCTCGGCGTCCTTTCGATCTTGTTCATTCGATGTTTGGGGTCCGGCCCTTTGTTTCGAAAGGAGGTCATCGATACTATATCATATTTACGATGATTTCTCTCGCCACACTTGGATATATTTCATGTCTTCTCGTGGTGAGACCTTGTCTATCTATAAACAGTTTGCCACTATGGTTCGCACTCGGTTCCACTCCTATTCGTGTCTTCGTGCGACTCACTGGCGAGTACCTCTCATCACTGCGCGACTTCCTTTCGAAAGCGTGGCACTCTCGCTTCGATTCTCTTGTCCCGGTGCTCATGCTCGAATGGTGTTGCCGGCGCAAGCATCGTCACCTCCTTGAGTCGGCTCGTGCCACGATGATTGCCGCCTATTCCACCTCACTTTGGGCCGAGGTCGTTTCCACCGCCACCTATCTCGTCAACATCCACCTTCTTCTACTCTTCTTGGTGCAATACCATTGAGCGTCTCGTGGTCTCCTTCCGACTACTCGCCTTCGTCATTTGGTTGCGTTTGCTACGTTCTTCTCGCCCCTGAACGCACCAAACTAACTGCTCGATCTGTTGAGTGTGTTTTTCGGGATACGGTCGAGCACAAGGGCTATCGGTCTTTGGGATCCTGTTGGTCGACGGATGCGGATCTCTCGGGATGTGACTTTCGACGAGTCTCGTCCCTTCTACCCACGCCCTACCTCTCCTTCGACTTCCTCGTGGAGTCTCTGTCTTTTGACCTTTCCAGATACACCTATCTCTGCCTTGCCCTCGCCCACCCGTCCCACCGAGTCCCACATATTTCTCCTGTGGCCTCTCCGCCGTTGTCGCCTCCTGCGGCTCCTCGTGCCCCCACTACACTAGTCTACACTCGTCGACCTCGTGTTGAGGATCTTCCAGATGAGCTATCTTCTTCTGATGATTCATCTTCTGATGCACCATCTTCCCCTGATGGGTCATCTTCTCCTCCTCGCTACGCCTCCGCGATCGCCATCGCTTGACCCCGCCTGCTTTTGCCTTTCCGCGCAGACTACTCGTGAGCATGTTTCTTCTGGGATGTCGCTACTCACCCCGAGTGGCAAGCATGCCATGGCCGAGGAGATTGCCGCTCTTGAGCGTCTTGGTACTTGGGATCTTGTTCCTTTCCATCTCACTCTCGTCCCATCACGTGTAAGTGGGTCTATAAGATTAAGACTCGCTCGATGGTTCTCTTGAGCGCTATAAGGCGCGTCTTGTTGCCCGTGGTTTCCAGCAAGAGCATGGTCGTGACTACGACGAGACTTTTGCTCCTGTGGCTCACATGACCACTGTTCGCATTCTTCTTTCGGTGGTGTCTGTTCGCCACTGGTCTGTTTCTCAGCTTGATGTCAAGAATGCCTTTCTTAATGGCGAGTTGCGTGAGGAGGTCTACATGCATCCGCCACTGGGTATTCATTCACGAGGGCATGGTGCGTCGCCCGCCGCGCTCTCTATGGCCTTAAGCAAGCCCTCGTGCTTGGTTTGAGCACTTCTCCTCGTGGTCACCGCCGCCGGTTTTCAATGAGTGATCATGATCCTGCGCTCTTTGTCCACACTTCGCCTCGTGGTGGACTCTTCTTCTTCTATATGTTGATGATATGATCATTTCGGAGATGATTACGAGTACATTGTCTTTATCAAGGCTCGTCTTAGTGAGCGGTTCCTTATGTCGGATCTTGGTCCTCTTCGTTACTTCCTTGGGATTGAGGTTACGCCCACCCGGATGGTTTCTTTATGTCCCAAGAGAAGTATATTCAGATCTTCTTGATCGCGCTTCCCTCATCGATCAACAGATCGCTGAGACTCCCATGGAGCTCAATGTTCATCTCAAACCCTCGATGGCGAGCCTCTTTCCGATCCGACTCGCTATCGTCATCTTGTTGGGAGTCTTGTCTACCTTCTTTGTTACTCATCCGGATATCACTTATCCGGTTCACATTTCGAGTCGATTCGTTTCTGCTCCCACTCAGGTCCACTACAGCCACCTTCTTCGAGTTCTCGCGATACCTTCGTGGGACTATCTCGTCGTCTCTTCTTTTCACGCCCGTTCTTACGACTTGAGCTTATTCGGATGCTACTTGGGCGATGATCCATCCGATCGCGGTCTATCTCTCGCCATCGTGTTTTCTTGGTGGTTCGCTTATTGCACGGAAGACGAAGAAAGCATCGCATGTCCCGCTCGAGCGCAGAGGTCGAGTTGCGAGCTATGGCTCTCTTGTCAGCAGAGATTACTTGGCTACGGTGGTTACTTGAGGATTTTGGTGTTTCTGTCACTACACCGACTCCTCTCTTGTCAGACAGTACATGTGCTATCAGTATTGCTCGTGATCCTGTGAAGCATGAACTCACCAAGCATATTGGTGTTGATGCTTCCTTCATGAGGTCTTGTGTGCATGATCAGATGGTTGCTCTTCAGTACGTGCCTTCGGAGCTTCAGATAGCGGATTTCTTTTCTGAAGGCCCGGACAGCAAGACAAAGATAGCTTCTACCTCTCCAAACTCAGTGTTGTTGATCCACCATGAGTTTGAGGGGGGTGTTAGAGATATGATTGCATTGTATTAGGATAGTTTGGATTCTTTCCATACATGTGCTCTTTCCTTATATGTATTCTTTCCATATTGCCATCCTGTACTCGTGTATATATACCGGCCCTTTGGCCTCATATGAATACAAGCGCTATTCATAACATATCAAACATATTCAGCTCACATACAAGGTCACAAAATTATGTTTTCTTTTATTCCTTTTCAAGCAATGTTATTTTCACACTGAGGTGCTGAGATTGTTCCCAATATTAATGCCAGAGTCTTGGTGTGGAAGTGGGTCAATACAAATTAGAGAAACCATAAAAACAGCAATAGTGATAAAGACAAACCTCACCAAATCCTACAGTGTTGTCATCCATACATAACTTTAGAATAAAGCCTACATGAATGAAGCTGCTATCTGATATCCCTGAAGTACGTGGTGTGGAAAGCTGGATTCTGCGCAAAAAGAAGGCTTGAAGGTAAAGCCTGGAATAGGTGGGTCATGGGTGGATTGGGGGGGGTTTGGGTTACGGATATACCTGTACAACATGTATTCCATTGCATGAATTCTGCCAACAGACAAGCCATCTAACTCATTCTTAGAATATGGACCTCCCAGAAGATAATCCAGATATTGGGTTGCAGAATAGTCGACGAACATACTTATAATTCTGCAGGATGAGGAAAAAAAATATAAACACATGATGTAGAGTTGTGACCACAATTATTAAAGGAACAAGCTTGGATGTTAACCTATGGAAGTTGGCATTATCATCAATACAATTCTCCACTTCCACCACACAATCAACCTGTTCCACATGGGACTTCGCCAAGGCATCATGAAGTTCTGCTTTTGTTTGAACTAGAAAATGCTTTACCCTGCAACACAATTGGTGAGATGTTGGGAAGCAAAACTTCACACTAGAAAATACTTCATTGTGTCCACAGCTGACTCCATAACAATAATGAAACAAGTAGAAGTCTCAGGAGACAGCATCTAACAACTTCTAGTATCAGTAATAGTATATCCTACGATAGCTTCAGGAGCAATTACTGTTAAAAGGTAGTTTTACAAGCAAAATCCAAGATGGGGCATGCAGGCACAACTAAACAGAAATTGCTGTTACCTGTGTGCAGCACAGAGTTTACGAATTGATATGTCATGCGAGGTGTAGAAGAATTTCTTCAAAATTTGGGGTGAAGCTGTTTTTGCTATTGGTAGAAGGCTGAAGATTGCACCACCATGGTTGTTGATAACAATTACTGTCATGGATTTCCTTCGCGCCCTTCAGTAATGTCAAAGTGTTATCAGAAACAAATATATAATACAGAAGTAGACTGGTTAAATAGAGTATCAGTACTTCTTTACGATTTTGACTAAGTGACAAATTAATACAGATGCTCAAGGAAGGACAATGGCTGAGAGATCAATTAAAGGTTCAAGAACTGGTGTAGAAAAGGGTTCAAACTGCAAACCTTTGGTTGAGAAGTGATAATCCATTTATATCGTGAAGAAAAGATATGTCACCAACCATACAGAATACCTGACAGTAGTGCAGCGGAAGTCAAGTTTCTGCCAATAGCCTAAAATGGTATTCCTCCAGGAGAGGCTAAGTACAAATGTATTGGCAACTGTGCTTTGAACGAAGGTGAATGATACGATATGCTTATCCTTAGTATGACAAGTACTTTCAAGCTTATGTCAAAGCACAATAGAAATCAGCTAATCAGAATAGTTTGAGAACTGCTGTTGACTAGTTTTTCAGTGACTCTTCATTCTCAGGGTAAGTGCAGCAAATGCATTTTTGCATTCCATGTTTCACAGAACCAACTCCATCACACATATGATGCCCATGGAGTTTTGATGCTTGTATGTGAGCTAAAAAAATTACTTACATGTTTGTTTGATCCAACGGCAAATCCAATTGCTGTGCTAAGCAAACCATCAATACCACTTGCTCCTCTGTTCCCAGCCACTATTGCACCAAGAAAGTCCGGAAAATGATTCATCATCACATTACTTCCATTGGTAGTGTGGTCAAGCCAGCCCTTCCCAAACATGTCCAAGTCTCGAATCACCATGCTATTCCCAACAAACATGATAGCATCACCATAAAGTGCTTCTCCGATTACATGAGCAACATATGGTTCTGTAAGAGAGCACTTCGAATGTATCTGAAACATTATCTCCTGCGCAACCTGGAATAAGCAGCAGTGGTCAGGACAAAAGGCAATTATTGGCAATAAAAGGAGTGTGTCAGTTATTTCCAGGGACATGAAGCTCCAGGAATAGCTCTGTTCAATTTATGCTTACATAATTACATTTTCTGTATGGTTAACTTTCCATGGGTACAAGTACAAATATATTTTCTACAACAGGTAATTACTTCATTTACGTCTCTGCAGAAATAAAATCCAGTTATGTCATGTCAGATGAAAATTTTATATAGAAAAGATATTGTTATACTATTTTCAAGTTTCAGTAAGTGGTGAACCCTTTTACCCATTGTAGGCTGGATGTATCGTATCAGAGCTTAGTGGACTAAAGGATTGCAACAAATGACTTAGTTCGGAAAGTATTGTTTATACATATTTATACATATGGAGAAGTTTTATCCTATCCATTATATGATCATAATTATTTTGTTGCATCCTTTTGAGATAGCTACCATGTTCCGGTCCATACCACTGAATTCAGAACCATAAAAATATCCGCCCATCTTCTTGTTTTCCTTTGTAAATTACATCGACACAAACTAGCAGCAAATTCAGCTACACTAGCCTGGATTCTGTGAGTGACAACATGTGAAGGATCATGGCGGCATGGATGTGTATCAATCAAGATGTAAGAAGATGGGAAGCAAGACTCGAGAAACGTTCCCACTCGTTTGCTAGTAATCCGGCTACCAATCTGCCAATTGAACAATACCGAGCTTCAGAAATTTACAACATAACAAATATATCACATAATAATAATAAAAATGCTAAGACAAGGTGAATGTTGCAGTCTTGCAGAGACACAGAATTGATGAGATTAACCTGGACAATAACATCTGGACTTATCCAGTTTTTAACAGAGCTGGACAGTAGAATTTGATCTATGTGGTCTATAAACAAAATGCTCTTGTCAAGTCCTGGAAATGAATTTAGTACTTTCCGCATTCGCAGTCCAGACAGAATGTCAGCAGCAACTGGCCAGGAAAGGTGCCTAGCTAGTATAGACACAGCCCATATGTCATCTTCTGTATGAATAGCACCAACTAATAGAAGCCCTTGCTTTGCCTTCTTTATAATCTCCAGAACCTCCATTACTGAACAAGAATAGTTACCAAATGCAGAGACCATTTTCATTCCTACGTATCTGGTATATGGTTCACTACTTGTAAACCAATTGTCCAACCCTCTTAAACAGTCAACACTCCAATCTTGATTCCTGTAGTCTAGTGGTTCTCTAAAAGCGCAGTTTATATGCACTGGGCCTTGAGGTGCTTGCATTGCATAGTAGGCTGCTGAATCAACTGTTGTAAGAACCATTCTTGCATAAATCTGATCACCAGGTGGAGGGAGATTGAAAAAATATCTTACAAAGTTACCAAAATGATTGACCTGTAAATGAAAACAAAAGGTTAAGATGGGTTGTCCACAAGAATCATCGAAGAACAACACAACTGTACCAAATGAGTTAGCATAGCAACAGGATGGGCATCAAAGAAAGAAAAATAAATAAAGCGTGTAACCTGCAACGGCAATCCTGCATTCCTGCTCATTCCAAGTTTACTGTATGGGTCTTCACTTCTGTGGGATATATGGCCCCGCTCCAAATGGCTTCAGCTTCTAGGTTATTTTGGCTTTCGGCTTATTCAGGCTAGAAGCCACTTGGAACGTGTCGGCTTCTAATTTTGGTTTATTTTAACTTTTTTGGCTTTTTTACTTTTTCTTTTTTCCCCTTATTATTTTGCATTGTTTGTGACGATATAACAGTTTTTTTCTCATTTTTTCTATTTTTTCCTCATTTTTTCACAAAAAAAATTAACAGCCGCTACAGTGCAATTTTAACTAGAAGCCAAAAATCACAGCCAAAATCTTAAGCTATGAGTCAATTCGAGCGGGCCCATAAATGGATCCTAATGCAAGAATACAAGTCTTGACAATGTTCCTGAGAAATAAATGCATTTACATTATAATATTGTTAAGGAAACAGCATGACCTATCTTTATGCACATGAAAAAACTTTTAAAAGTTTGAGGCCATTAAAAGGACGCAAATTCCGAAGTATGAGTGCCAACTGCCAACTGTCAAGCATTTTCAGCACAACTGGCATCAAGAAACTTGTATTTAGAATTTCAATTCAATCACCAGTACCTGATTGATGGCTTGGTTGGCTCCAGCATCATGCAGCTCAGGAGGACGATCAGCTGTGAGTAAAATAAGTGGTATGAAATCTTGACTTGCCTCCACCACCTACATGTGAAACTTGATTGAACATTACAGACAGTTTTTTCCTTTGATACATGCAGTACTGCATGTATTAGCACATACAGATCATATTTTATGCCTTCATAAGGCTATACAGAAGCAATTTCTAGCCACAAGACTTGTCGAATTATGATGCCGAAAAATGATGGATATTTGTAAGGCTGGCAACAGTGCATAAGGAAAAGAAACATTTTTAAGGAAGAGAATCTGCCACTCACTGAAGGAAGAAGATTTGATACAGCAGTTCCTGATGATGTAATTACTATTGCAGGCTTTCGGGAACCTCTCCCATAGCCGAGAGCATGAAATCCAAGTGATCGTTCATCATAACATGATATGCAAGTTGTCAAAGGATGGCCTGTAGCAGAAAGTGCAAGTGGGGATGATCTTGACCCTGGAGCTATACAGAAGTACTAAAACAAAGCAGATCAGAGGCACGTTAGACATGCTAAAACTATTTAGTCTGCTAAGCTTACCGTGAAACCAAGCCTGACACATTCTTCAACTACAAGGGATGCCCATGCCAAATTAATGTTAGAACAGCTCTTAAAGAAAGATTCAGTTCTGTTGCTTTGCATACATAAGTCCTACAAAAACACATTAGAACAGTGTTAACTTTAGTTACAGAGAGCTCAACACATTCGATCTTTTTGTAAGCTAAATGTCAAATTCTTTTCGTATTATAATTAATCTATACCATTCTATACATAATTCTGTTCGGGTTCCTTTTTTTTCAGAATTGGAGATTGCTGTCAAAAAGCTTACTACACCAAGGTTATGTTTCCAAATAATAATTTGTTGGTTGTGTGTGGCAAAAATGAACTCAGGTAGATTTATACCATGTTTGCATAAAAGATCTGTGGCGAAAACCGAACAAATGACTGATCAGAAGTCAGAAATTTCTCCTACAAAAGAACAATAGCCAGATCTGATCAGGGATATAATTCAAAGCTAGTCTTGAAAGAGAACATAAAGTACAAAAGAAGGTAAATTAATAGGGGAATTCTATTTGTCCCTCAACTTTGGAGTAAGGTCCATATTTAACTGTAAACTTCTCGACTTTACTTTTTGGGGGAATTGGCTACAGGACACTGTAATTTTGCGTCCTTTGCCAATGGACATCCAAAAAATGTGGTTTCGCCAAAAGACACTGACAGTTTGTGGTATTTTGCTGTTAGCCACTCCTCTCATTAAAATAATATATCCAAGTGATTAGGAGAGAGAAACTTTGTAAAATGCCCTCAATGCACAGTGCCTGGCTCGGGCTTTGGACCCCCGTGTCATAAAGTGTCGAGCTTTGGACCCACATGTTATACAAATTAACCTCACCAATAAGGTGCAAATGCATAAGGAATGGTTGATGAAAAATGAAAGAGGTTAAATGAAAATAAGTAGTTAAAGAGATTGTGATGGATAATGAACGATACATGTAATTTTTGGTTACTGTTTTACTTTGTACTTACTGAGTCCTTGGACTCACGCTCATTTTGTTGACTTTTTTAGGTGATTCTGATTGACAGCATGCATGGAACGGGAGTAGACCTATTGCACCACACTTACTAAATAACAGTTTAGCCATTCATTTAGCATTCGTGTTTAAACTCTTATTAAGTTGCTTTACTTAATCCTTGATTAGAGTTCGCTTTGGAATTGTTAAGGTATGCATGGGACACGTTCAGTCCCCTTTTTGCTTGAAGTAGATAATGAGATTTTTCTGTCAATGCTATTTCCGTATGTTTGCCTTATGTGGTTTGTCGTTTTGTTATATTATATTCTCGAGCTTGTGGTCTCGAGCATACATGGGTGTGGAGCCCTAAGTCTTATTATCATGATATGGTTATTGTGGTTATGAAATTAGTTCTTTAATGCATTCTGTTCTACATATGTTTATTGTCTTCTGTCTATAGTTGTACAAACAGGGGAGGTGCTACCAAAATTTTTAATAGTAGCGCAAATTTTGAGATGGTAAGTGTGTAGTGGTAGTATTCCGAGCTCAGAGGTTGGACTGGGTGCTACACCACATCCAAAGTCTAGGGACCAAGAATACTTGTCCTTAATTAATACTATAAAATTATAAGATGTGCTTTCCAGCATGATACGGACAAAATATTAACCACGAAGAACAATTCTGCTTTAAGAAGCATGAGATTCTTTTAGAAGGGGATAACATACTCTAAACCAGAAAATAATCTCAAATGCAAAGAAAGGAACACTGAGCTTCAAGAAACTTACCAAGGTTAAGAGAATACCTTTTGCATGCTAGTTTTGGCATCTACTGTGGCAAGAACTTCAGCATCCAAGTATACCTGGAAAGGTGGACCCAACAAAATCAAGTTCAACACTCAGATATCAGATGATAATAGGACTATCAAAGTACTGTTGATATACGATAGCCACTGCACTAATTGTCTTTGGGCACACTAGCACAGCATTCCATGTTTTCACAGACTGGTCCAAGATGAATAACTCAAAATCTGCATTGTAGTAGGATATGATTGACCAGTCTCTCTCATAGGCCATAGCTAAACCTGTTTTATATCTGCATTTAAAATGCAAATGTTTCATTTTTCTAAAGTTTCATTCTTTGAAAAAAGAAGGTAATTTTGATCATTTGTCCCAAAGAATGATGAAAAGAACTGGCTTCAGATATAGAAGGGGCAATTATTGCAAAATTCAACCAATAAGTAGTTATATTTCATTACGGTAACAATATGGGAAATATGCCAACATTTTCCCATATAATTGGTATAGCCCTAGTAGAGCAAATTGGCAAATCTTGCCCTTCTAATCCTCCACAAAGTAGTTAAATTCTATTTCAGTGTCAAAATCCTATAAACTAAATAGGACAGGAGTAAGTAATGAAAATGTGAATGGTGGTATAAAGGTTTCACACAGCGCAGAGGCATCATGACATAAGGATTTTGAGAAGTTGGAAACAAATAGCGCAAGAGTTACAAGGGTGTATACTTAAGATGAATATCATCACGAAAGTAGTTAAAATTTATAGAAATATGTACCAACTGAGCATTCCCAGTCTTTAAAAAATATGATTCTCCAATGTATCTTGTCACCATGCCTTCATAATAGATGCTAGCTGAAGAATCATAGCTACTCCATATCTTACAAGGATAGAAAGACACACAAGAGACAACGAATAAGTGGGAAAATGCAAACGTTATATGATTTTAATAGAAAGTTAAGCAACCATGAAAATTAGTTATTAATCTGATTAGTTCCGCATACCTGATTGAAACAAGATTCAAATAAACAAACTGAATCCTCAAATGTATGAGACACAGAGTCATCCCAAACCATGGTTGACGATAACATAGAATAGCCATCAAACTCATTCAACTCGACCTGTAAATTCAATTTTGCTGAGCATCATGAATGCTACAAGATCAAATATATATGTGATGATTGCACATAATAACCAAGAAACAATTCTGTATATGGCTTTAGCCTACTATATGACCTGTCTGCTATCAATATCAAGTAATATCACAAAAGTCATGGAGATAATTGTTGGGTTGATCTCCAGGGTTAACTGCCCCGAGTTTTCAGGGAGGACCTCCTCCACTCACGCACCCTGATCGGGGGTGCTACCAACCGTTTTGGTTTTGGTCTCGGTCACCGACACTCATAAATATAGACTTACGGTTTTGGTAAAGGGTGTGACAAAGTTGTTTTACGCCTCTAAGAACCAAAACACTTCCCGATCAGTAAGGAGCGCCCAGGTGAACGAAGGCCGAAGCCATCGTCGTCCCCGTCGGCTGCCTCTGCCAGCGTCGTCTTCGTCACTGCCGCCGGCCGACGACCCCTCTTTTCACCATCAACTCCTGCCGACCGCACCACTACTTCCTCCCTCATGGCCTCTCCCTCTTCGGGTACGCACTCTCGTTTCCGCATTAATGTTTTAGTTAGGTGTTCTTGTTGTTGATCTAGGGATTAGACTATTGTTCTCGTTTTAAGACTTAGATTAAAATTTACAATAATACCACAAAATTCGTGAGTGTAGGATTTTCCCTTGAACTCAAAATGGCTTCTACACGAAGTGTGTATATCGCACCAAGCTGATCAAAACTCTGCTAGTTAAGAGTGCACGCCATAGAAAACTGAAGGTTATTACCTGAGGAATAAAGAAGTAGAATGAACTAGTTCTCTCCTCTATTGACAATAATTCCTTGTCATACTTCATGCCTACCGATCCATAAGCTCTTATCAAGCGTGAATCAAACGATAGATATCTGCAGGGACAAATAGATCCTAATTTTAGTTCAAAGAAAATCACACACGCGCGCACACACACAGAGAGAGAGAGAGAGAGAGAGAGAGAGAGAGAGGCACCTTGATACTAAATCAAAGCCATTTTTTACTTGAGAGGAACCATGCAAGCAAATTGCGGAACCAACACCAGAGATTTCAAGTTGAAATGATGGATCGGAACTTGGCTTCCTCGATAAATAAAACTGAGGAAACAATGATGATCCCCTAAACTGAGTGCACAGCCATTTGAAAGCCTTCGTACTGGGTGGAACAAGTACCTGCACCATGGCATGTCGAATTAATCATCTTCCGGCGTTGCTTAGACTGCAAGAGTGCAAGGGATAAACAAATCCATGGCAAAACCATTGAGCTAGATGATAACTCTATTAGGTCTAGCGCATCATGGAGCTGCATGTTGATTCAGCTTCACAATGTAAGCTTAAAATCTGGGGACTATCTAGAGAGCATGTCACTGTAACTCGCCGCCACACCCCTCCTAATCATCATCGCCAAACAAAATGCAGCGCAACACTCCACCAATGCAGCTACAATTCGTAAACACAACACGTAGCGACCGGACCTGAACCTACGTTTCCTTCACACAAACTTGCGGGCGCTCACCTCGAACCGGATCACGCCGCTCCCGGCGGCAGGCGGGCTGGCCTTCACCTCCTCGGCGGCCCGGCGCAGTGCGGCGAGGCCGTCGGCGAGGGTGAGCGCCGGCGGGAGCCTCCGGGTGAAGGATACGTCCACGGGGAGGTCTCGGCCGCCGATTTCTGCCACCTCATCGACGTCGATCACGATGCCCGTGGGCCGCCCGGCGACGGCGCGGAGGATGTGAAGAGGGGAACCGCCGCCGCCGCCGCCGCGGCGGCATCGGTGGCTAGCGCGGTGGCCGTAGAGGCAGCTTCGGCGGCGAGGGTAGAGGAGAGGAGGGGCGGGGAGGCGGGGAGAGGCGGAGACGGCGAGCATTTTTGGCGAAGTGGTTGAGGAGGGGAAGAAAGCGAGTGGTCGTGGCAGCTGGAGTGGGGGTTTGAAGTTTTGAAATGAAGCGGATAAGGTTATGGGCCCACTCTCTCTGGATGGGCTGGGCTAGTCTGGGCTGGGTCTACGGGTAGACGGCCGGCCGTTTGGGTACGCGTTGTTCACCCCATGGCCCAAAATAATCTCGGTTAGTTTTTATTTTCGAGTAAAATATGGCAGAGACCTAAATGGCATAATTGAGCAAGTTTAAGGACCTATAGGTGGTAAAACAAAGAAAGGCTAATGGCTCTAACGACAATGAAATTTCTACTCCGGCAAGAATTGTTCGTACCTCAGTACAGGGGCGTGGATCCACACCCCGGACAAGGTAGACTTTAGCCTGAGGTGTAAAAAAATATCTAATGTATAGTCCAGATAAATTCAGTTCAGTTTAGATAATATTTTTATAGTATAATTTAAATAATCTAGATTATTCTACTACTGAATCTAGGGTGTAATCAAATGCCGACTCCGTCAGTACCTCTCCCACTGGAACGTGAACAATTGGCACGCCCGCATCAGCTCTAGTGTAGGAATTCAAGTCCAAGTTCATCGTATCGTTGAATACTCGGTTGAACTGTTGTGCCGGACACGCAAACGGCGTGGACTCGGCGCTTTGGCAGTTGGCATGCAGCCATGAAGACGCAGCGCGGCCGAACGGGCATTTACGGATGAGCCCATGACCAGCTACTGAGCAAGCTCGTAAAGTTCCACACAAGTTTACAACGAATTTTACACGGTATTTCCATACTAGATTCATACACGGATCCATTTCCTGTGCTGTGCGGTGTGCCGGTGTGTCTCTGCGTCGCAATGCGTGGTGTACCCTCAAAGAATAGCAAAGGCGGAATGGTTAGTAAAAAAAGAAGAAGCACAATTACGCATGTCGGCCACTTCGCTACAATTCCCAACGTTTTGGAGGTACCGTACCGTACCGTACCTTGGTATGTGTATGCAAGCACTACAGGAGACTGGAGATACTGGAGAGGGAAAAAAAAGCGAGTGGGGGAGAAAAACACAAGTAAAACAGAGGCGACTAGGCTGCGATACTAGGCGAGCCCGAGCCGAGTAGATAGTCCAATCCGAATCCGCCGAATTGAGAGTCCAACCCCATCGATCTTCTCCCATTTTCAACCACCGAACTCGAGAAGATTCTTCTCGATTTGGCTGGAGCCGGGCGGCGCGGCGATGGGGCTCGGGGTGGTGGAGCGGCTCCTGGCGGCGGTGGACTGGGAGCACGAGGCCTACCCGGCGTACGACGACTTCCTCGCGCTCCCCTTCTTCGTCCTCTTCTTCCCGACCGTCCGCTTCTTCCTCGATCGCTTCCTCTTCGAGGTGCGCCACGCTCCGATCTTGGAGCCCTACTCAGGTTAATTCGGTCCAAGGTTCTTGACTTTTTTTTGTGCGGAAAGAGGCGAGTTTTAGAAGTCCATGCCTTGTTGGTTTCCCCAGCTCGATTTGCATTAAAATCCAACAAATCCGATCGCCTCGGCCAACTTGGTGTTAGTTTTGCCAAAAGGCACTATTTTTAGCGATTTAATCATTGCTTCTTGGGCTAACTTGGCGTGCCGCTAGCGATTCCTGGAGTGATTGTTTCTTATTTGGGGGAGGTCGAACGCTTAGATTCTTTGGAAAGATCTGAATTGTAGCATTGTTGTCTCGGAGTCCTCTTATCTGTAATAATTGTCTGGTTCTGAAGTCTTTTGTCACGAGAGTGGCCACTGAAATATGTGCTGTACTGCTAACTTAGAAAAAAATGGTTTAACGGTTTAAGTTTTGTTCCTTGGTGACTGTTGGTCTTTGAATCCATATTTTCATCAATGCTAATGGTATGCAGCTTCAAGATACAAGGTAATGGAATTTTGATTGGGGTGTAGAAAGATGTCTGCTTTCTTAAAATTGGTTTGATTAGGACGGACAGCATGGTTGGATGGTTTTCATTGCTGACTTCCGGAAGAAGTTTTTAGTTAATAGGTCAGCAATTTGGCAGCTGTTGTCGGTTTTGTTTCGAGTCATTGAAGTCTGGAGGTGAAGATGATCTTTGCGTGCGATTCGTGGCATGATCTGCAGATATGATTTCTTGGGCCAGTTTTTCTTTCAATGAGGTAAACCATATATCTTGTAGCAGGTGTTACTTTCAAAACCAAGTGCAGTTGCTTGGTTGACTCGTGACCATTTGGGTTTCTGTAGAAGGATCTTATATGAACGGTAGTTTTTAGCATAACAGAGAGCAAGATTTGATTGTCAGGTGAGGATCTTGCGCTACAGAAATGGAATATAAATCCCTCGTAAACTACAAATCCCTTGGGGTTATGAACTTGCAACTACCAGACATGGGGTGTTACAGCAGTATGCCTTTCCACTGGACTATCCTCGTGACTTCTGGGACCAGGAATGTCTATGATGCACGCCTTCTTGAATTATCTGTTGGTTTTATATTTGAAGTTTTGAATAATGATTGACAATCGATGTGCTATTCAACTTTATGTTGTGCTAGCTTTTATGTGATCGAAAAAGTAATTCCAACCACTACCAGTCATCTGGACAGTGAATTATGAACCAACATGCAGAGTGCTTTCACTTCTTGTTTGGTGGAACTTGAAGACCTACAACGCAACAAACAATGCCTTTATTTTTTAAAGATTTACCAACTTGAAGGCTAGGTGAGTGTGTAATTGCTAAGTTGACTAGGAAAACTTTGAAATCGTTTTGTTGACAAGCAAAAACTATTTACAGACAGAGATGCACGAACACAATATGCAAAATTGGGATAATGAAATTCTGGCACTTGGCCCTGAGGTTATCATTTATATTGTGTTTAAACTCAAGACATGTTTATTAACCTGCTGAGATCATTTGCTTCATTACTGACAAAATTTAGCTGATTGTTATGGATCTGAAGCAAATTTTGGTTCTGAAATCCATAGTTGGGAAAGGTTGAGTACAGCTGCTACCTTCATGCTTCTATATTTCTAACTTCTAATTATTTCTCTGAGATCCACCCATTTTTACTTGTTTGGCATTTTCTTAGCCATTGATATAATTATCAAAATCTTGGTACTGACAATGTAATTTGATTGTTTTTCTTTTGTGCTTGTTTCAGAGGGTTGCAAGGAAACTTATATTTATGAAGGGACAGGAGAAAGCTGATTATGAAATAGAAGAAACAAGAAAGAAGATAAGAAAATTTAAGGAATCGGCTTGGAAGTGCATTTATTTCCTATCTGGGGAGCTTTTATCTTTGTCAGTCACATATAATGAGCCTTGGTTCACTAACACCAAATATTTTTGGGTAGGACCTGGAGAACAGGTTTGGCCTGATCAAAAGATAAAGTAATCTGGATCCTGCACTGTGCCATCTTGTACAAATTCCTTCTGGTTCTTAGGCTGGTATAAATCTAATGGTTGTGTGGTTATGCCCTTATCCACAGATTGAAACTTAAGGCTGTCTATATGTATGCCGCTGGATTCTATGCATATTCGATATTTGCACTTATGTTCTGGGAAACAAGGCGTTCAGATTTTGGTGTTTCAATGTCACATCATGTTGCAACTGTTGTGCTAATCATTTTATCTTATGTATTCAGGTTTGTTCCTATCTGGATAATTGTTAGCTTTGTTTGATGATTTAGCATTTTTAACATGGAGTTGCAACATTATCCTATTAGCAGCATAGCCCTTCTTAGTCATCATCGCTGACTTCTTTAGTTTGTTTTCTCGCTTGGTAGACAATTAATCCATTTAATTTCCAACTTATTTCTTCATCAACCAGGTTTGCTAGAGTTGGTTCAATAGTATTGGCAATTCATGATGCAAGCGATGTGTTCTTGGAAGTAGGGAAGATGGCCAAGTATAGCCATTGTGATTGGCTTGCCAATGTTGCATTTCCTCTTTTTGTTGTTTCATGGGTTGTTCTCCGCCTCACCTATTTTCCGTTCTGGATTCTCAGAAGTACGAGGTAAATTGTTCTCTACTGACACCATCAATCTGTTAGAACCTTGCTGAGATATGCCAAGAAAAATCTGCCATAGTGTTCTGAGAAAAAGGGTTTGTTTTAATTTTATGAACTGTAAAAGCAAGTGTATGTTTGGCTTATGGTAATTGATTATTGTGAACTTTGCAAAGTAAGTTTATCTAAAAAATACTTTTGAGCATTAACTTAAACATTACAATAATATCTTATACCCTGCAAAACTTTACTTATGTAGGTCACACTGTAACATACTAAAATTTTGACATAGTTTTTGTGTGACATTTATGTATTTCATTTTCACATCTTTGTTCGCCATGCTAATCATACGATTTATTGTCCAAAACATATCATAGCACACTAAAATACTATATACCGTATGTTGTTGTCCCATTGTAACTTATACAACAGACCATAGGCAACACGTTGCATTCTGATAAATTACCAGATAAAGGTGTTTGGATTCTTTACACTATGAGAAGCTACATGATCCAACTAAAATCCATTTGTTTCAGTTATGAAGTCTTGTTGACTCTGGATAAGAAGAAGCACAATTTTGACGGGCCTATATATTACTATGTGTTCAATTCTCTTCTATTTTCACTACTTGTTCTTCACATATATTGGTGGGTTCTAATATATCGGATGCTTGTGAGACAAATCAAGACAAGAAATGTTGGAGACGACGTTCGATCTGGTAAGCTCTGCCCCCTCCAATGTTTTTTATGCACTTCATGAGCATGCGAAATTGCAAACCAAAGCAGTTCCAGTTGTTTATGGGGGCGAAGTTCTTGTAGCTAGTTTATTCCAACTGCTGTTGGGGGGTAAAAATCTTTGAATTTGCTATCGATCGCTTGACACTGCTGTGCTTTGCATGCAGACTCTGAAGGCGAAGATGAGCATGAAGATTGATTCTCGTATCCATCTTGTTTCTATGTTGTCGTGATGCTAGGAACGACAACACCAGTATCCCAGCTTTTGTATTCTTTTCCTGGATTGTGGGAATCTCTGCAGATTGTTGGAGGTTGAGCATTATTCTTCGCGAGATTCGTTAGGCCCGAGCTATGATTCGTTTCGTCTCGGTGGCCCGTTTGTGTTTTCCTGTATGCACGAGAGGCTGCACTTCAAATATATTCCCCTTAGCTGATAATCACAGACGATATTTTTTGACTGCTCACACACTAGAGATTTTTAAATGTACCAGTAACGAAAGTGTTGGCACCGTTCTGAATGACTGTTTATAAAAACCTTTTTCTTGTTCTATTATGTAAACCTAGCTGAATGCTCACGCCCTCGGCTCTGCCTCGGCACTCTGCCACCGCAAAGCACATGCAAGATAATGATGCGGAAATCAAGACAACACACGTACGAGTTCACAGAAATCACGTTGCCTATGTAGTGATAGCGCTGATCCCGGCTGGCCGCCGCCGAATATCAAAGCAACCGCGCGCACACCCTTGCACGATGCGGCTTCGCCGGTCCTGCACCACCACACGTGCTGTGCATCCTCGCTTGTCTACCGTGTTGTCGCCAGATCGTCGTGATGCAGCTGCCACCGCGTTGCGTCGTTTGGATTTCCAGCGTGCTTGTGAACTTGTTCGCGGCCGAACCATGCAGAGTGGTGGCAGCCAAGTAAGTAAGTGATGCTCATGGCAGGCTCAGGGTGCAGGCACGACCATGATGTCCACGGTCCATGGTGCGGGCGTACGTGGCCCTGAGCATTCGTCTTCCTCGTCCTAGCTGAGGCGGCAACCCTTTGCTCCCCGGCCACTCGATGCAGGCCGCCTCTACTTGACGCAGGCGGAGCGCCGCCCGCTCGCGGGAGGGCTATCGCGACTCGCGAGAGATGGCAATGGCGACACGCGGTGTGATTCGTTGTAGGGAGCACTTGAACGTGGGAGGGCCCGGCGCGGCACTGAAGGACGTACGACAGAGCGCGGCGTTGCGAGTGAGAGGGCGGGCTTGGGAGGCGATCAAGCGCGGGCGCGCGGTGGCGATGGGGACGCGCGTCGTCGCAGGGGCCGGGCCATGCGTGCGCGGGACGACGGGAGGGCGCGCGAGCGTTGGCGGTGACAGTGGCGGCGCTCGGCACGAGCGGAGGATGTTTCACGAGCCGTTGTTCCCATTCGATGATAGGAGTGCATGTGCATGAAAGAGTACAGGAGGACTCAAAATAACGAAAGTATGCGAGGCGTAGAGCGAGAAGTGGGAGACGTGGAAATTGCGAGCTAGGGAACACCGCGCCAGCGAGGTTGGTCCACCTGTCGGCATCGAATTATTTGTTAGATCTAGCACAGAAGTTACAGTCCGAGCTAGCTACCATATATATGTATGTAAGTGCTGATCAGTAGGGGACTACGTACGCAGATTCCCTGACGATGGTCGTCAGATTCCCTGACGATGGTCGTCTTCTTCTTCTTTTGCAATCGGCCACATGCTGGCCCTCGCAACGCCGACATGTCACAGAAAAGAGAAAACCCATGTGGGGGCCACGGGACTCGGAACATGTGCCGTCTCAGAGCCAGCAGTTTCTCTTACAGTTCCACCCTGTCATAACCTCCTCCGATCTTCCATAGCAAGTAGGAGCAGCTAGCGGGGAAAAGCAGAGGGGAAAAACGCTGTGCGTTTTTGAACGTATGTCGTCGTCATGGACTGACCGGCCAAGCTAGAAAGAAGGCGCGTGTATATATGGCCTTGGCTTTTGACGCCTTTGTTTCTGGGCTCTATATATGTTGCAGCCGAGACGTCATTATTCATCTCATCGTGTTGATCATCCAAAGAGACATCGAACTGCCCGCGGGAAAGCTAGCACGACGCGCGCGCCGCTTTCACTTTCCGGTTCACTTTGCTGTGCTTGTGTGATGCCTTTGAGATGTGTCTGCAAGGCTGCTGCAGCTTTGGGGGGAAACCATGCCCTCCAATCCAATGCGTGAGCTTGCTGCGTGCTGCTGCTTTATTCGCTAGGACTTGGCAGTTGGCACGTACAGCCTCTTGCCTTCCTCGGTTTTCACCAAATAAAACATAAACTTCTGCTCCTGACTTCTGTTTCTAAAAGCAGAAGCTAGTATCAACGCTCTAGTTTTTATAAATTATTTTTATCGGTCATTATTATTCACTAGCCACTATTTTTCACTTTTATATATTGCAACGTGCTTTGTATTTTATTATATCATAATTCTGTAAGTCGCATGATAATCCGAATATTGTAGTGTCTTTCGTGCACTGTTTTTCTTACATAATACACTACTATTCATCAACCACTTCTATTAGCCACTGCTATTCATCAGCCACAGCCAAAAGCTATCAACAAAAGCTAATATAAACATACCCTGAGTTAGATTTGTCTGATCAATCACAAACTAAGATGAGACTTTGCGGGTGTTGAAATGTGTAATTTGGGCGGTAATATATAGCATGCATTGGAACACAAGATGCATGCATGGTGTACTTTGCAATGTTCTTAAAAAAAGGATGTTTAATTACTTTTGGTGGAAGCAGAATATCAAAAGAGCACAGAGAACTTATATTGTAGAATGTTAAATTTGTAATGAATTAATGGGACTGTCTACCCCAGTCACATGTTTTTGTTGAGAAAAACAGCCAGATTGCCCACCCCCGTCCGATCTCAATCCGATGCTCCACATCAACCTCCTTCCATCATAAACCACGCCTAGCTAGCCCAGGCCCAGCTTGAGTGTTCGTCTGCTTGACCCCTCACAACCCTAAGCGCTATCGCTCCACCAGTTTGCTGACATCGCCTCCAACACCAGCGATGCTCTCCGGCCGACGAGCCCCTCCCCTAATCGCTATCGCCTCCTCCCCCTCCCACTGCCTCCTTCCTCACCGCTACTGCTGTTCGCTACCATCGCCCTTGTCCCGCCCTTCTTCCTCATCTTTGGTGCTACCACTGTTGGATCCGTCACCGTCTATCGTCACCTTCTAATATTCTGTAGTTCTTGTCATCCCTCGCCAGCACCCATTGCCCACCGCCCTCTCCCAAGCCCACAGCCAGCGATGCCATCACCGTCACCCACCATGGCTCCAGTCTCCCTCTAAACCTGGGTCTTAGTAAACCCAAAATCGTAAGGTCAGAAATTCGATTGTTTTTGTGCCAAAAAACATCCCACGGTATTTTAGCAATTCTATAATTTAATTGACTGGTATAGTTAAAAGGTATAGGAGTATACACTACTACAAAATGCCTAATATTCGACGCCACATCAGACACGGTTCCTCAAAACTGTCTGTGAAGACGTAATATCATAGACAGTTCTTGTTAAGAACCGTCTGTAATATCCATAATTATCACAGACGGCTTTTAAATAGAATTGTCTGTGTTTTATCCTTTGTCATATGAACTACAAAAGCTACTGATCAATGAGCTGAAATAGACAAGTGTGACCAATCACTTTTACAAAAGACAAGTTCAAGTCAAATTTATTACAAAAGTCCAAAAAAGAGATTTCTAGATCTTGGCCTTCTAGGCTTCATATGCTTCCTCTTCTACTTTTGGAGTTGGAGAATCAGCGGCTGAGTTCTCGAATGCCGCGAAGATTGTCCTTGCTCTCTCCACTTCCTCCTCTAGCTTGGGTAAATCCTTAGCATAGCCCATAATCTAAAAGAGGATGACATGATAAGCTTCCTCAAAATCAGCCGCTTCTGCTTGATCGGCAAGGTTATCCATATGTCTCTCCACTGCCGCAAGAGTTTCTTCCGCTTTGCGCACATTGAAGAGAAGAACGAGGCTGAGGGCAGTTTCCCTTTCCTAAGCGGCAAGGAGACACCTCCGTCGACGACGGATGATGAGGTCCAGCTGACGGATGGAAGCGCCTCGAGGAAGGAGAGCAGGGCATGATCGGAGGAGCTGCTCCAAACGTATTGTTGGCCGCCTGTGTAAGGTTGTGGCTGAACAACTCATAATGGATATATGAGGGGAAATAGATCAAAAGAATACTAGATGCCATTATTGAGAAATCTGGTGAAGAAGATGAGGGGAGGACAGTTTAGAAGAGATTATGTTTGTGGTATGAAGGAATTGTACACCACGCTATACATAAAGCCAACCGTGTGGAAGTTTAAGGGTCGCTTGCATCGGAATATTAACATGTGGGAGTAGGGTGCACATTTTTAAGCGTTATCACAGACAGTTCGTATTCCAAACCGTCTCTGATAGCATTATCACAGACGGTTCGTATAAAAAATCATCTCTCATAGATGGTTCATAAAATAAACCGTCTCTGATATGTGCATTATCACAGACAGTTCGTATAACAAACCGTCTCTGATATATGAATTATCAGAGACGGTTCGTATAACAAACTGCCTCTAATAATGCCACGACACCGATACGTGGCATCTCCCCCAAGATTCTGATCTTACCCGTCCATTCTCTCCGCATCGAACGGCAGGTACCGGTTCTTCCCACCTCTCACTCCTTATTAATTATTCCCCCTCTCCCATTTCCCCAATTTCACTCTAAGGATACGTGAGTTCTACCGGCTGCTCCTAGTTCATCCACTCCTAGCTTGTTCCTTGATGATGCCGACTATGGCCGTGAGCTAGCGTCTCCATTATGACACCACGGTTCACTACATAAGACACTCTTGTCGTAAGTGTCGTAAGAGTGTTTTGTGCACTGTCACCATCGTGACACAAAGGTGACGCTACCACCGCATCTCCTTCATTGCAAGGCACTGTAGAAATAGCTGGCTGTCAAGATGGTGCTCAAGTCGGCGTGAAGGATATCCAGCTCGCGCGTTGCTAGGATCTCTCATTCTTCTATGTTTTGCCGTGGGTTCGTAGGATTATGAGATATGTTCTTGCCATATTTAAGAGTTGGGTTCGTAGGATTAGGGGATATATTCTTACTGTGTTAATGGGTAACCTGCTCGTTATCTTGTGATGTTGTAATAGTGGATTCTAATGAAATATGCTACTGTGTTTGCTGCAGTATTAGCTTGTTTTCAAAGGACATAACTAACATTTCTTAAGGCTAGCAAAAAAATATAAAAAATTTATGTATAGAATGAACTATCACAGACGATTTTGTGGTACAAATTGTCTATGAAGGACCATCACAGATGGTTCTATATTACAACCGTATGTGATACTCGTCCATCATAGACGGTTGGTAGCTAGAACCGTCTGTGATGTCAGAGTATCACAGACAGTTTTTATTTCGAGGCATCTGTAATGTTAGAGTAGCACAGATGGTTCTATTTACAAATTGTTTGTGTTGTATTTATCACAGATGGCTCACAAACCGTTTGTGATAACCTCCGATTATAACTGACCTATAAATTCATACAGCTCAGAAAACCGTATGTGATAACAGTTCTGAACCGTCTGTGATGGCCTTTTTTGTAGTAGTGATATAACATAGAAGAAGAAAAGATCTCTCTGCTTACTATTGTACTTTTAAATTAATAAAAATTAAACAGCATCTTCTCCATTGATTCGTTTCAGTTTCTTCTTGACATGGCTATTTCTAAGATCGTAGTGATATTTGGTTGGATTTTGTGTTTTTTCCTTCATTCTCAGAAACAAAGAGAGATGGAGTTTTCAGAGATTTTTATGCATGTTCCGTCTGTTTACTGAATGCTTGCCTCTGTTATTTCTGAAGTAGCCAGAGTAGTTTGTGCTTAATTTAGGGATCTAGCTAGACATTCATGGAGATTCTCAAATATCAGTACATCATGATCAGTTCCAGCTAGCAAGCACATCTAAAGAAGATGATTCAAGAGAGCTTTGCAAATAGTAAAACACAACTTCCTACAAAAAGATGAATAATGCTTAAACTGTCTCATCGTAAAAAAGAAATTAAGGTTGGAACATGGTATAGAAATTAATCCCTGTTTAAGGGATTCGCGGCTGCTTGGACTCACAGATAGATATGAATGTCCTCACCAAGAAATGCATTCAAATCGAGCATGCACAAAGAAATACCAGGTCTTGGATGGCAGAATAATGATTAATAAAACTAAGGACACTGTAGGGCTTGCTGTTCAATGGACTAACATACAGAAAGAAGAAAAATAAGAGGAAAAAACAACAAGCTCAACAATGCAGTGAGCAAATTAAAGTAAGAACAAGATTTATGCATCAATTGATGGGCAGTGAGTTGCTACGTGCAATTTGCTAACGACTTGCTAGAATTATATGGCTATTCTCATTTTTCTAGCTAGGCACGTACCAGGAAAGATGTATTCTATTAAGTTCGATTTGGTTTATATATAGCACCAAACAATATATATGCAGGTAAAATAATAGGGAAGAATAAATCTTAATAAAGTAAAAAATGGAAAAAAAAACCTTCTATAGAAAAGCAAAGAAGTACTAAAAGAACGTATGCAATTTATTTGTGCTAAACAAGATCAGGTTCTTCACAAAAAAATATCCTGGTAGAGTAATGCATGTATGCTGCTCAACTAAACTTCTTGTTTTTGGCGAGCTTCATAGATTACACAAAAATTAAAATTCATCCGACGATGTTCTAAACATGAAGATTGCCATCATAGTTCATATCTTGGTGGTTGCTTTGCATAAATATGGATATATGGTTGGAATGGATAAATATATCTTATGATCTGCAGTATTGTTCAAGAAATGAAGAAAAGTACATATATGCATGGCCATGGAATTCAGAAACCCAACACTATGGTAATTAAATAAATCAGAAGAGAATTCCCAAGCACGTTAATAATTAAGCTCTTTCTTTTTGTGTACATTTCATGTTGTTTCAGCTCGAAATCAACCTCTTGAAAATATTATTAACAAGAAAAGAATCATAAAATGAACCGTTGAACCCTCCTGATGCATTACTTCAATTAATTGTATGGAATTAGTATGTGTAAGAGGTCTTTAATTTGTTGAATCATTTATCAGGTATTTATGAAAAGACTCTCTAATTATTTCTTTTAGCTGTCAATACATGTAAGGGCTAGAAATATGGTACTTCTTCTGAAAAATTCAAATGAACTAGGCAGTATGTCGTCAGATCCCTTGATATAGCTCTGTTATATATGCACGCCGATCTTAATTAATTGCAGTTGATTAAACGCACGTACGGAAGGGAATCAAATTAATAGGGCTGCTATATGCAATAACACTCAATAAAGGACTGAGATTAGCGAAGTGCATGATAACACATCATACACCCATTATTTCTTTGGTGACAACAAATACATATGTGACATACATCCATCCCGGCCGGCCTCTACTACCTCCACACACACACACGCACTAGTACATATAGAGATCTAGGGATAGATATCTGCCCAGCATTTATTCATCCTCTAAATTAACATAACATAACATATAGAAACACGACAGAGATGAACTAATTAATCAACATACATTAACATATAAGAAGAATTAAGAGCCTACATGTGGTACGTATGGTTGATAGTTGCATGGGTGCCGGCCGTACAACCCCTCGCCACCGCCGTCGTCGTACGTTCACTCCGCCGTGCGCAGTTCCATGTCCTTATATATAGATATCCATGGCATGCCGTGGTATGCGCTAGCCGGCGGCCTTCCTCTGGTGGAAGTTGTTGATGAAGTCGGAGGCCTTGCGGTCAACGTCGCGCTCGCCGACCCACCAGCCGTAGTCCTCGTCGCTCGACCGTACCTTGCTCACGTACCTCGGCCGGCTGTCCCAGTCGCTCATGTCGTCGTCGTACCTTCTCGACTTGCACAGGAAGCTGAAGATTGGGCAGAAGAACGACTTCGCTCCCATGCTAGCTGCTATGTACGTACGTAGGTCTTGTCGCAGCTATCTAGTCTCTCTCTCTCTCTCTCTCTCTCTCTCTCTCTCTCTCTCTCTCTTCTAGCTCAGTGAGGACTGAGGACAAGCTAACTACGCGAGCTTAGGTTGCTGTTTAGTGAGAGAAACTTAACTAGAGAATTTGTTTGCTCTTAGGCTTAAGGAGAAGGAGAAGAGAGCACATCTCAATTTATAGGAGGGGGAGTGCCCGATCGTACCATGGGAGAGGAGATGGTGGATGCAAGCTAGCTAGGGTTCTAAAGGCGTACGCGCGAGAGGGGAGAGGACTGGACGGCCGAGATCGCGCGATACGAAAGGATGCTAAAGCGCATGTTCTATATTGCGCGCATTAGGAGCACAGGATGATTGACGAAATGGAACGCTATAGCTACCTTAGCTAGCTCCCGCGCGCGGGCAAAAAGCAAGCGTGGTTTCCAGGCCGCCTCTCTGCTTTAGTTTTGCGCCAGCCCCTAGCTGGAGGGAGAAAAAAAAAAAAAGGAACGCGTGCATGGACCTTTTGTTTTTGCGCGCGCGCTCTCTCTCTCTCTCTCTCTCTCTACCGTTGATGCTGCACCAGAAGAGATTGATGATCATTGCTCGCCTATCGCTCTCTCACGAGAGCTTTCTAGAGCACTATGCCAAAAGGCATATAAAAATATCCAAGAAAGATATCTCATGAAGCATGGTTATACCGCTCTCTCGCTTGTTGTCATGCGGCAGTTGGTCTATCTTGGCCGCGTTTGCAACTTGCAATTAACATGAAGTTATAGCAACAGACCGTGCGAATCTTTCGCCTACAAGACTCTACATCTGAGCTCTCTCTCTCTCTCTCTGCAGTTTGAGTAACATTATGCATGCTAATTTGTCCTTTTCCATACCCTCAAAAGTACATACTCCCATTCAAGGGTAGATTTAGAACGAAAATGACGAGGATTCACCATTTCACTATACATATAATTACATGTATAATTTTATCTCTGATTTGCAATGAAGCAGGTGGATATTCCAATTTCCAAAAACCCAAATTGAAATCCTAATTCTAAACCTACAATTAGACAAAAATCAACCAACAATCATAACATTTAAGACATAACTCATAATTTTAGCCTATTTGCTTAAAAAAATTAAAAGAATCGAAAGAAATTTGCAATACCCTACGTCGATTCAGGATTTAATCTATGCCACCAAGTGCTTAGCGAGACAATCGACAAGTGATGATGACCAGGAGATGCAGCGCCCGGCAGGCTACGGCCTAGGCCTCTGGGCTTCGACAACCGATTGTTGTGAGCCTGTGACCAAGCGAGAGGGTGGATTTTGCTTTCATGCAAGGCGGGGCAGAGAGAGGAGGGAATGAGACGCAAGTGACTGGGGCAATACGATGGGCGTGCGGTGTGGCATCTGCCTTGCTATCTTCCCTTCGTAGAGTGGTTTAGTTGGCCGAGCGCCTTAGGCCATGCTTGTATCAGCAAAGCTACACTTGTGTATACTAGGCTGCATGTCTTGGACCTCGATTGATATATGTGTCCATTTTAGTGATAACATGCTAATAGCGCTGAGGAGTGTCAGATCTAGCTCAAACGGTCACGATCCAGATGGGTGGATTCCCTCAGCTCACTTATGCAATTTTTTGAAAACCCTGCGATGCTTTTCTATATATATATATATATATATATATATATATATATAGGAGAGATATGCATGCATGCTCCGAACGAAAAGTGGAAAGCTTTGCCTTACGGCATGAGGTTAATCTATCTAACTAGCTCGGTTCGAAAGGCAAAGTGGACAAAATTCAAAATTAAAAATCTGCTTTAGTTAGCTAACTAGGTTAGTCTTTGAATTTGACCTTTGCATGAAGCTATCACTTGTGAGAGACCATGTACAAGGTCTAATACATGTTTGTGATGAACAATTGGTACTTTGGTTAAGTTGAATTTGAATTTTGAAATAGTATCAAAAAATTTAGATTTTGGTTTGTGCTATCAGGGTTTAGCGGTTTGACCAATGGATAGCTAGCGGTCAGGCCGCTAATGGCGGCGGTCTGATTGCCATGGGATGAGTAGTCAGACCGGCTATGGGCCTTTAAGAAATTGAACACCAAACATTGTAGCCTTGTGTTGGGGATGAGTTTGCACTAAGTGCCACTTGAGCTGAAACTAGATAGAGTTTAACTAAAATTCTAGATAGGGTATTTTCTGGTGCAGTTAAGCGATCAGACTGGCCAGTAGCTGATGGTCTGATCAACATGGTGTCTAGGGGAGCAAACGGATCGGATTCGGACGGATATTATTGTTACCATATTCTAACCCATATTTTTTCTCCGGATTCGGTACCAATCGGATTTGGTACCAATCGGATTCGGTGCCGGATCGGTCGGGATTAACCCGAGCCGTTTGCACACATACTTGTTTGTAAGAAATGCATGCAGTACAACAAATGGAGTAGGAGGACGTACTGTCAAGAACTTGATGTTACTACTTAATAGCTGATGTGGAAGATTTTATTTAGCCATTGCAAAAGAAAATGAAACGTCAAATAGTAGCACTAACCTGAAATCAAACTTGAAGACGTATCGGATTCGAAACGGATATTGCTGTTACCATATCCTAACCCATATTTTTTCTCCGGATTCGGTACCAATCGGATTCGGTGCCGGATCGGTCGGGATTAACCCGACCCGTTTGCACCCCTAATGGTGTCGACAGTCAGACTGGCCCCAGTGGTCTGGACGGCCTTGTAATGGCGGTCAGACCGGCTGATGCTGACTTGGCTTGGTCAAGTTGGGATGAGTGGTGATTGAGTTTGTGCATGGCATGGGTGCCATAAGTTGGTTGTGTTGCATTGTATTATGCATGGTTTTGACTAACGTGAGTCAAGTGCATAGAATTTGTGTTTAAGATGGTTGCTTGGTCTTTGAATGTGCAGGTAGTTTGGAGAACGTTAGCGGTTGACGACGATGCACTCGGACTAGGTGGGGGAGCTGAGGTCTAGAGTGATCATGTAAGTCCGGGCGAGACTGCATGGCTCAAGAGAGAAGCACAGAGAAAATAAGAATCATGAAGAGGCGAGTTGGTACATATAGTGTACCAAGTCATGATAATGTACATAGAGACAGTTCGGGGGGAGTCCAAATGCATGAAGATATGACAGCTAGTTATTGGGCACCACGGGCTGCATGTCAAAGCATGCGGAGATGGTTTTGAGATAAATATGAAGATGAAGTTAAGGGAATTAAGGTACTCGGAAGCTTCATTGAGGCTATTTTGGTAGTTGGCCAAATGCTGGGTTGGTTTTGTGATCAAAATTATGGCACGGAGAGGCGCAAAGGAGAAGTGATTTGGGTCAAGGGAGAACTGGAATTGATAAGTGGATTAATCGCTGAAGAGTTAGTGGGTTGAGTCTTGTAAACGCTTTGAAAAGAGTGCGTAAGTGTGTAAAACCTATGCTAGTGAGGTTAGCGGGTTTCTCTAGTAAACTTAATGGGTTGGAAACACTAGGATTGTTGCTAGTTATTTAAAGGATGAGAAGAGGAGGTGGTATATCTAATGATTCTAGGTTTTGGCTTTTGTTCTACCACTTTGTCTTCTTCCATTGTTGAGAGAAAACTTGAGAGAAAAAGCGTAGTGTTTTGGCTGTACTTTGTAATCATCCATGTGTATATAAATCTTGTCCTCCACTGAAATAGATAAAAGCTTTATCTCAATCATGTTCTTGTTTGCGTTATTGCTTGGTTTTGCCTGTTCTTGAATTAAATTTGTGATTTTGGGTTCGTGGGAGTTCTATCCCAATCTAGATTTGTGATTTTGGGTTCATGGGAGTTCTACCTAATCTCTTGCTTAAATTACTTACTAGGACATATGAGAATAGATCTAGAAGACTTTATGTCTTAGATTCTCATGAGCAAGTAGGAAATTGAGTTTTAGGGTTTTAGGTGTTCTTGTGAATTAGATTCAATTCTCTTCAATTTGGTGAATTCGAGCCCAAAAACCTTGTGATTTTCAATTGGTTTAGGTTTCTATTACCTTGAACAAGTCTCATGAAAAATTTAAAATTGTTTGGATGAGAATAGGGTAAATTTTTGAGATTTAAGTTTTTGACCTAAAAGATTTTCTGGTCTGAGAATAGAGGATGTACAATCAGACTGGCCCTAGACCTACGGTCAGACTGGCCTACCGATGAGACCAGTTGCAGGACAATGATCAGACCGACCCCTTAGTGACGGTCAAACTAGCCTTGGACAGAAGGCTATTGGTTTTTTTGGTTCTTTTATCTAGCTTTGTTTTACTTAGTCTAGTTGATGTGATCTGAACTAGATGACTATCATAGTCACTTGAGTGGCTGCCTCCCTTGTACAAATGTTACAATATCCAAATTATATTTGCTGCACACTCCGTCCTAGCTACATTCTGAACCGTGGTTCGGTTGCCACTAATGTGTAGAGGATATCAAGGTGAGGTATGCAGTTCCATTACCACTTCCCCTTCTCAAATTGTTTAGACAAATGCTGGTGTTAGTAAACAATTTATGGGAGTCATCACGTAAGGTAGCTCTTAGGTTCTATCCCAAACGGTTTTCAGTTTCTGATTTTTTTAACTTTTAATTTATTTAAATTAGAATCTACTTAAAACATGTCAGATTTTAATTTTAGTTTATTTTGTTTTTGTTTTTTCTTATTCCTTTATATTGTTCATGACGATATATTATTTTTTTTACCTTTTTAATTAAATAATTTAAAAAAATAATAGCAGTTACAATATAACTTTAGACTAAAGATAACAGCTAAAATCATAAGCCAAAAAATTAAGCTCTCTCCAGCGTGGCCAGGAAAGGGAAGGGAAGAACTATGGAATCGCAATCATAAAGGGCTGCCTTTTATGGTCTGTTTTTTCGAACTTCTAAAAGTGCCGCTTTTCTACAAGAATTAGCTAGCTTTTAAATAGAGTATTTTTTTAAGATATGGTCTACTAGTTAATTGTAGTACAAACTTTACTGACTTCATTTATATCGGTAAAAATCGCACGTAAATTTTTGTTACTCTGTAATCTCTCGTACAAACAGCCCAAAAGTCACAAGGCGCAGCCAAAAACCACAAGGCGCAGCCAAAAAGAACAGGCCCTATGTTTGGTCACCAATATCTTTTCGTTTTGCTGGCTGCAAATTGGATTTGTACATCCAGTGTACGTTTCATTCCTAGCTTCGATCAGTTTGAGAGTTGAGACGGCTACCATGCAATTAGCTTATTTCTCTCTCTCTCTCTCTCTCTCTCTCTCTCTCTCTCTCTGATAACAAGAGGGCTAGTAATAATTCCGATCGATCGGGATGTTAGATCTCCAGATCAGGTCCCTAGTGCGACCGCGTTAAGGTACTTAATTAATTGGAACAAAAGATCGATTAGTTTAGTACAATTTGCTGATCTCCTTTCTCGCAGGCTCTCTGCCGCGGTACGCGTACATGCATACATGAACAGTGGGTGGAGTAGTACTATTTTTTTTTCTGCCTCCAAGGTAGCTGGCAGGCGGCGACTGTGGGCGAGTTGGGCGAAAAGAAGCAATCGCCACCTTTTATTCGGCCACGAAGCCACTAGGAAGAACAACAAACAATATACAAATCATTCTCAAATAACCATCAAATCTTTTTGAATCTTTTTGCGGAACACATCTCAACCACTAGCTCGAAAGAACTAGCTAGGAACATATATATATATATATCTCAGATCACACCATTCCTTTTTGTTCTGCAACTTTTCTCATCTTAGCTAGATGACATGTTAAATTCAGTAATTAAAGGGCATAACACATTTACACAGCAACATATGCATGCACGTACACCATACTGTCCAATAGTCCATATATCCTTAAGCTCTAAGCATAAGGCGCTGTATGTACTGGCAGAATGTGCTGTGTACCGCCGTTCTGTGCATGCATGCATAGGGCATCACATAAAGCAATCCAAAGGCGTATCTTTGGGGCTTGGCTTAGGTGTATTGTCTTTGTCGTCTGCTGCATCCGAGAGCGCCTCTGCCATTCGTTTCGGCCTAGCAGAGAGGCTTGTAATGCAATCAGAATTTGCATCTTATTATCTCATCAGCGACGTGATTATTATCCTTTCAGAGGTTCCAAATCATGCGTCAAATCGGTCGACATCTCTGCGTGCACATCTAGGATGTCAGCATGGCGCTAGATATTTTTTGATAGGACATTGTGATTATGTTATGGAATCTTAATCTGAAAAAGGTTTAAAATCAAGCATTAATTCCAGAAGAAAACACAGTAGTAAGGATGAGTGCCTTTGATTGGTATGCGTTGGAAGGAAAAGGCATGAAGGAAGATGCCGTTTCGTGAGAGCGAAGGCAGAGAGGGGCGAAACCTAGGGTTTCACCCGAACTCCGCCAAATCTCCGGGATCGCCGACCCTAGTCACGCTGGGAGACGTCCTGAGGAGTGATAGAGCCACGGTGGATGTCCGGCGCCGGTGTTGGTGCGGTCGAGTGGCGCAATCACAGGCATCCGCAGCGTTCCCTGCGAATTGAAGGTACGTGCGGGTTTGGTTACGTTGGGGATGCAATTCAAAGAGGCAGCGGATGGAGTGCGGATCGAAGACCTCAAGACAATCAGGCGAGATTACGGATGAGAGGAGCTTGGGCCGCGTCAGCAATGGTGCCTCCACGGAATTCTCGGACCGATACACGCAGGATCCAATTGGAGAGATCAGCAATTTCGAGAAATTGGACGATGATGACGAGGGAGCATGAGGATTCGGGCCTGCAAGCACGAATTGAGGCTTTAGAGGAGATTGTGAGCTGCTTCAATGATGAAGTTGAGTTCTTGGGGGAGCTCTAGGCTTTATTCTTTTGGGTTAAGCTGATAGCCTTTGTCTGTATTTTTCAAGATAGCAACGGATAGTAAAGACGCTGACGCGAATAACACACACAATTTTAGGCTCGAAAAACTATTTGAAGAATTCGCTTCAAGAAACATCTCCATTTACTTCGACTTTACCAGAAACTAAAAGCCAAAAACCCAAAAGAATGACGCCGTAATGGCGGAAAGCTTTTGGATTTTGAGGTTGATAGGGAATTGACAGCAACTAGGCTGGGTTGAGGGTTTGAGTTCAGCGCTTGCCTAGATGGCGTATTATACCACTCATGGGTCCCAGATCCAGTGGAAAGGTGGCTTTGGATTCTCACACACAACACCTTGGGAGAATTAGGGTTCCAAGCCAAACGCGACGAGATCCGATGTTTTGGAGATCAGACTAGGCGAGTGAGAAGAAATCAAGAGCCAGCGTCATTGGAGAAATCATTCGCGGAGGTGGGGAGATGAATATAGGAAAGAGATCACAACGAATGGAGGGATCAGCTGTGGAGAGCCAACAAGCGGAGAGCTACGGAGCGAGAGGGTCATGGGGATGTATTCATTGAGGAAGGGCGTTTTGTAGCGAAAGACCTTCCAAATAAGCTATGAAGAGATCAGGAAGAAAGGAAACAACAGGAGGAAAGGAGACAACCCTAGGGAGCAAAAGTGCTCTAAAATACACCTATCTGAAAATTACATATCGCCAACTAAGTTTTGGTCATACCGGTGTGCGGTATTACCACATGTTTCTTGCGGTAGTACCGCCTCACAACAGTGGTCGTACCGTTTTTTTGAGAATGCACAGTTGACTTTAAAATCTTAATTTAAATGCATGCATAACCTTTAATTGATTTAAATGGTACAAGAAAATGTTTTCAAGCTATTGCACAGACGACTGAATTTTTTTTATCTCTCGGTCACCTGAAGTTGCACTCTCAATCAACTGAAGCTGCAACCCCCTCTAAAAAAATCAACTGCAACTTCAGGTGATTCAGAGTGTAACTACAATTAACTAAAGTTGCAGCCCACAGACGACTGAAATTTTTTTATCTCTCGGTCACCTGAAGTTGCACTCTCAATCAACTGAAGCTACATCCCCCTCTAAAAAAATCAACTGTAATTTCAGGTGATTCAGAGTGCAACTACAATTAACTAAAGTTGCAGCCCGGCTCTAAAAAAATCACCTGTAATTTCAGATAATTGAGAATACAATTTTAGATGACTAAAAAATAAAAAAATTACAGCCACCTATACAATATACACTCCCAACTAAGATATATGCAATGCACTCATCAGTCATCACACGTAAAGGCAATTACGAGAAAACCATAATACGGCTAATCAAGAATACTCGTGAATATTCTTGGAGGAAAACAGAAGACACACGAAAGAAGGTACGTTACGTACAGTATTGCCCGGCATCGCTGGAAGTCCATCGCCTCGATCGATCCAAATGCTTACTTTTCTAACTTTGCCAAACCATTTTCTTATTAAATCCTTGTCCTGTAACATTGGATAGCTGGAAGAATATATGTTCGGCATGAATAGGTACACACACCCCAAACTATTTATTCAAGAAACACACGTGTCCTAAGATCAGTAAATGGCCCTGTTTTTTTTTTCTAAAAGCTGTTTTTCGATTTTTGCTATAGTAACTAGCTTTTAAAAGGAATCTCTTTTTAAGATAGACTCTACTAATTAATTGTAGTATATACTATACCGACTTCATTTATATCGGCAAAAACCATACGTAACTTTCTGTTACTCTATAATCTCTCGCACGAACAGCCCAAAAGCCACAAGCCGCAGCCAAAAGTCAAAAGCCGCAGCAAAAAAGAACAGACCTAATTACGCTTATCCGAGTCAGTCCAAACATGCATGCATGTAGTCTGAAGGTGGCACAGAATGGAGGCCTGTAGACGCTCTATTTCTAGATAAATTTGTCTAAGAACACGAAGTTTAACTATATACTTATATGTAAAAGTTCCCTACATTAATTGGCTACGTGAGAAAGCACATTTATCGCTGCTATGTTGCGACAGAAAAAGTTGGGGACTTCGAAATATGGACAACTTATATTTGGAAACGGACGAAGTTTTGGGCCATACTGGAGGCCCATCAGACTAATGTTTTGGGCTCCGCCAGCAACTATTGCTTTATCGACTGTCATATGCGTACGCCCCACAGAGTTGTCGTTGCCACGAACAAATCTGAACGGAAGTCATCAGTGAACTGTGGAAGAAAGACCAAAGTCTCACTGAGGAAGAACAGAGAGAGCGAGAGAGCCTGCATGAGATTGTGCGTAACTTATAAAATGCTACTTCCTCTGTTTCCACAATATAAATCATATCTAAGAGTTATATTATTTAAATAGTGTTAAGTAATATTTAATAAAATTAGATTATATTTATTTCTAATAAAAAGAGTAGTCGTATATTTATTAGCTAATAAGAGTAACTACAGCCTAACTCTACTAAATATTATTTAAATAATATATTTTCTAGGTATACTTGCTAGACTTATAGCTGCCAGGGCATGTATCACTATCTCTAATGGTTTTTCTGTCGAGAACTGCATCGACGGGGCCGGTCGGGTCTGCGCGGCGCCTGAAATCCACCGGGGACTAGATTTCACACGATTTTGTTCGTGCGCGCGCACAGCATCGCCGGCCGGTAAGCAGGCCAGCCTGCCGGGCTGCTCAACTCAGCGTCGTAATTCATCGCAACGTCAACTCAAAGCCACACACACGTACACATTGACACATGCATGTAATGAAACTAGATCGGTTTCACCTCGAATTTGCAATGACGATATTACAACTTTGAGACCGTCCATAACGGCATCCAAGCGGCCTCACGCAACTAGCTCAAATTGACAGGAGATTAGGTAGAGATTTATACGTTGTAATGGAGTTATACAAATAATAAGATACTGTCTAGCAATTTCACACATCAAATATTAGAGAGTAAACGATAGAGAGAAGAGTGGCCAGAATGCGCGAGAAGATAGGAAAAGTAGAGATGTGGACGGTTGTATGAGAGGAAGAGAGAAATGAATGGTCCAAATCAAATCGGATGGCTGTAGAGATAGGAGAGAAGAATGCACCGATCACCACTAATTTCTCTTTATATAATAGTAGAGATAAACAGTACATATTTACTGTCCCCCGCGCATCACGCATGAGTGCATGGACGCTCCATCGCTCGCTCAGTTGTGGCAGATCTTGGCGGTGGGCATGGTGACGCAGATGGGCGCGTACTTCTTCCTCGCGTCGGGGCTCCCGTTCTTCACGCCCGGCGCGGCGATCGCGGCCCCGCCGATGGCCGATACGGCCGCGGCGGCTGCGGCGAACATCACGGCGCGGCGGCCCTCGGCGCCCCTGGCCTCCTCGGCCTGCAGCTTGGCGGCCGGCTCCTGGCACTCGACCTTGGCGACCCTGGCCACCACGAGGCTCCCGCGGCGAGGGGCAGCCACGCGCCGGTCGGCCGCGACGGCGGAGAGGGACGCCATCATGGTGAGCGACGCCATCGTAAGCTGCTGCGGGTTCTTGGCCTCTGCGCTGCGGTGCGGTGTGTGGACCTGGGTGCTGATGCTCCCGTGGGGTGTGCTGTGGCGGTGGCTGCACGGTTATCAAGGGGCGGTTTGGAAGGGGGCACGTGCCTTATCCTCCGCGCTGCCAGTGGCGCGGCGGCACCTGGCGTTGCTGGATAACGCGGGGGTGTGGTGGATAACAAACGGGCGGACGCGATGGGGGCGGAATTTGCCGTCTGGACCGGATTGTTGCGACGCGATCACGGCCGATCAACTGCGGTTGCCTACCACGCCCTACGGGTTTCTACCGGCAGGGTTTATATTATCTTTACTATTATAAAATTTTAAGTTGGTGGTTGTCAGTCCATTCTCCCTTCTCTCTTCTCAACCATTCGATCAAAGATCAGTCGTTCAGATCCGTATATAGATAGTGGGAGCACAGAGAAGACATCGTGGAGAGATGAGTTAGTGCATGTGGTGCGCCAAGTGATGACGGCGATGTACGTAGAGACGACTTGGGGGAGTCTAAATGCGTGAAGATGTGACAACTAGTCATGTGGCACTACAGGCTGTGTGCCAAAGCATGTAGAGGTGCTTTAAGGTGAAGATGAAAACGGAGTCAAGAAAAGGTGTTCAGAAGCTTCGTCAATGGTATTTTTGCAGTTGGTTAAATATCGGGTTAGTGTTTTCATCAAAACTGTGGCATGAAGAGGCGCAAAGGAAGAGTAGTTCAGGTCAAAGAAAGTTGGTTTTGATAATTAGTGCTTTCATCAAAACTGTGGCACGGAGAGGCGCAAAGAAAGAGTAGTTTAGGTCAAAGAAAGTTGGTTTTGATAAGTGGATCAATCGTTACAGAGTTAGCGGGTTGAGTCGTGTAAATGCTTTGAAAAATGTGCATGTGCATAAAACCTGTGTTAGTGGGGTTGATAGGTTTCCTCAGTAAGTTTAATGGGTTCGACCCATTAAGGAATGTGCTGGTTATTTAGAGGGGAGAAGAAGAGGTAGTGAAGGCCAAGGATTCTAGGGTTAAGTTTTGCTATACTACCTTGTTTCCTTCCATGGTTACGTGATATAAGCCTTAAGAGATGAAAGGGTGGTGCTTTAGCTACACCTTTTAATCATTCATGAATATGTAAACTTCATTCCCTTTGAAATAGATCAAAATTTTGTCTCAATCATGTTCTTACTTGGTTTATCTTATTATAAGCTCGATTTATGATTTCGGGTTCGTGGGAGTTCTAGCCTATTCCCTTGCTTAGATTATCTTGCTAGGATATGTAAGAACATATCCGGAAGACCTCACGTCTTATATCCTCACGAGCAAGAAGTAATTCCAGAATTAGGGTTTTTGTTGTTCTTGTGAGCTAAATTTTATTCTCCTCGATTGGGTGAACTCGAGTCCAAGAACATTGTGATCCCTGATTGGTTTAGGTTTTTATTGTCTTGAACAAGTCTTACAGAAAATTTAAAAGCATTTGAATGAGATTTGAACAAGTTCTTGATATTTGAGCTTTTATTCCAAGAGGTTTAAGGTCTAGGAATAGGAACCGGTTGGACCGGCCCAGAACTATGGTCTGACCAGCCAACCGGTATGACCGGTCACATACTAACACAGAAAGGGTCATCACAGACGGTTCAAAACCGTCATCACAGATGATTTTTGACCCGTCTGAATTTATGTGTCTGTGATAACATGTGGTTATCACAGACGGCTTTCGAACCGTCTGTGATAAGTTACAACACAGGCGGTTTTTCAAAAACTATCTGTGACAGTCCATTATCACAAACTATTCTAGTTAAGAACCATTTGTAATTGCGTTCTCGCTTCCTCATAAATAGGCTTCATTCAGTTCATCAACATTATCTAATTGCGCTATAAAACAACACAACTAGAGAATGCAAATGAAGCAAAGCAGGCCTATTTATTAGAATAAGATTATCGTGCAATAAACTTTGGAACCATGTCTTCATCCTGCAATAAAATATGAATTTCAACAAAGGGCCGAAATCCTAGCCATCCATCAATCATCACAAGAACTAAGGCATTAATAATTAACTTTCACACGCACGAACATCAAGATTTGCATGGCCGAAACCCTAGCCATCCAACAATTTCGAATGGGGGATATATCACCAGCGATGAAGGAGAGGTGGCAGTGTCTCTATTGTGTCACGACGGTGACACTGCACAAGACACTCTTACGACACTTAGGACAAGGGTGTCTTGTGCAGTGAATCGTGGCGTCATAACCGGAGGCGGAGGAGCTCACGATGATAGTCGACATCGTCGAGGGGACGGGCCGCTTCGATTTGGGGAGGAAACAGGAATAAAGAGTGGATGAACTAGGAGCAGTAACAAATGTCCTCGTCAATATTGGTTTTTAGAGTGAAATTGAGGGAAAGGGAAAAGGGAGGTAATATGGGGCGAGAGGTGAGAAGAGATCCGTGTCTGTCATTCGATGCGGAGAGAATGGATGGGTGAAATCGAAATTCTGGGGGAGATGCCATGGATCGGTGATGGCATTATTACAAATGGTTCGGATTAAAAACCGTCTGTGTTGTATGCTAAAATTACATATGGTTCTTAACAAGAATTAAGAACTGTCTATGATAAGTATGTATCACATATGGTTCTAGCCATCGCTAGTAGTATAGACGGTCACGTTTTTAAAATCGTCTGTGATAATTGCAACACTGATAGTTCTCTTGAATCGTCTGTGATGAGACATTCAGTATAACCTTTTTGTAGTAGTGACAGGCTGACAGTTGGATCGGCCAGCGATCAGATCGACCCATCAACGTTGGTCCAACGACGGTCTGATCGGCTTGTAAAAGATCATATATTGATGGCTCTTGTCCCTAGGTTTGGTTTGCATACTCATGTTGATGTGATCTGAACTTGGAGACTATCGTAGTCATTCGAGTAAAGATTTTGAATACCTTAAGAGAAGTTTCAGAAATCATTCACCTATCTCTGATTATCGTTATCGATCCTACATATTATGATTAATAATCGGCCCTCGAAAATTAACTAGAAATTGTTTCAGAGATTGTTTTAGGTAGATGATTTTGTGAAGAAATTGACTAGAAAATTTATGCAATTGGCGTGTGGATTCCTGGTGTCTCCTCTGTGACTTTATGCGGTTTCTTCTATAAGTTTTGTTTAATCTCTTACAGCTCTTCTTGCCGTCGGAATCAATACGTGTTTAGTTTTGTTATGTTATTTTCTCCTGATTGAATTAAATTAGTGTTTTAGGTGTTTGGTATTGCTATTTTTAGTAGATCAAATATTCTTTATCACCAATTCACCCTTAATTTGTAAGCCACGCAAAAAATGGAGACGGCTCAAGTTGTTTGGCTTGCTGGGTGTTCACTAACGCCACGTCAGCATCCGAATCCCAAGGCCACATTGACATGCCCGGCCGGGCTCTCCAACTCCATCCGCGGGAGTAGTTGCTTGCTCGCAGGAAGGACCTGTCCACGTCCTCATGGAGCGGCCCACCATCAGCCCTGGGCCAGTGAGAGCCTGGCACATTGGTGACAATAGTGGGCCAGTGGAACCACCCGGCTAGTGGTGCCTGTAAGGCTCCTGTTTTTGGAATAGAATCATCCTATAATCCGCAATAGCCTAAAAATTTAGTTACAGATAGAAAAGATATCATGCCTACTCATAAATAATTAAAATAAGTTAATTTGATTAAAATAAGACATAACGGTCAACTTTAGCAACAATATGGGCATCCGAGCCTAAAACTTAACCTACATTCAGAAGAACCAAAGAAATTTCCACAGGAACGCTTAAGTACGGTCATAACCCTAACACTAAAACTTGAAGTATCCTCTCCTCTTCCATACTTGTTCTGTTAAAATTAAGTAACATTGAGTACACTAGGTACTCACTTGCCAAGATTGTTGATGGATGAGAATATACTGGTTATATTAATGAGAGTGTGGATGCAATTTTATTTGTAAATATTTGTAAACAAGAAATAACAAAACTACAATTTCTTAAGAGTAGGGGTGTTTCAGCACTTGATTACTAAGATTAAAACATAAATAAATCTACTTATACCTTGCTGTTGGAGTCACCCAATAAACACAGCTTCATTTACCAGAAGCACGGCATATTCAAATACCATTCATTTTACTCTGCAGAGTTACCCAGCTTTACCTATAAGATTCCTCAAACTCCCAATGTCATGCAATAAACACGCTTCAGCTAATGTGTAACTGAGTTGAGAAAATAAGGTTTTTCACTGCTCAATTCTTTATATAGCCTTTACCCGATAGATTATCCACTCAGACCCGAGTATCCACTGGCCAGGTCTAAAACACTTCCGTCCATCATGAGTGGAACCTACCGTTGTTAAGTATAGTTTTATCGTTCCCATACTAATGCCCCATCACACCTACCTCATATAGATATTCAATCGAGTTGAACAGTTACTAGACCAGGATTGACAAGTAACACTTGTGGTTGAGCGATTTTCTATATCATTTACACAACATAAGGTTCCAGTCCTTACTTTTAACATAAGGCAGCCATCCACACCCAGATCTCCAGTGTTTTATGGCACTATCATCCATCCACTCATGCCTCCTCCCTAGGGTAAGGTTGTGGACTCCAACCGGCGAGTGACTTTCCACAATTCATCCTTAACCCTAGAACTATTAAATAAATCTACCGGCCAAATGCCAAGTCTCTTAGTAGTACAAATGTTTTGGATGAACTATTCTACAATTATTTATATAGTAATTAAATATTACTAAGTTTGTCAAGGTGAATATGGCCTCAAATTAAATAGGACATTTTTCAGTTGTAGAACATAACTAATTTACATGTCATTCTAAACATTTATTTAATTAAATAACATTATGTAAATAGCAATAATGTAAATACTATAATTAAATAATTTAAATCTCATGGAATTCAATATGATCAAAAACTTGTAATTTGCCTTGCTATTCAACAAACTCTGGTGTCTCGTACACTTAAATGCTCAGATCCGGTCCTTGCACGGTCGCCTCGGGATACTCAAGAACTAACACAAATGCATAAAATAATATAAACTCCATGCTCAAAATTAATCAAGTTAGAAAAATAAATAAATAAAATAAAAATAAGTAAAATGCAATAAAAATCAAATAGGGTAGGTTTGGGTTTTATTGGAGCTTGGATTGGTGGAACAGAGTCCGAAGTGGATTCACGGGGTCGAAACGGTCAAAACGAAGGTATTTTTGAAATTAGTGTTTCGGTGAACATTAATTTGCTATAGTGATGAGTAGTGCTGGGCCATCCTCTTGTAAACAGTGCAGCCGTGCGGATTTTTTTAAAAAAACAAAATGGCCAGGTGGGCCATCCTATTCGGCCCAACAACGCGTGCACTCAGCCATCGATTTGCGGCATGTGGGCGACAATGATCAGGCCACGGTGTTGCCTTCTTCAATCTTCGGCCAGTTCTCTCTGATGGGAAACAGAGGCGTTGCCGCCTTCGTGAATTAGTGCTGGCGGTGCTTCTTGGCAGTCGAGGGTGGTACGGACGGGTTCCTAGCACTACGATGATTCCATTTTGGGCTTTGGGAGGCACAGAAATGGGTGGTGGTGGCTGGCGACAAGAGAGAAGGTCACGTGTTCTACGATGGCGCTAGGGTTCTCTGGCGGTCTTCCGACGAGTTCAAAGGTGATTTAACCATCTAGGGTTAATAAGAATCACAGGGGTGGTGACAGTTTGGGTTGAGGAACTCCTGAGAGGGCTATCCACGGTGAGGGCTCTACGGACGATGGAGGATCTCGGTGCTAGGGTTCTAGGAAAATGCCCATGTTCGAGTAAGTTTGCCTACGTGCTCATGGCGATCCAGAGATGCTATGGGTACAAGGAATCGAAGTGTGGTTGTCGAAGGTAGGAGAATGGTTGAGCGACTTACCGAGCTCAGGGGAACTCGGTGTCGGCGGTGTAATGTGAGAGGGGTCAATTGGATGGCCTGGTCGGTCGATTGGGGTGTGCGTGAGGTGATCTCGGCGGTTGATTGGGATTTAAAGCTGAAGTAAAGCGGTGGGAGTAGTCAGGCGGTTCGGGCGACGCTGGCGTGTGGAGGGGAGAGGTAGTGAGGGCTCTGCCGGAGGGATGGGTTCGCAGGCGAGGTGGCTATGGAAGTACCACGGTCTTTGCAGGAGTTGGTAAGAGGTGACGAGATCCAGTACAACGGGTGCACGCGTTGTGCGGGAGAGGCGGAGAATTGCAGCGGGAAGGGGTGCAAGTAGACCGGCTGCGCTGAGCGAGGGAGGGGTGAGGTCGGTAGGGGAAACGACCAACTAGAAGGTGGGGACACGGTGGCAAGTCCAGGCGTGGGCAATGTGAACGCCCAAGGGCGGGCGCAGCTGCAAATCGTGGTGTGTGCGAGCGGCCACAATGCCGAAGGAACGAGGGAGGGTGGGAGGCTCTTGAAGAAGGTGGATTGGCCAAGAGAGGAAGGCAAATTCTTAATGGAGATTGCCAAATTGGGAAGGAAAACAAGAATTCAAGTAAAATCAAAAAGAAATTTAAAAATTTGAATTTTTGAGGTGCTTCAGTGTCGTACCCGACTCACGTGTGGACCGGCGGCGCGGTGCATCCTCGCGGGCACGTCCACGGTGCATACCGTGGCTAAGGTTTTTATTGCGTCTGATGGTTTTCATCTGTGTTTTTCGATACATGAACGGTGCATACGATTTTAAGCTCGTGAAACCATTTAGAGAAACGACTTTGGAGAAGTTATTCTATTTATTTTAACTTTCGGAGAAACCAAAAATAACAAAAAGAAAGCCAAAAAAGACAAGGCCTTTAAATAGGTGGAGCATCACATTCTCCTTGTTCCAGTGAGTTAAAGCGAACCACATAAGTGCCTTTCTATTTCACATATACTACAAGTCCAACATCAATAACTCGAATAATTTTCACAACATTATATGGCTATAAGCTCATCAAGATGAACATGTAACAAAGACTAGTTATGTACCCGTATGTTGCAACGAAACTCATTGAATATATAGATAATTATTTTATAGAAGAGAGTTATTTTGATCAGTTAGAAAATGAAGAATGATGAGAAGTTGAGTGAATAGAGTGGTTGGAGGAGAATGGACCTACAACTACCAACTTTTTCTTTTATAATAGTAATAGATATTAATTTGTATGACTAAGCTATAGACTTAACTGTAAGAGTTTAGGTGGCCGACAGATAATAGGCAGAGACGATGGCGGCACAAACCAAGCCCTTTCCCTGCCTAAAAAAGCATGTGCGCATTGGGTCCTCGCTTGCAATCTTTGGCCGATAACTCCCCTTCACCCATGATTTGCCAGGCCCCCTCCTTGTTGTCCGTTCCGGCTATAGCGGTGGGAAGCACACATTAACTATATTTTTTAAACTGATAATTTTTTCTTATAACTTACAATTTTTGTTTATATTTTTTGAGACAACGGCGGCGGAAAGACGTTGACGTAAATGGTATATACGGTTTTTGATTCAAAAAGTCGTTTGAAGAAACGGTTTTCAAAAGCCATCATATTTATTTTGATTTTCAAAATAGTTGAAACCAAAAGTTACAGAAAGCTAAAAAAACTAGTCCCTGCCTGCCTCACTGCCTCTTTATCATTTCCGCTTTGTACATCCCACCCTACCCAAAACAGCAAAGTAAAATAAGAAGGGGAAAAAAGAAAGCAACAGAAGAAAAATCTCAAGAACCCTCGACCTCCACTATAAATCCCCCTCATCCTCTTGGCCAGCCTCATAACACAAACGTTCCTCTCCTCCTCGCTAGCTCCCTGCCCTGCCTACAACTACAAGGCTACAACAAGCAGCAGCTAGCAGAACAGCAGTGCACCACCAATGGTAACATGCTGCCTAAACACATGCACGCATGTGTGCTTGCTCTGATGCATGTTCATGTTTTGCATAATTGCAGGATGATTATGATTGGCAGGTTGATCAGTTGATCTATATATGTAAACATGCAGGTTTCTGCCGGAGGCCATGGCGGCTACAGCAAGGCCGACGACGGACTCCTCGTCGACTTCCGGGGCAATCCGGTCGACAAGTCCAAGACCGGAGGATGGCTCGGAGCCGGCCTCATTCTAGGTACGTCGAGTACGCGCACACGCACATGTGTGTGTGTGTGTATATATATATATATATATATATATATATATATATATATATATATATATATATATATATATTACTGATCGACTTCTTCCATAGCTCAGAAATGTGTTCTTGTAATTGTAAGTCGTAACATGTGAGTGCTTGTGCGCGGACGTGCGTACGGTGGCGACATGGCGATTGCAGGGACGGAGCTGGCGGAGCGCGTGTGCGTGATGGGCATCTCGATGAACCTGGTGACGTACCTCGTCGGCGACCTGCACCTCTCCAACGCCAAGTCCGCCAACATCGTCACCAATTTCATGGGCACCCTCAACCTCCTCGCCCTCGTCGGCGGCTTCCTCGCTGACGCCAAGCTCGGCCGCTATCTCACCATCGCCGTCTCCGCCACCATCGCCGCCACCGTAAGCACGCGCACAACACACGTCGTACCCGTTCGTTTCAGCCACGTTCTTGAATCGCGGTCCTTTTCTTACGATATGCGTCGTCGCATTGCGTCGTTAATCAATTAACAGGGCGTGAGCCTGCTGACGGTCGACACGACGGTGCCAAGCATGCGGCCGCCGCCGTGCGGGGACCCGCGGAGCGCGCGGGCGCACGAGTGCTTGCCGGCGAGCGGCGGGCAGCTGGCGATGCTGTACGCGGCGCTGTACACGATCGCTGCGGGGGCGGGGGGCCTCAAGGCGAACGTGTCCGGGTTCGGGTCGGACCAGTTCAGCGGGCGCGACCAGCGGGAGGAGCGGGCCATGGTGTTCTTCTTCAACCGCTTCTACTTCTGCATCAGCCTCGGCTCTCTGTTCGCAGTCACCGTGCTGGTGTACGTCCAGGACAACGTCGGCCGCGGCTGTGGCTACGGCATCTCGGCTGTCGCCATGGCCCTCGCCGTCGCCGTGCTCGTGGCCGGCACGCCCAAGTACCGGTACCGGCGCCCCGAGGGAAGCCCGCTCACGGTGATTGGGAGGGTGCTATGGACGGCGTGGAGGAAGCGCAAGCTGCCGCTCCCCGCCGATGCCGCCGAGCTCAACGGCTTCCACACGGCCAAGGCGGCCTACACTGACAGGCTCAGGTAATGCAAATTGGGTCATTTCAAAGGTGTTGATAGTCCATGTTCAAAAGTTCTATAGTTTTTGTCTTTTAGTTGTGGCTTTTGTCACAATACTTTTACAAATAATTTATAAAAACTACCTTAAGAGACTACTTCATTAAAAACCGACTTTTAAAAACAAAAAGTCAAAACTGTTTAAAACAGGACCTTAATCTTGGGTTATCACACGATTTTTTCTGTGAATAACAACATATAGATGCTTTCAATTTTCTCGATTACGAAATTATAGTTTCGGATATATATATAGTTGTGTGTGAAATGAAGTTGTTGCTGTCTCAATAATACTCGGAAGAAAAATCTTATGGTTGGGCTGCCATAGTGGCAGGGTACCATGATTTTAAATACATAAATTTAACATAAATTTAGGTATATTTTTTAAAATTTTCAGTTGTAGGGTATACACCCATATATAACAATTCAAATGAAATGCATATCTTTAAAAAATATACAAGAAATCAAAGATTTTAAACGAATTTATATCACATGCTTTACTGATTTTTATATAAAATTAGCACATACTTATAATTAAATTTGTTTGAACTAGTTAGTAAATTTGTTAAACTCGACGTCCAAAAATTCCAAAATTTTTGCATGCGCTACATAGAAAAATATATCTATTTTAAATCATAATGCCCTGACACTATAGTGTCCTAAATATGTTTGTGTGTGTGTGTATATATATATATATATATATATATATATATATATATATATATATATATGTCACAGTGACACACAAGGACAATAATGGCGGATTAGCCATTTCCTGTGGCACGATGTGCTATCAGCCAGTACTAGCACTGTAGGAGGAGGATTATGCATGTGGCTGTAGATATCACTGCTTGCTCGTTGTTTCCATTCGATCTTTTCATTCGAAAATATAATATATTGTACGTTCTGAGCTTTCATGCCGTGTTTTGAGCCCCAGCCACAGAAAAATTCCGCGGTTAGTATGAATCAGTACCATTAGTCCCGAAGCTAGGATTTGGAAAGATGAAGTGTAGGCATGAGAGAGTCCAGCACAAGTCTATTATTAGTACAAGCATGCTACTTGTCTTCCTGTCCTGTCAGTTTCAAGGCTGAGTTGGACAAGGGAAGCTAAAAGCAACAACTAAGATCAGTACTTGCTAACGCAACACGCAAGAGCAAATCATGCCAGAGAGGAACCGGAGTGAAGTGACCAAAGCGAACAGACCTTAGACATGTTTTTTTCCTCTAAAACTAATAATTTTTAATTTTTACTATATTATTTATTTATAAATTTTACTATAATACCTAACTTTTAAACGAACAGCCGATCAAAACGAATCTAGAGACAACCTGTCACTAGAGCTTCCAGGAGAACGTAGCCGAAATTAGTCGTCCGGCCACTCTGCTTCAGCTAAATATCACCCCTTGTACTGTTGAGCAGTGACACCCGGATGGGTGACTCACGCACGCACCCAAATTGCAATAACTGAAGTCTGACATGCATGTCTGAGTAGGCAGAGCGCTTCACCGGCCTGCTGGAGTCTTCAGCATGTAAAGTTCAGAGTTTTCAAGCTAACACATGGTGCCCATTGAATGCATGAATGCATCGCCCATTGTCAGCAAGAGGACAATTTGGTTGCGTGCCTTACTTCTTTACATGAACGATATATCATATGTGTATCACGGCACGTGTCAGCTGTCGAGTCCTAAGTCCTTACATGAACTACGTCATTTTTTGTCCACGTCGTCTTGATACATCGTGCGTGTTGTAACGCCCTGTTTTCAGAGACGTCAGGACTTGCCGTGCCGTAACTTATTCAGGTCTAATCAGTTACAAAACATCGAGTAAGAGAATATCATAACAGAACATGTTGATAGCAAAAGAGCTAATTTATATTACAACATAGGGTTTACCAACTAGGTTTACCATAGCAGACGTGCAAGCCCGAAATATATTACATCACACAAAACACCAGGAAGCTCAAGCACGAGCGAGACCTAAATCCACGAATCCTCACTGAAGAACGGTTCTTCTGGGGCGTCCTCGACTACCAAGCCATCACCAGCTTCTTGATACTCTAAAGGGATTTAGCTGATATGTTCGGGACTCGCACAACTTCGGGTATCCGCTGGCCAACACGGAACGCCGAGCCTAAGTTGTAGAGATCTATCGTTGTTATGTATGAGTTTACCGATCCACATACAACTCTCAATGTAGGGTTTCACTCGAGTTAAGCAGCTACTAAATCAGGGTTGACAAATCAATACCTATGGTTGAGCGATCATTATATCACTTGCTCAGGTCTGGTCTTTACATTTTTCCATATAGCAACTAATCCTCCACCTTAGAATAAAGTGGTGGGCGAAGACCGTTTCACAGTGCCCCATAGCTCCTCTACCCTAGTTTCCAATTTTCTAAATCTACCAACTTGCGGCCACCTTATTAGTGCAAAATTTTTGCATGAGGTATACTACAATTACTTATACGATACTTAATTATTTCTAGGGCTGTCAAGAGCATGGTTACAATTTAATATGGCATTTATCAGTGATAGAAGTATGTAATTAACAAGTCATTCTAAACATTTTCTTTTAAGCAATTAACAATTCACAAATAATAATAATAATGCAAATACCATAAGTAAATAATTTAAACGACATGGAATTCCAATATGATCCAGGATTTGTAACTTGCCTTGATGCTCTACGAGCACAGCGAATACACCTGTGCTAGCGCGAACAAAAAAATAACATAAGTCCGGCTTGAGCCTAATCAAGCGAGGGAAAAATAATCTAATTAAAAAGGAGTAAAGTGCATTAAAAATAATCTAATTAAAAAGGATTTTTAATTTTTCTGGAGAAGAGTTTGGTGGATTGGAGGGCAGAAATGGGTTTGCAATGTCGAACATTTGGGAATTTTTGGGATTTTCTGAAATTTTCTAGGACTTTTCTTTGATTTTTTGGATTTTCGAAAAAAGAAAAATCCCTGGAAATTCTTTTTAACAGTGTCGGGCCGGCCCACCGCAACAGTGCGGCCCGAGAAAGAAAACGGCCTACATGGCCAAACGGGCCGCGCGGCCTCGGCCCAGCATGCACGTGGCCGAAGCCCAGCGCATGCGCCTTCCTGCGCTGGATGGTCGACACGTGGCCAGCGCGGGCGGATTCGGAAGCGGTGATCGGTGCGGATCAAAAGAGTTAAGTGAGATCGGACGGCCACAGAGAGGGACCATCCGATGGCTCAGGTTAGATGACAACGAAAACGTGGACGGCTAAGATGTGCCCACATCGTCGTCGTCAATCTCCCGCATGTCGTTCTTGCCGCGAGGCAGAGGGCGACGACGTGAGCGGAACGGTGCCAGAGGCGCCTTCCGGGTGGATCCAGAGGTAGCACGAGGTGCCTTAGGAGACAGGGAACCCAATTTGGGGCTTTGGAGTCGACGCCGGCGAACGACTGAGGAGTCGAGCCGGTGAACGGCTGAGGAGAAGTCGACGACGATTTTCTGGCACCAGGGGCCATTAGCGGTGCTCCAGGCAAATTGAGGGGGGTTTTGAGCATCTCTGGGGTGAGGGGATCACAATGGTGGCGGAGGTTTGGGCGGAGGAGCTTCATATCGAGCTGTCCACGGCGGCCTCTTCTCGACCGACGGCGACCTCCGTTGACAGGGCAGGAGAGCAAGGCTCTCGGCCAATGGAGTTCACCGGCAAGATTAGGAAGCAAAGGAGATTGTATTAGCGAATGTAATTGAAGTTTAAACAAGAAACGAAGAAGTTGAGCTCGAGGAATCACCAAAGCTAGGGAAGCTCGCCAGCGGCGATGAGGTGGCTCAAACTCCATTCGCTGGCTCTGGAGTGAACTAGGGAGTGGTGCGAAGGCTTTGGTGGGGGTGGCCGGGCTTATAAAGAACAGAGGAGAGCAGGCAGCGTGGAGCAGCTCGGTGCTGCCCGAGGCGAGGTGTGTGCGCGAGATGGGCGAGCTACAGCGCTGGCAGTCGACACGGGTGAGCTGAGGGAGGTGACTGGGTGTCGAATCCATGGGATGGAGCGGTGCTACGGCTCGGGATGGCGTGCGGGGGTAGTTCAACTGCAGGGATGGGCGGTGGCGCGTCGCGCGGAGGAGGGAGAAGGAGCGGGGATTGACAAGTGGGGTCGCGAGAGGACCAGGCGACGCGGTCAAGGGTGACGTGGCGTGGTTGCAGACGGCTGGCGACGGCGAGCAAGAGCGGCGCACGGCGCGGCAAAGGGCCATGTGCTTGTGCGGGTGCGATGCACAGGGAAGGCGGAAATGGGAAAAGGCGCCAACGAACTGAGAAAGCGAAAAGCCGAGAAAGGAAAGCGGATTTTGTCAGAAGTTTACAAATTGGGAAAGATTTCAAAATTCACTCAAAAATTCAGGGAAAATTCGAAAAAAATTTGAATTTTTTCAGGGCATTTTTCAGGGCATGCGTTGGTAGCTGATCCACCAAGTAGTAGCAGGTCCCTGAAGCTGGTGCGAAGCGTACAACACCTTCTCTTTGTCATCACATTGCATTGTCTTGAGCTTCCTCTCCACTTCCCTCAACGAATCCTCTGCTGCCAGAGGATCGGGAGATGTAGAGAACGTGGGCGGTCGGGTCTTCTGGAAATCAGCCAACCGGGAGCTCATTGGGGCACCCTCCCGATTGGCATTGACTCCACCTTGGTTGCCTGCAGCCCTTTCGGCGATCTGCTCAAGTAGCTTGGTATGCTGCTCCATCATTCTGGCTTGGTTCTGCTTTGCCCGGAATCGCTTTTGCTCCATCATCGCAAGAATACTGGCTAAGGTCGTCTGATCACCTGTAGGTTCACCCTGCTCTTCTGGCTATCTGCTTTGACTGGGATCCATCTGGACTACTTGGATTCTGCCAATTGGAATCTTGGAGTTAGCTTTGCAGCGGCTTTCATGAACAGGGGTAGATAAGTAAGATATTGAATTTAAGGTAAGTATAGGGCGAGTAAGGTAAGGATTAGGGCGAAAAGGTGTAGAAGAAAGCTTTGAAGGTGAAGGGAATACTGATAATAGATAAACAAATTAAGAGGTAATTAAACATAGATTTTCATTACGCAAGTAGTGCACATACCAACTTAGGGTTCATGATACAACTTGCTTTACATACAAAAGATGCTACTACACTGGCACAGACAATACTAGCGGACTCTAGCTACTCAAGCTGCTCCTCGACGACATCCTCGGCTGGCGGGGCGCGGGGTGTTGCAGGGCGGAACCGAAAAAGGTACTCCCTCGCAGTAAGCCTGCGCCTCGGCTGGGACGGAACAGAAGCGGACGAGGAAGGGACGTCGGGCAACTCGCCACAGTCCGACATCTCTCCCGCCTCGATCGCCTCGAAGCAGACGAGAGCTGCACGAATCTGTCGCACCTCCTACAGCGCCTGAACAAGCTGTCTCTACAAAGTCCGTGACTCCTCCACGGACCTCTCGTACAGCAACTCCTGCTGCACTACAACACTGGCAATCCCCTGCAAGCGGGGATCGTCGTCCTCTCGGAGCTTAGGAATGGCAAAGGATCTCCCGTCGCGGAGTGACTGTGGGATCAGGTCGAACGCGGACTCGGCAAGCTCCAAGTCATAGTAGCTGCGCAGGTAGATCGCCACCCTCCTAGTGGCGTCGTGGACGGCATCCTCCTCCTTAATCCGATAGCCAAAGGACTTCCGCTCCTGATCAGGGCGAACAGGCAGTGGGATCAAGGTTACCCACGCCTTTCACTCGTAGCGCTCATCCTCGACGAACTTGTTGACGGCGTGAAAGACTGGCTTGTGGTAACCATCAGCTCCCAAATACTACTGCATCTCCTAAAGCTTGAAAGGCCAACCCTCCATCTGCTCTGGCCTGGAGTGGACGAAGTCGACCATCTGCCTAAAAACGAATTTTGAAGTTAGATAAGTCTAGCAATAAACATTTTGCAGAAGTAAAACTTAAGCCGAAATAAACTAAGACAGATAAGATAGCAACGAGGAACGGAAAAGACATCAATAATACTTATATTTTTCGCAAATTCCATTTAGGCCTTAAATTAGGTTTTGCGACAAAATCGCTTCCTATATTGCCTTAGGTCTCAATCTACGGTCAAGCAGCCTGCTCTGATACCACTTCTTGTAACGCCCATGTTTCCAGGGGTGCTAGGACTCGGCGTCTCGTAACTACCCAGACCTGGCCAGTTACAGAGCGTCGAGCAAGAGAATATCACAACAGAACATGCTTATAGCAAAAAAACCAATTTATATTACAACATAAGGTTTACCAACCAGTTTTACCACAGCGAGCGTGCAAGTCCAAAATATATTACATCACACAAAACGCCAAGAAGCTCGAGCGCAAGACCTAAAACCATGAATCCTCACTGAAGAACGGTTCTTCTGGGGCGTCCCCGACTGCCAAGCCTTCACCAGCTTCTTGATACTCTAAAGGGGTTTAGCAAGCCATGAGCACAAAAGCTCAGCAAGTCACAAGGGAAAACCCTAAGTTTAGCTAATTGCATGGATCACCAATGGATGGGAGTATACTTGTTTTATTAATTTGAGTGGATGCACTTTTATTTGTAAACACATTTGAAAACCCAGAACCAAAGATTACTCCATAAGATTAAGGGGGTTTTATTTTAAAGTTGATTATCCAACTACTCAATTTAAAACACTTGTGAAATCTACTTATGCGTCGCTGCTGGAATCACCCAATAGACACAACTCCATAACCGGGAGCACGGTACATTCGAATACCATTTAATTGACTCTACAGAGTTGCCCAACTTTATCTACAAGCATTCTTAACCCTCATGACTGAGTTAATGAACCGGGTCGTTTCACTGCTCAATCCTTTGCATACACTCTACCTGATAGGTTCGGAACTCGCACATCTTCAGTTATCCGCTGGCCCACATAGAATGCCGAGCCCAAGTTGTGGAGACCTATCGTTGTTATGTATGGATTTACCGATTCATATGCCAACTCCCAATGTAGAGTTTCACTCGAGTTGAGTAGCTACTAAACCAGGGTTGATAAGTCAACACCTGTGGTTGAGCGATCTTTATGTCACTTGCTCGGTGCAAGGGTCTGGTCCTTACATTTTTCCATATGGCAACCAATCCTCCACCCTAGGGTAAAGTGGTGGGCGAAGACCGTTTCACGGTGCCCCACAGCTTCTCTACCCTAGTTTCCAATTTTCTAAATCTACCGGCCTACGATCACCACCTTATTAGTGTAACATTTTTGCATGAGGTATACTACAATTACTTATATGATACTTAATTATTTCTAGGGCTGTCAAGGGCATGGCTACAATTTAATATGGCATTTATAAATGGTAGGAAGTACCTAATTAACAAGTCATTATAAACATTTTATTTTAAGCAAGTAACAATTCACAAATAATAATAATACAAATACCATAAGTAAATAATTTAAACGATATGGGATTCCAATATGATCAAGGATTTGTAACTTGCTTTGATGTTCTACGAGCTCGGCGACTTCGTAAACATCGGTACCTTGATCTTGTCCTTGCTCTGTCGCCTCCGAATACTCCGGTGCTAGCGCGAACACAAAAATAATATAAGTCCGGCTTGAGCCTAATCAAGCGAGGGAAAAATAATCTAATTAAAAAGGAGTAAAGTGCATTAAAACTCAAAAGGAAGGATTTTGAATATTTCTGGAGAAGAGTTCTGGAGAAGAGTTTGGTGGATTGGAGGGAAGAAATGGGTTCGTGGCGTCGAAACGATCAACATGGTATAATTTCTGAATTTTTGGGATTTTCTGAAATTTTCTGGGATTTTTCTTTGATTTTCTAGATTTTTGAAAAAGGAAAAATCCCTGGAAATTCTTTTGAGCAGTGTCAGGCCGGCCCACCGCAATAGTGCGTCCTGGGAAAGAAAACTGCATGTGCGGCTGAACGGGTCGCGCGGCCTCGGCCCAGCGAGCGCGCCTTCCTGCGCTGGATGGTCGACACGTGGCCAGCGCGGGCGGCGGCGATGCGGAAGCGATGAACGGTCCGGATCAAAAGAGTTAAGTGAGATCGACGGCCACAGAGAGGGACCATCCGATGGCTGAGGTTAGATGGCAACGAAAACATGGACGGCTAAGATGTACCCATGTTGTCGTCGTCAACCTCCCGCCCGTCGTTCTTGCTGCGAGGTAGAGGGCGATGGCGCGAGTGGAACGGCGCTGGCGGTGCCTTTCGGCAGGATCCAGAGGTAGCACGAGGTGGCTTAGGAGACGGGGAACGCATTTTGGGGCTTTGGAACGGGCGGAGATGCTCGACGGCGGCGAACGGTTGATGAGAAGCCGACGACGATTTTTGGCACCAGAGGCCATTGGCGGTGCTCCAGGCAAATTGAGGGGGGTTTTAGCATCTCTGAGGTGAGGGGATCACAATGGTGGTGGAGGTTTGAGCGGAGGAGCTCCCTGTCGGGCTGTCCACAGCGGCCTTTTCTCGGCCGACGGCGACCTCCGTTGACAAGGCAGGAGAGCGAGGCTCTCGGCCAATGGAGTACACCGGCAAGATCAGGAAGCAAAGGAGATTGTATTAGCGAATGTAATTGAAGTTTAAACAAGAAACGAAGTAGTTGAGCTTGGGGAACCACCGGAGCTAGGGAAGCTCGCCGGTGGCAATGAGGTGCTCCAACTCCAATCGCCGGCTCTAGAGTGAACTTGGGAGTGGTGCGAAGGCTTTGGTGGGGGTGGCTGGGCTTATAAAGAAGAGAGGAGAGCGGCAGCGTGGAGCGGCTCGGCGCTGCTCGAGGCGAGGCGTGGGAGCGAGATGGGCGAGCTACGGCGCTGGCAGGCGGCACGGGTGAGCTGAGGGAGGTGACCGGGTGTCGAATCCACAGGATGGAGCGGCGCTACGGCTCGGGATGGCGCGCAGGGGCAGTTCAACTGCAGGGATGGGCGGCGGCGCGTCGCGCGGAGGAGTGAGAAGGAGCGGGGACTGACAAGTGGGGCCGCGAGAGGACTAGGTGACGCAATCAAGGGTGACGTGGCGCGGTTGCAGACAGCCTGCGACGGTGAGCCAGAGCGACGCACGGCGCGGCGGAGGGCTGCGCACGCGTGCGGGTGCGATCTCACAGAGAAGGCGGAAAAGGGAAAAGGCTCCAACGAATTAAGAAAGCGAAAAGCCGAGAAAGAAAAGCGGCTTTTGCCGGAAGTTTCCGAATTAAAAAGATTTCAAAATTCACTCAAAAAATCAGAGAAAATTCGAAAAAAAAATTGAAAATTTTCAAGGGCATTTCAGTGCGGGCGTAAGTAGCAGTACAAAATAACTTACTTTTACCGTTCTGTGCATGCAGGTGCCTCGACAAAGCGGCGATCGTGGATGATGCAGACCTGGCCGCGCCGGCGGCCGAGCAGCAACCGGCATCGGCATCGACGGTGACGGAGGTGGAGGAAGTGAAGATGGTGGTGAAGCTGCTGCCCATCTGGTCCACCTGCATACTCTTCTGGACGGTGTACTCCCAGATGACCACCTTCTCCGTCGAGCAGGCCACCCGCATGGACCGCCGCCTCCACCCCGGTGCAGCCTCGGGCTTCGCCATCCCCGCCGGCTCCCTTTCCGTGTTCCTCTTCCTCTCCATCCTCCTCTTCACCTCCCTCAACGAGCGCCTCCTCGTGCCGCTCGCCAGCCGCCTCACCCGCCGCCCGCAGGGGCTCACCTCGCTCCAGCGTGTCGGCGCCGGCCTCCTCCTCGCCATCGTCGCCATGGTCGTCTCCGCGCTCGTCGAGAAGAAGCGCCGCGACGCCGATAACGGGGCCCCCCACGCCGTCATCAGCGTGTTCTGGCTGGTGCCTCAGTTCTTCCTGGTGGGCGCCGGCGAGGCGTTCGCGTACGTGGGGCAGCTCGAATTCTTCATCCGCGAGGCGCCGGAGCGGATGAAGTCCATGAGCACGGGGCTCTTCCTGGTGACGCTGTCCATGGGGTTCTTCCTGAGCAGCTTCCTCGTCTTCGTCGTCGACGGCGTGACTCGGGGGACGTGGATACGGAACAACCTTGACGCCGGGAGGCTTGACCGGTTCTACTGGATGCTGGCCGTGCTCGGGGCGGTCAACTTCGCCGTGTTCCTGGTGTTCGCGAGGCGGCACGAGTACAAGTCCAGCACGGCGGCCGTGGTGCCGCCCGCCGGGGAGGGCAACGGCTCCCCGGAGAAGGAGATGCACGACGTCGCCGTCGTCATGGAGGCCGTCGAAGGGATGGATGTGTAGGGAGTTTGTAGGATATGTGCATAAATGAACAGCGCTCTGTACGTATCTTAGTATAGCTTTGGTTGGGGTAGTGTATGGCATTTTTCTTGCAAGTTAATTTGGCTGTTTGCTGCTTTCCTTCTGTCCGCTCTCCGCCTGTGGATGGCTAAGGAGATGGACGGTGGCATGTGCCTCCAGCGTACTCTGCGAAGTAAAAAACATCATATAATGGCTTTCACCCTAGCATACTTTGGCTTCTCACCAAGGAGTCCTCATCACTAGCGATAACTCCGATGAGCCTCGCACATTTCACACGTCTCACTAGAGAGTTCGTCGCGTAAACAATATTAAGCAACAATTTCGCCTCTAAGCGAGAGCTACATCCGTGACTTCGTCGATGCTTGTCCAACCACAGCGCAGTTGTTACTTCATCGACGCCCTTGTCCAACCACCTCGTGGTCGAGCCTTTGTCGACGACAGTCGAAGGATGGGGGATGGAACGCGCGTTTCAATGCTTTTGTCCCACCGCCAACTTCGTCAACACCTGCGACCACCTCGTGCTCACATCTTTGTCGATGTCTATGACAACCTCATGGTCGTGCCTTCATCGACACTCGTCCGACCACCTCGTGGTCACGACTTCATCGACGCTAGTCCGAACATGGGGACGGAGTGTGCGAGCTTCAAGACTTTGTTCCACCACCAACTTCGTCAACACCAGTCTGAAGGGTGGGGGACAGAGCGCATGCACAAGTCTTCGCCCCGCCATCGACTTCTTCGATGCCCATGACCACGTCTTTGTCAACACACGCCCGACCACCTCGTGGTCTGGACTTCGTTGACACTCGTCCGACCGCCTCGGGGTTTGGACTTCGTCAGCATCTGTGACCACCTCGTGGTCACATCTTCGTCGACACACGTCCAATCACCTCGCGGTCGGGACTTCATCGACGCTTGTCCGACCACCTCGCAGTCGTGACTTCGTCAACGCTCGTTCGACACCCTCGTGGTTGGGACTTCATCGACACTCGATTGGTCATCTCATAGTTGTGGCTTCGTTGACCATCGTTGGACGGCCTCGGGGTTGAGACTTCGTCGATGCTAGACCACCTTGTGGTTGCGCCTTCGTCAGCACATCTGACCACCTCATGGTTGCGACCTTATTAACGCTTGACCATCTCGTGCTCGTGGTTTCATCGGCAATCATTCGATCGCCTCAGATCGAAACTTCGTCAACGCCAGTCTGAAGCATGGGGATGTAGCATGCATGCTTCAAGACTTTATCCCACCACCAACTTTATCAATGCCAGTCCGAAGGGTGGAGGACAGAGCGCGCGTGCCAGACTTTAATTTTAATACAAATTGCGATGTGGTTCACAATAAAGCTCGACTAGGCGCAGCTTGGAACCAAGGTCATGTTATAGGTGGAGCACAATGGCGGAGACGCAACGCCAGCTAGGTTAGAGCTCGATCGAGCATGGAAGCAGAACCGAGGGCGTGGAGCAGTCCAAGCCTGACAATGAGCCAAGGACGTGGTATAGATTGAGTACAACGGCGGAGATGAGACACCAGTTAGGTCAGAGCTCGGTCAAACATGGAAGTGGAGCCGAGTATGTGGGGCAGTACAAACCCGACAATGTTAACTTGATGTGTTGGAGTAATATGATACTTTTTCTCCATAGCAAAGCATGTGCATTAGCTAGTCTATCTACGTATACGCAACGTAGGAACATGGACTTAGAAGGTCTTTTATTCAAGAAACAATCCCAATAATGTTGCACATGTTATGACTTGGAAAGAACCTCGACAATGTCATCTTATCGAACACATAAAGGGGACTGTCCTCTTTCACTAAGACAACAATTATGGCCGGTTTTTGGGTTTCAATCTATCTAAGATCCTATTTTATCTGGGTTGCTAACTCAATGGTAGAGTACTCAGCTTTTAAGTGCGACTATGCACCAAGATGAATTAGATAAGCTAGGAAGCGAAGTGCGTGAAAAAAATTTGATACGTTGACCCGAGAGGAGGAAAAAGTATAATATTTTTGTGCATTCATTATTGGGTGTGGGTTCACGTGCTCTCCTGACCTCCATCGGATCATCTGCAAGGAAATTGCTCATGTTTACCGGGAGATCCTCGTGCTGGGATAGCTGAACTCCTGGCTAGGGTGCCATACCTACATGATAGGTATTGTTTATTCCTGCAATATTTTGACGCAAAGAAGCCTCAAGAGACAAAATATACCTTCCATGTGGGCCATAGTTTGTAAAAAACTGTCGTACCCGCCATACCCGCCCTGGCCGAACAACGTGTACTACCCTGACATTGCCAGGTAGGGGTCCATGAACGACGATAGTGCTGGTGTGTAGGCACGTGCCCATCCTTACCCTCTGGCTTGGCCCGATGACGGCGGTGGCGGTGCCCGGGGATAGGCACGTGCCCACTCTGACCCGTAAGCCTAGTCAGGCACTGGCGAGGCACGTGCACGTAATCCTCCAGAGCCTCCTACCTGAGTTGCAGGACATGGCAGCCTCGGTGTACGCGTCGACGTGACCACCTCCGAGAGCGTCCTGCACAACGAGAGGGCGACGACGCGCCTCTATGCAGTGTAGACCTGATGGACAACCTGCAGCAACTCGTCGTGCGCCACCTCCAAATCGCGGGCGATCCTATCCACGATCAACCCGGTGTCCCTCGCAATCTCGGCGGCGATGTCCGTTTGCAAGAAGTACATGAAAGCACTATTTAGGGTTATGCAACTATTTACAACTATTAACAATATACGACGTACCCGACACAACTGCATTATTTACAGCTATTAACAATATACGATGTACCAAGCACAACTACATGTATAATAATTTTAGTTGCTAACCTACTATGGTTTCGAAAGTACAACTATTAACAACTAAATTGGTATTAGTTATACGACTACACTATTTACAACTATTGACAATATGCGACGCACCAAACATAAGTACACATCTAATAATTTTAATTGCTAACCTACCTTAGTTTTAAAACTATACATCTAATAATTTTAGTTGATATTCTACCATATTTTAAAGATAAATCTACAAAGAAATACAGGAGACTCATCGTTGTCTATGCACAAATCTCTTCTCTCTTCCCCTCCCTCTCCTTTCATCCTCTCCTCTCCTCTCTTCTCCTTTCCTTTCTTCCTTTCCTCCTCTCTCCTCTCTTTCTCTTCTCCCCTTTCTCTCTTTCCTCTCGGTCGAAATTAGCGCATGGCGCTCGGTCGAAATGAGCGCATGGCGCTTAGCTGTCCAAATACTAGGGGTGGAAACGGATCGGATACGGTCGAATAGTCTCAAATACGAATACGGATTTATGTTTTTAAAATGGATACGGATACGAATTCGAACATTCTCGAATACGAATATGAATCGAATGTCGTAACGAATATGAATTCGAATCGGATATATGCTTAATTCGGTCGAATACGAATATCCTCATACGAATGTTGTAATCGATCGGTTTTTCCGATTAGCGGTTTTAAATTCAAATTTTGACATTTGAAATTTTCTCAAAATATGATTTTCGCAGTTCATATTTCTGGCACCATTGTTTATTCACACATGTGGCCTACACGATAGCAATTGTATCCATCGACCAAAACTGTAAACATCACCTCGTTCTGTAATGATCTCAGATTCCTGGAATTCAGACGCTTTATAGTTTTGTAATGCACGCATCCGACATGACAAATGGCAGCACCGCCGGCCACCGAAATGGCAGCAGGTAGAAGCAGTCGCCGACCGGAGTGTACTAGTTGAGAACTTGAGGTCTTGGCTCTTGAGTCTTGAGTACTAGTTGAGAAAATATGTAAATGAGGAGTTGAGGAGTTAGTCTTGAGTCTTGAGTACTAGTTGAGCGAAATGAGGAGTGTACCAGTTGAGATCTTGTCTCTTCCTCTTCCGCTTTTGGCTCTTCCTTTTCCAGTCTTGGCTCTTGACGCTGTGACGGAGACACGCTACTTCACTGAGTTCGCTCGCTCACCAAAGATCGCCGCTTGACGCCAAGACTCGCCACTCGCGTCGCCATGCAGTCGCCAACTTGCCACGCCTAGACTCACGCTCAGTCTCGGACGCTCGGCTGGCCCAGATTCGCCACTCGGTGTCTCGGTTGACCGAATGAGTAAATGACTCGTGAGTACTGAGTCGTGAGTCGTGACTCCTGTGTGACCGCGCGTGACTCCCGCCTTGGCGTGCCATTCGCGCCATGGCGAATTGGCGATTGGCGAGCCGACGCCCGGCAACAATATGAATATGAATATGAATACAAATACGAATACAGATGTTCTCGAATGCGAATACGAATATTCTCGAATACTATGCAAATACGAATATTCTCAAATACGGATACGAATATTGTCGAATACGAATACGAATATTTTCGAATACGGATTTTTGCTTACCTCATTCACATTTTCTCGGATACGAATATCGGATAAAACGAATTATCCGTTACCGTTTTTCACCCCTACCAAATACGTACAGGAGTTGGGGATTTATTCCCGATCTGTGACCCTCTCAAGCTCTCCTCTTCCTGCTTCCATGGACAACAGGAGTGTGACATTTCGCTGGCGGCCCGGGACACAAACAAATCACTCTCAAAGAGAGGGGGGAGCCAAGGCCAATCTCTGTTGGTTGGATAATGACTTGTGTTCTACACGCTCGCCAATTGCAGTGCAGTACCCTTTCCGCTTTGAACCTTTTGTTGATTCCATGTGCAAACGTGTCGAGTTTTGTGCAGAATCTCCTGATGTGAAAGCACGTTTTATGTGCCGGGCCGGCGCTGCTTCATGGCTACCTGCCTTTTGATTTTTGAACGTCCAGAAGGTTTGTGTGATTGCGCGCTCACTGTTCTGCACTTCTGCGCCAAGGCTGAAGGAGGTCTTTATAACGCCTTTTGCTGCTGTCTGGACTGCTGAAGGTTGAAGAGGTAGCAGTAGAACCGCTGATCCATCAATCATATTTATGGATTGATTTGAATTATGATAGCCTAAGCTTTAGCTCTAGACATGAGATATTTATTAATACTAAACTAAGATAGGTCTAAAGTCTAAGCAGTAGTGATCTTTAGCCTCTATAACCTAAGGTATAACAAAATCTTGGATCTATCCCTATCATATATGCTATAAGTTTGTACGAGTTTATTATGAGTAGTGTATCTCTGTATACTGTCACAAAGGGTGGTATTTCGATTTCAGCTAAATGCATCTTCTAACATAATTCCGCTCCAAAAACCTGTGAAAGAAAACTTCTGACAACGTGCGCACGGACATAAAACCATTTCCTTCTTTCTTTCCCTGATTCCCTCCACAAACGCGTCTTTCTCCACCCACAACGACGTGGCACTGTGCCCACGACACGAACGACGCCGATCGTATCAATCGGACGGCCAATATCTGCTCCCCTATACCCAAACCACCCCCGCGTATCACCCCGGCCTCGCGCTACGACCTGAGGGCATTCCCGTCATTTCTGCTCTCCTTCGTCGTCCAGCTCTCGGTGAAACAACAGCACAAAACATTTCTTTCGTTTCCATTAACTCTTTTTTTTTCACCATATTATCCTCTCCGTCGCCTCTCCTAGGGTTTAGTTTTCTCGTCACGCGGCATCGCCGGCGAGGTTGCGCGGTCTCCGGCGAGCGAGGTGGTGTGTTGCACCGGCGAGCGGGCATCAGAGTTGGGATACGACGCCATGGCCAACGACGCGTCCTCCCAGGCCTCCGCCGCGACGGCGGCGCGCGACTCGAAGAAGAAGCGGGTAAGGGGGAGCTCTCGCTGATTCGATTTGGATTGGGGCGTTTTCGATTGGATGCGGTGGCGTACTGATCCGTGGGTTTGGGTGGTGGTTGCTATCTGCAGGGGAACCGATCGGCGAAGCTGAAGCAGAGCAAGCTGGATGTGCGCCGGGAGCAGTGGCTGTCGCAGGGTCTGATCTCGCACTCGTTTGTGAATTTTTTGCTTATCTTGTTGATTTGATCGGGTTTTGGTCGATTCAGGTAATCTGGGTGGAAAAGTTGGGATCTTGGTATTTTTGTTGGTGGATTCTGCTTACGGATTGGTTTGGAGTTATTTTGCTTTTTATGATTTTTGTGCTGTCGGGTGAGAAAAGCTGGAATCTCTGTGTCTGGTTAGTTCAACATTTTTGATCTTTTGGTCCCATTTGTTGTGTTGAGTAGGATTTGGGGATCTGGATGGAAAAGTTCAATTATTTGCTGATCATTTGATCAAAATCTGATCCGTCTGCTGTTTGGATTGGTCTAGTGAAGGATGGGAAGGAGGTAAAGGCAGTGGTTTCCCCAGCAGCAGCAGGGGCCAAGTCCGGGTCGCCTATCCTCGCCTCCCCACACCCTCCGCTCCCTCGTCGGCGTGCAGAGACACGGACTAGGGGAGGGGAGCCAGAGGAGGACAAGGAGGCTGGTGGCGCTAACCAGGAAGTGGGTAGCAGTGACCTCGACTCTCCGATGCACAGCCCTGGTTCCTACAGCTCTCCTGGTGGCTGCATGCCTCACAAGCACTGCTCTGGCAATGGTGGCAGCTATAGCCACAGCAGCGGCAGCAGTGCATGGTCCAGCTCTCGGAGTGTGAGTGACGCCGAAGGTGAGGAAACTGGTGCTGAGGAGGAGGAGGATGGTGTTTTGGATGATTGGGAGGCGGTTGCTGATGCACTATCAGTGGATAACAACCACAACCACAAACACCAGGATTCAGGTCTACAAGCACCACCAGCTGCACCTGTGGCTTGCCCAGAGCCTGCTCATGCAGCAACAAGGCCAGAACCAATTAAGAGCCGGACAAGAGCTTGGAGCCCAGATGATGTATTCCGGCCACCGAGTTTGCCCAGCCTCTCCAAGCAGGCCAGCTTCCCAGCTAGCATGGGGAACTGCTGGGTGGGAATGGGTATAGGGGCTGCACAAAAGGGTATTCTCTCATTGCCGGTGTCATGCCCTATATGCTATGAGGATCTTGATCCAACAGATTCTAGCTTCCTCCCATGCCCCTGTGGATTTCATCTCTGTCTATTTTGTCACAAGAGGATTCTCGAGGCGGATGGGCGTTGCCCTGGGTGCAGGAAGCTGTACAACTTGGCGCCTTTAGATGGACAGGCTGGAAATGGACGAGAGACGGCAAATTTAGTGCAGATGCGTCTGTCCCGTTCTTGTAGTATGGGTCCAAGATACTAGACTTGCATGGTTATGACCTAGTTAAATTGTCATAGTCTTCTGTTTGCATGGTACAGTTGGGTATGCTACTTATGTTGTTTGCCTTTTCGTATAAAGAAATGTGAATATTGGCATAGGTGTTGAATCTCAATAGAATGTTCTATAGAAATTTGGTGTCTTTTTGGATCTGTTTGCGTTGTATGTGATGCATATGTTGCTGAGAGGACCCTTTGTTGTTTACGGTTTGGGAGTTCATAAATAACAGCTATATAAGGTGTTTGCTATTTTACTTATTAAATTTCTATTCGTATGCTTTGCTTCTCCTATCTTATCTACTAACAGTAAGTGTTTGATTAGTACTGACTCGTGGAACCCTTTACGCCCTTGGAATTTTCTACTTATGATACTTATGTTACTAACAGTAAGGGTATGCTACTTATGTTGTTTGCCTTTTCGTATAAAGAAATGCGAATATTGGCATAGATATTGAATCTCAATAGAATGTTCTCTAGAAATTTGGTGTCTTTTTGGATCAGTTTGCGTTGTATGTGATGCATATGTTGCTGAGAGGACCCTTTGTTGTTTATGGTTTGGGAGTTCATAAATAACTGCTATATAAGGTGTTTGCTATTTTACTTATTAAATTTCTATTCTTATACTTTGCTTCTCCTATCTTATCTACTAACAATAAGTGTTTGATTAGTACTGACTCCTGGAACCCGTATGCCCTTGGAATTTTCTGCGCCCTGTGGGGAGTTTCTGATCTTTTTTACGGTTGCAAATTCTGCATGTCATTGTTTACATGTATACTTTTCACAAATGCTCAATACGGACTAATTTGTCTGTTAGTATGATATAGAGGGAGAAATATATCTGTTTACGGACTAATTGGATTTAAATTCTCAATATTTACTTGTGTTTTGTCTTCTTATTCTCTATGAGATATCACTAGGCTAATGTTTCAGGTTGCCTGCCAGAAATTTTTCCTTATCTTGATTTTTGAAGATATCTTGACAGCAAAGGAGCTGAATTTCTTCTACGGGAAGTATGTTGACTTGTTCCCTTTCTCCTATTTTTTTTGTTCTTACACTATAGAATGTTCAAATCGGCTTGGGCTTCTGGCTTCGGCTGCCAGTAGCCTGAAGCCAATTTTAACTCCGAGCTTGCAAAAGTGGCTTCCAAAAGCTGCTTTTATCCATACCAGAGGATTAGAAGAAGAAATAATGTAGAAATGTGGGAGCTCATCTTAGAGCTCCAGATATCATCACTGCTATTCATTTTCAGCCAAAAGTCATCAACTCCGGCCGATGTAGACATCCCTAAAACTCAGTTGGATAACAGTAACATGTAATGTAACCACAGGCCTTGTATGTTTAAATCCATAAAATAATTATCGTCAGATCAGCTTTGTTTGAAACGCCTTGTCAATAATAACTATTTAAATGGGATAGGATATCGGAAAGATTTAGCAATGGTGCTAGCCTGCTAGGTAGGTATACTTCATGTTATGCATTCTTTTTGTTAGCCTTTGCTCTTGTATTGGTCTGGGTTTTAAAGAAAAGCTTTTTGTTTACCACATTGGACAGTATATTATTTGTAGGTTTGAGATTACTATGTGCTAAGAGTTCATGGTTTTCATTTCATTATCCGTTGATTGATATAACCAAATCACCTCTAAAATAAATGTACTTTCCTTAGCATAGCAAACAACTAATTCTTTTTCGCCGGGCCGGCGGGAGAACCCCGGCCAGGTTTTATTAAGATCGAGGAGTTTACAGAGAGGTTTTGACAGTAAAGCCGCCAAGACAGAAAAGTAAAAAAAAAAACGAGGGCTACCTCTAAGTGCACAGCATCTACGGACTCAAACTCGACCAGCTAAGCGGGATCTTGCCGTTGCGACGACTTGAAAAAACCGGCAGTCTTCCAAGCCCACGGCTCTTCTTTGATCAACCAAGACTGCTCCAGTGGCGTCGGCCTGAAAAATCCTCGCGTTCCTCTCCTTCCAGATGAACCAAAGCACCAGGATAGCAAGCGAATCGAAAGCATTGCGAAGCTGCTTGGGGAAGCAGGTCCAGGCGCTGCATCACCACGACTCAATGTCGAGGTCCTGGAGCGACGGTGTATAACGGAGACGCCTACCCAACCGCGGGCGAAGGCCCAGACGCATTGGGAGTAGCAGCATTGCACGAACAGGCGACAGCAAGTCTCCGGTGAAACACCGACCCCCGACGGCCAGCCACATGAAAAACCTACGACGTGCAGGCGCTCTCGCTTCGACGCTTCCCATGTAATTTCGCCGCAGGCCGACCTCTCCTTCGCCATGAAGAACAGATTGCATGCCGCGGAGGTTGAATATTGGCCATTCGCTGCCCCGGTCCAGGTGATCGTGTCTTCTCCGTCGGCGTCGAGGGAGATTTGGGTGAAGCACTCCGCCAGAGCTTGGATGGACAGCGTGCCCTTGATGTCGCGAACCCGTCTGTTCTGCTGTAGGCCCTCTGCCACTGACATGCCTGTTTTCCTGACATAATAGAATGAATAGCCTCGGCATGAAGGTGGCAACTGGGCCTCCCGGGAGCCAGTTGGAGTACCAGAAGTCCTCGAGCTTGCCATCTCCAAGCTGAATTTTGGTTGCGGCGTGAAAGATATGGCCGATCTCTCCGTCCTTCTGTGCTCGAATGCGTGTCCATGGTCGCTCTTTGTAGTGCTATCTATGAGTCTGTTTGGCAACGGCTATGGTTTATAGTTTTTAGCTGAAATTTTTGAATTTTAGCTGTTTACGATACAGATTATGGAGAATTTTTTACTCACTTGCGATTTTGGATGGTACAGATATTGGGTTTTTAACGGATACATCATTTAACTTATAGAACTCGTCTTGAGAAAATACTCCATTTAAAAGTTAGGTACTGTAACAAAAGCCAAAAACCGCTAGCTTCGGAGAAAAAGAACAGATCTTATACCATGGCCAGCGGAAACGCAGGGCCGCCCCATTGACGATTGGCAAACATATCTTGTCCCAAGCCACTAGACAATGCCCGCCACTGGTGCCCTCGTGACCTTTCCAACGAAAACCTCTACACTTCCTTTGACTCAGCTTAATCGCCCAAACCGGAAGTGGAATCACCGCCATGAAGTAAAGCGGCGGCGCCGTAAGGACCGAATTGAGAAGTACCAGCCGTCCACCTGGAGAAAGAAGCCGAGGCCTCCAGCCTGCAAGCTTCTTGGCGATGCTGTCCATGAGGGGCTGGAGATCCGCCTTCGTTGGCCCCGTGAGAGAGAGCGGCAAACCCAAATACTTCACTGGGAAGTGCTGTGCCGTGCACCTTAGCTCCTGGGAGACCATGGCCAGCTGCTCTTAGCATTGGATCGGTTTCACGGCACTCTTATGGAAGTTTGCTTTTGAGGCCTGTGATGAGGCCGAACATCTCTATCTATTATGTTATTAAAGCAAAGATAAAAGAAGCCGCTACGTTCACTCTTAAGAGGTGGAAATTTTCATATTAATTAGAGAAAAAAGAGAAATATACACACCATTGAACATGGTGAGTTCAAATTATAACGGTCTAAATTAAAAGAAAGAGTCTATGTTAGGTACAATCCAAACAAAAACTAAAATTCGGAATAATAAATAAATAAAATCAGTAATTTGATTTCCTGGTCGCTCTCAAGGGATAGAAATTCCCACATTAACCTGAGGAAAAAGAGAAAGATCTACACCATTGATTGTAGCGGGTCCAGATTATAACAGTCTAGACTAAAAGAAAGACTGTGACGGGTACAATCCAAACAAAAACTGAAATTCGGAATAATAAATAAATAAAATTGGCAAGTTGATTATCATAAGAATTCCTGAGTAAAATCCCTAAATAAAATAATTTAAAATAAAAATTAGCAATTGGATTTGTTTCCAACAAAAAAATGAAATTTAGAATAAAAACAAAATAAAATTAGTAATTTGATTTTGATATGAATTCTAAATTAAAACTTCTAAATAACTACAAATAAAATTTAAACAAAACTTAGCAAGTGGATTTGCATATGAATTCCAGCCAAAAATTTGAAATGTGAAACAAAAAAAATTGAAATTAAATTTCCGTACAATTTTGAAGGAAAATCCGTAAATATATAAATTTAGAATAACTAAATAAATTAGTAATTTGGCTTATATACGAATTCCTAAGTAAAATGCCTAAATAAATATAATTTAAAATAAAAATTAAACAAATATTCAAAAAATAATTAAATTTAGAAAAATATAATAAAATTAGCAATTTAATTTTGTACGAATTCCAAAGTAAAATCCCTAAATCACTATAATTCCAAATAAAAAATAAAAAAATTTGCAATTGAATTTGTATACAAATTTCAACAAAAAATAGAAATTCGGAGTAAAAACTAAAGAAAATTTTAATTTGATTTCTATACAATTGCAAAGTAAAATCCCCAAATGAATAAAATTCAAAATAAATTAAATAAAATTAGCCATTTGATTTATATACAACCTCCAATAAAAAAACAAATGAAATTTTACAATATAAATAAAAATTATAACAATGATAGCATAAATAGTGTTAGAGGAGACTACAAAAGAGTATAGTTTGTCCATTTGTCCAACAAGAAGAGATTAACCTAACAGGAAGCGAAGAGCCGAGGTGATGGTGGGGGAGATGAGGATAATGTCATACTGCCTACCTTAGTCGTTCAACAAAGACAATATCGTGCTATTCGCTAAAGTCATTAAAGAGAAAGGCTAGAGCCAAAGGAGTCAAGGGCCACGATGACGAGTGGTCAGCATCGGCATTGTTGAAGAAGTTATTGTCTAAATAAGCTCGATAATGGGGAAGCTTCAGCAGAGAGTAGATGAAGTTCTGCATTAAAGATGAGCTATAACGGTATGGGGCTATCAGGTAGCAAGATCCATGCCATCACTGGTAAGAGGGACGACGCCACTCACGATGGTGAGAAGATTATCCATATCGTTAGACAGAGACTAAAGCAGACATGTTGGCATCAGTGAAGATGCGAAATCACCACGGTTAGTTAGGAAGCCATAATGTTGAGGTGGCTAATGTCGAAGAAGAGGAGTGATCGACATGGGAGAAGATGGACAATAAGCATGTATGATATCATGCATGCATTTGTACAAATAGAAATATAGACAAACAAAAGCAAAGATGGAACAACGATAGGGAATAGGCTTAGAGCCACCTGAGAGAGCGTGATAGGTGTCCTTCGTAGGGATCAACGACGATTACACGTTTATGCATGTTTGATGATGCAACAATTAGCATTAAGCAACAATTGGGAAAAATATAGAAGATAACTATGTGGTGAAATATTGTATTGGAATAGGTAACAATGAAGATATTGTATTGGAATGTGTAACAACTAATTGGGATCGATCAAGAATTGTACGTGCTATTGGAGGTTATGGTAGAAAAATTGTAGCAGCAAGAAGTGATAGAAGACACACGGTTCGATAGGGTAGCCAGTGTGCGAGGGATTAAAAATTCAAGATAAGTCGTCCATAGTATATCAGTGTATGCATGAGCAATATACTGTAATACATATGAACTAATAATATAATTTGCAGAACATTAATCGGAGAAAAAAAGATAAAGATCAACGACATTTATCGTGGTGGGTCCAGATTATAATGGTCTAGATTAAAAGAAAGAGTCCATATCAAATATAATCCAAACAATAATTGGAATTCGATATAAAATAAATAAAATTAGCAATTTGATTTCCATACAATTCCTAAGTAAAATCCTTAAATAAAATAATTTAGAATAAAAGTTACACAAAAACTAGCAATTGGATTTGTATATGAATTCCAACAAAAAACTGAAATTCAGACTAAAAAATAAAATTAGTAAATTGATTTCGATATGAATTCCAAAGTAAAATCTCTAAATATCTGGAAATCAAAATAAAAATTAAACAAAAATTAGAAATTTGATTTCATATAAATTCCAACAAAAAATAAAATCTAAAATAGAAAAAGAAGAAAAATTGCAATTTATTTTCCATACAATTTCAAAGTAAAATCCTTAAATGAATAAAATTTAGAATAAATTAAATAAAATTAGCAATTTGGTTTACATATTTTCTAAGTAAAATCCGTTAATAAATATAATTCAGAATAAAAATTAAAAAATAATAACAAATAATTGAAAATTTTAAGAAATAAATTAGCAATTTGATTTCGTACAAATTGTAATGTAAAATCCGTAAATAACTATAATTCTAAATAAGAAATAAACAAAAAAAATAGCAATTGGATTTGTATGCAAATTTGAATAAAATAAACAATTGGAATTTGGAGTAAAAAAATCAATTTGATTTCCATACAATTGCAAAGTAAAATATCTAAATAAGTAAAATTGAAAATTTATTAAATAAAATTAGCAATTTGATTTGTACACGACCTTAAATAAAAACAAACAAATTTTTTATTAAAAATAAAGGTTATAACAAAGGTAGCATAAATAGTATCGGAAGAGATTACAAAAGAGTGCAATAGGTTTTATTTGTCTGAAAAAAAGACATTGACCCGCCAGGAAATGAAGAGCCGAGACGATGATGGGGAACGAGGATAATATCGTATTCCTCATCTTAGTCGTTTGATAAAGACAATGTCACGCTACTTGCTGAAATGGTTGAAGAGAGAAGCCAAAGTCAAACGAAATCGCATTGTCCGCCGCGAAGGAACATTGCAGCGCAGCAATAGCGGACAATGGTCCGAGGCCGACGAACTCAACGCTTCCAATTGGCTCTTTGCAAACAGGTCCTCCCATTTGCCATTGAATAACACCTTGTCCATCTTCGCCCGAGTAGGGGAATCTTGCTCGTTGCTCCAAGTGCAGCGGCGGCCAATCATTACTATTATAAAAGAATGTATTAATAGTCATAGCCTCATAAGTCCCTTCTCCTCCAACCGCCTATTCTTAAATTTTCATCACTCTCTACTTTTCGACTGATCAACTGATCAGAGTAGGCTTCTTTCATAGTATGATTCTCTATATATCTAATAAATTTTGTTGTAACGTACGAGCATGTGACTAGTCAGATTAAAATCCCCTGCCACCATCCAACCCCCTGAATCACATTGCCAATTTGAATCAGCTCCTCCATGAACAACACCTTCTCGTCATGCTGAGGGCCGAACAGGGACGTCAGGAACCACTCGGCACCAGAGCCTGAAGACCTGACCTTAGCTGTGATCGACCATGAGCCACATGGAATCGATCCTGACGCCAAGCAAGAATGATTCCCCCTCGGGTGCCTACCGCCGGCAAAAAGTCGAAACCATCGAAGGCACCCCCAAAGGTCTGAACAATCTAATTCTGCTAGGCTAATATATCGTCTTCGCTACAAATTTAGGATAGCAAAAGGCGCCCTGCATAATCAACAGAATGACGTAGATACATACATGCTCAAATGACTCCACTGTTCAAGATTTGGCTACTGAAGCCCATGCCTGCATAGCCCGTTATTCAACTAAAGCGAGTATTAATAAATTACAATTGTGGGTGTTCTAATGTGATATATTGCTAGTGATTATTGATTGAAACTGGTAAGATTCCGCTCATGTGGATGGCTTACTGGATAAACCATTATCCTGTGATTTAAATTTAATACTTATGATTGAATTGGTATTATAGTGAGATCCAGCTTATGTCTAGGACATCAAGGACCTTTCTTTCTCTTTTAGTTGGCTTACCAGACAAACCTGAGTCCCGTTTGTAGGCCAGAGAAGTTGCCCCTACTCCTTAGGCATGCGTGTAACATCCTTATTTCTTAGTATTGGTCCAATTTGAGCATTCTGTTTGGTACATTGCCCTCGGTTTCATAGTTTTTGGCCGAAAGCCTGCAGTTAAAACTTGAAACAAGGCTGGACATGCTATTGAAAAAGCTAGTGGCTACAGTATATGACGCATCCTCCGAAAGCCTACAGTATATGGCTACAGTATTGAAAGTTTCCAAAATCGGTGGCATCCTCTTGGATCATGGGTATTGTATAAAGTGCAGGACTAGTACGGTAACAAAGAAAGTGCCTTCAATTTTTTTCTGAAGTATTTGCCGATTCTTCACTCTCATAACTATAAAGTTATAAAAATTAAAATAAAAACCCAACAATCAAGAAGCTAAAAATCTGAGAAATGAACAATAAAATTGGCATCACCGCTACAGTAAATCGGTAATACCACTACGGTAAAATCGATAGTGCCGCTACAATAAAATCACTCGGTAACAGGAAAAACAACACTGTTCAAAACCAAGAATCTATGTAACTCTTGATCCGTATATCCAAATGACTAGAAACTTGATATGCACCTTCTCTAGGATATCAGGAACTTATTCCAATCAACGATTTTAAGAAAATCATTGCTAAAATTCTGACCTTTTTTCCATTTAAAATAAGGTTGTAATAAAATTGTAGATATATTCCCACATTTCATAGAAAGCTAGAACATTCAAGATATCGAAGCAAAAACAACTAGATCAAAAAAAATCACTCAAGAGGGTCAAGTCCAAAAAACTGGACAACTTCAAGAATTTACCAAACATGATGCCTAAATAGGTAGGATTGATTTTCATAGGATATCTCCATCACAAACACATCCTTAGCATAAAGAAAGATCAAAAAGGGGAGAGAGAAAATAAAATTCAACTAAATTAAGAGCAAATCAACCAAAACAGGAGAGATCCATAAGAGATGATCAAAGTTGATATATTGCTACTTGAGGATGAATGTTTTACAGCCACTCCACCAAAAAGACAAGCAAGTATACCATAGCACTCATACTTTTCAAACCCTAACCCTAGAACACTTGACTTCAGTATGTAAAGGTAGGATAGTTGAATAATTAACTAGCAAGTCTTCATCCTAACCTATTAAATAGACAAGGCAACCAGCCACATCTAATACTAATGGATACATGTTTTACGACAGAGACTGATTCCGTCTCCGTCGTTGCAAGCTCCTCTGTTGGATTGTTTAAGCAGGCCGTGTCTTTGTTGTGGGGGATGATGAGGTGGAGTCCTCCTGTGGGCTGTGACCGGTACCTGGTAAAACCGGTTTAGAGTGGGTTGAGGAGTAGTTCAGTGACCTACAATCATGCAAAGACATGTTCTAAATGAGGAGATCAGTCTTTAATGAATTACACAAAACATTCATACAGGACTATGGGCTGTGAGCCTGTGATCCACTCGTCAAATGACCTCTAAAGAGGCTTTAGAACTATTCCTATGGATGTGTGGCTCCCCTCAATCAAATAGGTAGGTACAAAATAGATTCGAGCGCTCCGCGGGTCATGTGAGCGATACATTCAATAGGGTCTTGGACACTGTTTGCAACATGGCAAGTGATATTGTACGTCCCGTGGATCCACAGTTCTGCACCGTCCATAGGAGGTTGAAGGAGGCACATTTTCACCCGCATTTCAACAACTGCATTGGGGCGATCGATGGTACACATGTGGAAATATCGGTCCCAGGATGCATAGTACTGAGGCACTACAACCGACACAGTTACATGAGTTAGAACGTACTCGCGGCGTGTGACTTCGATGGGTGGTTTATGTCCGTGTGTTCCAGATGGGGTGGAGCTGCCCACACCAACTTGTAGGTACGTAAGATGTGTTTTCTTACTTAAATGTATCCATGTGCACTCGGGTTCATTGACTGACAGGGCCTCCAATTGTATTTTACAACAGAAAAGTATTACTTGGTGGATTCCGGTTATCCAAACAAGGAGGGGTTTCTAGCACCTTATAGGAATCAACGGTACCACGTATCTGATTTCGCCCAAGGCGGACACCCCGGATGAAAGAACCATTTAACTACCACCACTCCTCCCTATGCAATGTTATTGAGCACACCTTCAACATTTAGAAGAATAAGTGGTGCATTCTGTTAAGCGTGCCGAGCTACGACGTAGACATACAGAAGACGGTGATTGTGGCGACTATGGCTTTACACAACTTCATCATCAACTCAGTCATGCCTAATGAGGCCACCTTCGACATCGACGATGATGAGGGATACGTCATAGGTGAGACCGAGGACACGGAGTGTCCTACGGGAAGTGTTGGGAGGTCCGACAAGCCTATGGACATGCTCCGAGATAGCATCGCGCGTGGTTTGGTAGGATGAGTTACTGTTTCCAATGTTGTATTTCTGTACTTTCTATTTTATCACGTTGTAACGCACTGCCTACGATCGTATACCCCAATTCCATTAGTCATTTACTCTCTTTCTTATGTAATGCACTCAACTTCTACCACTTGGCACTATTCATCAGCCAATATTAGTTATCAGCCTAAGCCTATACGAACACCTCAGTTTCTATAAGTCGTTTCTACCAGCTAGTACTATTCATCAGCCACTACTATTCATAAGCCACAGCCAAAAGCCACCACAAAAAAGTCTACATGAATAGCCCTGAGAGAACCACCAAACAGTATACACAAATGTCATATATGCTCCTTCCTCTCAAAAGGATATCATATATTCATATATGCATCTTCATATACAATTTACAAAGAATAAAGGGTATACATAGAAATAGCTTGACTTAGGTCACACAATATGATTAGGATATTAGGCCATTTGGAATGGCTCTACCCTAGGTTTTTTCAGCTCCAGCTCCGCACTTGGACCCAGTCAGTTGAGTTGTCATAGTTGATAGAGGAAATGTTATGCTAGGAGATTAACTCCAGATTTTAGGAGGAATATATCAAAAATTCACTACTATCCGAGGGAGAATCTTGCGTGTTGCTAGGGTGGGAGGAGGAGCTCACGCGCTGTTACTATCGCCGATCCCGAGGTCAGTGGATAGGAGGAGCTTGCTCATGACTAGGTAGGGGTAGGTGCTTGCGCCCTGTTGGGGAGGAAGAGTATCTTGCTCACTTAGGGTTTGAGAGGACGGAGGAGAGGAGAGTTGAATGGGAGTGAAAGAGGGGGTCGAGCATGTGCCCATTTTTGTTCGATGGCAATTGTGGGTAAATAACCATAAACTCTAGGGGTAATTTGGTAATAGGGGGCACAGCTACACGCGGGGAGCAACCCACGACCTTACTATAATCTGCTCCGCTCCACGAAATTTTTGGAGATATGAGCCATGCCAAACATGGACTGTATAATGAGAACAAAATTCCGAAGAACAAAAGAAATTCAAGGAGACAAAGGCTCGGAAATAGAGAGGATGTTTTACATACAATAAATTTCCTAATACCACCTCTTCGCTCCAAAGAGCAACTTTTCCCATTTGAACTTGGATGACTCAAATCAATAATTCTAAATCCGACAATTTTGTACTACATAATAACAATTCCAAATGTCACCTCCTTAAAACAATAATTCCAAATTTATCCTCAACTAAATAACAATTCTGAAATTATTGCCTAATTTATACATTCTACTACAATAGGTATGTGGGGTATGTGGAAAGTCATCCTTGTTGCATGCTAAACTACGAGGTAGCTTTCTTGATTTCTCTGCCGCCACTGCCCGAAGTCTCTTCTCATCCATTTAACAACTCAAAATGCATTTAAGACATTACGAATTTACTTATTGCGGGCATCCATTAAATATTATATCACCGAACCAATCCTTCCTCCAGCTTTATGTAGTACAAAATGCTCACCACTTTCGCTCTGACAACAAAATGAGCTGCAAATCAAGATAATTTGTCAGATATTGAGATGCTGACTGCTGGTCTAATGCAAAGCCATAAGTATAGGCATGGCACCTAATGTACAGAAAAGCTCATACCTGTTGGGCAACACAGACTAGTTGACTGTCGCCTCGAGGCGACTCTATCATGAGATCTTGTGTCTCAGGCTTTGCCTGAGGCTCTTGTTTGTCAGCTAGACTATCGAGACTGCTGCTCTTCTCAGGGACAGCACCTTGAGGGTTGCTGTCTAAAGACAAACTCTTGCGTTTCCTGCGGTTGAATGTGTATTTGATACATCTGGCACCTTCAGCTTGCATGGAAACTCCAGAAGATGCCTTCGCATTTTGTTCTTTGTCCAGGGAGCTGACGACTGAAGCATCAGCTCTGTCTGTAGCTAACTTGCAACTTTCATCCACGTTAACTTCTTTCCAGCCTGCTGAATTATTCTCTGTTGCTCTGCACTCTGGGTGGTCCAGTTGTATGTCATCTGCATCATGTTAGGCATGTTTAGGGTTCAATACACATTTTTTTTAAAAAAAAGAGCATATCATGTAAATATACAAGGTTTCTAAAAGGTACCTTCATCTCCAATTTCATTTTTGGTTGATTGAAGGGATAGTGGGGAGCTGTTCTCAGACTTAAATTCACCAGTATTGGCATCAATCGGATGCATCAAGTTTTCTGTAGTACATTGCAAAACGGGGCCATTGTTTCTGGGAGGTGTATCAGAGCGATTATTTATCATTTCAGAGCTCCGTTCACTACTGAACATGATATTCTCATTGGCTGATGATCTTAGCAGGGTGTTACCTGATTCAGGAACACTTTTGGACTCAGAACAACCAGCCTCAGAAACCCTGACAGTCTCAGATCTTTTTCTCTTTTTCATTTGCATGTTGCTGACTGCATGTACATCTTTCGGTTCAGGGGAGGCAGTACAAAGATTTAAGTCAGCATCCTTCCCACCCATGAGCAAGTTATCCTTCAGGTCAGTAAACCCCTCACCACCATGAGCGGTGGACACCTTTGGAGCTGACAGATCTTGTTCTAGTGCCTGAAGTAGCAGCAAATACCCATTTCCATCAGATGTATCAGATGATTTACATTCTGTTTTCCCATGCTCACCAGAATTATCATGCTTATAACTAGGTCTGCTTCGTCTGCCTCTCTTGCGCTTGCAGTTGGCTAGAAATTTTGTGTGAAGTATCTGTTCAATGATGGACCTTGTGCGGCATGGGTTTTTAGCAGTATCGTTTTTTCCCGTCTTCGAACGGCTATTCTTTGTACTAGCCTGCTGGCTGTTTTGTTCAAGGGAGGTATCTGCGCTTGGACTCCGCTGTTTAAGTGCATGAATACGCTGTGTACACCCATTGCGATACAACTCAAGTTTCTTATTTGTTGCCATAAATGATGCCAGATCAGAACCACAATGATATAGGTTCTCCAAGTTTTCAACAGCTCCATTCTCCTTTGCGTTTGTGCGAACACGGCAAGTGTCATCTGCAGTATTTTTATTCTTCCATGATACATTTCTGTCTTGGAGATGCATCTTAGAATGGGAGCTGATGTTTTTATTATAACCAAACTTATCATTGGTTGGAAGGCTATTTATTCTTTCCTCAGCTAAAGTTTTCCTTGTTTGCTCCAATTCAGTATTTGCTCTCTGCAGCTCAACTTGAAGGGAGGCTACAGTATTTTGAGCACCATGTAGTTCTTCTTGTAGTTCCTTAATCTTTTTAACATGCGCCAAAGATTGCGATCCTACCGCTTTAATCTGCACATGTGCAAACATGTTTAAGGCATGCATCACTTACAAATGAGATAGGGAATAAAGATACAGCTAGTTATAATTATAAACATACTGGAGTATATGATAAACAATGTCATACATTATAAGGAAAGCTCAAAACCATTCACCCCCCTCTGTTGCCTGTCCGGTCCTACAATACGTCATCCTAAGAAAATAGCAAGCGGATATGTAGTGTAATTCTGAGTTTACAAATTGCCAAATTTGCCTCAGATCACAAAATTTGTAACAACACTAAAGCATGCTTTCTCAGAACCATCGTAATTTAAAAATATTATGTCAACAAGACAATTAGCTTACCACAGTAAACATTTGTAACGTGGAGACTTTTCCCATTGCGATCTGGATTATAGCAACCCACGTAACTAATTTGGGCTTTACACAACATGAAAGTAATTCTACTGTTACTATGAACCTTCACGGTCAGAAGTTCAGAACTGCACAAATTCACTGAAGGTAGCATAAAGCAGCTGGAGACACTGTCTGTTACGGACTTGGCCCATAACATTGTCAATCTGATGCATTGCATGGAAAGAAAGTAGATACTGTACTTTTAGAAATAGTGTAGCAAAGTATAAAGAATTTCATGTCACAATGAGCTCATTAGAACAGTGGAATGGTCATAGGACACGACCATATGACAGCATAAATAATCTAATTTGAATGATCGACATTCAAAAATGATGCAACCAGTGTAAAGTAAACAATAAGATTAGGCAAACACTACAAGTCTACAATGTAGCATCTTCCCAAAACAAAAGATGGTGTGCTCTGGAAATCAACCCAAGAAAAAGTGGTTGACACAATAATTTGCAATCAAGGGCTCAGCAAAAGTTGAGAAATTGCTCTAACTCAATTTCAATCATCATTTGCAGGCCATGCAAATGCAATTTTATCTTTATGTAGTTCGATTACCCCTTGAATAAGCATAAACCGATAGGCCAGTATATCTTGTACTAGTGTTTTTTTTCCTGTTCTAATACTCTCATGTAGCTGCAAAATATGTCACCTGGCATATAAATAAATTAAAATATACTCACAGCTACATGAGCGTATTAGAACAGGCAAAATATCTTCAGCAAGTACCCAGCAGTGGCAAATTTGTAAAGCTAAGTGCAGAAGAGGGGACAATGGCAGAAACACGAGCTCATGTTTCGTAGCCTCTCTCCTACCCACGCAAAGGAACCTCCCGATTGTCCCGAAGGCTGCAACAATCAACTCAGAAAGAGGGGGGAAATCCCCTTTGAAACATAGAAGGCTATCCAAATTCTGCCGACACTGCTGCCTAAATCAAAATGCAGAAGGACGACATCGCGCGAGTTTCAGCTCCCCCAATCCGCATTTGTGAACAAGGCGAAACCCATCTCATTCGAGCTTCAAATCCGAGGCATTCAAAGGCGGAACTTGAATTGGACTTTCACCGTCAATATTTCACGAACAGACACCAGAATTCCGAACGATGCCCAAACAAACACTCCCAAATTCCTCCCCTAAATCGAGCAAGTAAAATCGCACCCACTGAAATCACAAACCGCCCGTACGCGCACACACCGGCAAAAACAACTCAACTCGAACGGAAGCACCCAACCAACCAACGCGTAAGCAAACCGAAGCAAGCGGTTCGAACGGGGGAGCGGCCTTACCCTGGCCTCCATGATGGCCTTCAGCCGGACGAGCGCGGCGACGCCGTCCTCCTTGGCCGCCGCGACCCCTCCCGCGAGCACCGCCGCGCGCCGCTCCGCCGCCAGCACCCGCGCCGCCGATTCCTTGGCCGTGTTCAGCATGATCTCCGCGTACGCCCTCCGCATCCCCTCCACCTGCGCACCCAAAAACCAACCCCATCAGCGCGGAACAGATTACGGCGGCGGCGGTACGGAAGCGGGAGGCGTCGGTTTGGGGAGCGGAATTTCACCTGCGAGTCCGCCATTTTTTGAGCGGAAAAAAATATCTGGTCTTCTGGTGTCGGGGGTGGCGGTTGGAATTTGGGCGGAATGGAATGGAGTGGGAGACGGAGGTGGGCGCGGCCGCTGCCGCCGCTGCGCTCTCTCTCAGTTTTTCAAGTGCTGTCCAAGTGGGCCAGACCTAATCATGTCGGCCCATGGTTCAGTACTGCTGATCTGATCCGAGCACGGTACAGATCCATCGGGCTATGTTTAGGCCAAGACCGTGGCATGCCGGGCCACACGGCACACCCATTTGCGTCGTGGTGGGCCTGCCGGCACGGCCCGGTCCGGCTAATATAGCTGTTTTTTATTGTTGGGTGTAAAAAATTCAAAAAAAAGTGAAAATTTCAAAAAAAATGAAAATTTTTCTATAAATAGCGAGCATTCGGCCTCTATTTTTCACACCTTAAACTTCCCTCTTATCTCTGTTTAGCTGTGAAAAATCCGGTAGTGTTTGCGCAAATTTGGCAAAATTAGTGAGAAATTCGTGCGAAATTCAGAAAATTTAAAAATCTTCAAAGAATTTTCTATAAGCTGCAAAAGAGGTAATAGTGCTATCTTATTTTAATTTTTTTGCTATTATTTATTGATTCAATAGTAAGTTAATTGTTTTTTACTGTTTCAATTTGTAGTTGATTCAATGGAGAACTACATTTTTCAACTCTCCGAATTCGGCCTCTGGGCGGAGGATATGCAATCCTTTCAAAAAGGATATCCATCCACGAAAGGTCCACATCTACAACAAACTAGAGAGCTAGAAGAAGCGACAGCCTCGGTGGCGCAGGGTCCAATCCATCCATCTTCTGCTGGCTCAACAAATGCATCCACAACCCATAGCACGGGTGCAAAAAGAACAAGAGCTACTACATCAGGAGTCTGGAACGATTTCGACAAGAAGTTCAAGACCGACAATGATGGGAATTCGGTAAGGTATGCTGTTTGTAAAATTTGTGGTAATAAATTGTCTGCAAAATCTTGGTGGGACGAATCGTCACCTAACGACATCTTTAAGCGCAAAAGAAGGCAAGGAATACAAATGCGCCAAACGCAGCTGCAATATAATCCCGACGGCTCGGTACGTACTTGGGAGTACACCCAGAGGTAGCCCGAGAATCTTTTTATAGATTAATTGCTTCTCAAGATTTACCTTTAAATTTTGGTGAGTCTAGTGCTTTTCAAAAAATATATTAGGACTGCTCAAAACCCTCGATTTAGTGTTGTATCTAGGCAGACCACAACTAGAGATTTAATTAAATATTATAACAATTGTCATGAAAAAATTGAAAGAAATATTTCATACCTGTACATTCTCTATTGTTTTGACATCAGACATATGGAGTGGTAGGGCTAGAAAGGATTATATTAGTGTTGTTGTTCATTATGTTAATGATAACTGGGTAATGGAAAAACGAATTATAGGATTTAAATTAATTAATGTTTCGCATACTGCTGAAAATATTGCAGAATGTACTATTAAAATTGTAGAAGATTTTAGCCTTACGGATAAGATTTTTTCTATAACTTTAGATAATGCAACTGTAAACACTAAGGCTATGGAAATTCTTACTCCTTTGTTTAATACTTATGCATAATCTTTCTTACTACATCAACGTTGTGCTTGTCATATTATTAATCTTATTGTTAAATCTAGTTTAAAAAGATTAAATGCTTCTATTGATTCTTTTAGGGATGCAACTTCATATATTAATTGTTCTAACCAACGAATAGCCGCATATAAGAGCTTTTGCATAGCAATGAACATCCGTCCTAGAAAATTTGGCTTAGACATACCTGTTAGATGAAACTTTACTTAAGAGTATCTTTTGAAGTGTCACCGTCGTAACACAATGGTGACGCTGCCACCGCCTCTCCTTTATCGATGCAAGTACTTTGTTCATACCCCATCCGATCCCCTCCTCTGTCTTCCTTGATGCTTGAATGGATATGATGCATGCGAAAATTATTTGCTGATGTCTTAGTTCTTGCATGTGATGCTTGGATGGATATAGCTAGGGTTATCTTGTTCTCATAAATAGGCCTGCTTTGGTTCATCTGTATTCTCTGATTACGCTATTTTATAATACAATTAGTGCAAACAGCGCAATCAGAGAATGTTAATAAACTGAAGGAAGCCTATTTTTGAATTCGATCGAAACTTATCATAGACGGTTCGTAATAAGAACCGTCTGTAATAATCGTTATCACAGACTGTTCTATTTAGGAATTATCTGCGATAATTATATTATATACGGTTCGAAACCGCCTGTAATGTACTTAGGGTATTACAGACTCATAAGTACAAACGATTCAAAAACTATTTGTGATGATGTTTTTTAATTGTTTGTGATAAGTTTTTCTGTAGTAGTGACTCTTACTGTCAACATGATCAGCTTATCCAGTTTCATGTATCAGCACCACTCACTTGTCAGAAGCATGTGCAGCAAAAAATATGTGAATTTCTTGCAAGCCAGGTTCTATATTGTCGTCATCACCTGAAAGCAAACACTGATACTATTCATACTAAATGTTGGTTTATATAAACAGAAGCATGTATTTTTTTTTGCGCAAAACAACATTTACACAAACAATTCTTACACGAAACTAAATACACAAATTCTCGGTCGTAACTGAAATCACAAATTACAGATCATTTACCTCAAGCTTCAACATTTTTATAGACCAAACCATTCAACCAGTACAAATTAACGATTTTTTACAACCTGACACAACTCACAACACAATTCATCAATCCGAAATAGCAAAAAAAATTGTTTACGACTCACAGCCCAATTTCTCATTCTAAAATACCATAAATACTCAACATCCATGCAAAGAGCTTCTTCAAATTTCATTCACCATCCTGCATAGTACCATGACCATCCAAGCACTCACACAAATTGGAGCTCAATCATTCTCTAGGCATATAGGGTGTTTTAATCGGCTGGAACTAATGGGTTTTGGCTAGAGTTTTCGGTTGAAGTGGAATAGTAACGACTGAAAAGAGTAGTTTTTTAAACAATATTTAGAAAATGACTTTTAGAAGATGCGGACGAGGAGGAGATGACGGGGCGGCGGTTAAGATGAAACTTTTCAAGACCGTAGCAATCTTATTCAAGCCCAAAACGGAATGGAATGCTCGTATTGCCACATGATCTCTTACATCTTCCTTTAGGATTGGGGTTGTAACCTGCTCCAGGTAGATTGATATCGGAGGTAAGATTAGGAGCATGGGAGTTAAATGTAGGAATGCTATCTAGAACTAGACTGGAGATACAATATGCATTTGCATATTTTATCATTAAAGAAATAAGATTTTCTACAAATTTGGAAAGAAGTATTCTACTTGTTGTAAATCTAAGTACGTACGTTGCGTGGATATTTACCCAAACAACCCATTAAGACAGGTGCACTTAGGTCTCAGACTATAAAAAAGAAAATTTGACCCCTCTACATATTGTACACACCATATCCTTGTTCCTCAAAAAGTGTCAATAAAGTGGAGACCCTGGGGATACATCTATTTCTCTCGTTTTTGTTGTTGGATTGCAGTTGTTGATCATTGGGCCGGCAACACAACTAGCTCCCTGAGTTTTTTCAAAAAGAAACTCATGCTAATTAGAAGAAAAGAAACATTCCTTTAAATTGATTAGACATAGCTCATTACTTTCAGTACTATTTTTAATAGTTATATAAGTTTATTTGAAGAAATAGAAAACTGGAAAAAATTTGTCATGTCTCAAAAACTTAAAAAGAATTTCATGTCTCAATTTATGTAGGATTTGGAATATAATGTTACTTTGTAAGAGAAGTATCTTTTTCTTCTCATATTTTGGTAAACTAGAAAGGTGGCCCCGCACACTTGAACAACATCATCATTATAGATTACTAAAATATTTTGTATAAAAAGGGTTTTTAAAATTCCCTTATAGAGTTGATGATTTATTACTATTCGGACATGTCTTAAATCATGTTCGAATAAGGACGTAAAACTGATATGAATTATTCTTATTATTTGCTACCATATTGAACAGATATGCAATATAGTTTAAATCTATCTATCTGATTAATAGTTTCTCTTCTATTTGAATAGGAAAAAAATATGGATGTGAATATCTTTTAGGATTTTTCATATAAGATGTTATCCTATTTGAAGTATCCAATTTCAAATTTGCAGTACCCATAGCAAATGCGCAGCCAGTTCGTACTATTTTTATTTATATTTCTATATAATTCTAATTATGGTTTCGAATTTGGGTATACATGTTTTAATTGATATTTTTTACTTGACAAAGGATTACGCGTAAGCACATTGCATGTTTGAAGGATACTGTTACTCCTTTCAGTCACAAAATCTTCATATATTGTGGGAAGAGTAAAGTCAATCTTTTTATTTTTGAATATATAATATCCTTTAGTATTGATGTTCAATATGTAAAGTGTTGTAGTTTCATTGGTTCCTCATTGCAATGCACCGCTAGCCTGATGTGCCGAGATGCAATGCATGCATGTCTTCCTTCTATCTCTTTGCGTTCCATGTCATATCTAGCTGGGAATTTCTAGCCTCAAAGCTAAGAAAATAGGTCCAATTAATCTCAATGGTTCCTATCATGATGCTTAAATCATTCATAATTTTGTATGCCTTGCTATAATTGGTTTAACAAATTTATATGGCAAATAATAGAACACCTATTGGGAAAAAATTAACTGAAAGTATGAGGAGAAAGTAAAAAAGGAAAATAAGACGGACTTGAACATAATAATTGGAAGCTAGCGTTAATTAGCATGTGTGTGTCATGGACGAGTAGATTTTTATGATTATTGTGGGAATTTCTAACCCTTTATAGCTAATGAAATACATTCAGCCTCACTAGATTTTACCATGACACTTAAATCACTAGTAATTTTGTATAGCTTATTAAAATGGTTTAATAAATCTATACAAAAATTATTAAATACCTATTGAGAAAAAAATTGGAAGTGGGATGGAAAATAGTAAAAAAAGGATAAGAGCACCATGCATCTCAGGCTCATGCACGACACAAGTAAGAGAAGATGCGTTATTTTTACGTCTATTCTTCTCTAACCGCTTTATTCCCTTAACTTCTTAACATTCTCCGCTTTTCAACTGAGCAGAGTAAGTCTCTTCTATAGCATGATTCTCTGTACATTCAATGAGTTCCGTTCCAACGCACGGACATGTAACTAGCATATATATATATACTATTATAAAAGAAGGAGTTGGTGGTTAGTGCGGTCTCTCCCACTTTTCCCACCTCTCTTGACAAAAAAAGATACTTTGTCTGACGTGTGGACCACCCACCCTCCCACGCCTGTGCGCCATGCCTCCCCACCCCACGAACCCATGCGCTCCTCCCCCTGATTTTTCCCTTGCCTCCTCCCCTCCCTCCTCCGCCTGTATGTTCTAAAAAAATTTACCACCCATTATCAGAACATATAGTATGATCAAATTTTAAAATCCGTAGCAACGCACGGGCATTCAGCTAGTATATATAAGTACAGCAGCTGGAAGGGCAGTGAGCCAAGGAATCATTAGAAGGGATATGCGGCCAATGCTCGCGGGACAGTTGCTGCCAAGCACAGCAGCAAAAAGGACATGGCGCTATATAATTATCACCACGGTGGAGCTCATTGTCGCTTCCGGTGAAACTCAGGCAACCCCCCCGAGTCACTAACCAGTAGTACGTATTGGATACTGGTTGGCATATTGCAAGACAATACTGCAGCCGTGCTTCTTTTTCTTTTGAAACTCAATACTGCAGTTGTGCGATGTGAATAATGCGCGTAGACAGTGGTGGATCTAGGATTTTATCGTGCCTTGGGGTAAATTGTAACAAGCTAACAGCTTAAGAACAAATGTAAATTTATACTCATACCACGGTATAATAGAAATACGCCATAAATACAAATTTAGCTTAACGCTTCAACACAAAATATAATAAGAAAAACATGACAAAATATAAACAATGCAGCCAAGTATCCATTAGCATCTCGTGCTTTCATACCATTAAGTAATGACCAGTGAGGAGGCAACCTACATAGCTAACTCTGAACAGCAATGTAACTACATATGAATTAGTCAATGTAACTACAGAACTACTAATCCCAGCAAAACTAAACCCCATAAGTAACTAATTTTCCAAATCAGGCCATGTTTCTATCTAGCTTCTCAAAAAAAAAAACTAACTTTAAAATATAAAAGTTGCAGGCAATGCAAAGAAGCTCACTTTAATTTCAACTCCATAAATTCGTGACAATAGGTTGTGGCAACCCAGCTTAATCATTCGAATGTAAACATGTCTTAAACTTTTATCCCGAGTGAATTAAACTTGTGGCACTATAAGCAATAACGCTGAAGTAAAACAAAACTTAACTACATATAATATGAGTTGATGTTTCTGAGGAGTAAGTTGTCAATTCCATATTTTTTACGTTGCCAACACAAGTAAAAAAATTTAAAAGAACAAATTTTGAGTGGCTCTAATTTCTAAATGAGCTCCACTAGATTGGCTCATTAGTTTTGTTTGCTCTGATTTTTGTGAGAACTTGTTGATCTCCGGTGCCAAAATTTAGGTTCCAATAACTTACTTTTTACACGCATTTCTTTACATGCAAAGCCACTTAAAAATCATGTTGTTGTTGTTGTACTTGAACAAGGAGCTCAACAGCTTCACCGATCGTTGTCAGGATCATTACATGAATGATTAATCGAATCGATTCCATTTGGCTGGAGTTCGCACCAACGCTACCTAGCTCTATCAACGGAAGACACAAGCTACACAAGATTGAGTCGAATCCATGCCAAACTTAGGTGCACCTAGGATATGAACAACAATTTTGCACCCTAAGTTTACTGACTGAGCTTAGACCCTTTAGAAGGCGGAATGTACTGGCCCAAAAATCCATTCCTCGGAAAGCATAATGCAATCGCATAATCAAGAACAGATGCGATTGTGCAGATTAGGAGAAGAGGGGAGTTAGATTCTGAACCTGAACAAGATGGGTCGCCTTGAATCTGGCGGAATAGAAACTCTTGAGGCCAACCTAATTGGTGGCGGCGTCAGCCCCTCCGCGCCGCCTTCGGTAGGATGATAGGTTCCTGGCTTTGCTGCGCTGCCACCCAAAGAGAAAGGTATTGCTGACAAGAGGATTGGAGGGGAGATGGAAGCAGCAACCGACTAGTTGACTCGTCGGCGCTCCATCGCTCGCCGACGCTTGGCGGTGAGGTTGAAGCTAGGTCTCTCTCGACCGAACTAGCGACTGTGGCAAGAGTTAGCCACCCACATGTGCTGGTAAATGATGTTGGCGCTGTGGGCTGGCCGCTGATGAATAATGTTGCGCTCTGGGCTTGGCCCCAGCTGTCTCGGGCTGAGCCACTCAACTATTAAATTTTTTGGACCGTATTGAAATATTATCACTACTAATTTTGTTGAATCTTGGGCTACAGCCTACCTAGCCTGAGGCCTAGATCCATCTCTGCGGATAGAAAGGCCAGGGGCACTAGTCTCATCAGATGTGACAGTCGTCGCGGGGGTCATCAATAGGAACTTCTCTCCTAAGAGCAAGTACAATAATATAGCTAGCTATTAGCTACAATACTTCTCCACCTCATATGTAGCTAGCTGGAGAAAGTTTGATACAACAAGATATCTATTACATTGGCTATATTGAAACACATAATTATTAGAAGTAAGTATGGACAGCAAATCACTAGTAATCATCATCTCTGTAGTCATGTATGTTGGTAGTGTATTCAACCATTCACCAGATCAACCACTTTGCTTCAGTTCAACATGCCAAAGCAACATATTCAGTTCAATAAACTGAAATTAGTTGACAATTTAACAAGTCTTCTCTACTTCTGATCTTCCAATTGCATGAAACTGACACTGACAATAAGCAAAAGCACTACTCAATTAAGGATTACAACCCAAAACACATTAAACTGACAATGACAATAAGCAAAAGCACTACTCAATTAAGGATTCCATAGACTGCTGTTGATAGTACTGGCTGCATCCTTCCTTTTGTTCAGACAAAACACCGGTAACCATTGCATCAAGGCTTCCATCGACTGCTGACACCTGAAACAAAAAGATGAAAAGATAAGTTAAGATACTCACATCTGACAGAAAATAGGAAAAATGTATATGCTTAGTATAATACCATGATTAAGAATGATGCATATTGCCAAATCGATGCCAAATGTGCTCAACTAAATCATTTTTTAGCTGGGTATGTACTGAGCGGTCACGGATAGAAGCTTTTCTACATAGCACATTGGCAAAAACAGGATTACCACCACTAATTACTTCAGGAGGTAGAACCATAGATGCACCTAGATTGTCATTCAAGTCAATTGGAATAGTAACCTCCTCTCGCTCATCCTCAACTATCATATTGTGGAGAATTATGCATGCTTGCATAATTCTCCCAACAACCATGCGTTTCCAGGATTTTGCTGGACGTCGCACGATATTGAAATGAGATTGCAATACCCCAAAAGCACGCTCCACGTCTTTCCTTGCCCCTTCTTGACATTGGGCAAACAACTTATGCTTCTCCGTTTGGGGCAGCGGTATCGTCTTCATGAAGGCAGCACATTCAGGGTATATACCATCAGCAAGGTAGTACCCATTGCTATACTCTTTCCCGTTGACGACAAATTGAACTTGTGGAGCTTCCCCTCTCAATGATTCAAGGAATAATGGGGACTGATTTAACACGTTAATGTCGTTGTTAGACCCAGCAACACCAAAAAATGAATGCCAAATCCAAAGATCCTGCGTAGCAACGACTTCAAGGATGATTGTAGGCACTCCATGGTCACCACGGGTGAACTGACCCCTCCAAACTCTTGGACAGTTTTCCCACCGCCAATGCATGCAATCTATGCTACCTAACATCCCAGGAAAGCCACGTGATTCACCGACAAGAAGTAAACGCTCCATGTCCTCACATGTGGGGCGCCGCAAGTACTCCGAGCGAAAGATCTCAATCACCCCTTGTGCAAATTTTTTCTAAGCACTCCAGTGAGGTGCTCTTGCCAATCTTAAAGTACTCATCAAGAGCATCAGCTGAGGTGCCGTATGCGAGCATGCGGATTGCTGCTGTACACTTTTGCAACGGTGAGAGCCCTATGCGTCCAGAACAGTCAGCCCTTACAGTGAAATAGGGTGACCACTGACTTAGGGCATCCACAATTCGAAGAAAGAGATTTCTTCGCATACGGAATCTTGTACGGAACATCCTATCATGGTACAATGGCTCTTCTGCGAAGTAGTCAGCTACAAGGCGTTGGTGGGCAGCGGCATGATCTCTCGGAATGGTAATCCTTGAGCCACCTCCTCGCTGAGATAATCTAGCCATAAACTTGGCCCTGATCTTGGCCAAAATGTGCGTAGCAAAGGAATCTATCACATTCTGCTCAGCTATATACTATCTAATGATATTGGATGGCTGCTAGGTGAGCATGCTTCTGAGCTTGCAGCATCTCACCCCGACCTTCCTTTGCACCATTTACAATATCTTCGAACCTACGGAGATCATCTTCTATGTCTAGCATGGAAGCTTGTGCCTTGCCTTTTCCCCTGCCGTTGCGCGATGCCTTAGCTGCCTTGGTCCCTATTGGTCGTGGGATATCTTCAGCATTATCAACAGTGTATCTAAGTTCTGCCACACCAACCTCACCCTCAAACTTTCTTTTGTTTGACTTGTCAACACGGTCCAGATACGCATGCCATTTTGGTTCATTGCGAAGCACATTCCAACAATGCATAAACATAAATGGACCTTCGTTGTTGTTTGCCTCATATAATTTTTGTGCCTTTTCCATTAGGTCCACATCAGATTCTCCACTAGCATATAATGAGTTGGCCTCCTTCCATGCACCGCAAAACAACCCAACTTTCTTCTTGATTTTACCAAAGCGATCCTTAATGTGCTTCATTTGCCTTGTCCGGTTTAAAGGGATAGAGCTATTGTAGGCAGTAGCAACTCCCTTCCAATATTGGTCGTTCTTCTTAAAGTTTGATTCAATTGGATCATTTGAGTTGTTCAACCAAGCTCCTACCTGCATTGTTAGAAAAAAGTGTTCAATTAGAAGTAGTAATGGTATGATCATGCACGACATTATCAAACCAAAACAGAAAAGCCACACACCAATTTTAAGTCCTCGTCCTTTGTCCATGCCAATCGCTTTTCAGTCCTCGTGAGAACTCCTTGATTATCCCCATTATTTTTCTTATCATCATTGATTGGCTGGGACTGACTCCCTGTATCCATATATTTTGTAGGGTTACTAAAATAACTAAGAAAACCACCGGGCGGACGAGATTCAATTCCCCTGCGAAAAAATAGAAAAAAATAAGTTCATTCTCAGTTACTAAGTTGGGAAAGCTTTGATCCTGTACAACTTTTTAAATCACAATGTTATGAAAAGTTTTTGCTCTGTCCAATGTAGTTATGCAGTACAAATGAAAAGCAGATGCAGATATAAAATGTGAAAAAAAAACACATGCTCATCCGTAAGACTGTCTTGTTCTATCTATGAGAATGTACATCTTCACGTTTCCACCAAAATTCATAAGAGGCCCAACAGCAAGACAACTTATTCATTCACTATAATCTAAAAACAGATCAACACACTTGTTATACTGGCAGTAAGCAACCGAGTCTTCAGATCAAAGTCATGCAAGAGGGATTCTGATTTTTTTTTAAAGAAAAACTCAACTAATTTAGCACGTACAATGTAATAAGCGCTGATCTATTAGGAAATAGCGGCATCTACCGATTCACAGATCAATAGTTCACACATACGCACCATTCTTGTAGATCAATATTGCCATCAGCTTTATCGGACATCTTGGGAGGACATGCATTGCTGCCACTATTGCTCGCGCTAGCCCACCAGCCTGGCATGGGAAGCGGCCGGATCTGTGACACGGTGAACAAGCTTGGCGCAAATGAGCCTGGGAGTTGTGGTGGTGGCATGGGGAACCAAGGGGGATACAAGTTCGGCGTTGATGGAGGCGGAGATTGCCGGGTGGCCGAAGGCTCTGGAGCCACCTCCCTCTTTGACCGAAGAGGCATCAGCAGACCACGCCGGGCAAACGAATCGATGCGCCGGTCCAAGAAATCGCCGCTGAGGATGGTGGGTTCGCAGGGAGATGGACAGGCGACGACGAATCCCTCCTGCGCAAGCAAGCAGAATATGGCTAGGCGACGATGCCCCTCGTGCAGAAACTGGAGAGGCGGTAGAGGATTTGGCGCGCAAGGGTTGGCGGCAAGCGGCTTTGCGTCTTGCGCCGCCGCATACGAGGGGAAATGCTGCTGCTAGGGTGGGAAAATATCGGTGGCAGTGACTTTCTTGTGTGCCTTGTATTGAGGGGTAAATCGCTGCGGCTAGGGTGGGGAAAATGCTTGGTGGTGATCGCTGGTGCGCCAAACGCCAGCCTTATCGCCAACGCTGGCGATACAACGGCTATAACTCATGTTTTTGCGTGATATCGCTCGGTGATAATTTTATCGGCAGCTACACTCTCTCTCCTCTCTTCTCTTCCTTCCAGCTAAGCATTTTCTGATATGGCATACGCTTGTAGCCTGCCTACTCAGCTTATTGTACCTGCTCTAACCCGCAGCCGTCGCTGGTTGCCATTGAGTGCAGCTTGGCTGATGTGCAACGATGGCAGCCTGGAAACACAAATTCTACGGCATCTAGTCACCTGGAGAGAGAGAGAGAGAGCTCCCCTCGTTCTAGATTAATGCCGGGGACTGCTGACAACTACACAGTTTTCCCGAACACCTTCGACGACGAGAGCGCGAATTGCCACATGGCCCACATTGCTAGTCTCCTGACAACGATTTGTTCCTATGCAAATTTTCCACACGTCCAGTAATTGTTGATTTTTTTTGCTCATGGAGCCTTGGCTTGTTTTTGTACCTATGGCATCGAAAGAACTGTTTTTGTGCAAATGGCCCCATCTCGACCGCGAGACTCAGGAAACCGCCGCGTGTCATTTTCGCGGTCGGGGAGCGCAGCCATGTGGCTGGGAAGCGCGGACATGCGGCCAGGGATGCGTGGCGTGGAAACCAGGGGGCCCACGCGGACAGTGCTCCCTGACATTACATTCTTGGCCCTGATTGTAATTGCAAACGGACATGCCTTTGCAGCCAGCACATCCCATGCTCTCAGGATTAGGGGTGCAAATGGGTTGGGTTAATCCCGACCGATCCGAAATTGAATTCGATTTGTACCGAAACCGGGAAGAAAATGGAAAATCCGGTCGGATCGGATACCGGATTCGGATATTACGTGTCGGATTCGGTACCGAAATCGGGATAGCAAATATCCGACCGAATTGCTTCGGTATCCGGATATTCGGATAGTATCCGACCGGATATCCGGAACCCAGTCCCACGCCACAGTCCAGTCTCCTCGTAGCGTCGTCCCCTTCCCTCAATCTCAGGCTCTCAGCAGATCTGGCCGTCCTCCTCGCCATTGCCGTCGCCCACCTCGCCTCCGCCGTCCGCCCGGTCTCCGATGCGCACAGATCCGCCTCCGCCGAGCTCTTCGCCGCCTCCCCAGACGGATCCATCGGCGAGTAAGTTCACTAACCACTTACCAACTCCGCCGTCTCGCCCGATCTCCGCCGTTCTTCCCATGGCGCATTCTTGGTAAGGCGTGCAAGCTTGCTGTCGAGAAGCTAGCATCCCCCTCGTTGTCGTCCGCTAACGATCATTCCATGCGTCTAGATCGTGGCGTCCTCGGATGCGATGTCGATGCTTGGCGTTCGATGTGGGTGCTAGATTTAGAGATCTTGCTGTTGCTGCCGGGATCCTCTTGTTTGATGGTGTTCTGAGATTCATTCTTTGTGGTAGGATGTTGTGGTGAGGCTTAAGGCAGTGATCAAGGACACTAACCCATTCTTTGAAATTCTACTATTCTCTGGGAGGGCTGCTTAGCATCAATGTTTCTCCCTCTAATGCACTTTCTGGTTGATATGTTTGTTTTGCATGATCACTACTTTTTGTTGTTGTCTGAGTTTAATGGGGTAGTTGATGATATCTTGTTGTTTTTACAGGAACAAGGCCATAGTGTTGAAGTGTACTTGCATTTGGGATGCATTGGTTGCTAGTTCATTTTTGTCTAGTTGTCTAATTTCTCCACACTCTTTTATTATGGAGGTTATGAATAGTGAACTAGTAATCAGTGTCAATGTCTTTGTGAAGCCTTTTCTCTTCACCAGGGAGATCTCTTCTAATACATAGCAATAATGTACTGCCACAGGTATCGCTCTAGAAGCATTGGCGGAGTTGTTTCACCGGCGATGCCGAGGTTGATCCATCCATGGTGTGTATATGCTCTCTGCTTGAGTAATTACGTTAACTTGTCATACTTTTCATGTGATTATCTTCCTTAAGCGTAAGTGATAAAAACATATGGATAAGCTGTATGTAGTATATCTTGTGTTTGGAAGGGGGATATGGATTATCTTCCTTTAGTGTAAGCAATCAGGAAGTGTGGGTAACCATATATAGTTATATACCACGTTATGAAGCCTTGAAAAGAGGAAGCGCTTAATTGTACGTAAGTGAAAACCCGTGTCTTCCTTAATTTTAATGAGAAGACATTATTGAGAATGTTCCTTTTTGTACATCCGTGTTATCCGTCTATATTATCCGCTTCCGATCCATAACCGGTATATATCCACCCTGATGATATCATATTCGAGACTCGAATATTCGAATTCAGTATTCAGATCCGGTCTTACCGTATCCGACTTGAATCAGGGAAAAATATGGGTTAGGATACGGTTTAAGCGATATCCGTTCGAATCCGATCCGATTGCACCCCTACTCAGGATGCGTACTGGTTTAAGAAGGGTGATGCTAATATTACATACTCCATGGAAATTGGAGGTACAGCTATCCTTATTTATTTTAATCTTGGAGGCACAGTTTACAAGAATCTGGTAAACTGTAATCTTGGAGGCACAGTTTACAAGGCAACTTGTCCCTCGTGGGCCCCTGGGTTTCCGCGCCGGCACGATGGCAATTCCCATGGTCCCAGGCCACATGTCCGCGCTTCTCGGCTGCATGGCTGTGCTTCTCGACAGCAGAAATGACACGTGGTGGCCTCCTAGGGTCCTGCGGTCGCGACGGGGCTATTTGCGCAAAAACGTTCGCCCAGTGTCACAAATGCAAAAACACGCCGACAGAAGGCCTTGTGAGCAAAGAAATTCGTAATTGTCTACCCGTAAAGACATATATGTAGGCGTACCCTTCAAATCGATACTTGACACCATGAACTAAGGAATCATTTGTATTGACTTTTGCTGACAGTTTTTGAATGTAGCTGATAAATAGTAGTGGCTAATAGGTAGTAATGGCTAATAGAAGCGGTTTATAGAAGCTAAGGCGTTCATACTGACTTATGATTTTTGGCTTTTTGCTGAGTGTATTATGTAAGAAAAATGGTGTAATGAAAGACACTATAATATTCAAACTGTCATGCGACTTACAGAATTGTGACATAATAAAATATATAATGTATTACAACATACAAAAGCAAAGTAGTGGCTGATAGAAATAACTTCTAGAAGGTAAGGCGTTCATATTAACTTTGACTTCTCTAATCAAAAGACAGAAGTCAAAGCGAATACGAGCAAACCCTAAGTTGCTTAGAGCTTAGTGTGTTACCGTTCTACTCCTCGATAATCATAGTTTGGAATGAGTTAGGGGTGCAAACGGGTCGGGTTAATCCCGACCGATCCGACACCGAATCCGATTGGTACCGAATCCGATTGATACCGAATCCGGAGAAAAAATATGTGTTAGGATATGGTAACAGCAATATCCGTCCCGAATCCGATACGTCTTCAAGTTTGATTTCAGGTTAGTGCTACTATTTGACGTTTTATTTTCTTTTGCAATGGTAAAATAAAATCCTCCACGTCAGCTATTAAGTAGTAACATCAAGTTCTTGACAGTACGTCCTCCTACTTCATTTGTTGTACTGCATGCATTCCTTACAAACAAATAGGGATGCAAACGGCTTGGGTTAATCCCGACCGATCCGGCACCGAATCCGATTGGTACCGAATCCGAAGAAAAATATGGGTTAGGATATGGTAACAACAGTATTCGTCCGAATCCGATCCGTTTGCATCCCTATGAACTAAGGATCCATTTGTATTGACTTTTGCTGACGGTTTTTGACTGTAGCTGATAAATAGTAGTGGCTAATAGGTAGTGATGGCTAATAGAAGCGGTTTATAGAAGCTAAGGCGTTCATACTGACTTATGGTTTTTGGCTTTTTGCTGAGTGTATTATGTAAGAAAGACGGTGTAATGAAAGACACTATAATATTCAAACTGTCATGCGACTTACAGAATTCTGACATAATAAAATATATAATGTATTACAACATACAAAAGCAAAGTAGTGGATGACAGAAATAACTTCTAGAAGGTAAGACGTTCATATTAACTTTGACTTCTCTAATGAAAAGACAGAAGTCAAAGCGAATACGAGCAAACCCTAAGTTGCTTAGAGCTTAGTGTGTTACCGTTCTACTCCTCGATAATCATAGTTTGGAATGAGTTAGGGGTGCAAACGGGTCGGGTTAATCTCGACCGATCCGGCACCGAATCCGATTGGTACCGAATCCGAAGAAAAAATATGGGTTAGGATATGGTAACAACAGTATCCATCCGAATCCGATCCGTTTGCATCCCTATGAACTAAGGATCCATTTGTATTGACTTTTGCTGACGGTTTTTGACTGTAGCTGATAAATAGTAGTGGCTAATAGGTAGTAATGGCTAATAGAAGCAGTTTATAGAAGCTAAGGCGTTCATACTGACTTATGGTTTTTGGCTTTTTGCTGAGTGTATTATGTAAGAAAGACGGTGTAATGAAAGACACTATAATATTCAAACTGTCATGCGACTTACGGAATTGTGACATAATAAAATATGTAATGTATTACAACATACAAAAGCAAAGTAGTGGCTGATAGAAATAACTTCTAGAAGGTAAGGCGTTCATATTAACTTTGACTTCTCTAATCAAAAAACAGAAGTCAAAGCGAATACGAGCAAACCCTAAGTTGCTTAGAGCTTAGTGTGTTACCGTTCTACTCCTCGATAATCATAGTTTGGAATGAGAATATGCATGAGCTTCTACTTGCTGCGGTGTTGCAAACATATAGCCATATACTTTTGGGGAGCGCTTTTCTCTGGAGACAGCCCCCTCATGTCGTCCGATCGCTCACTGTAGCACAGACGGATGGCATCGGGACAATCCCCACGTAGGAATATCCCCAGATAAGTTCTATCCTACTTTTGGAGGTCCATGCTTGCAAGTTAATTAAAAGGCCCGCTCTAAAGAGATTAAACTTCTGACCTTAACTTTTTAGTGTTTGGTTAAAATTATACTATAGCGACTGTTAGATTTTCTGAATCATTCGATTAAAAAAATAAAAAAAAACATATGTTATATCGTTACAGACAATGCAAAGAAATAAAAAAGCTAAATAAACCAAAAACCGACATAAGTCAATTAGAAGCCGATATATTTCAAGTGAATTCTACCTTAAATAAGCCAAAAATAAATAAAAACCAGAAGTTAAACCTAGGGGTGAAAACGGATCGGATATTTCCCAACCGACCGACCGCCGAATCCTAGTCGGATCGAATTCGGATATTTATGTCAGATAATTATCGGATTCGGAGTTGGATTCGGATAGTTGTTTTCGGATACGGATTCGGATTCGGAAAATAACTATCCGACGGATACGGATACTATCCGGAATTTTATCGGATAATACCCGGATATATTTTTCGGATATCCGGGACTCGGAGTCGGATTCTCGGATTCGGATAGTCGGATCCATCACAATTACTCTTTGGTGGTATTGTCCAGTTGGAGAAGCCTTTTGTATATACCTTTTGTACCAGTCTATGTATGTTTTTTGTTACATTAGATTACATTACATTTTCTACCAGTCTATATATGCATAAACTTGCTGATCACCCCAAGGTGTTCCACAAAAAACTGCATGTTTGCATGTGGGGTTTGATAGTTTTTTCAACCAATTTATTACATTATATTTTCTACCGTCTATATATGCCTTTTGTATTCCTATGTAATATCCGACGAGATATTCGTTATCGTATTCGCATCTGCTCCATATTTGTTCCGTATCTGTGACCGATACTATCCGGATTCGTATTTGTATCCGGCACTATTCGTATTCGACTCCGAATCCAAGAAAAAATATAGAATAAGATATGGAATAAGAAATATCCAACCGAATTCGACCTATTTTCACCCCTAGTTAAACCCATTTAGAGTAGATCAAATCGTTCTCCGTTTCTGCTATCCTACCACCCGATCGATGCAAGCTAGTTACGAGTAGTAACATAATACATACCACCCTTCTTTTTACTATTACACTCTTGCCCATCACCCTAAGTTGTACGTATGGGAGAAAATCACATCATAGTACAGTAAACTCGCACCATGATTTACATCAACATCAAAAATTCAGGTTTACATCAACATCAAAAGTTCAGGTTTACATCAACATCAAAAATTCATAGCACTAGGATTGTGCCCGCACATTGTTGCGGTAATTCTACAGTCAAGTGCAAAAAACAGTGGAATCACGCAACGCACGCCGCTGGTGTGCTATCTCCGTTTGCAATTTAGTGTTTAAAAATTATGTTATCGAATTTTGCTCCATAGAAACTTGTTGATTGCTCTAGATGCATGATAGAGTGCCATTTAGATTTAGTACGTTCTAGATATATGCTCTACTGAGTTTTTTTTCCATTTGTGTTCGTTGGATGAGAATCGGATGGTAACAGGCGAATGTCATGATGTGGCACTCTTCTTTTCGGCTTGACTTATGGCTTTATCATTTCTCTAAAATAAATAAATAGGATGATTTTTTCGTCGTCGTTTCGAAGCGACTTATCGGGACAGACTTTTTTGAATCTTGACGAGGATAGAATAATTCTCAAATTATTACGTCACTATATCCACCGGATATACCCTTTATAGATAAGGGAGAAGATTCACAAAGTAATCATAAATCATTCTTCGGCTACTCCCATGATAGCAAACTCTTCTACGACCATGAAGTCGTAAGTCCTTCCACGACTACTTTGTGGTCGTAAACTCTTCTACGACCATGAAGTCATAAGTTCTTCTACGACTACTCCATAGTCGCAAACTCTTCTACGATCATGAAGTCGTAAGTCCTTCTACGACTTCTACGACTACTCTGTGGTCGTAAACTTTTCTATGACCATCAAGTTGTAAGCTCTTTTACGACCTCATAGTCATATGCAGTCCTACAATCAGTGCGAGATGTTGCTTCAGCAAGGTGCTTTTTTTTACCACGGCCTCTGCAAATTGGTCGAAAGTGGTCAAGGCGATACGCATCAAGAGATTAGTTAAAAGAACTCGTCGAAGATAAAATTTTCATACCTGATAGTTGAGTATCGAGCAACTTTATTATCTCATTTTTCTCTTTATTGGTACGAGTAACACTTTGGTTTTCTCTTCGACCTCAATACGAGACTTACAACTCAACCCCTTTTCCTATTAAAAGAAAAGAGTTAAAGGAATACAAGACAGATAACCAAATAGGCAGCCTAAAAAATTCAGGACTTGCTATCTATTTTCTCCTGCAAAGCTTTGGATGTAGAGTTAGCCTTCAAGAGGTTTATTGATAATGTACAGTTTTCCATCTTTAGACTTTATGAATCGGCCTTCTCGTTCTCAAGTGCAGCAGCCAATAATTCCACGTCAAGCTTAGACCTATAAGGGTTAAAAGCAAACATGAAATGCTAGACGTGTGGTCAAGACAGAATTCGACTACGTGAATCAGTAACTTACAATGCCGCTACTTTCTTAAAGAGTTGGACATTCTCTTGTCGTAGGAGCACGAGCTGTCTGTGGTACTCAGCCATAGTTGTCATGTCTTCCAAAGCTCTATGGATAAAGAAGGATAGTGAGAAATAAGAAAAGACCGGATATGAACGTTCAGGTTCTCGATACCTACATTCATACTCCTACAAGCAAAACTTCTGAGCACTCGCCCGGAATATTTGAGTTGGTCGAGCTCGTCGACCTTGTTCCACCACACCTTCTTAAGACGTTCATTGTCGAAGATGTACCCTTTATTCAGAAGGTCTTTAGGGTGTGGAACTTGAGCTCGATTATAAGAAGATCCCGTTACAAAAGGAGGGTTGAAAAATGAAGAGAAGAAGTTAGGTTGTTCTTCCTCTTCTTCTTCTCTGACAGTACATTCTCGAAAGTGAAGAGAGACATCCTCGGTGATCTTCTCTTCAACGTGATGGTCGGAAGGATCTTCGACCCCTTTATCAACTTTGGTAGAAGCCCCAATTACTACTGTGGTTGACTTTTCGACCACCGTCTCCACCATCTTTTCGGTCACTGGCCGAGATGTAGGGGTCTATCCGGGTAAGATCTTTGGGAGCCGAATTCCACAGACTGTTCTTCTCTGCACCCTTTCCCACGAAACACAAGTTGTCATCACTGGTCGTCTCCCAATAGAACCATCTTTTCTTCTAGTTCATCTATGATGACCTACTGTACATTGGGATATACAACTCTGTCTTCCCATCATGGAGCTTCAGAGTGCAGCTTCCTACAACTCAAGTTTGCTAGCTTAACTCGGAATAGAACCAGAGGAGCTCGAGGTCTGGTGGAATTCCCAAATACACCTCACAAAGATATACGAATACGCTAAGAATTGTGATCGAATTGGGGGCTAAGTTCACCAATTCGACCCTAAAGTATTCGAGCATTGTTGTGAGGAAAGGATGAGCAGGGAGACGAAGGCCACACTCACAGTAGGCCTGAAACACCAGAATCTCTTTGGGCTGTTGGCTGGAATTTAGGCAAGATTGCGGGAAGGAGATGATTTGGCTGGCGGCAAAGAGCTCAAGTGAGTTGGAGCAGACAGGGAAGGAGACCAAGAATTACCTCATGGTAAGTTTTTATAACCATGTGAGTCGGTTACTCACCTCGGGAACCGAAAGATTATCTCGAAAACCGATTTGACGGACACAACAACGAAAAAACAATTGGGTTTTCTCTTGTTTTGAAGTTCGTCTATCTTTATAACTCAAGTGAAATTATCTTATTGCCCAAGCTTTTTTTCTAGTCGATAAGAATCGAAAAGGCTTTGCTTTCAATCATTTTTTCATCTACGACCACTCATTATTTCTCAAGTAAGTTACTTTTACTTGAAGTTAGGGGGCTAGATGACGAAGATAGAATAATTCTCAAATTATTACGTCACTATATCCATCGGATATACCCTTTATGGATAAGGGAGAAAATTCATGAAGTAGTCGTAGGTTCTTCTTTGGCTACTCCATGGTCGCAAGCTCTTCTACGACCATGAAGTCATAAGTCCTTCTATGACTACTCCGTGGTCGCAAGCTCTTCTACGACTATGAAGTCGTAAGTCCTTCTACGACTACTCCGTGGTCGTAAGCTCTTCTACGACCATGAAGTTGTAAGTACTTCTACGCTACGACTACTCCGTGGTCGTAAGCTCTTCTACGACCATAAAGTCGTAAGTCCTTCTACGACTACTCCGTGGTCGCAAGCTCTTCTACGACCATGAAGTCATAGTCCTTCTTCGGCTACTCCGTGGTCGTAAGCTCTTCTACGACTATGAAGTCATAAGTCCTTCTACGACTACTCTGTGGTTGTAAGCTCTTCTACGACTATGAAGTCATATGTTCTTCCACGGCTACTCTATGGTTGTAAACTCTTCTACGACCATCAAGTCGTAAGCTCTTCTACAACCTCATAGTCATATGCAATCTTATGATCACTTTGTGATCGTTGAGTATTCTGCGATTTCTATATCCCCAATCGACTTGTTAAACGACGTCTTACTACATCGTGGAGGCATCTGATAAAGCGGTTAGAACGTGTGTTTATCTAATAACCGCACACGATCTCTCTCTAACAACAACCGCTGTATGGCGAACGGACCACTACGTCTCTTTGACAATAACTTCCACCAGATGGTTATCACCCGAAGCGTTAAGGCATCTTCTAGCGCGGAACAACGGCCGTCGCTTCGTTAGCTATTTAAAGGTTAACATCAGGGGAAGAAGGGAAGCAAAGCCAGATTAGAGATAGTGCCGTCTTTTTTCCGCATTAGACTCTTGTAATAATTTTCCTTTGATTAGTAATCACACAGGACATAGTTAGGAGAAAACCTAAACCTGGATAAAAACTCCGATGTCCCTGTTCCGTAAGATCATAGCTTAGTCTTCTGATAAAATCCCCGAATATAAATAAATCATACGAAGATCGGTATTAAAACACCGACAAAACTGTTTATCGGTATTTAGTTCATTCATATAAACATTCGCACTAGAACTAAAAACTATAAGGTGCAACTGAAAAGAATTCACTCAAATATTATCGTACACACTCCCCACTCAATCTCATCTGCATTTTTTCTTGTTGCTGATGTAAAAGGTTTTGATAGATAAATATTCGAAAGAGAAGAAGACATTGTGAAAAACAAAATAGGAACGAAATTCAAATTAAGGTGTCTAGAAGAAATCGAAACATGGAATATACATTTGAGGAACGACGTATGGAGAAACTAAAGGAAAAAAAAAACTAATTTTACCTTGTCTAGTAGTGGTCTTGGCATCCTGGCGACTACTCGTGTTCACATGCGTAGGACACAAGACATAATTGAGAGAGTGATCAAATCCTTATCATTACTATTATAAAAGAACAAGTTAATGATTGTAGGTTCATTCTCTTCTAACCGTTTATTCTTTTAACTTCTCATCATTCTCCACTTTCCAACTGATCAGAGCAACTCTTTTCTATAGCACAATTCTCTATATATTCAATGAGTTCTGTTACAACACACGAATACATAACTAGTTACGGAGAAGTGGCTGAGTGCATCTCTCTCGCTTCCGACCACTTGCTCCCTGATTGTTTCTTTCTAATCATGCCTACCGAGGAGACAGCCTTCCCTACTTCGGCTCTTTCCTGATATTTGCACTCCGGAAGCTCGTCGTGCAGTCGAGTGCTCCATTCACTATTGACGAAGCATCAAAGCCCTTCAATGGCAAATCGAACGGTAACAGAATATGAGATCACATGGCAATGTACTCGAAAGCGATTGCCGAGCTGAGCATACATGTATCACAGTCACCGCTACAAGAATTTCTTTACTATTTAAAAAAGACCTAGTTGGTTGTATGTTCGCTTGCCTGTCATCTTCGCACGTAGCTGCCTCGCGCAAATTTTCCTCATCTCATTTTCCCCAAGTCCTCCCCACGTGCCCACGGGCACACCGTAAATTACATTTGAGTAAATCTTAGCCCTTTGATTTTTGGAAGAAGGGATCAGATCGCAGTTGTGGCCAAATGGACGGCACATCACGGGTCCATCCAGACACGGCCTATTTAGATATAAACCTGTTTGGCATGTTACCTAAATAGATCATATCATGCCAGCCCATGGGTTGAGACGCCGACCTAAGTATAATCCCATAGCCTCATAGGTCGTGCCAAACCAGCTCGAAACCATTAGCCTATTTGGTCGGCTCAGGCACAATTAGCTTATTTGATATGAAAATTATATATATATATATAATTTTAAAAATACAAAATAAAATTATTTTTACTTATAAAATTAACCATATAAAATTTAAAAATATAAATAAAATAATATAAATATTAAAAATAGAATAGTCCTAATGGATTGTGCCAGACTAGATTGTGCCTAGGCCATGTCGGGCTAGGGTGACGGCCCGTGATGATTCGGTGGTGGGTCGTCTCATACCTGAGTCAGACCAGTAGAAATGTGCTTTGAGCCAGCTAGGCACGTCCTACTCTATCATATCCAATGTTTGGTGTATGCTTCCGTGCAATAATGCTACAGTTTTCGTCCAGAAAATTGTTGCTACAGTAAAGTTGGTGCTTTGCTACAGCACACGCTATGGTACGTAGTCATTTGCAGCTTTATCTCTGTGTCTTGACAAGTTAAATTAGAGTATCAAATATCAGTCAGATACCTGTTGGAACATCTACTGAGTAAGCCTTGTCAATGGGAGGCAAGAAATTATTACTGGACTTGTTGGCAAATGACAACGCTGCAAAGTTTTTTTTTCTGTTTTTACGCTGCCGTAGCATGAATACCCGGTGCTTGCAAGGAAACGGAACCTAGTTGTTTGAAACGTAGGTTGACACGTACGTAAGTGGCAAACTCATGCACCCTGCCAATCAAATGTACATGGTCGCTGAAGCTCTTATGGCTTTTTGTGAATTCGATACGTATAGCATGGACTCAAATTAGTGAAACGTAAAGCGTTTGCGATGAAAGTACGCATATTTGGTGACACGGAGAAGCCTACGACAAACCCAATACGTACAAAGAAAGGTAACCAAGTGGTTTGAAATGCACATTAACACGTACTTCGCTTACAAACTCATGCATCATGAAAGCCAAACGTGCATGATCCATGCCTAGCACCGCAACAGAAACTATTACGTCCTGCACTCCTACGTAGACCCTACAATAAGATTACAAGAGATGACGTCTCACACGTAATCCATTTGCACCTCACTATTCACCTCTGTCTCTGTCGGTGCCGTCATGCTGTCAGGTTCGTCTGACCTGTAACCAGGCCCTAGAGCAGGATCCTCGAAATCTAGATCACCCAACTGCTGATCAATGATGAAATTAAGCAGGGCCATAGTGGCAGCAATTATCTTCATTTGCCGCTCAACTGAATATGCACCTACGTTCTGTAGTATGCGCCACTCCCATTCGATAACGTTGTAGAGCGACGAATGGTGGTAGTTGAATGTCTCCTTCCAGCCATGCGGCGCTGAGCTGTTGCTAAAGTCAGATACGTGATATCGAGTGTTCCTGTACGGGGCAAGGTACCTCGTCCAGTTCGGATACCTGGGACGACTAGGTAGTATTTACATGCAACAACGATCAGGTTGGGGACTGGTGAGGTTGGCACAATGCCACAATTTTTTTTGACAAATATCAAGCCGGGTCATGGGCTGAGCCTGGCCACCCGGCGGTGACCCAAGTGAACCTCATATTAAAGTCGCACATGGCCAACACGTTTGGACTTGTGTACCCATGCCCCCATGCTGGTTGGTATACACAGCACATGTTGCCTCCGAAACAATTACAGGAATGTGAGTTCCATCTATTTCTCTGATGCTCCCTACAAGTGGGGGTGGGGGGAGCAGGGCGATTACAAAGATGTATGCAAATTGGTAAAATGGGGATCCCGTGGCCTAACGTTGTAATGAGCCAGGTCATACACGCACTCTAGAATATCGCCGAACTTGGTGCTTACAGTTGAGGATGACTTAGCAAAGCGATTGCTCACTATACTATTGTTCTGAGGTCTCGCCACAGTCTAGAGGAACATCCCCAAAGCCTCTTTGGAGAAAACCTCCGTAGTGGACCTCAAGTGATGGTTGGCTACAAGCCAGGTGTGCAAGCTCTCAAAACAAGCCCTATTCATCCTAAACATTTTGTGACAGAGGTTTGGCTTAGCTAGCTACTCATTGAGCCACTCTTGCCCGATCTGCACCGATTCTCTATGGGCCCTGCATGATTCCCTCCGTACTTGCCTCCTCAGCATTTCGAGAACTACTAATTTGATGGGTGGTAGAGGCACATGACTGCTGTTGTCGTTGGAGCTGTCGTGATCTGACATGGCGACTACGTGTGCAAATAGAGTGAGTACCTCAGAAGCATAGTCAGCAGCAGACTCTAACAGGGCTTGAAACATACATGATGCAACCTTGCAACGAGAGCTTGATAGGGGAACAATGATATGCAGGCATGCATTGAGGGCACGACCTTTTGTAGTGGAGAGTGCCCAGTTAAATTACAAAGCAGCTATCAACTGCATGGAGTCACAATGTGTATTGTTGTATCACAGTTTCTCGCTTTACTAGCCTAAGATTATGCCATGATTCCTGGTCAATTTGTGCACCAATAATTTAGCTGGAAGACATAAGTACTAGGGATGCACCAATAATTTACGAGTACACTAGCAAAAATGGGTTATCGTGCCATCATGCAGAGAATTGGAATGCATAAGTACAAAAAAATGACAACTTCAAGCAATATGCAAGAATCTCTCTCACACCCAGAATTTCTAGCCACCCAAACTCAAGCCTTACACAGTCCATCGATAACGACAATAGCATGCAATCTGGCAAGGATTCCCTACTATTGCCACCTCACTTTTTTCATCCTTATGGAGTATAGGAAAGAAGCGACGACAGCACAATGGCAGAGATTTCCAACTATTCCGACTACACTACTTTTAGCCTTTTGCACAGTAGCAAAGATGAAAATAGCATGCGGTATGGAATATGGATTGTTGTGACAAGCGGTATTAGAACCAAACTACCTTCATACCTCACAAAGGACTATGCAGTATGGAGCAACACAAGCAATGTGCAGTTACTTGCTTAGCTCATAGTCATACGCAAAAAATGGTCTAAAGTTCCTCAAGTTTACAAGGTAGTCATGTGCAAAAAATGGTATGAAGCTCCTCAAGAGTACAATGTAGTCATATGCAAAAAAAATGGTATGAAGTTCCTCAAGCTCATAGTCATTTTCTAACGCTAAGTATGAATCAACATGTCTGCCTGGACTAGGCCTAGCTACAGTTATGTCAAGAAGACACACCATCATAGAAATAGGAAATCATGACACTAAGCACATAAAGTACTTCACTAGGTACTACGCCCATGACAAAAAAGGTAATCAATTGCAATCGAATCAATATTCAATTGTCTACTACTTGAATCACCTTCTCAATATGCGAAGCACTAGGCACAAGAGTTACATGGCATTACCAATAATTACCATTGTCAGTAATGCAACATACAACGCAATTGTTTAGTGGCATGGTACAATAAACAAATGTGTGCTGATAGTGACATTATCAATGCACAATGAATAGTTCATGATAGCAATGACACAGGCTGATGTGATTGAGGACGTATCCAAGATCTGAAATGCTCACTAGACATATGGAATGAAGTAATAGTACAGCAAAGGCTCAATGCGCAAGCCACATGTACGACGTCCTAATTTATTGAATGACAAGATGAAATAAACAAGACATAGGGTACTCACCGGCTTGGCAAAGGGCCTCTCACCTCAGATGTGTACTACTTGGACTATGTGAATGCCCACGCACAGCGTAGCCACTCACCTTGGAGTTGTGGGGTACTTATTATCCTAAACATTTTGTGTTTTCCCTTGTCCCACAGCAACATTGTGGCATAGAACCACTCCTCTGAGCTCTCGGGGTACATGTTGGCAATGACCTTCTGAATGAGCTCCTCAAACTCAATGCGTAGGTTATCCTTCTTTGCCACCCTGGTCGCCAATTGAGCCTTTAGTAGTTGTAGACGCGCTTCATGTGATCTGATGCATGGTCACTCTTGGAACACTTGCTTGCACATGAATTTGAGGAGATGTTTACAGCCGGCTGCTTACTGACCCATCTAACCCCTGAGCTTGGGCTCCTGATTGGTGGCTCTTCATTGTCTTCATCAGAGCTAGCTTGTTGGTTCAACCGACTCCCTATGGGTGTGGCGGCATGCTCGTTTGTGCACATGGCACCTTCAAACATGTTCGCCATTAGGGCCTCATGTCATAATGGTGTTTTCTGAAACCTTTGCACAAAACCAATCGTCTACACACAATTGATGGCCAATGTTACAATGTGTACAACACGAGCGCATGTCACCGCAATATGAAAACTAAATGTCCTATACCAGCTCCTACTACGCCCACCAAGAGGAGTCCGCAGCGATGCACCCCATCTCTAGATCGATGCCTAACCCTGAGTCGTTATACTTAAGTGCGTGCCACTTGTTGTAGAGCAGCTTATAGCTGTCCCAGTGGTTTTTGAACTACTTGTATGTGTAGCACCGACTGGTGCATGCCTTGAACTTGTGCATGAGGTTCATGTAGCCATGCCTGTTGAGACAATGGGTGTTGCGATTGTTGGCGTGCACCTCCTCATGACAGATATGCAGGAACACCAATGATGCTTGCTCGTCCCAAATCTTCTCCTTGGCCGGCTGGTGATCCATTTGCAAAGAAACCTGGTAAAGGATAGTCCTCTGAAGTTTGTGGAACAGCTAACCATAATTGTCGTTCGAGCGGTGGGCACTGGAGTGGCTATGAAGGGCATGGAGCGTACCTATGGGCAGTGCGTAGTGGGTCGGTGACGAGGCCATGCACGACCTACAACAAAGCTTGAATGAAGCCTGGTATGATGGCGTGGACGACGGGTGACACAGCAAGAGCTACCGATAGGGTGCGAGCGGCACTTCGGACCTTGGCTAGGTTTACTTGGGTGGTGCCGATGTCGGAGGCCATCTCGGAGGTGGAGCTGGTTTCTGAGTACAGGAGGAAGGTCATGAGCTCACATAAGGGCATCAACACCTCCTATGGGGGCGCGGTTGTGGGCTCACAGTGGGATGTTAGGTCGTGCTCCAAGGGGGTCACCGCCACTTCTGGGGAGAGGGTCGCCAGTGCGGCCAAGTTCGCTTTAGGAAGGCGAGGGGGCCCGATGAGATGGAGAGGCGAGAAGCCCGATGAGAGCGAGTGGCAAGGGAGCAGACCAGTGACGACAAGGGGACCGAGGTGGATGGTGCCTACAACTGTGGGCTAGCCGGCTAGAGCGGCAAGGGGTGGCAACTTAGACGGGATGCCCCACCAGATTTGGCCCTTGGTGACGTAAAGGTGAGACGGAGCGGTGGGTGTGGGAGAAGGGGACCGAGAGGTGGAGCGGGGTGGGGATCACGGAGGTGGCACGAGGGGTGGTGGGGGCGGGGATCGACGGAGGTGGCGCGAGTGGGGATCGACGGAGGTGGAGGCGGGAGCGCGGGAACCCGTGAGGTGGAGCGAGGGAAGCGGCGTGGGAGTGGAAGGGTCCCATCGAGGGAGAGTGACGGAGAGTGGAGTGGGCCTGGCGAGGGAGGAGGCAATGGGGAATCGACTAGTCTGGTGGGGAACTGAATACCATCATGCAGACACATTCGGTGCGGCTTATGGCTTCGGGGAGAGGAAGCCAAAGACATAAGCCACGGGATAAGCCCTGTTGAACCCAACCTATGTGTGTGAGCGCGTGCGTGTGATAGTGACTTAGTGTAAATTAGAGAGAGAGAGAGAGAGAGACCTATGAAGCCATTTGCACGTATGGATTTCTCACAAAGCCGGTAGAGCACTTTCAACGATATCCAAGATATAATTTTTCATGTTTTAATGCCAATTATATATGTCACATAAGAGCATGATTGATACTCCAAATTTCAATGTTAATTATGATGCCCGAACCTACGTACTATGGCCCAATAGTGGCTCTTGTGAACTACGACGCGTATTCTCTGACTTATAGAAGCTAAGTCACGTCAGAGAATCCCGCTCGTAAATTTACACCCAATTTGATAGTAACAAGAGTTCAAACAATTTTCAAGAGGTTCTATATAGTAGTATATTATACTAGATATATTCATGAAATGACATAATTGTATATGTTATGTAATGTTTTGAAGCAATGTTTAAAAAGGTCAACATTATTCTAAATTCTAAACAAGAGTGCATGCATAATTTCCAAATTAAATGATATCTACCGTAGAGTTGTTCCATGTTGACAGTAAGCTAAACTTCGTTTGACCAAATAGATATGGTCTATTGTTTTCTGTATAGTCATGCTTTGAATCATTTGTTTGACAAGTAACAAGCATAAAACTATATTATTTCGGAAATTACTTTCACCATTAGCAAAAGTATATTTATGGATAGCATGGCTTCTATAATCTTTGCAATGCGATCCAAATTCGTCCCCATATCCAAGCTGGACATGGTGCTGACCCATGCTAGGTGTGGCACCAAGCGACACTAGGGCCATGTGTTGCGCCACGCCAGACGTGGCACCAATTGGCGCAAGTGACTCCTACTCAGTTTTCTTCTCCATTCGGGACTTTTATTTTTAGCCCTACAAATATATCCCTGTAGTTGTACGTTTTAGACATCACATTGTTCATGCTTGTAATTCTTCCCATATAATAATTTTTGCTTTCGTGCCTTTGTGGTTTTTTCTTGTAAGGATTTTCCTCGTTACTCTCTCCGTTTTTTTACTTGACGTTTTTGATTTTTTATGGTCTCCGAGATGCAACTTTGACCGCTAATTTTTATAATTTTCCACCAAGATATACTAATAAAATTATAATATTATAAAAATATTTTTAATGACAAATCTAATGATATAATTTTAGTATAGCAATCTGGATAGTTTTAAATTATTAGCGGTAAAACTTTAAAAAATTTGATGGTACAGATTCTAAGAAGTTAAGTAAAAAAGAACGAAGGGAGTAACTCTATGTTTCTTGTCTCTGGATTCGTCTCTTTTCCGCTAACATAATCATTTAATGACGTTTGGTTTGATTTTTCATGAAAAGTATAGATTTATTGACAACATAGTCAGTTTTTGTCACTGAAAGCTCGCATTTCTTTGACGATTTTTTTAGAAATGTCATTGATCACTCGTTCCTTTTGCGATGAATAATACGAACCATCACTGAAAGAGGCTATTATACTTAAAAATTATAAACGGATAGCTAATAAAAATAGAAAACAGAAATAGAGTGGAGTGTAAACTAATAGCAGATGTTCTACTGCAAAATATAAGGATTACATATATCACATAAGGTTTGCAAAAGTAGTGCACAGCCTGGAAAAGCTGGTTTACGTAAATAAAAAATATTCAAACAATGTTCATAAATCTGATGCCACCTCTAACTTCGAATATCCAAGAAAGAGTAACGGAAAGACATTGGATAAGCAATATTAGGTACTAATCCACAATAATCACACTATTCATCACAAAAGGATGTAGTTATTATATTATAAAATAAGTTATGACAAAAGAAACCGTCACTAAGAGACCAATTTTTGTGACGCAAGAGTTTAGTCGCAGAATGGGAGACAGATCGTCATGAATTATCTATGCTTAACGTGCCTCTATCCTAGAAAGTTTCTATGACGAATGTTTTGTATGTTCGGTGACATTTCTAAGCTCTACTAGAAAACGGATCATCCTTCACGGTTCAAAACCATCAGGAAAATATAAAAAACCGTCGGGTTAAATTTTCCTGACGGGTTCCCGTCAGACAAAACCCCTCAGGGCTGGATGGAAAGGAAAATTAAATTTGGCTGACGGGTGCCCGTCAGGGAAATTTAACCTAACGGTTTTACCCATGAGGGAAAAATGTATTTTCCTGAGGGGCGCAACTGTCACGCAAAATATTTAACCTGACGGTACTACCCGTGAGGAAAAATTAATTTTCCTCACGGGCCAAACTGTCAGCAAAATACATCATTTAACCTGACGGTGATACCCGTGAGGGAAAAAATGAATTTCCCTCACGGGCCAAACTGTCAGCAAAATAAATTTTACTGACGGTGCAGTGACCGTCAATACAATACCCTGACTCGCAAGGAAAATGGATTTTTCTGAGGGGCCAAGCTGTCAGGAAAATTAATCAGACCGGCCAGAAAAAAAAATTCTGACGATTAACCGTGAGCAAAATTGATTTCCTATGGCAGAAAATTTTGCATTCTAGTAGTTATAATAGATTTTTTCAGCCACAATTAGCAAAAAACTTACAAGTAGTGATATCTAAATCTTACACATCCGTGCATCATATAATCAAATTAATCACAACACCATCCTTGCATCAATCAAGAAACATATATTCCTTACGGGCTGATCGGAGGAGGCGGGCAAGCTGATGGGGCGGAGGCGGCGGGCGAGGGGATGGGGCCGGCGAATCGGAGGAGGCGGGCGAGCGGATGGGGCGGAGGAGGCGAACGAGGGATGGAGCCATGGATCGGAGGAGGCGGGCGAGTGAATGGAAGGAGGAGGCGGGCGAGTGGATGGGGCGGAGGAGGCGGGCGAGGAATGGGCGGAGGATGCGGGCGGCGGCTGCGAAAATTGGGGAAAAATTAGCTAGGGTTTTCAGTCTGGCGCGCTGCACGAAATGTTTAGCGGGCTGGATAATTAGCCTCACGGGTTTATCATCAATTATCCTCACGGTTCACTTAATACCGTCACAAAAACAGTGTATTTTCTTGGCGGCTTAAGGAGCCCGACAGGAAAATGTATTTTTGTGACGGTGATACGTGGGCCTGTCACAAAAAATTGTTATCCCTCACGTTCTATGCGGACCCATCAGGAAAATTAAAGCACGTGAGGGATGATCCGTTTTCTAGTAGTGGGCTGATCGTCGTAGAGCTATGGCGTCTACTGGACTTTGTGACAGCGCGAACTAATCATCACCGTATGTAATTATCTATGACAAAAACAATATTCCTTACAAGGGTTTGTCACTGAAAGTCAAATTTGTTGTAGTGTTAACCAGTGGTTAAGTTCTAAACTGATTTTGTCCATTTTAGAAATGGTTGTTGCTAATGTGCGAGTGAAACCACCCAGCACCTCCGCCTCCATGTCGCTCCTCCACCACCGTTGCTTTGCTTCTTCACGAACTCCACGTGCCTCCGCCCCCTCCTCTACCCCCGCTTTCACCGGTGGCGCCTGCACCGTCCCCTCTTCCCCACCGTCATCAGCCCTACCCCGCCCAACTGATGCGCACCAGCCATGAGAGCTAATGCACTGACTTATCCGATCTCCATGACATAGAATCAAGAACGGTAATTTCAGGGATTTGTAACCCAACGACGAGGAAGCCAACCGTAGCCTACTTTCTGAGACAATCGCTAGTCCATAAATTTGAATACTAACTCACACAACTACGCTCGATGGTGTAGAGGCACAAGCCAGGTACAATTCATGAGGAATCACAAGAACACAAGAAGCAAGAATACTCTCATTGTTCTTAATAGATCAATGTAAAAAAGTAGCAAAAATAATCCGTCCCCTGGCCTCAGCCCCATATAGCATGCATATATCATCCTAAAGAATGGATGGGAATCAAATAAAGAAAGAAAATATGGCTGGTCGTGCTTCCTTTCTTGGACTTGGTCTCCTTATTTAAGCCGTGCACAATATGGCTGATTTGCATACATGCTAATCGCTCCTTTATTCTCTCCCCCTTCGTTCAGATTTGTCTTGCATGCATGAGTGGAAACGAAACAAGCCGTGCAGCACATGGACTTTGTGCATGCATGCATGGGAGATAAAGGTGGTGATCGGTTCGGCTGAAAGCTGAAAGCTTATGGTCGAAAACTTGTAGTGGTGAAAAAAGCACTTGTCAGGTGACAGAGGCTTATTTGACATAATTAAATTTAAAAAAATTAAAAAATATAAAAAATATGTTAGCCTATCACAAACAACGCAAACGAATACGAGAAAAAAAGAACCGACAAAAAAGCGCAAAAAAAAATCAAAAATTCAGAAAAAGACAAAATTATGAATAGTGCCAAAATAAGCTTAAGCCAATAAACTTAAGCTATTTTAAGCCATATTGATCACCCCCAAATATGGACAGCCTTTCGTTTCCTTGTGCGTGCAGCAAGCCTCCTCTTGATGCATGGAAACCAGCTTGGCCGCATCCATCTTGGGCTGGTTTAACCGCATGCAAATAAGTGTATAGCAGCTCCTCTTCTCTTCGCTAAAGCTCTCATGCATTGGCTCCTCTCCCATATACCTAAGTAGCACAAAAGAACGCATGGGCAGCACCGCTAAATCATTAAAATCAGAAAATAAACTTAGATTAGCTTTCACCTGGCTTTGAATTTATTTAGCTTGACTGCATGTAATTGGACCATAGTATGTTTTCTTCTTTAAAACAACACGTGTCATCACCGTTTACATGTGTAGCTGGTGTAGGATATCTATGCATGGGGTGTCCACATCACCGACCTAATATTTGGTTGCTCGCCGTGCCGTGCCGTCCGCGGTCACTGCTCACTGCCCTCCTCCAAGCCCGCGGCCGGTGGCGCCATTGTCACCTTGCCACACCGCCCACCACCTCTCAGTCTCCCACTACTAGTGTTAGTGATATGCTCTAGAGGCAATCATAGAGATGATTGTATCACTTCTATGTTTATGAATGTTTAAATAAAATATTATTTTGTCTCTTGAATAAATATCTTTTATATTGATCAACAAGTATGTGACTTGTTCGTGAAACTCTTTATTCATGTTTTGATGTTATTCTAAATTATCCCTGATCTTATATCATTATGTGGGACGATTATGATTTATAGATCAGCACATGTATTGCTTGATGATCATATTTCACGGATCATGTATATGAGATATCAAATCAATAATGTGGACTCATGTTAGAGAATATGATGTTGGATTGACCCATCATGAGACACTGCGAGAATTGTTATATTCTTAAGTGTTACCAGTTGGTCTCATACATAGTGTATATAGGATCCTTAGACTTGAGGTTGTCATTGTTTCCTACATGTGTAATAGTTTGCTTAGGGTTACCAAACACTACTCCGTAACTGGGTGGCAATAAAGGTAACTTTCGGGTTTGCTATGAAACATGCGGAGGAATATGAGCAATCAAGATGAAATTTACCCCTCCTATAAACAGGAGAGATATCTCTGGGCCCCTCGATGTGGTTGGATTAAGAAAATGTATGGCCATACCAAATGTGGTTGAGGAGTCAATCACAACTGAGTAATCCACTACAGATTCGAGTTAAAGGATCGAGCTATCATAGGATATCACGTTTCTCGCCTTGAGTTCGATCTGGTATTATGAGGCAAAGGGATCGGTACATAAGCAATATATAGATTCGTCCGATATAATCTTTATATGTGTTTGAGAGTCATTATGTCCTGCTAGGGACCGTTACTGACTTATGGGCCGGAAAGGAGTTTTCGGCCCATGGCCAAATACACATGAACCTACAGGGTCACACATTTAATGGGCTGGAACGATAAGGAGTCGGATGATAGTTTTCTAGTAGGATTCGATCTCTACTCGTATCGGATATGGATCCGATTGGAGACTATATAAGGAGAGGTGTGGAGGCTGAGGGAGGTATCTCGAAACACACCCGTCGAAACCCTAACCGCCACCTCTCGTATCACCTGCTGTGCGCACTGGTGCTAGCACATGGACGCACGGTGCTCCATCCCTGGACGTGTGGACTTCGGTAGAGGTGTCACACGATCGCGGCTACCGATCGGGCGATCACGAGAAGGAGACGGTTGGACGGAGGACGTTCGACTACTACCGCAACACCAACACGTTTTTCGTTGAATCGGCTACTTCAACCCTACTTCCACTACACTACGCATCTAGTGGTAATGATGTATAATCTCTTACTCGCATGGCTTCCTGATTTACATGGTAAAAAATTTTTAATCTACGCTAGTGTAGTCTACCCATATCCTAACAACTAGGCCACCACCCCCTTCGTCTCTGTAGTCGGGGGGCATAGTGAAGTCTTCTCCTAACCTGAAAAAAACTCTAACCCTAAATCTCGCTGCTGGTGGCCATTGTCGCCAAAGAAGCTGCAGTAGAGAGGTGCTGGAGAGAGACGCGAGGTGGGGTCGTGCGTTCCTCTAACCAGCGAGCAGGAGCGCGCGCGGAAGGGTTTTCCTTCGAGAAATTGCTACTAATTGCTTATCATCTGACGACCCATCTTTCAATGGCTATCATCTGACGACCCATCGACCCATCTTTCAATGTTCAAACATCACACTTTTTGTCATCACGCATCGCAACAACCGCTTACCAGCTCGTCCCTATCTGGTTCATAAATGTGGGACCCGGGGACCGCCTCCTCCCCTCATAGCTCGGAGGCCAACTGGCATGTTACATGTTTCTGAACAATTGACACGAAAATGAAATATCCTAAGCAATGCCATTAAGTAACCTTTGATCACCTGATTGATTGGACTGGTGTCGAGGAAAGCAAACAAAGAATGAGTGAATGGTACCGATAAAATTTATTTTTAAGTATTCTAGATTATCTTCTTAAATAACTACAAAATTACTGAGAATCAAATCCAAATACAAAAATCCAAGGCTAATCACTAAAAAAACACGAAATCTAGAAAACTGGGCTCCTAGAGGTCAGACCTCCAACCAGATGGCGGTCTGACCGCTAACCACAAGACGGTCTGACCTCTAGCTCAATGGCAGTCAGATCTCTATGAACAGTAAAATCAGACTTATGAACAGCAAAATCATCATGGTGCGAGATTTCAAATCAACGTAACTTTTCATTGGATGATCCAAAAGATGTGAAACTTTGTACACATCTTGCTTAAGGTCTTAGGAACCAATTTCATTCACGGATAGTAAAAACCCACGTTAAAGTTCAGACCTTTTTGAGATTTAAGCAAGGATGCACCAAAAGTGACCTAAAACTGAAATCGGAGATCAAGACTTGCTTGTGGGTGATGACTTTGGGTATATTTCCATATATCACAGCAAGCAAGAATTCCGAAGAAATCACTCTAAAACTCTCATATCAAGAAAACACTTGGAAGATAAAAAAAATATGCAAAAACTGAGTTTCTTGATGAACTTGTTACCAAAGTTGTTAGATGGGTGGAGGATGATTTTCAGAGGTTCTCTCTATCTCTTACATGTCTTTGGCACAGCAAGATCAATAAAAGGGTGAGGAGAGGAAAAACAACCAAAACAAGAGTAAATCAATCAAATAGAGAGATAGCCATGAAGAATATCAAAGATTGATTTTGTTGATGCCTGAGGAGAAAAGTTTTATAGCCATTCCATCTTGGAGGACAGAGAGCACACCATACACTCAAAAGCCTAACCCTAAAACAAGATAGCACATGCGAGGTGGGTTGGATGGTTTTTAACATGTCTCCATCCCAACCTCTTAAATAGGTGAGCAACCAGCCACACCTAGCTCTTAGTGGATCCTATCCACTATCACATTGGGAAAAACCCGATAATCCCATACATACAGGTTTTAACTCACACATGTCACTTATGCATTCTTTTCAAAGCGTATAAACCCGAATCCGCTAAGTCATTAGTCTTTATCCGTCTCGATCGAATCAGCTCCACCTTGACCTAGACCACTCTCCAACACACTGCGGTTTTGATCCAAGGTGCTTTCCTGTATTTTGGTCAAACTACCAAAATACTCTCAGTTGACCCGATCATCATCATTCTTTGCAAACAATCACCATACTTACCACATGTAGGTGCATCAATAGCTCGCCACGCGTTGTCAAATCTCTTGTATTCTGGTTCTATGAACCACGGCTCACTTGGACCGTCCAAGCCACATGGTGCAATCCCGTCGTTCGAACTCTCCTTCAATATTTTATGCCTTTCTCGTGCCATGCATGAGCTCACCGTCCCACCCGGCATCCTCGATCGTTCTGGGCCTCAACTCCTCTATGAGCCTAGCCCTGATCCTCGCTGTTGACCATGGTTGACTCCAAACGACCTTGGACATTCAAAGACAAAGAAATCGTTTTCGAGCACAAGTTCTTCACAACTTGACCTACGTTAGTCAAAACATGCATTATGCAACGTATAACCACTGACGTTGGTCAAGCCAACTCAATCCATGACTCAATTTTCCAAAACCCTATTTTTCTGCAAAATCCGGAAGTACCGTACACAACATGCTAGTACTACCACACTGCGGTACTACCGCTCACCAAACCGGTACTACCGCACCTCGCACTGGACCTCTCTAGAAATAACGTACCGCCAAGTAGAAATCAGAACTACCAGCTGTAACATCCCAAAATTCGGATGTTCGAAAATATATTTTTTCTTGCATTCTGTTGACGCTCGAATTCCTTTTGAATATTTATTTGAAATTTTATAAGTTTCGTGCTATGCAAATTAATAATCAAGAATAATCCCAAGTGCAAATAATGATAATGTAAATAATAAAAATGGAAAATGACATTACAGATCATGAATTCAAAATACCAAAATCTTGAATTCAAATTCAAGTCAATAAAATGAAACCAAAAGAATATTAGAACATATCTCTAAAGTATTAAACCAAAAATTCCTTCTTTTAATTTAATTAGTATACAAAACCCAAGTTGGATATTCAAAAATCTATATACACAATTCAGAACAAAATAATATCAAAATCGAAATCCAAGGGCAAACTAAATAAAATTAAAAAATAGAAGAATATTAGGTTTTGTATCTAGATATTTGACCAAGATTTGAATTGAAAATCCAAAAATTGAAATCAGTAATCTTAAATATAAAATAGAAATTCAAATTAAAAATGCAAAAATCAAGATTTGCTAAAGCTTTTCATTTTTCTCTCATTCTTTTTCCTCTTTCTCCTCTCTCTTACATGTGGGCCCCAACCCTTTTCTTTCTCTATCTTCCTCCATCCCTCTTTCCTCTGCCGTTGGGCCCGAATGCTCCCGCCTCCTTCTTTCTTTTATCCTTCTCTCCCCGTTCTGTCTTCTTCTTCTATCGCGCCCGCATCGCCCGACCGGCCGGCCCCGCCTCCCCTGGCGCCAACTGCCCTATCTCATCGCGCACGTCGCTGCACCTTGTGTGTGCGTCACGCTCCTGCACTGCACGTCGCCCCGCCTGCCCCTGAGTCACCTCGCTCCCGAGCTCTGTTCCCATGTCGTTGGCCATAGCGCCTCCACAGTGACCCCCTCCAACTATAAGTAGCAGCCCCGGCCTCCCTTGCACCGCACTCCTTCCCTTCCTCCCCATTCCAAGCCGACCGCCCCCATGCCAAGCACCGCCGCCACCACACCGCCCGGCTCCCAAGCCCCGCCAACCCGACCGCGTCATGGCATGCCCCTAGGAATCTTCTACCTCCTTTCTCGTTTAATTAGACTCCGGTGTCCCTAGGTCACCGCATGGCCGTTCTTCCCCATTGCCGGCCAACATCGCCGTCACCAACGCTGCCCCCTCCTCGACGATCTCTAGCTCGATTCGTTCCTTCAGGAGCATCACCAAGCCACCACGAAGCTTTCCCAAGCACCGCCCTGCTCCCCCTTCGCTACAGCCCGCCGGTGACATGAGCCTCCCCGTGCCACCACTGGCCATCGTCACCGGCTCACCTCAGACCTACTCCGGCTAGGCCAATCACTCGGTGAGATTTCTAACAACTCCCTCCAGCCCATGCCCCCCTACTATCCCTTCTCTTTCACCACGCGCCACCGCCTGCTGACCACCTCACCGCCAGGCTCAACAAATACCGCCGAGCTGCCTTGCTCGTCCCCCACACCATCGCCCCCCTTGGCTTTCTCGCCTCCTCAGGAACCCATTTTGGCGGTTTCCAATCCCTCCTCGGCAACCACTTGCCGCCGGCGAGCCGGCGCCGAGCGCTGGCCGCCTCTTTTGTTTGGGCTCCCAGCCACCCCGTATCTCTTCTGTTTGTGTGCGATTAATTGTGTCACATCAAGGCTATTGCCCAGTTGGTCAGCGCAGCCGATCGTTATTTCCCAGGTCCTGTGTTCGAATCCTCTCGATCACACCTTTTTCTTCTATTTTTATTTCTATTTTCTTTAATCCATTTCAATTAAGGAAAATTAGAAATTAATCAATGGAAGCTAATAAATTTAATTAAGATATAAACAAGATTATTTAAGATTTAATATTAGATTAATTATCATATAATGAGTAACTAACGTGGCTTGAATATTTATTTAAAGGCTAATTATTAGTAAAGGGGCATTAATAAAAGATGGTTTTGGTATAATGTCCAAATTTAATAAAAATCCCAACCCGAAGGTAAGAAAGTGAATGAAAAATCAAGTTGTTTCATAAAATTAATTAAACGATATGCCGTAACCATATAAAATGAAATACACATTTAAATTAGAAAGTCATAATTTAAAATATAATCCCTACCATTGGCACGTCAACGATAAATAAATCTCAACAGTGAATTTAGTTAACAATTATAGTGAAATATAGTTGAGTATAGCAAGCTCGGCCTTATGTAAATAAGAGTTCAATTAAGATTAAATTATGCCATATGCTAAGTAAAAGGATAAAATATCAAAGTTAGCTGGTTCTCATAATGCCTCCAATTAAAAGGTCATATTAGTATGTAGGTACTAAAATATAGTAGCCATGAGTCAGCAGTAATTAAAATAATCTCGCTAATATGTAATCTGAAGTCCAGTGATACCAGGCGTGGCTAGGAGTGGTATTTTATCCGAGTTGTATTTAAACCCTAGGATAGTTCAGTGGTCACCCTAGAATAGCTTAATGGTCACGGGTCAATGATAAATAGAAATCAGCTAGTGTTAACCATTTAAATAAGATTGACTAAATAAATAGTCCCATGTGATAATAAATTGGGGTGTTAATCATTTAATTAATAAATTGATTAATTGACAGTTAAAACTCACATAAAATATCACATTGTGAAATGCCACAAACACAAACTCTAAGATTAATTCGATAAGTTAAATTGATGTACACCACGAGCGAAACTCATAACCTAATTCTTAAAAGATAACACTTGGCACATAATACTCAACACCTCGAGACAACTCTTACACATGTTCATAGGTCTAATCTGACTCATGAAATTTCCTTAATAAATATAAAATAATAAAAGAAGTTATTAAATTAAAAGATTAAGTATGGTATTCCACAGTCAGCTGTACCTAGCCATCTTGAACCTAAAGAGGAATATTTCCGTGAATATTCCTTCACTATAAACCTTCCTTGGCACCCGTCTCGACGGATTTCCCCTGACCACTTATCACTTCGCTCCAACCCCTCTGACTCTATCAATACCCCATGCCCAACCAACCCAACCTCAAATCATCCGTTTAATCATAATAAAAATTAATCGGTTCAATTAGATTTATTTAGATGTTTTGAGTTATTTGTCTTTATTTGGATTCAGTTGCTTAGCGCGTAATTAGAAATTGGAGTCCTGAAGAATCAATGGATCAAGCGAGACCAAGATCGAGGTGAAGATGAAGACCAGAAGCTCAAGACAACGAATGAGAAAGTTTTGAGTGAGCTCAAGACCGCGGTAAACCGCGCTAGGCTAGTCAATACTTTGATCATGTTGAACCTATATTTCCTGCAAATTACTTTTGTTTAAATTATCAAATTGCATGCTGTTATTTCATATGCAAATATATGTTCATTTTAAGATTCTAGTTATATGCCCATTATTTGACTTGTTAGTATTACACCTCCTTTGGAACATTGGATATTTGAGCCTTGTCATCCTAGCAAAAGTCTACAATTATATGCCATGATTAGTACTGCTTAGATACTCGGGGGCACCAAAATGCCCCAAACTTTTAATCATGAGAAACTGATTTGGGAAGTCATGGTGGAAATGACTGGTATATTTTGACATGATTATTTTATGCTCCCACAAACCCCAACTTGCTTAAATATCTGGGCGGATGGTACATGGGCTGGTATGTGGTGCAGTGGAAGCACGATGTATGGATTGTGGTAGAAACACCCAGATACCACTAAGGACCGAATCTTATCATGACCTCCTATGTAAAACAGTACAACCACAAGTCTGCAAATTGCAACTTGGCTAAGTCAATCTATCGAAACCCCCAGGCTCATCTCACCGGTAGTGGAAAGGAGTGGAATATTGCAAGGGCAAGGGGAGGCCTAAAGGGACACCGAGAGGAGGGTGAAGTTTCCAGCCGTGCTAGCGTTGTGGAGAGTGGAGTCTGAATACGCTAGTATCTGTGCTTACATCCCGTGCAACGTATGGGACCCACCGCAAGTGGGAGCAGCCCATAGGGTGAGATCACAAAAGGGGCCAGATATTTTGAAAAGTTACTGTGATGGTCTACTCAACCACATAACTAAGGAATCGAGTAGAGCAACGAGCGGATTGTCTCTTTTGGGTAAAGTGTATAAAATCTGCAAAGTCAAAACTATTCGAATAGCCGAGCCCACGGTCAAGGGCGGATATGGGAATTTAACCAGATATAGTTCTATTTCAAAAACTTTGTGGGTGGAATTGAAAAAGTGGTGGGCAGTGAAAGGCTCTGATTTGTGTTGGCCTGGGTGTCGCCCCAGCTCTGATTTGTGTTGCCCTGGGTGTCGCCCCAATGATAAGGTAAGTGGTTACAACGCTGAATGGTTAGCATGTGGTGCAGAAACCATATAACGGTGGATGGAATCTGGATCGCTATTATTATTACATTCTTAGTTTAAACTGCTAGGTCTTAGGAAATTTCTGTGTATCATATTTTAAAAGTAATTTATGGCAAATAAAATAACCCGAGCCTTCCCTTGATAAGCCATGCATGTTATCTATTTGCATCATGTGTATTGGCTCGCGGAGCACGGTGGTTTGTGCTCACCCTTGCTCGCTCAATTAATCTAGAATCAGGAGTCAGATCATTACGCTTCAGTAATACACTTGGTCATAATTTAAGAGCAAGTATTTTTTAAGAGCAAGTAACTTTTAGATTCCTCATCTCTAATTTAAGAGCAAGTAATTTTTAGATGAGTTTCTCCTTGTTCACCATTCTTAGCTCGAGTTGACGATAAACTTTGGAGAACTCCTCCTTTGGCTCCAATGCCTTCTCATCGGGTTCCATCGGGTTCCTTCTCCTCCTTTGGCTCCAAAGCCTTCTCATCCTTGTCACAACACCAAGAGAAGTGTCCAAAAATACTAAATAACTTGCAAGTGTCACGATTTGCACTTTTTGCATTTTCTCACAATTTGGTGAATGAATTCAAGGTCACCAGCCTCATCAAGGTCATTGGCCAAATAGTAACAACAAGATGAATAAAAAGATCCACAAAACTTCATACTAGTTGTCATGCTCATGATCGGTTAAGATCACTAAAAGAGCAAACCTTACTCTGATACCACATGCATGACAGAATTGGGCTCCTAGAGGTCAGACCTCCAACCAGAGTGCGGTCTGACCCCTCCCTAGCGGTCTGACTGCCAACCACGGGGCGGTCCAACCTTTAGGGGTGGTCTGACCTCTAGCTAAATTGTTGTCAGACCGCTATGAGCAGTAAAATTAGGCTAATGAACAGTAAAATCAACACGGGTGTGAGATTTCAAATCCACGTAACTTTTGAATGGATGATTCAAAATCCGTGAAACTTTGTACACATTTTTCTTAAGGTCTCAGGAACCTATTCCATTTATGGATCGTAAAAACCCACGTCAAAGTTCAGACCATTGTGAGGTTTAAGAAAACATGCACTAAAAGTGATCTAACACTAAAATCGAAGATCGAGACTTGCTCATGAGTACAGAATAGTCAACATCACTTTGGATATATTTCCACATGTCACAGCAAGCAAGAACCTTGAAGAAATCACTCCAAAAATCCTTAGATCAGGAAAACACTTGGAAGATCAAAAATATGCAAAAACTGAGTTTCTTGATGAACTTGCTACAAAAGTTGCCTAGATGGGTGGAGGATGATTTCTAGAGATTCTCTCTATCTCTTACACGTCCTTGATACAACACGATCAAGAAAAGGGTTAGGGAAGAGAAAAAACCAACCAAAACAAGAACAAATCAATCAAATGGAGAGATAGCCATGAAAAATATCAAAGATTAATTCTATTACTATTTGAGGAGAAATTTTTATAGCCACTCCGCTTTAGAGGATAGAGAGCACATGATGCACTCAAAACCTTAACCCTAAAACAAGAGAGCACATGAGAGGTGGGTTAGATGGTTTTCAACATGTCTCCATCTCAACCCCTCAAGCAAGTGGGCAACCAACCACACATTGCCTTTAGTGGATCCTATCCACTACCACAATAGAGAAAACTCGATAACTCCATGCATACGGGTTTTAACTCACACATGTCATTTATGCACGCTTTTCAAAGCGTATAAGCCTTGATCTGTCTCGATTAAATTAGCTCCACTTTGACCCAAACCGCTCTCCAACGTGCCACCCACGCGTCGTGGTTTTGATCCAAGGTGGTTTCCAGTATTTTGGTCAAATTATCAAAATACCCTCCTTGGTTCGGTCATCACCATCCTTTGCAACGAATCGCCATGCTTGCTACGTGTAGGTGCACCACTAGCTTGACACGCGTCGTCAAGTCTCACCCGTCTCGGTTCCATGAACCACGGCTCACTTAGACCATTCAAGCCACATGGTTCAATCCCACCGTTCGAACTCGCCTTCAATATTTTTCGCCTTTTTCATACCATGTTTGAGCTCACTGTCTCACCCGGTATTTTCGATCGTTCTGGGTCTCAACTCCTCTATGAGCCTAACCCCGATCCTTACCGTTGACCATAGTCGACTCCAAACGACCCTGCACATCCAAAGACAAAGAATTGTTTTCAGGCATAAGTTCTTTACAACTTGACACACGTTAGTCAAAACATGCATAATGCAACATATAACCACTGACCTTGGTCAAGCCAACTCAATCCATGACTTAATTTTCCAAAATCCTATTTTTCTGCAAAATCCGGTAGTACAGCACGCAACATGATGGTACTACCGCTCTTTGAAGCGGTACTACCGCACCTTCGTATATCGCACTGGACCTCTTTGAAAATAATATACCGTCAACTAGAAATCGGAACTATCGACCTGCGATATGACCGGAACCCAAAACTAGTACTAACACCCTGCGGTATGATCGTGCTCGTACTGCAGTACTACCGCATTGTGGTATAACCACGGACACAACATCGGTACGACTGATTTCCCTAGAGAATTCAGAAAACAGTACAAATAAAATACGATCTTTGTAAAATCTCTTAATCACTTCATAAAACTTGTAATAATTTATCATAATATTATTCTAGACCTTCTCACATGGTCTTAAACTAAGTAATCTAGCCACCGACCAAACAGCATTGCATTACAGCACAAATGCACATGAAACTCTGGTGTTGTTCAGTTCAGAGCGAGCTTGTAGCCATGGCTTGTGCAGCAGGAGCAGCAGCAGGGGCTTAAGCTTCAGCAGATAAGCCGTACCATCTCCGCAGGCACTTGCGAACGTTCTCGCTGTCGTCGTCGCGGTCGCGGAAGGTTTCTATGTCGTCGTTCGTGTTCCGGCTGATGGACATCATGAGCTCTATCTTCCAATCCTCGCTGCGCGGGAAATCGCAGTACTTCTCCCCCAGCTCGTACGTTCTCTGATCATCAAAGAGAGAATCAAACACGCAGTTCACAGAGATCGATGCTAGTTAGATCAAATCAAGAATTAAACCACCGTGTACTCACAAGAGGTTCGACGCCGCCGATGTCGTGAGTGTAATTCTTTGGCACGCCGGCGAGCTCCCTGGCACGGTAGAGCTCCTCCACGGACCGCATCATCTCCTCCTCCGGCGGCAGCGTCGTCCTACCGGACAGCACCACGGCGATCCATTTCCCCTGCGCCTCGAAGAACCACGGCACCATCACCTTCCTCGGGATGCCGACGAAGGAGAGGGACGGCGCGAGCGACGGCGGGAAGGTGTGCTCGAACAACGGCCCAACACGATTGTCGTCGACGGTGACCCTCCCCTCCGTCTCCAGGAACGGGAAAGAGTACCAGTACCCGGTGCAGTAGATGATGTTGTCGGCGACGACGCAGCAGCCGTCGGCGAAAACCACCCGGCCATCCTCGCACAGACGGTCTATCTGCGGGTGCAGGTGCATGTTGGCGTGCCTGGCCAGCACCTTGGACATTGCCGGCGTCATGGCCTCCTCCGTGGACTTGGCGGAGAGGTGCACCTCCTTGGCGACGGCGCGGAGGTCCAGCGCGATGTCCTTGCCGCTGTCGCCGCAACCAACCACCACCACCACCTGCAGTGCACGCAAGAATCCAAGATTAACAGCCAGTGCAACTGTGGCGCGCAGGCAGGCAGGCAGCTGGCTTCTCGCCTTCTCCTCGTACCTCGTCGCGGAAGGGGTCCGGGACCCGGTACGAGTGACTGTGCAGCTGCCTCCGCCTCCAATTCCACATTCCTGATCAAGAGATTTCGAGCAGGGGAATTAACGGCGAGATTAACATTGGATTACTGGCTGGAACAAACAGATTAGCTAGCTCGGCTACGTACGTACCTTCGATGCTTGGCAGCCTTGGCTGCGAGTAGTGGCCGGTGGCCACGACGACTGCGTCGAACACCTCGTCGATGCAGGCCACCTCCGCCTTCTGATCAGTGTCGCGCTCCCGGACGAGGTCTATGGATCTCACCACCCATTTCGGCAAGTCGCCGCTGCCGCCTTGACGCGGCAGCGGCGCCATGGCGACGCGCACGACCCTGGTATTGAGCCTGACGGCGTCCATGAGCCCGAACGCGTGGCAGAAGTCCTTGAGGTAGAGGTACACCTCTCGGTGCCCCGGAAAGCGGCGCGGGTCGCGGCCGGGGGCGCCTTTCCTGGGAACGAACTGGAAGTCGGAGAAGCCCATGGCCTCACGGGGGGCGAGCAGCCGGAGGGAGGCGTACATGCTGCTGTGCACCCCCGCCGCGCCGAGCGGGTCGGCGTCGTCGGTTCTCGGGTCGTACAGCCACTGCCCGCCCACGTCGCCGCTCTGCTCCAGCACCGTCACGGCGTGGCCCTCCCGGCGCATCGCGCGCGCCGCCGCGAGCCCGGCCATGCCCGCCCCAATGACGCATACCTTCCTCGACTCCAGGATATTGTCGCAGACCATATCCATCGGCGTACTACTTCACGCAGCGTTGGAGACGGCGACAAAGGACTCTCCTTCCTTCTGTTAAGTGGTGACAACCCGGTTGTTCTTTTTCTCCTGAAGTCAAAAAACCAAACGTCTAAACCGAGCCATCTTTAAGCAGATTATCCAAACGTCCAAACCGAGCAGGCTCCGGAAGAACACGATTAAGAACCGTTTACTTTGGCATCCTGTGTTTGCTTCCGGGTTGCGGCTCACGTACGGCTGGCCACCACCCTGGCAGGCTCAACCAACAGCTGAACACGTGCACCGTTCGACTGACCCGTTTTGCATGGAACAATCAACCCGCTCGTTTCAGCTTCAGCTTCTGACTTCGAACTAATTTTTATTATTCATAAATTGTTAGATATGTGGGCAATATTTTAATTCCAAATTTTAGTAGGAGACAAATACAATAAACTAATGATGCAAAACTCACAATTAACAGCAGGTTATTCATCATACTTCAGAATATACTCAATAACAATATAGTAACTAAGTCGACCGTGCGCACGAACGACTTACTTGTTAGCCTGAAGATGAACAGAAGCGCGCAGCTTGACGCAGGCGTAACGTAGATGTCGCAGGTGCGGTGAGCGGTCGCGCAGACAGCGCCGCCTAGAAACCTTATTGCCGCCTGCGTGTACTCTGCGGTAACGGTTCGAGATACCCGCCTCCTCCTTCCAGTGCACGCCGGAAGAAAGGTCGACGAGGTTCGACGGACAAGATTTCGAGCACGTAAACACGTAAAAGAAGGAAATGGAGGCCGTGAGTTTCTCTCATACCGGACGTCTCGTGCATATAAATAAATGCATCGATAATCGACATGATTAAAACAGCCATTACCCATCGGTAATCGACACATTCAACCGCCATTTATCCACCGGTAAATCGTCATCAAAACCCTAATAAAGCCTCAATTCAAACGCTTGAATCGCATTCAAACAGGGAGAGAGAGAGTGGTGCGAGTTCAAGAAAATAGATATGGACTTGGTCTCGCCAGTGGCGCGCCACTGCCGCAAGTCACAAGTCATGTGTCACGCGATTTTCACGTGAAAATACGATCACATATGCTGCAAGGCGTGCGTGCGTGTGTGACTAGACAGAACCCTCCACATACCATCTCTATCCATATTCAAGGAGTAGAAATGACTCCACCTTATAAATTGATCTTCCTCTTCTTTCTTTAGCAATATGGTACTAAACAAAGCATGCTTTGGAATTAAGGAAGTGGGCCATAAAATGAGCCACATTCTAACATAAATTTCGTCTTTTTCTAAATTTTTGGCTTTTTTTAGTTTTTTTACCGGTTCTTTTTTCTTGTATTCGTTTGCATTGTCCGTAATGAGCTAGCATATTTTTTTTCTATTTTTAATTTTTTATAAATTTAATTACATCAAATAAGACACTTTCAGCTACAGTAAAATTTCAGTCGCTGCGGTATAATTTTAGCCATAAGCTACAGTTTTTCAGCCCAACCGTGCGGCACTAGTAGTCACTTTCCTGGCTCAAGGCGGTCGGTGTTTTCCCCCGAGTCACTTTCAACTATATAAAAAACTGATCGAAAACTTTCATTTGAGTAGCAATTTCATCTGGGATCTGGAAACTTTCAACTGGCGAGGGAAGGGGATATTGAGCATTCAGAATCAAGTTCAGATTTTCAATTGAAAAACGTTCTATATATTCAATTAGGAATTCGAAAGCTTTCAACTGAAAAAGGGGGAGGGGATTTGGGCTGTCAATTGAAGTTTCCACAAGAAAGGGTGTCGGATTGGTACGGGCAAGGCCGTCGACATCGGCACTGCCGCTGGAGCCAACCGTCGACGGACGCTGCCATCCGCACGTTGTTCGTCTCCTCCACCCGTGCCCATCGTCGTGAGTCGAATCGATTAACTAAGGAGAGAGAGAGTGTGTGTGCCGTGGTAGAAGAAGAAAGAGGACGGGAAAACGGCTCTGGCCCTGGCCGTTCGTCGTGTGATTTAGCGAACAACAAACAATGGAAACGGTTTGTACGGGTGACCGCTTATTAGTAAAAATAGCATGATGGTCCGTACATATACCTAGGTATTATTCTCAGTACATATCTAATTGGTTTAGTGGTATATATCATATTTATTAATTCCGTGCTGACACCGACCGAAATGGCCGAAATGTGCTGTACCAACCAGCACCCAGAGCGGCACACAAAAATCCTCAGTCCTGTACCGGCCAATACCGGCTTTTCCGGCCCAAGTAAGCGAGTACCCCAAAATGAGCCTACGAGTCTGAGTCCCCGAGAGTCTGAGTCGACGGCGGACATTCCATTCCACTTCCAACTTTCCAAGCTTTCAGGCGAACCCTAGCCGCATTTTGGCTAGAGAACCCTAGCTGCGATGGCGCGATTCGCTTGAGTCTTAACCTTTTCTGCCGGTTTCGTTGCAGACCTTCAGAGAAGTTGGTGCATATCGAGCACGCGCTCACGGGCCGTCGGCTCCGGCCATAGCTCTTGGTGTTGATCTCCAAAGTACATTTTGCATTTATCTTCCGCAGCTAGGGCTGTAAAAAAAGCTCGAAGCTCGCGAGCTACTCGAGTTCGGCTCGTTCTAAGCTCGATTCGAGCTCGGTTCGAACTTTAAACGAGTCGAACTCGAGCTTAATCTCAAGCTCGTGAGTTTTACCGAGCCGAGCTCGAATAGTTCGCGAGCTTCAATTCGAGCTTAAATAGTAATACATATTAATTTTTACCGAGCTTACTCGAATCGAACTCGAGCTCGAGCTTTTCTTATTGTTGAAAATTAATGTATATTTGAATTATTTTGACTGTTATCGAGTTTACTCGAGCCGAACTCGAGCTCGAGCTTTTCTTATTATTGAAAAATAGTGCATAATAAATTATTTTAATTGTTATCGAGCCGAGCTCGAGCCTACTCTTTGCATTTTTAGGTGCGTATGCATGACCGCTCTACTGCTTAATTTTGAACCCTAGCATAGCTAAATTTACAATAAAAGAGGAATTGAGTCAGAAAATACAAAAAAAAATTATTGCTAGAGATAGACCATGCATGCATGAGTAAGCAGTACACGGAATCAGTGTGCCATCTGCAGATGGTTTCAAACTACATCGATGTATTCATTTATTGCTCAGAACCAAATCGATCAATGGATTGTTAATTTGATGAATTAATCGATTGATGGGTAGATCGATCAGCCGATTGTGAATCTATCTGTGGAAGGTGCATACATTAATTTCGTCGCAATTAATACATGTAAGCAGATTCGTTTTGGGGATATCAATCATGTGAAAGTGTACGAATTTATGGTCGATGAGGATCCACTCTACGGCGTGAATGGTTTGTTTCAACTTGGGATCGTGGAGATTGTGTCGGGGTTGTAAGTGGAATTCAGCCATAGCATGTCCTGCTTACCTTCCCACAGTTAGTGTCTTCAGAGCATCAGCAAATACCTCATCACGATCTCTGGATGCATTACATCAGGTTAAGTGCTTTAAATACAGTGAGAAATTTGAAGTGTCACTTCCAGCTTACTGTGTTGTGAAGCTCCGATAATTGTATGGATTGAACCAAGGTTGTTATGGCGTCGAGATATCGGCGATATCTCGAAGCCACATCGTCGTGGCGGCCAGCCGCTCCCTGCCGTCCGGACGGCATGGAGGTGCGCCGTATCCCGTCCGCCATGGCATCGATATGGCTGCGTGGCGGCGTTGTGACGCTAAGTCGCCGCTTGGCAGACGCCATAGGCGGCCGGGGGGGTTAATATCGAGACTCGAGTAGTATTATTCGGACAGAGACTGACATACCTAGGGTTTTTGGCAGCTAGGCGAAAAAGTGAGGAGTCCCGCCGTCACCGCAGCTAAATCCGCCGGATCCGCCATTGCCGCCGCCGGATCCGCCGCCGGAACCGCTGTCGCCGCAGCCGGATCCGCAGCCGGATCGGCCGAAGCTGCAGTCCACCGCCGCCTTCTCCGGTCCGTCGCCGCCTCCTGCTTCGCCGGCCAGCTCTCCGTCGACTCCACCGGTGAGTCACTCTCGGCCCTTGCCACTCGCCAGGAAAGGAGCGGCCCGAGCGCAGTGGACCTCCGCTCCGTGCCTCCGCGAAGTCATGAGTGAAGCGAACGATTTTTGTATGCAATGCGCGGTTGCGCCGTCTCGATCGCGCGAACAGTAACCACCGAAGGTTGCGATCGGAACTCGGAAGAACAATAAAAATCAGATGAACAGTATAAAAATCGGATGAACAATAAAAAATCTCCAGTACTAGTACTTCAGTTATACTAATGCTAATTATATGCTACTTGCTTATGCTGCTAATTGCTTGCTACCACAGTGCTGCATATACTTAGTTACTAATTACAATCAATAATCATAATCATATGCTAATGCTAATGCTAGTTTGCAACATGCAGAAGCATGACATATCATAAATGGCAACTGAAAGCACAGGGGGCACTAACGCCGACTCATATGATCCAATGACCGATCCTAAACGGAGAGCAAAGTCAAATGATCCGGGATGGAAGTATGGGTTTTGGCCAATAATTGGCAACCGAGATTCGGTGCAATATTCGCTTTGTGGTAAAATTGTACATGGAGGAATAACGAGGCTTAAGGAGCATCTAATTACAATGTGATACCAAATATGCATCACTGTAATATATTGTAACAAGCTACATGTTACAACTTGCAAGTTACGAGGAGATATATGCTATATAGGAGAAAGTACATTTGAAGATGATGGTCCTACATGAGCTCAAGAATAAACAAAATCAAGATATATATGTTCTACTACATTTACCAAACTAAGTTAAGATGTGTGCATAGTGTCACCACGCCGCACGTCATATGGCGTCGCCACGCCGCGCGCCATAAGCGATATTGTTGTGTGAAGGTAGTGAGACGCCGCGCCTCGCCGCGCCGCCGTAATAACCTTGGATTGAACTATATATCATTTTTATCCTATGGTTATGTATTTAAAGTGAGATTTCTAGTGAATTATGTGTGCATATAATTACATATACGAAAAATAAAGGATCGTAGATTACATCACTATTACAGAAAAGGTCATCACAGACGGTTCAAAAACATCATCACGGACGGTTTTGTGAACTGTCTGAGTTTATAGGTCAGTAATGACATGAGGTCATCACCGACGGTTTTTGAACCGTCTGCGATAGTTGACTATCACAGCCGTATGTGATTCATAACCGTCTGTGATATTCTTTTGTATTTCTAAATCTATTTCTATTTATTGGCTAGCCTCAAGAAATGTTAGCCATACCCTCTGAAACAAACAGAAACACAACAAGTATATATACATCCAATTCACATTTATTTCAGAAACAGGAACATCCATTTCACAAATCAATTAACTCAAAAGAAATAAATTAATCATCCATGAACAAATATACACATGTACAATTAAACTCAATATTATCCCAATCAAATTCATTCTACATTGTTGAACTCCTCATCTTTGTTTATGACCCTAGACATCATGAAGTAGCACACTATCCTCAAATTTGTTGGAGCTCGGCCTGTTGCAACGCAGTTGTATTGATGGTCGCAACCTGTCGGTAGGAAAATCAATGTCGTATATACATATAAATTGATAAATGTGAAATAATTATTGCAAGATTGACAAATCTGAGGATCATTGGTCTTCGTGGAACCGAGGTGTAGTTCCATATTGTGGCAAACACAGAATCAACAAGTGTTGTCCGGTGATTGCTGGTAGCACTGCAAAAATAGAATTTGTTACTTTGAGAGGCATTACTGCGAAGTGTTATATAGAATTAATGTATAGTGGTGAATACCGAGAAATCTAGATCGTGTCGCAGGGCATTGATCCCTCTCTTGGATTTTCGTACAGAAGCAACGTAATTGGTGAACGATCTATGTGATTCCAAAAGGTTAGCTTTAGTCGTTGGGAAGGAATTAAGGAAATACTACAATAGAGTTATCTATGGAGAAAATATTTTCACTAGTCGATTAATTGTTGGACAACTGTAAAGTCGGTTTTGGTCCTCTTTAGGGAATCAAGGTATATTATCTTGTTCTATTTTGGTATAATTACAATTAGAATCCAGTGAAACATATACAAGTATGTTGTCATGGTCATTAAACCTAAATTCATATTATTTATAAAGTATAAATCAACAAGTATAGCCACTAGTGCAGTACTTACCCTTGGTTATAGGGCATAAGTATAAATTCCTTGTTGCAGTTAGCAACAAGTGCTGTCGTCATGTAATGCTTGACGAAGGACACAATTTAGTATTAAATATTAAATTAATTAATTAGTATATTGATATATATATATATATATATATATATATATATATATATATATATATATATATATATATATATATGATCTAAAGTAGCTATATGTAGCAAGAATAATTAATTAAATTGAATTAAGTAGAAATAGACTATGAATTGGTTAAACCTTAAACCCTAAACCATGCTAGATATAAATGATCTTTTCTCTACATCAAGCTAGCTAGATCTAAAACATTTTCAATTCTCCTTTCATCAAAAACTAGATCTAAAATATAATGCAATTAGAAATAAATTATTAACCATATATAGTCAAGAACTTAATAGATCTACAATCACTCTTTCCAAATCCATGGTCTACTTTCACCAAATGGCCTTAAAGCCCCACCTCCTCAAAGCAGTAGAGTTGTGAGAACAGATTTGGAATTTATAACAGATCTGTGAGAGTTGATGGTCTGCAATTAATATAGTAAAATTATCATAGATGGTTTTTAATGCAAACCGTCTGTGATGACTTAATTATCACTGACGGTTTTTAATACAAACCGTTTGTGAAGTATCACAGACGGTTCAAAGAAAAATCGTCTGTGATATTTGGTAATATCACAGACGGTTCTTGTTAATAGCCGTCTGTGATACTTTACAGACGGTTTTCACCATGAACTGTCTGTGACATTACGTCTTCACAGACTATTTTTGGTACTAGCAGCAACACAGACGATGTCTAAGCCAAAACTTGTTTTTCTTTATTTTTAATTCCGAATTTCTCTTAATTTAGATTTTATTTGATATGGACTCTTTCTTTTAGTCTGGGCCATTATAACTCGATCGGGTCCAATAGATTAACGGCTAGATCTTTCTCTAAGTGTGTAATTAGTATATATATGGATAGACTATTATATCTCTAAGTTAACTATCAAAGCTATTAAGACCTACATAATTAAGGGCTAGATGTTTTGCTTTTTGTGAGAATTTCTAGCATATTTTTTCCTAGTAACTCTAAAATTTATGTCATCGGCTTTTAGTATATAATAGATAAAAAGATGTAATACTGCCATCAACGATATATACGTAGCATGGATAAAAGTTGTGTAAGATTTCACACCATCACAAACAAAATTAAAAGATCGGTTTTTATTTTTCTACAACTGTGGTGGTGGTTTTTGTTTTACTACTAGTCTACCCATGAATACATGCAGGCAAGATTGTGAGTGCCCCTTCGGACTTAACGAATGAAAAAAAGCTAAGGTTTACTTGAACTGATCGGAACCCGGGATGTTCTTATTCGATAATGGGTGCTCGACACAGGAAATACAAGCACATGAAGAGATCCATGCAGTTCAAGTCGCAGGGCGCCATTACCACAGAGGGCAAGAGTGGATCGTGCTCAACATTGTCAATCTTGTCCAAGAGACCCAAGCTATCAGCCAGCAGGAGACAGCAGAGATGCTGAAGCTTCATTTGATCCATTGTAATATATCCGTATGAACTGAATAAACAGGAGTCATTTATGCTCTATGCAACTATCATTTTCCGCGTAGCATTTGCCACCTCAGAATTGTGTTCTTTTGTGTGAGTGAGAGAGAAATCATTCTTTTGTGAATCATTTGTTCCAAACATGTAATTGTAAGCCACCTTTTCGACAACTTATCCCAAACCTATCCCAAGTGGACCATGCTCAAGCTTCATAAGAACTAAATATTTCTCCTTCAAGAGTTAAACAATTTTTTTTTGAGAGGAACTAAAACCGTTTGTTTCACGTGAAATATATTCGTTCCAAACGGGGCTGTAACTGTAAGGGTTTTAAAACCAATCACAAAAAATCTTACTTGATCGCGGGCCTCCGCGGACGTCATATGATCCAGCGAGAAGCACCGACCAAGGCAGGCCGACGCGCGCATCTCAAAGCCAGTGCCCTGCCATCCGCCGTCCACGCGCACGGCCGCACCCGAAGCTGGTGCTTCTTCTCTGCCAAGAAATGCGGAGACCCGTGCACGGCTTTAAAACCCCCGGATCGAACACTGCGGAAAAGAAATCCCCAAATCCCCCACCAAAAAGCAGGTAACCCATGGCCGGCGGCGGGCAGGCGACGGTGTCGCTCCTGACGAAGGTCGCGAAGGCGGCGGCCGGGTTGGGCGTGGCGGCGGCCACCGCCTCCACGTCCCTCTACACGGTGGACGGCGGGGAGCGCGCGGTCATCTTCGACCGCTTCCGCGGCGTGCTCTCGGAGACCGTCTCGGAGGGCACCCACTTCCTCGTCCCCTGGCTCCAGAAGCCCTTCATCTTCGACATCCGCACGCGCCCGCACAGCTTCTCCTCCACCTCCGGCACCAAGGACCTGCAGATGGTCAGCCTCACGCTCCGCGTCCTCTCCCGCCCCGACGTCGACCGCCTCCCGGACATCTTCAACTCCCTGGGCCTCGAGTACGACGAGAAGGTGCTCCCCTCCATCGGCAACGAGGTGCTCAAGGCCGTAGTCGCCCAGTTCAACGCTGACCAGCTCCTCACCGACCGCCCCCACGTCTCCGCGCTCGTCCGCAACGCCCTCATCCACCGCGCCCGCGAGTTCAACATCGTCCTCGACGACGTCGCCATCACCCACCTCGCCTACGGGCCCGAGTTCGCCCGGGCCGTCGAGAAGAAGCAGGTCGCGCAGCAGGAGGCCGAGCGCTCCAGGTTCCTCGTCGCGCGCGCAGAGCAGGAGAGGCGCGCCGCCATCGTCCGCGCGGAGGGGGAGAGCGAGTCTGCGCGGCTCATCTCCGTGGCCACCGCCGCCGCAGGCAACGGCCTGATCGAGCTCAGGAGGATCGAGGCTGCCAAAGAGATCGCCGGGGAGCTGGCGCGTTCGCCCAACGTCTCCTACATCCCGGCCGGTGACAACGGCCAGATGCTGCTTGGGCTCAACGCCGCCCGGTGAATGAATCGTCACTTATCCTCTAGTCCATCCCAATACTTTAGTAACTTAAGATGCGTGAACTTAGTTATCGTTTTACCATATGGTTGGAGACTTTTGCGATGATGCTGTGCTCATAAATTTCCACTGATGGAGGAGTTATTGAACAATTGCTGCATTTTAGTTATCCAAAGTAATGCTGGCTCTATATCACTATATGTGCTATGGTAATCTTCTATTGAATTTTGTGGCCCTTTTAACTATTGCAGGGATGTGATTATTGCTCAAAAGCAACTTGAATTTTCAATTTGTTTGTTCTATGTGTGATTTTGCCTAGTTGATGCTGTGGTTCTGTTTGAGTCTGGCACGGGTGTTAATTTACAGAGTACTATTTCTACATTATGATGTTTTGTTTTTGGCCTTCTCTTAGGTATTGTGTGTTTTGGATCACGCTGTGCAATGTACAGTAAAATAGTACACCCTGTTTTTGAAAATTGGATGAGCGTGAACTGCCTTTGTAATGAGGACTGCAGCTACTTGCAGTTAATCTTCGTGTAGATTTTCTGGTTTTGCCATTAGTGAACCACTAGGAACTATGTACAGCAAGGTCTGAGAAGGCCCCTGTTTTCTGTAGGAATCTTGGTTTCATTGTATTTTTAGGCCTCTATTGGTAATTTGGTCTGATGTTTGCCTTTTATGTGAGTCTATAAATCACTAATGTTCATTCTAGCGATACAATTAATGGAAATTTGATAGTGTGGCAATGGATTTTAGTTCCATAACGTGATTTTTGCTTTAGGTGTATCTCATAACAAGGTCAGCTTGCGCTGGATAATCCAATGGTTATTATATTCTTGCGACCTACGTTCCATCTTTGCTTATGCTTAGTTTCAAAATTTGCTGATCTGGAACTTTTCTTGAATGTTTCTGGATTCTTCCAGTTGATATTGTTGTACTGTTTGCAGGGTGTTAATTTATGGGGTAGTATTTATACATTTGGTATTTTGGTTTTGCCTTCTGTAGCTATTTGTGTGCTTTGGATCACATTCCTGTTTTCCCTTTCGAAAATTGGATGCATGGAGGTGGGGATGTGGCTAGGAGCTGTCTGTTTATCGGCCCTAGAGCTACTTGTGGTTTTGCTGGTTTGCAGCTAACTACTAGAACTATGTAGAATTGTAGAGCAAAAGGCCAAAAGATCCCTGTTTTGTTTACAATCTTAGTCTAGCCTACAGCTTTTGTAGGCTTGTTCTGGTACTTGGTTTGATATTTGCCTCTTATGTGATTTTAGATCACTAATGTTTATTCTTGGGATGTGATGGATGATAATTTGATAATGTGGCATTGGATTTTAGTTCGACATGCTTTAGATCTTTTAAGAAGGTCAGCCTTTGTGCTGGTTTAGATCATCCAATGATTGCAAATCTTGGAACCCACATTCCATCTTTGCTTATGCTAACTTCACAATTTGCTGATCTGGAACTGTTCTTGAATGTTGCTTTCAATTTTAGTACCTTTGTGTGTGCTGTTTGGTGCCGGCCCATTTGTCTTGGTCAGCAAATCAGTATCAGTGGGTTTTCATCTTCTACTGTTCATTGTCGGTTTGGATGTCCACGGTCTGTTATCTTTACTATTATAAAAGGAGTTGGTGGTTGGTCCGGCCTCTTCCACCCCTTCTCACAAAAGACAGCGCTGACATTTTGCCTTCAAAAGATCTGCGCCAAATCTAAAAGACCTACGCCGAATTTTATCATACTATATGTTTTGAAACTAACAGGTGGTAAAATTTTTTAGAACATGTATACAAATATATTCTAAATTTTTTTAAAATCAGTAGCAACGCACGGGCATTCAACTAGTTGACTTGTAAAATAAACTTCCAACCTTATCCAGCACTTGTTACCTATGTTTCCCTTGTAGGCCTCGTTGTGCAACCAAGCCCTCACATAGCAGCACCAACCCACCTAACAGGCTAACAAAAAGCACCACTTTAAGCATTAAGCACTTCTTATTTTAAGATAGGCTTTGTGTAAACCTGGTGGTTTGGATCATTTTAGACCCTGATAACACTACTGGATTAAGATTTGAGCCAGTTTTGTTTAAGAAATCAGCATAATTTGAGTTCATTTTATGTTTAAACTCCTATTTGACTCGCAGTATAGGGCCATCTCCAATTAAACCCTGTGTTATGTGAACTCACACCCAGCCCTACGTAATTGTAGGTCTAATTTATGTGCTAATCTTTTATTTTAATATTGAAATATTGTTCCTGATGTGTAGTCATCTTAGTATGCATTAAGAGCTAGAACCTGATGGTAATGCCATTACTGTTTGTATTCTATTTCGCCAGTTTCACGAGTCATTGATGGTATTTCGCCAGTTTCACGAGTCATTCTCCAGTTCTGTAGAAATGTAGATTTTCAGAGTTGTTTCCGCTGAAATTCTTATGAATGGTTTGGATCACATTCAAGCCACCTGTTTGTTGCTTCGGCTTTTTAGCTGAAGCTAAAGCCCAAACAAACAGGGCCACATGTGGCTAAAATCATTATTTGGTTGTTTCTCTGAATGTTTGATGTTTATTTAAGGACAGTCTATTTTACGACCTGACCTGAGTCCGAATTTCAACATTTACCTCTAAAACTGTTCGCTTTACGGCCTCAAAACTCTTGAAACTGTGGTTTTGTCTAATGTGGCAGCGATCTTGAGTCCACATCACCAAAATGGACATGTAAGCGCTTAGTCAGCAGACAAATCAGCAGCAGTCCACATCACAATTGTTGATGTGAATACCATTTTCAGAAATAAGAATTTCATTAACCTGAAAAAAAGTAACATGATCAGATCGACCAGACTACAAAGATAACATGTATATTTGATTGCATACCTCCAGAATAAAACATTCTTGCAATTTGTGCATCCAATTGATTACGTAAATCCTTAGCCCAAGCTTTCTCTAATGCTGAAGGAGGTCCCCTTCGCTTCTTACTCCCCAACATAGCTGAGTCTATGCTTGATGAAGAAACACTAACACTAGCAACACTACCAACAGTTGATGATGGTAAGGGCACATTTCTTGACCTTGTTTTTGATTGTTCATCCTCAGCCTTTGCAATTTCACTTTTAAGCTGAGCAAGAATAGGTATTGTCACCTTAGGATATATCTTGCATCCACCATTACTAATTTTCAGCAAATGCGCTTTGACTCTAGAGTAGTTACTAGTGCCAACATATTTGCAATACTTGCATCTCCATTTCACAGTTCCTCTCCCTTGACCACCCCTGTCTAGAACATCAACATGATTCCATAGTGGAAACTTTGACCTATTGTTGCTTGTGTTTTCCTCCTTTCTAGCACTAGAAATAGTGGCTTCCATTGTTCGAGAATGATGAAACAGGCAATAAAGCATAAGTTACAAACTTACAATTACCACATGGATGCGAATAATAATTTATACTATTATACGTAACAAATTGTAATTGTAATACTATTATGGGTAACATTTATATGTATAACCAACCGGCATGTGCAAATTATAATTGTAATAGACTAGTAATAGTATAAATCTGGTGGGTGGTGGCGATAAAAGCCAACTGGCCTGAGCAGGAAAATCTCAAGATCGATAAAAGCCATATACCTCGGTCGGCGACGCGCAGGGAGGCAGCAACGGGAACGTCGGCGACGCGCGGGAAGGCAGCAGCGGGGGACGTCGGCGACACACGAAGAGGCAGCGGTGGTGGCGCGGGAGGCAAGCAATGTAGTTGGCGAGGAGGGCGTCGTCTAAGTCGGCCTTCTCCAGCACGTTCTCCGTCTCCACCTCGACGCGGCAGCGCGATGCGGGAACCGATGGTGCACAGGAGATGCGGGAGCCAACGACGCACGGGCGAAGCACGAGTCAGCGGCACGATGCGGGCGATGGGGACAAGCACAAGTGGCGGTGCGGCGCACGTGTGGGGAATGGTAGAAGCGCGAGTGCGGTGCGGCGCTCGGGAGGCAGCAACCGGCCTAGGGTTAGGGCAAGTCATGGGCGGCTGTGTCTGGGCCGACTCCTGGGCCGGCTGTGTCCGGGGCCATGTCCGACTTGCGTAATTATCGTGTTCAATACGTGTTGAGAATTTTAACAATTAAAATTAATTCCCAAATCGCCCGACACATTGCGGACACATGTTGGAGACGTGTCCGTGCCGTATCTGTGTCAGACATGGATACGACGGTTTGGACGCGTGTCGGTGCTACAGAGCTCACAACTAAATCTCCACCCATCAGTATCCACACACCTATCCACATAGCATCCACTTCCCATCAATCCAAGTGACACTATCAAGTATCAACTATATCTCTTACAAGTGTAGTAGAAAAACATAATCTGACCACCTCAAACCTTGCACATTCACTCCATCCCTCTCATGTCCCTTATCAACCACCCCAACTCTCTGCTCTCTGTCTCCACCACCCTCTAGCATCTCCAGTCAGCACAGCAATAAGAAGAATAGCAATTAGGTGTAAGGACCACACATCACTTGCCATGGCTGCTTGTGACAATGATTCTACTGGAGAGAGAAGCTTATTTCACAAACTGGATCACCCGCACTGGCCACCTCCATTCTTATCACTACCGTTACCCTTGTCTTTCTTAGGAAAAGGAGGATTAGGCATCTTCTGAAAGAACCCAATCGAGAACAGAGACAGCGAGAGCTGAATCTGGTCCCGGCCCAACCTCACGGGCAACCGTATTCCCTGTCTGGGCGCACGGGCACCGCGTTGTGGGCGGATGTGGACCGCGTACAGACGGCGGAAGCCGCCGAGCGAGAGCACAACGTCACGGAGCTGCTGCTCGGAGAAGCCAAAGTTCGCCCACTCCCGCACGCACGCCGCCTCCCACAGCCGCTCGTCCTCCGCCAGCTGCCGCCACCCCCGGCTCACGCACGCCGCGGCCGCCAGCGTCCGCGCCTCCGCCCGCCGCAGCACCTCGAACACCAGGTCCTCCCCAAGATCCGGCACCCTCGGTGGCTCAACAACCTCTCTTGCATCCGGCGGCTGCTCCTCCTGCTGCTGCTGTGGTGGTTGCGCCTGGGAAGAAGAAGAGGACGCCTCAACCTGGCTTGAGCTGGAGGGCGGCTCCGTCCGCTGCTTCTTGGCTGGCTCGTTCGATCTCCCATCTCCAGCAGCAGCGGGTGTCCCGGGATCATCACCATCCGACGAACCAGAACGGCACTTCATGGCGGAGGAATCCAGCTCGCACTTCTGGATCGGAACCACGAGCTGCTGCCTGCTCGAGCGCGAACGATTGATTGATTACCTGTAGACAGGACAGATTTATCTATCTTCACCGGAATCATTCCATCCCACGCAACCAACTCAAGAAAACACCCCAATTTTCCCCCAAAATCCCCCTACAAACCAGCATAGATTCACCCGATTTAGCTCTCAGAAACCCAAATAAACCCTCGAAACACACCAGATCTGGCCGGATCGCACTATCAGTGGACCAGATTTAGGGTTGGATCGAAAAAATTCCAGAGGAATTCGAGAGTAATTGGTAAGGAGTGGTTACCTACGCGCCGGCGGCTACTGGGTTCTCGACTCCCGTGCTCTGGCGTTCGAACTGGGGGAATGCAATGTTTTCTAGTATTTCTGTTCGCCGCCGAGGGAAAAAAAAGGTGCCCTCCAAGTGCCGATTTTTTTTAATAATCCATTTTTAATCTAAATTACAAAAATACACTCGCGTCTAAATTTTTACAGGAATAGGCTCCAGTCGTCTAACCGTTAAGTGATTGAAGCCTGTTACCCAACGGCCGCGCAACACACAAGCACTCCGTAGACCGTTGGGCGATATAATTGCAGTCGCCGAACGGTTGGGCGACTGCAGTTCTAGTTATCTAACCATTCGGCGACTGCAGCTCCAATCGCCTAGCCATTCGGCAACTGGAACTCATATATAATCGGACGATCGGCTGAGCGCCCGACCGATTCCATCCGTCAACGCCGCGCAAACAGAAAGAAGAGGAGGGAAGAAAGAAGAGAGGGGAGGAGAGGGAGAGGGAGAGGAAGAAGACGGCAGGTTCCGCTACTTCTGCGATATAAATTTTTTTATATTGTAGTCAATATTTTTGTATGAAGAAAATAGTTTGTTTAGTGTAAAATTAGAATCGTGGAAAATTACAGTTGTAGAAAAGAATAGTATAACTTTGGTACGAAGTAAATACTTATAGAAAATTTATTCAATATAGTTATAAAAAATTAGCATCCATAGAAAATTATACTTGTAGAAAAATTATTAAATATTATAGTTGTAGAAAATTTAGTCAATATAGTTGTAGAAAATTAGCATCGTAGAAAATTATAGTCGTAGAAAATTAGCATCCGTAAAAAAAATTAGTTGTTAAAAATTTAGTCAATATTATGTACAAAATTAGCATCCATAGAAATTATAGTTGTACAAAATTTAGTCAATATTATTGAATGAAATGAATAGTTTGGGTTGTGCAAATCATTAGTAGATAACATTTATGATTAATTAGGAATGAATTTAATGTCGTTAGTACATTGAAAATTCACACGTACCGTTAGAACTGGTATAATGGCATTTAAATCAGTATGTCAAGTAAATTCTTGAAACCCATTAGAAATTATTTACAGTAGGAGAAAACTCGAACAGCTAGAGGAGCGGCGTTGGTATGCATGGGAGCAGATAGAGAGTTGATGTGTATTGGGCGGAGGTAAGGGAGCGGTGTTGGCGTGAATGAGGAGGGGTTACGCTATGAGGTTAGTGCGGTTGTTGATGATAGGCGAACGACCGTAGAAATGTACAATACAACACAACAATAGTTATATAATGCGCGATACGATTTGACTAGTTGCAACGATGAAAATATTTGCAGGTGGACATCAGCAGTGCCGATACCCACTACATTGAAAGTGCATTACGATGTCATCACCGTTCATGAAGGTCTGAACAGTGTTGACTTGAGTAGTTTTATGCAAGCCACTCTGGTACATCCGGATGACGAGAATGCTCGAATCGGAGATGTGATGCACTGGCTCACTCGCAGCTTCTCCTTGGACCCTTGAGATGTGTAGCATTGTCATACAAGGACTTTGGAACCGGTCTCCCATGCACATTAGATGGGAGTTGAGAAGATTGATGCATACTATTATATGGAAGGCTGCCGACGCTGTAGATACGAGTGCGTGCTGCTTGTGTAACCAGGCCCAAAAGAAGTTGTACAAGGCCCTGTCGACGGCTATCATCTGGGTGATGAGAGCAGCTCGAGCGCCCAACATGTTGGTCAAGAGGAGGACCCAAAAGCTAGTGTCACATAGGTTACGAAGGATGTTGCTTGTGACGAGATCGATACCGTACGTGCAGGAGGGGAAGATCGGTCACCACATGGTGAGCCCACAGGATAGGCTGATGAATGGGAGCATGTGGAGTACATAGTGTATCAAGTAGAGAGCGATTACCGAATGGCCTAGGCTGAAGAGGAAGCTGTACAGGAGGAGGACGAGGACTATTCTGATGAGGACGAAACTCCCATCCCGCAGGAATGGGATAGGTTTGACGCTGAGGGTATTGCGGCGCATGACGAGCACGAATCACCGTGGGAGTACTATGGCACAGATGTTCGGTTGCACTCAATATTTGCTAACAAAGCATCGATGCAGGATGCCATTAAGCTGTGGGTCTTGCCCATGCAGCGGACATTTCAGGTCATCAAATCTAGCCAGGAGCAATACATCTTGAAGTGCGAGCAGGCTAGTTGTCCTTAGAGAATGCATGCACATAGACCAAAGTATGAGACTCACTGGATTGTCTCGAAGGTGGAGCCGCACTCCTGCATTCTCAGCAATGTTTTGCCAATGCATCGTAACCTGACGTCCACCTTTCATAACCAATTTGATGTATGAAAAGATAGTAGAGAAGAAGAACATGGAGGCCACACACATCATGGTGGCTATTGAGAAAAAAATTCAAGTACAAGATTAGCTACGCGAAGGCATAACGTGCGAAGCAGAAGGCTTTGAAAAATGGTTCGAGTCTTTCTAGGCAGCGTACGACAACCTTCCCTATATGCTTTGGGTGTTGTAGGACAGAAACCCGGGCACGTACATTGCTGTGAAGGACAAGCCATCTATAAGTCCGCTAGGTTTTGCGGTATTGTAGAGGGCATCCTTAGCCTTCGGTTCGTGCATCGAGGAATTCAGGCATATGCTGCCAGTGATCTCAGTTGATAGGATCTTTTTGACTAGTAAATACAAGGGCCAGATCCTTACCGCCATTGGTATTGATGGCAACAATTAAATTCTACACTTGGCCATAGCATTCGTCAAAACTGAGAATTACGATAGCTGGTTGTGGTTCCTTCGATATTTGAGGGTTGGAGTTGTCAGAGCTCATCGTAGTGTGTGCGTAATCTATGATCGCCACGTCGAGATGGTGAAAGTCATAAGAAAACTTCAGAAAGACCCCGAAGAGCCGTTCTCTTGACCGGATATGAGGAACAGATGGTGCATTCCCCACTTGGGGGCCAACTTCTTCAAGCAGTTCTCGAAACAACCGCTGATGAAACTGTTCATGAGGCTAGCTATACAAAACTAGCAGCGCAAATTTGGCGCTTTATAGGCGTTGTTGGGTGAGCACAGTAGGAAGCACATCGACGAGAGGAGCAAGGGACTGCCCATGCTTGGGGCGGCACAACCGGAATGCCTTACACCACTGGTTGTCTCTGGCACTGCTAGTCTGAGGAAAAGGACCTCATGGAACATCAAGTGCTTCTCCTAATAGATTGAGGCTGAGCCATTGGAGAAGTGGTCCCTGCTGCACGATACGGATGACGCAAGGTACGACATAATGACCACTAACCTTACCAAGGTATACAACTGGGTTCTTAGGGGCCTTTGTTTTCAGCCCCTCGTCGCCATTGTGGAAGGTGTTATGCATAACACAATCAGCTATTTTCAAGGAGATGCATGCGAATGCCGCACTTCATGCAGCCAACCCACAAACACCGTACTACTCTAAGATTATGGTGTACATGAAGGAGAAGACAGAGAAGGGCTAGTTGCATACGGTATACGTGATGGGCAATACGAAGCATCATTTCGACATGCTCCTTCGGGATAGAACCGGGTTTGGAATGACTCATTCTCTTGTCACCCACGAGGTATGTCTTGGAGATTATGTAAATGAATCTAGCTGCACGTGCAATAATCCAAAACTGTTACACAAGTCATGCTCTCATGTCCTCACCGCATATGGGATTGTGTACATGGATCCTTCGAACTTCATGTTCGAGTACTTCTTCAAGGAGAGGATCATGAAGGCGTAGTGTAGCAAGCTTAGGGGTTCAAGGTTGTGGGCAACTTCGCCACCTTGGATATTGCACGGAGGACCTAGATTCTGGATGTTGACATGCTAAAGGGTAGGAAGGGTCGTCGGCAGAGTCGTCGTATTACTAATGATATGGACGAAGCACAAGCTAGGACGTCGGGTAGATGCTGCGGGCACTGCAGCCAGGAGGGCCACACAGCTAGACGATGCAAGGCACCTGCTGATGAGTAGGCAAATTGGCATGGTTTGCGGTACCATTTGTTCGAGTGTGCAAGGTGGCTTCAAGATTATAAATCATTGTACACTGTCATATGTACTTTTTGATTTGCTACATTTGATGTACGTAGTGTCGTAATAAATGTATTGTATGTTACATGTACTATTTATGTAATTGTTGTGCTACTTTCCCCTTTTTAATACTGTTGTAAGTATTGTCCTGGTAGTTTAGTTATGTTTTTTTTGTTTGTTTACAAGTTAAATTTACTTTTGCTTTACATTCGATGTTTTTTGTTCTGCGTAAGTATTAACCTGAATTTATTTTACAGGTATGGCATCGAACTGGCCTTATGGCCTCCTAGATGAGCGCGTTGGCCAGCTGCATCATGCATCGCATCGTGTCCCACATGCTACGACTGTGGAGGACATGACTGACTGGGGGTGATCCGCACACGTACACCTCGAGGGCCTGGATGCTTGACACACATGTTTGCGCTTCGGTGGCACTATCTTCTTGTTATTCGTAGGTTGTGTACTGACCTTTTTTGCTTCACAGGCTCAGCGATGTCGGACTACCACCTCTCGCCCGAATGCTGCAGGCCATAGACGAGGACACTCTAGCACCAGCTGCGAGATACGGGAGGAGCAGCACCGCAACAACGAGCAAACCGAGCGTATATGTCGGGAGATAAAAGCTCATCTCGAGACGTGCACGCGTAGGGAGCATGTGGCTCGCGAGAGGGAGCACGAGAAAAAGAGGGAAATGACAGCCAAGGCCAAAGAGGTTGCTGAGGAGTTCAACGTCGACCTCGCAAGGAAGGAAAATGACCCCGATCCACGCAGTAGGTCGGGCCGTTCTGAACTAGTCCCCCGAAGGTCGAATTTGTTTCCATTTCAAAAAGGTGCATATATATTGCATCGTGCATGATGCTGTTTTTTATGCACGTTAGCAAACCCTATGCGCCATGTTATTCACAGCTTTATTATAAAGTCTATTTTAATTTGCAACATCAAATCTTGTTGTCTTTTCGCAACATCAAACCCCCATGTCCGATGAACGATCGTGTTATTTTTCCTTACGTCGTTTATCCGAAGTTCTCATTTATATATGAATTCTCGGTTGCATCACAATATCACTTACCTTCGTATTTACCAATCATTGCTATCTCAATCATCCTCACAAAAAATTATTGTATTACAACAAAATACGACGATCGCAAAATGTTATCGCGAATCTAAAATATTTTGTACCATTCATAATCTCTGAAAATCACAAATGAATTAACTGATATTGTCTGCCCTTTTATTTTTTTAAAAAATACAAATTACAAAAAAAATTTAATAAATGTTACATACCTACAACAATTGTCATTTACCCATAAGAGATTGGGGGCCAATTGTGCAAAAATTAGGTGGAGGTGACAATCGCCCAACGGTCAAATGACAGGCTCCAGTCACCTAATGGTTCAGCGACAGGACATAGTTGCCCGACTGTAGGGCAACTGAACTCCATTCCTGTAAAAAATTTAGGCACGGATATATTTTTATAATTTTAATTAAAAATAGATTATTTAAAAAAAAATTCTCCAAGTGCCGCCCATCCAACCGAAGCTCCTCACGCGTCCTGAGTACGTGTACAGTAACAAAATATTCTCCGTGTCACCTTACACACAAAAAAGACAGCACATATAAGTTATTTATAAATTATCTACATATAATCCCATAATTTATACGATCGACATAAATATACCAGAAAAAAATCATCTATAAGAATATTATAAACCGTTTTTCTAGATACCAAACGGATTTTTTTCTCTTCCCATTCTCTGTCGTTGTACCATCGAAACTCTTCCATGAATGCTCTGTGTAGTGGGACTTGCAGGTGAGCTATTTCTACCATAGGCCATGGTTGTCCGAATCGTGACACGCAAGATTGTTGGAATGGTGAATCTAAATTGGATCGGAGACATTCTGGTAGAATCACATTCTAGAATCGAATAGTAAAATCTAAGATCCTATCTAATTCTACCAAAAATATATTTGTTCTAATTTACCATATATTCCAAGAGTGATATGAGTGTTTATTTGGTCATTTGGCATCTAATTTGATTAATAAATATATCTTATTCATAACTAAAATTATGGTTTAAATTCTATGTCATTGAGAACTACGATTAGAAGAGCGGTGTTATCAATATTGCTATAATCTGATTATTTTACATAAAAATGTAAAATAAATAATAATTAAATTAATTTTTATTATTCCAAACCTTCAAATCTTAATGACTAAGCTATTAACTATTGAGTATTTAACATACAACTTGAATTGAGGGATAGGACACAACCAAACACCTAAATCTTTCATAATCTTGGATGATATTGATTCTACACGATTATACTGTGCTTCTATCACGATTCTACTGTGATTCTACACGACTTTACGACTAGGATCGTGATTCTACCACGATTTTACTAGGTACGACTCAAGAAACAATTTGAGTCGGATTGGCTTCGTGGGATCGTAGAATCAATTAGAATCACGATTCTAACAACATTGGCGACACACACCATAGTATCGTACGATCATACGGTCCTACCATAGGTAGATGATACAGATCGCAATATGGATCGGAATTAAGTAGTAACGCAGTGGGATCGTCATCCTACTCTAGTATCATTAGGATCGGTTAGAATTGTAGTGAAATTGTGTTCCTGACAACAAACTATATTAGCATATAAAATTTGATATTACCTATTGCTAGTTTAAGTTGCACTATTTTAATTTGCTTTATTTTATAGTTTACATGTTGTTCTAAGGTAAAAAGTATTATCTTTGACGTATTGTATTTTTAGATTATTAGTTTATTAAAAATAATTAAATAAGTTTCAAAAATTAATTTTAATTCAATATAACATGAATAAGTGTACTCAAATTATAAAACTAAATTAAAAAATCTACTATAGACTTGTATATTCAGAAATATAATTTAATTTTTATATAAAATATATACGCTTTTAATAATTTGATAGAATCGTGATTCTACGACACTATCATGTCAGACAAAAAACGATCCTACCTTATATCGCGATCCTGACAACCGTGCCATAAACATAAGGTGTTGTGTGAAGTCGGTTTCAAGGGCTGGGGCCGGACGGCGACAGTCCAGTGGGCCTCGAGTCTGGGGCATGTGATGCCTGCACTGTGCCCACAATGGCTGCCATCTGCTTGTCCTGAATTGAAGTAGTAATAATTAGTCTGTGGCATGATCAGATTGTAGCACGATCCAAGGGTATGTTTGGTTGGGTGGATGTGATGAGATGATACAAGATTTGATGGGATGGGATGATATGAGATGATCAAATAGCCTGTTTGGTTGGATGGATGTGATGAGCCAATTTTATGTTTGGTTGGGTGGATACAGATAGATGAGATGAGCCAATTTTATGTTTGGTTAGGTGGATGAGACGGGTTGAATTTACCCAGTAAGAATAAACTCCATTGCATTTTACTTGAGTTTGTTTTTTTCTTCTTTTATTTTTTTCTTTATTTTTCCTTTTTTTTCTTCCTTCTTTTCTTCTCATCTTTTTTCTTTTCTCCCCTCTCTCTTTTTTTCTCTCACTCAGCCGACCGTTTCCTTCTTCCTCATTCCCATTGACGCCTCTGGTTCTCCACGCCACTACCCCTCTCTGGTTCTCCACGCCGCCGAAGCGCCGCCACCCCTCTCCGGTTCTCCATGCCGCCGCCTAGGACTGTTCATTCGGTTTTTTCGGTTTGTATGGTTCGGTAAATACGGTTTAATCGGTAAATACGGTTTGAGTATTTCAGGAAATACGGTTTTTTTCAAAATACAGTATGGTATCGGTAAATACCATATTATTTCGGTACGGTATCGGTTAATACCAATTTTACCAAAGTTTACGCGAATTGCTAAATGTTAATCTCATCTCTAGACTCAGAATTGTCCATTGTACAATCAAAAATTCAAAAAGCAATGAAACCAGCACCACCACCGACCACCAGCGGTACCGGCGGCGGCAAAGAAGACAGCACAAAGCAGACAATTAACCATTAATCTAGTGTACCAAGTACCAACTACCAACTAAGGCATCCAGACAATATTCTCTAAAATCTAAATTGTCCAGTGTACCAACGTCCAACTAGCACTAGCAGTCTAGCAATCTAGCAAAGTGGCAAGTATGCAAAATTGCAAATGCAACAACATTTCAACTGACAAATTCTTACAACTTCGCAAGATCCTACTTCACAAGTCACAACAGACTAGTAATCTACCAAAGTACCAATTAATCAAACAGAGAGAAAGCCAGAAAGGACTTACTTCGCAAGATCCTATTGACTCAGTAACTCTGGCGTCTTGGGAGAGGAGAGCACCGTGGCGAAGGAGGCGAGGCGCGAGCACCGAACACCGAAGGAGGCGAGAGGCGGAGCGGCCGCCACCGAGCAACCAAGGGCGAAGGAGGCGGAGGCGCAGAGCAAGTGAGCACCGAGGTCCGAGGGAGGCGAACGCGGAGCAGCCGAGCACCGAGGGAGTCGGAGGCGAAGGCGTGGAGCAGCCGAGCACCGAGGGAGGCGGAGGCGGAGGCGAGGAGCACCGGCACCGGATCTGGCGATCCGACCGACGAGGAGCTCGGATCTGGCGAGCCGACCGACGAGGAGCTCGGATCTGGCTAGGGTTCGAGGAGCACGGATCGAGAGGAAGCGGATCTGGCGAGGGCGACGCGAGGCGAGGGGGCTCAGGAGACGGCGAGAGGGGGGCGTCGCCGCGTCGGTCACTCACTCCTCACTCGGCCTCTGGCGTGTGCGAAACTGCGGATGCGGTCCGTCTGCGTAGCGCTGCCGCTAGGGTTAGGTTAGCTGGGTACTCATCGCCCGTCGTTCGATCGTCGACGCGTGCGGAGCGAGCGGGCGTTGATCTGGTGGGCCGCCGAGAGCGATACTGGGCTTTTCGGTTTTTTGGTAAATTCGGTTTTTTCTCGGTTTTTACCGAAAAAACCGAAACACACAAATACCCTTTTTCTGGTTACCGAACCGAAAACCGAAAACCGGTCAAACCGAGTTGACCGGTTCGGTTCGGTTTTTTCGGTTCGATACCATATTGCACAGCCCTACCGCCGCCCCTCTCTGGATCTCCACGCTGCTGCCCCTCTCTAGTTCTCCATGCTGTTGAGGCCGACCCGCTGAAGCGCCGCCGATGTCTCCTCTCATCCCTTCTTCACCGATCCTCGTCCTCGCCTCCTCTTGATCTGGATCTCCGGCGGTGGCGGCATCAGAAGCCATGCCGCAGGGGTCCTTGGGGTGGACCTTGCCACGGTTCATCGTGGGCGCCGCTGACTTGCCCCCACACTTCACCTTCGGGAGGTGAGCGGAACGACGGGATGGGCGTGTTGGATGTTGGATGGTCTCGTCCGAAGAATTTTGTTGCATCGCTCTATCCAGCATCCGAAGAAAATATTCACTATTTATGGATCACCTCATCTGAAATGGTATCTGATCCAGCCAACCAAACACTAAGGCACCATAAAAAAATAAATAAGAGGACGGCGACATCAGCCACGCTGACACGGTACAGCTCAATGCCCATCTCTAGCCCGAACACAAAACCCTATAATTCCGGAGGCTTTCGATTGGTCGCGACGGCCCAAAGGCCAAAGCCCCCCGTCTCGGGACGAACCGGCCGAAAAAAAACTTCCGCGACGTCTCCATCGCGTGACTGTTCGTTGCCGCAAGCCGTCGTCGCCTCCTCTTCGATGACCAAAAACGGTTACAGCCTTGCTACTGGCGAGCAGTTACTACTCCTCCCCTCCCCTCCGTCTCCGCGTCGCCAATCGCTGATACTACTATTCATTCCCCCTCTAATCGGCACCCTAATCGCCGATCGCCGCCATGTCCTCCTCCTCGTCCGACGAGAGCGGGAACCCTAGCCCCCCGCCGCGGGCTGCGGCGGCCGGGCCGGGGCCGGGGGCGGCTGCGGCGTGGCCTAGGCGGCGCTGCCGCGACGTGTTCTGGCTGCTGGTCTTCCTCCTCCACCTGCTCGTCTTTGGCGCGGCGCTCGCGCTCTCCGGCCTCAACCGCTTCCGCCATGCCGACCGCTTCAACATCGACCGCTTCACCAACCTCACCGCCGCCCCCCGGCTGCCCGGCTCGCCGGAGCCCGCGCCGCAGCCTCCGCCGCCTCCCGCGGTCGACGTGGCCGAGGAGGTCACGCCGACGTCCGAGCTGACGGAGACGTACTGGCCGTACTACGGCGCCGCGGGGCGGTGGGGCGGCGCTCGCGTGGGCGTGGCTGGCGGCGGCAGCCGGGAGGAGGGACGGGGGGAGGGTGCTCATGCGGGCCGCCGTGCACAGCCTCACGGCGTACCTAGCGGTGGTCAGCGTGCTCTGCTTCTGGGGGAAGCACTTCTTCTGTGGCGTGGCGTTCGCCGTGGGCGCCGCGCTGCACTTCCTCTATGTCATGTCAGTGCTCGATAGGTATAGCTCACAGCAACTGCATTTTCTGAATTGGTCCGTAAAAAATTGGTAATTTCATAGAGTTTGGAGTGAACTTGGACTGTAGTGGGTGAGGATGTGATGGTGATACTGACAAGTGAATTTCTGCCAATCACCTGCAAAATTTAAGAATTGTGCTACCGTTTATAAGAGTTCTGCAAGGTGGTTGATGCATGTCTACTTCCATGTCATGCCAATGCTTTCTTTGTTGATATGCTTTGGAGTCAACTTGATTTGGATGGAAAGTGCACAATTTAAGCATGGATTACTGCTGCTTTAGTCATCAGTGCCAAGCACATGCTGTATATATGAACAAGAAACTATGATTTCAGGAATCTTATCATTGTTTGAGTGCATGTCTACATAGTACATAGTAAGCTTGCAAATGAGCATACACTGCACATTGTCTATGCGAAGCAAGTGTGCATACGTATTAGGATTAAGCATGTTTGAATGGTTCAACTTCAATGTTGTTTCAAGATTAATTTGATTATAGCTTCATGGAGCGAATGCCAGTCAAATAAGTGAAGAGTGGTGAGATAGTACGATGCAAAAGCTGCACATCTCTTTAGTTGCAATAGACAAGTAAGTTGAATTGCACTTTAGCAGGTTTAACTATTGCTACATTGTCATTCTTCAGTGGAATTTATGCTGGACATATGTGGCACAGATGATAACACAGAAATGGAATAAATCCAATTATTGGCTGTAGGACAGGAATTGGTTGAGTAGGCATGTCGTTATACTTTCTGAATGCAGCTTTGCTCAGTGGAGCAAGTTGGAAAATGCATTCTTTAGATGAAGTTTGCATGTTGGTTTAATCTGTCGTCGTTGTTTTTTTGTTGCTAGAGATACATTGCTTTAGGAGATGCAAAACCATTAGTTTCATGATTCAGTCACTTTGGAGGGAAATAAGCACAGGTGTTGGGTGCGCTGCACCACAAGAGGAGTAGGCCAATAGTACTTTACCAATAGGCTTGAATACTTGTATAGTAACTACGTAGGCCAATGGTACCTTACCATGTAGGCTGTAATATTTGCATAGAAATGGTGCCAGATGCTATTGAGTTTACCTTTTCAGGGTGTAGCGCACCAAGGTAACACTGAATGCCTGAAAGACTTCTATATTTTAAAAATGTGGCCAAATGAATGAATTTTCTGCAGTCCTTAGATAGTGTGTTTTGGCACCTTCAACATGGTTTTTTGCGTTCACCACATACATACTACAATGCATGGTGCAAATTTTAGTTTGAGGGCCTGGTGCCTAGTAACTGGCTGTATCTATGGGAAATGATGTTCTGTTAGTAAAACCAGAGACTGCCTATGCTCCTCAAACCAGTATCAAACTGGATGCTGCTTATCAGTAGTCGATAGCTGTTCCCCGCTGATTAAGTGATTGTTGGTGTTTTCTCATGCAGTATCACCCTACATTATATTAGAAGAAATCTCTTATGTTTCTATCAAACTTTAATATGAAAGTTGTATGGAAACTTATTTGTAATTCATGACTGTCTGTGGAGGAAAGCTATAGTATCTGATTGCAAAACTGTAAAACCTGGTTCGGTTTCAAAAGAATTGGAGAATTCTAGTGTGGATTTTCAGTTAAACCATGCATGCCATCCTTGGAGCAAAAATTTGCTCTTTTTCCCTTTTCCTATCGTGGTTAGTTTGTTGGCAGCTGTCAATTGATGTTGCTTTAGGAACAAAACGTCAGGCCTTTATGTTTTATATGACTGCTGTTCCTAAAGGTATGCTGCGCGATAATCTTGCCACCTGGATTCGATAATAAGTTGGGGCCTTAGTTTGGTCATAAATACTACTACCACCATTCTTTTTTACTTGTTGTTTTGAACATCGACACGGTGTCTAATACACACCTTGGACCATTACTTCTATTCATAAAGCAACATCTAAATACTTTTGTCCATATTAGCTATCAAAGTTTTAAAAGGTTGACTGTACGCATGTAAAACGACATCTAAAAAGAACAGAGGGAGTAGATCTTTAAGAAATACATGATAAATCTTAATTTTGTCTCAGAAATTCTTGCTAGTGCTGCATGATTCTCTGTCCATTAACAGAACTCGTACTTAACTATAGTCTTGTTAATTGCCTAATTGCTGCTTTAATTATGTACCTAAACCAGAGAAATAGCCCCTTGTTATCCTCACGATTAGTATATTTGTTGCAAAACTGCATACTTCATTGTTTTGTATGGCATTAACTGGGTCGATTTTTGCTAGATTTCCCTTCACAATGCTAGTACTGCAGAAGGCAGTAAGAATGGTCTGGGAACATCCTGATGTGATGAGAGTAGCATATGCATTTGTAATGGTCATGCTTTGTTGGATGGCATTATGGTCCTTTGGAGTTTCTGGTATCGTTTCTTTTCACATGCCAAATGGCGGGCAATGGTGGCTTCTTCTGGTGAGCGGGCAAGTTTTTGTCATATTCTATATCAAATTTCAATGTTTTTGTTGTTTTTTGAGACGTTTTTTCTAATAATTTATCCTGTAATTTGCAGGTTTTCTCAGTCAGCTTATTTTGGACTGGAGCTGTCCTTAGTAATACAGTCCATGTCATAGTATCAGGGATGGTTTTCCTTGTTCTTATTCATGGTGACCAAGCTGCTGCATCGATGCCCCCAAAACCACTTCTAAAATCGCTTCAGTATGCTTTAACAACTTCATTTGGAAGCATTTGCTATGGATCACTCTTTACAGCTGCCATTAGGACTTTACGTTGGGAGGTTTGTGCCTTTACCTTCTAGAGATGCCTAGTGCTAAATTTTCAATAATCTGCTTCATTATATTATCATTGCCTCTGATTATTTGTTCTTTTCTTTGCCATTGCCCTTTCCATTTTATATTAAATTTCAGATTCGGGGAATTCGTTCTAAAATTGGCAGCAACGAGTGTTTGCTGTGCTGTGTTGATTTTTTGTTTCATATTGTGGAGACGCTTGTTCGTTTCTTCAACAAATATGCATATGTACAGGTCAGTGACAAAGATGTTCTCAAGATATGTATCATATCAATGTCAAAAGTGTCCCTGTTCTTTGTGTTTGCTGCTTTGCCATGTATAGTTCTGCACTGACAATATTTTTCATGTTTCCTTAAACTATTAAAGTTTAATAATTTCACTATATCAAATTATCAATCGAAGTTCCTATGCATACCTAGATACTTTGTTACACAAATGTGTCATTTATTTGTATCATCGTACTATTGAATATTGATATCAAATCACCGATGTATTGCATTGCTCACATGTGTCACATAGTTTTCACTTTCAGATAGCTGTCAGTGGACAGAGTTTCAATAGCTCAGCTAGGGATGCTTGGGAGCTTTTCCAATCAACAGGAATCGAAGCACTTGTTGCTTATGACTGTTCGGGTGCTGTCCTTCTGATGAGCACCATTTTAGGTGGGTTAATTACAGGAACTTGTACGGGTGTTTGGACATACTTTAAACAAAGTGATAAAGCTATTATGGTTGGCTCAACCTCTATGCTGATGGGCATGATACTGGTAAGTGCTTATATATATATATATATATATATATATATATATATATATATATACGGATTTAATTGAAGTATCTTACAAAAGGGAACCCCATGTTCAAGTGTTTTTCTAACTATACAAACTCATAGATATTTCTAGGAGCTGCACAGCAGAACGTCTCAACTATAACCTTTGTTGGATCTTTCCACTTAAAAATGTTTTACAGACTTTATTCAGGACTGAGAGGCGCTCTATTTTGCAGGTTGGGTTAACTGTTGTCGTTGTCGAAAGTGCAGTTACATCAATATACATATGCTATGCCGAGGATCCCCCTTTAATTCAGAGATGGGATCCTGAATTTTTTGAACAAATGTCAGAGGTGCTACACCAGCGACTGCAGTACCGAAGTGCACATGCCCGCCAAATACTGAACGGTCGGCGTGATCATTTGCCAGATACATCAAGTATTTGAACCACATATGAATTATTTCACCATTTTTGTCGATCCGTTGAAAGCGCAGCAGCCATTTCCAGAAAAAAAAAGAAAACAGAAAAGATTTTAGATCTCCTGCCCTTGAAATATAGAAGAATGAAGTGCCCCAGCAACCTTGGAGGCCTTCAAAAACAGGTTCCCAGTCTAGCAGTCATATGTTCATACTTGGGTAGAACTGCAATGTCAGCTTTTCTTTGTTCCGTGTGTGTGAAGTTCTTGAAGCCATTTCGTGGCTTGGGTTTTATGTGACTAAGTGTGTTGCCCTTCCTCATGAATGGAAACGTTTCCTCATGCTCGTCACTGCCGCTGCATGTTAATTTATATGTTCTCGTCTTAGATGCGTAATTGCGTATGTATGGAAGCTATATAGCAAGTGTGAAGGCGCTTCAAACGGTGTACAATGCTTCAATACGACTTCACATTTAACCGGTACAGTTTCATCGTGGTCCCAACCAACCAAACCATGGTTCTGCGCAAGTTTGGTGTATGGTGTACTATTGCCTATACGTGTCAAGTGGTGGTCTGGTCACCGGGTAGGTTTATCGTGTTTTTTATGGGCATGCTGCGAAGTGCTAACTAGTAACTATTGATGCTTTCAGTTGAGCGGTATCGGTATGGTCCTGTATTTTTTTTTGGTTTTTTTGGTTTCTCTTACAGTCAAAATAAACAGATTGACTTTTTCAAATGGGTTCTCGATTTCTCTAAGTCGCTTTTTAAAGCTACTCCTCTAAACAACTTTCTAAGTTTAAAATCATATACGTCATCCACATCAATGTCTTCATCATAGCTGTTTTTAGAAAATGTAAATAAAAATATAAGCTGCAGACTCAGAAGAAGGCAGGGTCATACTGTGTTATTTCACTTTCACATGCTACTTCGATGGTGCTGCCCTCAGGGCTCGGGCTGCTGCACTGCATGCCGTGGCTCAAAAATTAACTAGTAACTGCTGCCTTACCTTGTAGGCAGTACACCCACTGGTCGGTTTGCCGACTGCACGACTCTGTGTGCTAAGCCTAATGTCCACGATTGCTACGGTGGCCTACCGGTATTTGGAAATTGGAATCTAGTAATGCTGAATATCTTATTGCATTGAGAGAGTTTTTTCCCTTTCAAATCAATTTGAGTAGCATTTTGGGACGGAGCAGCCTGGTGACTGCCGACTGCCGAGGACATAGCCCTCTGTAACCTACCTGACTGAGTCTAGTCTCTGAAATTCCTGCGTTATAAACGGGCTAAATACCCTACCGTGAAGTGCGACGAAAATACAACCCACAATTAGGGAGGGAGAGATGGAATGAAGCCCTATTTATGTTGTTTTTTAAAAATTATTTTTCTATAGTAAATAATTTTTCTACCTTTTTAATATAAAATCGACCCTTTTTAATGTAAAATCGACCACCCACCGCGCTCAGTCTCTCGCCAACGGTGCGGGGGGCAGTTTCGCTCCTGTTCTTTCGTTTCCGATGTCGCGCCACCGCCGGCGACGGGCATCCCCATGAGCGGCGGTGGCGGCAACGCGTACTTCCAGGCGGCGGGCACCACGGCCCTCGCCGTGCAGGCGCAGGCGCCGCTCGCGGCGTGGTCCACCGGGCTCTGCGACTGCTGCGACGACTGCGGAAACTGTAAGCGCGCAGCACACACATCAACACATCGGTCGGTAGCGATGATGCATGTAATTCGCATGGGGGCATCTACAGCAAGATCGCCAGGAAAAAAAAATCGTAAGTTTCAGTAGATTCTGTGGCGCACTCGATCACCAATCAGCCGCTGCATCGTGCTGTTTCTTTTGCTGTTTGGGCTTCACATATTTTCGAACGAGAAAATTGATAATATACCCTCCAATTAGATGAAAATCTAGGATATATCCTCCTGTAGATCCTAATTGATAATATACCCTCTTTTAGAGTGTTTTCTTGAGAAAATACCCTTTTTATACTATTTAGTACCTCTTAAGTATACTAATCCGTATTATACTGTATTTTTACATTGAAATGACCCTTTTGCCCCCTATGTATGGCTGTATGGCTTCATTTCATTCAAAGTCACAGATTCAACGCCCCCCATGTATGGCTTCAACGCCCCCCCATGTATGGCTGTATGCATATTCCAATCTCCATATTCATTCAAAGTCACAAAGTCACAAAGTCCAAAGAAACGATATCTGGGAGCTCATACCCAGAAGACTTGTCAGCAGTCTCATTCTTTTCAATTTCTCCAACACAATGTCCATGTTTGAAGCAACATAACCAAAACCAATCTCTTGGACTTAAGTAGACCATACAAATCAATCTGTTCCACTCCATGTTTGAAGCAACATAACCAAAACAATTTGTTCCCCATGTTTGAAGCAACATAACCAAAACAATCTGTTCCAGTACAAAGCAAACTAATTTGTTCCACTACAGTTTCAATCTCTTGGACTTAAGTAGACCATACAAACCAACATAGACCATACAAAGCATACAGTTTGCTCCTGGACAGATCATACAAAACAACAAAGCCAAAAGAAACAACATGACATGAGCTAGCAGTTGTCAACCAATCTTGCCCTTTTCTTCTTAGGTCTCATCTTCTTAGCACGAGATTTTGATGGTCCTGGTACATCAAACCTATGAACTCATACATCGCATCTTCTTCCAAAAAAACATCTCTATCGTCATTCTCATCAACGTTAACATTTATCACAAGTTTAGACCAATCAACTATGCCTGGTGATTCGCAAGCAAGCACAGGACTATTAGTGGTACCTTCATCTGTCGCTGCAACGGAAGCACTGCCTGTGCTAGGACCTTGACTACACGAGGTTACCACAGCATTTGGTATATTTTCATCAATGCAAGTCAAAATCCACCCAACTCGAGGGGGACTGAACTCGAGAGGAGAAAAAACATAAATTTTAGTTAGCGTAGGGACTGAATTTTAGCTACTTTCGTTCCACATTTGCTCCTACCAACATTGACTAAACACACAAGAATAAGAAGAGATATAGGAGTGAGAGGCTTACTCTGTGGGTTTCCTTTGGATCCATCTTGCCACTACACGCCGCCGAGTAATACCGCCATGAGCCGCCTGACCGCGATGCTCGCCGCCCGCTGCTGCCTCGCCGCCTGCCCCCACGCCGCCCGCGCCGCCTGGCCGGCTGCTGCCCCGCGCCGCCTGCCGAGCCGAGCCGCTGGCCGGCTGGCCGTGAGACGCCCTCGCCCGTCGGCCGCGCCTTGACCGCCACCGCGCCGCCTGACCGCGAGCCGCCACGGCCGCAGCCGCGGCCTGCCTCATGCTGGCGACGGTGTTGCTCTGCCGAAGGCTGCCGCTCGGCCGGCTGGCGCCAGCCGCCCGCCCGTCGGCCGCGCCAAGACCTCACCGCGCCTGCTCAAGGCCACGGGACCTCGGAAACCCTAGCCATCCAATGGAGACATTATGCGCAGAGAAATCACGGGGGCAATCGGCAATCCTTTACAGCCATACATGGGGGCAAAAAGGTAATTTCAATGTAAAAATACAGTATAATACGGATTAGTATACTTAAGAGGTACTAAATAATATAAACATGGTATTTTCTCAAGAAAACACTCTAAAGAAGGGTATATTATCAATTAGGATCTACAGGAGGGTATATCCTAGATTTCCATCTAGTTGGAGGGTATATTATCAATTTTCTCTTTTCGAATAGGCTGTGATGTCTTTTTGTTGTTAGCGGGTTTGATGTTTTCAGTACGCAACCCGTTAAAAGTCTGCTTTCCTATTAACCACCCGCTAAGCGTAACGGGCCACCCATTATGGCCCATTACACATCCAAAGGCTCATACGTAGCCCGATGAAAAGGATAAAATTACAAATAAAAAAGAAAGGAACGTCTCAAATAGAAAACCAGAAAAAAAGAAATGTTGCCACTACTATAACATCTGCATGTGCAATCAAGTTGGGGGAGAATCGATGGCAATGTTATATCGTTGAGCTCTGCAAAACATGTGGTCGAACTAACACACTCAACCTTGGGTAGCAAAGTAGACACGTGATTTCACTTATTAGAACCCTACACAAATAGTAGAAACAAATTAAATTTCTAAGGTAGACATAAATGACCCATTGTCTGTGAATCCTAACAAAAATAAATGGACATGAACATAAACTAAATTCGGTACATATCAATTGGAAGTACATAGATGATCTCTCAATATAACCCTAAAAAAGACGGAAACAAATGTAGATTTCTAAGGTAGATAGAATATAAACATTTTGTTTGTGAACCCTTACAAAAATAACATAACATAAACTAAAAAATGAACATGAGTTTTTATGAACAAATATATGTCAACTTGCATAGACTTTGAGCAAAATATTGCACATTACCTAACACTGAAAGTTTAGTTAAAAATCTTTGCAACTTTCTATACTTACTAAGCAAGTTACTTTCCAAGCTATGGCAAGAATAAATAACATATTACTAAACCCCTAATATTATACAAAATGTTAACCTAAACAAATCAAAGGTAAACCCCACTAGGATAAAAAAAAATTTAGATAGATTCAATGAGGCATCCACCTTATGCTCTGTGCAATACTAATATGTCATTGTTGTAGTACATTTACACTCCACAACTCTACATTTATATTGAAAAAGAACATATCAAATGAGGCCATAATGCAAATTGCACTTACAGAATACTAAAATTCCACATTATGTCTAATTGAAAGTTCAATTAAATTAGTGTGCAAGTTTTCTCTACATGATCTGATATTTCAAATTTTATAGCTTAAATTGCATGTTTTTAGGAACATTAACTTCCAAGTAAATGTTATTCAGTACATCTCTTGCAATTTTTTAGAAGAAAAAACATACTTAATGTATACCTCAGTTTCAACATTACTAGGCGCATAGGTCAAAAAGTGTATGAAAACTATGCCGAAACAACTCCATAAAGATACTCTCCGTACAGCTACAACTCAGTTCAAACATTTGAACAAATGTATATCGGGAGATATGACAGATAAGGGATCACCATATTTCTATTAAGATAACATAAGAGGATATGTAAACCCATTTCTCTGTTTACATCATGCTTCCGTATAATGTTCCTGGTTTCCCTGCAAACATGCCGGAGTTATACAGGGTTTTGGGAACTGAGATTGCAGTGATCTTAGAATTTGGTGAACCGGGGTGGCGGAGGATGTGTGTTTGTTGCGGGCATTTGGAGGAATTAGATTTAAAGCATAATATCCTTTTGGCAACAGGTTTTAGCTTGTGCTGGTTTTAGAAAATTCAGTTATTGCGTTGCACATTTAGTACACCTATCACTATCAGCATGCCAAGGCATGCATTTTTACTGTTTTCATAGGAAAAATTCGCCAATCAACTTTACTTTTGAGAAAATTTTGTATGGTATCAGTAGATGGTGTGAGGAAGTGTTCATATGCTGTTTGTTCTTCCCTGCAAGAGTTTCTTTTTTTTCATCAAAGAAGCCCTTTAATTGTATGTGCAAAATTGGTGTTTGAATAACAATTGCATGGCTTACAGCTTCCCTATGTTGATTACGTTACATTGGCTGTGATAGGATGAAAGAAAAAAAAACTGTTACCTCACAGCATGTAGAAAAAATTCTACCCTGTTGTTTCCTGTCAGATTGATGCAAGTGGTGGCGACAAGCTTAAGGTAGCAACTGCATATCTTGCAAGTAAATTGTAAGACACTTCATAATTACTCACTATATAATAGAGAATGTCCCGGAGTTGCAAAAATATCTAGAATTATTTGTGATTTGTGTTAGATTTGTTTTAGAAATGTTAGTGAGGTTCATCTAGATTCATCTTAGAACTGTTCAATGAAAAGTTAGCGGACTTTATTTAGAAGGTTATGTATATGCAGTTTCATGTAATTTTAGGGATGTTATCCTTATCAATGCATCCCCAACCGTGGATTCTGTTAAGAGTGCCATCTAATCGTCATTCTACATTACACAACACTTGATAAATAACTCTGGGGATACTTTCTCGTAAGAAAAGCGTATTAATTCGTTCGCAAGAACACCAAGGCTGTTTTCGTGATGGCCTGGTTTAGGCCATTCCTATGGGATAATCCCCTCACGGAAAAGTATTTCTCACTTCGGCTCAAGGCTGCCTGGGCTGAGCTACAAAGAAACCAAAAACCCTTGCTTGACACTACTTTCTTTCTTTGACTTGGGAGTCTTGGACGCTTGGTTTCATCGGGCGTTCTTGTCCCCAAATAGGTTTTAGGCAGGAATATTTCCTTCGTTCTGAGGATTTGGTTTCCATTACATGGGATTGGATTTCATTCCCAAGAATCACCACTATCTTTGATGTCTTCAGGACAGCTCTCTTAGCTGTTGATTCCCAGACATGCCCAGAAGGTCTGCATCTCTGATTTGCTTGCAACATGGCAAGATTTTACTGCTAGTGATGCCTGAATCTGCCCATTATACATAACGCGTCTATTTTTCCATTCCTGGTAAGTTTGTACACAAACTTGCACTTGTTTAATGTGTGAAAAGTCTAGTCGAAGATAAAAAATAGAGTTTGAAAACAATCATTCCCTGAATTCCACAAACTCCATGGAACTTATTTACAGTGCATTTACAAGTTCATTTCCCAATCACTCACGGCATAAATACTTTGTTCTGTCTTCTGAGTATCAGCTCTCTACAGCAAATAGTACCCTTCAGCATACAAGAACGGAGCCGAGCGTTGTAACTCTGGTTCATGGATTTAGCTGTAATCTGCATGTGTTTAATAGCTCATTACACCACTGAAGTTAAGAATAGTAAATGGATTGAAAGTACGTAGATAATAAAGGTTACCCTAGCTTGGGAGCAGTTGACTGCTCAGTGCCCTGCGGTGGCAGTGTGCCAAGTCCAAGTTGCACATGAACATTAGTATCATCAACTACTGCAAAGTTGTTTGGAGGTGGTGAATCCCGATTGACTTCACTTGGTCCTTCGGTCTTATAGATCTGAGAACCAAATTGATTGCATGCCAAGTCAGTTTATGTGATTAGGCAGCTGATCTGTGATATTCTTGTCTAACTCGTCAAGCTACCTTCTTATATAACCCAGCATTTTCTTGACGAATCAGGCTGATCTTCTTGTATAATTCCATGTTTTCTTGGTGAACTAGACTTCCCTGCAACCAACGAAGTGGTACAATCAGTAGACTAAAATTAAACAAAATGCTTGACGACAAATTCGAAATTAAAATGTTGTAGAACCTTCCAATTCAGTTCGTGAATTTCATCAATCATGAGCTGGTCCTGGAAACAGCAGCAACAATAGTAGCAATCTTCAGGTAAGCTTCTTGTAGGAATAATCAAGTATAATGAGAAATATGATTAGCGGTTTGACCTTCTTTGTGCGGACACTACGTAGGCTTATTTCCAGCTGATTCTCTAGGGATTGCAGTTCCTTAACATTCAGACCAGATAGATCTTCTCCCATCAACTGCCTGTAACAGATCATTATGCAATACCCTTTTATGCCGTGTTATATTCATTTACGGCTAGCCAGATATTGTTCAGTTAGGAGGTGTAGCGTTAGTATTTTCTCCAGTAAATATTTTGAGCATCAGAATATGACTTGCTTGTTGGGTTTAGTCCCATATGGGTTACGAAAAAGGAAGAAGCACAACTTATAAGTATGAGGAAGACCTTACTTATTGGACTAGTCTTTTAAGGGGAGAATGTTTAATACCACTTATAAGGTTGCTGCTTTAGGGCTTATATAAGAGCAGCCCGTGGTCTTAGGTGCCCAGCCCACTTGGACTTGTGACCCGGAAAGTGGAAAGGGGAGAATGTTAGGTTTAATCCCACATAGGTTGTGAGAATCATAACTTATAAGTGTGACAGAGACCCTACCAATTGTACTAATCTTTTAGGAGAGAAGATCCAGTGCCACTTATAAGGTTGTTTCTTTATGGCTTGTATAAGGACGGCCCATGGGTTTAGATGCCCAACCCACTTGAACCTGTGGCTCGAGAAATGAAATCCGGTTGGACACCAGGGGGTCCGATCTGACATTGCTACTTAGACAGTTTATTAGTAATATATTATTCATAAATTTATCTTCAAAGATACTGGTAAATAAACATTGATATATATTGACACACTTCAGATATTGAGGCAATATTGAGGCAAGTTTCCAAACATTATCAGTAATACAATAATTTGGCCAGGTTTGGATGACTGGATACCAACGGCAGCGATTTCACATAAATATGTGGTTCAATGAATGATTTTTTAACCAATCATTACAGATTTTAGAACTATATTTAATTTGAAACTAAACACATTATGGGCTGTGTGGACAAGGCCATTTTATATAATAAGATGGTTTACAAGTACAACATGTTTTGGAAGAAAATCAGCTAGATAGAGGCTTAGAACCAAAGCTTGGATGAATGGCATCTTAGTAACCAAAGCTTGGATGAATGGCATCTTAGTAACCAAAGCTTGGATGAATGGCATCTTAGTAATTTCCAGTCGCTTATAGGCCCAATATGGGCCAACCAATGTAAACCGATGCTAATACCATCAATCAAGTGTATGTTCAAAATATCTACCTTTTCTTTCTTAGAGCAAGAGAACCGAGTTCACAACAGCCTGCAATACTTAACTGTGAATAATCCTGATTTGGTTTGTTTATGTTGAATATGTTTCTTCATGTGCTCAACTATATGTTGTATCAAGCATTTTGGTTTCATTGGTAGGTGCTTTTATTTCACATAATAATTCTTACTTGGAGGACATTGATTCTTGCTTCTTGTCTCTATTACCTGCAACAGTCTACCTGAATTCAGACAGTACACACTTGTGCTTCTCTTTCAAAACAAACTAGTTTCTAATGAATAATATGTTTACAACTTTTGCAGGGTTTTCAGACCATACCGATGATTTTCTTGCAAGTTATGCAGTTGTTGTCTCAAGCTTGTTGCCTCCCTTTGCCAAAACTATCAAGTGTAAACGCAAAGTTATATATGCAATTTAAAGGCACATCAAACAAAAGTAAAGCAATAAACATGTCTCACCAACGAACATGATGGGTTATCAACTGAACTCTTTGTGGCATGAGATAATATTTTGATGCATGATATTTGTAGTGGTTATGGACCAAACAGTGAATAATGAGGCTACGGAGAGGCCACAAAGAGGCTGCACGGAGTCTTAGAAACCATGAAAATGGGAGATAGAAGTCTGTATTACATAGGCTTTTCTCCGATAAAAGATGAGACCTTCTCTCTCATAGCGCCCTAAGGCATATACTTATAACCATGAGAATGTTTCTTACATAAACACCCCTATCTGTGTCTATTATTGTAAGGGCAATCACGTTCTTTCCCTTGTGATGACCCTCTTAGGCCAACCGCATAGTCACATGATTACCGGGCCTTTTTGGTGCAATGGGCTTACTAGGTCAAGGTGGGGGCCATTCCTCTAACAATAGCCTCATAGTTAAAGGTTCTCGATTTTTGTGGGCCGAGACCATGTCCATTGTTCCTTGGCCCCCTCTGTTCCTTCGGCCCATTGAATCATCGTCTCTTCAAATTCTCGCTTTTACCGATAGCCTTGGCGTGCGTGACATCCGAGACAAGGTCGCACGTGGCGACAGTTTCTCTTCCGGTTGTAAGGCATAGGCCATCGTGTCAGTTACAACGTGGCATACATCCCCTCGATTCTTGCACCCACTGATAATGCTGGCACTGTCACAATGTGTACTTAAGCCCTATGGATATTCTTTTTTCTAGTATTTGCTTCCTCATTCTGTATCGACTACATATTGTTGCTTGCAATCTCTTTGGTGGATGCAACAACGGGCTGTGAGATGTTGAGTTTGCTTGATGCATACTCTGGATACCACCAGATACATATGGCAAAGGAGAACAAAACAAAGACAAGCTTCATAGTTCCTGGTGGGACATACTGCTTTATTAGGATGCCTTTCGTCTAAATAACGCTAGGGCCACCTTCACCAGGCTCATCGCACTCATCCTGGCATCACAACTATGCTGGAATGTCGAGACCTACGTTGATAACGTGGTTGTCAAGAGAAGGTAAGTGGCATCCCTTGATGCAGACCTCCAGAAAACCTTTGACAACCTCTGATTGGTCGGAATAAAACTCAACCTAAAAAAATGTGTCTTCAGAGTCTGGGCAGGCAAGCTGCTCGGCTTCCTGGTGTCTGGGAGAGGAGTCGAAACTAACCTTGACAAGATCGACGTTATACTATCCATGGAGGCTCTGAAGACCGTCAGGGATGTCCAGAGGCTCACGGGCCACCTAGCTGCCCTCAGTCGTTTCCTATCAAGGGAGATGGAGCGAGCGCTACCCTTCTTTAAAACACTTTGTGGCTTAGGTGACTTTCAATGGATCGACAAGTGTGCATAGTCCTTCAAAGACTTAAGAGTACATTGCTAAGTTCCCTAGGCTCGTGTGTCCAACATCAGAGGCTCCGCTACTATTGTACTTGGTAACAACTCTCCATGTGGTCAGCGCGTTGCTCATGCTAGAGGAAGGCTCCACGCATCAGCCGATCTACTATGTCTCCAAAGCCCTACAAGGAGCGAAAACGTGCTACACCAAGCTAGAGAAGCAAGATTATGTGTTGCTAATAGCTTCACACAAGCTGCGGCATTACTTCTTGGTGCATAACATCACCGTGCCCTCATCCTTCCCCCTGGGTTGTCTGCTGCAAAACAAAGAATCCATGCGCCACATCGGCAAGTGGGCGGTTGAGCTAGCACCTTTTTCCATCACCTACATTGCGCATGCCAAGATAAAGTCACAAATACTGGTAGACTTCATCGTCGAATGGACTCCTGTAGGCCAATAAGCCTGCCTACTGCCTCTGGATCCCGTGTAGTCCTTGCACACGAAAGGAGCATACTGCACCTCGGGCACAGGGCGGGGGCCATTGTAACAACACCTAAAGGGTGAACCCTAGCGTACGTAGCACGCCTCGACTTCCCTATGACCAACAACATGGCGAAGTACGAGGCACTGCTATTTGGCCTCTGCAATGCGAAGGCACTCAGAGCGCAGAGTGTCCTCGTGTACACCGATTCCCGTCTTCTCACGGGACACATTGACAAATCGTACCAGGTCAAGGATCTCGACCTCACCAAGTACCTCGTCGTGGTTAGAGCGAGGGAGTGGTATTTTCTAGGGATCACTGTCAAGCCGACACCATGGTCCGGCAATGCGGAGGTGGACACCTTGGCGAAAGCCACCAGCCAGGGCTATGAGCCACCATCTGGCATCTTCTTCAAAGTTCTAGCCTCCGCCGTGGTGCCGTAGGAGCAGCTGAAGACCTCTTGTATACTACATATTGGCCAAGACGATGGTTGGAGGAAGCCGGTCATCTCCTTTCTCCAAGAGAGCAACGAGTCGGACGACCCATGCGAGCTGCTAAGGTTAACACATCGAGCGAGAACCGTCAAACTGGTGGAGGGTATACTCTACACACATGGCGTGTGTGCCCCATTGCTACGCTACCTCTCAGGCCACAAAGGCCAGGAGCTCCTCGGAGATTCACGATGGCCTATGCGGCTCGCACATAGCCCCGGGGGACCTCATGGGGAAGACCTTCTGTCAAGGCTTCTACTGACCGACGATGGCCTCAGATGCCAAAGAGTTGGTCAAGCGATGCCAAGGATGCCAGTGGACGGGAAGATTTTCCCACGCACCCCAACCCCCTCCAACCAATCCCATCGATATGACCATTGGCCTATTGAGGGATCGACATCATTGGTCTAGTACCCCATGCCCCTCACTACTATAAAGAGGCTAAACTGGACGCTTACATTACAGGCGGTTCCTAGAACAACCGTCTGTGGTATTTTCACAGACGGGTTTTAATACAAACCGTCTGTGGAAACTTCATTATCACAGACGGTTTTTAATACAAACCGTCTGTGAAGTATCACAGATTGTTCTAGATAAGAACCGTCTGTGATAATGGTCGACATCACAGATGGTTCTTATCTAGAACCGTCTGTGATACTTTACAGACGGTTTGTATTAAAAACCGTCTGTGATAATGAAGTTTCCATAGACGGTTTGTATTAAAACCGTCTGTGATATGTTTCCCACCTTGCAATCCCCCAAAATTTCATAATTTTCCGCCTGAGTCAGTTTTGAGACACTTTCAGTAAAACATGCATAACTTTTGCATACGGTGTCTTTGTGATATCACAGACCTTTGTCGTATGAACTACAGAAGCTATACTGAGACGAGAGTCAAATTCAAGGCAAATTTATTACAAAAATAAAAAAAGATATTCCCAGATTTTAATCTTCTGGGCTTCATACGCTTCTTCTTCGACTTCTGGGGTTGGAGGATCAGCCACTGAGTTCTCAAATGCTGTGATGATTGTCCTTGCCCTCTCCACTTCCTCCTCTAGCCTGGGCAAATCATTAGCATGGTCCATAATCTCAAAGAGGATGCCATGATTTCTTGTGGTCTAAAGTCATAAAAGAAGATGGGGTAATTCCACAATGTATAACAAATTTCACTAGGTGATTGAGCTTAATTGTTCATGTGTATATTTGTTCATGGATGTATAATTTATTTTATTTCTATTAATTGATTTGTGGAATGGATATTTTGTTTCTGAAATGAAAGCATGTGAATTGGATGTATTATACTGCGTCGATCTGCTAGCTTGTTCCAGAGGGCATGGCTAGCATTTCCTGAGGCTAGCCAATAAACAGAAATATATTTAGTGGTACAAGAGAATAGCATAGACGGTTTTTAACTAAAAACTGTCTGTGCTAGTTCATAATCACAGACGGGTTTTAACTAAAAACCGTCTGTGCTAGTTGATAATCACAGATGGTTTTTAGTTAAAAACCGTTTGTGATATTTACACCACAGACGGTTCAAAAGCCGTCTGTGATGACTTCGTATCATTACTGACCCATAAATTCAGACGACTGACAAAACCTTCTGTGATGACGCTTCTGAACCGTCTGTAATACAATTTTCTGTAGTAGTGCCTGGAGGTCACCGGTTCGTTAGCGTCGCCTACGACTACTTCTTCAAGTGGGTTAAAGTAGATCATCTCCGTAGTGGCACAGAAGTTCATGTGGTAGAATATCATATGCCGTTTTGGAGTCCCCAAAGAGATCACGTTCGACAATGGCTTGCAGTTCAACACATCGACGTTCCAGGCATTTTGCGAACGCATAGGCATCAAGGTGTGCTACGCCTCCATAGGCCACCCACAGTCACAGTCCAATGGGACCATTGAACGTGCAAACGACACCATCTTCAACGGCATAAAATAGCGCTTGGTCGGCCTTCCTAAGGGAAAATGGCCGAAGGAGTTACCAAAGGTGCTCTGGTCCATGTGCACCACCACCTCGCGTCCCACATGCTTCACTCCATTCAACCAGCTCTTTAGAGACGAGGCCATGACACCTGAGGAGCTCAAGGCGAAGTCCCATCGAGTATTGGCCTCCGCTCCGCCAGATGAGCGTAGCATTTCGCTCGATCTCATTGACGGAGACAGGGTTCAGGTCACATACAATATTGCTAAGTACCTCTGGATGACCAGAGCCTCCTACAATAAAAAGGTCAAGCCGCGCCATTCCCCCAACAATATTTACACAGTAGCTACAAAACCAAGAGATAAATGACATTTATTATTAAAAAATGTAGGCAAGCATGCCTTTTTTTTTGCAATGTGGATACTTGTTGAATGGTTTTTAATTTATTTGATTAACAAGCTGTATTTTAAGGTGGTGGGCTAGCAAACCATGCGCATATTTCGGTAGAAACTAGGGCCACTAGTCAATGGCAAACCAACTCGACAATATATGAAGTCCTAATAAGGTGAGTATAATCTGAAGGAAACCGAACCGGTCAGTATGTAAGTAAATGACCCCTAGTGCTTGCATAATGGTGAAGGGCGCTTTCTGCTTAAGCAGGATCAAACTGGAGTAATTTTGCATTTGAGCCGTTCCGCTTTTGCGAAGTTAATTTGAAGTGTTGATTGACAAATTCCAACTGTTGGGAAACTTATGCGAAGTTAATTTTAAGTACTAACGTGTTACCCACTGGACTCGTGATTAGCTAATATATCTTCTACGAAGCTGCTTGATAAGTGTTTCAGTATGCTTATTCCAGTTCAGCAGATAGCAAATTTAGCCAGTAAAACCATTTGAAAGAAAGGCGAAGTGCCAAGGTGCTTTCTTTAGTCATGCAATTTTCTTTTTACTACTTTTGATCCTTTGTACATGTTTGTACTTAGATTTACAGAAACAAGGTCAAGCCATTTTATTGTAGAGCTGAAGGTTTGGAGACTGCAAAAATTCTGTTATAATGCATCGACTATATATTGTGTGCTATACTGGTTCAAGGTTTTGCCAATGTTGCTACAATACTTTGGTCCTACTCTCAAGTCTCAAGAAAGAAAAACAATACGTTTATTCTAACTTCACATAGTATTTTCGTTAAAAAGTGTAGCCATTGTATCTATTGTAACATTTCTTATTTAATTTTTTGGTACTAGAGGTCTTGCAGCGTCAATTTGTCCTTCAGAAGCTTTGAAGGTCTAAGATAAAACGAAGTGTTGGATCTATAATTAAGTTGATTGTAGTACATATTGTAGTAACTTCTATAAGTTGATTGTAGTATATACTATAGTGATTCTATTTATATCGACTAAAAGCGTAAATGAGTTTCTATTACTCCGCACTCTTTCTCATGAATAGCCTAAAAATTATAAGCCGCAATCATAAGCTAAAGCCAAAAATAACAGACCTACTTTCAATATCCACAATCTTGTCCCACCAAAATGGAGCTATGAAGTAAATTATCTTAAGTACCAATTCTCTAGATAGGTCTTAACATTCCATGATCAAGCAAAGGATGATAAAATGTTTTGCGTATTTAAAGTTTCTTGCCAACCGCACGGCCTTAAATTTATCAATATTAAGTATGAAATCGATGGAAACACACTATTGGTACCTACATTCTCATGAGAACGAGTCTTTTTCATCAATTGTCTCATCAAAACTCAATTGTGAATTATTTTATTTTCTCATTAGAATTTCAGTGGTGAATTATTTTTATTTCTCATCAGAATTCAGTGGTAAAATATTTCATTTTCTCAATAGATTTAATTTAGAATACTGAGATACTAAGATATTGGATCTTGATATTACTATTAAAGGCACAATATAGCAATTTACAACCGGTGGTGGAGAGAGAATGGGGGGCTGGGGGGCCTGGCACCCCCAACGAGCCAACAATGCAGTCCAGCCCCCCCCACTGGATGCAACCCATTAGCCCAAATGAATGCCTAATTAGCCTAGCACAGCACACAGCAGGCAGCAATCAGTGGAGTCTGCAGGCAGCAATCAGGGGACGGCGACGCTTCACATTTCAGGTGAAGGAGGCAAAGCGACGCCAACTGGGAGTGGATCAGTGGAGTCTCAAGTCTGCATCCGCCCACGCGGCAAAAAAGTGCAAAGTGCAAACCAAACCATACTGGCATACTCCGCGCCTCCGCGGCTCACCGACACCGTCCGCCCGTCCGGCCGTCCCCCGTCCGGCCGTCCCCCGCCCGGCCGTCCCCGGTCCCGTCAGGTAATCTGACTAGTGACTACAATTTGTAAAGCAAGGTGTACAAGGAGTCAGTGATTAGTGAAGTCTTACTTTACATGATTGTAGAGCAAGGTGTACATTTCCTGCTTGGCTGCTTGCAACCTTTTCGTTTGTCTACTTCTTGATTTAATGCATAACTACATAATTCGGCTGTAATTGTGTTGCATTTTACCCTCGAACAGTTAGCACATTAAATGTAATGTTATATTGTTATCTCACTACAAAATTGTTTGTCTGGAAACATATTCTGAATAGCAGACGCGATGTTGTTGATAATTTTGAATTTTTTTATCTCAGTAGTCCGATCCTCTCCTGACTCAGTATCTTTGCCTATACAATTTTAGATGATATGAAGAAGAGAAAGACAATTCATAGTTTTTTAAGCCTATTGGTTCAAGTGCTAACGTGGAAGTGGAAACTCCTAACGTGGAAGGGGAAACTCCTAATGAACATGATGTGGAAAATCCTAATAATCAGAGTAGTGTTGCTGCTGCACCATTAGAAGCCAAGGCTGCCAAGCATCAACTAATTGTAGCTACTAGATTTGAGAGAGACCCTGGTAAACGTGTTCAAATCTTAGAATTGCCAGCTGATCAACAAGATGAAGCTCGAAGATTTTATATTTCAGAGGGCCCATATCAACCTATGTTAGCAGAGTACCCACTCAGTGAATTATCTCACGTCGCCGATTTCAAAGCAGTTGGTTCAAGCAATTTACTTGGCTAGAATATTCACCTCACACAAATCGTGCTTATTGTCTAACATGTTTTATTTTTTCCAAGAAGCTAATTGGAAAATCTGGATCAGATGCATTCACAGTCAAGGGGTTTCAGAACTGGAAGAAAGTTAATGATGGAAATGAATGTTCTCTTCTAAAACACATGGGGGATGCTAGCTCAGCTCACAATTATTCAGTTCGGTGTTTTAATAATCTTAAGAACACAATGGCTCAAATTGACCGTGATGGTTAAACAAAAGAGATAATGGTTGCAGCAGGAAGACTAAGGCTTGCGGCTACGATTGATTGCATTAGGTAATAATAAGAAGGACTTCTCACAATCTTTTTTTTGTTTTTGCAACCAGAGTTATATGTGATGCACTATCTAATCTGAACTTGTTTTATTTCTATATTTAGGTGGTTGACATTCCAAGGTTGTCCCTTTAGAGGCCATGATGAATCTCCTGGTTCCTTAAACAGGGGTAATTTTCTTGAAATGCTCAAACTTTTGGCTTCGTATAACAAGGAGGTTAAATAGGTTGTGTTAGAAAATGCTCCAAAAATGCAAAGTACACTTCACCTGATGTCCAAAAGGAAATTCTAAGTGTAGTTGCTCGAAAAGTGCAGAAATCAATTAGAGAAGAAATTGGTAGTAGCAAGTTTTGCATAATGGTTGATGAAGCTCGAGATGAGTCTAAAAAAGAGCAAATGGCGATAGTTCTCCGATTTGTTAGCAAGGAAGGACTCATATAAGAGCGTTTCCTTGACCTAATCCATGTTCATGATACTGCTTCTTTGACACTTAAAGAGTCAATTGGTGTTGTCCTCGCAGGTAATGACTTGAGTATACAAGATATAAGAGGTCAAGGTTATGATGGGGCTAGTAACATGCGAGGGGAGTGGAATGGATTGAAAGCTCTAATTCTCAACGAGTGCCCTTATGCATATTATATTCATTGCATGGCTCATCAGCTTCAATTGGCCATTGTAGCAGCATCGAGGGAGGTACATAAGGTACACAACTTTTTTCAGGACGCAAATTTCATCATAAATGTTGTTAGTGCTTCTCCTAAGCGCAATGACGAGTTGCTAGCGAATCAAGTGGAGGAAATTACTCGTGAAATTGAATTGGGAGAGCTTGACACAGCGCGAGGGGCAAATCAGATGTCCTCTCTACAGAGGCCAGGGAACACAAGATGGAGTTCCCATTACAAGTCAATCCAGAGCTTAAAGAAGATGTTTGGTGCAACAGTTTCGATCCTCTGTGACATTGCTAATGATCGTTCAGTTTCGAAGTATTTTCGGGGAGATGCTAGTGGTACCTTACGAATCATTGTCACATTTGATTTTGTGTTTATTCTGCACCTGATGGAAAAGGTTATGAAGATCACTGATGTGTTGTGCCAAACACTCCAAAAGAAAAGCATTGATATCTTAAATACGATGGATTCTGTTTCTACAACAAAAGTGTTGCTTGGTGAGTTGCGAAATAATGGCTGGGAACCTCTTCTTGAGGAGGTCAAAGTGTTTTGCGAGAAGCACGAGATTGATATCCCAGATCTGAGTAAGAAGTATGTTCTTTTGCCCAAATTATTTCAGATTTTCAGTATGAATGTTACATCATTTCTTCCAATTTGTAGGTACGTTGACGTGACTAAATCCCGAAACAAGAATGATAACACCACAGTCTTTCACCATTACAAAGTAGATGTGTTTAATATTGCAATTGATCAACAATTGATTGAGCTAGAAGATCGATTCAGTTCTCAAGCGACAGAGCTTTTGTCCCTTTGTGCCTCTTTGGATCCAAGGTTGGACACCTTCGACATAGCAAATATATGCACTCTAGTGGAAAAATATTATCCTGCTGATTTCTCAAGTCAAGAAAGAGCTCAATTGGAGTGTCAATTACCACATTTTCAATTTGATGCATGCAACCATCCAGACCTAAGTGTATTACCATCACTTGCTGATCTAACAAGTGGACTAGTTAAGACTCGTAAAGATTTATTTTATCCTATGGTGGACAGGTTGTTAAGATTAGTCTTAACTCTTTCGGTTTCAACTGCAACCACCGAGAGATGTTTTTCAGCTATGAAACTTGCGAAGACGCGACTTCGAAGTACAATGGGAGATGGATTTCTACGAGATTGTTTGGTAATTTATATTGAAAAGGAATTGGCCGCAAAGCGACTTGAGCTAGAAGATCGATTTAGTTCTCAAGCGACAGAGCTTTTGTCCCTTTGTGCCTCTTTGGATCCAAGGTTGGACACCTTCGACATAGCAAATATATGCACTCTAGTGGAAAAATATTATCCTGCTGATTTCTCAAGTCAAGAAAGAGCTCAATTAGAGTGTCAATTGCCACATTTTCAACTTGATGTATGCAACCATCCAGACCTAAGTGTATTACCATCACTTGCTGATCTAACAAGTGGACTAGTTAAGACTTGTAAAGATTTATTTTATCCTATGGTGGACAGGTTGTTAAGATTAGTCTTAACTCTTCCGGTTTCAACTGCAACCACCGAGAGATGTTTTTCAGCTATGAAACTTGCGAAGACGCAACTTCGAAGTACAATGGGGGATGGATTTCTACGAGATTGTTTGGTAATTTATATTGAAAAGGAATTGGCCGCAAAGATTAGTAATGATGATATTATTAAGGCCTATGATCTTGCTGGTAGTCGTAGAGCTAAGTTTAAGTTAATAGAGATGTAATTTTCTTTGCATTGTAATTTGTGAAACATATTACTTTGATAGTCTGATATGTGACTATTGGATCGGTAAATCTGGCATGTTTCATTGGTTCTACTCTATTTGTTGTCCATATTGCCTCCCCCCATATCCAATTCATGGCTCCGCCCCTGTTTACAACCATTGAAAAAGATGACGATAAGATAGCTCAACTGCTGAGAATGGCCATCTTATGCGTGGCCAGGGTGGACCGCGCATAGTTCATAGGTGTTCAGCTGAATATCTAAATTTTTTAATAAAAAAATTAATATATACTAGGTATAATATATATGTATACTTTTAGTTGGGTTAGATTCATCATCTTTATACCTAATCAACCCAATTCCCACAGGACTCTTGTTGGCCCATTTGCCTATCCACCCATCCCATATTCCCCTAACCCTAAGTCATAACCAGACTTGACCAGCAGAGAGGGAGGGCTCGAATGGCTCTCGGCTGACAGCCGCGCCCATGTGGTGATTGGCCCGGCGAGAGCCTAGAGCCACAGGGCAGGGCGGGGATGGTGCCGGCAGGCAGACAGGGCGTGGTTCGTCGTGCGCGGAGCCGTGAAGAGCGAATGAGGTCGGTAGGTGGGCAGGGCGCGGTTCGCGACGCACGAATCCACGAAGCACGAGTGAGGACATTGCTCAGCTTAGTGGTCTATCGGGCGTCAGTGGGCACGGCCGACGATGGCCATGCTGAGGGGCTGAGCGTGGGCAGGGCAGCCGGGCAGCTGGCGGTGCGCGTGCGGCTATCAGGCAGCAGAGTGCGGAAAGCAGGGCAGGCGCTATTGGAGAAGTAGAGAAACATGTTACAGGTACTCTATACAATTGAGGACAATACCATTTTGTAAATTGCATTATTGTCTGACTGTCTGGGGCTATCCTTTGCTGATTATCAAGGTTTAATTAGTTAATTTTACTTTCTACATGCAGAAGCAGTATGAGGGTCGACTTCTCGCTCATTGACGAATGATGACTTGCATAATATTTCTCTTATGAGCCTACAAGGGATATGGTATGCTAGATTTGCTAACAACGTAACTAAAGAAGTAAGAACTGATAGTGCTGACTGATGTTGTTCTTTGATTGTTTTGTTAGATAAGTTACTAAGTTAGGTTTTAACATAGAGAGTGTTTCGCCAGATCAACGAATGGGTGCAACTTATTCTAGTTTTTTCCAATGGTTTTATAGCTTTGGGAAGTGGGAAGAGAACATCACATATAGTTCAGAGAAGGTATGCAACTGTTATTAATCTCTATAATTTATTATTTAATTCATGTCATTATGCTCGTCTTATGTTGCCCATTTCCTTATAAGAAACAATTAATTTCTATATTTTTTATTCTTTTATTATCTATATACACGTATCGTTGTATTGGCGTTTTGGGGAAATGGTGTATCGCAGTATTGGCATATCGGTATTGACATATCCGAGCAACCTAGCTTGAAAGTCCGAACTCCCATCCAAAAAATATTGGGTCCACCATTATGCATGGCTGATGTGTGTTTATTAATATGTACTATAGTTGTTCGTTTCTTCAAAACTCATTTGTAACAAATCTAAAACCAAACTTGTTAGGGAACGTAACTATCCATGTATACATACTTGATCAAGTTAGCCATTTTGGATAAAGCGAGGATGAAAACATAAATTAATAGTATGTTCTAGATATATGCATGCTTAATTTGAAAGGGCCAAACACTATAGAGTACTGAAGTAAAACTTGTCTGATTTAGTTATTTGGTTTTATTAAACCCATTTAGCAAATAAAATGTATTTATACATATATATCTTATGCTAACAATCAAAGAGAGAACCACCTCTTAGTGGGGTGGTAAACTTATGGAAGTATTGCTTTGAGCATTAGGTTCAAATCCTAGTGCACACGACACACGCTAGTGTGCCTTAGTAGGAAAGCGTGTACGATGCTCCATGAGGTCGCAGATATATATCTAATATCCAAGCATATATATATGACATATGACATCGATTAGGATACAATTTTTTGACCTTCTCTATTTCTAGAAGCGAAAGCTACATATATTCAATACTGAATATATAATACAGTCCATGCACCTAGATCTAAAACTAACATATATAGATATTGAAACTGATTCAATCAAACTCTGATTTTTCTTTGATCTGAGTCTGCTAGGTAGCTTTTTCCCCCAACATTAAAACCGTAAAATACATGCATGTCCCTTGACATATTTGAAGAACCTTGAGCTAATATCGATACCTACTCATGGAGTATATATTTGATGCAAAGCTGCAGGGTCAATCTAATTACAGCAGTACAGTTTATTTTAAATGACAAAGAAAAAACAATATGGTGTGCTATTCTTGGGAGTTGGAACATATATATGGTAAAATAAAACTTAATTAGTTCTTAGCAAAGCACATTTAATTGCTATAAAAGCTTATGTTTTAATTCAGTGTGCCAGATGTTACAATGATCTAAACAGTTTTTGTAATAATCTCACTCACTTAAGTAAAAGAACACTTCAGAAAATACTGTAGGATCAATTGTCTAGAGCAAACCTTAAGCTCCGAGTTGGGATTTGCCATGACCTGCTGCTGCTCGTCCTTGGTCTTGCCATATCGATCTATCACTGACTTCATGCTGCATAATGGTAAGTGGGGAAAAAAATCAATATGTGATTTGCGATAACGGTTGATTATTCAAGAAATAAAAGCCCAAGTAACACCTCTTAGTTAATTAAGTTAGATCCATGCAATCTGACTGGAAGAACTCCTGCAAATTGGAGTATAACTAACAGTACACAGCACTCATGTGTATATATTATCACGAAACATGCCCTAGATATTCCTTGCTGCAATGCATGATATTGATCACATGAAACTGTACGACCAATTAATATAGAAATAAAAACAAAGCAAAGAGAGATTTAAATAGATCAATAAGGAAGGAAAAGAAAAGACAAGACAGGTGAGAAACCAAAGATAGACAGACGCTTCAAAGAAAAAGATATATATCATCAACATAATTATTGCTCTTTGTGATGTGCGAATTCCAATATGTTGTAAGTAATTTTTTTTTGTTAGTTCTATTCCATAGAAGATGTATATGTCTATATTCGATTTCCGACCAAGAAAAGCCAGCTCCTTATCTAAAGGAAAAAATCTAAGCAAGAAAAAACCCAAATAAGATACTAATTTATTCAGGGAAAAATCAAACAAAATTAACATGGAAACACAGATGGACAGACCTGGTGCTAGAGTACTCGTAGAGTCGGCCGGTGCTGGAGAAGATCATGAGACCGACCTCGGCGTCGCAGAGGATGGCGAGCTCCTTGGCCTTCTTGAAGATCCCGTTCCGCCGCTTCGAGAACGTCACCTGCCGGCTCGTCGAGTTGTCAATCCGGCGGATCACAATCTTCCCCCTCCCCATCTCTCCCCTCCTCTCTCTCTCTCTCTCTCTCTCTCTCTCTCTCTCTCTCTCTCTCCCTACGCGCACACACGCACTAAAAATGGCCCTGCAAAGAGCTAGGAAGCTGATGCGATCGCTGGCTGGAAGCAATCGCACTGAATGTGCCAAACAAGGTAAGGAGGAGATCTAGGAGCTGGAAGAAGAAAGCTCAAAGGTTTCTGGGAGAGGCTTTTCTTGGTGGCAGATGCAACTTGCGAGTGGGCTTTCCTCTATTTGCTACTTTCTTTATTTAGCAAGGAAATGCGCGAGAGGCGGAAGCTGAGAGAAGACAGCACCAATTGGCTACCTGATCTCAGCGATTAGTTTATTGGCTGCTGTTAGTTAAATGGCAGAGGTAATGAGAACCGAGAGAAAATCGTTGCACGCACGAAATACGTACGTCTGTCTGCGTCTGTAGATGAATGAATGCACTTTCTTCTTTTCGAGGAGTCGATGACTGCATCGCTTTTGATTGGATGATATATATGTACGCCTAATAATGCTCGATCTGGCCCTGTACCATGAAACGAAAGTCTTTAAAATGAAGTTGGTATAGTTTCCAATCAAACTGCAGCCGAACTAGCTGATGGTCGAATTTAAGATCTATTCATTCAGTCTTTTGGCTTTATCTTTTGTCTTTGGTTTATAAATAGTAACAGCTTGTAGCGTGCGATTTTAATTAACTGATATAAATGAAATTATTGTAGTGTTTACTATAATCGACTAGTAGACTCCGTTTTAAAAGATACTTCATTTAAAAGTTAGGTATTATAGAAAATATATTTACTGTAAAAAATAGTTTTTAAAAGCTAATATGGATAGGACGTTAAATAAACACATATAGAATCTAGTGACTATTTATGGCAAAAGGCTAAGAAAAAACAAAAAAAAATGGTTGGTTGCTACTGGAAAACCATGTGGTGTAACGGGTGCACACACTGTCTAGCTAAGTGATAAAAAAGCCAGCTTAACCGTGCTACAAAATTAAATGGATATACGAACCACAAAATACGTCACTACTATGGGAGCCTATACTATTACAGGAGAAATGTTCGGTACAGATTCGGTCGTGCTACGAAAGTTGATAACCATGTGGTGTCTACTTGACGAACTGCCCACCTAAACCGGTGGCAGCTATAGATGCCCTAACAGACCTTTTGCACAGAAGATCACGGACGATTGGATTGGTTTAGCGTGCCTAACAAAGTTTATAAAAAGTAGTGTTAAATAATGGAGACGGGTGGTGAAGATAATATTGTTGGTGCCCTGGAGTCGGGTGAGAGACTGATAGGTGGTGCTCGTCGTGTCCCCGCCGCCTGCCGGACGGTTCACTGACGCGTGGACGGACGCCGGAGGATTCGTACATCGATCGTTTCATTCATTCACAAGCAATGGCGGGCTACATCGCATGCATGTACGTGTGCAGTCTTCTATATGCAAATATGTGTTTTTGTAATTTGTCTAGCTACCTCATCAAGCTAGAGGCCAGGTCAACGATTCAGAAGCAAATTAGCACATAAAATTTCAGCGGGATCGTCAAGTGATTGAGAACTGATGAGTATATTAATGATGCATGCATCCTTAGCTTTCTGATTAATTAACTTAGCCGTTCATATATTGCTACGCGTATATTACTTGGTGCAATCCTCCTTTCTTTTTCGAGGAAACGGTCCAATCTTTTGATGCAAGAAAACAGTGTATCAAACCCACCTGCACGCAGAGCTATTGACACGACCAAATATCCAACTCAAATAACCTATCGTCAGAGATGACGACGATTTTCTCCATTAATTGATTGGTCAATTTTGTAGCAGTTAAGTTCAAAGGCAACATGACATATACCTTAACAATGTCTATCAAATTCCACAAGCTATACAATAGTTCTCGTGTAGCTGTTTTGGGCAATAACACATGCACACTACTACCAAAGACTAATACTATATGTTTCATCATAGACAATTAACTAAAACTGTCAGTATTAAATACAATCACAGATAGTTTTCGTTAAGACACCATCTGTGTGGCTGCTAGCGCTAAAACCCGTATGTGAAGGTGTAATATCACAGATGGTTCATGGTAAAAATCGTCTGTGAAGTATCACAAATGGTTATTTATAAGAACTGTTTATGATATTACCAAATATCATAGATGGTTTTTTCTTTTAACCGTCTGTGATACTTCACAGATGATTTGTATTAAAAACCATCTATGATAATTTCACTATATTAACTACAGATCGTTGGCCCTCATAGATCTGTCTTAAATTCCAGATTTGTTCTCACAACTCTGATACTTTGAGGAGGTATGGCTTTGAGGTCATTTGGTGAAAGGAGACCATGGATTTGGCAAGAGTGATTGTAGATCCATTAAGTTCTTGACTATCTCTGGTTAGTAATTTGTTCATAATTGTATTATATTTTAGATCTAGATTTTGGTGAAACGAGAATTGAAAATAGTTTAGATCTAGCTAGCTTGATGTAGAGAGAAGATTATTTACATCTAGCATGGTTTAGAGTTTAGCCAATTCATAGTCTATTTCTACTTAATTCAATTCAATTAATTATTATTGCTACATATAGCTACTTTAGATCATATATATCTAGTATCCTAATTAATTAAGTCAATATTTAATAATAAATTGTTAAATACGTAATGTATGATCGAAATTAGATGTACGCTGGGAACTGTGTGAGTGAAGAGTATATTAATGACGTATTTGCTTTTACAAGAGTTGCCGAGGAGGATATATTAAATAAAAGGGTGTAATATATGTATTGTCCATGCATTGACCGCGAGAATCTAAAGATGTGTAAGAACCGAGCACAGATTGAAGCACACTTGATTCGAAGGGGTTTCAAAAAGGGGTATACACATTGGACTAGTCATGGAGAAGAGCAGATTACACAGGAAGGTAGTAATAATGACATCACCGACAAAATCAATGATATGCCGCCGGATGATGTTGATTGTAGTTCCAATTCGAAAAGGCTGTATGATGACAATATGGATCAGATGCTTCGCGATGCAGAAGGGAACTATGATGAGAGAGAGTATTTATTCTAGGGAAAGTTAGTCGGTGTTAGCTACATGTTTTCTAAGCATAATTTTCATGTGTCTTCAGAGGCGTGCTAACACATCACGATCTTGCATGTCAGGAGCTCAGTGTATTTGGTCATCGGTTCAATCCAATCAAGCAGAGAACGATGTTTCCTTCGGCGTGTTCTCGTTCGAGTGGTTGAAGCGTTCGAGTGGTTGAAGCTTTCGAGCGGAGGGAGATTTTGATCATGTGCAAAGGTGGTTGTAGCTAGCGGTCGAATGATCGAAGCATTCATCGAGCGTGCTAAAGTAGGTCAAGCAAGCAGACAAATGACTTGCAGTCGGAATCTACATCCGGTTATTTAGATTCTTTTTCTTCTGGTTTGAGATTTGTTTTCAGGTATCAAAAAGTGGATGCAATTATTCACCCTGTCTAATTGCGCCATATGATCCTATAAGTGGTATCAGAGCCAAGTTGCAATGGCATCAGATCGGGATCGGTTCTTAGGTAAGCCACCGTTCTTCGATGGGTCAGACTATCTCTATTGAAAAACATGCATAGGGGTTTTTCTACAAGCACAAGGTAATGCTATTTGGCATAAAGTTGAGAATTCATATATAGTGCCTTCTATTGTTTCTATTGAAAATACTGTTGATGTTGAAACTACTACTAAGGCTAGAAATATCTTATTGCAAAGTCTAAGTAGAAAAGAGTTTATCAGAATTGCTCATATTAAATCAGCAAATAAAATATGGACTACTCTAGCTAATTATCATGAAGATTCCAGATCTGTTAAAGGTATTCAACAGACCCAACTCAAAAGAGAAGTATTCTAAATTCGAGATGAAACCTAGAGAATCAGTAGATACACTTTTTGGTTGCTTCAATAAAATTGTTAGTGATTTGCAATCTATTGATGTCACATACTCTGATTCTGACAATGCTCATCAATTTTTAAATACTTGGATATGTATTTTTGGAATGTGTTAATCACGACTATTAATCATTCTATTTGTATGGAAACACTTACTTTGAATGATCTTCATTTCAAGATAAAAACACATGAGATTGATGTTTTGGCTAGGATAAACAAGTCTAATTTCTTGGGCTTAGTGACTAACCAAGTTCATAATTCTTCTAGTTTCTCTATTGTTTTTTGTTTACATTATGCTCTATTTCAGATGAACAATTAGAGGAGATTCCAGAAGAACAGTTTGTACTTCTCTCCAACAGAGTGACCAAGGTGATTAATAACATCAGATCAAGGTGGAGAGTAGGTCCAATCAGATGCTACGAATGTTGTGAGAAAAATCACATTAGGATAAATTTCCCCAAACTGAGAAACAAGGAGGTCAAGAATGACAAGGAACCAACTCGTCGCGCTTAAGTCAAGATTGATCCAAACAAGAAGTGTAATTATCGTAGGGTGGTCAACAAAATAATTTCAACACTTAACGAGATTGATTTGAGCGATGATGATTCTAGAAGCGACAATGAGAGCAATGGCAAGAAGACAAAGGAGGTAGATGATGAGGACATGATCTCTATGGATTCAACCATGTTTGCTATACTTGCTATTCCAATTACAAGAGCCCGTACACTTCACTTAAATTATCAGGTGAGCTCATTTTTAGGAGTGCCTTTACATTATATGAACTATATGATGCTACCTAAAGATGAAAATATATATTTTTTATAGCACTATATCACTTTTGGACCAATTCAAGCAATAGTTCAAGTTGGATATGTTTTAGAATCCAATTCGGCCTTTAGATCAATTCGGATTCGACCTTCAAATGTGAATAACTTTCACATACAGAGTTCGTTTGAGCTCTATGAGTATTTGATGGAAAGCTTATCTCGTCCTCTTTCTAATAGATCTGGCCTCAACTTCAAATTCCTCCTGTACATACCGTAATCACTAAAAAACTATTGCATCACCTGTTTGGACCAAATTAGGCCTTGTAATGCTTGGGCCCAAGGGGAATGCGTCCCCTCTCTTGGCCTATACTATTCACAGTCGTACTATTTATGTGTACAATATCATGAATAGTACCATCCCTTATTTCTTAGTTTTGCACGATTTTCCCTTCCCTATTTAAGGAGGACGCACCCTTCTAGTTTCTTTGGATTTCATTTGCTTAGTTTCTCTATTGTGAAAACTCTTGTTCTTCACTTATGTCAACTAGGCCAACCGTAAAGAACCTCTGCGGAATCCCACCTTTTTGAACTCAATTCATATATTTACAATTCAGATTGCTTGTTACTTTGTTTTTGTTTGTTCTTCGATTGCTTGCAGGAATTGATCCTCGTGATCAGGTCAATCGAGTATTTGGCACAGTTGATAACGACTTGGTGATTACTTCAGTGATTGCTTTGTTCGTACGTGTTGCATTCATAGCTTGGATCGTGAGAGTTGATCATCGTCCAATCGAAATTATCATTCTCATCGAAAGATCGGGACAACATTAGCACATCTGTAGACTTCACAGGGATGTGTTTTATGGCAAACAGTGAGGAGCCTGATAATGATGATCTCTACGGTGATCCTAGTGAGGTAAAACCTTCTTACACAGATTTATCTCGTGTCATGCTTATATTGACAGAGGAGCTCAAAAAGTATAGAAAAAAATTAAAAACCATGATATTGTTGTTGAGAGCTTAAATTCTGAAATTAATAGACTGAGAGGTTCTATTCCTGATGATGAATCTTGTAAGTCTTGTCAAGTTTTACATTTTGAGTTGAAGTTTGTTAGAAAAATCAATGCATCAAACTTGGTTCAATTTGGTGATGTAACTGCTAAACTTGATGAATTAGAATTGGCACACGGCTCTTGTGATGAGATGTTAAAACTTGCCAATGATGTAATTTAAAAGCTCAAGTTTAGTTCTTCTACTCAATCTGAAGCTTACTCAAAGTGTGATTTGCTTCATGCTATACATAACTCATCTCAGGAATCAATTCAACAAATACTTTATCATGTGACTCTTTCTTACTCTAACTATCCTAAGCTTAACATTGAAATAGAAGCGTTGACTAGACAACTTAATGATTTTACTGATAAAGAGAAATTGGCTCAGTCTATTGTTTCTAAGGATCTTGCAAATAAATCTGTTAAGTGCTCATCATGTCCTTCATTGGCTAAAGAAAATGAGTATCTTAAGAACACCTTAGAGATATTTTCTTTTGGCAAGAAGAATTCGAATATGATCCTAGACAAATCAAATATAAGTGTGAAGAATCGTGGGTTAGGATTTAATTTTGTTAAGCATGCCAAGAATAATCCTCTTAAGATTGTTAAGTTTTTTGAACTTGGAAAATTTGAAGTAGAATCCGAACCAAAACAGATTGTCTTTAAATCTTCTAGTATTGCAAAGGAATTCTCTACCAAAGTGGGTGCTGTAAAGTAGAAAGATATGACTTCTCATCAAGTCAAGTATCAATGCACTCACTGTGGTAGAGGTGGTCATTTGGCTCAATTTTGTTTTTGGAAAGCTACTTGTTGATTTGTACTTTATAAGCAACACGAACTTAGATTTAATGACCATCACGACATATCTGTGTAGGTTCCACTGAATTCTAATTGTAATTATACCAAAATAGAACATGGTAATATACCTTGATTCACTAAAGAAGAACAAAACCGACTACACAGTGTCCAACAATTAATCTACAGGTAAAAACATTTTCTCTATAGATAACTCTATTGTAGTCTTTCCTTCCTTCCCAATGACTAAGGCTAACTTTTTGAATCACATAGGTCGTTCGCCACGTATGTTGCAGAGGTATGAAAATTGTAGGACCGGATGAGGCAACAGAGGGGGGGTGAATGGTGCCTTAAAAAATCTCCCAAAAATTCAATCTTATCTTTTCTCCAATAGCTAAAGAGCTGTGAAGAAGAAGATTGATTGTTCACTGGAAAACTCAGAGAGAACAGAGAAGAATCAGCCGCTGGAAGAAAAACAACAGAGAACACCAAAGAATTGCCGTGGTCAAAAGATATCTCATGAAGATCGATCACGGTCGTAAATCAAGGAAAAAGCAGAGAGGCGGCGATTGAGTCCGACAATAGATTACCGTGGTCGTCGGACCGAAAATGGACGAAGAAAACAGTCAGCAGTCTAAACCGAGAAGATCAGACCATCGGTCGAAATCAGAGAATTACCACGGTCGAATCAGCTGCCAGAAGGTCTTTATCGTGATCGAAAGACAGCCGAGAAGAACTCATGACCGAGACAACCAGCAACTGTAGTCGTAAGACCAACTCAAGGTAGTCGTAAATACAGCAGCTGCAAGCTGCACGGACGACCGCCTGAAATGAGAGTAGCCATACGGCTGCCGTGGTCGTAGCAAAGAATATGGACGTAGTCGAACGGCAACTCGTAGTCGATGGCGAGAAGTGGTCATGCGAGAGAGAGAGGTCGAACTCGCGTGGTAGTAAGTCAATTGATGATGAGCGGCCGGCGTGGTCGAAATGATTACCCGAACCGACAAATGAAAATAAGCGAGAATCTTGAGTTGTCGAAACGAGAAGCAGATAACCCGATGGTCAGATCTGCGCACACAGCCAAGATCACGTGGTCGTAAGCTCGAACAGAGCCGTTCCATGCGCACGACCGCAAAGACCAAAACCCAGATAACTTGCAAATCTTCAAACGAAATGAGGAGATATTTTAACCACAAAGATTCATCATCCTCGAAGAGAAATCACCTAGTAAAACTAAAGTCTTTGCAATGGTCGGCTAGAACGACACGGTCAAAAGCGAAAGCGAGCTGAGGCGCATGACCGAGAGACACGAAATTTCTCCGATTCGACCTTGCTCTCGGAATGAATGGCCAAATTGCCTTGAGCCAGATTCTCTGTTCTGAGCAAATCAAATATAAGCCAACTCTCAAAGGAAATACAGAAGGAACTGAAAATGAAGAGATGGCAAATAAATCAATGAAAACATCTCAAGAACAGCCTCTCAACCCAGATCACAAACACAGACCCATCTCATAGATAAACTCTAACAAGTACAGAGAGATGAGTCCTCTCAAATCATAACACGGGAGGTTTCTGCAACCACTCCCCACAGGAGGACAAGCTCTAGCCCTAGAGCACACACACAGATACACTCCCAAGGGAGGGAGCGGCGGCCTCCAAGGCCTAGCCGACCAACTCTCACATAACACTTGCCTCCCTCTCCCTTTATAGCCTCACACTGAGACTAACCCTAATGGATCCATCCATTAGTCCATCTTGGGATAACCGAAAACCCCATCTAACACCGGGTTTTAACACTCACTTTGCCCGCTAACTCAAATGCTTTGCCTGCTATCCCAACAGACCCGCACTTTGCGGTTAGCGCCAGCAGAATCCACTTCTTTTCTCGGTGCTTTACGGAGGGATGACTTCCCAGCAGCTTTGACATTTCTCAAAATGCCCCTCCACGCCTTCCGGAAGCTTCCTCCACCGCTTTGCTGTCCATGCTGTCAGCCCACCTGGCACGACACGTCCTCTTCGGCTTTTCCACGTCGTTCTGGACCTCAACAACTCCCTTGTCTAGTCCCGACCTCCTAAGCCTCACCAAGACATGTCTCCCAGTACCTGCAACCGACCGATCAGACCTCCGACTCCTCCAGAGTCTAGTCTCGGTCTATTCCGCCGCACACGACCGCACCCAACCTCGACCGCCGGACCTCGGCTCCTCCACGAGCCTAGTCCGGTCCTCCTCGTTGTTGCCCGTCGTGCTCGGCTCTGGCAGTTCAGCTCCGGTTCCTCGTCTCCGGCCGCAACCATCTCACCACCTCGATCATCTTGGCGTCTCCGACCGTCGGACCTCAACACCTCCCGTGCCTAGTCCGGTCCTCCCACGCCTCACCATGAAATAGCTCAAGTCCTGCACCACACGGACAAGCAAACCGTCACATAGCACCGCCCAAAACAAGTAGACCATCATTCGGCACAATCAACACGATCCCAGTACACAAATGCAGCTGGTCGTAAACCACATACGACCACTCGAATGCACAATTCAAGAAGTGGTGAAGCCCTCGAAGACTTCCCACTGCCTTCTACCACACATCATGTCGTCACGACGACCTCAAAGTCGTTACGACCATGCGGACACATGCCACAACCATCACTAGCCGCTATGACTTTATCGCACAAAGTCTAGACCTCATCGAGCACTCTGTTACACCAACCGAGACACTCGAGCCCAACAGAAAATAGATTGCAACAAGACCGTCAAAATGATGAACCAATAAGTCCACAAGGTCCATGACAACCGCAGAACCCATACGACCAAACCCGGTAATCGGGTATCACACGAGCCCATACGACCGGTTTGAATGAACTCAATCGACCACGGTCAATCTGCCGACAACGTGGTCGAATCCGATCGTCTGGCGTGGTCGTAGCACACCCAATCGCCAAAGTGGTCGAACGCCGAGGCGATACAACGTGGTCGAGACCCAAGTCACGATCGCCGACCACGTTCAAACCCGTGCTAACGTGGTCGATGCACTGATCACACAACGTGGTCGAAGACCCTAGCGCCCAACGTGGTTGATACTCCAACGGGCATAAGCGTGGTCGACCGCCCGACGTGGTCGAGGCTCCGATCCTGGCGTGGTCGTACTCTGGCGTGGTCGAACCACCGAGTACCGAATCGCGCCAGCGTGGTCGATGCCGAATGTCACAATCGTGGTCGAGCTTGGCGCCACAACGTGGTCGACTTACCGAGCGCCGACTACCGACCACGACCAGCGGGTCGAAACTTCTGGCGTGGTCGTAAATGACCACCGAGGCCTCCGACCATGGCCAACGTGGAGTAGACTCCACAACGTGGTCTTACGCTACCCGGTTGGTTCTTGATTTCGCTCAACGTGGACGTATACTTCTCGAATGACCTCCGACCACGGTCAAATTTGCCGAGAATGCCAAAACGTGGTCGTATACAACCGGAATGACTTCCGATTACGCTCAAGTTTCCCGAGGAAACCGTAACGTGGTCGTAAACCACCCGAACGACTTCCGACCACGAACAAAATGGTCGTACAGCTTTGGTTGGCTTCCGACCATGTCTAAAACAATCGTACTCCCTTCTGGTGCCCTTCGACCACGCCCAAAGTGGTCGATATGCCACTCAAACCTCAAAACCAAACTCAATCTTTCTAGATCAAGAATTAATTACTCATCACAACCATGGGGTGACCTCCACATGGTCTCACAATCTCCCCCTTGATGAGTATATTGACAAACACTGAAAAAGGCATGAAGATGAGTTTGTTTTTGAAAAGAAGAAAAAGAAGGAGAAGCAAAAGCCACACATGGTCTTAAAAGAACAAAGAAGGAACTCATGACCATGTTGACACAGAATGAAATGGAGCAGACAGAGAAAGATCTCCAACTCATATAGAAAGTCCAATCTTGCTCATGGTCCAAAAGCGATGCTCACATGACCATTGTCATAGCAAGATGACTAAGCATTCTCCCCTTAATGCCTTTTATCCTTCTCCCATCCCTTAATGCATTTTTCTCTATCCTTCTCCCCCTTTTGGCAATAAAGTCATCAAGATGCAAGGAAGAAAAATAGAGTATGAATGAAATGGAGTGCGGCGAGTTGATTTGATTTAAGCGATAGGAGCTATGGGAGTCATGAAGATTATCTAAAGTGACTTCACAGAAAATTATATCAAGCCATAAAAGGTGACAATGCTATTTAGATCATAACAAACTATCTATTGCCAAGCTCAAGCCAAATAAGTCATGATCTTTAAATTAAATGGTTTGATTAGCATGTCGAGTCACTCAAGATTATAGTCTAGAAGAAGGTATCCAAAAGTGAGTCAAGCCATGTCAATATTCTAAGTGGAACCAAGAAGCTATAGTTGAGTCAATTTAGAGTGCTATAAGTTCAAAATGAGACATTTTGTTCAAGCACTAGATATCACAAGTAATTCATTACTTGTAGTACTTTGGATACCACTTGTAGAATATTTGAGCAAAATTAGCACAATTGGCCTTTATCAGAAATTCATGGTTGGTTTCAACCATTTTTCACAAGAATTTTTGTTTTCATAGCCATGTGCTAGATCTCAAGCCTTATGCGATCACTCCAAGCAATAAGCTTAAGGAGGTGATCTTGGTCATCCAAAACTCCCCCTGAGTTCATGCCGAATGCAATGGCAAGCCGTCTCATGAGAAAGAATTGGTGAGATCGGTTTTTCGCACAAAGAGATCTTTTGCATTTACTTGAATTAGTTCATGAACAAAGAGTTAAGACTTAACTCATGCATCACTAATGAACTAACTTAGCTCAATCTAAATCTCAAAAACAGATTCAAGACTCAACTTAGCCTATTCGACATGGCACGAATCAAAGAGGATCACTAAAGCCGGACTATTCACAAGATTGAACAAGACATGATTTGATTCAAGTTGTTCACATTTAATTAAGCTAGTATGGCAAGAGCTAAGCAACACATAGAAGGGCATGATAAATCAAGCTATCACAAGACATGGCAAGATATAAATCATGATATCATGTCACATAAAGATAATATTCGGGGCTCCAAGGCATACAGGCATTCATGTGAATGTGACGCACTATTGAACAAAAGAATGCACATGAGATGAACTCCCCCTGAAACATAGCCCGAATAGACAGAAAGGATCCAACTCCCCCTAGAGAAGGCAAAAAGAGAAGAACTAGAAAATTTGGCACAAAATCCAAAAGGGAAAGGTTCTAACTCAAGAAGGTGATTCCCAAACACACTCTATCCTCATGGTCTCTAGTCTATAACCTCATACCACGGAGCAGAAGCACACTAAGTCAATGCAAAAGACTCTAGTGGCCAAGAAAAAGTCCAATCTAGGAGAAGAGAATCCTAGAGAACAAAAGCCCAAACTAGGTAGTAAATAATCCTAGAGAACCACTTGGATGAGAAGTGTGATTGAGACAATATCACCTAGAGTCGGTTCCTGTCTAACCAATCGGACTCTTCCTCCCACTAGAACAGATAAACAAAGCAAAGCCAAGTGGAGGAACCAAAACACTAAAGATCACAGGGAGCAAACCTCGATTCTGTTGCTCGGGAGGTTGTTGTAGTGGTCGAGGTCGAATATGTGTCCGGGGCGAGGTCGTAGATGAGTCCGGACATGGTCGATATGTGTTCGACCTCATCAAGCGATCGAAGTCATGTCTTGGGCGTTGTCGAGTCCGAGTTCACCATGGTCGCAGATGAATCCAAATTGAGTCCAGACCATAGTCGAGATGATTCTGGGGTCGCGATTGATCTTGGGTCTAGACCGTGGTCGAGAGCGAGAGTCGAGAATAGTCGGAGTCGTGTTCGGTGTGGTCGAACTCGCGTTTGAGGATCGGTTGTAGTTGAGTCCGAGTCGTGGCCGAAGTTGAGTCCGGATCATAGTCGTGGTCGAATCCGGCTCATGGTCGTGTATGGGTTCACCGAGAGTCCATCTTGTGGTCGTAGAAACTACGACGTGGTCATAAAGACCGAGGAGCGGTGTACCACTCTCCCTCATTCATAACCTCACGGATTAAACATAGGGGAACAGTGGTGTCCTAGTCTTGGGGTAAATAATACACGGGCATGGATCGATCTTGAGACAAATGATAACAACAATAGCATCACTAGTATTAAAGACATAGAACACATGAGAACACGCACCGCCACAAGCTCAATCTAGCCCTCAACAAAAGCATCTAGAGCGACAAGCCTAGAGCCACCAAATACTAGAAGAAGCTTGTGACCTAACCACAAATCTCATGATATCTAAGCATAAGCACAGACTAATGCTACAAAGATGTTGTACAGTTTATTTCATGCCAAAACTTAAATGAATAAGATCAAGATATACATGTATCACAATGAATCACAACCATACACATAGCAGGTGACAGAGCAATCACGAAGCATATGCTAGCATGGATAAAAGCATGTATAATAGAAAGATACAAAGGCATGAATAAACGCACCATCATGACACAAAGAAACTATCCAAGATATACTCAAGCTCATCTTGTCCATACATATGCATACATCATGTAGACATACAACATGGCAAATCAACATCATGAAAAGTATGCTAACATGTATAAATAATGATGAATGAACATAAGGAGCAAGATGTGAACCATGATAGATACTACGAGCACAAGGTCATGATGATACTTGACTTCTAATGCACACATTCTACTTAGCTCATGAAGTCAAGTCAAAGCTTAAGCATGTAACAAATACAACAAGGTACATGGATACTTAAGCAGCATACACATAAAGGCATGACATGAAAGCATTGAGAGAAAAATATGCCAGTATGGTACAAGTGAGCACATGAACAAGAACAACATGCCAATATGGTCAAACATGAGTATAAGGGCACGAGGGTATAGAGTAGCTCACAAAGTAGGTGGAGGCGTAAGCGTGAAGGTACATACCTCTTGGAGGCCATGAAGTGGAGAACCAACAAATGTTCTAGTCACGTGATGAAGCGAAGACTAAAATCCATTCGATCTCATGTTCTCCATCCAACGTCTCGGACACCTACAAAGACAAGAACAAAGTGCCCAAGTCTTGGATCCCGAAGGGTTAGTAAGCAAATGCTTGGGCTTCCAAGACTTGACACACGCCACTCGGCAGAAAAGGAGTGGTCGTTGGGTACTCGACTACGGTTGAGAAGAAATGAGCGTGGTCATAGCACGAGAGGCGTAGTCTTGAATGACTATAGCCAGAGATGTGGTGGTTGGTCGTTACAACCACGGTGGGAATCGCGGTGTGGTCGTAAGTCGATTATGACCACGACAATCGAGCGGACGGCGCTCGGACCAGCGATCGTGCTCGTAGGGACTTTCGACCACGGTAATAAGCGGAAGTGTCCGCCGCGAGACATGGTCGTATGCAGCTACGACTATGTCGAGAAGTCGAAGTTGTGGTCGTAAGGCATTACGACTACAACGACGACACGACAGAGGAACTCGACTTTACTACACTCTAGCAAGCTCACACTCCTCTACACATGTGCGGTGAGTCAAAGTTTTAATTTCTCATTTGCGATTTTAACATTCAAGTAGAGAAATTAAATTTTCACCGTCTCTGAGAAAGACTCACAACCTACACATGAGAAATGAGATTTCAACCTAGCAAGAACAATCTAGCAATTTATAATCTAGGCACCTCACAATATCCCAGAAGAGCAAGTATAATCATTTGGACAAGGCCAAGGTCATAATGAGTTTTACCTTGCTCATGATAAGTCGACGCTTATCATTATTATCCGTGTGTTCTCCAAGGCTTTCTCCTTAGGGCACTTGATCAACCAAAGGACAAGAATGAACCACAAAGCTCACACTTGTGGTCTCTTGCAAATAAAATCATCCTCTAGCCGAAATCAAGCCTCTTGTCTCAAAGGACATTATTGGCAAAACCACCCCAATAAGATTCAAAGAAAAGTTCACAAGATTCCCTACTAGTTGCATGCTCAAGATCGGTTAAGATCCAATTGAGCCAACCTCGCTCGATACCAATTGTAGGACCGGATGAGGCAACAGAGGGGGTGAATGGTGCCTTAAAAAATCTCCCAAAAATTCAATCCTATCTTTTCTCCAATAGCTAAAGAGCTGTGAAGAAGAAGATTGATTGTTCACTGGAAAACTCAGAGAGAACAGAGAAGAATCAGCCGCTGGAAGAAAAACAACAGAGAACACCAAAGAATTGCCGTGGTCAAAAGATATCTCATGAAGATCAGTCACGGTCGTAAATCAAGGAAAAACAGAGAGGCGGCAGATTGAGTCCGACAATAGATTACCGTGGTCGTCAGACCGAAAATGGACGAAGAAAACAGTCAGCAGTCTAAACCGAGAAGATCAGACCATCGGTCGAAATCAGAGAATTACCACGGTCGAATCAGTTGCCAGAAGGTCTTTATCGTGATCGAAGGCGTAGAGAAGAACTCATGACCGAGACAACCAAAGAAGCGTAGTCGTAAGACCAACTCAAGGTGATCAGAATACAGCGTTGCAAGCTGCACGACGACACTTTGAAATGAGAGTAGCCATACGGCTGCCGTGGTCGTAGCAAAGAATATGGACGTAGTCGAACGGCAACTCGTAGTCGATAACCGAGAAGTGGTGCATGTCGAGGCGGAGAGGTCGAACTCGCGTGGTAGTAAGTCAATTGATGATCGAGCGGCCGGCGTGGTCGAAATGATTACCCGAACCGACAAATGAAAATAAGCGAGAATCTTGAGTTGTCGAAGCGAAGCGAGATAACCCGATGGTCGGATCTGCGCACACGCCCAAGATCACGTGGTCGTAAGCTCGAGCAGAGCCGTTCCATGCGCACGACCGCAAAGACCAAAACCGGATAACTTGCAAATCTTCAAACGAAATGAGGAGATATTTTAACCACAAAGATTCAGCATCCTCCGAAGAGAAATCACCTAGTAAAACTAAAGTCTTTGCAATGGTCGGCTAGAACGACACGGTCAAACCGAAAGCGAGAAGCGGAGGCGCATGACCGAGGGACACGAAATTTCTCCGATTCGACCTTGCTCTCGGGAATGAACTGGCCAAATTGCCTTGAGCCAGATTCTCTGTTCTGAGCAAATCAAATATAAGCCAACTCTCAAAGGAAATCTGAAGGAACGAAAATGAAGAGATGGCAAATAAATCAATGAAAACATCTCAAGAACGACCTCTCAACCCGGATCACAAACACGCACCCATCTCATAGATAAACTCTAACAAGTACAGAGATGAGTCCTCTCAAATCATAACACGGAGGTTTCGCAACCACTCCCCACAGGAGGACAAGCTCTAGCCCTAGAGCACACACACAGATACACTCCCAAGGGAGAGAGGCGGGCGCCTCCAAGGCCTAGCCGACCAACTCTCACATAACACTTGCCTCCCCTCTCCCTTTTATAGCCTCACACCTGAGACTAACCCTAATGGATCCATCCATTAGTCCATACTGGGGATAACCCGAAAACCCCATCTAACACCGGGTTTAACACTCACTTTGCCCGCTAACTCAAATGCTTTGCCGCTATCCCAACAGACCCGCACTTTGCCCGTTAGCGCCAATGAATCCACTTCTTTCTCGGTGCTTTACGGAGGGACAGCTTCCCCCAGCTTTGACATTTCTCAAAATGCCCCTCCGCGCCTTCCGTGAAGCTTCCTCCACCGCTTTGTTGTCCATCTTTGTCACCACCGGCACGACACGTCCTCTTCGGCTTTTCCACGTAGTTCTGGACCTCAACAACTCCCTTGTCTAGTCCCGACCTCCTAAGCCTCACCAAGACATGTCTCCCAGTACCTGCAACCGACCGATCAGACCTCCGACTCCTCCAGAGTCTAGTCTCGGTCTATTCGCCGCACACGACCGCACCCAACCTCGACCGTCGGACCTCGGCTCCTCCCGAGCCTAGTCCGGTCCTCCTCGTTGTTGCCCGTCGTGCTCGGCTCTGGCAGTTCAGCTCCGGTTCCTCGTCTCCGGCTCGCAACCACCTCACCGGCCTCGATCATCTTGGCGTCTCCGACCGTCGGACCTCAACACCTCCCGTGCCTAGTCCCGGTCCTCCCACGCCTCACCATGAAATAGCTCCGAAGTCCTGCAGCCACACAGACAAGCAAACCGTCACATAGCACCGCCCAAAACAAGTAGACCATCATTCGGCACAATCAACACGATCCCGATTACACAAATGCGGTGGTCGTAAACCACATCGACCACTCGAATGCACAATTCAAGAAGTGGTGAAGCCCTCAAGACTTCCCACTGCCTTCTACCACACATCATGTCGTCACGACGACCTCAAAGTCGTTACGACCATGCGGACACATGCCACAACCATCACTAGCCGCTATGACTTTATCGCACAAAGTCTAGACCTCATCGAGCACTCTGTTACACCAACCGAGACACTCGAGCCCAACAGAAAATAGATTGCAACAAGGCTGTCAAAATGATGAACCAATAAGTCCACAAGGTCCATGACAACCGCAGAACCCATACGACCAAACCCAGCGTAATCGGGTATCACACGAGCCCATACGACCGGTTTGAATGAACTCAATCGACCACGGTCAATCTGCCGACAACGTGGTCGAATCCGATCGTCTGGCGTGGTCGTAGCACACCCAATCGCCAAAGTGGTCGAACGCCGGGCGATACAACGTGGTCGTGACCCAAGTCACGACGCCGACCACGTTCAAACCCGTGCTAACGTGGTCGATGCAGCGATCACACAACGTGGTCGAAGACCCTAGCGTAGCGTGGTTGATACTCCAACGGTACAGCGTGGTCGACCGCCCGGCGTGGTCGAGGCTCGATCCCTGGCGTGGTCGTACTCACAACATGGTCGAACCATCGAGTACCGAACTGCGCCAGCGTGGTCGATGCCGAATGTCACAATCGTGGTCGAGCTTGAGCGCCTGGCGTGGTTGACTTACCGGCGCCGACTACCGACCACGACCAACGGGTCGAAACTTCTGGCGTGGTCGTAAATGACCACGGAGGCCTCGACCATGGCCAACGTAGCCATAGACTCCACAACGTGGTCGTACGCTACCCGGTTGGTTCTTGATTTCGCTCAACGTGGACGTATACTTCTCGAATGACCTCCGACCACGGTCAAATTTGCCGAGAATGCCAAAACGTGGTCGTATACAACCGGAATGACTTCCGATTACGCTCAAGTTTCCGAGGAAGCCGTAGCGTGGTCGTAAACCACCCGAACGACTTCCGACCACGAACAAAATGGTCGTCTGACTTTGGTTGGCTTGACCATGTCTAAAACAACCGTACTCCCTTCTGGTGCCCTTCGACCACGCCCAAAGTGGTCGTATATGCCAGCTCAAACCTCAAAAACCAAACTCAATCTTTCTAGATCAAGAATTAATTACTCATCACAACCATGGGGTGACCTCCACATGGTCTCACAAAAATCCAAGGGAGGGATCAACGCCCTGCGACATGATCTAAATTTCCCGGTATTCGCTAGTACACATTAATTCCATATAATACTTCATAGTAATGCCTCTCAAACTAACAAATTCTATTTTTGTAGTACCACCACCAGCCACTGAGCAACACCTGTGGATTCTAAGTTTGCCACAACATGCAACTACTCCTCGGTCCCGCGAAGACCAATGATCCTCAGGTATGTCAATCTTGATATAATTATTTCATACTTATCAATTTTTATATTTATGTATGACATTGATCTTCCTATCGATAGATTGCGTCCATCGTTACAACTGTTTTGTTACAGGCTGTTCTCAAACAAATTCGAGGATAGTGTGCATATTTCTTGATGTCTAAAGTCATAAAAGAAGATGGAGAGTTTCATAATGTAGAATAAATTTGATTGGGATAATATTGACCTTAATTGTACATATGTGTATTTGTTCATGGATGGATAATTTATTTTATTTCAGTTAATTAATTTATGAAATAAATGTTCTTGTTTCTGAAATGAATGAACGTGAATTGGATGTATATTGTGTTGATCTGCTTGTTTCAGAGGGCATGGCTAGCATTTTCTGAGGCAAACCAACAAACAGAAATATATTTAGAAATAGAAAAGAATATCACAGACGATTACGCCAACAAACAAAAATAGATTTAGAAATAGAAAATAATATCACAGATCGTTATTAACTCGTAACCGTCTGTGATAGTTGACTATCACATGCGGTTTTTAGTAGAAATCATCTGTGATATCTGATGTATCACAGATGATTCTACTACAAACCGTCTGTGATAGTTGAAGTCAACTATCACAAATGGTTATGAGTTAATAACCGTCTATGATGGTACGTATCACAAACAATTCGAAAACCATTGGTGATGACTTTATGTCATTACTTATCTATAAAATCAGACGGCTCATGAAACCGTCTATGATAATATTTTTGAATTGTCTATGATTATCTTTTCTACAGTAGTGACTCTTGCTTCATTGTCCACGGATGGATCCATACCATATATAATTTTATTTCGTTTGCCGGCCGGCAACCTTGACTTTTGACACTATGAAACTCCAAAAGTAGTTCTTGTTATGACAAGTTTAAAAGTACAAGTTTACGACCTAATTAGTTAGTCTGCATGGTTGAGATCGATCCTCTCTAATATATTCTAGCCTCAACTTTTGAGAGAGCTCAGTAGCTAATTAAGCAATAATTCAATTCACTCCTCTCAAGTGAGTCGAGGTTTCTTTAAGATGGTATTATTGATCGATTACTGCAAACTACTCATACATGCAAAGATGCAGGAACGACACAGGGATGCCTCAGGATAAATAACCACATGAACGGCACAAGGATGCCACAATAGGTCATTGTCCTACTGTTTCTCCCTAGAAAAAACACCCAACAACCTGGTCGCTGGTCATGTTAATTTGAAGCAAATATTTGCTAGCCAACTTTTTGATCTCAACAAAAGTTATATATGCTCTCAATAGAGAAGCCATTTAATTACACCCTGAAAAAAGGAACTAATCTAGCAATTTGTTTTTTACTTCTTGATCCATCCACCCGTTTCAAGAAATATATATATATATATATATATATATATATATATATATATATATATATATATATATATATATATATATATATATATATATCATTTATCTCTACATAGTTGAATGCCCGTGCGTTGCTACGGATTTTTAAAATTTATAATACTACATGTTTCAAAACTCACGGTGATAAAAATTTTAGAATATGTATACAAACATGTTCTAAAAGTTTTTCAATCCGTCAAGTAAGTCGGAAGCCATCGACCAAACCTTATGGTCATAAGTAGGAAGACATCGACCACACCTCGTGGTCGTAGATCGGAAGCCCTCAAGCACACCTCGTCGTCGTAAGTCGGAAGCCGACGACCATCGCTCGTGATCGTAGGTTAGGAGCTATCGACCATCGCTGGTGGTCGTAAGTTGGCAGTGGTTGACGATCAATCGTGGTCCTAAATCGAGAGCCTTCGACAATGGCTCGTGGTCGTACGTCAGAAGCCGACGACCATCGTTCGTGGTCGTAAGTCGGAAGCCATCGATGACACCTCATGGTCGTATGTCGGAACACATCGACCAACGCTCGTGGTCATAAGTCAGAAGGCATCGACCACACCCCGTGGTCGTAAGTCAGAACACATCGACCAGTGTTCATTGTCGTAAATCAGAAGCTGTCGATCACACCTTGTGGTCGTAAGTTAGAAGCCATCGACCATCGCGCGTAATCGTAGGTTGGGAGCGATCGACCATCGTTGGTGGTCGTACGTTGGTAGACCTCCGGTGCGCTTGTGCCCTGTCGCCTGACTACTAGCACCAGCATGCTCAGCCCGCCCGACCTGCTCGACCCTGACTTCGACCATGGCCCTTCGACATCGACCATGTCCCCCTTCGACTATGGCTCTCTTTGACCACGGCCTCGACTTCGACCACACCGGTGACTTCGATCACAGCCCCCGACTTCGACCACTTCCTCCTTCGACTTCGAACACTGCCCTCTTCGACCACTGTCCCCTTCGACCATGGATTAGACTTCGACCACGACCCTTCAACTTTGACCACGACCTGACTTCAACCACGACCCTTTGACTTCGGCCACAGCCCCATTCGACCACGACTTCGACTTCGATCACTGATCTTTGACTTCGACCACGGCCCCATTGGACCACGGCTTCGACTTCGACCATGGCCCCTCGACTTCGGCCACAGCCCCTCGACCATGGCCCCCTTCGATGACCAGATTGGGAGACCAAAATCGCTAGACAGCGCGACGGGCTCCGAGAGAAGAGCGGGACGAGGTAGAGAGGCTCAACGGGTGAGCAACAACTAGGCGATGGCGGCGGGGGGATAGCCATGTGGGCGGACGTAGGAAGAGGATGCGACCGCTGCCATCGTCGAGCGCACTTCTCTTTGATCCATCGGTCGCTGTCGCCAAGCGCCCTTCTTTCCGATCCACCGGCCGCTGTCGCCGACAATCGTGCCACAGCTTATAGGGGCGATGGGAGATGTAATTGGTGGCGGCGCCAAGGAGGAGAAGGAGGCGCAGCTCGAGGGTTCGGGGGAGAGAAGGAGGCGGCAGTTGCGGGAGGTGGAGAGGCAGCGGCGGGCAGATAAGGAGAGGAGGCGATGGGTGAATGCGTTGGGGAGGCAGTGACGGGGAGATGCGGTGCTGCTGGGGGAAGTTAGGAGACTACGACCAAACGTTGACGCGTGGGAAGGAATTGGTGGCGGCACTGAGGAGGAGGAGGCGCGGCATGATGGTTCGGGGGAAAGAAGGAGGCGGCGGTTGCGGGAGGTGGAGGTGGGGAGGCGGCGACGGGCAGATCGGGAGAGGAGGCGGCGGGCGAATGCTTGGGGAGGTGGCGACGGGGGACGCGACGCTGCTGGGGAAAGTTGGGGGACTGCGACCAGACGTTGCCGCACGGGGGATGAATTGGTGGCAACACTGAGGAGGAGGAGGAGGCGCGGCAAGAGGGTTCAGGGGTGAGAAGGAGGCGGTGGTTGCAGGAGGTGGAGTGGTTGCGGGAGGCAAAGGATGCAGGGGAAGAGAAGAGGAGAGCGCGGCCTACGCGTCAGTTCGATCTATTCTACGAGGAGTGGGATCACTATCTACATGTGAATTTGGACGACTAAGAAGAAAGGAGAGAGAACGGACCGATAACCACTAACTTGTATTTTTAAGTAGCAGAGACATGGATACTGGGCCAATTCAGAAAGTGGCTAATAGAAAAGTAGATTAAGACAGGCACGATCGCGTTGCTTGAAACTAAGGGTACCCCTGAACGCTGAAACTAATTGCTACTGCTCTTACTCCAAAATGGATTTTTATATCTGAAAAAAATCAATCGAATATATGCTGCTAAGATGTGCATCTTGCAAATGGAGATGCATGCACATCTCACAGAATTGTCTAATAACTTTTAGTAGTAATAATATATATATATATATATATATATATATATATATATATATATATATATACTATGATGATCATGTAGTGTATTATATATTTTATGATGCAGCACCAGTCTAGATAGCCCCACTCGGTTGGACTGAAAAGTTGTGGCTTACAGCTGAAAAACTGTAGCGGTTGAAATTTCACTGTAGCTGAAGGTGGCTTATTTGGTGTAATTAAATTTTAAAAAAATGAAAATAGAAAAATATGTTAATTCATCATAGACAACGTAAACAAATAAAAGAAAAAAGAATCGGCAAAAAAAACTCAAAAAAGATAAAAAAATAAAAAAATAAAATTTATAAATAGTGAAAAATAAACCAGAAACCGAAACCGAAAAACATGGACAAGCATGCTAATTAAGCGGTGCATCACGGTGGTTTGGAAGGGGCGTATACGTCAGTGCGCCACTCCGCAACTATCCAGAACTACAGTAGATGAACGATTCCGAAGGTAGAAATCCTTAGTATATATGGTAATGTAGTTATTTTTTCAAGATTAATCTTTAAATATTTATTTTTTGTAAATTTAGTTACTTTTCTGAGCTCGATGGTTATGATGGGTAACATGTGTTTTCCACGTTAGCATAGCTCGGCAGAAAAGGACACTGGTACGATTCTCAGTCCATTTCTAAATGCAGAAAAACAACAAACTAATCGGCTTGATTGGTCGGCCACGATAATATGATTCGCTTGGTTTGCAGCTCGTACCGGACCGGTACTCCTGGTCCGAGCTTAATTAGGTCCGATTTCTTGCAAGTAACCACCAAAAATACATATGTGTTAATTAGTGTGATATTCTCTTTGTACCCATAATAAATATATAGTTTTATTTGCTATTTTTTATATATATGTATTGAATATAGTGTTTAAAGATAATAATTAAGGGTAATTTAACTATTTTTATTATTTTTGCATCAGTTGAATCCAGTGCATCAGTTGAATATTCGTAGTTTTGCATCAGTTGAATCCAGTGCTAGCTACACACGATCTGCAGGATGCATGGATCTTCAATTCTTTATGTACACATGCACGGTCGGTCCAATAGCAAGATGACACAGAATACATGACCTGCTATTCGATAATTATATGACCAACGCGTCCGGTCATAGAATGAATCATTTTCCATCACTCTAGCTTCAAAAGTAGCAGGGAGAATTATATGGCGCCATTATGTTCACAATATGTCATCATATATCATGTTTACAAAGAAGAAGCAAGGTAGAAGAGTTAGAAAAATGATACGAATCTTGTGGCAGCACAATTAAGTATATATCTGGCTGCAACAAAATGACGATGTACATACGAATTAATGCCGCAAGCAGCATGCAAGCACAGTGCAAAAAAGTTCATGCGAGTAAGCGGAAGTAATAGATTAAACCTTACTTGCCACCATGATGTTACAATATATATACGCACATATATACGGCCGCGCTAACTAGCGTGTGTGCGCACGCTACACATGGGTCATCTGGTGTAGCGCCTGTTCGTTCTAGCACAGCGCTCGTAATTTTAGGAGATACGGTCGTGGTTTAAAGTTATTATCCTTTGTGCATAAAGCTACCATCTATAAAATAAGAAGTTACGCTCATCCGTAAGTAACTTCATGACTTATGAACAATAACTTGATATACATATGAAGTTACGCTCAACTGTAAGTAATTTCATGAATTATAGATGATAACCTTTTATGTATGAGATAGAAACTTTGTGACACATGTATGCATGTAGCAGGAGAGAGAAGGGAATAAGTGCACTTAAAGTGTGATTTTTTTACCTTATTTAGAAACTAAAAAATATAGTAATTCTTTCATGGAAAGTCTGATCTGCATTCTGTTTGCACCATTGTGTCTGAAATTATGAGCTTAACAAAACAAGATGCATGTTGAATATGTTTTGACGCTGCGAAATTTGTGTCATATAAAGGTGCTATCGTGTATGAGTGAAATTACTGTCAAATATATATTGAGTTACTACCAGTTTTATAGTGTTACAACGGACAGTAATTTCACTCACACATGGTAGTAAGTTCACTCACACAGTAGTAATTTTTTTGTGTGAGTTATTTGCTATTGACATGTATGTTTCTCTCTCCTCTCAATACATGCATGTTGGCTTGATGATAACTGTAAATAACTTCATAAATTACAGATGATAACTTGATGTGCATACGATAGTATTTTTACCATAATTAACAAACTCTAATAACTGTCCATGGGGTGGGATGGCGGGCGGTTGGCTAGTTGGATCGGTCAGGGTCGCGCGTTTATTTTTACATGCACGTTGATTAGTAATATATATATATATATATATATATATATATATATATATATATATATATATATATATATATATATATATATATATATATATATATATATATATATATATATATATTCTTCACTATTATAAAAGTGTGAGTTTGTGGTTGGTCCATTCTTTCTCCTCTCTTCTCGACCATCGATTTGATACGGATCATTCGTCTCTCTCCTCCTCTCTCTATTAGGATACAACCGTCCACCCCCTCCACTTTTTTCATCTCCTCGCGCATTCTTGCCACCCTTCTCTCTCTATCGCTTGTTCTCCAATGTTTGATGTATGAAGTTGGCTAGTCAGTAAGTTCCGTCTCATTATTTTTATGACTCCATTGCAACGCACGAGTCTCTAACTAGTATATATATATGTATATATGTATATGTATATATGTATGTATGTATGTATGTATGTATGTATGTATGTATGTATGTATGTATGTATGTATGTATGTATATATATATATATATATATATATATATATATATATATATATATATATATATGAGAAGTGCTTACAACAGTGTGTTCTTTTGAGTTATGGTTTATACCTTAAATTTTTGAATTTTGGTTGTTTGTGAGAGGTAATACATAGAGGAAAATAGTCGCATGTGATTTTGGCCGGTACAACTGAACTCAGTACACTTTTTTACTACAATACTCCTGGTGATTTGCCTTAAAAATGTACTGTTTAAAAACTAGTTACTGTAGCATAGGCTATAAGACACAAGCCATAAGTGAAAAAAAACTCAGCCCTTCGACTTATAATTTATAGCTGTGTTTTATGATTTTTAGCCTATTCGTAAGAGAAAGTATGGAGTAATAGAAATTTGTGTGCGGTTTTGACTAGTATAAATGAAATCGTTATAGTATGTACTATAATTAATTTATAAATTTTTTTAAAAAAAATATTTTATTTAAAAGTTAATTACTATAAAAATAAAATATATTTTATAAAAGCTGAAAAGAAGAGACGCTTAGTCTTTTTGGCGTTAAAAGTTGCGAGATTGATTATTAGCAATCGAGAGATGCAATATGCATGTGTAATTGTGTATACTATAGCATCAGACGTTCACGTGAAGTCCACGTTTTCCTTCTAATAGACTTGAGCGACGTGCACGGTGGTTTACACACCCGTACGATCAAGTTTCAACAGATGTACGGATTGGGTTCAGATCTTCTACGCGCGTAATATGATATATACGTACCGAGCGCAGAGTTTTCAGCACATATAATGTGTTTTATATTTATATTTGCAAAAGTAGCTGTATACAAACAGAAATAATAAAAATAATACTTCTATTGTCCGATCATCGGGTGACAGCGGTCTGCAGGAGACACATGGCATCACGAGCGCTTGCCGCCTGTCCACCGTGTGGCCGTGCACCTGCCACCTGACTACCAGACGGCAGGTGGCCTGCCGCCCCACCACAATACGACTGATAATCAAGCCAACTAATTAGCCGACTTAATTACCTGTCTAAATACTATTTTATGTGTTATATTTGTTCGAATTTTTAAATATAGTAAATGAGCTCAAAAAATTACAAAATTTTATGTACAGCTTTCCAACAGAACGTAATTTATTGTATAATTTTGTGACAATTTTATCCGCTCAGAATGTTGCTAAAAAATTTGTACTATTGAGATATTTGTAGGAGTTATTACATATAACAAACGAGGTCCAAAAATTAAGAAATTTTATATATAGCCTCCCAACATAGTTGACCTAATTGTATAATTTTTTAGAAATTTTATGTTCTCCGAATTTGCCATGTTAGTTTAATCATGAAATTAGCGATACGTGATGCTCATTTAATTAGCATGCATGCGTGATTGCAGTTGGTTTGTAAATTATAAATCGAGGTAATGGTTCAATTTAGTTCAGACTTGATTTATGGATTTGAAACCTTAGAATTTGGTGGTAAGATAGTAACAAAGGGACTTCCTTTTGAAGAATTGAATGCGAAAAGATGACGATATTTGATGTTGTAGATTAAAATAGACTTTATAATAAAGCTGAAAATAACATGACGTAAGGGTTTATTTATGTGCATAAGAAACAACATCATACACGATGGAACAAACCGAAGTACTCCTACGATATATATACGCCATTTTGGAATGGAAATAAATCCGACCTTCGGGAGACTAGTTTGGGACGGCCCGACCTACTGTGTGGACCATGGCCATTTTTCCTTCCTTGCGAGCTTGGCGTTGAAATCCTCGGTGGCCTCTTTGGCCTTGGCCACTATTTCTCTCTTTTCTCACGCTCCCTCTCGCGAGCCTCGCGGTCCCTACTCGTGCACATCTCGAGATGAGTTTTCGTCTCCTGACGTATACGCTCGGTTTGCTCGTTGTTGCGGCGCTACTCCTCTCGGATCTCGCAGGCCCTTTTGACATTTCACTCCTCGTAGTTGAGAGTCCACTGGCCATGTGGGTGAATCTCTCGTTCGATCTAGTTGCGGTAGCCACATCGCTCATGTAAACTGCGTTTCACATGTTGTAGGAAGAATAACCTTCTCCGTCATACAGTGACATAGTATGGCAGAAGCCGCGGGGCCAGTCAGAGCGGGGTCATCAAAGGAAGATCTTTCCCTGGAAAGAAAGGAGGACTTCGGCCCTAACTACCGCTTGATGCCAAACAGGCGGGCTCAACCAGTACGAGGGAGCGGGCGAGGGGGAATAGCACGAACATAGCGACATCAGTGCGGATGAGGGAGAGCGCGAGGGGGGACGACATGGACATAACGACATCAGTGCGGTCGAGGGAGCACGCGAGGGGGATGGTACGGACAGAGTGATAATTGTGCGAAGGACGCAGCGGAAAATAAAAACAGCACCTTTTGTAATGCCCTAGACATCGATTTGGTGTTTTCAGACGTATTTAACGGGTTCGCGGAGATTTCTCTTTCTTTCATTGAATCGCGGAAAGCGGGTATGGGCAGCGGATTTGTCAAAAAAAAGAAAAAAAAGAGAAAGAGGATGGTTGGTGGGCGTCCAGAGAAGGAGGCCGGACCTTCCACCTCCCACCTTGGCCCAGGCCGGCCCAACCTAACGCCTAGGTGCCCCCTTTTTCCCCCAACCCTAGGCCGCCCCCCTATGGCTGCCACCCCTCTGCCCCCTGTGCCCCTCTCTCCCTCGTCCACCCGCCTGCTTGAAAAAGAAGGGAAGGAAGGAGAGGAAGAAGGAAGGAGGAAAGAATTTCTTGCGTGGACGACCTAGGTTTGGAATCCTCACCTTTCTTCTCTATTTTAGGTTGATCTTAGGTGTTTGGATCATCATGAGGGGTAGATCATCTAGGGAAAACCGTCGTTCTACGCTTAATTGGTTTTCTACGCGTAGTCCGATCGAGTAGTGCTACTATTTGGGTTGTTTAGGCGACCAAGATGATGTCTCCTATAGAACCCATGAATAGGAAAGTTGTAGAGGACTTAGAGACCTAGTTTCTATTTTTCCATAATTTTTGGATGAGTGGATTGGGTGCAATACAGATTGGAAGTCTGCTGTGTAGCAGAGTTGGTTTTAGGATTCAGTTTCTATTCGTGGGCAGCTTCAGAGGCTCTAATGATTTTTATGAATTTTCTCATAATATCAGAAGTTGTATATAATATTGTAATATAGTTACTAGTAAAAGTTTATAATTTTTGAAATAGTGTACTGTTGGTGGTGGTCTGTAGAAGTTCGCTAGTCAGAACTCAGAGGCAGATTCTATCCTCTGTTTCCATTGCGAATTACGCCATTTTAACGACAGAATAAAATTATGGTGTCCGCGTGAAAGTTATAGCTTTCATTCTATAGATTTCAGAAATGCTATTTGTTTCTATGGTCAGTTTAGTGGATAAAAGGATACAAAAAGACAGTGACTTTGCTACTGGTGGTGGCCAAACGTAGTTGAGAGGGAGTTGTCAGGTTTTGGGCATAGTGGCGCTTTACCTTTCAATTATGAATGTTATATTGAGGTTTTATGCTGAGTGGTGACTTGTGAACAGGTGCCTTCGCTCCTGACCGTGCTTGAGCCCTTTGCCCCTTCAGTAGAGGCAAGTAAACGTAGCGGTTGTTGCTATAGTTTAACTTATTAAATTAACTACCTTCACCATAATTGTTGAGCTTTGGTAATTAATCCACATTTAAATAAAGATGCCCAGCTATGCTATATGCCTTATTTTACATATTGTTGTCCATGTGTCTATATTCCTAATGAATCAATCGTGGCTATATCATGTATATCATAACATGTCATTTTCATTGAAGCTATGTCATCGTATCTAGCCGCGACCATACCGGTATAACATCGTACATTGCCGTAGTACCATGCGTACTCTTATGTTGTCAGGTAAGGGTTCAGTAGATCATTTGCATATATACTTGTGAGAGTCACTTGTGGCATAGGGTACTTTCTTGTGGCTGCTGTTGGTAGTAGTTGTGGTTTTGGATATGAATGAGACTGCAATGTGGATGATGATAATTAATTGTTAATGCTTTATCATTGCACCAAGTCGTTAATTAACTTGTTAAACAGTTTACTTGCTGAGATTACAGTTTACTTGCTAAGATTTCATCTCACCCCATATTCTCTCTCCCAGGTGATCTTGAGCATGCTTGGAAAGAATAGAGTAGCACGGCACCATTACACAAGTCTTCATGAGTTTTGCTGTAATAAGTTAAAGTATTTTTAATCATTTCTTTCTCCCAGTCATTGAGCTGTGTATCTTAATGATGCTAGACCGTGGTTGGCTTTATTGGGGTTTGAGCATTTCAAGCTAAGTTAATAAAGGATGTTAGTGCGAAGTTTATGTTTTTATGCTGTTTTACTATCTCCCATTATATATTTTGTTGTCTTGCTTCCGTGTAGCCCCTCTTTTTTTCTCGGGTTTCTTTGTAATCTAGCTGGTCGTAAGTGTAGTTTGGTAGCATCCCGGGGTAATGTGGTTCCTGAGGTATTACAGTTGGTATCAGAGCCTAGACTTTATATTCTAAGAAAATAATAAGTAATTTGACACACTTGCACATGTAGGATGGAAAAGGCTTTACATATCTTTGCATATACCTTGTTTCGTTTCATTCTGTTAGTGCTTATGCCTTAATATCTTGAAGTTGATGTTTCTGTATGCTTGTGTAGTGTGGTGGCCCCAGTAATGCCGCCTAAGACAAGCAGTCGTGGCCATGCTACCGCACCTCGTGCATAGTCGGCGGCTGAGAAGGCCGAGTCTCCTTGGCTAAATGGTGTAGTCAGGACGACTTATTGGCTGCTATGAGGGCCATGCAGAAGGAGCTGAGGACGTTGAAGTAGGCGATCGCACGATGTCGGGCTGTTGCTACGGTGCTTGGGGCCGTGGCAGCTGGCACTGCTAGTGGCATCTCGCTTCGAGAGTGGGTAGGGATGAAGCTTGACAGCTTTGACGGCAGGGCCACTCCTGTTCAGGCCGCTAACTGGCTGTCCTACATGGTGGACAAGATGGAGCACTCGAGGTGGTTACTCCAGATCGTGTGTGGTACATGGTACAACTACAGAAGGGTGAGGCGCAGATCTAGTGGAAGGGATGCAGTCAACTTGTACGGCTACACATGGACTGCTGTCTTGGGCTGAGTTTGTCCTGCAGTTCGAGAGGAGGTTCTATCCAGAGACGCTCCTCGATAAAATGAAGAGCAATCTGAGTAAGTATGCTTAGGAAAAGAAGACTATGGCAGAATACAAGGTGGGCTTCAACCAGATAGTTCGCTTCATCCGTCACGTGGCACATGATGATGTAGAGAAGGCCAGACAGTTCTGTCAGGGGCTTAGGCCTTCCATCCACCACTTGCTGGGTGCTTTTCGATCATGGACTTCCGTACCATGGTGGAGCAGGCCTTGGGGATCGAGATGCAGTAGGCTTACACGGACGACATCTGTAAGGCCTCTGGTGGAGATCAACTTAGAGGCAGAGCGAGAGGAAGGGCCATTTTGACAGCCTTATTCACAAGAAGACACCCAAGACGACAAGAGAGGTGCCGAGGCTCACCGGTCGCATGGCCGTGTTGAGCCGTTTCCTATCCAAGTGGCCGAGAGAGGCCTTCCGTTCTTCAGAACCCTTCGCGGATGCAACGGGTTTCATTGGGACGACAATTGCCCTAAGGCATTCGACAAACTTAAAAAGCAACTTGCAAGCCTTCCTACTCTAGTCGCCCCAACACCAGAGGCTCCACTGCTGCTATACCTTGCTGCTACGGCAGCAACAGTCAGCGTAGTCCTCGTCCTGGAGGAGGGATCCCTTCAGCCACCCGTGTACTTCGTCTCTGAGATTCTTTAAGGCGCCAAGACACGGTACACCGAGCTGGAAAAATTGGCCTATGCCCTTGTCATGGCCTTAAGGACGCTTCGGCATTACTTCCTTGCTCATCATATTACCGTGCCTTCGTTATTTCCCTTGGCGGAGATGTTGCACAACAAGGAGTCCACGAACCGTATCGGCAAATGGGCGACCGAGCTCACGCTCTTCTCTTTGACATACGCTTCGCGCATGGCCATCAAGACTTAGGTCCTCGCGGACTTCCTCACCAAGTGAACCAGCCGCAGGCACAGCCACCAGTAGAGAGGGAGGGTGAGATCAGATCATCTCCATGCCCTTTTCCAACCACCATACATGGGAACTTCAGCCAAACAAATTTCTTGGTTAGCGGTGGAGCCCATGTGACGAAGCATGTGATGTCCTAGACCAATGACAAAACAAGGATATGACTCAGCACCTCCTAAAAATAAGAGACCAACAGGACTTCGATCCTTTCGTTTTGCTTGATAATCTAATGGTACCAATCACAAATGTCAATCATCGGAGGGACGAAAAGGGCAAGATTCTGGAGATTCGAATTGTGCGAAGCTATTACCAAATGAAGCAGTTTCCTCTTTCACGTTTTCGTACGTAAGTGCGTACTACTTGCAGAGCATTCACGGCCTTTTTTTTAAGGAAGTTGCAGTACGTGTTGCACGCCTCTTGCAGTCTTTTTGTTGTCAGTTTATATTTGGGAAACCGGAAGAGACCAGTGGTACGTAACTAGAGCAAATTTCGATGTGTACCTTTTCTTTTGGAGAAAGAGAAATTAAATAAAACATTTTCTGTGACTCCAGGAGATAATGTTGTAAAACAGTTAAAAATCCATATTCTGGGACAGATCCAAAAATAAATATCACTGGGGCCACTCTTACTAAAACTTTAGGATCATTACTTATGTAAAGTGTCATATGCTATTTCTACTGTAGTCTGTGACTGCCAGTACATCTATATCTATTATATTTTCAAAACCACGTACGTTAGGATGAGCTCCCATGTTCACTGTGGGATACTAGAAATTATTGCGTTTGTTGAGCGAAAAAGAAAAAAAGCATACACTGCTAATTATTTTGATAGACCTAGATTATAATGTTATAGATTCATCATAACTATATTATGGTTGTTATAGTTGTACATGAACAACTATCTTTTCAACCATAAGTTTTAGAGTTAAATAACAAATACAACTCTATTTTTAAATATAAACTATAAACATATGTATTATCTGTTCCTTTTCGAGTGAAAACATATATGATATATATTATCATAATACCTAGCTATGCAATTGTGTATTTCAATTCATCTGTGCGTATCATTGTCCTAAACAGCACTAGTGGCAAGCAATTTCAATATAACAATAAGGGAAATGCATACGATATGAAAACCAACGAAAAGAAAGGATGATGCGAAGTTTACTATTTGATCACCAGATTAAATATGAATGGTTTATGTTCCATGTGGACTGCTGAAAAATTTTACAATTTCTGTAGAAAATAATTGTTCCATGAAATTGGTGAGATTAAACAAAGCTAGGGCAGGAAGTGTCACGTCAAGTTATACTGACCGCCCACGTGCAGGAGCCCCCGTCGCATCAGCTCCTGCTCCCACCTTGCACCTTCCAAATAGAGTAGTGCCGTCACCTCTTTCTGGCTTTTCCTAATCTGGAACGTACATCCAGGCATGTGCAGCATGGAGAGCTTGTTAATTTGGCAATCAGCTCGGCACCACCTTCACCAGCCGGGAAAGCAGGAAGAATACATGCACGACGCCGGTGATCGGTCTTCGATCGGGTCTTCTATTTTAGGATTCAAAATAACATGCCTTTCCTGTCTAGTTAGCACCTCCCCCATGGGCATTAACCAATATCAAAGTTAATTGTTTATATAAATATTATAATAGCTACTCTTTTCAAATTTAATTCTCGAACGTTCATTTTTACAAATCTAACATTCTTCATAGGTCCGGACCCGACAGATACGTAACGAGCTAGATGAGCTCGATGGGCACCTGTCGAGCCTCCCTTCTGCGGCAGGTCACTAGCTGGCATTAATCATTACTTAATTACATCTAATTAGCGCTAATCATCACTTAAAATTTTCTAATTGCTACACTGTGCATGTCTCATTACTGCCGCCGCAGACGGGAGGCTCGGTAGGTTACCTGCCGAGCTCCCATAGCTCGATAGGTATATGCCAGCTCAGTAGACCTACGGAGGAGACTAGATTTGTAAAAACGGATGTTCGGATACTAAAAATTAAAAAATAGTTACAATGCTATTTATGTGAACATATCCCAAAGTTCGACTAAGGCTTCATTCAATTTGGTTTTTCTGAAGATTTTTGCCTTTTGATTTTTTGCTGAAATGGTACTATAGCGGCTATTAGCTTTTTCTGATGCATTCAATTAAAAAAATAAAGAAAAAAGAGGAAAAAATACCATTATATCTCCATGGATAATACAAAGAAAAATAAAAATGTCATATTAAGAAACAAATATGTTTTAAACAGTTTAACAGTTTTTAGCCTGCGGAAGTTAAGGAAAAAAGGGCCTGCTTTTTTCAGCTTCTAAAAGCGGCTTTTCGGCTTTTCTACAATAACTAGCTTTTAAACAGAGTATCTTTTTAAGATAGCGTCTACTAGTTAATTGTAGAACATATTGTACTGACTTCGTTTATATTGGCAAAAACTACATGTGAGCTTCTGTTACTCATACGAACAGCTCAAAAATCATAAGCCATAGCTAAAAGCAATAAACTTCAGTCAAAAAGAACATACCCTTAAAACTGTTTGGTACGAGGCTTTCCAGTGCACCAGTGGACCGACGATTCCCGCGTTTTCAGGCTGGGACCGGTGAAATTGCGCCGACTAGACCGCGAGTGCGCACACCGATTTCGGCCGGCTGGGAGCTCGCGCGTGGAGCGGAGTGCGTAGGCTAAGGCCGCGCGCTAAGTTGGGCCAGTTGGCTAGCTGCGCCGCGCAGGCCGGTTTGTTAATCCAAGAGAAAAAGGATGGTGTGGCCTGCCGCTTCTTCGGCCCGTGCGGGGTGGAGCCGGGCCTCAGGATCCAGCCGGGCTGCGAATTGGTGGATGCGGATGTGAGCCTTCCTGTGCTCCAGGCCGCGCGCACGCCATGGCTGGCCTAACAAAACAGCACCACCGCTACTACCACTTTAACCCGTAACGCCGGCATGTTAAGGTTTACCTTTATGTCGTTTTCGCCGCACCTCCTTGTTAGACGTAGAAACAACACTTGAAAGCCGAAAATTTTGCAGGCCTTATACCACCTTAATGCTCCACCAGTTTTCGTGGTCTTTTACGATGTTGATGTGCAAGCCGACTTACTCTGCTTGTCTAGCGAGCTCGCCGCCACCTTCCAGCCCGCGCCTGCTACGTGCGTGCTTCTTCGAGGATCTGAATCGGAACTTTTTCACGTTGGAATAACACCTAACTACGTTCTTAAGATCTTAGTAAGGTGTATACTTCTTCAGAAAGATACCGTGGCATGTTTGGTACCGTAGCAATCGATCTGATCCTGCTGTATTTTTTGATCGAGTGGCTCGGTTTGGTTTGATGGCACAACACTCTGCATCTCTGCGATGATATGCAGCCTAGCAGCAGGTGGTTACCTTGCGCTGATCGTGGTTCGATTCAGCTATTTTGTCCTTATTTCTGTGATTCAGCTAATTATGCAAGGACATATTGATAGTGGGAACAAGGACCTGTACATAAGTGGTGAGCGGGGACTGCGTTATGGAATGTTATTTTGGGCTGTCTATTGCATGATTTAGAGGTACTCGACAGGGATAAGTTATTTGGAGTTACAAGTTGTAGAAAAATTCGATTGGGATAAATGAAACACCCCGGTCCATCCTCCGAGCCCGAAGTACTACTATCATTCTATTTCATTACCCTTTACAACTGCTGCTGATAGATTTAGATAACAACTGCTCTATTTACATCTTAACGACACGATAAACAACATATTATTTTAACACTAGCTATCTAAGCAAGTCATTAAAGTCTAAATACATTAACTAAATGTGATGTGCGAATTATTGCTTGTACGTGGAAATATATATGTAATACTCGCGCCAGTGTCTGCCGTCCTCAATGCTCATCTAAAAACCAACAAATAAGTAAGAACAAGTCTGAAAACTCAGTAAGCACATAATAGGACAAACACTGTCATAGCATAAGTATTAACCTAGCCATAACATTTCCCACATGTTTTAACATAATCACAACATAAACATAAATTTGTTGTTCTCCACATATTCCATCGTGATCATATCATCATTCTCATGTCTCATCATGATCATTCCATTAGTGCCATGTAAACTACTCTACATACTCATTTACTTATCATATTACATATACAGGTATAGCCTGAACGAACACTCGTCGATGTTCACCCTATCATGAGCCCGTCCTCATTGGCATAGAGGTCTCTCGATCCACTCCCGTGGAGGCCTACCGAAGTAGGACTTATAGATCCACTCGCGGTGGATCTTTTTCTCATCATATGAGTGTATATGATGCAAATGTATATATCCATTGTCCTAAACATATTTTATCTTTATCATCATTAGCAGGTAAGCATCATTACTTACCCTGCTCCATCATCATTGTCATCATCAAATAAATGACATCATATAATGTAAATATCACAATTATTGTCTACCGCTCTACCATGTATTTGCATATTTATCCATGTGGACGACGTATGGACGGCTCCAAATCAGACCCTCCACATGTACAAGCATCATCCAGTCTCAATATAACGTAGTGATTCATGCACTTAAATGAATGGTATCGATACTACACGCAAAACCCAACACAGGCATAAAAATGCTTAGGGGTAAGGATTCGTCGCGCATGACAAAAACTAATTTTCTTTTCTTTTCTCTTCGTTTCTTTCCTTTCTTCCTCTTTTATTTTCTTCCCCCTATTCTTTTTCTTCCCTCACCCGATCTCTTCTCTTTCTCTCTCTCTTCTATTCAGCCGAATGGCCTTATCCTCTCCTTCCTCCCTTAACTCTTCTCTCTCTCTCTCTCTCAATCCCCTTATTTTTCCTCTCTCCCTTTCGTGCACACGGCCAACTCCAAATTGATGTCGCTCTCGGCATTGACCTTCCGCATGGTGCCCCCCTTGGCTCGGCTGCCGGTGCCATGGCTCAGCCTCCAGCCCTTCAGCGCCGCTCCTCCGCCCCTTCGCCCGAGCTACAACCATTGGCTTCTCAGGCTCGTCGGTCACGGTCCATCGCCGGTGGAGGGCTCGGCACCTTGCCTCCCTTTGCCGGTTCCACACCGTCCCTCGATTTCCCCATGGATCCCAGTTTTTCACCATCGTCAAACCACGCACCGCCAGCAACCCCACCTTGTCTGCGCCTCCTTAGTCAGCCCCTTTGGCCCCAGCTTCCATGTCGTGGCCCCTAGCTCCAGCCCTCTGGCCGTCCATGGCTTCGGTCATGGCTAGGGTTTCCTGGTGCTGCGCATCGGTCATCTCCCTCGTCACTGGTGGTCTTCTCCGCTGGTTCACCCTTACCCATCTTCCTACCCAGGACGATCCTCTCTTCCTCCCTTTACTACATGTATTTCATTCTAGCTTCTATTTTTGTGTGCTCTTATTCTAATTATGCATGATTGGGGGAGCTCTGCGGTTTTGGCCGTGGCGTCGGGACTTGGGGGGTGACATGCGCCGAGGAGCATGTCGCCTCTACGAGGCGTGCCACGACTTTCCCACGAGCTTGCCACCGTGCGTTGTGGTCGGGTTGTGTCATGTTGTGGTGTCACGCTATCGACAAAGAGGGGAAAGAGTTGGGGGAGAAGCCTTACTAGGGTTGGGTGGGGATGTGGAGGCAATAACGATGGTTCTCGCCTCCTTCTTATCTTCGGCATGGCTACGACAGTCCTAGGCAGCTCTGGGGTTGTCAGGGAATCCGTCTTCACGTTGTCAGTCTTCCCCATCTTCCCAAGAACCCCTCTCCTCTGGAAACTCTCCCTCACTGCCTCTCAGTGGTGGTCATGCACTTGGGTGGCGGTGGGGTGTTCTCGGCTTGATGCTTGGCTTTGGCCGAGCAATGGAAAGAGGGAATGGTGATTTGCCTTGCTTTGTGTTGCTCTCGGTGTGGGGAAGGAAATGAGCTAGGAGCGAGGTGCTTTGTGGATGGCTTGTTTGTGTTGCGTTTTCTCTAGGTGCTAGCTTACTTAAGAGGCGAGGCCTTCGGTTGGTCTCTCTCTCATGGCTATGTGAATGTTAAGGTTGCCCCTCCCTTATCCTCATTCATCTCTCGTGTGGTTGTTTGCTTAGTGACCAATGGTCCAAAGGGTGGGCTCAGCACTATTCGTGGGCTTTTCTATCGTAGAAGGTAAGTCAGCAAAAAACGTGCACGCTAGATTTCTCTACTGTCGAATGATGATTTCCACGTTTGCGAGAGGCGTCGACCAGCCCTAGACGGTTTAGAAATCTCGATGTGTGATATTCTACTTGGCATTATAAAATCGAAGGATTTTGATGGCAAAAACTTTCGTTTTCTTTTATTCTCCCTTAATTGTTTTTATTTTTTCTCTTCTTTTCTACTGGTATTACAATAAAACTCAAATTTGGAGAATATTTCACCGGCAATTGGCCGGCAGGAAAAATTGCAAACCCGAAAAGTTTTGACCCTGGCTGGAAGCACAAAAGTACAAGGGAACGTGTAGTGTAACAGGTAGTAGTACTACCGTACTACTATGTGATAGTTCAACGATTGACACTATTCTTTGTAGATCAGAGAACACACACAAACAAATAAAAATCAGTACATGCTTATTGTACACAGATTAAACCAAAACACCCTGAAATTAACCTAACAAGATCCTTAACAAATTAACATTATCACTAGTTCATTGCCAGGACAGCCACAAACTCTTCGATGTGTGAGTGCAAGCATGCAGGTTAGCCGTTGTTCAGCATTCAGAACTCTGCCGCCGCCGCCGGCAAGAATATCACGGGGTCCGTCACCACCTCGGAGGTAAACGACGACATGGACGAGTTGACCATGTTCAGTATGCTGCTCCAGTAGCCCTTGTCCTCCTCCTCATGCTCGCCGACGCCGGCCTCTGCCCCCGCCGCGAACCTCTGGTCCGAGCCGGAAACAGAACAGTCTAGAAGGACACCGGTAAACGTCCCGGCTCCGACAAACCCCTGCTCGGCGCAGCCACCGAAGTGGTGCTCTTCGCACGCTTCCCCGTATGATTGCATGGGCTGAACGGGGGCGCGCGCTGAGCCGTGCATGTCGTGAGGCGCGCCGGCGAACAATGCGCTCTCCGAGAAGCTCAACGTGGACGTCGGCGACTCGAGCCCACTGGCAGCGGGGGCTGGCGCGGGCGGCGGCGAGGCGAGGGCCCGCAGCTTGGCCTCTCGCGCCAGGCGCCCCTCGGCCTCGAGCCGCGCGCTCTCCCACTGCGCCGTGTGGCTGAGGTGCGCCGCGGCCCTGGAGCGCGCGCCGGAGGCCGCGGAGCTCGCGGCGTCAGAGGCGTCCGCGTCGGCGCGGGGCTTGTGCGTGACCGGGTCGATGCCCATCTTGGCCAGGCTTTTCTTGAGGTGCGTGTTCCAGTAGTTCTTGATCTCGTTGTCCGTGCGCTTCGGCAGGTGCGTCGCGATCGCCGACCACCTGGGGAGAACGTACGTACGTATGGATGCCAGTTATTTCTTCCCGTCTTTTTACACGAATCTGAACTCTGAAGCGATGTAAACTGTAGTGCTCCTAAGTGTGTAAATGATTGGAGGAGCATGTGGTGCGAGGGGAATTGAAGGCGTGCGTGGTGCAGTACAGACAGAGATGGAAGAATGATGGGGGAGAGGCGAAGTCAAAAGGGCAGGACGACAAGCAAGCGGTGACCATGGTCCAAAGCCCAGACATGGATGGTGAGGCACAGCGAAGCTAGCTAGGGGGCTCAGCAGCTTTAATGACAAACGTGACTACCCTACCCAGGGTAAACCAAAGGAAATTTGGCAAGAGTTTTTAGTACTATCTTGAATGGTTCTCAGAGGGGGAAAAATGTGCCCAATGCTGAATGGGTCAGCAAACCTACTGATCGTGTTTTTTCTTGCAAGGTTGCTCGGATTATCGCAAAAATTTCACAGGGCAGCGTGCGCGCATCGCATTCCTGCAGAATTGCACATCTCTGCACGAGTTGTTGCAAGCAAATTGAGTAGACGATCGATGATCGATCACCTGTTTCCGAGGAGCGCGTGGAGCTGGATGATGGTCTGCTCCTCCTGGAGGGTGAACTTGCCCCTCTTGATGTCCGGCCGCAGGTAGTTGGTCCACCGGAGCCGGCAGCTCTTGCCGCACCGCCGTAGCCCTAAAGATAATGTATCACAAACAACACACGGGGTGAACCTACCGCTGGCGTGATCTCTCCGCGAAAGCAGAACGAAACGGCAGGCTTCCGCCGGAGATCGCTCACCGGCCTTGGCGGGCAGCGAGCGCCAGCAGCCGTGGCCGTGCTGCTCGATGTAGGCCAGCAGCTTCTGGTCCTCCTCCGGCGTCCACGGCCCCTTCTTCAGCCCGGCCTCCTTCTCGCAGCACGGCGATCGCCCCATCCGACCGGCCAACCTCAAGCCAGACGATCTGCGAGAGGAGAGGCTAACTTACCAACCTCTGCTCTCGTGAGGACTGAGTGGCGGCCAAGTCCAGTGCTACTAGCGACATAAATAGGCTGGGAGTGCGTGGTGCACCGGTGTACTACTGACCCTGCCACGCCGAAGATGGCCCCACCTGTCAGCCCGCCGTGTGTTCCCCGGGACGCGAGGGCAGGATCGGGATTCCGGCATCCTACCGTGTCCTGTGTTGCAGGACGATCGATCTGTGCCGTCCAGATCAATCCGATCGGGGGCTGTACGTCGCGTGGGTCTTTTCCCCGCCCTCTGCTTGTGCATCGCCCGGGCACCGTCGCCGCGCACGTACGCGTCGGCCGGCCGATGGAGACAGCGTTTGGTGCCAAGGTTTTGTTGCCGCTGCTACGGCGCTGGCGCCGCCCCACGCGCCGCGCGGCGGCTCTCACAAGGGCGCACTGGTGATTGGCAGGCTGCGTATTCATGCGCTCAAACCGTTGTTTGGGCCAGGGGCGGAGCCATCATATGAGCATTGAGATCCAGTGACCTTAATAAAATTTAGCAAATTCTATAAAAAAAATATGTTTATTACTGTTCATCAGTGGTGGGACACCATCGTGCAATGGAGGTGACCTCAATGCTCCTATCGTCTGGCTTCGCCCCTGGTTTGGGCGAGCGTGCTTAGTTTGTTTCGCAGGTTACTAGGCAGGGCGTTCCTGATATTTCGAAAGCCCTAAGACGAAACAAAAATAGAGGCCTTAGGGTGATACTAATATTTCAAAAATCTTACTTCTAGTTAGGCCTATTAAACGTTTTCATGATCAAAATCTAATGTTACTTCTAGATAACCAGCATCTTACTGTTTAAAGTAAGGTTATGCATGCTAAACTTCTCTTGCAAGTTGTAAGAGACATATAGCTTAAAAGCCCCATTTGAATTTCGAGAAATTTACGGTGTTTCTTGTGAAATTCATATGTTCTAAATATGCCGTTTAGGAATGAAACCACATAAAAAACTATTTTATGAGATTTTTTAGTTAGTCGGGACATATAACTAAGTAATCATCAGCTGCATTAAAAGACAAAAGCATCAACTTTCAAAAAAATCTTCAATCCTTCAACTGATACGAAACATTCTGTTAGTCACCAAACACATCCACATGCACTGAAAATCTAGAGTTCTAGGTTACCAATCTTGAACCAAAATGAAGAATTCAAGTATCTAAGAAACCACTAGTTGTCAAGTTCTAAGTTTAATTAGCAAATAAATAAGATGCAAGCTAGTTGAGTCAAGCTAGGCATCAATCTTATGAGTGAGCATTCGTTCGTTTAGTCACCTATGACATGCCAAATGATGTGTTTCCAAATTGAGTTGGACACTTAGGCTGCCTAGACAATTCTCAGCATAGTTGCTAGTTGTCTTCTTCATGCTGTTACTAGCGGTTGCCTCGAAGTTAATGATATGAGCATGTACCCTTATATACTTCGGTTAGTCCTTCTAACTATGAGTCTAAACAAATTACATATAGATATATATACATGAGTTAGATCCCTGACTTTTGTGGGCCCGGTCGCCCCTGTTAGAGGTGTCCAAACGGGTCGCACCGCGGCCCGCCATCTTGTTGGCACGGCCGCTTACTGCACGGCCCGGTCGCTAAACGGCCGGGCCGGCACGACACGATCGACAGGGCGTGTCGGCCGAGGGCGCAGACGGCGGCCGAAGACGGTGGCCCAAGACAAGACCAAGACGGCCCGCTTAGCAATCGGACGTCTTGGCGGCCAAGACGGCCCGCCACACCCAACGGCTCTAAACGGGCCGTGCCTTGCCCGCACGGCACGGTCGGCCCGTTTATTTCAAAAAATAGCCGTTTTTTTACCGTTAGGGGGAAAAAATTCGGAAAAATAGCAAAAAAATCGAAAAAAATCTGAAATTTTTTCTATAAATAGGGGGCATCTGGCCTCCATTTTGCACACCTCAAATCTCACTCTCATCTCTCGGTTTAGCTGTGAAAAATCTGAAAGTGTTTGCGCAAATTTGGTGAAAATTCGGGCAAAATTCCGAAAATTCAAAAATCTTCAAAGATTTTTGTAGGAGCTGCAAAGGAGGTAGTAGTGTTGTCTTATTTTAATTTTTTGGTATTATTTGTTGATTTAATATTAAGTTAATCGTTCTTTCATATTTGAATTTGCAGTTGATTTAATGGAGAACATCCTCTCATGGTGGCAAACCCAGAAGGTATCATATCCAGTGCTATCCATATTAGCACATGATGTGTTGACTGTTCCCGTCTCTACAGTCTCCTCGGAGTCAGCATTCAGTCTATCTGGAAGAATAATCGAGGAGAGACGAACAAGTCTCTCCAACGAGATGGTCGAAGTCCTTATGACCGTCAAAGACTGGGAACAAGCTGAATCAAGACTCCAACATACTACGGATAATAAAGATTTGGAAGAATCTTTTGAGAATTTATATCTTGATAGCAATGAATAGGATTTTCAATATTTTTCTTCACATGTAGTCATTAATGAGCTTTACAGGCTGTACTCTTTTTTCTTTACCAAGGTTTTCTCAAGTTGAGTTTTTACTGGGTAAAGTTTTTAATGAGGCAGCAATCCCATGTAATTTAATAAATTAATAAAGCTCATTATGCTATTGAAATTTTTTTTTTCAAGATTAACAATGTCTACGGTTTTCTATAATTTTTCTGATTTTTTTTCTTAATTTTCTACAATTTTCTTAATTTTCTATATTTTTTTAATTTTTTCTTTTTTTCGGCTTAACGGGCCGGCACGGCCCGTTAAACTTTACACGTGCCTGGGCCGGCACGGCATGGCTTCGGGCCGTGCCTGGGCTCGCAACGTGGCCTGCGGGCCGACACGGCACGGCCCGTTTATTACACGGGCCCTAACGGGCCGTGCCGAGCCCAGGCCCGTGCCGACCCGGCACGGCCAGTGGCCAGCTCTAGCCCCTGTCGCCTATGCCAAGGACTGGCCTGATAATAGGATACTGTTCTGTAGACTAGCTAGATGCGTGCTCACCTTTTCCCTATACGTGACAACTTTTTTTTTCCCTCTTCTGTTTCCTGTAAAATCGATGTGAATCTTTTGCGTTCCAAAATGGACTACGGTGGGGAACAAACTATGGGGCCATGTTTTGACCGATTTTTGAAGCTGTATCTTGTTGGCAACGCGACACTAGTTGATCGGGTCACGCGACGATCTCGTCGGAGCTGCCACATTCGAGGGTGTTGGTCGCTCTGCTGTGCCAAGTAGTACCTCTGTTGTTTTTGCGGGCACTGGTCCTGCACAGTGACGTGTGAATGTGTGATATGCCCTGTTCAGGCTAGGAGTTATGAAGGCCCGTTCCGGTTGCAGGTGAGAAGGACTCTCGCTCCGTCTCAATCGACTTGTTCGACAATTTTTGGCAGCTTGATTTACTCATCGGTTGGGAGCTAATCCACTAAATCCATGCCTGAAACTGTCTAGGATGATCAAGTTAGCTCATCGGAGCTTCTGCCCTACAATTGAGCATTGGTCGCATTGCGTATAACGTCACCATCCAGGTTCTGTATTTTTGTTCGTGGCTTAATCTGTGACCAACATTGCTTCCAAGAGAATGTTGTACAGTTTCTAGTTACTTCCCTATTTGATTACAAAGCATGTGAAGGTTGTATATCAGCAGAGTTTATGTCAGTCTTTGATGCTAAAACAGCTGCATTTTCTTAGATTGACACCTAGCTACGGATGGACATGAACATGACGAAGTCTCCACCGCATCGCGCCGTTTCGGAAAACGATGCGACTTGCCACCTGATTAGGAGACGTTCCTCGGAAACTCGTAGTAGTACAGATCTTACAGTCATACCCCTGGAAAAACTTAGTGTGCCTGCGTGTGAAATATCAGCGAAAGAATCACACTGGGATACGACAGACTAATTACCAGACAAAGTTACTGCTTCTGACGGTCCTAGATACAGTGTCTTTCAGTTTTCACGCATCAAGAATGATTAGCCTAACAGTATGGTACGGATCAGCATTGATGAAATCCAGAAGAGGTGGCAGAGTTTAATCTGAAACAGCGCAGTAAACCGAGGTGAAGACTGAAGACGGAATTCAACTGATGGCCCACTGACACGGTCAATGCTCTCATATTTTTAGCATGGACCGGCGAACATACATTTATAGCACTAGGAATCGCGATGATATACAGAAAAGAAGCATTTCTTTCTATGTTTCGGAAAAAAAAACTAGACTTGTGCTGTATGATGCACATGCAGACAGCACAACCATGTAGTAGACCACTAACTACATAAATGAGCGTGCGTGATCTTGATTTATTACACAAAACAGCGGTCCAAGGATTACTTTTCAGGACCCCTTTGTTCTGTTCTTGCCCTGAAAAATTACTCCATTCTTTTGAGCCCGTATATCCATCCTTCTCTTTTCATGTCTCAAATGGCAACTGGTACGTTAAAAAAAATGGCAATTGGTACGGTAAAATTAGACTTTCAAGCAGTCTTACATGGCAAAAAGGAGTTTTCTTTCATTTCTTACTGTAGCCACTCAGTTTTCGGCATTCTTTCCGCCGGCCCCTCGGAAAAAAAACAAGGTACTAGTGAGACTATCTGTACTACTACTGTGTAGTAAAATTAGTGTCAAATTACGCAGCTACGGTAAGTGGTAAAAAAAAAAAAGAAGAACTGAACGGACAGTCAGCCAGTCCCACTTACGGAGTTACTCCACACCATTCAGAGGATCCAAGAAAGGCACGCTCAAATCCGTCCAATTTTCAGACTGGCTGGCCGCGTGCGAGAGCTAGCCGCGCCTGCGTTTTGCACGCGCGACGGGCGCATCGGGCGCATCGAGCGAGGGGATGGCGCAACCACCGGCAGCGACAGGGACACATGGTTCAATCAATACGAGGGACTGGCTGGCTAGGTGAGAGCGCTGCTATCTGCGCCGTTCGTCCTTGGCTTCGCCGTGCGCAGCGACGCCGGAAAAGACAGACCGTGGCGGGCGGGGCGCGTGGTTCGCTCGCCGCTGCGAGGACGAGCGGGTTTCCTCTCGTGTTTCGTCTCGCGTTTAAGGCACACCGCACGCGACGCTACGCGGCCCGTCTCGATCTGTCTATCGTATGGTAGAGCGTGTACGTGCTTGTGTCAACCGAGGCACTGCATACGATGGCACTGTACTGTGCGATGATAATAATTAATTGATTATACGGTTAATTGGCACGTACAAGATGTGTATGTTGTGACGTGCCTGTCGATCGACAGAAACATTCATGAGCATGCATTTCCTAGCTAGTTGACTGTTCGGTGCTAGTGTTGTGAGATTTCTTCTTCATCTCAGGAAGATGAAAGTAAAGCAGTAACTCTGTACACTCTTACCCTAATCAAGACGGAACTCACGAGGGTTATCCATCCGTGGCTTTCGTCAAAAGAAAAAAAAGCAGCTCGGTAAGAGGAACAACTCTTATGCTGTTCAGTGGTTTTTGACTCGTAGATTTATTCTTACAGGTTGACAGTAATCTCTTTACAGATTACAACCATCCAGTCCATAGCGCAATGGTAGCGCGCTCTCCACATCAGAAGGTTGCCTGTTCGATTCATGTCGCGTTCAAACCCGCGATCATATCCGGATCCTCCAGGGTTTTCTTGGGCTGTGTTTGGCTTTTGCCTTATGATTTTTAGTGGGTTCTTTTAGACTGGATTTGCCTTTTGACTTATAATTTTTAAATTCTTAATTTTTGCAAAAGACAATATGTAGAGAGAAATAGTCACATACAATTTTAACCGGTATAACTGTTTTTGGTGGGTTCTTTTGGGCTGGATTTGGCTTTTGACTTATGATTTTTAAATTCTCATTGTTCGCAAGAGGCAGTACGTTGAGGAAAATAGTTGCATACGATTTTGGTCGGTATAACTGTTTTTGGTGGGTTCTTTTGAGCTAGATTTGGTTTTTGACTTATAATTTTAGTGGGCTCTTTTGGGCTGGATTTGGCTTTAGACTTTCGATTTTTGAATTCTAGTTGTTTGCAAGAGACAGCATGTAGAAAAAAAATAATCGTATATGATTTTAGTCGGTATAGCTGAACTCGATATAGTGTTTTTATAGATCTCATCTAAAAAGACGATTTGTTTAAAAACTAATTACTGTAATTGGAAATAATAAGGTAAAGCAACCAACAATCAGGTTTTTTTTTCTAGTAGCCTCGGCATCTATCGTGGGCCTGTACCCAACTGGACGTACCTTTCTTTTATGGGTCTTCTGTTTTTTCGGCCCACCTTGTCGTATCTTCTCGCACACTGTCTCAATTCCTTTCCAATCCACATTCACAGGCCCGATCCAAGTTCTAGGGCCTGTTTGGAACGTTTTCTTTTCTTTTTCTTCTGACTGCTCCGGTATCTTCTGTCAAATCTAAATTGGATTAATGTATAATCTCCTACCTTCCTTCAACTTATTCATGTTTCGAATTTCATGTAACCTTCTACATTAATTGATCTTGACAGTACCCGAAGAATCTTTTAGTTCTAGGTTAGTTCAGTCTCTAACCAGCTATCGACTACACAAAATATAACGAAGCCATCGAATACATATTTCCATGCCACACCAATGCCACTTTTTCTTGTCAATTCCCCAGAGGTTTCCTTATTTTCTTTAACAATTTTATTAGAGTACGTATCTCCTACTTCTGTCTCAAGCAACATCGGTTAGATCTGGAGGCGTCTCCCGCTGATGGCGATATGCGTGTTTTGTGTGACACATCTCGACTTGGTTCATTGCATGCCAATAAGTTTTCATGTAACCGGCTGGCAAAATTGTCAAAGATCTAGAATTGCTAGAACAAGCGGTATAAAAAGATTTGTGTTAGATTATATGGATGGTCGTAGATAAAGAGATAGAAATAATTGATATTTGGTCTGCTTTAGATTTTATGTTTGCGAAAGACTTGGTCGTTTGCAGTAGAAGACTCTGCCCTTGAGTAGTGGTTTTGCACAGTTGTGAGTGATTTTAGACCACAGGCTTTAGTCTACGACCACGGTATGAACACGGTTACGACCACATCGAGCTTTTGACTACGGCAGTTGTCGACCACGTCTGGCTTACAACCACGGCAACTGTCGACCATGGCAGCTTTCGATTACGACATGCTTCGATCACGGCATGAACACGACTACGACTATGACAGACTTCGATCATAGCATGAACACGACTATGACTACGGCTGGCATATGACCACGACAGCTTTCGACCATGTCTGGATTCGACCCCGGCAAGAACGATTTCGACCTTACAACCACGGCAGCTTTCGATCACGTCTGGATTCGACCATGGCAAGTACGACTTCGACCTTATGACCATAGCAGCTTTTGACCACGTCTGGTTTACGACCACAGTAGCTTTCAACCACGTCTGGCTTTGACCACGGCAGTACGACTTCAACCTTACGGCCACGGCAGCTTTCGACCATATCTGACTCTGACCACGATAGTACGACTTCGACCTTTCGACCACGGTAGTATGACTTCGATCTTATGACCACTGTAGATAATCGTAGCTACATTACTCTTTCATGGTCGTAGCTACAATACTCGATAGTCGTAGACTTTACTATTCGTACTTAATAGTCGGAGGTTTTACTGGTCGATAGTCGAGGGCTTTGCGGTCGGTGGTCATAGGTTTTGCGGACTGCTTTCATGGTCGTAGCTACAGTACTCGATAGTTGAAGGTTTTACTGGTCGATAGTCGAGGGCTTTGCGGTCGATGGTCATAGGTTTCGTAGGTTTTGCAGACTGCTTTCATGGTCGTAGCTACAGTACTCCATGGTCGTAGATTTGTCAGTCTTGTTGATACTCGTAGACTACACAATCTACTGTTCTGTCTTCGGTAGTCGGAGGCTTAGCGATCAGTTGCTGTAGGCTTCACAGTCGGTACATGCAGACTTTTATGGTCGATACGAGTGATTCACTCTTGAGATCTTCAAGTACATCGAGTACTTGTGTTGAGCCAGTGGTTGACTGGTCGATGTGTGGTGGTCGATGATGAATGGTCATTGCTGCAGTACCAGGAGGGTACTCGAGGATTGCGGCACTCGTAATCGGAGGACTTGGTACTTGATAGAATTGGTTTCACGACCGTGGTAAGTGGTCGTGTGTTGGAGCGTGTCTGTACTTGTAGGCTTCGAGTACGTGTTGCGGTTGTAATTTCTGATCGATACTCGATAGTTGGTACTCGATAGACGGTCAGTAGCGGAGCATGTGGTTTCCGAGTACTTGTGGGTTATGAGTACTCTGAGGAAGCGGTCGTGTTGAGTGGTCTGAGGTTCTGTTCTAGTTAGCGATAGACTCTACGTGGTCATAAACGATCTGGGAAGTGGTCGTAGGTGGTTTGGTTCTTGTCTAGAGATAGACAAGGATGTGTTTTACTAATGTGTGTTAATCATGGTCAAGTTGAGGAGAACTTGTACCAAGAGAGAGTTTCTTTGGTCTTTGCATGTGCAGGTGGACATGGAGGCGGCCAGGGTCAGTGACGAGGAGGATCGAGACTAGGAGGGGATAATCTAAGGTCCAGACAGTCGGGATGTCATGCGAGGTGATCGAGCTCATGATGGAGCATGTGGAGGTCAAAGGTGGATGTTGCGTAGAGGTGTGGAGATGGTTACAGTCGGTGACGAGGAGAACCGGGATTAGGAGAGGGTAATCTGAGGTCCAGGTGGTCAGGTGGTCACACGGGGTGATCATGCTCACACGAGAGCACACGGTGATGGTGCACGATGGAGATACAGGAGGGGATATCCTGGAGGCTTTGTCGTGTGTGTCGTATGGAGTCCATGAGTTGTACGAGGTGGTTAAAACCCGTGTTAGGAAGGGTTTCGGGTCCCTTGATTTGAGGAAAAGATAAGATGTTGTGTCTAGGTGGATAAGGGCATGGTTTTAAGGTGTTCGAGTGGAACACCTTTGTGCGCTGGCCTATAAAAGCAGGGGATGCTGTAGGCTAGTGGATGGAGTTTTAGGGCTTTCAAAGAGAAGGTTTTTAGGGGTGCCGTGAGGTACTTTGTAGCCAAGAACTTGATGAAGAAATAATAAATCAGATCTTTTCCAGAAAAAGGTTCTTGGCAACTTGTTTTCCTCTCCACTTTACGTGCTCTGTTTTGTCTTCGGCTTCTACTCGTTCGGGTGGTAGTCGAACAGCTGGAGACGTCAAGCGGAAGAAGGTCATGACTACGTGCGTCGTGGTCGTGCCGAGCGACCGGAACGAGTAGGCAATCGATCTGAGATCGTGCTGAGCGATCGGAATGAGCAGGCGGTCGATCTGAGATCGTGCCGAGCGATCGGAACAACTGGGCAATCGATCCGAGAACTCGTAAGCCAGTGGTCATAAGCGAGCGGGAGCGAGCGTCTGAGACAAGCGGTTGTAACGAGTGGTCGTAACTAGCAGTCGAGTGACAGAGGCTTACGACTATGTACGAGCAAGCAGCTGCGGTCAATACTTCCGTTCGGTAATCCAGATTGCTTCTCCTTTGTTTCTCTGTTTTAGGTTTTGATTTCAGATGAAAAAGTGGAGATAATCATTCACCTCCTCTCTGATTATGCTGTACAATCGTACAATTTGCCCATAGTTTTGTGCCACCTGTGATCGCCAGAAGCGCACAAAAACATTGAGGGAATGAAGTGCTTCTTGTTGTGCATGAGGTACGTTGATGGCTTGATATTCCCATGAGGCAATGGCACATGCTAAAAGTAGGACATATGCATGGTTGGAAATTGGAATGCTAGCTTTTTCCCAAAATCGGGGTTGATTTATTAATGGGTGTCTTTTTTGAGAACTCATGGAGCTTACACTTTTCTAGACACTGATATGTTATACGTTCAATCCTAGAATTTTTCACCTTTCATTAAATGGTTATATACATCTAGGGGTGGAAACGGATCGGATACGATCTAACAGTCTCAAATACGAATACAAATTCATATTTTTAAAATGAATATGAATTCGAATATTTTCAAATACGGATACGAATATTCTCGAATACGAATATTTTCGAATACGGATTTTCTCGGATACGAATATCGGATAAAACGGATTCCTAGTGGCTTTGCCGATTTTTCACCGGTTACCGGCTTCCTCAGAGTACTGCTTATGGTCAATTGGAGCCCATCTATCTATGCTGTGGATTGAAAACAACATGAGATTTTCTGGATGGATGATGGCACTGCTACAGTGATCTTGTATAATATAGTTTAGCATGTTCTGATTGGTTCTCCTGTGAAAAACTACAAGGGGCTTCACCCCCCTAATAAATCATGTGATAGTGGATGGCAATTGGCAAAGCCCTGCCATGGTCTTGTTGCATATGTTAGCTGGCTAGATAAGATACGCTAGTCATGGGACAAAATGTAGCAAGTGGGATTGATATATAGCTCAATCGCCGCCAAAACCAAACCAAAGTTTTAATGCAAGATTAGCCTTTCACAACGACAAGTCAAGCTTTTAGGTTCGGGATGAGATCACTTCTCCCCCTCAGGGTGGGTTAGTGACAAACAAAAGGGAAAACAATGCATAACAGGATTTTTTTAGCAAACAGTGTAATTTTCACAGGATTGCTATGGAATCCTAGTGTTCCAAACAGGATATTGAAACTGACAAACAACACCCATATCCAATTACCACAGTACATCTCGGATTATCAAATCTACACCGTTCAAACTTTGCTCATGAGTTTTTTTTTCTTGTGTAACAGTATTCAATAGTAGAATACAATTATCTTTTCCAATCCAGTGGCTAATACTAATGCAACTTCTATGAGCAAGATCTCAATAGCCCCAAAGGGTCGCATCGTGATCCACGTGTTGCCGCGACGAGGAGATCTCGGCGGGGTTCACCTCCGAGGTGAGGCCGGTGTCCTGTGAGGCGCCGCTCAGCCTCTCCATCTCTCCCTTGGAGTACCAGTCGCCCTCCAGGAGCTCGTGCAACATGACCCCCGCGCCGACGTCCTGCGCGTCCTGCATCTGCATGCTCGTCAAGAACGGCGAGGCGGAGGCCATGGTAAGGTGATCCACCGCGGCGGCGGCGCCCTGTGCCGTGGTCGTCGTGGGAGCAGAGGGGAGGAGGAACGGGAACTGGCCCTCCAGCGCGTTGGAGAAGCAGGTCACGTGTGCCGGTGGCTGCGGCGCGAAGGATGCTGCCGCCGCTGAGTGTGAGGTGGCGCCGCCGCCGGACACGTCCATCAGCGGAGGGAGCGCGCACGAGGCTAGGTCGACGTCCGCCATCCCCGTGCACGCGCCTCTCTTGCCGGCCAGTGACGACGGCTCGGAGCTCTTGAACACCCTGCACAGCACCCACTCGTCCTGCCCAACAGGCGAGGAAGACATGGTTTAGAACCTGCGCAATTTTCTTTCCGAAAGCGATCACACAAGGCGATTCTACACGAGTGATAGTTTACCTTGGACGTGGCAGCCTTGGGGAGCCTGTAGGCTGCGCCATGCTTGCCCTCGAGGCGGTACTCGTGCATGACCCAGCTGGTCTTGCCGCCCCTGGGAGCCCTCCCCGTGTAGAAGACGAGCATCTTCTTCATGCCGACGAGGGCCTTGCCTCTGAAGATCTCCCTGTCCTTGCCAGTCGCCTTCCAGTACCCGGACTCCGTGGCCCTGTTCGTCCTCAGTCCCATCGGGTACTTGCGGCCCTTCACGCAGAAGAAGTACCACTCCTTCTCCCCCATCGTTGCCCTCGCTGCACACACGGCGAAACACATGTAAAAACGAGTAGATGACAGGTACGTAGGTAGCCCATGAGCGTGACAAGTGGATGCGTGATCGATCGGAAAGACTTACATGGCAGGTCCCATGGCTCGCACTTGTTGAGGTCGGCCTCGCCGACGGCGCGGGCGGCGAAGCGGGGGTCGGCGGCCTTCTGGGCGAGGTAGTGCGTGATGAGCTCCTCGTCGGTGGGGTGGAACCGGAAGCCCGGCGGCAGGTCCATGGGCTGCTTCTGCTGCTGCTGGTGGAGGTGCAGGTCATGCCACATCTCCAGCTGCCTGCCTGCCTGCTAGCTAGCTAAGGTTGCTGGTCTTAACTTGCTTTTGTGATCACTTATAACTAACCCTGAGATATAAATAAGCACTTAATGCCACTCTCGTCAACATAAACAAGGGCTAGGAGGAGCTTGAGACAAAGATAGTAGGGCAAAAAAATAACGTGGAGCAAGCTAGCACTCCATGGACTGATGGACCAATGAAACAAGTAACAAGATGTAGTACAAGAAAATGGACGTAGTACTTGGCAAAGCACATAAAGAACAGGACATGTAGTACGGTTATAATTATGATCAGCATTAGGGACAGGGGAGAGCTAGAGAAAGAAAGGGTGCAAGCCTTTTTGGTACTATGGACTTAAGGGAATTGAACTGGTTAAGAGAAAATAAAAGTTGAGGACGATCGAGATGGTGGGCTTAGATACTGGCAGGGGTATGTGCCCTTCTGTTTTAGATGGAAAGAGACGCGGTGGCGAAGGAACAACAAGGTGCAGCACGGTCAGCCAGCATTGAAGTGGTTTGATCTCCTAATTAACCTTTGTGATTTCTACGGTCACAGTAGTTACTTTCACCTAGCCCATGATCATTCAATTCAAAGGACTAATTAATTGGGCGAGATTAAAAATTGATCCATTTTTTCTTCGCATCATAATTTCTTTTCTTAGGACTTTCTTTTGGGAGATTGAAGTATCATGTGAGAAGGTCTGGAATAATATTATGATGAACCATTGCAAGTTTTGCAGAGTGGTTATTCGAATTTGTAAAAGACTACATACTGTCTGGGCTGTTTGCTGGAATATTCAGGCTAAGCGGTCTGACAGCCTTGTATTGAGCGGCCTGACCACCAGACTTCGACCACGGATGGTAGTCGGAGGTGTGGACCACAATCGATAGTCAGTAGTCCGATCTACCTTATGTTGGATAGTCCGAACAACCTTATCTTGGGCGGTCCGATCGGCACATCGACCACGGCAGAACGACCATGACAGATCGACCACGACATGTCGAATACGGTAGAACGACCACGGAAGATCGACCACAGCAGATTGATCACGACAGGTCAAGCACGGTAGAACGAGCACGGATGGTTGGAAGCTACAGTGCCCAGTCGATGGTCGGAAGCTACAGTGCCTGGTCGGTGATCGGTAGTTGTAGGTTTTGCGATCGGTAGGCGTAGACTTCAAGTGCTTCAATTCTTGTATCCTTCGAGTACCTTGAGTACTCGTGTCAGACCGGCCAACGGTCATATCTCTCGTGCTCTCATGTCTAGGGTTAGGTTTGAGAGTTAAGTGCGTTGTGTGCTCTCTGTCCTTCAAGGTGGAGTGGCTATAAAACTTACCTCCTCAAGTAAGTAATACATCAATCTTTGATCAGCTCCATGGATCTCTCATGTTTTGATTAATTTGCTCTTGGTTTGGTTCGTTTTGATCTCTCCTCTTCTTTTTTCTTGATCTTGCTGTGCCAAGAATGTGTAAGAGATGGAGACAATCTCTAAGAATTTATCTCCACCCATCTAGACACTTTGATAGCAAGTTTATAAAGAAAACTCGGTTTTGCTTAATTTGATCTCAAAGTGTGATTTCTTGTTTCGAGAGTTTTTTACGTGATTTCTTTCATGTTGTTGCTTGCTGAGACATATAAGAACATATCTAAAGCCATCTTGGCCATCGTCCACCCACGAGCAAGTTGTATTCATCGATTTTGGTTTTGGCTCGGTTTCGGTGCACCTTTCTTTCAAACTAAAAAATTTCTCTACTTTGGCCATGATTTTTATGATCGTTTATTGAAATAGGTTCTTGATAACCTAGAGAAGATCCCTGTAAAATTTCATGTCATTTGAATCTACGGATCAAAAATTTCATCATTTTTTGGATTTGAAATGGTGATGAAAATACTATTAATATCCCGATTTTCCAGTCAGACCTGTTTTTACTTGGTAGTCAGACCGCCCGAATGTCAGATCGCCCCCTATGAGAGAGGTCAGACCACTGGTGTTGAAGATTTCATCGAACTTTGATTTCTTTAGTCTTTTTTATCAATGACTTTGGAAGAAGGTGATATTCTCTATAATTTTCTAGTTATTTGAATATAGAACCTAGAATACTTAGGGGGTAATTTTAAGAAAGCACTATTCACTCCCCTCTGTTGCCATCTGATCCTACGGAGACTCTTTTTAGAACTTGCTACAACTTAAATTTTGAAGTTCAGTTACTTGAATTTTTAGACTTGTATACCACAAACAGTTATTCCTTGCAATGGAAGAACTGCTCTTGTATATCTCAAATATCTCACAATGCACACATAAACACTAGCCAAATTCCTCATGAAAAAATTGCTAACTGTATATGAGCAATGCATACTAATACATTTTTGCCATTCTTTTAGGGGCCGTTTGGATGGGTGAGCTGCAGGTACTTGAATGGAACGTTCTAGATATATGGTGGTCGTAGCGTTTGGATTAGTGAATGGAACCAGATCATCCAGGACCTACTGGTCCTGGAGTGGGGAATATTCAACTGAGATGCGGGACCAAAGCGTTCGATAGAATTGGGCGAACGACGCTGTCCCAGATTCGCTCATGCAGTCCGCTCGGGGTGGCGTCACCGCTCATCCCCTCCCCTCCCGTCGCTGGCTTAGGGGCAGTTCTGAGTTCCGACTCCCCTCGCGCTGGCGCCCCTCTCGGCGTCGCCAACTGGAATGGCACCGCCTTCACTTCGGCTCGCGTCGCCTCCCCTATCACCGCAGCCGACTTGCCTAGTGCACAGGTGCGTCGTCTCCCTCCCTTTTCTTCCTCCCCGTGCCTTCTCACTGTGTTTTGCGCTAGATCTGACCCCACGTGCTACAGGGCAAGGTGTGGTGGTCACAGGATCTAGTGGCGACCCGACGCCGACAGCGACAGGATGTTAGGATGTTTGATCAAGTTGCCAGTAGTGAGTTCAATAGTTGGTCATAGCCTCTGATTGTGCGCGTCAGACGTTCGACGTGTGTTGCGTTCACGCGAGAATGGTTGCTTCTTTTTCATCGGTTTCAGTTAGCAGTCGTGCGTCATGGCTGGTTGTGGGATGGCACGGATCATGTAGGTTGTGGCATGCGCTTAGGGGGCTAAGTTGGCCATGTTCTATACTCGGTTGATGCTTAAATAGAGTCCTTAGAAAAGCCACAGAAGTCAAGCAACACAAAATCCTCACGTTTCCCCTTAGTGCCACGTGTGTATCCCCGAGTGTTTGAGTACTCGTGGTCATAAGTCGTAAGTCAGATGTTGGAAGTCGGAAGTCGTAAGTCGTAAACGAGTGCTCGTAGTCGTAATGAGTACTCATGGTCGTAAGTCGCAACCGACTATCAACTTGCCGCGGCGAGGAGTGGTCGTAAACAACTTCGTGGTCGTTCGACTGCGTGCGTGTCCGCTGCGACAAGTGGCATCAGAGCCTATGTTCGCTAATCATTTGGAAGACATGTCTTCATCGTGGGCTCTGCTAGGATGTCAGTCGATGACTCCTCCATGGAAAGGACGCCCACACTCGCCTTCATCTCGTCCGTGCCGACCGCGGCACCGTGACGACGGTGGTCGTGTGCCTATTGTCTAGCGCGTCATCAAGGAGGCCTCAGGCTTTGTTGTTGACCCCATGCGCACGCGAATGAACTGCAATGACTGGGCGCTGGTCATGTGAGTCAACCTCTAGGCACAAGTCTCTGGGAGGCCATCGAAACCGACGATGTAGACTACCGTGACGACCAGCTTGCGCTGTCAGCACTTCTTTGCGCTGTGCCAGTCGAGATGCTGTCAACTCTCGCCGTCAAGCACACGACGAAGGCTGCCTGGGAGGCTGTGAAGACCATGCATATGGGTGTCGATCGCGTGCGTGAAGCCAACGCCCAACAACTACGCATGGAGTTCGATAGTATCTCCTTCAAAGATGGTGAGTCCATTGATGATTTCTCGATGAGGATATCTGGGCTTGCCAACAACCTCCACCCGCTCGGCGATCCCATCTAGGAGGAAGAGGTGATCAAGAAACTCCTGTAGGTGGTCCTGGATCTCTACTCCAACTGTGGCGCCAACAACAAGGGAACCCGTATACTCCTCACGGAGGAGTGGTGGGCATGGCCGCAGGCACATGATCGGGACAGAAAGACGTCTAGCAGTGTCAACTCTTCCGCGCGTCGTGGCAAGCCGCATGGTGGGCACATGCGAGATTCCTCCAATAATGGGAAGGAGACCCGTTCTCGCGGCGGGCCTGACAACCCCAAGAGGGACGAGTGTAGGTACTGCGGAAAACTGGGGCATTGGGCTCGCGATTACTACAACAAGAAAAGATAGAAGGTGCATCTGGTGTAGAACATTGACGATAAACTGTCTCTCCTGATGGCCCAAGTAACGGTGGTGGAAGAGGACATCGTCCGGGCACTTGCCAAGCCAGAACACGTCGGTGGGCAGATCTTCCTCAATGAGGAGCGCGCCAGGTCAGTCTTCCTCAATGAAGAATATGAGGAGACCTCCTAGTTTCTTGACACCGGAGCGTCGAATCACATGGCAGGATCCGGCGCAACATTCTCTGAACTCGATCGTGGGATCACCGTCTCGGTCAAGTTCGGGTTGGCTCGGTGGTCGAGATCCACGGGCGTGGCACCATGTTGTTCATGGGAAAAGGGAACTGACACCGCGCCCTCACCAACATATACTTCATCTCACGTCTTCGAAGCAACATCATCAACGTTGGTCAGCTCGATGAGGGTGGCTGCAGTTTGCTGATTGAAGATGGTGTTTTACGCATCCGTGATCGACAACGCAACCTCATTGCTAAGGTGAAGAGATCACCAAACTGGCTGTACAAGATCACTCTAAGTATGGTACAGCTGGTTTGCCCGAGCCTACAGGTCGATGACGAGGTGTGGCGCTGGCATGCCCGCTTTGGGCACCTCAATTTTGACATGCTCTGGAAGATGTCGGTCATGGGCATGGTGTGCAGACTTCCTCATGTGAACCACGTCGATCAGATCTGCGATGAGTGCCTCATCGGTAAACAAAGGCACACGCCCTTTCCTTAGGAGACCAAGCACTTCACCAACGGCTGCCTCAACCTAGTGCACGGTGACCTATGCAAATCCGTCATGCCGGTGACACACAGGGGCAAGTGCTATTTTCTCTTGCTCGTCGATAAGATGAGTCATTACATGTGGCTCATTCTCCTTCGAGGCAAGGACGAGGCAGGCGCAATCAAGAAATCCCAGGCCACAGTCGGGACTGAGACCGGCCTCAAGCTGTGCACCCTACGCATCGACCGTAGGGGGAGTTCACCTCCGTGGACTTCACTAAGCACTGCGCCGAGCAAGGAGTACACCGGCTGCTCACGGCACCGTATTCACCCTAGCAAAATAGTGTCGTTGAGCACCGGAACTATACAGTGATGGCAATAGTGAGGTGCATCCTCAAGGACCGGACGGTGCCTGGCGAGTTCTGGGGGGAGGATGTAACCATGGCTGTCTTCATCCTGAATCGCTCTCTCACAAGCAGCATAAGCAGGAAGACCCCTATGAAGCCTGGCATGGTTTGAAGCAAGTTGTGCACTTCCTCCGAACCTTTGGCTGCGTAGGACATGTGAAATCCATGCGGCTGTACGCCAGTAAGCTGGACGACATGAGCACTCCCATGGTATTCATCGGCTACGACGACCACTCCAAGTGCACCATATGTTCGACCCCTCATTAGGCCGAGTGTACATCTCCAGGGATGTCATCTTCGACGAGGGGAGAAGCTGGCATTGGAGCAATTCGAACAAGCCAGTAGCCACGACGGCTTCACCGTGGCCTACTCTGTACCAATGGCAAGACCTGAAGGTAGCTCGCCTGATGCCAGCATCACCAAGTTGACCGTGATAATGTGTGAGCACTCCATTGATCCGACCTCAGGAGCCGGTGCTCCGATGGGCAAATTTGCATCCCTGTCATCGAACATTCCATCGGACATCAACCTCAACAACGAAGGAGCTCCTTAGAGGTTTCTCATGGTGCAAGACTGCATCGACGATGCCCCTCCACACGAGCTCGATTCCGACGAATTGCACATGCTGACGATGGAGGAGCCAACCTCTATCACCGAGGCTCAGGCTGACCAAGGATGACGGATGGCGATGCAGGAAGAGATGAACTCCATTGAGGAGACCGGACATGGGGCCTTGTCGATCTCCTGGCTGGAAAATGCCCAATTGGTCTTAAGTGGATATTCAAGCTAAAGAAGGATGCCCGCAGTGAGATCGGCCAAGGGATATATTCAATGTGCCGACATAGACTTCGATGAGGTGTTCGCACCTGTGGTGCGTCTTGATTCCGTATGAGCACTCGTGGCGATGGCTGCCCATGAGTGATGGCCGGTACATCACCTCGACATGAAGTCTACCTTCCTCAACGGTGACCTCACGGAGGAGGTATACGTGGCACAGCCCCACGGCTTCAGCTGCGTGGGCTGCGAGCACCAGGTGTTGTGCCTACGTAAGGCACTCTATGGGCTTCGTCAAGCTCCAAGGGCCTAGAATGCCAAGTTTGATAGCACGCTGACCTCCCTTAGCTTCAAGTGAGCCTCATCATAGCACTCCATGTACCCCCGGGGAACTAGTGAATCACGTTTGCTCTTGGGTGTGTACGTCGACGACTTGGTGGTGATCGGCACCTGTCTAGAGGTGATCGACCAACTCAAGGCCCAGATGAAAGCCGAGTTCAAGATGATTGACCTCGGCCCTCTTAGCTATTATCTCGGAATCGAGGTCATGCAGAGTGGGGGAGATCACTCTGTCTCAAGCATTCTACGTGACCAAGCTATTGGAGAAGGCCAGTATGAGCGACTACAACTCCGTCCATGTCCCAATGGAGCCACGACTGAAATTGAGCAAGGAAAGCTCAAATCCTCTAGTCGACGGCACGTTCTATTGCAACATCATCGGAGGCCTACGCTATCTGGTACACACAAGGCCAGACATCGCATTCATAGTCAACTACGTAAGTCAGTTTATGGAGTTGCCCACCACCGAGCACCTCAGCGCCGTGAAGCACCTACTGCGCTATGTGGCAGGGACAATCGATTACGGGTGCCGGTATGCTAGAGGAACAATGGCGGCCAAGCTCATCGGGACATGGCCGGGGATGTCGACAACCAAAAGAGTACCTCCGGCATGATTTTCTTCATTGGGGGGAGCCCAGTGAGCTGGCAATCACAGAAGCAGAGGATCATCGCTCTATCATCTTGTGAGGCCGAGTATGTCACTGTCTCAACGGTGGCATGCCAAGGGATTTGGCTCGGGGAGTTGCTGGCAACTTGTTCAATGTAGAAGCAACTGCGGCAACCCTACTCATGGACAACAAGTCTGCAATTCAGTTGTGCAAGAATTCGGTGTACCATGGCCGGAGCAAGCACATTGAGACACGTTACTATTTTATCAAGGAATGCGTTGAAAATGGCAAGGTCCTCATCGACTACGTCAAGTCAGATGAGCAATTGGCAGACCTGCTAATGAAACCCTCGGGTGGATGAAGTTTCAGAGTCTGTGCAAGAAGATTGGAGTTGTCAACGTGAAGGGCAACTAGATCAAGTGTCTATTGATTTAAAAATAGTAGAATGTTTAATCAAGTGGATAATTGTCATGCATTGATTATTCGCTGTCCAGTCTGAGATGGTGTTGCATAGGGGTGCAAACGGGTTGGGTTAATCCCGACCGATCCGGCACCGAATCCGATTGGTACCGAATCCAGAGAAAAAATATGGGTTAGGATATGGTAAAAGCAATATCCGTCCGAATCCAATACGTCTTCAAGTTTGATTTCATGTTAGTGCTACTATTTGACGTTTCATTTTCTTTTGCAATGGTAAAATAAAATCTTCCACATCAGCTATTAAGTAGTAACATCAAGTTCTTGACAGTACGTCCTCCTACTCCATTTGTTGTATTATATGCATTCCTTACAAACAAGTAGGGGTGCAAATGGCTCGGGTTAATCCCGACCGATCCGGCACCGAATCCGATTGGTACCGAATCCGGAGAAAAAATATGGGTTAGGATATGGTAACAACAATATCCGTTCGAATCCGATCCGTTTGCACCCCTAGTATTGCATGCATTAACTTTGTGTTGTGTTAATTGTAAAAGTGGATAAATGAGTCATTCCCTGTCAGCAGTGCTTGATGAATGAGTGACATTGTGGATAGCAAGCAACGAATATGAGCAGGAGTTAGTAGTTGTCTCCTTCAGTGAATTGCATTCACCGCAAATACAAGTTGGAGAGTTAAAATCTATGTCGTCATTCAATAAGGATTCTGTAGAAGTGCAATGGAATGTTTTACCGTTAGTTTCATAATTAACCACCCTCACATGGGAGGATCCACAATGTTTTGTGCAGAGATTAGATTTGTAGGACACAAAGCACTGTGCATTCCTCGGTTACTGTTAGAATAATCATATATTAGTTGTAAAAGGTCAATGAATCTAACTTAAAAGTGGAAAAGTCCTTCACTTTATTAGATAGCTTTTAACATGAGAAGACCTTTATGATCCAACAAGTGGTATTAGAGTCCGGTTCTAATATGTCTGGCCCAATAGATACTAGTGTGTGAACGTTTGATGAATTGTGATCCTGAGGGACCGTCGGTGTACGGTGAAGGGACCCTAAAGACCGTTGGTGTACGGTGAAGGGCTGAAGGACACCAATATGTAAAGGTGGAAGATTGTTGGAAGATAATCCCATATTGGCTGTGAAAGGGTAAGAGATCTAACTTAAAAGTATGGGAGTCTCTCATCTTATTGACTAGTTTTTTTAGATGAGAAGATCCTTACGATCTAATATACTGGTATGTGTTTTTTAATTTTGATAGAACCACCTTTTGTGAGGTTTTCTCGTACTAGATACCGAAATGCATCGTTCAGGTCAAGTTTGTTTTTCTCTAATGCCAACAGCTCAGACGTGCAGCAATTATTACTTGTATGGACTGTTTTAATAGTTGTATGGATCAGGGTTTGAAAAACAGGCGGTTAACCGGATTTTTTGATGGGTATCAAAAAATAAAAAATCGGTCAGGTTTTTTTGAAATACATTTGTATTTATAAGTCTTTTGTGATTACGTAATGCACCTCCTAGATTGTTTTAAACCTTTTTTATTAGATTACCTATTGTATAAGCTAAATATACTTCAAAACATCCTAAATTTAACTTTTTCTTGTGTTTCCCGATTTTTTTAGCCGGTTTTCTGGTTTTTTAGTGGTTTATCCGTTTTTTGATCAAATTTAAATTTGATCGGGTTTTTCCTGTTTTTTCGGTTACCAGCCGGGAACCGGTACTGGCTCCCCACCGGGATTTAAGTCGGTACTGGGTTTTGGAACCTTGGTATGGATAGCTACCGCTTATTACCTGTATGGACTTCAACTGTGTTTCGGCAATTGTCCAAAGCAATGGCTACTATCTTTTGGGTGCTACTTGCTGATCATGTGAAGTCCAGTAACAGCTGATGCTGACATACTATTGTACTGATTTATAGTCAGGTTCCTTTTCATCTACTGTAGTTAAAGATAAGTTATGTTCACTATTAAACTTGGCCCATATATGAACAAGCATTTCCAAGTAATGGTTAATATGTATGTTGTAAGTTGGTCTGCAACGATTTTTATGTTGAATCCATACGAGGGCTCTGTTTATTTATTTGTATTCAACGAATTTGACGGCTGTGTCAACCAGATATTTACGAGGAATCGTTAGTTGGACCTACAAAATTTCCTTCCGTCATTCTCATAGACAAAATTCGGACGCGAACTGAGGAGGTAATCTCACCTCATAATGCGCAGAGGTCACCATACATAAGTTATTCGTCTTATGGGGGATTATTCCAGATTTAGTTTAAAATTTCCCTCCAGATTTAGTTTAAAATTTCCCCCAAAAATATCCACCTATCCAAACAAACTCTAATTAGGATTTCCCCATTTCCAATTAATGTGAATTGTATAAACAGTGTAAGTATTACCGAATTAAGAAGTGCTTAGTCCTTTTCATTTGAGATGAGAAGTGCTAAACATCTCCACCCGAATTAAGAAGTGTTTGGTCCTTCTCATTTGAGATGAGAAGTGCTAAACATCTCCACTAGATGTCCTGCCTGGTTTGTCAGTAGTTATGAAGCCTAACAGAACAAGAAGCTGTGCTGCTCATTTCGCCTTTTTTTTTTACTGTTTGCCACTTTTGAGTCTTATTTTGTACTATAGTTGCTGATAATTTTTTGGTATAATTAAATTTAAAAAAAATAAAATAGAAAAAATAGGTTAGCCCATCACGACGGACAATGCAAATGAATAAGGAAAAAAGACAAAAAAACTAAAAAAACTAAAAAGATAGAAAAGATAAAATTAAAAAATTTAAAACTAGAAGCCAAAAGCTAAAGTCCAAACGAATGGACACAGAGACTAGCCTACAGATATGGAGGTAGTGGGACCCATCACATTCCACTTTTGGACCCGTTTGAAATACAGGATTTTGTTTTCAATTACTTCAGAGATTTCTACAAAATTCTGTTCCAAACGGTCTGTTAGATCATAGAAAATATGTTTCAATTCCACTTTTTATATGAGATTCAAGTCATTCAACTTGTCACCATTTAAATACACTATTTGATCTAGAAGATAAAGCAAGCCTGGTTTATTCTGACGAAAAAAACACCTGGTTTACATCATGTATCAATCGGTTAACATTTACTAGGATTTCTCTCAATTTTCTTAGAAGTTTTAAATACTTTTGATATCTCCCAAAGGACACGTTAGGGACAAATGAGAACGGGCCTTTTAGCGCGTTAATGGTCCTATTTAAAAGTGCTGTAATTTTTGGCTGAAATGATAATATAGAGGTTGATAGTTTTTTTGTGTTATTCAATTAAATGAAAATGAATAAATATAGAAAAATGAAAACCATCGTTAAATCTCTATAGATAATGTAAAGAAAAAAGAAAAAAGAGAGAAAAAATAGATGTGTTAAGAAACCAACGCGTTCCTAATGATTTTTAACTTTTGAAGTCAGAAACTGCTTGAAATGGAGTTAATAACAAGAGCTGGCTAGCTGCTAAGACCAAGTTGATTTAATTGATACCACACAAGTTTGGCCTATCTATCCAGTGCGTGCATGCCCATACGCCAAAAGCCCGTTTTTTTTTTTACTTTTCGGCCGACTTCATTTGATTTTGGCTTTTTTTAGTGATAACTATTTATTAAATTAATAATTTGTATTTATAAATTATAAGTCATAATTTAAAAAATACCCTTAAAACTTGACTTGATGCAGTACAGCTCCCACGATACACAAGTGCCCAATAAACACAAATCTAGCTAAGCTAATTGTCAGGAGTAGCTCAGGGACAGCATAAGGACAAAATCATTGCATAAAAGATAAGTTACAAAATGCTGTTAGCATAACGGTGTATTTATACCTATGCAACATACGCCTTACAATATGTGTTGCCTTTCATGAGACTTATATGAGGTATTAATAGTCTTAGGAATAAGTGTTTCAGATGATGAACATACAGAGTCCTAGTCGGTAAAGAGAATATAATCCTACTCAGATATGAAGTAAACTCTCAGTAGGAAATGATGAAGAGTTGTAGTCGGAGGCACCTCATGTAGCCATGTTTGGCTTCTATTGATGAAAACACATTTGGACACCATGTCTGATGCAAGTCGGTGCAGAGTTCATAACGGACACGAAGATGATCATAATCATAATCTCTAATCAATTCACATTGCTCATGACCAGTCATATTGGTTGGAACATATCCTTTTGAGTGAAACCTTATCAGACTTGTCAGGTGGTCAAACCCGACTAGATTTGTATCACAAAATATGATAATCTCCATCTTGAGTCGAATTCCCCTAGTAATGAAAAAAAGAATTGAAGAACTTCTCGAAGGACTTGTAGAGCACCTATTGTGCATCAAACATTCGAACAGATTAATGAACAATACCGACCAGGTTTGAGAAAAGGTCAAACTTAGCGGTAAGAACTGGCTTTGTCAACATATCAACTGGATTATCATGAGTACTGATCTTACAAACTTTAACATCACCTTGAGCAATAACTCCTCGGATGAAGTGATATCTAACATCAATATGTTTTGTTAATGGAGTGCTTTTCGATTTGGCCTTGGGAATGTTGAATCGATAAAGCACTTTTCAATATACCCTCTTTGACTCAGGTATAACTTTTCAAAATAACAGTATCTGATGATTTCTATGTCAAAAGTCTTCTTTCCTATACCGAGAACTTTCATCTCGAATTCACTGTTTAATTACACTTTTAACTTTGAAATTTCAACTTTGTTTTCTGTCACGATCAATATATCACCAATATATAGAAGCAAGTAGATAACTGAACTATTAACGATCTTCAAATAAACACCATTATCATAGTTAGATTTCTTGAACCCTTGAGAGATCATAAAGGAGTCAAGTCTATTGTACCATTGTCTGAGTGATTGTTTCGACCTATGAAGAGACTTCTTCAATTTACAAGCTAGCTTCTCCCTTCTCTAACAACGAAACCTTCTGACTGCTCCATACAAATGTCTTCTTCCAGTTCCTCATATAAGAAAGCGGTCTTAAGGTCTAGTTGCTTAAGCTCATAATCACGCATAGATACAATGCTAAGTAAGTTCTAATGGAACTATGCTTAATTACTAGGGAAAAGACATGTATAATCAATACCTGGAATTTGGTTGTATTCTTTTGCAACGAGCCTTGCTTTAAACCTGACCTGATTGGTTAGAGATGTGTCTTCCTTCTTTTTGTAAATCTACTTGCGGCATATGGGTTTCAATCAGGAGCTCGACTAGCTCGCAAGTAGAATTCTTCTTGAGGTATTTCATCTTTTCATGCATGGCAATCATCCACCTCTTTGATTCCTCAGAGCAGATGGCATCTGAATAATTTGAAGGTTCAACAATGCTTTCAATGTCCTTTACCATGTTCAACAATAAGCCACAATGTTAGCTTCTCCAATTAACCTCTTTGGAGGCTGGATCTTTCTCCTTTTCTGACCAGCTGCAATAGGTTGATGGTTCTAGCTAGTTCCTATCGAAAAATCACTAGTCGGAGCTTGAATATGGACTTCCATTGTATTTTCCTTGTTGGCCACTTGTGAGAATCCTGAATCAATAATATGCTCTACCTACACACTGGTCTTCTATGTCTTCTCATTAGGAGCATCACTAGTCATATTTCCTTTCATCAGACTCATCAAAGGTAACACTTCTGCTCACAACCACCTTTCTGATCTTAGGATTCCATAGCTTATAGCAATTAACTCCAAGCTTATAGTTGAGTAAGATGCGCTCAATGGCTCTGGGCTCAATTTACCTTTATCAGCATGAGCATAAGTAGGATAGCCAAATATCCTTAGATTCGAGCAGTCTGTAGGAGAACTAGATAACATATCGATCAAAATCTTCTTGTTGATGGCATTGATCACTAGTGATCGGTTGATCAGAGAACAAGCAGTGGAAGTGTCTTCAATCGAAAAACTTTTTGACATACTTGACAACATACAACACATATTTTTCAGGATGGTCCAGTTCATGTGCTCGGCCACACCGTTCTGTTGTGTGCCCAGAACAGTATAATGTCTTACAATACCTTTAGATCGACATAAGGCTTTAAATTCTCTCAAATAGAATTCTAGACCATTATCTATTCGGAGTTTCTTGATATGCTTATCGGTCTATTTCTTGATCATAACCTTTCACTCTTTGAGCATCTTGAATACATCTGACTTATGCTTAACGAAGTATGTTGAAACTCTTCGAGAGTAGTCATCAATGATGGTCAACATATAAGCGGAAGGGATAGATGGCATGATTCTCCTCATAAATCAGAGTGAACATAATCTAATGTCTTTTGAAGAGTGATTTGCAAAGCTAAAACTCACCCTCTTCTATTTACCAAAAACACAATATTCACAAAACTTCAACTAGTCAATGCTTTGACCATTGAGTAGACTTCCTTTGCACAACTCCTTCATGCCAACTTCACTCATATGTGTGAGACGCATATGTCATAGATTGGTCCAATCAGAGTCAGACAGCCTGGTTGAGGCAACAACCACTTTTCAGACTAGGGTAATGCCTAAAAAATGATAGAAGTTTGTCGTCTTCATATCACCTTTCATCACAACAAGAGTGCCTTCGGAGATCTTCAGAACTCCACCTCTGTTTGAAAACTTATACCCTCTAGTATCAAGAATACTCAATGAGATAATGCTTCTTTTTATATTAGGAATATGTTGGACCTCCCATAGGGTTTTGATGGTGCCATCAAATATCTTAATCTAGATGGGACCGATGCCCGCAATCCTGCACAAAATATTATCTCCCATCAATACTGATCCACTCGGAAGTAGCTTCATTGGTCACAAACCAATCATGGTTAGTACTCATGTATAAAGTGTAGGCTGAATCAAGAATCCTCTCATCGCTGGTTTTCAAATTGCTAGCAAAGGCAACAAGAATATCCCTCTCAGAAACTTCTTTAGTGACAATGGTGGCTTTGGCTTCATCATCTTGTTGATCTCTCTTGGAACTGGTGTTCCTTTTCTCCTTATTCTGGTGTTTTCAGCACTCAGAGATGTCGTGTCCACCCTTCTTGCAGCAGTGGCACGACTTCTTGGTCTTCGACTGCAAACAACCTTTGTACATGCTTCCTTGGAATCATTGGTTATAGACTTCTTGACTGGTCTACCTTGAACGGACAAATCTTCTGCATGCGAACCTGGGCACTCACTCAAAACCATACTTTTCATCTTTTCTTTAGCATATAGAGCTTCATAGATCTCGTTAAGAGTAAGAGTATCCTGACTGTAGAGAATTGTGTCTCTAAACGTAAAGAACGAACTAGGCAGCAAACAGAGTAGAATAAAACCTAAATCTTCATCATTGTATTTGACCTCCATGGCCTCAAGATCGATGACCACATATTTAAATGTCTGCAAATGAATTCAGCCCACACTCCCTGTATCTCACACACGACCCATGTAACACATTAGGCCCATTTTTCTTCCCATCTCGGCCCTTCTCATACAGGCCCAAAAAGGTAAAGATATAAACAGAACTGTAACATTTATTTTTTCTCTCATCTTGTGGTGGTCTATGTGGAAGGCAGCTCCAGCTTCGAGTGGTGAGCGGGCAAAGGTATAGGCTGTAGAGGTGAGCGACGACTGGTGGACACGAGCTATGGAGGCAAGTGACGGCCGGTGGACACGGTGGCATGGGGTGCAAGGTGAGCATATGGCAGCGTGGGCGAGCAGAGAGGTGTCGCGGGCAAGCGGGCGGTGGCACGATGAACAGGGAGATAGGGAGTGGGCGGCGGGAAGGGAGCAGCGTAGCAGCTAGGAGGAAGCGCGGTATTGGGAAGGGAGCAACACCTCCAATCACCGTCATCGTCCTCTCTCTAGATCTAGGTGTGCTCCGCCCATTCCACTTATTTTCTTTCTTGCTCCGCTTTGCTCTACTCTACTATGTTTCAACTCCGGTTCTTTCTGGAGTCTAGCATTTGCTTTCTTCTTTTTTTTAATAGATGTTGTATAAAATACAATATTTGCCTTAGACAATGAGTAGTTAGTTAAACCCTTGTTACATATGTTTACATGCTAATTTTTGCTATGTTTTGCTCCACGGAAGGAACATATAACTTCCTCTTAGTTGAATGATTCTTGTTGACAGGGAAAAGAGCAGGATCAACAAGGCATACAACTATCATTAATCTCTATAATTTGTCATTTAATTCATGTCATTATACTCGCCTTATGTCCCCCATTTCCTCATAAGAAATCATTAATGTCTATAATTTATGTATTTTTATTATATCTATATACACATATCGTTGTATCGGGGTTTTAGGGGAAACAGTGTGTTATGGCATCAACATATCCGAGCAATTTAGCTCCGAAGTCCGAGCACCCATTTTAACAATCCTGAGTCCGCCACTGCTTGCATGTTAGTTGAGGTACTTTATAAATACTCGACCTGACCTAGGATATTCAGTTGGTGTGGTTAGCAGATTCATGGCAGCACCTACTTCGTGTCATCTCCAACCCGTGAAGTAGATTCTCCACTATGTCAAAGGGACCATCAACTCTGGTCTTGAATATGCTAGAAGCTTTGGAGGAGAAGAGCTATGTAGGTATTTTGATAGCAGTTTTGCTGGTGATGTGGAAGATCGAAAGAGCACCACATGAATGGTGTTTAACTATTGTGGAAAGGTGATATCCTGGTAGTCTCAAAAGCAGAAGATTGTCTCACTTTCATCTTGTGAGGCAGAATATATTGTAGCAACTATAGCAGCTTGCCAAGGCATTTGGCCGAAGAGATTGTTGCATGAGAAGTTGGGTGTTCAGAATGGAGGTACCGTGATACTGCTTGTGGATAACAAGTCAACCATTGCGCTTACAAAGAACCCTGTATTTCATGATCGAAGCAAATATATTGAGACTAGGTATCATTTTATACGAGATTGCATACGTTGTGAAGAAGGAGGCCGTGGTGAAGTATGTTAGTACAAATGAGCAACATGCAAACATTTTGACCAAAGCTCATAATCTTTCAAGTTTGAAGAAATGCGATCTCAGCTAGGTGTGAAGTTTCTGTAGTCCCCAAGTGAAGATTAAAGTGGGACATGTTGGGAATAATCATGACTTGTGTGATCAAGTCACGCATGTACGCGTGAATGATGCATGCATGTATGTGCATGCGCCCTGGGACTCAGTCCAGCCATGCACACGTCTCCTATTTGCATCCCTTAAGTTTAGTTACTAGCTGTTATGTAATTGCACGTAACAGCACGTTATGGCACATTTCTAGGAGTATAGTAAGACAGTTAGTTGCTTTGAGATTTTCCTGTAATCGTTTAAGTATCTATCGGTTTCTATCAGCTCAATGAGAATAAACTCCCGAAACATTATGTGTTTTCCTCTTGTTAGTCACGTCCACTGCGTCTTCTACCTCCAGATAGTGTGTGTAGTTCATTTTGGTACCCAGCTTACATACATGATGTGCTCTCGCAACTTGTTGCCGTTAGATTTCGATCTGAATTCGACCCGCAAACTCGATATTACCAGTGCGTACGTAGCTTAATTGCTCTTTTCTAAGTTGAAATGGCCTTGCTGTTGGTTAGTTCGTCGTAAACAATGTTAAGGTAGGTTCCTTTCGCATTCAATGTACAATGTGCGCATGCCGCTGGAGTAATCGGGATTGAATTTTAGTGGGAACGTACGTGTGGCTGTCTACTCATTGCTGATTCATCGAAAGAAATCTTCTATTATATACTAAACTTTGATGCGACATGCTCTATTATATATTAAAAGTTGATGATAGGCTTTTAGAGTTGCTTAGAAAAATTATGCTAGATTTTTTTATAAAAAAAGCAAAACATTTAGGCTTAATTTAGTGGATCTTAATTTTGAAGATTTAGATTTGATAGTTGATTTAGAAATATAAGAATCTATCTATATCTAAACTAATTATACACTAGAGGAAATCAAGTCATCTATCTCATAGATCCAAATTAGAATAGCTCAGATTAAAAGAAAGATAAATTTAATTTCCATAGACTTTTTGTCAGATAACATGAGTTATTAGACACATAGAAATTTAATTTCCATACTAATTCCAAAAAAATCTATCTATTGTATACGAAAAGTCAATAACATGAGTTTTACAACTTCTAAGAAAAAAAGATAAATAATCTAAAAATTCTCAGAAAAAAGAAAAACATTCGTCCTTCGATTTAGTGGACTCTTATTATGGTTAGTAAAAGATTAGCAGTGAATGTCTTAGATAAAATAAGAAATTTTATAAGACCAGACTACTCATTATAGATTCTAGATAAAGTCAATAAATATAAAGAATTCTAGATAATCGTACTAAAAACTACATACAAGAGAAAAAGAAGGACATGAAAGTGCAAAATAAATGAGTATAAGCCACGCACGAGAAAAACTAAAAGTGGCACCCAACAAGAAAAAAAAAGGAGAAATAAAAAAAAGATAAGACCTATTTTACCTGCACGTTTCCAACAATACGTGTTTTCAACTTTGAAAATTCTCGATCGACGACGTGCCATTGAAATAAAATCGCGCGCCTTTTTCCGGCCGCCGACGTGCGCCGGGCCGAACGTCGAACGCGCGCGTAAGTCTCGCACCGGCCGCCGCGCATGTATTCATCGATCGGCGAAGGGTTCCGGCATAGCTCGCGGGTACACCAACGCTAGCTACGTAGCAAATCTACGTGACTACATGAGCACACATCGATCTCACGTTGTCACGTTGACGCGCGATCGATCGACACCCAACTATATACTACTACTAACGTAAATCGAGTCAAGCACTCGAGCACCGTGTATGCCTGAAAATTCAAGTTGGTACGTACGTAGCCTTGAACGTTTACCGGTGTCAAGTTTGACAGTTCGGCTAACTTGATGGTGTTCAACATGGCTTAAGCTTATGGCTTAAGTTTATTTTTGTACTATTTATAATTTCGTCTTTTTCTGAATTTTTGATTTTTTTTGAGCTTTTTTTGTCGGTTCTTTTTTCTCGTATTCGTTTGCGTTGTCGTGATGGGCTAACATATTTTTATATTTTCAATTTTTAAATTTAATTATGTTAAATAAGCATCTCTCATTCTGATCTTTTCGATCATTCTGATGTTTTCGGTCATAAGCTTTCGACTTTCGTGAACCGATCACCACATCGAGAGCTTAATTAATCGGCTCGAATTCAGCTATTGTATGCGTAGGTATGTACGGACTGAGTTGGACCGGTAATTAATTAATTACGCACTGCATGGTCACTATATACCGGGCTGTTGCGATCTTGCTCGATTAAATAATGTTATCTATTTTCATTATTGTCCTTTGCTTTCCTCTCTTGATATCGTAATGACGCGCGGTAGGCAACTTAAGTAAGCTTCCTTGCCACGTATACAAGCTCGATCGATCTCGATCGAGTGCCTTGTGTGCGGATAATCAGGGCGATTACGACTCATTTCATTCTCAATGCGATCACGCATCACACTAATTCGTAATTACAACCTCTTTCGGATGGCGCCTTAATTCTTGCCGTGTTTGGTTGTTCTTCATCAATTTGCTTTATCGTTCTCGAACAACGTACCGTTAGATTACACGTTGCCGTTTGTGACAACCTCACTTTTGAGACCAACGAATTTCGCCGCAACTACCTATGAATTTCTATTATGGAGTGAAGAATGGTGTATCAAGTATGCTCAAACTTTAATTATAAAAACCAACTTTTAATTACAAAAGAGTATGGCTTACCAACCGAACTTTACATTATTATTGTCATCCAAGTCCATAGGTTATTGTACAAGTCAAAAGATCTTCTTAAACTACAGTCACGCTTGAGCATAGTTGAGACATAGAACTAGTAGTCACCACCTTCTAAAGAGTCATCGAAGTCTCTCTTAAAAGTTTCCTCAGTATCCACTCAATTTCCTTCCGATGATGATTAAACAAGTACGAGTACAACTATACTCAGCAAGTCACATTTGGATATCTACTTAACCACTTGCCAGTATTTCAATAAAACAAGGTAATGAGATTATATTATTATGGGTATAAATGCATGCTTGTTTGTGCAGGTTTTTGGACTTGAAATACAAAACTCTATTTTATTAAGAGAAAGGGGATTTAGCAACTGTACTTATCATTTTGAAACCATTCAAAACATATTTATGTCTTTTTGTTGGAATCACCCATTAAACACAGCTCCAGTGACCGGAAGTACGAAGTATCTGAATACTATATATTATACTCTGCAGAGTTGCCCAACTTTACTCACAAGATATCTCAAATTTACAATATCATGCAATAGACACACAATATGAAAGTGCGCGATTGAACTGAAGTAATAGGGTTGTTTTACTGCTATTTTGTTTCTAGTCTCTACTCGGTATGTATGGGTCATTCAATAACAATCGGGTATCTACTAGTTAGTGTGGAATCTGTGCCTCGAGATGGAATGGGTCTACTGATATGAAGAATGGCAAGAGGCATAAAAAAGCTAACTTCCATCTCACCTTTATTGCACGGCCCATTCAGAAGATTCTAGGATAACGGTTCCTCTTGTAGATATTTGGTTGGATTAAATAGTGTACTAGGCTAGGTCGACAAGTCAAACTTGTGGTTGAGCAAGATTTGTGTCCTTTACTTGGCATAAGGGTCTAGTCCTTACTTCTCGCACATAAGGTTATCACTCACAAACCATATGCATCACAACACAATACTACCAAATTAATACCAAAGCCTCAATCTTCATCTACGGCTATAAATATTGCGCTCTATGAGAGCACGACTAGGGACCTAAGCCAAGATGCGTGGGCACTAGTGGTGGCGCACGTGCAATAGCCCCCAGAGTAGAGGTGGAAAACGGTAACGAATAATTCGTTTTATCTGATATTCGTATCCGAGAAAATGTGAATGTGGCAAGCAAAAATCCGTATTCGAAAATATTCGTATTTGTATTCGATAATATTCGTATCCGTATTTGAGAATATTCGTATTCGCATTCGTATTCGAGAATATTCGTATTCGCATTCGTATTCGAGAATCTTCTGGCCACGGGGACTGCTGCAAGCCGGTGGAGAGCGGAGACTCTGGGTCTATGTGTCGGGGCCCGAAGACAAGGACCTCACTGCTATCTACCCGCTCAGCTGCGACCTCTACTACCATCATTGCAGGTGTTTGCTGACTCCGAGTCTCTTGCATCTCCTGCATGGCATTCCGAAGGTCAGTCAACTCGCGCTGTAACGTACCGAGGACCGCCACAAGACAATCCTCTGCCATACGCCTGGTAGGGCCTACCGATGCGGGGGTGCCGGTCACGAGGTTGTTGGTGACAACGACCTGGGCTCCGTAACCGGTAGTAGTCGTGCAGCGCGAAGGATCACCAGAGGTGGGGCCAGAGTCGGGGAAGTCGACGAACGTGTCCACGTGGGGGCCTGGGCCGATGGTCGCATCGACGCGAGCGCCGAGATCGACAGCAATGCCGACGAGGGTGCCTGGGTCGACAATTACGCCACTGCCGGTGCCCAGGTCGGCTATCACGCCAGCACGGGTTGCGTCGTGGCCGACGGTCCCAGTCACACTGGCACCCAAGCCACCCGCGCCCCGTTCACCCCCTACAATGGCCGAACGCCGCTGCCATGAGGGAAACGGGACCTCGCTCGATGGGCCCTCGCTTGCCGGCCCCCACACCAATGTGCTTCTCTTCCGCTTGGTTGTCACCGCCGTTTTCTTATGAGCCATGGTCGTTCTGAACTCGCAGCTTTCTCATCGCCCCCACGGACGGCGCCAATTATTGTGGCTACAGACCAAACAATATATGAGGAGACTAGAAGAGTGTGGGAATGAATCAAGCTGTCTTTCCCTGTTCCCCCTAGGGAGATATTTATACACAACCATAAGACCTTATTACAATCATACCTCCATCCTTGAGTACTATTACAATGATATTCATTTTTTTTTTATATCTTCACTGAACGTTTCAGCTTAACAGGCCGAACGGATATGCCATCCCCACAACACAGCCAAACTTTCCTTATCCTTTTATCAACCATCTCTTCTGAACCTCACAACAGAACAAAAAAAGTGCAAAAGCATAGGCATCAGTCATCTCAGAGGCCCAAAGGGAAACGAAGCGGATAATCTCTCTCTCTCTACCATACGACCCATACCCTTCCTCACCAACGCAGCCTCACTCTCACTTGCACCACTCCGATTCCTCGGCCATGGCCACCCTCGCCAAGCACCTCATCCTGTGCTCCACCACCACCACCTCCTCCTCGGCCTCCTCGTCCCCTCTTACCGCCGCCGCCCGCCGACACCGCCCGACTCGTCAGACAGGCACGCGCCGCAGTCATCCACGCGCCGGCTCGCGGTGGCGGCGTCCACGGCGCTGGCCGCCACGGCCGCGCTGTCCGCTCGGCGACCCGCGGCGCCGCCCCCAGCAATGGCCGCGGAGGCGGCCGCGGTGCCGACGTCGACTACCCCCGGGACCGTGCCGAGGTGGGGCACGAGGTCGTACGTGAGGGAGAGGTTCTTCGAGCCCGGGCTGACTGCGGAGGAGGCCGCTGCGCGCATCCTGCAGACGGCGGAGGGCATGCGGACGCTGCGGCCGATGCTGGAGACCATGTCGTGGAAGTACGTGCTGTTCTACGTGCGGCTCAAGTCCAAGTACCTAGACCTCGACCTCACCACCGCCATGGCCGGCGTCCCCGAGGCGCGCCGCGCCGACTACGTCCGCGTCGCCAACGAGCTCGTCGACAACATGACTGAGGTATTCCACACCATTTCCAAGCTATACCAATTGAAAGTTACTATCTTAGTTAATCACGACCAATTTGCATGCCGTCGCAAATAGCACATGCTAACTCGACCGTGCTGTGCAGCTGGACCGGTTTGTGCGGACTCCGAAGGTGTACGAGTCGTACCTCTACTACGAGAAGACTCTGAAGTCGCTGGATGACGTGGCAGGGTTCCTCGCTTGATTGTGCATGTTGTATGGATAGGTTAGGAATGTACTGCCATCGTTTTTTGCTATGAAGTTTTAAGTCTTTGTCAGAGAAAACTTGAGTACTATACATATGAATTGCTAAGCTGCTTCAACAAATATGTGTACATTGGATGCGACTTTTTGCGGCAATAAACAGATGATCATGATGCTGTGAGTACTTTGCAGCTGAGCACCTGACAGAAATTAGCACTTTTTTATACACAACTGCATAGGAATTGGCGAGTTGTATAATTCACAGACAAATATCTGTACACACATCACAATTTAAGTTACGATGCAAGGATACATAGGTAAAACGCATATAAACCTTGGAAGGAAGACTAAGCAGACATACTAGGGGAGCACGAGCACATAGATGCGCATCCTCGCCGCCGTCGGCCCTCCATCAACCGCGCCTCGCGAGCGCGAGCGCCGAGAGGAAGACGAGGACAAGGAGCAGGATGACCGCGGCGAAGGAGCCGATGAGCGACCTCGAGATGCGCTCGCAGAATGAACTGAACTGCTGGCAGATGGCGAACCAGTTGGCCGGCGCGTTGCCCCTGTGTGCCAGGTACACAATCGCCGCGGCCGCCGCCGCACCGGCCATCAGCAGCGCAAGCATCACCTTGCATTGGAAACACATGCATCATGCACGAATCGAATCAAATACCGTTTGCACGCAGGATCAATTGATACGTCAGTCCTGAGCTACAGATGAAAACCTTACCGCGTCAAAGAATACCAGGATCGCAAGGCTATACCTCGCCCTCGGCCTGAAGGCGTGGACGACGGACACCGGCAACGACAGGACTAGGTACGCGCACACCACCGAGTTTGCCACCACGAAGAACCTGTGCACAGTGGCGTACGTGCACGTTTTGATCTATTGTTATCTGCACACGGTGAACTTACAGAGTGATTGATTACTAGTTACTACAGAGGCTTACGTGAGCGATGGGAGGTCGCTGTACTCTGCCCTGAACTGGACGAACGGCGTGAAGAACGGGAGGGCCTCGTTCGTCGTGCCCATGGCGATGGCGCTGCCGGCAGTGCCACCGATCGCGATGAACCGGAGGACGATGTCGACGACCGACAGGACGCGGTTGATCCCGGATCCCGCAGGCGCAGGGAGGGGAGCCTTGGAGGTTTCACCATGCTCGAGTTCGACCGCTGCTCCTTCCATCACGGTGATATCGCTTACTAGCAAGCTAGAAGAGGAGGACGCGAGTAGCTAGCTAGTGTCTAGCTTTCGAGGACTCTCAGACTTGGCATGCGTCAAAACTGAAAGGCTTCGATTAGGATAACGAGGTAACACTAGTTCGTCGGTCCCGACGAAGCCTGCTAAAATCTTGCCAATGGTCGAAGATTGCACCTGCCCCCGCCTTTAGTTGCTCATTCTCTAGTTTGAACCTTACAGGCCTCATCACGTGTTGCGATGATGCAAGCCAAGCGATAGTGGGTTCGTTGCATGATGAGAGCAGCAGATCAGACTGGCAATAGGGAGCTGTACTCAGAGGATTCCCAAGGTCGGGACCGAAACGGGCCAACGTACGCTTCGTGCGGCCTGAAAAGGAGGTAGACAACTAACCCGAGCAGAGGCCCAATCAATCGGTGGTAGCGCGGGCGTGCGTGGCAGCGTCAGGCCGAGAAAATTTTAGGGTCGGTGAAGGCCGGTGGCCAGCGAATCTCGTGGCCTGTGGTGGCCTGTGGCCTTTCCCTTTCGGACGGGAGAAGCGCGGCCTGTGACGACTGACGAGAGATGAATGGCGGCGGGCCGCGCGGAAACAGCAGCGCGATGGCAAATCTGCACTGCGACGCGGCCGCGGCCAGCTTTGCGCCGCGCCGAACGGCTCGAACGGCTAGGCTTCGACGAAGTTGCACGACAAAAGGGTGATTCGCTACAGGTCCAAAGACATACTGCGCTGCATCACAATTTCAGTACACTAGCACGCTTGCACGACTCTTGCGGTTTATTGCGTCGCCAACGTACACGTGTCATACATCACCGTTTGTCATTCATGCCATCTTTGATAATGTCAGTCTCGATCAATGATCAACCGACCTATTCTTACCAGAGAGCAGTACATCATTAATCAGCGTCTCGAGATTAGCCAACGACCGTCCCCTTGACCGAACAGCAGCCTCCTTCCACTCCGCCGCCGCCCTCCTCATCTCCTTCCCCTTCTCCCCTCCCATCGCCTCCCTTATCCTACCCTCCACCACCTCTCGCCGCACGTTGTCGCCGACCTCCATTGCCACGCCCCACTCAACGCACTTGTACCGGCAGTTGGTCTGCTGCTCGGCGAAGAACGGCCAGCTCAGCATCGGCACCCCGCCGCACAGGCTCTCCAGCGTCGAGTTCCACCCGCTGTGCGTCAGGAACACGCCGACCGCCTCGTGCCGCAGCACGGCCTGCTGCTCGCACCAGCTCGCCAGGAGGCCCCTGCCCTTCGTCGCCTCCAGGAACTCGGGAGGCAGCACGGCGGTCTCGCTCTTTACGATGTCCGGCCTAACGATCCATAGGAAGTCGTAGCCGCTGTTGGCCAGCCCCCACGCGAACTCCACCAGTTCCTGGTTGCTCATGACGGTCACGCTCCCGTAGTTCACGTACACCACGGACCGGGGCTTCTTGCCGTCGAGCCACTCAAGGCAGGCGTGGTCTTCTTTCCAAAGGCTGGAGTTCACCGTGTCGAGGGGGCCCCTGGGGACGATTTCCTCGGTGAGGAACACGAGCGGGCCGATGGTGTAGATGGCTGGTATGATGGCGCGCATGGCGTCGAGAGCCGGCTGCTCGAGCTCGTCGAAGGTGTTGATGATGACGGCGTCCGCGGCCTCGGTGCGCTCCACCTCGTGTAATTGGAAGGTCAGCAGGGTGTCTTTGGGGTCCGTCGTGCGAAGGAAGCTCGGGAAGTCTTTGAGCCGCATGTGCTTGCTCAACCCGGGCGCCCAGTCCACCGGCATGTCCATGAACCCGTTCGTCAACTGCTCTTCATCTGTTCTCCACTCAAAACTTGTTACGAGATTGAGATTTGACACCATATTGCGAGTCAAAATTCTAGGACAGAGCATACCTTTAAAGGGGATAAGGCCCATGTCCATGAGGGGGCGGAAGTTGCGGTAGCCCATGTAGCCGCAGGCGCTGGCCGTCCAGAACAGCGCGCCCGGCACGCCGAGCTCCCTCGCGGCGTCCACGCTGAAGCTCATGAGGTTGTCCTGTTAGAGTTTCTTTTCTTTGTTCTTGAGAAGACTAGATCTGAGAGAGAGAGAAGAAGGGAGTAGGGATACAGACCATCCGAAGTAGAGGAGGTAGTAGCCATGGCGATGATCTGCGCTAGGCAGCGACGTTCGGTGAAGAGAGATGCGGTGCTTCTCGGCGGCGACGTCTCTCGGGCAACAAGGATCTCCTTGCGGTGGTGTAGATCCGGTGAAGACGACGGCGATGGTGCTTCCCGTCGCCTACTGCGCCCCTCTAGATCGATTAGGGTTTTTCGGGTGAGGCTTGCGGCTCAGGCGAACCTCGTAAGTCGAGCCGCCGGCCCCACCCTCTATTAATAGCGCAGTGTGACGGGGCCCATCGACCAAAAGTGGGTGGCGCCCCGATCGATGCTGGTCAAGGGCCCGATTAGCCGTTGGGCTAATCGGGGAGAGATCATTCTAACATTCTCCCCCTTGATCTCCTCTCATACTTTATCTTTAATTACTTTTGCCTTTACACATTCCATCACAGATTAGTGCATAGAACATGTCTCATCGTCACGGTCAATCGCCGATAGATTCAACAGCTACAATACACCTCTCTGTTCTGAAATAGTTACTTTAATCTTTTGGGCCATCTTTTAGTCCAGAATCATAGGCTTTCCCTTAAACCCATGCCGCTATATGTTCTCTCGAACACATTGGGTGGTAAGCCTTTAGTAAGCGGATCCGCTAACATCTTTGCGGTACTTATATGCTCAAGACTTATAATTTGATCCCGAACTTTATCTTTCACAACATAATACTTTATGTCAATGTGTTTGGCAGCACCACTTGACTTATTGTTGTGGGCATACGTTACTGCGGGTTCATTATCGCAGTACAACTTAAGTGGTCTATTGATGTCGTCAACCACTTTTAAACCGGGTATGAACTTCTTAAGCCGTTCACACCGCCCGTAGCCTCATAACATGCTACAAACTCGACATACATTGTGGACGATGTAGTGACGGTTTGCTTTGAGCTTTTCCACGATATAGCTCCTCTGCGAGTGAATACATATCCGGATGTAGACTTTCTATCATCTCCGCAAAATCGAATCAGATACCCCACTATATGGAGTAAATCTGATCTTCTGTATGTCATCATGAGGCATTTGGTTCCTTGCAAATAACGCAAGACTTTCTTTATCAATTTCAATGTTCTATTCGAGATTGCTCGAATCGCCAAGTAACCCGGTAACAAACGCTAAGTCGTATGCGTACACACTTGAGCATCTTGCAAACTTCCGACGGTGAAGCATATGGAACCACTTTCATTTGATCGATCTCATCTTGGTTCTGGGGCATTGAAAATCCCCATATCGTCGCCCTTGACTATAGGTGCGGTGAAGGACTACATTTATGCATACCAAATTTCTTTAATACTCTCTATGTATGCCTTTTGTGACAGTCCCAATACCCCTTGTTTCTATCCGGTGAATTTCGATCCCTAGAACGAACGAAGCTTCACCAAGATCTTTCATGTCAAAGTTTGAGGACAAAACTTCTTTGTCTCCGATGTGATCGACATCACTACTAGCCGATGGGATGTCATCCACATCTGAGATTAGGAATATAAACTTCCCATCTTTAAACTTTGCATAAACACGTTGTCCTCTACATTCTCTTTAAACCCAAATTTTCTTATTGTCTTGTCAAACTTCAAGTACCACTTGTCTTGAAGCTTGCTTTAACCCATAAATCGATTTCTTTAGGCGGCATCCCATTCTTTCATTTCCTTCCACAACAAAACCTTTCGGTTGTGCCATGTAAACATTTTCCTCCAAATCCCCATTAAGAAATGCCGTCTTTACATCCATTTGATGTAACTCTAAATCATAATGTGCAACTAATGCCATTATGATTCGAAGGAATCTTCACATGAGACCGGAAAAGGTCTCATTGTAATCAATCCTTCTCTTTGCGTAAAGCCTTTTGCCACAAGTCGCGCTTTGTATCTTTCTACATTCCCTTGGGAGTCAAGCTTTGTCTTGTAGACCCATTTACAGCCTACTGTTTTGGCTCCTTTAGGAATAATTTCCAAGTCCCAAACTTTATTAGCCTTCATGGACCTCATTTCCTCTTCCATGGCCTCAAGCCATTTTGAGGAATTTTCTTCTCATGGCTTCTTCAAATGAGGTGGGATCATCCTCCATTTGAAATTTCTCTGTATGATAAATCGATAATCATCGAAATAGCGATCTTCTTACTCTTTGAGACCTTCTGGGGCCTCCACATTTGGTACATCTTCATTTGAGGTCTTTGTTGCTCCCCTCATCTGTAGCAATTGGTTCTATATGATCCTGAAGAACAGGTTCTTCATTCTCATTCATTGTTGCCACAGGAGGAACAATAACAGGTGCTGGCACCACAGTGTCTTGTACCGTCGGTGTAGCGACAGCAGGTAGTGCGAAGAATGGCTCTTGAATCATCGGAGTGGGCGCATACGCCCGCTTCTCTTCAAGGTCAATCTTTCGAGCTACCATGCTCCCCCTCATCATTTCATCCTCTAAGAAGACAGCGTGTCTCGTTTCTACAAACTTTGTATATCTGTGCGACAAGAGAAGCGAAAGCCTTTTGACTTTTCGGGGTAGCCAATGAAATGGCAACTTCGCTTTGGGATCAAGTTTCCCAAGGTTTGGGTTAAATACTTTAGCCTCGTGAGGACTCCCCACACACGTAAGTGGTTTAGTGAGGAACTCTTCCGTCCACATCTCGTACGGTGTTTTGGGCACCGACTTACTAGACACTCTGTTGAGAATATGAATGGCGGTTTTCAACGCCTCCATCCATAAACTCAACGGCAGTGTGGAGTAGCTCATCATGCCGCACCATATCCATCGAGTGCGGTTGCGTCTTTCACTACTCCATTTTCTTTGAGGTTCGCCGGTGTAGAATCTTGGGCCACTATGCCATTTTCTGTAAAACCTTGCAAAAGGTCCGAGAACTTGTCCATATGGGGTATGTCGACCGTAGTACTCCCCACCACGATCAGATCGGACTATCTTAATTTTTAAATCGTGTTGGTTTTCAACTTCAGCCTTAAATATCTTGAATTTATCCAAGGCTTCATTTCTTTCTTTGATTGGATAAATATATCCATAACGGAGTAATCATCCGTGAATGTTATGAACGAGTCATATCCATCCACACTTTTCACGGAAAATGTCCACAAATGTACGTGTGAATAATTTGTAGAACTCTGTGCTTCTTTTAGCGTCTTTCTTAATTTCTTTACATATTTTCCTTTAATGCATTCTCTGCATTGTTCTAAGTCTGAGTCTGAGAACTCTAATGGAGGAAGAATATCATTCTTAACTAGTCTTTCTATTCTCCCCCTCGAAATATGGCCTAAACGACAGTGCCATAATTTCGACGACGCATCTAGAGTTCTCTTTCGTATCCTGTTTACATTCGTAGACGAGGATTCATTTATGAACGTAATAATGTTCTCACCTTTCTTTGACATAATCATCTTCAAGAAATCGGGACAATCTTTCTTGTAGTGTCCCGTCTTCTTGCAGTGAAGACACTGATCTTTCTCCACTGTGAAATTATTCTGTTGAGGTGAAAAAGAGGTTTTTCCCTTGTTCTTTGAGGAGAAATTACTGTTGAAGTTCTTTTTCTTGTTATCCTTCACATAGTTGATAGAACCACCATGTGAGGATTTAAATCTTTTCTCCTCTTGCACACACATAGCTATGCACTTTTCTAAGTCCCATTTCTCGGGCTGCATATTGTAGTTGACAACAAAAGTGTCAAACTCTTTCGGCAAAAAAGCAAAAATCAAATAAATAAGGAACTCATCCTTGAGAGCCAAATCCATTGGTTTAAGCGTGGATGCCAAGTTACTCATCCTTAGTATGTGCTCTCTTATGCCACTGCCACCACCAGAGTACCTTTCTGTCACAAGCTGCTTAATCAGCTGTGTAGCATAAGTCTTTGAAGAGCCGATGGCGACTCTTTATTTTATCAAGGTACTCTGTGACAGTGTCACACTCTGCGATTGAGTCCACAATTGCAAGCTCAATCGTGTTCTTTATCACAGTCAAACATTTCTTGTTGGCAGTGACCCACTTTTTATGATCAAGATCATATGACATCTTTATGGGAGCAAAGTCCCTCTGTATATAGTGAGAACATTTATAATAACAATAATAACAACAACTGCAAGTCTTGATTTCAACGTTGGTTAAAATTAAAGCGTCTGATCGTTTACACATTAAATCTACATCACCGTTGGGGTAAATAGAAATAATGCATAAAATCATCAATTAAAATTATAATACTTTTAATGACAAAATTATATGCCTTATTTTAACGTTGGTCAAAAATCGACATACAATTTTATTTATACATTAAATCTACATCACCGTTGGGCAGAAATAGAAATAATGCATAAAACATCAATTAACAATTATAATAATGTTATTATCAACATTGGTCAGAAAATAACAATATCATAATTAATCAGTAAATTTTATCTTTTTCCAAAATTAAATTCTCCGTTGGTTCGAATTTAATAATGAAAATTAATCAACATTAACTTTTGCGTGAAACATAAAATTATTCAAAATAATTCATTTTCGAAGCAATGTTCTCAGACACTTTAATCTCTGAAAAAATTAACACGTTGGTGCAAAATTTACGAGATTTTGAATCAAATTTCCATCAAATTCACTAAAAATGCTTCGAAAAACAATAAAATATCAAAACCAGTTTCTTGTTCATTTGGGGTTTTCACCACCACGACACGACTGCCGCCCATTGCCACCCCCGCGCCCATCGCGCCTGAAAAACAATGGCCGTCCGATCTAATCGGACGGCCGAGATCCATCGCTAGGAAACAAAAGGGGTCAACCTAACCCTAACTCAAAAATCCCGAAAAACCGGATCGGGCGGGTGAGAGGCGGTGCCATGGTGGCCGAGCGAGCACGGCGGCCGAGGGAGGCGGCGGCGGCACCGCACGGCGGCGAGAGGAACGGCCCACGCGAGGAGGCGGCGCCGCGGCTCCGAAGCTCGCCGGCGGCGGCTCCTGGCGGCCCAGGCGGCGCGCCGAGGCGAGGCGGCGCGACGCGGTGGAGCGGCGGCCGGCGACGGCGCAAGACGGCCCGGCTTCGCCGACGGCGGCGCTCGTCCGATGAAGGCGTCCGTGAGGTAGTCGGCGGAGTAAGCTGCGGCGGCGGCTGCCCCATCCGATTGCGCGACCAAGACGGCGGCAGGCGGCGGCACGGCAGCAGCAGCGGCGGCGGCGGCAGCGGCAGGCGGCGGGCGGCGCGGCCCCATCCGCACAAAGGCATCGGTGCAGCAGTAAGCCCGATCTCTTTTTTTTTTTGTTTGCCGTTTGAGGTGGAGTTCTTCATATGGATTTTGCATAAAAGAATCCTCTCCTTCTAAGTTCTAATGAAACCAAAACTCGGATCCGAAAAAAAATTCTAGAGATCATGAGTTCTAGGCACCGCTCGATACCAATGTTAGAGTTTCTTTTCTTTGTTCTTGAGAAGACTAGATCGAGAGAGAGAAGAAGGGAGTAGGGATACGAGACCATCCAAGTAGAGGTAGTAGCCATGGCGATGATCTGCGCTAGGCGTGACGTTCGGTGAAGAGAGATGCGGTGCTTCTCGGCGGCGTCTCCCGGGCAACAAGGATCTCCTTGCGGTGGTGTAGATCCGGTGAAGACGGCGGCGATGGTGCTTCCGTCGCCTCTGCGCCTCTAGATCGATTAGGGTTTTCGGGTGAGGCTTGCGGCTCAGCGAACCTCGTAAGTCGAGCCGCCGGCCCCACCCTCTATTAATAGCGCTTGTGTGACGGGGCCCATAAGCCAAAAGTGGTGGCGCCCGATCGTATGCTGCGGGTCAAGGGTCCGATTAGCCGTTGGGCTAATCGGGGAGATCATTCTAACATGTCCGCCACGACGCACGTGACGGCGGCACACCGGCCGAGCGGTTGAGGTCGGCGGCGAGTTCTTGAAGTGTGGGGCGGTGACCATGGTCGAATAGGAGAGGGACAGCGGGTCTGCGTGGCGTCGGCGTCGGACGGGGCAGGCCGTCGGGATGGTGGCGGCGGAAGCCGGGAGGCCCGCGACGGCGTCGGCGCCTCGAGCGGATGAGGCGGCGGTGGTTGTACTCGGTGCTGACGAAGGTGACGTGGAAGCCCTTGCTGTAGAGGACCTTGGCCAGCTGCATCATCGGCGTGATGTGCCCCTGCGCCGGGAACGGCAGGCACACCGCGTGCGGCTTCTCGCCGGGTGGAATAGCAGCGCTCATCTCTGCTCTGCTTCTGTTTGGGAATAGTAGGTATCGAATTGTTTGTGAACGAGTCTGGTTCTAAATGCTTTCTAGTTTGATTCTGCTTCTGTGATACACTATTTCCGTAAATAAAAAATTTGGTAGGTAAGCTTCCGGGCAACGGCGCCTACCCTTGTTGACTTCGAAATTTCCATGCTGTTTCCTAGCTTCTTGGCTACTCGCATGTATTCAACCCCGCAACGCATATGTCCCGAACCAACTGCATGCTCGTGGCCTCGTGGGTGCCGTGGGTCCCGCCATCTCCTTGGCCAGGGAAACCAGAGGCTTCTTCGGGCAGACCCGAGACCTCGTGACCGTGAGACCCGGCGGTGGAGATTTTGTCTGCATCTTCGCCTGAGCCTAAAACAAAGAACTAATTTTATTCGTCTTGTTTCATACCTGACTCTTCTGCTCTTTAGACGAACAGAGAACAGGAGGCTGCTTTTTGTTGTTTCGTACTACGTACTTAAGAATCGACTCTATTTGTTATACCATTCGGGCGGTGCGCATCCCTACTACCAGGCACATCACGCAAGGGGCTGGGCGCATCACGTGATACAGCCGACAGGAGGCGCGTCACGTCGAACAGGGGAACAGCGGAGACGCTCGAGCTCGCCGAAGGTGTTGAGGATGACGCCGGCCGCGCGGTCCGTGCGCTCTACCTCCTGCATCAGGAACTGAAGTTGATCATGATGTCGCCGCGGTCCGTCGTGCTGATGAAGGTCGGGAAGTCTGAGCCGCATGTGCTTGCTCTTCCCGCGAGCCCAGCTCACCGGCGTGTGCAAGTACCCGTTCGCCAGTTGCTCTTCATCTGCTCAAACCGCACAGCGCAAATGCAAACTTCTTGTTTCAACCTTGTACGTAGTTTTTGTGATTGTCTCATGTCTCTTGATTACTTGGTGTTTATCCCCTTAAGATCGCAAGTTTTATATGTCCAAACAAAACGTTAACTTGTTACTAATAGAAAATCAAAACATGTAGCCTGCGTTTTAGATCACAATCGAAGCATGCATGCAGTGTTCAAGAAGTTCTCATGCATTAATTGCTAACTAAAGAGTACTCGTTAGTCCTGCAGCGCTGTTGAGGTCGGCGAGAAGTTCGTTGAAGTGAGGGAGGCACTTGGTCATGGTGGAGTAGCAGAGGGACGGCGGGTCCTGCGTGGCGTCGGCGTCGGACGGGGGCAGGCTGTCGACGATCATGGAGAAGCGGAAGGTCCGCGACGGCGCCAGGGCCGCGGGAGCGGATGGGGCGGCGGCGGTTTTACTCGGCGTTGACGAAGGTGACGTGGAAGCCCTTGCAGTGGAGGACCTTGGCCAGCTTCATCATCGACGTGACGTGTCCCTTCGCCGGGAACGGCAGGCACACCGAGTGCGGCTTTTCGTCGGCCGGAATAGTAGCGCCACCCATCCGTCGGCCGGAGTAGATCTCAGATCGAGCTGTGCTTTTGTGTAGGGGATGCGGCCTCCTGTCTGCAGTTGCACTACACACACATATATATATATATATATATATATATATATATATATATATATATATATATATATATATATATATATATATATATATATATATATATATATATATATATATATATATATATATATATATATATATATATATATATATATATATATATATATATATATATATATATATATATATATATATATATATATATATATATGTATATATATATATATATATATATATATATATATATATATATATATATATATATATATATATATATATATATATATATATATATGTATATATATATATATATATATATATATATATGTATATATATATATATATATATATATATATATGTATGTATATATATATGTATGTATATATATATATATATATATATATATATATATATATATATATATATATATATATATATATATATATATATATATATATATATATATATATATATATATATATATATATATATATATATATATATATATATATATATATATATATATATATATATATATATATATATATATATATATATATATATATATATAGGAAAAATACCTTCTACACTCGGGTGTAGTTACACCCACCTCTAATATACCACCTAAACAAACTTGAAATACTCCTTTATCACTTTAGGTATATTTGTATACTAATTATAAGATACACACACACTACTACAAAAAGAATCATCACAGACGATTCGGAACGAATTTATAGGTCAGTGATAATCGGAGGTTATCACAGACGGTTCGTGAGCCGTCTGTAATAATCACAACTCATACGGTTTGTAACTAGAACTGTCTGTGAAGAACACTATCACAGATGGCTCGAATCAAAAACCGTCTGTGATACTCACACATCACAGACGGTTCTAACTACTGTAATAGATGAGTATCACAGACGGTTGGTAACTAAAACCGTCTGTGATATTTTTTTCATCACAGATGGTTGGTAGATAGAACCGTCTGTGATGTTCTAGTATCACAGACGGTTTTTGGTTTGAGCCGTCTATGATAATCCTTCACAGATGGTTTATATCACAAAATCATATGTGATAGTCCAATCTATATCTATTTTTTTGTTTTTCTGGTTAGCCTCAGAAAATGTTAACTATGCTATCTGAAAACAAACAAATACAGTAAGAAACACAATACATATTCTATTTTTATTAAGATTAGAGACTACCATTACAATATCCCAAAACAACGAGCAGGTTGCCCATCTAGCTAACACAACAAGAACAGAGAAAAAGTAAAGATCCTCTATGCATAAGCCTTCTCGCCCCTAATGCAGCGCACGAGCTGGAGGTCTTCTCAGTGTTGATTGAGCGTCACCTTGGTAGCTAGTTGCTTCTGCGATATCTTGCCTCCCGTAGACTTGTGCGTCGTCTGCTTCGTGCGGGCTATTATGGTAAAGATCAAGGAGGAGGTGAACAGCAAAGAGGTTGGGCTTGGGTGATTATTTATAGAGGAGGGAGAGGCGGGAGTGCGAAAATGTTTGGCGCAGGGACGGAGAGGTGGAGCTATGATCCGTTGGGTGAGGATTGGTGGATTTCTATTAGCTAAGATTGGGTTGAGGAGAATCGACGGGCCTAGCAATCAGATTATCATAGACGGTTCTACATACAAATCATCTGTGATACTCTCTATCACAGCTCCGTTTTGCCATCATGGACTCCGATAAAGCTCTAAACCACCCAGACGATATTCTGACTCCAAACCCAATACCGTCCATACCCGTAGCCATTCACAGAAATCCATATATACTTCTTCGACCATCTCAGACCCATTTAGTGTAATCCCAACTCCGTTCAACCAAATCAAGCACCACCTAAATCCTGACCACTCAAACCTATTTTCTTTACGTCTTTTAGTTATTTTATTGTGTTTTGTTCCCAGCTTGCATTCTGCAAAGCAAGAACTTATTTACATTCATCTTCTTGCGTTAGTATTTGGACCACCAGTAAGTTGGTCAGCAGAAGAACTACAAGAGCCATTGAAGCAGACCTGAAAGCCTACATTGGAAAGATTGAAGGTATCAGAAAAGGAGGCAAGTCACATGTTTTTGATTATATTGAACATATATTCCTTTAAATATTTAATTATCAGTATTTTCATTATCTTATTTATGCATTGTTATTTCATGTACAATAACTATTTACAATCGCATGATACTTAGTTAAGTCCTATCACTTGAAAAAGTCCAATTTAATTTGATGGCCATATTCACCTTGACAAGACTTAGTGTTACTAATATACTGCTTAAATTAATAATCATGGTAGACTAGGAACTCAACTATTTTACACTGTTAAGAGACTTGGCATTTTGCCAATAGAGTTTTAAAAGTAGTTCTAGGGTAAGGAGACATCATGGGAAGCCACTAGATGGAATGGTTCCATGACCTTACCCTAGGAGGAGGCTTGGACCGAAGAAGTGGCAATGCTGTAGAGCACTGGAGATCTGGATTGTGGATGGAAGTGACCTTAGTGAAAAGTAAGGACTAGAATCTTATGCTGAGTAAAGAACATAGTGATCGCTCAACCATAAGGTTTGATTCGTCAAACCTGATCTAGTAGATGTTCAACTTGATTGAATATCTACAAGGGTGGAGGGAGTGAAGATACGTGGTATGGAAATAGTAAAACCATATTCAACAACAGTAGGTCCGCTCCAAATCGGGCGAGGCCATGGGCCACCTGAGTTTGTTGGGTACATAGTCTACTAGGTAGAGGCTATATAAAAAGATGAGCAGTGAAAAGCCTTATTTTTTAAATCTTGTGGGTAAAACTAGGCAACTTTGTAGAGTAATTATAAATAGTATTCGAATATGTCGTGTTTCTGGTAAATAAAGTTGTGTTTAATGGGTGATTCTAACAGCAAAGCATAAGTAGATTTAAAAATAATCTAGAAATGTTGAAGTCGGTCATCAAGTTTTTGAAACCTCAATCTCTCAAGTAGTTCTTACTTTGTTACTTTATGTTCAAAATATTTACAAATAAAATTGCATCCACAAATACTTTAATAAAACCACTATATCCCCATCTTTTAAAAATCCTGCAAGTTGTTACATAGTGTTTTCTCATGTGACATGTTGAGTACGGTTGGTTATATTCAGTCTTGCTTATTTTCCACCAAAATAGATATTAGAAGAAGAAATGATGTTACAGTTTTCGTATTAGGGTTACAATCGCATTTAAGCGTTCCTGTGGAGATTTTCTTCGATTCTTCTAAATATAAGTTAAGTTTTGAGCTTGAACGTCCGTATAGTTACTAAAGTTGATCATTAAGTCTTATTTTGATCAAGTTAACCTATTTTAAATATTTGTAAGTAGCTATATTGCTCTTTTTATTCATAATTAAACTCTTAAACTGTTACGAAATATACCACGATCAGGGGCGTAGCCACCGGGGGGCTTAGTGAGGCTTGAGCCTCACCTCCTCCGGTGGCAACTTTGTACATAGTAAAAATATAAAAATAGAGAGAAATAAAGAGAGAGATTAACAAACCCAAAGAGAAGTTAACTCTCATTGATGGGAATGTTAACAACAAGCATGAAATTAAAGAAGAGGAGGAGGAGAAGAAGTGAAAATCATAAAATTAAGAAGTGAAATCATAAAATTAAAAAAAGAGCTAATCAATCAATTAAAGAAAGAAAGTGAAATAATATATGCCTTTACTATTATAAAAGAAGGAGTTGGTGGTTGGTCCGGCCTCTCCCACCCCTTCTCACAAAAGACAGCGCTGACATGTGGTCTCAAAAGACCTGCACCGAATCTTCCCACCTTCCCATCAAAATATCTTTCTTTCCATGATTTAGCGGTCAAGGTGGATTTCATCTAGGCGCATTGTAGAGTACATCTTGTATTTTCATCCGATGCTTAATCTTGTACTAGCTGAATGCTCGTTGCTACGGATTTTAAAATTTTATCATACTATATGTTCTGAAACTAACGGGTGATACAATTTTTTAGAACATGCATACAAATATGTTCTAATTTTTTTTAAATTCGTAGCAATGCACGGGCATTCAGCTAGTAAATCATAAAATGAAAGAAGAAGAGGAGGAGGATGAAGAGTAGTGAAAATCATAAAATTAAAGAAGAAATAATCACTCAAAGAAAAAAGAAGAAAGAAAGTGAAATATATATGAATCTTCTTGAGTCCGAGGATGACGATGGAGAAATCGATAAACTTTTAGTTGATCTTCTCCCTCCGCCGTCGCTCCGTGATGATGTGGTCCTGCAAATGGAGAGCTCGATGAACCTCTAGTTGATCTTCTTCCTCTGCCGCCGTTCCGTGATGATGTGGTTCTGCACGTGCCCCGAAGGCACCGCCGCCACCGAGCCCCCCACTCATGGCGCTTTCTATTATCGAAGTATCTATTTTCTATTTCTCTATTTTTTATTGTTTGTCTCCATCCAATTTATAATTTCTATATGAATTTAAAATTTTATAAGAGTAAAAGACTAATTTTGTGTCAACTTAGTTTAGACTTATAAATAATTCAACACATCCTCAATTTCATTTCTAGCTTCGCCACTGATCACGATCCTATTCTCGGAAATGGGCTTGGTACACTATCTTAGTTAATCACGACCAATTTGCCAACTCGACCGTGCTGTGCAGTTGAACCGATTTGTACGGACTCCGAAGGTGTACAAGTCGTACCTCTACTACGAGAAGACTTGAAGTCGCTGGATGCCGTGGCAGGGTTCCACGCTTGATTGTGTAAATTGTATGGTACACTATCTGAAGTCGTACCCCTACTGCTATCTGAAGTCGTACCCCTATTGCTATCGTTTTTTGCTATGGAGTTTTAAGTCTGTCAGAGAAAACTAGAGTACTATCGTTTTTTACATCACCATTTGTCATTCATGTCATCTTTGCTAATGTCAGTCTCGATCAATGATCAACCGACCTATCCTTACCAGAGAGCAGTACATCATTAATCAGCGTCTCGAGATTAGCCAACGACCGTCCCCTTGACCGAACAGCAGCCTCCTTCCACTCCGCCGCCGCCCACCTCATCTCCTTCCCCTTCTCCCCTCCCATCGCCTCCCTTATCCTCCCATCCACCGCGTCTCGCCGCACGTTGTCGCCGACCTCCATGGCCACGCCCCACTCAACGCACTTGTACCGGCAGTTGGTCTGCTGCTCGAAGAAGAACGGCCAGCACAGCATTGGCACCCCGCCGCACAGGCTCTCCAGGCTCGAGTTCCACCCGCTGTGCGTCAGGAACACGCCGACCGCCTCGTGCCGCAGCACGGCCTGCTGCTCGCACCAGCTCGCCAGGAGGCCCCTGCTCTTCGTCGCCTCCAGGAACTCGGGAGGCAGCAAGGCGGTCTCGCTCTTTACGATGTCCGGCCTAACGATCCATAGGAAGTCGTAGCCGCTGTTGGCCAGCCCCCACGCGAACTCCACCAGTTCCTGGTTGCTCATGACGGTCACGCTCCCGTAGTTCACGTACACCACGGACCGGGGCTTCTTGCCGTCGAGCCACTCAAGGCAGGCGTGGTCTTCTTTCCAAAGGCTGGAGTTCACCGTGTCGAGGGGGCCCCTGGGGACGATTTGCTCGGTGAGGAACACGAGCGGGCCGATGGTGTAGATGGCTGGTATGATGGCGCGCATGGCGTCGAGCGCCGGCTGCTCGAGCTCGTCGAAGGTGTTGATGATGACGGCGTCCGCGGCCTCGGTGCGCTCCACCTCGTGTAATTGGAAGGTCAGCAGGGTGTCGTTGGGGTCCGTCGTGCGAAGGAGGCTCGGGAAGTCTTTGAGCCGCATGTGCTTGCTCAACCCGGGCGCCCAGTCCACCGGCATGTCCATGAACCCGTTCGTCAACTGCTCTTCATCTGTTCTCCACTCAAAGCTTGTTAGAGATTGAGATTTGACACCATATTGCAAGTCAAAATTCTAGGACAGAGCATACCTTTAAAGGGGATAAGGCCCATGTCAATGAGGGGGCGGAAGTTGCGGTAGCCCATGTAGCCGCAGGCGCTGGCCGTCCAGAACAGCGCGCCCGGCACGCCGAGCTCCTTCGCGGCGTCCACGCTGAAGCTCATGAGGTTGTCCGCCACGACGCACGTGACCGGCGGCACACCAGCCGAGCGGTTGAGGTCGGAGAGCAGGTTCTTGAAGTGGGGAAGGCAGGTGACCATGGTCGAATAGGAGAGGGACGGCGGGTCCTGCGTGGCGTCGGCGTCGGACGGGGGCAGGCCGTCGGGGATGGTGGCGAAGCGGAAGCCCGGGAGGCCCGCGACGGCGTCGGCGCCTCGAGAGCGGATGAGGCGGCGGTGGTTGTACTCGGTGCTGACGAAGGTGACGTGGAAGCCCTTGCTGTAGAGGACCTTGGCCAGCTGCATCATCGGCGTGATGTGCCCCTGCGCCGGGAACGGCAGGCACACCGCGTGCGGCTTCTCGCCGGGTGGAATAGCAGCGCTCATCTCTGCTCTGCTTCTGGGAACGAAGGGTATCGAATCGTTTGTAAACGAGTCTGGTTCCAAATGCTTTCTAGATTGATTCTGCTTGTGCCATATACCATTTCCGTACGAGCATCACTACCAGTTCAAGGCGGTCAGTTCAAGGCAGCGACCCCACTCATTCTTATCCATCCAAGTCACTCATCCTCATCCATCCAACCATCTCTCTCCCTCCTTATCAAGCCAAGCACACAACGAGCGCAGGTTATGCCTGCCTACGTGAGCGTCGCCATGGCACCCCGTCAGAATTTAATTAACCAGTGTTCCTCGTTAGAGCTGTTAGTATGTATGTGCATGTGCATGTTTACTGCTTCAGTCTTGCACGTAGTTGTATGTAGGGCAACTGGCCAGGCGCACGTCTGTTGTGCATGGTGAGTTCATGGCGCAAGAACCGGTCTTGTTCTGTTAGCAGGCCAGGTGTTGAGTGTGTGCGTAGAGTATGCATTAGTCTTTGCAATCAGTTTCACTTGAGAATTAGATAATAACAGAAGCAAGAAAAAGCGGTGCAGCAGTTGAGCACCACATGTTGTCACCCTGTGCTTTCGTTCCCATCTCCGGTGTACTGTTCTTCTGAGTGTGTGTATCCACAGTGCCCCGTGAGTACTTTGAGCCAATATTTGGTATCAGAGTGTAGGCAGCGAAGAGGATGGGTGATAACTCGCCAGAGAAGAAGACACCATCAAAGGCACCAGTGATCGGACACAAGACGTCGTCATCCGGAAAATAACTGGCGAGAGGAGGTGAAGTGCCGATTCAGTACCCTGTGCTTACTGACACCAACTATGGCCTATGGGCCGTGAAGATGAAGATCCTCTTGCACTTGTTGGGAGTGAAGGTGGCAGTCAAGGGCGATGTTGTGGTCGAAGAAGAGAAAGACCAAGGAGCCCTGGCTGCAATTTCTCAAGCAGTGCCGGATGTTGTGATGATGGCCACCGTGGAGAAGGAAATGGTAAAGGAGGATTGGGAAGCACACAAGGAAATACGAGCTGGGGAGGATCGAGTCAAGAAAGTAAAAGCACAAACATTGAAATGACAATTTGACAGGCTATACATGGAAGACAACAAAACCATCATTGGTTTCTCCCAGAAACTCACCACGATGATAGGTGAGATGCGGTCGTTAGGTGGCGATGTCAAGGAAGGTGTTGTAGTGGAGAAGCTATTCAGTGCTATCCCAGACAAGTTCCTTCCATCATCGGCACCATCGAGCAGTGGAGAGATCTATCATTGATGACGATGACAGAAGCCATCGGACGCCTGAGGGCGTTCAAGGAGAGTCTGAAGGGGTGACGACATCGCAAGGAAGAAGGGGGGCAGCTAATGCTCTTGTGTGCACAATGGGAGGCACTGTCTGTGAAAGAAAAAAAGGGGGGTGAAGGCTCTAGCAGTGGTGCGAAGAAGGGCAACGAACGTGACAGCTCCGCAGGCATGGCCATGGTAAGGCAGTGGGCGCGGCGATGACGCCAAGAGGAAGCCACATCGAAAGTTTGACAAATCCAAAATCAAGTGTTTCAATTGTTCAGATTATGGGCATTTTCCATCTGAGTGCACGAAGCCAAAGAAAGAGAAGGCTCATAATGCAGAGAGGCAAAGAGATGATGAGCCTGCACTGCTGATGATTGAATAATGCATATTGAAACATGCGAGCTATTAAAGATACTTGAGCACAGTGCGTGGTCATGCTCAATGAAGAAAGCATCAAGCCCAAGCTGGGAGGCAGAGAAGATTGGTTCAGCAATATGTGGTATTTAGACACAGGAGCTAGCAACTATATGATTAGCAGGAAAGGCATGTTCACTAACATGGACACATCAGTGAAGGGTTCGATCAAGTTTGGCGATGGTTCCATAGTTGAGATACACGGACGTGGATCTGTTCTCCTTCAAGGTGTGTTAGAAGAGCACAAAGTATTGACTATTGTGTACTAGATCCCATGTCTTTGTGGTAACATTATTAGTCTTGGTCAGCTTGATGAGCTTGGTTGTAAGATGGTGCTAGAAGATGGCAACCTAAGCATATATGATGAAGAGAGAATGTTGCTGGCCAGAGTAAAGAAGTCATGAAATCAACTGTATGCCCTTCAGTTGAACCGCACCCAGCCGATCTGTCTCATGGCAAAATATGAAGAAAAGGAGTGCATATGGAATGCACGGTATGGGCATATAATTTTTTGTGCTTTGGAGAACCTGTCGTAGATGGAGATAGTGGAAGGCCTACCTTGCATTAAGCACTTGGAGAAGCTTTGCGAGGTGTGTTTGGTGGGCAAGTAGTACCGCAGTTTGTTTCCGCGTGCGTCCACCTACTGTGCCGACAAACCACTCGAGCTTGTGCATGCAGCTTTGTATGGTCCAATTAGTCTACCAACTCTTGCAGGCAATAAGTATTTCTTACTTGTAGTTGATGATTACTCATGCTTCATGTGGGTGGTGTTGATCAAAAGTAAATACGAGGCATTGATGGCCTTTAAGAAGATCAAGGAAAGAGTTGAGGTGGACAACAAAATAAAAGCACTTCGCACGGACCATGGAGGCAAGTTCACGTCCCAAGAGTTCATTTTGTTATGTGAGGAGCAGGGGTGAAGCGTTTTCTCACAGTGCCTTACTCATCGTAGCAGAACATCGTGGCAGAATGGTGAAATAAAACCATAGTCAGTGCGGTGAGGTGTTTGGTCAAGAACAAGAAGGTTCCCAGGAGGTTTTGGGGGAGGCCGTATCGACGATAGTGTACCTCCTGAATCGAGCGCCAACCCGAAGCATCGAGGTGAAGACCCCGTATGAGGCTTGGTATTGAAGGAAACCCAAAGTGCACCATCTTTGCGTGTTCGGCTACGTTGTGCATGTAAAGGTAGTGACCCCACATCTCAAGAAACTTGAAGATGTAGTGTCCTGTAATATCCTCGAACGTCGTTCTGCAGAAGTTTTAAAACAATCGCGATTCACGGTTTTCGATGAAATCGCGGGAAGAAAAAAATATGAATTGTAGAACATTGTAAAATAAATTAAATAAATTAAAATAATTAATTTGGATATTTTGGGCTGTCCGGAGGGGTGGGCCAGCCGCTTTGGTAGTGGTAGAGGATGATGTTTAAAGTAGTTAAACAAGATTTATTTGCTAATACTTTACCGTCATTGATAATGTTTTGAGGTTGAGGATCTAAATATTGTTAATTGTGAAAGATTTAATATTGATGATTAATCTATTGTGGTTATGGAAGATTAAATGTTTCTTTTGCATTTAATAGAGGATAAAAAGACTGCATTCATATGCCAATTAAATCTGAAATTAAAGAGATATTATTCATAGAAGTTTATGGTGATTTAATAATTGTGAACATGAATTGTAGTTGTGGTTGTATGGAATTATAAATGATAATGTATAATTGTTTGTAGTTTGAATAGCTTGTTAAATTGTTTGCTTGCTGAGATTTTTATCTCACCCTTGTTTCCCCCTCCCTACAGGTGGACTTTGAGCATGCATTGGGAAGGGTAGAGCAGCACCACTTTGATGCACATGGTTTTTGTTTTAATGCTGAAATAAAGTCGAAAGAACTCTAGTCTTTGCTTATCTATCTTGTAGAGAATTGTTTCATCTTATTAATGTTAATTTGGAACCGTTCCTTTAGTTATTATTGTTTAAGTTGATTATGAATATTAAATTGTTCTCATTGTTCTGTTATTTCCTAGATGTTATGCTTCCTCTTATATTATCCTGTGAATTAAATGTTGCCAGTTTAATTTATCTTGTAAATTGGCTAGTTGTAGAGCAGTTTTAGTAGCATCCCAGGGTATTGTGGATCCTGGGGTGTTACAGTCTCAATTGTACTTGTTGCTTATGAACCTAGTTCAAAAGCATACATGTTCTATAACCCAAGCACTAACAAATTACTAGTGAGCCGTGATGTGGTCTTTGAGGAAGGAAGAGAGTGGAGTTGGGACCAGGTAGTGGGAGGAGAAATGAATGAGCCTGGTGGCACTTTCTTGGTGGATTAGGCCACTAACCATGGTGCAGAAAAAGGATCTGGCCTCGCCAGCATGGGAAGAAACCATTGGTGCACCACTTGCTACACTTCTCGCCCTCCTTGGGCATGAAGGACAAGGCGCACTAGCACCTACTGTAGGGGCTTGCTTCAAACTTCATAATGCACAATCTCATCGAGGAGCACTGAATGCTGAGTATCTCTCCCCTCTATCAAGGCTGGATCCCATCCTTCATGGAGGGGAAAACTTGGTGCTCAGGATGAGGCTCATGAGCGACACTACGCTTGGGGAGGCGAGAATGTCATCGTTTCCCATAAAAAAAATTGGCGCTTAGGGAAAGGCTCACGAGTGGCACTTCACTTGGGGACGTGAGAACGTCATTGTTTCCCATCGGAAAAAACTTGGTGCTCAAGACGAAACTCACGAGCGGCACTTCACTTGGGCAGGCAAGAACGCCACCGTCTCTCATCGAAAAAACTTGGCGCTCGAGATGAGGCTCACGAGTGGTACTTCGCTTCGGGAGACGAGAATGCCACCATTTCCCAACAAAAAAACTTGACACTTGGGACGAGGCTCATGACCGGCTACTTCACTTGAGGAGGCGAGAACGCCATTGTCCCCCACTAGAAAAAACTTGGTGCTTGAGGTGAAGCTCATGAGTGTAGTTTACTCAGGGAGGCGAGAACGTCAACGTCTCCCATCAGAAAAAACTTGGCGCTAGGGATGTTAGGTGACTCGACCCCTGAAGGGCGAGTCATCGCAATCTCGACCCCATAGGAGGAGTAAACTCAACCCTAAAGGGGGAGAACTAGCTTGACCCTAGGGAGAAGTAGCATGACCCAGAGAGGGAGAAAGCTTGACCCAGAGGGGAGAAATGGCTTGAGCCTAAAGGGTGAGAAAACTTGACCCCAAAGGGGAGAAATGGCTTATGCCAGACGGGGAGTAAGCTTGACCCTAAAGGGGAGAAGTAGCTTGACCCCAGAGGGGGGGGGGTAAATAGCTCAGCTCTAGAGGGGAGAAATCTCGACCCCCGAGGGAAAGAAGTAGCTCGACCCAGAGAGGGACAAGTCGTCGACTCGACCTCAGAGGGTGGGTGTAAGACGGTGAAGACTCAACCCCAGAGGGTGAGTGGTCGTCGACCCAACCCTGGAGGGTGGGTGTAGGGCAGTGAAGACTTAACCCTAGAGGGTGAGTAGTCATCGACCTAACCCCGGAGGGTGGGTAACCCCACACCTTTCCTCTCGGCCAAATCCAAGAAAAGGCTCAAGGAAACCGCACAGGGAAACCCTAGAACGGCGATTTGCGCTCCTCAGCCAACGACGACAGGAGAGAACCTGGCCGACGGCTCTCAAGACTCAAGATCGAAGAACAACTGAGAGAGATTTGTGATCGGAGAGGGGAGAACTTACTGCTGCCTTAGGTCACCACAGAGAGGAGAGACGCCATACATAGGGGAGTGGGGCGGAGGCCACCGGGCTGCAGCCACGGATGGCACCAAAGCGCCCGCGCCGGTGACGCCTCCATCGTCCCCGCCGCTAGACTCGGTCGCCTCGGACAACGCGAACGACACCGCTTCACCCGCACGCGAGATGCCAGGCGGGTGCGAACGCGCACGCTCACGGGAATGGGAGGAGACGCGATCTCCTCCCCTTATCTCTTCGGCCGACCCACTGACAGGTGGGCCCCATCTCTTTCTCTCTTTTCAATTTGGAAATTACCCAAATGCCCTTGTAGAAACCAACAAATTTCACCGTCACTACAAGCATCATAAGTGATGAAACCATCGTCACTATTTTAAATCTATTTGTGATGCAGTATATTGTCTCTAATATACTAATTATATGTGATACTTTTTAACATCCCTAATGAAACATGGTTGTTTTTTGTGGAACGAAAATTCATCACTGTGTTAGTTGTGACTTGAGTATTAGCGATGACCAGTGACGAACGGAAAAATGACCACTAGCACTCATTTGTGATGAAACTTTTCTCCACAAAACCGATCTCCCTTGCGTTGAGTTGCCCCGTAGAAAGGCTATCTTATCCCAGCTTCACGGAGTCCATAAGGCATGCGGACCTTGTTTAGTGTAATATGCTACAATGTCTATGACCTTTGTGGGTGCTAAGGTGGACCCCATATGGTAATAAAAAAATCAAGAAATCCTGATTTCGCACGTGCACGATTTTGTTTAAGCGCACGCACACCATTGAAAGCCGTCGGATTAGAGCAAACTAAGAGTAGAACATCGCATGAAGATTGAAGAGCTAGAAAGTACCGACACGTGTCCCGTTGAGCCACGCGGGGGCCGCATGCACGAGGGTGTATAATGGTGCTCACTCCATGCTATACTACTCCCTCATCCATAATGCTGCGGGCCTTACCCCCGCTACTGGCTCTTGGCTAATACAATGGGCATGTTTCTGTTTTATGTATACCTTCAGTGCCAAATAGTCTTATTTTTGTAAGAAAATACTAGTGTGTCGGCCATGTTTGTTACTACAGTATTTGCGAGACCAAACCACAAGTTGCAATCCTTGTCTTTTTTTATCATTTAAGTTGAACTTTTGTACAAAATTTTACTTTTAGGTAAATCATGACTTTTGATTCCAAATTACAATCTTGCTTAAAAATTATGCTCATTTTGCTTCTATATGTAGCTCAACTTGCTTCGAATTTATACCGACTTGCTCTCAAATTTATGCTGACTTTGTTCCCAAATTTAAACTAATTTGAATTTCTGGACAAAATTTGCTTGAGGTAAATCTTGACTTTGCATTCAAATTTATGACCTTGTTTGCAAATTATACTTATTTTATTTTCATGTGTATCGCAAGTCGCTTTCAAATTTATAGCAACTTACTCCTAAATTTAAAATTTATGCTGACTTTGTTTCCAAATTTAAACTGATTTGAATTTTTGTGCAAAATTAGATTTAGATAAATCATGACTTTGATTCCAAATTTATTACCTTGCTCGAAAACTATACTTATTTTGCTTTTATGTGTATTTCAACTTGTTTTCGAATTTATACCGATTTACTCTCCTAGAAAAATTGACAGTTGCATAATAGCAATATTATGGCCCGGTGAAAGTAAGAGGAGCGGCGCATTGACAGGCGAGCCTCGATGAACCATATGTGCGCATGGAATGTATGGAGAAAAACAATCGTGTTTCTTGGACGAGAAGGACGTGGTGCATGGACAGAAAATGCAAAGTCTTTGTCTCCTTCCTCTACCACCCATCCATCCGGTCCCTCTTTCACCATCGCTCAATTCCTCTACACCATCCGATGCCCTCCTACTTGCTACTCCACCTCCCCTCTTCTCCACCGCGCCGCCCATCTTTTCCCTCTCTTCTTCCTTCGCATCGGAGCGCAACAACTCAGAGGCGTGGAAGCAGCTCCCGACAGACGGATTCAAAGACGGCACGTCTTCTCTACGCGGGATCCAGCTACGGCGGCTCTCCTCCATCTCCCGATAGCCAGATCCGACTGTGGTGGCTCTTTCCCATTCCCGGCCAAGCCCGCGAATGCATCTCCGCTGAGCCAATGGCGAAGGTAGGCGAAGATCCGACGGCAGCGGCCGTCCCTAGCCTCCCAACGACTAGTGGCAACGCTCCACCCCCCGTCGGATCCGAAGGCGACATTCCTACCCCCGTGGCCAAATCCGGTGGTGGCACGCCAGCACCCTCTCGCTCGATGGCGGCAAAAACAGCCACTCGTGTGTCACCGTGTATGCAGCTATATGTTTGTGCCATTTTTTATTCCTTAAGACCGGGTCACAAGCATAGAATGGATTCCATGATTTTTGTTGTTGTTGCTTGGTGTCCATCTCCCCTCTACAGGAGCAGAGGCGGGGCCACACCCCGGATAGAGTAGGCTTCAGTCTGGGGTGTGGAAAAATATCTAGTGTACAGCCTGGTTAAATTCAGTTCAGCCTGGGTAATATTTTTATGATCCAACCCAGATAGCCTAAATCATTCCACCATTGAACCCGAGGCGTAACTAAATCCTGTCTCTGCAACTATACAGGAGCAACCCCAAGTGTTCTCTCTCCTCCTTAGAACCTATTTATAGAGCACATTATAGATGCCCTAACTGCATATGCACGTTCACATGATACATACCCACTTCAGGAAATTAAAATAACAGTAGTACTCCACTATAGAAATTTGCTTCACACTCCCTAGCAAAGTTGGTTCCTGCTCTTGCATTGACACGAAAAATTCTTAGTTTCTTCTTTATGCCTCAATTTGTACTTACCATATGTCCTGCATGGTCTGTAGTTAACACTTAATTACTCCGTACTACACTGAGTCACGGAGTGCTGAAAAACACGACTCCATCACACCGGCAACCAAAAGCAAAATTGAAAACATTATTTCCATTAAGTCTTCGGACAAAAATGAATTCATGGATTTGCATGGTTCCTATAATTTCTTCAGTAAAGAGAGGTTTTGTTGCACAAGAATTATTTGGACGCATATATTACTCAGTGTTTTCACCCAAAATATGAGTGTTTCGGCTACATAAAAAAAGAAGATGCATGAGGAGTTGCATGCCTTTGTGTTTAGGAAATGCAATGGGTTTCCAGAGTTTCGTCTAGGAAATGCAATGGGTTTCCAGAGTTTTCGTTTAGGAAAATGCAATGGGGTTCCGGAACCTATGCTATCACAAATTTCGCTCTTGATCGCTAGAATACGAGGGTGTTTAAGTTTATTGTTTTGAAATTTTCGATTGTACTCCAGCATATTAAAATCATTGTGATGTAAGGGTTCGAGATATTGGGTGCCAGCAACCCATATATTGCCCACTAAAATTGCTCTATCGGATGATCTTTACTGGTCGGTTTCACTCGAGCCCCTTGTGCATTTCCCTTTTGTTAACGTATGCCCGTAGTTTAGGCCCATTTGAAAGATGAAAATTGAACTGTATTCTGTAAACTATTTTCCGTTTTAGGTGGGGTAGCGTTCCTTGTATTCGATCGACACAGCCCCTGCTTCCCCGAGCGGCCGTACTTGAGTGGATAACGCAGGCAGCGCCACCCCCCTTCCTCCACCAAATCCCAAACACCGGCACCGCCGCGATGCTCCCGCCTCCGCCTTCCACCGCAACCTATCCCGCCAGCGGCAGCGGCGTGGAGTTCCGCCGCAAGCTCCACTTCATCTCGGCCGAGCTCCACCTCGACCCGTTCCCGCTCCTCGCCCTCCACCCCGCGCTCCGCTCCGCGCCGCTGCCTCTCCTCCACGCCTCGCTCCGCCGCCTCCTTTCCCACGGCCTCTCCGCTCGCGACGCCGCCCGCGTCTTCTCCGCCTTCCCCTCCCTCCTCACCTCCCCTCCCGAGGAGCCCCTCCGCTTCCTCTCCGCCGCCGCGCCGCTCCCGCCCCCGCTCCTCCGCGCCGCCGTCGTCCGGTCCCCGCGCCTCCTCGCGGCCTCCGTCCCCGACACGCTCCGCCCCGCGCTGCACTTCCTCCGCCGCCGCGTCTCCCTCCGCCGGAGACCCCTCCCTCTTGCCGCCGCCCTGCTCCTCGCCTTCTCCGTCGATCGCACCCTCCTCCCTAAGCTCCTGTTCCTCCGCGACGCCACCGGGCTCCCCGACCCCGCCGTCTGCGCTGTCCTCAGACGCGCGCCCGCCATCCTCTCCTACGGGATCGAGACCAACCTCACGCCCAAGCTCCAGTTCCTCGTCGACCGCATTGGGAGGGACCCCGCCGCTGAGCTCGCCGAGTTCCCGCACTACTTTGCCTTCAGCTTGGAGGGGAGGATAAGGCCGAGGCACGAGGCGTTGAGGGAGAGGGGCGTTGAGATGTCGCTCAAGGATATGCTCACGAGTAGCGACGACGATTTCAGGGAGCGGCTGCTCGATGCGGCGCTCTCGGCCACTAAGGAGAGGATGTGAGCTTGCACTCAGAAGCAGGGTATATATGGTATCTGCACTTGCCTGGTTAGTGGTTACGAAAATGGCAGTGCTTTGAGTTCGTATTCGATCAAGAAGATTACCATCCAGTGCGACGGATGGCATCAGCAACAATTTGAAGCACAGTTTGAGTTTCATGTGTTATTTCAGGTTAAGCCTTAAGGGCAAGGCTGAGATATACATGAAGCTATCAAGGAGCGAGGCATGGAGATGTAGTCTGATGAGATCCCTTAATGGATGATCATTTTATATTGCATAAGCATCATTACGGGGAGTAAAAAAAAGAAGAGTTCACAGTGACATGAACAATGATGCTGCCGCTAAGGTAATGATGGGGGTTACATTTCACCTCCTAGCCTTGGAGGAAGGATGGGGCCGAGGCTTGAGCTGTTGGAATTGAGGGAAGTTTGGCATTTTGATGGCGGAGCCGTGGGATCTCTGTAAGATAGGTGCGTGGTAATCAACCAGAAGAGTTTAGTGATGCGTTTTGCATTGTTTTTTTATGTGCAAATGCTTTTATGGAGTGGCATGAATTTTTGCGGTTAATATGGATAGAACAACTTGACTTTGCTGTTGTTTGTTATCATGAAGGGTTTTCATGGGATCTGGTGAATGGAATTGTTGCTCGATTCACTTTTGGTGTTGTATAGTTGGAAAATCTGAATGGGGAATACTTGATTATGTTTGTCAAACAACATCTCTTTTCTGAGTCAGCCACATTTGTATGTCAGTTGTTAGGGGTGATATTTACCTTGTTCCCTCATCTCTCTCATTTGTCACTTGTCAGAGGACTACTATGCTGGAGATTATCATTGCACTTTGGTGGGAACTTGTGCCCTTGGACTGTTTCTGATGATCGGATTCAACATCTTCCCTTCTATACCAAATTACCTAGGTATGTGTATGCTAGTAGCATACACCTTGAGTGGATCCCCACGAAGTTAAAAGCAACAAAATAGGGCAATGATTTTCTTCCAATTGTTACCACAAAAAAATGGTTGCTCTAGCATTGAGAACAAGCTGAGATGAGGAGAATGAACTGCATTCATGTAAATTCGTCCATATTTACAATAGTATGGGACACTACCTATATCTTACATGTTAAGGCTTCCTTTCAGGGACAAAAAAGATGGTAAGAATTCTTTGTCAGTAATGGCAAGTTGGCAACAGATAGCATCACAAAATTCTAGCCAACAAGTTCCTACTCTTGCCATGCTCATTGCAGCATCAATGAGTGGCCTGGTAAGCCATAAAAAAGCAATGCTCAAGGCATGAAAATTCCTTCTGCATAAGTTAATTGCAGCATGTTGCTTGATTTGTTCTTAGGAGCTTTTCCCACATACATAGCATATGCCTTGGTTCTTGGTAGTGAGCAACAATGTACCCATCCTTGCAGCCACCAGTGTGAATTCTTTCATCTGTTTTATATTTGACAGGCAATCCACCCTTCTTCATTTCATTAACCCATATGCCCATTGCTACATCTTCTAGTTTGAACATCTGCAAAAACAAAAAGGTGTGGAACTGTAGATTACATCTGGTTTAGTTCTCCTAATCTGGCCTCTGGTAGCAGAGAAGATCAGGTAATATGAAGCTAGACACTTAGGTAGAATAGAAATCATTTGCTATGAGCTTGTGGGGCTGCAGGCTGGACTAGATCAGCACTTACTGTGATTTTTTATCAAAGCTTTTAGTTAAACAGCAAACTGAAATGTGGGTAGGTTGACTTCACTTATCTAGGAATACTTTTGATTACTTGTTTATAGCTTGTGTGCCTCTTAAGCTATCTTTTTGTTTAGTAGGGATAGCGCAGTTATTTTGGCTACCTAAACAAATGCACCTCAAGCATGGTTGTCACGGCGGAGTCGGCGACCACGGCGAGCGAGAGGCGCCTGGACGCCTAGGCGACGTCCAGGCGACGCCAGACGAGCGCCATATCCAGGCAGCATCGGTATGTATTCCACTCGTATATGAAGCCATCGCTCTCCCGTGCCCTCTCCGCCTCATACCCCCTCATACTGACCCTCCGCCTCCTCTCTCTCTCGTCTCTCCCGACTCTCTCGACCTCTCCGCCTCCTCTCCCCGTCGCCGCTTCTCCGCCTCCTCTCCCGCCGCTTCTCCGCCTCTCTCCCGCCGCCGCTTCTCCGCCTCCTCTCCCCCGCCGCTTCTCCGCCTCTCTCCCCGCCTTCTCCTCACTTCCTCCCCACCGCCTCCGGCTCCCGCCACCTCCCGCTCTCCCGGCGCCTCCCTCGACACCTCCCCCGCCGCGTCCCCGTCGCCTCCCTCCCTCGGCGGGCGGGAGGGAGCGCAGCAGCCGAGCGCGGCCGAGAGGAGAGGAGCGGACGGCGTACCTGACCAAGGCGAGGCGATCCTCCCCGGCGCCTGGACGCCAAGGCGTCGCCTAGGCGACGCCGTGACAAGCATGACCTCAAGATGACTGGTTTGTTTGTGGCTCGAGGGATCTTTCGTAAGCTAGTTTTCATTCAGCATGCATAGCACAGAGCCAAAGATTATTTTGCCACCTATATCGAAATACCTTTAAACGGCTTGTTTTATACCAAGTTTTGATTGCCTTTGCAATGTCTTGTGAGACCACATATCCTGGTCCATGAGCCCATGGTGGGTATTTCTCTTCAGGCCATTCCTGCAGAACACGTCAGAAATCTTAGCGCTTCTGTTTCTTGACGATCTAAAAAATAACTCATATATGCCCCCCTTGTGTTTCTCTTAGCATAGCGATAAGTTGCAAATTAACCTGCATAAATGCCCTTGGACAGTTTATAGTTTATGTTGCTGACTTTGGAATTCAGATTGAAAAGGTTTGCAATAATTGATGTTTTACTTTTTCAGGCAGGACCACAGGGGGTTAGGACTTTGATGGTAGCGAACCCTTTCCTGTGGAGACATTACCTCTGGGCTTATGTACCATTTGCTTTCAGGGTTTCTGTGAGGACCTGAGTCAGAATTGATGCGACCATAAAGTAGCCCATGACTGACATTCAGTTGTTTTACTGAGGAGTTGATCTCGTCTACACGGACAAAAGCATCATCATCTGTTTTCATCAGATACTTGGCTGATACAGCACTGGTCTGTTCAAATAAATCACAGTCAAGCACAGAAAAACACAGGAAATGGAAAGTGGGGAAGCATAAATTAGTTGTGGTTAAACATCATTGTTTACCCCATAGATGCATATTGCCAGTGTCTTCCATGTTATCAAGCTGTAGTAATCAACAAATGGCAACAACTGAATGTCACCGTATGTGTGTGCCTCATTCCAGAGTTCCTTATTTACCACCAGGTTTGTATGCTTTTAAAGAAAAAAAATAACTTTAGTGTTGGAAGTCTGGTAGGCAACTGTCATAATATGTGAAATTTGCAAAACAGAAGCAGTAAAAAGCACTTTGAAACCCTCGTCAGTTCATTGTATTACTTATCTTCTTAGTTTTTTACCAGGCCAACGAAAAACCGGACTGCTACTGCTCCTTTCCGCACAGCATCATATTGCATCCATGTCCTTCGAATCACCATCCTACGCTTGAAGTTGTTTGCTGTTGAAAAGATGCCAATCAGAAGGTTGACATCTTTGCCGACTGGAATAGGTGATGACTTCAACATTTCAAGATTGAAGCTGTTCTCCAAGTCTTCAGATGTGGGCAAGCCACTTGCAATTGAACTTACTAGCTTGAAATCACCGGAAATCCTTACTTCAGTAACAAACCAAGGCTCCAAGCCCTAAGAACAGCAGAGCCAACTGTGAGGATTTAAGTTACATCAGATTTATTTCATAGTCCACATGGAAGAAGGTTACCGCTCTATATGCAAATGAAGTAATATGTTTTCCATCAACTGTCATATGGATCCCCTCCAATCCTATCCGGAGAGTTGTGATAGCAAGGTATCCCTGCTTAAATGGAAAATATGTGCTTGGTTGGCCACCTTTCTTTGCACTCAGATGGGATTTTGAGTTCATTATGCTCTTTTCCTCTCTACCCACCATAGAATTACATCGCTCCAAATCATCAACTGAAAGATGTCAGATAAGTAGTGTGAACAGGCACCACAATAATAAGCAATAAAGAAGCAAGTTTGAAGTACCTTCAGTTGCATTGTTAGAGTTACTGCATGGGCAGCGATCCTCATAACCCCAGCCATTACTTGCAGTGAAGGCATTCTGCACTATGACTGGACCTTCAGTAAGTTTATCGCCAGTTAGACGGACATTGTAGCGCAGTACAATGGGTAGTTCAGATTCACCTGGAAGTGCCGTCCCGACAAGATCAATCCAGAAGTTACCCGAGAGGCTACCAGGAGTGCCTATAATAGTTACTGAAGAACCTACAATCAGCCCACAAGGTACGTCGATGGTAGCAGCACCACTCTCCAACTTGGAAGCGTCCATTCTGCGAATCGAGTATGGACATAGCCTCTCTTTTTTACTCTGCGGAGAACTGGTATTTTGAACTGATATTGTCAGGTTTTCCCATGCAACTCTAGCATCTTTGATCGCCTCATTCGCATGAGGGAGGCCATTGGAGATGTTGGCTAACTGCTTCATATGATTCCATGTATCTAGCCACTGAAATCCTTCAAGAGAGGAATTCCCCGAATCCGAGCTTTTTGAAGCTGAAGCATCTGCTGGTACTGCTATTACCTGAGTATTTTCCGGATTTTGAGCTACTGGTGCGTACACTGGGTTGCTCAACCATGCAAGGGGATTGGCATGGAGGATTTGATCCTGAGATGCCCCAGACGCTGGGCTGTTCACTATCAGATGTCGCACAATCAGCAGAGAGAACAGGGTGATCAGAACCGTGATGCCGAGTTGCTTTGTCATCCACATCTGTGATCTCGTTTCCTATGTGCCGTGGCAATCCGGGTATACCTGACTTCAATGGAAAACCGGCCCTTTAAGTCTATCCTAGCTTCTGGTCAAGGTCCAGCATAGCACCTGCCAACGCAATTGTTGTCACCTCTTTCTACAATGTTAAAATCCTGTTCAAATAGAATTGAAATACCTGTATCGAGTTGGTGATATTCCACAGCATGACAAGAACATAAAATACAAAGGAAATGAAGTGAGCCCTGTCTGTATTTTGTTCTTCATTGTAGTAGAAACTGAATTTTTTAACTTTTTGGGTAAAGATGCTACTCCGGAACCTCTTTTTTTTTCCAATTAAAATCTGAGCGTAGACTGGGGACAGTATTTGACTGCAAGAAGTTGCAGGCTATTTCTATGCATGACCATGTCAAATCCAATGGCCTTGTGCCCAATGTTCATGGTAGTTATCGAAAGATACGAGAATGCATCACCATGGAATCGCCAAGTATACCACCGTAGCAGATCAGGCGCCCCCAGTCAAAGTCCTGCATTTGTCGTCGTTTCACGCGGTCTTCGAACTTGTGGGCGGCGATCCTGACTCTCTCTTTTTGGTTTGCCTTTTTCCAATGAACGGGATGGCTATTCTCAAGTGGTGATCTTTGATTTGTTCTTCAAAACCAGAACCTGACTTCTGGTTTCTTGAGCAAAGTTATGAACTCCTAGCCTCCAAGACTTGCTTCTAGGCTCTAGCAAACTTAAACTGAAAAATGGATAATCTAAGCGGCGTTGGCCACCACCAAAATTATACCACTCTAAATAATGACGATGATGGCGATAAATGGAATAACCACCATGCATGCATGCTGTATCAACTATCAAGCAACTGCATCATTTTTGTGTTTCGAAAAAAAGGGACAACTGCTACGTCAAGCCAGTGATCGATCAAGCTCGCTGAAATGGACAAACAAGCCAAAGAAGTACTAGGATCATGCATGTCCATAGAGGTTAACGAGCTTCCTTTTGCGTCTAGCAAAGCAAATGGAGGGAGAGGGAGAGAGAGGCAGATAGAGAGAGAGAGAGAGAGAGAGAGAGAGAGAGAGAGAGAGAGAGAGAGAGAGAGATGGATGCATGAGATCGATGCTTACCTTACTACTTCAATCTTCAACTAGGGAGATGTGTGATCGTCCAGGAGAAGAGGGGACTAAGACGACGACGCCGACGAGGAGGAGCGCATAGCATATGCCTCCGAACGTGGAGTATTAACGGGCGAGAAAAACGAGAGGGAAGAAGTGGTGCAACCGGCCGGGGCAGGCGGGCAGGACGGGTTCTCGATCGCTTATAGTATTTTCTTTTCCTTCTTGGACAAAAGAACGATGACACGCCCGGCCAATGCTGTGCAGGCCCACTAATTAGCCCTTTGCCAAATACACGAGCACAAGCTTGCTTACTAGTCGGTTTATTCGCGCCGCTATCTTATTGTTGTGTGCATGGGATGGAAGTCTACGCCGCAGGATTAGGCCGATCGATACGAAACGTGCTTCTGACATTAGAACGGCCGACGGCGCCAGAACGATCCATGTGGCCGACTAGCTGGAGCGGGGCTGCAACTTGGTGCATACTGTTAGGACACGGATGGCGGTATATTAGTGTAGATTAAAATTTTCTATCACGTAAACGAGGAAGTTATACGAATAAGAGATCATAAATTATTACTACTAGATGTTCAGTGTATCGAGTGTATCGGAAGTAGAGGTGAAGTCGCCAGTTCAACGTAGCGTGTGTCAGTGTAGTAGAAATAGTCGATCGTCCTTTGGCTAACCATCTCGTCTACTTGATCGTCCCGATTAGCGCAGCAGTCGCAGCAGCACCTCTACTAAAGTCCATAGTATAGAGATGAAACGTCGTGCGTCGGTGTGCTAGCACCAGTGCGCACGGCAGGAGTCTCGAGAGGTTGCGGCTAGGGTTTCGATGGGTGTGTCTCGGATGCCTGCCTCAGCCCCACGCCTATCCTAATATATAGCCTTTAATCAGACGCTTATTCGATACATTAGATAACGTATCTAACTCGAAGAGTTTCTGACCGAATCTTTATCTAATATAAATAAATAACGTATCCCACCCGGAGTATCCGATCGGATCCTTATTCAATATAAGTAGAGATCGCATCCCACTTGGAGTTTATCATTTAAACACTTACCATTTCAACCCATTAAATGTGTGATCTTACAAATTCATGAATATTTGGCATGGCCGAAAAACTCATTTCCTATCCATAAGTCGGTAACGGTCCCTAGCAGGACATAGCGACTCCCGAATATGCATAAAAATCATATCGAATGAACCTATATAGTGCTTATGTATCGATCCTTTTGCCTCCCGATACAAGATTGAACGTGAGAAACGTACCATCCTATGATAGCTTGATCATTCACTCGAATCTGCAGTGCATTACTTAGTTATGATTAACTTCTCAACCACATTCGGTATGACCATGCACTTTCTTAATCCAGCCACATCGAGAGACCCAAAGATATATCTCCCGTTATATAGGAGGAATAAATTCTATCTTGATCGCTTATATTTTTTCGTATGTTTCATAGTAAATCTGAAAGCTACTTTTATAACCAGCTAGTTACATAGTAGTATTTACTAACCCCTAAGCAAACTATTACACATGTAAAAAACTATGATAATTTTAGGTCTAAGGATTCTACATACACTATGTATAAGACTAACTGATGACGTTTAAGAACATAATAATTCCCGCAGTGTCTCATGGTAGGTCAATCCAACATCATGTTCCCTAACATGTGTCTACATTATTGATTTGATATTCCCATATTCATGATCTATGAAATACGATCATCAATCAATATATATGCTAATCTATAAATCACGATTGTCCCACATAATGATATAAGATTAGGATTAATTTAGAATAAGAACAAAACATGAATAAAGAGTTCTATGAACAAGTCGCATATTTGTTGATCAATACAAAAGATATTTATTTAAGGGACAAAATATCATATTATTCAAAATATCATAGACATGAAAGTGATACAATCAACTCTATGATTGCCTCTAGAGCATATCACTAACACATGTGTGGGTGACCAGGGTCATTAATTTCATCTCCATTGAGCACCCAAGTGGTGTGGCTGTTGCTGGGTCTCTTTGGCGCAGCTTCCGCTCTCGTAGTCTTGTCCAAAGCATTGGAGCAATGCCAAACATGTCCAACTTCAGAATTTCATGAATCAGGAGTTGTAGGAGAATCATGTTGTATCGCTGGAGCGGGCTTGGGGTTGTTTCCTATATGGAGTTGCAACCTAGCTTAAGAAAATGCCCCTGGAGTTGGGGGGAAAACTTACCCCGCAAAATGCCATTGGTATACCCCCATTATGCTCGCCTCAATCAACTCCCCAGTCCCCATGCGCTCGCCTCTCTCTCCTGGACTCCCTCCTCTCACCACCCTCCTCCCACCGCCACCTTGATGTGGCTGTGTCGGCGCTGGATCTGGCCTATGGCCTCCTCCACCCTCCTAGTGGTGTCATCCCCCATCAATGCCCCCTCCCCACCGACGCCCCAACGACACTGGATTTGGCACCGTGAGTCCATCCTCCCTCCCTAGGGACGCCAGATCTAGCCATCGCCCTTCCCAACAGCCACAGATCCGCAACCATGAGCTTGTTCTCCCTTCGCAGCGGTGCCAGATCTGGCTGTCTTCCTTCTCCTGTCGCCCCTAACCCATGCAATTCCTCTTCCTCTCCCTGGTGATTTTCGCGGTTTTCAGATTTTTTTTGAGGTTTTGAGCATTTTTTTAGAGATTTTCATAGATGTATGCAGTTATCACACATACATTTTTAGAGATGTATGTTATAAGTTTATGAACTATGTGCATATGGATAGTACACCATATATCATCTTGATTGTCTGTTGATCGGGAATTCTGTGATGTTTATCCCCCATAGAAATAACGACCGCATCACTACAACACCTAAAACTGAAAATAGGGGCACAATGAACATTTCCCCACCAAACCACTTTGAACCAGCCTTCTATGAAACGCTTCTCTTAGACAGCTCCTGATTCTCTCGTAATATGCAGCAGAATCTAATTATATCATAATCTAGGGCTTTACTGAACATTCCTAAATTCTGAGAATAGTTTGCATGCCATGCATGCGATTACCTTAACACGAGATCGACCTAGACAGACGTGTAAGTGTGACATGTGGTGACTACGAAACAAGAGGCCATATAAAAAAAATTGAAGTTAAGATAAATTTTCTCGAACTTGCATGTAACGATAGATGCACGATCCGGACTACATGAACAATTAAGTTTAATGTTCATGTTGAAGAAGAATGGTAGAATCACACTCGGCCAGTCACGTACTCATCAACCGGGAACAAGATGACAAGAACTACGGGAGCTAATAATTAAGTTGCATGCATGTGAAGGACCATGTGAGAAGGTTCGGGATAATGTTGTAATGAACCATTGCAAGTTTTGCGCAGTGGTTATTCGAATTTGCGGAAACTGCATTTTGTTTGGTCTGTTTACTAGAATATTCAGGTTAAGCGGTCTGACCGCCTTGTATTGGGTGGTCTAACCAATAGGCTTTGACCACAGACAGTAGTCGGGGGCGTGGACCACGATTGGTAGTCGGTAGTTCGATCGGCCTTGTGTTAGGCAATTCGATCGGCAGATCGACCACGATAGAACGACCATGGTAGATCGACCATGGCAAGTCAACCACGATAAAACGATCATGACAGATCGACCACAGTAGAACGAGCACGGATGGTTAGGATCTACAGTGCCTGGTCGATGGTTGGAAGCTACAGTGCCTGATTAGTGATTGGTAGTTGTAGGCTTCGAGTGTTTCAATTCTTATATCCTTCGAGTACCTTGAGTACTCGTGTCGGACCTGCCAGCGGTCTGACCCGTCTGTGCATGGCGGTCAGATCGGGTTCTCTCGGTGGTCTGAGGTTGATTTTTGGAAAGCATAAAAATTGAGTCATGGATTGAGTTGGGGTGTCTTGGGTTATTGCATTAAGGTTGCATAATGCATGTTTTAGCTAACTCGGGTTAAGTTGTAAAGAACTTGTGCCCAAAAATGATTTCTTTATCTTTGGATATGTAGAGTCGCTTGGAGTCATCATGGTCGATGATGAGGATCGGGGCTACGCTCGAGAAGGAGCTAAGGTTTAGAATGATCAAGGATGCGGAGGTGAGACGGTGAGCTCAAGCATGGCATGATAAATGCAGGAAATATTGAAGGCGAGTTCAAATGGTGGGTTTGCACCATGTGGCTTGGTCGGTCACAGTGAGGCATGGTCTGGTGGAACTAGAGTATGAGAGACTTGCCAACACATAGCAAATCAATAGTGAACCTACACATGATAAGTATGGAGATTGCTTGCATTAGAAGGAGATGACATAGTCAAGAAAGGGTATTTTGGTAGTTTAGCTAAAATACTGAAAACTACCTTGGATCAAAACGGCGGCGCATGAGTGGTGCTTGGAAGAGTGGTTTAGGTCAAGGTAGAGCTAGTTTGATTAAGATGGATCAAGGCTATGTACTTAGCGGATTCGGGCTTATGCACTTTAAAAAGCGCGCATAAGAAACATGTGTGAGTAAAACCATGTGTGTGGGGTTATCAGGTTCTCTCTATTGTGTTAAGTGGATAGTGTCCACTAAGGGCTAGGTGTGTCTGGTTAGCCCACCTATATAAAGGGATTGGAATGGAGACTTGTGTTAACCATCCAATCTCTCTCTTGTACTCTCATGTCTAGGCTTAGGGTTTGAGAGTGGAGTACTTGGTGCGCTCTCTGTCCTTCAAAGTAGAGTGGTTGTAAAACCTACCTCCTCAAGTGGCAATACATCAATCTTTGTGTATCTTCATGTCGATTTCTCTATTTAATTGATTTGCTCTGGTTTTGGTTGGTTTTTCTCTCGTCTCAATCTTTTCTTGATCTGATGGTTTTGGAGTGATTTCTTCGATATTCTTGCTTGCCATGATATGTGGGAGCATATCCAAAGCCATCTTGGCTATCCTTTACCTACGAGCAAGTCGTTGTCATTGATTTCGGTTTTAGGTCACTTTTGGTGCACGCTTGCTCAAATTTCAAAAAGGTTTTAACTTTTTTGTGGGTTTTTGCAATCCATGGATGGAATATGTTTCTGAGATCTTAAGCAATATGTGCACAAAGTTTCATGGCTTTTGGATCATTCAATCAAAATTCACATGGATTGTGATCTTACAGTCGTGCTGAAAACCCTTTTCATCCTGATTTTGCTGTAGCAATGGTAGTATCGCATGTTCTGTAGTGGTAGTATTGCAGTTACTTATTTCGACCATATTGGTTTTTGATCACTCACTGGTCATCGACCACACTGGTCGTATTTTGACTTGCTGCGACCACTTTGGTTTTCGACCGCTCACTAGTTGTCGACTACTTGACTCGTATTCTGACCACATTGGCTTTCAACCAGTCGCGATAGTACCAAAAGCACAACGGCGGTAGTACCATGCCTGCTGTTTCTTCACAGTGGTACAGGTTCTTGAGTCTCTGAGTCTTGAGTAGGGTTCATATTTTAATCTTCACAACTTTGTATCTATCGGAGCAAAGGATAGGTGAATACTTGGGGAAAAAAATTTAAGGCACCATTTATCCCCTCTGTTGTCTGTTCGGTCCTACAAGTGATACCAGAGCTCGGTTAGCTCTTCTCATAGATCTTAACTGGTCTTAGAAGCCGTGGCAGCAGGCAAGTATTCAACAAAGTCACCTGTGTTCGATGGAGTGGATTTTTCATATTGAAAGTCTCGCATGCATGCTTACATTAAGGCCCAAGGGCACGCAATTTCACTTAAGGTCAAAAACCCTTAAGCCGTGCCTACCGATGACAATGTAAATTATCCCGATGTGGAGGCAAACAACAAGGCATGTAATTCAGGGGCTCAGTCGATCGGAGTTTGAGCGAGTCACTCACTTGAGATCTGCTCACGAGATCTGACTACCATGAGGGATCTACCGCGATCAAGGAAGTGAGACAGAATCAACTCAAGAAAGAATACTCTAAGATCGAGCAAAAGCCTAGCGAGTCTTTGGATGAGTTGTAGGGAAGGTTCAACAAAATTCTCCATGACCTCTGTGTTGTTGGCCTGACCTTCTCAGATTTTGAGAATGCACACCAAATATTGGGTACTCTTGATGTGAAGATCTAGGGGTGAAAATAAATCCATCAATGACAACGCTGTCATGAGTAAGTTTACTATGGATAAACTCTACTCGAGGTTAAAGATGCATGAGATTGATTTCATCTCGTGTCTTCCCAAAACAAAGTCGATGACTCTTGTGATTGACCCTTCTCGAAGCACCTCCTCAGATTGTGTGGATGTTGGCTTTTCTTTATTCTCCTTGCACTCAGTTAGTTATGAGCAACTTGAGAGGCTATTTGAGGAAGATTTAGCCCTTCTGTCCACCAAATTCACTAGAGTGTACAACAAGGTGAGAAACAAGAGTAGATGTGCTCCTGGACATGCTTCAAGCGTGGTGAGCCAAACCACATTCAGGCCAACTGCCCCAAGCTGAAGGGCAAGATGAGAAGGACCTTCGGAGGCATCCTTAATCTCGAGATGTGAAGGTCAAGAAGCCCAACTATCGAAAGTTCATCAATCGGGTCCTTGCTGCTCTTGAGTCTGTGGATAGGAGCGATGTGGACTTGGTGATGGATGATGACAATGATGACACCAACGGCAAGAACAAAGCCCAGGACTTCACCGGTATGTGCCTCATGGCCAAGGGTAGCCACGACGCCGACTCCTTCGACTTCGATGAGCCGTACAACGACCCTGATGAGTTATGATCCTCCTCCATGGCTATAAAACGAGCTCTCATTGCAACTGAATAACAACTAAGGAAGTAAGCTAAAAGGATTAAGAGTCAGGACATGATGATTGATAACTTGAATTTGAAGATTGTTAGGCTAAAGTCAATTACTCCTGAAAATTGTGAATCTTGTTTGTGCTTGCATGATGAATTGTCTACATTAAAATCTACTCATTCCTCTATTGTAGACCAACTAAAAATGCTCTAGATGATCTAGATTCTCTCAAGACAAGTCATGATCATGTTTGCATGGATGCAATTGCTCTTGATGTTATTCCTGTAGATACTATTCCATCTTCTTGTTCAAATTATGCTTTGCTAGAGATTAAGTTGGATAGTGCTCTTAAGGAATTGCAAAAAATTGATACTGATCATACTTGTTCACATTGTGAGGATAACAAGATAAAAATGAAAGAAATGGCTAAAATATTTATGCATTCTAAGAGTGCATCATGTGAAAATCATCCTAGACTCACAATTGAGATAGATGCACTAAACAAGACTTTACAGGAGAAAGCTAAAATTAAAAAATCCATAGCCATGACTACATCCAAAAAGGTTATTGATTCTATTTCCTCTGTATTTTGTGCTGAGATTGGGAATAATATAGATGGAATGCATCAGGGCTTTTGGGTCAAGTGTTAGGAGCAGTTGGCTAGGATTAAGAATTCTCCCTACGTGTCTTGTGAGGCTCTAAAGCTTGAGGTAGCTATTCATAAAGAAAGATATACTAGGACAACCAAGTCAAAAGAGTGTGTCACATGTGAGAACCTAGCTAAAGAAAATAACTACCTCAAAAAGACTGTTGAGAGATTTTCTAGTGGGAAGAAGACGCTCAACATGATCTTTGACTAATATAAGGTGAGTATGAAGAAGAGAGGTCTAGGTTTTAATTCTCTAGAGTATTTTAAGAACCACCCGCCTAAGATTGTGAGGATTGTTGAGAGTGGCATGTTTGAGGAAGTACCCCCTGAGCCATCTAAGATAGCTTTTAGATTGTAGGTTTCGCCCAAACTCCCTCTAGCAAGACAGGTGCTTCTTCCTCATCAGGTCAGGCCCCTCAAAAGATCAAGTATCATTGCACCTTCTGAAAAAAGGATGGCCATATAGTTGAGTTCTGCTTCCATAGAGCCAAAGTTGAGACAAAAAAGAGAGCTTGCCTTGAGATTCATTAGAAGAGTTCCTTCGCCCTTGACTATCTCTAGAGCTAGGCAGCCTGTCCTTCCTGCTAGACATAGGCCTACATTTTTAGACAGCTTCTTTGACTCTTTTAGTGGTTCTTCGCAACGCTTTGGCTTATGATATTGTGAGGGTAGACCACGAGTAGCACCTAGTCAGGGGAGTACCGGTCTTTTGGTAGACCGATTAGGAGAGAGTTAGGTGGGTCTCATGTGTATGCTCATGATCATCATGCTACCCATGTTATTTCTGTCTCTACTGCTGCTCCCAAGCATCGTGTGGCTCAATACTAGATTCCAAAGTCATTTCTCACTAACTCCAATTGAGGCATAGATGCTCCCTGTTCGTGTCATGTAGGTCCAGCGTGCGAGGAAGGAGGACGTGTGGCTTATTGACTTTGGGTGTTCTCGACACATAACCGGAGATTCTAAATGGTTTTCCGCCCTCACACGTGCATTCGGCAATGAGTTGATCATGTTGGGATGCTTCTACCGGTACTGTGATAGCCAAGGGCACAGTGGGCATCAACAATAACTTTATGCTCAAAGACATCACTTTGGTAAGTAAGCTGGGGTATAACTTGCTATCTGTTTCTCGGCTACTTGATGAGAGTCTATAAGAGAGATTCAAGAGTGGTGAGTGTAGAGTTCTAGACCCCTCTAGTGAGCATATCTTTGGGATCTCTAGGTTTGAGAGGATCTTCAGTGCAGATTTCAGTATCTCTTCTGCCTCTACCCCTAGGTGTCTTGTAGCTTCTGATTCCATGGACTTAGTGTTGTGGCATTGTAGGCTTGGGCACATATGTTTTGACCGTTTGACTAGAGTCAGTAGCAAGAACCTGATTAGAGGATTGTCTAGGCTTAAGAGTGCTAGAGACCTAATGTGCATACCCTACAGGCATGGTAAGATGATTTCTGTTTCTCATCCACCTCTTACTTTAGTGATGACTGATGGACCTGCACAATTGCTTCACTTAGACACAGTAGGTGCTTCTATAGTCCAATCTACAGGAGGTAAGTGGTATGTGCTTGTCATTGTAGATGACTATTCTAGATATTTTTGGATGTATTTTCTAGTGTATAAGGATGAGGCTTTTGGTTACTTTAGACAGTTGGTCCTTAGACTAGCAGTCGACCTCCCAAGAGCCCTAAAAGTCATCAGGAGTGACAATGGCAGAGAATTCAAGAATCATTCCTTTGCCACTTTTTGCGCTGAGAGAGGATTAGAGTACCAGTTCTCCTCACATAGAGTTCCTCCGCGGAATGGGGTTGTTGAGAGGAAGAATAGAACCCTTGTAGAGATGGATATGACCATGCTAGATGAGCACGACACTCCTAGGATGTTTTGGGCTGAGGCGATCTCTACCACTTGTTATGTGTCCAATAGGGTTTTCTTGAGATCAGCTATAGGCAAGACTTCTTTTGAGCTTATATTTTGTCATAGGCATAGCGTCTCTCATTTCAAGATATTTGGTTGCAAGTGTTTCATTCTGAAACATGGCAACCTTGATAAGTTTGAATGTAGATATCGTGATGGTATTTTTCTTGAATATCTTGCTCATTCCGTGGCTATCGTGTCTTTAGTTTGGATACTAATAAAATTGTTGAGACATGTGAAGTCACTTTTGATGAGGCTAGTCCTAGTACTGGACCCGATGATGCATATACACAGGTACTTGTTGTGAGTGAGAACATCTTCATCGACAACAACCTTGACGAAGAGGATGAGGACTCAATCGATGCTCTAGTCACTCCTGAGTTGGCTGGAGAGTCTACTTCTACCTCTCCAGCTTCAGGAGAACAACATCCTCCCGCCGGCGCTTCGAGTGGCTCTATTCTTACCTCTACAACCCATGAGGTAGATGCCAAGTTTGCACCAGGACCCCCTCTTCATATTCAGTGACTACACCCTCAAAAACAAATGATTGGGGATCTCCATGAGCGAGTCACTCACTCTAGGTTTATTTCTCCAGATTCTCATGCACATTCTACTTTTGTTGCGTCTTTTGAACCCCAAGATGTCATCCAATGCCATGCACGAAGAGCTTGAAAACTTTGAAAGAAATCAAGTCTGGACCTTAGTTGAACCTCCACCTAATCGCAACATAAGTGAAACAAAATGGATGTTTAAGAATAAGCAAAGTGAGGATGGGTTGATAGTTCATAACAAGGCTAGACCTGTAGCTCAAGGGTATTCCCAAGTAAAGGGCTTAGACCTTGAAGAGACCTTTATATCTGTAGCTAGGTTAGAAGCCATTCACATATTGCTAGCATTCGCGGCGTCTAAGGACTTCAAGCTTTTTCAAATATATGTCAAGAGTATTTTCCTTAATAGTTTTATAGAAGAAAAAGTCTATACCAAGCAACCACCTAGTTTTAAAAATCTCAAGTTCCCAAACCATGTGTGTAAGATCTCCAAAACCTTGTATGGATTGAAACAAGCCCCTAGAACTTGGTATGATAGGATTAAGAGTTTCTTACTTAATAATGATTTCAAAATGGGAATGGTAGATAAAACTTTGTTCATTCTCAGCCATGGTAGTGACTTCTTGTTTGTTCAGATTTATGTGGATGACATCATATTCGATAGTTCCTCTCATACTTTGGTATCCAGATTTTTAGATTCTATAAGCAAGGAATTCGAGATGAATATGATGAGTGAGCTGACATTCTTCCTTGGTCTTCAAGTCAAGCAACCGAAAGAAGAGATCTTCATTCATCAAAGCAAGTACACGAGAGACCTTCTTCGGCGCTTTGACATGGGAAGCAGCAAGCCGATGTTTACTCCTATTGCCACTTCGATCGTGCCAGATCCTGATAAGGATGAAGATCATGTGTACTAGAAGGAGTACCACAGTATGATCGGCTCTCTCCTCTACTCACAGCATCGAGGCTAGACATACAATTTGTTGTGTGTCTATATGCTCGATTTCAGGCTTCTCCTCGCATCTCTCATCGTCAAACGGTGCATCGTATCTTCAGGAACCTTCAGAGCACTCTTGAGTTTAGACTTTGGCATTCTTCTGCTTCTGAACTCTCCATCAGGCTTTTTCGGATGCAGATTTTGTGGCATGTAGAGTAGATAACAAGAGTGCTTCTAGCACCTGCCACTTCTTAAGCACATCTCTTATCTCTTGGTCATCTAGGAAGCAGTCCTCTGTTGCACAGTCTACTGTTGAGGTGGATTATGTAGCTATTGCTAGTATCTGTTCTTAGGTTCTCTAAATCTTATCTATTCTGCGGGACTATAGGCTGGCCTTGGATAGTGTTCCTCTTTTTTGTGATAACACTAGTACTGTAAACATTGCCAAAAACCTAGTGCAACACTCTAGGACCAAACACATTGATATTAGATACCATTTCCTTAGAGACCATGTAGAGAAGGGTAATGTTGTACTTCACTTTGTATAGTCCGAGCAGCAGGTTACAGATATTCTCACTAAGGCTCTTGATTCTTCTCGTTTTGCTTCTTTACGAGGAGAGTTGGGGGTTATTAGTCCTTTTGGCCTGTTTTGAGGGGGAGCTTATCTCTTTTGCATCCATAATATCATATTGCATTTTAAATTCAGAAATATGCATTATAATATAAATACATGGAGCCTTGACTATTATCTTTATATGACATGATATATTGCTTTATATCTTACCATGTCTTATACTAGTTTGCTAAATTTATCATGTTTTCTATGTGTAGCTTAGCTTTTTCTATGCTAACTCTATTAAATATGAAAAACATGAAGTAAATCATATCTTGTTAGATCCGATGACTAGTTTTGCTTTAGTGATCCTCTTATGATTCAAACTATGTCAAATAAGCTAAATTGAGTCTTGAACCTACATTAAAAGTTAGATTGAGTTATACTAATTCTTTATTGATGCATGAGTTAGCATTGACTCTTTGTTCTTGAATTAAACCAAGAAAATCAAAATGATCTTTTTTGTGCGAAAAAACTGATATCACCAAGTTCTTCTCATGAGACGGCTTACCATTGCACTAGACATAGGGCCTGTTCTTTTGATTGTACAGAAATAGCACATCTGCAAGTGCACGGGTTGCAACTGAAATAGCGGCGAGTATCGTGTTCTCCACAGGGACTAGACTGAGGCTACCGGTGCTCAGCTAAAGCTAGGTCAATCAAAACGGGGGAGGAAACTAAACCTAAAACAACTACCAAAGTAGCCAAACGAACTCTAATTTGCACGGACGAAACGACGAATGAACAAGGACTACGGGACGAACGACCGTACGAATGGACGTCGTACGACCGAATGAACTACATGATGACTGACTACACGAATGGCGCACGAACGACAATGACGACAACACGAACACGACTACCGATCAACAACCTAACCAGCTACCGACCGCAAGACAGAAGGAGGAAGTCGAGAAGCACTGGGGGGCGTCTAGAAGCACAGAGGGAGTCGAGAGAGAACAAGAGAGAAGACGATCGACAGCTAACTAGACGACGACGGCAGGACAACACAAGAACATAACTACGAACGACTACACGGCTTAACTACCGACAGACCGCGAAAAGGAGAAAAGAAGGAATCGAGAAGCACTAGGTAGGTCGAGACAGCAAGGGTAGGAAGACGGTCACCAGTTAGCTAATCCGCGTATATAAACAATACTATGGTACAAAATAATTCACTTAACAAGAACAATGACAGATTGATACTACTAACAGCTAACACAACACGTTAACCCCCGTTTGCGACATTTTACGGTTTGCTGCCAGCAAATTCTGCCTGGAATCTATTAATGGATTCTGGATAATGTCCTAGTCGATAAGAATCCGATATTGCCATTCTTACACATACCGTAACAAACGACACTAACTCTATGGTTCTCTGGTCCCACGTGTGTGGGAATGACAAGTCAGTTACGGAAGCTACCTAGTCTACGTAAGCTTGGGCCACCCCGTCAGAGTAAACGGCGTCTATCGGCGAAACGGACGGCGCCGTCACGCGGCGAGGGATAAACCCCCTTGCTTTGCTCATTCGTGGAGATATTTCGAAGAGAAGTGCCTCAAAACTCTTTCGTCGATGTAAAATACCCTTGCTTTCCTTTCCATTTCCTTTCCAATCGTTGGTAATCTGCTCGGTGCTTCCGTTTCGTCGGATTTGCAGGGCAGAAGGCTTCGACTTGACCCAAGAAAAGCCCGATTCCGCCTGGATTTGACCCCGGTTCAGTCCCCACCCGAAATTTCTAGGGTTTTAGCCCTCAGTTCTTCCTCCGATCCGTTTGGTTTGTGGTAAAATTTGGTTCGTTCTGACGATTTTAGGTTTTTTTGGATTGCAGGGCACGAAATCCTGCAAAAGTTTGGGTTTTTGGGCGTGAAATTTTGGGTGATTTGCTCGAATGGGGGACCATGTTGCGGTGGATGTTGTGGGCCTCGTGGAGTCCCACGCCGAGTCCACCGAGGAGGAAGCGGCGACGCTGGTTGGGATGGTGGAATGCCGCATTTGCCAGGAGGAGGACCTGGCCAAGAACCTCGAGAGCCCCTGCGCTTGCAGCGGCAGCCTCAAGGTATGTGCCCTCTTCTGCCCAAACAAGCAGTACTGGTTCCAATCCATATTGTTATAAATCGCACAAAAATAGAAAAAAATCAAAAGAACGGGAGACACTGATGTAACCTAAAAAAACCAAAAGAAATCTTACAAAAAAACCATGGCCGCATGAAGGCAGAATTCACTATACGAAAAGATATTACAATGAGACTTACTTTTCCTACGGACCACTGGGTACACATATAGGATAGAGAAATGAGTCCCTCACGAGAGAAAACCGAATGAGAGTCGGTTAATATAGGTTGATACTAGGGATGCGAACGGATCGAATACGGATGGATAATGTCTTAACCATATTTGTTTTTATATTTTTCTCGGATACGGATACGAATGTGGATACCTCGGATACGAATACAAATACGAATAATATCGAATACAGATACGAAGCGAATACGAATCGAAACGAATACGGTCATGAATATTTATCGGAACATGAAAACCTCTTAAACTATACATCCAAAATCAATGAAAACATATAAATAGTTTATCTTGTCAAAACATTAATGAAATCTAAACAAGCATAAATATTTTTATTCACAATAGTCATACCATTGTATCGATTTTAAATCTTCAAATGGCATTTAATTTTTTATGAAGTCCTAAATAATTCTTAATGGATTTCTACCATTTACATGTGACTAATAAATTAATTAAGAATTTAAATTTGCATCAGAATGATTTAAATGGTAGTACATCAATTTAATCTACCAATAATACTAAATTTATTTATAATAAACATAAATATTTGCTAGTGGTGTTTGTAATTTAATATGACCAGGGAACCTAATGCCTAATGGTAATGCAGGCTTATGGCTTGGTTGGGCTGGTGGGCTGGTGGCACGGGAGATGAGAGAGACTGGCTTGGGCTAGGCAATGTTGAGCTGAAATCTCGGATATCCGATTCTGTATTATTCGGATAATCCGTATTCGTATTCGCCGGATATCAGGCCTACTATATTCATATCCGTTTTTGACAAAAAAATCCGTATTTGTTTCCGATCTGAGAATTATCCGAAGAAAATCCGATCCGACACAATCCGTATTCGTTTTCATCCGGATCGGTCGGAAACTATTCGATCCGTTTTCACCCCTAGTTAACACCATATCTGATATACCTCGCTCATGGTCGTGGCAGCGGTCATGCCACGTCTGGCATAAGGCGATGCAGTGTCCTACACGGACATGGTACGAATTCGGATCAAACTTCAACAATTTTCATCTTGAGCGGAATTCCCTCGAGTAGTTGAAAAACACAATAAACTCCTCTAATTAAATCAGGATGAACACCTAGTGCGCCAAAAGTCCAGCAGACTAATCTTTAACAAGAAAGACTAGAACAATCTGATCCAAATGCTTCTCTCAAAGCAAAATTGAGCAACCATCAACAGATCTAAATGCATTGCTTTCAACAAAGCAGACAAACAAATCTAGGTCTTCATAATGCACAGATCTGATCCAATGCTCAATCATTAAAATGGCATAGGTCAAAACATCACCTATGGTGCTGGATAGATATCGAAGAATTCATATCATGGAATCTGACATGCTCCACTTGGAACACAAAACTCGGCAAATAACGCTAATTAAAAGAGAAACTTGCATGTGTGGCCATCACGTACATCAAATTGTGACTGAAAAGTAACTAAAATTCCATGACATGGTTGAAACTGCTCCTGTAAAACTGTCCGGATGAAAGGAACTCTTGTGTTGTCAATAGAGTATAAATTGCAGTAGACCTCTCATATCGAGCTATGGCAACTGAATAAACATTGTAATATCTACGCAGAAACAAACTCCTTGCACTTAAATCCTTCATCTTAAGCTGAAATTTGATCAAAACCTTTACTTTCAAATAGCAAAACTCCAGAGAATATCATGCTAGCTGCCATCAGGGTGTCATCAAACTTCTGAAATTGAATGTTGCCAAAACCTCTATAATGATCGCGCAAGCAATCCAAATTGCAACATATCCAAACGGTGAACGAAACACCAAATTATGTTGTCCCCACAACTGATATTGTTTTTTCAAAGTCTCCTCAATTAGACGTAGCCCAAATTAACTCATTGTGTTGAAAGCCTACAACTCCACCTTAGCCTCCTCATTTGCGGATCTTGCCGCAGTAACCTGTACAAGACGATGGATCGTCGACGAAATTGCAAATGATTAATCTCGTATGGATGCTGCCAATAATAGGCACAATAATCTGAATTGCAATGAACTCCACTTCCAACAAAAAACATGCAGAGCTGATGACACAGCTTCTTCATAGAAGATGACTATCAATTGAGGCAGAAGATTGTCGATGAAGATGGCGCAGTATGACGCCATAGCATGGCGCTGGATAGCGCAGGCGATGATATTGGTGAACCTAGCATTGGAACAGTCGCCGAGGTAGAGCGTGGGTCGACACTTAGTATGGAGTCAAGTCATAGAATAGAGTTGAGGTAAGTCGAAATCGCCGAGTTGGAGTTGAATCTTGGTACACTACTGTGAACATGGTTATTAAGGCGGTGCGGCGAGGCGCGGCAACTCACCACCTTCACACAACAATATCGCTTATGGCGCGGTGTGGCGACGCCATACACACAAGTAGCTGTAACAATATCAGACTTCTGGAGGGCCCAATAGAAGAAATATAAAGAGAGAAGGACATTATTGCAATTTCAGAAAATAAGAGGACTAAATTGCAAAATGTCAAAATCCCCTCATAACCGTCGCTGCCTGTTGAGCTTGGCATTCCTTCGCCCCCTGCCTCTCTCCCTCTCTCCTTCCCCCATCTCCACCTCCGGCGCCGGCTCTCCTGTGTTCTGAGAAATCATCTATTGATGCCGTGTAGGTGCCCCTGTAAATGCCGCTCTTGTCCGAGCGATGGCCGCCCCGAGACTCTCCTCGTGGGTAGCGGTTTTGATCTTGAACCCTAGATCTGATACCGCTTGTTATAAAATGCACGACAGAAATAGAAAATCAAAAGAACAGGAGACTGATTTAACGTGGAAAACCCCTTAGGAGAAACCACGGATGCATGAAGGCAGATCACTATAACAAGATGTTTACAATGGAGCTCTTGCTCTTTCTATAGACTACCTGGGTACATATATAGGGTGAGGGAAACGAGTTCCACATAGAGAGGAAATCGAATCAGAGTCCGCTACTACATGTTGACACCACATCTGATACAACCTACGCATGGCCCTGGCACCGGTCATACCACGTTTGACACGAGGCGATGCAGTGTCCTACACGGACAAGGTACGAATTCGGATCAAATTTCAACACATATTGACAATATTATTTGCCTCCATTTCATGCTATTAATGTTGATAGATAATGGATTTTAAGATGTTAAACAATGCGAAAGTCGAGAAACCAAAACACCACATGTGTATAGTCCATATGTGCGATGTGCTACGTGCACAAGACATGCATTGGGACTGAATTCCTGAAGCGTTGTTAGGACAAGTAGCTTAGCAGTTGGACTACATGCTGATTGGAACCTCATGTAGCATGAACGAGTTAGTACTCGATATATGATGTGACTTTTAGACGCATCTATATGTTAGGTGGCTCTTGAATGTGTGTGATATAATCTTGTTTGGTGATGTGGCTCGACATTTTCAGGGAAAAGTTGTTCCATAAAGTGATGCTAGTATGAGTGAATAGTTGCACGCTGGGTAATCATCGTTGTTGCTTAAAGAGTGGGGCATCTTTTTTGCTTCCTGGTAGCTACTGGCAACAAGCTTATGGATGAAGTCATAAGTGCTTGATGTCTTTATGGATTGCCTTCAACTCAAGGCACTAAAATCACTGTCATTGTTTACAAGTGGTCTAACTGCTTACCAAAAGTTACTTGATACTAGCATTTTATATGATAGAAGTAGTTTGTGTTTACAAGTATTATTCTGTTGCCATATTTCTTTAAATCACATGTGTTTGCTAAATGTTGTTCTACAACATTTTATTGCACAGTATGCTCACAGAGAATGTGTGCAACGATGGTGCAACGAGAAAGGAGACATAACCTGTGAAATCTGCCATGAGGTAAGCAGTTGTTGTTTCTTTAATTTCACTTGTGGCATAATGACACTAGTCCATGTCCTGTTTCGTCATTACTTGTATTTAGACTCAAATTTTTTGTCTTTCTTCCCTTTCTTTCTTTTTTAAAAAAGCTTTAGCAGACTGAGTAAGTGTGTTGCATTTCTATTTATTAACCTTTTATTTTTTCTGTGCCTAGTCTCTATGCACCATGTTCCTAGGTTTAATTTTTCAGCTATTGTTTAAACATCTGACTTTCTCAGGAAGTACTAGAACATACCATAAGTAAAAGAGGATCACACATCTGCATCATAACTCAAGCTAAACATTTTTGGCTTAGAAGAATTCGGATTGTTCCATGATTTCTTATGCATTAAGTTGTCACCTTTTGCTGAAGTATGCTGCCTCTGCAGTAGTATTCATGTTAACTTGTGGATTTAACTGTAAACTTTATTTTTGTAAATCAGACTATGAGTTTTTATTCTGTGTTGTTCAGTCGTACAAGCCTGGTTACACTGCCCCACCCCAGGTACATCATGATGAGACTACCATAGAGATGAGGTTAGTTATCTTTGTACATGAAACTAAATATTCTACTCTATTCTGGCATTTATGTGAATAATATTCCTGAGTGATTAGCTAATTTTTTTTATAAAGCATTAGTTTCTTTTTATTGCTAATGTGTGCATTCTTGCGTTTTCTCTAGTAGTGGAGATTGGTCCATCTCTGGCAATCATTTGGATTTACATGATCCTAGAATCTTGGCTATGGCTGCTGCTCAACACCGTTTAGTCGAAGATGAGTATGATGAATATACTGCAACAAACAACAACGCTGCTGCCATTTGCCGCTCCATATTTCTGATTGTGAGTCTTGTAGTTTACACTCTAGAAAGGTGCACTCATTTATCTTGTAATATTCTTGATTCGTAATCACAGAGAGATCAAATCTCATCTATGCAACTGTGTCCTTGCACCTGACCTTACCTTTTCAACCCAAACAACTCAGAAAACTCTTGTTACTTCTTTCTTATCATAAGTTCAATTTGTCAACCCGTCCCCCCCCCGCCCCCCCGGCGCTCGCGCACGCCCAAATTGGTGGATGATAGTTGATGTGTCCTTGCTTTGTCTATCCAGCTAATGGCTCTTTTGCTCTTGAGGCACACATTGACCATTGCTAGTAGTGATGATGAGGATGATACATCCGCTATTTTTTCGGTAAGTGAGATTTTTCTAATGCACTGTTATATATTTGTTTGCTCCTTCACCGTACAGTTCACTAATTGTTGATCTTTGGCAGCTATTTCTTTTGAGGGCAGCTGGATTTCTGCTGCCATGCTACATCATGGCTTGGGCTATTAGTATCATGCAGCGCCAAAGACAGGTTAGTGAGTAGTGACGAATGGAAAATGCTTTTATTCATTTATTTAATATAATCTTCTTAGGTTGGCAAAACTTTCTGCAAAATCATTTAGATGTTTTTAGCCTTTTTGCTTTTCAAGAATATAGCATGGATGTCATGGGCGTGGGCTTGGGCCTGGGCCCAGTCGGTTTATTATTAAGAAGTTAGAAATTAGTTCCTATTTGTTAGATATATAATTAGAGATATGATATTAGTTTCTATTTGTTAGAGATATGGTTGAGATTAGATTCTATTTGTTAGGAGGAGCCTATCTATATAAGGGGGCTGTTGCATGCCATTAGAACCAAGCAAGAAATAACAAAGTCATTCTTATCTATAGTCTCCCTCTCTCTCTCTACGCCGATGCCACCTGGCCATCCTCTCGACAGTGTTTACCCCTTATAAACTAAGGTTCATAACAATTTGGTATCAAAGCTAATATCATGACTTCTGCTATCGAGTTATCGTGTGGCAAGATCATTGCTAGCTATAAAGAAATCATTGCTGGACTCAAAAATGTAGAGCGCATGTTGAAGAAAATGATGGCAGCAAAGGAGAAGGTACAAGCAGTTGTTCCGACACGATCTATGGCGGCACAAGGAGCAGGAGCAATGGTGGCCGTGCCACAGCAACGACGCCACTACTGCTGCTCCTTCATTCAGCATGGGCAGCGCTACGTCTTCAAGCGACGTTGGCGTGCATCTTCCAAGATGGACGCACCGGCTACAAGCTACACTTCGTGACTGTGACAACACTACTCAGAGGGGCGATTTGGACCCCTTCCCTACCCCAGCCGCCACCACACCCGCCACCAGCGTCCACCCATCCGACCCGAGTTCGCAGCCATGCCGCCCAAATTCGACCCGGCCCAAGCGGTGGACGTGTACATCCGCGTGACCGACGGCGAGGTCGGTGCGGCATCGTCCCTGGACCCCAAGATCAGCCCGCTTGGTCTCTCCTCGAAGAAGACCAGAGAGGACATCACCAAGGAGACGGCAACCATGACCACCATCTAGCAACTTAAGGACGAGTTGTATGTCTGTGAGGGGTGTAATGTCATGGGCATAGGCTTAGGCTCTGGGCCCAGTCAGTTTATTATTAGAAAGTTAGATATTAGTTTCTATTTGTTAGAGATATAATTAGAGATATGGTATTAGTTTATATTTGTTAAACATATGGTTGAGATTATATTTTATCTGTTGGGGGATCTATCTATATAAGGGGGCTGCCGCATGCTATTGGAACCAAGCAAGAAATAACAAAGTCATTCTCATCTATAGTCTCCCCCTCTCCCTCTACGCCGACGCCGCCCGGCCATCCTCTCGGTGGTGTTTGTCCCCAATGAACTAATGTTATAACAAATGTCATGGGTGTGGGCGTGGGCACTGGGATCAGTCAGTTTATTATTAGAAAGTTAGAGATTAGTTTCTATTTGTTAGAGTAATGATTAGATATATGATGTTAGTTTCTATTTATTAGAGATATAGTTGAGATTAGATTCTATCTGTTAGGGGGAGCCTATGTATATAAGGGGACTGCTGCATGCTATTAGAACCAAGCAAGAAATAATAGTCATTCTCATCTATAGTCTCTCCCTCTCTCTCTATCTGTAGTCTCTCCCTCTATGCCGACGTCGCCCGGCTATCCTCTCGGCAGTGTTTACCCCCTATAAACTAATGTTCATAACAATGGAGCATGGTATCGAACAGCCTTTCTGCAATGTTAAGCGACCAAAGATTCAAATTTTATAAATATATATTTGGAAAATCATGTGGGCAAGTAATTACTGTTGTTCCAACCTGCAAACGTGCCCTACAGCCCTAGTTTGGACTTGTGAGTTGGTACAGCTGCGGTTTATCCTTACTGGGCAAACATTATATTGCTATGTTAGAAAATTCAGTACCTAGGCTGGTTTGTTTTTCAGTAGCTCAATACCCATCAATTTTGTAGGTTGCACTTGCCCTTTTTTCTTCATTCCAATTGTCAAACAGTTATTTGCAAACAAAATTACCATGTTTATTTAAGCATTCTGTATCATAGTGTTTACCCCTATTCTTTTTGGCTAGTTATTAACAGTTACACTTCGATGAATTAGGAAGAAGCAATGCTATTACCGACAGAAGTGGCAATCATTCTCCACCGAAATGGAAGGACAATGCAATTCGCGGTAGCACCAGAATCTCCTACCTCACCTCATCCGGAACCACACCAATAGGATTCATCAGCAGCAGGCCCATCTCGTGAGGGCATACAAGATACCTTGAGCCTTCAGCATCTGTGCCTCTGCGGTTGAACTCCGAGCGCATTGTGCAAACCTGTTGCCTCGGCCACTTTTAATGGCCATGTTGCAGTAAAAAGTTGTGTGCCTTTCTTTGGATTGCATATACTTTGCAGCTGAGCTTCGATGTTTCTGTGCCGGGCTTTCGGCATCCTTTGTACATGAAGAGATTTCTTTCAATAAATGAATATAAGATGAATTAAGAAAGTATCGAGTTGCCCTAAGGGGTATACGGCTTGGCTCATGCTGTGTTTCGAAAAGCTACACTTCTAAGCAAATCTGGACCCTGCGGTGCCCCAAGTATTGCGTGTGTCTGTCGCTCTGTCCATTAACAACTCTTTTCTTTTGGGCGTCTATGTTTATTAACCAGTCTATCCATTCTTCCATTGGATTTAAGGCAACTGTATTCTTTTTTTTTTTTGGGCATCTGTGTTTATCAACTAGTCTATCCATGCTTCCAATGGATTTAAGGCAACTGTAACGTAGGGGTGTAAACAAAGTGGATAATTTCTATCTAATCAATTGATTGAAGGCTTTTAGGGCGAATGCGGAAGAGATGGATATCTGGCAGTATCTATGTCCGACTTCGAGAAAACATACAAAATAGGATATGAGATGAGGGATTATAAGATCATGTGGAGGTTAGTTCATATTTGTGATGAGTATATAACGTCATCGAGGGTGATAGAATTGAATATGAGTTATCGAAAATATGAGAGATTTTGGGAAGAAGTTTTAGATAAGGGTGGTTTGGTCAATATGTAGGTCCGATTAGACCGATATGTATTGCGGTCAGATCGGCCCTATAAATATTGCACAAGGGGGAGTAGAGCGGTATGAGCGTTGTGCGGTGTGATCGCACTTTGCACGGTGGAAGCTATTTTTCAGAGAAAGTGTTTTGAGCTCTTGTTGTGTGCGGTCAGATCAGCTTGTGAGGAGCGGTCTAACTAGGTGCTTATGGTGTGATCACCCAAATGGTGGTGGTACTTATATTCTAGAGAATATTCATTTTGAGATAAGGAGCGGTCTGATTGGCCTCACTATGGCGGTCAGACGAGGGAAGTGATTTTTCAGTGACTATATTTTCGAGCTGAAAATTGAGAATTGAGTTGGAAATTTGTTTTAAGCCTATGGAATCATGGTATATGTGTTGCGTGATGGGTGGAACGATCTTGTTAGGAGAACCAAGTTTCAGAGTAGTCATAGAAGCTAGGTGAGATTGTTGGACTCAACCAAGGCGCAAGGTGGATATGGATCATGGAAAACACAAATGGTTAAGATCAAAAGAGACATATGGTGCGCCAAGTGACTTAGGCTTGTTTGCAAACGAGGACAATTCAATGGGTTTCGAACACATGAGATGCTTGGTGGAAAGTAATTGGGATAACACGGAAGATGACGAAATATGAACGATACTTCGAGGTAAAGGAATTAGGACAAGTTGGTCGAGGGGCATTGAGATCATTTGCCAAAAACCAGAAAAGTGAGTGGTTTGTAAAACCACAGCGGAGGCTAAGTAGATTAGGTCAGGAATCTTCATGAAGGGTAAGGCATGATAGATTTGGGCTTTTGATGCCAAAAGGTGGCGTTTTGAAAAGCATACGTGGATGTATTAAGGCCCTGTTTGTTTCCACTTAAGATTATTATAATCTAGCTTATAAATCATAAGTGGAAACAAACAGTCCAAATTATAAGGTAACTTATTATAATCTAATAGCCCAGATTATTGTAATCTAATAAGCTCAAAAAAGGAGCTTATTTCAGCTTATAGATCACCTTTTATCTAAATGACCATAAAACTTCAGAAAAATTACCCACATTTGCCATTCATTAACTCTCCAATCTTTAAACATTATAAGCTCAAGGACATTGTAGTCTTTAAACATTCGAATACAATAATTTATAACTCTGATAATCCAGGCTGCCAAACACCTGGCAGCTTATTTCCCACCAGCTTATTATAAGCTAGTTTATATAATCTGCACCTATAAGCTAGATTATAATAATCTTAAGTGGAAACAAACAGGGCCTAAGTGTAAAACCGTGTGGGTAATATGTTAACGGGTTCTTCAATGTGTGTGTGGTGGATAGAATCCACTTTATGGCCAGGATTAGGGTTTCCTCGTGAGCCTCCTCCGTATAAGGGAGACTTAGAGAGAGAGAATTGTCAAGATGGCCGAGTTTGTCTAAGGCGCCAGTTTTCTGTACTGCTTCGAAAGGTCATTTGTTCGAATCCCATTCTTGACAGGCAATACTTTGTTAAAAGATTTTTTTAATAAATATGACGGTATGATACTTTGCTTGGTTACACTAACTCGTTTGCTTGGTTTGTTTCGGTGGAAAGGAAGGCAAGGCCGCATGGTTATTGGAGGCAACGTTTTGTGGCGGACGGCACCAAAAGAGGCCAGCGAAGCCACGAAGAGAAAAAAGGTGGGTGCAACACATGCGAACCACCGGTATTGCATTCAGGTCTCGTAATATTTCCCAAGCACCAAATCTTATCACAATTCAACCAGATAAAACAATGTATTCAAGATATCGAAAACTCACATACAACCAAGTACCGAACCAGAAAATCAGTATTAAGGGGTGGGGCGTGATGTCCAGAATACCCCAAAACAAAAACATTGGTGAAAACGGGATTGAAATCTCTCGCATAATGCAACAACCGCCACCTTAACGAGAACAGCAGGTAAGTAGGCTCAACTGGTGCTCACCAGTCTGGATCTTCAAAACATCAAAACATTCTGTTGATTGCTTGTCCTTGACCTTCTGGATCTTCAGAACCTTCTGCTCAGCAGTCTGGATCTCACCAGTCACCACCACCCTAAAAAAATGCTCATAGAGTACACAAAACATCAACCATTCACTTTGTTGATTGCTTGTCCTTGACCTTCTGGATCTTCAGAACCTTCTTCACAATCTTCTGCTCCTCGACCGCGAAAGCTCGGATGATCCTGCAACCAATTTTGTCAGAACACAAAAGGTTGCAAAAGATTGAACGGATGAAAGCAGTTGGACAAAGTAGGGTACACACACCTTTCCCTCACTGCCGGACCAGATAGAACTCTACCATAAAGACGGTTGACAGTCCTATTCCTGGCCAACCTTGACCTTTTGTACTCAGCGGGCCTTAGGTGAGGTATCTGCGATCAGCCAATAGGCCTTGTTACAACAACAAATATCATAAATCAATGATATCTCGCTTGCATATGTCCACTCGCAAATAAAGATCCATACATCTATAGTGTAGGACCAGTATGGCAACATAACCCTAGATCTTCTCACATAGTCCTTTAGATAGTCCTCCAATTAAACGGTATAATATGAGAACAAAACACAGAGAATGAGATTTAAAAAGTAGGCCTCTCTTTAAAGAGGTCAGCCCTCGAATATACCAGTCAGCTGAAAATGTACTAACATCACTCTGACACAAGACATTGTACTAAAAAGTAGGCTGGCTTATGGTTGACGGGTTGAATGGTTGATCATTGAAATACTTTGGGGTAGGTACACTAGTAAACAAGTAATGAATATGCCAAAAAAAAGGACTATGCACTTCCAATCATCAAAGTCGCAAAATTTTTCAAAGCTAAATAGGCAATGAAGCAATTACACGGCCCAAAATAAATAAACAGTGACGGCCGCATGTTCAAAATTAAACATTAATAGGCTTTCAAAACACTTAAAAGGCACTATAATGAAATCGAAAAGCTATACTTGAACACACGTCAGGCAAGCTGAGCGGCATCACTTCAACAAGCTCCTTGAGCAGAGCCACGAAAACAAGTGACTTAGATTCCCAGGGCACAAATATCGTCAATGTAACCACAATGTCTCAGTGAACTACTAAACACCTACTAAACACCTCACACATGGATACCAACTTGTATTTTACTAGTGTTCAACATCAGAACACTAGTAAAAGTGTTCGCAACAACAATGTCCATGGTTTGAGACTGCCTACAGAATACTAGCGACTAATCCAGCAACACAAACAGTAGCGAAATGCAGAACGATGCAGGCAGATGGTAGAAGAAAGCAAAGATGAAAGAGCTCACCCCCTGGATCTTCTTGCCGGTGACGGGGCATTTCGGCCCACTCGCCCTCTTCTTGGTGCACTGGTACACCGGCTTCCTCCTGCAAGCAAACATAGCACCATTCACCACAGCACGTCAGAATAGCTAGTAGATCGCCAGAGGAAACAATTTGCCAAGAAAATTAACACCCAAGGCAAGCAATTCGGAGCGGAGGCACAAGGTTTCGTCGATTCTCACCGGGGGTCTTGACGACAATGGTCTTGCTGGACTTGTGCCGCTTCCGGTACGTCAACCGGTGCATCATGGCGCCCTCCGATCAACGCCTCCCTCTCTGCGCGCTGCGCGTGAGGGAAAATGGCGGCGGCGGCGGCTAAGCCCCTGGAGGAGTTCGAGATGTTTGTGGGTTGTTGCCGAAGGGCGAACAAGAGGGATTCATTCCCTTCCTTTGATCGGACTGATCTAGATGTTCAGTGACCGTTTACAACACGGGAATTTGTTCAGATTTTGTGAGAACTGGTTTTTTCCTTGTTCGGATTCTGCCAGAACTGAAATTTTCCTTTCGAAATTCTTTTCCTTTATAAACGGACCTTTCGAAATTATTGCGGAATTCAAATAAAATTCTTGTGTTCTGAATGGGCTTGAGTTTTATGGAATGGATTATTTCAATTTTGTAGTTAAGTGGAGTGCCTGAGTTGTATGGGAGATTGGATCATATATCCTCCTTTTAGTTGGAAAATTGATGATTTACCCTCCACATCTCAATGACATGTAGGGTCATCATAGGTCACTGACTCGTGGGCCAGGAGGATAAATCCTCAATTTCCATCTAAATAGAGGATATATGATCAATTTTTTCGAGTTGTATGGACCAGTTCAATTTTGTAGTTTAGTGGAGTGCGTGAGTTTTATGGATCTAATGTTTTTTGACCCATTCCAAATCAAAAATTTATTTTTTCCTGACAAATATTTTTTTATGTAGACAAAAGGTATGAGGGGGCGTGGAATTGAACTCATAATCTTCTTTGTGTGGCCATAGGGCCGCTTCTTTTTAGTTTCGAAAATTATTTTTCGATTTTTTCTACAATAACTAACTTTTAAATAAGTGTTTTTTAAGGTAGAGTTTACAAGTTGATTGTAGTACACAATATAGTAACTTTATTTATATCGATCAAAACCGCGCATGAGTTTCTTTTATTCCGTACTCTTTCTCATGAATAGGCCAAAAATCATAAGTTACAGTCAAAAACTACAAGCTGCAGTAAAAAAGAACATGCTCAAATTCTCTAATTGCTCAAATGCACATGGCATTGATGCCAAAGTAGGATTGTTAGTGATATGTCTTAGAGTCAATTATGTCATGATTATATCACTTTTATATTTATGATTATTTTGAATAATATGTTATTTTGTCTGTTGAATAAATATCTTTCGTATTGATTAACAAGTATGTGATTTGTTCTTAGAACTCTTTATTCTTGTTTTGATGCTATTTTAAATTATCTCTGGTCTTATATCATTATGTGGGACAAATATGGTTTATAGATCAGCACATGTATTAATTGATGATCATGTTTCACGAATCATGGATATGAAGATATCAAATCAATAATGTGGACACATGTTAAAGAACATAGTGTTAGATTGACCTACCATGAGACATTGCGAGAATTATTATATTCTTAAGTGTCATCAGTTGATCTCATTTATAGTGTATCTAGGATTCTTAAATATAAGATTATCATAATTTTCTACATATGTAATAATTTACATAGGAGTTATTAAATACTACTCTATAATTGGGTAGTCATAAGGCAGCTTTTAGCTTACTATGAAACATACGGGGAATATAAGTGATCAAGATAGAATTTACCCTATATATAACGGAAGATATATCTCTAAGACACTTAATGTGGTTGGATTAAGTGCATAGCCATGTCAAAAATGATTGAGTCAATCACAATTGAGTGATACACTACAGGTTCAAGTAAAATGATCGAGCTATTATATGATGACATGCTTCTCGTATTGAGTTCGATCTGGTTTCGTGAGGCAAAGAGATCGGTACATGAGCATTATGTAGGTTTGTCTGATATGATCTTTATGTATATTTGGAAGTCGATATGTCCTGCTAGGGATTACTACTGACTTACGAACTAGAAAGGAGTTTTCGGGCCACAGCCGAATATATATGAACTTATAGGGTCACATACTTAACGGGTTGGAATAATAAAGATCCAGATTATATTTTTTGAGTAGGATACGATCTCTATTCATATTAGATAAGAATTCGGTTGGTAACTCTCCAAGTGGGGTACAATCTTTACTCCTATTGGATAAGAATCCGATTGGGGGCTATATATTATGAGAGACATGGGGCTGAGGGGGGTATCCTGAGACACATTCATCGAAACCTTAGCTACCATCTCTCAAAACTCCTGCAGTGCGCGTTAATGCTAGTACATAGACGCATGATGTACCATTCATGGAATGTGGGCTTCGTTAAAGGCGTTGTTGCGCCTGCGGCACTGATCGGTATGATCGTAAGGAGAAAGTGGTTAGCTAGAAGACGATCGACTACTTCCACTACACTAATGCATATTATGTTGAACCGGCTACTTTTAAGTCTATTTATATTGCACTGCACATCTAGTGGTAACGATCTATAATCTCTTACTTGTATGGATTCTTGATTTGCGCAGTAGAAAATTTTAATATGCACTAATGTAGCCTACCCATTTTCCAGCAAGGGTGTCTAGCATACTGCTCATCAACTTTGTTCAGTCGAATCTCAATGATCAATTTTCACGAAAAGATCATCAAAAAATCAAAGTTGTCAAGTTTTGCTATTGCATTTTAGCAAATAACAACAGTATATTCAAACAATGCGCTTCGAAAAAGAAGAAGAAGAAATAAATCATCAAGTCAGAATTGGTGCAAATGGATTACAACTTAAAAGAAACCCGGCATGTCAATGATCTATATACTATACCAAGCCCTTGCCAGGAAATCCAGTACATTTTTTTCATGGAGAATCTCTCATCCCAGTGTATGATAAGTGATAACAAGCAAATGCCTCAAACATAAAAAATGTTCCACATACAAGTAATATGAATTGAACTCCAGATTCATTAAAACTTAAAAAGGCAAAAAGGCAATCTTGCAAGCTAAACAACACTTTGTAACACAAAAGGAAAAAAAATGAAACAACACAATACACATCAGCATCAGCTCACACATCAGCATCAACTCAGGTCCCTGAAGCAACAGCTTCATCAAACTCGATTGAACAGCAGCAAATCGAAACTGTATATTAGTTAATACTCCATGATATAAGAGACATCTTCATACTTAGTTCATATCCTAAGTTGTGAATAATGGGACCAACTTTTGTCTCGTTTCAACACAAGAATTCCTAAAAAAAAATCATTGGAAAAGGGATATCACGTAAGAGTGGATGTTTCCTTTGTCATGAAATTCCTTTGTTCCAAATGGAGACTTAATTCGTATCAATGAGTTCCACTATTCTTTGCAGTTTCCTGCTTTTGTATAGATATAGTTCCTGGTGACAAGAAAATACACTTACTCACTGCACTCAGCCACTCACCAAGATTTGATCTGAACCATAGCAATGATTGAACAAAATAACAGACCAGAAATGTGTTTGACATACATGAAAATTCACTTTCCTGCCAACACCTTGAAGGATCTACTGCTGTCTCTGGTCTCCAACGAACTCTATGCTTGATGAAAATTCAGAAAAAGGAACCACGTACAAAACAACGATTTTCTAGGATGAACAGCTGAGCTGAGTACACACACTGTAGTTGATATCTGTCACAGGTATAAGGTATTGGAGAATCAGAGGAGCATTTCACTGCAGTTTTTCATTTCTTTGCATTAATACAAAACTTTTCTTTATTTGATTTACATCACGCTGTATACATATTGCCTCAACTTGCCACAACCTTGCACGCCCTTTCCTTGACTGTACAAGTATTCCTATAGGAGATCCTTCTGAATTCTGAACACTTGGAGCAACTGAGACACACACAAAAAAGTAAAAGAACTTAAAACACCAAAAGATTTTAACCTCCTGTTGTCTGAAGATCATGGAACTTAACATTTGTTGTGAATCGGATCGGACCCTCTTCGGACACGCCGCTTGCTCGTTCTGTCAGGATCAAACACCGTCGAAGGGGAAGAACCGGTCGCCGCTGTGCGCTTCTCTGACGTATCAAATCTTTCAGCAGCAGCAGCACTTCCCTCTGCAAGCTCTCGTGGTTGCTCTGCTGGCAAGACATTTGCACCGTTTTTTGGGGCAAAACCGCCCAGTCTTCGAACGGCAAGAACCTCTGACGTAGAAGCCAAAAGAGCAAGCACAACAAGAATGGCTAGTAGATGGCACTGTACTCCCATTTTCATATCTCACTCCCTTCTAACTTGCAGTCTAGTGATAGTAGAAGATAGTAGTAGTTTGTGTATGTGATGCTGTGCCTATCTAAACTTGAGACAAAAATACGAAGAGTGGAAGCTAAGGAACACCGTGGTACTACTACGCGCTGTTCGTGTCTGTAGATATAGGCCTCTTAGATTGCATCCTCCATCATAGTGACGGGTAAAAAGATCTTGGTCCAAAAGAGTAAAGCTCAAAGCAATCGACCCCAAGCGATCACTTTATACCACCAAGGCCATTGAGACAAACAGCAAGCAGTTATCCTCCAAAGTGAAAGAAATTGCACTCTGAGAACTGAATGCTGTTTATGAAAATTCTGTTGTATTTTTTTTATTTTTTGAAAAAAGGTATGAAACTGGCCTTGGGAGGCCCAAAATTTTCGATTTCTTTTCTTGGGGATAGGTAAGGAAACCAACTCTCCAAGCCTACCTACTAGTATAATGCTTTACGCTCTATCAGCAGGATGTTATCTTTGTGCGAGTACTTCAGAAGCTTCTCTTTCAAGCGAGGAAGCACGCTTCTCCACGTAAAACAGCACAAGAAAACACATCTTGTTGTGCTTTCTTTACGAGCAGTTTCTTGAGCTTGAGCTGTTGCTTTATGCTCCTTTGTCCTTTCATCATTCTTGGCTTGTTCTGGGCTGTCTCCTTTTGCCGCGGATTTAGTGGGTCCCAAAGCAGCCCCGTTCAAAGATCCAAAGAGCAGAGCCACAACCAAAAGGATCCTACTAATCCAAGCAACATTCCTTCCTCTTTACTTTGTTTATAGCTTGGATAATCCCTTCATTAGTTTAACTTAAAGCACACTAAGTATCATTCGTTATTAGATCATACGAAGCATACTTAAAATATCAGTAGTTATCCGTGAGAGAATACAATACAGCATGCTAATCTTGATGAATGATGAGGAAGATAGACATTTTGACAGCATAATAATGGAAAAATATCATAAACATCATAGAAGGTGTTAGCAATGTTACTGAACATTCATTGATAATCATGTAAAGTGAAGCCCTAATGCATTTGATATGAAAATTGTGAGGCAGGTTTTGTTTCAATTTCTTGCAACACTAACAATACAACTCACTCAATAGTCAATTCACATTTTTATCGCTAATCCATCAAATTAAACCAATTTGGCATTTTTATCGCAACCCATTACCCATCAAGTGCGACAGCGAAGCCGTGGGTGTGCGTGCGGCCAGACGTTACCTCTGCGGCGACGAGGGCGAATTTGCCGGCGTCTCGGCCGCGTCCTCAGCGTGCATCGATGGAGTCCTTGCCGAGGCTGAGGTCGTCGACGGCGGCAGCGCGCAGCGACCAGGTTCCCGATCCGCGCCGTCGCCGGTGTAGGGTGGCCATGTTCAGGGGGAAAGGAAAGGTGAAACTGATTAATGTAATAGAAAGTAATCTAGTGTCTTCTCTGTAAAAATGCATCGCCGCTTAGTTTCTCTTCGATCTCGACCGTACAGACAGTTAATAGATACACACGTGGATCGCAAGGCCTTCTGCGATCCAGATTGGGTGGGTGAAAACAACAATATAATCTAGTTTGAATGTTCATTTATAAATACCCCGTGCAGTGGTGGAGCCAGGATTTTGACGATACTGTGCGAACTTAAGACACATCCGTTCTAGCATAAATTCAAATAACATAATGTAGAAGTTTAGATGTGATAAATTACATATTTGCACTATAATCAACATCACAAGATATTTTTAGATTAGAATAATAAATAGAAATTCTCAGTGGTGACTAACTAGATCAAACAATAAATAGAAATTCTCAGTGGTGACTAACTAAATCAGAATTTACAAAGTAGAATAATAAGTAGAAGTGTAGAATAAGTAGAACTTACGAAGTAGAATAAATCAGAACTCAGTCACTTACTGGACATGGCCGCATGAGGGGCAAGGGCATTGCCAATTGCCATGGTGGCACGACGCACAGCCACACGCCGTACAACGGCATGGCACGGCGCTACTAGACTAGGGTTGCCAGGTTCGTTGGTTCGACAGCGACGTAGTCATGCAGCGTGGCAACGGGCAGTCAGGAGGGAACAAGGGCGATTGGGCGAGGCGACCATAGCCGAGGAGAAGACGAGAGTGGTTGGCGGGTGGCCGGTGGTAGGTGGCGAGTTGGCCGGCTGGCGGATGGTGGCTGCTAGCTATGGCAGAAGCTTGAAGAGTGAAACCAGAAAAGGGAGATTTGGCCAATTGGGGAATTTGCCAATTTTTGTTGGCTGGTTGGGGATAAGGGGATTAATTGATTCTCTCCAGATGATGGCGTTGTGAGCTAATGAGTTGTATTGTGGATGTTGTGTTGTTGGGCTTGACTTGTTGGGCCAATGGGCTACGGACTGCAATTGAAGTCTTAAAGGAGTATGTTAGTGTGTAATGTATGCTTTGTGTATTAAGAAGGTATATACCTGATTTTTGTGCAAAAATTTTGGGGGGCAGCTGTACCCCATGCATTATTGTGGCTCCGCCACTGCCCAAGTGATTCCTGCTTTATTTCTTCTGGACCGTGCGTATTTGATCAGACGGCTTACAGAACCCCCCCTACTGGACCGCGGATGTTCTGTGTGATCCATTTTGGTTGTGTTCAAACGATAATGCACTTTAACGTGAGGGTTGATCGAAAACTCCCTCGACACTTCGGTATGCTTCCATCTGGACCGCGTATCGTACGCCTCAACAAAGTCCCCTATTGGACTGCCAATTTCATCTGTGATGCATTTCGGGTAAGGGTGAGCTTAAACAAACTATTAATGAATTTGGTATTGTAGCTACAGTTTTTTTAATTTTGATCTTCAAACACTCATTTTTACAAAAATAGCCCTCTTCCTAAGTTCGAAAGACGCATCAAATGACATGTGTTATCTGCCATGCCTAGGTAGCTCAGCAGGAGTCGGATGGCATGGCAAGCCATGCGAGCGCGGCAGCCAGAGGTGCGTCGCGGAAGGCGGGCGGACCCACGGCGCTACCGAGCCACCCTGCTCGGTAGCAACCTGCTGAGCCGCCCCCGCTCGGTAGGCGCTGCCAAGCTACCTCTACTCGGTAGGCGCTGCCTAGTTGCACTGGCTCGGCAGATGGGCGGCGGCGGCCGTGCAAGCGTCTTGCAGCGACAGTGCAGGCGGGGGGTAATGAGGAAATCGCGGGTAGGGGCACGGGCATGTGGTTTGGTTGCTGGAGCGAGGAAATCATGTGGTTGATGACATGATGCATCGCGGCATTAGATTCTTGCTTATTCACATGTTAATTATGCTACCGTTCACGCGCGCATATAAAATAGGAACTGCAGTCGATTTCTTGTCGAGCGAGAGCGTAGTTAGGGAGGGGAAGGAAAGAGAGTTTTCTTGCTGAGCGAGAGAGCAAGGAGGGAAGGGAAGGAAAGAGAGATTGAAAGACAAGTTTGTAATATAATTTTGAGGTGGTTTAGTTGTGATTTATGATCCTTCGCAGTTAAAAGCATTGTGAAGTGGGTGAATACCTTCATAAAAAGGTATGCTTCATTCATTTGCGAGCAATGCGCTTATATATTATTAGTGTTTCATTAGCGTAACTGTGGTTTTGTAATGTGAAATGCGCTAGGTAATCATATTTAGTTGACAGATGTATTTACATAATTAGCTATGTTTATTTAGTGTAAATAGCTGCAAAAATACAGGCCAAAAAATAGCTAAAATATTTTTATGTATGTTTGCATGTATATATATATTGCTCTCATGCGATTATAGAATGATTGTTATGCAAGGACCTGGTCTTATTTTCAAAATCTAAACACAAAAGTTTCACAAAAAATATAGCATACTGGTGCTTCTACTTACCACTATTAGTTCTTGACTCACCTCCCTTCTTATATCTTTAAACTATTACTAATACCCTCCTGTTCAACTGTAGATGGTCGGATCAGCTGACTTTAGCCCATAGGACTACTTCACCTATGGAGAGGACGAAGGAGAATTTTTCAACATACTGCACAAGGAGCCCTGGATGATGGAAGTCTTCCTATATTCAAGGAAAGACGACTACACCTCACACACCGAGCACGTGAGGAGCACTTCCACCGACGCCCTTCAGGATGCTGCCTGCTTGTCTTTTGCTCACCCGTGTGAGATCCACAAGGCCGCTATGCTAACTTCTCTGTTTTGTTGCTATACATCCCTCTGCGAAGGAGGACGGTATGGTGAGACGTTCGTCACCACCTCTGAGGATGACCCGCTCCTAACCCTACCAGGTCCAGCTCACTCCAGCTATGGGAGCCACCTACACTGAATCTCTAGAGGAGATCTGAGACCTACACTAGCTACAGCCATGTCAAGACTATCTGTGCTCGGTTTGCCAAGTGAGAGAAGCCCTAGCTGTAGTAGAGCGTGAGAGAGCTACCGTAGTCGTCGAGCTCGAGTAGACTGCAGTAGCAGCAGCGGTCCATGCCCTTGCACCCGTCGAACCCCCCATCATCCCCACCAACCCCGCTCAGACCCGACCACTCATTGGAGAACTATGCTTGAGGATCACCACGTGTAAGAGCGTGCAGCACCCCAGCCCACTGATTGTCATTAACATTGGAGATACCAGCTGAGTCCGCCGTCGCTCCTGCCCTTGCTCCAGTTTACTCGGTGACTATACCACCTGCTATAGCCACAACCTCATGGAGGAGTAGCCTAACCAACGAATTATATATTATCTCTTAGTGCTTGCTAGGAGTAGGGTTTTGTTTGTAAGCACCAACCCTTGTACTAAGTAGTAGACGTCTAATGTTTTGTACCCACATGACTGAACACGACCTAAGTGCCATGCACTCGCTGTCATGTGCAACTTGACCAAAATATTATAAATGTTGTGTGGCCATCTTATGCCTTGTGGTTTATTTTTTTCTTTTTCACCTGGTTCTTGGAATTCTTTCTTGAGATATCAGTGAGTGGACAGCACGCACCAGTTTTTCCAGTGATTAACATGTACTAGCTTTTCCTAGTGAAATGACAACACGTACAAGCCTTACTCCCAAATAGTGCATATAGACCATCTATAAAATCTGGCATGCCCCTACGACCGGACCCAAGACTCTGATCGAGTTGACCTCAAAACTAAGGGAAGAGGAGAGGGAGAAGAGAGGAGAGATACAGGACATCACTACGCCACTAGTAAGGATGTCAAACTATAGAGATATGCTTTGCAAGCGAAAGTGAGTGGTCAAGAAGAAGGGATCATACCCTAAAATTCTTGCAAGGATTCACCCATGCTGCTGAAGTTTCTGCGGCCGCAGTGTGACTGTAGCAATCCAACACATATCATTCAGTCCACACACTTGGCAACTGCCGCCCAAGCGAACTACACGTGTGACGAAGTTCTTGTAAGCATGTATTTGTTATTTCACATTGCGTGTTTCATTTCTCACATCTCTAACCAACTCCGTCTATGCCAATAGACCATGGAGCACTGCTATTTCTTTCAATGAATCGATGATTCGGATATATACGATAGGGCATTCATTGAGAAAAAATACATGCTCAACTACCTAGTGGCTCCAGAGAGATTCACATATTAGAAACCTTACACCCCGGATGATAGTGGAAAGGACAAGATTAAGGCACCGGTAGTATAGAAGAAAAAGGCACCGATGGACCTAAATGTGTATGACGATTGATTGGAACCATGACTTCCAAAAGGCGCACATATATCTTAGTTGTAATTGGGGTTGATGCTTCGCTCATGTTGCTACTTGTATCGTATGAGTCGTGAGGCAAACATATGCACCTAATCAAACCTTACACGCCATGTAATTTGCACATTCATTGCGAAATGCTTTGTCGACCTACACATGGTGTACTACGATAACTATTTATAGTAACATATCTTTACTACTTAACACGGGGAGTTTGTGATGGTGGCTCATTTGCCCATCCGAATTTCTCTTGCACCTTCCTAAAAAAGTTCTATGCACAGACAAACAAAACAAAATAGGATTTCTTAATACGCATCAAAGTACGTATTTTTAACTAGTTTGCATGTGTATTAACATAGTTACAAAAATTAAATTTACCACGTGGCACTGCTAAGCTGATGCTGCAACCGAGCACCCCGGACCCCGAGCCTCCCCTGGCTAGGGGTGGATATCGAGCCAAGTCCTCGTCTTATCGAGCTTTTTCCCAAATTGGTACAGTTTGATTTAATATCATTTTGCATAGAGTTGGAAATATTTCTAGAAGCGAGTTAGCGAGCCAATCCGAGCTAGAGCAAAATCCAAATTAACGAATATAATTAAAGCAATTTTGAACTGAGCCAATGGACTCCACTAATGAGTTTTTTTGCCACCCTACCCTCGGCCCCTGCCCATGTTGGCCTGCTTGGCTTGCTGTCAAGCCGATGCAGCTCAATAGCGCCTTCGAAACAAGGGCATCTCGGTAGGATGCTGCCAAACAAGGGTGGCTCGGTAGCACTGTGGGCTTGCCCGCCTGCCACGTTGCGCCTTTGTCCTGGAGCAAAGTTGTAACAAGTGGTATCAGAGCCTAGACGAGAACCGAGTTGCTGAAAAATCATCTCGACGATTTCCGTTTCAGCGCATCTCCGTTCGTGCAGCGCTCCCGAAGTCTCCGTCCGCACGGCGTCATCTCGTGCGCAGGACAGAGAAATGCATTAGAGGAGAACGCATTGTTTGCGCAGGGAAAAGATTGCAGATACAGAAGCCGCTGCCGGAGCTGCTCAAGGAGCGCGACCTACCGGCAGGGTTGTTCCTGCGAGGGGCGACCAACTATGAGTTCGAGCCTGAGACGCGGCGGCTGACAGTGCACATCCCCGCCGCCTGCGAGGTCGGGTACCGGGACGGCTCCGAGCTGCGGTTCGCCTTCACATGAAGTGTTCTACAAGCAAGCTACATGTAGGGACTCAACTCAACTGGTACGGATCCATCCAGATGCAAAGATTCTAAAACATTGAGGCAGTCGGACTCAACTACGACTTACTAAACTCATACTTGACACAGAACGGTGACACATCTCCTCAACATTTCGATTTCTTTCCACATTACTTGAGTTTGGATGGCAAACATATCTTCTCAACGTCCCTGTCTCAACTCATCATCAGAGTATTGTTGATTCATCATCGTTGAGCGCTTCAGCAAGAAACTCTTTCTTCATTGCTGCAGAAACGTATTATGTTGTTTGACCGATGGATGCGCCACACGGACGAGCTGCTGAAACGTGATGACGTGTGAAGCGGATGCCTCAGGAGCGCTGCACGAGACGAGCGCAAAACAGAATCGTCGAGACGATTTTTCCAGCAACTCAGTTCTCGCCTAGGCTCTGATACCACTTGTTAACTTTGTTCTAGGAGAAAACACACACATTGCAAATAAACTAAGAGAATACAGGAGAATTTCTGAATTTCTCTATTCTCTTACTTGCTCCCCATTTTTCTTGATTTTTCTTCTTCTTACAAAACTGGCTACAAGTCTCCTCAATATATAGGTTAATATTCTCCTACTAGCATACGTATTCGGACTTCAAGTTGGACACAACTTCAATTTGAGCTACACAAGGAGACGGTCTCTACTACGTCTTGAACTCTAAGTCAAGATTATTTCTAACATGGATAAATATTTTATCTTACTATATTTATATGTTGATGATATTCTCATTACTTCTAGTGATAAAATACATTGATGGAAGTGAAAGCTTAGTTATCTTCCAAATTTGACATGAAAGATATGGGAGATGATTCCTATGGTTTAGGAGTTAAAATACACAGAGATCAAAATAAAAAAACCACTAGGTTGTCCCAAAAGGCATATCTTGAAAGTGTTTTAAAACGATTTTCTATGAAAAATAGTAAACATATTAATATACCTATTGTGAAGGAAACTAAACTTAGTGAGGAATTATATCTAAACACTCCTAAGGAAAATGTTAGAATGAATGGAATTCATTATTTTTCAGCTTTAGGATGTCATATGACTTGACTTTAGCCATGCCATTGAAATTCTTAGTAGATATCAAAATAATCTTGGGGAAGAGCACTGGAAACAAATCAAATATGTATTGTGTTATGTCAAACGAACTATGGATTATTCATTATGTTTTAATGGTCATAATCTTCAACTGCAGGGTTATACTGATGTTGATTGTCAAGGGGATCCGGAGGACCGAAAATGAACTTCTGGTTATTTATTTACTTTGGCAAGAGGTGATATTTCTTGGTGTAGTAGGAAACAAGATTCAATTATTCTTTCCTCCATAAAAGCTAAATACATTGCTATATCTGAAGCAGCAAAAGAAGGTGTATGGCTGGGAGAATTTCTTGCATCACTTAAGGTCATGGAATCACAGCCTGCCACTGCTTTCCGTGTTAATCAGGTAACGATTAAGGTCTCAAAGGATTATAAATTTCATTGTAAAAGTAAACACATTGAAGGAATGCATCATTATATTCATGATGTAATAAATAAACTCAAGTCTGTTCGTTTAGTCTATTTGCCCAGCATTGATATGGTTGCAGATCCACTGACTAAATGAGTTAGTCAAGAATTATTTTCTAAACATATTAAAGATATGAGACTTCTGTTTATTGATAGAAATGTTTCAGCTAAGTGGGAGATGTTAGGTTTTTTAGGTTTTTTATGCGGCTTTCAATATTTAATGTGGTTATGGTTAGTTTAACTCAATATAGAATTATTTATATTATTGATGCAAGTGATAGGAAATAATTTGATGCAGAATTTAACTCGAGGAATTAATACTCAAGGTATCAAGGACGGGTGTATTTCCCTGAGATATGATTTGTGAATGTATTCTATTTATTCGCTATTCTTATGATTCAATTTGGTTTGATGCATGAGAAAAGCTTAATTTACCTTGTAATTTTTTTTATTAGTTATTTAAGTAGTTTTGTTTAACTTCGTAATTTTTCGCTTAAGGTTAACTAAAAACGTGGAGCGTTACAAAGACTAACACGCTGTACTATCTACGGCATTGTACACAGATCTAGCATTGATCAGGCAAAGCAGATGTGATAACATAACCTGTGGTTCTACGAAGTGCATACCTGGGATGCCATGGCATGGCCAGACAGACAGTTTAATGTACCGCCAAATGAAACAAGCAGATGGGCTTTCTGTGCCTGAACTCTGTGAACCCTGTCTGGCAATTCCGGTTCCGATCATGCGGATTACAGAGTACTTGAGAGACATGATTCTTTCACAAGAAAGAAGGCTACAGGAGTCCGAGGTTTTGAAGATTGCAAATATACTAGTTCCTATTTCTCCATAATCTTGTTAGTACTTGGTACTAGAAATATCACAATTCACAGATCCCCACCATATCCATATGGACACATACAATTCTTAAGGAAAGTTATTTAGAGATCGCAAAGTGGAGAAGACATTGTAACAGGACTAGATTGTTGATAGGAAATTGAACAGATAACAAACATCAACCAAGAAAACTAGGTGCGTAAGCGCGGCGACACGCCGCGCTAGCTACCGTGTGGACCGAAATAAAAGAGACGACAATTCGCGAGGAGTTTCTTAAAAAAATCGAGGACGCATGCGTAATTTCGAGAAAACCAAAGGTTTTTTCCGTAAAAAAACAAGGACCTGCAAGGACCTATACGTAACTAAACGAGGACCCGTGCATATTTTTGGAAAACCGCGGGGCGCTATCCGGTAAAGAGTACGCAATTCGGGTGAAGCCGAGGGGGTTTTCGCAAAAAAAACCTAACAGGGACCTTTTTGCAAGAAGTAAGGACCTTTACGTAATTTCACAAAGTATAGGAGATTTTTTTGCAAAAAACGTGACATGGCATGCCTCACAAGCCGGGAATCCCCCCGGCTATAATATAGGTACTAGCTACGTAAGCGCGGCGTCACGCCGCGCTAGCCACCGTGTGGACCGAAGCAAAAGAGACGATAATTCGTGAGGCGTTTCTTAAAAAAAATCGAGAACGCATGCGTAATTTCGCAAAAACCAAAGGGTTTTTCGCAAAAAACCAAGGACCCGTAAGGATCTGTACGTAACTAAACAAGAACATATACATAATTTTGGAAACCGCGGGTTGCTATCGGTGAAGTGGAGGGTGCTTTTCAGAAAAAAAAACCTAACAAGGACCTGGTTGCGAGAAGCAGGGACTTGTTTGCGAGAACGAAGGACCTCTACACGATTTCGCAAAATACAGGGGCTTTCTCGCAAAAAAATGACGTGGCATAGCTGTCCGACCAGAGAATCTGTCGGCTATAATATAGGAGTTATTATACATTTGGAACTCAGACGAACCGCCGCAACGACACGGGTACAAAAGCCTATCACCCCTCATACATTTATCTTACACAGAGTTACTGAGAATCATCAGCTAGATAATCCAGCAGATTGTAGCAGAAGTGAAGTCTGATTATTACATCCATCTTTTATTCACAAGAACTACATCCTACAAGCTTTCCCATCCCAAAAGCTTTCGGACCTGCCACGAATTCAAAACACACGAAATCCCCTGACAAATTCATGTCTCGATAGTTCAGTAGGCAGACGAAGAACCTCCCTTACAGAGATAACATCTATAGGAGCTATAGAACGTTCACTTTTTTTTTAGGAACAGCTATAGTAGAAACTGAAATTGAGCCTTAAGCGCGCGCCGCTTCAGAGCTTGCCAACACGAACGTTCCTGAAGCTCCCTTCGAGCAGCGACAGAAGGCCACCACCGTGCACTCTCTCCTCGGGAACAGCGAGCCCTCCTCCCTCTCTGCCCCTATCCGACGACGGCACGGACGACAACGACTTCGTAGAGAGGGGAACCAGCACCTGAGGAGGTATCAACTCCTGCCTCCTCGCCGTGGCCACTGGCGAGCCGTCGCAGTCCGACACCGTGCTGACACCCGACGACGAGTAGTCGTTGTTCACGGTGCAGGCAGTGGCCACTGCGGCCGAAGACGTCACGATGCCGTGGAAGAGCCCCGGCCCGATCATGCTCCCGGCGCCGTTCTTTCCAGCCCCGCCGCGGCGTTGCTGCTGCTGCTGCGAGGCCATAAGCGTCCCGTGCGCGGCGCAGAGGCCGCTCCTCCCGCGGGCGAACTTCTCGCAGCCCATGCCCCACGTGCACCGTTTGCCGCCGCCGTGGGCCTTGCAGAACTCGGTGCTCCCCTGCGCACTCTTGCCGCAGCCGTCGACCTTGCACCGCTTGCCGCCGCCGTGCATCACGCAGCAGTCCGTGCGCCCGCGCGCGCTCTTGGTGCACCCGGGCACCGCGCAGCGCTTCCCTCCCCCGTGCACCACACAGAAGCTGGTGCCCCCGTGGACGCTCTTGGGGCACACGCCGCCGCCTTCGAACATGCAGCGCTTCCCGCCGCCGTGCGCCTTGCACAGCGGCGTGCTGCCTTCCGCGCCCTTGGGGCAGCCCTCGAACACGCACCTCTTGCCGCCGCCGTGCGCCTTGCAGTACAGCGTGCTGCCCTGCGCCCCCTTGCAGCAGTCCGGGTACTGGCACCGGCGGCCGCCGCCGTGGGAGATGCAGAGCCCGACCCTCCCCTCGGCGCTCCGAATGCAGCTCTCGACCGAGCACCTCTTCCCTCCCCCGTGCTTGATGCATCGCCCGGACTTGCCCCGCGCGGCTTTAGGGCAGCCGTGGTGCCCGCACCGGCGGCCTCCGCCGTGGGCGATGCAGTAATCCGTCTTTCCCTCGGCGCTCTTGGTGCAACCGAGCTGGTGGCACCGCCGGCCTCCTCCATGGGCCTTGCAGTAGGCCGTGCGGCTCTCGGCGCCCTTGTAGCACCCGGGCTTCTGGCACCTCTGTCCGCCTCCATGAGCAATGCACAGGCCTGATGCACCTCTCGCTCCTTTGGAGCACCCTTTGAACCTGCACTTCTTCGGATGCCGGCGATTAGCCGGCTGCCCAGGATTGCTTACTACCGTGACAACATCAGAGATCACACCAAACGAAGTCTCCGTCATGGTCGCTGAAGATTCAGGGCTGAACTGAAGGCGGCGCTGAGCATGATGAGTACTATCATTGGTGTTGTCCGTCTGATCTTGCAGATCCTGTGCCTCTAGCTGAGCCTCATCAGCAACACAAAGATTTGGCCGAGGCGCGAACAGGAAGGACAACATGTAGCCACCGGAGCTCCTCCTTGCGCTCGTCGAACCCTCGTCGACAACGGAGAAGGAGATGATGTTTTCAGTAGGCGCTTCCGAATGTCGAATAATTGCGTCACCATTATCCCCCTGACGAAGCCCAAGGCTCAGCATCCCTGGATCAGTGAATGAGAAACTCTGGCCAAACAGTGTCACCGGTGCTTTCGACTTGTGGCGTGCTCCTCCGGTAGGCCGGTGATCTGCGGAGTTAAGGTCCGGCGACGGACCCAAACCAAGGACCAACCTGCATCCATCATCTTGTGCAGCCACATGATTCGACCTCCGCGTACCTCTGCTGCCATGACTGCAGTTGTCCATTGCCGAGCCCCGGAAGTCTAGGGAAAATGAGGTCTGACCATGGCTGACAACTGCTGTGTAGCCCGGCACTGAGTGCCCCATTAGCACTGCGGAGTTATCCATCGCAGGCTGGTTTCCACGGTGAAGGTTCTCCGCGAAACCGTTATTCATCTAGGCTAAGTAGTTTAATACAGTGAAGGCGGTGGAGGAAACAACAGTAAGGGCAGCATCTCCAGTCAGCAGAAGATCAGGTGTTTCTTGATCTTTTATATGTGCACTGTAGAGTAGACGAAGTGAGAGAATATCAGCAGCAGTGAAGTGCCACTGAGCACCACTAACACCCGATGTGTCCGCCCGGTCCATCACCGTCTGGCTTCAGAAATATTATGATCCAGAAGGCACTTGGCCTCTGACAGGTTAAACCATCTGATACAATAATGCTCTCTGGTAGTTGAGCATCAAGTAGAAGCAGAGGAGAGCTCAAATGCTATGTGCCAGTAAAAATCTTCAGGCTACAATAATACTGCAACAGAATGGAAATGGAAAGTCAGAGAGAGTTCATGCTCCAAAAGACAGAGTTTAACATAACTTTGGATTAATATGCATATAGGCGTGAAATTAACTAGCGAAATAAACAGTTAATGATGCCCAGCAGAAAACTGAAAGAAGAAATCAGTAGAAAGATTAGTCTAGCCATACTTACACACAAATCAATAGAACAATAAATCATTGACTCTTGCTGAACTGAAGACCATTAGGGGCTACCAGAATGCTGCTTTTCTTGTTATTGTGTGGGACCGTGATTTTCCAGCGCTCTGACTGACTATCTCTGGTTCCGGTGAAATTTGGACTATTATTGTCCACTTCATGTGTTCGACATCTGTTCTAGAAAAAATCTTAGGAGTTTCAGGAATTTTAAATTCTATTATTTATCGACCGCACAAACCACAAAATATTATGGAATGTTTGACAATCATCAAAAGAAGGGCCAAACTAGTAGGCAAACAAAGGTTTGTGATACAGACCACAAAGTATTGATGAAATGCAATTTAACTTAACCAGAGAAGTAAGAAGCATCACTATTAATGCACTTGAAAAGTCGGCTCACTATAAGGAGATCGGCAAACATAGGAATATGTCAATATATGACAAAGAACTTTAACCAGGACCTTCTTACAGAATTGGACTTCTATGTTGTTGGCAAGCCACAGAGATTATATTATGTATTGAGGGGTGAATGGTAATGTTAAACAGAATAGGCATACAGAATTGAAGCAAAACCCAAAGTTTAAGCTAATAAGCAATCTAAACATGTTATTCGCTCATCGTTAACTATACCTTCGGAATTCTTGAAATTAAAGAGCATCAGAGAATGTTAAGCACAAAATAACAAAAGTCAAAGCTTCCCTTGCTTAGGAGCCACATATCAGTAGAGGCCCCCATCATTTAACCTCCCTAGGGCGTGGCAATTTGTTTAAGGACTATGTCGTCAAACATGGAACAAAGCAAAGGTTTTTTTAGTTCTGAGACCAAAAAATTGATTAAGGAACAGTTTCAGAATTTTTTTTTTTGATGTAGTAGAAATCAAAATGGAGAAGAAAATATATACTTCACATGTAACTCAAAAAGATATCGAACCTGTGTCTAATAAATGAGAAATGAAAGATTTAACCTGAGTATAAGCCATACCTGGCACAAACTGCAAACAGTACCTGAAGTTTTGCAGAACAATACCAAAACATGATTTTTTTAAAAAAAACTTAACGAGTTCAAAATCTGATTTTAAAAATACAGGACTCCGCTCCCACAGCATCAGCCTCAGAATACCCAGCAAAAAGCTCGTGAATTCCCACTAACAAACCAAGCAAAAAGAACTGGGCGCAGGACAGATTTAACTAAACCGTGCAGGAATTCCCTAATCAAAGACATCCAGGACAAAAACCTCTAGACCTCGAATCAGGACTCATAATCAAGAACTCACCCGCAAAAGCAAAACACACAGAGGCTTAACCAAATTGTTCTTAGGACTCTATACGGCCCTAATATATCAACAGACAAACAAACAAGGAAAAAGAAAACAAGACACAGCAGAGCAACATAGAACCAATCCTGAAACAGAAACAGAGGAGAGAGAAACCAGGGAATCACCTAGCTTAGCATCCCTCAATGGAGGAAGCTCTGGTGGCCCTCAGGGGGGAGAGAGAGAGAGATTTTATTTCACAGGGGGGAGAGCGTATTTATGGCTTCTCAGGCTGACGGTGTGTTGCGGGAGGGGGCTCGTGGGTGTGCGACGTCAGATGACGTGGGCGTCTGCGGCAGACGGCGCATTCCCACACACGCACGCACCTGGCTCGATTCAGCTCGGCTCGCAGCCGAGCTGGCATACATAGCTGATGGCGCTCTCACACACAGGCACACGCACTGTTTATGAGCACGATCTTTTTTTTTTGTTTTTAGCTTCGGTTTTTGCACAGTTTAAAATAAATAGAATAATTTTTTAAATGTCTTACTTTTCGAGCTAAAATCATGGTATATTAACATCTTTATTGTCTGCTATTATCTTAAAAATACAGATAAAAAATATTAGCTAGAACCAAAAGAACAAGACTATCTCTCCTTGTGGTGTATACTTGTCTGGGTACGTTTCGCGAGAGCCCACTTTTGGTGGAATTCTCTCCGGTCTCGCAAGCGGCGAGTGGTTGGTTTTGCAGAACTGTGACAGCACACTGGTAGGCTTGAAGGGGAATTTTGGTGGTGATATTTCTTTAAACTAAAAACCATAAGTTACCATCCAAAAAATCCACAAACACAAACCGTGCAAGCTGGACCCCGGGCAAGTGAATGGAAATATGGGATCTGGACCAGCTAGCTCCCCCCATCCCATCCCTTTCAACGAAAAGTGGAGTTACGAGGTATCGTCGTAAAAGGTTTTTGCAGCGACACGACGATGCGATTGGCCAGAGCATTAGGTGCACAGGTTTCTCTCGGGGCCTTCCATTTTGGATCTTCTGGACGAATCAACAAGGATTTAGTTGGTTCGGTTGGTAGGCAGATTCTTTCTTGCTTGTGGAGCGGAGTGGACCGCGCCTATTATTATTGTTTCTCCGTGCACGCTTGCACCAGGTACTGATGTCTAATTGTATATATGATTTTGGTGGCTGAAGAATTCATCTCTGCTTTGCTGAAGGTTTTACTCTTCCATCTTCCATCCTATGACGAATACATCTGGCAAACTGGTGCGTGATGACGTTCTGAAGTTATTGCGTGACAAGTCTAATTACCTTGAATAAACAACATTTACGCGCCCAGCCATGCTAAAATGCAAAGTCTAACTAAACAACTAACCGATGCTGATTCTTTCCGCGATGCTTAAGCTATCAATTCTAAGTTTCCGCGATGACGCTGATCAATCCGTAGTTTCTGCGAAACACCCCTATACTTATTTGCTTAAAGTAGTACCTATATGGGCATCATTCTTAGAATATATTTAATTAGTTTAGTGATGCATACGTGATGGATAATAAAGAAACTACACATAAAAAATAAAGCGTTGCAGGTCACATAAAAGAATACAAATTAAACTATAATGGATATTGTATGAAAGTTCATTTATGTGCATGCATCGTTTGAGCTTAATTTTATCTCTAACATCTCGTGTCTTAATTTCATCCAAAAGTTTTCCAACTATATGTGCATGCATATCATGGTGCAAATCAACTTCATGTGTATTTCCATAGATAAAAAAATCATTGGTTATGATTTGTTAATCATAAGAAGGATTCATCTAATTAAGAGCTAGTCACTTTTCTATTTGTGACAATTTCTAGCAATTATTCTCATTTATGATTATGGATTGCAAAACGTAATTATGGTCCACCAAAATAAGGGTCGGATGTTTTTTGTTTCATGAGAATTTTAATAATATTTTTCTTTTCTCTTAGCTGATGTAATTAACCATCCTAAGCTTTTATTGTGTGATAAATAACACCCAATGGTTGATATAGTTCAATTTTAATTAGAATCCACTACATCAATGGCGATTCTAACAAAAAAATTCAAAGTTGTAAAACACACATTATTGGAAAGCATGCAGGTAGAATAGGTCTTATCTTTATCTTATTTCTCTTTTTTCTTGCCAAGTGGCACTTTTTTCTTATACATGACTTTTACTTATTTATTTTGCATGTCAACTACCTTATTTTCGTCTCATACGTGGCTTTTAGCGCAGGCCATCTATGATTGTTTTTATTTATTGGATTCATCAAGAATCTATAAACGGATAGTCTTGTCTTATAAAATTCCTTGTTTCATCTAAGACATCCACGGATAATTATTTACTGACTATAATAAAGGGTCGCGAAATCAATGGATGGATGTTTTTCTCTTTTTTTTCTAGACAAGTTTAGCTTATTTATTTTTTCTTAGCAGCTATCAAACTCATGTCAACGATGTTTAGTATATAATAGATAGATTTTTTTTTTTGGAAATTCGTATGGAAATTAAATTGCTATTTTTTCTGAATTTTAGTTAATTGGATTCTACTTGATATGGATTTTTTATTTTTTCTAATTTTTATATAATCATTCCGAATTTTAGTGTGATTTTAGTTTATATAAATGAAGTCACTGCGGTGTATATTACAACGACTAGTAGACTACGTCTTAAAAAACGCTCCGTTTGAAAGCTGTGAACTATATAAAAGCTATTTACTGTAGAAAATCAGTTTTTAGAAACCAACACGAATAGAGCCTTAAGCTTTTAAAATTAGAACCCACCAAATTGTGGGCTAGATGTTTTGTTTTTATGAGAATTTCTAGCATATTTCTTTTTTTTCCTAGTAACTTTAAAATACATGTCATCTACTTTTAGTATATAATAGATAGCTCCACTAATATTTAGAGCAATGACAATTGATCCGCTCGCCACTGGGAAATACCCGTGTTAGGTCATTGTGCTAACATAACATTTTTTTTAGGATTTCATAGTCATCTGAATGAAACAATTTTCATGCTGTACCTTCCTAAAGCTAAAACCTTTGGTGTGCTCCAAAGGACGTATAAGTTTAGGTCTTTTCTTGTGCTGCTGAAAATATATTATAGCTGCTGTTAACATTTTCTACGTAATTAATTTTTAAAAAAATAAAAAATTTATATCATCACATGCAAAAAGTAAGAGAAAAAGTAAAGGCAAAAAGTTAAAAACTAAAAAAAGGATAAAATTAAAAAGTTAGAAATTAGAAACAGAAGCTGGTGAGCAGAAAAATCATAGGAGGACTTGAGAGGGAGTGCTTATCGCACACAACCAATAATATGCACCTGTACATATGGAGCGGAAGCACATCAATTATGGTGGTGGAGCAAATAATTGCGTTGCATGGCCCCCGTCTCGATCGATCGAAGCTCCCGGCTCGTCTCGTCCTCAGCTTGACGGGCCACGGCTCGCCGAACTGGCTGGCTCCTCCTTTTCACGCGCCCCCGTTAAAAGATGCTCCCCACCCTCTGGAGAATCGCATCCCACATGTCAGTGACCGTCACGGAATCTCCACGGTAGGATTCCTGGTAGCTCTTGGTGGGCCCGCGCGCGTCGCCACCACCGAGTGCTAATTAGGCAGCCAGGCCTCTCGCCGCCCACCACGTGGAGCGCCGCCATTCGCGTTTCGATCCATCGATCCTGGTCGAGGAGGTGGGGTCGGTGGTGGTGATGATCAGTGGTGGAAGGGAATCGTCGGCGGGTGGGACAGAAACCGACGCGGCCGCCGGTTTAGAGATGGCAACGGGTACAAACCAGCTGGGTTTTGCTATTCCAAATCTGTGCTCATGAAAGTTAGACGTGCCCGCTAAAAAACTCATGCCCGTGACGGGTACAGATTTTTGCCCAGACCCATGCCCACTCGGGTAATGGGTACCCACGGGTCGCCCGTGCCCAACAATAGCTGTGCAGATTGCAGACAATGCAGTGCTTAGCAAGTCAACAATAAGTTCAATTTATATGCTACTATGCATGAAACAAGCAACGACAAATCCACAATGCACATCACTAGTTCACTCCATCAATTCTCAGTTAATAGTTCACTGATATAACATATCATTACAAGTTCACAGTTCACAACTCAGTTAAAGCCAAAAGGAGAGATATCAACTGCTCCTTGTACTTGACTAATGGGCTATGGGGTGGGCTGGTTTGCCTGGGAGGCTGGGTTTATAACTCCTATGGATCGGGTTTATATTACCCATGGGTTTAGGGGTTTGGGTACTATAGGAACGTACCCGAACCCGGCAGACCCGATGGGTTGGACTTTTCGCCCATTAAGAGACCCATGGGTTAGGAAATTGACTCAGACCCATACCCTAATAGAGTAAAAACCCACCGGGTATCGGGTTTCGGGTACCCATTACCATCCCTACGCCGGTTGCTCTCAGCGAGTTTGGCAGGTTTCAGGCTCGTCGTAAAGCTACAAAAATGGCTCTGGGAAGGTGGTTTTTTTGTGTGAAATAAAGAGGTAGTAGGAAAGAGCGTACTGTGCGGTTTTTTAGTATAAGGTAGACATATATAACTCACACTCCACTCACACCCACCGTACACAAATATAGATATACAAATCTTTACACACGCTTAAGAATTTTACAAATGCACTAAAGATTTACTGCACAATTCTTGGTTAATGCGTGCTTTGCCTCATCTGCTAGTCCAAGTGGTTCTACCTCATCTGCTAGTCCAAATGGTTCGTGTCAACACGTAATCAAGGCGAAAACGGGGTGGTAGAGTAGGGATGGTAATTATGCACGTTTACCCGTGTGCCTGCAGGTAAATACCCTAATGAAGCCGGGCATAGGATGTTTTCTTTGCTCACGAGCATAAAAATAGGGGGAATTATCTGTCTGTACCTGTCTCGCCCGTTTACCCATGATATAGACCGACAGGTGGACCAGCCAACACTCAACGGTAGCACTGAAAGTGTAAAACCCTAGTCTCCCTCCCCAAGACCCCAACCCAGCTCCCGATTCCTAGCCCCCCAATCTGTAGATCTGTCACTCTCATCCTCCTCAGTCCTCCTCCCACCCGGTTGCCTCCCACTTCGTCCTCCTAGTCGGCTACCCCTGCCCCCCGCCCTGTCGCCGCTCCTCCTCACGACCCCTATTGTCCCTTACTTCTTTCTCACCTCTAGAGTCTAGATCCAGATCCACCCCCGTGACCCTGTCCTTCTTACGGTCGACCGTCGCCCCCGTCCTCCTCCAGCCACCGCCTGCCCCACGGCCTCCCGCCCACCTCCTCCTCAACGCCCGCCCGAGCCGACCCCTCCTCCCCACCTCATCCTCAATGCCGGCCGAGATCGACCCCTCCTCTCGCCTGGCCTCCTCAACGCCACCAGCCCAACCCCCTCCTCCTGCCTGGCCTCGTCCTCAACGCCGCCCGATCCGCTCCTCCCGCCCGCCTTCCTCCTCAACGGCGGCCCGAGCCCAACCCCCTCCTCCCACCCTGCCTCGTCGTCAACGCTGGGCGACCCCCTCCTCTCATCCGGGCTCATCCTCAACGCCGGCCTGACCCCGTCCTCCCGCTCAGCCGCCTCCTCAATGCCGGCCTCCTCCTCAAGGTATGTGCATGTGAAAATTTATAATTTGTAGAGTTGAATTTACATATTTGAAATTTGTCTGGTACTTCAGCTTATAATCTCACAACTAGCATGTGAAAATGTGGCCATGGCTTAATAGTTATCATCTTCAATGCTCTTATCTTTGTGTTCAGCCTTATCCTGGTCCAGAGTACTGGCTCATGGTGTGGCCAGTCTCTTATCTCCATGTACCCAAGTCTCTTGCATTCATGTTCATCATATAAGTAGTAATTCATCTCATGTCTTAGCTCAATCTGGTGAATGGTGTGCTTGTATTGTCTGGCTAAATGAGGAGCCGTATATAATTTGGTACATATACTTTGCACAAAAAAAGGTACATAATGCCAGTTGAATATAAACTTCCTCCATTTCTGTCAACCAAAATTGCATGCTAGTAAGTCATGTCAACAGAACCACAACTTAAATCTTGGCAATTCAATATAATCTAGATTTTATAGTAACAAAGTTTGTGTCACTCTGAGGATTATCATCGAACCTATTATATTTGACAAGTTGCTTGAATTCTACTAGTTCGCTATTCTGTTTTCATGTACACTCTAAAGGTGTTTCAAATTTGTTGAATCTTGTGGTGGCTGTAGATTAATTAGTTGAATCAAATTTGTTGAATATGTTTTCATGGGTGGATTTGCATTTAATTTGTTGACAATTGATGTATGAATGTGAATCTAGGTAGGAGCATATCGATCGGGTCCAATGACTGGTTCCTCTTGTCAGCATATACTACTCAGCAAGGTTGGTGATAATGGTCTTGTTTACAACTGGAAATCTTTCACGTGTTTTATGATATTTATCAGCGTGATGAATCGATGCCCTGCATGAGGTACCAAACTGTCCTTTAATTCTAGCATTCGCAAGATATTAAAGATGGAGGTGTTAATTAATTTAGCCAATGCAATGCTAATGATGCATGTAGAATAGAATTGACAAGAGCTGCTAGCTGGTTGGAAAAGCATAGGAGAGACTGGAACTAAATACTTGTAACATCCCAAATATGTGGGTATTGAAAAATGAGAAAAAATTAAAATCTTTTGTTGATTTCAGGTGTTATTTAAAATTTTCATCGTTCGTTTAAGAATTATTATTTTTGGTTCTTTGCTAAAAATTCAATTAAGGAAATCCAAAACCTTGAATCAAGAACCGAGTCTATGAAAATCAGATCAGATCAAGAACCAGCCGACCTTCCTCCCTGGCTGACAGTCCACCCCGGCGCCCCTCCCTTCTTCCTCCTCCCTCTGCTCCAGGCACCAGCCCAGCCGGCAGGTCGTGCGTCGTGGCCACGCCACGCTGGACGACAGCCCGTGCCGCCTCGCCACGCCTAGTCCGAAGTCGCCGCCCCCAAGTCGCGCCACAACCCCACGCACGCCCGAGGAGTTGACCTCATCGCGTCGCCAACACCTCATGCGCGCAGCGCGAATCCCGCCCGGCCTCGTCATGTTGCCACAGTGAATCCCGCCAGCCATGTCATCTCGCGCGCCTTCTCTGCACCCAGCGTCAACACTGTGAACTTCACCCATGCCACGTTGGACGACAGCCCATGTGTCTGTCCTATACCCGTCGAGTCACCTTGCCATCTCGTCGCATGGCCCTGCGCCCCGCCTGCATGCCCGTGAATCCCACCAAGCCTCTGCCACCACGCCCATGACACCCTGCACCCGCACGACCATGTCGTCTTCACGCGCTGCTCGCCAGTCAACAACAACAGCACTACCATAGTGCTAGTCCGCCAGCTATAAGAAGCCCCCGAGCACTGCCGAGAAGCCTCTATGCCGCACCGGCCATCACCACCTCACACCACCCCGGCCGCTCCGGCAAACCCCGTGGCAAATCGACCGCGTCATGGCGTACCCCCAGAAGTCTTCAACCTCCTCCCTCCCTTAATTGGACTCTGGTGCCCCGGGCTTGCCGTAGCAATTACTCTTCCCCGTCGCCGGCCGAAATCACCTTTTTCGTCAGCATTTCTTCCTCAGAGCACCACCGCCCGATTTCTTGCCTTTGGAGAACCTCCTCGGCCCTCCTCTTCTTTCCTCTATTTTGGCCGAACCGTTGTTCCTAGCTCTGTTTCTCGCTCTGTCTCTCTCCTCTCTCAGTTCCCTAACAGGCCGGATGGGCTTAGGTGGGGGCCACCCTACTACAGTGAGCGTTCGAACAGTGAGTGGAACTACCGGCTCTGTGTGAGCAAGGAGGAAGGTTCTAAATTGCATATGTTGCATCTAGAGGTGGATTTTGTATTCACTTGAACTTGTATATTCGTTGCACGTGGTGAGACTCAAGCGATGAGCTTTACTTGTTAATCTTGGAGTTTGCTGACTCCTAGACAGCATTGGAGGTATCGTGCACGGTGATCTTCTCAAAGAAGGTTGTGAGAAGACCCAGCAAAGTATGAAGGTTGGAGCTCACCTATTGGAGCGGGAAAGAGCTACCACTAGTGTATTTGAGGTGGAGGGTTTAATTCATGGAGCCAGTCCAATTCATTTGGGCTTATCTCAACGTGGACTAGGGGAGACCAGCAAGTCTCTGAACACCATGGTAAAAAGCAACCATGCCAATTGTGGTTTGCTTTCTTGTACTCAATTTACTTTCAAACAATTTATATTCATACAATTAAATTGATTGATTGTCATCCTAGGGTTGTAAACCTTGATAAAGTCTTATGGTGTTGGTACACTTAGGTGAACATAATTGATTTAGGCTTTATTTGTGCTAAATCAAATTGAGTTATGCCTCCATATTATATACTTAGTTTAGACAAATAGTAATTAGAGAGAAGATATTTTTAGACCACATATTCACCCCCTAGTCGGCCTCCTCAATCTTACAACACATGCCTGAAAGCATCAATGCAGGCACAGAATGCTAAGAAGGCTTTTGCAAAACCAGGTAACCGAGCGATCTTCTGGATGGCTTGTCCTTCACAGCAATGTGTGTGCCAGGGTTCCTATCTCGCAGCACCTCAAGCATACGAGGAAGGTTGTTGTAAGCCACCTCGAAAGAACCGAATCTCTTTTCCAAAGCCTTCTACTTTGCACGTCATGCCTTGGCATAGCTAATCTTGTACTTGAATTTTTACTCGATAGCCACCATGATGTGCTTGGCCTCTAGGTCCTTCTTCTTCACTATCTCATCATACATGAGATTGACTATGCAGGTGGACGTCGGGTTGCAACGCGTCAGCAAAACACTACTAAGCACACAAGAGTGTGGCTCCGCCTTCGAGACAATCCAGTGAGTCTCGTACTTAGGTCTGCGTGCTGCACACGCCAAGGATAGCCAACCTGCTTGCAGTCAACGGTGTGCTGCTTTGGGATGGATTTTAGGACACAAAACATCCGTTGCATGAACAAGACACATAGCTTAATAGCATCCTGGAGTGATCCATTGTCAGCACACATTGCATGAAGCTGAACCTCCACAGCATGGTACTCCCACGATGATTTATGCTCATTATGCACAAAAAGACCCTCAGCATCCACCATAATCCATGCCTGCAGTATGGGACCTTTGTCCTTATCGGAACAGTCATCGTCATCCTCTTCTAAAACTTCCTCCTTGGCCCATGCCGTCTGGTCACCGATCTCCATCTGACGCACTATGTTGTTGACACACTCCCCTGTGTTCGTCTATCCAATGGGTTCAGCTTGCGTCGTGCGATATTCGAAATCTGTCTCAGCAACATATGCATCATATCCACCTATCAGATGGGCTCAACGTGCAGTGTGTGATATTCCAGTTCTGCTGACGTAACATTGCCCACCATATCCTCTTGATGAACCTCGTGCTATGCGCCCGAGCTGCTCCCAGCAACCGGACCTCCTGTGCTTCCTTTGGACATGGTTGCACGGGTAGCATGCACTCGTAACCACGTCGCCGACAACCTTCCACAAAGCCCTTCCACGCAACCGTGCACATCAGTCTCCTCAACTCCCACCGAATGTCCATGGCAGACCGACTCCAAATCCCATGTAGGACAACACTGCACACCTCAGGATCCAAAGAGAAGCTGCGTGTGAGCTAGTACAGGACATCTCCGATTCGAGCATTCTTCGTATTTGAAAGTACCATACTGATTTGTAGGAAACTGCTCAAGTCAACATCGTATGGACCTTCACAAATGGTACCAACACCATAATGCATTTTTAATGTTGTGGGTTCCGACATAACTGATTTTTCACTGTAAATATTACCATTTGTAAACATGCACCAACTAAATACATGCTAACCAAATACGTACCTACACGTTGCCTATATTTGGATGAGAACATGAACGGATGAGGCTATTACCTTCACGCGAAAACATTTTCTTCTTATAAACAAGCTTCCTTCGTCTTCCTCTCTAACTTCACGAGCTCCTCTTCTTCTCTTGTTCTCCCGAGCTGCTCTCCTCTCCTTCACTCCCTCTCCCAAGCTCCTCTTCTCTCCTTCACTCTCTCTCACGAGCTCCTCTACTTCTCCCCCTCTCATTTTCTTCCTCTCCCGAGCTTCTTTGCGACCTTCTCCTCCTCTTCACTTCCCCTCTCGTTTTCTCCCTCTTTTTTTCTCCTCTCTCGAGTTCCTCTCGTTTTCTTGCGAGAGAAATGGTGAAAGTGCCCGTGAGGGGGTCGGGTCAAAAAGAAAATGATGAGCTGGTAACAAGTAGTCGCTCCAATGTTGGACGACTAGTACTAGTCGCTCAACGGTTGGAAGACTAGAGCCACTAGTCGACGTATGGTTGGGCGACATGGATAGCCCAACTGTTGGACGACATGGACAGATTGGGCCGGGCAACATGGACATGTCGCCCAACCGTTGGGTGACTTGGCCTCGTGTAGCCCAATGGTTGGGTGACTTGCCCAAGTCGCCCAACTATGAGGCGACAGATATCCATTTCTGCAAAATGAAAAAAAAATGCAAGTATAATATTGTCATTCAGAATTAGAATTGATTATTTAAAAAATCCAATAAAATACCTGTGAACTGACATACTACTACCATCCTACTGCCAATAAGCCGGGGCTTTTTGGCTTTTTTGATGTGTATTTTGGCTGTACTGTAGTGGTTGTTAGCTTTTCTGAGTTAAAAAAAAATCAAAAAATAGTAAAAAATCAGAAAATGGAAAACACCATTAAATCTTTTGTAACAATGCAAAGAAATAAGAGGAGAAAAAAAACAAAAAAGACCAAAAAGCGAAAAAAATCCGAATTTTAGAAAACAAAAATCAAAGCCATTTGGAGCGGACCAAATTCAGTCAGAAATCTAAAATCATTTGGAGCGGGGCTAACCACAGGCTGCAAGAACTATGACATCTCCTGTCCTGTTCTAGACCTCCATTAGGGATCCTCCCTTCATTACTAGTTTTTTTTTTTTTTTTGAGAGGATAGATAGAAGTGCACACACAACTCACACCCGACACACACCATATACATGCACACGCTAGGAAATTTTTGCGAATGCACTAGGCCGGCCTTATAAAGCACGGGCTAATGGACACCACGCATGTACCCTAATATAAAGGTGAGCACCAGCGCCGCGTAGAGAGCTCAGACGCGAGCGAAGTAGAGAGCGTCACACGCTCTTGCCAACTGAGCAGCGCTCAGTTCTCTTCATTACTAGTTTTGGCTATGTGTAACTAGTTTGGGACTTTACTTCCACACCAAAGAGAAAGAAAGAAAGAAAGAAAGAAAGAAACCATTGGTGCAAATAAAGCACAAGATTCAGTGGTCTGAGTAGTTTTTTTTTTACCGCTGCTTGTTTGGAGTTACATGGAGCCAAGCCAACAATACCCTATTTGCCTTTTTATATGATTTGGGTGCAACTTGAGTTACCAATAATTCAGACTAGCTATAGTCTGCAATAAGAATACACCAAGTTGGGCAAAACAAAGCTATACTAGAATTTGCTTCACCGTTTCTATAGTAGGAATGCTTAGTGTCAAAAGACCGAGGCCCCGTTCGGAACGTGGGAATTATTCATAATTTCTGTTGGAATTGAATTTTTTTCGGTAAAATTCTTGCGTATCAAATGAACCCTGTATCATAGCTACATTTGTCAATATTGTTTGTTTCAGATCCCAATGGAAGCAGCCAACGGAAACTACGTACACATCATGCAGTTTGTTGGTACTCTCAATTGGTTGCACGTACTCTCATGAGCTTTGGACTTTGCTAACTGGGAGGTTGGATTCTTCCAGCTTCAAAAGGACAAGATTGCCTCTCAAGAAATGCCTTAAATAAACTGGGAGCAATAAGATATAACCCTACTCGCGAGAGTGTGACGCAAGGCACAGCCATTGGACGGGGCACAAAGGCTTCTCTGAATGTATAAGCTGTTGCCCAATTATCAGTGCGCGCGACGACTAAGAGGTTTTATAATCTTGGAAACAACGAAAAGAGAATCCTTCAAAGTTCATGTAAACTCCCCCAGGCTTCACTGACGTCTTGAACCTTGTGAATTCCATCCATTGGTAAGACCCATCTTTTAGCGAGTGTAGAAAATTTGTATGCATAGGGCCTATTCGGCTGGATAAAGTCAGACGATTTTTGATTTTTATTACAGTATTTAACTTTCAAACAAAGTATTTTTTAAAAACAGTATCTACAAGTTAATCGTAAAGTTGAGATGTTTACACCGATGGATGCACCGTGCTATGCGATTGCAGGCACAGCTTGTACATGGGGGCATGCATGTTACCCTGCGGGAAACCATCGGAAGTCGGAACCGATGGTTTTGGACCTTTCGGCGGTGAGAGAGAAAAAAATTGCGAATGATCGGGTGACGTATGGTCGGCAGATATGATTAATAGCCGGTTTTATAAACAACTGCAGTCCACGGTTGAAGAAAACGGGAGATATGATTCATGAGTGAAGCTCCAGCTAGATTGCACGTAATGGCTATTTAGTTGGTGATTAAAAATTAATTAAGAGCATGTACAATGATATAGACAGCGATAATCTATAATATATCTCTATATCATTTATAGATAAGACTAAAGACAACATATTGTATATGTTGTCTATAATAGGTGCATACAATTAATACAACTAATGTACTATCTATATAGTTGTCTATACAATGATATAGACAGTAAAAAATCGTCTATAAGACCGTCCGTTAAATAATAGATAATATTTTTCTCTTTTCTTCTTCTCTCTCCTTCATATCATTTAAAATTTTATGAGGTATATGTTTACAGACAGCTAATATATACTATTGTACATACCTTTGTGGACGTAACCAAACGTTGATCACGTCAAACTAACGGTTTTGTACACTGGGGGTTGCGGAAAGGCGCCGCGAACGTCAATTTTTTGCCTTTTGTGATGGGCAAAAGGGTAGAACGCTGCTCAAAAGAACTAGTTTGGAGATTTCATATCTTTTCTGGAAGGGTGGCTTATCAAAGTACCTATGAGACAAGGTGAAAGATTTCCTAGTCGACTAAATCGTGCCATCAGATGTTATAGTGACTTCCAATGATAGAGCTTTAGGATATTGGTGTGCTTAATTAGTGTTTGTGTAAACTCTAATTTGCATGTTGACCATGGCAAATTTCTCCCGTGGCCATCACTTGATGAGTTATTATTATCTACGAGCGAAATAACCCTTCACATTTCGGAAAGAGTACTTTTGGTGGTGTATTTTTTTAGTAAGAAGAGTCAATTTGAACATTCTATGTATATACTTAGATGCGTATAGTATAATATATATACTATGGTTTCATTTTAGAAAAGAGTTTGGTATATGTTTGGCCTAGGTTATTTAACCTCGTCCGAAGGAAAACAACAAAAACATTTGTTTTTTCATCGAAGCTCGGTCTGTTCTGTTCAACAAGCCGAGCTCAAGAGAAACAATCTTGGCTCGAGCTCGAAAGTATCAAAGCTTGAGTTTAAGATTGTGCTCGAGAGAGCATTTTTGAAAGCCCAGAGCCAGCCATGCATTTCTCCTATTATTGTAGACCATGGCCGACAATGTAAACTAGACCAATCTTGAAATATTAGACCCTTCTTATTCCATAGTTATGTTTGCTTTTTTATAGGATTTCGTAGTTATACTCAACAAGCAACAGAAAAAAAAATTTATGCAGCAATAAGTTTTTTACAGAAGAAAAAAAAAAGACTTGCTCCAATATGCTCCTGTTGGAGCTAAGCTAATTAAGAGCTTACAGAATATGATCATGCATGCATGCTAAGCTACCAGCAACTTTGAGATGAGAAATTAGGTTTGCTTCTGCCAGACAATGCTTCTAGGTTATAATTCTGAATCGGCGTGGCCGATCCAAATCCCACGCCGATATCGCCTTTAGTTTGCTGCAACACGTCCAAGATCACCGGTACGCCATCGAGCAGAATAAATTAATGGAAGGGCCCAATGATAGTGAACACTGGGTAAAATTTAGTTTAGTATAGATCAGAAGGTTCCTGGTCCCCCGTCGACTAGAATCTAGCTTCTAATAATTATTGATGCTACTTGACATTTTTTATAAAAACAACAACATCATAAATTCAGAAAATGCAGGTAGCGGCATTTTCAGGTCGAGGCATCTGTTCACGAGTCAAAACTCTTTTCAGCTTTCTATTTGGTTTAAATCGATGGTATTTCGCCAAATTATACACAAATGAATGGTCTCCATGCACATGCAGTAGTACTTTTTCCTTTCCTTTTTTTTTCAGAAGATGCAGCAGTGCTTTTTCCTGAAGGAATATTCAGAGCTCATCTCAGTATCAGATGCTATCAGATAGTGCAATCCAGATTCCAGAACAGCGCGTATTTGCAAATATATGCCCAAGCCCACTGACCGTCCAGGTATAGTGCAATCCTGGCCTTCCTGCACTGGACGGCGCAGCCCATCTTCAATTAGAACCAATTTGCTTGCCGGGCTTCGAACCACCTGGCAACCAGCTCCGAATAGTCGCCTCGGCCGGTCGCATGACGCACGCGCGTTACAGATAACACATACGTACAGTTTTGAACTTCAGAAGGCATTTATATTAGATTTTGCTGATAGTTTTTATTGTGGCTTACGATTTTTAACTGAAAATGAATAGTCGTGGCCGAAAGAAATATTTTTAGAAAGACATGACGAGCGATGCAAAAAGTAAAGAAGAGATACGTGCGCATGACGGAAATAAGAAGAGTGAGTGGATGATGCATTCATGACTTCTGTGAATCTGTAATATGTGACCAACCACCGCTCAAGCACTGGAGCTCCGCTATAATACCGGCCACCGGGGGATCGGCCGGAGGAGGGGCGGGTAAGTTGAGACAGGAAGGCAATCAAGGGATGCGTCCGCTGCTCCTCAGTGGCGTCTGGGCGTCGTTCTTCAGTATGCTTGGCGTACGTGAGTGAGTTTACCGATTTTGATCTGCCACATGTGCAACTGAATTCGGTTTTCAGTTCCTTCCTGAACGTGTACTGACACAACCCAAATAAAATAACATTTTGAATTTATTTGAATTCTGATTGAATTTAAAATTTTTGCTAAATCCAAAAACTTCCTTCAACTTTCCACTTCCCTTCTGGGAAATCTGCTTTCCCCTCGTCGAAAGTGTCTCCAATTCTAGAAAATCTGGTTTTCCCTCGCCCAAAGTGTCTCCAACCCACTACACTGTTGCCTCTATTCTCTACTACGCGCCACAATGTCGCTCGCACGGGCATTCACACTGCCTCGCTCGTTGTCGTTTTCGCTCGTGCCACCTCACGTCATAGCAGTACCACTTTGTCATCGTCGCTTTTGTGCCAGCACCACCCGCTCGCCACCAAAGACCGTGCAACCGTCGACACCGCGCCACCATTATTCTTCGCCGCCACCTCGCATAACCACTCTAGGGAGAAACGACGCCTCCCGCGCTGCCACTGCATCGCCGTCTTGGCCCTGAACCCGCACAGCCATCCACGCCGCTGCCCACACTCCGTCGCCTTGCCCCTACCACCACCGCTTGCTCGGCAACTCCCTTACCACCCTTTAGCATCATCTCACAACCACCACACGCTTTCTCTTCCTCTCTAGCCAAGCTTCACTGTCGACACCTGAGTTCTTGTCGATGAGCCAAAAAACTGAATTCTCACCGTAGCCTCATCTCCAATCAAATTAACCATACCTGCAGCACCGCCTTAGCCGTCGTCGTTCTCGTGCTAACTGGCGAGGGGGCGTTGTCATCGTCTCCTCACACCTCGATGCTAGCGTCGCCAGCCTCCACCAAATCCACCATCGCTGCCTCGCACGACGCTCATCTTTACCCTAACTTCTAGGTGGGGCTTGACCGGCCACTGCATCGATGACAGCTGTGATTGCTACGCCGCACTCGCTCGAGGCTGCCGTCATAATCGCCCGAGGTTGAGAGGCGGAGATGTGAAAGGCGACGAGGTTAGCCGCTAGCACGATGAGTTATGTAGTGGCAGCCCTTGGTTAGGGAGTACTGCGGGGTGTGAGGAGAGAAGTAGAGAATGAGAGAGATTTGGGGAGGAATGGTCACCCGATCTGAGAAGGAGAGAATAGCGGGAGGAAGGATAAGGGAAAATCGTGGGGAGGGAGCAGTTTCCATTGGTTGTAGTCTACAGAGTGTTGAGGAGTGGTTTATGGAGGGTTTTTATGCTTTTATTTTGGGTTATTTTAGCCATTTCTTGGGTGAAAGGACAATAGGGGAGGACGATGGTGATAGGGTTCAATAGAGGCGTGGAGGGAAGGGGTAAATGGACAAACTCCCCTTTTACATTAGTAGAGATATATCCTAGACTAAAACAAATGTTTCCCATGAGCATTATTTGATTACTATTCTTTTTTTGTCCTAACATTTGTTGCGTGTGCGACTGTACGTTTCCATTACCTACTAAAGCAAGAACGGCGTAAAACCTCTCCTCAGGGGCTCGGTGATCTAGTGCAAGGACCGCAGGGCAAGGAGGAGAGCATAACTAACAGCGGCCAACGGTATGCTATACTATATGTAGTAAAAGATGAGGGCCGTTCTTTTTGGCTTTTCAGCCAGTTTTTGGCTTCAGTTTTGGTTTCTTTCAGCAACTACTATTCATTAGACTAATTTTTAATCGACATCTCCAATAATAGATACAATAGTTGTATACATATTAATACAATTAAAAGAATACAAATTATAATGGATATGATAGGCAAATTATATTTCTAACATCTCACATCTTAATTTCATACAAGAGTTTCATAACTATACATGCATGCATATCACGGTACAAATCAACATCATACACACTTCCATAGATTAAGAAAAATCATTAAAAATGATTTATTAATCATGAGAAGGGTCCACCTAATTAAAAGCTAGATATTTTTATTTTTGTGAGAATTTTTAGCAATTATTTTCATTTATCAGGTAACATTCATTGGTTTTGGATTACTAAACATAATCAGTATCCACCAAATTAAGGACCATATATTTTTTACTTTAAGAGAATTTCTACAAATTTTCTCTTTTTTCTTACCTGATGTAATCAACCATTCTAAACTTTTATTTTATGATAGATAACACCCAATAGTTGATATAGTTCAAGTTTAATTAGAATCCACAAGATCGATGGCAATCCTAACAAAAAATTTTAAAGTTGTAAACCACATGTTGTTGGGAAATAGGGGTGGAAAACGGTAACGGATAATTCGTTTTATCCGATATTCGTATCCGAGAAAACACGAATATGGTAAGCAAAAATCCGTATTCGAAAATATTCGTATTCGTATTCGAGAATATTCGTATCCGTATTTGAGAGTATTCGTATTCGCATTCGTATTCGAGAATATTTGTATACGTATCCGTATTCGAGACTATTCGATTCGTATTCGATCCGTTTCTACAACCCATGAAAAATCGGTACAAATTTTGTGATTCAAAATTTGAATTTAGGAGGTTTAAAACCGGTAACCGGTCAAAAACCAGTGAAAATCGGTAAAATCGTTAGGAATCTGTTTTATCCAATATTCGTATCCGAGAAAATCCGTATTCGAAAATATCCGTATTCGTATTCGAGAATATTCGTATTCGTATTTGAGAATATTCGAATTCGTATTCGTATTCATTTTAAAAATATGGATTCATATTCGTATTTGGTACTATTCGATCGTATCCGATCCGTTTCCACCCCTATTGGGAAATGTACAGGTAGAGTAGGCATTGTCTTTTTTTTCCATTTCTCTGATTTTTTCTTGCTGAGTGCCACTTTTTTTTCTCTCACATGGCTTTTACTTATTTTTTTGCACATCCACATCCTTGTTTTCCTCTTGTATGTAACTTTTAGTATGGGCCATCTAAGATTCTTTTTATTCATTGGGTTCATCTAGATCCATAATGGTTAGCTTTGTATTATAAAATTTATTGTTTTATTTAATACATACAATAGTAATCATTTACTAACCGTAATAAAGTCCACTGGATCGAGGGACAGAAGTTTTTTTAGAATTTCTAACATAATTTTCTTCCTTCTTAGCAACTCTAAAAGGACCTGTCATCAACTTTTAGAATATATAAAATAGATATGTATCATATTCATTTACAAATCAAATATCTAATTATTCTTTAATTTTTATTCTGAAGTTACATATTTTTAGATTGTCCTTGCCGTAGATTTCTTTTTAGTTTTAGGCTAGAATTCGTCTAAAAAACCAATTTATATTTCCTTTTAATTATTATTTCCAATTTAGTTTTTAGGGGGTTTACTCTGAAATTCATATGGAAAGCAAAATTCTAATTTTATTTTTTTGTTCTGAATTTTAATTAATTTTGGTTGTACTTGACATGAACTCTTTCTTTTAATTTGCTAATTTTTATTTAATTATTATTGCAAATTTTAGTTATTTGTGGATGTTACTTTGGCATATGAAAATTAAATTGCTATTTTTTAATTTATTTTTAATTATGAATTTCTCTTAATTTGAATTATACTTGACATTTGTTCTTTTTTTTAATCTGAGCAGTTATAACTCGGGTCCATCAGATTGATAGCTAAATCTTTCTCTAAGTGTATAATTAGTATAGATATAGATAGATTTTTATGTCTCTATGTCAACTACGAAATTTAAGCCTTTAAAATTAGGATACATCAAATTAAGTGCTAGATGTTTCGCTTTTTTTGTGAGAGTTTCTAGCATATTTCTTGTTTTAATATATAATAGATGTGAAGGGTATCGAGATAGTTTGTACTTAAATAAACGTGGATAGTTTTGTACTTAAATAAACGTGGTTGAATAATCTTCCCAAAAACCAACCTATACGGCAAATTTATGAGAACATTTTTCCCTTCTTCAACAACAAATTAGAGCTCTCCAATTTAAGTGTTAGGTCCTTATGGTCGACTGTCAACTAGGAAGGAAGTACACACATGGTCTGTTCTTTTTTGTTTCGATTTATGGTTTATGGTCGTGATTTATGGATTTTAGATTGTTTGTGTGAAAGAGTACAAAATAACAGAATCTCGCGTGCGGTTTTGGCCAATATAAATGAAGTCGTTATAGTATATACTACAATCAATTTATAAATTCTGTTTTACAAAATATTTCGTTTAAAATCTGATTATTATAGAAAAATTAAAAATAGTTTTTAAAACCTGAAAAGAAGATCCACGGACTTGTACCACTTCTCTTTGCATTGCATGTTCGGAAATGTTAAGAAAATGAGCTGGCCGCTGATAATTCTGTTTGGTCCCTATGATTGACACTTGTATGGCCCGGATGGGACGAACATATAAATGATGTGCATCCGTCCTAACCTTGTCGGGGACTTTGTCACTCACTTGTATAACACATCACATCAACGTGCAGCTCAAGTTTGACAACACGCTTGTCATTTTCGGAGAAGGCATGAGCGTTGACTGGGCCATTACAGTCTTTCTCGGGCAAGAATTTGGTAAGTTCGGAAAAATCTTGGGCTATCACTACAACTCAGGAGACAGCCAAAAGGCGTAACACACGGACGCATCGTCGCCTCTAAAGCGGGAACAAATTCCCTGGCGAAGTCCACGAGGAGAAGAAGCATCCCGAAGCAAAGAGACGAAGCGCCGAGCGCAATGAACGGACAGATGGGCACGACACGCGGATGAACGGACGGCGGGCAGAGCTGAGAGCGAACCCGCACGATACGAGCCACTCAGTAGGAGCCGCTCGCGCACACGCGTCGGCCGGAGCGCTCGTACAGAGGGCGAAAACGATGGCGTGGACACTCGGAGAGAGCCAGAACCCCCCATAACAATTCAGAGGTGCTAACCGTTTGATAGACGATATGATACCAGGTTGTTTTGTTCGTCTAGGTTAAAGTTCAATTCTACCAACTAACAGTTGAATAGCCGTAGATTTTTCCTGTCTATGATTAAACAAGTAAATATATTTCCTTGTATAATGGGACGGTTCAAAACTTCAAACCACGAGTTTGTATTATGTATCTCTACTATTTAAAAGGAGTTAGTGATGATGTTAATACATCGTCCCCTCTCCCTCTCTCCTTATAGAAAAAACACGTAGACATGTAAGGCCTCCACGACCCACTCTCCTTCCTCCATCTCCTTCCGCAATGCGTTCCCTTTCTTGATCCCCTTCTTCTTGACCTCTTCTCTCCACGCACCCCCCTTGCCTGCCTAAGCCTCCACCCTCTGCCATGCGCTCGTCACCAGTTCTCTCCCCCACCACCTCCCCTGCATGATGGGTTGCGGGCTTTGCGCATTCCCTACACGGTCGCCCTCGCCCCCGACGCGCTTGCCATCGCCTTCGCCAAACTACGACGGCCGGTGGATCGACCAAGCACAGTTGCACCAAGAGAGAGATAGTATAGGAGCCCGGTGAAGACTGAGGCAACGCGTCGGTGCCGGCATTTGTCATTAGAGACAGTGGCGAAGCCACTGGAGCCGAGGAAAACGACCACGTCGCCTAAGGTTCCGAGGCGCTAGAGTTGTTGGAGGAACCAATTCAAGTAGCTGGTAGGAGGTAGAGGGAAGTGAGAGAAGCCAGGGAGGTCGCCGACGATGGTGAGGACCACCAGACTTCGTAGATCAAGGTAGCGACGACGCTAACCGATACCAGGAGAGGGTGGAGGGAGCCGAGCATTGTTGAGGGAGACCACTTGAGTTGGTAGATCACGCCGACGACATAGTAGAACCAAGGTGGTGACGTTTCAAAAAGCGATTGTTCGATTTGGAGAAAGAGGGAGGTGGAATAGTGAGAAATGAGGTAGGACATGGCCGGTGACGATAGTGAACGTCGGTGGAAGCGGCAGATCAGGGCAGCAACATCGCTCGGTACAGAAGGGGAGAGAGGAGTGCAGCTGAGAGAGGGAGTGGAGTGAAGTGAGGAGAGGGAGATGATTAGGATTAGGGTTAAGGGAAGTCCAGCTTGAACTGGGCTGAGCAGTCTAGTCGGATAGGCCGATGTGCCCTACCGGCCCAAGGCAAAGAGAAAGAGAGTGGGCCACATATATGTTTGTTGGAATGGATCTCAAATAGGTGATTCATGATATTATAATCTAAACTCTAAGAACATAACATGAGTTTAGAATTTATGATATTATTTTATTTAAGATCCGTTGCAAATTACGACTACTCTATTTACGGTATACAAGTCTCATGTAGTGCATTGTAGTCAATTCGTCCACTAGTCTGCCGTTAATACTGGGCTACTAGCATCCAGAGCGAGTAGACCGGGTGGTCGAACATTTTGACTAGGCCCGGCGTGCTGCCGCGGGGCCCACCGGCATCGAAAGGGCAGGAAGCACCCGCGGACACCTCGAATCGAACAAGGCGCACCGTCTCCCCATCCTGCGTGGCGGCCTCCCGTTGGCTGAGAGCCCTGAAGCGACAGGCGGACAAGTGGGCCCCCTAGCAGCGCTGGCCTTCTGCACCGGCGGGGTAGACCCGGCCTACGGGTTCGTGTCACGGGGGGCAGGCTTTTGACTATTCTGAGTGAGCCTTACGCGGGGATGGGGGCCCTGAGCGCAGTGACGGAGAACCGCTCCCTGGACTTGCCGTACTGCGCTGTGCCCCCCGAAATATAATCGTATCTCTCGGGCTCCACCCCTAACGACCTTGGTACTGAGGAAAGGTGCCGTACTAGCACCAGCGCACACACGTTTATTTGGATAGAATGGATGATATGCCTATAAATTGAGACGCTCCTATCAAAATACTTTTTATTATAGATAAAGAATAAAATATCTTAAAGTTAAAAGACGAATTGATGATTTGTCATTTTTATATTTTTATTGCCTTTTCTTTCTTTTACTGTTTAACCTCACACAAAAATGACCAAAATACCATCGACTTCTTCGTACTCCTCTCCATCCTCTTCTTCTCCAAATCCCACAATTCCACTCCGCCCTCCCCACTTTCCCACTCAAATCCCTAACCCGTGCCTCACCTATCTGCGAGCCCAGTTTCATCGTAACTCGGCTACTTTTTTACCCATCACGAGTGCATGGCTTCCCCAAATGGCGATGTCCGTGTTGGCGGCTTTGGATGGGCAGGGCGCACGGGCGTAGAGGGTACGCAGGATCTTCAAGCGCTTCGATGCCAATAGGGACAAGGGACTGGACCACGACGAGATGGCAATGCTCATTGTGGCCGTCAACCGGCGAGTCAAGTTTAGCAAGGACCAGATTTCCACCATCCTCGACGAGGTGTTCCGCACCTACGCCAAGTTTGTACTCCCCAATGCCCGGGGGCTCTCCATGCCCAGCCTGATCCGCACCTATGATGACGGCGTCGAGGACATCGACTGTGACTTCCTCGTGTTGTCCCTGCCCTCGGTCAACTCCGACGCCTCCTCCCCCGAGATCGCCGTGGGAGACATCCCATTATTGTCTTCCCCACCCTCTGGTGTCGGCTCCGCCGCGTCACAGCTCGACGACCACATCAAGCCGCTCGACACCAGCGGTACATCGCCATCGTCCAAGTCATGTGCCACGGCTGCCGCGCCGGCGTGGGCGACCTCGCCTAACCATGGGGTTGCATTCTACTCCTTGTGGTCTCTCCTTGATAACCTGGAAATATTCGTCAAGTGCCTCCGCTCAGTGGCGGACCGACAGGTGGGTTAGGGGGGCTGGCGCCCACCCTACCTCCGGCTGGAGAGTGGGTACCCCCTAGCCCCTACCTCCGGCTGGGGCGCCACGTGGCCACCAGCCACCACCATGCCTACGGCCTGCCTCTCGGTGACGGTGAGGCCGTGAGGGCAAAAGGCCAACGAGGCAACGACAACATTGCAACAAAGTGCTGCTTTGGGTCAAAAATAGTATTACAGCAAAGTGTAAAGGCAAAATTGGCAAAGCCCACAAAGAAATACATACCGAGCACCAGGAGAACAAAATGACCCAAATCCAATTTGGACATACCACAGCAACAGCAAAGCAATAGAATTGATTTCATCCCCTTCTCGTCTTCTCCTCCTCACCTCTTGCGGTTGGCGGCACGGACAGGGCGACGGGTGGCGTTGGTGACGAGTGGGCGTGGGAGGAGGCCGAGTATGCGGCGCGCAAGTGGTGGGCCTGGGCCGGTCACCGGTAGCATGTAGGGGCATCTGGTGTGGCTGCGTGGGGCGCTGTCGCATGGAGCCGCCGAGCAGGAGCAGCCGATTGGGAGACCAGGCAGCCAGCAGCGCCACTGCGGCCGCCTAGTGCCAGATCTGGAGGCAGTACCACAAGAGGCGTGGAGCGTTGCGCCGTCACACCGAGCCACCGCTAGGGTAGCAGCCGACTGGCCGCCTAGCGCCAGCTGCCAGGTCTGGAGAGCTATGAAGCGCAAGCAAGAGAGGAAGGCTAGAGGGGAGTGATTCTGAGGCTGGGAGCCACTCAGCCACTAACAGGGCAGCAGCCGGTCGGCGGCCTAGCGCCAGCCGCCAGATCTAGAGAGCTGCGAGGCGCAAGCAGGAAAAGGAAACTAGAGGGGATCAGGGGAGTGATTCCGAGGCTGGGAGGGGAGCTAGGGAGGTCCGGTCAGCGGTCGCTGGTCAGCCGAAGAGAGCTGACACCATTCGCCAGGCAGTGAGGGAGAGGGCCGAGAGGCCAACTGCGCCGAGGCAGAGGCGCCGACTAGACTGGATTTGGTGTTTCTTAGGGGCGTTCGGCGCTGTTTCGTGTTGTTGCAGACTATTAAGGATGTTAGCGACTAGTTGACTAGTGGTCTAGTACTCTGGTGTCTGGTAAGTGGTAAAGGCACTAAGCCACTAAATGATAAATGGCTATGACTAATGACTTGTCCTATGAGATTATGATTAGTCTAAAAGTATAAAGTATCAATCAAAATGGTTATTGTTTTGACTGTTTGTGTACTTTTGTCTACAAGGTGTGACATAGGGAAAATATCGTAAATTAATGGCCTCTTTGACACTTGACAGCAATAGCAAATCCTAGTGTGGAGTTGGTTGTGAGGGCCTGACCACTGTTGTTTTGCATTAATAGGTATGAAACACAAATCTACTTTTTAAATTTGCGCAATTGTGATTTATTTGGTATTTTAGTTTCATCTATTGTCATTTATTGATTTATAGAGTTGCAAGAAATGGAGAAACGAACATTGCATAAATATTTTTCATGCAATACAAGTAATACTCTTCATACTAATGAGTGTCAAGTAAAGAAGGCTCGGGTGGATTTTAGTCTCGATGAAATCATCCCTGATCCAACGAATCGTATACGTATTAATGAGTAAGACAATGAAATTAGAGATCAACTGAGAAGAGTGTATTTGTTGAGAGGTCCAACCCAACCAAAATGCCATGATTTTCCTCACAAAATGCAGAATGATTATTCAAGGGCATTTCAACAATCTTGATACAATAAATATGATTGGTTGGAATATAGTGTGGAAAAGGATGTGGCCTATTGTTTCTATTATTTTCTTTTCAAGAAGCCTGGAAGGCCTGAAAAGTTTGGTAGTGATGTATTTACAACAACAGGGTATTCTAATTGAAAGAAAGCTTTTATGAACATTTGATAAACATGTTGGTGGACCTAGTAGTTATCACAATATTTTAAGGGGGGACTCTAAGGATTTTAAAAATCAAAGGGAAAATATGACGCAAATACTTTTTGATCATGGTCGAGAGTCAGAAATTGCATATAAAATTCATTTGATTGCTTCTTTAGATTGTGCAAGATTTCTCCTAATGCAAGGTGAAGCTTGTCGAGGACACGATGAATCTTCAACTTCCATCAATATGAGAAATTTTAGAGAATTGTTTGAGTGGTACAAAGATAAGAATGAGGAAGTGAAGAAAGTGTTCGACCAAGTTCCCTTACATTGTAAGATGATTCCTCCAAAAATTCAAAAGGATCTTGCGAAAGCTTGTGCGCAAGAGGTCACAAAGGTGATTATGGAGGAGATTGGAGATAGGACTTTCTCGTGCTAATTGATGAATCACGAGATATATCAATAAAGGAGCAAATGACTGTGATTTTGAGGTAGTTTATTTTATGTTTTTACATTGTTCTATTTATTTGTGTAATCATGTGGTTGTGTTTTAACTTAGTATAATCTGTGGCATACAGGATTGTGAATGATCAAGGGAAGGTTCTTGAAAGATTTTTTGTATTAAGCATGTAACAAATTGTACATCTACTACATTGAAGGAAGCTTTATTTTCTTTGCTTGGAGAGTACAAATTACCAATTTCTAGGCTATGAGGGCAGGGTTATGATAGAGCTTCAAATATGAGAGGGGAATTTAATGGCTTGCAAAAGCAGATCTGAGATCAGAATCCATATGCTTTCTATGTCCATTGCTTTGCTCATCAATTGCAGTTAGTGGTTGTGACTATTGCAAGTTATAGTAGAGCTATTGCTGATTTCTTTAATTATACTGCCTTGATAGTGACCACTATGAGTGCATCTTGTAAGAGAAATGGTTGTATTGCTTACGAAGCATCAAGATGTCTTGTTAGAGAAGCTAGAGAATGATAAGGCTGACACTGGACCTTCCGATACTAGATGGGGTTCTCATCTAAAAACCATAGTACGTATTTACCAAATGTGGGAGGCAGTGTTAGAGGTACTAGAGATTGTGAGTAAAGATGCATGTCAACCATCAAGTCATGGTGGAGTTTGATACAGAAAATGGAAAGCTTTGAATTTGTTTTTATCTTGCATTTATTAATAGACTTGCTAAGCATTACAAGTAATTTATCACTTGCTTGCAAAGTAAGGATCAAAATATTGTTCAAGCCATGCATTTGCTCGTAGATGTGAAAATGCATTTGTAGGACATAAGAGATAATGGGTGGGAGCCATTATTCTGGCGAGTAAAAAGCTTTTGTAAATCCAATGAGATTCATATGCCAAATATGGAAGAACTCATTCCAGTTAGAGGTATGTCTGCACGTAGGAAGCATACGATAAGTTACTATCACTATCACCATGTTGAGATTTTTATTACTACTATTGATGCCATTACATCAGAGATGAACCATCAGTTCAATGAAGTTTTCTTCAGAGTTACTGGTATACATGTCTTGTCTTGATCCAAGAGACTCTTTCTCCAAGTTTGATGTAGATAAGCTTGTTCGACTTGCTCAGATTTATATGTGATTTTAGATTACAAAATGTAGTTCACTTTATGTTTAGTGTATTTATCTTTTGTACGTAATGTCCCTCTAGCCCCCCTAAAATTTGGTTTTGAGTCCGCCACTGCCTCCGCTCCAAGCAGCTGTGGAAGACCCTCTCCATCGACAGTAGTGGGACGGCAAAATTTTTGACTCCTCTAAGGACAGGTGGTCCAGGGAGATCTCCGACCCCATTGATTTAGCTTCGAGTGCCGCGTTGTAGGACAAGACTAGCTGCGACTACCTCACCTTTGTCAAGGAGCTCGTTGTGCTCCGCACGCGCGCAGACGCCTCCCACTCACATGAGGAGGCCTTTGACAATCACATGGTCATCGGCCGGGCGCTCTCCGAGCACCGCCTCTTCTGAAACACACTTGACAGCTTCCGCCACGCCTACAAGCTCCAACCTATTGATGTTTAACCGCACTTTCGTGCTAGGAACTACCTCTATGCCCTGGGCCACCACACCGAGGCCAAGGGGGAGTACCTTCTTGCCCTTGAAGCTGCAGAGGTGGGCGGCACCCAGTTCATGGACATTCTCCCACAGATCCATTTCAACCTTGGTATTGCAATGGAGGCTGAGTGGATGGTGCTTGGTGCCTATGAGCACCACCGAGAAGTCACCATACTGTGTCCATCCCATGATTAGGTGCTCAAGCTCCCTGGGAGTGCGCTTTTTGTCGTTAGCGAGTATCGTGCAACTGAGAAAGCATTGGAAGAAGTCCCTTCCCGTCTTCATGGATACATCACAAGTTTTGATGGAGGGAGAGGCATTTCAGTTATTTTATGAAAAAACGATTCAAAAATTGATTCAAAATGGAAATATGGCAAATCATCAATTGACCTCTCTACTTTGGAGCGCTTTATCCGTTACCATGTAATGGAGGGCATTTTGACAATCACCTCTCAACTTTGGGGCATATAGTCAATTATTCCTTGTTTAGAATGCCGAGACTTTGGCCCTATTTTCTTGCCCTCTTAGCTTTTGGCTTCTCTGAAAATCAAAATAAATGGAACGATTTCTTGAAACAGATTCTGCAAATGGCTTCTTGAGTTCAAAATCATGTGCGCTGTCCGAGTCGACGTCTTCACCGCCTGGTACCATATCGAAAAACACAGTCAAAAACCATAAGGCGAAACCCAAAAGAATAGGGCCTTTGCAAGAAACAATTTATATAGGAACAAGGGAAAAATAATGTGTTTCAATATAGGCCAAAGTGATAATAGACTTTGGTTGACCATGAGTGTTCTTAAACCAGCAGTATTATACCATTGATTAATAGCAGGCTTAGTTTATTAATAGTCTATTTGTAAAGTATACCTGCTAGCTCTTTTTGTACGATTACAGTTGTTGTACTTTATGATCTATATTTGGACGGGTCTGACTGCTCTAGTCGATCCAACCACTACTAGTCTTTTTCGACCGTTCGAAGAGTCTGATCAGGTTTCGCTTAAATGAGAACTGGTCAGAGGTTATGATTAGGATCATCTTTGAGTTTGTGATAGACTCTGCACTGACTTGCACCAGATATAGCGTCCAAAGGTGTTTGTATCTATTGGAGTTAGACGTGGCTACTCGAGGCACTTTCGATTATAACTCTACACTGTTATCTTCTGAGACTTTGTTTCATCTTCGAGCGAGGTTTGTTCCAGTCTCTGAGCAGGTTGCGTTTCCAGTTTTTGAGCATTACCAATTAGGAATTTGTTCATTCCTCGTTTGGGACTCTTTTTCTCAAGGCTATTTATACCTCTTGTAAGCCTCATGATAGATAGCATGACACATCTACTCATGTAATACGTCAAGAGCGCTCTGTAACTTCTTCTCATATAGTGATTTCGCCGATTATGCATCCGTGATTTTTTCCTGTAAGTGTTTTCCAGCTTAAATCTTTATCTTCATTGTTATCCGTGATTTCGCCGATTATGCATACATGATTTCGCCGATTATGCATCCCAATTATTCTTCATTGTTTCATATTTTATCGAGCGTTTTATAACAAGTGGTATTAGAGCTTGGTTCTTCACCCTATCAATATAGGGAATACAAGTCATGGCATTAGTGATGTATGATCTTCCGATGTTGGATTTCGACACAAGATTTTCTCTCTGGCAAGTCAAGATGCGCAATGTTCCGTCACATCTTGATTTAGATGGTGCATTATTGGGAATCGACAAGATACCCGCTACATGGTCCATTCAGGAGAAGCAAAGAAGAGATCGTAAGGCTCTCTCTCAAATTCATCTTCATCTTTCTAATAATATCCTCCAAGAAGTTATGAAGGAGACCACTACTGCTGTGTTATGGCTAAAGTTGAAACAGATCTGCATGGCCAAGAATCTAACTAGCAAGATGCACCTAAAGTAGAAGCTTTTCTCTCTCAAGTTGGCAAAACGTGGATCGATGCAAGATCATCTGACCACGTTTAATGAGGCGATCACCGACCTTGAAGCCATGGAGACCAAATACAATGATAAAGATTTGGGTCTTATTCTGCTTGTTCATTGCCTGTTTTGTTCTCTATGTTTAGAGACATAATTCTCTACAGTCGAGACACTTTTACTCTAAAGAAGGTTTATGAAGCCCTGTATGCAAAAGAAAAGATGAAAAGTATGGTTTCGTGCGAGAGCTTGAATTCATATACAAAAGGTTTGTCCGTTCGGGGCAGACTAGTCGAGAGGTCTTTGACCAGTGATTCCAAAGCCAGAAGCTCGAGTAGATACAAAGGTCGTTCGAAGTCGAAGACCAAGAAGTCGTGCCACTACTGCAAGAAGGGTGGACACGACATCTCCGAGTGCTGAAAACTCCAGAATAAGGAGAAGAGGAATAATAATTCTAAGAAAAATCAGTAAGATGATTAAGTTAAGGCCATCATTGTCATAGAAAGAGGTTCTGAAGGGGCGATTCTTGTTGCCTTTGCTAGTGATTCCAAAACTAGCAATGAATGGATTCTTGATTTAGCATGCACTTTCCACATGAGCCCAAATCGTGACTGGTTCGTTACTTATGAGGCTATTCTGAGTGGATCAGTGTTAATGAGAGATAGTACTTTGTGCAATCTTGCAAGCATCGGTTTTGTCCAAATTAAGATATTTGATAGCACCATCAGAACCCTGTAGGAGGTGTGATACATTTCAAATTTGGAAAGGAACCTTATCTCATTGAGTACTCTTGATGCAAAAGGGTACAAGTTTTCATGTGAGGTGGAGTTCTCACGATCTCCAAAGGCCCTCTTATTGAATATGATGTGAAGGTAGCAAACCTTTATCACTTTCAAGACACTACTTTGGTCGGGAAGGCTACTGTTGCTACAACCAGGTTGTCTAATGCTGATCGGACAAGTCTATGGCATATGTGTTTCGAACATATAAGTGAAGTCAGCTTAAAGGAGTTGTGATGTGAATGAAAGTATTGCAATGTATATATCAAATACATCCTATGGCTACTGTTGTGCTAAACAACGAGAATGATACAATAACTGATTCATACATATAACATGCATATGTGTTGTTCTTTTTATTTACTACACCTTCAGATGTTTATGATGTGATAAACAGAAGGAGTGTGGATGATATATATATATATATATATATATATATATATATATATATATATATATATACACTATGCATATACATTGTTCTTTTTGTTTAGTACACTTTCATGTTATCAAAAGCTGAGAACATATTTTTTTAAAGAAAGGGAGGATGATGAGGACATCTCTGATACTAGTGTGTCATTCATCTATTTAAGGATACAAGATGTTAATCATGATGCGCATAAGGGTCCAATGAGAAGAGGTAGAGCCAAATTACTTAACCAACATATGAATTTGTTTCTTAATGAGATTACTTGTGATTTACATGAGAATTTGCTCCTACCTAATTCAAATACTTTGTATGTTTTTAGGTTTGACAACATGAAAGCATTTGGAACTGAGAGGGTGGTAAGGGAGGCCGGGGCCAACGCAAGCGAGAAAGAGCATGGAGCTCAAGTGCTAATAACTCAACAAAAGCTACCAAGTATCAAGCATAAAGGAGAGAAGTCGGGCGAGCGTATGGAGGCAAGAAGAGCTGTGTAGCTGAGAGAAGAAGAAAGGAAGCATACGTAGGAAAGAAGGGAGAAAAGGAGAAGGAAAAGGGGAGAAGCCCAAGATTCAAAATCTCAAGTTTTGGATAAGATTTTCAAGCCTAATTCAGATTTTTCACAAGTCTAACCAAATTCAAACTTGGAATTAACTAAGAACTTAATTTAGATTTGGTTCGGGACAGCCCACTGGGCCCGTAACAAAAAGGACATAACTTTCACAAATGGAATTTGATTCGGGTGTTCTTATACTTGTTAAAAAGATTATTCCAAGGTCCACGTAATGGATAAGGTGCTCACTTCAGAAACCATGTGGTTGCACTGCTATGATTGAAGAAATGCAATGGTTGTAAATTTATCTTTACCTTTTGTGTGAGTTTGAGTCAAATACATGTAGATATGAGTCGAAGTCGGTTTGTATACCTTGTGGCCAACCCTAGGAGATATATACACCCATGTATTAGTGCCTTTTTGGCTTATACCATGATATTGAAGAACACATATTGCTTTGCACATTGTTCTAGGGTTTCCAGGACACCGACTGACTCCTTTCTAGAATTATGTGTTCTCTCTACCATTGTTCTTTCTAATCCTTAGAGATTTGTAGGAGCATTACTTCCACTTCCTCGTGGTCGAGTGGAAGACTATCAAGTGTGCAGTTTAGTGAGTTCATCTGTTGTAGGTTGTTGCATTGGCAACGTATTGTCCACGGCGTTCTTATTCGGTTGCACAAGTTATCAACAATTTTATGTTAAGAAAATCAGGCACTCCATAGCAAGTTGTACAAAAGAAGTTTGCTCAATGGTCAAGGTGGCAACCAGTTAAAGTTTTATGAACATTGTGTCTTTGGTAAATAGAAGAGGGTGAGTTTTAGCTCAGTAAAGCTCCACGTTCCATCCCTTGGAGGCGCCAATTATATGCTGACTATCATCGACCACTACTCACGAAGCGTTTGGGCATACTTCATTAAGCACAAATTTGATGTGTTCAAGATATTCAAAGAGTGAAAGATTATGATCGAGAAATAGACCATCAAACATGTTAAGAAACTCTGAACAGATAATGGCCTGAAATTCTGTTCGGGGGAATTGAAGCCTTATACTAATTAGAGGGCATTGTAAGGCATTACATAGTTCTGGGCACACCTTAGAAAAACGGTGTGGCCGAGCGCATAAACAGAACCATCATAGAAAAGGTGTATTGCATGCTATCCATGTTTGGTCTGTCAAAGATATTTTAGGTTGGAGTTGCTTGCATTGCTTATTATTTGATCAATCAATCACCGAGCACTACTATCGACAAGAAAATTCCAATCAATATGTGGTCTGGTTCTCCTACAGACTACTCAAGTATAAGAATTTTTGGCTATCCTACTTATGCTCATACTGATAAAGGTAAAGTTTAGCGAAGACTCATTAAGTGCATCTTTCTTAGCTATAAGCCTGGAGTTGAATGCTATAAGTTGTGGAATCCTGATACCCAAAAGGTGGTCATGAGTAGAAGTGTTACGTTTGATGAGTCTACTCTATTGAAAGGAATAATGACCAGTGATGCTTCCATTGAGAAGCTATAGAAGTCTGACGTGCAGGTGAAGCACATTATTGATTCGGGATTCTCACTAGAGGCTAACAAGGAGAATACACAAGATATCCCTGTTCAAGTTCTGACTAGTAATCTTCTAATAGGAACTGGTTGAAATCAACAATCTGTTGCAGCTGGTCGAAAAAGGAGGAAAATCTAGCCTCCGAAGAGGTTAATTGAAGAAGCCAACATGGTGTCTTATTTTTTGAACATGACAGAAGACATTGAAGGCACTACTGAACCTTTAATTTATTCAGAGGCCAATTACTCTGATGAATCAGAGAAGTGGATGACTACCATGCATGAAGAAATGGAATCCCTCGAGAAGAATTCCATTTGGGAGTGGTCGAACTCTCAATTAAAAAGAAACACATACGCTGTAAATGGATTTACAAAAGATGAAAGGCACATCTCCAACCAATCAGGTTAGTTACAAGGCAAGACTCGTTGCTAAAGGATACAATCAAATTCTAGGTATTGACTTTATAGATGTTTTCTCCCGGTCGTGAAGCTTAGTTCTATTTGGACCTTATTTAGTATTGTAGCTATACATGATTATGAGCTTGAACAACTAGATGTTAAGAGTATGTTCTTACACGGGTAGTTGAAAGAAGATATCTATATGGAGCAGCTGGGAGGTTTTGTTGTTCCGAGAAAGGAGAATTGTGTATGCAAATTGAAGAACTCTCTTTATGGGTTAAAACAATCACCCAGACAATGGTACAAGAGATTTGACTCCTTTATGATCTCTCAAGGCTCCAAGAGATCTAACTATGATAGCTTTGTTTATTTAAAGATTGTCAACAATTCAGCTATGTACTAACTTCTATATGTTGATGATATGTTGATCGTGGCAAAAGACAAGATTGAAATATCAAAATTAAAGGTACAATTAATGAGTGAATTTGAGAAGAAGGATCTCAATGCAACAATGAAGATTCTTGGTATGAAAATCCTTAGAGATCGTCGTTTTGGAAAGCTATACTTAAGTCAAAAAACGTATATTAAAAAGTGTTTCGTCTTTTCAACATGCACAAAGCCAAACCGATCAGTACTCCGATAGTTGCACACTTCAAACTCTCTTCAGCATCAAGTCCACAAACAGTTGAACAAATTGAATACATGTCAAGTATTCTATATGCATGTGCAGTTGGTTATATATGTGAATTCTAATTTGCTGAAGATTTAGATAAGAGAAGATATCTTACTAGTTACATATTCACTATTGGAGGTTGTACCGTAAGTTAGAAAGCTTGTATACAAACTATTATTACTTTTTCGACCATTGAAGCCAAGTACATGGCTATTTTAGAAGCCTATAAAGAAGTTGTTTGGCAAAAATGTCTATATACTGAGCTTTGTGAAAGTACATCTTGCACAAATATCTACTGTGATAGTTAGAGTGCTATTTGTCTTACAAAAGGCCAAATGTTCAATGAGAGAATAAAGCACATTGATATCAGATATGACTTTATGCAAGAAGTTATTTCTCAAGGTAATGTTAAAGTTCACAGGATCAGTTCACATGATAATCCAGTTGATATGATGATAAAGCCAGTTCCTACCGATAAATATGAGCTCTGCTAAGATTTGGTCGGTATTACTCATTAGTCCTTTTTCAGACATTTGGCACACAAGAAGTATTTTACAAGCTATTTGAGAAGTTTTATGGTTCTTTTTTTCTATAGGAGGAATTCGGCTCAAGGTGGAGATTGTTGTATTTTGTGATCTGAATCTGATCGAGTCTGACCACTCTAGTCGGTCCGACCACTGCTGGTCTTTTCGACCGCTTGAAGAGTTTGATCAGGCTTCGTTAAATATGAACCGGTCGAAAGTTATGATTAGGGCCATCTTTGAGTTCGTGATGGACTCTGCACCGATTTGCACCAGACGTGGTATTCAAAGGCGTTTGCGCCGATTGAAGTCATACGTGGCTACTCGAGACGCTTTCAACTACAACTCTATATCGTTATCTTTTGAGACTCTATTTCATATCCGAGTGGGGTTTGTTTCTTTCTTTGAGTAGGTTACTATTTTAGTTTTCAAGTATGTCTCTATTTACATTGCCGACTAGAACTCTATTCCTTCTTCGTCTGGGACATTTATTCCCAAGGTTATTTATACCTCCTGTAAGCCTCATGATAGATAACACGCCACATTACCCATATAATACGCCAAGAGTGTTCTGTAGCTTCTCCCCATATATTGATTTCACCGATTGTGTGTTCGTGGTTTTTCGTAAGGGTTTTTCATATTAAGTCTTTGTCTCATGTTCCTGATTATTATTAATTGTTTCATATTTTTACCGTGCATTTGATAACAATGGCAATTAACAACTCTTCGAGGAGTTGCCAATAACTTACACTTAAGAACAATACATATTACTTAAAAGAATATGCACACATTTTAGTTAAAAAAATACGACATGTGCGTGTTAGATTTAAGCTTTCTTTGGAAAAATATGGTTTCCTTAGGAATTTTAATCTTCCAAAGTCCAAACGTGTAGATTTCACAAAAATTTACATGAATATTGTGGGGAATTGAATAATTGATCTTGAAATTGTTTAGCACTCCTACGTTCCAAATAAGCCCTAAATTGGTAGAACGTGTAGTGTTGTCACGAGGTGCACCCTCAGGCTACCCAAGCTAGGCAATTTCACATGCTTGACCCCTAGCTATGCAATAGGCTCATGTGATTTTCGTGCTTTTCTAGGGCATGTTACCTTTTATGCACCACACAATTGTGTTTTGTGGGAATACACTTAATCTAATTTTTATACCATTTTACACAATGAGTAAAATCACTCCATAAGGGAAAACCCCTTTAAATTAAAATTGTTTTCTTTAGGAATAATTATATTTAAATTTGTGTTTTTGTTTGTAACCATACATGAAAGTAAGGCAAGCTCAATAGTTTTTTCTTGGATAGGGAACACCCAATATAAATAGGCCTATACAAGAACAAGCCATGCTTATTCAATCCAAGTCGTATTGTGATCATTTACTTGAATTCATAACTGGACAAACTCTCAATTAGCTCATGTACTGAGTTTAGGCTAACAAAGAGAAGAACTGTTCACATAAATATCATTAAAGCAATTTTTAATTTTTTTTGACATTTAAACATCCTTTTTTACAAATATGGTCATCTCCGTGAACCTACCGAACTCAATAGACGACCTACTGAGTCGCCCAAGCGCAGCAACATGTTGCCACTCTATGCCAACATGCATTAGCACTAATCATGGACAACTTAATTAGCAACGTTTGCTGCTACCGCACTGGGGTGGCTCGGTAGGTCCTGTTGAGCTCCCTTAGCTTAGTAGGTATCTGTTAAGCTCGATAGATCTACAGAAAAGTCGATTTATAAAAACAGATATTTGGAATTTATTTTTAAAAAATAATTACAATGAAAAAAGTTGGCTTCCAAAGAGAAGATTGTGACAGTACTCTTGTGAAACGTGGCTACTCAATTGATAGTAGTAATATTGCGAAACAGTGATTGTGACAAGTGACAAGGCTGGTCGTACGAGGACCGCGTCCACCAGATCGCCGGCGCCCCCACGCCGCCACGTCAGCAGACCCCTCCTGCTCCTCTCCCCGTATTCCTCCCACTAATCCCATCATGTCTGTCGCCCACCCCCATCTCAACACCCCCTCGTATCCCTCCGTATCAGTACCCACACTTACAGGTGGACCCATTCTTTCTGGGACCCATATGTCAGGCAGTTTCGGCATACGGCAAGCGGTACCTTTCCTTCTCCCCCATGCATTGGCGAGCGATGGTCCGTCGCCCAGTAGAACAATTTAGGTCGGAACATACAAACGCTCTTCATACTTAAAGCTACAGAAATTTATCGCACCCATTCCCTTCCCTTTTTTTAAAAAAAAGAAAATCTCCCTTCCATTGAAGAGAGAGAGAGAGAGAGAGAGAGAGAGAGAGCGAGGGGAAGAGGCTGAGCTCTTGACGGGGAGGCGGCGCCGCAGCAGATCGGGCCGGGCCGTACAGCGCGGTTGGGCCCGCCCATGCGTCGGTGAGGTGGGGCCCACTTGGCGCTTGGGTAGGAATGGCGGCGGCGGCGGCGCTGACGGGGAGGTGGTTGGCGGTGGTCGTCGCGGTGGTGGTGGTGGGGGTGGGACGGGTCGTCTCCAACACCGAGGGTAAGTTGGGCTGATCTGGTACATACCCGTTGTGTTGTTCTATTTGGTCTGCTTTGATGTGGGGATGGTGGTTGCCTGGTTGGTGAATGGTTAGTGATTTTCTCTTGCTTTTGCTAGCGAGTTTGTGCTGAGGGATTTGAGGTTTGAACTCTGTAGAGGAGATGGAATAATTGAGCTCATGATATTTTTTTGTTTAATTTGATTGTTTTATTTTGTAAGTGTTTTATATAGGCTGCTTGGTATATCTCCGTGTATTTGTTGTGATTTTTTTGTTTTACTCTTTAGATTAGTTTCAATTATAATGGAGGGGAAATGGAACGATGTAGATGTGTTTGGTGGCTTTAAGTGGACAAATAGTGGAATTGGTATGAAGGAAATTTTGTGTTCGGTATAAATGATTTTCTTTGTTGTATACTTACTACTTTCTATTGTTTGGGCGTTCAGTTCATCATGGAGCCCCTTTTCAATAATTTTGTAGTAAAGCGCCACACGTTGGTATCATTTATTTGGTCAAAGATAGAAGTTTTAGTTCCTTTTGGATTTCAAAGCAAAAGAAGGGCGTTTTATGAGGACTTGCTATTTTAGTATTTTGAATTTGAGGTGAGATAGTTTGATTTGTTCTGTGTTTGCGTCAGAAGGATGCATTCTTGTAATGGCTAGTGACAAGAAATGGTTCGTTGCGTCCTATAATTGAACAGTATAGGATGTGTCCCCTTGCTCCACGGTAAATAGAAGAACAGCAGATCGCAACCATTGATGAGCCGCTTGCAATAACTAATATTTTTTGGTGTATAGGAAACTTCAATTACATAGTTTTTGCCCAGGATACCTGTATCTTTGTAAAACTTTTGCCTACAGTCATTGCCAATAACCTTTCTTATGTATTCATTGTAAATTTCTATATGACTGCCGATGCTAATGTTACGCTTTGTCCATAGGTGATGCTTTGTATAGCCTGCGACAAAGCTTGAAGGATACTAACAATGTATTGCAGAGTTGGGATCCCACTCTTGTTAATCCTTGTACATGGTTCCATGTTACATGTAACAATGATAACAGTGTAATCAGAGTGTAAGTTGATGAAAAAGCCCTCATTTATGAATCCCAAAGGGTTAATGATGTTCTCATTTTGATTGTACATTTTTTCTCTTTCTCAGTGATCTTGGAAATGCACAGTTATCTGGTGTATTAGTGCCACAGCTTGGGCAACTGAAAAATCTCCAATATTTGTAAGTTCTGGATGTCCTAGTTTTTGCTAATTGTTTCAAGTTGTAGACTAGCAGTTAATAGTATATCTTACATGCAACAAATGATCTGTTTCCTAAACTCACAAATCTAGGAATAACACATGATGCAGAGTTGCTGACTTGCCGTACAGATAAGATGCTAGTGCACAGCAGAAATGAACATAAACTTGAAATGAACCTTCCTTCGTTTGTTTTGGTCTGATGTCCAGAAACTCGCTCAATGTTTCTGGATTTTCTACTACATTTGCATTGACTACGAGAAATGCTTGATTTTTTAGATTCACACACCTTGGTGCATGACAGTTCGAAGATGTCATATCCTGCAACAATGCCACATCTTGCTTTTTATTTTGTGTTTGCTTCTGTTTGTTAGTTGTTAGCATAGATTTCCTCATTTTGAAATGTGTTTCTTTACATCTGTAAACTGATTTGTATTCTTTTTGGAATAGGGAGCTTTACAGCAACAACATAAGTGGGACAGTACCCCCTGAACTGGGCAACCTAACTAACCTGGTCAGTTTGGACCTATATCTGAACAACTTAACTGGCATTATTCCTGACAGCTTGGGGAATCTATTGAAGCTTCGCTTCCTGTAAGAATACTCCTTTTGTTTATTACCACATCTGTTGTTGCATATTTGATGGTGCTACTCTGACGTTGTTTAGATTCTTTTCGGTTGATCTGTACTTCTGTCTTTTTTTTATGCTTGTAACCTTTTTTTCCTTTTTGGAGAATGAGGCTTGTAATCTCTTTGTCAAGAATGGAAAGAGATATCATCATAGAAAAAACATAAGATGTGCATGCCATGGTGCATGCATTAATTTGCGTGAAACTTGTTTTAAAATTTTTTCTTGCTTTCTTTTCTCAAGAAGAATTTTTGGTGGTTGTTACTCTTTTCTTTCTTTTACCTTTTTTGTTTCTATTTTTGACTACCTTATTCTAGATTGAATCATTGAATGGCAGTCATACCGTTCAGTTTTTCTTTCTTTTTATTGCATCACTTATCCCTTATTTTTTAGACTGTCACAGTGTCACTAACATTTCTTTGTATCTATGTCTACTTGGAAGGATAGCCGTCTTAACAACAACAGCATGTCAGGTCAAATCCCGAAATCCTTGACCGATATCACTACTCTCCAAGTACTGTAAGTTGCATGTTGTACTCATTTGTGGTTCTCCTTGAAGGTTTCGGTATGTATTGGGATGAATATATAACACTTTCAATAATGCAGGGATCTCTCAAGCAACAACCTCTCAGGACCAGTTCCATCGAATGGCTCCTTTTCGCTCTTCACACCTATAAGGTCTTGTACCTGGATAAAATTTAATGATGCTTAGCGTATCTGCATCTTCAGATTCGATGTTGAATCTTACTTTATTGTCACAGTTTCGCCAACAATCCACTTCTTTGTGGTCCTGGTACTCTAAAGCCCTGCCGTGGGGATCCTCCATTTGCTCCACCTCCTCCATACAATCCTCCAACACCACCAACTCAATCAGCAGGTATTTTTCTGAATCTATTTGAATTTGGTGTCTACCAGTACAGTAAGAAAATCTAGCATTCTGGATGACATGTGCTTTCTGGATTTTATCTCTCTTCCATTAGGTGCCTCTAGCACTGGAGCTATCGCTGGTGGTGTTGCTGCTGGTGCTGCATTGGTATTTGCTGTTCCTGCAATTGCATTTGCATTGTACCGCCGTCGTAAACCTGAAGAGCATTTCTTTGATGTGCCTGGTCTGTTTCATATATTAATAGTGTGGTTTCATATTATCCATGCTACCCATTTTGCTCATATGTCGTCCCATTTTTCTTCAGCTGAGGAGGATCCAGAAGTTCATCTTGGTCAGCTTAAGAAGTTCTCATTGAGGGAGCTTCAAGTTGCAACTGACAATTTTAGCAATAAGAACATTTTAGGAAGAGGTGGTTTTGGAAAGGTGTACAAAGGGAGGCTCGCAGATGGCTCATTGGTAGCAGTGAAAAGACTAAAAGAGGAGCGTACACCTGGTGGTGAGCTTCAGTTTCAAACAGAGGTTGAGATGATTAGCATGGCGGTGCACAGGAACCTTCTCCGACTTCGTGGTTTTTGCATGACACCTACTGAACGATTACTAGTCTATCCATACATGGCTAACGGGAGTGTCGCATCACGTTTGCGAGGTACTTTATTCTTTCTTATAATAATCAATGTATTCCAAATATGGTTGCCACAGCCAATGAAACAATTTAAATAATACTTTCTTCTGTGAGGATATGCTGAGGTGTTCCTGTTTTCATTGATGATGCTAGAGCGCCAACCATCTGAACCACCGCTTGATTGGGATACAAGAAGACGGATCGCCCTTGGATCTGCAAGGGGGCTCTCTTACTTGCACGATCACTGTGATCCCAAGATCATCCATCGTGATGTCAAAGCCGCAAATATTCTTTTGGATGAGGACTTCGAGGCAGTTGTGGGTGATTTTGGGCTTGCCAAGCTTATGGATTACAAGGACACTCATGTAACAACCGCTGTTCGAGGAACAATTGGACACATTGCTCCTGAGTACCTTTCCACTGGAAAGTCCTCTGAGAAGACTGATGTTTTTGGCTATGGGATCATGCTTCTGGAGCTTATTACCGGACAGAGGGCATTTGATCTTGCTCGTCTTGCAAATGATGATGATGTTATGCTGCTTGACTGGGTAAATACTTTTTCTTCTCAAGAGTGAGCATAAATTATCATCACACTACAGCTAATGCTTGTCTTATGATCATACTGCTTTGCTGTCTATGGGTTCTATTTTAAGAGTTCATTTTTTTAATGATTGGCACCAAAGCCCCTGTAATCATGAACCGTGCTTAGCCACATGCACTTGTTATAGACGGCATACATTGGCGAGTGACAAGTTGGCAGTTCACGCTTCCAGGGGACATCAATTATGTAAAGAATACGCTATGTGCTATCACTAGAGACAGCCAGTTCTATCATATGCCTGATGCATATAAAACTATGTCAAATTACCGGAACAAGGAAATAAACTGACTCCACTCCATGCACAAAACAACTGGCTAAATGAATAACTCAACTGCCTATTCTATAGGTGAAAGGATTGCTGAAGGAGAAAAAGGTGGAGATGCTGGTGGACCCGGACCTGCAGAACAATTACGAAGAGACCGAGGTGGAGTCGCTGATCCAGGTGGCGCTGCTCTGCACGCAGGGCTCCCCAATGGACCGTCCTAAAATGTCGGAGGTGGTGAGGATGCTCGAAGGTGATGGCTTGGCAGAGAGATGGGAGGAATGGCAGAAGGTGGAGGTGGTAAGGCAGGAGGCCGAGTCGGCTCCGCTCCGCAACGACTGGATCGTTGACTCCACGTATAACCTCCGCGCTGTGGAGCTGTCCGGCCCAAGGTGATAGGCATCATTCTACGGCTTAGACAAAATCCAACATTTGATCGGCCTGTTCAGTCTAATTGCTGCTTGTGTATATGAAATGTAGCCGGTCTTGTTAGTGACATTTTTAAGGGATGGCATTTTTTTCCCGTTTCCTTCCTAGGCTCTGAAATTGGGGTAGGCTGCAGTTGTTTGTTAAAGTGAAAGGTATACATTTGAGATGGATCTGTGAAACATTGTTGTAGTCGTTCTGGTGGATGTTGTAGCGGGGTCCCATTGTACGTGCAATATAAAAACTCTTTGTTGTGTAGTAAGTGCATTTTTTTGCGTCTTACAAAGGTATTTTCAGGTTTTTTTTCCCCGTATGCGGCACGGGTACAATATCTTCTTTAAAAGCTGGGTATGAGGATGGTTGGTCAGCTTATACTGTATATATTTACTATTTAAAAAGAGAAGTTAGTGGTGGTATGTTTTTTCGCTTTCTTTCTCTCGGAAAACTCGCCATCAACTCTCCGTAGCCGTCTGATCTCCCTCAACGTTCCACAGCCATCTGTTTGTGCGATTTCCTCCCTCTAGTGGTGCTAATGGACCAAAGCCCAGCACAGGTCTGCCCCAAGCCCATTATTCTTCTTATTGATCTGTATCTAGTCCGATCCAAAAGGAGATAGGTCCAAACCCAGCACAGGTCCAAATTAAAGCCTGGGCCTTGATCTGGATAGACTTAGTACTCTATTGGCACCACTGATATCAGTCCACTTCGGATGCATCACTGATAGCTATCCTAAATCAAATAATTTCTCTCACTGATAGTTGAAATAAAATCCTAAATATTAAATGAAATAATTTTCTAAACCAAACAATTTCTCTCGCTGATGCACCACCAATATCAGAAACTAAATCAAACAAATTCTCTCAAGTGCCCAGGCAACCTTAAAAGGATAGCAAAAGAAATAGGCCTAAACATCAACTGTGTTTAAGCATCCAAATTAGTGAAGTGGGAGTCCGGTGCGAAGGACCTGTGAGTTGGCTTTGTCGGATGCCCTAGTGCTGGAGTGGTTAGCTTTGCCAGAGACAACTCTGGCTCAACCTCACCGAAGATGGAGAAGGTGGGGCAACGCACGTCTCATAAAGCACAATCCAAATCAGAAATTCGACAAATTTCACTAAAAATTAGTGTTATATAGCAATTCCGATGTTTTACCTCCAAATGCCAATCCCGTTCGCGACACATTGTGCTGGATTGGGAACAACATTTCTAACTCAGGACATCAAATTAAACCACCTAACACTATCATTCATGCTTACTTACCATCAAGGTTGTCAGTATTGCAGCGTAGTATGTACGATCCTTTTAGAGGTAGGTGACACAGATGGTAATATGGATCAGAATAGTGAAATCACGATTCAACACGTAGAATAGTTAGGATCGGATATGATTACAGTAAGATCATGATCCTGACAACTATATTAGTATATAAAATTTGATATTACTTATTGTTAAGTTAAGTTGCACTAGTTTAATTTGTTTTATTTTTGTTATTCTAAGGTCAAAAAGTATTATTTTTGGCATATTGCACTCTTAGATTATTAATTTATTAAAATAAATAATTAAATAAGTTTCAAAAATCAACCTTAATTCAATATAACATAAATAAGTGTGCTCAAATTACAAAATTAAATTCAAAAATTTTAAAAATTATGCTATAGACTTGCATATTTATAAATACAATTCAATTTTTATATAAAATATATGCACTTTTAAAAAATTGATAGAATCGTGATTCTACGATCTGATCCGATCCTATTTAGGATTGTGATCCTAACAATTTTGCTTATCATGCGAAACAAAATCCTTAATCTGGTACACCAAGGAAGGGAATTGCAATGTAAAAATAGCTATTATACACTATGTACATCTTTATCTATTACATCGCATCTACATACAGTTATCATACACCAATGGATATTCTACATAACGTCCGGGGGTAAAATTGCACAGAATAAAACAAAAAAGGGGACGATAACCGCAATGAATGACACCGAAAAATGATGGGTTAGCTCTCACTGATTGATGATGTACTCAGGCAGCGCCGGTTATCAACCTCTCCTGTTGGTCCAGCTTCCTCACCTTGATCAGACCGACCAGGACTTGTAGCCCGAAGAACGCACAGAGAGAGTATGCAATGGTTGCTGGCATCTGCAATTGATGATGGAAGGTGTGGTGAAACTATTTGTGCGCGAGTAGATTGATGCAAGGTGAATGCTGTTTCTTTGGAAACTTACCTGGATCGAATTGAAGTACAGAACAGTAGCCAGGTTCACCAAACTACCCGCAGCAACTCCCTAGGTGAAACAACAGCATTTCAGGACAGAGAATGACATGATCATACAGAGCACAAAATAGGAAGGCATGTGTACATTATTGAAAGAGACAAAATGGTTTTTGTCAAAAAAAAAAAAACACAGCCGCTCCACGTTAAGATTGACCAACATTTGTAAAGAGATTTCACGCAAGCTACGTGAATTTGCATGAACTCACTATCAACTCCATCACGGACAGCCTTGCATTTTCATTGTTCAGCATCAAGTAACACAACATAAAACTAAAATGATTGAACTCACATATCCAATTGTTTTCTGTGCAGCAGCAACTCTTTGAAATGCTCTTTCTGACTCCAATGCTCTGACACGAAGCTTGAGGTCACCTTGCTCCTGTTATATACAAAGTAGACCATTGAGTTCAATGTTACACATATTCTTACAAAGCTATATGTAAATGGCACTAGTAAACCACGGAAAATAATAGAGCAAATAAGCGTTGTAGCTACCAAACGCTCAATGATTTGTGAAAGCTTTTCAACTCTGTCAGGTTGGCGAAACAGATTGTAGAATGCACGGGACTGCCTTTCCCATCTCTTCTTTGCATCCTGAGGTACAATAAAATCAAGAGCACTTAAAAACTCTTAATGTCCACACTGGCATTGACAGATGTGCCATCAATTAGATAGGTTAAAACTATGGACTAAAGGTTAAAACTTGCCTTAACAAGTACTTCAACACCAGCTTCATTAAATCTTAGCAATTCCATGGCATATCTTGCAATTTCAACGGATGTATCAAGTCAGACCCAGAAAACGCCAAGTTGAAAATTTTACTCAATTAAGAGCATAAAATGCTAGTGATGGAGAAAACACTCACGGCTTAGCAATCTCTGTAATATCAAACCTAGGATCCAGACCTTTCCCAATACCATCCAGTACTGCACAGAATGGAGAAAGCATGAGGAACAATGACAGTATGTTTACAATCATGTTTCTCCACATGAAAAGTTATCAGACCTGAGAATGCTCTGACCACAAATGTAAAGGTGGCAGGAAACCGAAATGGTTGATCAGCACCAATTGCCAAAAGATCCTCTCCTGCAAAATTTTGATTCAAGTTAACTAAAAGCAAACCAGTAGAATTACAAACATCTTGACATATTTCCTTCTATCATGTTATCTGATAGGTCACAGAAATCATTGATCCATTACCAATAGCTGCAAGTCTCTGCTTCTTGTTTTCAATCTTCTCCTCCTCAGTTAATTGCTTTTTAAATCCCAATTCCGCGGTTGCCATCTCTCTCTCTTTCCTTTGTGCAGCTAGCCGTTCTTCAAAGCTATAAAATAGATAAATAGAGCAAAAGTGAAGCAAAGCGTCATGTGGTTCATCTCATTTAACGCATTTTACATGTATTCTCGAAAAAAAACAAATACTATATGTAGTAATTAGACGGAGCATCCTCTCAGGAAAAAGTGACTACCTATTAAGGAAAAATTGAGCTGTTCTTCTGACAGCCGTCATATCTCCAGTAGGAACAAGGACACCCATTTGAATCATCGCTTGAAGCACCTGCAGGTATAAACACTTAGATGTTTGGCAAAACTTCACAGGGTCTAAATTATTGTTTGCAGGTCATCTGCCCGGAGAAACTTACTTTATCAGGATCCTTTTCATAAATTCCATAAAATGCTTCAAGCAATCCTTCCCGGATATTTGGACTAATACTGCAAGTAAGAATAATGAAGTTTAGAATAACCGTGATGTAACTACATAAATGGAAGTTTTATGGGAAATAAAGAGATTGTGTCCAACCTTCCCATCATTCCAAAGTCGTAGAAGATAAGCCTCCCACCATTGACATCATCAACAGCAATGTTCCCTGGATGCTGTAAACACAATCACCATTAGCTTTTTAACCAGCGCATGCTGCTGCATTTAATTGAGATACTAAAAAGGAGCAAAAGACAATACAGATGATTCAGTGTCATGAAGTTTATAATGTCAGAGACAATACTGTATTAAACTTTATGTCTAATTGTTAGACCATATGGCTAGGTCTAGGATATTTTTGTGGTGAATAATTGACAATGGTTAATTTGTGATGAATAAGTGATAATATTGCTTAGCGTTATTATGCGAGGTGTGTGGCGTGTGTGTAGACTGATATTGGTCAAGTTAAGAAGAAATTGTGCCGGAAAAATGTTCTTTGGTTTTGGTATGTGCAGGTTGAGTACGGAGGCGATCATAGTCGGTGACGAGGTGGACCGGGACTAAGATGAGAGATTCGAGGTTCAGACGGTCAAGGAGATCACGAGATGGTCGGGCTCATGCTTGGGGCGCATGAAGATCAGAGATGGATGATACTTGTTGGAGCTACGGAGGTGCGGTACGGAGGCTACGAAACGTGGTGGATGATACTTGGAGAAGCTATGGGAGGTGCGGTCCTAGAGGCTTCGACACGTGACACGTTAGAAAAGTTGAAATTTTAGAAAACCCGTGTTAGGAAGGGTTTTGGGTCCCTTTGCTGTTGGAATTGGATTAGAAATCGTAGGCTTAGGCGCAGGCCAAGTTTTGGGCCTTAAGACTATAAATAGAGATGGGGTTAGGGGCTAACTCCGTGGTTTTTGAAGAGACTAATTTTGTGCTAAGATTTAGAAGTACTAAAAGGGTATTTTGTAGCCACCATGATTTAGAAATAAAGATTAGATCTGCTCCGAGAAAAAGAAAATCGGTGACGCGTTTCCATCGCCGGCGTTGTCGCATCCTTGGTCGACGTGAAGCCATCGCCAGCACGTTCGCTTGTATTCCTCAGCTCGCGTGTGCACTCCGGCCGTCTGCAGGTTGCATGAGAGCTGATTCATCACATCACATCAAGACATAGAGTCAAAGACTTGGTGTGCATGTGCAAAGTACAGAAGGCTTTGATATACCTACCCATTCAAAGTTGGGGGACTCCCTGCCCAGGCGCGCTAGCCACGTCGCCCCTGCCGCGCGAGAGTCAGTGCCTCGCCGACACGTGCGAGGAGAATCTTCGTACGGTCTGGGGTGGCATTTTTGCGAAAAGGCCCCCGTATTTTCCCGAAATTACGTACAAGTCCTTGGTTCTCGCGAAAAAGTCCTCACAAATTTTTTTTGCCCCCTCCGTTTTGCTGGTTAGCACCCCGTGTTTTCGGAAATCGCGTGCGGGTCCCCGGTTTTTTACGTTCGGGTCCTCGGTTTTTTCGAAAAACCCCTCCGCCTTTTTAGAAAATACGTTTTTACCCCCGGTTTTTCCCGGAAAAGCCCTTTACCTTCCTCGAAAATACGTTTTCGCTCCGGTTTTTTTTTAAAATCTCCTCACGAATTATCGCCTCTTTTATTTTTTTGCATACGGTGACTGACGCGGCGTAACGCCGCACCTACGTGGCTAGTACTCCATCACGTGTGAAGGAAATAAAGCACAGAGATGATGGCTTTGGTCTTGGTGCTGTCTCCTATGCGTGCGTAGGGGAGACGTCATTGACTGCGACACCAAAATATCTTATCACGGCCGGGGCGGCGCACGGAAGAAAGGATTGACGTCAAATTGAGTTCTTGGTCCGCTCGTACGGCAAGCGCTACATCAGAGAGCAGCAGCACACAACACAGAAAAAAAAAACTAGCGACAAGTGATTTTCTCGGTAACTAAATTAGGTGGGCTTATTTTAATTTTCGGTATTGTTATTTTGGTTTCGTTTATTCTTGCTATTTTCGCAGGTTAAACGATCAAAAGACAGTAGGTTTGAGAAAAAAATTTCACTATGTACAGCAATCATTCACCTCCCTCTAATTGCCATCGACGATTCTACACTATGGCTGACGCACATAGAGTTGGATCCGGTAAAGTTGCCAAGGTTAGAGAATTTTTAACAAGTTAGGCTAGCACTTTGCCAAAGGGGCCATGACATAGCATAGACCTCAGAACTACACTGATATAGTTTTTCTTAGTTTATAATCATTTTTGTGATTCATTTGAATACATGCTAGTGCAATAATAGAAATGATGTACAAGGGAGATAACCATAATAGGATAAACAACTATAGCATTATTCATGGATAATGTATAGTGCAACTAACCGGGTCAGCATGGAAAAATCCATGAGATAAGATTTGCTCAAGGTAGGACTCAACAGCATACCGGCCTAACCTGAAAGAGATTAAATTTGGCAACATAAGCAACCAGTGTTAGTTGGCAAAGCAAATTAAAGCCATGCTAACCAGTATTCAACACATACATTTTCCGATCCACTCCTAACTTATCTAGCTGCTTTATCCTATTTATTTTGATTCCTGGGACATATTCCATCGTTAAAACCTGCAAAGGAGAAGAAAAGGTCTTGTTTCTGCTCTATGTTGCCTGAGAATCTATTTAAAAGTTTTTGTGTAGAAGGAACCTGAGGTGTAGTATAGTCCCAGTAAATTTCTGGAACCTTCACATAATGCATGTTTTTGAAGTTTTTAGAAAAATTTTCAGCGTTAAATGCTTCCTTTGTATAGTCTATTTCCTGAAAACAACCATGAGCTGATTAGATAATTTGGTCAGATGCTACATACCTTCTTTACCAGAAGAAACACCAGAAGTCAAATGGCTGACTTAAAGAATTTGTCTAATACAATCTGAGCAAATATGTTGGCATGAAGAGCTCAGAGTCAGAGAGACCACAATGAAACGGTTTAACAATACAGAACAATGCCAACTTCAAGATGCAAGCCTCTCAAGTCACGTGTGAGCCTCACACTAATACGTAAGCATTGACAGGAATACACTGTTTTGGGATACCTAGAGAACTGTACCTATTCATCAAATGATCTCAGTACTTTCATTGAGGTAAGGTGTCTATGTGAATGGATAAATTTGTTAAAATGGACTATTATAGAACAGCCTCGTTTCAAAAACCTAAGCTTTGACAAGCATGAGATAACAACAGAACATAGGTTGTGAAACATAAGGCAATAGCACTTAAGTCATAAGTTTAACTTACCTGATATAACACAGACGCACATTCATCATAGATAGCAACCCAGTCTCTCTTGGCGCCATCTGACTTTGGATCCACTTTCTGAAGGTATTCTGCTATTACCTAGAACAGAAAGAGTTGATCCATCAGCAAATGGTTTCAAAAGAATTCATATTTAAGTAAGCAACAGCCATAATATTCACAGTTTTGGCTATAATAAATAGCAATAGATATGTACAATATGTTAGAGAAATATACACACTTAAGTGACTTACCCTTAAATTCTTCAGATCAATATCAAATAGATCTTTCAGACCAGGCCTTTGCACTTTGATGACAACTTCTTGGCCATTCAGGCATGCCCGATGAACCTGGCCTGCCAAAAAGGGATAGATTATTATAGTGTCAAGTTGCTCATTAAAATGGCTTAGTTTTTAGTCCATTTTCACAAGTATATCTCCAAAGTCTGCAAGCTTATTACCGAGGCTAGCAGCAGCTATTGGTTCAAAGTCAAATCGATCAAATATCTCACTAACAGATGCCCCTAGCTCTTCTTCAATAATTGACACAGCTGTCTCTGAAGGAAATGGAGGAACTTGATCCTGCAAAAGAGCGAAGGGTTCCATGATTCTATGATAACAATAGTATAAACATAGGGTTGTTAATAAAGAAAAATCTAGAAAACAAAGAGAATTTTTAACTACCACACAGGATATAACTGCAATTTTCTTCTTTTTCATCAGACATTGACTGCTTACTGCTAGAGCGAAACACGGTGGACAACCTGAGACTGAAGTTTGGTTATCTACTAGGCTGATCTAACGATCAACTGAACTAAAGTGTGATACATATTTAAGCGTAAATTTGTTAGAGAGTGCCAATGAAAGACCCGGTTAAATGCTACCCTAATAGCCATAGGAAAACACACGTTTCCTACAGCAATCAAAGACTGAGATGCAGATTTGCAACTAACTAATAGCCACCACAGCTGTTTTAGAAATGGGAAAGCGTCAAAGCGTAACTACAAGCACAATAAGGTTCAACATACAAACCTGCAATTCAGATAACTGATCCACATATTCTTGTGGAAGAATATCAACTCTGGTGGAGAATTGCTGCCCTACTTTGATAAATGTGGGGCCTAATCTCAAAATACTCTCCTTCAGCCACTTGGCGAGAACTTTCCTCCTCATTACCCTTTTCTCTTCAGTCATTCCCCCTGCACAAGTTATTCTAGATGTTTAATGAAGCTACACAATTCTGTATTAAATATCTAGGTAATTCCTCGACATCAAGGAATGTCTTGTGCATACAAAAACACAATTTTACACAGAGTATATAGGAGATTTCAGCACATCAATGAACATCATTGAGTGAGACATATATATGTCCAGTGCATTGACTAATATGGAATATATGCCGTTTTATAGGATGAAGGATTTTATTGAACTAGTTTATTTCTGCAAGATTTTATAAACTTCTTCTGCTATGATAATATTGAAAGTGAGGTATTTGTTTTTTAAGAACAGATAGCGAAAGTAGAGGCTCGGCGAGCCAACGTAAATAAAAGCCACATTTTTCATGGAATGAAACCCAAATAGCTAAAGTAGGTTTGATTACACTACATCACAAAATCATGGACTTGCCTGTTATCTTCACAAGTACAAAAACAAATTCTAAATCTTCCTCTCATCTTCAATCGCTTTGCAAACACATATACTACCAGTAAGAAACATGTGAGGTTACATGTTGGACCTCGGATTTGCAATCCGGAATCCTCTGTAATTCCACCATGCTTCACTGGATCAGTAGATAGTGCACACAGATACATTACTGAATATCAAATACATATATCACAAAAATATAACTAATATAATAGTAGACTTACACATGGGCCGATCAAACCGAAACCTTTAAAAAACAACAGCGGAAATGGAAACAACACACAGGTGGGACCTCAGGATATGCTCACAGGCAACCAACTGGGACTTGCGACCTAATTCTTGGTCTCATCATCTTTCAATCTTGTCAATACCCTTAGATGACAGCAGGGCTTTTCTTTCTCCTTCTTTCTTCCTTACTGAATAATAGTAATTGAGCAACAGTGAGTACGACGGTACTCAGTAAGCCACCACACATAATGCATTAATAATAGATGCAAGGTTGAACAAAGGGACGCTTGATGTTCTTTTATTTGTAGAAGCCACATTTGAAATAGAATAAGTAGAAAACCTGAGACTTAGCAGTTTAACTAAACCATGTTTTAAAGAGTGTAGAAGTATGCAACAATAATAGTAGTGTAGGTTCTATCCATCTATTACAGAGTATGGTTCCATCCACCATATGCTATTTTATTTCTTGGTTTCATCCACCTTTTATATTCATTGGGTTTTAACCACCCAGGGGAAATCAAAGTTAGGGTTCCAACCACCCTTTCTGTTTTTCATCCCAACAACAAAGATTCTTTTTATGTAAATAGATACTAACTCAAGTAAATTCTTATGCCCGCCCATGACCGTGGGCACGGCTGTTTGAACAGTTTTCACTTTGTAGAGGTCATATACTTTACCCATAAGAGATGATCAACTTGTTATATTCCACATGTTTCTTTGTCCATGCATACCAAGAAGACCATCATAGGCTTTTACAATGCACCTTCCCAACGTGGCTACACCTGCTAAGGTTTCCACCACCGTGGGGTTACAACCACCTGCTCCATAGGCCCCCTCTTGCGCCACACGGAGGCTTACACCAGCACTCAACCCGTGTTCATCTGGATGGCGCAACCAACGCTGGGTCAACGCAAATTAATTAGCTAGGCGACACATTACATTAGGAGATCATCACAAAATTCAGTTCTTAGAGTTACCTGGACGGTTTTGTCACAAACCACACTCTCGTGCTCACACCACACCAACCCCTCTTACCATCCGCCCAAGTATGAAGCAAGTTTAGGGTTTTAGATTCCAAAATATCCTTTCTAGTTCAAATACCAACCATTTCCATCCAATGGCTACCCAAATCCAAGTTTTCATGTTTTGAAATGATGTTCGGACAAATTAATGCCTGCATGTATCTAAGTAAGGCTAAGTATGGTACTTAGATACAGACTTATCATCTAGTATTTATATCATTAATTCTAGGGTGGCAAAAGGTTAACGAGTGGGGTATATATAGCACAATTATTGATATGGGCTTAACTATGAACTTAACATGAATATACTTTGCATAATAAATTAAAGCATACAATTTAATGATTTAAATCAACATAGTTTGCATTAAAAAAGTAGGTGCAAAATAATCAAAGTATTGACTCGCCTCGCTCAATTTACTATGACCTTGATCTTGCTCAAAGCCTTTTCAGTCAAGGGTCTTGAAACTCTTGGTCTTCATCTTTATCTAGATCTTGATCTCGCTCGAACTATTCCACTTTGAGACTCCCAATTCTAGTTATGCGATGAACAACAGAATCCAAATAAATCCGAATGAACTCAATTAAATTTTATTATGATTAGGTTGGTGACATGAGACAATGTTTAGTGAGTATGGGATATAAACAGGGTCAAACGAAGTTTGAGTGAAGGGGAAATGGCAAGGAGAAAATCTGTAGGGGAAGAGCATTAAGGGAGGATCAAGGGGGACGAATGAATATTCACGAAAATATTCCACTCCGGATTTGAAGTGGTTAGATATACTTGACCGGAGGATACTACTGCTCACAGAGGTGGCGTTATCGTGCTCATCTCCGGCAAGGCAAGCAGCAGCGACAGGCGGTGATCCCAAAAATGGGTTGCCGGGACCATGTCGCACCTATAGGTGGCGACGACGTGGCTTGGGTGGCATCGTGGTGAGCGCGCAACAAAGCGTGGTGGTGGGGGTGAAAGAGGGGCACGATTTGGGAGGGCATGAGCACGAGGGGGCGAAGGGGAACTCACCGGTGCAAGCCAAGGAGAAGATGCCGCGAGGTGGTCCAGCGACGAGAATCTAGGGACTCCTGAAGTCCTGAATCCTGATGACCAATGAAGATGACTCGATGAGTGATTGCCAACTGTCGTGCCTTTCTTTGTTCTATCCAGTTCTGGTGGATCTCGTTGTAGTTCTTGCAATGTGACCACGGGGAAATGGCACGCAAGATTGCGGTGCAGCCAACGAGATGAGGCCAACGCGTAGGAGGCGGACTAGCAGCCAGTGAGGGCAGGGCGTGAGGTAGAGGAGGCGATGGCGGCCGCCACCGTGCCCGCCGTGCCGAGCCGGCCCGAGCACGGTAGCTACGCCGGGACGTGCCGTGCCTCCCGATGGGCCGGTTTCCTAGGCCTAGCACGATCCACCGTTCTGCTTGTCTTTGTGGCGGGCGGGCCGGCCTCAGTCGGCATGGAAAGCCCGACCCAACTCCCACCTGTAACAAGCACCACAGTGCCGATGATTTGGGGCAAGGGGTAGCTCAAATTAGGGATTGGGGAAGGATGAGGGAGGCATGGAGATGCTCTAACAGAGAGGAATCGACCTGAGCTTTGCCGAAGCAAGGACGATGAAAGCGGTGGTGGTTTTTGGTCGGAACAGAAGAATAAGACGGTGCGGCAAGCTCCTACAAACAATTAGCGAAATTAATGGAGGGGATAGCTAGAGGGGAGCCTGGAACACATTTTGACGCACACGGTTTCAAGGGAGCTCACCAGAGTGAAAAGGCGAAGGCGGCGGCTAGAATTGTGGGAGTCGGGTGCTGCTCAGCTAAGCTGCGCACCGAGGAGTGGGGAGAGGTAAGGCGCGAGTAGAGGAGATGAGTAGCTTAAATTGCCGGGGCGGACGTTGTGTTATTGTCCACGATGACCGGGCACCACTGTGCGGCATGGGCACTGTGTGTTGAGGTGATGGCCAGGTGACGGCGTGCAGCGTGGGTGCTGGTGTGGCTTCATGCTAGCACAGCATGGGCGTGCACGGCTCGTGTGCCGAGGTGGTGCGATGAGCGGGCGATGCGAAGCAAGCACAAGCACAAGCGTACGGGCAAGGTGCTGGCGTGGTGATGCGACGGAGCAGCCTGGCGTGACACGAGCAGCGCGGGAGCGCACGACACGACATGGTCATGGCAAGGCGTGGTAGTGCGGCTTGCGCGGAAGTGTCAACGCAGCCGATGGTGATGCGACGGGCGAGGCGCACGTGGGCACGGTCGATAACACAGTCAGCGAAGGCGAGCGCAGCTGACTCGGCTGAGTTGGAGGCGCAGGCGATGTTGACGTGAGTGAGAGAGCGAAGGTGGGGGCGGTTGAGCCGGGCGATCGGCGCTCGGCCGAGAGGGAAAGGAGGAAAGGGGTAAGGAAAAAGGGGAGATGGGCAGGAGTTGGACTAGGGAAAGGAAAGAAGAAATGGGTCGAGCCTAACTGAATTTTAAGTTTTGACTTTATTTTCCTTTTTGATTTGAATTTTGAATTTCGGTTTCGAATTGAATTTGATTTTTGCATTTGAATTCAAATTTCATTGCTTCAATTTTTCATCCTATTATTATTATTTGTATCTATTGTGTATTATTCCTTATATTATTTTGCATAACACAAATCTCAGATGAGACCAAATAAATTCCAGAAAATCCAAATGTCAACAAAATGCATTAAAAAGTTTTAAAATTTTCATATTTTCAAAAATCCGAATTTTGGGATGTTACATTACTCAAGGTTGCTGAATAGAAACTAATTGTGCAAAGAACTTGATAATTATTAATAAAATAATTTGATCCTGTGTTATGGTGACTAGCCCAAAGAGTGTAAAAGAAAAGGATTGGCATTTAGTGGAGTAGGCAAGATAAAGAAATTCAGGCACCTAAGCTTGGTTGTATTTTGTAATATAACCTTAGATACAGGAGCATCATTTTTGTTGGTGTGATAAGTTACTAACCTCGATAAGTGAACTTCTGGTTGTTGAGCCAAGCCTTGAATATAAATGTAAAAACAAAGCCCCATATTTCCAATGTTCGTTGCATTGTTGAATAGGTTTTAAACCGATTCCAGCGACCACCAGGAGTAACAGACACCTGTGAGATTTAGATGTTCAACCGAAAAAGGGAAAGCAACAATAATGACACAAAATAGCTGTTATTTGCTTCAGCTGATGGCAAATGAGCAACAAATATTAACACAAATCGCTGAAACCAAAATATGCATTGTGGGAAATCATGTCGCCAACATCAGATAACCTGAGAATCCCACATCAATGCAGTTCCACACATACTCAACCAGACACAGTAAGTTAACTGATTTTACTTCTTGCTTTTGCTCCCACTACCCATTGACTGAGCCCCCGCCCCAGCCCCAGCGCCTATTACTGTGCTCATATCTGACGAAATATCATGCCTGTAGTTTGCTCGGACCTCGATATAACTGTGCTTATTTCTGTACTACTCACATTCCATATTTACGTTGGTGTTACCAAAGTCAACCCGAGCTCTTATTTAGTCAAAGCAGCATCACAGTCCAGCTTATTTCAGGAGCTACTTAAACATTTGCACCTTACTCTTAAAAATTCACCTCAGGCATGGCCTCCCCGCCGCTCCGCTTGAACCAAGCGTCCTCCCTGCCGATATCCTCCACCCTCTCCTTCCTCCTCCTCTCATCCTCCCCCGGCGCGGAGGCGGACACCAAGACAGCGCTACTCTCGGAAGCAGCGGGCTTCACCGCCGCACCGTTCCCGCCCCCGCTCCCGTTGCCGTTGGACCCGAGGTACGCCTCCACCGCGGCATCGTCGTACCCGAGTCCGCTCGCGCTCCCGTTGAGCCCGTACTCCCTCGCGTCCTCCCCGGCCTGCGCGGAGGAGGGTCGGTCCTCGAGCACGGAGAGGACGAGGCGGAGGCGGTGCCACGATCGCCGGCGGAAGCGGAGCTGCGGCGGGAGGCGGGGGTGGAGGTGGAAGCGGCGGACGCGGAGGTGGTCGGGGACGGAGAGCGAGGTGGAGGCGACAAGGGAGGCCGCCGCGGCAGCGACGGACATGGCGGGGTCTAGGGTTTGGGCGTGTGGCGGTGTGGGTGGGGGGAGTGGAAGTGGAGGCGAGAGGTGGCGGACTAGGAGGCGAGGGGTGAAGCGGGAAGGTGGAGAGGTGGTGGGAGTGGAGCCACGTGGGAGGCACGGAGGATGAGGTGATCTGACGTGGAGGAGCACGATTGGGTGGCGGTGAGACGACGGTGCACAGATGGTAGGATGGAAACGGTATAGGATGATCTGTTTTATTCGGTATTTATATCTGAAAAAATATAAATATAATAAGTAAAATTCGTATTTAAGAATGTTCGTGTCTCGTAAATTTGTAATCATGTTACATAAATTTATTATATCGAGATTTATTATAAAAGTTTTAGGATATTCGTATTCGATCGAATTAAGTATATATTCGATTCGAATTTGTATTCGTTACGACATTAGATTCATATTTATTTTAAAATATGAATTTGTATCCATATTCATATTTATTTTAAAAATACAGATTTGTATTCGTATTTGAGACTATTCGATTTGTATTCTATCCGTTTTCAGTCCTACTAGCTGATGGGGATGAATTCCGTGGAAAGCTTTCAGGTCTCGACTATGAGTTTTTCTTTCCCTTTTTTGCTTTTGTGTTTTCTTTTCATGCCTTTTTGTGACCTTTTGGTTAGGGCTTGTGTCATTCTGATGCTCTGTTTAGATATGTTTTTTTATTTTCAATAACTTTTGATTTTTAACTTTTCTTATAATTATTATATATTAGATTAATAAGTTACAATAAAAAGGCTGTGGTTCGAAAAAAACAAACCGTTATGTCTGCCGAGTGCTATATTGCTCGTTGTGCGGCAAGTGTACATCGAGCGATTCGCGTGTAGCGTGTGCGAACTACAAGTGTGCAAAGGTACAACACCGGATGCCCAAACTCTTTTAAATTTCACTCGTCAATCGAGGATGAAAATGGAAACGAGTTGGCACGTTCTGTGTAAGATACGACAAAGAGATATGAGCTGCCGACTCGAAAAACCCACCAATGTGTGCATATCCGTTGTAGCACACTCGGATCTGTGGCGCTGTCCCACTTTTTTTTAGATTTTAAAAGCTATTTTACAGATTTTTTATAGTAACTAGCTTTTTAACATAATATCTTTGTAAGACGAAGTCTACAAGTTAATTGTAATATACACTGTAGCGACTTCATTATATCAGCCAAAACCGCACGTGATTTTCTGTTACTGCTTACTCTCTCACGAACAACCTAAAAATTATAAACCAAAAAGAATAGGCATGCTAAGAGTCTAACTCCAGATCAGAAGGTTGTGTGCTCGATTCACGTCGGATTCAACCCCCAATCCTAGCCGAATCCCCTCTTTTTTTTCTTTTTTTTCCGCTCTTTTTCCCTTTTTAACGAGCGCGAGCGAAAGCCTACAAACTTTCTAGTCTTGCTAGGCTTTTGTTAGGCCTGACCCAGCAAAATCAAGCCTATTAAGGCCCTATTTGGGACTGCTCCGCTCCAGTTTTTTCAACTCCGCTCCCAACTTTGCTAGCCAAACACGTCAACTCCACAAACTCCACTCCAGGAAAAAAAGGTGGAGCTAAGGGCCAACTCCACGTTTTTTGTGGAGCTCCTCAAGGGGTACTCCAGAAACAAGGCTTATGTACCTCCTCGTGGAGTTGGTGGGAAATTACCCACCACTGCCATTACAGTTCCTCCGCATCGATTCGCTTGATCATTTTCCTCTCCCACCCACCACGACTCCTCTTCTCCCAACCCCGCCGGGTCCTCGTCCTCTCCGCCTCCCATGACGCGCTCCTCCCCGCCCCTCCTCCCGCGACGCCCCTCCCCGCCGCCCTCCTCTCCGCCCCCACCCGCTCCTCCTCTCCGCCCCACCCGCGACGCCTCTTCTCCGCCCCGCGCTCTTCTCCGCCTCCCACCCGCACGACGCCCGCCGCCTATTCCGCCACCACCGGCGACGTGATGGGTGGGATGGATAGATCCAAGATCCGGTCATGAAGAATCAGAAGATGCTCGTGGATCTACTCCGCGCCGGTGCCGAGAGTTGGGCTACCCGACCCTTCGACAGTAGCGGTGGGCCGCCGGCCCGGCCCCGACCGTCCGGTGACGGTAGCGGTGTCCGGCGCCAGAGGTGGTTGCAGGTGGCCATGGGGTATCACCGATTCAAGCACTCGGGTGAAACCATTCATAGAAAATTTGATGAGGTCCTAAATTCTTTGATGGCCATGGCTAAAGATTTTATTAGACCAAAGAACCCCAACTTTCCAACTGTTCATAGGAGGATAAGAGATGACCGTAGAGCATATCCACACTTCAAAGATTGTATTGGTGCTCTTGATGGCACGCATATTAGAGTTTCTTTGTCACCCGATGATGAAGTGAGATATATTGGGAAGTCAGGGATACCTACTCAAAATATTCTAGCAATTTGTGACTTTGACATGAGGTTCACATATGTGTCGACGGGCAACGGGAGCTATGCATGACACTAGTGTGTTGTACACTGCGATAAGATTGGATGAAAAATTCTTTCCACATCCCCCACAAGGTAACATGGTTATCTACATATGGTCATGTAGTTTATTGTTTGTTTAATTGTTGACAAATTCTAACTTATGTCATTTTTCACATTTATAGGCAAATACTACGTTGTTGATGCGGGATATCCTAATCGTCCTGGATACCTTTGCCCTTATAAGGGTGAGAGGTATCATATGCCGGAGTGGCATAGAGGTATGGAACCGAAGACTCCTAAGGAAAGGTTCAATCGCATTCACTCTTCTATCCGCAATGTTATTGAGAGATCGTTTGGAGTGCTTAAAATGAAGTGGCAAATTCTCTACAAGATGCCATCCTACCCTATGTTCAAGCAAAAGATAATTGTTGTGGCGACTATGGTTCTTCACAACTTCATTCGTGAGCATGGGGGTGAAGACTTGGACTTTGCTCGCTTCGATCGTGATCCAAACTTTGTCCCGACAATACCCGAAAGGTATAACAAATATGTAGCTCCATCAAATGGGTCTACTATGGAACCCAATGCTCCTACCATGGATGCATTCCGTGATGAGTTGGCAACCGCTATTTCTCTAGCTTGGAGCTAGAATTATGTATCGGAACACTTGCGATATTTGACCAAAATATTTGTTTTTTGGTTTTCTCGAATAAATTAATTGCGATTATAATATTTTACATCATATTTTAATTGGCAACAAAAAAATTTCAGTTACATATGCTCCGTAGACATCAAAACATACACCAAACATCATTCAGGGGCACATTGGACCTTTCTCAGGATAACCTCACATTCCTGGAGCTGGAGCTAGCTGCGTGCCAAACAGGACCACCTGCTCCAGGAACTCCACAGTGGAGCTACTCCATGGTGAAGTTGGTGGAGCGGAGCTGAAAAAACTGGAACGGAGCAGTTCCAAACAGGGCCTAAACCTGGAGTCTTCCCTGATTTCGGCCGTCCGGCCGTAAGCCATCCTTGTCGCATATGCCACCACTGAAAGCCCAATCGGCTAAGGCAGCTATTGAGAAATAAATAATGCATACTCGTATGCTTCAAGAATAGCTAGGAAATTACAGGAGCTAGATATTTGTCATGGAAGATGCAAGATCAAATCCTTCGTGGCAAAGCTAAGAAACGACTAGAACTAGTTATTTTTAGAAGATATTTCTATGATCTAGATATTTTGTAGTTGAATGGATATGATGTTTCCACGTAGCAACAATCTAACGGGCATGTAAAAATATAAATAGGGGTGTCATCTTTGCAATGAGCCACCAAATGAGCATCCATGAGGCTACCAAAGTCACCATGCCATAGAACTGTGTTAGGGTGGCATGAGTAGTGAAGATAGGTTGCCACTACTAAGAGTATAAAGTTGTGTTATACCATAGTTATGTCAATGAATAAGAATTGAGTTATCCCTCTATATTGTGTAAGTACGGTCTCCTCGGTAAGTTGTACTTATAATACTTAGTGCTTTAGTGATGATTTGACGTGAGTGGCTAGGTCATCTAGAATCACAACGGTCTTGGCTTTAACGTGAGCGGCTCGGTCGCCCAAAGCTAGATGGTCAGCACTGCCACCTAATTTTAACCAACTCAAGGCTAGCTGGTCTAGCAGTGTGTGTAGGTCTCCTTGATGTAGGTAAGGGTCCATATCAAACTGGTATCACACTAATTTGGAACCGCTTCCAAGAGTTGGTATCAAAGACAGTTAGTATCAGAGCTGATACCCATTACCAACAATTAGTATCAGGGCAGGCGATCTGGGACATCAGAGGTGAGAGGAGTATTGGGCAAGTGATGGGCACTTACAATGGTTAGTACAGTCTTCAGTAAGCACAAGACACTTACATTGCTTGGTGTGGCACTAAAAGACGCTAAGGGGATATTCTGCCAGAGATCACGATCTGGGACTAGGAGTGAAAATGGATCGAATACAGATGAATAATGGCTCATATTTGTTTTCATATTTTTCCCAGATACGAGTACGAATAAGAATAATGTTGAATATAGATACAAAGGGAATATAAATTAAAAACAATACGGTTACAAATATTTCTCAGAACATGGAAACCCCATGAATTGTATGCATAAAATCAATGGAAACACATAACTAGTTTCCATAACTGCAGGTAAATAAATGGTACAAAAGATTCTCGTAACGTTCCAGAATTTTTTATGCATTTTCTATAAATTTTACTGTTAATTTTGGTGATTAAAGGCAATTTTAAATAATTACGATTAACCAAATCAGTAAATAAATATTGAAAATATAGAAAATAATAATGATAGAAATAAACATGCTTCAATTGCTAAAAATAATTCAAAATTCGGTTTCCCGAGGCCTTTTTATGCTAAAATATGAATTTTCAGCGAATTCTGTAATTTTCGATGGTCTATACGCAAGTTTTTCAGTTCAGAGAAAGATTTCACGTAATTTTCTGATTTTCTGAGGGGTTTTCTGCAAAAATCGGGACCCATCTGAAAATCTGAGGGCCTATTTATAATTTTCAGAATTACAAGGACTTTTCTACAAGATTCGGGACCTATATGCAAATTCTGAGGGATCTTTTGTAATTTTCATAACTTCGGGGGGTTTTCTGCAATTTCGCCCCCCGACCGGGCCAATTTTCGGCCCATTCACTTCACGGCCCACTGCACCAGCACAAAAGGGAGGCAAGGGGTAGGTTTCCCATACCCATGTTCACACGCATAGCGGAAGCGGCCGAACGCCTGTTCTCAAGGGGCGAGGCGGACCGGCAGGCCGGCGGATCGGAGGCCACCGCGGCGGTGGGTCGGCCGGCCGGCCTCGGCGTCGGGCAGCGGTGGGGTCCGGCGCAGCGGCCGGCTCGTGGGGCCTGACCAGCGGCGGGCGGGCGGCTTCAAGAAGCTTGAGCGGGCGTCCTCCTCATCCTCAAGCGACGGTCGGTTCAAGTGCGGCGATGGTCGGCCCAAGCTGCAGTTCGACGAGCGGGTCGGCACTTCGGGCGCGGCAGCGGCCGGCCAGGTGAGCCTCGGGAGCCGAAGCTTGGGTGGCGCGGATGGCGGCGACGCCGGGTGGCGCGCAGTGGGAGCCGAGGCGATGGCAGTCGTCGCGGGGCCATGCGGATACCGAGACAGCGGCGGCCGGGCGCCATGCGGGAAGCTAGAGCGGCGGCATCCGTCGGCCGACGAGGCGCGGAGCTCGAGGCGACCGTGAGGAGCTCGAGGCGGCAACCGGGCGATGAGGCACCGGTCGGCGACGGCCGGCGGCCGGCTCGGCGGCGCTGCTGGGCGGCTCGGTCTTGGGCCGGCCTCGGCAGGCGAGGCGGCGGCGAATGGCGCGCGATATGGGCGGCAGGCGGCGGCGGTGGCTGCGATGGCGGCGGCCGTCTGGGCCGACCATATGCAAGTTTTTTTCAATCTACGGTGCAATCAACATCTACTCTGCGATGTAACCTACCGATCGACATTGTGCCGGCGACTTCAAGTCTACTCGCAGTAGATTAGAGCGGATTTGCATCGTAAAAAATTAATCTAGAAAGCGAAAACTGCGAATTTAGAGCGATCTAGACAATTCAATCTACTAGTGTTTCCATGATTACCTTCGATTCACCGGAGCGAGTCGTGCTAATAACGTGTTGAGGAACCGTCGCTAGCGACCAGTCCGATCGACTCCTCTACTTAATGCAAAGCAAGATCAATCACAGAAGGCAGAACAGTAGATTGAAATACAGAGAGGTATAGAGAACTCATGACCTTTCTTTATTATTTACTTTCTGATTGCGTATATAAAATTACCAATACGGCTCTCTATTTATAATCTACTGGTGAGATACTTATTATAGACAAAGACTTTCGGTCCAGATTCAGGTTTTCTAACAGAAATGGCCCTAGCTCAACCAAAGGCAGATGACAGGTATGAAAGCCCCATGCCCGAGTGTTGAACCGTCCAATTCCTCAAGTGGTCGCCGTGGATGCATTGCAGGTACGGGCGGGTAGTTGGGCCACAGCATATTCATACGCGTGAGTCAACACGGAGTACCAGACGACGCACGGGCGGCGCTGGTTCAATTCTGCTCATGCTTTTAGCTTTGTATTTTACTACAATAATTTATTTTTAAATAGTATATTTTTAAAGTAGAATTTACTAATTAATTATAGTAGATATTGTACTAACATCAGATATACCGATTAAAATCATATGGAATTGTCTTCCTCTTTGTAATCTCTCCTACGAACAGTTAAAATTCAAAAGTTATAAGCCGTATGCTATAATTCATTTCTCAAAAAAATCCACCAAAAAACAGAATGACCATTCATACAGAAGCAGTACAGTACCTCGTAACAGTCGATCCCATCTGTTTTTTTCTATTACAAGACGCACAAGCATATACACCTTACACACGCTCATAGAAAGACAGAGACCAAGGATATATCAATGACCTTACAAAACTTTTTATGAAAACGTACCTATATGTGCGTAAATCTAGACATCAGTATTTAAATCATAATGTATATGATCGTACATCTACAACTCTGCCACTTCACCAAAAAGCCTAGCCGTTTATGAAATACTACCGACTTGTTGACTTAGCTGGCTTATACCACGGAGCACTTCACACCACACATGATCAGGGACAGAGCCAGAAGAATTTCAATATGAATGCACACTTTACATAAGTCTAAAGTTTTGTGTAATACTCATATACTTTCTGCAGGTTTTTGAATTTTTTAGACGTGTCAGTATATACCGGTCCCCACCCCTAGCTCCAAGCATGTATATATAGGGTATGTTCTTTTCCTCCGAAACTGACGACTTTTGATTTTTACTACAGTACCTAGCTTTCAAACGGAGTATTTTCTAAGACAGGGTCTACAAATTAAACGATGTACACGTTAAAAGCCCAACATCTATACCATCCAAAATCGCAAATGAGTATCTCCCTCTCCATAATCTGTACCGTAAACAACTAAAATTCAAAAATTTCAGCCAAAATCTATAAGCCGCAGTCGTTGCCAAATAGACCTACTTGTCTCAGTTTGTACCTAACGTGTACTTAGTATATATAGCAGGACAACAATATGGCTCAACTTTTTTTTTTGGAATAACAAAATTGCTCACTTTTTTAGTAATAACGACAGTGCTCAACCAGAAACGCAGGCTCTTGATGGATAGGATAATGTGCAGGCGTGCATACGTAATCTCGCAACCTACAAAACTGCGTCCATTAAATGGCTCGGGCCCCGCCTAAAAAGTTTCTCTGGTGAGCGGACGAGAGGGAGGACGCCATGCTCGGATAGCGTGTGGTGCCTGCCGACGACGTCACGGTTGACATGCAGGCCCGCGCGAGGTTAATAGAAGTTAATAGAAGCTTCAAGTTGTTGAGCCTGATGAAGGCACCGTAATGGCAAATGCCAACCACGATTTCATTATCAAGTCTTATGATTTCCAAACAGGTTCTGAATTCCTAACAGGTTCTGAATTCCTATAGCTCCGTTCTGCAGTTTGTGGATACGACTGCCTATTTGAATTATTTTTACGAATAATCTATTTTTTATTCAAAATAACAAAAATATATCTGCGTCTACATTTTTTTACAAAATAGGCTCCAGTTGTCTAACCGTTGGGCGATAGACTCTCCAGTCGCCCAACGGTCAAGCAACATGCAAGCAATCCGTCGGCCGTTGGGTGAATTATTGCAGTCACCGAACGGTCGGGCGACTGCAATTGTTGTCGCCCAACGGTTTGGCGACTGAAAGTGACTGGGCTTCCAGTCGTCTAACCTTAGGGTGACTCGACGACCGCGCCGTCAACAAAACCACAGAACAGAACATAAGAGAGGGAGAAGAAAAGGAGACGGCCGAGGAGAGGAGGAGAGGAAAGAAAAGAGAGGAGAGAAGGAGAGGGAGGAGAGGAGAGGAGAGGAGAGGAGAGAGGAGAGGGAGGAGAGGAGATGAGAGGGAGGGGAGCAGAGGAGAGGAAGGAGAGGGAGGAGAGGAGAGGAGAGGAAGAAGCAACCCTGGTAATATTTTTTTTGTATTTGAAATGCTGTATATGCAGTAGATATATTATTTACTGTTAGTGCTAGTAGAAAATTGTAGGTGTAGATAGAAATAGTTCAAATTTTGGTATAGAATATTTAGTTAATATAGTTTTAGGAAATTAGCAGCCGTAGTAGCGTGCAGTGTGTATAATTTAGCAAACATAGTTTTACAAAATTAGCACCGTTAGCAAATTGGCATGCATACAAAATTATAGTTGTAGAAAATTCAGTCAACGTTACGTACAAATTAATCATCCATAGAAAATTGTAGGTATTACAAAGTTCAATCTATATTTATGTTAGAATTTCATAATTTGTTTTCTAAAAAACAATAATACATAATATTTATGATTAAATACGAATCAATGTAATGTCATTAGTACGTTGGAAAAATATGTGTATCATTGTAACTGGTATATAGGCATTTAAATCGATATGACACGTAAATTGTCGAAACCATTAGGAATTATTTGTAGTAAGGGACAACTCGAGTAGCGAGAAAAGTGCGGCGTCGGTGTGCGGGCTGCCGATAGGAAGTTAATACTACGATGTTAGTGTAGTTGGTTACGACATACGAACGATCGGTGAAATGTGAATTGCAGTACGTCAGTACTTTCGTAGTGTGCAATGCGATTTAACATGTTGCAAAATTGAAACATATATGCAGGCAGACATCAACAATCCCAATAACCACTACATTGAGAGTGCATTACTATGTTGTAACCGTTCGTGAAGGTCCGAATGGTGTGGATTTGAGTGGTTTTGCGCAAGCCACTCTGGTACATCCGGATGGCTAGAATGCCCAAATCTCAGATGTGATGCATTGGCTTACCCGCAGTTTTTCATTGGACCCCGAGGTGTGCAGCGTCATCATACAAGGGTTTGGAGCCAGTCTCCCACGGACATCAGATGGGAGTTGAGAATATTGATACGCACTGTTGCATGAAAAGGGTTTGTGCAGGGGTGCTAACGCCGTGGATATGAGTGTGTGATGCTTGTACAACTATACCCATTAGAAGCTGTGTAAGGTCGTGCGTACGGCCATCATCTAGGAGGTGCGAGCAGCTCGGGCGGCCCGCATGTTAGCGAAGAGAAGGAAGATGCTCATGACAAGGCCAATGTGGTACATGGAGGAGAGGTAGAATGGTCACGCCATGGTGAGGGAACAAGACAAGCCGATGAAGGGGAACATATAGAATACATAGTGCCGCAGATGGAGTGCGATGACCAGACGGCATGGGCAGAAGATGAATCTGTACAGGAGGACGACGAGGACATTCGGATGAGGATGAGGCTCCCGTCCCGCAGGAATGGAACCGGTTTGATGCTGAAGGTGTTTCTGCACATGACGAGCACGAATCACCGTGGGAGTATCATGGGACAGAGATTCAGTTGCATTCAATGTTTGCTAACAGGGCATTGATGCAGGCTGCCATCAAGTTGTGGGCCCTTTTTATGTAGCGAACTTTTTGGGTCATGAAACATAGCCAGGAACAGTACACCGTGAAGTACGAGCAGACCGATTGTCCTTGGAGGGTGCATGCACATAGACCCAAGTGTGAGACTTACTGGATTGTGTCGAAGGTGGAGCTGCACTCTTGCATTGTCAGTAGTGTTTTGGTGAGGCATCATAACCTAACGTCCACCTTTATAGCCAATCTAGTGTATAGAGAGATAGTGGAGAAGAAAGACATGGAGGCCACGCACATCATGGTAGCTATCGAGAAGAAATTCAAGTATAAGATTAGCTACACGAAGGCCACGCACCAGTGGCCACACAGGTGGTAGTGCAGTCCACTCTACCAGCTCAGGGGCATGTGCGACGGTCTCCTTTTTGTTCATGTACTGCTTATGTTTCTTGTTTATATAGTGATGTTTACAATACTGTGGTGAGCTTAGTTGTACTTCTCCTTACCTTGTCGATGCCCACACAAAATGAATAGTGAAATGCATTGATAGCAACCACAACAACGTACGAACCATTCGATTACATACTTAACGACATTGGAAAATATTTAGAACAACATGTCATAGTACAACGATACAACAATACACATCGTTGCCTATAGGTGGAAGGAGCCTTGTGGTACCCACATGGAGTGTTGCTGAGGGAGCCGCCTCGGACGTGGCTAGCCATCGTTGTAGTGGCAAGCACATATACAACTAGAGTTCACACAGCAGCATGTTGGGTCGTACGAACTCCCTATGTTGATGACCTCCTCGTTGCCCCTCTCACGCTCCATCTGCTGACGGAAGTCATCGTTCTACTCTTCAAGACTTTCAATCCGTGCCTCCAAATTAGTGATTCGCTCCCACAACGTATCCACTTACCTCGCAACATATCGTTCATGGGGAGGATCAATCCATCGCACGAAGTCGCATTTATCCATCTACTACAAAGGAATGTTAACATCGAAACTCTATTAGTACTACTACAAAATAGACGAGTACCTACTTCTATCCCGGAGTATGGGCATCGAAAGAAACGTCGCCCGTCATCCGTATGGCCTTCTGCCACCTGCACCACCACGTATTGCATGTGTTTACATTTTGGCTACACTGGCTGAGCACACCTATTTAGCAACAAGCGGTACGTAATGCCAAAGTCCTCCTTCCATTCGAGCGGAAGGTCCCCCTTTGGTGACCCATATTCGACTGGCCCCTCGGCGTCTGTCATGGTGGCTTACTCTACGATGGAGAAGATAGTTGTTCCTACCAGCAATACCTCATCCATTTATTTTATAGCGTAATTACGGTGTCACGGCGTCATTCATAACACAGGGCAGCTTTGAGCAGCGACAGGACTACACACACTAGCTTTGCGCAGCAATATGACCGCACGAGCCACCTTTGCTCATTGACATGACATAACGGTCCAGCTTTTTGCAGTGACATGACAGCACGGGCTAGCTTTGAGCAATGAGAAGACCGCATACGCTAGATTTAAGCAGTGAGAAGACTGCACGCTCAGCTTTGCACAGCGACATGACTGAACGGGCCAGCTTTACTCAGTGACATGACATGACGGCCCAACTTTTCGCAGTGACATGATAGCACAGGCCAGCTTTGAACAGTGAGAAGACCACATGCGCTAGTGAGAAGACCAGACAAGACATCTTTGTGCAGCGACAAGACCACACGACCCAGCTTTGCGTAGTGAAAAGACTAAAGGGTGCAGCTTTTCGTAGTCAGAAGACCTGACTGGGCAGTTTCGTGTGCCCGCAATACCACATTTGGTAGCTTTGCGCAGTGACATGACCACACTGCCATCTTCATGTACCGAGAAGGCCACAAGGGGCCCTATAAAAGGAGGTCGAAGAGATTTCTGAGAGAACACTATACAAGTAAACCCTACACTACACCGGCGCTTGCTTCACCACACCGGGATGGACAAGAGGTAGAAGAAGCAATGTGGTAAGATGATAAAGCAATAGGAGGAGACCTGTGACCTAGCATGGTCAGCTGCCGCCTGCGATGAGAAAGCAAGGGCTGTTGCGGCCTGGGCAAAACAAGCCCAACATGCTACGAGGTCAGCTCCCCTCAATGACGCGACGTGTAGCAACAACCCCATCTCGAACATTCCTATCGAGCGTTCGCCGCAACACTCACCAGAGGAAGACGCCTCCCTTTGTTGGTGCCGGGACCCGTGCAAGTTCTTCAAGTCGAAGCACTTCCTCAGCCTAGGTATGCATTACTGGGGTTGCTCAAACTACTCCAGTGACTATCCCGACCGCCGTCTAGACACCGCGACCTGTCGACAGCCCGTAAGGACCAGGTGCACCATTTTCTCCCAACTTTTTCTCCTTGAAAGTAAGCACTAACTCCCATGTATTCACAGTCCCCGAAACCCCTATGTGACTACCGCAAATGGATCGATCTTGAGGCCCACCTAGAGGACCAGTGGGCCCTCGACTTCGAGGAGTGGAACGTCACAAGGTCCTCCAAGATCCAGGAGGAGGAGCGCCACAAGGATGAGCAAACCCTGCGTATACAATGCGAGATGCAAGCTCATCTCGAGGCGTGCACATGTAGAGAGTGGGAGTCTCGCGAGAGGGAGAGTGAGAAAAAGAGGAAAATGGCGACCAAGGCAAAAGAGGTCGCCAAGGAGTTCAACGCCAAGCTCGCAAGGAAGAGAAAATGGCACCGGTCCACATAGTAGGTCGTACGAGCAGTTCGGCTGGTTAGTCACACATGATGCTCTATGTTATGCATGTAATCAAAACGTATGCGGCATATTACTCCCAACTGTATTATGAAGTCTATTTAAATTTAGACAAGCTTATTTCCTTGTCTTTTCGCATTCAATTATTCTCATAGCAAGTCATCCAACAATATTAACATACCAGTTTTTCTTCGTGTACGAATTCCCAGTAACATCACAATATCACTTACCATCGTACGTACCGATCGTTCTAAGTTCAATCGTTCTTAAACAAATTCACTATTTTTTTACACTCCAACAACATACAACGATTATAAACTTTTCTTACAAATCCAACAGATTATCTTCCAGTTATAATCTAGAAAATTCACAAAATCTACAAAATTCACGAAGCGGAGTAGCATATTGTTTGCAGTCGCCCCAATGCTGGGCGACTCTAGATGCTATTGCCCTGTGGTTGGGCGACAGGTTCTAGTCGCCCAACGGTCGGGCGACTGGAACCTGTCCCCCAACGGCTTGCAGACAACTTTGTTGTCGAATTTTCATTGGGCGATAGGCTCGCCCGACGGTTAGGCGACTGGAGCCTATTTCTGTAAAAAAATGTTGTCGCGGGTATATTTCTGTTATTTCAAATAAAAATAGATTATTTGTAAAAAAATTCCTGCCTATTTGTGCCTCTTCATGCATGGTACGTGCTTCTAGATCTGGGAGTCGTGCCGGGCATAGCCCATCGGGCTTTAGGCTATGTTGGTCTAGCCCGACCGCTTAGCCATGCCATGCCACGCCAACACAACTTGCCTCCGGCGAGACCCAAGCACGGTATAAGGCATGCCAAGCCGCAATCAAGCCATGTCGGCATGGGCACGACATACGATGATTGCCCGCCTTTGCTGGCCATGGTCGCCTCGGACCTGTAGTCATCAACGCGGAAGCCGAAGGTGGTGTTGAGGATGAGCAGCGAGCGGTGGATGCGCACGATGTGCATCGAAGCATGAGCACAGCAAGACTGGCGAGGCAGGACAATGGCGGGAGCATCATTACCCTGATGTCGCGATAGGGGCATTCTGGCGGAGAAGCGCGGTGGCACGATGATGAGTAACGAGGCCGTGGTCGACAGTGAGTGTGATCCAATCATCTTAATTAAGTTATAGAGGATATATGTATGAACCAGACATACATACATATTTGCATATTTTTTACGGTAGATGATACAATCATTCGAATATATGTATTCTTTTTACTTCTATTCTCAATGGACAAATAACCTTTTTAGCTTGGTAGGTGGTTCTAGGCAACACGTTTTCTTCTGGAAGGATGTCCGCTAGGAGACCTCACAACGTCGTGATACTCTTATCGGACTAACCATTATTTGCTTTTAATTTCAACTGTTCAAGCACGGATGACAACCTTGTGTATTCCAGCTTGCAGCTTGAGAATAAAGATTTCTCCAAGTCCTCCATCAAGCCTTTGAATTTACCAAACACTCTCTCACTATAGTTCCCTTTTGCATCGTGTAGCATCTGATCCGGATTGTCATCATGCTATCTATCCTCACCGAAAGCACAGTCCACATCTGACATATCGTTATCTTCCTCGACGATATTACTACATTCCTATATAATTTGCTCTTCATCGTGACTAGTCTAATATGTTTACCCTTTTTGAAACCCCTTCAAATCAAGTGTACTTCGATCTACGCTGAGTTGATAAATATTTTCAAATTATTGCAATCAATGCATAGACAATACATAAATTTTATCCCCTTCTTCAACATATAGTGCTCGGCGGCTCTTTTAAAAATAGACACGCTATCAATGTACTCTTCACTCACACGATTCTAAATGTACATCAGTTTCAATCCAGCTAAGCTACATACATAACAAATTAGTGTTAAATTAGATGATACTCCTATAGCTAATTACCCATTACACTTACACATAATTGTCATTCACCAATTAAATTATTCATCTAAAATAGCTAGCTACGTATTATTCATGAAGCAATATATACACACACACACAAATTACCAAATTAGATCTAAACCTAGCTATCATTTCTCTTAATTATAACGTATATAATTAGAAGCAAATACTAATCTTAGATCACTAAGAACAAATAGATCTATAAGCACACTTGCAAACCTATGGTATACTTTTACCAAACGCCCCAAAGTCGACCGTACTCAAATCGTACCTCACTGCAGACAAATCTATCAGGATGGGCTGGGTATTTAATAACGCAGTGTCAGACCCCAGATTTTACATCCGGAATCCTCTGTGATTTATTGCACTATTCCCTGGATCAGTAGATAGTGCTCACAGCTTCAGAAATGAATATCAAATACATATCAAGCGGAAGCATAATTAATATAGTAAACGTACACATGGGCCGATTAGGCCGAAATCAGAAGATTACAGCAGCGGAAGAACGAAGCACACAGTGGAACCCTCAGGACTTGCCCACAGGCAGCCAACTGGAGGTTCGCGACCTAGCTCTTGACATCTTCATCTTCTTTGTCCTCATGATCTGTAGTGTTGCTGATGCGCAGGAATTTGATTCCTTGACTCTGGATTTGTTGTGAGAGCGAGTGTGAGCACACTAACCACCGTGTTCATGAGCCAATACACAGAATGCAAATAAATAGTATGCATGGCTTATCAAGGAAAGGCTTGGGTTATTTTATTTGCCAGCAACTTCTCTTTTTTGTAGCATTGTCATTATTGAACCCTAGTGATATAGTTGCAACCTAGGACTCCACACGGCGATTGTCATAATTGACTTAATCCACCAAAGATATATTTTCTTTACTGATTGCTGTCTAAGACTCCAAACAGCGGTGACATCATTTAGCTAATCCACCGAACATATCGACATTGTTTATTTAATCCATCGAACATACAATTTCTATATACATATTATCTATTCGAATCCACCAATACCTTTGTATTCCGGATTCCTAATAATCCAATCTTGCAACCACTAATCACCAACTCTTCACTTCTAAATTCTAATAATCCTCTAACATGATTACTTTTTCAACCACCGAAATCATTTGTACCAGAATATTCTAACAATTCAATCCTTCTGTTAATGATCCAACTCCGCAATTTACTCTGCCCATAATTAATCCTTACTTTCAATCATCTATCTCTAACTAATTCATCGGTATTTTTCCACCAAGATTTAATCAAGTTTACATCCCAATCCTCATATCTCAAAATTTTCACAAAGTCAAGTCATCCATCTAAATCAAAATCCTATTAATCCCATTAATCCCAGTAACTACCTTTACACCTTTCTAATCTTCCAAAATCATTTAAATCATCTATCTAGCCTATCTATTCATTTAGACTCCACCAATCTATTTATCCCAAACTCCTTTCTACCATTCCTTCATTTATAATCGACACGAATCCACCAAGCATCGCTAAGTATTTTACCCCAACAGTCATATTCCTATCTTACGACCCTATTTATTTTTCCTGGCATTTTATTTTTGGAGAAGCATTGCCATTATTTGCTTTGGAAATATAATACATAAAAACCTCCTGAGACTTAGCCATTTAAACAAAACATAATGTGACAGAATGCAATAGTAATAGAGGTCCAGATTCTATCCACCATTTCATAGTCTCTGCACCATATGCTTAACTTTTCAGCGTTATAGCCGCTTACATTACCACTGGGACGACACCCAGGACAATTCCACTGGGACGACACCCAGGACAATTCAAATAAGGGCCTTTCTCTGCCCTCCACTTTTCCATTTCCACCCACAAAGTTTTTGAAATAGAACTATATCTAGTTAAGTTCCCATGTCCGCCCTTGACCGTGGGCACGGCTATTCGAATAGTTTCGACTCTGCAGAGTGTGTACACTTTACCCACATGAGATAGATCTGCTCATTGCCCCACACGATTCCTTAGCCATGCGGTTGAGTAGACTATCACAGGGCCTTTACGATGCATTTTCCTAGCAGAGTTACGACCGCTAAGGTTTCCACTTCCTCCGGGTACGACCACCCTTCCAGAAGCCCCCTCTTGCGCCATCACGTCGGAGGATGTGGCCATCCTCTACCCGCCCGTGTTCACACCGACGCAACTCTTACTAAGTCGATGCAAATTAGTTAGCCCCGCCACACTTTGCCAAAGATGTGGTTGTACTTGTTGTACCTTGGGAGGTCATCACAAGATTCAGTCCTTAATGGTTATCTGGGCGGTTCTACCACGACCCCCTTGTGCTATCACGGCACCACTCTATCACAAATCTGTGCTATCACGGCACCATTCAACACTCACACCCTCAACCATCCGCCCAGATAATTCAAAGATGCGTGATTTTTGGGAACATAAAATATTCATACCAACATACGCCAGTCATCATCACAATGACTGCCCAACCAAATTCTCACATGTTTGAAAGTGATGCTTGGGCGTTCTCACGCCCATGAATATCTAAGCAATACTGAGCATGGCATATAATTACGGACTTATTTTCAAAAGGTTACTATTATACTTTTGCTAGGGTGACAAGGTTCACATAATCAAGTATTCAAGGAGGGTGTAATATTAGTCAAGGAAAACATGGTCATATAACTAGGATCTTAAATTAACATGTATTTGCATATAAAATGATAGCATGCAATTTGATAATTTAAACAAAAGTAATTTGCAGAAAAGTAGGTTCAATATGATCAAAGTATTGACTCGCCTGACGCGGTTTACCGCGGTCTTGAGCTCACTCAAAGCGATCTCATTCGAAGGGCGGAGCTTCTAATCTTTATCTCCACTTGCACTTGATCTCACTTGATTCCTCGATTCTTCAGAACTCAAGTTCTAATTACGTGCTAAGCAACTGAATTCAATATAAAGGCAAATAACTCAAAAGACCCAAATAAATCTGAATAACTCAATTTTAGTTTTATTATGAGTTTAATGGGTGATCCGGGTGGTCTGAGGCAAGGTCGGTGGCAGAATACGATGATTCGGTCTTTTTATTATTTGTATATTTATTTAGGAAGTTCCATGAGTCAGGCTAGACTCATGATTCCATGCACGAGATTAGTGTAACATTATTTTATCGAGTGTTGTACTCAGAGCTCATGTTTTATTTAAGCAACTCTTACAATGTTTAGCTTTATTTCTAGTTCATATTTCTAGTTCATATATTTTAATTAAAATTCAGGGTATCTTTGTTATATTTCGAACATTTATCCAAGCCATTTCTCTTCCTTAATGCCTTTAATTACTAACTAGTCTCTTAGATAATTATTACAACCATAACAATTAATCTCACATGAACTAATCTGAACTTAAAAATCTTAAACAGTCTCTTTTACATCCCAATTAAATTTATTAGATTCTCTACATTATTCCCTAATTTTCCATGATTTTTATTAATTAAAATGAGCTACACAAAATAAAATAAAAAGTGGGGAAGAATATGCAGCCGGCCGAAATCGAACCCGGGACCTCACGGCTGCGTGGATGCTAACCGATCGCTGCTAGCCAAGTGGGCACAGTGCCTGGGCTGACTGAGGGGGGCTTACAATGCAATTGAGTCGAGCGGCTAGGGGGCAGAACAGAGGAGGCGGGCGCTCGGGGGAGACGGCGGCGCCGCCGGTGGGGAGCAGCCGGGGAATTGAGAGATCATGTGGAGATGATCCCATCTTTATGATGAGTAATTGACTCTTGGTTGAAGGAAAATTGAGTTTGTTTTGGGCTTTTATTGCAAAGTCTTAATTATGGTCGAAATGAAGTCGTGTACGACTTGTCCCTGGCTCGTACGACCATGTAGGATGCCATACGACCACGTTTGGTCGTGGTCGAATTTCGTTCAGGAGCGTACGACCACGTTGAGGTGTTCTCGCAAACCGGCGGTGGTCGGAAGGCGTTACGACCACGCTGGCGCATATCGGGTGGCGACGACCATATTGCCGAGTATCGAAGTCACCGGACGGCGATGACCACGCCTGTGGCGCCCCGCGAATTTGAACGTGATCGGAAGTCTACCGGGTAGCGTACGACCACGTTGGTGGTAATCGGGTTGCGGTCGAGCAGCGTACGAGTGATCGGAAGCTTATACGACCACGTTGCGGAGCCCTCGGAAGATTTGACCGTGGTCGGCAGTCGTGACTTGGGTCTACGACCACATTGTATCGCTAGCGGGTACAACCACGTTGGCCGATCAGAGCCACGACCACGTTAGCACGGGTCTGAACGTGGTCGGTAGTCGTGGCTATGGTCTTCGATCACGTTGTGCGGTTGAGTGTTCGACCACGTTGTCGGCAGATTGACCGTGGTCGTGCGGGTTCATTCAAACCGGTCGTGTGGGCTCATATGGTGTCCGATTACGGTGAGGTTTGGTCGGTTGGGTTCCTTGTGAAGTCATGGACCTTGTAGACTGGTTTGTTCTACATTTTGACAAGGTTTAGTAAAGTCTAATTTCTGTGGAAAAGAGACTTGAGCTCGTGAGTTGTGCGCAGTATGGATCGGTGCTATGTGATGGTTTTGTTGTGCGTGATGGTTGCAGTCTTGGGAGACATGTCTTGGTGAGGCTTAGAGGTCGGGACTAGACATAGGAGATGTTGAGGTCCGAACGGCGTGGAAGCCAAGAGGACGTGGTCTTGCCCGAGTGGTGTAACGAAAGCAGCAAGGCATGAGGAGGAAGCTTCGGAGGTGGCAAGGGCATTTTGGAGAAATGCCAAAGCCCGCAAAGGAAGCCGTGTCCTCGGGAAAGCTCTTGGAGTTGGTGGTGCTATTGGGCAAAGCGGTGGAGCCGTTACACCGGGTAATGGGCAAAGCATCGAGGCCTCGCAGCCTTGGACTCTCAGAACGGTGGTCTGTTGAGACCCGTTAGCGTGTGAGACTATAAATAGAGGTTAGGTCTCGGAGCAAAGTGAGGTTGTCCCCGAGTGCTCGAGTGTTCCTCTCTATCTTGTGTGAGTTGTCTCGGTAAGAGCATGGATGCTCGTGTACCTCCGATGGAGTGGTCAGAAACCTCCATGTGAAATAGAAAAGATTGGATTCATCTCGTGTATCATTCCATGTTTGTGTTCTTGAGATGATTTACTTGTTGCATTTGCCCTCTCGATTTCCTTCATTTTATGTGTTTTCTTTGAGAGTTGGCTTGTATCCTTTTGCTCGAACTCGATTCATACTCTAAGACCACTTGGTCAATTCATTCCCGAGAGCAAAAATCAAGACAGAGAAATTTCGTGTTTTCGATGCCGCTCGGTTACTTTGTAATCGAGTTCGACCGAGGCACTCTCTCCTCCTTAGCAAAGACTTTTGATTTTCTTGGTAAATTCACTTTTAAATATCTTGTTCTTGCTAGGTTTCAAGTTTCATTCGTTTTGATTCTCGGTGGCAAAAGTTCTCTGAGTTCTTGTCACGGCGGTCGTGCGCCTGGAGTCGCCTGTTTCGATCGACTATAGTATTTATCGCTCATTTTGTCGGGCGACTATCTTCTCTGTTGTCGATTGGTTTTATTGCTTGGTGTCTTCTCGTTTTCGACCGAACAATCGATCGACCACTCATTGGCTTTCAACGCGGTGTCACAAAATCGGGTTTCGACCACCTAAGCCTCGCTCGACCACGGCTTGATCCATGTTTTTCATTGCCGACTATTGTCTTATTCTCGCTTTGATTTTCGACCACGATCCGCAATCGGTCCGATTGCTTGTCTGTTTTTACAACTTTGTCTTTCGGCTGTGATTTCGTTTGTCTCAGGGGAAGAATTTTAAGGCACCATTCACCCCCCCTCTGTTGCCATTTCGGTCCTTCAATTGGTATCAGAGCCGGTTAGCTCTTCTTCATAGATCTTAACCGGTCTCAAAGAGCCATGGCAACAGACAAGTATTCCACCAAGCCGCCTATTTTCGATGGCTGGATTACCCTTCCGAAGAGCCGAATGGAAACATATATCCGTGCTCGTGGGTATGCTATTTGGCGGAAGGTGAAAATACAATTTGTTGTTCCCGCCGATGAGAACATCAATGCCGGAATATGGTCGATGTTGAGGCAAATGCAAAGGCAAGGAACATCATCATACAGGGATTGAGCAGAAGCGAATTTGATCGCATCTCTCACCTGTCGTCCGCTCACGACATCTGGGTGACCCTCGATGCATACCATGAGGGCACCTCCCAGATCAAGACGGTTCGACAGATCGGTTCAAGCGAATACAAAGAAATTCGAGATGCTTGTGGAGAGTCCCTTGACGAGTGCTTTTCACGCTTTCACAAGATTTTGAGCAATCTCCGAGCGGTCGGTCTCACATACACCAACTCGGATAACGCCGACAGATGCTTTCTCGCACTCGATCTTGGGTTTGGGAGATGAAGGTGACTACCATCAAGGACACCACGGACCTCTCGACCTTGACTCTTGATGCGCTTTACTCGCGCCTCAAGACTCACGAGATTGACATAGTCTCTCGTCGGTCAAGTCACAATCGATGGCTCTAGTCACGGATCCCACTCGGCTTCGGTTCTTCTGCCGATTCTCTTTGCGGTTTCTCCCTAGCACTCTCGTGATGTAACCGATGATCGTTAGAGCGACTAGAGGATGAACAGTGGCCCTCCTAGCTCGGAAGTTCTCCCATGCTTACAAGAGAAGGAGGACGGAAAAGAAGAGGACCAGTGATTTGCTTTGAGTGTGGTGGCCCCAACCACATTCGCAAACCGCCCAAACCGGAGAAGGGCAAACCGACGTTGGCGGTTCCTAAGAAGAACGACTACATCGACAAGAACCGCAACAAGAAGCCTCCGGCTCGACGCAAGGCAAAAGAAGTACCGCGACTTTGAGAAGGCCAAAAGTCGTTCCACCGCGCCCTCACCGCGCTCGACGACCTCGACCTCGCGAGGTGGAGGGATGGAGCGACGACGACGGACGGGTGATCAAGAACCCAAGAGCGGCGACGACTTCTCAAGATGTGCTTCATGGCCCTCGAGGCGAGATCACGACAGCGATCTCTATTCGACCGACGAGGTATGTCCCTCTTATGACCAACCGAATGCGACTTTTCTTAAGCTAGGAGGTTTTCATGCTAGATCTAGAGCTAGATGTAGCGAGTTGGAGAAGGAAGTAGATCGTTTGTCACGGAGCTTACTTCACTTATATCCGCTCCCTCCCGTGACGATTGTGATACATGCTGTGCTTTGATCGGTGATATGGAGAAGCTAAGGACCTCACATGATAGTCGTCCTCCGAGCTTGATGCAATTAAGGTGGAGAATGTTAGTCCGCTGGCGATTTAGAATTGAGTAGGATGGTCATTACCCTACTTACTACTGATGAGACTATTGCTCCCACCTCATGTGAGGATAAGGACTTTGATGCTAGAGGACCTTATGCCATGCTTCTGGATCTGCCCGAGTCTTGTGTAAATTGTGATAACTTGAATATGAAACTAAAACAGGCGGATCATAAAATTGCGAATTTCAAACATTCTTACTTGAGCCTATTTGCCTCTTGCGTGAATTGTCCCAAGCTTATCACGAACTTGAAGTTGTCTCCAAACAGTTTCAAGAATTAGTTGATGACAATAACAAATTGGCCAAGTTTGCTTCTAAGGACCCTGTTAGCTCACCATGCAATTGTTGTAACAAACTAAAATCTGAATTGGTTGCATTAGATGAAAATGTGTGAAGCTAACTAAGGATCTTATAGAAAAGCAACCATCTGCTTGCATTGTGTGTGCTGGGAAGAAGCATGAGGGTTTTATAGAGACGCCTAGCGACGTGAACCAATTGGCTAGCAGTAGGACTGTCCTTCCTGAGTCGGCTGTGCGTGCACAAGCAAATCTTTCCTCTCTTTGTTGGTTCTTCTTCTACTCCCTTACCTCCTGCTGTCTCTTCTCTTCCCCGCACTTCTTGTGCTCTCTGCTTTCGGGAGTGTCGGTACCTTATGAACACTCTCGAGAGATTTGTAGGGGTAAGAAGAATCTTAATCTTATTCTAGACCAATCAAGATTTGCAAATTCAATCAAGGTCTAGGATATGATTTTCGAGAGGATAGAAGGAAGCATCCACCGCCGTGCTCGCACCCATAGCCGCAGTGTGATCGAGGTCAAGCCCAAGAACAAGAAAGTTCAATTTAGATCAGCGGGCTTTGTCCAAGGGATTTCTGACAGCAAGGTGATTTCACCTGCAGCTTCGGTCTCTCAGAAGGCGAAGCCATCTCATGCTACTTCACCCCTCGTATAGGCGGTATCATTGCACCTTCGTCGAAGGATGGGCATTTGATTGACCAATGCTTCAAGCGCCAAGATCGCGCCAAGAGACCGGCCGAGTCTCTTAGACGTATTCGTGGTTAGCCCTGACCTTGAGTGCACCTAAGACCAACACGAGGTCTAGGTTTGCTATGTTGGTAGCTTTGGGCGACCGAGGACTTGGTTTTTCCGAGTTTTCGCTTTTTCGTCCTCGTGCTTCCTCTCGGTCGTGACTTCCGCCGTCCCGAGGGTAGATCTCGTTTTCCCATCGAGATGCCTACCCGCGGCGTGATCGACTGCTGTTGGGTGCACCGACTCGCCGTCCGTAGCATCGGACCAAAGAATGCCTTGTGTCTGTTCATAGACCTTCTGCTTCTTTGAGCGACGGAGAGTGTAGGGTAGTTAGAGGTCAGTCGTGTGTGACTACTTCTTCTGCTCGACGTGTGACTCAGTATTGGGTTCCAAAATCTATCTTGATTTATCCCAGTACTGAGACTTTGCTCTCTTGTTGACTCGTGTTCACGGCGTGGGAAGGAAAGGTTTGGCTTGTAGACTCCGGGTGTTCACGACACATGACCGGAGATTCCGCTGGTTTTCTTCCTTGCCGTGCTCCGGTGATGAGACGATCACCTTGGAGACGCCTCTTACGGGCGAGTCATCGCCAAAGGTGCGATCATGCATTAATGATTCATTTATTTTAAAAGATGTTGCCTTGGTCAAGAAGTCGCAGACAATTTGCTTTCGTCTCTCACCACCGATGACGATTTCGAGGTGAGTTTTAAGAAAACAACCGCAAAATTCTTGATTCTTCTGTAGTCCGGTTTATGGATTTCTCGCTTTGGGAGGATCTTTCGTGCTGATTTCTCCGAGTCTTTGGTGATCCTCTCCGTTGTTTGCTTGCTTTCGAGTCCCGCGACCTTTCCTTACGGCATAGGAGACTTGGTCATATTGATTTGACCATTTGACTCGAGTTAGCGGCCACGACCTCATTCGTGGTCTGCCGAAACTCAAGATGGTCAAAGATCTTGTTTGCGCTCCATGCTTAAGACGCAAGAAGATGGTTGCCGCTTCTCATCCTCCGGTCACAAGATTATTATGACCGATGCACCGACATTGCTCCATATGGATACGGTTGGACCAGCTCGAGTGCAGTCAGCAGGAGGGAAGTGGTATGTTCTTGTCGTAGTTGATGACTTCTCGAGGTACTCTTGGGTGTTTTTCTTAGCCTCGAAGGATGAGACGTTTTCACATTTCCGAGGTCTTTTCAGTAGGCTTTCTATTGAGCTTCCAGGTGCCTTACGAGCGATCCGCAGATGACAATGGCACGGAGTTCAAGAATTCCTACTTTGAGAGTTTCGTGGTGAGACAGGTGTAGAGCACCAGTTCTCTTCTCCATACGTCCCTCGCCAGAATGGCGTTGTGGAGAGAAAGAACCGCACCTTGGTTGAGATGGCGGGACGATGCTTGATGAGTACTCTACACCGCTGGAAGTTTTGGGTCGAGGCTATAGCCACCGCGTGCCATGTTTCCAATCGAAGTTTTCTTGGGCACACTTGCACCTTCTTATGAGTTAAGATACGGGCGAAAGCCCGTGTTTCTCATTTTCGTGTGTTTGGTTGCAAGTGTTTTATTCAAGTCCGGAACCTAGATAAGTTCGAGTCACGTTCTTGTGATGGACTTTTTCCGGCTACTCGACTTCTTCGGGCCTATAGGGGTGGAGGCTGAGTCTAGTAAAATGGTAGAAACCCGTGAGGTAACTTTCGATGAGGCGGTCAGGGACTAGGCCCGATATCTCAGGTTCACTAGAGCAGTCCGAGACCATCTTCGTGGATGATGAGGATGATGGAGATGAAGGTTGTCTACCCGATCCAGTTCCTCCTCCACCCCTTGAGGTGCCTTCTTCCACCGCACCTCGAGGAGACCAGCCCTTGCCTTCTGCTTCTTCTGGAGCTAGTGGCTCTGTTCCTACCCCGTCAGGTAACGAGGTAGAGGCCACTTCTTCATCTCATCCAGACCTCCAAGACAAATCCAAAAATCTCATCCTTTCGAAAGCGATGATTGGAGATCTATTTGAGCGAGTCACACGTTCCAAGTCCGGCGTGTCACTTTTCATCTCCACTCGCCTTGTAGCTTCCTTTGAGCCCAAGGACGTTTGCCATGCTTTATCTGATGAGTCTTGGGTCAACGCCATGCATGAGGAGCTAGAGAGTTTCGAGAGAAACAAGGTCTGGACGCTTGTTGAGCCCCCTCGAGATCAAAATATCATTGGAACCAAATGGGTGTTCAAGAACAAGCAAAGTGAGGATGGGGTAGTCATTGAAACAAGGCTAGGCTGGTTGCATGTGGGTACTCCTGTGTTGAGGGTCCGGATTTCGAGGAGACCTTTGCCCTGTAGCTCGCCTTGAGGCCATTAGAATTCGCTTGCCTTTGCAGCTTCTAAAGGTTTCAAGCTTTACCGGATGGACGCCAAGAGTGTCTTTCTCAATGGCTTCATTGAAGAAGAAGTCTATGTCGACGACCTCCGTGTTTCGAGAACCCCAAATACCCAAGTCATGTCTTCAAGCTTTCCAAAGCGTTGTATGGACTTAAGCAAGCCCCTAGAGCTTGGTATGAGAGGCTTAAGTCCTATCTATTGAGACATGATTTCGAGATGGGTAAAGTTGACAAGACCTTGTTCATTCGCCGGCTATAATGACCTTCCGTCACTAAATTTATGTCGATGACATTATCTTTGGCGGCTCTTCTCATGCTCTAGTTTCACAGTTCTCGGATGTCATGAGCACCGAGTTTGAGATGAGCATGATGGGTGAGTTGACTTTCTTCCTTGGCTTCCAAATCAAGCGAGACTCGGGAGGTACCTTCTTGCATCAAGGCAAGTACACCGTGATCTCTGAGACGCTCGACATGAGTGATGGAAAGCGGTGTCGACTCCGATGGCTTCTACGGCCACACTTGACCCAGATGAGGACGGCGAGCAGATTGACCAAAAGAGTTCAAGTATGATTGGCTCTCTTGTACCTCACCGCCCGAGACCGGACATACACTTTTCTGTGTGTCTTTGTGCCCGGTTTGAGCTTCTCCTCACAGATCTCACCGCCAAAGCAAGTGAAGCGATTTTTCAGTACCTTCGAGCTACCATTGACTATGGTATCGGTACTCTTCCTCATCCTGCTCATCCCTTAGAGCCTATTCGGATGCGACTTTGCCTGTCAGGATAGATAGGAAGAGCACCCGCACCGCCAGTTCATTGGCACTTCTCTCGTTTCTTGGTCTTCGAGGAAGCGATCCGGTGTTGCACACCCACCGCAGAGGCCGAGCACGTTGTTGCAGCCGATTCTGTTGTAGCCAAGTGCTTGGATGGTCTCGACTCTGCGGGACTTTGGGTTGCTATCGATCGTGTTCCGCTCTTTTGCGATAACACGTCTGCGATTAGCATTGCTAAGAACCCAGTGCAGCACTCTCGGACCAAGCACATCGATATCAGATATCATTTTCTTCGAGACCATGTAGAGAAGGGTGACATTGTGCTCCAGTTTGTGGAGAGTGACCACCAGTTGGCTGATATCTTCACCAAGCCTTTGGATAGCACGAGGTTTTCAGCTCTGCGGGGAGAGCTTGGGGTGGTTTGTCCTTACGGACTATTGTGAGGGGGAGCTTTGGGCTTTACTGCTTTATCATATTAATTGTGCTTCAGATCCTTCATTGTTGCATCGCATTTTGGTGCATTGGGTTTAGTCCTTCTAGCATAGGTTAGAGTGTGTCTCTTCTTCGAGTTGCTTAGACTTCTTGCTCTTATCTTGTGCTTCGGGATAGTTGTTTCTTATCTCACTAGGTTGAGCTCACTCACTTCTTTTAGGATCTAGCGAGGTTGGGCCACCCTGCAGGGTGGCACGTGTTTGCTCTCTAGTGTGCGTTTTCTCGACAATTTGTTGTCCCGAGACATATAGGGTAGATGAGAGTCATCGAACCATAGTATCCTCTATATCTTATCTATGCTTTAAGGACTGCTGTTTTCCGATTTATTTGCCGACTCTTGATTTTTATTGCTTTGGTTCGTGGGGAGTTCATTTGGGAACTTCTAGATTTTAATTTTGACTTAAACTCAACTTGAACTAAAAGTCGCATCACATGTTGAGGGGAGTGGATTTTCGCATTGCATTTCGCATTGTAATATAACCACATTGAGCCTTGATTATTATCCGGTTATGACATGCTTTCAATGCTTTACACATTGCCATGATTTGTGCTCCATTGCTAGTCTGATCATGACTTTATATGTGTAGTCAAGTCTTTGCCATGATAGGTTAATTAAAATGCCAAATTTGACCTAATTCATGTCATGTTCATATTTGAGACTAGTCGACCTTGTGTTATCCTTTTATGATTCTCGCCATGTCAAATAGGTCGAGTTGAGTCTTGAATCTTAGTTGAGCAATAGATTGAGCTATCTGGTTTCTTGATGACACATAAGTTAGTACAATCTATTAAAAGCAAAGATCTCTTTGTGCGAAAAACCGATCTCACCAATTCTTTCTCATGAGACGGCTTGCCATTGCACAAGGCATGAACTCGGGGAGTTTTGATGACCAAGATCATTTCCTTAAGCTTCTCGCTTGGAATGATCGCATAAGGCTTGAGGTCTAGCACATGGTGAATAAAAGATGGTTGAAAACAACCATGTGTTCTCTAAAGAAAATGTCATTTGTGCTCAATTGCAAAATGTCAAAGTACTTAAACAAATGTATCATTCTTGAATAAATAGCACTCTAGTTTGCTCAACACTAGCTTCTTGATTCCATTTAGCTTATTGACATGGTTTGCATCATTTGTGGATATCATTAGCTAGACTAAAATCTTGTTTGACTTGACTTGCTAAGCACTTCAATTAAAATTCAGATTATACCTTCTGTTGTTTAGCTTCACTTTACATACTTAGTCATGATCTTTATAGCATATTTGTATGTTATGGCTTGGTGTAATACATTTTGGTCATTTTGGATAATTCTCATGGTTCGCATACTTTGAATAATCAAATCACCATTCCATCCATCATTTTGACTTATTCTCTCTTGCATACTTGATGTGTTTATTGCCAAAAGGGGGAGAATAGATTGGAGAAAAAGAGAAAATTTCTTTCTGGGAACTTGCTAGAGCTTTGGAGATCAATTTGCTCTTTATTCTATTGCTCTAGTGTTCTCTCTGTCGACATGGTCATAATTTTATTTTCATTCTTTGGACCATGTCGTCTTCTACAAACTCAACTTCTTATTTCACGGTGTTTGTCAATATACTCATCAAGGGGGAGATTGAGAGATCATGTGGAGATGATCCCATCTTTATGATGAGTAATTGACTCTTGGTTGAAGGAAAATTGAGTTTGTTTTGGGCTTTTATTGCAAAGTCTTAATTCTGGTCGAAATGAAGTCGTGTACAACTTGTCCCTGGCTCGTACGACCATGTAGGATGCCATACGACCACGTTTGGTCGTGGTCGAATTTCGTTCAGGAGCGTACGACCACGTTGATGTGTTATCGGCAAAACTGACAGTGGTCGGAAGGCGTTACGACCACGTTGGCGCATATCGGGTGGCGTACGACCATATTGCCGAGTATCGAAGTCACCGGACGGCGCACGACCACGCCTGTGGCGCCCCGCGAATTTGAACGTGATCGAAGTCACCGGTAGCGCACGACCACGTTGGTGGTAATCGGGTTGCGGTCGAGCAGCGTACGAGTGATCGGAAGCTTATACGACCACGTTGCGGAGCCCTCGGAAGATTTGACCGTGGTCGGCAGTCGTGACTTGGGTCTACGACCACATTGTATCGCTAGCGGGTACGACCACGTTGGCCGATCAGAGCCACGACCACGTTAGCACGGGTCTGAACGTGGTCGGTAGTCGTGGCTATGGTCTTCGATCACGTTGTGCGGTCGAGTGTTCGACCACGTTGTCGGCAGATTGACCGTGGTCGTGCGGGTTCATTCAAACCGGTCGTGTGGGCTCATATGGTGTCCGATTACGGTGAGGTTTGGTCGGTTGGGTTCCTTGTGAAGTCATGGACCTTGTAGACTGGTTTGTTCTACATTTTGACAAGGTTTAGTAAAGTCTAATTTCTGTGGAAAAGAGACTTGAGCTCTGTGAGCTGTGCAGAGTATGGATCAGTGCTATGTGATGGTTTTGTTGTCTGTGATGGTTGCGGTCACGGGAGACATGTCTTGGTGAGGCTTAGAGGTCGGGACTAGACATAGGAGATGTTGAGGTCCGAACGACGTGGAAGCCAAGAGGACGTGGTCTTGCCCGAGTGGTGTAACCGAAAACAAAGAAGGCATGAGGAGGAAGCTTGGGAGGAGGTCAAGGGCATTTGGAGAAATGCCAAAGCCTGCAAAGGAAGCTGTGTCCTCTGGGAAAGCACTGGAGTTGGTGGTGCTATTGGGCAAAGCAGTGGAGCCGTTGCCACTGGGTAATGGGCAAAGCACTGGAGGCCCGCAGCACTGGACTCTCTCAGAACGGTGGTCTGTTGAGACCAAGAAGCGTGTGAGACTATAAATAGAGAGGTTAGGTCTCGGGAGCAAAGTGAGGTTGTCCCCGAGTGCTCGAGTGTTCCTCTCTATCTTGTGTGAGTTGTCTCGGTAAGAGCATGGATGCTCGTGTACCTCCGATGGAGTGGTCAGAGAAACCTCCATGTGAAATAGAAAAGATTGGATTCATCTCGTGTATCATTCCATGTTTGTGTTCTTGAGATGATTTACTTGTTGCATTTGCCCTCTCGATTTCCTTCATTTTATGTGTTTTCTTTGAGAGTTGGCTTGTATCCTTTTGCTCGAATCGATTCATACTCTAAGACCACTTGGTCAATTCATTCCCGAGAGCAAAATCAAGACAGAGAAATTTCTGTGTTTTCGGTCCGCCGCTCGGTTACTTTGTCTCGAGTTCGACCGAGGCACTCTCTCCCTCCTTAGCAAAGACTTTTGATTTTCTTGGTAAATTCACTTTTAAATATCTTGTTCTTGCTAGGTTTCAAGTTTCATTCGCTTTGATTCTCGGTGGCAAAAGTTCTCGAGTTCTTGTCACACGGTCGTGCTACCTGAGCTGCTCTGCTTTTCGGTCGACTATAGTATTTATCGCTCATTTTGTCGGCGACTATCTTCTCTGTTGTCGATTGGTTTTATTGCTTGGTGTCTTCTCTGTTCTCGACCGAACAGTCTAATCGACCACTCATTGGCTTTCGACTGCGGTGTCACAAAATCGGGTTTCGACCACCTAAGCCTGCTTCGACCACGGCTTGATCCATGTTTTTCGACTGCCGACTATTGTCTTATTCGCTTTGATTTTCGACCACGATCCGCAATGGTCGATTGCTTGTCTGCTTTTACGACTTTGTCTTTCGGCTGTGATTTCGTTTGTCTAAGGGGGAAGAATTTTAAGGCACCATTCACCCCCCCTCTGTTGCCATTTCGGTCCTTCAGGAATCGATCACGATAGGCAAAATGGAACACTGGGGTGCTTGGCAAGCTAGGGGTGGCTGCACTTCTGCTATGTAGCGTGGCGCGATGGCTCACGACACCGCCATTGAGGGAAAGGAGGAGGCGGTGTCGATGTGGGAGAGGAGGATTTGAGGTGAGCACGAGCTACACGGGATCAGGTGAAAGCTTACCATGCATTTGGCCGAGCCGGAGCAAGCCCGAGGTGAGCCGGCGGCGTGCACAGGCGGCGGCGTGATTGGGTCGCCGTGGAGGGAGGGGCTCGGGCGATAGGAAGCTTGGCCGCCGGGTGAAGGAGGTTCAAGACACCAAGGAGGCGCTCCCAGGGTGAGGAATTGAACCGGGGGTCGCTGAGGAGGGAGCGGCGTTGGCGGCGACGGTTTTGGTCGGCGTTGGGGAAGAGGCGGCGGGCGGTGGGCCTCGGTGCGAGAAAACTCAATTAGCTCGCAGGGGAGGTACACGGGGAGCGAGGACACGGCGACGCGGTCGGATTGGCCGGAGCTTCGCCGGAGATCCAGGAACGGCTTGAGGAGGTGACCACCGGCGCTCGGGCGAAGACGGGGAAGAAGCAGGGAAGGGAGGAAGGGAGGAAAAGGCCAGGGGAATGCAAGGGGCGGTTATAGCCGTGGAGGGAGGCTTCTGCGGCAGGGAGCAGCAGAGCGAAGAGGCGGGGAAAGGGACCGGCGCGGGGCTCGGCACGGGCGGCGCGGCGACGTGGGCGTGGGCGCCGAGACGCTGGGGACGCGATGGGGGCAGAGACATGCGCGGGAGAGAGGAGGAGACGGAGCTACTGGCGCGCAGAGGCGAGGCGTGGGCCGGCGAGCGGCCGGGAGGAGACGCAGAGGGGAGACAAGCGACGCGAGCGACGCTCTCGGTGAGAAGAAAAGAAGAAAGGAGGAAAGGGGTGGCGGGGCCCAGCGGCAGGGGGAGAAAGAAGGAGGGGAGAGGGAAAAGAAAGGGTGGGACCCGAGGAGAAAAATGATAGGTTCAAGTAGATTTGCAAATTTTGATTTTTAGTTTAAATTTTTACTTTACAGATTAAATCATATATATATATATATATATATATATATATATATTACTTATATCGCTAAACTTTTCCTAGCACAATTTGTATATATGTACATATGTATATGTATGTGCAAGTGTTGGTATTTCATTCAATCACTTTTATTGCTCTTCATGTCCTTATTCCCAAACATGAGATGTTATACTTTAAATTGGGTTCCTCTTTCCTTTTACTGGATCATCTTTTCAAATTCGTATTTAAAATTCTAGTTTTCTATTATTTGCATTTGGGTTTACTCTTTGAAATTTAATTTGTATGCCACAAATCTCAAAAAGATTTCAACTAAATATTCAAAAGAAATTTAAAGGCCAACAAAATGTAGGACATGATTTTAAAATTCCACATTTTTGAAATAACCCAATTTCGGGATGTTACACGCAATATATATCACAAACACTTTCAACTACAAATCTCTGTCATACATAATTATTACAGATGATTCTTGGTAAGAACCATCTGTGAATTATTTTAGACAGTTTGAATTAAAAACCGCCTGTGACGTATCCCATTATCACAGATGATTTATGATTAAAAATGTCTGTAAATTATCATAAACGGTTCAAATTAAAAACCGTCTATAATAATTGCAAATATTACAGACGGTTTTTAATCCAAATTAACACATACGGTTCTTAACAAGAAATCGTCTGTAATAATTATATATCACAAATAGTTTTACCCATCGCTAGTAACATAGATAGTTACATTTGTAAAACAGTCTATAATAATTATAACAGTAACGAATCTTACAAAACCGTCCGTAACGATAAATTCAGTATAATCTTCTAGTGGGTTTATTTAGCCTCCGAGCCCAGTTTGATTGGTATGTGTGCTTCCATTTTTTGCCGACCTGGCCTCACGTGGTAATTGGTAAATGGTAATGTCTAGGTTCTCGAATAGTGTTGGGAGGCATTAAGCCAACCGTATAAAAATCCAAGACGAGCCCGTTTGAATTACAGAAATCTCCTAAATTCTACGTAAACTAAACTGTCTCGTGTAAAATCCGTTTGAATTTACACGGAGCAAACAGGATAACCAGAGGACAGTTTTCTTCTCCTTTAAATACCCTCTCCCTTCTCCTTCGTTTCCTTATCAAACCATCGACCCCCGCGAAAACTTCCCATGATGGTCGCGGCGGAGGACCCGGAATCCTTCTTCGCGACCGCGCCGCCGCTGCGCGACGCCGACGCCGTCGCCGCGAAGCTGCAAGAGTTCATCGCCCGCAACTCCCACACCTCAGGTATTAATTACCTCGTTCTTCTCATGATGGCAAAAGGCATTGCCAATCTTGCATGCGGGTCTTTTCGTCGAACAGCCGACGTGCTTGACGGCCTGCCTTTTGGCACCGTGCTAACTCGCGCCGTGGGTGCTGTGCTGTGCAGCGTCCGTCGGGCGGCGGATCGTGTGCGTGACGTCGGGCGGGACGACGGTGCCGCTGGAGCAGCGGTGCGTGCGCTACATCGACAACTTCAGCTCCGGCCACCGCGGCGCTGCCTCCACCGAGTAATCTGCCCTTCTATTCCTGACCTGCTCTGCGTGTTTTTCGTTTGTGTTGTGTGATGATGGCGAAGGCCAAAGAGCATTTCGATCCTGTACACTGTTCGACCACACACCATACACTCACCTGTAATGTAACTTCCCCTTTGGCATAAGAAAATAGATTTTTTTTGTTCTTACAAGTACGTTACATTGATATGCATATGTAACCCAGCTGGTCCCATAAGCATGTCCAGGTGCACTAAGAACCGCTTGTAGCATTTTTTGCAAAGTTCTTGCGATTTTTTAGGTCTCATTTGGAACGAAGGATATTTTTAGGAATTTTGGAAGATCTGCTCTGTTCCTGTGAACTAGTGCAAAACATTGGACCTGAATTAGTTAGCGGCCAATATGTAGGGTCAGTGGCGGAGCCAGGATTTGATTACGTCCTAGACTCAGTGGTGGAGTGATTTAGGCTATCTAGGTTGGATCATAAAAATGTTACCTAGGCTGAACTGAATTTATCTAGACTATATACTAAATATTTTTTCACACTTCCGACTGAAGCCTACCCTGTCTGGGGTGTGGCTCCGCCCCTGTGTAGGGTTTGGCTTATTAAATAAAATATTTCTATATTTCTCACAGTACATCTAGAATAGTGATTGTTCACTACTGGTTGGCCCTATGTTTTTGAATGACCATGGTTTTTTCTTAAGAAGCTTGAGTGGCCATACTTCACTTGCAACTGTGGTGCATGCTTGCACAGAAGCCTATGGCTTGAACTTGTAACTTGCCTTGTGTAAAAGCATGCAGATGCCCGTGGTGACTTATGATATAGCTATCTCTTGAATAAGCTGGGACCATGAATAGTTTCTGTTTTCTAACAAGATTGATGTATATGTTTTGATGTGTTTTTCTTGTGATAATATAGGTATTTCTTGAAGGCCGGTTATGCAGTAATCTTCGTCCATCGACGGTAATCTACTAGGCTGATAAATGTCTTCCAAAGCAGCAACCGAACTGTTTTTACCCCCTTTCAGTTTTGTTTGTTCTGTGCCTACATACTGCAAAAAGATTGCTTTTCGTAAATAACTTAAGGCTAATTTTCACTGTGAAATGATATATACTTTGCTGCTACCTACATGTGTGCAGAGGGAGCTGCCAACCTTACTGTAGGTTCCTGCCTGATGATTCATTCCTCAAGTTCTTTGACGTCAATGCAGAATCGAAGGTTCAAGGTTGGTAATCAGCAATCCCAGGACGGATAGGGAAAAAACTTTTATTTCCCTATATTGTTGACGTATGTTTTTGTTTGTTTTATCAGTGGTCGAGTGCCATGCAATGGTGGTAAAGAAAGCAATTGGAGACTACTGCAAGGTATGCATATGCTGCTTATTAACAGTGGCACACTAGACCCACAGGAATTGACTGACCTGTGAATTTCTTGCAGGCTATGGAAGGAGGCTCTCTACTGAAACTCCCATTCACTACAATATTTGAATACCTTCAGGTCTTGTAACTTCGTTTTATAGCTAGAATCACAGGAGATTCAAACCAAAACTTGAAAAGCATGACACAGCATTTGATTACAGATATTGAGGATGGTGGCTACATCTATGAGCTCTGTCGGGCTACGCGGGATGTTCTATCTTGCTGCAGCTGTCTCTGACTTTTATGTTCCTTGGGATAGCATGGTATGATTTAAGCAGTTGCGAGATGTGTTTCCTGGTTGTGTTGAACATTGGACAAAGAAACCTAACATTACAATAGAAGAAGCTTTGCTGGTAAGGCCTTACATGATAAAGCAGGGAATTTGATTGCTCTGCAGGCAAAACATAAGATTCAGTCGGTTGGAGGCCCTCTGGATATGAGGCTCAGCCAGGTTCCAAAAATGCTTTCAATGTTGAGGAACCAATGGGCCCCATTGGCATTTTGTATATCATTCAAGGTTAGTTTTGCTTGAAGATTGTTGATACCATGGAAGAGTGAAATCATTGAGCACCCAACAACTGCTAGTTTTGCGCAAATTCTTACAGTTATTTGTGTTGAACTGTTCGTAAAATAAATGGCAGCTGGAGACAGATTCGGACATCCTTGTTCAGAAAGCAGATATGGCTCTGAACAAGTACAAGATGAACATTGTTGTGGCCAACCTGCTTGCGACATACAAAGAGGAAGTCATTATTGTCACAAACGGAGAAAGGACTAGTATCCGGAGGTGCAACAAAAATGAGGATTTGGAAGAGAAGATAATCAAACTCCTATCACAGAAGCATTTAAAGTATATTTATGACAATACAGATGGGTGCGACCAGAGTCCAGACTGAATTATGACAAAATTGTGCCGTACCGTTTCACATGAGAGGTTTGGCTTAAAGTACTGCATTATTTGATTGATTTCTGGGTGTTGAAATGAAAAGCCCAGATGATTATGAACAATCACTATACATGTCCTCTAAAATAAATCACTATACCTGTGATCTGTAACGATAATGATCGGTATGTGAACAGCATATATATATACATACATACATATATATACATATATATGTATGTATGTATGTGTGTGTATGTGTGTATGTGTGTGTGAATGTGTGTATGTATGTATGTATGTATGTATGTATGTATGTATGTATGTATGTATGTATGTATGTATGTATTTTCTACTACTATATATTATGATTGAATACATACATATATTATGATTAAATACATACATACATACACATACTATATATTATGATTAAATACGGCACTAGAAATCGAATTCGAGTGGTTGGGTGGGTTGGTGGAAATAAAGATCCTCACTCGTACTTCCAGCCACTGGCCGTCCTGGTAGATGCGGCTCGTTAGGTGCTTCTAATTATAGCTAGAAACTATCTTGCTTCTACAGGGACAAATAATAAATGGAAAATGGCGAAGTCATCTGGGCTCACTCCATAATCATCTCGACAGATACTGCACGTGGCTGGTGGCCTGGTGCGAACAGTTCTTGTTTCGTACGAATAGTATTTGAAGAGATGATTCCTTATTCAGCGTACCAGAAATTGTCCTGAGAGCTAGGACCGTACGGTCAGGATCTGCTTGCCTCCGGCAGTACATTTGTTAGGTACTTATGTCCCGCTCATTTCGGTTTCAGCTCCTGACTTTTAGCTTATTTTTTACTATTTATAAATTTTATTTTTTTTCTAAAATTTTGGTTTTTTTGAGCTTTTTTGCCGGTTCTTTTTCCCGTATTCGTTTACGTTGTCTGTGATGAGTTAGCATATTTTTTCTATTTTAATTTTTTTTAAATTTAATTACACTAAATAAGCCACCTCCAGCTACATTAAAATTTCAACCGCTACAGTGCAATTTCAGCCATAAGCCACATCTTTTCAGTCCAACCGAGCGGGGCCGCCTGTTTCGGTTTTAACTTATGATTTCTTCTAGTTTACTATTTCTTAATTTCAACTTTTTTAATTTTTGGCTTTTTAAAGACTTTTTTGCCTTTTATTTTTTTCGCATTCCTTTGCATTGTCCGTGATGGACTAACTTATTTTTTATTTTTAAAATTTTTAAAATTTAATTACGCCAAAAGCCATCAGCAACTACAGTGCAAAATAAGCCATAAGCCACTAAAAAAAAGCTCAAATGAGCAGCCCTGCCACTGATGATGATGGGTCCGTGCATCCATTCCTCGGCATGTAATTTGTTTGAGAATACATGCAATTTGCCTTTACTTTTGTAGCATGCATATGTAGAAGTCTACAATGTATGCCAGATTCCATGCTTGTTAAGACCTTGCTCCAAATAGCTTCAACTTCTGATTTTTTTTAGTTTTCAGTTTATTTAAACTAGAAGCCAATTGAAATACATCGGTGTCTAATTTTTTTTTGCCTTTTTCGTTATTCCTTTGCATTGTCCATGATTATATAGCGGTTTTTTTTTATTTTTCTTTATTTTTTCATAAAAAAACTAACAATCGCTACAGTGCAATTTTAGCCAGAAGCCACAAGCCGAAATTCACTACCGGATGCCAAATGGAGCGCCACCTAAGAGTGTAACTTGTTTAACCGCAGATAAAACTCCAATTTCTAATGTCGTGGGCGACTAAAGCTGCCTATAGCAATTTGAGGAATTTTTTAATAATTTTTTTATTCCAAATTATACTGATATGCCCATATTTTTTTATTTTACAGAAATAACCATCTGTAGTCACACAATTGGGCGACATGGACAAGTCACCTAACCGTTGGCGTGACATGTGGCCAAGTCGCCCAGTGGTTGGGTGACTTTCCCATGTCGCCCAACCGTGCGGCGACTAGACTAACCATTGGGCGACATGAGCAAGTCGCCTAACGGTTGGACGACTACTTGCTACCAATCTATCCTTTTCTCTTTAATCCAAACCCCTCACGGGTTCTCTCATCATTTCTCTCGCAAGAAGAACGAGATGAGCTTGAGAGAAGTGAAAAAAGAGGGAAAAGGAGAGGGGAGAAGCAGAGAAGCTCGAAAGAGGGAGAGAAGGAGACATGGCAAAGTAGAGGAGCTCAGGAGAGGGAATAAAGGAGAGGAGAGGAGCTCGTGAGATGGAGTGAAGGAGAGGAGAGGAGCTCGGGAGAAGGAGAGAAGAACATGAGAGGAGCTCATGAGGTTAGAGAGGAAGACGAAGGAATCTCGTTGATAAGAAGAAAAGGTCTTTGTGTGAAGATAATAGCCTCATCCGTTCTTGTTCTTATCCGAATGTAGGCAACGTGTAGGTACATATTTATTTAGCACGTATATAGTGAATGCATGTTGACAAATGGTAATATATGCAGTGAAAAATCGCTCATGTCGGAACCCACAACATTGAAAGTGCATTACGGTGTTGGTGCCATTCGTGAAGGTCCATACGGTGTTGACCTGAGAAGTTTCCCATAAGTCAGTATGGTACTCCCAGACGCAGAGAATGCTCGAATCAGAGATGTCCTGTAATGGTTCACACGCAGTTTCTCCTTGGACCCTGAGGTGTGTAGTGTTGTCCTACATGGGCATGCCGCAGGCATGAAATAGGGTGGATATTGAGGGACTTTTTGTACACAACGAGCATGAATCACCGTGGGATTATCATGCTATGGAGGTTCAGCTTCATGCAATATTTGCTGACAAGGGATCACTGCAGGATGCTATTAAGCTGTGGACCTTGTCCATGTAATGGACGTTTCGGGTCCTAAAATCCAGCCCGGAGCAGTACAGTGTGGTCTGCGAGTAGGTTGGCTTTTCTTGGTGTGTGCACGCACGCAGACCTAAGTACGAGACTTATTGAATTATCTTGAAGGTGGAGCCGCACTACTGCGTGCTCAGTAGTGTTTTGTCAAAGCGTCGCAACCTGACGTCCACCTTCTCTCCTAACATGTCATTACAACTTGCAAGCTACTATCTCCTAAGATCCAACATTATTAACACATAATCAGGATGGCAATTACAGTTTTATTTGTCCTTCAAGACGTTTAGAAATTGGAAATTATGCTGATAGGAAGTAGAACTACACAAATGGGAATTATAGATTGTTCTGACAGGATCAAGAACTGCACGAATGAAGCTTTCCTTTACATTTTTAACTTTCTAAATGTGGTCCAATTTACTACAAAATTTCTACCAAAAGTAGCCTATGATGAATTATAGGTCAAATTGAATTAACAAATGCACAATTGTTACTAGTCCCTAATTCCTGAAGAAACCAAAAGCACAATACACAATCTGATTACAATAGGGGAGTACGACACAAATACAAGAGCACAAGAAATGTTATCAAATACAAAAACAACATGGCACATTCTTAGCACATCACAAATAGCAGTGTCCTCTCACTCTCCGAGCATCATTGCCTCACCGAGTCGCCGCTTGCTGTTGCCCAATCACCACGGTTTCACCATGCCCTATGTCGTTGGTGAGTCATGCAAATGTCTGCCACCGAATCCTCCATAGGAACCTTGCGACAATGCTTGACCTAAATGCAATCTCTACGAGCAACACAACCTTCACCTTCAGGGGGAGATCGTGGAAGTTATCAGTATTGATCATAATTATGGAAGCAGTTGCAACTTTTCTCTCTTTTTAGGATGAGGGTGATGGCTCTTGAGAGGGAGGGGTAGGTGGATGGTATTGCGGGTAATTATCTCTAACTTTAATGGGTATTTTTCTGTGAAGAGAACGGATGATGACTACCACCGCGTATTTTAATTAGTAGATATATTCATGAAACCCAATAGATAGTATATATAGTGAGTATAAGAGAATATTATAAAGAAATATGTTATACACATACATATAAAAAATAGAAAGGAAATTCTATTCTGATACTAGTCCTTTTCTTCTTTCCTTCCTTCCTCGGTTCCACTGCTCTGCCTTTGTCAAGTTCCTCGGTACAGCTTGTGTGACAAGTCCGAGTCCCTAGGCTCGACTCCTGGTGCCGCCTATATATATGGGCACGCACCTCAAGTTCACAGGTCTTGAAGCATCTGTTTGCATGCAACGTAGCATGCATAAGCAAACAACACCAACAAGAAGAGCCCAACTAACTGGTGAAGTGGAGCTAACTAGTTGAGATGGCATCAGGAGACTTCGTTGAGGCCTACCTGCTCAAGAATGCCTACAGAGGTGGACCTACAGTAATTCATGGGTATTCAGTTAAATACCTAAAATATTTTGGTAAAACATCTACTGTATACAAGTTATAATACATATGATACTAGTAATTAGGCTAATTCATCCCATTTCCCTCTCCCGAGCCGACTGGCCCAGTGGATGGCCCACGGTAGAAACTCTAGTATGACCCTAGGGCTCACTACTCACCCAGCGTCTCAGGCCTCTCTGGCTCTCTCCGTAGAGACGCAGGTTCGTCCTCCCTCCGAGAGTGTTGCTAAGCTACGGCATTAGTGGATTCCGACGAGGGCAGCTTCCATCCGTGCGGCCAAGGTCGAGCGCCACTTGAGTCAAAGCATCCATCTATTCTATCTCTCTTTATCTCTTGAGTTTCTTGGTTCTTTGTGCCCCCCATGCGTGTCCACATCTTCTTGGCCATGGATGCATCCATTCTATCTATCCCCATGAGGCGGATAGATAAAGCGGCGGCGACACCCAGGGGAAGAAGCACTAGGAGGGTGCTCCCCGCTGGCTCCAGAGAGAAGAAGCCTGCGACCAGGAGGGGAGGGTTCTTTGGGCTCATGAAGAAGAAGGTGCACCCCAAAGCGGCGGCGGTGGCGGCCATGGATATCGGCGGAGCTTCTTCTTCTCGACTTGGCTCTCTTACTGCTTGTTTTGGTAATGGCAATAGATATTTAGATGCCACGAAATGGAAACTATGTGGCCGGCCGGCTCCACCTTGCTGGGTTTAATTTGGTCCTGGGCATGTGGCTATAGTACAGACATGTGGCTGTTTGGTTCCTTGTTCATTTGGGCCAAACCTTAGTTCAGTTCAGCTAGACTGTTTGTTTACCTTTCTAATTTGTGATGTTTGTGTGGAAAAGCAAGTACACTATCGTGGTGGGTTAAGCTTGATTAAGCTTGTTGGAACAAGGTCGTATAAACGACCAGAATGCATTGAAATGACTTCAGCTTTCTGCTTTACTTCTACTCCACTCCAAACAACTTCAACTTCTGACTTTTTTTTTTGCTTTCGACTTATTTAAACCAGAAACCACTTGAAATACATTGACTTCTAATTTCGGGTTATTTTAGCTTTTTTGGGTTTTTCCCCTTATTCCTTTGTATTATCTATGGTGATATAACTATTTTTTTCAATTTTCTTTTTTTAATTTTTTTCTTTTTTTCTTAAAAAATCTAACAACAGCTACAATATACTTTCAGCCAAAAATCAAAAGCCACACCTAGAAACTAAAGCCAAAAGCTAGTTGAAACACCACCAAACGGGACAATTTCTCTGTAATCTTTTCGAAACGGCTTATCGGGACAGACCCTTTGAAACAGCTTATTGTCATTCGGTTTATTCGCATAGACGCTCACGCTACAACTAAAAATCATCAGCCACAGTTGAAAAGAACCCACCCTAAACTAGTTGATACTCTGTCAAACCATTTACAGAGTCAGCTAGCATACTCCCTCAGACCCATGTTCATTCTCTCTCTTACTAACACAAAACTTTATCAAGCAAAACCCGAAAGCAACACGTCTAGTTCTCAATTTGCATCAGCTGATCTTAATGCAACCATGAAGCACCAAACACTAGTTGCAATTCGTTATTATCGGGTAAGTTTGTAAAAAACGAAGCGCTGTCGTATCGTTGTCAGAATACGGCAGTTGTAGAGAATCCACATTCTTGTTATGCAAGCATGCACATGCTTCCAGGTTGGGCATGAGAGTGGTGTTTTCCTTTCATTAAACCGAAGCCATGTCTCGCACGCATTCCATCTCGAACCATTGTCATGCATGGCATTTGATACTGAAGAACTACCAAAATATTAAGAACACGATCGAGACATCTGTTTCATGTTATAAAGTCAGCAATAAGGAATTATTCCGAGCAAACTTTTCCGGAATTTTTTCCCATCTCCCACCGATAAATCTAAAATTCAGAAATTTCTAAAAAACAACATCAGAAAAAATCACTCGAACTTTTTAAATTTTGAATATAATTTTTTGAGTAGAAACAGACAAACAAAAAAATAGTGTTGGTTTTAAGATTCAAACTCAAGGAATTTAGTTAAACTCTAAATTTCGAACCAAAAATCACCATTTAGCAATTTTTTGGACTCGTCGAGAAAACTGAAATTCGATGACAAAATTGTTTTCCCTGGAATTATTTCCTCTTCTGCTGACACTACGTTTGGACTTTCAGCATATACACCAACGATGAAGCGTACGTGTGTCCATCGATTGGCATGCAACAGCTAACGCTTGCTTGTTCAGATTTGGCACTCAGTATTTCTTTTTTTTAGAGAGAAAAGCTGGTGCAAAAAGAAGGCATACTGGCAAAACTGGATCTGTGCACCATGCCTCCATGCCTGCCTACTTCCTTGACCTTTCCTGAACATCGGCATCATACGTTGACATCCATAGCATTAGGTAGTTGCAGCCAAAGGGTCTGTTCTTTTTTGCTGCGGTTTATGGCTTTTGACTGAAATTTTTGAATTTTAGCTATTTACGATACAGATTACGGAGAGATCTATACTTATTTGCGATTTTGGCTGGTACAGATGTTAAGCTTTTAACGTGTACGACGTTTAACTTGTAGACCCCGTCTTGAGAAAATACTCCGTTTAAAAGTTAGATACTGTAGCGGCTGCGAAAAGCCGACCGACTGGAGTGCTGCCGAACAGGCCCAAAAGCAAATTCAAAGGAGGATGTTTGTGTCACATGCTTAAGCTGTGGATAGGATAGATCGAAAGCTGCCTTACTTGAGGTGCCTTTCAAGCAGAATGCGAAAATGAGAGCTGTTCCTCATCATCTTTCCCAAAAGTTCAGGATCATGTGTTGGTTTCCCTGTATGGGAAATTGTGTGCATCAGAATTCTGTAGAGAAGATCAAAAGGGTTACAACAGCTTTATTTATGATACACAATACAAGTGATAGTAGCACGGCAGGGCTAGATTCCACAAGTGAAAAACTTCAGACTGTGTACAATACAACTCACTGTACAGTAATCATGTAGACTGTATGCCTATACAACAGTGTTTCAGCAATTGAATCAACTTATACAAATCTAAACACCTGTAATCTATATCTCTCCTTGTCAAATTATAGACTCATCGGTTAAAAAGATAGTTCCAATTATGAAGCACAGGTCAGATATCAGCAACCATAACTCAGCAACTCTCATTTTAAACATCAAGAACCTGACAGCTTACAAGCTCAGCAGCCCCAAAATTCTTAGATGCCACTATGTTCCATATGACGTTTTCATCAGATTCATTGTTCTCCATGTTATTCTGTAATACAGCTTGCATAACTTGAAGATTGTTGTTTGCGTCTTTTGTAACGACATGGAGCCTTCCATGAAGGCCAGCGAGCAAATAAGGCGACTCCGCATCGGTGAAATCATGAACTGGAACCTGTGGTACAATAGTTCTCCAGGTGTCTTCTTCAGAATCATATCTTTTGATCTGACCACTGTCCAACATGCTGGAAGGTTCCAGTGTATAAAGTTCATCATTGACCACAATACCTAATTTTGTGCCTGCTTGCTTTGCTGGCCATCCACCACCGAGACCATCTGGCATTGCTGACCAAGAATTCAGTTCCGGGTCATAGATTTCGCCTCCAATATCGAAAAAGAATGGGCATGAGTATAGGCTCTGAGGAACATATAGCTTTCCCTTGTAGGATGCCATTCCAGTGGCAATAGGCTTCAGCACATCAGCCAAGAAAGCTGTGGGTAGTACCTGTGCTTGCACGAAAGGCATTTCCGGCAACTCACTCCACAGACCAGTTTTGGGATCAAAAGCTTCACCCGACCGTAGAGGAAGCAAGCCATTCTGACCCCTACTAACTCCACCAACCACATATAACTTACTCATCAAAAATGCTACCTTAGAGAAAGCCCGACCGGAGATCATCGGGCTTACTTCCTGCCACAAATTGAGACAAGGGTCATATCTCCATGCGCATTTCAAGGCAGCAGCTTTGGAAAATCCTCCTAAGACATACAAGCAACCATCAGCAACTCCGATGGAGCAACCACAAAAGGTCATCTGGTCCAAACCGTACCGGCGCCAAAACCATCCCCTCACAAAATCAGCAATCCTAATGCTTAACCCCACAACATTCCACATCTGAAACCCAGAAGATCGTGTCCTCTCAGTTGATTCTTCCTCATTGACGAAAGAAGGCATGGATGGCAACCTTTGCCATTTCTGGAACAATGGATCGAGGGCATAACAATCAAGCTCGTTTGCCTCAACTTTGGTCAGTACATACAACCATTCTTCAGTTAAACCAAGCTCTCTTCTCAGCTGGGAAAGTTCAGAGCTGGTGATTGCCGCCTTCCATGTTCGGTTAACCATCTTCAACTCAAGATAATAAATTCGGGGTAACCTCGCTAGAATTTGAAATGAAAGCTCATCAGGAATAGTTGGAATTATCCTCGGATATGACCCATACTCATATGTGGAGATCCTGAGCCTCTTATTGGAAACTGATCCAGATTTCTCACGCCGATCCACAGACCGATCACTACTACTTGCAGCGCTCAGATAGGAACCCATCTAATCCTGCTTATCTTCAAATCCGATAAATGCTTATCTTCAAATCCAATAAATTGTTGTAGTCTCACATTTCTAATCCATCGGCTGGCACCAAATCTGGTTTCCAAAAAAAAGGAGTTATATGAGCTTCATCTTCGACCCGAAACACATAGTACTAGTAGTAGTACAAAAATCTCAAATGTAATTAACATGCCATTTAGATGTTGCGTAACTAATTGAACAGTAGCAGGTTCCAACTAAACGAGTAAACGCTTAAAAAGAACATTTTCTACAAATCTAAATCAAATCATCTCGAGCATATTTGAAAGCAAGCATGAGATAGTAGTCCTACGAAATCTCAGCTTGGGCAGTACTGGAAGGGATTGAGTAAGCAAGAATAGGTAGTAAGCAACTCAGCAATGTCTACCGCTGTGCAGCGACTTAAAAACACATAAACCTCTACTATGACCATCAATTTATTCCCAGAAACCTCTACTGTATATGAGCCTAGGACCATCAATCTAATCCAAGAAATCTCAACTACGACCCAAATTCCTCGGGAATACATGATCCAATAGCAAACGGGTGAGAATTTGACAACACGCGCGTTGGCCCACAGCCAGTTCCGCCCTACAGGCTTCATCTCTGACCGAAAGCCAAACAGACCAAACCTAAGAGCGACGGCTAATTCATCGATCTATTCTCAGAAGATCCCCAACTAGCGCAACCAACCAGACGAGCCGGACGCCCTTGTGCCCCTATCCTACGGGGTCGCAGGGCGCGGAACCACTGGTATTACTACCGAAGGAATTGCACGGAATCAGACCGAAGGATTGCTCATGAATCAGGCGGGGAATTGGGATCGAACGACGCTTACCGCGAGACACCAGCCCGGATCGGCCGCCGGTGGTAGGACTGCAGGAGAGGAGGACGAGGACACGAGCATCTGTGCGAGGAGCTCGCCGTGCCCGGTTGCTCCGGACGAGCTCGGGATGTGACGGTAGGTGGCGCGTCGGGCGAGAAGCCAGGAGCGCGCTTTGGTGGAGGGGTGGGTGGGTGGGTGGATGGTATGGAAATAATCTTGTTGTCCAGGAATCCTCGTGTGTCTGTACTCCATAGTTGTAGTTATTGTTTAGTATTGTAGTAGTCAAAGTACTCTATGTATTTAAATACTGAGTGGTTGTTATCGTGTTGCCGTGTGTTATGTACTGTACAATGGTCGTAGCCATCTGTACTCATGTGTCGAGTACTGTATAGTGGTCGTAGCCAACTATACTCCTGTGTCAAGTATTTGTACTATGGTCGTAGCCACAGTGGTTGAAGCCATTAGTCGATAAGCCATGGTCGAAGGCGTAAGCCGTGGTCGATGCCATGATCGAAGGCGCAGTTAACAAACCGTGGTCGATGCCATAGTCGAAGGCGCAGTCGATAAGCTGTGGTCGAAGGCACAAGTCGTGGATGGTGCCATGGTCGAAGGCGTAGTCGATAAACTGTGGTCGATGCCACGATTGGAGGAGTGGTTGTGGTCGATGGTCGGTAGTCGGAGCTATCGTGGTCGATGATCGGTAGTCGTAGCTATCGTGATCGATGATCGGTAGTCGGAGCTACCGTGATCGGTGGTCTGTTACGATGACAGGGCATGCATCCATCGTCTCTGTTCATTTTCTTTCTTTAAGGAAGGCCATTTCTGTCCCCACTGCTTTCGCTACACAAACAATCATCGACGGCACGGGACGTCTATCTGCAGCTCGAACCGGCTGTCTACCTGCACTTCTCCTTGGCATGGCCATGTCTACCGGCCCCAGAAATCATTGTGTTCCAGGACAACAAGTTCCGACATTGAAGGCACGAGTTGCAAGCACCATTTGACCGCACTTTGTATATCCCACCCCGATGTCAGAGCCTTCCCTGCTTCTGATGAGGTGACCATGAACTTGCTTACCGTGTCCGATCAAGGAGAGCTCTGCACACGCAGCCAGGCACGGGAAAAATGTGAAGTTGTCAGGGCAAATATTCGTACCATGAGCAGTATCCGCCATGTCCTTAAATACCATGAGAGCTTCGCCGTGCAGCAATGTATGTGTTCCAAGTGACAACATCCTTCTCTTCCACGGACCAGAACACCTTCTCCGCCTCCGTTATTGTGCCACATTTTGAGTACGTATCCAAGATGACATTGCCCACAAAAGCAGTGACGTCCAGACCGACCTTAACAGCCTCACATTGCAACGGCACTCCAATGCAACGATTCTCCAGTACACTGCACGTTCCAATCACACCAGCATACGAGAACCGGTAAGGACGCAAGCCTCGCAGCTCCATATGAGCCCGAACAAAATAGACGGTTGCCTACTTATATCTCAGAGTATAGGCATCGAAATAAATATCGTCTACAATCTAATATGGCTACTGCAAATGAATCAATCTTGAGGTCTACCTAGAGGACCAGTGGGCCCTCGACTTCGAAGGACGAGCAAACCGACCGTACACATCAGGAGATGAAAGCTCATCTCAAGGTGTGCACGCACAAGGAGCACGAAGCTCGCGAGAGGGAGCACGAGAAAAAGAGGGAAATGACGACCAAGATAAAAGAGGCCGCCGAAGAGTTCAACGTCGAGCTCGTAAGGAGGGGAAAATGGTCTCGGTCCACGCAGTAGGTTGTACGAGTAGTTGGGTTGGTTGGTCGCACATGATGCTCTATGTTATGCATGTAATAAAACCCTATGCGGTATGTTACTCACAAATGTACTATGAAGTCTATTTTAATCCAGACAAACTTATTTCTTTGTCTTTTCGCATTCAATTATTCCCATAGCAAGTCATCCAACAACATTAACAAACCAGTTCTCCTCCGTGTACGAATTTTCGATAACATCACAATATCACTTACCCTCGTACTTACCGATCGTTCTTATTTCAATCATTCTTACAAAAAGTTTCACGAATTGTTTTGCACTATAACAATATACAACGTTCATAAACTCTTATTGCGAATCCAACAGATTATATGACATTCATAATCTACGAAAAAAACAGATTAACGCACTCTTGTTTGCAGTCGCTACGGTACCGAGCGATCGCAATTGCGATCATCCGACCATCGGGCGATAGGGCGCGATCGCCTAAGCGTGGCGATCGCTGTCGCCCAACGACTTCTGAGCGACTTTCGTGGCGCACAACCGTTAGGCGATAAGCTCCAGTCGCCCGACGGTTAGGCGACTGGAGCCTATTTTTGTAAAAAATAAGTTCGCATAGGTATATTTCTGTTATTTCGAATAAAAATTAAAATATTTATAAAAAAACTTGATAAAAAATAGTACTCTATTTTAGTAGACCGACCAATTAATAATCAAAATCTTGATAGGTGCAGCACTTAGAAGGGCATTAAGTTTAGCTTAAATTTCTAGGGGTTACTGTTCTATCATGTTAAAAATATCTAAAATAATAACATAAATAATAGTACAACAATAACATAAAAATACAACAATAACATAAAAATATTCATAGATAATTATATTAAACTGTGAAATAGTATGACCCTTAGCATAACAATCTCCGTCACCACGCTTCCTATTCACCGAACCATCAATACTTAAGGTCATCATATTCATTTACTTAGCTATTATATCTAACAGTTAGCAATAAATTACATATAAATATATCAAATATCATAAGTAGATATATAGACTGTTATACAGTAATGTATAGCTCGTAGTTATAAACTTGCATCACGTAACGTTGTCGCTAGACACACTACGGGTTAATGACTTTGCTTAGTGCGGTGGCACTCAAGAAAGCACAAGAAACACTCGGCAAAGTCTTTGCCGAGTCCCACCCACTGACATAGCTCACACGTCATAGTTTCGACGGAAGAAGAGCTCTTTGCCGAGAGCATTTCATCGAGCACTCGGCAAAGTCTTTGCCGAAGTCAAACGACCCTCGGCAAAAAGGGACGGTGGACGGCGAGAACACGGTGTGGCGTCGTTCTTCGAGTGCCAGGACGGAATGGCACTCGGCAAAGATTTAAACTTTGCTGAGTGTCATGGTAAAGACACTCGGCAAAGCCTAGCAGTTTGCCGAGTGTCATAGTAAAAACACTCGGCAAAATCACAACACTCGGCATAGTACGTTCCCAGAATGCCCAGAAACGTTACTTTGCCGAGTGTTTTTACCATGACACTCGGCAAAATCACAACACTCGGCATAGTACGTTCCCAGAATGCCCAGAAACGTTACTTTGCCGAGTGTTTTTACCATGACACTCGGCAAAGCCTCCCTTTGCCGAGTGTAACACACAACAAAGTCGTAAAAGCGCCTATTTTAAATGTTTATTGCACCCCACTCAAACAAATCACAATATCACAGATATATCAACAAGTAATCACCACAAGTAATCACATATATCACATATAGTCCACAATATATCACATATATCACCACAAATCACAATATATCACATATATCACCACAAGTCGCAATATATCACATCACAAGTCACAATATCACATATAGTCACAATATATCACATCACAAGTCACAATATCACATATAGTCACAATATAGTCACCCCGACTGATGTGGTGGGTCATGAGGCATATTATTCGAAGCCGCCGATTGATTCTGCACAAAAGAGAAGAGATTGCATGTGTGAGACAAGATTTAAGGTAGGAACATACAAACTTAAACATTCATACTCCACTAGAAACTCACAGGAGTAGTTGCAGGAGGAGGTGGAGGGAATAGCTCCGGTGGCAGAGGTTGACCCATCCTCTCGCCAAGACTTTGCATCCACTGAAACATCTGCGTCATCCTCTGCCGCTCGGCCTCACTCCTCTGCCGATCGGCCTCCATCCTCGCCTCCATCTCCTCCCGTAGCCTCTTCTCTTCTTCCAGCTGGGCCTACAATATTTCACCCCAATGTTACAATGCAAAGCAAAGGTATGTAAAAATTAATGAACGACGAATAAAACAAAAATAACCTGGAGTGCCTCCATCCGGGACTGTGCAGTGTCCGGCCGTGGGCGAATGGCCGGGCTTGAGCTCGTGCTCCTTGCTCGAATCTGGGAGAGAGTGGGAGTAGTGGCCGTGTCGAGTGTGCTGTCGCCAATCCAGTACCGCCCATGCTTCTTGCCTCCTCCCACCCTCATGACGACTTCTCCATCAAGGTCCCGGTGCTCGGATCATACTCGCCCATGGACCGCCCTTGCCATCGATGTGTACTCACTGAGGCGGCTGTGGACGGTCGCATTGCTGTACACCGAGGGCGGGTCCTCCGGGTTGTAGTCGACGTCGGACATCGCCTTGCCCTTGTGGGCCAAAGCCCATGCCTTGAACTGGGAGCAAGGCTGGCCACCATGTGACGACGACTGCGAAAAAAACAGCAAGATGATTAGAAATTATGCAGAATTGAGCGTTATAATAAAGAAATGAATTCGCGTACCCATGTAGCCGCGAATTCGTCGAGGCTACGGTTGCCTTGATGGTGTGGTGCACTGGCATCATCAAACGCCGCTCCGGCGGGCGTTGTCGTCTCCTCCCACTCGGCGGCGCACCACTTGTCCACCATCGTGCTCAAAGATCGGAGATCTTGGGCGCACCACCACGGAGGCACCTACACGTCATCAAGTATATAACATATAAGAAGATTAAATTAAGCGTACTTAATCTCAGCAAAAATCAGTACTAATGTTCTATATTTACCTGCATGTAGTCTTCCTGTTGACCTCATGTTTCTTGCTTGAGTTTTATTGATCTTCACTCCAAGGTAGGTAGCGTTGTATGTTACGATGGCACGGACGCGCCTCGTAATGCATGTCCTTCACGAGTTTATAAACAGCTTTATGAGCCACACTAGCCGCCTTGGCCGCATATCCCTCCCGGCATGTGAAGAAATCACGCATATAGACGCGATGTATCCGGTCATTATTTCAAGAATGTCCAATGAATGCGATGTATTGAGCAATGTAGTGCGAGGAAGACTTACCCACATCTCGGCCGTCACCGCGCCGCCTTGTTGGCGAATACCCTGCCATGCCGATCTGGTAAATCGTGGAAGGCGACGTAGTGGTCCCACGTGTAGGCCGGCTCCTGCCCTCCGCCAAACGCAACCAGGCCAGGGAAGTGTAGCTGCACAAAGACCCAGGATGCCATTGACATGGCGTTTGTGATCACCGCACGACCAAGCGTCCAACCCCTGCCCAAGTGATTAAGATAAATTATTAGTTTCTATTGTGATTTTCAACATATCAAATGAAAAAGTAGTGATAACATCTAAAGTTACTTACCTAGCCCCAGTGGGTCGAATCGTGGCGTCTCTCAAGAGGTATCGATGCGCCTCGGGAGGGTCGAGGACCTCGCAACCAGACACCGACGAACCGAGGAAGCGGAATCCCCGCCTCCTCCTCCGGCTCCTCCTCCTCCTGCTCCCGCTCCCGCTCCTCCTCCCGCTCCTCCTCCCACTCCCGCTCCCGCTCCCTCTCAAGAGTGCTCCTGCTCCTCCCGCTCCTCCTACTCTTGCTCCCCGACTGCTCAGCTGCATCGGGCCGTCTTTGGTAAAGCGACCTTACGTTCCTCATACCGCCCACCATCTTTGGTCAATCACCTACAATTAAAAAGAGTAAACCAATAAGCACAGATAAACAAGACGTACTTAGAAAGAGATGCAAAATAAACAAAACATAATTAGAAAATAACAAAGTATTACATGTATTAGAAATAATCATCATGATCGGGATTAGTTGGATCATAAGTCTCATCATCGATGTCGACCATATCCATATAATCAACACTATTCGAAGGAGCAATGTTGTCATCACGTCATTGCCTAAATGTAATCGTGAAGTAATTCTAAGTCCTTGATTTTGAACCTCATCTCCGGCGTCCTCGTCAACAACCCTTTCATTGTCTACTTCCATTCCGATCGCGGTTAAGTCTATCTCAAAGCGCCTTCTAGCCCCTCTTCTTGAAAGAACTCTCCGTCATATGTGTTTGGGTCAAAGTTGTAATCTTCATTGTTTGGGATAGGTAGTTTACCGTGTGGCGATACCTTGTACACAACATCCCAACCCTTAAGACGGTCGTCTTTTGGCACGGTATGAGAGATAATAAACTTGCGTGGCCTGTTGAGCCACAATATACACATCGTCTCCTGGTAAGACGGATGACTGTCGAATTTCGACTAGCCCAAGATTAGGGGTCCGTCTCGTTACTTCAGGATCAAACCAATGGCATTTGAATATGACAGGATTAAGAGGTTTGCAACCATGAAACGTGAGTTCGTATATTTCTTCAATTATTCCATAATACTCGACCCCATCAAGGCCGGCGTAAAACTCCGGTATTTGTGGTTCTTGATTGGGCCGACTCTGCTCATGTCTTGTTGTGTGAAAGCGATATCCATTCACGTCATAACCGGTAAATGAGCTTACCCTATAGGCACAGCCATCGGCAACCTGTCTCAACTCGGCACTCATAGACGCATCGGTTTGGCCCTGCAAGCTCAAGCAGGATAGTTCGTTATATTATTCGCCCGTACGAGCAACTTGTAATGTCAAACTTGTATCGACGTCCATTTTTGTGCCATGTCATCTGTTTCGCGGTTTCCTCGGTCATGTATAGCCGTTGGATCCTCGGTATGAACGGAAGGTACCGTAGGATTTTCACGGGGATCGCAAGCTGCCTCTTCTGACCATCACCAGAGTCCACCTCCAGGAACCTAGAGGATCCACACTTTCCACGACTTTGCTTCGCGTGTTCTTTCCTAAATAGGATGCACCCTTGGACAAGCATGTATCGCTCATATGGCATCTTAAGTGCACGAAGGAGTTTCTTTGACTCGTACATGCTCTTTGGCGAATGTGACCCTCAGGAAGCATGCCGCCAAAAGCTATCAACATAGCATCAAGGCGTCTCGACTCAAGCTAAACCGGGACTTCAAGGCCATTCGCGTCCAATGCCATCCGGTTGAGAAACCTTCGTCCGCCGTGAAGTGGTTTCGTGCGCAGACAACATGTCGTGTCGCTTTGCGGTTGCCTCGGCTCCTCCTCCCTACGTTCTTCAATAAGTGTGCTTCATGATAGTCATTTAACATGTCTCCTACCCGCCATCAGCATCATAATCCTCGACGCGTGGTCTCACGACCTCCTCTCTCATACGATCGGATTCACCGTGGTAGATCCACCGGGTATAGTCTCGTAAATCCAAACTTGCAAAGATGTTTACCCATGACCTCCTTTGTTTGTCGACGCGTGTTTGCACATCTGCTGCAGGGACACCAAGTGGCACGCGCTCCTTTAACCTTGGCAAATGCTAGTTCCAAGAAAGCATCGGTCTTCTCAATCCATTCATCGGACAACGAACCACGACTTGAGCGGCCGTGTACATCCACTCACGGTCATCCATCCTCTAACATATCGGTAGTAATATAAGAATCAAATGCATCTACACGATCTTTCTCCTATCTAATAGGTGAAGATAGGTCCTAATCCACAGGATGCGTAGATGAGGTTAGTTTCCATGCTCTACTCCTATCCGAGGCAATTTGGCAGCACCTCCCACTGTTCTCCAAATACACGTCCTAGCGGGAGATTGTGTATCCGGAGAACAACAGGAGATGCTGCCGAAACTCTGTCACGGATCGGAGTAGACCACGGAAACTAACCCCATCTACGCATCCTCGAGCTGTCCAAAAACGTGAACAATTCGAAACAGATACGGTTATAGATATGCAAAGATCTGCATATTTCCAACCGTATCTCTTTCGAACGGGAGACGCCTAACTAGGTTACGCCTAACAATATCATACAATACATTATGGATCTTTGACTAATTATGGGTTTCAGAGTATGCCTGTAGATGATATCTGTCAAACATTTGCCACAAACGAGCAAGCGTTGTCCTGAAACAATATCTAGCTCCTACCTATCTGACCTCAATTCAAGCAATGGAATATTATTATGTGAATGCTGCTGCTGCTAGTCACATAACGAACTTCATAGTTGTACACACCCTATCAGCATAGATTATAGTTAAAAGACTTAATGCCACTTATGAGGAAGTATAATTAATGTAACTGGCCAAACTTATCTACATCAGAATGATCAAGAAGTGTTCTTTCCAAACTCTAGTTCTGCAGTTTATGAAGTGTAGTTCTGCAGTTTATGAAGTATATATTGCCACCGAAGGGTCCTTGTTTTGCTTTTTCATGCCACAGTCTGTCACATATTGGTAGGATGAATTTGAAAAAGGTAGTGGCAGTGTAAAATGCAGGAGCAAACTCCTTTTGCTGCGCAGCTTTGTGGCTTTGATAGCTCCACATGATCATCCTTGCGTTCTCAGAAACTTCGGTATGCATGTGGAGCTGTCCTGTCTTGCTTTGCAGTCATATCATGAAAGTTTTGCATAAACTGATGAAACGCTGGCCTACATTCTTTGAATGAGTGAGCCGCATGGTGTGACCTCATGACAGATCCTAAGTAACCTTTTTGTTACTGCAAAATATGCCCAGGCAGTGCTTCCATACTAAATTTTGTCAGGTTATTTTCAGGTTCCACGATTAGGATTACTAAGATTGTTTCTCTTCGCATGACTGTCGATTCTAGAAAAAGATAGAGAAAATATAATATGTGAATAAGATGTTTCTGACCTGGAGCACAAAATAAGATGTGTATCAAGAACTTGTTCTCCTTTCTTGAAAAATTATCGATAAACCAGGGAGGCGGCGGCCGAGGGCGGGCGGAGGCGGCGGGCCGAGGCGACGGGCGTGAGGCGGTGGACGGTAGCCGAGGAGGTGGTGACGTCGAGGAGGCGTCGGGCGGCGGGCGGCGCGGGAGGCGCCGGCGGAGGAGTCGAGCGGCGGCGGCCGCGGGGCGGGGCAGTCGGGAGGCGTCGGCGGCGGGCGGCCACGGGAGGCGTCGGGCGGCGGGCGTCGGGCGGCGGCCGGCGCGGGGTCGGCGGCGCGGGCGGCGGCGGCGGCGGGCGCGCTAGGGCGGCGGCGGGCGGGTAAGGCGCGGGGGCGGGCGGGCGGCGGGCGCGGCGGCGCGGCGCGGCGGCGGGCGCGGCGCGCGGTGTGTGGGCGCGGCGGGCGGGCGGCGGCGGGCGCGGGGGCGGGTGTTGCGTGTGAGCGCGCCGCAGGAAACTATTAAAGCATTGTTTGTATTGTTTGCCGAGTGCCCCGATCGGGCACTCGGCAAACCCTCCTTGCCGAGTGCCCCGATCGGGCACTCGGCAAACCCCTCATCTTTGCCGAGTGCCTCCCACAATGCACTCGGCAAAGATTTTTTTTTAATAAAACTTCATTTCCTCTCTTTTTTTCATAGCGTGTTTTACAAATTTGTTCGAGTGTACTTCGAAAATGCCTTGTCAAATTCACTCAACAATGCATATTCGATGCTTCTACGAATATTAGACCATTATTTCATGCGTTATAGCTCAAATTCAATTTATATCAAGTAAAATTCTATAATTGCGTTGCAGTTTAAAAATTAAAATTATCAAATGGATCCGAAAAATTACCAAAATTTCACATGAAACAATCTCTGTTGTCTATTGCTGCATACAAAAGTTTTGTAGTCAAACCACAATTCGACCGTCACTTTGACTCCAAATCTTACCGGATCCGTCTCAACTCTACGCTTCTTCTTCAGAATTGCTTTAGTTTGTAAACATCGTACGTGACAACTTATGCGAAATCTTATCAATTTTTTACCACAACCTCCACGTATAATATCATGACATCTTGACAAATCTCATGATTTTCAGACTTCGTTTTCTTTTTAAAATTTAAAATCATTCGACCACACGTTTGTGGTCGTGTTTCTGAACAAGATGTTCAAGTTCCTTTTATTTAATGTAAGGCCTCAAACCGGGTGAATAACATGAATATCATTTTCTACTCATTTTTCCTATTATTTGAATCACTTGCAGTTCAAATTTGACTTGATTCAAAAAATTGCTTGAAATGCAATTAATTAATTAAATATACCAAACAAATACAAAAATATACCAAATTTTAACATGGAGTACCATATTTTGTATGTGGAGAGTAGAAAAAGTTTGAAGGGTAGGAGAGGAAAATGTTTTTATTTCTTTGCCGAGTGCCGCAAACAAAACACTCGGCAAAGAGCTCTTTGCCGAGTGTCAGCTCCAGACACTCGGCAAAGGTCTAACGACGGCGGCTAACATCTAACGGACGGCGGTTGGTGCCGAGTGTTTTATTTTTACCGAGTGTTTTCTTGTTAGCACTCGGCAAATAGCTCCTATATGCCGAGTGTCTAATCCTCAGCACTCGGTAAAGATTTTTGGCGAGTGTTTTATTTTCGTCGAGTGTCTCCATTAAGGCACTTGGCAAAGCTGTTGTTTACTGAGTGCCCGATGAATTGCACTCGGTAAAATTTCGGACACTCGGTATATAGGAGCTTTTCGGTAGTGACAAGATTAGATATCTACGTTGTCGCTGGACAGGCTTACATAACTATCATCTATCGCGCGTTGTTGCCTCTCCCGCGCCCAACCCGAACTATCCCGCAGCGCCACGTGGACTAACTTGCCACGTCACTCCTCCATCAAGCGCAACACGTCATCTACTTCCGGGCAGCTCCCGATGATATCGAACAACACGTCCTGCGCCACCTCATCCACGCCGCTCAGCACCTCGGGAGGTATCACCGCCGCCTCGTCCTTCTCGGGGCCGCCGTACCCCTGCAGGCAGCTGTAGTACAGCTTCATGAGCTCGTTGATCGGGCTCCGGCTCTCCTCCGCGACGACGCCGGCCGCGAGCTCGGGCAGCACCACGGCCAGCGCCCCGCTCCCGCCGCTTGGCCGGTGGCACTTCCCGCCCGGGCTGCCGCTGCTGCCGGTTCTACGGAACTCACGCTTGCGCTTGTCCTGCCCGCCGCGCACCACCTCCTCCAGGCCGTCTCTGTCCCTATCCTCCCCCTCCTCCTCGTCGTCATCGTCGTCGAGCGGCGTGATCTGCAGCGAGCTCTTGAGCCGACGGCTCAGCGCCTCCTCCTGCCGGAGCACCTTGGACCACGTCTCGGACTCTTTGGCGCTCATCTTCTGCTGCAGCCGCTTGGACTGCCACACGAGCTTGCGCATCTGGTCGAAGCGCGGGCTCATGTGCTTGATCACGGCGCTGAGCAGGGAGATCTTCCACGCCTTCTTGAGGTCGTGCGGCTTCCGGTACGGCGGCACGCCCAGGTGGGCCTGCATCTCGCCCTGCGTGCCCCACCAGGACTCCTGCCCCGTCGGCCACCACGGCGGCGCCAGGCCGCGCTCCAGCGGGAAGCTGCGCTGCGGCGGCTCGCAGTGCTGGATGAGCGCCGAGAGCACGGAGCCCAGCGTGCCGTCTTGGATGTCCTGGAGCCGGTCAAGGCAGGATGCCAGGCCCAGCACGCTCTCGCCGGCGGGCTCGACCAGGGCCATCGGACCAGCGCGGTCGAAGCTGACGTTGTCCTTCCACCAGCCGAGGAGGCTGTCGGAGGAGCCGGACATGGGCTCGCCGGCCTCGTCGATGACGCCGTACACGAACCCGCGCGCGTTGCAGGTCTCCATCATCTTGAGCATGTGCCGGAGGACGCCGTCCTGCGCGCGGAGCATCGCCTTGTGGCGGCACCGCACCTCGGGTGGATCCTTCTGACCCTCGCCCCCCGACAACGACGACAGCCCGGCCGGCGCCGCCACGACCCTGGCGCCACCGCGGCCCTCGAGCTTCATGAGCAGCATCTTGTCCTTGCACATGCGCTTCTTGAGGTCGGAGATCTCGATGGAGTCGGAGCCAGACTCGGAGTCGCTGAGCTCCTCCTGCTCCAGCCCCTCGAGGCCGCCAAGGACAGCTCCTCCGCCACCGCCATGCGCGTCCTCGTGCCCCATGGCCGACTCAGGAAAAGGATGCCTCCTATCGTGAATGCCTTGATCCATACACTCTTGAACGTGCGTATCCTGATTGATTTGCAAACCCGTGGATTAATAATTGACGAACGATCTATGACGAGCGAATGGTTGCACCGGCGAGGGGTTTATATACGCGATCGACGCAGCTGAGAAGAATTCAGACTTCAGAGGCCAGCCGGGGAGGCAGGCAGGTGATGTCGTGGCATGGCTGCGGCCGGGCCCGTGAGTGTGGCCAAAGGTCGTCTCGGGAATTGAGCGCGCGCGCTGCTCCTCGATCGACCGGCATGCCTCCATGGAACGCACATGGGTTGGACTTGGATCAAGAAAATGTACACCAAACCAAATGTTTCTGTTCCGGCCGAGAAAACAAACGCCAGGCTAAGTTTTAGCCATACCACCAAATCCTAGCGTCTCACTTGTTTGTGTGTATGGTTTCGCGCGTTCATGTGGATGTGGTAGTGACAGGCAGGCATGCAGTTTACTCAGCAGTCGTAGCCAAGCGATAAACTACGCCCAAAAAAAAAAAAAAAAAAACTACTCAGGTAGTCCTCTTTCAAAGCATAGGGGGGCACTTCTTATTGTATTGCATTTGTGATTACAGTCGAGTTTCTAACATTTCGATATACTCCGAAATTTGTGTGCCGCCTTAGGCGCCATTTCCATCTCCATCTCTGGCGAAGCCGAGCGACGGAAATGTATAAGCATAGGCGGTCCTACGATTTTTTTCTCCCAACAGCCGTGCAAACGGATGTGTGTAGCTCTTTCTTTACTAGCAGATATTAGTAGGCGATCTCATCATACACTCCAGCTTCATAAGTAAATTGAAATGGGTTATATGGGCACTGTTATTTTCAGCTTCTGGCTTTCGGCTTATGTTACAGTAATTAACTTTCAAATAGATTATCTTTTTAAGGCGAAGTCTATAAGTTGATTGTAGTAAACACTATACCGATTTCAGCTATACTGGCCAAAACCACACAGAACTGTTTCTCTTCGTACTCTCTTCCACGAATAATCATAATTTAAAAACTATAAGTCATAAGCCACAGCCGAAAAGAACGAGCCCATAATCTTGCAACTCTTCGGAGGGGCATGCATGCACGTGCAAATAGGGGTGAAATGTGGACACGAATTATTCATATTATCCGATTACCGTATTCGATAGGATGCGAATATGGTATAAATTTTTTCATCCGATGAACAATTTTTATCCTATTCATATTCGAATTCGAATTCGCATAAAAAATATGGATGCGAATATGGTATGGACTTTTATCATCCAAAATGTTATTTTATCCAGACTATCCGTATCCGTATTCGTATTCAACGAAGCAATATGCATATTTTATTATAATATGACTAATTAGTTGGATAAGTTTTTTAATTGAATGTGAATTCGTGTTTCTTTAGGTGAATTAAATAAACTAGAATAATTAAACATGATTGTATGATGATAAAATGTCATTAATGTCTTCATATTACATAAGTTATAAGGATATTTGGATCTGATCGAATTAAGTAAATATTCGATTCGAATTCTTATTGGCATTTGTCTAGTCCATATTCGTATTCGACGCTTGTTCGATTTGTATTTAAATTCAAAAAAAATATGAAAACGAATATAGTTTAAACACTATTCAATCCGGATTCGACCAGTTTTCACCCCTACACACAAACGTATCTTTAGCTACTAGCTAGACATAGTGTGCGTACGTGTAATGTGTAGAGTTCGGTTTGACGTGGATGAATTCATGACTAGAGGTGGAAAACGGTAACATATAATTTGTTTTATCCGATATTCGTATCCGAGAAAACGCAAATATAGTAAGCAAAATCTGTATTCGAAAATGTTCATATTCGTATTCGAGAATATTCGTATCTGTATTTGAGAATATTCGTATTCGCATTCGTATTCGAGAATATTCGTATCCGTATTCGAGACTATTCGATTCATATTCGATCTGTTTCTAGAACCTATGAAAAATCCGTACAAATTTTATGATGCAAAATTTGAATTTAGGTGGTTTAAAACCGGTAACTGGTCAAAAACCGATGAAAATTCGGTAGAACCGCTAGGAATCCGTTTTATCCGATATTCGTATCCGAGAAAATTCGTATTCAAAAATATTCGTGTTCGTATTCGAGAATATTCGTATCCGTATTTGAGAATATTCGAATTCGTATTCATATTCGTTTTAAAAATATGGATTCGTATTCATATTTGAGACTATTCGATCGTATCCGATCCGTTTCCACCCCTATTCATGACATTTGTGCACGGTCATGCATGCAGCTGATGCATGTTGGTGGGGCTGCGGCGTAAGGGGCGTTAGAATTTGTTTTTGCTGTTTTTTATTCTGATTTATAGTTTTTGATAAAAATAAAGCAGATTTGAGACCGTTGGATTAGAGATCCAACGACCCCTTTTTTGAAGGAGGGGGAGATTTTTTTGGAGGAGGTGGGGGGAGAATTCATGGCCGTTGGATCTCTAATCCAATGGTTACAAATCTAGATGATAGTTAGGAAGAAAACATCCAGGTGATGTTTATCAACACCCCAAAATAAATAGTAGTGGCTGAAAATAGTGTCTTTTAGAAGGAGAGTGCGAGCATAGAAAAAGCGAGGAAAGATATGTGTGTGTGACGAGAGCGAGAGGAGTAGAGTGCATGATGCACCCGTAACCTTCTACCTTATTCCCGGAGCAAGATGGTAGCGAGAGAAGTGGAGAAGACGCTTCGAGAAACTGGATGTTTGTATTGGTTTTTCTAAGCAAAATCCAATATGCAATTGTGGACCTAAGAATTTCAAGATAGATATTCGAAGTTAAAAAATATTGTTCAACAGAAAATATAAAGATCCACAATAGCGAAAATTAATATGCATTGGCAAGAGAATGGTTTCCTATCCTAATTGGACTCCAAGATGGTCAGTCGATCTCCAAGAGATAGTTTTGAAAATTTTGGAAATGCAGCCAAAGTTTTCAAATTTTATAAAATTTATGAAATTTGAAATGTGACCCAAATTCGGGCTGTTAAACATACCCATTTCAAACAATAGAAAAATGAAGACACAAACATGTGTGCGCGCGCGCTCTTATATGCTACAAACATCTGAGTCTAGAATTCCGTAGCGTGGTCAAACGACTTGGAACTTTGTGCAAGACTTCCATATACATGTGTACATGGAGAGTTCGACGCAAGAAATTGGTCTATGCAAGAAATTCGATACTTATTTCGCTTTTTTTTCGTCCTCTTATGAAAGATGTGTTGTGCAACTCGTGCCCACTTAGAGTTGCCACTAGGCAGAATATGAGTAATTCAAATCTATACTCAATTTTATCTATACTCATTTAAAGTGATATTACATATACTCAAATAAAAAAGAGTATACCCAATAGGTTTGGGTAACTCAGTGAGACTAAAAAGAGTATACTCAACCTCACGTTCACACCATAAAAATTTTACGAAATCGACTAAAATTTGTTAGAAATGACTCTATGTATATGGAGCTACTATGTGTAAATTGGCGGGCACGTGTGGCTCCCATATGTTTTTATAGGAAGGTATAACTGAGTATAGGTAGTCCAACCCATCGATAGTCCAAGTGCACTCTCAACCCTAGGTTTGAATAGGTATGAGCAAAAATAGGTAAGTGGTTATTACCTTCTCCATACCCAAATCTAAATGAGTATTTTATTTCTTACTTATACCCTACCCAATAGTGTGGGTATGAGTTTAAATAAGAGTAATGGATACTCAGTGGCAGCGCTATGTCCACGTATATGTAGCTTGAGTCGGTGTATGTGACACTTCACTGGCTCACTGCTACGAAACGAGATGGTATGGACGACAATTTGGGCAGGTTTGCTTGAGCTCGATCCACTGTCTGCTCGTCTCCACCCTCCAGATGTCTAATGTTGGGCATGATGTTAATCCTTGGACTATTGGAGACACCTGCACCCGTGGATATAGGTAATTGCCAAGTAGGGGCGGACCTACAATAATTCATGGATATTCAGCTGAATACCTAAAATTTTTAGCAAAAAATCCACTGTGTACATGGTATAATATGTATGTATACTAGTAATTAGGCTAAATTTGTTCTATTTCCCTCTCTTGGGCCCAACTTGGTGCCGGACCATGGCCCAGGTGGCCAGGCTGAGTGGTCGCTTGGCCCAGTGGCCAGCCCATGGTAGAAACTCTAGTCCTAACTCTAGGGCTCACTACTCACTCAACATCTCAGCCTCTCGTCCCAAGTCTCTCCTCTCAGACCTCTCTGGCTCTCTCCATGTCCATGGCGTCACAGGTTCGTTCTCCCTCCGAGTGATTGCTGAGCTACAGCACCAGTGGATTCCAACGAGGGCAGCCTCCATCCATGCGGCCAAGGTCGAGTGCCACCAGAGTAAAAGCATCCATCCATTCCATCCCTCTTTGTCTCCGAGCTTCTTGGTTCTTTGTTCCCCTCCCCCACCCCGCCGCCCGCATATGTCCACATCTTCTTGGCCATGGATGCCTGCGGCTCTCTCTGATATTTTTGTATATCTAATTATTTTGGTTTTGTTTGCAGGAATTTGGGGGTAATGAGTTCAACAAAGCTAGCTTTCAATTTTGGGTATGAACTTTCCTACAATTTTCTCTAATATTATTCTTCTCACCGATTGCTACTACCTGGAAGCATATTTAGATGGTCCTTACTATCAATTCCCTCCAATTTGTTTGGAAGGCTATCTGATTTTCTCCAGCGAACTTGAACTTCCACTTTAATTTTGGTGCTATCTGAGGTTAACCGCTTGAGTAATTTGTTGGACGTAAATATGCTCTTTTCCTTTTCATTTCTCAACGTTTTTTGTATAGATTTCCTGTGGGTTTTGTTAGTACCACTGTCAACTTCATCATCCTAATCTAAGCTTTTCGAAGTCGGCACTCATCCTTTTTTTTTTTTGAGCTACTTGACTTTGGTGCTCCAAAGTTGCTGTCCATCTATCGCATTCAGGCACAGGGCATATCAAAATCAAGAGTTCCTTATTTTTATTTAGTGCTCATTGATTCGGCTTAGGATCCAAATAGTGGTTAGTGCTGAAAGGTATGCAGCTTTCAGTGACGGAACGACGACGACTATAGCCATTTCACTGCATCCACCAAATATAACATGATAAAGTGGCATTGTGGTTGAAAGTTCTTGTCATACACTGCTGCTGCTGGTAGCCTGCGAGTCGTGCCCAGTGCACAAATCAAACCAACCACACGTTGAACGAAATTAGCCGCCTCGGTGGGAGCAGTGTGCCACCACGCGCAGACGCAACGTATCAAGCCGGCCCGTCGGCCTGGTTGTCCGGCACCGGCGCCGGCTTGACGAAGCGCTTCCAGTACCAGTGCCGCGCCCACACAGCGCCCATGGACTCGATGGGCACGCCCTTCGTCTCCGGCAGGAACGCGGCCACGAACGCCGTCATGACGACCACCCATCCGGCGTAGTAGGCGAACGTGCCGTACTTGAACCGGCACAGCATCTCCAGGAACGACTGCGACTGCGCGAACGTGAGTGCCCCCGAGATGGCCCCACTCATGCCCAGCGCCGCCGACCTCACCTCAAGCGGGAAGATCTCGCTGGTGATCACCCACGAGAGCGGGCCCCACGACACGCCGAACCCCGCCGTGTACACGCACACAAGCGCCACCACCGCCACCGCGTACCCCCGTGCCATCGCCTTCCCGCCGTTGGTTCCCAGCTGCGCGCCAAAGATCCACGCCATGGCAACCTGGGAGAGGATCAGGACGACGCCGCCCAGAAAGAAGAGGGAGCGGCGGCCGTACCGGTCGACGGCGAGCGCGGCGATCGCGATGGATGCCAGGCTGACGATGTCGGTGATGATGGAGCCCAGGATGGCCTTCTGGCTCGTGAACCCGACGGTGTAGAAGAGGAGAGGCGTGAAGATGGATACCACGATCATGCCTGTCAGCTCGAAGAACACCGTCATGGCCACGGCCATAACCAGGTGCGGCCGGTACTCTCGGCGGCCGAGGCGCCGGAACGCGCCAGACTCGTACCTCCTGTCCTCCTCCGCGGCTTGGATGATGTCCTTGAGCTCGGCGTTGATGTCAGCAGCCGGCCCACGGATGCGCCGCAGCGAGGCGCTGGCCTCGTCGAGCTTCCCGCGCAGCACCAGGCTGTTGGGTGTGTCCGGGATGAACGCCGCGCCCACGACGATGATGACAGCCGGGACGATGCCGACGCCGAGCGAGAGGCGCCAGCCCCACCTCGGGATGGTGTTGGCGCCGTAGTTGATCAGGTCGGCCATGAACATGCCCACGTTGAGGAAGAAGTGGAATGTGCTCGTGAACGCCCCGCGCCACCGCGCCGGCGCTATCTCCGCCAGGTACACCGGTGCAGACTGCAACAAACGAAACGCAAGAACACACACCCATTATATTGCACGCCCTGTACTAACGACTAAACTGTAAGTTCGCATTGGCTGATAAACCACCAAACTGGTGAAGCCGACAGCGATGCCGAGGAGGATGCGGCCGATGATGAGCATGTATATGTTGACGGCGGTGAGGTTGAGGAGGGAGCCGGCGAAAAACAGCAAGCCACCAATGAGCATGGAGTTCTTCCGGCCCAACGTCCTGGTTACATGGCCGGCGACCAGGCTGGCGAGCACGCCGGCGAGGTAGAACGAGGATACGAAGGTGTTGAGCACCTGACTGTCGAAGATGCAATACGCGTCCTGCTGCGCATTGGACATCTTCCGTAGGATCTCCGGGAAGAAGGCCTGCAGGAACGACTCCATCTGCGTCAACCCACCTGAAATTAACCGGAAGCGATTTGAACAAGATTTGATCATCAAATGACCAAATTGTAGTTTTATCACGATCAATGATCATATTGATTTCATCACATTATATCACATTGATCAGACATGTATGTGTAGCTTCTGAGTGATTCAAATTGCTAAACCTGCACTTACTATTAGGAATAGTCTCACATTAGTTGTGGGAAAGAAAAAAAACATAACTTATAAGTGTACGGAAGACCTCACTCATTGGACTAGTCTTTTAGAAGAAGAAAGCCAAATACTACTTGTAAAGCTGTTGCTTTATGGCTTGCATGTGACAGCCTGAGTACTTAGTTGCGTTCAGCCCGTTTGGACATAGGGCCTGGAGAGTAAACCTAGTTGGAGCTAGGCATGCAGCTAGAATCCGATCTAATAATTGGTATCAAAACTCAGGCGTCTAACATCTTCTTGAACTTCATAGTTACGAAAGTACACAACAGATGTGTGAGGGGGAGAATATTGAAAATAATCCCATATCGGTTGTGTAAAGAAAAGAATACAACTTATAAGTGTGGCGGAGACCTCATCCATTGGACTAGTCTTTGGAGGAAGGCCAATACCACTTATAAGGCTATTGCTTTAGGGCTTGCATGTGGCAACCCATGGGTTTAGTTGTGTTCAGTCTGTTTGGATCTAAGGCCTGAGAAGTAAACCCAGTTGGACATAGGCATACGACCAGAATCCGATATAACAATTAGTATTAGAACCCATGCGTCTAACATCTTCTTGAACTTCATGGTTGCAGAAGTACACAACTGATGTGTGAGGAAAAAAATATTAGGAATAGTGCCCACATTGGTTGTGAGAAAAAAGTATAACTTATAAGTGTGAAGGAGACCTCACATATTGAACTAGTCTTTTGAGGAGAGAATGCTCAATACCATTTATAAGGTTGTTGGTTTAGGGCTTTCATGCAGCATACCGTGGGCTTAGTTGTATTCAACCCATTTGAACTGGTGGCCTGGGAGTAAACTCGGTTAAACCTAGCCATACGGCCAGAGTCCGATTTAACACTTAGAGCTATGAACAAAAAAAATTGCTACTACCTTAATTAGTATACTAGATTACACTTAGGGCCATAACTGATATATTCGAGGCCTGTCTAAATTTAGAATTAGACCCTACACTTTTACAAAACTAATTATCAAAATAAAAAACATTTTTCATTTATCTTTATATTTTGTTACAATTTTGCCTTACAATGCAAAGGATTACGTCCCGCTAAAAAGCAAGTCTTTAAACTAGAGCATCATTCTAGTAGTATTCCTTTAAAAACTTCAATTATCTTCATAATTAGTCTTCCCAGATTAAACATCAATTTCAGGTGCTACCGTAAGTCTTTCCATTTCATTAAGTTACTCATGAGCCATTACAGTACGCAAGTAGGAATTCAACAACTTCAATTATAAAACTCCTTTTTTTTCATGCAACAATCACCGGAATAGACAACAGAATTCAGTATGCAACAATTGCATAAGAGAAATAATCTAGCTGTCTCAAAAACTTTAAAATATCAACAGGGCCCATGTGTTTCTTAGAAATGAATTTGTATGGTTAAAATTTAGCAGAAGAAAATGAAGATAGAGGGAGAGCTAGAATGGAGAAGTGGACGTGAATCAGTGGAAATTTGCATGAAGAAGTGAATAACGGCTGCTCACTTAGTAGTTATTAATTTTAATAATACCAAGAATAAGCAGTAGTAATTAAGGTTAGATAAAAAATGGGCCCCTTCATTTTGGGGGCCCTGTGCAGTGATCATGCTGCACATGCCCTATATACGGGCCTGATTATACTGAACTACTGAAGGTGCTTTATTTCATAATATGGTGTACTTTTCTATGAAAGAATATGTATTGTTAGAGTTTGTAATTTTGTTTTCAGTTTAAAAGTTGTAGTCGTGTACGACTTGGTGGTCATATATGAGTTTGATCGTGGTCGTATAAGAGTTCGTTTCATAGTTATAGCCGAGTTAGAATCATAGTCGTAGTCAAGTACGACTATATGTCCGAGTCGTAGTCGAGTCTGTCCTGTGGTCGAAGAGCAGGGTATAAAAGGGCAGGCCATTATACCAAGAGGAGCAGCGAGATCACCAAGTCGACGAGGTGTAGTCGCAGAGGGGTGTCCAGAAGAGGGCGACCTGTGTGGTCGCAGGAGCACCGAGTGGAGGCGATGCAGTCGTAGAGGAGGTGCAGAGCATGGAGCGACCGACGTGGTCGTAGACGGCCGGTGTGACCGCAAAGCTTGGAGCGACCGGCGTGGTCGTAGGCGATCGGCCTGGGCGACCGACATGGTCATAGGGGATCGGTGTGGATGGCCAGTGTGGTCGGAGGCGGTCGGTGCGATCGCAGTGGAGGCGACCGGTGTGGTCGCAGGCGGTCCGTGAGATCGCAGGGGCGGCAGACGTGGTTGTAAAGGAGTTACGACCACGACGACAGAGCAGAGGATCGTTGACGTGGTCGTAAAGGATTTACGACCATGCCGACCGGGCGGAGGGCGTCTGCAGGAGCAGTAGATCTGGTCGTAAAGGAGTTACGACCAGGGTGACGAGTGGAGGTGCCCGCTGGAGCAGAAGCTGTGGTCGTAGGGAGTTACGACCACAGTCACAGAGCCGAGGACGACGACGAGAACGGAAGTGCTCGCAGATGCTGGAAACGTTGTCGTAAAGGAGTTACGCCTACGGTCTCATAGGAAGGCGTGGGCGTAAGGGTACGACCACAGCGAGCGGTCGACAAAATCACTGCATGATCGTAAGGCGTTACGACTACGGTGATTGACCATTGTCAAAGGAGGTGCAGCAAGCGAGAGTGAACGTGGTCGTAACTTCAGCTGAATTTTACGACTACGTGGTTGGAACAGCGAGGCATGATCGGAGAGATCACAACGTGGTCGGAGAACCAACAGAGCGGTCGTAGCGACACAAGGTATGGTCGTAGCCACTACTCGTACGGCTGCAGGAGGTGGTTGTAGCAGCTATAAGATGGCAGTAAAATCCTAAGAGCAATCGGTAAGACTGTAACATGCATAAATCATAAATTTTGGAGATCAGGTGCAGATGTGGCTGTTTTCTTCGGACCTGTCATTGCAGTAAAGAAACAGTTTGGAGTTATCGTTCATCGTTGAAACGGCTGTAGTTGCGACTTGCGAGCTATCAAGGTTTTGACTTGTGAGAAATGGACATGTTTGTTTAGTGTGAAATAATGACAGTTGCATATATAATTTGTATATTCCACATCGGCGCCTTGTCGCTGTATATAATGCCTGCCTCGTCTGGACACTGTACAGTTGACTAAGGACAAAGGAGATGTCAATTTTATTTTTTTTCCTAGTGGAAATTTCAAAATGTAAACAAAATATCTTTGCGTTTTCCAGACATAAGAGATACACCTCTGGATTTTATGTTTTTTTAAAGAATTTGTGCGCATACTGGACATAAGAGATACACCAGACAACTGGACAAGGTCACAAGGCAGAGTGCTTCCATACTTATACAACGTGATGCATCCCGACTAGTCGACATTTGCAGGAGTTGGCTCTCAGAAACCATGTCAATTTATCAAAATTTAACATATGAACGCAGCAAATGAATCATCGGCCAGGCTAGGCAAGAAAACGGAGAAGGGAAAGAACGAACGAACGAAAGAACGAGCGAGAGTGATAAATCTTATGTTCTTGAAGAAGGAAGAATCCATGCGTTTTGTATGTATCACTGGAGCACAGGATCAAGGCATATTCAGAGCATGACATAAACTGACCTGTAATACTGATGTCGTACCCAAGTATTAGCCCGCCGGAGGCCGCCGTGAGGCAGCTCATCACAACCGTGAATGTTATCTTGCCGCCGCCGTACCAGCCGCCCGCGGCGCCGACGGCGAGTGCTCCCCCTCCAGTCATCTTCCTCTCGCAGGGAGAGAGCTCAAGTCTGACTTAGAAGCTAGCAGTGTCCTCTAAGGGCAGACACAACTGAGCGCAGGTCTACGCTGGATGATAAGCGCTATACTAATAGTGGCATAGAGAGATGCATCAATGCTTTTTTTTAGAAATAGATACCCGTGTGGTCCAGTGAGAGTAGCTAGGCTAGCAATTCGGTTTTCTCCTCTTCGATGCAGCAGCCGACTTCACAACTAGTCAACATACAACGGAGGATCGAATATCTAACGAACAGGATGGATCGCTGGAATGAGCTCCTGACTTCCTGCCTTGCTGGTGTTCAAAGCGTGGGAAACTTGAGTGTGCCAACTCTTAAGCTCCGGTTGATATTACGGTAATAATCTTGTTGAGTCGTTTTTTCACATATTTAAGTTTGGCTAACTACTTTTTAATAATCAACGTGCGACCGAATATATCGTTGCGTTCCAAAACATATTAAATAAAATGTGGAGAGGGTAACTATTGGATAACAAAAAAAATAAGAACTTTAATCTTATTTACCAAATAGATTGATTGAGTTTTTAGATTTTGCTTTCCTGCGGCTTAAAAAATAAGCACAACACAGCAAAGCATCCGCAAACTGAGCCTTCGTCCCTTGCCCTGTTTGGCTCCGCAGCACGAGGAGCGCGAAAACACACTGCCATGGCTGCCTCCTCTGGTTCCTCCGTTTGGAGCTAGGAAAAAGATGGCGTGACGCCAACATATGAACTCCACACAAAATAAATTGATAATTAGTTAGTAGTTAATTAGTGGTTTATATTAGTATGACATGTGGACCCGAGATCATTAGGAAATTTAATTAGACTCGAGTTTTAGTTTTGAGTGCGGACCTTGACCCCACTTGTGAGCCATCGAGTAATATCCCTTAGCGAAATATTGGAAAAGAAATTAAAAATCACAGTCAGGATTTTTCTATTTCCAGGAATTTCCTCTTGGGTCAAACTTTGGAGAGCCTGTTATCACTTGTTTTAAATTCAAATGACTTGATTATTATTTCTAACTTCGACATCTTTCCATAAACACCAAAATAATAATTTTTGGAGTTTATAGATTTTATTTGGATTTGTATTGAATGTGGATGTTTACTGTTATAAAATCTAATGCTTCGGACGCCCCCATCGGTGCCAATAAAAAACCAATGCTATCCACTGTTGAGCAAGGTAAATCCTTATAATTGATCATGTTGAACCTAGTTTTCAAATACAATTACTTTACTTTTAAATTACAAATTGCATGCTTATTATTATTATTATTCAAATTAAAGGTTATGTTAAATGTTGATTACTTAGTTACATCGTACAATTGCTGCTTACTAGTCTCCTTCCTTGACTGTTGATATTCTCTTTGCCATGTCGCCCTAGGTTGCTTACAATAGTAATAACTTCACCATTGGTTAAACCTTACTAAACTATGATTGTGCTTAGAAATACTTTACTGATAAAATTGAACACAACCTGAACCTTGCTAACTGAAACTTGGAATATGATAATAGGAATAGAACGTGGGTTACCACTGGAGACAGGGAATATTTTATAAAATGGTGGAGACTCAGGCGAGTGGTTGGTATGAGACCGGTACAAAAATTTCACATATTGAATAAAGTGGTTATGAAGAGATTGCGCACATTGAATGAAATGGCTGTGCAGGAATTGCATGAGATCTGGGTTTGTGGTTGTCTTGCCTAAGTCGATTAAGAACCAAATCTTGTGCCGCTCTTTTTTACACCCATATGGGATTGACCTAGCCAACTAATTTGCTTAGTTTCAGTGTGGACTCCTGCGCAATGGTTTCATATGTGGATTTCTGTTGTGATTATGTTGGGAGTGGCCTATAACGGTCACCGCCCCATGTGAATTTATTTAAGTGAAAGGCGAGCGACTCCTAAACAACGGTGGTCTCTCAGCGCTGAGAAGTTATGCCTCTAGAGTGGGGGAAAAGCATCGGAATTAAGCATTGTAAATGCCTTGTTATGATTTTCTCAGTGCATGCCCGCGGAAGCGTGTAATGGCCGACATTATGAGTTAACCATATCTTGTGGATAAAAATGTATAACCTCTCTATAGTTAAAAATCTATTCAAATAGCGGTGTCGCTGGACATGGACAAAGTATAGAAATGCCACACTTGTATAGTTTTCACAAAATAGCTATTGGTTAATGATAGTTATGGATATAGTATTCTAGTAGTAAAGTGAAATTCATTTGGTGATCATGGAAATGTAGTATCTTGGTATGGAAATCTTGTATCTTGGTATGGATATGGACAATGAAAGCAAAGTAATTTCGCTCTCATGATAAACTTGACTTAAACTAGACATTTGGTCTTAGTTAAAAATAGTTAGGCCATAGGTTTGAAAACTAGCTACACTATGATATTTGATAAATTAGCTTTAGATTAAAAGAAATATAATACCTTCCCTTGATTAAGCCTTGTATGTAGATATATATATGCATACACTTGCATTCTGATATAAAGACTTGCTAAGTACTTTTGTACTCACTGTTGCTCAACTATATGAATTCAGCGCTCAAGGAATAATTTGCCGGTGAACAATTGTCATCATATATCAAAGGTCGAAGACAATGCCGAGTACTAGGTCGCGTATCCTAGTCGATTACTTGTGGGCATATCCTGAGGAACTCCACTACTATGTATCTTTTCTGCTGGAAGACTTCATTCGTATTTGGCCTCCCTAGCCTATGATGTGGACCTTGGCCATCTGGCCCGTTTACACTTATTTACTACTATACCTGTTTATTTATGAATAGATGTGATATTCGCTATTGTTGTAGTGTGTGATCTAGCTACTGATCCAGGGACTAGCTCAGAATATACAGAAGATTCAGATTGCCAAATCTGAGTCGCTACAGACCAAAACTTGAACCACATAGTGCACACACCCAACACACATCGCCGGAAATAGGGGAGCGGTCTAACCGTGGCATCCATGCTGGTCAAACTATCGGGACCTAACCGGTAAGACCACCAACCCAAGATCGGTCATACTGTCGCATCCCCGAGCATGACACTCAAAAATATGCTCTCTGAAAAATAGCTACTGTCAACTATAATTCGATCATACTACAACCCTAGTCCAACAACCATTCAAGCACTACTGCAATCGACCAGTTAGGCCACGATTCCCATGCCGATCTAACCATCGCTTCCTAGCCAGTCTGACTACCACTTCCTAGTTGGTCTAGTCGCCAACCCTAGGCTTGTTAGACCGCTCTTGGCCAGTATGACCATGATCTAATGTCGGTACGCCAACCCTATGCTTGTTAGACCGCACTTGGCCAGTATGACCATGACTCTAATGTCAATCATATCGCCAACAACAGAAAGCAACTAGAAAGATTGTAAACTCTGAAAACAAAATTCAAACTCCGCAAACTCTCTGAACCAAAAGTCAATTACTCATCACTAATATGGGGTGACCTTCACATGGTCTCACAACAAGATTCTTGTGCTCAAGTTCACTAATTTGAAGAAATTCAAATCTACTTCTCATGAATACCCAAAATGCTAAAATCCAAATTAGTTCTTGCTTGAGGAGTTTCTAATCAAGAGGATGACCTAGATATACTCCTACAAGTTATAGCAAGCTAATCTAGGTATAGATTTAAGATGAACTATTTCGAGTCTTGCTATATGAGTGATCTAGATGGGTGAAAATTGATTGGTAGACTTATCTTCTATCTCTTACTCATCATGGATCACATCAAGATCAAGAAGTGAGAACTAAACACTGAAAACTAAACCAAATCAAGATTTCAATACTTATGCAAAGAAAAGAAAAACTTGGACGAATTTGAATATGTATTGATACCTGGAGATGAATGTTTACGGCCACTCCTAGCAAAACAAAAATTCTAATGATGACAAAAAGCTCAAACTAAAGAGCCACAACTCATCTATGAAAGGTTCTATCTAAGAACACTAACCTCCTTAAGTTGGCTTAGCACAAGCTCTCCAAAACTTAACCCTAAACCAACACCTCTCATTCCTTACATACGGTGGCTCACAAGAAACACTAACCAACCCTCTAGTTGGATTTCAACTACTTACATAGGCTAACCCATTAACCCAACACAATACCGAGTTTTATACTCACACATACACGCTTTTCAATGTACACATAACCATTAACCCGATAACGAATTAATACTTGATCCACTTAATACTTTATCACATTTTGACCTAAACCACTTCTCTTACGCCTCCTCACGCTGTGGTTTGATCAAGTCTTCAATTTTCTGGTCTAGGGCAAAAAGATAGTTTTGCCTCCAAACCACCTTCCACAAAGTTTCGCGTTTCCTTCGCCTTGAAGCAGCCATGTGTTTCATCTTCAACTACATGTGGCTCCAATGACTTGCCGTCAAGTCTCTCACGTGTCTGGATCTCACCGAATCATCCTCGCTTTCAAACAAGTCTAAGTCAATTGGTGCGTCACATGCCTCTCTATGCACCATGATGGCACTCGACTTCCCTGACCGTTCTGAACATCAACTACTCCTTAATCTTAGCCTCGATCCACCTTGTTATTGCCTATCATGTAGATCACCAGTAGCTTCTGCTATGGTTTTTTTCTTCCTAGCTTGTAACCACTCCACTAGCCTCAATCATTTTTCGGTGGTACCTTGATTGTTCTATACCTTAGCTCTCTAGCTTAGTCTCAATTCCTTGATCGTTTTGGACCTAAACTCTCCTAGCTTAGTTCCGGTCCCATCCTCCTCACCATGACCTAGCTCCGGAGTCGTAAAACCAACGCCAACAGGCAAACCGTCATATAGCACCACACAATACACAAAAAATCGGTTGATATAATTGATGAGCCAAGAACCCTTATCTTCATATCAAAGCATCTTCGCATGACTTGACACATAGCCCGTAGTGCTCAATGACTAGCCATCACGTCTTCACACATTCAGACTCCTCCGAACCGTCTCTATGTACATCACTCTCTTTACGATCTTTGTCTTCTCTGTGCTTCTCGCTTGAACCACGTAGCCTCACCCAAACCAACACAACCACATGGACCTCAGCCCCCCCTCGCCTGCCTAGTCCCTGGTCACTTGCCATCGACCGCTAACGTTTTCCAAGTGACCTGCACATTCAAAGACCAAGCAACCATCTCGAGTACATGTTCCATGCACTTGACTCACGCTAGTCAAAATAATGCATCATACAACACATTACAACAAAACAACGTCACCCATGCCATGCACACACTCAACCATACTTATACATTGATACTAATTCTAGGACCAAATCTCAAACTAAAATACATAATTTCAGCACTAATTCATCAAAAATTGATCTGATAGCCATTACCAGGCTGGTCTGACCACTGGCACCATGCCGGTCTAACAGTTTAAGAGCACTAGAAAACACTCTCTCTAAAATTTTAGTTAAACTCTATTAGTTTCAGCTTAGAACTCTATTTTAGGTGACACCTAGTGCAAACACATCCTCAACACACACATACATAAGTGTTTGGTGTGCAATTTCTAAAAACCGTATGGTTGGTCTGACCGCTTGCCCCGTCATAGTTAGACTGTTGGCCATCGGCCGATCAGACCGCCATCCCCATAGCGGTCATATCGTCTTACACTTGACAGCAACTCTAAACATTGCAAACTCCCAAAACTAACTTCAAATTTCGATAATATTTACATAACAAAATGAAATACTCATCATACACCATGGGGTGACGTTCACATAGTCTCACAAGTGCAAAATGTTTACTGCTTAGGCTTTCTTTCATCAACTTAGGGTGGTTAAGTGAGATATTGTGATTTCTGAGAAAGAGATTTATTTGTTTTGTGTGAGATGCCCTTTTTTCCCAGCGGCCTTTTGGTTTTTATCTTCTTAGCAGTCACTATTTATTTCACAGAAAGCCGCAGCACAAAAAATCAGACTTCTTGTTGCATTCTAAAATGCATGCGTCATCCATACATACTACACTGTAGTGCTGACTAAGGAGATAGGAACACATGAGCAAAATGCAAGAAACCATCTCTTTAGGTCTTCAAAATTTATTATTTTCATTAGGTTCAGTTGGTCAATGGCTAGGTTCGAAAAGCTTGCCGATTTTCGCTTTTGTCCTTTGTTATAGCAACTGATTTTTAAATGATGTATTTTTTAAGGTATAATCTATAAATTGATTATAGTATGTACTATGCCGACTTCAGATATACCGGTCAAAATCACATACAATTGTCTCTCTTTATATTATCTCTTACGAATAACTAAAATTTAAAAGTTATAAGACACAGCTCAAGAAGATCCACCTATAATAACAAGATAAACCTAAGCAAATGCGTCTATGTTGAAAAAGAAATTATTGTTTAGTGCAGATGATGAGAGTACAAAATGTCCTGCCCTCAAGTTCTGGGAAAAAAATGTCGTATTATACTGGCTTTTATTGAGGACTAGCACTGTCTCGCAAGTCGATGGGCCGCCCGAAAAGTCAAGAGTGCTTCGTACTCATCCAGCGCGACCAGGGCGGAGCTTCTCTTGTCCCAAAGATGACCATAGCCCCTCTCCCCCTATAAAATTTACTATATAACTACTTCATTTTACTACTTAAATACCAATATAGTACTAAAATTCATTTTACTATTTAAATACTACTAAACTGTTCTGCTTATTTTGACTTCTTCCTTAGATTTTTGGTTTCTAGCTTCTAATTTTTTAATTTCATATCTTTTTAGTTTTTGATTTTTTAGACTTTTTATCTTTTTTTCTGTATTCCTATGTATTATCTATGATAGGCTAATTTTTTGTATTTTAAAATTTTTTAAATTTAATTACGCTAAAAACTATTAGTAGATATAATACAAAATAAGCTAGGTACCAAAAAAAAGCCCAAATGAGATTGATCTTGCAAAAAAAAATTGCAACTTTCAACTCAAATCTCAAAGCGGTTTCACCCTGATGAGGTCCGGAGCCACGGCGGCCCTCACTTGTGTCGGAGGTGAAGCAGGCGAGCCAACTGGACGTCATGCAGAAGAAGCAGTGGTGTTTTGGTGTTTTGGTGGGGGGAGGGGGAGGCACGGGTAGGTCATTAGGGGAGGACAGGGCACCACCGGCGGGATCGGTCAGGCCTTGCCAGCGGCGAGGCGTTGCCGGCAAACCACCGGAAGGCGACGTGCACAGATGGTGGCGGGCACTTGAGGACTTAAGAGGTAGGGTTTGGGGGAGAAGGAAAAGGGGAACGGGAGTCGTGCAAGTTGCGGTCTTGCGGACACCTCCAGTCTAAGCTGATGCGGGCGTCCATGAGACGAGTTTCTCGCAGGCATCCGCAAGATAGAACCTTCACATAATCATATATGATATCCAGGATAGACATTTAACGGTAGATGATAAAAGTGGTGTTGTGGCACATTCTTCTTTAACGAAGGTTTAAGATTTATGGAAGTTTAACACACAAACGCAGCTCATAAATCATCAGCTTAGCTACTAGACAAGAAGAGGGAGAACACAGGAACTGTTCCTTTCAGGGAGACAGAAACAGAGGAAGAAACCATGCGTTTTGTGTACATCTCTGGAGCACAAGGTCACAGCATATTCAGGGATATCACATCACTGACCTGTAACACTGATGTCGTAGCCGAGGATGAGCCCACCGCAGGCCGCCGTGAGGCAGCTCATCACAACTGCAAATGTTATCTCGCCGCCGGCGCCGTGGCCGGCGCCGACGGCAAGTGCTCCCCCTTCAGTCATCTTCCCTCTGCAAGGAGAGAGCTCGCGTTTGACTTAAAAGCTATTCTCCAAGGAAGGACAGGAACATCTAAACGCGAGGGTGGTGTATGTTGGATGATGAGCATTATATGACACTTCTTTTCCAAGGAAAATAAAGTATTGTGCACATGGTCTAAGGAGACTAGGTGAGCAATCGGTCAAAAAGAGAGGCTAGGTGAGCAATTCATATTTTTTTTCACATCTCTCTCTGATCCAGCAATGATAGGAGTGGAAAATGTTAACGGATAATTCATTTTATCTGATATTTATATTCGAGAAAACACAAATATAGTAAGCAAAATTCGTATTCGAAAATGTTCGTATTCGTATTCGAGAATATTCGTATCCGTATTTGAGAATATTTGTATTCGCATTTGTATTCGAGAATATTCGTATCCGTATTCGTATTCGAGACTATTCGATTCATATTCGATCTGTTTCTAGAATCCATGAAAAATCCGTACGGATTTTGTGATTCAAAATTCGAATTTAGGTGATTTAAAACCGGTAACCGGTCAAAAACCGGTGAAAATTCGGCAGAACCGCTAGGAATCCGTTTTATCCGATATTCGTATCCGAGAAAATTCGTATTCGAAAATATCCGTATTCATATACGTATTTGAAAATATTTGAATTCGTATTCGTTTTAAAAATATGAATTTGTATTCGTATTTGAGACTATTCGATCGTATCCGATTCGTTTCCACCCCTAAACAATGGACTCCTCATATAGTCGACATAGATGGCCGGTATTAGGATCAAATGTCTAAAGCATAAAAACAGGCTACAAGCATATGATTGATGAGACTTGTGTTGGAAACATGGGTAATATTTTAAATCCAAATTTTAATAGAAGGCAAATACAATAAATTAGTGATGCAAAACTTACTACTAACAGTAAGTTACTCATCATACTTCGGAATATACGCAAGAAAACTATAGAAACAAAGTCGAACGTGCGCGCAAACGACTTACAATTGGGTTTGTTGAAGAACAAGAAGCAGCGCAGGCTTGGTACAGTGTAGAACGAAGATGACGCAGTGAAGTGAGCGGTCGCGCAAATGTTCGTTGCCCAGAAACCTTATTGCCGCCCCGTGCAGGTACTCTCTGCGGCAATAGTTCGGAGATAGCCGTTCTCCCTCCTTCCAGGTGCACGTCGGGAAGAAAGGTCGATGAGGTTCAGATAACACAGCACAACAGCACAAGCTCGCAGAGCAGAAAGTAGAAGAAAAATTGAGGTGCAAAATTCTCTCATTTTTTCTTGGACGTCTCCAGGCCCTTTTAAGGGCGATGCAGTTATTCACTAATAACTACTGCGTTTTAAACAGAATTATGCACTGATAACTGCCTCATCAAATCACAAATTAAGCTGTGTAAATTCACTTGTAACTCCCTCATTCAAATAGAGAGAGAGAATGGTGCAGGGTTCAGCAAAAATAAAGATAGACTTGGTCAGCCAAGTGGCGCGCTACGTCACGGCACGGTCGCGCGTCACAAGTCACCTGAAAATACGCGAAATCGGGCACGTGCGTGCGCACGTGTGTAACTAGACAGAACCCTCCTCATACCATCTCTATCCATATTCAAGAAGTGGTGAGGACTCCACCTTATAAATCGGTCTTCCTCACCTTGTCTTAGCAATATGGTATTAAATCATGTATACTTTGAAATTAAAAAAATAGGCCATAATCAAATGGGCCAATTTCTAACAACTTGCACATCAGATAAACCAGGTACTAAACTAGTTTGATTTTGTGCTGTCTGTGCATTGAGTAAACTGTTGCTCTGTTTTCTTGTTGTTATAAAATACTAGCCACGTAAGCGCGGCGCCACGCCGCGTCAGTCACCGTGTGGATCGAAGTAAAAGAGACGAAAATCCGCGGGGCGGTTCTCTAAAAAAATCGAGGACGTACGCGTAATTTCGGAGGAACCAAAGGGTTTTTTCGCAAAAAAAACAGGGACCCGCAAGGACCTGTACGTAACTAAACAAGGACCTATACGTAATTTTAGAAACCGCGGGTTGCTATCGGTGAAGTGGAGGGGGCTTTCTAGAAAAAACCTAGCAGGGACCTGTTTGCGAGAAGCAGGGACCTGTTTGCGATGAAGGAGGACCTCTACGCGATTTCGCAAAGCGTAAGGACTTTTTCGCAAAAAAGCACAAAAAATACGACGTGGCCCATCTCCCCGGCCGGAGAGTGTGCCGCTTATAATATACGGATTATACGGTAATCGGTCAAAAGGAGAGAGAGAGATTACGTGAGCAATTCATGTATATTTTTTTTTCTCGTTTCTCTCTGATCCAGCAGTGGACTTCTCGCATAGTCGACGTAGATGGCCGTGAGGTGTTGGGATCAAATATCTAAAGCATAAAAAAGAGGCTACAATCATATGATTAATGAGACTTGCACGTCAGATAAACCAGGTACTAAAGTAGTTATATTTGTGCTGTCTGTGCATCGAGTAAACTGTTGCCCTGTTTTCTTCTTGTTATAAAATACAAGGCAAAAATAGATTATTAAAAGAGCATGGGATGTAGATTTGACATGAAAATTTTTTGAAAAAAAACCACAAACTGTTAGACCATGTGGATAGTTGTAAATAAAGAAATAATGAATAATTGACATTTGGTTTGCTTTGAATTTTGTGTTTGTGAAAATCTTGGTCGTTTGCAGTGGAAGACTTTGTCTTTGAGTGGTTGTGTGTGGCTACGAGTGATTTCAGACCACAGACATCAGACTACGACTATGGTCGTAGGTTTCATGGTCATAGGTTTTGCAGACTGCGTTCATGGTCGTAGATTTTGCAGACTGCGTTCATGATTGTAGGTTTTGCAGACTCCTTTCATAGTCGTAGATTTGGCAGTCTTGTCAATACTCGTAGACTTCACAGTTTGTTGTTCTATCTTCGGTAGTCGGAGGCTTAGCGATCAGTTGCCGCAGGCTTCACGGTCAATACTCGCAGACCTTTATGGTCGATACGAGTGCTTCACTCATGTGATCTTCGAGTACGTCGAGTACACGTGTTGGGCCAGCAGTGGACTGATCGATGGGTGGTGGTCGATGATAAATGGTCGTTGTTGTAGTACCAGGTGGGTACTCGAGGATGGAGGTACTCATAGTCGGAGGACTCGGTACTCGATAGAAGTGGTTTTCGATCATAGTAAGCGGTCGTGTGTCAGAATGATTGTGCATGCATCGAGGCTTGAGCACGATATTGCCGTGATCGATACTCGGTAGTCGATCAGTAGCGGTGCGAGTGGTTTCCGAGTACTTGTGGGTTACAAGTACTCTGAGTTAGCGGTCGTATTGTGTGGTCTGAAGGGTCGTTCCAGTTAGCGATGGTCGTAAGCATTCTGAGGCATGGTCGTTGTTGGGTTGTTTCTTGTCTGGAGATAGACAAGGGTGTGTTTTGCTAATGTGTGTTGTCAGGAAATGGTTTCTTTGGTCTTTGCATGTGCAGGTGGGCATGAAGGTGGCCATGGTCGGTGACGAGGAGAACCGGGACTAGAAGGGGGTAATCTAAGGTCCAGGCGATCGGGATGTCATGCAAGGTGGTCGAGTTCATGCTGGAACACGTGGAGGTCAAAGGTGGATTCTGTGTGGAGGCGAGGAGATGGTTACGGTCGGTGACAAGGAGGGCCGGGACTAGGAGGGGGGTAATCTGAAGTCCAGGCGGTCAGGTGGTCACGTGAGGTGATCGGGCTCATGCAAGAGCACGCGTTGATGGTGCATGATGGAGATACAGGAGGGGATATCCTAGAGGATTTGTCATGTGTGTCGTATGGAGTTGTGGATGGAGTCCATGACTTGTACGAGGTTGTTAAAATCCGTGTTAAGAAGGGTTTTGGATCCCTTGATTTGAGGAAGAGATAGAGCTCGTGTCCAGGTGGTTAAGGGCATGATTTTGAGGTGTTCGAGTTGAACACGCTTTGTGCGCTGGCCTATAAAAGCAGGGAATGTTCTAGGATAGTGTACGGGGTTTTAGGGCTATCGTGGAGAAGGTTTTTAGGGGTGTCGTGAGGAGCTTTGTAGCCAAAAAATTGATGAAGAAATAATAATCAGATCTGTTCCAGAAGAAGCTCTCCAGTGACTTGTTTTCATCTCCGCTTTACTTGCTCTGTTTTGTCTTCCGCTTGTACTCGTTCGGACGGTGGTCGAACGGCTGGGGACATCAGGGGGAAGGAAGTCACTACTACGTGCATTGTGGTCGTGCCGAGCGATCGGAACCAGCAGGCGATCGATCTGAGGTTGTACCAAGCGATCGGAACCAGCAGGCGATTGATCTGAGGTTGCACCGAGCTATCGGAACGAGCAGGTGGTTGATTCGAGATCGTACCAAGTGATTGGAATGAGTGGATGATTGATCCGAGCACTCGTAAGCAAGCGGTTGTAAGCAAGTGGTCGTAAACAAGCGATCGTAAGCAAGCAGTCGAAGCGGGCGCTCGGAACGAGTAGTCGTAACGAGTGGTCGTAACGAGCACTTGGGCGACAGAGGCTATCAAGTGGTCATAACGAGCGCTTGGCCGACAGAGACTAACAAGTGGTCATAATGAGCAGTCGGGCGACAGAGACTTACGGCCACGTACAAACTGGCAGCTATGGTCGTTATTGTCATCTGGTAATTTAGATTGCTTAGTTTTTATTTCTCTACGTTGTGTTTTGGTTTCAGGTGATAAAAAGTGGAGACAATCATTCACCCCCCTCTGATTGTACCATACGATCCTACACAAGCGTACAAAGATGGAATTCACTGTATGAAGAGATATTACAATGAGGCATTTGCTCTTCCTATGCAAGGAAAATGAGCCTCACACGGAAACAAAATCAAATTAGAACCGGTTGCTACAAGTTGACATCACATCTGATACAGCTTGCACATGGCCCTGGCACCGATCATGCCTCATCTGCCATGAGGCGATGCAGTGTCCTACACGGACACTATACGAATTTGGATAAACTTTAACAATCTCTACATTGAGCTGAATCCCCTTCAATAGTCCAAAAAATGCAATGAACTCCTGCAATTAAATCAAAATGAACACCTTGTGAACCAAAAGTCCATCGGACTAATCTTCCCAATAAGGTTCTGGTCCCATGGTGATCAGCAGTTAGAGAGAAATTTTTAAGTGGGAACGAAGAAGAGATTCTAGTCTTTTGGGAATATATTGAGTATGGATTTCGATTACCGGTCCACCCGTTACTCTCCCAGGTCTTAGAGTACTGCGGAATCGAGCTGGTAATCCTCACCCCCAATTTGATTTCTAATCTTAGCATCTTCTTCTACCTATGCGAATTATATTTAGAGATTCCATCAAGTTTGGTGCTCCTCATATACTTCTATAGAATGACGAAATCGAGGAAATCATCAGCGTCACCCAGAGATTAAGCTTTATGCCTCCACGATGGAAAGGCTGAAGAATACATTCAAATGTATTATAAATCTTCATGGTCATCATGGAAGAATTTGTGGTTCTACATGATACTCAGCAAGGACGATAATCTTTCCTTCGCCGGTCGGGTAGCCGTTAAGAACCCAAGATGGAGAACCTCCTCGGAGGAGGGAAAGGTGGGGCGATGGGTTGATGCCATCCACCATCTCAGGGTGAGAGGTCTTACTTCATGGCACGCAATGATGGATTTCTCCATGCGCTGGATAAGCCCTTTGAAATCGCGTGACTGTACCATGCTTTGGTACATGGGCAAACGTGACTCAACCTGGGATTCTTCAAAATGTAAGTCTCAAAAAATTCCGACCAGTTGAGTTTTATTTTTGTTTGGTTGAATCTTTTTAACCTTAAAGTCTCACTTGATTTCACGACCTATCCCCTGCTGAGGTGAGAGAGCGAATCAAAATGATCTATATAGGGAAACCTGGCCAGAAGGCAAAGGTGCCCTTGATCTTGGCTGCTACCTCTCCAAAAGAGAGGATTAAAAGACTTAAGGTAAAATGATAACCCTTTTCATCAATTACATATTTTTTTATGGGTATGCTGCAATGCTCTTATGATATGCAGATGGTTAGATTATAGAGCGGCAAGCAGCCTGAGAGCTTGGGAGATGCTCCTCTAAGCGTCAAGAGCCAAAAAAGCATGAGGAAGACATATGGGGCCTCGGGATCAAACCCGGTTCCATCGTCGACTATCTTGGTTGTTCTCCTGGTCGCTGCTCCAACTACTCCTACGTTTGCTCTGGTGACCACGCAGGGTTTCAAAAGCGGAGTCCGCTATTGGTAGGCTTTTGCTATGACTCCAGAAGTTTTTCCTCTAAGCCTACTCCTTCCCTTATAAGGAGGACAGAGAAACGGCACCGGCAGGAATATATTTCCTAAATGAAGAACTTTATCGTTGAGCTAACTTCAATTAGTGACCAGAAGGAAGAGGGGGGGAACTACTGATCAGAGCCATCATGACCGTAGAACAAGGCTTACCGGTTGTGGGTTCTAGAGCAATCATGACAGACCAAGTGGTCATCTCTCAAGCACTAGAAGAAGCGACTACTTCGACAGTCGAAGGAGTCATAACTTCCGAGCAGGTGGTCGGAGGAACTGCTTCCGACCCCCCTGGAGAATCCGACTAAGGATAAACTTTTCCAATCGGAGGACTCAACAGGTTCAACTAGCCCTACCAGTACAAAACTGGTAAAGTCGGTCGGGAAGAACAAAAGGAAAGCAAACGCTCTGGACTATGTCCTAGGGCGTTTTAACTTAAAAGCAAAGAAGGCCATGTATGTGTTAATAAAACTTCATGTAAAATTGTACATTTAGGTTATCTAGTGTTTTGAAGTCCTCACTTCTCTCTTTTCGTCCTTCTTTCTTCATAGCACCTCCAGTACTTCGATCAGTCTCGATCCGAGTACTCCTCATGAGGAAACTCCCAAGGCGGGAGTAGTCGAAATAGCCCCCGAGCTGGTAGAGGGATCAGCGTCTGCTATTGCTGCTCAAGAACCTTTGATGACTCCGACCCTATAAAAGGACATAGAAGCAAAAGAGAAATCTTGGCGGGATCTGACTGCTATCGAGAAACAAAGTGGTCGAAGAGAAGGAAGCATGTATGCTTTCTTCTTTGTTTGAAAGTTCTAAGGTGGAGAGTTCTTCCTTATTTAGGAAGTATCCTCACCCAAGGGACATCCCCGGCCGACTCCGAATATTTAACAATAAAAGACTCAAGGAGGTCTAGTGGAGGAAAATCTTAGACTGTCAATCGAAGATAGGTCTCAAGGTGTTGTACTCCGCATATGTTGATAAAGCAATCTATGTAAGTTCCCATGACCACTTTATAATGTATTTATGGAGTTTTTTTAAACTTTTCTAAGTTTCCTTTTTGCTTTTTGTAGCATATGGTGGAGAGCTCGTAATGGTCAGAGAACTGACAGGCGAGTGTCATTCTTGGACAAAGGAAACCTTGAGGAGTAAGTATCATCTTTAAACTTCTTCTATTGTTTCTTAATCTTTACTTTTTCTTAACTCTTTCCTTGTCGTGGTTGATAGAATTGGAGAGCTTTGAAAAGTATGCTAAAGCTAAAGGAACTGTCATTGTGAAACTTGAGGAAATGTGCAAAACTAAAGACCGGTCCATCGAAAGCTGGTTGACCAGGTTAAATGAAAACATCCCCAAGCACAAGGAAGCTATTGAAGCTTATGAAAAGAAAATTCAAGATAACTGGTCGTTAACCCAACCAATTTATTGTATGTTTTAGTTTATTTTATCTAACTTTGAGCTACTCATGCAGAGCAAGAACTAAAGCTAGAAAGATTAAAAAAACTCTTAGTTTTGAGGAAGATAAGGAGAAGGAGCTTGAAAGGAATTTCAAGAGAAAATCCTTGCCTTCAACAAGATGATTGCCAACGTAGGGGCAGTAGCATTTGACTCCTCTTCAATGAAACCGGATGAGAAGGTGAACTACCATGGTAGACAACTCGAGACCCTTCAAGGCCTACTCGCTACTTCCTGGAATAACCATGAGCAAACGATGAGAGATATTGTGGCTAATGGAGTTAGCTTTGCACTGGCAAAGCTTAAAGCTTTTGACCCGTCACTTAACCTCTAAGTACTTGAGGAAAATTTCAACTGCTTGGAGGGGGATGCAGCCAGGTTCTTCAAAGAGGTAAAGCCCTTTGAAAACAAGGTTGCTGAGGAGATGAAGTTCGGATCTCCGTTGAACAATGACCAGTCCGATAGCTCTGATGAGTAGACGAATATTTATGTAATATGCAAAATTACCACTAAAAAACTTACCTTTATCATCAGTAAAAATTATGTCAAATTCTCAATTCACTGAGTACTCATATAATTCCTAGCCCCTGACTGCATTCTTAGTAGTAATACTTACTAAAGAAGTAGTAGATCAAGAATGAAGGAGTAATTTGCTCCGACCAATGTACTAAGTACATGCTGATTATGTTGTAAAAAGGATCAAGTTGTCACTAACAAATCACATTGGATAGAGCCAGTATATGATTTCAACTAGTCTCATATACCATTTCCATAATCAAAATACCATATAGTCCAATTGAAGTAAAAAAATACATAAAAATTGTCGATGATATAAACGATAACAAATTATGCAAGAATATATGAAAAAAAGATAAATGTTTTTATTTGTAAACTTTATCCAAACTGGTTGTAAGATTTCCGAAAACTAAAGACATGAATAACACTTCTCAAAATATATTCATACTCGAGTTTCGACTGATAGCAAAGATCTTAGGAAAAATATTGTTACTAGGAAACTCTTTCCAGTGTGCAGGACCACGTGCAGAGAGGAGAGATTTTGACTAGGAGGTTTTTTGTGTCTCAACAAGTTATAAACAAGAGAAGAACATAATATCAAAGTGAAAAAGAAAGCATTCAAGCTCCCAAGCGTATAATCAATTATGTCCAGTTGTATGTGTGATACTTCTTTTACTTGTTTTTCTTTGAGAAAAGAGTGTGCAAATTATCGTGAGAACTATCAGTGTGAAGGTCATGATTGGAATCCGCATGGAATGTGGTGAATATGTTAGTGCCAAAAGTTAAAGACATCCCTTAGAAGGGGTTCAGAGCAAAAATGGATCTCTCCTAGTAGCTCACACAACAATAATATGTGACAAAACTTAGAATAAGGAAATACAAATAAAAATACTCATTGAAAATGAAAGAAATATAATATAAATCTATTGAAATATTGAAATAAAAAGTATATTTACACATAGAACTTACGCATTTGATTAATGTTCTAAGAAATAAATAGAACACGCCCGTCTGACATGGCCAGTCATACCGAACCTAGTCTGGTGACTTCCACCATAGTGTATGGACCTTTCCATTTAGACGAAACTTTATTGTGATTTGTCTGGCTCTGAATTTTCTGAGAACCATATCACCTACAGCTAGGCTGCAAGGCTGCACCTTGTAACAGTGGTACCTTCTTATGGCTTGTTGGTAAAACACCGATTGTATCAAGGCTGCGTTTTGTTGTTCTTCAAGAAAATTGATGTCATCGATTCATTGTTCTACTTAATCATTATCATTATAATGATCTATTTGAGTAGAGTCAATCTTTAGTTCTAGAGGAATCATGGCTTCTTTACCGTAAATTAGAGAAAAGGGTATTTCACTGGTCGCACGAGTAGTTGTGGTCTGAATAATCCATAATACAAAGGGAAGTTCTTAAACATAAGCTATTGACCATTGTATTAACTAGTCGAACACTCGTTGTTTGATTCCTTGTATTAGTATACCATTGGCTTAGTCTACTGCCCCGTTACTCTGTGGGTGAGCCACTGAAGCGTAACATATCTTGATACCTAGATCTTCACAAAATTCCTGAAAATTCCCACTCGAGAACTGGGTACCGTTATCTATGATTATACGACAGGGGACACCAAATCATGTAATCACGTTTTTTGTGATGAATTTCTTGGTAGCTTCAATTGTTATATTAATAACTACCTCAACTTCTATCCATTTTGTGAATATATAAATCTTGACAAAAAGTAATTCAAAACCATCGAGTGCTCTTAGGAAAGGTCCAAAATGTCCAACCCCCAAGTTGCGAAAGGCCAAGAAAGAGGTATTGTTTGCTAAACTTGTGCAGGTTGATGCATTTGTCGACTAAGAAACTGACATTATACACATTTTTTCACATGGTACTTTGCATCATGGAGGGCAGTTGCCCAGTAGTACCCATGTCTAAAGGCTTTACCGACCAGAATTCTGTAGAAATCATGTGCTCCACAGACTCCTCCATGTATACCGGATAGTAATTTCAAACCATCCTTTTGAGATATACTATGAGACTATGTGGAGGTCATCCCATGGTTATGATGAGTAATTGACTTTTAGATTAGAGTATTTGCAGAGTTTGAGTTTGATTTTTGAGAGTTTGCAAGTTCTTCAGTTGATTCTGTTGTGGCAGTATGATCAGCATTGGGGCCACGGTCATACCGCCAAGTCGGCAAGCGATACCGATCTGAACAATGGTCGACCGGGTGTGGTACTATCGGTTTTGTACAGGTGGTACTACCAGAGTGACATGGTATGACCAGTTTTTGGTTGGTGGTCATACCGACCAAAGAGTTATTGGCTCATGCATTTGTTTGAATCGAGTTGTTGGAGTGTGGTCATGGTATGGGTGTTGTTGCTTGTATGCACATGGGTTTATTGTTTTGTCCTAGGTTTAGGATCAGTAATTTGGTTGCATACATTTTACGTTGTGCATTGTTTCATTTGTTTGGATGAATTGTGCCAATTGATGACTTTGTGTATTGTGCGGTGCTATGTGACGGTTTGCATGTTGTTGTTGATTATAGGATTTCAGAGCTAGGTCATGGTAAGGCGTAGGATGTGCTATTGTTGTTGTTGTCCTAGGTTTAGTCATGAAGCTAAGAGATGATAAGTGCACATCAAGTGACCTAAGTCGTTGTGCAAGCGAGGATGGTTTAGCGGGATTTGCACGCGTGAGAGGCTTGGCAGCAAGTCATTGGGGCCATGTGGAAGATGGCAAATCATGGACAATGCTTCCTGGAAAAGGAAGTGGGAAGCTTCGTGGAAAACGGTAGAGAGGCATTTTGGTAAATTGCCTAATACCAAAAAAAAGTGGCGATATGTGAAACAGCGGCATTGGCCTAAATGGTTTAGGTCTTGTATGTGCTAAAAATATGAAGTGGATAAAGTGTTGATTCACTAATGGGCTAATGGGTGTGAGCGCTTTGAGTAGCATGCATGTGTAAGTGTAAAACCCGATATGGTATTGGGTTAACGGGTTAGCCCATTTAAGTAGATGAAACCCAAACAAAGGTGCTGGTTAAGGTTTCCCTTGTGAGCCTCCATATATAAGGAGGGAGAGAGAGATGGCTAGGTTATTCTTTTAGGGAGTTTATGCCTAGCCTTGAGAGGAGTTAGGATTCTCATAGAGAACTTTATGAGAGATGAGAGGCTCTTGTGGCTTAACTTTTTGTCATCCTTAGGCTTTATGTGTGGCTAGGGATTGGCTGTACACATTCCTCTCCAAGTATCAATAGATATTAAAATTCATCCTAGTATTTCCCTCTTGAGCTCGAGTGATGAAATCTTGATTTGGTTTGGTTTGTGGTGTTTCCTATTCTCCCCTTAATCTTGTTGTGTGCCAAGTATGTATAAGTCATGAAGATATGTCTTGGATACCAGATCTCATCCATCCAGTCACTTGTATTTACAAGTTCTTGTGTTTGCCTCGTTTTGGCTCAAGAAAGGGTGATTTGGGGTTTTCATGTTGTGTGTGTTTTGGCTTGAGTTCGTGCTATGATCTAATTTCTTGTGATATGTGAGAACCCATACGAGATTATCTAGATCATCAAGAACTCACGAGCAAGAGCAGATCGAGATTTCCCTCTTTTGATCGGCTTTGGTGCACTCTTTCTTAAATCGGAAAAAGGTTAGAACTTTGGCAATGATTTTCTTGATCATTGATTGGAATAGGTTCCTAAAATCTTAGAGAAGGTGCATGCAAAGTTTCAAGTCATTTGGATCAATCGATCAAAAGTTGTATGGATTTTTGGTTTTAAAATAGTGTTGAAATTATTGTTCATATCCTGATTTAGAAGTTAGACCACCCCCGTAATGGAGGTCAGACCGTCACCTCCATGGAGGTCAAACCGCCCTCTCCATGGAGGTCAGACCGCCATGTATGTAGAGGTTGTTAGAGCGCCATGTATGTAGAGGTCTGACCACTCCCTTCATGGAGGTCAGACCGCCATATATGTAGAGGTCAGACCGTCAGGGGTTTTTAAAGCATGTTTTGCTCAATTTTGATCAGATCTTTCCATATGATTATTTGTCTCTAATCTTTATAGCTTTCATAGCTAATGGAGTGAAGAGTTTTGCTTTCGTTCAAAGGAAAAGATTTTGAAAAGCCTCAAATTTAATTTAGGCTCCTATTCACCCCCTATAGTAGCTATACTTAATCCTACAATTAGTATCAAAGTAATGTCTACTCTTTGAATGATCTTAACCGATCATGAGCATGGAAACTAGTGTGAGGTCATGTGAGTCTTTTGATTCTTCCTCTTGTGCCTCTTTGGCGAAGAGGTTAGGAATAATTTGCACTATTTGTGAAATTATTGGTCCTTTCTATTGGTTTTGTCCTAGTGATAGTGATGCAAAGCTTTTGGAGTCTAAGGAGGAGAAGGAACCTGATAGCTTGTGCGAAGTGATCATGGCGAATGATCTTGAGGTGCTTTCCGAGGATGATCTTCGACTCGAGCTAAGCAAGATGAGCAAGGGGAAATTCATTGAACACGTTGTCTCTCTAAATTCAAATTTTGATACTCTTGACAATCTTGTGAATAGTCTAGAGATGAAAAAGAATGATATGCTTGATGAAATTGCTAGGTTGAAATCTCCTTTGCCATATTAGTCTTATTAGTCTTTACTTGTGGATAATGATAATTTAAGAACTACTCTTGCATGCTTGAAATCTGGAAATGAATTACTTAGATCAAATGCTTCTATGCTTTGTGATTCTTGTATTTCCTTACATCATGAGCTTGATTGTGCTAAGTTAGAATTAGGCAATTTTAGATTCTTGGCTAGGAATAAACATGATTCTTGTGCTAGCATGCTTGCTAAAATTGAGAAATTAAAATTGGCTTATTCCACTTTTGTAGAATAATTTGAACTTACTAGAGCTGAAAATAGAAATTTTAATTTGAGCTTTTCTAACTATCTTGAGCAATTAGATAATGTTATGGCTGAAATTGATGGGTTTATGTCTAGTCTTTCTAGCATGTGCTTAGAAACTAGGAAATTGCTAGATGATAATTTACTCTCTTGCAAGAATTATGCTAGCTTATTAAATGATGTTGATACTTTGCATTCCATGCACATTATCAATGTATCTTCAATCTCTTGCGCATCTTGTATTGTTTTGAAGAATGAGTTCGATTCTTTGAAGAGAGTGCGCGATGATATGAGCCCTAAGTCTTGTGACTCTTGTGTTGCTTTCCAATCTGATATTGATGTTTTAAATATTGATCTTGCTTCTTTGCAATCGGATTTGGATTCTTCTCATGCTTCTCTTGAGTCACTTGATGTTGGCACTTGTACCATTGCTTTGGATAGCTATTACTTAACTAGTGATGCTTCTTGTAGCTCTTCCAGTATTGTCCAAGCGACTTATAAAGATAAGGGTGTCTCTTCCTAATAATATTGTATCTCCCAAATAGAAGTATCATTGCACTTTTTGTTGATGGACACATTGTTGAGTTTGCTTGCGCTGTGTCAAGCGCGAGCATCGAGTTCGTTGTCGAGTTTTAAGGAACACACATCGCCGATCTTATGGCATGTCCCAAGGGACTTGTCTTTTTAGGAAGAATGGTGCTTTGTCCTCCCTTATTTTGTGTCTCTTAGCAGACCTTTGCACAATTGCTTATTTTGTGGGAAGGGTGGACATTATGTAGACTTATGCTTTCGACGTGCCAAACGCATGCATCAAGCTCATGCTTCTAAGTCTCTAAGTGTGCATAGCCTTTCTCATGGCATGAAGGTTTGCTTTGTTGATAGCTTCTTTGACACCTTTTCTAGTGGTATTGGATGGCATCGTAGACTTGGTTATCATGATTTGGTCCTAAATAGCGGTCAGATCGGGGCGCAATACTACCATTGTTGTACGGGTGGTACTACCAGAGTGAGGCGGTATGACTGAGTTTTGGTTGGCTGTCATACTGACCGAGGAGCTGTTGGGTTGTGCATTTGTTTGAATCGAGTTGTCGGAGTGTGGTCATGGTATGGGTGTCATTACTTGTTTGCACATGGGTTTTTTTTTGTCCTTGGTTTAGGATTCGTAATTTGGTTGTATACATTTTACATTATGCATTGTTTAGATTAATTGTGCCAATTGATAACTTTGTGTATTTTACGGTGGTGTGTGACAGTTTGCTTGTTGTTATTGGTTGTAGGATTTCAGAGCTATGTTATGGTGAGGCGTGGGAGGACTGGAACTAGGCACAAGGTGGTGATAAGGTTTAGAACGGTCAAGGAGACGCCGAAGATGTCTGAGGCTCGTGGAGTGGTTACAAGCCAAGAAGGCAGGAGACCAAGGCGGGAGATACTGGTGGTGATCATGACAAGCAACGGCGAGATGGATCAAGACTAGGCTCAGAGAGGAGTTAAGGTCCAGACGATCAAGGAAGTCGGGTGCAGTTGTGAAGCTAAGAGATGATAAGTGGCGCGTCAAGTGACTTGAGTCGTTATGCAAGAGAAGATGGTTCGATGGGATCCAGACGTGTGAGAGGCTTGATGGCAAGTCGTTGGGGCCATGTGGAAGATGGCGAAGCATGGGTGATGCTTCGTGAAAAAGGAAGTGGGAAGCTTCATGAAAAATAGTAGAGGAGCATTTTGGTAAATTGTCTAATACCATAAAAGTGGCGGTATGTGAAACCGCGGCGTTGGTCTAAGTGGTTTAGGTCTTGTATGTGCTAAAAATATAAAGTGGATCTAGTGTTGATTCACTAACGGGCTAATGTGTGTTAGCACTTTGAGAAGCGTGCATGTGTAAGTGGATGAAACTCACCCAGAGGTGCTAGTTAGTGTTTTCCTTGCGAGCCTCCATATATTAGGAGGGAAAAATGTGACTAGGTTAAGATTTTGGAGGAGTTTATGCCTAGCCTTGATAGGAGTTAGCGTTCTTAGAGAGAACTTTGTGGGAGATGTGAGAGGCTCTTGTGGCTGAACTTTTTGTCATTGTTAGGCTTTGTGTATGGCTAGGGATTGGCTGTAAACATTCCTCTCCAAGTATCAATAGAAATTAAAATTTGTTCAAGTATTTCTCTCTTGTGCTTAAGTGATGAAATTTTGATTTGGCTTAGTTTTTTGTGTTTCCTCTTCTCTCCTTAATCTTGTTGTGTGCCAACGATGTATAAGTGATGAAGATGTGTCTTGGACACTACATCTCCTCTATCTATGCACTAGTATTTGCAAATTCTTGCGTTTGCCTCGTTTTGGCTCAATAAAGGGTGTTGCGGTTTTCATGTTGTGGGCATTTTGGCTTGAGTTCGTACTATAATCTAGCTTGCTATGACATATGAGAAGACATTCAAGATCATCTAGATCATCAAGAACTCACGAGCAAAAGAAGATTGAGATTTCCTTCTTTTGATCAGTTTTGGTGTACTCTTTCTTAAATCAGAAAAAGGTCAAACTTTGGCAATGATTTTCTAGATCATTGATTGAAATAGGTTCCTGACATCCTGGAGAAGGTACATGCAAAGTTTCAAGTAATTTGGATCAATCAATCAAAGGTTTCATGGATTTTCAATTTTGAAATAGCGCTGAAATTATTGTTCATATACCAATTTAGAGGTCAGACCGCCCTCTTAATGGAGATCAAACAGCCACCTCCATGGAGGTGAGACCGCCAACCTTGTAGAGATCAGACCACCCTCTTAATAGAGGTCAAACAGCCACCTCCATGGAGGTAAGACCGCCAACCTTGTAGAGATCAGACCACCCCCTCCATGGAGTTAGAGCGCCATGTATGTAGAGGTCAGACCGCCCCCTTCACGGAGGTCAGACTGCCCTATATGTAGAGATCAGAGGTTTTCAAAGCACGTTTTTCTCAGTTTTGATTGGATCTTTCTTTGTGATTATTTGTCTCTGATCTTCGTAGCTTTCAGAGCTACTGGAGTGAAGAGTTTTGCTTCTGCTCAAAGAAAAACATTTTGAAAAGCCTTGAATTTAATTTAGGCTCCTATTCACCCCCCCCCTCTTGTAGCCATACTTGACCCTACATATACATTTTATGAACACTCCGTGAGTTCCTCGTTTGTATAGTGTATATTCGATCAAAGTGTATGATTTGGCTTTTCGAGTTGTACATCATCCTTTACATCATCTTCAGAAAGTGTGCCATGCTGAAGATATTCATATATTGATGTTATCCAATTATATGTGGGGTCGATCTAAGCGACCTCCAGTGGAGCGTCTTCAGAATGCTCAACTAACGATGGTTTGTCAAGCTACTCGAGAAAAACTTCAGGCGGGACGAGTGATCTTGAGGAAGCCATCCATACCAACTACTCTACCGGAAAGTTTTCCTTTGTAGGAATATGTTGGATCTCGAAACCGAAGAAATGCCTTTCAAGTTTCCTTACTTCCGCTAGATAAGATGTCATCACGGTACTCGAGCATTGATACTCTTTCCCGACTTGAGTTGCTACTAGTTGAGAAGCGTCTTTCACTAGTAGTCTGTGACTCCAAGCATTTTAGCTACTCAGAGCCCTACCAGTAAACCTTCATATTCTGCCATATTATTTGTAGCAAAAAAGTTTATTTGAATGGTGTATTTTATGTTTTCTCTAGTAGGAGATATCAGGACTACCCCAGCCCCCGAGCCCTTTAACATCAAAGAACCATCGAAGTACATAGTCCACTCTTCGTGGTGTTCGTACAGGAGCCCTTGGGTGGATTCAAGGTTTGTCCATTCAACGGACTTGATTACTATTCATGAAATGAAATGGAGAGCAAACTCTCGAAGTTCGACTACCTATTTTGCTATACATCCTGACGTTGTTTTAAATATCGTGCTATAGCATCGCTATAGCGGTCAAGGTACCCTGAGCGCTATGTATCGATTGTTGTTGCGGTTTGGTGCAATATCACCGATATATCATACCAATATATGCACTATCCGCTACAAGTTATATCAGCGCTACTACCCAAGAATGTTCAAACTACCTCTGATATAGGGATGCTCAAACTACGGGCCTGTTCTTTTTGGCTGCGGTTTTTGGCTGAAATTTTTGAATTTTGGCTGTTTATGGTACAGATTACGGAGAGATCGATACTCATTTGTGATTTTGTCTGGTACAGGTGTTAAGTCTTTAATATGTACTACGTTTAACTTATAGGCTCCATCTTAAAAAAATACTCCGTTTAAAAGTTAGATACTGTAGCGGCTGCTAAAAGCCGACCGGCTTGTGGCCTGAAGAACAGACCCTACCTCTGATATAGGGATGTGCCACTTGATTTGCTAAGTTTCACTAATACCGACCTTTCCATTGAATGGGCTTCCATGTCCCCACCTAATCCAATCCAGTTTTGCTAGTTAATAATATTCCATCTCTTCCTCTGTCTATTGAAATTTCTCTTCGTTGGAAGAGGAGGGAAGGGACCATGCACATCTAAGGGCTCAAACAAGGTAAGCCTAATTCTTGATCAATTTTCTTGTATTATTTACCAAACAAGGTAAGCATGTGTTATCAAAAGATAACGAGAATCCAAGCAGCAAGCACAAATTCTCCATGTGAATAGAAAACAAGGAACAGAGGGGACATTGATTTCCCATTTTCTTCATCATGGGATGAAAATTCATCAACAAAACACTACATAGCTTTTATGATTTTGATGTTATCTTAGATATATACCTATGGGATTTGATATTTTATATGTTTTATGCAAATTATAGTTAAGACTTATAGTTTAAGATTAAGTTTCTTTATATTTTAAGTGTTTTATAGCTCAGCATATAGTGCCTGCTATATCTCCAATATATGCTACCCGCTATAAAAATAGTCCACCGCTATGCTTCCGCTACCCGCTATTTAAAACCTTGCATCCTAATGATTCCCTGTTTTGAAGAACCTGACCAAGAGGGTATCCAACTGGTACGATCACTTTCTAGGTCATAAAGTAATGCCTTAGTTTTCTTGAAGCTATAAGGAGAGCATATAGCAACTTTTGTATCTCTGGATATCGTTCTTTTGGTCCATATAGACTTCTCTTACATAATATATTGGTCATTGGATATTGTCATGCTCAACGACCAGTACGGCACTGACTGCTTGTGGTATTGCGGCCAAGTATCAAAGCAATGCTTCTTCCGTCTTGGAGAGACTAAGACCGAGGCACACATAAAGTACTTTTTAAGCTCTTCAAAGCCATAGTTTGCTTTCTTAGTCCATTTGAAACTTTCATATTTTCGAAGAAGTTTAAAGAAAGGCAATCCTTTTTCTCCCAACCATGCTATCAAATGACTTAGCGCTTCTATTCATTGTCACAGAACGTATTTGCTTGATGGTCTCTATTTTCTCTGGATTTACTTCAATTCCTCTAGCCAAAACTAGGAATCCAAAAAGCTTTCTAGAGAAATCTCTAAACACACATTTCTCTAGATGTAACTTAGGGTTATGTCTTCTTAAGTTAGTGAAAGTTTCTTGCAGATCGGAGAAACGATCTCCGATGTTGATACTTTTCACGATCAAGTTGTCAACATAGGTCTCTAAGTTACGACCAATCTGCGGACTAAAGGGTTTTTTTCATCAACCTCTGAAAAGTAGCACCAATATTTTTAAGATCAAATGGTATCTTTACATAGCAAAAGGTGCCATATAGCGTGATGAAGGAAGTTTTCTCCTCATCATTTTTACTCATACTAATATGGTGGTACATTGAGTATGTATCTAAAAAGCTTAATAACTCGCACCCAGAAGTAAAGTCAACAAGTTGATCGATACGTAGAAGGGGAAAGTCGTCCTTCAGACAAGCTTTATTGAGATATGTGAAATCGATACTCATTCGCCATTTCCAATTACTTTTTCTAACTATTACAGGGTTAGCAAGCCACTCTGGGTGGTCGATCTCATGAATGAATCCAGCCTTGAGAAGCTTGTTGATCTCTGACTGGATTGCCTCCTTCCGATCGGGTGCAAAGTGTCTTAGCTTTTGCTTGACCAATTTTTTGTCAAGCCAGAGTGCTAGCCTATGCTCGATCACCTCCTTAGGGACATCGGGCATGTCGGAAGCCTACCAGGCCAATACACCTAAATTTGCACAAAGGAAGGAGATGGGCAACTCTTCCTATTTGAGGTCGAGTCCTGCCTCAACTAGTATCTTCTGGAAGGTGGTGCTAGCATTGTCGAGTCCAAACGACGCTTTGACATTTTTAAGAGAAATATCCTTGTCGAGTGGAACCTCCTTCATTTGGTCAGAGGGTTTTGGGGCCACCTTTGGTCTTGAGTGCTTGGCCTGCATAGAAGGTGGATTTGCATTTCTGGTCGGAACTTCACTGACCAGTTCTAGGAATTTATGATCGCATGCATATGCCATCTTTCTATCCCTTCAAACTGTAATATGTGGCTATTAGGAACTTAGCCAATATCACATAACCAAGAATCCCATTGTATGCAGTTTCAAAATCTACTACATCAATGAGATTCTTTCTATTTGAAAGTTATCTGGACTCCCAAACGTAACCATTAGGAAAACTTATCCTATTAGTTTAGCAGTAGATCCTACGACTATGCATTGAATGGCATACTTCACAGCTTTACTTTTGACTTGGAAACATGCATTTCTTCTAAAGCTCCTGTAAACAAAATATTAAGAGAGCTACCACCATCTATTAGAACTCGATTAACTTTCCAATTATTTATGGTAGGTTCTATGACAATAGAGAACTACCTAGTTGAGTTGAGAGAATGAGGTAGTCTTCCCGACTGAAGGAAATAGTTGTCTCTAACCACCTAGATGGCATGATAGCGATCAGAGATTCGGTGAGGTTCACTTCCCGCTCCATAGTCTAAAAATGGTGTCTGGACTCATAGGAGGACCCGTTGAAGATCATGTCAAAGGTGTACTGTGGCTCCTAACAGTCCATCTCTTCATTGCCATCCTTGTCCTTCTTGGAGCTCTATTCCCCAACCTCCTGAATGGAAGGGAAATGACCCTTACTCGAGTAATAGTCTTTCAATTTCTTCTATCAGGCACAGCAATTGTGTAGATCATGCCCTACTGCTTGATGAAGTGGACACCACTTCTTATTCATTTCAGACTTGTCAGTCAGAGCTTTTGCCTTGTTCCAATCGGAATAGTCCTTCTTGCCCCTAGTGAACTTCTCTGGAATCGCAAGAATCTCATTAACATTAGGTTTGTGACTCTTCGTACCTTTAGGAGAATTCTTGGGCTTCTTCTCCTTTTTATCTAGGCCAGGTTGAGAAATTTTCTCTATCCGATTGATGGCCTTGTTTCATTCACCACCTTACTAGTGGCTGCATATCTTCCAACCATATCGAACAGCTCGACGATTGTTCTTGGAGGGTTCATCACGATGTCCTTCGTAAGCAGTCGGTTCCTCAATCCCATTTTGAAAGCCTGAATAACAAAGAAATCCGCAACCTCATAAATAGAATTACGAACCTGGTTGAACCTCTTGATGTACTATCAAAGAGTCTCATTAGGTTCTTACTGGATTTGGTGGAGATCGTCTTCTTTACCAGGAAAGTCGTATGTCCCCTGAAAGTTTGCGATCAATAGGTCACAGAGCTGCTACCAGGTGTAAATTGATCCGACTAATTAGTTGAGCAACCAACACCGGGCAGATCCTTTGAGGACTATGGGAAAGTAGTTTCCCGTCACATTATCATCACCACCAGCAACTCGGATGGCGGTAGTGTAAATCTGGAGAAATTCTAATGGGTTTTGAGTTCCATCGAATTTCCCTAGATTCGCTGGTCGAAATCTGTCTTGCTAGCGCACTGCTTGAAGGCCTACTAAGAACGCCCAACAACCTGTGATCGAGTCATGGCACCTTTGGAAAGGGTCTGGATTATGGTCGGTTAGGGACCGATTCCTCCGGTAGTTGTACTGAGGAACTATTGTTCCAACTTGGTTGTAGATACTTACATGGTGCCTTCGATCGGTTGCTTGGTTCAGGTGATACCGTAGATCACTCGATCCGAGTGTTCATTCCTCGTGACGAGGGGGAGGAGTGCCTTCATGGAAGAGCCATCTTCCCTCATGACTCCCTTGTCAGAATCTTTGAGGAGGTCTAGAGCCAAATATCAGATTATTTCTAGCCCAACCATCCTGGCTTCTGCTAAAGGAGGAATGCTTGGATGAAGTTAGCATGTGACTCTACGAGTTCCTTTGTTCCCTGTACATTTTTGTACGCCGTATGGTCTGCTGAAGGATCTCCAACACCTGTCCTGCAACCTGATCATATCCCAGAGTCTCTGCCAGAGCAAGATCCAGGTTGTTTAAAATATCATGGGCTCGTTACAAGTTTTGGATTGTTACTGAGGGTCTCAAAGTATTCCTGTTGACGGAAGGTGTGCAATGACTTGTGTTTCCCTCTGATCCTCTCGCTTGTCCCATTTGACCCGTCACGCGTGGTGGGGTAGAAGCAGGTGGATTAGCCGATTGATGTCCACCAGTTCCATTGCCTCTGTCTTCTCGGGGTGATGCAATGTTTGAGCCATTTCGACCAATGGATCCTGGTGGGTTCTATCGTGAAGAATCGTGCACGGCATCTCGAACAGTATCACTGATTATGTTAACTTCATACCTCCAACACGAATCTCCTGATGAGCTTCCGTCGAATCTAAGGGAGCGCCTTCCACCGCTTCAGCAAGGAACCTCCATGATGGGGAACAGTTGGAAATTACCACCTCTGGTGAGCTTTGTAATGGACTCAGCCTGATCCGATGGATTGCTGATTGGATATTGAGTGTTATCACCTTCACCTGGCTTTCTGCCGGTGGTAACTTCATCAACACTGCGACCAGGTGTTGGTCGGCTCTAGGAATACGTAGGAGCCACTGATGAATAGCAGTCTCTCATGACCGTATTGAGAGTACATTGACCCTTGGATTGCATCATTGAGCTTTCGTCGCCGTTTTTTGCCGGTCAGAACCATCAGGCTTGCAGAAGCACTTGGGCATTCTGATCTAGTTGAAACAATCGATTTCTATGGGAGTGTCGCTGATGGGGGCAGCAAATCTTCTTCCATTCGATCGATCTCACAAGTTTCAACGAGTGGTGAGCTTGGGATGGAAGAGAATGATGATGATGCATCATGTTCTATGGCGCAGATACATGCGTTTATGTCGAGGTCGACATAGTGTGCCAAATTGAACAAGTTCTCCTCATCTCATGTCCTTGTCATGATCGTATGAGCGATGACAATAGGGAACAGAGAAGGATATGGATTATTAAATGAAGAACTTCAAGGATTTAGCGTCTTCTTCCCCACGGACAATGCCAGCTGTCGACGATCGAGTCACCGATGTTACGAAATAATATGAGAAAAATAGCTAAAATCCTTGGGAGAGACAGGGATGCTCTTTATTGCTATAAACTAGTTACAGGGTGCCTTCAATAAAGCAAGAGACTAGCCCTAATTACACTGAATTGAATGAGATTGATCAATTATTAGTGAATTGAAATGTCCTTCAGTCTATTCTGTCCCGCCTTAAATACCAATGAAGATACGGCTAATTGTCCGCTGGAAAAGATGCCTTATGGAAACAATGTGTCTAGTCGGAAGGCAGTTATTGTTAGAGAGAACACACAATTGTCGGTTGTTGTCAGCAGGAGACGAGTGTGGGCAACAACTGTGTGATAGTTGTTGTCAGAGACTCATGGCCGAAGCATAGTGCTGTTTGGAGTAGATAAGGCACCTATGCCATCCATCACATGAAAAGAATATTCTTGAAATCAGATCCAGGAACCAATATATAGACTTTTCGAGTAGTCATCTGGTCGGACAACATGCATAGTGTTTCTCCGACCAGGGTACTCGAGGAGCAACCTCTAGAGATTTATGATCACAGGGTCTCTTGGACTTAATTATACATTAAAGTCATATTTAGAGATTTATTCAATCCTCATCTGCGAGGGAAATGAGTCTCACACAGAGAGAAAACCAAATCAGAGTTGATTGCTATAGGTTGACACCACATCTGATATAACCTGCACAAGGCCCTAGCATCGGTCATGTTATGTCTGGCATAAGACGATGCAGTGTTCTACATAGATACGACATGAATTCGGATCAAACTTCAACACTTCTTTGCCCAAAGAAAAACTTTTTCTGCAATTATCGGTTGCCCAACTAAACAAGAAATGACAAGTCAACAAATGGCATGTTGATATCTTCTGGTTATATAGAACAAGTCACAACATGTGCAATATTATTGGGTATGTTTCTTGAATAAAAGACCGTATAAGCTCGACACAATTTTTTGTTCCTACGTTTCAAGCCGTACGATTATACTCGATCGCCTGGACATTCTGATTTCCTGTATTTACATCCTCCTTTCCAAAGAGCGTGCACATCGAATAGGTCAAGTGTAGTACGTCGACATTGTCACCAAAACTATCATAAGTAACCCTTGATGGACAAATTCTACTGGATATATCTTTTGGAACTAGACTACTAGAGAAGGAGAGGCATATTTGCAGTGCCATATTACAATAGGCCGGAACAAACCGGCCCACACGACCAGACCACTCACCGAGTTACCCGCCTCGGTGCGAGCCAAATGCTTCGTAGTACGACCGCGCCAAAGCCCAATTAATACTTCAAGCCGGGCCATCGCCCTGCTTAGCCGGCGCCACCGCCGGTGCCGGCTTGACGAAGCGCTTCCAGTACCAGTGCCGCGCCCAGACCGCGCCAAGGGACTCGATGGGCACGCCCTTGGTCTCCGGCAGGAACGCGGCGATGAACGCCGTCATGACGATGACCCACCCGGCGTTGTAGGCGAATGCGCCGTACTTGAAGCTGCAGAGCATCACCAGGAAGGACTGCGTCTGCACGAAGGTGAGCGTGAGCGAGATGGACTCGCTCATGCTCTGCCCCGCCGACCTCACCTCAAGCGGGAAGATCTCGCTCGGGATGATCCACTTGAGCGGTCCCCACGACACGCCAAACCCCGCCGTGAAGACGCACACCAGCGCCACCACCGCCACCGCGTAGGCCCGCGGCATCGCCTTCTCGCCGTTGGTCCCCAGCTCCGCGCCGAAGATCCACGCCAAGCCCACCAGGCACACGAGCAGGATGCTGCCTCCCAGAAAGAAGAGGGAGCGCCGCCCGTAGCGGTCGACGGCGAGCGCGGCCACGGCGATGGAGGCCAGGCTGACGACGTCGGTAATGATGGAACCCAGGATAGCCTTCTGGCTTGTGAACCCGACGGTATAGAAGAGGAGCGGCGTGAAGATGGTCACCACGATCATGCCCGTCAGCTCGAAGAACAGCGGGATGGTGATCGCCATGACGAGGTGGGGGCGGTACTCGCGCCGCAGGATGCGCCGGAACGCGCCGGACTCGTACCGGCTGTCCTCCTCCGCGGCGTGTATGATGTCCTTGAGCTCGACGTCGACGTAGGCAGCCGTCCCGCGGATGCGCCGCAGCGAGGCACGGGCCTCGTCGAGCTTCCCGCGCAGCACCAGGCTGTTGGGCGTGTCCGGGATGAACGCCGCGCCGACTAGGATGATGGCGGCCGGGACGATGCCGACGCCGAGGGACAGGCGCCAGCCCCACCTCGGGATAGTGTTGGCGCGGTAGTTGACCAGGTCGGCCACGAACATGCCCAGGTTGAGGAAGAAGTGGAAGATGCTCGTGAACGCCCCGCGCCACCGCGCCGGCGCTATCTCCGCCAAGTACACCGGCGCAGACTGCAACAACGCGCACACAGCTATTACAACGCACGTCCTAAACTTACACTGCACTACTGCAGAATGCGCCTATGAGTGCGTTTCCGTTGGCGACTGGCTGATCGCCTCACCTGGTTGGTGAAGCCAACGGCGAAGCCGAGGAGGATGCGGCCGATGACGAGCATGTAGATGTTGACGGCGGTGCAGTTGAGGATGGCGCCGACGAAGAAGAGTGAGGCGCCGATGAGCATGGAGTTCCTCCTGCCCACCCTCCTCGTGACGTGGCCGGCGACCAGGCAGGCGAACACGCCGGCGAGGTAGAGAGAGGAGACGAAGGTGGTGAGCACCTGGCTGTCGAAGATGCAGTACGCGTCCTGCTGCGCGTTGTTCATCTTCTGAACGATCTCCGGGAAGAAGGCCTGGAGGAACGAGTCCATCTGCGTCAGGCCGCCTGAAATTTAATCACAAGCAAATTGAACCACTTGGTCATCAAATGACTGAATAGTTTCATCTCGATAAATGTTCACCTTTTTTTTTTTGAGACGATCAATGTTCATACTAACTGTACATCAGATCATATCGCATGGATCAGGCATCTATGTTTCCCCGAAGTGTCTCAAATCGCCGCTAAAGTTGTTCTTTTGATTTGGTGCACTTGTACATGTAAAAACATGCACAAATCTTGATCTTTGTTCAACTCAAGCACACGTGTGGCTGCGACCTTCAGAAAATTGTGGTTGCAGTAGGGAAAAAGAAAGTGTGGTAGGGAGTTTTTGTTTCGACAACTTGAGATGACCGCAGTGAGAGAATCTGACTTGTGAGATAGGAACGTGTTTGTTTAGCGTGCCATCACGACAGTTGCGTATTCCATACCGGCTAGATCGAGGCTCTATCTACAACGCATGCATGATATGTACCGCTGACTAGTGGCTTTGGAAATGTCAAAAATATTCGCTAGTGGAAAATCTCAAGCGTAAACAAAATTTCTCTGCTCGTCCCTGACATAACGCACGGCATCTCTGGATTGTCCAAGTACAAGGCAGAGTACTTCCATACCCATGCAACCTGTTGTCTGAATCCGATTCTCACAATCAAGTACTAAAGCGGGCCCTCGATTGGATCTCTCAGAAAACAACCAGGAAAACCAAGTCTCATGATTCGCTTTGATTACTCGATCGATTACAGGAGTTGGCTCCGAGAAAGCATCTTAAATGTTAATTTGCTTGTCAGTATTTAGCATACGAACGCTGCTTCTAAACCATGATCATCCTGGCTAGACAAGAAGAAGAGAGAACTAACGAACAGAGCACAAGATCACAGCGTATTCAAGCATGCCGCATAACTGACCTGTGACGCTGATGTCGTAGCCGAAAATGAGCCCGCCGGATGCCGCCATGAGGCAGCTCATCACGACCGTGAATGTTATCTCGCTGCTGTAGCCGGAGACGCCGCCGGTGCCGGTGCCGGCGCCGGCGGCGTCCACCGCTAGTGCTCCCCCTCCATGCATCTTCGTCGCGCGGGGAGACAGCTCGAGTTTGACTAAGAGGCTAATATTCTCCAAGGGCGGGCACAGCTCAACACTAGCACGTGTACGTTGGATGAAAATCACACTGTATATGATACTTATAGTGGCATGGAATCAAGTGCCCTGTACTTGGTCCGACGGGAGAAGCCGAGCAATTCTTTTTCGCTTTTTTCTTTGATTCAGCAGCCGAATACGCCCGTATACAGTTGACAAAGAAGGCCAGAGCTAACGGGATCAAATATCAGTACTATGAAAACAACTATAGAGAAACATACGATTGGTGAGAATTTTAAAACTAGATTAAAAAATACTAAACTCGCCGATTCAACTCTCTCAGTCTGTTTATATGTCTCTCTCCACACTTGCCATGTGCCCTCCGTTGGCAGCACAACTGGTTCCCCACGGCAGTTTAGGCCCTGTTCTTTTCAGCTTCTAAAAGCTGCTTTTCGGTTTTTCTACAGTAACTAGCTTTTAAACGGAGTATTTTTTTAAGATAGGGTCTACTAGCTAATTGTAGTACATACTTTACTGACTTCATTTATATCGGCAAAAATCGCATGTGAGTTTCTGTTACTTTGTAATCTATCATACAAACAGCTCAAAAGTCACAAGCCGCAGCCAAAAGCCACAAGCCGCAGCCAAAAAGAACAGGCCCTAAGTTCACTCGATTGAGCAACTTGTTGGTCTGCTATCCTCCTGTTTCGCCGGAAGAAAGGCCTGTAATTATTGATCGTCCAACGAAAAAAGGATCAGAAGTCAGCAAATGGTACATTAATATTTGGTTAGGGCATCCATAGTGTATATGACCCAAGAGGTCTTAAGGTGGGTCCCATCTAAACCTTAAGGTCAATGCTGTAATGTATATAACCCACTAGACCTTAAGATGGTCCCACTTGTCAGATAAAGAAAAAATATATTTTAATGCTTATGGCCAGGTCTTTAGCTTGAGGCCTGGTCTTAAGGTTTTTTTGCTTATGGCCTGCTTAAGGTCACCCATGTAATGTATAAGGTCGACCTTAAAGTGGCTTAAGACCTCCTGTTTTTGCACACTGTGGATGCCCTTATAAAGAACAAGTCACAACCAACTTAATTTGTGCGACGGTGTTGTATTTGCAGGTGTGAGATTAGGATAAGTACATGTTCCTACATTGCATGGTCAAGTCGAACAATTCTACTTGCCTGAATATTCTGATATTTGCATCCTCCATTCAAGAGAGTTTGCACATTGAATAAACATAGATGGGGTGCACTCTGATGTGAGCTACGACGACGTTGTCACTAAAATAAAGATAAGTAACATTTGATTGACAAATTCTGATATAGCCACCTGTAATATGTTATTTCCAGTACCTATATAGCTATAAGCAGTCCACACATGCATTATTCTCCGTAAGAAGAGGGACTCGGTAAACTCAGCACATGCTTGTCGACAAGAAGACAAAACCCTGAAGTGAACTCGGTTAAATGCTGAGCACATAGAAGTTTGAAATTTCAACATCTCTGGGTAGTTTAATTCGAAAAACCAATAACTTGTGAGATGATTGTTCTTGGAATGTATTTGGACATAAAATATTCCAAGGATAGTCAACTTGAACAGAAAGAAAATAAAATACGGAGTAACAGCCAACTGGTATCCACGTCAAGAGAAGGTTATCACAAAAGTATGCTGAGTTCTATGCTGAGTTGTGTTGTGATAATTTATTTTGGCAGAACTATTGAAAATTAACGTTTTGGTTAATAAATTAATTGAAGTTCAATCGAAATTGTCCAAATTTGATATTATTAATAGTTAGCAGCTAATCTAATCTGGCCTCTGGGTAAAATCTAATTAAGGAAATTACTATCCTGGTATTTCCTAATAATTAGCATGTAAATCACTACTGTGCTCTCAACAGAACTAAAAGTATAGGCCTTTGTCAACTACCAAATGGAGAACTGAATTACTATTGCATACCAATGTTTCCCCCATTTCTCTTTTGAGATTTGCCGCCTGATATTTTGAGAAACTGTCATATAAACATAAGAATTACATTATAGGAATATATTTTCAATTATGAAATTCCTAGTATAAAAAAGACTACTAAAAGTCAGAAGTAGACCTTTTCTTCTTTCATAATTGACGATTTGTACCTTTCCAAGTTCAGATTTCTTGTAGATATTATTGATTGCTTGCAAGTATCATTTGTAAATTACAATTCTTCACCCAAAGAAAGTTCATCTAATGCTGACTGCATGCTGCCTAAAGATCTTCATCATGCAATACTTGTTAGGATACGGAGTAGGCTACACTAGCATAAATTAAAACTTCTACCACGTAAACCAGGAATCCATACGATTCTATGGCTTATCCAACGGTGGGCCATGGTAGGTTGCCCGAAAATCTAAGTCGAAAGGGCCGGCTAAATCTTATAACGCCACCTTTTGTCAAGGACATTTGCTCCTAATTTTTGCACATGTCTCCGCTAAGTAGCAGTTTGAAGGAGTATGCTGTTTTATTAACACAACAAATAGGAAAAATCTGTATAACACTCTGAACATTACTCAAAAATCCGTCCAATATCTCAAATTATAAAATCGGACATTTAACCTCCCGAACTTTATAATCTGGTTCAAATAACACACTGACCCGGTTTCGAATGGTGGTATTAATCTCGTAGCATGATGAGTGAACAGTTTTACCATGTAGGATGATACACTGATCGAGGCCTTCTCTCCCTAATTGAAATAGAGAGGAAGGGAACTACAGAGGACGGTGGCCATGGAAGCACAGTTAGGAGCTCGGTAGGGGACAAACCCTTGTGGGCCCTACATGTTACTGACCCAACTTGGTTAGTGTATTACCTACGTGGCAAAATTGGCCACTCATCGCACCACGCGGACAATACTACTATACGAAACCAAATCAGGGTGTTATTTGACCGGATTGCAAAATTCAGAACGTTAAATGTCTGGTTTCATAGTTTGAAATATTGAACGGACTTTCAAGCAAATTTTAGAATGTTATATGAACTTATTCCAAACAAATACAGTTCAGAGCTTAGCCCATTAAGAAGAAAGTCAAACTTAGATAGAAAAAGAAAAAAATTCCATTTTACAATCCTCCATTAAAGTCTCCATTCAATTTTCAACCTACAATTCCAAAATCGTCTAAAACGTAAATCTCAACTCACAAAAACCAGTTCAATTGACCCCTTAACACATTCTAGTTCGATTTTGGTCTGACGTGGTCGCCACGTGGATGTGGATCTGGATATCAAATTTCGTAGACACGGTACCAACGTAGGCAAGTATAAGCTGATCCCACCTCATCCTCTCTAGACCGCACCCAACATCTTGCGCCGCCATGCCGCTGCATCGCGCGTCGCCTGAGCCAACTACGCTGCCCACCACAGGAGCCAAGTGCGCTGCGTCGCTGGGTGCAGGCTGCAGGAAACTAAGTTCCAGGGCGAGAGCTCAAAGAAGAAAAGCTACTGAACTCTCTCTCCCTCTCCATGTTTTTTGCTTAGCGCAGTGATGAAGTTGGTGGGAGATGGCTCGATTTGTGGCGAAGAAGCAGTTCATCTTTTCTATATTTCTCTTGGTTAGAGTTTTGTTTTGTTTTTACTTTTGGGTTTTGATGAATTCTAAGCTACGGGCCACCAGCACGGCCCGGTGTGCTTCGGACCGTGTCGTGCAGGCTAGTTTGGCCTAGCCATCCAGTCAGGCTTAGACACGGTCCAAAATCCGTCATACCGATCTTAGCCAATCTTAAGTCTCTGTAGATGGCGGAGGCGGTGACGATGATGGCGAACGCCGTCATCTTCATTTCTCTCGTTACCGCTTTTGCTTTACTGGGAAGAAAGTTTAGTTTGATGCTTTTGCTTACCCTCCCATACGAAGGTAAAATATCGTTACAGAGGGCCAGAAATGCAACATCTGCACTAGCTGGCACAAATCGAGTGAATAACTACACCAAAGCTTCAAAGTTCAGCTGCTGATGATAGTTTTCTGCAATGGATCTTCAGGTTTGAAACTACTACACCTTTGAACCACCATGTTCATTACTTCTGATGTTCACCGCGTCCTCTTCCTGCAAATAGCGACTGAGAATAAGAAAATCATATTAAAACACCCAATAGTTCAACAGGCTAAATACATATGAGCAGCAAACTGGTTGTTTCTCTAGAAACAGACATTATGGAATCTTTTTCGGAAGCTTGTTTCTCTGTTTGTGAACAATACTGCTACATAATTTGTTCAGTTGCAATAATGATTCTAGATCAGTAAAAAATATTCACATGTTGGTGTAGATTGACCATTTTTATATTTCATTTATAGAAAGATAACTTGATCAAGTTACAAGCAGGATGGTTACAGAGCTAACTAGACGGTTTTGTAACCCTGCTAAACAGCTAAAGTATTCCAAAAGGGGAAGTTAACTCAGTAGTACCCAAAAAAATAGCAAAACCAGGAGAATGACATCGCTATCAGCCAATCAGGCTCGACTGGAACATAACATCATAAGCAGGAGAAATATGGCAAATAGCACTGCCATTAAGTTCAGGAACAACATACCTTCTTCACTAGGTCCAAATCTCCACCAGTGGCAAAAGTCTCCTTTCCAGGGTCATCCACCGTAACTGCTGACAGCTTCGAAAGTACCAAATCTGATGCGAAAGGGTGGCCTGGGTTGCTACAAAAACAAATCATGGTATTCTTATATGCATTCTGAAAGAGAAATCCACTAAGAAGAACTTTAATTACCTTCTACATCTTCATATCTGATATGAGTATTGCTGATGGACAACTTGATGTTTCCAATTACAGTGCTGATGAAAGACCCAAGCCATGACGAATTCTTCAAGGATAAAAAGTTCCAGTCGGAAATAAGAAGAGTATGCTAAGATGGTTCGTTGTCAATCACACAACAGCAGGCAAAAAAATGTAGCGTAGATTGACTATCAAAACCATTCTAAAATGACATCTAAAAAGGAACGGATGGAGTAATACAATTTACTTCGCGCGTACTGAATATTTCTGGGGACTATATTAAAGATCATTTGTTGATAGAAAGAACCTTTTCACAATCCTGCAATCAAAATGTTTACTACTACCAATTAATAAGAGCTTAGAAAGTCCAATTTCCAGCTTAAGTTAATTGCCCATCTGTAGGTTGTAAGTTCAGATTGGCGTACCTAAGTCAATAAATCGTGATGCTAGCAGATATATCTAAATCATATAAATATTTTGTAATAACTATTCAAAAGAAAATGGAGAATGGAGATTAGTTTATAACATAAAGCTTGACCATTGTTTAAATCATGCACATATCAAGTTACAATAAAATCAGATGACAATGTTGGGTTGTAACCTTTCCAATAAAAGGAATTCATTAACCTTAAAATAATTCAAAGACTCATTAAAAATATTATAAGTATATGTAAAAGTGCCAATAATTGTCTTAAGCCAGTCAAACAAAATATTAATTAGACAATTAAATAACCCCATGCTCTAATAGATTATTAAGCTAAGCAAGAAAAGTTAATAATTCAACCGATTGGCCATTAGAACCCTATAAAATACTATATCTCGAACTTGCGAGAAATATGAACCATAAGAATAATTCGATAAACCAAAAATCACATGTATCGCGTATGTGACCTATGCCCTAAATATTAACGCTCGACAAAATAATACTCAACTAAATTCATACACATGTCCATAGGTCTAGCCTGACACATGAAACTTTCTTAATAAATATACTAAAAATAAGTTACTAAATAAAAGATTGAGCCATGGTATTCTAAAGTCGGCTATGCCTAACCATCTTCAAACCCGAAGCGAAATATTCTCGTAACTATTCCCTTATCATAAACCTCCTTTGTCATCGTCTCAGTGGATTTCCCTCCGTCATTCCTCACTCTTCCCAAACCCCATCAGACTTCATCAAAATATTCCATGTCCAATAAAACTCCTCAGATCACCCTCACAAGCATAATAAAGTTAAATTAATTTTATTTGGATTTATTCAGACTTTTGAGTTATTTGTCTTTATTTAGATTTAGTTGTTTAGCGCGTAATTAGAAATTAGAGTTCTGAAGATTCAATGGATCAAGCGAGATCAAGATCTAGATAAAGATGAAGGCCAACAGCTCATGACCATTGAAAGAGAAAGCTTTGAGTGAGATCAAGACCGTGGTAAACCGCCAAGGCGAGTCAATACGTTGATCATGTTGAACCTACATTTTCTGCAAATTACTTTTGTTTAAATTATCAAATTGCATGTTGTTATTTCATATGCAAATATATGTTTGTTTTAAGATTCTAGTTATATGTCCATTATTTAACTTGTTAGTATTACACGTTCTTTGGAACATTTGAACATTTGAGCCTTATCACCCTAGGAAAATTATAATGGTAATCTTTCAAAAATAAGTCTACAGTTATTCGCCATATTTATTACTGCTTAGAGACTCGGGGGCACCAAAATGCCCCAAGCATCACTTTCAATCATGAGGACTGATTTAGGAAGTCATGGTGGAAATGACTGGTATATTTTGGTATGATTATCTTATGCCCCCAAAAATCTCAAATTGCTTATCTATCTGGGCGGATGGTTCGGGGGTGTGGTGCAATGGTGCACAAGAGTGTGGTTAGTGGTAGAACCGTCCAGATAACTGTAAGGACTAAATCTTGTCATGACCTCCTGTGTAAGACAAGTATAACTATAAGTCTGTAAAGTACAACTTGGCTTAGTAGATTTACTGGACCCTGAAAATCATCTCATCGTGGGGAGGTGAGGTAGTGCAAGTGGCTATCTGTGTGACAACTTAAATGAGACACTCGTTGAGGGTGAAGTTTACCACGACGGGCTAGTTAGTGTGAGTAGTCCAACTGCTAGTCGCTAGGGGTAGAACATCCCACACAACTTATGGGACCCGCTGCAAGTGGGATAAACCTATATGGGTGAGATGATGGAAGGGGCGAGGTATTTTGAAAAGTTACTATGATGGTCTACTCAACCGTATGACTAAGGAATCGTGTGGAGCAACGAGCGGATCGTCTCTTGTGGGTAAAGTGTACAAACTCTATAGAGTGAAAACTATTCGAATAGTCGTGCCCACGGTCAAAGGCGGACATGGGAACTTAACCAGATGGTTCTATTTCAAAAACTTTGTGGGTGAAATTGGAAAAGTGGAGGGCGGTGAAAAGCCCTGATTTGTGTTGCCCTGGGTGTCGCCCCAGTAATAATGTAAGCGGTTATAACGCTAAAAGGTTAGTATATGGTGCAGAAACCATGTAACGGTGGATGAAATCTGGATCACTATCATTATTGCATTCTTTCACACATTATTTTTCAGTTAAAACTGCTAGGTCTTAGAAAATTTCTATGTATCATATTTTAAAAGCAATTTATGGCAAATAAAATAACCCGAGCCTTCCCTTGATAAGTCATACATGTTATCTATTTGCATCTTGTGTATTGGCTCGCGGAGCACGGTGATTTGTGCTCACCCTCGCTCTCACAATTAATCCAGAATCAGGAATCTGATCGCTATGCTATAGCAATACACCAGATCATGATGGTGAAGAAGATGAAGAGACCAAGAACTAGGTCGTGAACCCCAGTTGGCTGCCTATGGGTAGAGGTGCAAACGGATCGGATTCGGACGGATATTGTTTTTACCATATCCTAACCCATATTTTTTCTCCGGATTCGGTACCAATCGGATTCGGTGCCGGATCGGTCGGGATTAACCCGAGTCGTTTGCACCCCTACTTGTTTGTAAGGAATGCATGCAGTACAACAAATAGAGTAGGAGAACGTACTGTCAAGAACTTGATGTTACTACTTAATAGCTGATGTGGAAGATTTTATTTTACCATTGCAAAAGAAAATGAAACGTCAAATAGTAGCACTAACCTGAAATCAAACTTGAAGACGTATCGGATTCAGACGGATATTGTTGTTACCATATCCTAACCCATATTTTTTCTCCGGATTCGGCACCAATCGGATTCGGTGCCGGATCGGTCGGGATTAACCCGACCCGTTTGCACCCCTACCTGTGGGTACGTCCTGAGGGTCCCACCTATGTGCTTCATTTCCGCTACTGCATTTTATTGATTTCAGCCTAATTGGCCCATGAGTAAGTCTACATTATATTTACGCTTCCGTATGATATGTATTTTGATGTTCAGTACTGTATGTGTGAGCACTATCTACTGATCCAAGGAATAGTGCGGTGGAATCACAGAGGATTCTGCATTGTAAAATCTGGGTCCGACACCAGTTTACCAGGCTTGGCCCTTCGTTCATGTCGTGCTAGCCTGGTCCACCACATAACATGTCATGTTATGCTTAAGCCATGTCAGATCTCGGGCTGGTTCGAAAAGCTCGATCTGACTCCCACCTCTACCATAGAGTAATTAAGAACTAAAAGAGCTCTGATTCATGTTTTGTTTTGATTATGCCCCTTTAGGTGTTCCATTGGTTTGGGGTTTAGGTCAGAAATTTCGACTCGGTTTGCTCAAGGTCCAATTTGTTTTCAAAAAAAAAAGTTTGTTGCAACCTCGTTCTCCTCTTCGACTATGTGGATGATACCTCCACTAGTCGGAGTACGTCGATGGTGGGGGATGTAGTGGAAGCGGATGCTGGAGTTGGAGGCGGGGATGTGTTGGCGTGGCAGGATGAGTCTGTGCAAAGTAGATCCAAGGAGATGAGCCCCGATAAGCCCAAAAATGACAATGTGATGATGACTGGAGCTGGATGGACAACGCCACACCAAGCCCCAGCTTGTGGCCATGGTGTCGAGCGAGAGGGAGCCTCATAGATGAGAGAGAGGGCAGAGAATGAGATGAGTGAGAAAGGGTTGCAGCCGTTGGTGGGTGGAGAGAGGAGAATGGCAGAGGAAAGGAGGAAGAAAAAAAGGTACAGGAGGATGACATGTGGGTCACATGATATTTTTTGGTGTTTTATTTGATGATTGATTGCCATGTCATCTAAAATGAGTACATATGTTAAAATCGCTAACACGTAGATGCTATGTCAATGAAAAACAAGGTTGGAATATGTCAGGAGGGTCAAATGATCTGGTTTTGTTAGTTGATAGTTGAGTTTTAAACGATTTTAGAGTTTAAGGTTGAAAATCATATCGAGATTATAGTTGAGGATCATAAAATCAACTTTTTCCCAAAAAAGAGGATCATAAAATTAACTTTTTCCCCAAAAAAACACCTAGTAATAAAAAACATACCACTAGCGACAACTCTGCTTGCTCCTTTTAGCTCCCTTAGTCGATCAAAACCCACCTTAATTGACCATGTGGCTCCCCCACCTCAACAATGTACACACTTCTAGTCGTCACCTCAGGTTCTTTTTTTTTTCTTCCTCGCCCATTACCACTACCAATCAAAAAGACTAAAACTCTAAATGAAGTCATTCTTCTGCTCAGTCTACCGTTCGCTCATGGTATCATAGCTAGTGGTACTCAAGTCATCTTCATAGTTGTCTGAGTCATGGTCCACTGTTCAAAATATCTGGTTAAGTCCAAAGACTTAATAAATTTTATAATGTATTATTGTTAAGGACATCTGCTTATAACTTCTACAAAGTATTCTCTAAATAATATAGTGAGTTATTTTTGTACTGATCGTGCACTCTTTTAACCGAAGGAAGTTTTGTAAAGTTCAGCCCGTTACGAACGAAGTCAAATTTAGATAGAGGGTGGACAACAAACTACGGATGAATATAAAACCACCGGATAACAGAAAGGGCAACATCGGCGACAGCTTCGCTCCCTCCTTTTCACCGCCTCCGATCAAAACCTTGGGGTTTCGCCTCGGCCTCCCGCCGCCGGCTCCTGCTTCGCCGCCGCCGCGCGCGTGCGGGGCACCCGAACCCTAGGATGGCGAAACCGGCGCGATCGCCCACGGCGGAGGCCCCGCCGGCCGCGGAGAGGTCCCGCTCCGCAGTCGGGTCGGGGCTCCGGTCCCTCGCCAGCGCCGCCTCAGGGTTTTGGGATCGGTGGTCGGTCATGGGAGCCGGAGTCTCCAAGCTCGAGAAGGCTCTCGGTGACCAGTTCCCGGAGGGCGAGCACTACTTCGGCCTCGAGAACTTCGGCAACACCTGCTACTGCAACAGCGTTCTCCAGGTCAACCCAATTCCCCCTAACTCCATCGATCTCACCGCGCGTTGCTATTAGCTACATGCTCCTTGGCACTCTGATCTGTATCCGTGTAGATGCTTTGAATTCAGTAAAATTTTGATTAGGTGGTTGCCTCTGAAGCCGTTGGGGGTGGTATTGGTTGTTTGTGGTAGGCATCAGAATTTGTTGTTCTATGCTTGGTGCAGTTAAAGGGACTAGCCAGTGCGATTTGAGGTTGTGTGTGTGCATAGGGGGCATGGGCCTTGTTAATAGATATGGTTGGGTAATTGGGTTTCTCCGGTGATGTGATGGTGGATATCAGGATAAGTTGGCGAGTAACATGTGCTGTGTGTATTCGGCTGAGATGCTTAATCGAATTGGCGGTTTCCTGTACAATCCTCACAAACTTGTATTGCAGGGGCATTTGAGAAGGCTAGCTGTTTAGTATTGAATTTCATGATTGTTATCAGTTGATATTTGCCTCTACAGCTACTTAGGATCCTCAGTTCACTCGTGAATGAGTCATTCCTTTTTTAATTTCTCTTGTTCTCTAATAGTAGCTTTCGACCCATAGCATCCTGCAGTCTGGAACTGAAGTGTTGATCTGAGCATTCTATATATTGGATAGGGAAAATTAGGTCAGTAGCACTACATGAATAATAGATTTATAAGTTAGAAGATAACATCTAATGTGAAGCTGATAAAGTGGGGCCTGGGGGCTATTGTCAGCTGGTTGTTCATACTTTCCAACTTGCATGATTTTAGTAGTGGTGTTGAACAATTTATTCCCCATTGAGTCCCCCCAAAAAACTGTTTACAACACAAACTTATTTAATATATGAGATAAAATCCAAGCATTTTGATTCTTCCTGGTAGCTTGGAAGCCTACATAGGATAAAGGCAGCTTAATATCGATAATGTTTTTTAAAACCCTGAAAACATCCACATGATCTCCTTTAAGATCTTCTGCAAGTATGCTAACCTTTATTTGTTTGATATGGAAGCATAGTTTTAAAAAGCCTGACCGGTGATCAAACCGGCGAGGTTGCCGGTTAACTAAACTTGTCAAGTTAGATTACTTAGGTCACCAAACTTTAAAACTGCAGATTCATGCATCTAAACTTGTTTAAATGGGGTCACTGTAGATCCCAAGGACGATTCATTGACTTGACCGCTGACGTGTAGCCTTGATTGATACCAGCATGGCATAGGAGACACGTGCGGCTCACGTGATCAGCCGAGTGGGAGATAAAATTGGCATTTAACCCCCTATAGTTGGGATTCTTTACATTCCCTCACCTCATGTTCCTCCACGTCGACATCCCCATCGTTGTTGTCACTGGATCCGATTGTCCCTGACCTCTCCGCCACCGTCTTCCTTCTCCCCGGTGGCGGTCGTCTTCCTCCACGCTAGCATCCCTGTCGCCACTGTCACTGGATCCGCCCGTCCCCAATCCCTCTGCCACCGACTTCCTCCTCCCCAGCGGTCGACCATCTTCCTCCATGCCAGCGTCTCCGTCATTGCTGTTGTCGGATCTGCCCATCCCCGATCTCTCTGCCATTGTCTTTCTCCTCCTCGGCGGCCGACCAGATCTGAGTTGTGCGGTGGAGGTGCAACCGCTGGATCCCTCACCTCCAACCGTCTGATCTGGTCATTGTCGCCAGTGGTCTGGGGCCAGCACAGAGGCCAGTGAGGACGGCGACGTGAGGGATGCAACAATGGAGGGAGAGGAGGGATAGGCGAGCAGTGGCTTGAAATCGTAGCGGAGATGGAGCAGCTGGTGGGGTGGGAGGTAGAAACGGTGGTAGGGAAGGAAGCTTGGGGGAGGAGGGAGGCGAGCATGGTGGCGGAGGAGGAGACGGAGAGAGCGAGTGGTGGAGACGCACATGACCTTCACGTCATGCTAGCATCGATCAAGGCTACATGTTAGTGGTGAAGCCAGCGAATCGTCCTTGAGATCTGCTGTGACCCACTTAAACAAGTTTAGGCATATGAATCTGCAGTTTCAAGGTTTAGAGACCTAAGTGAACCAATGTGACAAGTGTAGGGACCCACAATATATTTTACTCATATTAATATTTTACTAGTTTGACATTATTTTGTAAGAGAAATATAATGTGGACTGAAGTGGCAAATAGAGAAATATAATGCCTAAATTTGACACTGGGAAGAACCCACTGCTTCATTCAAGAACATCTATGTATGATTAGAGCAAACACTACCAGTAGCAATTCTTACATCGATCAAAGCCGGCCATCCATACCCAATTAATGCAATTCCACCTAAGCACCCAAAACTATAGGCCAAATGCAAATAAAAAACTAGCAGCATACAATTCCAAGCACAACTCCAATCCTCACCCAGACCCTCTTCTGCATGCAAATAAAAAGGCTAACAACATGCTCAGAATCCTGCATGCGAATCAAGATGAAAGCCAAGGCTGTCAGCGCCAAACCCTCATCGCGAGGATGCTGCCCCAACTGAGGACGGCGGCTATGTAGTTTGGATCTGCACGGAGGAAGAAGATTGGATTTGGGCGAAGAAGTTTGCTTGTGGTGTTTGGGCTTTGGAGCCGCCGCCATCTCTAGACGAAGGATGAGGGGGAGAGAGAGAGAATGAAAAGGGTGGAGGACAGGCAATGGTCTCCACTCTCCAGGCATGCGTGGTGGGCTGGCTGGGCCAAGATGGCCCAGGTCATATTACTTCCCTGCTACTTTCATGTTTTATCGTGTATGCTAGCAACCGTCCAGTTCATGTGAAACCGCACCGGTTCACCAGTTTATACAAAAACCGCCTGGTTCATCTGGCTTTTCTGGTCTTATTGCATGAACGGTCTTTGAAGTGAACTAAAACGGTTTTTTCCGGTTTAACCGCCGGTCTGGTCCTATTTTTTAAACTATGTATGGAAGATTGGGGTGCTTACTATTTGGTGCTAAGCTGCTAATTATTCCACTACACTTGGACCCTGTTTAGTTTCCTTTGTAGATGAGCAGTGGACACTTGGGTAGACATGCTGAGCTAGCAAAGTGCTACTATATTTGATAGAAATATGCAATGCATTAAGTCAACTATGTCTTGATACCATATGCAGCAATAATTAGTTATCCCTGTAGAGTTGTGACTGTTCTTTTTTTCTCTTCTACTTTTTTTGTCATATTATTTTCTCCTATTGTTCTATTTTGATTTTTAAATAACGTTGTATTTTTATCTGAAAAATAGGAAGTTCGAGATAGAATTCGAGTACTATAGGAGGGGCAATTACCATGTACCATAAGATTTCTCCCCCAATTCTGTTTAGTTGAGCTTCTTGATCTGTCATTATGCCCTTTACAACTGGGTAATATGTTCTCAGTCCTCTTACCCATGTTTGACATAACACAATGATCCATTGTTTAATGGATCCTGTGACACAAGTCAGACGGCATTTTTGTTAGACATTACTATTTTTGGATTATTGTTATTCATAAATCCTATGGAAATAAAAAATATCCAGGAATAGCATTGGTTCTGTTTAATGCTGCGTAATTTTTTAACCTAGTTAACAGGGGGGCATTTGCATATAATTTGAAGGGAAATAATATTCATGGAACAGAATAATGGTTGATCATTCCTGTGTTGGCTGTTTGGCAGCATATATACACATTGTTGTGAGCTTGTGCAGAACATTGTTGATAGCCTTCAATACTTTCTGATCAGGGTCAACTTATAAAAGATGAGAAATTTTATCCATTTCAAAAGATGAGAAATTTTATCCATTTCAAAGTATTACCACTGTATAATGCCTCATGTTCAATTTTATTTCCTATTTCATTTGGTCATAAATAATAAGTTAATTCATGCTCTTAACATAGATCATTTGGTCATGCTTGCTACAAGTACTACAGAGGCAGTTACTGGTGCATTATTTCCGTGAATCTCTAAATTATACTTTTGTTTCAGGCACTTTATTATTGCATTCCATTTCGGGAGCAATTGCTGGAATATTATGCAAATTACACAAATCCAGGAGATGCTGAGGAAAATTTGTTAACCTGTTTGGCAGATCTGTTTGCACAGGTGAAGAAAGAACCTCATTATTAGCTCATGTACTGCTGCATTTGTTATGTTGTTGGTTTATGAAATGAATTGATATACTCCTCCCTTATCACTAAATATAGGTCCAGCTGGAATGTGTGCCAGGCAAACATTCCTAGCTTTGACCATCAATACGTAAGAAAAATCTAGATCAGCCACACGAATTGGTATTACTATATTCATTTTGAAATATACTTTCATACTCTTTATTTTTTGTGATTTTTAAGTTATAACAACAAATGATAGTAGGAATTCATGGTTAAAGTAGTATTTTGGAGATCATGTCAATGTCCAAAACGACTTATATTTAGTGACGAGTGGGTACTAAGAATTTGAGAAATCTGAATTATAGAATTTAAATGGTTGTATCCTATTGAGAGCCTCTTTCTTATGAAGAGTGGTCCAGTATTTTACTTTAGAAGAAAATAAGTTAAGCTTTTGTGATTTCTTGTTATTTACACATTCAGCACAGTGATTATGCCTTGTAGACTTGGATAATTTTGTTACTGCTGGCATCCTATTGCTGTTGCAAACTTTTTGAATATATTACGTACAAGTTGAATGCCATAGTTATTTGCTTTGTCTCAACTCTCAGCTATGCACGGTGCTTGTTGACAATTTGGTATTACTTCGCCTAACTCATAAATCTGACTTATTGGATAGCTCACTTGCAACTGAAGCAAGCAAGTATACCTGTCATAGGTTCTGTTTGCTGTTAACTCCCTTTTTTTGTTCAATTTATGACCATGACTGTTACCCGGTTTGCACATGTAACCTGAAACTTCTGACAGATTGTTGTTCGTCTACAACGTCTAGTAACAACAGTTGCTGACATTTTTTTTTGCAGATAAGCCTAGCAAAGAAAAAGACTGGTGTTATTTCTCCAAAACGTTTTGTCCATAGGGTGAGGAAACAGAATGAATCATTTCGCAGTTATATGCACCAGGTAACTTGCAGATGTTTTACAGTAGTACTGCATCAGGTCAACTGCATTATGAGATCATAACCTGAACCTTATTAACACAGCTTATTCCCATACCTCAGGGCATTTATCCAGTATAATTCAGTAATGCAAACTCAGCTATGTGTATGGTCTGCATCTCTTTCTTGCACATTATTTTTTTCTGGGGGTGTGTGGTTCTTAAGAAGAATTTCTCTCCATTGATGCAGCCAGCCATTTAAAGTTGCCTATTATTTTTCGACCTCTAGTTGTGTGCCTTTTCTCATGCTGTATAAGAATAGTCCTTGTCATCTCTGATGATCTGGAAGTGTTTCAAAAAGAACTTGCTTCTGGTTCTTAGTTTAGCGAGATAAAAGAGTAAACCTTCCAGAAGTAACTTCTCTTTTCTGTACTTTGTAGGATGCCCATGAATTTTTGAACTTCTTACTGAATGATATTGTTGATACTCTGGAAAAAGAGTGTAGTGCCGCAGAGGATTCTCCTGAAACCACATCTCCTGAAGAGGTATCAAATGGGGCAGTCAATCATTTAGCGAATGGAGTCCAAAAGGAGCCACTGGTTACATGGGTACACAGGAATTTTCAGGTGACTAAAATCACTGAAAAGTGAAGAAGTTTGTATCTTCCCCACAAGGATTTTGAGCATAGACACCCTTATTATTCATTATGCAGGGTATTTTGACCAATGAAACAAAGTGCTTGATGTGTGAGACTATCACCGCAAAGGATGAAACATTTTTTGACTTGAGCATTGACATTGAACCGAATAGTTCACTCACAAGCTGCCTGAAGAATTTCTTTTCCACTGAGACTTTAAATGCTGAGGACAAGTTCTTCTGTGACAAATGTTGCAGGTAACAATGCTGTATAACATTTTGATCCCCAATGTTTCGTCTGTTTGTCGGGCAACAATAGAGGCCTTGCGCATTTGCGTGCCAAGAAAAGTTAAATTGTTGTGGTTCTACTGATTAAATGCTATCAAGTAACTATTTTAAATATAGGCAATATAAAACATAGATTCAAATGGCTAGTGTTAAAGAGGATCTTGTAGGTCAATTTCCCTCACTTTTTAAATCGCTGCTATTTTACAGTGCCGGGCTGGGTTAACAATCTCGGTTTTTTGTTTTTTGGAGAAATCCCGGACCTCACCTGATAAATGTTCTCCTTGTTGGCTTAGTTTTTCCCCTCTTTTCTTTTTATGTTTTCTCCATGTTTGTTTATTTTTGTGCCTCTTCAGTATTGCATAATCCTTAGTATGTATATTTAGTTAAAAATAGCAGCAGAATACCTCAGATGTCAGTTTGCTACAATACTTGCCGCTCCTCACTGGATTGTCAACCTTGGTCTTGGGTTAGATGGAAGAAATGCATTGAGAACTACCATGCAGGAATGAACTACTTTAGTTTTGCTTGGTTTCCTTGTAATGACTAACTTGGTTTATTGTTCAGTTTGCAAGAAGCACAGAAGAGAATGAAGATAAAAAAGGCGCCGCGCATATTGGTGATCCACTTAAAGCGCTTCAAGTTCATTGAGCAGCTTAGTCGGCACAAGAAACTGACGTACCGGGTGGTATACCCCATGGAGCTCAAGCTGAGCAGCATCTCTGATGATGTAGATTGCGAGTACTCCCTCTTTGCTGTCGTAGTCCACCTTGGGAGCGGCCCCAACCATGGACACTACGTAAGCCAAATTAAAAGCCACACCAACTGGTTGTCCTTTGACGATGACAATGTCGAGAAGATTGAGGAATCCACGCTGCAAACGTTCTACGGTTCTTCTCGCGAATATTCTAGCAACACGGATCATGGCTACATCTTGTTCTATGAGTGCCTTGGTGGGAAGAGCTAGGAATGTTCTTTGCTTTTCCTCACCTGTTTCCCCCCTGGAGCTTGTGAGATTTCTGTTGCATTCGCACAAATATTTCCTTACCTCCATGTGGACGTCGGATCTTGGTGGTTTAGTGTACAAGGGGCAAGGTACCTAGCTGGTAGTGATGACTGATGATTGATGAAATAAGGTGTAAAGTGCAAAGGACGGGGACATTATACTTTTTGGTTTCAACAATTCTTTTTTGGGTATTCCCAGTTTATTCACTGTACGCCTCAAAATAGATTACTTACAAATAAAACTACCTCTTTTAGATAGACCAAAAGTGTACTTCGGATTGAACCTCCCTATCCCTCTCTTTTTTTGTCTAGTTTTCAGGATTCAATGAAAGAAATTAGTCAGATTATAGTTTTTGGTTTTAAGGGGTCTCCATGAACACCATATTCATCTCTCCCATTCTCGAATGCCCCTCTCTCTCTCCACCAAATAATTGTTAGAGAAAAGTATGACATGAACCAAAAATACAGGGCCAATTTCCACACGGAAATTCGAATCCCAAACCAATCATTCTCCGCTGGCCAAGTGAATATCTCCCAATCGGCGGCTTCTGGGCTCCAGCTTTCCGAAACGTGGGAGCACCTTCGGAGCCCAGCCACAGCCCGCCCTATTTTTCTTGGTCCGCATAGGTTCTTTTAGGTGTATAACTGTTAAATATTTAAATTTTAGTTGTTTGTGAGAGGTAGTATGTATAGAAAAATAATTGTATGTAATTTTCGTCGACACAGCTGAACTCAATACATCTTTTATTATAATCTTTCTATTAATCATGTTTTAAATAAATACACTATTTAAAAATTAGTTACTGTAAACAGTGCAAGTATAAGTCAATTTTAAGCTGAAAAGTATCCCGTCTACAAACGGAGGAGGAATTCCGTGAAAAAAAGAACAGAGGAAAGACCAGAAACAGCTTAACGAAAAGGGCGTTCAAATCAAATCGGGTCCGAGTTCTGTTCGAAGAAACCGAAAACCGATTTTAAATCTTAACTTCTAAAAGTGATTTTTCTAAACTGTTTCTCAAACCGTTTCAAAGCCGCCAGCTGACGTCCATCGCTTCCTCCGCGTTTTTCAAAAGTAGTTTTCCAAATTTTATTTCAAAATTACTTCTTTGTGCTGTTCCATTTCAAGCAAAAGCTAAAGCTTTGGGCAGAAGACGAGAAAATTGTATTTTTGTCATCCGAAACAGTGGGCTTCGCAACTTTACCCTCCCAATCGTTGGTTTCGCAAAAATGCCATCCAAAATATTTGCTTCTTGTTTTCTTTGCCATTTTCTCTATTTCTCTCCTTTTTCTTTTTCTTTCCTATAATCAGCAACGCAAAAGGACAAAACTACCCCTAGGCAAATTAGAACGCACTACCGGATCGGCACGGATATCGTTAATCATACCAAACAAACGCTTCCTATTAGAATCGAAGTGAAAACAATCGATATCGTGACACATGCTATCTTACAAAAACAGGAAATTAACTATACTAATACCAATGACACATATCTTTTGCATTTACATTGAATTTTGTAATGAAATACTATTATTACTATCCTAAGAATATGGAGATAATACTACCATCATTGAGTAAAGAGAATAGAATGACACGGCAACCTGGAGTAACAAAAGTCCGGGAAGGTTTAGTGAGAGATGACACTTGGGGCAACAGAACCGAGAATTCATCTCGACTTTGGTTGGCGTTGATTAAAATTAAGTAATCCACAGAAGAAGAAATACCAAGAGGTGACCATTAAAATTGCTAATATGATCTTGCAAACAACAGTATTTTATGAGTAATTTACAAACGAAGAATTGCACAGTGCACACTCAAATCTCAGCATAAAAGACAGTATGCCCTTAGCTAAATGTGTGCAGATAGACAAATCCATAATATGAGAATAAATGAGTTCATCTCACAAATCCATAACTTGAAAATAAATGAGTCCATCTTATAGGAACCAGTCCAGCAGCCGTGCGTTCTAATTTGCCTAGGGGTAGTTTTGTCCTTTTGCGTTGCTGATTATAGGAAAGAAAAAGAAAAAGGAGAGAAATAGAGAAAATGGCAAAGAAAACAAGAAGCAAATATTTTGGATGGCATTTTTGCGAAACCAACGATTTGGAGGGCAAAGTTGCGAAGCCCACTGTTTCGGATGGCAAAAATAAAATTTTCTCGCAGAAGACAGGCAACGGGGGAACGAAAGAGTAAAGCGGGCTCGGTCAAGGAAAACTTCTGAAACGGCGGCCGGCCGAATTCTGGTGGTTCCGATCGGCAGCGGCGGCCGCGCCGAGCCGGCGCAAGGTTACCTCGCGCTCCTCACCCTGCAGTACGGCGCCCAGCCCCTCATCTCCAAGCGCTTCGTCAGGTATCGCACGCCCTCCACCCCCCCTCTCAACGCGCCAATTAGGCAATTGCAGCCCTTCGTTAATCCCTAATATCTAAAGCTTTGCTCCTTCGGCATCTATCACCTGGTGCGCCTTCGTACTGGTCCGGTTCGGTTTGGCAGGGGAGAAGGCTCCTTGGTGGTGTTTGGATTTTGCTTTCCTGAAGCATGTAGACCGTAGAGTTCGTCAGATTTGCTGTGCTAGGGAGGGGTCGAGTGGGTGCGGATTGCTGTGCGAATCGCGGTAGCTTTTCAGTTGTTTGGGGCTGCATTTGGTTCGGAGGTTGCTCGTTTTGGTTGGGCTGTTGTTATGCTACATCAGTGAATCAATTGGGCATCAACTTTTGTTTGATAAATCGGCATGGCAGGAAAGAGTAAATTTGCCTGTTTGAGGGTTAACGCAAATAGAATTCGGATGGGGAAGTACATGTTTGTAGTATTCACAGATAGGTTGGTTTCTGTAACCGTGGGTAGCAGCAGCATTAGCTTGCAGTACAGGGAGTGATTTGTTATTTGGCACCTGACTTAGTTTGAACCATAGATGGTTAAGACCCTGTTTTTTTTTTGCTGCGGCTTATGACTTTGGACTGAAATTTTTGAATTTTAGCTGTTTGTGACAGAGATTGCGGAGAGAGATACTCGCTTGCAATTTTGGTTGATACAAATGTTAAGTTTTTAACGTGTACTATAATTAACTTATAGATCCCGTCTTAAAAAAATACTCTATTTAAAAGTTACATATTGTAACAAAAGTCAAAAACCGTTTTTGAAAACCGTAAAAACATGCCCTAATTACCTCGTTGTCTGATCTTATTGCTGAAACAATGCAGTATAAGCTGTCTGTTTAGATGTTGTACTGGGCTTGAGAAACCAGAAGCCTAGATGTAGAGTTCACATAAATGCTTCACTATGAAAATGCGGCGATCAAACATTGCATCATGGGTTTCACGCGCACAATCCTTCCCATTGAAATTTACTCCTATCTTATTGTTGGTTCTATCATCTAATGCCTCGTCAGAATCAAACGGTTGCTTGTCATTTTCATGCTACGGTTCTCACTCTGCCAGGACACGGTAGTACGTGTGCCCGATATGCTCATGATCCTATCTGATAAGATCGCGGGGCCGTGACATGTTGGCTTGATTTGATTACTCGAGCTCCTATGTATTACTGCGAAAGGTATGTCCTGAAGTCTACATTAACATACCAGGTACGTACTACTAAAGTGAGACCGACAGCTCTGTGATGACTATTCCATCGCCAAAGATTGCAATCCAAAGGGAATGTACACTTACAATGCTAGAAAACCCTCTTACCTGATAAATAGTACAGATCCATTTGACAGCTAACAGCCTATACCACAAAAGTTCTACTAGACTAAGCTTTACATAATCATTATTGCATCCAGGAAGCTGCATCACCTGATTCATGCACACCAAGGCTACAGATGGAACAAAAGTCGATAATTTACAACATGTATTCTTCTCACCGTCGATAAGTTATTTGCATCTGAACTCACAATGACTGCGGGAGCTGACTCCAGTTCATCAACCCACGCGGCTGCGGATGCCTGTCCAAGTAACTCCTACTGGAAACGTCGGCTTCGTCGGCAGCGCAAGGATCCGAATGGCCTGACGCCGCAGGAGGCGACCAGACCGGAACCACCCCACCTTCTCTCCCAGTCCAGCTGCTTGATGCCTCTGACGTGGACGGCGCTATGCCCCGCACACGGTGTAGGGTATTCTGAAGGTTGTACTGCTGGTGAACGGCGTTGCTCCTGGCAGCATCGCCGCCACCTCCGCCGTTGACAGTTTCTTCCCCGATGTCCATCCGAGTCTGGGAGTGTGCCCGCGACGGCACCTCCGGCCTGCTCTCCTCGCTGTTGTTTCCAAAATCCGCTGAAAGCCCCGTTGCAGCTCTGACCAATGAGGAGGTCATGCTAGGCACCATCTGGTCCTCTCGTCTCTGACCGGCCGTCGTTGGCCTGTGGATGGTAGGCCGGACCGGTTCTCGGTCCACTTCCATCTGCAATTCTTGGGGGAAGTCGATCGGCGGCACCTCCGAGGAGTCACCGAGGCCTTCTTCCATTCCGTTCTCCATCGCGGCACGGGACGCCGCCTCAAGCTCCCACATCTCCGACATGGCGCCCAGCAACCTGAACTTGGCCGCATCTAGCTCGACAATGGGGAGAGGGTAGTTGGAGCCCAGCTCAACTCCTGCAGCCTGCAGCACGGACTCGGGTGCATCCCAGGGGTGGTGTATCCATTCCGTCGGCAGCCTCGCCAGCTCCGGTAGCCATCGCCGCACGTACTCCCCGCGCGGATCGAACTTGTAGCCTTCAAACTGACAAATGCGACGCAATGCATCAGTGTGCTACTTTGCTCGTTACAGGATTGCATCACATGAAGGAAGGAACTCGTGTACGTATATGTACCTGAGGGTTGTCGACGAGGTCGAGCTCACGGCCATCAGGGAGCGACCCGGAAATGTACTGCCAGCCCAACGCGTCGCTCTCGAGGTCGGCGTCCAGCAAGGTGTCCCAGAAGTACTTCATCCCCCAGCGCCATGGCAGCTGGAGCACCTTGACGAAGAAGCTCGAGACGACGACGCGGATCCGGTCGTGCAGCCAGCCGGTCGCCCAGAGCTCCCTCATGCCGGCGTCGACAAGAGGGTAGCCGGTCCTCCCCTGCCTCCAGACCTTGAAGTACACCTCATTGACCACCCAGGGGAAGAACCTGAGGTGCGCCAGGAGCGGCCTCTCGTGGCTGCACGGGTGGTTGAAGGTGAGGTACCTCGAGTACTCTCGCAGGCCGATGGACCGGAGGAAGAGGCTGCAGCTCTCCTCGCCGGCGCGGTTGCCCTCGTTGCTCCACATCAGCTGCTTCATTCGGACCTGGTGGAAGACCTTGCGGACGCTCAGCTCGCCGAAGTGCAGGTGCGGGGAGAGCAGGGACGTGCTCGTGCTGTCGGCCTTCTTGCGGTTCACCGAGTAGTCGATCAGAGGGCCGTTGAGGAAGGCCGTCAGCGCCTTGTCGCCGTTCTGCCACCCCGGCGACCACGCCCGGGCGAGCAGCGCATTGCTCCCCCTCTCCGACTCGTCTTCGAAGATCAGCTCGTCCGACGGGCACCTCGACAAGCCACCTGTGGAGAGTGTCACGCCGCGGAGCACAACACACACCATTTTCATGTCAGTGATCCACCCAGAATTGCTACCACATCAGCATCCACTATGCCATCAGAACGTTGCAGTTGATGGCTTTCAATACCTGAATTGATCCTCTTGGGTGGCAGCAGCGGCGCGGGAGGGTCAGGCATGCAGAGGAACCTGTTCCAGAACGGCGCGAACATGGTGAACGGGCCACCGTCGTCGTCGAGGACCTCCCACGGCTCGTAGAGCAGGTCGGCGTTGAAGGACTGCACGGTGATGCCCTCCGCCGTCAGCAGCTCCTTCACCCGGTGGTCCCGGACCAGCGACAGCGGGTCTGCGCGGTGGGCAGGAGACAGCGATCGGTGAGCAACACCAGGCCATTCGTGTCAGCTCAGACGATAAGGTGTGCTAACCATTGTTCCTGAGAGAGTAATTAGAGGACACACACCCCAACTGGCCAATAGCTAACTCTGTGGAGTTCTTGGGAAAAGTTCAAACTACGTGTACTGGTAGGTTAGTGGTGGCTGCAAGAACTTTCCGGGCTTAGAGGGAGACGGTGACCAAGTGTTGAGGGAAGTGTTTGATGGGAAAGTCTAAGGCTCTGCTATACTTGGAGTTGTTTGACGTCTGGAGTTAGGGTGTTAAGTATGAAATATCTATAATTGGTAGACACAAGGTACTGTTCATGGTTTCCCCCCTCCCCTCTTTCTTTTCTATTTGGAATTTTGGATCATGGTCGAATGGATCTTGTTCAACCAGAGCAGAGCAAGACCATGAAAACTGGGGAAAAAAACTGAGAGAATATACTAAACAAATTTATTAGATAAATCCTAACCAAGTCTTTTGCAAGAAGAGCAACAAAGAACTGACCAAGAGTAGCAATAACAGTAAGGTGTAGGAATCGAACCGTAGAGGTGGTTGAAGAAGAGGTGGGTGGCGCCGGTGCTGCGGACGAGCTCGAGCAGCGCGGCGACGGCGTCGGCCGACCGTCGGGTGACGAGCCGGCTGGCGCCGAGCCGGCGGAGCGAGGCGTCCAGGTGCTTGAGGCTCTGGCTGAGCCACCACCGGGACACCCGCCCGGGGTAGAACGGCCCGTCCTCCTCCGGCGCCCACACGTACGCCGGCACCACCTCCCCCGCCGTCCGCGCCGCCGCCGCCAGCGCCGGGTTGTCCTCCACCCGCAGGTCCCGCCTGAACCACACCACGGTCCGCATCCCGGTCTCCCCGGCGCCGCTCATCGACGACGGCGACACCGACATGGCACCCAGTCCAAACAACTCGCCGAGAACTCCCAACACAAGGAGTCACTTGTCTCTCTGCGACGACGATGCGCAGCAGCTCAAGAAGCTATTGAAAAGCCAAGAACCAAGCTCTTGGCGCTCTGGGATGATGAGCAGCAGCTCAGTAATCTGTCATGGAAGCCAAGAAACAAGTTCTTGGCTCAGGGATGAGCAGCTCAGGAAGATGTCAAGAATTTCTTGGACTCGGTGAGCATTTCCGGGAACTGTGGAATGGGCTGGATTGGATTCGTCTCCTCAGAGTGAGTGCACGGGCAGTGCGGCGGAGTAATCTGACCAATCTCTCCCCTTTGCTCAATAAAAAATTTTAGGAGTATCTTTTGTTTGGGGGGATCTGATGGTGTTCTTGCAGAGAGTTGCAGGGGTTTCTTAGCTTTGGTTGGGGGAGAGATGTGGTCCAATGGTCTGGAGCGGGTGGTCTGTGGTTATTGGGATTGGTTGGTTTGGATCTGTTCAACTTTTCCTCCTGTCCATTTATCTCCTGCCCCCTCTCCTCTCTTCTCGGTCCTCTCGGCCTTTCTCCTCTCCCATAATATTCCCTCCATTTCGTTTTCCTCTGTGTAAAAAAAGAAATTGGGATTTGATAGATTCTGATGGAATTCTTACTTGGTCACTGACAAGTGGGTTCACGTGTTGGTTCGCAGAATTTTTCATTCGATACCATACGGTGCAATCACATTTCTTTGCTAAACTCCATGCCTACCATGAAAATTCTACCCACCAGTGGTATTTTATCTAGCTAGCTTAAGGCCATGTTCCAAATAGTATCGGATTTTTGGTTTTTAGAAACTAGTTTTAAATGAAGTAGTCTCTTAAGGTGTTTTTATAAGCTGTTTATATGAGTCACTACAGAAGCAATTTTAAACGGAGTGACTTCTCAACGCAAGTGTCGTTTACTCCCTCGATCTCTCTCATAATCAGCGAAAAATCACAACACTTTTTAACAAGGCCTTAAATCTTGCGTAATAGCACCGCTTGATGATGCTATGTACAGTAAATATGTTTATATTTACATTTAATCACTGAGTTGTATTTATTGTACGGTTCCAATTAACGCATATAAGCTATTTTCGTTATTATATTGTACCGGTTCGAATAGATATCTGATTAATTTGCACCATGGTAATCAGGTCATATTGTGTATCCTTCTCTTTTATTTCATCTATTAGAGAATTTCTAAATTTACTATATATGAATTTAGATTCTAGCAGCAACTATACAAAATACTCTCTTTTTCTGGCATTAGAGATCATATGATAAATGAAAATCCTTACGAACACTTGGAGTAGCCCAGCCCAGCAATGCATGCATGTAGAGGAATTTAGAAGACATGGACTGTCAATCAGAGGAATTTAGAAGACTTGGACTGTCAATCAGAGGAGTTTAGAAGACTTGGACTGTCAATCAGAGGAGTTTAGAAGACTTGTACTGTCAATGTGTCATGAAACACCTGCGAAAAGAAAGCTTGGTTGCAAAACAGCAGTGTTAATACGCCATGTATATGATGGTCGTAATTAAATGGCCAGCTATCAAGCACATGTAGGGCCTGTTCTTTTTGGCTGCGGCTTGTGACTTTTGGGCTGTTTGTACAAGAGATTATAGAATAACAGAAACTTACGTGCGATTTTTGTCAATATAAATGAAATCAGTAAAATACATACTATAATTAACTAGTAGACTTTATCTTGAAAAAATACTCCGTTTAAAGTTGATTCATTGTAGAAAAAAAAGCAGCCTTTTGTGTTTGAAAAGAACAGGGCCGTTTGCATGGTACATCCAAGAGCTGGAGCTCTAGCAGGTACCACTAGAATCATATCATGGAATGCGATTGTCTGCCACTGCATGCTAAGGTACTTGCTCATCTAGCATTCTAGCAAGTAGCTAAGTACTATAAGGAGCATTGCGCATAGATCGCACCTGCCTTACGCCCATCCTGTCGGGAACGAGGGCGTTGTAGTACACTACTAGGCCACATGCTGTTGTCGAAAGAACGGCAGCTTCGATCACTAGCCAATGTAGTTAAGAGGTGTGAAACGTTAATGGATAATCTGTTTTATCTATTATATTTGTATATGAGAAAATATGAATGTGATAAGTAAAATTTATATTTGAAAATATTCGTATTTATATTCAATAATATAAGACTATTCGAGAATATTCGTATTCATATTTAAGACTATTTGATTCGTGTTTAATCCATTTCCTATGCCTATCGGCCGGTCGGCCTAGCCCAGCGGCCAAGCGGAAATCTCGGAAAAAAATCCAAACGAATTTTGTGATTCAAATTTTGAATTTGGACGGTTTAAAACCGGTAACTGTTCTGGTAACCGATCAAAAACGGGTGAAAACCATATAACCGGTCAAAAACGGATGAAAAACCAGCAGAATTGCTAGAAGTTTGTTCTACCGAGATTTGTTACAGAAGTTATAGATATATATTTATATTCGATCGAATTAAGTATATATTCGACTCGAATCCGTATCCATTACGATATTCGTATTCGTATCTAAAAATATTTGAATTTATATTTATTTTAAAAACATGAGTTCGAATTCATAGTTAAGACTATTCGATGTATCAATCTGTTTTATCCATAAATGTAGTTAAGCAGCAAGTCAACGTAGTGCGATTCTGCAGCTTTGCTTTTACCGACAAATTGACCAGATTAATTGGAATCATTTATCTTGTGGGCATCATTATTTATGCTGCCGCCTTTTGCTGTACTGTGATTCCATTAACGAAGGGATAAGATTACGAGTCAAATCTGATAGATTGCAATGCACGGCCTCGGTCACATCGCATGAATCAAGAGGACGCCTTCGAATTTGCCATCCATTGCGCTGTAAATCTGTAGTAGCGTACTCGATGAACTTAAAAAACCTAACTGGAAAAATGTGAGTGACTATTTTTTTTTTTTTTGGAGAAAACAGCTAATCGATGCTTAGCAAACGTCAGAAAAATAGAAATAGAGATGTTGCTTGTAAGTCTACTGAGGGCCTTTTTGCAGAGCTCTTGATTATGTTTTCTCAGCCCTTGCTTCGAATTCTCTAGGAATCTACTCTTTTGAGAATCTGGAGTTGGTTGAGCGAAGTGTTAGGAAGTTGACTCTTACAACCCTAGAAGGGAGGATGGTGGCAAAAAAGTCTATGCGACCCTGGTTTTATCAAGTCAATTATATTTTAGTTCTTACTCCTTTCTACTTGTATACAAAATTTTGAAATTATTTTACACTTTTTCGGTACTGACCAACAGACTATTTGAACGTGACACCATACGAATGTAATGACCCAAATGCATTTCATCATTTCATCGAATGCACAAAAAAATATCTCATGGCTTCTCAAGTTCATCGGTTCATAAATGCATAAATTACATATTCTCGTGCCATATCAAGTTTATCAGATCATGAATTAATCGAATGCATTAACAAAAAAAGATTATCATGTCATCTCAAGTTCACCAGTAAGTTCATCTTCGTTTCTTCAGTTTAACAGTTCATGCATAAAAAATCAGTTCATCTCAAGTTTCAATACGTGGACAAGGAACCCAACACACAGCCGAATCCTCACAAATCGCAACCAAAATCTATGTAAATCCATCACAGAACCAAATCATCCTAAATCACAATCAAGATAGTTCATAATATCATACGCATTTTCCTTTGATTACCAAATCCAACATAGATCTACATTATTTCAATCAAAGAGGAGGAGGGAGGACAAGGAGCAAGTGCACTAGCGAGGAACTTCGGCGATGCGGGGGCACAAGACCGGTGGCGACAAAGAAATGGGCTAGAAAAAAAAACAGCCGACCGAGAGAGGAAGCGGGATAGATTGCGGCGCGGAGGGGACTAGCGGTAAAGTGCTCCCAGCCGGCGGTGAAGCCTCCCGAAGCGGCTGCGGCTACGACATGGACGACGGTGCACAGGCGCAAGAGAGGAGAGAGGTGCACTTGGGCTCCCGTCATTGGCGACGCCTCTCGAAGCTACGGTGGCTAGGGCTGGACAAAGTGCACACGGGCGAGAAAAAGGAAAAGCTGCAGGAGCGCCTTGCGGAAACAGAGAGGAGAAATGGGGTCAGAGTTTTTGTGTAATGGCAAATGATGGGTGTAATTACCTTTAACTTTCAAGGTTACTCTTGTCTCTAGTAGGTTAGTTTCCTACAACAATCCACAAGATAGTTGTTTCTCCATGCTAGTTCATTTCTGAGACAGCTCCTCGTGAGAAGTAGAATCGATTTTGTTTTGGAAAGCTATGTGCTTGATGTAGCTTCACAGAATTCAGACGAGAAGTTAGGAGCAGGAGCTGTACCAAACGCACCTAAGTTTGCCAACTTTATTTTTTGGTTGAATTCGCCGTGCGGTTATTGACCATTTCCTTGACATTTGTCATAATTATCTCACCATGAAATTGCAGGAAAAGGCACATTTATGACAAAGAGGGCTTCTCCCTCACATTTTCCATGGGATTGCTTTGTCAGTCCTAGGAAAAGTTTACCACATACTTCATCTCAGCTGCCCATTCCATACAAACACTAATGCTTGACCCCGAGATGTTTTTCTCAGTCTGTATCGCCATCAGAATGGTTGATTTACCGCGAACAAAACGATTCCAACGATCCACTTCGCGAGACTGATCCATCAAATTTCAGAAGTTGCGTGTTCACTATACTAGGCAGCACTGTCAATTTAAAAGAAAAACGTCTATAGTTGTCTCCTCTGAAACAAGATAATGTTAATACTTTGTTTCTTATAACAAGTAACAAAAATGAAAACTTACCAATTCAAGGGGAATACTTGGAATACTGCCTATTGGCTATAACTGGTCTCTGTTTAACGGAGCTTATGAATGTGTGAAATGAAAATCCATCCTTTAAATAGGAGGATGATAAGTACACTGATCTGTCATTCTAGGCATGTTCTAAGAGGATATTTATGTGTGTGCATGTGGTGTGCCTTCGTGATTACGTGTGTGCGTATGTGTTTTCTTTATAATAAAAAAAATTAAAATAAATTAATAAAAGTGTAACAATAGGCAAAAAAAAATATTCCTAGCTACTGTCTTCTGAAATAAATTAAGCCAGACATAAGTACAATAAAAACAGCTAGGAAAGCCAAAACGGGTGTCAAATCAACATGTGGGTTTGCCTCTTACCCGCTCCAAGCTTTTTTTTTTTTTTTGGCCTATTCTGATCACCCTGCCATCGCCATCTATTTTTCCTAACCTCCTCCCACTGTACTGTTTTATATAAGGTGTGGTGAGGATTGCACGCGTCAGGACCACATTGTGGTGTTGTTTTCCTCTCAACCACCCATCTTGTCGATGTCCATTTTCATGTCCTGCTATTTCCTCTTGACTTTCTGTCGATATACATAACACGATAGCTTTGCATCGTGACCTGTTGGATTCGAGTAATCATAGATCCTCTCATGGCTACATGGCACGGCATAGTAGGGTGATTAACATAGAGGTCGGTGCACGCTACTGATCTTGTATTCCCATTTCCATTTCCATTTCCTGTGTGGCAAATCTTTATATATCTACTGCCACATTGTCTGAGGGATATTTAATCTTATGCCACTCTTATGAGTGGAGTGGCAAAGGATTTGCCACCCTGGCCCACTGTCAGTGACTTAGGTGACCCCATATGTAAGTGACAGCGAGAATTGGCTATTTTTAAGAGTGGCAAAAAATTGAAAGCCCCCATTGTCTGATGGTCATATGCGGTTTGAGTATAGTTTTGCAGGATAGGCATTTCTATACTAGATATGCTATTGTGACAAGTTTCTGTCGCAAGTTACACAAGCTGTCGTTTCTGTACCCCCAAGCATAGCCCGGTGCTATCCGTGTAATAAAAAAAATTGTAGCGACTTCGCCAATTTTTCGAACACTAGCGATTTCTCTACAGCATGTACACCTGTAACATTTTCTCGCGGCATCCGCATCAGCACGACGCAAACAACACTTCCAAAGCCCTCAGGTGCACAGTGGAGCCCTATTGGAAGGTGGTGACCGGCCTCGCTTTCAAGCTTTTGCCGTTTGCTTTCTTCAAAAATCAAAGTAAATAGGATGATTTTTTAGAGCAAATTATCTAAATAGCTCCTTAGACCTGAAATCATGTGTGTTGTTCACATCGACGTCTCTACCGTTCGCTGTCATCTCAAAAAATATAGATAAAAAATATCAACTATAACTAAAAACTATCATCCACAGCAAAAAAAAAAAACCTTAATATTTTCAGTCTTCTTTTCCACAGGGGCCCTGCCTCCTGTTTCCCTGGCCGAGTTATCCTGAGGAATAGATTCCTCCTCTCGTCTCCCTAAAGGAGATGTATGGTCATTGTACAGGTCATCGCCCCCACTCAGGTTCTACATTGAAGATGTTCCTGCAATTACTCGCAACAGTTGAATCGAAGGGCACCATAAATCTTCTAGTACTGTATGGTACGCAAATGATGTTCTTTTTAGGCACCTGGGTGGGTCAGATCAGGCGGGGACTGGACAGCCTAACTAATTTTAGGTCAGGAGTTCTGTTCAGACCCGTTGATTTTAACTTCAGCTATTTTTCACTATTTTTAAATTTTATATTTTTAGCTTTTTTGAGTTTTTTTGCTGGTTCTTTTTTCGTATTCGTTTGTATTGTCCGTGATAGACTAATCTGATTTTTTTTCTATTTTTAGAACTTTTAAATTTAATTACATCAAATTAACCACTATCAGCTACAATACAATTTCAACCAGCTACAATAAAATTTCAGCCATAAATCAGTTTATTTTAGCCCAACCAAACGGCACTTAGGCTCAATTCACGTCGATATGGCCCATAGTATTTAACTTCAGCTACTAATCTTGGTCGTAACGTGTCGATAAAAAACTGCAGAAATATGTTATTACAAAGATTTTTTTTTGTATGATGAGTCTTGTAACATTATTTTCCATGCGATCAATCTTGACGATCTAGCCATGTAAGTCGTTAAAATTGGGGGACAAAAAAAACCCGACTAAAAGTCTGTAAAACGCGCACCTGCTATTTGAAAACAGACGGGCGAGACGTGACGCGCGGGCTTCGTTTCGGCCGCTTGCCGCACCGGCGGGTGGGTCGGTGCCTGCACGTGTGAAGGGATCCTGTTGCCACTCCTGTTTGTCTCAGTTTTTCAGAGAAACTGAGGTGTGTTCTTTTTTTGCTGCACATGGTTTTAAATGCGGTTTGTGACTTTTAAATTTGTTTGTACGAGGGATTACAGAGTAACAAAAATTCATGTGTGATTTTTGCTTATATAAATGAAGTCAGTAAAGTATGTACTACAATTAACTTGTAGACCCTATCTTGAAAAAAATATTCTATTGAGAAGTTATTCATGTAGAAAAGTGAAAAGCGACTTTTAGAAGTTCGAAAAAGAACAGGCACGAGGTCAAAACCACCTAAAGGCCAAAACAACAGGACCTTAGGCCCCGCTCGTTTCGGCTTCAGCTTCTGGCTTCTATTTTTCACTATTCATAATTTTGTATTTTTCTGAATTTTTGGTTTTTTTTTGAGCTTTTTTGCCGGTTCTTTTTTTTCCTGTATTCGTTTGCGTTGTCTGTGATGGGCTAACATATTTTTATATTTTTAATTTTTTAAATTTAATTATGTTAAATAAGCATCCGTCATTCTGATGTTTTTTCACCAAATTCTGATGCTTTTTCATCATAAGCCACCAAAAATAAGCCATAATAAACACCACCTTAATAACTTGACATAAACATGTGTTGGGCTGCTGGCCACTCGGTGGAGCACTGCAGTTTATACATGCGCCGTTTATATGTGTGTGCTCTCTTAATAGCTACTAATAGTGCTAGCACATACTTAGGCTTATACCTCTTCATAAAATCTATGTGTTTTACACAGCCTGAAGGGTACATATCTCGCTATAGATAATCTCACCGACCATAAGCGATCCAAATCAGGGTAAGGCCCACGTAGGTCCATTAGGGCCCGTTTAGCTTGGAGAGAACACGGCTGAGGACTGGAAATAGCTTTCCTTTCGGCGTCTCGTTAATAGTTTCTACTTCGACTGAAAATATTTTTGAGTGTATGGAACATGTTCTTTTTAGCTTGTAAAAACTGTTTTTTGATTTCTTTTTTATAATAATTAACTTTTAAATAAAATATCTTTTCAAGATAATTCTATAAATTAATTATAATACACATTGTAGCGACTTCATTTATATAGGCTAAAATCGTACGCGAGTTTCTATTACTCCGTATTCTCTCTCATAAACAGTCTAAATATCATAAGCGTAACAAAAAAACAGACCCTATGGGCATGTTCTTTTCCTTCGAAGCTGACGGCTTTTGGCTTTTGCTACAGTACCTAACTTTCAAACAGAGTATTTTCTTAAGACGGGGTCTACAAGTTAAATGATGTACACGTTAAAACCCAACATCTGTACTATCCAAAATCGCAAGTGAGTATCTTTCTCTCCATAATCTGTATCGTAAATAGCCAAAATTCAAAAATTTCAACCAAAACCCATAAGCCGCAGCCGTTACCAAACATGCCCTATATCTTGTGCTGTTGGCTTCACTCTTTACCAGGAGGATCCCTGCGGACGCATAAAAATTTCCATATATGAATTGAGGCATCAGAATAATTGACATACACTAAGTTTTGTGATCGGACGGTGGCAAAGGCAACAATGAACAGTAAAATTGTGCCAAAGGCGAATGTTGTAGGCAAAACAATAGGTTTTATATGACACGGACGACAAGCATTAAATAGTTATGAGAGACCATATGGAGGTGACCCTATGTTTGTGATGAGTAATTGATCTTTGGTTTAGAGAGATTAAGTTTGATTTTTGAGGTTTGTGCTCTATCTGTAAGGTCTTAAGCTTTTGCGACTTGGTTAGCAGTTGCTCTAACAATCACGTGATCGGCAATAGCATTTACGACCACGTTATTGCCGTTGGCCAAGGATTGGGGTATAATAGCACAATTATTGTTAAAGACTTAACTACGAACTTAACATAAACATAGTTTGAATAATAAATTAAAGTATGCAATTTAGTAATTTAAATCAACATAATTTACATTAAAAATGTAGGCACAACATGATCAAATTATTGACTCGCCTTACTCACACGCTTGCTGGTCTTGGTGACCCTGGTTGGGCTCGAGTTGCTACTCTTCCGGGTCTTTAGACCCGTTCATAAAATGAGTAATGGTGCAAAGGTCTACTAGGAGAAACGATCTGAGAGGACAAAGCAACATTCTCGCTCAAACGAGAAATCCCTTGGGACAAGTATGAATACCTCGTATCAGCACTAGATCCACACATACCATGAGATGGACGATGTGTGTTCCTATAAGCTCGACGCTCGTGTTTGACATGGCGAAATCAAAACTCAACAATGTGTCCATCCTTCTGACAAAAAGTGCAATGATATTTCTCTTTGAGAGATACGGTATCATGTGAGGAAGAAGCACCATTGTCTTTAGAAGTCCCTTGGATAACACCGAAAGAGCCACAAGAAGCATCACTAGTCAAGCTACAGCTATCTAAAGCAATGACACAAGTGTCAACATCAAGTGACTCAAGAGAAGTATGAGAAGAATCCAAATCTGATTGCAAACAAGCAAGATCATCTTTTAAAACATCAATCTCAGATTGAAAAGCAACACAAGAGTCACAAGACTTGGTGCTTATATCATTGTGTATTCTCTTCAAAGAATCAAGCTTATCATTTAAGCCAATACAAGATGCGCAAGAGATTGAAGATACATTAATAATATGTATGGAATTCAAAGCATCAACATCTTTTAACAAGTTAGCACAATTCTTGTAAGAGACTAAATCATCATCAAGCAATTTCTTAGTTTCTAAGCACATGTTAGAAGGACTAGACTTAAGCCCATCAATTTCAGCCCTAACCTTCTCTAATTGCTCAAGACAATTGGGAAAACTCAAATTCCTTTTTTTTTATTTTCAGCTCTAGCAAGTTCAAGTTGTTCTACACATGTAGAATAAACCAATTTTAACTTCTTAATTTTAGCAAGCATGCTAGAACAAGAATCATGTTTATTCTTAGCTAAAGATCTAAAATTGTCTACTTCTAATTTAGCAAAATCAAGCTCATAATGTAAGACAACACAAGAATCACAAGGTGTAGAAATATTTGATCTAAATAATTTATTTTCAGATTTAAAGTAAACAAGAGAAGTTTTTAATTTATCATTATTCACGTAAAAGGACTCACATATTGAGGAGCATCGAAGCAGTTTCCGTAGGAGATTTTTTTTTTTTTTTGCGAGAAGTTTCAATTTCTTGTCTATGTTAGCATTGACTTTTCATGTGACTTCTAAAAATGATTGAAATGCCGTGCACAGAACGGGATCCAAAGAACTAGAGTGCAGTTATGGCATAGCCAGCTGTGTTGCAATATTTATTAAGCCTATTATACACGTGGACCAAAGAGTAAGGAGGCATCAAATATAAAGAAATAGTCAATTACACTGTACAACATGTATACATATTAACTGACATATTACATATACTTAACCACTTTTACAACGCTAAAATACGGAAAGAAAAATCATTACAATAACTTCACTCTCGATTTTCTGGATGTAATCACCTGTGGCAAGACACATCCACGAAAATGGATAATGATTAATAAACAGCGGGACTAACAAGATACACAGCGCTATAGCAAAAGTCTTAAGAGAAAATCAAGACACTGTTTAAAAATACGAGAACATTTCTCGATCCCCGGATGTGAAGTGGAATTCCTACGTTAAAGATCTGGAAGCTGAACCGTGCGTAGTTCCTGCCTCCTGATCACAATCCACGCGTCTTGAATCCACTGTAGTTTTGTTGAATTATCGGTGGGTGGCCCGATTCCAAAACCAACCGAGCGACCTTTTCTTCGGAAAGCTGGCCACTAGATCGACGCCACCGCTCCTCTTGACGTACTGGGCAAGGTGGGACCTGTCACTCTGACGGGTGGGGTCGATTCGTTTCATGCTGGTGTGTCAGTGAGAGAGGACACGGCGCGCGCACCGTGACAGGAGTTTACATGTTGACTGGGAGATTACGACCGCCTCGCTTCCGCACTCCTCCACGCGCGCACTCCCCGACCGATCGGTTCTGCTTGGTCTTTTCTCACTCTCACCCTCCGATAAGTGCTTTTATTCTTTGGTCCTGCTTCTTTTTTTGCTTTTATGGCTGTGGCTTATACTTTTTAGCTGTTCGTGAGAGAGTACAGAGTAACATAAACTCGTGTGCGATTTTATCTGATATAAATGAAGTTGTTATAGTGTATAATATTATTAACTTATAGACCTTATCTTGAAAAAACACTCCGTTTGAAAGCCAGTTACCATAGAAAAACCGAAAATCAGCGGCATACTCCAAACGACTTAAAGCTAGGGCTTTTGGGCTTTTTTATATGTATTTTGGCTACAAATATACTATAACGATTGTTAGCTTTTTATGAGTCAAAAAATAAGAAAAAAAATCAGATATATAGAATCAAAAATAACAATGAGAAGACATATTGTAAATGATTAAATGAATGCCATGCGTATGACAGTTCGGAGTCTGAAAATCACAACACGGAGATGACACAAACTTGTGCCTTTCCTGGTCTGTGTCTAGCCTCTTCAAAACGGGCACAAAACTACAAAAGCCCAAAAGGATATAACTGAAACTAAAACAACTTCTGTATTCACATTTATGATGCAACCCGTTAAAGAAAAGGGAGAGGGGGAAACCGAAAGAGTGCTGATTGTGCAAGCGTAAATTTCACGTTTCAAATGGACCTGTACGCAAGAGGCACCACAAACCATCTAGCTCGTCGTGGCAATCCGAAGCTGGGTACCACCACTGGGTGCTGGATGGAGTCCACCACCAACCAACTCGCCGGCGCCGTGGAGTCCTCGGCTACCACGGCACCGCCGCGGACCGTCGCAGGCGGGGAGCCCGCTGACGCCCTTGTGGGCGCCGGCGCCGGAGCTGGAGGAGGGGACGGGGACCCCCGCGCTGCTCTCCAACGGCTGGCTGCCCTCGGGGACCGCATGGCCGCCGTCCGGCGCCGCCTCGCCGCCTCCCTCTCAGGCGAATCGCAGCCCCTCTCCTCCTCCGACATCCACTCCGTGTCCTCCGAGATCTCCTCCGCCGCTCACCTCGTCGTCCTCAACGCCGCCTCCCTCCTCTCTTCCTCCCTCCCTTCCCGCTCCACCCCACCTCCTGCCCCTCCCGCTCCTGTCCAGCAGCTCCCATCCCCCCAAGAAGCAGCCAAGGACGACGGCAACTACGACGTCGTGGAGCTCGACGCCGCCGAGCTGCTCGCGGAGCACGTCCACTTCTGCGATATCTGCGGCAAGAGCTTCCGCCGCGACGCCAACCTCAGGATGCACATGCGCGCGCATGGCGACCGCTTCAAGACCCTGGATGCGCTCTCCCGGCCCGGCCAGGCGAAGCCGCCTGCCGGCCGCGATGTGCGGTTCTCGTGCCCCTACGCGGGATGCAACCGGAACCGTGCTCACCGCCGCTTCCGGCCGCTCAAGTCGGCGGTGTGCGCGCGCAACCACTTCCGGCGCAGCCACTGCCCCAAGCTCTACGCCTGCGAGCGCTGCGGTGGCAAGAAGCGTTTCGCTGTTCTAGCCGATCTCCGCAGCCACCTCCGCCACTGCGGGGAGGAGGCGCAGTGGCGTTGCTCCTGTGGCACCACCTTCTCCCGCAAGGACAAGCTGTTTGGCCATCTCGCCCTCTTTGAAGGCCACATGCCAGCTATCACCGAGCCGAACAAGGATGTGGTGACAGCGCCTACAGAGGCATCCCTTGATATGATGGAGGAAGGGGGAATTGAAGGGAATTGTGACTGGGAGGAGGATGAGGAGAGCGGTTTTGATCCGAAGTTCTTCAAGGAGTGGATGGAGGAGCTCGGATGTGTTGCTGGTGGCACGACTTGGCCTGGATCGGCCGCAGCCGGGCAATAGCAATGTAGCGAGCGGTGTTTGGGGTAAGAGCTTTATCTTCCTGTCATTTTGTTGTGAAATTGAAACTTATAGTATGTGAAAACTCGGTGCAAGAAGATGTGAAACAATGCCATGATGCTGATGGTAGGATTACATGTTACTACTAGTTAATACAAACTACGCATTGAAACATTCTTGTGCTGCTTGGTGAAATTATGATGTAGTGGATATGTCAACTTGATCGTGTGGAAAATTATCCTCATAATTTATATTACACCAAAAACAGAGATCTTAACTTCATTTATGCAACTGAACTCAAGTATGTAAGATGCTCTTGGATGGCATCTCTCTTAGTCAAGTTAATATATTGGGGATAAGTTTAGATGGATATGGGGCTCTTTTTTTTTTACTGCAATTGAGGAAGAACTGTACTGAGCACTTTGATGGCAAGGGAAAATTTTGTATTTTTTTAGCTGGCTCATTCCTTTGGTTTTCTGTTCTGCCCAGTTTATGTTAAAAAAAACTTCACGTGATCTTTACTCTGGTTGTTCTTGTATGTCCTGGATCACATATTAGAATGGTTGTCACAGCGGAGTCGGCGACCACGGCGAGTGAGGAGCGCCTGGACGCCTAGGCGACGCCTAGGCGAGGGCCCGGCGACTATATCACCCCCGACCGCTGTCTCGCGTCTCTGTCTCTCTTCCGCCTCTCTCTTTCGCTCGCGTCTCTCTCGCTCGCGTCTCTCTTCCGCCTCTCTCTTTCGCTCGCCTCTCTCTCGCTCGCGGTCGCGTCTCCCGACTCACTCCCCGACACCTCCCCTGCCGCCGCCTCCCCCGTCGCCTCCTCCCGACGCCTTCGGCGCCGCCTCCCCGTCGACTCCACTCCGTCTCCCGACTCCTCCTCGGCGCCTCTCGCTGCCGCCTCTCCCGCCGCCTCCCTCCCGTCCGGCGGCGGGAGCACTGCTGGAGGAGGTGGCCGAGCACAGGAGGAGGAGCGGCAGGGAGGAAGAAGAGGCGGCGGGATGGAGGAGGCGCGCTTGATGGACGGACGGAGGAGGCGGTGGGCGGGACGAAAGGAGGCGGTGAAGCTAGGGTTCGGGCCAAGGCGAGGCGATCCTCCCCGGCGACTCCTCCCCGGCGCCAGGACGACTTGGCGACGCCTAGGCGACGCCATGACAACCATGCATATTAGTGTATGCACTTCACCCCATTCATTTATCGTCTATGTGGACAGAACTTTAAACCCTAAACAACTTCTCCTTTTTCTTGTTAAGTATGATATCTTGGAAGTGTTCGTGCTCATGTCTTAGGTTAGGCCTGGTGAGTGGCACTCACCGGCTCCCTTACATTCACAAACATTTGAGTGCATCCCTCAATTTATACTTTAAGGTAGGCCTTTCAGCCCTTTAAATGAAATATGACTAAATTCTAGTGGGTTTCTGGCTTTCTGCAGACCCATAGCACCCCATTTGCTCTGCCTTTTATGATTTAGGTAATAAATAACTTTTTAAAATTGTATTACTATATAAACAACTAACAATCAAGGGTTGCTACGTGTAGTTGTGTACAGACAAAACTTATTGCTAAATTTTTACAAACAGCAACTGACAGGCGGGCATGTGACACGTGGCTTGAATTCAATAGGTGTGGGGACCCGAATATGCAAATTCGGATCCTCTGTATACTGAACTAGTCCAGAATCACGCTAATGCACATAGTGGCAACATCGATGCAATATCATTCATATATAGCGATAAATAGTTAAATAACGAGTTTTGATAATAAATAAAGGTTTTGACTTTATGGTTGAGTTTACAATTATTTAGCCATGTAGGGCTTAGGCACTAGAGGAAAAAAAACTACAGCAGAAGCAAAAGAAACTCCAAGCAACGACCCATCTCATGCCATAAGCAATGACTATGATACGAGACCTAGCGATCAACCTTCTTTGTAAAACTCCTCCAGAAGAGGTGTAGACTCCTCTTCTTTAGCAATTGAGTTATGATTGTAGCAAGGGTGAGTAAATGAAGTACTCAGTAAGTTGTGCAGTGTGCACACATAATGCAATATATAGATGCAAGGCTTATTACCAAGAAAATGTCTATCCTGGTTTGTTTTGCATAAAGCTAAGTTGACTTGTAAATATAATAAATAGATTGAAAATGCAATTTGAACAATAATAATAAATAACAGAAGTAAAACATCGTTTCACATAGCCCACCCATCTGATTCACGCAGCTTTTCCTTCCTAGTTTTGTTTTATAAAATCTATCCCTTATATGAAATTTCTGAACATGTCTATGCCCGCGGACTCGGCTATTCGAATATTTTCATTAACACTTTTGCAGAGGTTGTACATCTTTCCTCACACGGTATGATCTACTTGTACATTCTTCTGAATAACACACTTCCTTAAGCGTGCTGACCAAGATGGTCATAACAAAGTCTTTCAGAAACTTCGCTCCAGCAATGACCCCTCCTGTCAAGCTTGAACCCGGTAGTTTGACCCCAATGAATGCGAGTAGGCCTGAAGCTCAATGTAGGATTTGAAAACAAGAACCGTCCATGATGTATCCTCATAAGCAGCTACACCCTCCACCTTTTTTACAAAGCTTAACCTATAACCTGAGGTGCCAATGCTGGAACTCGGTAATTTACTAAGCTAGGCCCGTCACATAGAGCATGTGGTTGTACGAGGGGCTCAGTTCAATGGCGTACAAAGTTAAGTCCTAAACTGACTAGTGTGATACTAGCCAATTCACTAACTACACAAAGGATTCACAAAGCAATCGCATAGCATGTTCACACAGTAATTTCAATCACCCTAGTCTAAATCATTTATTCACCAATTGATTTAAGAGTGCAACATATGCCATCAATAATAACACACAGTGCACACAATTATTCTCAAAGCAATTTTATATATCATTAGCCAGGTGTAATTTGATATTCTAAAATGATGTCAAAACCTCGTATGGCTAAGCAAGACTAAACCAACCCACGGTGGTGCTACAATAATGATCAACTAATATAAACCATCCTAGGGTAATAATGGATCATGATGTACAAATGAACAAGGTGGATAAACAACTAGAGTTCATAACTACTCCCCAATTAATTAATATTTGTAACAACACAGCAATGCATAATAATTTAAAATGCAAAATAGTTTTTATAAAACTGGGTGCAATATGATCAAGGTAGCACAACTTGCCTTCCAAAAGGTCTTGATCTTGCACTAATTCTTTCCCTTCTCCGAAAGCTCTCAGTGTGTCGGTGTCTACGCGAAATGAGAGAACACAAATAAATAGCAAAACAGAACCACAAACAAACTACAAAAATCATATAAAAATTACCGGAAGGTAGGGCTTGATTTTAGATAAATTTAGAGACAAATGAGCTCAGTTAGAGATCGTATGAGTGAGAACAGGCTCTTGGAAGTTTGGTTGGGAAAGAAATTCGGGAAAAAGAGAAGAGAGAACAGAGACTGACAAGTGGGGATAGAGAATATTCCAGAATATTTCTTTTTTGGGATTTTTGGAAATTAACTAGAGATTGACATGTGAGGCCTACGGTCTATAGATCGAGTCCACAGGCTAGGGTTTAGGGTTCACGGTGGATTGGGTTCACGGAACAGTAATAACATGATGGGTCCATGTGAGAGCGACTCGGCCCACCGAACCAATCTTGGGTTTGGGTTGCATGGTTGTTGACATGGTGAACACGAGGACAAACGGTGCTTGCATGGCTACTGAGGTGGCGCTGGCGTGGACGACAGCGACGGCAGCGGCGCATGGAAACCAAGGGTTCCGACAGACAGAGGTGCTACTCTGGGGAACTACGATGACGGCGGATGGCGGGGTTTTCGGCTACACAAAGCAGGGGAACTAGGAGAGACGACGACGGCGAACGGACGGGCAGCACGCGAAGATCTAGGGTTGATGGAGGTGACCAACAGCGAGGGTTGAGCGGTAGCAGCGCTACAGTTCACGGTGAAGATGTAAGTCCAGTGGCTTCCGAGTGACGACAAGGTAGATCTCAGCAAGGTGGTCCCCAACGGTGACGGCGGCAAGGCTCAAGACTCACCGGAGGTGGTGGGATTCCTCGACGGAGACGGCGGCGACTTCGAATATGAGCTCAATTCTGGTGGTGCAGCGTGAGATCTTCGGCGACAACTAGGGTTTTTGGGTGCTGAGCAGCTCACGGTACGGAAGCCAAGGTGTGGGCGGCTTTTTGTAGTGCGAAGAGGTAGCGCGGAAGTTGGAGTCCGATGTTGACATGGCGACAATGACGGAGTCTAGGTCGGGGACGATGAAAATACCATGTTAGCGCGGAAGTTGGAGTCCGATGTTACATTTGGGACCCGCATGTTAGCGACGGCGAGAACGAGGACATGTGACATACGCATGCATGGTGTGGATGGAGCAGGCTGGCGAGCTGGGCCGAGTGGCTGGGCCAAGGAGACGAACACATGGGAGAAAGCAGGCTGGGCCGAAGAAGAGAGGAAGAAGCTGGGCGGCAAAGGAATTTGGCCCACAAACCTTCCAATATTTTTAATTAGTTTCTTTTTTAGAAAATACCGAAAAGGAAAATAAAGCCACAAAAAATAGCACAAGCTTGGAAATTTTTTAGAAAATTTACGGAAATACTTTGGAATACTAGGAACTCAAATAAAATATTTTGGATTTATTTCATTTTTGGATTATTCATATTAAATCGTTTTAATTTCGGGAAAATTCAAATTAGCTTTATTTAATTTTAGTAAACCATGGAAATATTATAAAACCTTATTTTGACAAAAAGATTTTTTGAAAAGCGGGAAAATTGGGATGTTACAATGGGGTACACCTATTAGTGAGTATTCATAAAGATTTCCGTAATATTTTTTGTCATGGAATCTTTATCAAATTAGTTTCAGTTGTTGACTAGTTTTTTTTGTTTTATTGGACAAATGCGGTTTTTTTAAACGGGTTGTTCCATGTTTTGCACCTGGGTTGGCTTGTTCCCTGTCCCGCCACGCTGCCATCAGGAGCACATCCCGAGCCCACGTCATATTCTTTGTTCCTTCACTCTAGATATACTCTCTTCCTGACGGTTGTTAATGCACTTTTGTTTGACTTGTGAATCGTGATTTAGTTTCCCAATGCGTATAGATAATGAAGTATGTAATTCAATTTTACACTTCACCAATGCATGTGGATTTTTCACTAGTAAGGAAAGCAATTATTGTAAACTTCTTGTTCTCACGGCTCATGCAAATGTAGAAGGATGTCGTCTGTGTCTGAAGAGATTGCATATCCTTGTTCATGACACTCTATCAAATGGGGAAGAGTGTGGGTTACATTGTTCATGTTTGGTTAAGTGGGATATACTAAATTCATATATGGTATAACTAGCTTGTCTAATGTTCGCAACCATATTATGATCTGATTACTAAACCTCCAATGCTGTCTTGTAGGTGTATGGTAGCAACAGGAAGGGCGATTGGTTGCAAAAGTGACCGGAAAGATCGGTGAAGAAGGGGGCTTATGAAGAACAAGAGAGGGTTTCTACCTCCCTCTCTCCGTATGTCAGCGTGCGCGCGCGCGGCCGTGTGTGGGAGGGGATATGGTGCGCACCTGTTTCGCCCTCATCCGGTTTTTTTTTTTGAACTTTTCGCTTGGCGGGCCTCCCTTTCATCGTTCCCGGTGGAATCACACTTCGGTGCACTAGAGGCACCGGATAATAAAACCCAGTTAGTTGTACATTTAGAAATGCTCATATGTAGCAGAGCCTGACATATGTAGCACCTGGAAGGCTGGAACTGGAAGATGAGCTCATTTATTTTGCAGGCCTCGCGACCACGGCAACCCTCTTTCAGATGTTTATGTTGCTCTACTTACTACAGCACAACACCACCGTTCTGACTTGATTCAGTTCAGAACCCGATTTTAGACGTTGGATTCAGGTTTCCGACACCTTATATGGCTGCGTGCGAGCATGTGCATGGCGAAGGCATGTACGATGCGCCCCCAGCAATCGTAGTGGCAGGCAGGGTCATGGACCAGTGTCCTAGCGGCGTAAGGCACCAGGTACGACAAGCGTTGCCGCCGTCGTCACAGCTCACCTGTCGCCGGCGCCACTCCCCGGAAAGGCAGCCGCAGCCACCGGCGGGCATAGCTTCTGACCGGCGATTCTTGACGAGCAGCTCTTAAACCCAGGCTAGCCCATCTGTCTGAGCTCCCAAAATGGGTTGGCTCCGCCCCTGAGCGTGGCTCCACTTGCCAACTATAGCATAGCCTGTGGTGTGTTACATTGTCTCTTTGGCTGACACATATAGTTCGATTCTCGCCAGCTACAGGTTAGATGGATTTTTCACTTGTATTTTTCCAGTATTTGAACCAGAAAATATATTATGAACGTTGACGTGATAGCAAGTTATTGCCACCCTATAAATGAAAAACAGAAAAGGCAGCATCGCTGCACTGCGGACAATGCGTGGTGCGGCACGGCTCCGGACCTAGCGAAGGTCAGGGCGCTAGAGATAGGTTAATCTGTTTTTTTCTATTAATAAATTTAGGTTTTTTTATTTTTTTATATTATTCGTGATAAGCTAATCTGTTTTTTCTATTTATAAATTTTTTAAAATTTAATTACATTAAAAATTTTATAATTATTATAATATAAAATAAATCAGCTACAGTACTAGCAATAAAAACTATAAGCCATAAAAAACAAATAAGCAGCCGTCTACCCTACTCCTGTCAGTCACTACACAATACACAGCCGTCTTTTTTTTAATACCCAATACACAGTCGTCTATGTGATGCAGTAAATGGAGGAGGCAGAGGACAGAGAGGCGCGGGATTCGATCAACACAGTATTCAAATTTGACCGGTTTCACACTACAGTTGTGCGCCCAGTTGACTGAAGAGTCACAGCACAGCTCAAGATGTATCGGACTGCCGCAGATTTAAGTAACAAGATAGACTCGAGTACAGTTAAGCAAACTCCTCCCTTTTTTTTTCCAATCACACGTGGTTGTCCAGATGGGGTGAGCATGTTCGCTAGCATGACGTGGGGTTATTACAGAACTTCCACGCTTTTAGCAATGTGGCTATATTTTTTAAAAATTTTGACCTTTCAATACTCATTTTTACAAAGAAAAAAATAGCCTTCGCTCTTAAGCCCAAAAGGTGTGACAGCCCTGCATCACCCTCACCCTAATTCAGCACAACAGGGATGGCATTGTGCGGTGGCCTCGGCGTAACAGGGCATTACAGAGAGGCCTGTTGAACCAGATGACAACAATGAGAGGGTAAATGGTGTCAACTTGAAATTTTCACTTAAGTATTGAAAATTCTGTTCTCACATAACTACATAGTTGTAAAAAATAAAGTTTTCATCCAAAAACTCAAAACAAATGATTCAAAAACACAAAACCTTGAAGCAACCACTTTTCAGTGGTCTAACTGGCATATAAATGGCGGTCTGACCGGCCCCGAGCGGTCTGACCACTTCTTCAATGACAGTCTAACCGCTGCTACAGTAAAATCAGGCAAATGAATAATGTTTTCAGCCTAATTTTAAAAACCAAAATCGAAAGAACTTTTGATATGTAGATTCAAATGGTATGAAATTTTGCAGAGATCTTCTCTAAGGGATTGTGAACCTATTTCAATAAATAATCATGAAAAACATGGCCAAAGTTGAGGTCTTTTTTAGTTTGAAGGAGATGTGCACCAAAATAGAGTCAAAACCCTAAACAGTAAATACAACTTGCTTGTGGGTAGATGATGACTAAGAAGGGTCTACATGTGTTCCCACACATCACAGCAAGTTAGATCACCACAGAAACCAAGTCAAAAACCCTCGGATCAAGTTAGACCACTACAGAAATCAAGCCAAAAACCATCGGATCAAGAGATCACCACAGAAACCAAGTCAAAAACCCTACAAATATCACAATCGTATGAATTTTTAGCAACATTCAGAATGGATAAAATTATTAAAAATTACACAATAAAGTACAGTGTGTCAGAAGGTTGTACATAAAATTTTGTAATTTTTTGAGATCATTTACTATATTTAAAAATTTAAAAAATCAGTTAATATAAACTACTAATTAAGACAGGTAATTAAGTTATCTAATTAGCCGGCTTACTTACTTGCTGTCCGGTGGCCAAGCGGCAGACTCCTACCATACGGCCACGAGGCTTCACTGTCCACGTGTCACCTTCACGTCACTACCGTACGATATAAGTGTTATTTTTATGTATATACTGATATTTTAGTAAATACAAATTTAAAATGTGCCACACACACTTAAAAAGTCCTCAATTGGCTACTTGACCAGTATCTTGTCAGGTAGGACCGTAGCAGTCAAAGATCTTGACCAGGTGGGACGCAAGCGGCTCAGGTATATACACCTGAACAGGTAGGCTTTTCATGACACCTAGCCTTGCCAAGTCCTCACTTCGTTCAATTGGCCATTAGGTCATCAAACTTGGCTCTCAGTTGCACAAGAAAACAACTTCTTCTGGTTCTAAACAGTTCCTTACGCAGAACGCAGACGTCAAATTCCAAACTAACCAAGTGATCAAGTCGTCGCGCGTGCCAATAATGCGATGAAGGATCGCTTGGAATTTTACTGGTTTTGTCGCAACGTTCTTCACCGTAACTAGCACGGTTAATAGGTTGAGGGCGAAAAAATCCATTCATCCTCGTTGAAAATTAACAGTGTTGCAGACGTATTGAAACACTTCTGCAGTCCTTTTTTTTTTTTAAATAACACTTCTGCAGTTCTGGTTCTGCTGTGAGGTGCAAAGCAACGGTAGATCTTTTCCAGTGATCCGACGTAGCCAACGGCGGAATGGGCCCATGGATAATCAGGCTTCGGTTCCTCCTCTGGAGTCTGGCCCAATTCCAGCCCAACAATCCCCAAACCCAGTTGAGAACAATATACGCTAGAGCTGCGAGCCTTATAAAAGCTGTTTGTGAGAGGGAATATGGAGTAACAGGAATTCACATGCGATTTTGGCTGATATAAATAAAGTCACTACAGTGTATACTACAATCTACTTGTAGACCCTGTTTTAAAAAACATTCTGTTTAAAAGCTAGATACCGTAGCTAAAAATCGCTTTTAGAAACTGTTTAGAATAGGTCCATAGATTTAAACCCAAGTTTGGATAGAGAAATGAGAATTAGGAATGGGATAGGGGAAGCTAATGTCCCCACCATTTTTATCCTAAGTAGGGATGTGGTTTTTGGTGAGTGGGCTGGAATATGAGTGTGAAATTATAAGATTGCCTACCAAGCAATGGTTAGACACGTTGCGTTGTGCCGCTTCCTTTTTGAACGAGGGCATTTTGGTTAATAAATTATGTGCACTATCCACAACCCTACCCCAATCATGTAACATGTCAAACAAGGGATAGGGATTAAAATCTCTGGAATTGCTAAATAGCTACGAAATGTTGTTTGGGGGGCAGTCGAATTTCTGACCTTGCAATTTGCTTAGTGATTCGTGCTCTAGCTAGTGAGGTCGTTTTCTCTAGCAGTGGTGCCATGGGCAGTGGGCTTAGCAGAGAGCAGTGGGTGGTGGATGTCAGCGAGGACGATATGAACAAGATAATATTATGAGGCTGCGAGAGGCGGTCGTGGATCCAGTGACGGTAGCAGCTAGAGACGAGAAAGAAGATGGGGGCAAGGAGATGGAGACCGGTGGAAGGGGAGGAGGAGGCAACGGACGACGACGGCAGTGGGGAGGGGAGGTGGGCGGGCAGAGGGGGAAGGAGTCGTCGGTGGCGGTAGCTGCTAGAGACAAGGAAGAAGGTGGGGTGAGGGAGACAGAGACCGATGAACGGGGGGTGGAGGCAGATGATGACAATGTGAGGGGGGAGGAGGTGGGTGGTGATAGAGGTAGGGGTCACCGGCGTGTGGGGTGGCGACGGGCCTAGGTGGCAACTCGCGAGTTCATGTCTCGTGCGACTCGAGAGGTGGGTGGCGGCGGCTACCTCTCTCCTATAGGTAAGGGTTATGGGTGCTAGATTTATATTAGGCGAATATTCGACTAAATTTTTCTAGAAAAATAACCGAATATTGTATAAGCAAATCCTAAAATCTCATATCAGTGTCAAATGCACCTCATCATATCGCATACATTTTCATTTCTCATTCACATTGCCCATCCAAACGCAACCTAGAGAGAGAGAGAGATCCCCATTGCCTATCCAAACGCAACCTAGAGAGAGAAAGAAGAAGAAGAAGATCCCAGCTTCATCCACGGCGATCGAGCTAACTCAAGCGGATCCCTGATGCGTGACGACGAACCTGAAAACATGCGCCATATAAAGGACCGCACTCTTGCTGGGACCGCCGGTGTTTCCCCAGTTTTCCTGCTTAAAACCGGAGTAGTTAATTTGCGAGGAGGGAGAGCTTCTATTCTTTAATTTGTATAATTTTTAAAATATGATGTATAGTGGATATATGCTACTTATCTTTTTTTTATTTACTTTAAGATTAGTGCTACTTGGTTCTTATTTTTGGCGAGGACACAAGGAACTTGACTTGGGAGCACATGCCATTCTGATTTTTTTTCCATGTAGGATATGCCGCCTGATCAATTGATTAGCTCATCCCTGACAAAGTAGCTTCTGTGTGGTATGGATATAAGCCCTCTCAAACATGTATATATCTATCTTCTTCTTCTTTTTGGAGAGAGAGAGAGAGAGAGGATGTAGATATCAATCCTTTTCGATAGTATCTGTGCAACAGTGCAAGTCTATCATGTTTACCTTTTATTTAACTCTGTTTATCATGTTTAGTTGGTACGACGATGCAACAAGTTCATTGAATAGTCCAATGGATGACGCGAACGCAACCGCCGCTGCTTCAGGTTGCTTTTTGCTGACGCTGTCTTCGGCGCTCTGTCGATTCTTGAGAGCCCCTGTATACATGTTCTTCACGGTTGTCTGAAAAAACAACTGCGGGCACCATCATAAGGTTTGGAATATATACATGCCATCTGAAGATAGAAGAAGAAGAAACAATCTCAACCTATCATGTCCAAAGCCATATACGTTCAAGCCGTCCGATTAAAAAGTTGAGATCGGCAACCATGGAGAATTGCTTAAGACAAAACCTGAGGACCTAGAGATATCACTTTCGGTTTAGACTGCAAATCATCATCCTTGGAATATTGATCCTAAAAAGCTCTGCTATGCATTCAGTTGCTCCGCATCCCAAAAGAACTCTCTACGGTTAGGTTAGGATAGAGGGTGCAAGTAAGCTTCAGCCACATATTTCCACCATGGAGAAATAAGGCAACATTTTTCCAAGTTTTTAGTTGATCTATAGCTGCTTGATAGGCTGGATTTGAGCCAAGGATCTGTGCGCACGTCATCATCCTTTTATCTGATACTAAACCAAGCATACCATGACAAAATCTAGCCATTTACTGTTGTTCTTCGACCTGCGAGTTGTCATGCCAATGGTAGCCCGACACATCGATCGCGGTGACCATATCTGTTAGAGCTTGTAATCTTGTTTTCAGTTTAGTGGTCGTAATCGTGTACGATTTGGTGGTCGAAGTCGTGTATGAGTACGTCTCTATCGGAGTCGGAGTTCATGGTCGTAGTCGAGTACGAGTTTGTGTCCGAGTCGTAGACGAGTCCGCTTCATGGTCGAAGAGCAGGGTATAAAAGGGCAAACCATTATACCGAGAGGAGAAAAGCGAGAACACTAGACAAAGGCGATGTAGTCGCAGAGGAGGTGCCGAGAAGAGGGCGACCGGTGTGGTCGCAAGAGCGCCGAGTGGAGGTGATGTAGTCGCAGAGGAGGTGCAGATGTTGGAACGACTGGCATGGAGCGACCAGCATGGTCGTGGGCGATTAGCATGATCGCAGAGAAGAGAGGCGACCGATGTGGTCGTAGGCGATCATGTGGGCGGCCAGTGTGGTCGAAGGCGGTCAGTGTGATCGCAGTGGAGGCTACCGGTGTGGTCATAGGCGGTCAGTGAGATCGCAGGGGCGGCAGACGTGGTCGTAAAGGAGTTTTGACCACGACTAGAAGGGGACTACAGATGTGGTCGTAATGGAGTTACGACCACGGCGATCGGACCTAGTCGTAAAGGAGTTACGACCAGGGTGACGAGCAGAGATGTCCGTTGGAGCAGAAGCTGTGGTCATAAGGAGTTACGACAACAGTCACAGAGCCGAGGACGGCGACGAGAGCGGAGGTGTCCGCAGGTGCTGGAGACGTGGCCGTAAAGGAGTTATGACCACGATCTCGCAACATGAAGACGTGGTCGTAAGTCGATATAACCACAGCGAGAAGATGTTGTAAGTCGTTACGACCACATCGGTCGACAGAATCACTGCGTGATCGTAAGGAGCTACGACTATGGTGATCGACCGTGGTCGAAGGAAGTGCAGCGAGAAGCGCTGAGCGTGGTCGTAACTTCAACTGAAGTTTACGACCATGTGGTCGGAGCAGTAAGGAGTGATCGGAGAGATCACAGTGTGGTTGTAGCGACTGTCAACGTGGTCGGAGGACCAGCAGAGCAGTCGTAGCGACACAGGATATGGTCGTAGCCACTACAATGTGGTCGTACGACTACAGGACGTGATCGTAGCAACTTGAAGGTGGTCGTAAAGATCTTGGAAGCAGTCGTAAGGGCTGTAACACTATCAGGGACGTCCGCTGACAAATAATAATGTATCTGCTGACTGCTTCGCTACTGGACCGCCTAAAACTACAAATTGGTCGAGGCGATGCTCGGCAGTTGGCGGCTTTCACTTGAGTTGGCACCATGGGAGCCTACCTTAGGACGTGATATTTCGAGCGATCAATTTGTGTGGATTTTTTGTACTAATGATTTAAATATTTGAATTCTGGCTATTTGTGAGATGTAGTACGCAGAAAAAAATAGTTACATATAATTTTGACTGATACAGCTGAACTTAGCGTACTTTTTAATATAATTTTTCTATCAACTTCATCTTAAAAAAACACATTATTTAAAAATTAATTACTATAGACAATATAAATATAATCTCACTTTTAAGCCTAAAAGATCTAGCTATGCATACGGCTCAAGAAAGTGACTAAAAAATGGTCGAAGTACTACTAATAAACTAGACGGGTAGACATCCCCTGACACTGAAACACCGAATAGCTAGCACCCCTCCGTTGGATCACGCGCGCATACTAGTAGTAAAAAAACGCATGGGATCACACGCCGCGGTCCAGATCAAGCCGCTGTCACTTTCGTTCACCTGCTCCATGAATTCTCCAAGCGAAGCAGCCCAATACTATATACGAGTAAGACTTCAATTATTCTGTGATATTATCATTGTTATCTCGTTGTTAGTTTCCATGCGTCATCACGTGCCTCCTCCACTCTTGTATCCAATGTAATCCCTCTATAAATCTGCTGTACTCTTGCTCGGTTTCTGGCGCAGGCTGTGACAGAAGAAAGAAATCACCGCTCCTCTCCCCCGGGTTGCGTCGCGCGCGCGCGACCAGATGCTGCCATCCAGGCCGAGGTGAGCGTCAAGATCTTTCAAGTTTTTTAACGTGGCGAGCCTTCCGAACTGACGAGTCAGTGAGTATTCGCCGTGCAGATCCGGGTCGTGGGGCGGTGGACCGAGGACTCCTCCGGCTTCCGAACCGAGGCCTCGGCACGAGCGCAGCAAGTCCACCGCCACCAACTCACCACCGGCTTTCGAGGTGCGTATGCATGCCCCAAAAGCCTCCGGAATTGTGTATGCGTGCAAATTTGATGGTATAGACATGAGCTCACTAGCTGCAGAGTGACGACGGCGGCGGGGGCCTGATGGAGCATGTGGTGGTGCAGCTGGAGGAGGAGCTCCGGGCGGAGAGGGAGGAGAAGGCGCGCGCGGTGCAAGAACTCATGGAGCTGCAGAGCGACAGCAGTACGGCGAGTGACGCGTCGGAGAGGGTGACCCTTCTGGAGCGGGAGGTGGCAGTGGCGAAGGAGACGGAGATGAAGATGCTGGAGTCGCTGATCCAGCAGACCAAGGAGCTGGAGCAGGCCAAGATCGCGCTCGAGGAGGCCAATCTCGAGGCCGCCGCACTGCGGCAGGGCGCCGCCGCCGAGCCCGCGCAGTGGAGCGTCATGGACCTAATGTTCGGCGGCGTCGATGAGGAGATCAACGGGCTGCGGGGAAAGCTCCGGGACGCGGTGCTGGCCGAGGAGAGGAGCCGGAAGGCGGCCGACGACCTCACCGTCGCGCTGTCCGCCGTGACAATGGAGGCCAAGCAGGTGAAGGCCTGGCTGTCCGACGCGCAGGCCGAGCTGGAGGGCGCCAACGCCGAGGTCGAACGGCTCAAGGGATTCCTGCACACCGCCGAGGCGGAGCTGTGGTTGATGACCGAGCAGCTCGACAGCATTACGTCCGAGTGGAAGGAGGCCGCGGCCGCATGGCGCGCCAGGGAGAAGGTGCTTCTCGGACGCGTCCGCGGGGCCGAGGACGAGGCGAACGCGGCCCGGCAGAAGAACGTCGAGCTCGTCGACCTGCATCGGGTGGTCAACGACGAGAACGGCAGCCTGCGGCACGCGCTGGAGCAAGCCGTTGAGGAGGCTAACGCGGCCAACGAGTCTTTCGAGATCGCAAGCAGAGAGAACTCTAAGCTGCGAGACACGATCGCCGAGAAGGAGGACGCCCTGGAGAGCCTGCGGCAGGAGAACGAGAGCCTCCAGGCCAGCGAAGCCGCGGCGCAGGGGCGCGTCAAGGAGCTCGACGGCCAACTCGCGGCAGCAAGGAAGCCCACCGATGGCGCCGACGAGAAGGTAACGGAGCTGCCACTGGAGAAGTGGAGATCAGGCGAAATGCAGGGCAAGCTCAGCGCGGCGTTCTTGGACTCCAGCAGGGTGATGGCGAGCCGGAAGGACCGGATGTTCGCGTCGCTCAGCAACATCACCGAGCTCAAGTCGGCGGCGGCCGCGGCGGCGATGGATGATTTCGACTACGAGTTCGATCACTTCGACGGGGGCCAGTACGGCGACCTGGAGCACGCCATGAAGCACAAGAAGAGGAGGTCGATCCTAAGAAAGTTCGGGGATTTCTTCAGGAGGAGAAACCTGTACAAGAGGGACTTAGCGCCGGTGCCGCACTACTAGTGGAATCTAGATAGATCAGATGTTTGCGTGATGCTTGCGGTGTGTTTGGTATCAATCCAATGAACACATAATATTTATGAAAATGTATGTCACTTCTTTTTTTCTGAAAAATTCGATTGTCTATTGAACGGTTGTCTGCCCGAAGGATAGGATTGGAGAATGGGGAGTGACGTGACAAGAGTTGGAGGGAGATAATCCGTTGTGCTGAATTGGGCTGAATTTTTAAGATTTATAGTTGAAATTTTACTGTAGTTGATAGTGGTTTATTTGATATAATTAAATTTAAAAAATAAAAAAATAGGTTAATCTAGCACGTATAATACAAACGAATATAGGAAAAAAAGAACTGACAAAAAAACTTTAAAAAAACTTAAAAAATTAAAAAAAGACAAATTTAGAAATAGTAAAAAAAATAAGTCAAAAGCTAGAAGTCTAAGTGCAAAGTAGAAGTACTAGACTACGTACTTGGATATCGTCCAACATTTCAATTCTATGTTATCTTAATAGAGCTAGGCCCTGGACATATACATCAAGTGGTGGACGAGACATCACTAATTTCAGAAGCACCCCGACGAAGGGTCCAATTTTTGGCATAACATGCTATGTTCTACTACAATTTGCAAACATGACTAAGGCCCGTTCAGTTGGACTGAAAAATATTGATTTATGACTGAAATTATATTGTAATCGGCTGAAATTACACTGTAATTAAATATGACTTATTTGATATAATTAAATTTAAAAAATGTAAAAATAGAAAAATATGTTAGCTTATCACGGACAACTCAAACGAATACGGAAAAAAAAAAGAACCGACCAAAAAGCTCAAAGAAAACAAAAAATTCAGAAAAAAAATAAAATTTATAAATAATAAAAAATAAGCCGCCGATATAAACAGGACGTAAGCCCTCTCGCGACGGATGCTCCTAGCCAACTGAGTGTCTTTGGGCATGATGGTCGCACGCTTGGCATGGATGGCACATAGCACCTCCAAGAGGCGTGTGGGTATATCAGTTTGAACTTTGAAGTACGGGAACGTCTACAGTTCAATGTTAGAAAATAGAGTTTTTATAAATATCATCTGAATATTTTCTTCTAAAAAATAATACACCTTAGAAAGTAAGCTAATGAAAGTTAGGTACTTAGGCTTCTATTACGATTAGTTGTTGCACCCTTTGGTCATAAAAGAGTGATATTTTTTATATTGATATTGTTCTTAAAATACAACTTTGACTACTAATTTTTATTGTTGTATAATTATAAAAGCTAATGATATTATAAAAAAATTTCAAGACAAACCTATTTATATCATTGTGATGTGTCCAAACAAAATATTTTTAAAGATACCGATAAACAAAAACTATAAAGTTTGACCGTATGCATCTAAAAAATCACTCTTTTTTGTGACAGGAGAGCGCAACAACAAACTACAGAACTCAAGCAGGAACAACATGAAAACCGTTTTTAAACGTGAGGAACTTCAGCTATGTTTATGAAGTATGAACAGCAATAGCCAAATAGGTGGGACTGGGAACGATTGAACGATGGAATTCATATTTCCTCGTAAAAATGTTTTCATCTACTCGGCCATTGCGCAAACAGCCGACGTTCACAAGGATTTGACGAATTGATCGCATCCAGTGATCTAGAGCAATCCCCCAAACCCTAGTTATTCACCTTCAACGTGTTCATAAGAAAGCAAGAAAACGAGAATTTAATTGATGACCAAATAGAGAGCGTCTACCTTCAGGCAAACTAGATCGACGCAACGGAGGGGGGAATCTCTGCTTACCGCCCTCTGGACTCGTGCTGTTCCTTCCAGATTCGCCGTGATCGATCGACCGGATAACTGTGCTGTGTGCGTCGAACGACGACTAGGGAGCTCGTAAACATGGCATGTTGGGATGAAATGATCATCATATCGAGAGCACAGTAAATTAGCAAACCAGACGAGAAAGAAACCATTAACACGGTTCACAATCGAGTCCACAGCGAGGTGCAGTTGACCAGTATACACACCCATCGACTAGTTGATGAGATACCACAATATGACGACGATTCAGAAGCACGCGAATATAACTGCTCAACATGCGAACGGCTAATAGCACGGACATGCTATGCTACAACTGAGTTAAACCGATCGGTAAGAGTATTTCGACACATAAGCTGCGCCCAGAGACGAACACACAACGAGCGCACGTACGACCTGCCATTGGCAGACTAAGCCCTCTCACCACGGATCCTCCTTGCCAGCTGAATGTCCTTGGGCATGATGGTCACTCGCTTAGCGTGGATGGCACACAGATTGGTGTCTTCGAAGAGACCGACCAGATAGGCCTCTGCTGCCTCCTGAAGAGCAAGCACCGCATGGCTCTGGAAACGCAGATCAGTCTGCACAACAGTTCAGGAAAGAAAAGTTAAAACACACTTCATTAAACTCAATACATGCACGATGATTGGACAATATAACTAGCATGCGTAGGATTAGCGCTTTCACCTTGAAATCCTGAGCGATCTCCCTAACAAGCCTCTGGAATGGTAGCTTCCTTATGAGCAACTCAGTGCTCTTCTGATACTTGCGGATCTCACTGCATAGGCCGGGGAGAGATGAGACCGTCGATAGCAAAATATCTTGGGAGTAAACAGCTCATAATATCAGTAAACAAGAGTTATGTTGCCCATACCGAAGAGCAACAGTCCCTGGGCGGTAACGGTGAGGCTTCTTGACTCCTCCAGTTGTAGGAGCAGACTTACGGGCTGCCTGTCACAACAAAACCAGAAGATTCTTTGTCAAACAAGTTCTACAAGTCAAGATCTATCATGTAGCACAGGCAGTACTGAGGAAAACCAAACTACCGAAATTTACAGGTACAAACCTTGGTGGCAAGTTGCTTCCTAGGAGCCTTACCTCCAGTGGACTTGCGAGCGGTCTGCTTAGTACGCGCCATCTAGTAAATGATATTCTACATGTAAGACTGGGTAATGAGATTCTATATAAAAGTAACATCAGGAGAACATCTAGAATGAAGCCAATGCAACAGATCATCCTTAAAAGTCTTTAAATTCAACCAACAAAAGGTATACAAGTATATCACAAAACGAAACGGTCGCAACATAAGTTTGTATTGCTGTATATACACAGCACACATTACATGACCGATATAAACTAGCAAGAACCATTTATTCAAAATTTTGAGGACAAGTTCCAGATATAGCACACACTATGTTACATGTTTTCAAACACCGTCAAATCATATTGTTCTAGTTCTGCATTAAATTGCACAGAAAACAGTAAGATAAAGCATACCCCAAGTAAAAACTAGGTAAGCTTGAACACAGTGCCATCACAGTAGTAGCCACTCAGTGAAGACAAAAAAAAAGATAACTAATAACTAAAGCAAACAGAAAGTCCTTTTGCTAATTTCTTTTCTAAAGAAGCTACGACATATTACATATGAATAGAAATACTGCTTTCTTTTCCAAAAAAAAAAATATCGCTTAGTAAAGCTGAATATGGTAGGAACATGCATTTTCCAAATAAAAACTGGGGAAAACCTAATCATGCTATGCTAACAGGATATAATCAAAATGCATCAGCCATTACTAACGGTACTATTAAGGAATACAATTATGCTATGTTACCAACAGCAACAATAATTCTGTAGTGTTAGATTAACCAATTTAAGCTTTTATACATATCAACAGCAATACCAAACAACAGCCTTGTGTTAGACAATGCTAATTAAGGTATACAAGTTGACAGTAAATAAACCAGATTATGAAGAGCAGCAAGTGATCCAGTCAATGCTACAATTGATCGGGTTTTTTATACAACACTTTCTACTTCGAAGCCAATTCAGATGAGTTGACAACAATGTCAAATATAGATCTACAATTTGTGCATTAACCCATGAAGACAGTTAATTATCTATATGACCAATATCCAGGCACCAAAAACATAGGAAATCTTCACATCTGTGAGTACTTAGAAACTGCAGCCATAAGCACAGAACAGCAATTCCATCTAGTATTAAATACCAAAATATGGGTTAAAACATTTGAGCAGCAACCACCGTCTAATGCAAGATTACCGCAACTGTAAGCTAAGCTCCGACCAAACATCCCAAATGTCCGAAGTTCTTTCCACCAAGGATCACCTCGACAGATCTCGAAGTTTTATTTATGGCATGATGGCTCTTGACTGATGATTAAGATTCCATTCCGCTATCAGATTCAGGACTACAACAGCAACTAATCCTTCATCACATCAATGTTGCATACACAAACTTATTCACACCTTCCGCAAATCACAGGGAAAATGTGGCTTCATATCCGAATTGCTCGCCGAACAATCATAAGCACCAATTAAAGCACACATACAGCAGCAGCATCCGATGATCCTAAACTCTGTTGGAACGATTCGTAACAAGGGAGTTACTGCTACCAGTGCTACGTCTAAACGGACAGCCAAAGGAATAACCCCCACAATACAAAGGCGCCAGCCGCAGCAATTGGCTCAAGCTAAACAACGACACACCACAATGTTACAAGCCCGACAATGGCAGGAAACTTTATTGCCATGCCAGAACGTGGAGATTAGGAGCCGCAAATAGCTACGGCGCAACAAACACGAAAATCCCCGACCCAGCCATGACGAAAAATCTAACTCGGAGAACCTAACAGAACCCAAGCGGTTCGGATCGACTCGAGCTGGAACCACCACCGAAATAGTTGGAACAACCAATTAGACGGCGAGTCACAAACATCAGAACGGAAAATTGCACGATAGCGCGAAAATTAGCAGCTACCTATGTGCACAGCCAAATAAACGCAAGCCACAACACGCGCCTAAGCCTCGGTCACTCCCATCAGATGATTCGAGCGAAACCCTAATCCCCAACACGAGCGGCGGCTAAAGGAGATCACCACCACGAATTAGACGTTGGAACACCGATAAGGCGAAAAAAGAAATACCGAAATGGGGGGGACGAGACGGCGACTCGCCTCTCGTCACGCTCCGCGTCGCGCGACGATTCCCAAATCTGCAGCGAACACACGGCCGGAAGAGGGATTTCGCTTTGCCCAAAGAAGCGGGCGGGAGTAACCGAGGGGGCGCAGTTATAGCGGGCGACGGCCGCGGCTGGCCCGATCGGACGGCCGGGATGGGATGCATGTGTGCTTGTCTCGGCGGATCGGACGGCCGGAGGCACGCAGCGCGGGAGCGGCGGCACGGATCGAGGCGCGCGCACGCGGCCCCTCGATTGGCCAGCGGTCTGACGACGCGGATCGGTGGGGGCGCGGCGCGCTTTGTGCGTCTGGACCGAAGACTACGGAACGGACGCCACTTGCTTTCTGGCCCGTGTTCTTAGGGTCGGAGCCTCGGAGGGCATCATCCCCAACACACCATAGTCACTGGTTGACTTGCTACATCTCCTGAAAACTGAGCTCAAGGAGAAAGAACAAATAGAAAGAAGAGAAGTCATCGTGTTCTAAGATGATGACGCAGCACACAAACCAATAGGCAAAGCCATGATTGTGCTTGCTGCTGAAGCGGGGTCATCCGTTGCCCACGCGATTTGTGAGGCCCACAACCAGTGTTGGAAATAATCATGATTTAAGGTATCCACAGTGTATAAAAATAGAGGGTCTTAAGCCACCTTAAGCTCGACCTTATACATTACAGAGGTGACCTTAAGCAGGTCATAAGCAAAAAAACCTTAAGACCAGTCCTCAAGCTAAAGACCTGACCATAAACATTAAAATACATTTTTTCTTTATCTGACAAGTGGGCCCATCTTAAGGCCTAGTGGGTTATATACATTACAGCATTGGCCTTAAGGTTTAGATGGAACTCACCTTAAGACCTCTTGGGTTATATACACTATGGATGCCCTTAAATTTGCATTAGCCTGTTACATGTAGCCAGAAACGTGTTGGGTTCATGTTGGCTGGCGCCGGTAGTAGTGCATGTGTGTCATATACAAGTCTAGCATGTACGTGTAGTTGGGCCAATTAGCTAGCTAGTTAGTTAGCATGTGCATGTGCTGCATGTGTTAGTGAAGTAAGTCTTGGTGTTAGCTAGTTTTAGGAGATGCATGCATGAGTAGTGGACGACGTTGCGGCATGGCTTGCGGCGGTCGCGGAGGGCGACCGGTTCGTGTGCAAGAGTGAGCGGCTCATGTACAGATTGAACGATCGTGCATGCGTACGTGCGCATGAAGACTCGACCAAGCAGTTGCTATTCTATGCATGTAAACAAGGCTACTTATAGACGTATATCAGTTGTTTCTAAAATGAGTTGAACACAGAGAAAAGAGGTGTTCGTCGCCGCAAAATCTTCTTGTGTCTATCCATTACAAAATCAACTCCTGTGTGTGTTAGTTCGGGTGAGTTCGTTGCTGCGCCAAGCTGATCGATCCTTGGGCGGTTCCAACAACCAGCAAGTCGACGAACGGCAACTAGACCGTGGCGGCTAGTAGGGCAAAGAAGATAGTGGCCACATCCACAACGAAGAAGCACGAAGAAAACACTGGATCTAGGGATCGACGGCTCGAATCCAAGTGACAGACGTCTAGATTGGCTGATGAGGTAGACACATAAAAGGCATCCTAGGAAACAAGCTATTTGTACGCAGGGGCAAATTCAATGAGGTGCTTCATCAGGCAAAGCCTACTCTTTGCTAGAGGGAAGTCCCCCCTTGCTACCACCGTCGAACTACCGACCGCCAGCCTCAGCCACCCCCAAGGAGAAACTGAGAAAGAAGAAGAATACACATGTATTTTTTTAATTATTTGCCCCACAAACTAATAACTAGCCCACAATACCCACAACCAAATAGCAAATAGCAACCCATATTCATACCACACATGACAAATCTAGAATAAACCGAATCGCACCTAGGGGCTCTGAGGTAGTCTTGAAGAGGCGGAGATCGAAGTTGGCAGCGCGACCAAACAGGGAAGGCAGGGCTGCGGTTATGGCGTCAGGCGAGCGCAAATCTGTCAGGGCGATGCTGGCGGGACAAGGGAGGCCAAAGGCAGGACGCAGGATGGCAGGAGGCATCTTCCCATGACATATCTGTCGACAAGCGGTAGGGGCACGATTGTGCGACGACGCGAGCAACCAGGGGCCTAGGCACACTCAGGGGGAGGGGAGAACCGGAGAAGTGCGGTGCGAGGGCTAAGCCGCTGACACCTGATGTGAGGGGAGAAGTGCGAGGCTGGGGATACTAATAAAAATTATTATTGATCCGGTACACCGCATATCAATATGAGATTATGCCATTGAAAATTAGAGATGAAATAAAGGTGTGTTTGTTGAATGATTCAACTTGAGCAATTGGGTAATGATTTGACTTGATGAGATTTATGATGATGATTTCATATTAACCAATCGGTTCTTGTTAAGAAATCAATTTCAAACTTTCATTCTCAACATTAGAAGTGAGGAATTTAATAGATGTCATGATATTTTTAAAAATGCTCAAACGATGATTAAAAAATGATATAATTTGCCCATTGGTATATCGTCTCATTGAGTTGACATTGATCTTTCAATGGCAACGACATTTATCGAGAGAATATTTTCAACAATTAATATTATCAAAACATATTTGTGCAATAAGGTGGCTAATGAGTGGCTCAATAACTTTGGTGTACTACACTGAACAAGAGATATTTAGAAGCATTGATGGTGATAAAATCATAAGACACTTTCAAGGTATAAAAACTCGCAGAATGCATTTGCCTCACGGTTCATGCTAGCGCTTTCGTGGTATGTCCTATTTATTTTAAATATTCATGAGTCATGACAAGCTTACAATTTATATTATTAATTATGCTTGTTTTGACATACGGATGACGACAGATGACTACTCGTTGAAAGGGTGAAAACATATTCATATATTTTGATATGCGCTTTTTCAGTAGTGATGTATCTTTATTATATTTCTCTTTTATTTTTGTTTTCCTTGTTAATTTAGATTCTATAAAGGGTATAAAAATATGTTTGTCAATTTATCTTGGTTTTCGGTTCATCCTCTTTTTTTCTTTCCTGGCTTGACGGCTGTTTGTACGTGCGCTGAGCGTGCAGTCCTTTTTTGACCGGTTGGGAGCCACCGTCAGGAGTCGGCCGAGTAGCTGTACGAGTTCGTGGAAAGTCGGTGGATTAAGGCAACGTTTTCTCCGTGCTCCGCCCAACGGTCTGGTCCACTTGCGTCAAGTCAAAATACGAGCCTCGCAGAGCACAATTCATCTCCGGCCCGGCGGCTAGCGTGGCGGAGAGCAGTCGGCCCGGTCTATTCCTCTCTCCGAATTCAGTCAATCAAACGTGATCTTTCCTTTTTTTTTTATTAACCCGTGCATTGCAATAAAGTAATAAAAATAGTGAGATATAACTTACTGCTGAGTCAACTTCACACATCAAACATTGGAGAGCAAGCGACAGAGAGAGAAGGATGACCAGAATACACAAGGAGATGAGAAAAGTGGAAGGGGTGGGTGGTTGTATCCTGATAGAGAAGAGGAGGGAGATGAATGATCTAGATTAAATCGAATGGTTGTAAGAAGAGGAGAGAAGAACGCATCAATAAACATCAACTCCAATTTATATAACAGTAGAGATTTTTTGGAAGGATCAGCACGATTTTTTTTAGGAAAGAAAGGACCCGTAGAATCTTTTAAGGAAAGATAATGAAATCATATATCAATGGAGATGTTGTTGCCCTGCTACTTTCGGAGTGGACCGGAGATTGGGCCGTTCAAACTTATCGATTCGAGATCTCAAAATTTCACATAATATCTATTTTCGTTGTTCCAGCCGCATGGCTAGTAACTTTACGCTCGAAATAGCTTCTATTTTTAAGCTTTTGGAAATCGGTATTTAAACGCAGTAGGTTGTTAAGATGGTTTTTATAAATTATTTTTAGAAATTAATACAAAAATCTGTTTTAAATGAAGTAGTTTCCCAACGATATTTTTAAATATGACCTAGTAAAAGAAAAACTCAGCATGAATTTCTCTTCCCATGACATTTTCTTTTGCGCGAATGTCATCTTCCACTCCCGGCGCGTGCCCTCCCTGTCTGCGAACGGCCCTGACGTCGTGTATTATCTCATCCGCAAGTAATGGAAGAAGTCAGTAAGCGTAAGCGTCGACGTCACCGGGTTCGAATCAACACGTTCAGAGAACGGACTGGGAAAGGAAAGGGTTAAAAAAAACCCAGCCTCTAGGCTTCACTCGTGACCACCCTAGAAAAGTGCACGTGCGCCCTAACGAATTCCACCACTATGAGGACATTTCCTGTGCGTTTGGAGTTACGGTTCTTCCCGTGTTATCTTGCTTTCAAAAACAATGCAAATAATCATAAAAAAATTAAAAAAATTGGTCGTGTGATATCATCTAACATCATGCAAACATTCAACTTAAAATACGACGTACATTAGGAGGAGCAAAAAATGACAAATTTTAGTGAACAGTAGCTTCCTTTTTCTTTTTTTTGGTTTTTCTTTTCTCCAAAATTTGCCCTTTTTCTCAATGCGTGATCGAATTTAGATTTGAATGTTTGCATGATGCTAAATGATGTTATACCCTATTAACCAAAACATTTTAAAGTTTTGAAACTATTTGTACAATTTTTGAAAACCACGGCAAGCGTCGTACGTCCAGAATCACAGCAAATATTGGTCATGTTGTTTTGGGCTTAAAGTTGGTTTATACTTATACTGTTCATAATAACTAACTTTTAAACGGTGCATTTTTTTAAGACGGTGTTAGTAGAAAAACCATAGTAAAAAATACACTGAGTTTATCTGTACAAATCAAAATTATATACGACTATTTTACTCTACATACTATCTCTCGTGAATAATCTAAATTTAAGTATTTAGATTGTAAGTTACAGAAGATAAAAAAAATCACCCGTTGTCCCACTTCGTCGGTCAAATCTCATCCAGATCCAGTGGCTCCACGAGTCGACCTCGACTCTGCGTTCCTGGCAGCCAGCCAGCTCTTTGTCTGCTCGGAAACGCCCCCGCGAGGCCGTCATCGGGTGCCCGATGTCATGCTCGGGACCGGACCCGATAACTGAGCCAGCCGCAGTGCTTGCGAATCGCGACTAGCCACCAGCCACAGTTTTCCGTGGATCCTTTGTGTATTTGCTTGAAGATCATCTGAGACGCTTTATACATTGCCGAGGGTCCACGAATTTTTCCAGCAGCAACTAAAATATTACAATTACCCATTTCTTTATAAGTGAGAATGCAAATTTGCCTATTTGCCATAGTTCGTGACGATTGCACGTGACAATGCAAATTTGCCATAGTTTGTGAGCGTTGCACGTAAACTTTACCATTCAAATGCAAAATCTATCGTACAATTTAGGCATCCTCTCTGAGATTGGTTCTATCACATGAATCCATAATATATTGTAAATTTATTTGAATTCACTTGAATTGAAAATTTGTCAAATTTAGAATTTCTTCGTGATTTTACGCTTTCTCTTTTGGAAAAACCGCCTTCACCTAGCTTTGGCGCCCCTCTGCCCTGGCGCCATCTCCCCTGTTCTTTCTACCACACAACCGTCTGATGTTTGCACGGGCTCCAACTTGCGTGCGCCGAGGCAGTGAGAAGTTCGGCCTCTCCCACCGCTAACACAACTACCAGCATCGCCGCTACACCGCTGAAGCCCCTCGACGATCCACGCACACCGTCCACGCATCGGTCTCGCCATCGCCTTGCCCTGTCACCACCGCCTTCATCGGGCTATAAAGCCAAGCCGAATAGCTCCACACTACCATCCACACTGCATTTTAACCTCAAAGCACTTCCCTCACGGCTCTTGTCAAGAACCACCACCGCCGCCAAACTCTCGCCAGTGAGCCTGAAATCCAATTTCTTTGGTAGTCTTAACTCCAATCAAATTAGCCGTGCCTATAGCATCGTCTTAGCTCCGTGAAAATAACCCTGGCCTCCCAATCCATCTCATCGTTCCTAGCCACTAGCGCCATGCGCCATTGCCCGACTATGCACGACCATCGTTGCCAGCACATGCACAGCCACCGTTGTCAGCACAACACAAGCTTTCTCGTGCCAAGCCATCGCCACTGTTAGACTCCATTTACACTGTAATGCTCAAACCACCCTTAATTTGGTCGGAAATGCACTACAGTGTCATCGTGCCATGGTTCTGCTCTAGCTAGGCATCACTGACGTTGGCCTTGTCTAGACCATTCCCAACCACGGCACATGCCCAAAATGGAATGCTTAGGTCCTAATTACACTTACCGCACCGTCGATCACCACCGATCGCCTTCGTCGTTGCCCAATTCAACTCATCATCGTCTCCCCTGTTCAGCCAGCCATGAGCACAACTCTGAAGAGAGCTAGGCCTCGAGAATAATAAATCGCATAGACAGGTCGGCAAAGCCAGCCCAATCCACCTATTAGCCCAGTCAACCAATCGGGCAAGGCCTTATTGTTCAAGCGTATTACTATTCACACTTAGACCAGCACTGTTCATAGCCTAAACCCATCAACCCGACCCGTTAGGAATAGTACCAACCTTGATACTACTCATTTGACCCGTTACTATTTACCAAAACCCCGTTAAGCACATTTATACCCATTTCGATCGCCCCAAGTCCATTTAAACTATTTTTAGCTCCGTTCGACCTATCCAAACTCAGTTTAAACCCTAACCGCTCAAACCCCACCTATGTTTACTCTTTTTTGGATTTTATTTCTTATTTTATTTTATCTTATTCCCACCTCGTATTCTTTCAAGAACAAACTTATTTTGTTTATTTCTTTGTGATAGCACTTGGATTCATTGAATAGTCCGCCACAAAAGCAAATCAAGATTCAGAAGACGTAGGCCAGTTGAAAAATACAAACGAGAAAACAAGTCACATGTCTTTGATCATGTTGGACCTATATTACTTAATAGCTTTATTTTTATTTTATGATATTTACATGGATTTATTTACATAAATTAATAGTTTGGAATGACATGAGAATTATTTAAATCCTACCACAAAAGGCCATGTTTTAATTTTGTAAGCCATATTTACCTTGACAATTTTATTTATTAATTACTATATAATTAGTTATTATTAGAATGACAATTAAATGATTTATCTAAACTACTAAGAATATTTCGGCTTCATGCCATTGGATTGTAAAATGGTACTATGATTGAGACTACTTGGTGTGAAGACACTAGATGGGTGGAGCCCATGACCTCATCCTAAGGTGGAGTTTGGTATGATTTGATGGTACCGTGATGTGATGCACTTGGCATATGGATGTTAGCTTCGTGTGAGAAAAATAAGTGCTGGACCCTTATGCTAATAAAGAAAATAGAAATCGCTTAACCACAAATTTGACTTATCAAACTTGGTCTAATACACTGCTTGATTCGATCAAATCTCTACAGGAAAGTTAGTTATTCTAGAGTTTCAAGATAGGCTGTGAAATAGGGGTGAAATAGAAGCGGGACTAGTAAAATTACTTGCCATTCTTCGTAACGGTAGGTCCACTCAAACATCGGGTTGCAATTTTCGCATTGGTTTGTGGATATCCGACAAAGGTTGAATGGCCTCGAGTTTACCAGGTAGAAGGTACAGCAAATAGAGCAGTGAATGCTCTTGTTATCTCAACTCAGTTACACACTATCATGTTGCATGTATATTGCATGACATTGTAAGTTTAAAAAATCTTTTAAATAAAGACAAGCAACTCTGCAGAGTATGACATATAGTATTCAGATAAGTCGTGCTTCCGATAGATAAGTTATATTTAATGGATGAATCTAATAATAAAACATAAATAGTATTGGTACGATTTTCATGTTGGTAAATAAGTTAGTTAAACTCCTTTTCTCTTAAAAGAAGATAATATTTTACTTTTCATGTTTAAAACTGTTTATAAATAAACTTGCATCTATAAGTATAGTGATAAAACCTTCACGCACCACTCTATTGAAATACTGACAAATAGATAGTTAGATATCCCCTTGACTTGCTAGATACAATTGTATTCAGACTTGCTAAAATATCAACAGAAGAATTTTGGAAAGACAGTGAAGAGCTTTTCGAGGTAAACTATGATGATCCCTTGGTAGGGGATAATTATTGGTTTTAGATTTCTTCTACGCTCAGGCACACTTGTGAATCTTTTAGATGTTTTTTTGTGCTGTAATATAAACTTTGGACTTATATGCATTTTATACTGTAAACTCGGCTGATATACTATAATCCTCTATAATAAAACTTTGGCTTTTAAGTATAAAGCATGAGTAGATTTGATGTACACTCATGTTCAATACTCTAGGATTGAATATCTTGGGCAATTACGGAGAAATCCGATGGTCTAAAAAAAATAAGATGTTACAAATTGTATGACCAGATAAGGTCAGAAAGTTCTACCATAGATCCGAAGCGTATAATTCATATGCCAATAATGCGAAAGATTAGCCATAAAAAATCAACGACTACGACCGCTGGAAAAACAAATAAACTCAAATCAATATTCTCCCGCCCCACACGTCCAATAACAAGAGAGAGAAACCAAAACCAAACTAGGCCTCCGCATTAGCGAATCCGGGCTCGATTGACCACCCAACATCCAGACTCCCGGCACGAGGCGTCCAGTGCTACGAACCTGCCGTGTAGTGTAGGTGGCCCGCACGTTATAAATTACGCGCCCTGTCTCGCGTCTTTCCCCGTCACACCAACCCCATACCTAATCACCCAAGAAGGCATCAAAGCATCCCCTCTCCGTTTGCTCGCCGCCGCCGGGGACTTCGACGGAGAAGCGTCGACGGTAAGCCATTCCCGCCGCCTCACGTTCCTTTCAACGTCTCAAGAGGGATCGATGTCGGCCCCGGTCTGGCCTGGTCCAGATCTTGCGTTTCGACGCGGCTTCCCGTTTTTTTCCGTCTTCTGTTTCTGGATTGGGATCCGAGTCGTTTGATTAGAGATACTGGCTTGTTTTTGCTAAATTTGGCGCTCTTCGATGTTGGTTGCAGGTTGGGTGTTGTCTTGGAGGGGAGCATCGGGATGGCTTCGATTGCGCCGCCGTCTTCGTCCGTCGCCGTCCTCCGCCGCCACCCGTAAGCTCTCCGCCCGCGCCGCCCCCTATCTTCGCGCGCTCGTGCTTGCCCGCGCGTTTTGCGCCGATTAAACTTTTGAGTGCTGCGTTGGCGCCGTGCGCATCGGGCTCGGGCTCGGGCTCGACGCGCAAGGCCACGCTGTTGTGCGTTTCGTAGATACGATGAATGGCGTTCCGATTTTATGTCAATGTCTGTGTGGAGTGATGAGTAAGCTGATGAACGAACTGGATAATACCTTGGCTATTGCAGCTCTGTCGTAAGATGACAAAGGAACCTTTTTAAGACACCAACATAAAAGAGTAACCTTGGCTGTTGTAGAGCTGAACTAGGGAAGAATGATTTTTGACCCTGATTAATCTATATAATAGAATTGGTGAAGCTGATTTGATTCTTTCTGTTTGCTTCTGTTTGTGCAATTACAGGGTGCGGTTCTTGAGAGGGTGTGCTGTCCCCAAGGAGACAAAGGGATCGGTTTCTTATTTTCCTGTCCCAAATTCAAATAATGCCAATATGAAATCCGCGGGCTTGAGGATGGCAGCATCCTTGAGAAGGGATGGCGGTTTTCGCGCCGATGGTTACTCGGGGAATGATGACACGCTGTTGCCGAAGAGCACTTCTGTTCGTGGCCAAGACCATCCAACTGCTGACCCTGTACTCCCAGTGCATTCCATTGTTGCGCCAGAAATCATTTCAGCTGATCTGTCACGTGTTGCGTACCAGTTCTCAGATGATGATAATGACACCGAACTTGATTTGGATAGCCCAACAGAGGGCTTCTCGTCTATTCCGGAGGCCATTGAAGACATCCGGCAAGGAAAAGTCAGTATGCCTTAACCATTTACTTGTTTGATGGCTTATCCGTTACTGTCGTATCGTATTCTCCTGACATTGGGTTGCTCTTGTAGCTCGTGATTGTCGTTGATGACGAATCAAGAGAAAATGAGGGGGATCTTATACTGGCTGCTTCTTTGGTTACCCCCGAGGCTATGGCTTTTATAGTAAGGTATGGCACAGGAATTGTGTGTGTCAGCATGAAAGAAGAAGACCTTGGAAGATTGAACCTTCCTTTGATGGTTACAACAAAGGAAAATGAGGAGAAGCTCTGTACTGCATTCACTATTACAGTGGTATGCTGCCATTCTTATTCTTTTGCCAGCAGTAGAATAGGAACTTTTGGCGTCGATACGGGCGACAATTTCTCTGCTTGTCAAAAGTATGCATATGCATGCTTGTTCTCTTTACCATTTCTCTCTGCAAAAACTTAACGTGTACGTAGAAAGTTTTTTTTTCACATGTAAGTTTTTAATATTCTTGATGTTGCCACTTGAGACGAGAACTTCCTTTTGCCTTCCTGAAGAACCTAAGGGTAAAAATCATGTTCTTTTGTCTAGTGATCTGACCACAGTAGAATGTAATTGTTTTCCATCCTACACTTAGGATTATACAAGTAAATTGTCATAGTAGTAAGTAATTATTTGAAATTTACCTGTAGTCTAAAAAAAGTAGGAAATAGTCATTCCAAGCACTCAATACGGGAACTTCTGGAATAACTGCAGACGATGAGCTTGGTTTTGGTCTGCCAGTTTGGTGTTTTAGCACCTGGTTTTGTAAAATTTGGCCTTCCCTTTTCTATTTCTCCTTTTCCTTACGGCTTTATAGAACAAATGCTGACCATGCTGACCTACATTCTATGTGATATTTAACTTATGCCAACTTTGTATTCTTACAAAGTTACTAAGCTTACTAATTTCGTCATTTCATCATGGACAAATATTAAATTGCCTTATTTGTGAGCATGTCTCTAACAGGCTTCTCTGATGATTTTTATGTGCTACTGAGATACAATTTATCTGCTTTGGTTTGTAGGATGCTAAAGAGGGCACAACAACTGGGGTATCTGCAAAGGACAGGGCAAAGACAGTAATGACTCTTGCATCTCCTGACTCGAAGCCCGAAGACTTCAATCGGCCTGGTCATATTTTTCCTCTGAAGTACAGAGAAGGTGGTGTTCTGAAGCGAGCTGGACACACTGAAGCATCTCTTGATCTTGCTGTCCTGGCTGGTTTACCTCCTGTTGGAGTCCTCTGTGAGATTGTGGATGAGGATGGCTCCATGGCTCGCTTACCGAAGTTGCGTGTGTTTGCTAAAAGGGAGAATTTGAAGATTATATCAATTGCTGACTTGATTAGGTGAGTTCTGCTACACAAACCTGAGCTCCTGATACCTCACGTGTTGTCACTAGGACATATCAACAACTTTGGCATTCAATTAGTTATGATATAAGCCAATAGGTTACTAATACTTTGTATCAGTGGTTAACAATATGTTTTGACATTCTTGATATGATGTAAATACTATTACTTTTCTCGAATTTCCCTTGTGTAAAAATTGTTCTAAAAATGTTTTTCAGTATAATATGAATTTAATAACATGTGACCTGTTCTCCTAATTGCTGTGGACCATTGGAAATGAAAGCCTTTGCTATAGTTGCAACTTGTGAGGATCATACTTGCCCCTATGGTTGCAATTGTGCATGCCCCGTTCTGTGATGTTATTCTATGCTCTTGTTATGATTGCAGAGATACTGGTTGTTATTCTGACAAATGTTTTTTTTACAGATATAGGAGAAAAAGAGACAAGCTAGTTGAACGTGCATCCGTTGCACGCTTACCTTTGAGATGGGGTAATGTGCGCGCTTACTGCTACAGATCTGTTATTGATGGTATGGAGCATATTGCGATGGTGAAGGTAAGCTACCGAAGTATTAATGTACTTCTGTAGGCCTTAGATGTTGAATCAGGTAGTATTTCCCCCCTAAAGCCTGAATTTATTCATAAGTCACTTATTCAATGACTAACAGGGTGAGATTGGAGATGGCCAAGATATTTTAGTGAGGGTGCATTCTGAGTGCCTCACGGGAGACATTTTTGGATCAGCGAGATGTGATTGTGGCGACCAGCTTGCCATGTCAATGGAGATGATTGAGAAGGCTGGAAGGGGTGTACTAGTTTATCTTCGTGGACATGAAGGAAGGGGTATTGGTCTGGGTCACAAGCTCCGTGCTTATAACCTGCAAGATGATGGCCGTGACACTGTGGAAGCTAATGAGGAACTAGGACTGCCAGTGGACTCACGGGAATATGGGATTGGTGCACAGGTAAGGATACATGATCCCTCAGGTGTATCGTATGGCATTTTAGAATTTGTGTTATACCCTGTTTATAGGACAGTTGGTGCCTTAATGGCCTATATATAAAAACCTTTGGTTTGGATATATCATATATATCAAATTGTTGCTCATGTTTCAAGTTGCTCCCAAGGACATGCTGAACAATTTTTCATGATTGTTTGCAGTTCAGAAACTAATGCATATAATATAGACCCCTGTAGATAGAATAAAGTTATTTTCTGTTGTACTTCAAATATTTCTCACTTTGGTTGGCCACCTTGCTTATCCTCTCTTCATGAATTTGCTAATGCTAACCTTTTCTGGCGGAGAATTCCCTTGCGATTATAGAATTGACATGTCATTCCCTTCATGTCTTCGAGGGATTACTGATATTTTTACTGCTTTTTCTGTAGATATTACGTGATCTAGGAGTCCGTTCGATGAAGTTGATGACTAATAACCCTACAAAGTATGGTGGTCTCAAGGGTTACGGGTTGAGCATCGTGGGCAGGGTGCCCTTGGTAACTCCAATAACCTCTGAGAATCGGAGATACCTGGAGACCAAAAGAACAAAGATGGGACATGTATATGGATTGGTCAATGGCCAGGTTAACCATCCAACCGAAAGCAATAGCACAGAAGGGAAGCATTAGGCCAATTGGACTTTGCTTCCATTCACATTCTAGTTGATGATATTCTTCCGTCGTGGAGTTTATTTCACTTCGCATATTCCAGTAGATTGATTTTTTCAGTCGCAACAGTAGGTCGAAAGATGGCTAATAATAAAAATTGCCCCTTTCATTTTTTCTCTTGTAATTCTCTTGTTGTGACCAGATTATCACTGAGTATATAAAAACTACTCCCTGGTGGCGTATACGCCGGACCACATACACATGAGCCTAAAAGCCTGGAGAAATATTTTTGGATTGAAAACCAATACAACAAGCCAGTATCTGCCCTCTGCCAAGGAAAATCTTGAATTCTTTGAAGCGTCTGTGCCAAGTTGCTCACCCGAAAATATTTACAAGTTAAAAGAAAAGAAGAGCTGTAGCCTGGTAAAAGGTCCATATCAGCTCCTATCGCGTCAAAAAAACTAATATATTTCAGTTGGCCTGTTCTTCTCGTTACTTTCCCAATGAGAGCTTCTCTGTGTTGTTTCTTTCCCTTGACGTTGATTAACGCTGATTGCTGAGCCAGTGTGAGTCGACTGCTAAGTTGGTTGCCGACACCTAACACTCCCGGGCCAGCCTGCCTGTCAGTCTCCGCCAGCCCAAGCGACGCCAAACGAAATCGTACGCCGCTCGGCCTTGTTTTTTTTTTTGCACTTTTGATTTTTGTTTTTTAAAAGTTAGAATAAATTGAACGGTTTTTAAAAATAAATTCTTTAAATATTTTTTAAATTAATATCATATATATAATCTGTGTTAATATCTTCACCGTCCACATCTATGAACCGTTGGCGAAAAGAACATAGGACCTGTTCTTTACAGTTTTTAAGTGGTTTTTATCTTGTATTACAGTGTCTAACTTTTAAATGAAATATTTTTTAAGACGGGATCTATAAGTTAATTGTAGTATACGTTAAAAGTGTAACATCTGTGTTAACCAAAATCGCAGATGAGTATCTCTCTTTGTAATTTCTGTCGCAAACAATCAAAATTTAAAAATTTCAGTTAAAAATCATAAATCGCAGCTAAAAAGAAAAGCCCAACTTGTCTCCTGTCAGTCCAATTTCTCGAGTGACGCCACCGCGGGCGGGCAAAGTTTATGCACGTCGCTTTTGTTTACGTGACCCAGCTCGCGAACTAGCGAAGAAATGCACCCTCCCTCCCTTCTCCGGCGTCCCCGTCTCCTCCTCCTCCGGCTGCCGCGAGCCGCACCCGAGGCGGCGTCCTCCGGTCTGATCCGGACCGTCTACCTCGATGCCTCTACCCCACCCCCCCCATGACTGCGGCGATTTACCGGGCGAGTGCTCGCCTCATCTGGTTCCTTTTCCCCCTTCTTTGCCTCTCGCTCCTCCTCCCTCCTCTCCCGTTTCCCACGGCCGCCGCAACGCTCTCATCATTGCCGCCTCCGTGCTTGCCTTCCTCTGCGCCTGCCTCTCCCTCTACCTCTTCATCCGCCGCAGGAGGCTGCGGCTTCGGCAGGCCCTTCTTGACGCCCCCGAGGCCACTGCGCCCGCTGCCGTCCCCGACGACGACGGGGGCGGCCCCGAGGAAGAGGAGGGAGGAGGGGAGGAAGTCGTGCACCATGCGTGGCACATCCGGACCGTCGGCCTCGACGAGGCGGCGATCAAGTCCATCGCCCTCACGCTGTATCGCGCCGGCGCAGGCATGCTCGGCGCCGACTACTGCTCCGTCTGCCTAGGCGAGTTCCGGGACGGCGAGCTCCTCCGGCTGCTCCCCAACTGCGGCCACGCGTTCCACGTCCCCTGCATCGACACCTGGCTCCGCACCCACGTCAACTGCCCTCTCTGCCGCGCCGACGTCCTGGACCCCACAGCCACCAGCGACCCCGACCCACCTGCCGGTGCCAACGCCGGCACCGTCGCCGAACAAGCTTCCAACAACATTGAAACCTTGGATCACGAGCAGCCCGGTCCGGGTCAACAGCAGAACGAGCAACAAGAGCTGCGTGTACTAATCGATCAGCGCGACCAGCCGAGCTCGCCGGAGCAGTCGCACCGGCACCCCGGCTCACGGATGCAGAATATTCGGCGCGTAGCTTCCACAGACTCATATCTAGCGCCAGCCGCGGAGGCTCCTGAAGACGAGCAGAACAAGAAAGAAAGGCAGGGGAACGGCAGTGACGCCGCCTGTTGCAAGGTATCATTACCAGTCTCCGGCCGTTTGCACCTCATGAAACGGTCTTTATCCGCCGGCGGCCGGTGGCCTCTCGCCTCGCGGCATTGCCGCACGCGTAGCTCTGTGCCGCCGTTGTGATCGCGCGGAATTCTTTGCGTGCTATATAGAAAGACGGAATTCTGCCTGCAACTGATAGTGCTTGCTAGTATGCCCATGTTCTTGAGCAGTGCTATTTATGCTCTGTACAGTTGCATCTCTTACATATCAGATATAATAGGAAAGGAGCCTCTCCTTGGTGAATTATGTATTTATGTATGATTTTATACGTAGATACTTCTACTTCGTTTTGTGTTGTTCGTTATAATTGCAACTTCATTTACCTCAACCTCGCAGTAGAATGTTAGCATAGAACTCCTAGCGTTGTTCTTTCTTTGTTTCATTATGTAATCACATATAATTCCGGGTGGTGGAGGGCAGGAGCGCATGGACGTGATTTCTTGTTCAAATTTTGTTTTTTTTTTCAGAGGACTGCTGCCAGAGTGCATAATGGAAGTGATTTTCTTGTGGATCACTGCGACTGTACTCTCCCAACTTTTGGTACTGTACGCCATGCTAGTGAGTTTTAACTAAAATGCCAGCCAATTTAGATAATTTTCCACTGTAAAAGCACGATCCTTGATAACATTGTTTGAAACGATCGTAAGAAAGTTGGTCTGTGAGACTGACGGCTTTTACTGCGATTGGTTTGGTTTCAATCGCAACCACTTTTCTTCTGAGAGGAAGTCCATTGCGGCTACTACGATCCGATAGGAGCTCCTGCCATAATAGTTTATAAAAGAAAAAAGAAAAAAAAAACACTACATCCGATACTACTCACCAGCCACTCTGTTTTACTGGGCCTAGTCCAACTTCAGCTTGGAAAGTTGCTTTGAAGTTGTCTCACTCTCTTCAGCCGGATTGTTGTATACTTGTTTGCCGATGGCGGTTCGGGTTTTTGAGGGACTTACTGATCCTACGACTTTGGAAGCTTCGGCTTGTAACAAGGATTTGGGCCTGGTCTTATTGTCTATGGCTGATGACTTTTGACTAAGACTGATGAGTTTTCGCTAAAATTAGAAAGTAGTTGTTGAAAGAGTGGCTTTTAGAAGAAGGTGATCAACAGTGTAAAAAGTGATAGAGAGATACATGTGCGAGATGAGAGCGAGAGGAGTGAGATATATAATGTGTTTGTGACCTCTGCCTTATCTCCGGAGCAAAACGGGAGTGAGAGGAGTGAGGAAGCTACTTCGAAAGCTAGATGTTCATATTGGCTTCTGACCTCTCCAAACCAATATGAGTTGTATTCAAGAGAGTGTCATTGCTTCTGATTGCCACTTGGGGCAGAAGAATCGGTGTAAATACGCATGTACTTAGTCTCCGGGAAGGCATGCTTGGCTCTTAGTGCACTACCAATGGTAGACACTGCTGTGCTATTTTCATACTTTCCACATCATCAAAAAATAGCTATAAATATTACCAAGTTTAGTGGGTGATGTTTATCAGTGAGATTAGATAATAAATTTTATCAAGCTCTTTCTCTTCCTTAGTGTTGGATTTTGTGCCCAAGCATATCTTTAATAAGGCACTGTTTCCCTCTCTCCCTTTTTTAATTCTCTCTCCTTCTTGGCGTAAATCCTACTTAATAGACTAATTAATGCTATAGACACTGTTTATGTAGAACCATTGAAGTGCCCTTAGGGCCCCTGAATTTTCTCCATGTACCTCAGAGTCAGAACATTAGTTTGAACGAATCCCTGCTTTCCTCTAAAAAAGTGTGATTTTTCAAAAAGGAAATGTTTGTATGAAAGTGCATTTAATCCTTCCTCTGAAAAATGCATTCAAACTCTCAATTAAAAACATCCATTATACTGAAATCGGGAGGACTCTTCCATCCATGTATTCCTTGATGGCATTAATCAAACAGGTCATCCTAATATGCATGCAATGTGAGCTGGAATTCTGATCTTGCTGGGACAGGATCGCTCGATCTTACGGTACATACTAATTTGCCAACTCCGAGGCTCTCTTTGGACAGTAGGATTCCTAAATAAATTCCTTTGAAATTTTCGAATTTCAAACAAGGCCTAAATTTGCCACACACTAGGGCTCTTGGCCAGTAGGGCACGACAAAATCGCACGGCGGCGCAAATCGCTGTAATATCTAACGGAAGCAATTCTGATATGGAGTATCTCTAAAAACTCCTCGAGATGATTCTGAAACCCTAAGCCGCCAGCCGCTCCGCTGTGAAACCCTGGCCGCGGCCGCACGATGGCCGCCTCCCGCTGCCATTCCTTCGCCGCCATTGTTATCATGGCGATCGCTTCCGGCGCCGCGGCGCAATCGCCGGGGCCAGGCAACTCCATGAATTTCGATGACGTGGTCAGCATCTCCTTCTTCATGGCCATCTTCTTCCCCGTGTTCATCGCCCTCCTCGCTTTCACCTGCCTCCGCCTGTTCAGGCCACCCGACGACCCCCCGTCGTGGACACCTCCTCGTTTGAGTGGTCGCACCGGGGCAACAAGTAATGGATTGCGCGAAGGCTACGATAGCAGAAAACAAAACTTTTCTACCGCGCACACAAGAACATCATGCTTAAGGAGGGATCATGGATCGTTACCACTAGACGCCGCAGCCGCGTGAAGAAGAGTTGGAGAAGCCGATCCAACCACGCGTCGAGGTAGTAGTGGAAGTAGTCGATCGTCCCGAACCGATCGTCTCCTCCACGCGATCAACCACACCACGAGCGGATCCAATCAGAGGTTGTTGATGCCGATCAACGCCGCAACGAGCGGCGCCCACCGGTATCCACACGTCCGGGATGGAACGCCGATCGCGAGTGTACCAAAGACTCGCGAGCGCCTAGGGTTTGGCTCGGGAGGTGGCGGCTGTGGTTTAGCTCGGGATTATCGATCGTCCCTCAACCCTCGCCTCCATATATAGACCTCCTCACTTGGGCCTCGTGGACCGAGGCCCAATAGGAGTCTATCCGGATCTCTATCCGAATTGAGCCCATATCCGAATCACATTCGAATTAGTGTTCCAACCCGTTAAGTGTGCGACAGCAGGTTCACGTATACTTGGTCGCGACCGAAACACCTTTCCGGTCACCGTGTTAATAGCGGCCTCTAGTAAGACATATTAACCCCAAAGTATACGTAAAGATCATATCTATTTGAACTCGTAATGTTCTCATGTACTAATCCCTTTGCCTCACGATATAGATTAAGCTCAAGGCGAGACCTATGTCATCCTCTTAATAGCTCAATCACTCTCTCGATTCCGTGATGGATTATAAACTCGTGATTGACTCCTCAATCACCTTGGCATGGCCATGCACTTTCATAATTCATTACATCGAGGGGCCCGAGATATCTCTCCCATAAGGAGGGCAAATTCTATCTTGATCATTCACATCCCACTACATGTTTCATGGCAAACCCAAAGACTACTTTTATGACTACCCGCCACGGAGTAGTGTTTAGTAGTCCCAAAGTAAGCTACTACGCATCTTGGGAACCATGATGATCTCAAGTCTAAGGATTCCACATAAACACTACTTGAGACCAACTGATGACACATGGAATCTCTGCAGTGTCTCATAGCGGGTCTATCCAACATATGTTCACTAACACATGTCCATATTATTGATTTGGTATCTCCATACCATGATCCATGAGACATGACCATCAATCAATACATATGCTGATCTTTGAATCATATTTGTTCCTCATATGAAATATAATCAGGGATCATTTAGAAATAGCAACATTTTGGCATTAAGAGTCTCATGAATAAGTCACATACTCATTGATCAATAATGATAATGTCTATTTCAAGGAACAAAGCAATGTATCATAAACATAGTATGTGATATATTCAACATCTCCATGTTGCCTCTAGGGCATATCACCAACAACAAGAAGGGCCTCGACACCGCGCTGCCGCTGGTGTTCTACCGGGAGGTCAAGCAGCACCGAATCAGCGACGTTCGGACCGACGCTCTGGAGTGCGCAGTGTGCCTCCTCGAGTTCGATGACGACGACGACCTCCGCCTCCTCCCGACGTGCCCGCACGTGTTCCACCCGGAGTGCATCAGCCTCTGGCTCGAGAAACACGTAATGTGCCCGCTCTGCCGCGCCAATGTCCTCGACGCGCCACCGATGCCGCAGCAGCAGCCGCAGGAAACGGCTTCTCCATCGGACTCGTCGCCCGTCCATGAGATGGTGGTGCTGATCGGCGATGCTAGCAACAGTGAGGAGGACGAGAGGACCAGGATCCAGTGCCTCGCCAGGATACGGCGCGCGGTTGGGAGGCAGGCGCTACCGCGGTCGAACTCGACAGGGCACGAGCGTGCCAGCAGGATGGAGCGGTTCGCGCTGCGTCTGCTAGAGCACGTGCGTCTCGAGATCCTCGTGTCGCACAGGCTAAGGCACGTGTCGAGTGCGGTGGCGTCCGGGCGCGTCAGGGAGGGGAGCGCCCACGACGTCGGGGTGGGTGGGAACGTCCGGAGCACCGTAGCGAGGTTGCTGTCGCTCTTCATGCCTAGGGACGGGTGGAAGGGTGACAACGAGGACAACTCTGGCAAGGCGGACGGTTCACCTCGCCGGTGGCGTGGCGACTCGGCGCGGGGTGGCGTGGGAGAAGAGAAGAGAAGCGATTAATTAGCAAAAATAGAGAGAAACCTTAAGCAAGCGTTGAGATAGAGCTGGGAGTTGGATTGTGCCGTGCCGGCACAGCCCGGGCCTATAATGTTTCGTGTCGTGTCAGCTTGGTCCAGTCATCTCACCATACCGTGCCATGCCGGCCCGCCTCGTCTCTGGCTAGGCCCAAGCTTGGCCCAAAGCCCGCCGTACTGGCGTTCGTGCCATCTAGCCCAAGCCCAGCCCAAAGTAACTATACACGACAAAGGCGACGACGACGATGGCGGCTGTGGTCGCCATCTTTCTTTCTCTCGTACTCGCCTCTTTCAAAACTAGTTGAACTTGAATTAGTTGCATAAAAACATGGGCACGCAGTGACGTAAATAACAACATTGGCTAAGTTCCTAATAGCCACACATTACAACTATCAGAGTCTTTAGATGTTAGGACCAAAATGGGTGATAACGGTTCGAGGGGATAAAAAGATGGCATACGCGTGCGGTGGTAAATCCCTAGAACCGGTTGATGAACTTTTGAATGCTAAACTATTTTTTGTGCAGGCCAAGCTATCAAGATCAAAGGTGGGCTTAAAACCCTCCGACCAGATCAAGGAGCTTCCACTCGATAAGGACAATTCTCTAGGAAATGTCAAAGCATCATTTGGACTTGAAAATGCTAGTACCACCTTCGAGAAGATATTGGTCGTGGCAGGACTCGACCCTAAATTAGAAGAGTTGCTCGTCTCCTTCCTCTGAGCAAACTCGAATGTATTCACATGGCAGGCATCTGACATGCCCGGTGTCCTCAGGGATGTGATTGAGCACAGGCTAGTGCTCCGGCCTGATAAAAAAACCAGTGAACCAAAAGCTAAGGTGTTTTCCACCCGACTGGAAGGAAGCAATCTAGTCAGAGACCGATAAGCTTTTTAAGGCTGGATTCATTCATGAAATCGACCACCGAGAATGGCTCGCCAATCCTATAATGGTTAGAAAAAGTAATTACAAATGGTGAATGTGTATCAATTTCATAGATCTCAATAAAACTTGTCCAAAGGATGACTTTTCCCTTCTATGTATTGATCAGCTTGTTGACTCTACTTCTGGGTGCGAGTTATTAAGCTTTTTAGATGCATATTCAGGGTACCACCAGATTAGTTTGAATAATAATGATGAGGACAAAACTTCCTTCATCACGCCATATGACACTTTCTGTTATGTAAAGATGCCATTTGGTCTCAAAAACGCTGGTGCTACTTTTTCAGAGGTTAATGTAAAAAACCTTTAGTCCACAGATTGGTCATAACTTAGTGTCCTATGTTGATGACTTGCTCGTGAAAAGTATCAACATCGGAGATCACATCTCTGGTGTACAAGAAACTTTTGCTAACTTAAGAAGACATAATTTTAAGTTAAATCCGAAGAAATGTGTGTTCAAAGTTTCCTTTGGAAAGCTTCTTAGATTTCTAGTTTCTAGTAGAGGAATTGAAGCAAATCTAGAAAAATAGTGGCCATCAAGCAGATTTGCCCTCTGATCATAAAGAAGGAAGTCCAAAAACTAATCGGCTGTATGGCAGCGTTAAGTCATTTCATAGCACGGTTGAGAGAAAAAGGTTTGCCTTTCTTTAAGCTTCTTTAAAAATAGGAAAGTTTGAATAGACTAAGAAATCAAACATGCCAATGAAGAGCTTAAAAAGTACCTTATGAGTGCTTTGGCATTAGTCACTCCAAGACCACGAGAAACCTTGCTCTTATATCTGGCTGCGATGCCACAAGCTGTCAATGCCGTACGGGTCGTTGAGTGTGACAATATTCAACGACTAGTATATTACGTAAGCAAAGTCTTATATGGACCAAAAGAGTGATATCCAGATATACAAAAGTTGCTACATGCCCTCCTTATGATTTCAAGGAAACTAAGGTATTACTTCCAGGCCCACAAAGTGGTCGTACCGACTGAATACCCTTTAGGTCACGTCCTCTAAAATAGAAAATCATCAGGACATATAGCAAAATAGGCAGTCAAACTTGACGAGTTCGATCTCTATTTCATTTCATGAACAACAATCAAGTCACATACTTTAGTAGAATTCATTGCTGTGTGCACAAACCCTGAACCCACCAAAGGGCCCGAGTACAAACGACACGAGGTGGGGACTATGTACTTCGATGGTTCCTTGACATTAAAGGGCTCAGGGGCTAGGGTAGTCCTGATAACTCATACTGGAGAAAACATAAAATATGTTGTTCAGCTAAACTTTCCTGTTACAAATAATTTGGCGGAGTATGAAGGTTTATTGGTAAGACTCTGAGCAGCCAAAGTGTTTGAGATTTGTAGACTACTAGTTAAAGGCGATTATCAACTAGTAGAGAATCAAGTCGGGAAAAAGTATCAATGCTTGGGTACCGTGATATCATCTTATCTCACAGAAGTAAGGAAACTCGAAAGGTATTTCTTTGGTTTCAAGATCCAACATATTCATAGAAAGGATAACTTTTTAGTAGATCAGTTGGCACGGATGGCTTCCTCAAGATCACTCATCTCACCTGTAGTTTTTCTCAAGCAATTTGACAAACCCTCGGTAGTCGAGCATTCCGAAGATGCTCCACTGGAGGTTGTATAGATTGAACCCGTAGTAATTGAATGACATCAATCTACGAGTATATTTAGCATGGCACACTTCTTGAAGATGACGTAGAGGCTGATCATATAGCTCCAAAAGCCAATTCATACTCTCTGATCGAATGTACCCTTTACAAATGGGGAACTCACAGAGTATTGATGAGATGTATATCTTAAAAGGATGGTTTGAAATTATTATCCAACATACATGGAGGAGTCTATGGAGCATATCATTCCTACAAAACTCTGGCTGGTAAAGCCATCTGAAAAAGATACTGCTGGCCAACTGCCCTCCATGATGTAAAAGACCTTGTGACAAAGTGTGTACAATATCAGTTTCATAACCAACAAGTAAATTAACCTACACAAGCTTTGTAAACAATTCATATTTCTTGGCCTTTTACAACCTAGGGACTAGACATTCTTGGACCTTTCCCAAGAGCACCTGTAGGGGTTTGAATTACTTTTTATCATAATTGATACATTCACATAACAGATAGAGGAACAACTGAAGTTGCCAAGAAATTCATCACAAACAAATGATTACACGATTTCGTGTTCCTAGTCGTATAATCATAGGTAATGGTACCTAGTTCTCGAGTGGGAATTTTCAAGAATTGTACAATTATCTCGGTATCAAGGTATGTTACACCTTAGTGGCTCATTCACAGAGCAACAGGGCAGTAGAACGAGCCAATAGAATACTAATACAAGGGATTAAACACTGAGTATTCGACCAGTTAATACAACAGTTAGGAGGTTGGATTCAAGAACTTCCCTGTATATTGTGGGCTATTCGGATCATGACCAATCGTGTGACCGGTGAAACATTGTTCTTTCTAGTTTACGGTGTAGAAGCCATGCTTCCTTCGAAACTAAAGATTAGCTCTACTTGAATCGATCATTATAATGCTAATGATAAAGTAAAACAATGAATCGAAGACATCAATTTCCTTGAAGAATGATGAACACAGCCTTGATACGATTAGCGGTCTACCAACAAGCCTTGTGAAGGTATCACATTCGTAAGGTGCAGGCTCATTGCCTAGCTGTAGGTGATCTGGTTCTCAGAAAAATTTGGAGCCAAGCAAATCTCAATAAAGTTTAGCCTAAATAGGAAGGTCTATACATTGTGGTCAAAGTCACCAGGCCAGGCTCGATACAACTGGCCATATTAGACAGGTGTGTTCTATCTAATTCTTGGAATATTGATCAACTATGTAAGTTCTAAGTGTAAATGTACATTTCATTTCAATATGTCATATTTCTTTCCTCTTGATTTGTATTTTATTATCCCAAGTTTGGTCATATACTATTGTTGTCAGCTAGTCAGAGAGATCAATTTTCCTTCGGAGCCCCTTCTAAGGGATGTCTTTTACTTTTGGCTTTGACATGTTCATCAAATGCCATGTGGATTCCTATCATGATCATCACAGAGTTGGTTCTTACAATAATCTGTATACTTTCTTCAAAGAAATACAAGTAAAAGAAGAATCACACAGACAACTAATATAGTTATTTACATGCTCAGGGGCTTGAAGGCTTTATTTCCCACTTCGATATTCTATTCTTCTCATGTTTAAACCTGGTCTAGACACGGAAAACCTCCTAGTCGAAATCTCCCCTCTTTGCACATGGTCCTGCCCACTGGAAGGAGTTTTCTAGCGATAGCCTTTTTCCTATGATCTTTGCTATCAGTTGAAACTCGAGAACAAATATGTTTCAAGAAGTATTGTTCATATCTTCAGTTCTCAGCAATCTTATGACTAGTTCAAATAAAGTTTACAAATAAAAGCACTTGTCTTTTTGCATACATTCTTGCATTGTTCCTTATCATTCATATCATCGACAAGTTTTATGTCGTTTTCCGACCTCATACTAGACTGTATAGCATTTCAATTATGGAAATGGTACCTAAGGCTAGTCAAAATCATCTACTGGCTCTGTTCAATGTGATTTTCTAGTAACAACTTGATCCTTTCTACATCATAATCAATGTGTACTTAGTCCAATGGTCGGAGCACACCACTCTTTAATTCTTGGTCTACTGTTTTCTTAGTAAGTATTACTACTAAATAAGTAGTCAGGGGCTAGGAAATATATGAGTACTCAATGAATTGAGAATTTGACATAAGCTTTGCTAATGATAAAGGTAAATTTTTACATGGTAATTTTACATAAATATTCATCTATTCATCAGAGCCACCAGATTGGTCGCTGTTCAATGGAGACCCGACCTTCATTTCCTCAGCAACCTTGTTTCTGGAAGGATTCATCGCTTTGAAGAACCTAGCTGCATCCTCCTATGAATAATTGAAATCTATCTCAAGTAATTGGAGGTTATGTGATAGGTCGGAAGCTTTAAGCTTTGCCAGGGCAATGCTAACTCCATTAGCCATAGTATCTCTCATCATCTGCTCGTGGTTACTCTGAGAAGTAGCGAGCATGCCTTGAAGGGTTTTGAGTTGTCTATCAAGGCAGTTCACCTTCTCGATTAGCTCCCTTGAAGAGGATTCAAATACTTCTGCCCCATATCGGCAAACATCTTGTTGAAGGTAAGGATCTTCTCTTGAAGGCTCCTTTCAAGCTCCTCCTTATCCTATTCAAAACCAAGAGCTTTTTCTAGTCTTTCTAGCTTTAGGGCTTGCTCTACATGGGTAGCTTAAAGTTAGATTAAATAAATCACATGTATAGTAAACTGGTTGGATTAGTGATCAATTACCTTGGTTCTTTTTCTTATATGCTTCCACTGCCTCCTTGTGCTTGAGGATGTTGTCATTAAACCTGATCGACCAGCTTTCGATCAACTGGTCTTTAGCTTACACATCTCCTCAAGCTTTACAATTATGGCTCCCTTTGCCTTGGCCTCTTTTTCAAAGTCTTCTAATTCTGTCGACCACGACAAGGGAAGAAGTAAGAAAAAACTAAGATTAAGAAGCAACAGAAGAAGTTTCAAGTGTATACTTCTCAATTGAAGACTTTTTTCCTCAAGATTCATGTGTAGTTGTTCATTTTCGGTCAAGGTTGACCCGGACATTGCACTATCCTTCGTAAGAGTTTCTTCAAGCACCTTGACGATACTTCCCGACCCGAGAAGGATAAAAAATGGCCGCGAGGAAGAAAATTACTTCATGACTAGAATGAGATGGAAAGTATCATGACCATTCATCACTTCTCATTGAAGGGTAGCCCGCTCCTTTTCCAGTGCTAACTTCCCCCTGGTCAATTTTCTGACCATGGTGACACTCTCCACCATTTGCTAAGAAAAGCAAAAGGAGAGAAGAAAACCTTTTAAAAGTTTCAAAAAAACTCTAGAAATACAAGTGGTCACGAGAACTTACTTGGACTGCTATACCAGTGTAAGCAGGGTACAACACCTCGGGACCTGTTCTCAATTGACAGTATGAGATTTTCCTCCACCAGAGCTCCTCGAGTCTTTTGTTGTTAAAAATTCAATGCTGGTTGGGAATGTCCCTTGGGTGTGGAGATTTCCTGATCAGATCAGAGCTCTCCACCTCAGATCCTCAAGAGAAAGGAGGAAACATACTTGCTCTCTCCTCATCGATCACTTGAGTCCCAGCAGTAGTTGGATCCTGCCAAGTTCTTTCCTGCCTCTACATCTTTAGTCAAGGTAAGAGCCTACAAAGAATCCAGAGTAGTAGCGATAGTTGCTAACTCCTCTACCCGGTTGGGGGCTGCCTCGACTACTCCCTCCTTGGGAGTTTCCTCATGAGGAATACTCAGATCAGGACTGATCAGAGTACTAGAGGCACTATGAAGAAAGAAGAACGAAAAGGGAGAAGTAAGAACTTTAGAATGACAAAAAAAATCCAAAGGTATGAATGTACATGAATCTTTACTAGTACACACCTAGTCTTCTTTATTTTGAAGTTAAAACACACTAGAGTATAGCTTAGAGCACTTGCTTTCCTTTTCTTCTTACAATCCGACTTTGCCAGTTCTGCACTGGTAGGGCTGATTAGACCCTTTGTGTCCTTCGACCGGATAAGTTTATCCTCAGTTGGATCCTCCATGGAGTAGTCAAAACAGTTCCTCCGATCACCTTCTCAGAGTCTGTGACTCCTTCGACCACTAGAGCAGTCGCTTCCTCCAATACTTGAGGGATGACCACCCAGTAGCCCATGACTACTGAACTTGGGTCTATGATCGTAATGGTTCCCAACAGTGGCTCCTCCCACTCTTTTGCCTGGTCACTAATTGAAGTGAGCTCGGCGATGAAGTCCTCCATCCAAGAAATATATTCCCGTTGGTGCCTTTTCTCTGTCCTCCTTATAAGAGAATGGGTAGGCTTATAAGAACAACTTTCGGTGTCGTAGTAAAAGCCTACCTCCGAGGGGACTCTATTTTTGGAAGCCTGCATGATCGTTGGAGCGGTCATGGAAGCGGTCAAAGTGGCGATCGGAAGAATAACCAAAGTAGTGGCAAATGGAGCAGGGTTTGATCCCGAAGCTCCATATGACTTTCTCATGCTTCGCCGCCTCTTGGGACTCGGGGAGCATCCCCCGAGCCCTTAGATAGCTCGTCGCTCTCCGACTCCCCCATCTGCACATCATAAGAGTATTGCAACACACCGATCAAAAAATTTTACAATCGATGAAAAGGGTTATCATTTTTACCTTGTCTTTCAATCCTCTCTCCTGGAGAGGTAACAGCTAAGATCGAAGCACATCTGCCTTTTGGCTGGACTCCTTTGCACAGATCATCTTGATCCGCTCTCTCACCTCAGCAAAGGATTGGGCTCAACTGGTTAGAATATTGCGAGACTTACCTTCCAAACAATCCTTGGTCTAGTCATTTGCGCCCATGTATCACAACATAGTGTGGTCACGCAGCTTCAGAGGGCTTATCCGATGCATGGAGAAATACTTCACTACGTGCTAGGAAGTGAGACTTCTCTCCCTGAAGTGGGTGATGGGATCAACCCATCGCCCTACTTTTCCCTCCTTCGAGGAGGACCTCTACCTTGGGTTCTCAATGGCAACCCGATTGGCAAAGGAGAGGTTGTCATCCTTGCTCAACGTCATGTAGAACCAAAAATTCTTCCATGATGATCACTAGGACTTGGAATACATCGAAATATATTCCTCGACCTTCCTGCCATGGAGACTCAAAGCACAACCTCCAGGTGACGCCACCGACTTCCTCGACTTTGTTGTCCTGTAGAAATATCTGAGGAGTGCCAAGCTTGACGGAATCCCCAAATATGCTTCACAGAAATAGACGAAGATGTTTAGATTAACAATCGAATTGGGTGCACCGGCAATAGAAACCCGCACTCGATGTAAGCTTTGAAGATCGAAATATCCCCCTCATTTCTGCGCAGAAATTTCTCTCTGACCGCAAACCGCCATAGGACCAGCACCTTGTCGGGAAGCATCCCTTCCTTTTCTATGGCCTTAAGCTTCTTCGATCCAAGCTCTGATGCTTGCTAGTTGGTGATTAGATTTGACATTTTGGCTAAAGTGATGGAAGATTGAAAGGGGATAAAAAAAGACTCAAGGCTATAGGTGAAGAGCGCAAGGGCAGAGAAGAAGATGAAATGCTTTTTCCGAAAGTGTGAAACCCCAAGGAGGCGTGGTAAGGGTTTGGTAAAGGTTTCTCTCCAATTGCAAAAATAGGTTACCCGATCCGAAATCCAACGGATACAAAACCTTTCAGTTTCCTGGTTAGTTTCTCAATTTTAAAATGAATGCGTACCACTTCTTTGCTTTTGTTGTTAAAGGAGTAATTTCCTGATTAAAGTTCAATCGAAAGAAATTTGCATCATAAATTCACTTAAAGTTTGTGGGCTAACTGATAAGGATTAAATAAATATGTAAATATGAATTTAATATTAAGTTAAGGCCAAAAGGCCCCTATGGTTGTAAATCTTCAAAGGTTGCTCCTCGAGTATCTTGGTCGGAGATACAATGTGCGTGTTGTCCGACTCGATGACTGCTCTGATATTCTGTGAACTAGTACATGGACCTGATTCCAGGATATTCCTATCGTGCGATGGATGGAACACGTGGCTTATCCACTCCAAACAGCACGACGCTTTTGGCCCTAAGTCTTTGACAACAACTGTCATGCGGTTGTTGCCCACGTTCATAACCGATGATCAGGTATTCTCTTTCTAACAATAACTACCTCCCCGACTAGTCGCGCTGGTTTCATAAGACGTCTTCCCCGATGGATAATTGGCATCTCTTAATTGGTATTTAAGGTTGGACGATGAAGACAATTCAGATATCATTCAATTCAATGTAATTAGGGTTAGTCTCACGCCTTATTAAATGCATTCTGTAACCAGTTCATAGCAATAAAAAGTATCTCTATTCTCTTCTAAGAATTTTAGTTATTTTTCTCATATTATTTCGTAAGATCGTCGATAGCCGCCGTCCACCGTCGGACCACCATCTCTCAGGGCTCCCTCTACATCCGAGGGGCGTGGTGAACCCTTTGTCATCGGCGGCGTCTCAACTCCTCCGGTTGCTGCTCCTCTTCCCTAAATTCGGTGGCCCTCCCTGGTCTTATTTGCCATCGATGACTGGATCCGACGGAGGAGATCCGACAGCATTGTGGTCGGAGATGGTGAGAAGCAGCAGCGTTGTGGCTGTAGATGATGGAGCCGATGGTGCCGTGGCTAGAGAGGATGAATCCTGACAGCGTCGGAACTCTAGCGTTTTCGGGCTTTTTCCTGAGAAAAATGGTTGGCTAATTGTTCAAGATCGCCAAATACTCTCTACGTACATACACTGTGCGTGATGGTTTTCACAATACTGACAAGCACAAACATACGTGCTCTTTTGCTCTGGTGGTGGCTTCTTTGGCATCGATGACACTAGGACCTCCAATGGTGGCCCGCACCGCCGATCTGGTTGAACCACTCCTATGTTTTGTATATTTCGGTTGATTAGTGTGCCACACCGGACATGGATCTTTCAAAGGTGAATAATCGACAGAAAAGCAATGCTAGTGAAGTTGCTAGCTATTTCCCCCATTGCTGTCCCGTAAAAAAAGTGTTAGGAAATCTAGGCCTGGGTTTAAAATCTTTCTATGGTGGGCACCTCACTACTAGGCTATAAATGAAGAGTACTATTGACTATTTTGTATACACACGCATGAGAAAAGAAACAATAAAAGAAAGACCAGGAATTCTCTCTATCTCTGAGTTTCAATCTACTATTTCTGTCTTCTGTGATTGATCTGTTTTCGCATAGCAGAGGAATCGATCGGACTGGTCGACAGCGACGGTTCCTCAACACGTTATCAGCACGAATCGCTCCGGTGAATTGAAAGGTAACATCGAAGCATTAGTAGATTGAATTTTCTATATCTAGATCGCTCTAAATTCCACAGATTTCGCTTTCTAGATTAATTTTTCTACAGTGCAAATCCGCTCTAATCTACCGCGAGCAGACTTGAAGTCGTCAGCACAATGTTGATCGGTAGATTACATGAAAGAGTAGATGTTGATTGCACTGCAGATTGAAAAAAAGGAAAAATTTTGTGAACGGCCGGTCCCGTACGGCCACCGTGCGTGAATCCGGCCGCCGGCCTCCCCTCATGTGCCGACGCCCGAAGTCGCCGCCTGGGTCGCCCAAGCGCTCATTGTTTAGTGCCTTGCCGAAGTCTGCCGCGTGCGGTGCCTCACCGAGCCGCCGCCTCGATCGTAAAACTGCACACCCGCAAGTGAACGGGTTGCCACTGAAATAGTGGCGAGTGTCGTGTTCTCCACAGGGACTAGACTTAGGCTACCGGCGCTCAGCTAAAGCTAGGTCAAACGAAACGGAGGAGAAAACTAATCCTAAAGCGAACTCTAACTCGTACGGACGAAACGAAGAACAAACTAAACGACGACTCACTACACAAATGACACACGAATGACAACGACTAGCGATCGACGACACGACTACCGACCGACGACCTAACTAAGTATCGACCGCGAGACAGAAGGAGGGAGTCGAGAAGCACTGGGGGAGTCGAGAGAGAACGAGAGAGGAAGGTGCGGCGACTAACTAGGCGACGGCGGCAACGACAACACGACAGACTACGACAAACACACGCACGACTTAACTATCGAACGACCGCTGAGAGAAGCAAAGAGGGAGGTCGAGAAGCACAAGGGAGGACTAGAAGCAAAGAGGGGGGTCAAGATAGCACGGGAAAGGGAACGGTTGCCGACTAGCTAGATCGCGCACACAAACATCACGGGAACTAACACCCGCACAAGTATAGGACACGAATACTAAACTAAACACAGACAGACACTAACCACTTACACTAGAACGACTAACAAATTAACACATAATCACGAAGCAATGCTAGCGAGAGGATACCGTGAAATAGCTTCAGAGAGACAACTAACAAAATAATAAGACTACAGATTACCACACTAAGAACATATTACCATAGATACTACTAAGTCTAAACATCACAGATCAACAGACTAGCAGAATCAACTTAGCAGAGCATCATCACAAATTCCACTGAACACACAGATTCACATGATCACCATCACAGATCAGTGAGCACTGGTCTCATGCACAAACATTCACCACAGTGCATAATTCAACAATTTAACATACCAGGACACCATATCATACCCACTGATTCTCATGCACACATCACAGTTCACATCCACAATAACTGATCACAGTGCAAAACATGAATAAGTAATTAAGAACTTGAAGAAATAGAGGGGAAGAAATTAGACAGAACCGAAGAGGAAGAAGTAGCAGGTGGTGGCCGAGGTGAAGTTGTAGCAGTGTAGAGGTGGCGCGCCGTCAGTGTTGGTGAAGAGAGGCGGCGGAGGTTGTAGAGGAATAAGCCGGAGTGGTAGAAGAGGAGCAGCGTCGGTGGAGCTGGGGGCAGCAGCCGGCGTCGAGGTGGGTGAAGACGGTGGCGCTCGGTGAGTCGGCACGGCGGCCGGAGAAGAAAAGGGAGGTGGATCTGGAGGAGCGGCCCCGAGGAGGAGGCGCGGAGGCCGGAGAAGAGGGGTGGCGGAGAAGAAAGTGGCGGCGCTATGGAGAAGAAGGCGTGGTGGGTTGGCGCGGCGGTGAGTCGGAGAGCTGGAGAGGGAGATGGTGGCGCAGTAGGGAGGAGAAGGTGGTGTTGGTGGCGCGGCGGTGAGTCGGAGGGAGCTGATGAGGCCGTCGGTGAAGGAGTGGTTGGCGTAGCCGCCGTGGCCGGATCCGGAGGAGGTGGGAGAGCAAAGGGAGGCGAAGGGCGAAAGAAAAGCCGGCTCGGATGTGAAGGGAGGAGGCGACGGCGCTAATGAAGGATGCGGCGGGGATGGATAGTGGAGAGGGCGGGACGTTGAAGTGGCGCGACGGAGTCGGCGGTGAGGAAGGGGTGAGGGTGATGAGAGGAGGCGGGGATGGCGGCCGGTGAGATGGCCCCGCCACGGCTAGTGGGGTGGAGAAGAGTGGGGAGGAAGCAAACGGGGGCAAAGGACAGAAGCAATGCCGGGCTTGAAGAAAATCGCAGGCGGCGGCGCTGAGGTTTTGATGGAATTGAGAATTTGTAATTTTGCGATTTAGCCCCCAAAACATCTAGGATTTACGAATAGGTCCTTCCCCATCTTATTTCTTCTGTTCTGGCCCTCTGGAAGTTCGATTTCATCGCGGTTTGATCCTGCGCATCCGTGACGACGCGTACATCTGTACGGAGCAGTCTAGAAAGTCCAGATTTGACGTTTATGCGCCTCGATTGCGCCGGCCTGCAGAAAAAAATAGAAAAATGTAAAATAGTCCATTTTGAGCAATTAATTATAGAAAAACGTGTAAATGATGATAAATGGTTCCAAAATATGAAAAATATGAGGGTAAAATGACGGCTAAATATATGTAAAAATGACGCATGTCATACCCCCAGGCTTAAAACTTTTACTTGTCCTCAAGTAAATGGTGTGATATTATCGAACCCGGACAACAAGTCATTATGATAAAAGACTAGTTTTATGCATGTAATAAATCAAAAGGCATACAACAATGTTAAATATGATTATCTAACTTGAGTTTTGAGAATCATCCAAGATGAGAATGAATATTCAAACAAAGATACCAAATGATAACTAAAACATTTGACCAAATCAAGTTACATACACAAGTGTCGGAATGCACTAAGTGATCACATGAATCTAACCAAAATTGTAAGGCATCGGAACTAGGTATAACATCAAGAATGAGCATATCAAAGAGTCAAGCTAAGGCATTTGCTATTTGAGACAAAGAGACTAATACTTGCATGATATTTATGAAAAAGCCCACACTTGAGCCATGATACCTAATTTTTGTGTTGATTTTTTTTAGTAAAATTAGAACACACATTGGGCACTTGTGCCACTTATTCAAACCATTGGGCAAACTTTGCCGCTTATTCACACTCACACTTCACTTGGGCAAAACTGCCACTTATTCAAATGTTTGCGAACCAATGTGACATAGTCACTTATTTCACACACACACATTGCATTACAATTTTTTTTACTTATTATTATTATTATTATTTTTTTTCGGTTTTGATTAAGCATCTTTAACCGGTTTTCATTAATGCTAAGTAACACGTGTCCCGAGACATGGATACCTAGATAAATCAACCAAGTTATTAGCTCAAGATAGGACTACCTCTTTCACAAATTTTTCATTCAAGCAAAGTATCAATATCTAAAATAACATATGCCAAAGCATGAATCTAAGATATAATCATTCAAGAGGCGATGACTAGAACCAATTCAATCCGCAAATGGTTAAAACACATGTGTAACTCGCAATGAATCAAATGTTATAGGATCACAAGGTTTCTAAGCACATCAAGGATAATAAACAATACTCAAGTTTTAATATGATGCCAAGCGACTTAAGACATACAAGGAACTAGTGACAATATGGCTCAATTAAGAAAATTTCGACATGACCTTTCTTGATTAATCATAACATGGGCTCACATGGCCAAGATATACAATCAAACATAACATGAGAGCAATAGTAAAAGGCCATATATCATCAATCACAAGCATAATATTAAGCATAAGAATGATGCAGTGCAGTCTGCACGCAATTATCATCAAGACTCTATCCACCTTCCATCCCAATACAGTGCAGTCTGCACGCAATTATCATCAAGACAACTATAAGGAGTATGTTGAATTGATTGTTATGATGCAGGTTGCAGAGGCTCAAGACGAAGTTCTCCACAAGAACTACATCACATAGCCACCTGGGAGCTCCGCTGGCCATGAAGCGAACGCCAGGAGCTATAAGCTGCGAAAGCTCATGATGAAGAAAAGGCAAATTAGGTGCTCCACGTGAGAATAAGGCAAGCAAGCCAAAGCGGGACGGCAAACCCTATGGTCAGCAAGACAATCCTACTACAAGTGTGGCAAGTGGGGACACTAGTCGCGGATCTGTAAAAAGCCGCATCATGTCATCGATGCCTTCTAAGCCCAGATGGCAAAGGGCAACATGAAACCCACTTTGCATCTGTTGAGGGGGAGAATTCTGAGTAGCTGGCTACGCTGATGGAGGTTGAAACCATTCTGGCAGCAGCACCCCCTTTTGACATTGCAGTCGCCACCGCCATGATTTCTCTCGAAGAGTATATCACCTCGAGAAAATAGCAGCCGAAGTCTCTGACTTCTTAGTAGATTCAGTCTAATGCACAAAATGCATATAGATTTTAATTATCATTTACTTTTGTGCGGAAGATTAAGTTAGAACTTGCATGGTTGGCACTTAAATAATTTTATTTTGTCGTGATGGTTGGATGATATTTGAATAATTCATTCATTTATTCAGTTTATAATGGCATGATATGTTTTGATATTGAAGTATTTTATTTATGTGTTGATTGCCTTCTACTGCATATTAATAAAATAACTTATATTAGAACACGTGTGACGCCCTATGAAGGAAGTGTGTTTAGCCGATAGCGACACAACGAATACCATCCTAAGAGAGTCAAAGTATTTTCAGTCGGTTGGTAAGAATGCTGGCAGCCTTACAACAATCGCCGGTAGCGATGCTTGTATAATAGGTTTAGGAAGAGCCATAATTATACTCCAAATGGGCACAACTTTGGTCATTCAAGAAGCTTTACTGTACGTAGAATCGACGAGAACTCTCCTAAGTTTCAAGGATATTGGCGCAAATGATTTCCATGTTGAAACTGAAGAAGAGTATGGTAAGGAATACCTGCTCATTATGAAGCACGAAGGAAATGAAAAAAGGTTATTAGAAAAACTTTCTTTATTAGAAACTAGGCTATACTACACCAACATCAAGGCACATGCAACCTATACTATCCTGAAAACAACATTTAGAAGCTATGAACTTTTGTCTCTGGCATGACAGATTAGGATGATAAGAAATATAATTAACAATTCACAGGGGTATAATATTAATGTAAAGAATTTTCCGAATCATGAAGATTTTGTGTGCCCTGCATGTGCCACCGAGAAATTAATTACTAAACCTTCTACTCTGAAAGTGAAGGATGAAATCCCCGCTTTCCTGGAACGCATCGAAGGAGATATTTGTGGTCCCATACAACCACTATCAGGACTATTTAAATATTTTATAGTGCTCATCGATGCTTCCTCGAAATGGTCGCATGTATGTTTATTGTCTATGAGAAACCATGCTTTTGCAAAATTGATCTCGCAGATAATTAACATTATAAATATTTTTCCTGATCATCACATAAAGTCCATTATAATAGACAATGCCACAGAATTTACTTCAAAGGCAGTTGATGATTATTGCATGGCAATGGAAATTACAGTTGAGCATTTTGTACTGCACGTCCACATCCAGAATGGTCTAGTAGAGGCTTTAATCAAGAGAATTAAATTCATTGACCGACCACTTTTGCAGAATTGTAATTTACCAGCTACATATTGTGGATGCGCAGTCCTGCATGCAGTAATTCTCGTTAACTTCAGACTATCGGCCTACAACATCCATTCACCTATGCAACTGGCGCAAGGGTCAGCACTAAAAATCTCTTATCTCCGGAGGTTCGGACATTGCATTTGTTGTAAATCTATTAACAAGACATAGTGTAGAACCTACCAAAAGGCATTGGTAGGGAATAAATGACATATTCCGATACCTCCAAGGAAGCAAGTACCTTCGGTTATTTTACAGAAAGAATCAAGATATGAATATGACTGGCTATGCAGATGTTGAGTACCTGTCGGACCCGCATACCATAAGGTCACAAACAGGCTATGTATTCTTGTGTGGTGGAACTGCAATTTCATGAACATCGTCTAAACAAATTCTCGTAACGACTTTGACGAACCACTCGGAAATCATAATACTGTACAAAGCTGCACGAGAATGTGCGTGGCTCCGATGAATGATTCACCACATCCAGCAGTCATGTAGGATGAATATTATGCAAGCTCACACAGTTATCTATGAAGATAATGCAGCTTGTGTTGCACAAGTGCAGACGGGCTACCTGAAGAGTCATCTCACAAAGCATATCTACCCCAAATTCTTCTATACTCATGAATTGCAAAAGATGGACGAAATTAAGGTACTGCATATTAAGTCATGTGAAAATCTTACAGATTTATTCACTAAGTCACTTTCAGCATCTAGTTTTGAAAGATGTGTACGAGAAATTGGAATAATGAGACTTAGAGAAGTGCAGAATTCAGGGGGTGATTTTTCTCAAGCTCGTTATTAAAACTTGATCATGAAGATCGAGTACCTAAAGAATAAATGTGCAGATTAAATAAAATTCGATGGATTGTACTCTTTTTCCCTTGATGAGTTTTTCTGAAGTTTCTCGGCCAAGGTTTTAATAAGGCAATTCGTGCAACGCAGCATAACATGTATCATGTACTCTTTCTCCAAATTTTTTCCACTGTGTTTTAATTGAGTTTTGATGAGACATGAACATGTCGGATGAGTGGCCAAGGGGGTGTTAGGAAACCTAGGCCTGAGCTTAAACCTTGACCCATGGTGGGCAGCTCACCAGTAGGCTATAATAGGGAATACTATTGGTTATTTTATATATACACGTATGAGAAAAGAATCAATAAAAGAAAGACCAGAAGTTCTCTCTATCTGTAAGTTTCAATCTATTATTTCTATTTTTTCTGATTAATCTGTTTTTGCATAGCAGATCAATCTATCGGACTTATGTCAAAAGACGGTTCCTCGATAAAAATAACCCCATCGACACGATTAAAAGGGCGGAAAAAGCAAGGCATAAAACTCTTGCTTTAAGCTCACGCTCACCAGAATACTTGAGCCCGAATAATTCTTTTCTACCAACAAAATCACCATCCATGTATAAGATGCGGGAAAAATCTCGAGAGTTTCTCGGATGTGGTTTTATCAATCAGATGCACAGAAAAATCTTCTAACAAAACAAAATGCCACTCTCAAAATTTACAGAGAACGTAGACGGGCTAGACTTATGGTAGTTATAATTTTTTTACAAAAAAAGTTTGCACTTTTTATTGTACTAGGGCAAAACTCCGGCTTTACACCGGTCCGGCGCGGCCGCGGTGGAGCATGCCGCATCACGGCACGGCCGTCCCCTTCGTGCCTGTCCCTGCTCCCACGCCTCCCCTCCTCACCGACCCTTCCCCGCCGCCTCGCGCCCACGACACCGTCCTTGCCAAGAAAGACGGCCACCGCCGCGCGTCGTGCCAGCTCCCACCCCCATCACCCCTCGAGCTCCCCTCGCAGCTCGAGCCGCCGAGACTCGTGGAGTGCCGCAGCTGCCTCGACTTGAGCACCTCCTCCCGCACGTGCGGCGGCAGCCGCACCGTGAACCTCTCGTGATCATCTCCCACCTCAGCCGGTGCCGGCGCCGACGTCGTAGTAGACAGCGAGTGCCCCGTCGAGTGCGACCTCGGCATCCTGGCCGCCTGCCGCACGCTGCGCAGCCTCTCGAGCTCCACGGCCTCCTCCCTCCTCTCGTCTTCGTCGCTCTCCACCTCCAACCGCACCGCCACGGCCTCGGGCGTCTGCGGCTCCGTCTCAGGCGAGGAGGAGAGCGCCAACGCCGGCGACGGCGCGGGCTGCTTCTCGACGTTGGCGCGGCACAGCGGGCAGGCGACGTGGCCCTCGAGCCAGGGGTCGATGCAGTCCGGGTGGAACGCGTGGGAGCACTGCGGCAGCAGCCGGAGGTCGTCGCCGCCGTCGAACTCGGTGAGGCACACGGCGCACTCCAGCACGCCGCTCTTGTGCTTCCTGATCTCCACGTACGGCACGATCGGGAGCGCGGCCACCGCCGCCCGGTCGAGCCCGCGCCGACGCCGCCCGTTGGATCCCTGCCCTCCGCCTTCGCCGTCGTCCTCGGAGCGGCGGCACTGGTTGACGAGGACGCAGAAGAAGACGAGGACGAAGAAGGCGCTGATGGCGACGGTGATGACGATGGACACGGTGCGGCTGACGGTCGACGTGAGTTGCTGCGGCGGCGGCGCGTGCGCGTTGCCCATGATGCTGAGGCCGCCTACAGCGGCGGGGAGGAGGTAGCAGAGGACGGCGGGTGGGTTTCGCCGCCCCATCTTTTGTAGGGGAAGAACGGCCGGCCGGCTGCGCCTGCTGTTGGATGGAATCGCACTTGTTTGTGTGCAGCGGATGAGTCGACGGGCGGACGGACTGATTGATGCCTCTAGCTCTTTCGAGAGATGCTGCCCGATCTGTTTGGCCATTTTATCCTCGCGATGGAGTTGGACGGGGAGCAGTATGGTACTAATTTTGTTGGCAAGTGATGATGAGAAAACTTTGGAGGTTGCCTAATTTGTCATGCGAGGGAGGTTGGTGAGGCGTTTAGGGCAGGAAATCGCCGAGGATTGTTGGCGACAGGCCCAATTCGGTGGACTTCTACAATTTGACTTTGAAATAGATTCGTTCAACCAAGCACGAACTTGGTCTCTGCACCTTAAAAATTACGTGGCCTTCGTTATAACAGAAACCGGAAAAAAAGCAAATCTGTAAAATTGGAGCGGTATAACGAAAATGCAATCCCCCTCTCAAAAACAAAAACAAAAATGCAGCCCTCTTCTCTCTCAGAAAAACAATAACGCAAAAGTGGAAGCCATCACATATATGGTACTGTTAGTAGGTTCTACAGTGATTCGCACGTACTATAAACAAAGGTCTTAGGCTGTGTTCAATATGGCTTAAGCTTATGGCTTAAGCTTATTTTTGCACTATTCATAATTTTGTTTTTTTTTCTGAATTTTTGACTTTTTTGAGCTTTTTTGTCGGTTCTTTTTTTTCTCGTATTCGTTTGCGTTGTCTGTGATGGGCTAACATATTTTTTATATTTTTCAATTTTTTTAAATTTAATTATGTTAAATAAGCCTCGTCACCACAATGTTTTTTCACCACTACAGTGTTTTCAACAGAAGCTTCAAACTTTCAGTAGAACCGATCACCACCTTAATTTCAACGTAATTTTGGCTATTCATGAGTATGCATATGCATATAGATTCATCGCATTCACATACATACTCTGTTAAATATTAATATTCAACTTGGATATATATATACACACACTTAAGTTTACGGTGTAATCACTGTACACTTAAACTAAAAATACCATAATTTTTTTAAAAAATTTCCACATGTACTTCATAGTTTACTCCGCCTATGTATAAAATTTCAATTTCAAATTTGTCATCTGACTCTCAAATTTGTTAGATTTTTCTCTTTTTTGTTACTATTAACATAGAAAGAATTTGAATTTGAAATTTTATATATAGATAGAGCAAGTTTAGAAATACATATAGAAAATTTTTCAGATTTTTTTGTGACTTTTTTAGTTGGAGTATATGGTGACTGCACCATAAACTGGTATGATTGTTGGCTAACTGTCGGTCTGACTACTTCTTAACCACCGGTGTGTTGCCCGTTAGACCGCGCGGGCGGTATGACCGCGGCGGTTAGATCGCCGAGCGGTATGATTAGTGTTTTGTTGGCCATTGCAATATTCCAGAGAGGGTCGTTTGCACTGTGTTCAACCAGTCTAACGGGCCTCTGGTTGGTGGTCAGAGCAACCTTGAAGTGTTTCTTTTATATTTTGGGAATTTGATTTTGGGATGATTTGATATATGCTTATTAGTGCATTAATACTGTATGAAGTATATTTTACCTAATGTGGATCAAGTTGTGAACACTACTACAAAAAGGGTCATCACAGACGGTTCGGAACTGTCATCACAGACGGTTTTCAGAACCGCCTGTATTTATGTGTCAGTGATAATTGGAGGTTATCACAGACGGTTTGTGAGCCGTCTGTGATAAAAACAACACAGACGGTTTATAACTAGAACCGTCTGTGAAGAAAACTATTACAGACGGCTCGAACCAAAAACCGTTTGTGATACTCACACATCATAGACGGTTCTAGTTACCAATCGTCTGTGATTGGCGAGTATCACAGACGATTGGTATATATAACCATCTGTGATAGTCCTTCATAGACGGTTTATAGTACAAATAGTCTGTGATAGTTCATTCTATACCTAAACTTTTTTCTGTTTTTTGGCTAGCCTCAAGAAATAATGTTACCTATGCCTTTTAAAAATAAACAAATACAGTGGCAAACACAACAGCACATTCCATTTCCATTAAGATTAGAATCCATCATTACAGCATAACAAGATAACGAACCCAACTCTTTAACACAACAAGAATATATAAGAAGCAAAGATCCTAGCAGACAGTAGAAGCTAGATGCAGCGCACGATGTTCTTGACGCCCGCCATCAAGGAAGAGAGGGGAGGGCATCAGATGACGACTGGATATCACCGGCAATGGAGATGCGGCGGTAGAGCCACCTTTGTGGCACGATGGTGAGACTGCACAAGACACTCTTACGAAACTTACGACAAGAGTGTGTTGTGCAGTCGACCGTGGTGTCACAACGGAGGCGCTAGCTCAAGGCGGTAGTCGGCCGGCGTCGTCGAGGGGAGGATGCATGAAGCTAGCTAGTGGTGAACTTACGCGTGACTGCCGATGAAAAGGTAGATGGGGAATAATTAATAAGGGCCGAGCGGTGGGAGGAACCGGTGCCTGTCATTCGATGTGGAGAGAATGGACGGGTGAGATCGAAATCCTGGGGATACGCCACGGATCGGTGACGTGTCATTATCAGAGATAATTTGTTATACGAACCGTCCGTGATAATGCACATATCAGAGACGGTTTGTTATACGAACCATCTGTGATAATGCACATATCAGAGACGGTTTGGTATACGAACCGTCTGTGATAACGCTTAAATATGAGCGCCCTAATCCAGCTCTTCTAAACTGTCCTCTCACTCAGCTTCTTCACCAGATTTCTCAATAATGGCATCCAATATTCTTTTGATTTCCTTCCTCTCATCTATCCATCATGAGTTGTTCGGCAGCAACCTTACACAGGCGGCCAACAATTTACGTTTGGAGCAGCTCCTCCGCTCACGCCCTGCTCTCCTTCCTCGACTCGCTTCCATCCGTCAGCTGGACCTCATCATTCGCCGTTGACGGATGTGTCTCGTTACTGCTCAAGAAAGGGAAACCACCCTTAGCCTCGTTCTTCTCTGCAATGTGCACAAAGTGGAAGAAGCTCTTGCGGCAGTGGAGAGACACATGGATAACATTGCCGATCAAGCAGAGGCGGCCGATTCTGAGGAAGCTTATCATGGCATCCTCTTTGAGATTATGGGCTATGCTAACGATTTGCCCAGGCTAGAGTAGGAAGTGGAGAGGGCAAGGACAATCTTCACGGCATTCAAGAACTCAACGGCTGATCCTCCAACTCCAAAAGTCGAAGAAGAAGCATGTGAATCCCAGAAGATTAAGATATGAGAATATCTTTTTTGGGACTTTTGTAATAAAAATTTGCCTTAAATTGTCTCTTGTCTTAGTAGCTTCTGTAGTTCATACGACAAAGGATAAAATACAGACGGTTGTAAATAAAAACCGTCTATGATAGTTTCATAGACGGTTCTAATTAAAAACCGTATGTGATAATGCATATTTCACAGACGGATTTTAAACATAACCATCTTTGATAGTTTCACAGAAGGTTTTAACCATGAACCGTCTGTTATAATCAAAGCACAAATGACTCCACATGAACCGTCTATGGTGAGACGTCCAGTATAGCTTGTTTTGTAGTAGTGGAAGAACTTGTGTCCGAAAATAATTTCTTTTATCTTTGGATGTGCAAGGAAGATTGGAGCTAGATATGGTCAACGAAGAGGATTGGGGCTATGCTCATAGAAGAGCTGAGGCCTGTTCTGGCTGCAGACCAAACAGTAAAGAAGAAGACTAGCAGAAGAAGAGGAGAGCCAACATAGAGATCGTATGCGAAAAGTGGGTGAGTGAGAATGAGAGGATCCCTCTCCTCCTGCCCCTCTTACGGGTTTATATACATGAATGGGGCAGGATGAGAATTTCTCATCCTACCCCTTAACAATTACAAAAGATGAGGGTACATTGGTACATTCCTATATACAATTGGGCCTATTACATATTGGGTCAGTTGCATGGCCCAGTCAAACGGGTTTGGGTCACACCCACAACAGTACTTCCTCGATTGCAAGCACGGAGGTCCCGATGGGCGAGCTGACGTGACCAACTATCCCAGCCCCCCGACAGCAAGCACGAGGGTGCCGACTGGTGAGCCGATGCAACCGGTAGCTTGTTGCCCCAGGAAGAGGGTTCTTTGAGTGATAGTAACACAACTGCAGAGTCCACCGACAAATTATGCAAGTGGAAGAGCGGTGGGGTCGTCCCTCTGAGGCAACGCCTACGAAGAGGTCAGCGGAGTCCCACACTGAGGCCAAGCCGTCCCACCGAGGCGACGCGTATAAGGCGAGCAGCGATGTCTCTTGGCGACCAGGCTGTCTCGCCGAGGTGATGCCTACAAGGTGGGTGGCGAAGCCCTACGCTGAAGCTGGGCAGTCCTACCGAGGCAATGCCTACAAGGCGGGCGGCGAAGTCTTCAAACGAAGGAGTGCCGTGCCACCGAGGTGATGCCTCCAAGGCGGACGGCGAAGCCCTGCGCCGAAGCCGGGTCGTCCCGCCAAGGTGAAGACTACAAGGCGGGCAGCGAAGTCTTCTGGCGAAGGCGTGCCATCCCACCTAGGGGATGCCTACAAGGTGGGCGGCGAAGCCCTACGTCGAAGTCAGGACGTCCCGCTGAGACTCGACGCGGAGACCTCACGATGTGGAAGCTCAGCGTGGAGACTCAGTATGGAGACCTCGCGATGTGGAGGCTCGGCATGGAGACCTTTCCCGTGGAGGCTCGACGCGGAGACCTCGCGATGTCTTGGCGTGGAGACTTCGCAACGTGGAGGTCCGGTCGCGGAGACCATGTGACGTGGAGGCTTGGAGGGACTTTGGCGCGAAGGACCAGGCTGGCTAAGGTCACCGATGTAGAGGCAGTGAGGTCTTCGGACTCGGAGTCGACGAAGTCAACGATGAGACGAAGCCTTAGCGCGCGTGGCCTGGACTCGGAGTCGACGAAGTCAGCGACGTGAGGATTTATACTCCGTAGAGTTTGCGCGAAGACTCCGCACAAGGGTTTATACTCTGTAGAGTTTGCACGGAGGCTATAGACTCCGCGCGACGTAGGCCGAGCAAGGCGCTACACATGCAGACGTATGGAGGCGAAGCTGTCGTTCCCCTATCTTTAAAAACGGTGCCCACAGAGAGCGGGCGCTAGTAGTGTAGGTCGAGGGCAGTACGTACGCAGAAGTAGGGAGGCGGAGCCACCGTTCCCCTACCTTCAAAAGCAGCGCCGATGGATGGCAAGCACACACGACGTAAGCCGAACAGGGCACTACACACGCGGAGGTAGGGAGGCGGAGCTGCCGTTCTCCTACCTTCAAAAATGGTGTCCACGGAGAGTGGGCGCGAGCGGCGTAGGCCGAGGGCGGTACGCACGCAGACGCAGGGAGACAGAGCCACCATTCCCCTACCTTCAAAAGCAGTGCCCGTGGAGGGCAAGCGTGCGTGACGTAGGCCGAGCAGGGCGCTACACACACGGAGGTAGGGAGGCTGAACTTCCATTACCCTACCTTCAAAAACGGTGGCCGCGGACAGCAGGCGTGAGTGGCATAGGCCAAGGGTGGTACACACATAGAGGTAGGGAGACGGAGCCGCCGTTTCCCTACCTTCAAAAGCAGCACCCGAAGAGGGCAAGTCCGCACGACGTACGCCGAGCAGGGCACTACACACACAGAGGTAGGGAGGCAGAGCTGCCGTTCCTCTACCTTCAAAAATGGTGCCCGCGGAGAACGGGCATGAGCGACGTAGATCGAGGGTAGTACGCACGCATAGGCAGAGAGACGGAGCCGCCGTTCCCCTACCTTCAAAAGTAGCACTCACGGAGGGCAAGCGCGTGCGACGTAGGCCAAGCAGGGCGCTACACCCGTGGAGGTAGGGAGGCGGAGCTGCCGTTCCCCTACCTTCAAAAACAGCGCCCGCAGAGGGCGGGCGTGAGCGGCGTAGGCCGAGGGCACTACGCACGCAGAGGCAAGGAGGCAGAGCCGCCATTCCCCTTCCTCGAAAAAGCATCCCCGCGGAGGGCAAGATCGCGCGACGTAGGCCAATCAGGGCGCTACACACGGGGAGGTAGGGAGGTGAAGCTGCCGCTCTCCTACCTTCAAGAAAGACGCCTACGGAGAGCGGGCGTGAGTGGTGTAGGCTGTGGGTGCTACGCAAGCAGAGGCAGGGAGGCGAGCGGCGTAGACTGAGGGCGGTACACACGCAGAGGTAGGGAGGCAGAGCCGCCGTTTCTCTACCTTAAAAAGCAGTGCCCACGGAGGGCAATCGCGTGCGATGTAGGCTGAGCAGGGCACTACACACACGGAGGTAGGGAGGCGGAGCTGTCATTCCCCTAGCTTCAAAAATGACGCCCGCGGAGAGCGAGCACGAGCGGAGTAGGCCGAGGGCGTTACGAACGCAGAGGCAGGGAGGTGGAGCCGTTGTTCCCTTACCTTCAAAAGCAGCACCCACGGAGGGCAAGCGCGTGCAACGTGGGCCGAGCGGGGCACTACACACGCGGAGGTAGGAAGGCGGAGCTGTCGTTCCCCTGCCTTCAAAAACGGTGCCTGCGGAGGGCGGGTGCGAGTGCGCTCCCTGGTGTGACGCGCACGAAGGCGCGATATCCACGAGGTACATCGCTAAAGCGATGCACTCCCTGGTGTGACACACGCGAACGCACAATATCCACGAGGTGCGCCACTAAAGCGACGCACTACCTGGTGTGACACGCGCAAAGGCACGAAATACATGAGGTACGCCGCTAAAACGATGCACTTCCTGGTGTGACACGCGTAAAGGCGCGATATCCACGAGGTACGCCGCTAAAACGATGCACTCCTTGGTGTGACACGCGCGAAGGCGCTCTATCCATCAGGTATCATGTAATTTTTTATACTTTGTAGAGTTGCCCCGGGACGGTTAAGTTCCCGGCACTTTATACTCCGCAGAGTACGCCGAGGCGCAAGGCCATCGTGGTGATTTTGTTATACTCCGTAGAGTTGTCCGGGACGGCTAAGTTCCCAGTTCTTTATACTCCGAAGACTACGCCGAGGCGCGAGGCCATCGTGGCAATTTTTTATACTCCGTAGAGTTGCCCGGGACGGCTAAGTTCCTGGCGCTTTATACTCCACAGAGTAAGCCGAGGCGCGAGGCCATCGTGGCAATTTTTTTATACTCCATAGAGTTGCCCGGGACGGCTAAGTTTCTGGTGCTTTATACTCCACATAGTACGCCGAGGCACGAGGCCATCGTGGCAATTTTTTATACTCCATAGAGTTTCCCAGGATGTTTAAGTTCCCGACGCTTTATACTCCGCAGAGTACGCCGAGGCACGAGGCCATCGTGAGATTTAAACCAAGAGCAGACCCGAAGAGACCAAGGCAATGACATACAAGTCCAGTAAAAGTGAGCACGACAATGATAGGGTTTCGAAATCAAAGTATAGCATTGAATGCCAGCACTAAACACTTGTCGTGCCATGCTTTGTAATAATATATATCAGCTTTTTGGCACCCATGTATGTGCTACCTACTTGGATATGTGTACCTTTATGATCTCAGTTTTCCATGTCTGCATTCCCATCGTTGAACTGACGAAGACCGACCGGCAATGCCGGCGTCGAAGTAATGCGTTGGCCTGAGGGTGATGGCCTCATACGCGCTGACACCTCGGTGAAGACTAGGAACACCTTGGCAAAGGCTTCTCTGACCTCGGTGAAGACCGCGGACACCGTTGCAAAGGCTCCGGACACCTCGGCGGAGACTCTTCTCTGGCCTCGGCGAAGACCACTCGGACCGCGGACACCGCGGCGGAGACTTCTCCAATCTTGGAGAAGGCCACTCCGATCGCGGCGAAGACCATGGACAACTCGGCGACGCGGCGGAGACTCCGGAGACATTGACGAAGACTCTGGAGAGTTCAGCAAAGACAACTCCAACCGCGGCGAAGACCGTGGACACCACGGTAGGGACTTCTCCAACCTCGGCGAAGGCCGTGGATGCCTCGATGAAGACCACTCCGACCTCAGTGAAGACCGCGGATAACTCGGCGACGTGGCAGAGACTCCAGAGAGCTCGGCGGAGACTCCAGAGAGTTCGGCGAAGACCGTCAACATGGAGGAAAAAGCATGGCCGACGACAGAACATGCATATTCATTACTATGCCATTGAGCCTGAGAGGGTTTTTCAATGAGAAGTGCCTTTTTGGATAGAGATATGCTTGATGGCTCAATGGGGTACAAGCCACCTTCACATCTACCTCGGATGAGAGGAGTCCCCATAGTTTGATCCTTTACAAGGAAGTAAGTAGGGCGAAACTCAAAGAAAACATTGTTATCAGTTGCAAGATGATTAACTAAAAGGAGATTTTTTGTAGTTGAGGGAACATGAAGAACATTTTTGAGTTTCAGATCTTTACTTGGAGTGTGAATAAGAGAATGGCAGATGTTCCTGCACTTGCACTTTGCCATTGCAGTGCTCACAAATAGTTAAGTGATCCAAATCACTTGTGATATGGTCTACAACCCCACTGTCACTATACCAGTTGGCATCAACTCCATAAGATGGTTTTGTGATGAGCGCTGCAATACGATTGTTGTCTTCCGGCTGGTAGCTGTGGTCAAACCTATGATAGCATTTTAACACCGCATGGCCATGCTTGCCACACACCTGACACTAAGGTCTATTTGAGTTTTGAGAGTAGGAATCCGTGCTACCTCCATTGGGCAAACACTGCATACTAGAGTTGTAGTTCCTACCACCGCCACGGCCACAATTCTTCCCTCGATTGCTCCCTTTGCCCCCTTGGTTGTTTTTGGAGACAAAGTTGGTTATGGCACCATCAAGTGGCAGATCAAAGATACAGGACTCCAACCGCATCTCAAATGCCAACAGATGAGAGTATAGATCACAAAGAGATATCGCATCTATACAAGTTGTGATCGATGCCACCAGAGAATCATACTCTTCATGAAGGCTAGATAGAAGGTAAATGATTACCTCTTACTCAAAAAGGGGCTTGCCAACCACAGCCAAAAGATCCATCAACTTCTTGACATTGTTGAAGTATGCCGTTGCATTAAGATCCTTCTTCTACAAGTTTGCCAACTGCACCCAGATTTGCATTATGTGCGCTCCAGATTGAGATGAGAAGAGTTGTTCAAGTGTGTTCACACCTCATGGGCCATGGTGAGGAACACACCTGAGACAACACCTCCTCAGAGAGCAACAATAGTAGAGCACTCCATCTAAAATGCCCCAATACGCGATATGGGTACGGCGATACGGATACGATGATACAATATTTTTCAAAATAAGTATATATATATATATATATATATATATATATATATTTGAAAATAAAAATTGTAAACAAGCTACGGGAGAGGAAGAAACTGAGATTACCTTGATGAATTGATCAATTGAATGCTATATATTCCATTAATCAACCGGGCAAGATAACACTTTCCAGTTGGTACTTGGTACTTTCGGCAGCATGCATCAGATTTCCTTGTACATCTGAATCGCATATTTCCTTCACCATCTCTAAATCTCTCCAAAATATCAACATGCTTTCACAATGGCTTGGTGTTTAGATCAATTGGATCCATCTCTTAAAATAGTGATGCAGGTTAGTAGCGTGTGGGCCAGGCCGGCTAGCTAAAATTATTGGGCCGAATAGGCCAGATGTATTGGAGCCATATCGCAGCGTAGCGCAGACGTATCAGAGTATTTTTTATTTTATTTTTGGTTGAAATTCGCCGATACTCTACCTATACCGTATCGCCACGTATCGATACATATCATCATATCAGATACGTATCGGACACACGTATAGCAATTGTGAGCCGTATCAGTGCTTCCTAGCAGTCAACACTAGATTAATTATCTTGTTGCAGCTAGTGGAGATATGTAGGATGGGTGTTGATAAACATCACCCAGATATTTTCTTTCTAACTATCATCCAGATTTGTGACCATTGGATTAGAGATCCAACGGCTATGAATTCTCCACCCACCCCCTCAAAAAAAATCTCCCCTCCTCCCAAAAAAAGGGGCCGTTGGATCTCTAATCCAACAATCTTAAATCTGGATTATTGTTAGAAAGAAAAACATCTAGATGATGCCTAGACATACTCATGTAGGATTATGAAACTTGTGTTGCCCCATGGTGGTTTGTGTCACCAGCATGTTAGTGCGTGGAGTCAATCCATCAACAAGCTCTAGGAGTTGCTGACTCCTCAAATAGGCAATGAACTATGCCTTCCAAAGTAGATAATTGTCGCAGGTAAGTTTGAGATTGATGAGATGATCAGCCCGCATCAAACGAGCCACCCGATAGGTCTCTTTTTTGGCTTCTAGAAGCTGTTTTTCGGTTTTTCTACACTAACTAGCTTTTAAACGGAGTATATTTTTAAGACGGAGTCTATAAATTGATTACAGTATACACTATAGCGATTTCATTTATATCGGCCAAAACCGCACACGAGTTTCTCTTACTTCATACTCTCTCTTATGAAACAGCCAAAAAATATGAACCGTAACTATAAGTCACAACCCAAAAAATAAACTGGGCGGTTACCATCTCCAACATCTGGTTGCTTTTTCCTTGCAGGCGCGGAGCTACGCACGTACTTTATGTTTGCATCAGACGAAGTTGCTTTGTGTTCTCGTTAACTCGGACGGTGGTAAATTGAACGTCTTTATGCACTTGATGAACGCTGAAAATTTGTGTTCCACGTCCACATGTTCATTGAGCCACATGAAGGTGAGGTATTATTCGTCTCTGATCGATGATCTTGCAGTCTTCAATTCACTGGCCTGTACTTACGTACTAGCTTATCTAGCAACTGATCACCTCGGCAAGGAGCCTGTACCGTCTCACCTTCACCCTAAACCGCGCCTTCCCCGCGGCGGCTTGCAGTTTCCTCCTCCCCTTCGTCGTGGACACCTCCGGCACCGGCAGCACCGCCCTCTCGTCGTCGCCCTTGGTCTTCTTGACCGGCTTGCCGGGCTCCGCCGAGAACGCGGACCTCGAGCACCCACCACATGAGCGCCGGCTATCCTCGCCATCCTCTTCAGAATTATTCCTCTCTGACGACGTCGTCGACATCCTTCGTTTCGCCGCCGCCGCCGTCGGCGCCTTCATCGGCGAACCTCCTCCGCGCTCCTCCCTCAGGCACCAGTTGCACCTCCGGTACGTCGTCACCCTCGGGTAGAGATTGCTGCAGTATCTACACACACATATACGCAGGTCGTCAGTGGAGACCTAGCTACACGAATCGAACAACTAAAGAGTGGCGAATCAATTGGAAGGGAAGCAATACATACGCAGATGCATGCTGTCACCTGTGTTGCAGCCGGAGGCGGCAGACCTTGCACCGGAACAGCTCGCGCGGCAGGCCGTGGTCACCGCACATGCAGCAGACGGCGGCACCGCCGCCATCGTCGGAGCCGGGAGATGCCATGGGAGATATATGGAAGCTAGGAGTACTGGAGGAGAGACGGTGAGGAGGAGGGAGGGAGACTGTGATATGGTATATAGATGAGGAAGGCGCGCGATGGAAAAGGCCGTGTGAGGCGATCGCATCTCCTTGTGGTCGGTCTTCGCTGACGGCCGGGCCGGGGTAGCTTTCGTGAGGTCAGGGAGGGAGAAAAACGCGACGAGCAGGAGTAGACCGCGCACGCGCGGGGCTTTGAGCGTGTGTACGTGTGTAGGGGCTGCTAAAGAAAGTAGTGGCGCGTACAGTTATCGTGGACCGAGGGCAAGACCCGCGAGGGGTGTGACGGCAGCTTTCACTAGATGTGACACGGTATGTCGGCCATGTTGTACTTCTGCACAAGTTTCATCGAGGTGTCTCATTTTTTGTACGTAGTGATTTACGGTCCTGGTGGAGGATGTATATACAAAGGAGTGTCTATACAATATTTCATTGTTTTTGAAGGTAAAAATAGTCAGATTTTAGGACGTTGGATAGTGATCCAACGCTCCAGATCATTTTTTTGGAGGGGGTGCTTATATGAGATTTTTTTTGGAGGGAGTGCTTATATAACTGGGTCCGTTAGATAGAGATCCAACGCCTCTAGATCATCTGACTGTTTTTGCCTTCAAAAACATTCGAATGTTCTATAGCATTTCTCATATATAAACGGGTATACACAGGAGCAGAAGCACCTTCTTTCGGTTTCTAGATTGTTATGCGCAGTGCTTGATCATAGGACTTTCTTTCGAGAGGAGATCATATATAGGAAGTTGATGTACATGAGGGGAAGGAGAGGGCGATATACGTTTGGATCATCACAAAATCTGATAGTTATTCGCAACAAGAAAAAGACAAACAGTTGTTGATGCTAGCAAACCCAACAATATAGTTCAGATTATGAGAAAGGTTAGTATTGGACATATCCTTATATTTTATAAACTAGCATGCCCTACGTACGCACCTGTGTGGAGCACCACTCTTAGAGTGTATTTTAATTAGTTTAGCGGTATATATGTGATGATAATAAATGAAGTACATGCGAAAAATAAAGGGTTGCTGATCACGTGAAAGAATTCAAATATTAGGATTTTTAGAATGTTATCAATTTGATTTAATTTCCATGTTTGTAGGATTGGTTTTCATTTGTGATATTAATGTATAGTAGTATATGTTAAAACAAAGAATATAGATTATATTTTTTAGAGGAAATACTTGTTCTTTATAATTTTTAATCGGCATATCTAATAATAGAGATAATAGTTGTATCCATATTAATGCAATTAAAAGAATGCAAAGTATAATCGATATTGTAGGCAAGTTCATGTCTATGTGTGGATCGCTTGAGTTCAATTTTATCTCCAGCATCTTATGTCTTAATTTCATACAAGAATTCCCCAACTATGGTGCAAATCAACTTCATGCGCTCTTCAATAGATCAAGAAAAAATCATTAGTTATAATTTGTTAACTATAATAAGGGTCCACCTAATTAAGAGCTACATGCATTTCTTTTATGAGAATGTCTAGCAATTTATTCTCATTTATCAGGTAACATTTATCGTTTATGAATTGCTAAACATAATTACGGTCCACCAAATTAAGGGCTAGTTTTTTTTATTTTTGGGAGAATTTCTACAATGTTTCTCTTTTTTCTTAGATGATGTAATTAGCCATCCTAAGTTTTTATTATATGATAGATAACACCCAACGGTTAATATAGTTCAACTTTAATTAGAATCCATCACATCGGTGGTGATTTTAGCAAAAAACTCAAAGCTGTAAACATGTTGTTGGAAAGCGTGCAGGTAGAATAGGTTTAGTCTTTTTTTTTGTTTCTCCTTTTTTTCTTACGGCGTGCCACTTTTTTCTCATGCATGGCTTTTACTTATTTTATTTTGCACATCCACGTCCTTCTTTTTCTCTCATACTTGGCTTTTAGTGCGGCCATCTAAGATTTTTTTTCTTATTTATTGGATTCATTTACAATCTATAATGGGTAGTCTTGTCTTATAAGATTTCTTATTTTATCTAAAATATCCACTGATCATCATTTACTAACCATAATAAGGGTCCACTGAATCGAGGAACAGATATTTTCTCCTTTTTTTGATAATTTATAGCTTATTTGTCTTTTCTTTAGCAACGGTAAAACTTGTGTCATCGACTTTTAGTATATAGTTGATAGATTTTTGGAGGGATGTGCTTTGGAATTCGCAAGAAAATCAACTCGCCAATTTTCATGTTTTTCTCAAATTTTAGTTGATTTGGACTGTACTTGATGTGGACATTTTATTAATTTCCTAATTTTCATTGAATTATTATTTCTAATTTTAGTTATTTATGGACGTTACTTTAGATGCCATATGGAAATCAAATTGCTAGTTTTCTTTTTTATTCCAAATTTCAATAAATTTGGATTGTACTTGACAAAGGATTTTTTTTCTTTTCATCTGAGCTATTTTAACTTAGGTCCGCGAGATAAATAGCAAGATCTTTCTTTTTAATATAGGAGCTTCTTCGGAGGGCCTAATTAGTATAGGTTTACAAATTTTAATATTTTTGAAATTTAGGTTTCAAATTCATTTACAAATCAAATATCTAATCATCTTTTAAATTTTATTCTGAATTTGCATGTTTTTGGATCATACTTGCCATGGGTTTATTTTTAGTTTTAGATTGGAATTCGTATAATAATTAATTTATGTTTTCTTTTAAATATTATTCTGAATTTAGTTTTTTAGGGGTTTACTTTGAAACTCATCTGGAAATCAAATTGCTAATATTATTTTATTTTTTATTCTGAATTTTAGTTAATTTAGATTGTACTTGATATGAACTCTTTATTTTAATTTGCTAATGTTTGTTTAATTATTATTGCAAAGTTTATTTATTTATAGATGTTACTTCGGAGGTAGTATGTAAATAAAATTGTTAATTTTTCTTTATTTTTAATTATGAACCTATGTTAATTTAGATTATATTTGAGATGGACTCTTTCTTTTAATCCTAATTTTATAACTCCGGTCTACCAGATTAGTGACCAGATCTTTTTCTAAATGCATCATTAGTATGTATATAAATAGATTCTTATATCTCTAAGTAAACTATCAAATTTAAACTTTAAAATTAGGATCTACCAAATTAAGAGCCAGTTGTTTTGTGTTTTAACAATTCCTAGCGTATTTCTTTTTTCTTAGCAACTCTAAGAAAAATATGTCATCGACTTTTAGTACATAATAGATACCTGTTTGGATTGCTGGATTTCTAAAGTAATCCTTGAGGATTTAATTAAATTGCTTCCAGCAGAATTTCTACGCAACTCCCACATAATTCATGTGTTTCAAATGGGTCTAACTTTTACCCGCGCGTACCTAATGTACGTGACGAAAAAAATATCGAGACCATTATTTCGAGGGACTGAACTGGTAAACATGTGACTTGGAGTCATCCTTTGAGCATATTCTTCAAAGGTGCATACACTAACTTATTGCGTGTGCTTGTGTGCCGTTCAAGAAATGCCAAATGACCGCACGCAGAAAATTGAAAGATACAGCAATATGTCAACTGAAGCGCGCGCGCGCACGACTTTGGTGGTGTTCAGTTCGGCTTATTTTTATAGCTTATGGCTGAAAACACTGTAGCTGGATGAAAAAAATACTGTAGTTGACAGAGGCTTATTTAACATAATTAAAATTAAAAAATATAAAAAATTTGTTAGCCATCACAGACAACGCAAACGAATACGGGAAAAAAAAGAACCGGCAAAAAAACTAAAAAAACCAAAAAATCAGAAAAAGACGAAATTATAAATAATACAAAAATAAATCTGAAGCCAGAATATTGAGCGGTGCCTTTAGGACTCGGAGACTCGAAGACCTGGACTTGGTCTCGCCCTAGCATCGGATAGCGTGCGGGGAAAAGCACTGAAGCCCACGGTGAATTTCCGGCCCAAACCACGGTCCACAGTTTCGGCCTAGCGGGGCTGCGTGCTGGGGACCCCGAGCGGAGACAACTCGCTCGGGGAGCGTTCTCTTCCTCGCGCGCTCTTCGCTCCAGGCACTAGAGGGTACGGCACGATCAGGACGGCGCGGCCTCCAAGGCGGCGAACGAGGCCGTGGCTTACGGCGTGGACCGGCCGTGCCGGGTTGGCGTCTCCGAGGAGAGAGGACGGACGTCTTCGATCAGGCAGTGCCATCGTTCAGACGGACGGGGACGACAGCCGTCGCTCTGAACCGGAACAGCACATGGGAGATGGCACTCCATGGATCAGATTATGTATGGTTCTTCAGTTAGATCAGATTACGTATGCCCGGAGGAGGAGCAGGCTATTGGGGGCTTCAGATAGTATGTGCAGTTCCGTCACACAAATATAATTGGAACCGGAGCAAATGTTGCATTTTTTTCTTTGTTCATGAAACCTGCATCTAGATAGATATGTACTTATTTCACCTTTGTGGATGAGGGAGCCGAGATGCAGATGTGCACACCGTACAGCCCAAAAGGTTTGGGATCGATGAATTGAAACGGCTTAAAGATGAAAAGGGCACAATTTCCGAGTGGGTTATTGCAGCAATCGCTATGCATATCGTATATATTTGGCTTATGTTTGGAGTGGATCGATGTGGCAAACATATGAGCCAGAACAATTCCTTTTCTTCCAATATATCTGTGTGTGTGTGTGTGAGAGAGAGTGAGAAACAGAGAGAGCTTGTTGCTAGCTGTGCTTGACGAGGCATTTGATATACCCATGCGCACATGCACTGCGTGCCCGTCATCCTTCTGAAAATTCAGTTAACAACTCAACATAGAGATCTAGAACGTGCCTTTGAACATCAGTACTGCGTGCACACATATATGGATAGCTTTTGCAATTAATCTGAACAGAAGGGCTACATAACTTGCAAGGACCACAAACTTTAGCCGTTCTCATCTTCTTCTGAAGATAAGAGTACACAGATCGGTAGCTGATCATGGCTTGGATATGGGACATGACTGGGCCATGCTAATTTTGGATTGCGATGCGTATGTAACGGTCTAGCTAGCTAGAGAGCTCAGCTCGTTTCAATCAATCACGCATGTCGCTATATGAGCCTTTCTCTGGAGGCAAAAGAGAAATGTCGCAGTAGTCATGTAGCAATGTCGTGGGCATATGGGCTCGCGCGCGAGGAGGAATGGCGATGAAGTAAGCTACGTCACTTCTTGTTGACGGTGTCGACGGTATGCATATACACTACTATAGAGAATTCGTCGGTATTAAGTTACAACGTAGTTGTTTTAGACGATTTTACTTACATGACTGTTTATGTTGCAATCGATGATAAGAACCGTTAGTGATGATCTACTTATCATAGACGATTTTTATTATGAACCATCTATGATGTATAGATTAATCACAGACGGTTTTTATGAAAAACCATCAGTGATACATCACATATGGTTTTTGTATTAAACTATCTGTGATGATTTACTTATCACAGACGGGTTGTGAATGAAAGCGTCTATGATATTCACTGCGTTATTAAATACCCTCGTCCTGACAGCTAATCTGTCTGACGGCAGCTTTGAGGTGATTTGGTGAAAGGAGACCGGAGATTTGGAAAGGTGCTTGTGTATCCATTTGTTCTTGGTGATCTAAAGTTAATAATTGGTACTATATATAATGAAATACATTATATATATATACATATACATATATATATATATATTCTAGCTAGATCTGCGTATTTTTTAGTTGGAAGGAAAGAGATATCTAGCTTCATAGTTTTTGCTCCAATTTAAGAGTTTGTCTCACTCCTATCTACTTTAATTCTTGTTGGATTGGTTCATGAATCATAACTAACTACTTTAGGTGGACAAATTATGGTGAATGATAATTATGTGTAAAAGTGTATGTACATGTAATAGCTACCTAGGAGAGCACTAATTTAATTTAATATTAATTTGTTATATACATAGCGTAGATGCGCCAAAATTGGATGTACGTTGAGAACTGTGTGAGTGAAGAGTACATCAACAGTGTGTCTACTTTTAGAAGAGCTGCCGAGTAGGATATATTAAAGAGGGGGATGGAATTTATGTATGTCCATGCATTAATTGCGAAAATCTAAAGATGTTTACTAATTTAGCGTAGATAGAAGCACACTTGATTCGAATGAGTTTCAAAAAGGGGTATACATGTTGTAGTAGTAACAGTGAAGAACAGATTATACAGGAAGATGGTAACATTGTCAAGGGAGACCACGATATATCGGATGTCAATTGTTCTTTCGATAAGGATAGCGTGATAAATTCAAGGGCTTGATGGAGGACTCAGAGAAACCATTATCTCGAACTGCAAGCCAAAATACACAAGGTTGTCATCCATGCTTGAATTGCTGAAGTTGAAGGCAAGCAATGGTTGGTCCAATAAAAATTTGACGGTGTTGTTAGGCCTCTTAGCGGACATGTTTCCTGAGGGAAATGTGTTGCCTAAAACTACATACCAACCAAGAATATTCTCTATCCCTTAGGAATGGAAGTAGAAAGAATATATGCATATTTGAAATATTGTATTCTGTATCGTAAAGAGTATGCAAACATGCATGTATGTCCAGTGTGCAAAGTATCCTGATACAAGCGTAATAATGACTCCGTTGACGGTGAGGGCATCGAGGTGAAATAAGGACATCTTACCAAGGTGTTGTGGTATCTGCCTGTAACTCCCCATTTGAAGAATTTATTTGAGAACCAAAAGGAGGCAACATTGCTATGTTGGCACTCGGAGGAGCGTAAAAAAGATGAAAAGTTAAGACACCCTACTGATTCTGTCTAGTGGAGCAATTTCGATAGGATGTTTGTAAACATCAGTACGAAACTGAGGAATATAAGGTTTAGGTTGAGTATAGATGGAATGAATCCTTTCAGTAACATGAGCAACCAACATAGCATTTGGCATGTGAATCTATGTATCTACAACCTTCTTGCTTGGATGTATATGAAGCGGAAGTACATTTTGATGCCACTACTTATCCAAAGGGCGAAGCAACTTGGGAACAATATTGATGTGTACCTAGCATTATTGTTGAAAGATCTTGTAATACTTTGGAAGGAAGGGGTGTATGTATGAGATACGAACAAATAAGAGAACTTTATTTTGTGCGCCATGTTGTTCTGCACCATCAATGATTTTTCTACCCTTAATAACCTGTTGGGTTTGAGTACAAAAGAAGCCAAAGCCTATCCTCACTGCTTAGATGATACCAAGAGTATATGGCTGAACAACTTACGCAAAAATGTGAATATGCGTCACCGTAGGTTCCTTTCTAAGTATCACCCATACCGCAAGATGAAGAAATAATTTGACGAAAAGAAGGAGGATGGTTCGGCTCTAAGTCCTTTTAGAGGGAAAGAGGTTAAGGATATGGTTAAGGATATCGATGTTGTGCTTGGAAAATGACGTAAATTGAGGATCTGTGAGAAAACATCTAAAAGAAGGGGTCAATTTTTTGGGATTTACTTTATTGGGAGCACTTAGAAGTTCACCACTGCATCGACGTCATACACGTGGAGAAGAATGTATGTGATAGATTGATTGGTCTCCTATTGAATATTCATGACAAAACAAAAGATGGAGTCAACGCATAACGTGACTTGATTGATATGAATATAAGGACCGAGTTAGCACCGAAAGAGACTGATAAAGGCCGAACATACCTTCCCCCATTTTGCTACACTCTGTCCAAGACCAAGAGAAATAAACTATGCCAGAGCTTCCATGGTACGAAAGTTTTGTCCGGTTACTCCGACAGCACGAAAAACTTATTTCTATAGAAGAATTGAAATTAATTGGTATGAAGTCACATGATTGTCATGTGCTGATGACACAAATGCTTTCTGTTGCAATTAGAAGTATTTTGCCGAACAAGATCCAAGTGACAATCATGAAGCCGTGTTATTTTTTTAACTTAATTGCTCAGAAGTTCATTAATCCTGATTGACTAGATGCTCTGCAGACCGAGGTTGTGATGACTATATCATCTTGAGATGTATTTTTCTCCATTATTTTTCGATATCAATGTCCATCTCATTGTTGATCTCATGAAAGAGATGAAGATATGCAGCTTTGTGTTCCTACATTATATGTACCGTTAGAGAGGTATGCTAGACAAAAAAATTTAGCTATACAAAGAATTACCACAGACGGTTTCTAGCACAAAACCGTCTGTAATACTAGACCATCACAGATGGTTTTTTGTATTAGCCGTTTTTGATATATCGGATATCACATATGATTATTTTTAAAAACCATTTGTGTTGTGATTTATCACAGACGATTTTTTGTATTATGTGATAATATTCTTCTATATATACAGACACTTTGGGCGAAAACCTAACTCACTACTCCAGTGCACACTTAGGTTTTCCTCAAAACACCCGCGCCTTCTCAGCTTCCTTCGCCGCCGGATCTAGGCCTACTCAGCTTCCTCCGCCGCCTCTCTCCAGCTCTCTCTAGCGTCTCTTTCTAGTGCATGCGCATATTCTTCTCCCTGACCCATGAGTTCTTGCCCTCAATCCATCGATCTACCCCAATACCGATGACCGCGAGCTTGTCCTCCCGTTGCAAGATGAGTCCCCATTGTGATTTGGCCCTGCATCTTCCATATTCTTGTAGATCTGGCCGTGTAGGCGGTGTAGATATTTATGTGCTTACGCGTTTGTGATCTATGTGGATGGATTTGGATCGAGTGCGATTTGGATAATTTCTCCGCTTACTTGTTTTCAGAGGGCATGCTAGCATTTCCTGAGACTAGCTGAAAAACAAAAAAAATTAGCTATACAAAGAACTGTTACAGACGATTTCTAACAAAAAACCATCCGTGATATGTAGACCATCACAGATGATTTTTTGTATTAGCCATCTATGATATATCAGATATCACAAACGGTTATTTTTTTAAAAAATATATGTGTTGTGATTTATCACAGACAGTTTGGGAGCCATATGTGATAATCACCTGTTATCACTGACGCAATAAATCAAATGGTTCAAAAATTGTCTCTGATGAGGGTTACCAACTGTCTATGATGACCCTTTGTATGGTAGTGGCAGCATCTGTTGTTTTACAAGAAAATATTTAATTTCTCCTCCAAAATTCCTACCAAACACCCTCTCCATGGTAAGGTTGCGCCATGCAAAGTTTACATTTGGATTAACTCTAATGTTTAGCTCCACTGAGAGGTTCAACTTAAGCTTAACCATTTTCTTCTTCAGTGTTTAACACCTTATATTCCATTTAAACTGGAACTCGGCTCATATTACCACCACAATCCACTGACAAGTGGAGCTCATTCCAATCTTGGAGAAAATGGAGTTCACCCTTCCTTCTCTTGGCACCCCTTATAATCTCACATTCACTGTTACAAAAAGGGTCATCACAGACGGTTCAGAACTGTCGTCACAAACAGTTTTCTGAACCGCCTAAATTTATGTGTCAGTGATAATAGTTGTTTATCACAGACGGTTTGTGAGCCGTTTGTGATAAAAACAACATAGACAGCTTGTAACTAGAACCGTTTGTGAAAAAAACTATTACAGACGGTTCGAACCAAAAACATATGTGATACTCATACATCATAGACGGTTCTAGTTACCAACCGTCTGTGATTGACGAGTATCACAGACGGTTGGTATATAGAATCGTCTGTGATAGTCCTTCATAGATGGTTTATAGCACAAACCGTCTGTGATAGTCCATTCTATACCTAAATTTTTTTCTGTTTTTTGGCTAGCCTCAAGAAATAATGTTATCTAAGCCTTTTGAAAACAAGCAAATACAATAGCAAACACAACAACACATTCCATTAGAATCCACCATTACAGCATCACAAGATAATGAGTAGGTTACCATCTAACACAACAAGAATATGGCAAGAGCACATCCTAATCCTACGAACCCAACTCTTAAACATGACAAGAACACATCCTAATCCTACAAACCCAACTCTTAAATATGGCAAGAATACATACTCATCCTACGAACCCATGGCAAAAACATAGAAGAAGGAGAGATCCTAGCAGCGTCTTGGTAGCTAGCTGCTTCCACGGTGCCTTGCAGTGAAGGAGAGGTTGAGATAGCATCACATTTGTGTCACGACGGTGAGACTGCACAAGACACTCTTACAACACTTATGACAAAGGGTGTGTTGTGCAGTCGACAGTGGTGTCACAACGGAGACGCTAGATCATGGCGGTAGTCGGTGTCATCGAGGAACAAGTTAGGAGTGGATGAACTAGCTAGGAGAAGCCGGTAGAACTTATCTCGGAGTGAAAAAGAGAGGGGAGTAATAAATAAGGGGCAAGAGGTGGGAGGAACCGGTGCCTACCGTTCGATGCGGAGAGAACGGACGGGTGAGATCAGAATCCTGGGGGAGATGCCACGGATCGGTGTCGTGGCTTATCAGAGATGGTATGTTATATGAACTGTCTGTGAAAATATCATAGACGGTTATTAATACGAACCGTCTGTGATGTCTTGCATTATCATAGACGGTTTATACTAACAATCGTCTGTGATATTTTCACATACAGTTATTAATATGAACCGTCTGTGATGTATTCCTTTATCACAGATGGTTCGTATAAATAACCATCTGTGAAAATATCACAGACGGTTGTTAGTATGAACCATTTGTGATAATCGCAGCACAGACAGTTCATAGAAACCGTCTGTGATGTAACCATCTAGTATAGCCTCTTTTGTAGCAGTGATTGGAGTTGCTTGAGTTTGAGTTTTTTAACCTGCTCGGCAATACAATTCCTTTCGCCCCTGTAATGCTGCGATGAATTTTCCTTGCACTACCAGGGAAAAAGATCCTGGCCCATTACCACTGATAACAGTTTTCTCGACTACCTCTGGTTACCTAGTGAACCAAAAAAACAGGCCAGATTTGTTTTTTAGCTTTTGTATTAAAGAATAAAATAATGGTAACCATACGAGGAATATATCAGCACGGTTGCCCTAGAGGAAGTGTGCGAGAATGGGGGTGAGACTAGGTCATGGCCTCCTTTCCCATCGATCATTTAAACAAGGATTAAATAATTCATTAGAAGCCATTTTTAAGCATAATAAAACCCTTAAATCGGTGATATAATGGCTTATAATATAACACATCCTAAGTACCCCTGGTCAGAGAATTATTGTTCACCTACCTGACCAGCCACTATTCAAAAGCTCTATAACCCAACATACGAGCCTCCCATTGGGTGATGCCCTATGTGGTTAAGGAACAGAACACATACACTTCTATTCCCTTTAACCGTTCCACGTTTGGTCCTACGTCTCTGACAGTAACCCCTATGTGGTTATCTCTTGAGACTCTTTTTCATTGACAATAACCGGTTGATGGTTATTGATCAAACTTTTTCTACTGACAGCAACAACTCACTTGGGTGGATGGATGGAATCGACAAGGCGCCAGTTTGTACAAGCAACTAACACCTCTTCACCTCTTCGACACTATTTAAACCCTGGTCGAAGGAGACATTGGGAATGAAGAAAGAAGAAAGAAGAAAGAAGAAAGAAGAAAGAAGAAAAGAGAAACAAGACATAATGTAGAACTGACGATGGCAATAGAGGGGGGTGAATGGTGTCCCAAAAATTTCCCCTAAATATTCACTAATCTTTCACTTCAATAGCTACAGAGTAATGAATATTAGGATGGAAAGTCGCCACAAAAACTAGCGAACCGAGACCCTGAAATCTCAAAAAAAAAATCAGCAAAAATGATTGCTACAGTAACCATGGTACTAACGCTACAGTAACTCCGGTACTACCATTGCTATATAAAATCAGGGTGAACGATATTTTCAGCGCGATTTCGAAAACTAAAATCGATGAAACTTTTGATCCATAGATCCAAATGACATGAAATTTTGTATGGATCTTCTTTAGAATATTATAAACCTATTCCAACAAACAATCATGAAAATCATGATCAAAGTTGAGACCTTTTTCAGTTTGAAGGAAGGTTGCATCGAAACCGAGCAAAAACCAAAATCGATGAATACAACTTGTTCGTGGGTGTATGATGACCAAGATGGGTCTAGATGTATTTTTACGTGCCACAGCAAGTTAGAACACCAAAGAAATCAAGCAAAAAACAATCGGATCATGAAATCACTCGAAGAGGCCAAAATCAAGCAAAAACATGTTTCTTGCCTCTAACCAAAATCCCCCAGCTTTTCAACTGAGATTTGAATAATTGTGCACATAATTCAATAAAAAATCAACACTTGAAATCAATCGCCAACACTGAGAAAAGCTAAACGGACCGTGTCCCTGTTTTTTACTATTCCAAACCGTTGATTGCTCGATCAAGCGGTCCAAAATCACATGTAGGCATTACTCGCAACAATAATTGTAGCACCCACATACCGATGTGAGATACTACTATGGAACTTCATCGTCAAAATGAAGAATCATAATAAAAGCAATAATAGAAATCATGAGAAAATTAAAACTTTAAAAGTATTTTAATAGAGAACCAACAGAAGCTGAAATGGTTCTTTGAAATATGGGACCAGTCCATTTCTAACCAAATAAAGAACTAATAAACAACAAATCGTGGCAAGCCACGGTGCTGAAAACTCGAGTGCTCCCACCCATGCATGATGCTATCACTCCATTGGCCTTTCACCTGAGAATGAAAAGAGCAAGCGTGAGATTTGAAAATCTCATCAAGTACCCAACAACGGTCGCAAGACGGTGAGTGAAGGATAGATAATGCAAGCAAGATATATAAAGGACAAACAAAGCAAGCAAGCAATTGACATAGGTTAAGTGCAATAAAACTAGGTTATCGAAAACTCTAATATGGATCGGAGATAGAGATCATAAGAACAGTGGCATTAAAGATAAATGTTATTTAGCAAGTTATGGCAATGGCGCTGGTGATTACTCCCCCACATACCACGTTATACAAGTATAGTCAGGCACAACGCTGTCCTCGACTGTATAACTGCAGATGGGGTATAATATCCTGAGTAAGAGAATGTTCAGCCCCCCGTACGTTACTAGGTTGGTGGAAATCTCCCCTATATATGGATAATCCTAGGCCAGGTAAACGTTATATTATTAGCATGTTATATGGTGTGAATTTAAGGGAACTAAGAGAAAGTTAAGATAATATTAGGAGAAGTGAAAAGATTTGCTAAGGTTGAAAATAAAGACACATAATTCCCGATATGAGGATGATAGGGGATGATAATATGGTGATAAGGTAGCTGATACATCATAGACAGAATATATAGTATGAATTTGACAAAGCGCGAAGGCGACGGATGATAATATAGCCCGATCGTCAAAGCGCGAAGGCGATGGTTCCGATGGCAATGGTGGCCGAAACTGTAGGTATCGCAAATTTGACAAGGCTAAAGTAAGATGCTACAATTGCAATGATTATGGGCATTTTGCTTCCGAATGCCACAAGAAGAAGGAGGAGGCGCATCTCGTTATGGCTGACACCGATGACGAACCGGCGCTACTTTGAGGCTTGGCGAGAAGATACTCAAATAACGACAACAAGATTAAGGGGGTGAATGTTGTGTTAATCTTATTGTCTTAGCATTTTAGTAGCATGGTTATTTAAGTTGTTCCCTGCGTGGTGCTATGCACTTGCACATCATGTTTTGTTTTACCAAGTTATGGCATAAGTTATGGAGGCATGCATGGAGTAACAGTGTTGTTGTTGGACTTGGCCAAAGTCTGTTTACGAGTTAGTTGAGTCATTGCATGCATGGAGTTGCATGCAGGTAGTTTGTTGAGTTAGTTGAGCCATTGCATGCATGGAGTTGCATGCAGGTAGTAGTGCGCATGTGCTTACTCTATTAAAAGGCTCTGCATTCAGTTTGTGAGGATGTGAATAAAGGAAAGAAACCAATATTTGGGGGGTAGGCAGTAGCAGCTCCATCAAATCTCCTTGTGTATCTTCCTTCCGTGTTCATCTCCTCCAAGTGAATCGTGTTCTTCCGTATTGTTTTTGCTTGTTCATTTGTTCTGGGCTAACACGGGGCATATCAGATCCATGCTAAGAAAAGCTTATGGACAGATGGATGGTAGTGCAATCAGCCAGGAAAGTTCGCGTTCGCTAAACCTCCAACGTGTGAACCACCGTTTGGCCGTGTGAATCGTCATTCGGCCATGTGAAACACGAAACGATGCACAACCCAACAACCTTCATGCGAACTGGGATTCGACTGCGCATTTGGTCGGCCAAATCACGTTGTCGTGTAAGTCCGCCGGCCGGCCACTCTGACCGTCGCCGACCATGACACTAGGCCTCTTGAGCCGTGCGATCGTGCGGCCATGTTATCTCGGCCGACGCCGCACCCAACCAACACGGCCACCGACGGCCGACCACCTGCGCCACAGGTTGCCGTCACTGTCATTGGCCAGCAAGCCTCTCGCCGCCAGCCGCCACCAGCCATGGGCCACGCCGCTGCCACACTGCCGTTTCTCGACCACCCACGCCAACTCTGGCCTACGCCTGTTGCGTGCCACCGGCCTGCGCGGCCTCCCGTCCTACGGTGCCACTCGGCCCGTGTTGCTGCGTGCCACCCGCACTAGCCATGCCTTGGTGTACCGCCTTTGTGCCGAACGGGCCTAGCGCCGCGCCCAGGCCCACCGCGTCGCTCCCGCCATGCACCGCCACCGAGCCGCCGCTGCACGCCCGCGCCGGTCGTGCCTTGCCGCGCCACCGCCTCCGACGCGTCGTCGCTTGGGGAGAGGGAGTTTGGAGATTTGAGGGAGAGAGAGATTAGAGACATGAGAGAGAGAGAGATTAGAGACGTGAGAGAGATAAAAACGAGAGAGGTTAGATGAGTAGAGAGAGACAACGGGAGAGGGATACACGGGAGAGAGAGATTATAGATATATTCTTTTTTCTTTTCTTTTTTTGGGTGCTACAATAATAGAGCATGTTATGCCAAGGAGAAGACTCCTGCATGAGGGGAAGATCGTACCTAGGGCTGGAAATGAGCCGAGCCGAGCCGAGCCGGCTTGAGCCAGGCTCGGCCGAGCTCATCTGAAATTGCGGCTCGGCTCGGCTCAGCTTGTTCAGGAAACGAGCTAAAAGCCTAGCTCGGCTTGGCTCATTTCTCGGCTCGAGCCGGCTCAAATCAGCTAGCGAGCCGCACAAGCTTCCCGTGCATCCCCACCGAATACCGCATCAAATCCATCCCTGCCTCCACCTCTCCTCCTCCATCTCGCGGTGGCACGGCCAAGATGCCGTTGTCCAACTTGAAGAAGCCGTTCTCCCTCGTGCTGCCTGCCTCCATGACCGCCACCAATGCCTATTCCCAATCCCACCTCGACTTCGCCTCCCTCTTCTCCGACCTCACCTCCTCCTCCTCCACCACCCCCACCGCCTCCTCCCCATGCCCCTATCTTCCTCCTCCCTCTCCATCATCGCCGCTCCGCCCCACCATGACCACCCCACCCCGCTTGCCTGCTTGTCATCGAGGCATGCACTAGCGCCGCTGCAGGGGCCTTCACCTACGCCGCCCTGCTCCCCATCGACGCCGTTAAGACCTGTCTCCAGGTCGGCACAGCGTCCCGCGGCTCCTAACAAGTCTTCCTTGACATCCTTCGCACCGACGGCCCACTCGGCCTCTACCGTGGCCTCTCTGTTGTCATCCTTGGCTCCGCCTCCTCATCTGCAGTCTAGTTCAAGACTGCAATCGCAAGCTCGCTGTCAAGTCATTGCTCGCCCCACCTCCCCTCTTCCCCGTGCCCCCACTCACCGGCGCCGGCATCAATGTCTCCTCCTCCGCAATCATGGTCCCCAAGGAGCTCATCACCCAGTGGGGAGCACATGGCGAGGGGCACACATGGGGGGGGAGGGGCACACGACGACGAGGGGAGCAACGCCGATGCGACGAGTGGGGCACACGACGACGAGGGGAGCAACGCCGATGCGACGCGAGTGGGGAATCGGGAGATGGGAGATGGGAGTGGGAATGGGGACTTAGGAGACGGAAGATGACCAGGGTTATGCAGAGGACCAATTGTACATACGAGCTAAAATAACTCGCGAGCCGGCTCGAGAGCGGTTTAAGCTTGGCTCGAATTTTTTGCAAGCTACGTAGAAAGCTCGGCTTGGATCGAAATTTCACGAGCTCAAACCGAATCAGCTCGGCTCGTAACGAGCTCGAGCCGACCCACGTGGCTCAAACTATTTTTCCACCCCTAATGGTACCAGCACAAGTCTGGCTTGTGAGTCGAAGAAATTGGCCTTGGGAAGCGAAACGAGAGCACATCGGAGATGAGAGGAGGGCCCGCCTGTGTATGTAAAACATAAGGACGAGAGAGGCTGCAGGCCAGCGAGCCCCTGAAAACACCCCATGTGGTCTCTTTCCTTGACGATAACCCCATTACCTCATCGATCAGGACAAATAGATATTCTTCTTTTCCTATCCCCGTGCAGCCTTGCTACTAGCTAAGCTAACCCAGCTTAATTCAGTCAGTACAGCCTCTCCTAGCTTGTTCTTTCCCTAGCTAACTAGGCGAGGCCAGCTGCAAGAACAGCAAGAGAGGAGGAGCTAGCTAGCTAGCTGCATCTCGCCGGGAAGGTTGTACTACGTTCATGCACTTTAATTTCCATCCGAAGCATCCAGTTAGATTCTTGGTTTGTATACTCAAATTGCAAGTTACACGCATGTGCATGTCTTTCATGTTCTGAAATTCTGGGATTGTAGTACGTACGTGCATGTTGTTTCATGGCGATCTTAGTTTTGCATGCTCTGCAGACAAGGCGTGGAAGATCGATCGAGCATGTGGGAGACGGAGAGCGAGGGCCACGTCCGCGAGCGGGGGCTTGTCCCCGTCGTCGGCGGCTCCGACCGGCACGAGGGGCTCAAGAACGACGGCTTCGTTCGCAGAGATCAGTCTTGGTATGTATCGTCGATCGAGTCCTTTTTTTCTTTCTTTTCTTGCTTGATTTGTTTCACGAGCTGGACCATGGAGGTTTCATGCTTTCACGTTAAGCGATTAATTACTCCGCCTCGTCATCGTTTTGTCTCCCGTAATTTGAGCAGGTATGTGAACAGCGATATTCCCAGCGATTTGCTTGTCAAAGTGGGGGATGTGAGCTTCCATCTTCACAAGGTATATTCTTCGAACCTCCTTCCATACGCATGTACAGAGAGAGAGAGAGAGAGAGAGAGAGAGAGAGAGAGAGAGAGAGAGAGTACTTAAGTACTCAACAGCTCAAGCATTTGACATTCCACCTGTGCCATTGACACAAATAGAAGCTTCTTAGTTTCTTAATTTGCTCTTTTGCTGAAAGAAGACAATAATTATGCCATGCTTGTAACTACACTGGTTAGTACGGCATGCATGAGGCTTGCAACCTACTCTACACTCCTAATTCAGCGTTTCACCAAACTAAACGACTGCAATTACCTGGATGCACACGTACGGCTCGGCACGGATATCAACAACTAGTACCCCATGATCTCCCGGAGCGGCCGGATGAGCCGCGTCATCTACGAGACCGCGGCGGCGGCGGTCGACCCGGACACGGCCGTGGTCGATCTCGAAGACCTCCCCGGCGGCGCGGACTCCTTCGAGCTGGCGGCCAGGTTCTGCTACGGCATGGCGGTGGACCTGACGGCGGCCAACATCTCCGGCCTGCGCTGCGCCGCCGAGTACCTGGAGATGACGGAGGACCTGGAGGAGGGCAACCTCATCTTCAAGACGGAGGCGTTCCTCAGCTACGTGGTGCTCTCGTCGTGGCGCGACTCCATCGTCGTGCTCAAGAGCTGCGAGGGCCTCTCGCCATGGGCCGAGAACCTGCAGATCGTGCGCCGCTGCAGCGAGTCCATCGCCTGGAAGGCCTGCGCCAACCCGAGGGGAGTCCGGTGGGCGTACACCGGCAGCGGCGGCGGCGGCAGGCCTCCCAGGGGCGGCGGCGGCACGGCGAGCCCCGGTGGAACGTCGGCGGCGACTCGAAGGAGTCGAGCCCCAGCCGGCAGGCCGTGCCGCCGGCGGACTGGTGGTTCGAGGACGTGTCCGTGCTCAGGATCGACCACTTGGTGCGCGTCGTTACCGCCATCAAGGTCAAAGGTAACGGTTCTTAACACTGTTATTAGTTCTGCAATCTGCATGGTTAGTAGTGTGCAGTTCTGATGTGCGTACTGCTGCAACATGACTATATCTTTGTTACTCTTCAATGATTCTTCTGTAGGGAAAAAAATCACCTTTTCTTCTCTATGTATGAGAAAAACAAAATCTTATGATCGAGTGTTACTTAATAGTGAAGCACAGTATAATTTGTTCCCTTTGTTTAACCAACATGACACCATCATAACCAATTAGTTCCCAACAGTGAAGTCAGGCCCTAGGAATCCATAAGCCCTTAATTTTGATTTGATCTCTCATTCCCAAGAGTGTTCTCATTTTCCCATGTCACTGCGTGCATAGGTATGTACATTTTGAAATTGTTCGGTAAGAGTTTCCTTGGACACCAGAACCAATTGGTTTTGCTCAAATAGCCATCTAGTCATAGACTCAGCAGTGAAACCAGGAAGGCACGTTGTCCGTGGAGGTTGAGCACTGCTTATATAATGTTAATCTCAAAGCACATGAAGAAATAATAATTAAAATCTATCCTACTATTTATTATATTTTAAAATTTATACATATTACTATTGAGCAAAGCATAAAAGTACCTCCCATATTTTTTTGCAAAACAATCTTAATTTGCATTTTTAGAAGAGTGGGATTGCTTTAGGAACTTTTAGGACTTTGTTCAAACTTGAAGTTAAATTTAACTTGTATAAACATGCCGCAATGCATGAACACTGAAGCAGAAACAACGCTCTAAACAAAGAATGTTGGTAGGCATGCGGTTCGATCTCATCGGCGCGGCGATCACCCACTACGCGTCCAAATGGCTACCGGGGCTCACTAAGGACGTCCCCCACGGCGGTAGCATCGACGAGCCCTGGGCGCAGGCCTCCTCTGGCGGCGGTCTCCACATGATCATCGCCGGCGCGGGCGGCAAGGACGACCTCGCCACCAGCGCGCCGACGCGGGAGCAGCGCATGGTGGTTGAGAGCCTCATCAGCATCATCCCCCCGCAGCGGGACAGCGTCTCCTGCGGATTCCTCCTCCACCTTCTCCGCCTCGCCATCATGCTCAAGGCCGCCCCCGCCCTCGTCACGGAGCTCGAGAAGCGCGTCGGTATGCAGCTCGAGCAGGCGGCGCTGGCCGATCTCCTCATCCCGTCCTACGGCCGCGCCGACACCGCCTACGACGTCGACCTCGTGCAGCGGCTTGTCGAGCACTTCCTGGTGCAGGAGCAGACGGAGGTGGCGTCCAGCCCGGGGCGCGGGGAGGCGCAGCAGCCGGAGTACTACAGCTCCGCGAGGATGCCGCCGTCCGCCGCGGCGTCATCGTCGTCCGGGCTGAACGCCAAGGCGCGCGTCGCCCGGCTGCTCGACAGCTACCTCTCCGAGGTCTCCCGCGACCGCAACCTCTCCCTGACCAAGTTCCAGGTTTTGGCCGAGTCGCTCCCGGAGTCGGCACGCACCTGCGATGACGGCCTGTACCGCGCCGTCGACTCGTACCTCAAGGTAGGTAGATACTTATGTTCATGATGTTATTCTTGCGAGGTGATCGGAGTCGTTAATTGTGGCCGGATGTTTGGTTTGGCCAGGCGCACCCGACACTGACGGAGCACGAGCGGAAGCGACTGTGCCGGGTGATGGACTGCCAGAAGCTGTCGTTCGACGCGTGCATGCACGCGGCGCAGAACGAGCGGCTGCCGCTGCGGGTGGTGGTGCAGGTGCTCTTCTCGGAGCAGGTCAAGATCAGCAACGCGCTCGCGAGCTCCTCCGCGCTAAAGGCTGCGCCTGACGGTGGCGCGCTGGCCGCCGTGCCGGCGATGCCAACGCGGCGGCAGCTGCTGGACGGCACGCCGCAGTCATTCCAGGAGGGGTGGACGGCGGCCAAGAAGGACATCAACACGCTCAAGTTCGAGCTGGAGAGCATGAAGGCCAAGTACCTGGAGCTGCAGCACGAGATGGACGCGCTCCAGAAGCAGGTGGAGCGGGCCGCGCCCTCCCCCGCCGCCGGCCCCGGCGCCAAGATCGCCGGCGGCAAGCACCAGGGCCCCTCCGCGTGGAGCAGCGGGTGGAAGAAGCTGGGGAGGCTGGCCAAGATGACGGGCGCCGAGGCGCCGGGCCCCGGCGGCCACGTGGGGGCGCCCGGCGAGGCTGCGAGGAAGGGGCCAAGGAGGTGGAGGAATTCCATCTCATAAATCATGATCGAGCAAAGCTTCCTAGTGATCAGGACTAGATGGCTAGATGCTGCATGGATGCATGCAATGCATGATCAGAGCAGGGTAAGTTAAACCAGAGTGGTGTTGATTTTGAGCGTCCATTTGTGCAGACTACTCTGAGATGATGATCATCTGTTTCCGATGTGTTGCATTTGCCATGAGTCTTGAGAAATTACGTTGGGAGATCGGCTGTGTTAGCTTTGAAGATTTTCTTGCTTGCACCCGTTTGCAATGCGTGAACGTCGCAGGATTTTTCACGAGAAACGGTTCAACTCCCGTAAGAATCGGCAATCCGGCCCCTTCCAAACGGGACCAAAGTACTTGATTTCTTTGAATCTGAAACAGGCGGGTATATATCCGGCTCAAACCAACACCCGTGTGTTCTATACCATGCAAACTCCTCTGTCAAGATCAACATCATCTGTTGGCGCCTCATTATCAAACGAACGATAGCCTTCCTCTACAGTGATCCAACGGCAAAGGCGATCGAGAGGAATTTGCATTATAGAACATAGATGTAAGTTCAAAAATGTAAGATCTACTGTCAAGGTGGTTGCACTGTCGTATGAATTCTTTCCCAAGGATGGGGCATGTGTCTAGGGCAGCTGTTGTGATGTATACGTGCTCAATCACATGATGATAATGATATGGTAGCTCCAAGAAGTTATGGAGGGCCGGAGGTCAGTACGGTGTCCCTGTCCGGTCGAAAGCCGGTCGAAAGCACCTACCTCTGTGCATGCGATGCGTGCCCCACATGCCATGCCCATCAGCTCCTGTGCTTGGCCTTATCTGCCCACGACGACCGCGACGTTAGCACCAGCAGCGTGGTAGAGGGCCTCACCCCTTTGGAATCTCCCCGTCAAGGGCAAGCGACGGCGATTCTCATCCATCTCTGTGCTGCACACCCCTGATTGCTACCCTGTTGCGATCGCAGATTTGCTTGATTTGGAAACGCTGCGCGCACCTCTGGCGTCTACAAGTCAGGTAGCTTCGGTTCGCTTCTGTTGCGATTCACTTGTGATTCTCTCTGCCCTTTTCCTTTGCAGGTGTGGTGGTGAAACGCGTAACACGGCGAGTAATGTTCGCCGTAGTGACGGAGATAGGAACGCGTAGGAAGTAGAGCGAAGTTTCCATGTTCCAATCCAACCCACAAGGCTCTCGATCTAGGCCAAAACGATGGCGAACACCTACGGCAGCCAGTACAAGCTTCTTTTCCCTTACGGGTGGCTCCGCCCCTGACGGAGAGGAGAGGGAGAGGGGGCGTCTAAAAAAATAGAACGGTTTCGAGATAATTTTTTTAAAATAATTTATCGATGTTCAATTCATTCACATGAACATAGACGAAAAGCATCCCGGCCCGTAACCAAAAATAACTCACCGAAGCGGCGAGCTGAAACGAGCCACAGCTGGGTAAGAACCCAAGCAGCAGCTTTCACACCGTGATCCAAACAGCTGTCTCTACATGGACCGGACACGGCTGCCACTGTTCCCAAGTTGGAGATCTAGCGCGCGTGATTGCTCTAGGACGCTCCTGTCTGTCGAGCTGCGTGCTTGGACAGGAGCAGCAAATGCTTGTATGGAAACTGGAGAGTAGATTGGCTACACCGCCTACAAGCTAAGAAGTTCAATCAGCAAAGTGACATGTATCACCAAAGTATTCCATTTGCAGATCAACAGGGCACAAATATCAAATAGGCCATGTTTGGAGTACCTTAAACTTGAAGGCTCTATTTCGACAACGATGGCCTTTTGCTTCTGTCTCTTTTAGAAACCAAAAATCATTTAAAATGTGTTAGCTTCTTAATACAATGTTTTTTTCTTTGTATTATCTGTGGATATATAATAGCTTTTTTATTTTTTGTATTTTCTTTAATTACGTAGCTTACCAAAAGATAAAAAACACTATAATACCATTTTAGCCAAAATCATATTACTTTGTTAAGAGGCCTAAAGCCACCGGAGGCTAGCTTCCCCAAACAGGATGCGGCTTCTTGGGCTTACCATGAAAGCGTAAGCTACCTCCCACCATGTTCTCAGCAAAGCCTACTTCCACGGGAAGGTAAGCTCAATTGATAGGATTCAAACAAACTTGCCCAATAGTATCAGCATAACATGTTAGGGCCTGTTCTTTTTCTCTCTGAAGCTGACGGTTTTTGATTTTTGTTACAGTACATAACTTTTAAATGAAGTATTTTCTTAAGACGGGTTTACAAGTGAAACGCTTACACATTAAAAACCCAACATTTGTACCAGTCAAAATCGCAAATGAGTATGTATCTCTCCGTAATCTATACCGTAAACAGCCAAAATTCAAAAATTTCAGCCAAAAGGCATAAACCGCAGCCGTTACCAAATAGGCCTTAAACTGCATGCCATTGTAATGCATGCCTAACCACTAGCAATCTAAAGTAGCACTGGATGAAAAATAAAAAAAATCACAACAAGACTAGAGGAATTTATGCTGCCGATCATACAGGTGAATTGGCCCTAGAAATCATAATCTAAACATGACAAACAGGAAGCAGACAGACGCACAACAATAGCTTAGTTTTATTAGCAAGTCAAAATTTCTTGAAAGAATAACTCTCACAAAACATGTATCTTTATTTACTTATTAACAGGTGCTGGGCAAGCAGAGAAACGATAACAGTACTCAAACAGGTGCTAAAAAATTCGACTGACGATGAATAACAGGAGTGAGCCTCACACAAGTTACTGCGTAGCAACAGCTCCATGCAACAGTAAAATGAAGCCCCGCGTGAAACTTAATTTGAAAGCTGTATTACAGCCACAGATGTTATCCGTTAAGCCTGTCAAAATAAACTTGCTTAGAAAGCACCTGCCTCTACTACGACTCTAGCTTAGGCTTAAAGAATAAGCTCTAGAGGATCCAACTTGTTTGACCTAGCTAGCTAGCTTATGCTTCAAACCCATGATCTGAAGCGAAAGGGTGGCCAAACAGGCCCTTACTGTCCCAAGACGCAAATTTTGCTGATGAGTGTACACAGTTAAGCTGTTGTTCAGTGAATTTCCCTAGTCCAATCATGCAGCCCGACACTAGATGATCTATAGGAAATGTCTGACAGAAAGAACCCTTCTACCAAAGTGCAACAGGAGCCAAAGATGGGAACGACATAGGTAACTTAGATCATCCTTAGCAATGCCAATTTCACTGAGGGAGGTCAATTTACCAGCTTGAGATAAAATCAACTAATTTAGTTTGACCTCTCCACGATTAGCCCAACGGCTAATCGTGAACTTGATCCGCGCCCTGATCAGGGGCGTTCAGCCCATCTCTTGGCTAATGGGCCCCCGTCGCGCTGCGCTATAAATAGAGGGTGGGTGCCGGCGGCTCTGATAACGAGGTTGACCGAGCCGCAAACACCACCGATATTCCAAAACCGATCTAAGGGAAGCGCAGTCCGCGGTGGGAAGCTTCATCGCCGTCGCCGTCGTCTTCACCAGATCGGCGCCGCCGCCGCCGTCTTCCTCTTCCCCGACCGTCGCTGCCCGTGCGCAGACTTCACCAACGAAGCCGTGATGGCAAGCTCCTCCTCCACGCAATCCGATGGTATCTCTCTCTCTCCCTCTCTTCTCATCTTTCAGATCCGAGCAAAACCAAGAAAGAAAGTCAAACAATGGTATCAGAGCCTGTTGAGAAGGCCTTACGGGCGTGGTCACCGGCCGTTGCGCCGCTTGGGCCCGCCGGCCGAGGCCGTTCGGGCCGTGAGCGCCGCCGCTGCGGTCGTCGCTCCCGCCGGCCGCCGAGGCCGATCGCGGTCCGCGCCGCGCCGCCGCGCCGCCCGCAGAGCCGCCGCGCGCGCTTCGGGCGGTCGTGTGGCCGCGCCGTTGCGCCATCCGCCCGCCGCCGCTCGCTGCTGCCTGCGCCGCCCGCCACCGGGCGCCGCCCGCGCCGCTGTCCGGCCTGCCGCCGCCGCCCGCACGCATGCGCCGCTGCCCCTCAGATCCGTTTTTTGCGGAAGAAGAAAGTGGAGCGAGGCATTTGAGTGCATCCGGTTTTTGGGGAGACAGTTTGAGTGGGTGGAGTATAGCCATATGTCTTGATAGCCATACAGCTCCTCCAGCACTGGGGCCATACAGCAATGATAGTCATACAGCACCTTTCTGCCAAGGATGGACGTGGCATACATAGCCATCCGCCCCTTTGTATTCTTGACCGGTCAAGGTGGAGTTGGCGTGGCGCATTTTGCGCAAGGGGCCCGGGAATTTTCCAGGGGCTAAAGAGTTGTTGAGTGGCCCGGTCTGGTCCGGCTAAAGAATGTTGCGCATCTCTGTTAATTTTTGCACCAACGTGTTAATTATTTTCCAGAGATTAGATGAGTACAGTAATAATGCTTCTGAGTAAGAATTATTTTGAATAATTTCTTGTTTCCGCTGCAAAAGTTAAATGTTGATAATTCTTTTAAATTAAATTCAAACCAACGGGAGAATTTAATTTTTAAGAATTGTTGTGAATTATGATATTGTTATTTTCTGACCAACGTTGATAATAACAATATTATAATTTTTAATTGATGATTTGTTTTATGCATTATTTCTATTTCTGCCCAACGGTGACATAGATTTAATGCATAGATAAAATTGTATGTTTTAATTTTAACCAACGTTGAAACTAAGGCATGCAGTTATTGTTGTTATAAATGTTCTCACTATATATATGAATTGTGTTTTCAGGAGGATACTCTTTGATGGGTTACATCAGAGATATCTCTGTTCTCAAAGGAGACAACTATGGTGAATGGAAGAAAAAGATTGACCTTGCATTCATCCTAGCTGAGGTGGACTGGGTAGTCACCACACCGTGTCCCACTGAGCCTGTGGCACCGGTGAGGATGAAAATGAGGCGATCTTGTTTGGCGAGACTGCAGACGGAGGACTTTGCTCCTATAAAGATGTCATATGATCTTGATCATAAAAAGTGGGTCACTGCCAACAAGAAATGTTTGGCTGTGATAAAGAACACGATTGAGCCTGCAATTGTAGGCTCAATCTCAGAGTGTGACACTGTCACAGAGTACCTTGATAAAATAAAGAGTCAGTTTACTGGCTCTTCAAAGACTTATGCTACACAGCTGATTAAGCAGCTTGTGACAGAGAGGTATTCTGGTGGTGGCAGTGGCATAAGAGAGCACATACTAAGGAGCAGTGGCATAAGAGAGCACATACTAAGGATGAGTAACTTGGCATCCAAGCTTAAACCAATGGATTTGGCTCTCAAGGATGAGTTCCTTATTCATTTGATTTTGCTTCTTGTCGAAAGAGTTTGACACTTTTGTTGTCAACTACAATATCTGACCGAGAAATGGGACTTAGAAAAGTGCATAGCTATGTGTGTGCAAGAGGAGGAAAGATTTAAATCCTCACATAGTGGTTCCATCAACTATGTGAAGGATAACAAGAAAAGGAACTTCAATAGTAACTTCTCCTCAAAGAACAAGGGAAAAGCCTCTGTTTTTCAGCCTCAACAGAATAAATTTGCAGTAGACAAAGATCAGTGTCTTCACTGCAAGAAGACGGGACACTACAAGAAAGATTGTCCCGATTTCTTGAAAATGATTATGTCAAAGAAAAGTGAGAACATCATTACGTTCATAAATGAGTCCCTGTATGTACAATATTCAAAATCTACTTGGTGGATTGATTCAGGTGCAACTGTTCATGTTGCTAATTCTTTACAGGGATTCCGTTCGACGAGGACTACGCAAAGAAAAGAAAGATGCGTTAAAGTCGCAAATGGAGTCCAAGCTGAAGTTGAAGCCGTTGGCGATCTTTCATTAGAGCTAGCTAATGGTTTCACGCTTTTACTTAGAGATGTTCTTTATGTTCCATCTTTACAGAGGAATTTGATTAGTGTTTCAAATTTGGACAATGATGGTTATGATTGTTATTTTGGAAATGGCAAGTGTGAAATAATGTTTAATAAAGAATGTGTTGGTCTTGCCATTAAACAAGATGAGCTTTATTTATTGTCACTTCGTGAAAATGTGAATTCCGTATGTGATATGAATGAGCGTATATCCTCGCTCGAGAATACGAACGAAAACGAAGAGAACTCATAATGAATCGTCGAAATTATGGCATTGTCGTTTAGGCCATATTTCGAGGGGGAGAATAGAAAGACTAGTTAAGAATGATATTCTTCCTCTATTAGAGTTCTCAGACTTAGAACAATGCAGAGAATGCATTAAAGGAAAATATGTAAAGAAAATTAAGAAAGACGCCAAAAGAAGCATAGGAGTTCTACAAATTATTCACACAAACATTTGTGGTCCTTTTCCTGTGAAAAGTGTGGATGGATATGACTCGTTCATAACATTCACAGATGATTACTCCCGTTATGGATATATTTATCCAATCAAAGAAAGAAATGAAGCCTTGGATAAATTCAAGATATTTAAGGCTGAAGTTGAAAACCAACACGATTTAAAGATTAAGATAGTCCGATCTGATCGTGGTGGGGAGTACTACGATCGACATACCCCATATGGACAAGTTCACGGACCTTTGCAAGGTTTTACGGAAAATGGCATAGTAGCCCAAGATTCTACACCGGCGAACCTCGGCAAAATGGAGTAGGCGAAAGACGCAACCGCACACGATGGATATGGTGCGAAGCATGATGAGCTACTCCACACTGCCGTTGAGTTTATGGATGGAGGCGTTGAAAACCGCCATTCATATTCTCAACAGAGTGCCCAGTAAGTCGGTGCCCAAAACACCGTACGAGTTGTGGACAGGAAGAGATCCCTCACTAAATCACTTACGTGTGTGAGGGAGTCCTGCTGAGGCTAAAATATTTAACCCAAATCTTGGGAAGCTTGATTCCAAAACAGTAAGTTGTTATTTCATTGGCTACCCTGAAAAGTCAAAAGGTTTTCGTTTCTACTGTCCAGACAGATATACAAAGTTTGTAGAAACGAGACACGCTGTCTTCTTAGAGGATGAAATGATGAGGGGAGCATGGTAGCTCGAGATTGACCTTGAAGAGAAGCGGGCGTATGCGCCCACTCCGATGATTCAAGAACCATTCTTCGCACTACCTGCTGTCGCTGCACCGACGGTACAAGACACTGTGGTGCCAGCACCTGTTATTGTTCCTCCTGTGGCAACAATGAATGAGAATGAAGAACCTGTTCTTCAGGATCCTATAGAACCAATTGCTACAGATGTGGGGGAGCAACAGCAGCCTCAAATAGAAGATGTACCAAATGAGGAAGCCCCGAGGAGGTCTCAAAGAGTAAGAAGATCAGCTATTTCTGATGATTATCAGATTTATCATACAGAGGAATTTCAAATGGAGGATGATCCCACCTCATTTGAAGAAGCCATGAGAAGCGAAAATTCCTCAAAATGGCTTGAGGCCATGGAAGAGGAAATGAGGTCCATGAAGACTAATAAAGTCTGGGACTTAGAAATTATTCCTAAAGGAGCCAAAACAGTAGGCTGTAAATGGGTCTACAAGACAAAGCTTGACTCCCAAGGGAATGTAGAAAGATACAAAGCGCGACTTGTGGCAAAAGGCTTTACGCAAAGAGAAGGGATTGATTACAATGAGACCTTTTCTCCAGTCTCATGTAAAGATTCCTTCAGAATCATAATGGCATTAGTAGCACATTATGATTTAGAGTTACATCAGATGGATGTAAAGACGGCATTTCTTAATGGGGATTTGGAGGAAAATGTTTACATGGCATAACCGAAAGGTTTTGTTGTGGAAGGAAATGAAAGAATGGGATGCCGCCTAAAGAAATCAATATATGGGTTAAAGCAAGCTTCAAGACAGTGGTACTTGAAGTTTGACAGTACAATAAGAAAATTTGGGTTTAAAGAAAATGTAGAGGACAACTGTGTTTATGCAAAGTTTAAAGATGGGAAGTTTATCTTTCTAATCCTGTATGTGGATGATATCCTACTAGCTAGTAGTGATGTTAGTCTGCTACTGGAGACAAAGAAGTTTTTGTCCTCAAACTTTGATATGAAAGATCTTGGTGAAGCTTCGTTCGTTCTAGGGATCGAAATTCACCGGGATAGAAACAAGGGGACATTGGGACTGTCACAAAAGGCATACATAGAGAAAGTCTTAAAGAAATTTGGTATGCATAAATGTAGTCCTTCACCTGCACCTATAGTCAAGGGCGATAGATATGGGGATTTTCAATGCCCCAGGAACCAGTATGAGATCGATCAAATGAAAGCGGTTCCATATGCTTGTTGTCGGAAGCTTACAAGATGCTCAAGTATGTACGCATACGACTTATCATTTGTTATCGGGTTACTTGGCGATTCGAGCAATCACGGAATAGAACATTGAAATTGATAAAGAAAGTCTTGCGTTATTTGCAAGGAACAAAAGGCCTCATGATGACATCTGAAGATCGATTCACTCCATATAGTGGGGTATCTGATTCGATTTTGCGGAGATGATAAAAGTCTACATCCGGATATGTATTCACTCTCGCAGGGAGGAGCTATATCGTAGAAAAGCTCAAAGCAAACCGTCACTACATCGTCCACAATGTATGCCGAGTTTGTAGCATGCTATGAGGCTACAGGGGGTGAACGGCTTAAGAAGTTCATACCAGTTTAAAAGTGGTTGACGACATCAATAGACCACTTAAGTTGTCTGCGATAATGAACCCGAGAATGTATGCCCACAACAATAAGTCAAGTGGTGCTGCCAAACACATTGACATAAAGTATTATGTTGTGAAAGATAAAGTTCGGGATCAAATTATAAGTCTTGAGCATATAAGTACCGCAAAGTTGTTAGCGGATCCGCTTACTAAAGGCTTACCACCCAATGTGTTCAGAGAACATATAGCCGGCATGGGTTTAAGGGAAAGCCTATGATTCCTGGACTAAAAGATGGCCCAAAAGATTAAAGTAACTATTTCAGAACAAAGAGGTGTATTGTAGCTGTTGAATCTATCGGCGATTGACCGTGACGATGAGACATGTTCTATGCACTAATCTGTGATGGAATGAGTAAAGTCAAAAGTAATTAAAGATAAAGTATAGATTGAGATCAAGGGGGAGAATGTTAGTTTGATCTCTCCACGATTAGCCCAACGGCTAATCGTGAACTTGATCCGCATACGATCGGGCGCCATTATCTCTTGGCTAATGGGCCCCCGTCGCGCTGCGCTATAAATAGAGGGTGGGTGCCGGCGGCTCTGATAACGAGGTTGACCGAGCCGCAAACACCACCGATATTCCAAAACCGATCTAAGGGAAGCGCAGTCCGCGGTGGGAAGCTTCATCGCGATCGGCGCCGCCGCCGTCTTCCTCTTCACGCGGATCGGAGACTTCACCGCCGCCGCCGTATCTCTCTTTCCTCCTTCCTCTTTCAGATCCGAGCAAAACCGCCGACAGTAGTATCATGCATATGGGGAGATTACCATGGCCACATCTCCAACACAAACGTTTTCTTAAACAGCCGTGATGGCAAAATAAATGCTCCTCCGATTGAGTTCTAAATACTCAGGCAAAAAACCATCCAAAAGCATGTCCACATATTGTAGCACTAATAAACAGTGTAGGAAATATTTTCGATCCAGTGCGAACTACAGATTGGAAGAACATCATGAATAGCGTACAATTGTGTAATGGACATAAATTTCCATTGTCAATGCAGGTTTACAGCTGTGCATCCATCAAATTTTGAACAAGTCAATCAGAGCAAGATCATTATATAGTAAGTTAGTGAGAAATGAATCAAAACGAAAAATAAAAGTATAAACCAGTTCAAACCTGTTTGCTTGCTGGACTGAGGCCCCAGGAAAGACGAACTGACTGGTTCCCAACTGTTGATCCATTCAACTCTTGTAGTGCTTCTTCCGTATCAGCCCTACAACACAAGACATTAAGTTTCACACAATCTCAAATCTTGCAGCAAGTAAACCAATAAATAATTAAGTATCCAACAATTTCTTATAAGGGTGGATAGGATTAGGATAAAAATATCTTAGATATACCTGCTAACAAACTGAACAAAGCCACATTGTTTCCCAACAGGAATTTTGACAGAAGCAACATCGCCATACTTTGCAAATGCTTTCCTTAGTTCATCTTCACTAACATTGGGATCAAGTTCGCCAACATATACCTACAACAATAACAGATAATAAGATATTGTGTTTTTTAAGTAAAACAATCATGATTGCAAGTTAACAAAAGCCACTGAACTGAGAAACAAGTAGCACATACTGTCCTGTTAGTTGAGTCACTATCTGATTGCCTTGGTGGAGAGGAGCCAGAATCACCTAAAGGACAATAATCGTAGAGATTAAAAAAAATGTCAGATGTGAAAGTAATGGTCAAACCTAGAATGCTTTTGCATAAGAAAACTGTAGGATCGCATGGTACAATCAGAGAGGGGTGAATGATTGCCTCTGCTTTTACCACTTGAAATCAAAATCCAACACAGAGAAACAAAAGAGAAGCAATTTGGATTACCGACCGTAGCTGCTTACTCGTATACGACCACTTGTTAGCCTCTGTCACCCGACCGCTCGGTACAACCATTCGTTACGACCGCTCGTCCCGAACGCCTGCTCCAACCGCTCGCTCGCTTACGACCGCTCGTCCCGAACGCCTGCTCCGACCGCTCGCTCGCTTACGACCGCTCACTTATGACCGCTTGCTTACGAGTGCTCGGATCGACCGCCCACTTGTTCTGATCGTTCGGCATGATCTCAGATCGACTACCTGCTCACTCCGATCGCTCGGCACAATCTCAGATCGATTGTCTGCTTGTTTCGATCGCTCGGCACGACAACGACGCACGTAGTCGTAACCTCCTTCCGCCTGAAGTCCCTAGCCGTTCGACTCTTCTCGGTTTTATCCCAATGCTTTATCTCACGAACTAAGGATATTTGTATTGCATGTCTTGTCTTCCCCGAGCAGGGATGGGGGGTCTCCTCAGGCCTGGACGACCCGGACCAGTACTTTTTAGACTGGCCTGGGCAAGCGGTGCGTAGCGCCGAAGTCCCCCTTCTATTCGAGCGGAAGGTCGTCCTTTGGTGACCCATGTTCAATTGGCCCCTCGGTGTCTGTCATGGTGGCTTATTCTACGACGGAGAAGATAGTTGTTCCAACTAGTAATGTCTTTTCCATTCATTTTATAGCACAATTGCGGTGTCACGGCGCCATTCATAACATATGGTAGCTTTGCCAGGGACAAGACCACACAAGCAGCTTTGCATAGTGACAAGATCACATGAGCCAGCTTTCCACAGTGACAAGACTACACACGTCAGCTTTGAGCAGCGACAAGACTACATACGCCAACTTTCACTAGCGACAAGACTACACACGCTAACTTATGTACTAAGAAGACTGCACGCGCCAGCTTTGCTCAGCAACAAAACCACACGGGCCAGCTCTCCACAGCGATAAGATTACACACGCCAGCTTTGAGTAACGATAAGACTACACACGTCAGCTTTTACCATCGACAAGACTACACACGCCAGCTTTCACCAATGACAAGACTACACATGCCAGCTTTAAGCACTGAGAAGTCCGCACGCGCCAGCTTTGCTCAGCGACATGACCGCACGGACCAACTTTGCTCAGTGACATGACATGACAGCCCAGCTTTTCGCAGTGACATGACAGGACGGGCCAGATTTGAGCAGTGGGAAGACTGTACGCGCCAGCTTTGCGCTGCGACATGACTGCACGTGCCAGCTTTCCACACTTGGTAGCTTTGCGCAGTGACGGTACCACACAGGCACCTTCATATATCAACAAGGCAACAAGGGGCTCTATAAAAGGAGGCCGAAGAGATTTCTCAGAGAACACTGCACAAACAAACCCCACACTACACCGGTGCTTTCTTCACCACACCGGGATGGACAAAAGACAGAAGAAGCAATGTGAGAAGATGATGAAGCAATGGGAGGAGACCCACGACCTAGCATGGTCAGCTGCCGCCCGCAACGAGAAAGTAAGGGCTGCTGCAGCCTGAGCAGAACAAGCCCAGCATGCTACGAGGTCAGCTCCCCGCAATGACGTGCCCCGTAGCAATAACCCCATCCCAAACGTTCCTACCGAGCGTTCGCCGTAACACCCACCAGAGGGGGAGACGCCTCCCTTTGTTGGTGGTGGGACCCGTGCAAGTTCTTCAAGTCTAAGCACCGCCTCAGCCTAGGTATGCGTTACTGGGGTTGCGCAAACTACTCCAGTGACTACCCCGACCACCGTCTAGACATCGCTACCTATCGACAGCCGGTAATGACCAGGTGCACCGTTTCCCCCTACCTTTTCTCATTCAGAGTATGCACTAACAAGCTCTCCCCTATATTCAAAGTCCTCAGAACCCCAGAGGACCAATGGGCCCTTGACTTCGTGGAGTGGAATGTCGCAAGGTCCTCCGAGATTCGGGAGGAGTGCCACAAGAACGAGCAAACCCTGCATATACAACGCGAGACAAAAGCTCATCTCGAGGCATGCACGCGTAGGGAGCAGGAGGCTCGCGAGAGGTAGCACGAGAAAAAGAGGGAAATGACGACCAAGGCAAAAGAAGCCGCTTAGGAGTTCAACGCCGAGCTGGCAAGGAAGGGAAAATGGCACCGGTCCACACAGTAGGTCGTATGAACAGTTGGGTAGGTTAGTCGCACATGATGCTCTATGTTATGCATGTAATAAAAAAAGTACGTGACATATTACTCCCAACTGTATTATGAAGTTTATTTAAATTCAGATAAATTTATTTTCTCGTCTTTTCGCATTCAATTATTCACATAACAAGTCATCCAACAATATTAACATACCAGTTTTCCTCCGTGTACGAATTCCCGATAACATCACAATATCACTTACTATCGTACTTATCGATCGTTCTAAGTTCAATCGTTCTTAAAAAATGTTTCACAAATTTTTTTACGCTCCAACAACATACAGCGACCATAAACTTTTATTACAAATCCAGCAAATTATTTTCCAGTTATAATCTACAATATTCACGGGATGGTAGTTTGCAGTCGCCCTATGGGTGAGCGACTCCACATGCAGTCGCCCTATGGGTGGGCGACTCCACATGCAGTTGCTCTGTGGCTAGGCGCTGGAACCTATCATGCAACAGCTTGGAGACAGCGTTGCTATCGCTTGTCCATTGGGCGATAAGCTCTGGTCGCCTTACGGTTAGGCAGCTGGAGTCTATTCCTGTAAAAAAATATTGTCGTATATATATTTCTGTCATTTCGAATAAAAAATAAATTATTCGTACAAAACAAATTCATCAAACCAATCCATTTATTTCATCATAGTCCCAGAGGGGCGCAAATCCACCAAAAGTTGCAACACAGCATGGCTGTTGGCCCTGATAAGCCCACGTACGGACGCGCATCAGGCGGCGTTAACGAAGGCGACCATCCTGTCGAGCATCTCCTTGGCCTTGTCGCAATCGGGCTTGAAGAGGTAGAAGACGTGCCCCTCCCCCTCCGTCTCCAGAAGCTCCACCCCCTCCTCGCCGGCCCTCGCCGCGGCCACCGCCTCCGCGTACGCGCGGCCGCGCCACCTCAGGAAGTCGCCCTCCGCCGCGCACACCATCACCCGCTCGCACGCCAGCGTCTCCAGCCCCGGCGCGCCGGGCGCCATGGGGTTTATCCGCGGGTCGTCCATGCCGCTGGTGCCGGGGCACGCGAACAGCCACAGTCGCGCGCCCATGGCGCGGCCCACCGGGTCGCGCGTCTCCTCGCCCACCGCCTCGGAGCCCCAGAACCAGGGGTGGATCAGCACGGCGCCCTTGAGCCGCGGGACGCCTGGCTGGATGGCGAGGTGGTGGCAGATGTTACCGCCGGCGCTATCCCCGGCCACGAACACGCGGCCCAGGTCGCCGTGCGCGGCGACCCAGGGGTCGGCGGCCGAGAGCACCCACCTGAGGGCGGCGAGGCAGTCGTCGTAGGCGGCCGGGAGCAGGTGCTCCGGGGCGAGGCGGTACTCGACGGAGACGCAGACGGCGGGGCAGGCGGCGGCGAGGTTGTTGAGGAAGCGGTGGTAGTTGGGGGACGCGGCGGACTCGGCCACGAAGCCGCCGCCGTGGATGTACACGATGACGGGGAGCTTGGCGTCGGCGGCCGGGGGCAGGTAGAGGCGGGCGGAGTAGGCGCCGAGGTGGACGTCCTGGAGTCGACGCCGGTGGCGGCGTCGAGGCCGGGCGAGACGGGCGGGGCCACGAGGGGGCGCTCGACGCGGCCGCTCTTGTAGACGCGGAGGAGCGGGCCGAACTCGTGGACCACCTCGTCGTCGACCTCGGAGGCGGCGGGGGCGGTGGTGTTCGACGCCATGCTGCCACACAACTGTTCGGGGTGCTGAGGCGAGGTGTCGAGCGCTGCCGTGCTGCCGTCCACTCTTTTATTTAAGGATGCCGTCCACCCGTCTTAGATGTGCTGATGAGTAGCAGCTAGCGAGGTGGCAGTGTGGCACGTTTCCTTGGGGTCTCCGTCTGGCGTCAGCTGCGTGCGACTCGCGTGCCGGTGCAGTGGCGTGGAGTGAATGCGTGATGGCGTGTGGTTGGGGTGAGTTACGTACTTGAGCCCTTCTGCCGCTTCTAGATTGCCGGCCTGACTCTTGGGGCCTTCTGATGGAGCTCAGACGCATGCAGCGTCACGTTACGGGCACTTGGACCATGCGTCCGGCGGTCACGCTGGGGAGATTTTTTAGAGGGGCAGGCAAAAATTCATAGCCATTGAATCTTTAATCTAATTATTATAAATTTAGATATTAATTAGAAAGAAAATATCCGAATAATATTTATCAACACCTTATTAATAAAGAAGAAGAAGGATTACAAATGAAAGTTTGTTTAAGAACAGGAGACCAACATAAGAAGATGAAAAAAGTCGGTTAAAACATAGGTATGTCTAGATACCATTCAGATATTTTCTTTCTAATAATTATTTAAATTTGGGATCGTTGGATTAGAGATCCAACGTCCCTTTTTTGGAGGGATACTTTTTTAGGAGGATTCGTGGCCGTTGGATCGTCACAAATCTGGATGATAGTTACAAAGAAAATATCCGAGTGGTGTTTATTAACACCCTTAAAATATTATAGGGATTTGCTTTTATCTTAGTGATCAAGGATATGGGTGTAGTTGTTGTTGAACGGAAAATTCGAGTGTTCTGTTCTTTTCAGATTTTCCATATAACCAGCGTTACTAGCGTCACCAACGTTTTCTGTGACACTCAGTGTGTGAGGATAACAGACTCCTATTAGTGTCGAACCGAATATAAATGTTGCTGGGTTGATCGAATCAGATGTGGTCCACTGTCCGATGGAGGTTCCAATTCTTGCCATGTAACGACACTCGGCTAAGATGTAAATGGCTGACTCTGTTATATGTCTACATAAAGGGCATGTTAATTGATTTGGCCACTCTCTCAATGCCACGTCAGCGTGCCAAATATCTTCACCGTCTCTAAGAGGAAGAACTGCACCTTACAAACTCACACTAATGGAGAGCAAATGACTACAAGATCTGAATTGATCGGCCAGAATAACAGCACAGTATATACAAGAGCTTGTCACTCTTTAGGGCCTTATCTCCGTCACAAGCCTTTAGGAGGGACCAGAAGATACAACCGTATAGAAGCTAACTTCGAATGAAATTTACGGTCAGTATGCAAAGCGCAATTTTTTTGGAGCAACAAACACCACCTTGCGTTAGTAGTTGCTTGGCTCGTGACTGCTCGGTGCATTTATTTACACAGTAAATACTGCATGATATATATAGCTGTCACTAACTGGTACACAACCTGTACCTGATGAACTTTCAACCAGCCAAATCGTGTCGTACGTCCGTCCATTATGCAGTCGACAGATCTGGGATAAAACACAGGCTCAAAATTGATAGCTATCCTTTCTACCAGAGGCGAGCCCTAGCCTTGCAATAACCGAACAGCCGAACACGTCAATTACCAAACAACACGTTTGTCGCCTTGCAATAACCGAACAGCCGGACATACCAAACAATGCGTTTGTCAACCAGCCGAATCAACAACAACAGACACGGCACGGGTACGTGAAATTATGTGCTTGCCGGGAGGAGTTTGGCCGGATCCAACAACGGGCACCCAACATTCATTGCCTTTGTATTTTCTTTGTTGAGGAACCATCGTCTCTAAAAGAGATGATCAAATACAGATAGATAATATAAATAATAGATCGGTTTTGCTATTGTCAAGGTGACTGAAATTTTTTTATCTCTCAGTCACTTGAAGTTGCACTCTTAATCAACTAAAATTGCAGCCCCCCTCTAAAAAGACAGCCCCCTCCAAAAGTTGCACTCTCAGAACAACTGCAATTTTAGTTGATTGAGAGTGCAACTTCAAGTGACTGAGAGACAAAAAAATTTCAATCGCCTTGGCAATAGTCACTCCCATAATAGATTGATCATATAAAAAGATAGAAGGAAAACTCTTGTCTTTCTTTAATACTTTCTCTTCATAATATAACTTTACAATGATTGAGACCCCCTATTTATATAATAAGTGGAGGGATGCCCACTAATGGACTAGGCTTATAGGCCTAGACCTAAATTTCCCAATACTCTCTCTTGGGCATTCATCCGACACATTCAGGCCTCATCAAAACTCCATAAACCCGGTGAAAAAATTAGAGAAAGATTAATTGCAAGATTTTCACATGACTTAATATGCAATACCTTAATCAAGATTAATTGCAAGATTCTTTGGACACTCGATCTTCGTAATCAAGTTTTAATAGGAAGCTTAATTGCAAGATTTTCACATGACTTAATATGCAATACCTTAATTTCGTCCACCTTTTGTAATTCATGAGTATAGAAAAACTTAAGATTGATATACTTTGTGAGATGACTCTTCACACATCTAATCTCAGAACTGAAATTTGCCAATTATTCAATCATACTTCGTAGTGATAATACAATATTCTTACTTTTAAATCCTCTATTACTCATTAAATCCACAAATAGCATTTGTATGAAGATCATCTAATAATCTAATCCTTTCCACCATTGATTTATAATCATAATTAACTCATCCAGCAATTAACTATGCTCTCCACCAATTTACTTCTATATTAATTCACCATTGTAAATGTCCGTCAAGAATAGTATCATTCATCAAGGTTATAATCCAATAAATATTATCACTTCTCCTATTTCTCCAAAATTTGATCAATCAATCTATCTAGTCAACCCCATTAAATAAATTCCACTAATCGATCCATCCAAATTTCTCGCTACTAATTATTCCTAATAATCAACATGAATTCATCAATACCCTTGTTTCTTTATCACTCTTATACAAATCTCTTATGGGTTTATCTACCTTCACCACTTATGACTTCATGGATATAAACTAATCTACTTTTTACAATCAGGTATTGGTATTTAATTTCTCTATGGGTTGGAATATGATAGGTAAGGGAAGAACAAGAGTAAAAATAGAAAGATATGGGTAAGAATCAAGATGAAACATAGCATGAGTAAAAAGCTTTCAATATAATCTTTATTTGAAACTATAAATAGTTTTACACAAATCGCTCATATAACAACCTAACAGGTTGATAGTGCAATTTGGCTATTATAGCAGTACAATCAAAAGGACTTCATCTACTCAGATGGTTTTACCCGTAGTACCAATGAAATCAAATGGGTATTATTAGCTAACTATTTGAGCAATGACCTTGTAATTTTTCAAAAGGAAAAGTTTCTGGTCAAGGTACTCATACTATTCTTCTTAACACCATCCTTAGCATTACTTCTACTAAAGTTAGCTTTCATTCAATTTGGTTAATACCTACAACAGGAAGTTAGCCTAGGTGGCTACACGAGTTTTAAAGATTTTTAGAAAATAAAAAGGAATGTTTTTTATACATGTCTAAGAGGAATGAGATAGAAATAGGAAAAATAAGATAGCAACAATACACATGTTTTTTGCAATTCTTTTATATGAGAAATTAGTATTGTAAAACTCGTATTCTTATTGAAACTTTATCGAAACCAAATCTATACTTAGGGTTACAACCAACGATCAAGTCTGTTCCGATATCATTCTACAATGACCCCATTTTTAAGTGTAGGGTCATGATGTTTTTCGCAGCACCAAGCAGTACGTCCGGGCGGGTCAGGCTTGCCCGCATCCCCATCTAGCGCAGCACCATCTACCTCATGGATCTCGACTTCCTCGCCTGGAGCAAGCTGCTTGGCTTGTCCTCATTCTCCTTGCCCTCCTCCTGAACAGTCCTCATGTCAAAAACTCAAGCGGGAAGTCAATCCTAAGGGAAGCTTGCAAGGACCTCATTTTTAAGAGTAGGACCGTGATGTTTTTCGTAACAGTACATGAGTTCATTTACATATAGAAAAAATATCATATCTGTTCACGAGCATTTAAAAATGATTAGTCTAATTAAAAGTCTGATTAAAATATAACCTAATTGCCAAATTATAATAGCTTTACGGACGTCCAAGCCCAAGACTTAACTTACATTTAGAATAATGAAAGAAATCCCACAAAAACGCTTGAGATCGGTTGTAACCCTAACATGATATCTGATGTAGCCTTCCTTATTTTTGTGTCAATGTTACTTATTTTCATCAGAACAGACACCAGAAGAATGAAGGATACTTTAGATATCGTGTTAGAGTTACGATCGCACTCAAGTGTTCCTATGTGATTTTTTTGATTTTTCTGAATGTAATTTCAGTTTTAGGCTTGGACGCCCATAAAACTATTGTAATTTGGGTGATATTTTAATCAAAATAATCTAGCGCAGCCCATCTACCTCATGGATCTCGACTTCCGGGCAGTACGTCCGGGCAGTACGTCCGGGCGGGGCAGGTTCTGCAACTGAGACAAGGGAAGGCACAAGGGACAACAGGTTCTCCACAGGAGCACCTCACTGGAGAGGCGCTTGTTGTGCCCTTGGGGGATGGCGTGCAAACGACTGGAATAATCTGAGCCTGATCGACGAGGAGAATGCCAGTAGTGATGTCTATTGCTCTTTTGGTTTATAGCCGGATGTGTCTCTTCTTGCCTTAGGTCCCTTGTTTTTCCCATTTGTTGTCGTCAGTTTCTCCAGGAGATATGCCTCCTTGCAGAGGTTGCTTTTCCTTTTTTGCTTTTGAAAATTGTTAACTAGTATTCGAGTATTTTTTAGATTAAGGATTATGATTATGCTCCACCTTCTCTGGCTTCGGCGAGTTAAGATTATGATTCGGATTAGATTCACTAGAGCCCTCCGAATTTAGAGTGAGGCTGGAGGCGATGGTAGACCGACGGTGGGAGGTGGAAGGCGTATGAGCAGCCGACAGGTGGAAGACGTGGAGTCGAGTTAGGTTGGATAGGGATGTGCAGCGGCAGAAGAGATGGCCGGCGGTGCCCTTGACGTCGGCAGCCACATCGGGAGATGGAAGCGGTGGCGGGTAGGGCTTGCCGGACGGGCCGTGGCGGCACCGGGGACAGTGACGGTGTGGCGGAGGGAGGGCAGCACATCAATGGGGGTGAAGGTGCGGGGTCAGGGAGATGATGCAAGTGGCTTAGGAGGGAATTGTGAAGGAAATGGACGCCGGTGGGGTTCGCTGGCGTTAGAGGTGACGCCGGCTAGGCGATGGGGGAGGCAACGAATAGGGTGCCGGGGGTGGGGGTGGCAGAGTAGATAGGGTAAGGTTTGGGGTGAAGTGAATATTGTAAATATTGCGGTATAAGCATATTTTCTATTTTAATTCCAATAATAATTATGATAATAGTAATCACCCAAGCATGGCATAAGAATGACTTAAACAGCATATTGACATATGCATCAATCAAATCATTGCAGAATGAGTGAAAACTCAACATGAACATCATATATGAATTCAACATTAGCATGACATTCATAACATTAATGTATTTGCATGCTACTCTAATTGAAAGATTAACATATATGATCAGTACATGAAGAAATACAGATTTATAGCAAGCTGCCATCAAGTATAGTCTAGCACTAAAGACTAAAAACAGCATAATACCAACAGATTTTTGTGGTTTGAGTGCTCTCAGAACAGAGTCGCACAAGTTAAAATAACTTGGCCTTCTCATGTCAATGTTGAATATCTTTAACAAAGATCTAAAAGCTAATAATTAAGACTTGAGCTCTATTTTATTTTCTCACTGTCACAATTCATACGTTCAGAGAACAACAGATCTAGACTTTCTGAATCAAAGATTCCAGTTAAAGAATACAGTATTAGTATCAATGCAATAGATCAAAGCAGCAGTCTCAAATAGACAAGCATAATAAGATTAGATACTTCTAAACCGAAAAGACCATCTATAGCACATATATCAATATTTACTACTACTGTCAACCTTGATTAGAAGAAAGTATAAACTACAGTCCAGACAGTGAAAGCAATATTATAGAGCTCAATCCCAATTCAATTAGTTAGATCAATCTCAATATTCAACTATTTCATCACAGAGCATACAGTAAACAGGAACATCTTTGCAATCTTCAACTAGTGATGCTCACAGACAGGTGAAATAGATCACAAATTGCAAAGAGCCAATTAATTGATATACTCACAGTAGAAGTGATATTCTAAATCACCTGAAGAAACCGAATGAAGATCACAATTAAAATGGCAAGGCATGAATAACTCGCTGTCCCAGAAAATCTATCAACCCGCTATTGCAAGCAAGTAGATGATTCACGGAGATACAATGCCTCACTTCTTCTTTTAGCCGAACATCAAAGAAGAAGCCGAGGTTCGGGTATGCCGTGCAAGACCACAGACTGCTCTAGCCGAGAGCAATCACACACAGCAGGGAGATGCGCCGTCGCCTTGTTCTTCCTCGGTTAGACCCCTCAAGATCCCGGGATACACAAACCCAGATTAGGGTTCACACACGGGACCGACGCAGGGCCTCAATCAGAGATGGCTCGAGAGCCGATTCTCCACCACACCAAAGAACAAAGAGAAGCTTCAAACACGAGAGGCAACTGGGGATCAAGAAGAGATGTGCCTACCGTCGGAGCTGCCGGGCCTTAAATAGAGAGGGCGAGGGTTAGTTGCGGGGTGGCGTGAGCGGCCGGCTCCGAGGAACCCGGGCCAACCCACGCCTCCGCCGCAGCCCCTCCGCTCGCCACCTCTCCAAGCGCCGCCGAAATCGCCGGATCTGGGCGAAGAACGAAACGGCCGCGCGAGACTCGCTCGGGTAGCGCAAGAGACGCACACGGGGAGGAGTCTCCTCCTCTTTTCCTCAGCGCGCGGCTCACCGACAGGTGGGCCCCGCCTTTCTCATATGGGAAATTCCTAAATTGCCCTCAGTGGCTAACAGTGAAAGGTGGGATTTTATATAATTGAGGGGATCTGATTACTCTTAAGTAAAATATCACTGAGTTTTGACCAGGCAACTTTTTTTAAGGTCGCTGCTGCCAGGTCTCGTTGGTCGCACTCGCACCTGGTGTCTTGTTATGCTTGGTCCTTTTGTTCTGATGTACGTCTAGTTCTTCGTTGTCGTCTCGCAAAATCTGCTTTTGGAATGTGCGTGGTCTGGGAGACCAAAGTAAACGCACTTCTGTTCGTTCGGCTCTTCCAGCTACTTCCCCTGATATCATTCGTCTTCAAGAATCTATGCCTGATGCCTGCTCTATTTTCAAGGCGCGCAGTTTCCTCCCTTCTAGTTCCCTTTGAGTTCGCTCGCCACCAACTCTGCAGGTGGGATCCTTACGGCCTGGTTGACAGGAAATACAAATGTTTATGGCCCATGTGCTGCTGACAGAAAAGAACAATTATTCTTAGAACTGAAAGAAGTTCAAGATCAGATGAATCCCCCATGGTTGGTGGTGGGGGATTTCCACGAGAAAAGGGTGATTTCAGATAGAAGTTCAGAGCGAGCATCGTGGTGTACTGGTGTGCCTCGAGAAGATTTCACGAGCTGGTTGATGAGGTTCAAGAGATACCTTCGACAGATCGACGGTACACTTGGTCGAACATGCAACAACAGCCGATCTTGACGAGAATTGACAGATCTTTCATTAATAAAGATTGGGGGCGCCGCCTGCCTAACACCTTACTGTAGTGCCCAGCTCAAGGAATTTCCGGTTTGATAACAAATGGCTACTAATGGACAACTTCCTGACAGTAGTAGAGAGACATTGGATTACTGCAGAAAATGGTGGTAACATAGCTGAGAGCCTGGTGAAAAATCTCAAACGTTAGAGGGCAGAATTTAAAAGGTGGCAATGGCATAAAAGAACAGTACCTGACAAACAACTCTGCAAGAACTGTAGATGTGTTATTATGATCCTGGGCAGTTTGGAGGAAGTTAGGGACCTGTCCAGAGAAGAGCTTCGCCTGCGAAACCTGGTTCATGAGCAGCTTCTGCAGGACCAAAAAAGGGGGCGAACGGTGCATTCTAAAATTTTTCTCCAAGTATCCCTCATCCTATTCATTGATAGCTACTAAGAATTGAATCCATAGCAAAAATCTTAAGTTAAATCGACCAAGAAATCATCCTTAAGAAAAAACCAAAGCCTAGAGGTCTAACCTCCAACCAGAAAGCAGTCTGACCTCTCTTCGAACGGTCAGACCGTCGTAAACAGTAAAATTAGACAAGTGAGCGGTGATTTCAGCATGGTTGCAAAACTTTAAACTCACATAACTTTTGATCGAATGATTCAAAAGTCATAACACTTTGTACACATCTTGTTTAAGGTCTTAGGAAGCTATTCCATCTATGGATCACAAAAACCCACATCACAGTTCAGACCTTTTGAGATTTAAACAAGATTGTACAAAAAACGAGCAAAAACAAAAATCAAAAATCAAGATTTGATTGTGGACAGAGGATAGTCAAGATGGTTTTGGCTATGCTCTCACATATCACAGGAAGTAAGAACACCAAAAAATCACTCCAAAAACTCTCAGATCAAGAAATCACTTGGAAGATCAAAAACATGCAAAAACCGAATTTCTTGATGAACTTGCTACCAAAGTGACTAGATAGGTGGAGAATGATTCCCAGAGGTTATCTCCATTTCTTATACGTCCTTGGCACAGTAAAATCAAGAAGGGGCTAAGAGGAGAGGAAAAATCAACAAAATCAATCAAAACAAGAGATAGTCATGAAGGAAATCAAAGATTGATTCTATTGTTGCTTGAGAAGAAAAGTTTTACAACCACTCCACCTTGAAGAGCAGAGCACACCAAACACTCAACTCTCAAACCCTAACTATAACTAGAGAGCTTAAGAAAGCAAGATTGAATGGATAACCATAAGTTTTCATCCCAACCCCTTAAATAGATAGGCTAGTCAGCCACATCTAACACTTACAGGATACTATCCATTTAGCACAATGAGAAAAATCCGATAACCCCACACACACGGATTTTACTCACACATGTTCACTTATGCACGCTTTTCAAAGCACATAAACCCGAATCTGCTAGGTCCTTAGCCTTGATCCATCTTGATCAAACCAGTTTCTCCATGACCTAAACCGCCTTACCAAGTGTTGCTCACGCGCCGTAGTTTTCTTCCAAAGTTGTTTTTGGTATTTTTGTCAAACTACCAAGATACCCTTTCTAGATCCGATCATCTCCTTCCATTGCAAACAATCTTCATGCTTGCCACATGTAGGTGCGCCATTGGTTTGCCACATGTTGACAAGTCTCTCCTATTCCGATTTCATCGGATCGCGTCTCATTTGCACCGACCAAGCCACATGGTGCAATCCCACCGTTCAAATTTTCCTTCAATATTCTTGTCTTTTCTATGCCATGCTTGTACTCACCCGATATTCTCGATCGTTCTGGGCCTCAACTCCTCTATGAGCATAACCCCAATTCTCGTCGCTGATCACGGTTGACTCCAAGTGATCTTATACATCTAAAAACAAAAAAAACCATTTTTAAGCATAAGTTTTTTATAATTTAACCTATGTTAACAGTAATATAACTCATTCAATATATATACTAAGACCTTGGTCAACCTATTCCGTAACTCAAGAACGAAAAAACTGGCTGAAAATCTACTCTTTGGCCGGTCTGATCGGGTGCTAATTCCGATTAGACCACTGTACCACCCGGTCCAACTGATATTGGCATGCGGTTGAATCACCGCAACATCTCATGCATGCATGCATTAACTTAATCTCTGCCGTCACTGGTCTCATGCAACATGCATGGCAAATCAGTGTATGATTAATTAATACATGCATGGCAGAGAAATTTAGCAATCCGAAACCAACCCAACAGGAACTGCCTCATTAATGCACATGCATATATTGCACAACAAGGACATCATGTCAACAGCAAGGCTACAGTAGTAGCTCAACAATTTGTATGCAAGGTCAAACACCAGCACATGCAATTTCAAATTTTCAACTCCGTAGATTGACAATGATTCATCATAATAATATTTAGAATCTTTTTACATAGTCCGTCAATCTTCTTCTTAATGATTCATTGGCAATCTCAAAGAAAAATGCAAATAAGAGTTGTATTTAGAAAAGGGAGTGAAAATTTGCAAATAAAACTCCAGATGATCAAAAGAAGAATGCAAAGAGCTGAAGATGATTATTTGAGGCAAAAGTGCATTAAGCCTACCGAAAATGGCAGGAATTCCACCAAATCTTCAAATCCACAAAATGGTCAGGAACCTCACTCTAAGTCCATATGAAAGAACAATTATTCTATTTGATGTTGATTATGGTGAGAAGAGATGAAAAGATCAAGAAAAATACATCAAAACATTAAAGCTCTAAATTAGCGAGGTTTTGCACAAAAACTCTAAATCATGCCCTAGATATACATTTTGTCGATCTTCTCCCCTTTGATAATGGAATCATCAAGATACATGAAAAAAGATAAAGCATTGATGAAATAAAATGACTGCATTTTATTATTTTTAGCATTAGGAGCTATTAAATTTATCCAAAATGACTCTACAAATATTACACCAAACCATATTCAGTGAAGTGGCTATTCTACATCATGGCAAACAGCATATAGCAAAACTAAAGCCAAATAAGCAATAATCTGAAATTAAATGGATTTTTAACATGTTAAATTGCTTAAGATCATAGTTTAGTTAAAGATATCCAAAAATGAGTCAAGCCATATCAATAACCTAAATGAAACCAAGAAACTACAACTGAGTCAATTTAGAGTGTTACAAGTTAAATGTTGAATTATTTTATTCAAGCACTTGGAATTAAGCATATTTAGCACATTTAGCACTTGCTAAAATTTATTTTTGGTTTTATCTTAGCAAAGCAAGTCGTGGATTAGGAGCCATTCGCAACTGCCTCCTAAATTTCAACCATTTTTGTTATAATTTTGTTTTCTTAGCAATGTGCAAGATCTCAAGCTATGCTACTACCATCCCAAGCAATAATCTTAAGAGAGTGGTCTAGTCGTCCAAAATTGCTCCTGAGTTCATGCCTAATGTAATAGCAAACCGTCTAATGAGAAAGAATTGGTGAGATTAGTTTTTCACACAAAAGAGATCATTTTTGTATTTTCTTTACTTAGTTCAAAAACAAAGAGCTAATACTAACTCATGCTTCAATAAAAAAAAAACTAGTATAGCTCAATCTAAAATTCAATTTAGGTTCAATGCTCAACTTAGCCTATTTGATATAGCATGACTCATGAGAAGATCACTAGAGCAAAACTAGTCACAAGATCCAACAAGACATGATTTAGTTCAAGTTTTTCATATTTAATAAATCTAGCATGGTAAAAGCTAAGCTATACATAGAAATACATGATAAATCTAGCAGTCTAGTATAAGAGATGGCAACATGTAAAGCAAGATATCATGTCACACAAGGATGATAGTCAAAGCTCCATGTATTTATATTACAATGCAAATTGTTGAACTTAAAATGCAATATGATACAATAAATGCAAAAGAGTCAAGCTCCCTCTCAGAACAGACCAAAAGGAATAATAACCCCTAACTCTCCCTACAAAGAAGTAAAACGAGAAGAATTAAGAACCTTAGTGAAAATATCCGCAATCTGCAGCTCAAACTCGACAAAGTGAAGTACAACATCACCCTTCTCTACATGGTATCTAAGAAAATAATATACAATATCAATATGCTTAGTTCTAGAGTGTTGCACTAGGTTTTTAATAATGTTTATGGCGCTAGTGTTGTCGCAGAAGAGAAAAACAATATCTAAGACTAATACATAGTCTCGCAGAGTAGATAAGATCAAGAGAACATGAGAACAGCTACTAACAGCAGCTATATGCTCTGTCTCGGTAGTGGACTGTGCAACAGATGACTGCTTCCTGGATGACCAAGAGATAAGAGATTGCCTAAGAAGTGACAAGTGTCAGAAGTACTTTTCCTATCTACTCCACACCCCGAAAAATCAGCATCAGAAAAAACCCGAATGGAGAGTGCAGAATCAGAAAAATATCATAGTCCAAAATCAAGAGTGCTCTGAAGGTACCTAAAGATGCGACGCACTACTTGACAATGAGAGGCACAAGGGAAAGCCTGAAATCGAGCACATAGACACACAACAAACTATATATCTGGCCTCGACGATGTAAGGTAGAGGAGAGAGCGGATCATGCTGCGATAATTCTTCTGGTCCACGGGCTCTCCATCCTCATCAGGATCCAGCATGGTAGAAGTTCCAATGAGAGTAGACATTGATTTACTGCTTCCTATGTCAAAGCACCGAAGGAGCTCATTTGTGTACTTACTTTAATGAATGAAGGTCCCCTCTTTCAATTGCTTGACTTGAAGACCAAGGAAGAAGGTTACCTCGCCCATCATATTCATCTCGAATTCCTTATTCATAGTCTGAAAATGGATATATGGATACCAAAGCATAAGAAGAATCACCGAATATGATGTCATCCACATAAATCTGAACAAGTAAGAAATCACTACAATGCTTGAGAGTGAACAAAATTTTATCTACCATTCTCATTTTGAAATCATTCTTAAGCAAGAAACTCTTAAGCCAATCATACCAGGCTCTAGGGGCTTCCTTCAATCCATACAAGGCTTTGGAGAGCTTACAGACATGGTTTAGGAATTTAAAATTTTTAAAGCCAGGTGATTGTTTGACATAAACCTCTTCTTCTATGAAATCATTAAGAAATGTACTCTTGACATCCATTTTAAAAAGCTTAAAGCCCTCAGACGCTGTGAATGCTAGCAATATGTGAATGACTTCTAATCTTGCTATAGCTGCAAAGGTCCCTTCAAAGTCTAAGCCATCTACCTAGGAATAACCTTGAGCTACAAGTCTAACCTTGTTGCGAACTACCAACCTATCCTCGCTTTGCTTACTCTTGAAAACCCATTTTGTTCCAATTACATTATGATTAGGTGGAGATTCAACTAAGGTTCAGATTTAGTTTCTTTCAAAATTCTCAAGCTCTTCATGCATGACATTAACCCAAAAGAAATCAGATAAAGCATGGGTGACATCTCGGGGTTCAAAAGACACATCAAAAGTAGAATGTGCATGAGAATATGGAGAGATAAACCTGGAGCGAATAACTCGCTCATAGAAATCCCCAATCATCTGCTCTGTAGGGTTTTATCACTGAATATGATGAGGATGTCTTGGTGCAGACGTGGCCTCTACCTCATGGGCTATAGAGGTAGGAGTAGAACCACTTGAAGCTGAAGAAGTAGAAGCAGACTCTTCAACCAACTCAGGAGTGAATAGAGGATGGATTAGGTCCTTATCCTCTATGTCAGAGTCATCGTCGATGAATATGCTCTCCCTATCACGGTATACTTATGTACCTGCATCATCGGGTCTAGTACCAGGACTAGCCTCATCAAAAGTGACTTCACAAGTCTCAACAATTTTGTTAGTATCTAAATTAAATACATGATATCCATGAGAATGAGAAGGATATCCAAGAAAATGCCATCATAACTTCTACATTCAGATTTTTCTAAGTTGCTACGTTTAAGAATAAAATACTTACAACCAAATATTTTGAAATGAGAGATGCTATGTCTATGACCAAATCTAATATCAAAAGAAGTCTTGCCTATGACTGATCTCAAGAAAACCCTATTGGATACATAGCAAGAGGTAGAGATCACCTCAACCCAAAACCTCCTAGTGGCGCTGTGCTCATCTAGCATGGTCCTAGCTACCTCTACAAAGGTTCTATTTTTTCTTGCTACAACCCTATTATACTAGGGGACTCTAGGTGAGGAGAACTGGTGCTCTAATATTCTCTTAGTGCAGAAAGTGGTAAAGGATGAGTTCTTGAATTTTATACCATTGTCACTCCTAATAGCTCTCAAGGCTCCTAGGAGGTTAACTGCTCGTCTAAAAGCCAACTCTCTAAAATAGTCAAAGGTCTCATCCTTAGAAACCAGAAAATACACCCAATAATACCTAAAAAGTCATCTACAATAACAAGCACATACCACTTCTCTCCTGTAGACTGGACTATAGAAGGACTAACTATGTCTAAGTGAAGAAGCTATCAATGTCCATCAGTTATCACTAAAGTAAGAGGTAGATGAGAAGCAGAAACTATCTTACCATGCCTGCAGGGTATGGACACTAGGTCTCTAGCACTCTTAAGCTTAGGTAGTCCTCTAAACAGGTTCTTACTACTAACTCTAGTTAAGTGGTCGAAACCTATATGTCCAAGCCTATGATGCCACAACACTAAATCATGAGAGTCAGAAGCCACAAGACACATAGGGATAGAGCTAGAAGAGATACTGAAATCAGCACTAAAAATCCTCTCAAACCTAGAGATCCCGAAAACATAATCACCCAAGGAGCCTAAAACTCTATATTCACCACTCTTGAACCTCACTTCTAGACCCTCATCAAGAAGCTGAGAGATAGAAAGAAGATTATACCTCAGCTTACTTACCAAAGCGATGTCCTTGAGCATGAAGTTGTTGTTGATATGCACTGTGCCCTAGGCTGTCACGGTCTGGGTAGAAGCATCACTAAATATGATCAACTCAACTATGTGGCCATCCTTTTTACAAAAGGTGTAATGGTACTTGACCTTTTGAGGGGTCTAATCTGCTAATGAGGAAGAAGCACATGTCCATAAAGTTGAATTATCGTCTTCCTAGATACAACCTATCACAAACAGAGATATTACTAACAGGTTTTTAAACAAGAAAAGAACATCTAAGTTCTAAACTCAAGAAAAATGCAAATTTTGACAAAACTTAAGGTGGCACTTGGAACAATTTCTCGATGATACACATGACAACATATCTTATGACACGTGAAATGTAATACCTTTCTAGGGAGGAGAAGACTCTGCACCTTGCACCTGCAAATTGAAGAAACAAGGGGGCACACAAACAATTAGTAAGAGACTAAGAGTTCGGCAGGAAACTTGTATTTAAGCATGCATTACAATGAAGTTCATTCCACTCGGATGTACCATGTATTTGTAACTTTGGTATAGAATAGCAGGCCATTTACTTCATATATCTGAAGTTCAAATAACAATCTCATAGGTCATTACATGAGACATACTACATTGGTGCATATTGTCGATCTTTTTAAAAAATATATATAGTGCTACCTTGCACTGATCTTTCAACACAATTGCATAAAATAATCATGTCAGTGACTAATCCTAAATGCCAAACAAATCCAAATATAGAGCCCCACATACCTTCTGAAGGAACTTGTTTAGAGCCAAAATCTAAATGAAGTTTTAATCTATTGAGTCCATGAATCGAACCCTAACTTCCATAGAGGTGTACAGATATGAGAGGGGAGAAGGGAGAGGAGGAGGGCAGCTTTGGGTGCTCACCTTTGTGTTCGGATGTGGCTAGGGAATTGGAAAAGAAGCCAAGAAGGTGCGACAGTGGCGGCGTCGGTCTGTGGGGGAGGAGAGTTGGGCGGCGGCACCCGGCCGGTGTGGGGGGGAGGCGGGCGGGTGGCGATGCCGGTTCATGGGGGGTGGAGGCGGGCGGGCGGTGCCGGTCTATAGGGGTGGAGAGGCGGGCGGCGGCTTTGGTTTGTGGGGAGGAGAGGTGAGCGCGACGATCTTGGCCCTGTGGGGCGAAGAGGCGGCGCGCGGCTCCGGTCTATTGGTGAGGAGAGGCGGGCGGTGCCATTTTGTGGGGCGGAGAGGTGGGCGGCGGCTGACTGTTGCTATTTCGTGTGGGATGGAGGACCGAAGGAGTAGATGTCAGGCTCGAGTGCATCTGGGTAGGGCTAGGTGGTTATGCAGCACTGTAGCGTTTGCATTGTTTAGCGTTTTTACCGGATAGTAACCGGATAATAATATGGTAATTATCTGGAAAAATATCCAGATAGCTTCATATCCGTTGGATAATGTCTTTTCCGAATCTATTTCCTTATCTGATAAAAATTATCTGATTCTGTTTCTGTGTTCGATAAAATCTCCGAATATCTTAGAATATGCTCTAAACTATATTCAAATTAATTCGAATAAACAGACAGCCAAAATTATGCGCTTCGTTTGCAGCCGTTTGTGCGTTTGCCATTCTGCAGCGCAGTGGCGGACCCACCTCCCGGCGACCCTGGGCAGCTGCCCGGGCTCGCGGCCGTCTGGGCCTTGATGCATGCCATGTACTACACCATGATCGAGCTATCTAGTAGCATCAACCACGCGCACACATTCTCTTGCTAGCGACCAGCTCAGGAGGAATGGTAAATAAACCAATGAAATTAACGAACTGACTGAGCAAATCAAACTACTATGAGTGATGTATAACAAAATCCGATCAAATTACTGCACATACGCATATATAAGCTGGCCAGTCAAATTAACAAGACGGACAAAATTTATCCTTCAAGAATTTCAAGCCAGTATCACATTATTAACCATGCATACACTTATTTCAAGCCAGTAGTTTTAAGGTTAGTAGCTGATTCATTGTGCCATTTGTATTAGAGATGTGATACTGTGCAACAAGATTGCCGACGATTGGTTTAAGGTTAGTAGTTTATCAAGTTCAAATTGCGCAACAAGATTGCTGACGATTGGTTTAACAACTTGATAGTGTGCTATGTTGAGCGAGAATTATTCAGATCACTTGATGAAGCTACTATTCTTCGACGGTTTCAAAACTTGAAGAGTCGAAAGATGCAACTTCCTCGTAGTCGTATGCTTCATAGCTGGAAATTAGTATGCATTTTTCCTGTTAAGTTTTACTTTATAGATTCATGTGATCTTGTGAACATATGCTACGATATGATTCTAGTTAAAACTAATGTGGTTGTCATATTTTGTTTGTATTATGATCTATGTTTCTGAACACTTGTTATTTAGACTTTGTTCTTTGCTCAAATTTATCAAATTCTTTGAGTCCGCCACTGCTGCAGCGCGACGTCAAAAATTCCTTGTTTCTTTTTCCTCGCCGCAGGCTGTGCTGGAATCCTGGTCCTTTGCCTACTTTTGCCGAAATTGTCTAATGCGCGTGGCGGGCTGGATTTCCGCGTCTGTACTTCCACTCCCCCATGTGACCACCTCCCCTTCCCTCCCCTCCCCTCCCACCACCACTCTCCCCTCCCTTCTCTCTTCCCAAAAAAAGCTCCGCACCAAAACGGGGGAGACGGGAGGAGTTGGGAACCGTCTGTATAGCGGATTCGGCGCGGCGGTGGTCGTGGAGGGGAGGGAATGTCGACGCGGTCCAAATCGGTGTCGGGCTCCGTGGGCGGCGGTGGCAGCGCGGCCGTGCCGCTCGCCGTGCTGCTGCGGCGGGAGGTGGTGAGCGAGAGGACCGCGGCGGAGCGGCCGGAGCTGCAGGCCGGGCTCGCCAGCCAGGCCAAGAAGGGCGAGGACTTCACCTTCCTCAAGCCCGACTGCGAGCGCCTCCCCGGCGTCCCGTCGTCCTCCTTCTCCGCCTTCGGCGTAAGCGCCCTGCCCCCCCTCCCCTAACACGCCTCCTCCTCCTCCTCCGTCTCGATCGCGTGTCCCCGTTGTACGGCCGCCGCGCTCGTGCCTGCCCCGATCCGGCTGTGCCGCGCGTCGCGTGGATTGGTGCCTTGGCTGGTCCCTTAACCCTGTTGGGGTGGTGATGCGCGATCGGGTTGGATGCGTGCGTTAAATGCGACAAGGCTGGGGCGGATTTTGTTGCTGGAATTAATCTTGATGATTTGTAAGTGGTCGTAGAAGCTGTGGTCGAAGCATCGAGATGATGCGCCATGGTTGCTACGACCAGGTGTGCGTGGGTGGTTACGATCATGTTATGTATAGTCGTTACGACCAGTGTGTGGTCGGTTATGACCACGTTGTGTATGGTCATTACGACCAATGTGTGTGGTCAGTTACGACCACACTGGGTGTAGTCGTTACGGCCGGTGCGAGTGGTCAGAGCGATCGCAGTCTGCGAGTGGTCGGAGCGACCGCAGTCTGCGAGTGGTCGGAGTGACTGCAGTTCGTGTGTGGTCGGAAGCGACTGGTGTGTGTGGTCGTTACGACCAGGTGGTGTGCGTGGTTGGTTACGACCACCGTGTGCGTGGTCGGTTACAACCAGATTGTGTGTGGTTGTTATAACCATGTTGTGTGTGGTCGTAACAACCAATATGGTAGACGTAAGCGTCGGGGTCATGGCGTCTATGTTTGTAGTGGTCGTAGCTGCAGTGCCGTGATCGAAGACAAGCGCTGATCGGAGAAGCGTTCGAAGGCGGCCGTGGTCGAGCCCATGGCTATGGTCGTAAGCGACATGGCCGTTGGCACCGTGGTCATAGCTTCTGCGTGTCCGTGGTCATAGCGCAGCTTGTGTGTGCATGGTTGAAGCTCCAGTGCCGCGGACGAAGACAAGCCGAGGATGAAGCAGTGGTAGCACAGGTGGTCGTGGATGACGCAGGCCATACATTGGTCTGTGAACTGCCCGACGTGGGCAGGCGGCTTGTCACTGTAGCGGTCGGCAGCGGCTGAGCTAAGCGGCATAGGAATGCAGTTTGTCACTGCTTCAGTCGGCAGCGGCATGGGCAGGCGGCGATCACTGTAGCAGTCGTAGGTAGGCGGCTAAGTGGCGCGATCAGGCGAACTGCTCGATGTGGGCAGGATGTCGTCGTTAGAGTTGTGTAGTGGGTGAGTCGTGTCTATATATACGATTTAAGACCGAATAAGTGAATTGAGAGAGAGTGAAGAAAATGAAGAAAAATTGGCCCAAACTCTCTCCGCCTCATACGACTCTATTCCTTCTCGCCGTCTCGACTCTGCTCTGTTCCCCGTCCGACAACAGAGCACTCGGGCATTTTTGGGTGTGTTGATCCTTGGGTGATTCCCCAACACTTGGTATCAGTGCACGGTGCAAGCCCAAATACAGCACGAAGGCGATGGCGACCAGCGCGCAGCAGGTGGCGAAGGAGAGCGGCGGCGTGCCCTTCCACTACCCGCTGCTAACATCCTCCAATTACACCGCGTGGGCGATCAAGATGGAGGCGTTGATGGATGCCCAAGGGATCTAGGAGGCCATCTTTCCACCAACCGGAGTGGTCATGGAGGTGAAAAAGGACAAATCGGCACAGGCCTTCATCTTCTAAGCCATACCCGAAGACATCCTTCTGCAGGTGGTGAAGAAGAAAACAGCCAAGGAGGTGTGGGATTCGTTGAAGACCAGATACCTCGGGGCTGATCGGGTGCAAAAGGCGCGCCTGCAAACTCTACAAAACGAGTTTGCGGCGCTACGCATGCAGGAGGGAGAGTCCATCGATGACTTTGCCGGGAAGCTGAGCGGGATGGCGAGCAAGTACAGCGTGCTTGGCACAACCCTGGAGGACCTAGCGCTCGTGAAGAAGCTCCTTGACTCACCACCCGACGAATTCCTCCCAATGGTCGCCTCAATCGAGCAGTACTCCGATTTGGAGACAATGCCTTTTGAGGAGGCCATAGGGCGGCTAAAGGCGTATGAGGAGAGGATCCGTCTTCATGCCATCAACACCAACACCGATGGACAGCTCCTCACTCACACTGAGTGGTCGAAGCGGCAGAAACGCGGCGGCAGGAAGTTGTCGGCAAGCAACAAGGGGGACGAGGAGCATCAGCTTCTCAGCAAGGCCGAGTGGGAGACTCGGTCGTCAAAGCGAAATGGCAAGGGCTCCTCCGGCAGCAATAGCAGTGGCGGTGGTCGAAGAAAGTTCGACAAAATAAAGGTGATGTGCTATAACTGCTAAGAGTTAGGACACTTCGCATACGAGTGTCCTAAGAAAGGAAAGGAGGTGAAGGTGTTACTCTGTGACATACATACTAATGATGAGGCAACCCTTATGTGAAGATTTGAGAAGTGTGACGGCGGTGTGAAGCCATCATCGCTAGAAGGGTCGGTGTGAAACCGACAACAGAAGTCAGTGTGAAGGCGACGACCACTCGTCGATGTGAGGCCGAGCAGTAGCGGTGTGATGCCGCTGCAAGAAGAAGTCGGTGAGAAGCCGACGATCGTGCCTCAGTGTGCGGTCGAGCAGTAGCGGTGTGATGCCGCTGCAAGAAGAAGTCGACGTGGAGTCGATGACCGCGCCTCGGCGGGAGGCCGAGCAGTAGTGGTGTGATGCCGCTTTAATGAGAAGTCGGTGTGAGACCGACAATGCCGACAACATAGTGAAGCTGCTGTGTGAAGTTCCGATGTGAAGTCGGTGGTGGTGTGAGACCGCTGCCGGGAGAAGTCGGTGTGATGCCGGCGCCAAGGGCAGTGTGATGCTGTTGCGAGAAAAAGTCGGTGTGAGACCGACAACGACAGCTGTGCGAAGCTGCTGTGTGCTGCAAGAAGAATCGAGACGATCCAACCACAGTCAATGGCGGTGGCGGAGGCCATCGGCGTCACACGAGAAGACGCCGGTGAGAGGCCGTTGCGTACAAGAAGAAGAGGCTTCTGCGTGTAGCAAGAAGATGCGGGTGATCAGTATCGGTGAGTCAAACCATCAAGATTAAGATGGAGAATGTTGGAATTAATCTTGATGTTTTGTAAGTGGTCGTAGAAGCCGTGGTCGAAGCATCGAGATGATGCGCTATGGTCATTACGACCAGGTGTGCGTGGTCGTTACGACTAGTGTGTGTGGTCGGTTATGATCATGTTGTGTGTAGTCGTTATGGCCGGTGCGAGTGGTCGGAGTGACCGTAGTCTACGATTGGTCGGAGCGACTGTAGTCTACGAGTGGTTGGAGTGATCACAGTTCGTGTGTGGTCAGAAGCGATTGGTGTGCGTGGTCGTTACGACCATGTTGTGTGTGGTCGTAACGATCAGTATGGTAGTCGTAAGTGCCGGGGTCATAGCGCATGTGTCTGCAGTGGTCGTAGCTGCAGTGCCGCAGTCGAAGACAAGCGCTGATCGGAGAAGCGTTCGAAGGCAAGCTGTGATCGAGCCCATGGCCATGGTCGTAAGCGACATGGTCGTAGGTGTCGTGGTCGTAGCTCCCGCGTGTCTGTGGTCGTAGCGCAGCCTGTGCGTGCATGGTTGAAACTCCAGTGCCGCGACAAAGACAAGCCGAGGATGAAGCAGTAGTCGTGGTCGTGCGGCGATCACTGTAGCAGGCGTCAACACGGGTGGTCATGGATGACGTAGGCCATACTTTGGTTGGCGATCCTCTATGGTTTATGATGATATAATGGTTATTAGTTTCACAAGGATAATTGATCGACGGAACAATGAATGCATGCACCTGTCCAGTGGAATATAGAACAAACTGGCTGAATTTGCTATATGTTACAATTTTAAGTAATAATTATGATGAAGATTATGTGCTTGATCTTATAGCACCAATCGTTCAGACTTTCTCAGCGATGTCGTTTTGTTGCAGCTGTTTGATGGGCACAATGGGAACGGAGCCGCGATTTATACCAAGGAGAATCTGTTGAACAACATCTTGAGTGCCGTCCCTGCTGATCTCAACAGGGAGGACTGGCTTGCTGCGCTTCCAAGGACGATGGTTGCCGCATTTGTTAAAACCGATAAAGATTTCCAAACAAAAGGTGTGTGACATAACAACTATAGCAACTTTGGATAATCCTCAAGTAATCTATGAATGAACTGGCCAACGTGCATTTGCTTGTCTGTTATCTTATAAATAACAGAAAGGAGGATTAAAATTTCTGTCATCAAAGCAAATAAAAGGAGATCTTTTAATCACTCATTGAAAACTACCAAAGATGAAGATCTGTCATACGTTGACTTTGGATGTTGTTTGTTCCTGTTCTTTTGGTTGCTGCTTTCGTACATATACGGCATATTTAGATTTGCTCGTCTGTATATCTTAATAACATCAACTAAAGTTAGATGTCTTACTAGATAGTACGACCTATGTTTTTACCCTGGAATTCTATGGCTAACCATCATTATTCATTACTCATTAGTTGATCCATCAAGCATATTTAATGTTACTGCTTTCTAGAGGTGAGCCTGATATGTCTATACCGTTTATTCGTTACAGCACGCTCTTCGGGAACAACGGTGACGTTTGTCATAATAGATGGATTGGTTGTTACCGTTGCATCTGTTGGTGATTCACGTTGTGTATTAGAAGCTGAAGGTTCAATTTATCATTTATCTGCTGATCATCGATTCGATGCCAGTAAAGAGGAGTAAGATTGTTTTATCCTGATATATCTCCCCTTTTCTCATGGCAATTACTTATCTGTTATCACTTAATTTTGATGTGCAGGGTTGATCGTGTAATAGAATCTGGAGGTGATGTTGGAAGGTTAAATGTTGTGGGTGGTGCTGAGGTTTGAACTTTGCTTATTTTTTGTCATTCAAGTTAATTTTCTTTGCTTTGAGGTCCAATGTTGTCATTTTTATTGCTTAAGTTCACTGCATGAGATACCTGTGTCTGGGAAAGGTGTAATATTTATGTTGTCTGTTGGAGAGAGATTGGCTTATAGCATGTTCTTCAGTATTTAAAAGTTATGCAGGACTGCAGGGTGACATTAGTTTACGTGATGTTGGGGTGTACTGGATGCAATTCTAACATTGACTACCAAGTCTATCAACCAATCTATTTGCATATGTTTATTTTATGCTTGCCTTTTGTTATCCTGAACAATCATATTATTAAGTTTTTTTGGGTTAAATCTACCTCCCAAGTACTCAATTGGCTTTTAAACTTGATCTGAAATGTTTGCTACACGAGCCACTGAATGTCGATTTCAAAACCTTGATTAGTTGTTTTACAAAATTTCAATGTCATATTAGGATATGCAAGAAACATGCTACCAAATCTTGCATTCATGGTAAGAGATGGGGAGAATAGTGGCCGGTGCAGGTGGAGGGGTAGGAAGAGGGGACATTGTCTTTTTCTTTTTTGCTTAAATGTTTTTACTAGTTTTTTCTTTTCACTTGCTTCACTTATATATCTTTTACTGTACCTCCAGATTGGCCCCCTTAGATGTTGGCCTGGGGGTTTGTGCCTATCAAGGTCAATCGGAGATCAGGATGTCGGAGAATTTATCGTTCCTGTTCCTCATGTCAAGCAAATAAAGGTATGTCCTGGAAAATACTTAATATAATCTTCAACTGAAGGCAAATTCAAACTAGGTTGGTAACAATGGTGGCAGACATCTTTTTTTGCACAGTAGCTATTTCTTCCCCCATGATTTTGTCAATTTCCACCTGTATACTAGCTCTGGTCTTTGCAACTACGGGCCACTTGAAGCTACATGCGCTCTTCGTAGTTTCCTTTGTACCTCTTGTGAAGTCACATCAGTTACATAAATGAACTGCATGCATTGTGATTTCTTGGTTAAAAAAGTTATTAGTTAGAGTTCATTGACAATTTTAGGCCTGTACTCTCTCTCTCTCTTGAGGGAATCATCACTAATTACATGACTTCGTATGATGATATGAGATATTATCCATGTTAATATGACCACCAGGTTATGAAAACCTTACTATGTCTTCTTATTTATGTAGCTATCTACTGCTGGAGGCCGACTTATTATTTCAAGTGATGGTGTTTGGGATGCCTTGACTGCAGAAGTGGCTTTTAACTGTTCACGAGGACTTTCTCCAGAGGCTGCAGCTGAGCAAATTGTTAAAGTACAATTCTCTCGCTCTCCAATTCTAACTCTTAAATGATACTCTCTTTTTTACACATTTGAACTCTTTTTCAGGAAGCGGTGCAATCAAAAGGATTGAGGGATGATACAACTTGTATTGTCGTTGACATAATACCAGAAGGGGCTAACCCTAACATGCCACCTCCTAAAAGGCAACCAGGAATGGGTGTTTTCAAAAATATGTTTCGCAAGAAAACATCGTCTGACTCATCATCCCATGCAGATAGAGAATATATGGACCCAGACATTGTGGAGGAAATATTTGAGGATGGATGTGCATTTCTTTCCAGACGGTTGGTTCCATAATTCCATCTTGATAACTAAAGTAGTAAAGGGTCGTGCTATTCAGTTATAATTATATAATCACGTTAAAGGTTTAAAATGAATCAACAATCATTAAGCAATTGTTCCTAAATTGAGGGAATCAATAGAAGAGATCGTGTCCCTATTTAGATAATTCGTGGAAGTTGGGACATACATTTTCATTGTGACACTGTCAAATTCAACCAAGGACCTTCTCAGGAGCCTGAGATAAACTTAAGGCTGGAATCATGAGACACATACCATTTTTTTTATTCTGGATGAAGTAATTTATAGAGATGCACATCTTGAGGAAGGTTAGGTGGAGTAAAAATTGGCACAAATTGAGCCAATAGACTGCAGACTCATTCAAACAGCATAAATTTGCTATGTTTGGAATATTTGGAACTGACTGTTAGTCGCTGGACTCTTGCTCTTGGTGATAGCAAGATCCTTACTCTCATGAAGAGGATGACACTTGGATATGGGGCAATTTTTCTTGGTTTATTTCTCGCACAATGCCATGCCAACCTGAGGGGTTGGGGATACAAATTTATAGGCTGAGAACCAGCCAAGCATATGCTAAGATGCTAGTCCTAGATGCTAGTCAAAAGCTGTCCTAAAGCTAGTCTAAGATGCTAGTCAAAAGCTGTCCTAAAGCTAATCCAAGATGCTAGTCTAAAGCTGCTGTACAAGAACCATGTGCCTACCCCACAAAGACCACAGTACAGGGACTTATTTATCACTTCCATTCTATTGCATGCAAACCTCAAACAACTTATTCATTCACACCTTCTTCACAAGAAACAAAATTGCATTATCTTTTCGCTGCATTGAAAGGCCACCCGCTGATGAACACAATCTTGTCTGATCAACATTCTGATTTTTTTTGGTTTGCATCATGACCTGTACATATGGTTCATATTTTGCTTCTGTTGACTACAGGCTGGATTCTGAATACCCAGTTCGCAACATGTTCAAACTCTTCATATGTGCCATTTGTCAAGTAGAGTTAAAGCCAAGTCAAGGGATATCTGTACATGAAGATTCATCACAACCTGGGAACTTGCGTCGCTGGGATGGTCCGTTCCTTTGCCAGAGCTGTCAGGAAAAGAAAGAAGCCATGGAGGGAAAGCGTCGTTCACGAGGTCTTATTTGCAGAGCTGTTTTATATACTTGTTATGAAGCATCAAATTATTTTGTTCTCATATATTCTTAATTTACTGCAGATTCATCATCGAGAAATAGTGGGTCAAGTGAATAGTTGTCAAGGTTAGACTTATCAGGAAGCTACTAACCTTACAATGCCCCAGCTTCCAAGAGCGAACCATTTTGCAACATTTCCCATTGTTTTGGCACTTCTTTGATCACATGGACGTTTGGGAGTTTTATCTATAATGACGTATGTTACCAGTGAAGTGGTGGCTACTGTTGAATAGCTTTTATGCCATTTGAAGTGAGGAGCATGCCTTTTGTCTTTAAATGGTATCAGCAAGCTTCTTGCTGGACAGCTTTACCCAATCATTTGACCATGATGGCACATACATGTCGAAAGATCATTGGTGAAGAATGGCATGGAATGTCTATTATAAGATCAACTACAATGTGAATTACTGATCGTATAGAGATCTGATGAACAGCAAGGCATTGTGATCCTCAATTAGGACTAGGCGAGTACATTGATTTTCTTTCTGGGTCGACCTTAAAATATGGTCGAGAAATATTCTTCCTTGTTGAAGCCCAGCCTTTGGACTCCAATGTAATTAGCATTTAAAGAAATTCTTTCAAACAACTGTGATTCATCAGCAAGACATCTTCGTGACTGTGTACAATATACATAATCCTGGCATCTTGCTAACAAGACATCTGTTTCTCCATTCTGCCTTGTGGCTTTTGTTATCAATTGATTTTTTGGGGGAAAATCCAGTGGTGTACCTACTGAAAGAAAGAAATTGTATCGTCAATATGTAAATGCTAGACTGGACTCACGGAGTTGGGGAAAAAATCCATTGGTGCGCCAATTGGAAGAAAGAAATTGTATTTTGTTAATATGCTTGTGGGTGGTAAGAATATGTACCTGCCTGGGAATTAAAAGTGTGGTGTGCGGTTCCCTGCATGGAGATTCATCAATCAACAGAACATAATTCAGCATGCTATGTGTTGATTATAGCAGAATATCTGCTACATGCAGTCATGCAGCAGAATAATGCTGATATGCTATTACCTTTGTTTTAGCTACAGAAACTTAAAAGAGTTCTTTCCCTTTTAACAAGTAGTTCTTGTGCTCCTGATGATATTTCTTTTCGCTTTGACAAGATTTTACATCATCAGAACAACATTTTTTTACCGGACCATTTCTATTCCATTATACTGGGCACACAACTAAATCGTCGGCTACCGCACTTTGTACATCAACTGGCAGTTGATCTGTCCACAATTCGTGAATGTTCAAGGCTCTATCACAATCTCGTGCAGCAAGAACATAAGCTGCATTATTACATTCTCTAGGACAAAACTCCACTCGATACTCAATAAAGTTTAACAGAAGGGAACTCCTAATATCGCGGAAGAAAACCCCATTCGGCGCAAGATCAAAGGCAAAGCCTGTCACCTCAGCATCAAGTAGTCAGTCTCAAAGATGAGCCGACCCATACCCAGCGAGATCGCCGCTTGGATAGCGTTGTTAATTTGTTACCAAAAAAAAAAGCTCACAAATCACAACCAAGAGAAGCATAACGTTACATTCCAAACAGCATATTTGGTGAACAAAGCCATATTGGAGCAACATAACACAATTGAAGCTCTTTCCTAAAAATCGCAATAGAACCAGTAATACCAGAATCTATCTTTAAAATCCATCGCTTAAAAACAAGAGGCTATCTAGACGCAAGTCGCATTTTTTTTACAAATCATCAGTTATTTTTTTAGCCACTAAATAACTTCTAAGATTTTACGCAAAAAACCTTAACTGCCCGCCACCTCCCTTCCCGCTCTCTCTCTCCCACCGCATGCAGCTTGCCCTGCCACTTCTCACCTTGCATTGACGACGAGTCGCCGTTGCCTCTCTCACATCCGCGCTATGCCCCCAGTTTCATCACGACCACCGACACTGAGCCCCCTTCGCCATACCTTGGTTGCCCATTCCCAACGTGGTCATTGCTGCACCATCCTCATCGCCTCCACTGCCCCTGTTGACCTTACCGCACCGCTGGCCTTCGATCCCGCGGTTAGTGGTGCCCCAACTGCCAGCCCGCTGTGGGGCCGCAGGCGCCCACAGATTGAATACGTAGGCTTACTCACGAGTACAGTATATAATAAGGTTTATATGAAAAATATGACATAGCAGCTGAAAGCACAGTTCACAGGAGCCTTTAAGCTAAGTTTAACTTAACTTACAAACAAGAACTCGGAAAGCAGCTTGTATTATAGCACCACTCGGAGGCTCCGAGTACGACACCACTCGGGAAACTCCGACCGTCACATCACACGCTCCACTCGAGTATAGGCACGACCTAAAATGAGTAGTTATTATTATCGAAGTACTCTTCATCTGTTGTAGTTCTATTCTCATAGTATTATTGGTTTGATCCAAAATAAGTAAAAATAAATACAATTGTATTCAACAAGCCACGATGGTGAAATTTCAACATGCAATACAAAGGATTCAAGGCATGTCTAGCACACCAGGCTTACGTAGGATCTATTCCGACCAATATCCCATAAGGCAAATGTTAAGGAGATAGAGTTGTATTAGGATAGTTTGGATTCTATTCCATATATGTCATATCTCTATATGGCATATCCTCATGTACTCTCCTATATATATGACCCTTTGGGTCTCATATCAATACACACAATATTCATAACATGGTATCAGAGCCTAGGTTACATACATAGCCTCCGTTCATCTTCCGCATCTGCTGCCCCCGGGAGGATTGATCTCTCCCAGGGGCGGCCATACTTTTGGGCAGCGTCGCCGCTGCCTCCAACCTCTGGATCCAAGCCACCACCGCAACCATGGGCTTCGACTTGGGCGGCCGCTGGCGTCGTCCCCTTCAACCCCGATGGCTGGGGCCCTCCCTGTCGTCGCCGGATCCGCTGTGCCAGGCCGCCACGTCGCATGACGCCCGACGCTGCCGCCGCCGCCACCGGCCGCTGTGAGACGTCGTCTCGCCGCCGCCGCCGGCCGTTATTCGCCCGCCGGATCCGACGCGCCGCCGGGCGCTGGTCCTCCTCACTTCGGTCTCCCCACGGTGCTTGCCGCCGCGCAGATGGACGCCTCGGCCGTCTCCGCCGCCGCCGCCCGGATCTGCCGCCTCGGGCTCCTCGAGCCGATGTCGCAGCCGCCTCAAGTCCGGATCCGGCCGCCTCGGGCCGGATCCGGCCGTCTTCGCCGGCCGCTGCCTCAAGCCGGATCCGCCGCCTCGGCCGCTGCAATCGGGTTGCCTTCACGCCGCCCGCCCGCACGACGCCGCCTCTTCCGTGCGTGCCCGCTCGCCGCTTCTTGTGCACGCCCGCCGCCGTAGCCGTGGTCGACTCCCGCCGTAGCGCCCCGTCGCCGCCGCTGGGTGGTTGCCGCCGCCATCTGCATCGCTGCGCGCGCGCCCGCACGCCGCCGCCGCCTCGGGCTCCCGCCGCCACGCGTCTGCGCGCCACGGCCTCCGCCGCCTCTTCCCGATCTGGAGCCGACCCCGTTGTCTCCCTCGGCAAGTGGTGAAGGAGAGGGAGAGATGGAGAGAGCGAGGCGGGGAGGGAGAGAATGAGAAAAGAGAGAGAGAGAGAGGCCAGCCTGGCCTTTTAATCTGCCAACCTCATAGGAGTCTCGACATTCATGTGCCCGAGCAAGGCTCGCTCCCGTATGGAAACCCAGAAAGCACCAACTTCAGGCTCAACCGGAGGCCATGCATCACATGCAAGCAAATCCTCCGGTCAGTTTTGATCTGCCGCTCGAAAGTTTTTTTTTCTCCATTTTTTCTTTTGAGTCTTCCGTTGCGTCCATCCAAATCCGTAGTCTCTAATTTTTAATTTGTCTCAACCGTGCGAGTCCACAAATTTATTGTCAGTCATAGAAGTGTAGGAATTTTATTTTGCATGGCAGCAGCCGCCGCTCTATTCTCTGAGCCGCGTGCAGATCGTCGAAGTCGTTATGGTGCCGCCGTTTTTTCTAGCCGCCGCCCCGAGTTTCTAAAGCCGTCGCGCTTCTTTTGCACCGCGCCTCTGTTGCGCTTCTTGTGCACTGCGCCGCCGCCGTCTCGGGCTTCGATCTACGCTGTCATGCTTATATCTATTCCTCTTCAGCTTGATTTGACAGTTTATTCAAAAACTGGACGCAACGACGACATTATCAAGACTCAAACTTCGGATTTATCTTGTTTTAGTGTCAACTCTTTTCCAAATGCAATGCTATTGCATACGCCTTGCATTTGAGAGGCGGTGTTAAGGAGATAGAGTTGTATTAGGATGGTTTGGATTCTATTCCATATATGTCATATCTCTATATGGCATATCCTCATGTACTCTCCTATATATATATGGCCCTTTGGGTCTCATATCAATACACACAATATTCATAACAGCAAACATGTAGCAAACCACAAACAAACTTATAGAAAGGGAGTTAAGATATCTTCAACAATTCTATCAAGCTACCTCATACCAACATTTCCTCTTATGTTTTGAGTTGGAAATCACCCCTCGACATAACTCCACCGGAAGCACGATGAAAGATCGAGGAGACCGACTAGAGTGGGGGTGAATAGGCGGATTAAAATTTTTTAATTAATTTAAATCTAATCTTATTTGGCTAAAACCAAGTTTATAATGTAGAATCTTAACTCAATTTGGTTTAGCACAAATAAAGCATAAAACAACTAGGTTCACCTAAGTGCACTAACATCCTAAGTCTATGTCAAGGCTTGCAATTCTAAAATGACAAGCAATCAATTTAATTCTATGGATGTAAATTATTTGAATATAAATTGAGCACAAGAGAACAAATCACAAAAACAGGGTTCCTTTTTACCGTGGTGTTCAGAGACTTTCCGGTCTCCCCTAGTCCACGTTGAGGTAACTCCAGACTAATTGGACCGGCTCCACGAATTAAGTCTTCCACCTCAAATCCACTAGTGATAACTCTTTTTCGCTCTGGGTAGGTAAGCTCCAACCTTCATAATTCACCGGGTCTTCTCACAATCTTCTTTGAGAAGATCATCGTACACGACGCCTCCAACATCGGGCAAAATCTAAGAGTAATAAGTAAAACGTCTCGCTTGACTCTCACCATGTACAACGAATGCATAAGCTCAAGTGGATACCAAATCCACCTCGAGATGCAATACATGCAATCTAGAGCTTTCATTCTTACTCACAAGGTACAACATATGCATAATTAAGAGTAGTACCTCACACTAGCTCAAGAGAGTGTCAAAAGATATAGCAAGCCCTTGCTCCAACCGGTCACAAGGGAGTATATATACCCACACCATAAAAACTAGCCGTTGGAAGCAAAACTCCTGACAAATCAGGATTTGCGGTAGTACCACAGGCAAAAGTCTGGAACTACCGCTTCCCTCGCAACGGTCAGAAAACTAGCCATTTTCAGCAAAATCGAAAATACCACCGCGCAAGGTCTGCTACTACCGTTCATCGGAAGTACCGCTTCACACATGCAGAACAAGCGATTTCATGGGGAGGAGAAGACCCCACAGAGATATCCCTCTAAAAAAAAGCATACTGTGGGATTTTCGGAACATTCAAAGTCTGGTAGTACCGCTCACATAGAGCTGGTGATACCGCGAAACACATACCGGTAGTACCGACTTCCAGTAGTACCACACTATACAGGCCGGTAATACCGTAAGTCGATCGGACCGTTCACACAGAGCTGATCGGACCACTCACATAGAGCTAGTACTACCTATATCCGGCCGTACCACGCAACACATGCCGGTAGTTCCAATTTTCGGTAGTACCGCGCCACACAGGCTGGTAGTTCTAATCTTAGGTAGTACCGTGCAATACACGCCGGTAGTTCTGACTTTCCTGATAAGTGCATATATTTCAATGAATTTCGCAAAACACATTTGCAAAATATAGATCAACAATGATTCCCAACAAGTTACAAAACACATTTGCACACTTTTGAAATCATGACACAAGGTATAGGTACATGGACTTAACACGTTTGCAAAACACATTCGCAAACCCGAGTCACATGCTACAAGAATTATGTATGAGCTTCAACCATTTGCAAAACACATATACAAATATAAACCTCATACCACAGGGAATAGGAAATATGGACTTCAAACACATGCAAAACGCATTCGTAATGTATAGTCTCATTATAAGTTCAAGCTCCAATAAATTGGTTTTGGTGATAATAACAAATCTACTTATGAGACTAATATATTTATGATTATGATATTGTTTAGTCTCATTTGGATGAAAAAGTGAAAATCATAAGGGGTATGCATTCAATATCACATTCCTTTATCTTAATGTATTCATTTTTGTATGCACATATTTAGGGGGAGTCTACTCTATATTTTGAGGTTTTCATTAGTATTGATCTATATTCCTCTTTTTCACATATTAAGAATCCTTACTTTGAAACATATCCCTTGAGTATATATAACTTATGTGGTTCATATATACTCATAATCGGGGTGCCATCTACTTCTTCCATTATGTGTTAATGGTTGAATGATTAATGACAACCGGATGAGTAGGTTTTGCTTAAAAAGCTTATCCTAGAGTATACAAGTGTTATGTATATGTTGTATACTCTCAAATCAATCTTTATCTCACTACTTATTGAGATTGTCATAAATTATCAAAAAGAGAAGAATATAGAATATAGTACCTCTATTATGAGTTAACGGTAAACTTTAGTAATTAATGATAATTGGTTTGTGGACTAACATTTTTTATGAGTTGGATGAATAGGTTAGGCTCCACGAATAAGGATGACTTGGGAAGACTTTATATGTTGATGTTCATTAAGTCAAGTGGTGAATGCATCATGAGTTGATGCATGTCCAAGAGGAGATGATCATTTATTGATCATCAAGTCAAGAGAATAACCATCATGTGTTGGTGGAGTTCAAGTGACAAGGACCCAGACTTGTAGTGAAGACGTGGGTCGTGAAGCTTTAAGAAGATGCTAAGGCAAAAGTATGACTAGCTAGGGCTAAAGATGTGTTTCTAGTCTTTTACCGGTCTTGGTGTTTGGTTTGAACACCGGATTGCTAGTATATGTTGCCGTACTATTAAGAGGGGTCTTGTCTAGTAGCTTGAGTCTCATCATATGTTGATAGCTCAACCTCACCTCTTCTATCTCTCCTTGGCATGAGGTTTGTATTTGCGGATGTGTTTTACAAATAGTTAAAACTCATGTGTTAAATCCTTGTAACATGAAACTATACATTGCGAATATATTTTGCAAGTGTTTAAATTCCATGCTTCCTACTCCTTGTGGTATGAGGCTTATATTTGCATATGTGTTTTGTAAATGGTTGAAACTCATATTTAATTCTTGTGTCATGTTTCTAAAAGTGTGCAAATGTGTTTTGCAACCTGTGAGAATTATGTTTGATCCTTGTGTGCATGATACTAAAGTTTGCAAATGTGTTTTACAAAATTTGTTGAAGTATCTGTAATTTTCAGAACAATCGGAACTACCGTAGTGTGGTATGCGATACTACCTCTAGTCGGAACAACCGGCGTTGTAATCACGGAACTATCGCGTCTGTTGATGATCGAAAGATATGTGTGGTCGAGAACCATTGTGATCGAAAACCTGTGTGGTCGAAGGTCAATGTGGTTAGGAATCAGCATGGTCGAGCCGATGTAGTCAAACCAACATGGTCAAAATCGGCGTGGTCAAACCAACATGGTCGGAACAGACATGATAGAGATATGTGTGATCAAAAGCAGCGTGGTTCAAACTAATGTGATTGAACTGAGATGGTCGAAACCGACGTAGTCGAGACCTGTGTAGCCGAATCGGCGTAGTCGAACTGATGTGATTAAAACAATGTGGTTGAAGATCAATGTAGTGGTTAGAGATCTATGTGGTTGAAGACTGACATGGTCAAAAATCAACATGGTCGACGTGGTCGAGACCTGAGTGGTCGAAACCAATGTGGTCGGAGACCTGTGTGATCGATCCAAATAACGTGGTCGAAGACCAGCATAGTCAGAGACCTGTGTGGTCGAACCGAACAACATGGTCAGATGTCAACGTAGTTGGAGATCTGAGTGGTCGAACCATCTAACGTGGTCAGGGACCAGTATAGTTTGGCTATGTGTGAGCAGTCTGATTAGCAAGCGGTACTACTGGCTCTATACGAGCGATACTTCTGATTTGCGGAATGACCGGCTTGTGTAGCGGTATATTTTTTTTCCAAATAGACACATGTGTGGAGTCTTCTCATCCCTGAGGAAATCGGTAGTTCCACACGAGTGTTGCGGTACTTCCGATGATCGGTAGTATCAGACTTTGCACATCGAAACTACCTGATTTGCCTGTAATGACTAGTTTTCTGACTATTGCAGAGGGGAGAGGAAGTACCGGTTCTAAGTCGGTGATACTTTCAAAAACCCTATTTTTCAGGGATTTTGATTCCAATGGCTAGTTTGTGTGGTGTGGGTATATATACCCCCTTGTGGCCGGTTGGAGCAAGGTCTATTGTATCCCATGACATTCTTTTGAGCTAATGTGAGGTCCTCTTCTCAATTGTGTATGTGTTGCACCTTGTGAGCAAGGAGGAAGACTCTAGATTGCACGTGTTTTATCTAGAGGTGGATTGAGTATCCACTCGAACTTATGCATTCGTTTTACGTGGTGAGAGTCAAGCGAGAGTCTTGACTTATTACTCTTGGAGTTTACCGACTCCTAGACGACGTTGGAGGCGTCATGTGTGGTGATCTTCTCAAAGAAGGATGTGAAGACTCGGCAAAACTATGAAGGTTGGAGCTCACCTACCTGGAGCGAAAAAGAGCTACTACTAGTGGATTGAGGTGTTTCGGCTTAATTCGTGAAGCAGATCTAATTTGTTTGTGCTAACCTCAACATGGATTAGGGGAGACCGGCAAGTCTCCGAACACCATCGTAAAAAGCACCCGTGTCAATTGTGGTTTGTTTTCTTGTGCTCTATTTACATTCAACCAATTTACATTCATAGAAATAAATTGACAGATTATCATTCTAGAATTACAAACCTTGATATAAGCCTTAGAGTGTTGGTGCACTTAGGTGAACATAATTAATTTAGTCGATATTTGTCCTAAACCAATTTGAGTTAAGTTTCCACATCTTATACTTGGTTTAGCCAAATAGAATTTAATAATTGGAAGATAATTTTTAAACCGCCTTTTCACCCCCTCTAGTCGGCCTCCTCGATCTTACAAGTGGTATTAGAGCTTGATTTCTCATTTATTAGGTTTCACCGCCTAGAGAGTAAAACGTCGGTGACTTGGGACATAGTGCACCTAGATAAAACACCTCTATTTGATGGCACCAATTATAATAATTGAAAAATCTGCATGATTTGTTATTTTAAGGCTATGAGCCCGAAAATATGGTGGACTGTAGATGTGAGATTTTCTCCTCAATTGGATCCTCTTGCTCCAACAATTGATGAAGTGAAATGCTCACATCTCGACGCTTAAGCAACTAACGTTTTATTTAGTGCTTTGAGTGTAGAGGTGTTTAATATTATATGCAATCTCGAGAGCGCTTATTATATGTGGACGAAAATTCAAAACAAATATGAAATGCCCACATCAACCGATGAGAATTGCATACAAGAGTGGATGTCAGGAGAAGAATGCTCAATCTCTAACTCCGATGATGAAGAATCCACCATTGCCTCCACATCAACTCAATACTTCATGGCAAAAGATAATAAGAAGGTAAATAATGATGATGACAATGATGCACCTTCTTATGATGAGTTGATGCATATGTTAGAAGAGCTAAATGAATTCCTTGGAAAAGAAAATGCTAAGTTTAAAATTTTGAAGAAAGAATATATCACTTTTCAAAGCAATTATGATGTGCTAAAAGAAGAATATGAGCCTCTTCTTTTCAAGGAATATTCTAAGCCTAATGTGGACATAGGCATTACTTGCAATTTAATAGATGATATGTCGTATATAGATTCTAATCCTTGCACAACATCTAAATGTAGTGTATCCACATCTTGTGACGATTTAATTAATATACCTTATTTCTCAAAAATAAATGTTTCTACTTCCTCTATGCATTGCGTGACTAACCTTGCAGAGGAAAATAAAGAGCTCAAGGACCAAGTCACGAGATTGAACCATGACATGGAAAAGTGCTATAAAGGAAATACCTCTCTTGACAAACACTTGAGCAATCAAAGAATACCAAATGACAAGGGAGTTATTGGCTTCATTTCCAAGAAGAAGGAGAATAGCAATACAAGGCATAATGCAAAACACACGAAGAAGTACGTCAAGTGCCATGGATGCAACAAGATGGGTCACTTTGCCTCTAAGTGCCCCCAACAAGGTGGATGACAAGACAAAGTCATCAATGAAGAGACAAACCGGCAATAAACAAGACAAGAAGATAAGAAGGGGTAGCAATCACCAAACTTGCTACAATTACCGGGAAAAGGGACATTTTAGTAAGAATTATCCCAAAGGTTTCATTCTTAAGCCATCTCTCTGTAATGAACACTATTTGCTTAGAAAGGATAGATATGACAATGTATTTGCTAGAAATGTTAGTTCAAGTAAAGTTATTGCTAGGGCCATTTGGGTGTCCAAATCCATTGTGACTAATATTCATGGATCCAACCAAATTTTGGGTACTAAAATGCGCTTAAAGGATTAATAGGTACTTGGAGAGGCATTGGAAGCTTGGCTTATTCATGAAGAGGTGAATTTCATCATGTGCAACATGGGAGCCAAGTTTGGGGATGATCATGGCATATCAAGAACTAATGCCATCTCGGTAACAAGTACTTACGTTCAAGTATTTAGCTCCTAACCTTGTGTAGATTGTATTACATGAAAATTATTTAAAAAGGGTGCTCTTGCTCTTGTCCTAAAAATTTGTCACTGTAATCATGAGAAAGATGTGAGTGGAGTATTAAGGGGAGTGCCAAATCATATTCATGTGTATCACATCCCTAGTGTGCCAAATTGATTAAGTACTAATATTGATTTTTCAAAATTGAGCATTTTAGCCAAAAGTCAGAATTTTGAAATTATTAGTATATCTTTGAAAAAATAGTTGAAAAATATACATAAATGCATTTTAAAGGTTTTCCAAAGGTTTTGGATTTAGAAAAGCTTATTTCAAGTAAAATTAAATTTCTAATCCGAAACTAGCAATATAGTATCTTGTTTTCTCTTAAAATTCAAAATTTGCCAAAAATCAATTCTAAAAGGAATTTGAAAAAGTGTTCAATACCAAAGACATAGAGTTGGCTATTTCAAACATTATTGATATTCAAAAATTTCCCAAAAGGCCAACCAAACAAAAGTTATTTGGATTTGAAACTCATACAAAATCTTTAGTTGACCTAAGTGGTCACAATCTTGCATTTAGCTGAGATTTGCCATTAGAGCCAAAATTATTGACATATATTGACTCATAAGGGTTTTTACAACTCATATATGAAAATGGTAGCTTAAAAATATCTTGTAATGCTTATTCTTACAATCTTGAAGATTTCATTGAAAATGAGTTGGTTTTTAAAAATGAAGGCTTAATTTGTTAAAATCTATATTCAAAAGATTTTCAATCTTGGCTTATAGTTGGAAATACTCCACAAGTGGTTAATTGTTCTTTGTGAAAAACTTTGGAGCAAGCTACAACATTATGATCTTTATCTTCTCTGAAATCCAACTCTTGGCATGCTTCTAGAAAAATCAGAACTACCGGTAGTCATTATGCGGTACTACCGCTTTCTGGAACTACCGGCAGTCAAACCGTTGTACTTTCGATATTTTCTGAAAAACGGCTGATTTGATTCAAAATTTGTTGATATCCAAATTCCTCAGCCATACCCTTTGCTCCTCTAAGTCAAGTTGATCCTTGCATCCTTGCTAGCTACTCTCAAGTAATCTCTTGATTCCATATGCCATTTTGACCCTTTTGTGATGCTTTTATCATAAAATAGCCTTCTCTCTAAAAGTGGTAGCCCTTTTTATCACCTTGACCTCAGCATGAGATTCACTCTTATCTTTTTGAATAATATCTTTTTCCTCTTGCAAGTGGTATCTCTCTTGTATGATATCTCTCCTAAATGGTATCCTTTCAAATGGTATCAGTCTCTTCTCTCGAGTGGTATTTCAAGTGATATATTCCTACAAGTGGTATGCCCCTCAAGTATTATCAAGTGAAAATCATGGAAGATGAAGTGTCTAATTTGATCTTGTGGCATACAAGTTGATTATACAAGTGGCATCAAGTCCTTACAAATAGAATCAACCACACTTGGTGTCATGTATGTTCTCAAGTGATATCAAGTCCTTACAAATGGATTTATTCATATTTGATATCATTCAAGCTCATAAGTGGTACCAAGTCTCTACAATTGGAATTAATTACACTTGGTACCCTTATTCTTACAATTGGTATCATTTATGGTTACAAGTGGTATTTCTCACAAATGGTATCTAATGTCATCATAAGTGGTAAAAATGTAAAAAATAGTGTATGCTTTTCATGGAAAATACTAAAGAACCACAAAAGATTAAATAGCGCCTATTATAGACAAAAGGTTCGCAAGTGATATCTTTGTTTCTTGGTGCTAGATGACACAATGAGAGAGAGGTTGAACAAAATGGAAGAGATATGAGAGGAGAAGAAAAACAAGAAGAGGAGAATCCTTTGCGTATCAAAGGAAAAGAAGAAAATGCCAAGTAGAACCACTCTGTAAGGGGGAGTTTTTTTTTGTGAAAAACATATACAGTATTTTGGGCTTACTAAATCAAAAGGGGTAAAACGTAAATATTGCAAAAACTATTTTATCTATTTTCCCAAATTATTTTGTGGATCTTGTGAATAAATGTGTTTCATTCCCACTTACTTCAATTGGTATTCATGGAGTGAAAAACCAATGATATGCAAGATTAGCTTTTCAAAAAGGTGCCCTCTTGGCCAAAAATTAATACCTTGTTTATAATGTGACGATGGCCTGATCTTCCGAAAGGTACTGATAAGTCGATTGTGGAGATCTTGACATTGATGATCCAAAGGCTCCGACCAAAATAGATCGAACCCCTCGCAATCACTACACCACTGCTCCGTTGGTTATCAACCGTGCCAAACACGGTTGACCTCGCCAAGAAGACTATCTCATGCAAGCGAATCGAGAACACAAGCAAAAGAGTTCAAGATACAATCTGAAATTGTATTGTGAATAAAGATTAAGTTCACAAGTTAGGGTTTCTCAACCGAACATGCGGTGAAACTGCTAAGCAGAATAATCTCTTAAGAAAAACCCGAGAAAAACTAAAGGGGTGTGGCCTCCTTAAATAGGAGAAGGGGAAGCCGCACTTATCTAAGGAAAAGGGTGTGGTACTATTTATGGATTATTGTTTATGTGAACAGTACGGCTGGCCCAAAAAGCCTAAGTGGTGATAAAAGGCCCAAGGCCCACTTTGACTCGAACTGAAAAAGTGATGTGATTTGTTTCGCAGTTTTTGATCGGCTCAGGTGGAGTTTGGAGGTGAGACTAGATCCATCTGAAAGTAGACTCCAAGGTCTTTCCAACGAGTACTCATGGACCCCGAGAAGCCTTTTGGATCAAAAGTTATGGCCGTTTGAAGTAGACGTTGTTACAAAGGTCGAATATGAATCGAACTCGCGAATAGGACTTGGATTGCGCTTGATGGTTCCACTTCTACACTTGAGCTCGCGTGGTTCTTCCTCATGGTTCCTAGGACAATTAAATCATCACAAAAATTAAGTAGTATGACATTCTTTGAAACATTTGTATGCAAACTTAGGAACACATTCACCTGATGGTTAAGTTGACGTGCTCGCGCTCGAGTCATTGGTCCTTATATCATAGTTTCAGTTTGTTGAGTTTGTTGTGGAGTTGGCACAGTTGTATCTATGGAAAGGATGTTCTCATCATCCTCCCCTTCTTGAATTGGAGTCGTCCTTGACTCAATCTCATCTTCCGCGCCCAAGCAAGGTCGCAAATCTGCAATGTTAAAGATGGGGCAAACCCCAAACTCTGCATGCAAGTCTAACATATATGCATTATCATTAATACGTTTAAGCACTTTAAAAGGACCATCTGCACAAGGCATGAGTTTAGACTTTCTCAATTCAGGGAATCGTTCTTTACGCAAGTGTAACCACACAAGATCACCAGGTTCGAAAGTAACATGCTTGCGTCCTTGACTACCAGCAACTTTATATTTAGCACTCATAATCTCAATGTTCTCTTTAGTTGTCTCATGCATCTTACGTATCAAATCAGCACGTTGTTGCGCATCAAAATTTACCTTCTCGTGTCGGAAGATGCAACAAGTCGATAGGTGCACGAGGTATGAAACCATAAAAAATCTCAAAAGGGCATTTCTTTGTGGAAGAATGCAGCGAACGAATATAAGCAAATTCCATATGAGGCAAACATTCCTCCCACATTTTTAAGTTCTTTTTAAGCACAACCCTAAGCATAGTAGACAATGTTCTATTGACTACCCCAGTTTGTCCATCGGTTTAGGGATGACAAGTAATGAAAAATAACAGCTTAGTTCCCAACTTACCCCACAAGGTTCTCAAAAATGACTAAGAAATATAGCATCACGATCTGAAACTATCGTATTCGGAATACCATGCAAGCGAATAATTTCGTTAAAGAACAATTCAACAACATTTGTAGCATCATCACATTTATGATATGGTATAAAATGAGCCATCTTAGAGAATCTATCCACGACAACAAAAATACTATCCCTCCCCTTCTTTGTTCTAGGAAGCCCTAAAATAAAGTACATAGAGATATCTTTCCAAGATATGCTTGGAACAGGAAGAGGCATGTATAAACCATGAGGATTAAGTCGTGACTTAGCTTTTTGACACGTGGTGCAGCGAGCAATGAAGTGTTCGACGTCACGCCTCATCTTTGGCCAATAAAAGTGGTGGGTCAGAATGTCCTCGGTCTTCTTCACGCCAAAGTGACCCATCAATCCTCCTCCATGCGCCTCCTGTAACAACAAAAGACGAACGGAGCTACCTGGAATGCATAGCTTGCTAGCACGGTATATGAACCCATCATGCACCACAAATTTATTCCAACACGTTCCCTCTTGACAATTAAGCAACACATCTTTAAAATCAGCATCATGCACATATTGCTACTTTATGGTCTCTAACCCAAAGATTTGGAAGTCCAATTGTGAAAGCATGGTATATCTCCTAGACAATGCATCCGCTATCACATTTTCTTTGCCCTTTTTAAATTTAATGACATAGGGAAAAGATTCAATAAACTCAATCGAATTAGCATGTCTGCGGTTCATGTTGGTTTGACTTCGAATATGCTTCAAAGATTCATGATCAGAATGTATTACAAAGTCTTTGAGCCATAAATAATGTTGTCATGTTTCCAAAGTTCGAACTAGAGCATATAATTATTTATCATAAGTAGAATAGTTCAAACTAGGACTACTTAATTTTTCACTAAAGTAAGCAACAAATTTCCCTTCTTGAATTAACACACCCAAAAAACCTATGCAATTAGCATCACATTGTAATTCAAAAGTCTTGCTGAAATCAGGAAGTTGAAGCAAAGGGATGTGTGTTAGCTTATCTTTGAGAACGTCGAAAGCTTGTTGTTGTTTAGAGGCCCAAGTAAAAGGAACACCTTTCTTTGTAAACTCATTCAGCGGTGCAGCGAGGGTGCTGAAATCCCGAACAAAACGCCGACAGAAACCAGTGAACCCGAGAAAACTTCACACTTGTGTGACCGTTTTAGGAGGCGGCCAACTCTAGATAGCGATGATCTTGTCTTGATCAACTTCAATGCCCTATGGAGTAACAACATAGCCAAGAAAAGAGACTCAATCTCAGATTTATTATACATTTGTAAGGCAGATTTTCAGCTAGCTCTTGAAGCCCAATTGGAATGTCAAAATTTGAAAATATGAAATTTCAATTGGAAAATGTTTCAAATATCAAGAGGGGAAGAACTTCAAGAGCCTTCAAGGAGCTCTTGGTCATATGTATTTATTTTCATACTCCATGTGTTGGAAATCTCCATTTTGGCTAAATTTACTTTTTCCTTGTTTTTTTATGATAAATGGCAAAAGGGGGAGAAGAACGAATAATAGCATTGTTATTGAAGTGGATAATGCCAAAAGGGGGAGAATAACATTGATGCTAAAAAGGAATAAATTCTTTATTATGCTTATTTATGTTTTCACCTTAGTTGAATTTTCTATCATATGTTCATTTTCATCCAAATGCTATTATTATTAATGGATTTGTCATTCATCACCAAAAAGGGGGAGATTGTAAGTTCAAGCTCCATTAAATTGGTTTTGGTGATAATGACGAATCTATTTGTGAGACTAATATATTTATTGATTATGATACTGCTTAGTCTTATTTGGATGAAAAAACTGAAAATTATAAGAGGTGCATTCAAATCACATTCATTTATCTTAATGCATTTCTTAGATCCAAAATATAGATTGAACCTCACCAAATAATCTAACTTGAATATGTGCATATGTATTTAATATATATTCTTGTGTGCACATATTTAGGAGGAGTTCCCTCTATGTTTTGAGGTTTCATTAGTATTGATCCATGTTCCTCTTTTCCACATATTAAGGATCCGTACTTTGAAACATATCCCTTGAGTATAGCTTGTGCAGTTCATATATACTCATAATCAGGGTGCCATCTAATTCTTCCATTATGTATTAATGGCTAAATGATTAATGACAATCAAATGAGTAAGTTTTGCTTAAAAAACTCATCCTAGAGTATACAAGTGTTGTGTACATATTGTATACTCGCAAGTCAAGAGAAGAACAATCATGTGTTGATGGAGTTCAAGTGACAAGGATCTGGACTTGAAGTAAAGATGTGGGTCATGAAGCTTTAAGAAGATGCTAAGGCAAAGGTATCACTATCTAGGACTAAAGATGTGTTCCTAGTCTTTTACTGGTCTCGTTATTTGGTTAGAAGATCAGATTACTAGTATATGTTACCATACTATTAAGAGGGGTCTTGTCTAATAGTTTGAGTCTCATCATGTGTTGATAGCTCAACCTCACCTGTTCTAACTCTCCTTGGCATGAGGCTTATATTTGCGAATGTGTTTTGCAAATAGTTAAAACTCATGTGTTGAATCCTTGTAACATAGGACTATACATTGCGAATGTATTTTGCTAGTGTTTAAAGTCTGTGTTTCCCACTCCTTTTAGGATGAGGCTTATATTTGCAAATGTGTTTTGCAAATGATTGAACTTCATATTTAATCCTTATATCATATTTCCAAAAGTGTGCAAATGTGTTTTGTAACCTGTTGGGAATTATGTTTGATCCTTGTGTGCATGATACTGAAATTTACAAATGTGTTTTACAAATCAGTTGAAGTATCTGCAATTTTCAGGACAATCGGAACTACCTTAGTGTGGTCTATGGTACTACCTCTAGTCGGAACACCCGGCATTATAGTCATGAAACTACCACGTCTTTGGTGGTCGGAAGACCTGTGCGGTCGAGAACCATTATGATCAAACCAATGTGGACTACAGGAGACCGGCAAGTCTTCGAACACCACAGTAAAAAGTAACCGTGTCAATTGTAATTTGTTTCCTTGTGCTCTATTTACATTCAATCTATTTACATTCATAGAATTAAATTGATTGCTTGTCGTGCTAGAATTGTAAATCTTGACAAAAGCCTTAGAGTGTTGGTGCACTTAGGTGAACATAATTAATTTAGGCGATATTTGTGATAAACCAATTTGAGTTAAGGGTCCGCATCTTATACTTGGTTTATCCGAATGGAATTTAATAATTGAAAGAGGATTTTTAGACCGCCTTTTCGCCCCCCCTCTAGTCTGTCTCCTTTATCTTACACTCATGTTACAAGGATTCAACACATGAGTACATAATGGAGATACTAGATGAACTAGATGAAAGTGTGCATACAAGAATGTATAATGGAAACATATGCACATATTCATGTTTGACTATTTGGTGAAGTTAATCTATATTTTGGATCCGATGAATGCAATAAGATATAAGGATGAGATATAGAATGCACACCTTCATGATTTTCACCTCTTCATCCAAACGAAACTTAAGCAATATCATAATCAATAAACACGTTAGTCTCACAGTTGCATTTGTCATTATATCTAAAACCATTTTTCATTATCACCAAAACCATTTGTCATTAATTACATCCAAATGAGACTAGACAATATTATAGTTGATAAGCAAGTTAGTCTCGTAATAGTATTTATTATTATCACCCAAACCAATTTAATAGAGTTTGAACTTACACACGGTACATTCGAATGGTTTAGATCTATGCAGAGATTTCTTACCTTTACCCATAGAATACCATGACTTGGTCGAAGCTAGGATAACATAATTCACGGTTGATTCACAACACTTGTGATACCTAGTACAGAGTTGGTCCCCTTTCAACAATAGTCCCGACCAGGCCTAGGTACAGGTAACTCGTTCACTCGTTCCTAAAGGTCATACTATGGCATAGGTTAGTCTGTGAAAAACACCAACACCAGACCTACCTGTGGCACACAGTGAAACTACTATAACAGTCAAATTAAGTTTGAGTGATTGGCCCTGTGGATGGGCAACAGATATGTCCTGACTCATGGCATAAAGTTCACTTCTCACTTTCCATTGGTTGGGTAGAGACTATTGATAATCATAGCGTGAATCACCACAAACACAAGATTGTTGTGGCAACTACCTGGCCCACACCCTGGCCAACAACTCTCAAAAAGCCATTCTAGGCGAGTGACTGAACAGGAACTCAGGGACCACCATCAACATGGTGAACCAACTTAATGAAGGCTTCGACACATCAACTTGTGATGGTGGGCAAAAGTACTAATAGTTATTATAGGTTTTGATTGTTGTACTACTATGCTAGTCTAAAGCTTGATATCCTAACTAGTCTCACAAGGAAAATTATATCAAATCAAAATCAAGGATGGCCATACGATTATATAGTGAGAGAGAGCATAATTAAGGCATGATTATTCAAAAGTAATTGATAACAAATAGCACTTAACAAATAAGGATACAAAAAAAAATCCCATACATATTATACCAAACTATTGGGACTCGACATGATTAAGAAATCGTGACTTGCCTTGCAACTCGTCATCGTTGTTCACTACGGTGAAATCTCCAACCCTCTCCTCCGGCTCCGGTGGCTCTGGCAATCTGGTCGCAATCTAGCACGCACACACGAAGACGCGAAATAAGCCTATTGCAAACTCACAAATAAAACACAACAAAGAAAAAAAGAGGAAAAAAGCAAATACAAGGGCTCTTGGGAGGGAGGAGAACCGATATCTGAAAGACTTTGGTGGTTGGGATTGGGTTGGAGATGATGAACAATAGGGTGCGAAAGTGCGCAAGTATCTACAAGATACTTGTAGTGTGGAAGGGAAGGCATGATGAGAGGTCGATGACGAGAACACAGACGGGGGTCACATGGTAATGATGGAGGCGATGACAAAGAGCTCTTGGCTACGACTACAGCAAGGAAAGGCGAGGAGAGATGACGATGCGCGGGTTCTTGAGCCCAGTCTCTCCCACGCTCACGTACGACAAATACTGCACATGTGTCAGCAGCGACTCGGCTCGGGTGACATGGCGCTCATGCATGAAGACAGTGAGCTCGATGCTGGTGCGTGATAGGTGAGCGGCGCGGTCAGGGCTCCAAACGAGCGACGGGTGGTTAGGCACTCGGGTTGAGCGGTCGGAGGGTGACACTCGGGCTAAGAAGAGGAGTTTAAGGACTTTGTCTCTTGGGAATTTTTAAGGGATGCCCGTGAGGGAAAAAAATCAAACCAAAGAAAAACGTATGAAAACTCAAGAACAGAAACAATTAAAAGAAAAGGGGGGTGCTTACGAAAAAGAAATGCTGTCACACCCGCCACTGTTAAAAAAAATTGTGGTTAGGGGTTTGGTGAACCTGAGAACCCTATACGGAGTACAATTTTTCTTAGCAATCTCAAAAATAGATATTTTACACCAGACGCCTCACCCAAAGTATAATATCCATCAAATATAGCATGTCAAACATATCATCTCGACATTTTTGTGAAAAAAAAGGCAAACACAAATATCAAAGACTTCGCACATACTCAGCAACCAATCCCAGCCACAGAAGCAAATCTTTTTCCTTCTCTCAACCACAATACAAACAAAACAACAAAAATCTTTTCATAAAAAAAAATCGAAGCAATATCCACAACACATCAAGGCACCACCACAATGCAGCCATGATCACCTCCTCCTTCCCTCCCTCCCTCTCCCTCCTCCCCACCACCACCACCTCCGGCAGCTCCCTACTGTCCTGCACCACCCTCCCTTTCCCAAGAACCCCCCTCCGCCTCCGCCTAGCCGCCTCCGTGTCGACGGAGAGCAGCGAAGGCGACGAAGTCGGCGGGAGCACGAACGGCTCGCTGCCGGGCCTGCCCCCCGTGGACGAGGAGGAGGACGACGAGGAGTTCTGCCCGGTGGACTGCGTGACGGAGTTCAAGACGGACGAGGAGTTTCTCCGCATCCTTGAGCGGGCGAAGGCGACGGGCGCGCTGGTGGTGGTGGACTTCTACCGGCCGTCGTGCGGCAGCTGCAAGTACATCGAGCAGGGCTTCATGAAGCTCTGCAAGGGCTCCGGCGACGACGGCTCCCCCGTCATCTTCCTCAAGCACAACGTCCGTACTCTGCCGCACGCCATTGCCGCGTCCGCGCATCTTCTTGATTCGTATTACTGCCCAGGCAGTACGTGTCCAAGCAGCAATGGTTCCCACTAATTTCTTGATGTAAACTGCACAGGTTATCGATGAGTACGACGAGCAGTCGGAGGTGGCAGACAGGCTCCGCATCAAGGTACGCGCATCTGCTAGCTGCAGGTTATCGATGTCGTGTGCTTGAACCACTCCCGTAGTCGTAGATAAATGAAGTAATCGATTTGGCGTCTAATGTAGCTAACCAATCAATTAAGCGAGCTGATGCTTGTTCGTTGCGTGCATGGATTCGTCTTGCGCTTGCAGGTGGTGCCGCTGTTCCATTTCTACAAGGGCGGGCTCTTGCTGGAGGCGTTCCCGACGAGGGACAAGGAGAGGATCATCGCCGCCATTCGGAAGTACACCTCACCTGATCAGTGAGCTATCACTTCACCTGAATCTATCACTTTGGAGCTGCATGCGTGCTCAAATGATAATCCTGCCTAACTAATTGTTCTATTGGTTTATGCAAACATATTTTGTATCGTACAGCTAGCTTAGCCTTCAATCGAGCCCATATGCTAACTAGACAAGATCTCCTTAATTTGCCTATATATGCCTGATGCCTAGTCACAAACAGCGAAAAAGATAGAGCGGTTCTGTGCTCCTCTGAAATTGAAACTGCACATATTCTAGCGCAAATTAATTTATCAGGCCTGTAACCATACACGTTCAAGGATCTACATGTGCAGTTTACATTTTACAATTTGCAACCGAAGTTAACAACTCGCTCTGATGGAGATCTTCGTCTTTCCCCTTTCAGACAGGAGCCGCAGGAGTGAGTAGCTACCACTGGCGAGAAATCAGCTCGAAGTGCAGATATGGAGCAGAGCTAGCTACAACTGACGTACGTTCGTCTGCATGGCTGCACATTTGTGAAGAAGAATGGTCTCTGCCTCTCTGCAAGAGCTGTATGTACGTGTATGCATGATCAGGGCAAAACTGGGGATTGTGAATGAACCCTACCGATTGCGTATGGTTAAGCGCCTATTTAAGGCCCATCTAAAATGGGCCTGGTTAGGAGGCCCGATACCTACCGATTAGAAACCAAGCCGGCATCCTTCATCGCGAGAGGCGAGAGGCGAGAGGCGAGAGATGAGGGGAGTTGGAGGCCTGTTGCTCACCATCGGCGATCTTCTTATCGACTTCGCCGTCGATGGTGGTGGGGACGACCACCTCGCCGAAGGCGGCGGCGACGACGCGTCCGCACCCTCCGCCCCCTTGGCAACGCAGCAGGCAGAGGAAGCCAACCCATCCGGCCTCCACTGGCTCTTCGGGGTGAGGGCTCCCTTGTTGATTCGGTCGGCATCCATTGATTCATCCATCGTATGCATCTTTCTCTTTGTAGGATCAGACAGGTAATGGAGGGAGGTGAATGGTGCCTTTAAATTCCCCCCTAAGTATTCACTTAACCCTTTTCTCCGATAATTATAAAGCTATGAAGATTAGGATTGAAATCCCACTTAAAAACCGAAGAAACAGAGTTGAACAAAAGGAAAAACAATGTGGTCGAAAACTGACAACGTGCTCGTAAATTTGACTACCAGTCGGAAGTTCAACGTGGTCGGAAATCGACTACCAAACGAAAATCACTATAGTCGAGAACAGACAGTACATCTGAAACCAGTGTGGATGGAAATCGCCTCTCGCGGTCGATGACGAGGGAGTGGTCGAAAACCAGCGTAGTCGATAACTACCGAGACCAAAATCAACGTGATTGAAAATGGATGTAGTCGACACCAACGTGGTTGTAAACAACGTGATCGGATGCCAACTAGTAGTCGAACAACCAACGTGGTCGTAACCAGTCGGCAACCAAAGTAATTAACGTGGTCGTAAGCCAACGAGTGGTCGAACAACCAACGTGATCAGAACTAGTCGGCAACCAAAGTGATTAATATGGTCGTAAGCCAACGAGTGGTCGAACAACCAATGTGGTCGGAAGCCAACGAGTGATTTGCAACCGACGTGGTCAATTCAGTTTAAAAGCAAACAAGTGAAATTGACGATCAACAAGCGATCGAAAATCACACTCGGTAGGGAAAACACAGAGAGGTCAGAAGTCTAAGCAAGGTAATAACCAACGAGATGTGATCTGGGATTTGACCGTGGTCGAAACCAACATGGTCGTAAACCCGGTCGACGTTCCAGACAAATGCACCGATTGTTTCAGCTCTGATTCAAAACGAAAATAGATGAAACTTTTGATCCGTAGATCCAATAATGTGAAACTTTGTAGATATCATCTGTAGAATATTGTGAAACTATTCCAACAAATAATTATAAAAATCATGGCCAAAGATGAGACATTTTTCAGTTTGTTAGAAGTTTACTTCAAAACCGAGTCAAAATCAAAATCGGTGAATATAACTAGCTCGTGGGATGATGATGACCAAAATGAGTCTAGATGTATTCCCACATATCATAGCAAGTTAGAACACCAAAGAAATTGACTCAAAAATCTTTGGATTAAGAAATCACACTTTAAGACTAAATCAAGAGCAAAACAACTCAATCAAGATGAATCCATGGAAATATGCAAAGATGGATGCATTATTCACTTGAGAAGGTTGAGTTTACAACCACTCCACCTTGGAGGACAAATAGCACACCATGTGCTCCACTTTGAAACCCTAACGCTAAACAAGAAAGCACATGAGAGAGGGGTTAGATGTTAACCATACATGTCTCCATCCCAACCCCTTTTATAGATGGGCAACCAGCCACCTACCCCCAAAATGGATCATATCGACTATTATAATGGGAAAAACCCATTAACCCCACACACACGAGTTTTACTCACTCAAGTTCATTTATACACGCTTTTCAAAGCGCATAATTGTGCACCCGTTAAATCCTTAGCCTTGATATGTCTTGATCAAAGCATCTCCATCTTGACCTAAACCACTCTCCAACGCATCGCCCATGCGTCGTGGTTTTGATCCAAGATGGTTTCTGGTATTTTGGTCAAAATACCAAAATACCCCTTGTTGACCTAGTCATCACCATGCTTGCCTCGTGTAGGTACACCACTAACTTGCCACGTGTTGTCAAGTCTCTCCCGTCCCGGCTCCACCGAAGCACAACTCACTTGGCCTGTGCAAGCCATCTGGCGTCATCCCGCCGTTCAAACTCATCTTCAACATTTACGTCTTTCTCGTGCTATGTTTGAGCTCACCGTATCACCTGGTATCCTTGATCGTTCTGGGCTTTGAATCCTCCATAAGCCTAGATCCGATCACCAACGTTGATCACAGTTGACCCCAAACAATCCTGCATATCCAAAGACAAAGAATTCATTTCTAAGCACAAGTTCTTCATAATTTGACCTACATTAGCCAAGACATGCATCATGCAAACTTAATCCAATGACTCAGATCAGCCTAACTAAATCCATGACTCAAATCCCAAATCATTAATTTCTGCCCAAATCAATTCTGACAGAGTACAATCTCCGCAAAGCCAATTGACCACTTCACAAACATTGCAATAGTTCGTCACAACATTAACCTGAACCATCTCACATGGTCCTTCTCTCTTGCTCCTTAGAATGCAGTTTCCGAATCTCGCGTCCAGCAATTGATTCGTTTCAATGAGTTGCCCGTGAGCTACTCGATTGTTGGGTGAAGGATCTGGTTGCCATAGATTGATGGGATGAATGAAGTCTATAGCTTTAGAAGAGCACAACTTAGTTGAGATAGATGCAAAGCTTACTTAAGGTGGTCACAATTTGATGGAGTCGCTACGAGAGAATGGTCCTTCGTGGCCTTCGTTGATGCTGAAGGTGTGGTTCTTGCTTTCCCTTCCGTTTGCTGTAGTTTCCTACTCCAATTCATGGCTGCATGCAAGCTAACAATTTTGCTCCTATCTCTACCTACGTCAATCTCACATGGTCCTTCACTCTTGCTCTGAGCTACTCGATTGTTGGGTGAAGGATCTGGTTGCCGTAGATTGATGGGATGAATGAAGTCTACAGCTTTAGAAGAGCTCAGCTTAGTTGAGATAGATGCCAAGCTTACTTAAGTTGGTCTCATGTAACTTAGGTTCAGATTTCATATCTTGTGCTTGGCTACTTCGCCAATTGTGTCCAGCATAGCAGATGGTTGAGTTGCTGCAATTTTAGTCAGATGTGATGGCCATTGCTCATGTTTGCTGATAGCTTAATCCTCAAATTAAGTGCTTAGTAGTTAGTACAAATGAAAGACCTCCACCACCAGCTCATAAAACGCTGTTAATGTGGTGTGCTCTACTCTAAGCTAATTGGATCCTTCTCTACTCGCAACTGTAATCAATTTGCGCCTGTTCATCATCATATCAGGAACACTATGACAATTTGATGAAGTCGCTACGAGAGAATGGTCCTTCGTGGCCTTCGTTGATGCTGAAGGTGTGGTTCTTGCTTTCCCTTCCGTATGCTGTAGTTTCCTACTCCAATTCATGGCTGCATGCAAGCTAACAATTTTGCTCCTCTCTTTACCTACGTCAATCTCTAGCTGTGTGCGGCGTTGAAGACCGCAGATAAGCTGGTGAGTCATCTTGATCTGAATCTTGTCGAACAATTGGGAGAAGGTGGAGGTGCTGGAGCAAGTCTTAGAGAGGGGAGATCGCTCAGTGGCAGCGATTGTAAAGGGTCTCCAGAGCTCGCGCCTCACCGGGGTTCATCGGACTTCCAAATCAAAAGCACCTAGCAAGTAGTGCTGTGGTGGCGTGGCTGCTGTGTTTGCTTATGCAGATCAGGACTCTTGTCACTGTTCTTGGAGATGGAAGGAGCTGTATTATATTGGTCTTTTCATGAATTTCTACAGTGTATGTCTGCTTATGTCTCAGCATTGTTGGAATGTCTGTGTTTCCTGTCATATAGTGAATGGAGCCAGCATTCTAGCACAGGTCCATTTGCTGGTGGTTACTTGTTCATTCGCCAGCTTGGTTCCTGCTAGGATGTTTTCAAATCAACTCAAAAATCTGAAGGAAATGAAGCCTTGGCAAAAATGCCTGAACGTGCGTCCTATGAAGTGCCAGACTTGGACTTCACTTTAAACTGTGTTCAGTATTCAGTAACGCCTTCTGAGAAACAGTGTATGCTTGGCTGTTTGCTTATCGCTTGTACTTTAGTATCCAACAAAAGTATGCCATCCCGATGTATTTACATTATTACATTTCAGGGCTTTCGTTATAGTGGTGGAGTATAATTTAGCGGTCTTGATTGCGGCGTTGACATTGTTAGTTAGCGACTTGTCCCTGTTTCCAATGCAAAAATTTTCTCAAATTCATGTAGGAATAATTTTGCAGAAAGTAGTATGGTTCAAATTCCCATTTCCAAACGCGAACTTCAATGAAATATCAGCAAAATTCGGTCCCTCTATCGGCATTTTTTTCCTTTGAGAATTCCCTCTAGTGGGGCTCTTCTTCAACGAGCTTATGCTTCTAGCTTCTTAATTTTTTTTGTTTTTTGAGGTTTTTATCTTTCTTTTTTTCCTGATTTCTTTTTATTGTCTGAGATAATATATTTTTTATTTTTTAAATATAATTATGCTGAAAAAGCTAACAGTAAAAATATAATATATTTTAAATTACTATAGGTAAAAAAAGCTAGAAAACTAAACTGATAAGGCAAATGAGCACTACCACAACTGATGCGCTCATCAAATTTGCCCTCAGAAAGGACCAATCTGGAAAAGTTATACCCAAGCGTCCTCAGCTAAAACAAAAGCGAAAATACAAAAACTTTCATCACGGACTAGACAAAAAAAATCCCAGCTCTTCGTTCCCCTTCCCGGCGTCGGAGAAGGCGACGCGAGGAGGCCAACGCGCGGCGATGGATACCAACAATCTTCCGGCGGTGTGGAGGGCCATAGGCCCGGGCGTCGCCGGCGCAGTCTTCGCCGTCGGCTGGTGGTTCTGGGTCGACGCCGTCGTCTGCAGCGCCGCTGCCGTCCCTTTCCTCCAATACCTCCCCGGTAACGCCCTCCCCCCAAGCGTCACCCCCTTCGCTCTCTCTTCCCCAAAAGCTAGCGTTTTTAACCCGTTAGGGGTTCTTGATTCGGATTTTTAGGGTTCTTTGCTTCGTTCGCCGCGCTCATGTTCAACTGCGTCAACTGGGAGGACAGCAACTACAATTACTACTCGCCCTACGACGACTCCGAGTGGAGGTGAGGGTAAAATTCTCGATATTTTCTTCCTCTTTTTATGAGTCTATGGTTTGTTTTGCGGGGTTCCTGCCTGTGGTTTTGCAGGAAAGTTGCAGCCTTTGCTGGTTTTTCTCTGTTGGGTTTAACTTCAATAGTGATTTACTGATTTTATGTGTAGCAGTGCTACCGCTGATTGAATTGTTTAGTGGTTTAGTAGTTTAATTTGGCAAATTTAGTGCTTAATTGGGCTAGTTAGGATGGCATTACATTCTGTGCACATGTACTTGTCTGTAGCATAGCAGAGTTGCTCGCTAGAGGTTTAATGGAGCGAATAGTTTTAGACTTGTTTCAATGACACATCAATGCTTGTTTTGTGTGGAGAGAGAGGCGGAACGAAGACACATTTCTCTTGTTTGGTTTGGAATTGAAAGGAATTGCTCAAAATGGAGATAATAGAAGACAATGGCAGTGGATTTTTTTGTTGTTGCAAAATTGGGATTCAATCTCTCTCAAGTATCAAAGTTAGAAACAAAACAACTGAACCATAACAAAATCTAATGGCACCATTTCCGTGTCATTGGATGAGTGAAGCAACTAGGGAAAGGGGCCAGGGAAGCACCAAATGTAAACAAACAGAAAGTAACAAGCGAGGGTTGCTTCAACTGTAATGTGGGGGATTCCATATCAAAGGCGCAAGAATAGGAACGAGACTCACCAGGGGCAGTCCACATGAAGCTCAGGTCGCAACAGCTTCCAAGTCAGTACAGAGTCCTAGTCGATCTTGTGTTCTCTGCTGGATCCGTCCGAGATAAGTATTAGTTCCAATAGGAGATAGATTGCCTTATTGAGATTAGCTCTATATAAGTAGGGAAGCCTGGCTATTGTAAGGATCAAGCAATGAAATAAAGAAGTCTTCTTTTCAGTACCCTGTTCTTCCTGTTTATTAACCCCTGTTGTCGGCGACATCCACACCACGGCTCCTGGACGCGGAACCATGCAGCCAAGGCTCCCAGCAACTCACCGCTATCCATTAAGGTCCCTGGTTCATACCATCAACCGTCTACGTGATATGTTTTTTGAGGGAACCATCTACATAGTACTGACAACCTTTGCGCCAAAGAAACTAAGGGCCTGTTTGTTTCAGCTTCTGGAAATCCAGCTTCTGGAGAATCTGGAGAATCTGGAGAAGCTGGATAACCCCAGCTTCTGGCTACTAGTTCATTTTCTGGATTCTGTAGCTTCTGGCTACTTAGAATCTGGATGAAAATCTGGCCCTTTGTTTGAGCTGCAGATTCTAGGAGTAGCTGCAGCTGCCAGAAGCTGAAACAAACAGGCCCTAAGAGAATGGAACGGTGCAAAATCAGTATTATTACTATGCACAAATTATAAAAGTTTCAACTTATTTTTCTACCTGCTATGATTTTGAAAGATAGTTTGACATTCATAAACCTCTGACAAGTCTAGCTTGTCATTCATAAACCGCTATGGCAAGTTAGGACGTTCTCTCAAAAGGTTTCTGATCTGCTGTATCTTTATAACTCCCTTGTAGACTTGTAATTCTTTTATTAATCACTATTGTTTTCGACTCTCATTCATAACCCACTGTATGACAATGAAATGCATTGAATCTCAGGTTGAAACTCTGGCTTTTTGTTTCGTATGTGGTGTCTTTTGTTTCCTTGGCTGGGGCGGTTGTTTTCTTGGTCCTAGATGCTCTTACAGATACAGGCCCATCTGCATGGACTGGCATTGCTGGTGTCCTACAGTCAGTTTTTGTGCTAATAAGGTATTTTACTCTTTCCCCTTATGTGGTTTTGTTGTTAGTCTCTCCCTCACACCCTTTTCTATTTCTTACGATGCTGGTGATATACTTTGCAGTGGGTTGATCTACTGGACTTGTCATTCTGAAGATTGACTTAACAAATACGCCCAAGAAAGATGAGGATGTAAAGATGAATTGGATATACAGCTTGTTGGCGGAATATGCAAAAAATTGTGTGTTAGTCTATTGTTTTGCCCAGAGTTTGCCAGTTTGTTATCTCTGTAAATATAATATCATATCAAACTGCTTAAATCAGTTTCAAGTTGTTGTTTTGAGTAAACAAACTTCAGCGGATGATAAATACTAGTGAATAGGTATGCCTTCTGCTATCAACCAACCTCCCCTGCTGACGTAAAACTGTTGTATAAAATCAGAGTTAATTGAAAGCATCAGTTCTGTAAAGTCGTTGTAATTTTTTGGGACATGTATTCTCTTAGAAGGTCGGGAGGTGTGACAAGTAAGTTCTTATATCACATCATCTGTTCGTGTCCCAACCTAAATGCCAGTCTAGTCAGGATAATTCATCTTTATCTTTCAAGCTTTTGAGATTCCTCTTGATTTGGAAAAAAAACAAATAGACGCATTTCCTGCCTAAATGGCTGCAGAAACCTTTCTAGGATCTGAAATTTTCTTTACAGATTTCCTTTACACAAGTGCATTCCAGTTGTTGTACCGGTGTAGAAGACTTTACAAATTCCTTTTACACATGCTTTTGAGATTCCATTTGGGTTGGTTTTTTTGGGCTACGGCACATGGATTATGGTTATAACTGATGAATTTTGATCCTATCATGAGCGTTTGTGCGAATGAATTAAATGCCGATTCAAAAAAGCTACTCTGATAAGTTATTTCAAAAAGATGGTAGAAAAATCGTTCTGTTTGTTTATTCGAGGGAAGTTATGGACCGAAAAAAAATTGTCTAAGTTGTGCTCCATGACTAGTAGGCCACTAGTAGAGAGAACTTTGTGGAATAGGGAGAATTTCATTTGCCTTACCTTACACGTCCGGGCGATCAAAGAATAATTCTCAACTTGGTAGCTCAGTCCATGAACATTAGTTGGCAAGGTCGTCTTCTGGACGTCGGAGCAAGTCGAAGTTGCAGAGGCGTTGCCAAGGCAGGTTCCTTTCTAAGGCTTCACTTGACCAAAACATCTGGTGCAGAAGAAAAGGACCAAAGGCCAATATTGGAAGTTTCTAGGCTATCTGCACATCAATTTCTCAAGCAAAGTTATGGTCTCATGCCACTCCCGTGGTATCAGTTATCAGTCATTTTCACACGGTATTTGACTATTGACTAGTACTTAATTAAATACATAGGCAAGAAAGAGAGAAGAATTGTCTGCCTTTTCCCCTTTCACAAAAACTCACCTCTTTTGATGGATTAAATCATTGATACGATGTATATTAGTGGTATATATTTCTCCTCTTGGTTGAATTTTACGATAACTCTGTGCTGTATATGCTTCTTTAACTTGAAGACTAGAAATGGAAAATTGCGAATAAGAGAGAAGGAAACGTATACTTCGATGAAGTATGAAGTGATGGAGCTACTTGTGTAATCTTTAAGTACATGCCTTTCTGGCACTTCCAAGTTACTCCACCTGTGTAAGTATATTAGCAAATTTGGATATCTGTTTATGCAACTGATACCCAATGTCGAAAGTGACATAGCTTGCAGCTTCAACAACCTGACGACCTCCGATGTCACGTGTCATAGCTTATTTACTTCCAAAAGTTGAGTATAGTTTAAGTTGCTAATTACCAAACGTTTCTACCAAACCTTTTTTATCATTTTAGACCGAATGTTTCTACCTAACTTGGTCAGTCTTAACGTTACAGGTCCTCCCCATATCGGGCCTATTTTTTAGGCTACGACTTATTTTTTTAATTGTTTTAAGAGAGAGTACGGAGAGATATTTACATACGATTTTGATCGATTTATATAAAATCGTTATAGTGTCTGCTATAATTAATTTGTAAATATCGTTTTAAAAAGATATTATATTTAAAAACTAGTTACAGTAGAAAAGTTAAAAGATAGAAGGCGGGAAAAATAGACCTAATATAAGTGGGATGAGCACGGTGTGGTCCACGTGGAATCTTCAAGAAGGAATCGGGACGCATATGATATTTGATAAGATGGCTTTGGTGGCAAAACCTAGTCATTGGGCCCGGCTCGAGCTAGCTCTCCGCTTCGTGAGATTATTGTTAGGTATACAAATGAGCTACCAGCCTTCTACTACAAGAAAATTTGTCCACCGACGTCTTCTTGCAAACACAAGTTCATGTATCAACGTCTACCGATCTATGTCAGTGACACACCACCTATGTGTTGAAATGGTTTGGTTTAGCAGTGAAGCTTAATTAAGAAAGGGATAATTTCGTTTCTGTCACTAAGGTAGACCCATTCTATGTCTTGCTAATTTGTGTAAAATACAGATCGTATCGGTTTGTATTCGATGTTAACAGTTTCACATGATTAAGGCTTGATAATTAAAAGGGCACGATATTAAATCTAGGAAACATGTAGATAAAACCTATATTACATAAGTCGGTAAAGATTAAATCGTGTCCATTAACCACACGACACAAATATACCGTGTTAGTTGGATTAGCCAACGATTACTGGTTATCCTATCCGTTAAATGGTGATGATTTTTGTTTATACGGAGTAATTGCAGTGCCGGCTATTCTTTTTGTGCGTCCATGTCACGTAACAAAGCAATGTTCCAACCAACCATTGACATTCTTCTACGAGGAGTTAAACGCCCTAAACACGACATGGCACGTTGGCGTTGGCGCACGACGTAGGTAGGCGGAGGTTGGACCGTGGTGCTTCCTTCCTAACAACAAACATGCATTGATGATTCTCTTAACTCATGCTGCGTGCCTAATCAAATGATTGAAGTACTCATAGTTTATACAAGCACCATCATATTAGATTCTAAAAACTATTTTTTTATAATAGATATTTTTTTATAGTACCTAAGTTTTAAATATAGTATTTTTTAAGATAGAGTCTACTAGTCGATTGTAGTACGCACTATAGTGACTTCGTTTATATGATAAAAATTACACGCGAATATGTCTCTCTCTATGACCTTCTCTACAAGAAATTACTATTCATAAACCAAAACCAAAAAGTCAAAGCAAAAAAACCAATATGAACGAGTCTATAGTTTATGGAGCGTTCTTTTTTGCTACAACTTATGATTATGGCTATAATTTATGGTAGAACCTGTAGTGTTTTTTTAGCCTTATGGTTTATGGTTGAAGGTGTTGTGTTCTTTTGTTCAAAGTAGATTAACTGAATTAGCAACCCAATAAAACTATATGTATGCTTGTTTCCATCATCTTGCTGTTATCTTTTATTGCATTTGACTAACCAAATTAACAACCATCTAATATCGTCTGTATGTACTTTTTTCTTCGGAGAAAATGTGCAGACAACATATGTTTTATATTATTATGCATTACATATATCATGAGAATGTACACAGTGCAAGTTGACGACACCAATTTTCTGATTGATCTGTAGCTACTTAAAGGACATATGGAAAAAAACACGCAACGAACATACGTACTCGCTGGTTGGCATGTTTCTTGACGAATCCCCCCATTTGATTGGCAGGAGAATTCTCAACCGTCTTGGCTCCCATGTTGTCTTTCGCCAACCTTTTTTTTTTCTCTTTTACTCCTGGGAAGTTCAAAGTTTGTCTTGTTAGTTCTGATCATAGCCAGAAAATCAAAATTTACTTGTCTTGTTTTTAGAGTCCTTTTGTCATCCTCTCTTGGTTAATCACTGACCTGTTTGGTTTAGCTGCAGCTTATGACTTTTGGCTGAAATTTTTAAATTTTAGTTATTTACGACAGAGATTACTCGCTTGTAATTTTGATTAATACAAATGTTATGTTTTTAACATGTACTATAATTAACTTATAGACCCCATCTTACGAAAATACCCTGTTTGAAAGTTAAGTACTATAGCAAAAACCAAAATCCACTAGCTTGGATCGAAAAGAACAGAACCTCAGGGCCATTGTCTTCTCTGGAGGTTTCTTCATAGTGTGGTTTCTTACATGTGGAGACCCAAATATAGTTCACCCATTACATCCATGAGCGATATAGGTGACCTAACTCAAAAACACAATGGCCCTAGTAATCCAGCTAAGCACCAGCCCCTTCTCAGCCTAATGATTTACTCCTACTTCATGTCACATGATTAAACAGCCAAGCGGATTGTGCCTCGAAGTACATTCTGTATCAATAGGCCATTTTGTAGCCTTTGACGGTCATCCAAATTCCATTTTTTTCCTTCTGTGGTTCTCCATTTGCAAATTGCAAAAAGAAAAGTATATACGTACATTGATCGTACCTAGTGGAAACCAATTTCAGTGTAAATTAGCCCACATATAAAATTTCAAATCAAAATTACTATACGTAGTAAAGACATATGTATTATAGTTTCCCTCGCCAAAGAAATATGTATAATAGTTTTGTAAAGTTTCATTGCAAAAAAAAAAAGACATTTACTGGCCTTTAATACTGCAATAATAATTTGACAAAAATATGTCACCTAAGCAAACCCAGGTCCCCTTACACGGCAGGACTGACACATCACACACGTCGAAATCCAGTAAATAAATAATAAAAAAAGAGATCAGATTCATTCAAGTAGCTTAAAGAAAAAAAGAAGAAAAAGAGGAAAAACAAAAGCAAAATTCGAGAAGAAAAGAAAAGCCGTTTTTAAAAGTTGGAAGAGAAAACCAAGAATGAGCCCTACACGCGCTCCATTTCAGAGTTTCAGAAAGAGCTTCCTCCATCCTCCTCCTCCCCACTAGACCGGTCGGCTCACCGCCGCCTTCTTTGACGCCTGTCTCCTCCTCCTCTCCTCCCACAAATCTCCACGCGAATTTGGCCTAGCTCCGCACAAAGCTCGAATCTTTTCTTCGCTGAATCCGTCCGGGGTTGAGAGAGCTCTATTTGGGCTCAGGTTTTCTTCCTCGTTCCGAGGCCAAGATTCAGCCGGAGCTGAGGCGGAAGAAGGAGCCGATGAAGGGTAAGGGCGGGGCGCCGGAGAGGAGGTCCTCCGCGAGGTGGAGGGTGCTGCTGCTCTGCGCATTCTGCTTCGGGCTCGGCATGCTCTTCACGGATCGGTGAGCCTCCCTCGCCGTGGATCTCGCCGTGCGCTTCTTCCTGCTTCGGGTTTTTGAGGAGTTTCTTGCGCTAATGGCGGCTCGGGTGTTGGGGTGAAAATATGGTTCTTTGATGTGAACGGTAGATTTTTCCATGGTTTTTGACCCGCTTGAGATTTGCATTTTAAAAGGTTTTATTTTTTTTATCTTAGCCAATGGCGTGCTGGGTGGTTTGAGAATCTTGGCGTCTTGAGATTTGTTTGGAGGGAGACATGGATTTTAACTTGTTTTTTTCCCCTTGGTCTTTCCTTTTCTGAGCTCATGGCGATCTGGGTTGGTGGAAAGAACTCACTTGTTTTTCTTTTACAACGGGAGATCGCGTTTTGATGTGGACTGGTGTAGGTGTTTTCTTTGGTTCCTCCCGTATCTGCTCGTGCGTGCGTGGTTAGGTGATGGATGCCTACCTCATTGCTGTATTTCTTTCCGCGAAGATATTGCTGCTTGCAGAACAGCAGAATCTGTGAATCGAGTTGCTGCTTGCAGAACAGCAGAATCTGTGAATCGAAGAAACACTGGATTTTGCCATGTTTGCTGAGCTTGTTTTCACGAGATGTCCGTCTGAGATCTATCGAAAACTTGCATTTTGGGGTGACTGTTGATTTGGATCGATGCATACGAGTGCTTCGCACGATGAAGTGATGGGCCTTTTGGGTGCATCCTACTTGTTAATGAATGTGGATTTATTTTCATTTATTACATCTTGGATTTGGAATAAGTACACCTATTTGTCCTTGAGCCCTGTGAGATAAATTAGATAACAAAGTTCAAGGATCATTTTGGTTCTTGATCTCAAAAGGTCTTTGAAAGCATTTTGGAGGTGAAATTACTTGCTCTTGGTTGGTCTTTTGAAAACGTGGGATACGAGACTTGGGAGCACATAGCACACCGAACGTAGGGCCGGGTCGTGCGCTTATATTGCCGTATCGACAGCAGTACAACCGGCAAGCCGAGATTACAATCCGAGTGAATCGGCAGGGTACAAAACAAATCAAGAAAGAATCGGTATCCGCCAACTATACATCTTAAAGATAAGAAAGAAGTAACAGATATGATTGTTTACTTTAACAATCCCCCTCAGTCGAATCGTGAGGCTCCTGAATGCGAGACTGGATGGGAAATCCTGAAACAACTGAGTCGGAAGCCCCTTGGTCATCGCATGTGCAAACTGAAGACAGGACGGCACATGAAGGATGCCTACTTGGCTGAGTGATACCTTTTTGCGAACAAAGTATATGTCGATCTCAATGTGCTTGGTGCGAAGATGTTGTACTGGGCTTGAAGACATGTAGACAACACTCACAGTGTCATAGTAGACAACGGTCGCCGAACGAAGTGGTTTGATACAACTTGAGAAGTTGGTGCAACCAACAGCACTCTGCTACGACATGGGCGATGGATCGGTATTCGGCCTCTGAACTTGACTGAGAAATTGTAGACTGCCGTTTGGGCGACCAGGAAACCAAGTTGTCTCCGAGATAAACGGAAGTGAACCGGCGAGAATCCAGGCAACCGGCCCTGTCAGCATCGGAGTAGGTGGTCAGTGTGGATGGCGAAGAAGGTCGAAGATGCAGGGCGAAATCCATGGTGCCCTTCACATAGCGGTGAACCCGCTTAATGAGAGCAAGATGAGGCTCACGCGATGCATGCATGTAGAGGAAAACCTGCAACACGACGTATGCTATGTCCGGCTGGGTCAAAGTAAGATACCATAGAGCACCAATGAGACAAATTCCTCTTTCCTTTCAAGGAACAGCGAGCGTTTTAGGGAAGGATATAGGGGCGAAGTGGCTGCTAAGGTCCTCTTAGACTAAATATCTTTTTATCAAACTATTATGATGCTCGCTTCTAGGCTGATCCTGAGCTGCCATCCACGCACGAATACCCTCGTTTAAAAGAATATTTTTGGTGTAGAAAGTCTTAAATTCAGGATCTTCATTGCCGCAGTTTCTCGGGAAACGAAGTCATAGGCACGTAGGTTCAGAGCCAGGCCGACTACGCCAATAGCACTAGGAATCATTGATGTTACGACGTCGCCTAGGCGTCGCCTCGCCTAGGCATCCAGGCGGGACTGCACGGACGCCATGACAGCTCGCCTCGCCTTGGTCTTCTAGGCCGTCCGCCCCTCTCATCTCTGGCCGCGCCGCCTCCCTCCACCCACGCCGCCTCCCTCCACCCGCGCCTAGGCATCATCGTGCCCTCGCCTAGGCGTCCAGGCGCCCCTCACTCGCCGTGGTCGCCAACTCCGCTGTGACAACCATGCTAGGAATGAAACCTTCTCAAGATCAAAGAGATGACGTGGTAAGCATCGGACTTCTTACACAGGGCAAATGTCCAACAAAAATGATAGAAGTCATCGATGAGAACCAGATAATATTGAAAATCGGAAGTGCTCAACACAGGAGATGTCCACAAATCACAGTGAAGTAACTAAAATGGAACAGTGGGAACTAAGTTTGAACTAACAAAAGGTAGACGAACATGTTTGCCCAATTGGCACACATGAGAGGCATAGCAATCCAGGATGCCCTAATCGACTATGCAACGGATTCTCAGGATCGGTGGAGAGGAACGCTTGAGAGGGCTATGCGGAAGCTACAAGGGGAACAATGTAGAGATCTCCTTGGCTATTGCAACGAAGAATCTCTCTCTTGGTGCGGAGGTCCTTGATAGAGAAATCAAGAGAGTCAAACTCAATGGAACATGAGTTATCACGTGTGAATTTGCGGACAGAAATAAGATTGTGAATCAAGGACGGAACAACTAATACATCATTTAGACGAAAGTTGGTGGATGGCGAGGAAATAAAGGAGTGACCAAACCGGTGGACGGGAATGGCAGAGCCATTAATGGTGACGAAGGGAGGGGTTTGGAAGGGAGAGGAGTGGAGTATACCATCGTCGGCCCTCATGTGCGACGTAGTTCCAGAGTCCATGATCCATCCGCCCAGTGCGTGCATGGACATGTTTATGGAGGCCACCAAGCCGGAGGAGTCCCAAGATGGAGCGGAGGGTGTCGATGAAGACATGTACGAAGGAGCGAGCATCGAAGTGTGCGCCTAAGGTGGGAGACTAGGTGCGGCCCTAGGAGACCGGCGCCGATAGAAGGACGCCATGGATCGGCCACGAGTTTGTTAGAGCAGCGGCCGGAGGACTGTGATGGCGAAGAAGATGACCACCCCCAGGAGAGATCGATTCTCCCGGGGGCAGCGACAGCGGAAGACGAACGGAGGCTAGGTATGGAACCTAGGCTTTGATACCATGTTAGAGCAGCGGCCGGAGGACTGTGATTTAATCGATCTCTCCTTAACAGAGTTGACCCGAGGCGGACTAGGGATTGAAGCAAATCCATGGTCCAGTAGGGGTGGCCAGCATGGTCTTGGTGTTGAAGCCGCAATTGCCGGACTTGTTGCCGTTCTTGCCCTTGCGGTTCTTGTTGCGCCCATTGGAATGACCGGAGGAGGGGTCGCCGCGGTCACTGTGCTTGACGCGGCAGGAGGGTGCGGTGCAACCCGACTGGAGAGAGGTGGTGCTGGCGAAAAGGGCTAAAGCTGTGGCGGCCTTGGCCTCGTTCTGGTTGCGCAACTCCTGCAAGATGAGGAAGGAGCGGGCACTGGCGAACGAAGGTAGAGGAACTGTCATGGAGATGATGGTAGCCATGTTGGGGAACTTCTCATTGAGGCTACAGAGGGTGTTGAGGATGAGGCGGCTGTCGGGCACAGGCTGACCAACATCACGAAGAGCGTTGGCCAAGGTCTTGAGGCGCTGACAATAGGTGGAAACGGAGAGGTCTCCCTGCAGCAAGTTAGAGAACTCGGCGTCGAAGAAAATGGCGCGCTCATCCTTGTTGTCATGGAAGATAGCCTCGGTACCGGTCCATAGTTCATAGGTCGTCTGCGTCGGCTCCATGATGATATCAAGGATTTCCTCGGATATGGAGCCGTAGAGCTAGGTTAGAACAGTGAAGTTCTCGTGTCCAATTGCGATCGGTAGGGTTGGTTGGGGTGCTGTCAACGTAGTGTTGCAGGCCAAACTTGCCGACCATGGTGAGGAAGAAGGTCCGCCACTTGGTGTAGTTCAAGGCCTTGAGATCAAAGAGTCATTAGGATGTGAGTCTTGATGCTCGCGACGTTGATGTTGTGCGTAGCTGGAGCGACGGTAGAGGAAGAGGGTGACGCCGTGCCATTGGGAGAGAAATTGCTCACGGTGGAGCTGTCGTCGGCAGGGGAGCTCGGAGTACCACTCATGGCGATGGCTGTTAAGGGCAGAAGCTGAAGGTGGTGGTCCTAGGGAAGAACTACTCTGATACCATGCAATCGAGGGATACGAGACTTGGGAGCACATAGCACATTGAACGCAGGGCCGGGTCGTGTGCTTATATTGCTGTATCGGCAACAATACAACCGGCAAGCTGGGATTACAATCCAAGTGAATGGGCAGGGTACAAAACAAACCAAGAAAGAATCGATATTTTCCAACTATACATCTGAAAGATAAGAAAGAAATAACAGATATGATTGTGTACATTAACATCTTTGGCATTTCCCTGATGAATCCTTTTGGGTGGTTTTACAGCTTCTGGACAGCACCGGATACCAGTAACCACATCATGTCTCAACGCCGGAGGCAGGATCAGGAGTTGCAACTGGTATCAAAGGATTGCAACACAAAGAGGGTTGGTTCGGAATTTAATAAATTTGCATGATTTTGCCATCAATTTGTTACTGTTTTTGGCTGAAACATTTGAATCTTCAATTGGATTGCAGAAGCATGGGGCAGACAAGGATATAATGGGAGAGGTAACCAGGACCCACGAAGCCATACAGTGAGCTCATTTGATCCCATGCAGAGTTCAATTTAAGAATATAAGTATATAACTGTGCTGGAATTGTTTGTATCTGAAAGTTCTTCTTCATGGGATTTGTTTGTGGTGTTAGGTTGTTGGATAAGTCAATCTCAACACTGCAGATGGAGCTTGCAGCGAAGCGAAGCACATTGGAACTGCTCCGCTCTGGTGGCTCACCAGTAACTTCAGAAACTAGCCAGCCAAGGAAAAAGGCATTTGTAGTTGTTGGAGTTAACACGGCATTCAGCAGCCGCAAACGCCGTGATTCAGTCCGCGAGACATGGATGCCTCAAGGTTGGTATAATTTGGATGAATAATAGCATGGGTGTGTTTACCAATTTGGATGTTCATTAATTGATTAATTTCTGTGGTACTATTTGATACTACAAGTCATTTGTTTATACTTATCACCATCGAAGCTTTTTATCTTGACTTTTTTTATTCCTATTGGCACAACGGTTGTTATTATCATGTCATGACCGAATAAATTTGTTGAACTGCATTTTTTGTTACTCGTACCTGATGAAGCACATGGTGCTGATAAAATGGTAATCATAAATAACTACGCTAGGATGGAAGGCCGAGCTTATTTTGGCCTTATACTTTTATGCTCCACTTCCACAGAGAAGTCGAAGCTGGTGGCCAGTGGTGGTAGCTTATGGAGTTCATATTTTTTGTAGAGGATCATAAACTAGGTTTGCCCAAGAGGCTTTTAGGAGTTAGTACTTAGTACTTACCTAATAAGCTAGCTTATTTGAACCTATAAGCTATAATCCCTATGAACTACTTTGCGAGATAAGCCTGAGCTTGGCCAAACAAGCTCTAAATTGCTGACGTTCTTTTGTAGCAAAATGTGTTCATTTAAGCATGGTGTTCTTTTGTAGCAAAATGTGCTCATTTAAGTAAGTGTACATTCTATATGATGTTATTCCTTATATATTGTTTTGTTATACCAAAACCTTTATAATATCCATCACTCTGCTATTTGTTAGCCCTTTTCCGTCGTTGTTGAATTCCAAATGTTATCACAGTGAACAAATTCCTTTTTACTAAAGCTCTCTTCCTGCTTTAGGTGAAAGGCTGCAGCAGTTAGAAGAACAAAAGGGAATAGTTATCCGCTTCACTATAGGGCATAGGTAAACAGATGTTTCTTGTTACTCCAAGCATATTTACAGTTTAATCACCACTGGCATTGTATATTCTCTGCCCAGAGCTTGTAAATCATATCATTTGGATATGTTTTTCTCTTCTTTCTTAGAATGGACCAACTTCTTTACGGTCAAAGCTACAAATCTGTTTGTTCTGGACACTTACATGAGTCGGTCTTACTGACATACTGAGCAGCATGATAATATTACTGCAGGCATTCTTAAATATGTAGTTCTAAACAACAATTTCTGTCAAAATTTGCAATTAGACATGCATGAAATCTCTTGCTAAGAGCTGATTTGGGCATTTATCTGCAGAACACCTGAAGTCCCTGAGTTCTGCTGATGATTTATTGCTGTATTGCTTTATTAATCCATCCCAAGTCTACTTTTTCCTCCCCCAGTTTTGACAAAAACATTATCAATTCTTGTCTGAAGAGGATTGGTTGTGCAATGGCTGATTCAACGATACAGCCTGATTTAATTCACTCCCTCTTTCTATTAAAAACTCGGATGTTAGTTACTTAGTTTTCATGTTGCTTCATGTTTTCATTCTTGTATGCTTCAAAATTCAATACTGGTTCCTTATAAAATTCTGAACTCTTTTGGTGGTTGCACAGTGCTACATCCAATAGTATATTGGACAAAGCTATAGATGCAGAGGATGCGCAGCATCATGACTTTCTTAGACTGGTAAGGATGTACCCTTGAATGCTGTTATGACATTGAACCATAATCTTCTGGCAGTAGCACTAACCATTTTACCTCTTATCATTCACTTATTCATCCAGGACCATGTCGAAGGGTATCATGAGCTCTCAGCAAAGACAAAGATCTTCTTCTCTACAGCCGTTGGCATTTGGGATGCTGACTTCTACGTCAAGGTCGATGATGATGTGCATGTGAACTTAGGTGAATATACTTTCCCTTTGATAGTATAGCTTTCTGTGGAAAATTTTCAATTCAGTTCTGTTTATTGGTGCACTGCATATGACAAAAACAGGAATGCTTGCCACTACCCTTGCCCGGCATAGATCAAAACCAAGAACTTATATAGGCTGCATGAAGTCAGGCCCAGTTCTTGCTGACAAGTAATGTTAACTACAGTGTCTTGAATTTTGAATTTCAATGCTAGCTTGAAGTACTAATAAATGCCTGCTTGAACCTGCTCCTTTCATTTAGGAATGTGAAATACCATGAACCTGAGTACTGGAAATTTGGGGAGGAAGGGAACAAATACTTCCGTCATGCTCCTGGACAGATATATGCCATTTCAAAAGATCTCGCGACCTACATCTCAATCAATCAGTATGTTTCACTGACGGTCATGTCATAAAGAGGTCCTCTGAATACATTTTTTCCCCTAACGATGCCAATGATCTTTGTCAGGCCCATCTTACACAAGTATGCAAACGAAGATGTCTCACTTGGGTCGTGGCTTATTGGTTTAGAGGTTAATCATATCGATGAAAGGAGCATGTGCTGTGGAACTCCTCCAGGTCTGCTTCCTCACCTTAAACAGCGCCTCTTATACGCTTTTTCTTCTGTCCCCCTCCTGATTGTGAACAGCAACTGCACAGATTGCGAGTGGAAAGGGCAAGCCGGCAACGTTTGCGTCGCGTCTTTCGACTGGAGCTGCAGCGGCATATGCAAGTCTGTCGAGAGGATCAAGGATGTACATGCTCGATGCGGCGAAGGAGAGACTGCTGTTTGGAGCGCTCTAATCTAGGGAACACCCTCTTGGCCCGTACATACGTAGCATACTCAGCACGCTCTACCCATCGTGGACATCTACACAGGCGGCTGCTCAAGTAACCTGGACAAGACTGAGGATCATGCCCCGACGACTGTATCTGGAATTGCCGAGAGCGGAACCTAGCTAATGGACTCAATTTTCTGGTAGTTTGGGTTGAGACGGTCCGGCAACGCATGTAGCGTAGAGGATACTTGAGAGATTTCAGTAGATGTGACTTGCCTTGTGTCGCCGTTTGTGACTTTGGTGGCTGTTAGGAGAGGAGACCAAAGTGGGTTGGGGTTGCATCTTACCTGTGGGGGAGAGTTTCTCAGCTGCTGAGGAACAGTGTAGAGATCATGTGCTGTAGAGAACACCATTTTATGCAAATTTTGATCAATTCTTTTTGCAAGTTTCTTTGCTTGCTTTTTTTTAGTGAATGTATTATGCTCACTGCTCAACGCATGCTTTGCTCCTAGCAAGTAAAACGAATCACTGTAGACAAGCGCTTGGTTTTATGGTAAGATACGCTTGGGGGTTTGGTTCGGTCAGACCTGCTCAGGTTTTAAGTGACCCGGTTGCCTGTCCGGTTTTGACCGACTCAGCCAGATTTTGTTCAGGAGACCAAAAGATACAAGTACCCTCAAATTAAAGAATTTCTCATGAGAAAACGGATGGACAAACTTGTCTTTTGGAGCTATTAGGGTTTTTTTTGGCTTACTCGACCAGCGTTCGAGTCCATGGTTCCACTTCCAATCTTCCACAGTTCCACCCTCACTGTCGCTCTACACCTCCACCTCTAGGGCTCCTCCAGCGGTCCAGCCTCTCACCAACCATCCTCTTCTATTGTGCACGGCCTCCCGCCATGCCCTCCCCACCTCGGTGCTCACCGCCATCGGCGTCACGACTAGACTTCCATTTCCATCCCTTATGACCAGTGGCGGACCGAACAAAATTTGTTTTGGGGGGTGGAGGCTAGTGGGACATATGACTAACCAATGATAAACGGACTAAACATAAATTAAACTATCTTTTGCAATGTAAAATCATACATAATTAGAATAAGTACATAATAAAAATGCATAATATATAATATATCAAAAATTGTACCTCAGTAATAGGTAATGTGCCTCCCAAAGCCTGTAAATATATGTAAGCAGTTATCTCCCGTTATCTCTTAATGCAGGTACCTAAATTGCAGTTAAAAAGGACTTCATTCAAACCATGCCATTGCCATTGATTTTATTAAAAAGAACTAGGTAAAATACCACAATTGCATAGATATAAGATAAAATCCCCTCCCAACTGGCCTTCCCCAACCCCCTATCCTCTAAATGGCTAAATCCCCTCTCTCTTGGCCGGCCTTCCCCAATCGGCAATCGGCCATGAGCCACCAATCGGCCACAGGCCCCCCTCCCCAGCTCCCCTAAATCCCCTCCCTAGATCCCTCCCAACTGGACTTCCCCAATCGGCCACACCAGCGATGCCGCCACAAGCCACCCAGCCCCATCCCCTAAATCCCCTCCCTCCCAGCTCCGGCCTCCCTCTCTCTCAGTCCCTTCCTCTCCTCCCCTAGGCGGGCTCTGGCGGTCCGGCCTCCAGGTCACCACTTAAGAGTCAGTGGCTACACTCACCAGATAGCGGTGAGCCTGGCGCTGGTCGGTGTCTTGGTTGCAAGCTACCAGTGCTTTGCTCGAGCCTTAGGAAGCTCGGTAGCCGCGGGCGCCCACCGACCCACCACAACGTCGCAAGTCGCAAGGCCTTCTTAGGCCAGCCACCAGCACTCAGCAATCTCCAAGGCTCCAAGCTGGCACCCACCGTCGTGGCGCCGTCCGCTTGCCACCACTTGCCAAGACGCCGTCACCCGTCCATCGCCAAACGCCAACCACAGCCACAAGAGCGCTTCACGGAAGGTGAGAAGGATTAGGGATAGAAATTTGGTGGCTTGTTGTTGTGACGTGCTGCTGAAAGCCTCAAAGCCAAATTGATTGATTTCGTTCATTGGTTGGGCTTCGACTTCGGACCTTCGGTATTTGCTTTTGGACTTTGCTCAATTGGTGAGCTTGTTGTAGTGTGCAGGTGAGTGACTGAGTTACTAGGCTCGCTGGGCTTTGGGCAATATTTGTGTCTTCCTCAGTTGATCAGTTCCTAATTCCAATTCCAAATCAATGACTAACCTAGTGACGATGATGACCAGCTGGCCATGGTGCGGTGGCACCCCAGCCGAAGGTAGGGGACTAATGGGTACCCACTCTTCGGCTGGAGGTATGGTAGACGTCAGCCCCCCTTGACCCTCTAGTCTGCTTGCTATTGGTCAGATCTAAACACTACCTCTTCAACTTCCAATTTCCGAACACATGGTAATTACGTCACATCACAGCGTTTCTTCTTCCTTCATATTCAGGCTGCTGCAGGAGGGGAGAGGAACATGGACCACCACCACCTGCAGCAGCAGTACGGCAACCCTTACCGGGCACTGGTTCTCTTGAGTTCTCTCGCGTCTCCCGCCGCCGGCTCCATCTCCTCCCCCACGCGCGCTGGCCACTTCTCCTCCGATCCTCCCCCACGCACGCGTGATTCAGTTCAATCTTTATTGCTATTTGCTGATGTAAGTTAAAAACTCAGTGCTTTCAGGTGGCCATCAGCTGGCTCTTGCGGCTGTTTTTCTTTGCTTTTGGTGTTGTATTTTGATGCTTTCGTTTGCAATATTAGGCTACATGCACTGCATCTTCTTAGTTCTTGATCTGTTCTCTACGGAGTAGTAGTAGTAGTTAGCAATAGTATCATGTATGTGCTCTTCTCCCTCCTATATTATTCAGTTTCAAAAAAAAGAATAAAATGCCATAGAAAGCACGGTTATAACTATATAAGCAGAGAACTAGCACAGGTTATCTCTTGCATAACCTGCCGACCCTTGTGCATACATGCATGCTCTGCAAAACATTCTGTTAGCTGCTAGCAGACAAAAACCAATGGATTATCAACACACGAATGTTGTATCATCACATGGTGCCTTGAGAAACAATTATTCCAGAAGAAAAAAATCATACTCTATACAGCATGAATGTAGAATTCGTAAGTTCACAGGTCTCTAGCATTTATCCTACTCTTCGAAAGCTTTCCAGAATCTTACGACATAATCAAAATTTATGCTACACAAGTATTTGGCTACTAGCAAACTCAGGACTACATCATCCTGAAACACATTTACAACAAAAAGAACTGAATAGGAGGCAAAAGAATAACGAATCAGATGACATGAAAAGGAACATGGAGACAAATAAAATGGAGTCAAAGAAACTTCTGAGACCAGTATAACCATATTCACCTTTTCATGTTAGAAAAACCCATCTTATCTTTTTCAGAAACAAAGATAGCCCCTATTCTTTCAAAGGGCAGCACAGCCATGCGCATGCAAGATCGGACATGCCTTTGGTATTCCTGGGGAAAAGATGACGAATCCTAAACTCCTCTTTCCAACATGCAAAAATTTGTCAGAACTACCTGTGAACAATCTCCCCAAATTGCTGGACAAGCGTCAATAGAAAAAAATCTCAAGACCTGTCAATCTAGACAAAACTTATGCCAAGACTCGTTGCTATCTGTTCTCAGCATCAAAACATAACCAGCGCCATCGCAAACAGCTCCTGTGGCCTCTCATAGTCCCTAGTACCTGCCTTCTATACCATCTGCTACAGATTCCCATTGCCTTTAGCCCCTGTAATTTTAGGCTTCTGCAACATCTCATTTAGCTCTGCCCGAAAAGATAAAGGAGAATGATCTTGACATTGGCATTGGCTTCCATTGACAAAAGCCTCTGTTCCAGTTCCTTACTGCGCCTTACCTACAGAAAATTGGAATTGGTGTCACAAAAAATGCTGGCAAACGTTTTTAAATATAAATAAATAAAGATTGCTCTCAAGCCCAAACATTATCGGATTCCAGTTTTGGTGAAATGGACATACTGAACCAGTAATCACTGGAAAGAGAAGATATTTGACCAATGAGAAATTAAGGATGCAAAGAAAAGACTTACACACTCAGCAATCTCTTCCAAACCCAAAGGTTGCACTATTTGGTCTTTACTCCAGCCAAGCGATATCAGGAAAGCCATTTCCTCTGCATTAAATATAGCTTCAGCTGGAAACTCCTCATCTCCTAGTTCAGTAGCCTCTGATGATGAACTAGATTCCTCATTGTTAGACTGGGATATCTTGTACCCATCATCTGAATCTGCAGGTGCTGACGACAAAGTGCCTTCTGCATTGTCTGAGAGGGACACCTGAAATCCTTCGTCTCCTGTGTCAGCGAGTTCAGACGATGAATGCTGAGATCGCCCATCTGCAATGTCAGCAGGTTCCAAGGATGAATTGTTCTCATCATTGTCAGACAGGTGTCTCTGAGATCCCTCAGAAGAATTTGCTTCTTCACAGAAACACTTTCCATTCCCCATACACTTCATTCCAGAATGAAGCAAGGAGAAATCTTTTCCAAGATTAAGACAAGAATCCTGCTTCGCATCAACTACATTGGATGGTTCATAGCCTGACTCAATGACTGAGCTTGAACCATTTGAAGACTTGGTTCGCAATGACTCAAAAAATCTATGCTTATCTCTTGCATTTAATTTTCTATCGCCATATGCGCCTTGCAATAGAGACAGAGGAAGATCATGGGTGGCAGCCTTAAACTTTTGGGTGACAAATGGCCTTTTCTGTGGTTCCACTGAAGCCACAATAGCTGGAGGAGTGCTCACAGGATTGCCAGGACAGTCTTTCGCAGTGTGTGCAGTACCATTTTGCTCTCGGCTGAGGATTTTAAAGCTTCCTGATAGAGAAAGCTTTGAAAGATCGGTTTTGACTGAAGCTCGAACAGAGCCATTAGCAGGCGGTATCGATGATTGTTGTGTGGCCTTTTTTGGACCAGTAGGATCTCCATTTCTTGCAGCTTTTGTTTTTGAAGAACTCGTTACCTGGATAATGTAGCAAATGCATTAATTCTGTACTGCAGAAATTCACTTACTTAAAAAAGGTGACACAAAACACCAGAGCAAGCAAATGCAGAGCTGCTTATGGCTTGAAGTCCATATTCAAGATGCATGGAAAACTTAAGATTATATTCTTGTCTCAGAGTCATTTAAAAACACACATTCACATGTTACGTTATCCACAATAAACTGCAGAATGCAATTCAGAGCAACCTTTAATCTTCCCCAAAAGAACCCAGGTTTGAGGACTGGTCCACCAATTAATTGACATGCGAAGCAAAACCTTGAATAACTTTGACCATCAATGTACGAGTCATCTACTTCCCATCATTTAACAAGTGCCCCTAAACTCACCCAGAAAAAAAATCACAACTATGGCAATTCAGCAGTTGTTGATAATAAGCCTAAATGCCTAATGCCTAATATTTAGGATTTAGCTTGATTGGCAATAATGCATATATGTCCATGCCTCAAACATAGACAATACTGAAGGTGTATCTGTCAATGCAGCACAGCCATATTCCACCTCCAAAACATAGTTAGATCACCATACTGCACATCTGCATAGCTACTAGCTAGCTACAACATAACGATAAGCCATCTCCTAGAAGTATCATAAAGTTGTGTGATGTTCAGGTAATAGCCCAATATGCAGTCATACTAGAGGAAAGAATGCTGTGTTACATTTTGCATATACCAAGTGGCAAATGAACTGTCCCAGATTATGTTTTGTACCATTTGTACTTAGATAAATAATGCCAAACATGTCAGACAACAGGTTCAATGTTTTTGCTGGTGAAATGAAACATCCACTCAGATCAGATAATGAACAATGCTATTTGTGCAACAATTGTGGTAGGAAATAGAAAATGTCCAGTTCAACAATAAGAATTCTTCATAAATCCAAATGTTGCTAAAATATTTGATTATTACAAGTGCTAACAAATATGGAAAGTGATTACGCTCTTGCCAAATGCCAAAAGGTAAAACACAAACATGATGGCAGGCAATAGATACCTACTAAATGTGAAACATTCTTCTGGTGCAAAGGAAAAATATAACTTACAGAAGATTTGCTTGCTGGAGATGTCATAGGTCTTAGAGTATTCTGTCTCAAAGTTATTTCTTCAATCTTCTGGGACTCAATTGATAACTGGAAGGAAAAGAGTACGCATATGAATCCAGAGAACCAAAATTTGAATGGCCAAGATCTATCAAAGCACACATTATAAGCATCATGTCATGGTTCCTACCTGAGGTCCAAAGGAAATTCTCTGAGGAGCTTGCATCACAGTCTCCACCATGCCTAATGCAGTCCCATTGTTTGGCGCTGCTTCCAGCTGTTTACTAGGAGCAGCTTGTAATAAAGAAGATGCAACAGGGTTTTTATTTGGCTCACTTGATACAGGAACATCTGCTAGCACAGAATTCCAGCCATCAGATGCAGTAAACGAAGGTAGGCTCTGAATTGGGGTGGTGATACCAGGAGATGGGACTCTGCTAATGTCTTGCCTTCCATTCTTGTCCTCAGAACTAAGCTGTGGGAATTCTCGCTCAAAGGTGGTGACAACAGTATTGCTTCTAGAGGTACTACCATTATTTAGACTAACTACTCCCTTATTCCATGTGTCTACTTTCGAGTGAGCACGATTCAACCTATCCCTTTCAGGTCTACATGAGCTAAATGACTCAAAACCATCACGATCCGCTGTAACAGACCTACTCTCTCTATCATGGGAATCAAAATCCTTCTCATTCTCCCGCTCTCTTTCCCTGTTCCTTCCAAAATTTGTATAGCCCCTTGACTTCCCCATGCCATCCCGGTCAAGCCGCCGGGACCCATTTGAACCTGAAGTTCTCCGTGATGAAGACTGCCGGGAACTTTGGTCACGATTGTGCCCAGAAGAACGGTTTCTTGATGAACCACTCCGACCTTGATAATCTAAAGCACCCAAGAAAAGACTTGTTAGTAGAATATATGACAGCTTTGCAACACAGAAAATAATGTCACTTATAGTTGACACAGGTGTACAAAAACTACAATGGATCAGCCCACTTGAGAGCAATTCTTCATAATGACAATTTTGCAGACAAATAGTTTGCCCACAAGAGCACGTAGAGAATCATTCTAATTGCAAAAAAACTAGTAGTTTCATAACTTCATTAGAAAAATAGTAGTCCAGAAAAGACATAAGCACTTGGGTGATGCCTGTACAAGAACCATCTGAACAAGCACTACAATGATACTGCCATCCTTGATGCAAGAATGTCGTTTACTTATCGAAATAACCTAAGCACTTGCATTAGTTGGTTAAACAGTGCAACGCTCTTCCATATAACCCCAAAAAACTACTTCTCAGTACAGTACTGTGTATGGCCCCAAAAAAACTTCTCAGTACAATATTGTCTATGGTCCAATTTAAAATGTCATGTTGTTTTAGCAAGGTGGTTTTGGTTTGCAAATATCTGTCATTTTAGTTTTTCCTAGGAAACTTTCCAGCAAATACACCAATTAAATGTTAATTGGTAGTAGTATTAGACAGGTGTATAAAACATACATTATAAATTAAGCATTAACTCCTTGTTTGATGCACATCTAGCAAAAATAACATCTATTTTGGACCAGAAGACGTATAAATGTGATGAGCTTTCCAACAATGTTACTATGTTTACAAATTGTCCAAATACCAGTAAGACATCGGAATCTCAAGCTCCATAACATTCCAATTACAACAATCGATCACATATATAGAATCCAAGCAACAATTTGTTACTAGTTGCACCTTATACCACCTAAATCACCTGAGCATCATTTGACACTACAGGAACCATTAATACTAGGAAAGAACACGTGAATTCCCCAGCAATTACAATAATTGCTCCATCTCAATCATCCAGTCAGAACCACATACCAATTCAACAATCTTTACCTTCAGGGCGTAATCACAATAGTAAGTTAAAAACCACACAAAAAGAATATTAAAAAAGCATTGGTTTCATGATCATCACTCTACACAAGTACCACAAACCCTAATCTCATCTGAAGCAATTTCCCCAATATAAACATCACATTAAATAGGCGCGCCTAGCTCCAGCACGAATCAAAAAGCATCGATTTCCCAACTGATACCCCAATGCCACAATACAATCTCATACATAGTAATTCCGACGAGGCATTATATTACATTTACAGCACTGCCAATCCGACAGAAACAAACACAAAATTGACAAGGCCAGCGAGTTCACCTGCACGGGAAGAAGCTGCAGCCCAGAGGCTCGTGGCGCCAGTGGCTGTGCCCGGGCCCTGCATCAGCCATTGCGGCTTGAACGCGGGTAAGTCCTGCTCCATGGCAGCGGGCGCCACTCACCATCTACCCACCGGTGGCGGTGGAGAGGCGGGGTTCTTCTCCACCGATCCAATCCGTGTCCACCAGTCCAATCCACGTCTGCAATGTGACAACACCGCCGCCGCCTCCACCACCCCCTCCCTCTACCTCCTCCTTACCACTAATCACCGCATGGCGGCGTCCTCCACGCCTCCCCTCGCGGGGGCACCGATAGCTCCCAAACCCTAGCGAGGTAGCGCCTCGCCTCGCCACCCAACCCAAACCCTCAAACCCTAGCTAGGGCTCTCACGAGAGGCACCCCTAAAAATTACCCAAAAAAATCACGGGAAGAAAAATCGGGCCACCGCCTCCGATTGCCCTCCTATCGCATCACACGGCGTCTCCTCTCCGATTGAAACTCGAAATCTCTGGGGATCAGGCGGCGGGGTCGGGTCGTATCGGCGGTTTCCTTCGCTGGCTCGGCGAGTTGCCCTCGGCGAATTCAAGCGCCCGGAGGCTGCGGGTCAGAAGGGGGCAGGACTGAGGGAGCGAACAAAAAGCAATTTGCGGAGGACTGAGACATATTTTTGGGGGGTTTTATAGGATTTGGCTGACCGGCTCTCGTTGGACTCGACACGTTTTGGAATCCGGATACCTACGGGGGATGTCGAATTTTTGACATATTTAACATTGTTATAACCTTTATTTACAGAAATAACAACATATTAATGGTATTGCCAAAGAGCTAAGGTATGGCAACCTGCCGCCCCGACCACTGGGCATCAGGTGCCCTGCCGCCCAACCATCGGACGATAGATAGTTAAACCGACTAATTATCTGCTTTAATTATTTTTATATATTATTTGTTTGAATTTTTAAATATAACAAATGAGCTTGAAAATTTACGAAATTTTATGCGTAGCCTTCTAATATAAAGTACTCAATTGTTGAATTTTTTGATAATTTTATCCACTGCGATTTGGAATTTTTAAATATAGCAAATAAACTTGAAAAATTACAAAATTTTATGTGCAGCCTTCTGATATAACATATTTGATTATGTAATTTTTTTTATAAATTTATCCACTATAAATGTTGCTCAAAATTTCATACGATTAGTAGGTGATACCAGGTGATTAATACTCGTTTAGACGCATTATAATGGCCTGCCGCTCAGCCACCGGGCGGCAGGGTGAGTCATTTGGTTTTGTTTACTTTGTTTTAGTTTTATTTGCTTTTGTTTAATCTACATGTGAACAAACGGAGTGGGCCGTAGGTATTTGGCTCATATGGAAAGCGAGCACTCGTGTAGGAAACATACTACTGAAAGTGTCACTTGCATCACGTCTGTCTCCCCGCGCACAATTTACTCCCACCATTTTCGGCACGTTGTTAGTGTGCGCTTCGCTACTGCTCTCGCTATAAGTTTTGAGCTGCGCACACTCACACTTGCAGTCTCTTCACTGACACTCATCACCTCGCAGTCTCTTCGCCCACACTCCTCGCTTACGCTCTTTGTCTGCTTTCTTCATAGCCAATTAAATATTGTTTAGTAACGTTATTAGCAGTCATGTTAATAGGTATTTGTTTGTTGTATGAATTGTCTTTGTTAAATGTGTATGTAATTAGTTGCAGTTATTTAGGTGTAATTAATTTAGTCCTAATTATTTAGGCATAATAAATTAATTTTTTATATTAATTATTTTTTTATTAGCAAGTATATGTTGTTTAATTATATATTTTTATATGCTTTTATGTTGACTGCATTAGACATTAAAATCGTAACTACTAAGTATAGCAATTAATTAAACTATAATGCTAGAGAAAAGATTATATTAGAAACATAAAAAAATATTGTGTTGTCATTTTATTGACCATATTATGAGCATGTGTTCACATGCACCATTTATTTGGACCAGTACGCATTTGCAGTATTTATTTTAGTCCTAAGTGTACATTATTTTGTACTATTTATTTCATCGCAAATTTTAATTTGTATTATTTTACTGTCATTATCAATCTTCGAACTAATATTTGGCCTATCATATTTGTTCAAAGGTATGTCTTTACCAGTGCTTCTTGAACAGTTCTACGATGAGAACCACCGGTGCCACTCATGGATGACGGGTGGCACGACTGGCCCTCCGCCCTTCAAGCTGCAGAGAGGGAAGGATCATTGAGAGCTGGACGAGCGCTATGTCCCACTCCTGTGGGCCACGGGCTTGTTGCCCTTTGCGAGGCTGGTCTCCATCAGATGCCAGTTCACCCTCAACGCTAGCCTGCCTGCAGCACTTGTTCCAGCCCTTGCACCAGTGAACTGGAATGATAGGTTGGCATATCGGTTCCGCCTGGCTATCCCGAAGAGTGCTCATTGCATCCCCCGCAGTTGGCTGAAGAATTTCAGTGTGTGCCCGCGGGATGCACCGGTCGAGGTCGTTATGACGCACCTCATCGCGTATCTTATTCAACTCTTTTATTGGAGCATATTTGCAGCCACACACAGCGATATTTGCAACACCGAGTTAGTCTGCCTCGCTGAGTCTTTGGCTGACGCAGAGGTTAGGGTGATGCCTCAATATACGTGGGGATCAGCCGTTCTATGCGTCACATATCGAGAGTTATGTGACACTTGCCAATGCGGCACTGCTGATACCCCCAACCAGGCCATCTGCTACGTGCTTCTGCAGCTGTGGAGTTGGGGGCACTTTCCTATCGACCGTCCAGCCATCGTGACTCCAGTGCACCCGTTCGGTGAGTTCGTCGACCTTATAGACAAACCCACTATGCACTTCCGGTAGATTGGTGCTCGTCTGCACTGGGCCAACGGCAGACCATCGAGGTGCTACATGTTGTGGCATAACGAGTTCAAGTCATTGCACGTCATTGACATCATCTAGGGTCCATGGACTATAGAGTTTGTGGAGCGTGTATCGCCTTACGTGCTACCTTGCAATGCCTCCAGGATGCGGAGCTATGGGTGACGACATGACATGTGGTGTTCTCGTATATGGTGGAGACTTACACGTCGTAGAGCGTAATGCGATAGTTTTGTTTGAACCATGTCATACCCCCTCCAGATGGTAGGTTCCTACCGCGAGCCATACACTGGTGAGTCAAACTCTATTTGAGTAATGTTTACACTTTGTATGTCTTGCTCTGTAACATCGATGATTCTGAAAATGCAGGCAAGAGTGGACGATGTCATAGACAGACAGGGCGCGGCTGGATGACATCATGGAGCAATGTCCGTATGACGTTCGGACGTACGACGAGTACCTGCAACGATACGTACCCCGGCCGCGTGGCAGACTCACCGTTTATCCACCAGATCGCCCTAAGCAGGTCATGCACGACGATAGTCTACAATGCTCGATCAATCACCACAGCGCTTCACGATGCCATGATAGTGTAAGACATGTTGAAATTTATGATCAGTTCATTTACGAAATTCATACTGGTCGTTATTAAACCTGTTTCATATATCACTTTAGTTGGAGCGGGCGCAGCGCATCGCAAATACGTCCGAGACCGCCATTAGTAGCCCAGACACACCACCGACCCTGCATAATATTTTGAAGTACATCATAAAGCAGGCAAAAAATAGTGGACTCCCTGAGCTGCGGCCGTTCGATGGAACATGCCGTGCACATCGAGCACCCAGTGGGGGCACCACGCTCTCCCGCCAGGTCATTGTGACCTAGCGAGTTCAGCCGCCATCGCAATCTACCGAGTCTGCCCGGCGTCCTAGTACTAGTCGTCGAGCTGTATTGACAAGAAGATAACTTATGTACAAACCTATGTTTTATTTTCCTGTTAGGCCTTACGTTCCGCTAACATCATAGCGTTCTCCCGTCGCAGGTCCGTCGTCGAGATGCATCACTTTTGATCTCCGCACCACCTACGCAGACTACCACTCCCTGTCGTTCATCTTCGCTGCACATTCGGAAGGTACGAGATTCACATTCTACATCCAAAATATTTAATGTGACTAACATCGTTTCATCTTGCAGTCTTCAATTCAACGTGGGGGTGACGTCGAGTCCACTAATAACGATATGGGCCTCCCGGATGCTTGCAGGGAGTGGTACATAGCGCCATGGTTTACAGCGTACGCAGTGCAGAGCTCATCGTTCACACCATACGTAGGGTTTGGAGACTTCGGTGGGCAGATCTCCTCCGGCTTCACTGGCACATCGTATAGTCAAGGCTAGAGCTCCTCTGCACCACAAGGGGAATTTCTAGAGTCCTTCGTTCAGGACTTGATTGCTGGTAGCCCGCAGTTTAGCATGTCTCAGCAAGTGGACATCAACGCTTATCGGATCCAGCATGTTGTACCTTAGCATACTGGACCACCGCTGACTACTCAACAAATGGAACAATCTCCATACCTCCTCCGAACCGACACGCAAGCTCTGGACCGGCTGACGTACCCCATGAGACATGGTCAACGCAAGACAAGGCCATGCACGTGAAGGCAGACACGGCGAGGACATAGCAATGGCTCAGATGAGTGAGCTATATCGCATCACGTGCGGTGCGTTTTTTTGTACTATTATATATACTCCTACAAATATTCGTAATGCATAAAATTCTTAAAAAAAATAGGCAATTACTATTACTATGTCAGGAGACTGCACGTAAAAATAGACGGCAGGTACAAACAGACAATTCATAATGCCGCGCGTCAGCTCTGCGACGTCGCCGCCTAACCATCAGGCGGCAAAAATGATATTTTTGGCAATACCGCCAGTATACTACCATTTCTATAAGTATGGGTTGCAACAGTGCCAAATATGCCAAAAATCCGGAGAAGCCCTTATGTAATTTTTTTTAATCCATTGGTGAATTTTTCTGTCTAGGTGGATAAGTAGGTCAATGTAAAGAGAGTGCTAGTGAGGATTGTGGGTGTATTTCTAGGGGTTTAGTAGTGTTATTAAGCATAAAGGATTTAGGTTTTTGTTGTGTCATGTTTGGTTTTCAAGTAGACTCTACGCAATATCTTTTTCCCTTTCTGCTTGATGCAGCAAGTGATCTCTTCTATATTATCTAGATAATCTGGTCAAGTAGCCAACGAAGGAATTATTATCACGCTAGTAAACATTATAACTAGATGCTGAAGAAACTTTATATCGATCGAGAATGTGTTTGGTAAATTTCACGGGCTTTTAGAGGACTACATATTTAAGAGCAAAAATTATCAAGGAAATGGAAAATGATCTTTTCTAGTAACTTTGTTTAATTTTCAATAACCAATACACTTATTACGCCCTATTATTGGTCATGTTGGAATATTTCATTATTTTTTTCGGAACCACAGTAAAACCTTTTTTTTACTACAAAATGCATGCACTAGACTTACCAGCTTACTGTACGATATGATATATTATACCCGCTTCCATGAGTTTAAGCACTTTTTTCTTACGAACTCTTTTTATCTAAGGATTTAATGTTCTTGGATATTCCACCATTGGCGTTGCACTGTCTTCCATATGTATGCAATGCGTGCATATTTATTGAAGGGTTGATTCCTTCAATATCATCAAAAGTAGGATCGGGTTATCAGCTAGCCTCCTGTGTGACGAATTGTAGGGCCTGTTTTTTTTGGCTGCGGCTTATGGTTTTTGGCTGCAGCTTGTGACTTTTGGCTGTTCGTGCGAGAGATTACAGAGTAACTGAAATTCACGTGTGACTTTTACCGATATAAATGAAGTCGGTACAGTATGTACTACAATTAACTAGTAGACCACATCTCAAAAAGCACTCCGTTTAAAAGCTAGTTACTGTAGAAAAGCCAAAAGCTGAAGCTAAAAGACACAAAAGAACAGGCCCGTAGTCTCTTGGTAATTTGTGCCCTTAAATGTATAGTTCTTTGAAACAGAAAGCTAAATGTGTGGTTTTCAGATAGTTTTATCATAAGAGTTGTAGTTTTGCAAATTTTACTTTTTGGGATTTACAGAGCACAGCTCAGGTTGGATAAGTTTGGTTTTTGGGAGAAAAACTGTGCAATCTGTGTTCACTTTGCTTTAGGTTTGGAAGATCAATTTTATCTTAATAAAGTTGGTAAAAAAGGAAAATGCTATTTGTGTCTAAATGATTAAGGCTTCGTTTGGGATTTGTAGTGGATTATGACAATGTCGTTTGGCTACCTGCTTTTTTCTTCATCAAATGTCAAATGAATATATTTTTGTGTTCCAAAACATATGAAAATAAAATGTGAGAGGATAACCGTTGCATAACCAAATTTATCTAACTTTAATCTAAACCATCAAACAAACTAGTAGACTTTTCACGAAAAGGTTTTCACAACAACTATAAAAAAAAGCATAATACATCACAACACAACAAGTCAACAATCACAAACTAAGCCTAAAACTAGATGTCGAAATAACTTTTTTCAGAAAGTAACATATCTTACCTAAAATATGCCTCATTTATTTTAAAATATCATAGATAAGCATTTATACCAATGAGTTTTATTGGGCATCTATGAAATAGACATATGTAACATAAGGATATTTATTTATAAAAAGGGTGTTTTATTAGATGTGTATGTATTGTAGCAAAAAATTTGTTACATCTACAGGCATTTGTAACTCCACCTCACAATGCATAGATGAAACAAACAATATTCAGTTTATGTCATATTAATTGTTGAAACATCTTAAAAATTATGTTACATGCTCAAAATAGCATTCAAGTTAACTAGAGTCAACCAGTTTGCTTTGTAATTCTCAATAAAGTTGCCTGCACTTAGGGCTATAAAAAAGCCCGAAGCAGAAGACTCGAGCAGAGCTCAAGCTATTTGGTGAAAGGCTAATTGAACCATCTGTGATATAACTAAATATCACAGATGATTTTTTTTTCTTAAAACCATTTGTGATACTTCACAGACAGTTTGTATTAATAATTATCTGTGATAATTAAGTCATCACAGATAGTTTTTATTAAAAAAATCATCTGTGATAATTTCACTTGTTGCAGACCCAACCCTCACAGATATATTCTCATAGGCTGCTGCTTTGAGGAGGTGGGACTTTGAGGCTATTTGGTGAAAGGAGACCGCGGATTTGCAAAGAGTGATTATAGATCCATTTGTTCTTGGCTATCTATGATTAGTAATTTGTTCTTAATTGCATTATATTCTAGATCTAACTTGGTAAAGGGAGAATTGAAGATTGTTTAGATCTAGCTTGATGTAGAAAGAATATTATTTACATCTAGTATAGTTTAGGGTTTAACCAATTCATAGTCTATTTCTACTTAATTCAATTTAATTAATTATTCTTGTTACATATAGCTACTTTAGATCATATATAGTATACTAAATAACTAATTCAACATTTAACACTAAATTATTTTATGTATATCGTAGGACCGAAGTTGGACGTATGCTGAGAACCATGTGAGTGAAGATTATATTAATGACATGCAAGGTTTTACAAGAGCTGTCGAGGAGGATATGTTGAATAAGGGGGTGGAATATATGTACTATCCATGCATTGACTGTGAGAATATGAAGTTGTTTAAGAACCGAGCGCAGATCAAAGCACACTTAATTCTAAGGGTTTCAAAAAGGGGTATACATGTTAGACCAATCATGGTGAAGAGTAGATTACACAGGAAGGTAGTAATAAAGACATCGCCGATGAAGTCAAAGATATACCACCAGATGATGTCGATTGTTATTCCGATTTGGATAGGCTGCACGATGACAATCTAGATTAGATGCTTCGTGATGCATAAGGGAACTGTGATGGGAGAGTATGTTAAATTCTGAGACTTGATGGAGAACTCGGAGAAATTTTTGTTCACATGCTGCAAGTTGAAGTACATGAGGTTGTCAGCCGTGCTTGAACTACTGAAATTAAAGGCAAGGAATGATTGGTCTGTCAAGAGTTTTATGACGTTGTTATGTCTCTTAGCAGACATGCTTCCAGAGGAAAACGAGTTATCTAAAACCACCTACAAAGCCAAGAATGTTCTTTGTCTATTAGGAATAGAAGTAAAAGAATACATGTATGTCCGAATAACTGTATTCTCTATCGTAAAAAGTATGCAAATATGCATGTATGTTCGGTGTGGCAACGCATCTCGATACAAGCGTAAGAATCAATTAGATGACGGCGAGAGAATCGAGGTGAAGAAAGGATCTCCTGTTAAGGTGGTATGATATCTTCCTGTAATTCCCCATTTGAAGTGGTATTTTGTGAACCCAAAGGAGGCAAAACTGCTGTGTTGGCACTCGGAGGAGCGTAGAAGGATGGAAAGCTCAGACACCTAGCTAATTCTACCGAGTGGAGAAACATTGATAGGAGCTTTGCAAACTTCGGTGCAGAACCGAAAAATATAAGGTTTGGATTGCGTATAGATGGAATGAATCCTTTCGATAACATGAGCAACCGACATAGCACTTGGCCCGTGACTCTCTATATCCACAACCTTCCTCCTTGGTTTTGTAGGAAGCAAAAGTATATTTTTCTATCGATACTTATCCAAGGGCCAAAGCAACATGGGAATGATATTGATATGTACCTAGCACCATTGATGAAAGAGCTAAAAATATTGTGGATCGAAGGGGTACAAATATGGGATGCGTACAAATGAGAGAACTTTACTTTACGCTCCTTATTGTTCTACACCATAAATGATTATCCCGCCCTTACTAACCCGCCCTTACTAACTTGTCAAGCCAGAGTACAAAGGGGCCAAAGTATGTACTCATTGCTTAAATGATACCGAGAGTGTGTGGCTAAAGCACTCGCACAAAACTATGTACATGCGTCACCATAGGTTCATTCGGAGGGCTCACCCATACCGCAGGATAAGGAAACAATTTAACGGAGAGAAGGAGGACAGTTCGGCTTCAAGGCATTTAAGTGGAAAAGAGGTCTATGGTATGGTTATGAATTTAGATATTGTGCTCGAAAAGGGATGTAAATCAATGACTCATGAGAAGAACATCTGTAAGAACAGATCAATATTTTAGGATTTACCTTATTGGGAGCACCTAAAAAATCGCCACTGCATCGACGTCATGTACATAGAGAAGAATATATGTGACAACTTGATTGGTTTTTTACTGAACATTCGTGACAAAACAAAGGATGTTGTCAATGCATAGGGATGGAAACAGATCGAATACGAATCGAATAACCTCAAATACGAATATGAATCAATATTTTTAAAATGAATATGAACACAGATACAAATTCCTACTTTTAAAATTAGTACGAATACGAATTTGAATCGAATATATACTTAATTCGGTTGAATGCGAACATCCCAAAACTTTTGTAACAAATCTCGGTAGAACAAATTTATGTAATAAGACTTCACGTCTATACGAGCTAGCAGTGTAGCGCATAGAGTTAAAAATTATGCAAAATAATTTTTACTTCTTGCTTGTGAACCTTGGTTCATCAGAAAATTACTTGCTACAATTATCCCTAGGGAGGTCGCTATGGATGAAAATAGATCGAATAGTCTCGAATACGAATATGAATACTCTCGAATACGAATATGAACATTCTCAAATACAGATATGAATATTTTTGAATACGGATTTTGCTTACCACATTCGCGTTTTCTCGAATATGAATATCGGATAAAACGGATTATCCTTTATCGTTTCCCATCCCTATCAACACATGGCTTGACTCAATTGATATAGACATCAGACCTGAGTTAGAACCGACAAAGATCGATAAAGGATGAATGTACCTTCCCCTGCTTGTTATACTCTGTCCAAGGCCGAGGGAACTGAACTGCGCTAGTGTTTGCATGGTGTGAAAGTCATGTCTGATTACTCCACCAACAGAACGAAACTTGTTTCGATGGAAGATTTGAAGTTAATTGGTATGAAGTCTCATGATTGTCATATGCTGATCACACAGATGCTCCCTGTTGTAATTAGAAGTATTTTGTCTATCAAGATCCAAGAGACAATCATGAGGTTGTGTTATTTTTTAACATAATTGCTCAGAAGGTCATTGATCCCAAGGACTAGATGCTCTGTGAGACGAGGTGGTGATGACTTTATATCATCTTGAGATATATTTTTCTCCGTCATTTTTGATAGCATGGTCCATCCCATTGTTCACATTGTGTGGGAGATAAAGATGTTCGGACACGTGTTCCTACGCATCATGTACCCATTCAAGAGGTTCATGGGAATTTTCAAGTTCTATGTACAGAATCGATCTCGACCGGATAGTAGCATCATCGAAGATTATGCAACCAAAGAGGTCATTAAGTTCTACATTGATTATATGGCCCAGGTCGAACCGATAGGTGTGCCTTGACTCACCATGAGGGGAGGCTTGAGGGTATCAGGACCATAGGAAGGAAAGCAATCACTCCAGATATGGATACGTATGCTTAAGCTCATTTCATGGTCTTGCAACATATGAATGAAGTGTCCCATATATGTATGCACGACTTTAATCTTCCTAGCGACAGGTTGCGACCATCGCCACAACTGCGTTGGAACAGGCCGAGCTCCAAAAGATTCGAGGACAGTTTGCATACTTTTTGTTGTCTCAAGTTATAAACCAAGATGGGGGATTCTACAATATAGATTGAACTTGATTGGGATAAGTTGAACTTAATGGTACATGTGTGTATTTGTTCATGAATGGTCAATTTGTTTCATTTGAGTTAATTGATTTGTGAAATAGATGTTCTTGTTTCTGAAATGAATGTGAATTGGATGTATACATATACTTGTTGTGTTTCTGCTTATTTCAGAGGGTATGGTTAGCATTTCCTGAGGTTATCCAACAAACAGAAATATATTTAGCAATACAAAAGAATATCACATACGGTTTCATCTACAAACCATCTGTGATACATATATACCACAGACTATTTTGAGTTAATAACCGTCTGTGATACAGACAGTTCGAAAACCATCAGTGATGACTTCATGTTATTACTGACCCATAAACTCAGATGGTTCATGAAACCGTTTGTGATCGCATTTTTTAACTGTCTGTAATGACCTTTTCTATAGTAGTGGCAGCCCAACTATGAACTGTATATATGGCTCAAAATACTACTCTTCTTGTTTACACTTTCTTTTCGAAACAGAGGAGGGAACCCTCCAATTTCTCTTATTAGAAACTGACAAGTTCTACAAAAAGAATAAACAAAATTGAAAACCTGGTATTTAAAAAGATTTCAACTAGCCTAGATAGCTGAAAGCCTAATACCCTGAAACCCTACAACTTTTGAACATCACAAAACTACATATTATAACCAAACATTTCCAGCCAATAAGATATGAGCACGCGAGCCTAACTCCAGTAAGCAAAACCAGATAACAAATCTACAAGAAGCGATCCAACTCCATCTCATGCAGAATTTCACATCATCTTCATCCTTTTGCAATCCTCGCAACTCTAGGTCTCCATCCCCTGCTAGCATTACAGATCTCCATGGCCACATGTTCCAGCAGCTTTGCCCCCAGCGAATTGTTTCTCGCCCATCCTCCTTTATCTGCAATAAAGACCAGTGGTTCATCCAGTAACAAGTTAGGTGTATAAAAGATAATGGACAATTTATTTTGAAAGCAAGCTACATTCCGAGTATTCCATATGACCCACAAAATAATTGCCACCCCCACAATAACTAATCTTTTCATGTGTCTAGGAAAATTATTCAACTAAGGGCCCATTAATTGATCCATTGTCTAAGGCATATATTTAAAGCCGAAGACACACTTCACCATATTCCACACAAACCCAATGCAAAACGAGGTGATCAACTGTTTCATTTAAACCATAAAATTGACATTTATATGATCTTGTCCAACCTCTTCTCTTTAGATTTTCTTTGGTCATGATGCTTTTCTTTACAATTAACCATAAAAACACCTTGATTTTAACAAGTTTGACTTTCCATAAAAAATTATGAGTAAAACCAACTCCCTATGTCCTCAAGGTCTGGTAAAAGGATTTAATTGAAAAACACCATTAGAGGTAAGTTTTCAGTGAATTGTATCTATTTCATTTCTAAGAACAATCCCAGCACAATCTTGCTACAAATTGTTCCTGTAATCTATTAGTTCCCCCCATAATGTTCTACGAAAACCGATCTTATCCCAACCCCCATTCATTACTTCAGCAACAATCATATGTTTACTAAAAGTAATAGCATAAAGTCTATGATATTTATGAGCTAGAGGAACATTTCCTAACCAAATGTCCTCCCAAAATTGGGTTGTTTCTCCATTACCAATCACCCTCTTGCAAACAACTACAGAAACAATTCTTAATATTCATCAAACCAAACCAGAAATGTGAATCTCCAAATTTACACTCCAATTGAGAAATAGTACTAGAGTTCAAATATTTGTTTCTAAGCAACTCTTGCCATAAACTATTCTCAATTTCAAGTTTCCAAAGACATTTACTTAATAAAGCAGTGTTCATAGTATCTAGATCTAGCACACCAAGCCTGCCCTGGTCTTTTGGAAGGTCTACAGCATGCCAGCCTATTATGTGGCTAACCTAGTACGTGCATTTTCCTTATCCCTTGATCTTCCTGCCACAGTAGTCTTTCCTGTATAAGTCCATCCTATTTCTAACACCCACAGGTAATTTGTAAAAGGATAGCATGTATAAAGGAACATTAACCTTCCACCAATAGACAGAATTTTACCTTGCCAGCACCCTAACTTACCTTCCATTTTTATTTTTAGTATCCCTCCACTCTTTATTACTCAAATTCCTGACATTTACAGGAATCTCAAAATATTTTATAGGTGATTCCAATTTCACAAGTAAAGATTTGACTGTACTCCATTTTCTTATTATTAGCCTCACCAAAACAAAAAATTTCACTCTTATGAAAATTAATCTTTAAGCCAGACATCATTTCAAAAAGACATAAAATGAATTTCAGATTTTTAGAACTTTCAAAATCATCTTGGATTAACAAAATTGTGTCATCTGCATATTGCAGAATGGCAAGACCATTTTCCATTAAATCAGGAATCAAACCATATACCAAACCTTCTTGTTGAGCTTTGCCAACCATAATAGATAAGGCATCAGCTGCAACATCAAAATGGATTGGAGACAATGGATCTCCCAGTCTAAGACCTTTGTGAGTGTTAAAATAGGGCCAATCTTGTCATTTAGTTTTATACTCACCTTACCTCCCCTTACTACCTTCATTATCCAATCACACCAAATATTATCAAAACCATTTTTCCCATCACCTGATATAGAAAAGGTCACTTAATTTTGTCATAATCTTTTCCAAAAATTCACTTTGAAAAGTATACCGAATTGTTTCTTTTTATGCAGGGTATTTAAGACTTCATGAAGCATGAGCACCCTTCCATAATGTATCTATTTTTTAGAAAGCCAGTCTAAGTCAAAGAAATTATTTGATTAGCCACACAAATCATCCTATGCGTAAGCACTTTTGTCAAAATCTTGAAACAAACATTCAAGAGACAAACTGGCCTAAACTTTTGAATCTGTTTAGCATCCTTACACTTAAGCAACAATGTGATTGTTAAGGATAAGAGTTAGATAAGGACTCTTATTTATTTCCTTTTCTTATCCTTAACAGTGATCACCCCATAATTTAGCATTGCAATGTCTAACTATCCTTTATGAAAATCATCCAAAAGGTCCTTAAGATCAAACTTGATTAGGACCCAACATTCTTGGTAAAACTCCACATGAAATCCATCAGGTCCTGGATTTATGGTCCATCCTTTTAAATGTTTCCTTAACATTCTCATTCTTAATTGCCAAGCATCCAAATTGGAAGAGGCAACTATAGGTGAATTCCAAATTTTAACAATCTCATAGAAATCATCTCTCAAAAACCAACTTAATTCAAATTAAAAAGGTTTTTGTTTTTTATTGACCAGTTCATTAGTATCAACCAACATAGGAGCATGATCTGACAATATTCTCACCAAAGCAGTGGCACTTGTGAGAGGATATTTGTCTTCCCATTCAATACTAACTCGGACTCTATCCAATTTTTCAAAGGTGGGGTCCTCATGGTCATTACTCCATGTAAAGAATCTACCACATAATTCTAATTCTCTCAAATTATTTTGTTCAATGATATCATTGAACAAAAAACTCCATTTACTATAACATCTTTTTTTCCCCTCATTTCCCTTTCTTAAGGTATTAAAATCCCCAGGCACCATAACTGGGTCTTTAATTCCATGTAAAATATTAGCCAATTCAGTGAGGAAGGCAAATTTGCCAGCCTCCTAGGCTGCTCCATATACTACAATAAAATTCCATAAGAAGCCATCACATTTATTTCTTATAGAAAGTTTTACAAAATGATTCCCTTCTTGTTTATCTTCTATATCAAATTTAACATCTACCACTCCAACCAAAATATCCCTAGATCTTCCCATAGCAGATGACCAAAACCAATTAAAATCTTAGCCTCCACTCAAATAAGAAAGGAATTGATTGGAAAAATCTTCTTCTTCTTTTTGTCTCCTGTAGACCATTGAAATCTAATTTGTGATATAGGAGAGTTTCTTTTAGGTATCTTCTTTTTTTAGGGATACCAATTTCCCTAACATTGCATATAAGACCTTTTTTTCTTCTTTTTTCTATAACCTTTTTATTTTTAGTTAAGGGTTGTACACAGATAATTTCTAGTGACCCAATTCTTTTTTTCTTTTTTCTTTCCAGAAGAGACCAATTGAAAATGTTGCAAATAGGCCTCTTCTAAGTCCATATCAGAAATTTTTTCATTAGAGATAGAATCAGCTAATAAAGTAATATCAACAACATTCTGACTTACTTTATTGTCCATATTTTGAGTAGAGAGCTTTTTCTGAATTTCAAAATATAAATTAGCTCTAGCTTGTTCCATATCATTAATTAACTCGATGTTTTGATCGATAGCCTCAATTGAACAACCCAAACTTACATTTAGTGAGGAGTAATATGGAACGAGTGGAACAACGAGTGTTAGTTGATATGTCCAACAACACATAGTCTTTTTTCTCACTCTGTGTGCCATATACTTGTGCATTCTTTCAGTGATTTGGAGCTAACTGGGTAGCAGCCCTTCGAGCTGGATGCTCCTTGTCCTGCCATGTTGTTCAAGTTGGCCAGATGGAACACTAGCTTCTAACCTGCATATTTTTGCAAATCCTTTTCCATTTGGATGAAAACATTAACTTACCTCTAGAATTCCACTATATATAACATCTACATTCCACCAAAATGTGCCAGGGCGAGTGAAAGGTAAGCCTACCCACGGTGTTAACTTGCTATCCCCAACAAGTCTACTAGCAGCCCATTCGAGTTCTGCTTGGAAACAAGAAGCTCTTCTTGTTAGAATGATCTCAGGGATTTGGCCCAACGGCCAAATCCCAACCCCTTACGCGCTCGATCGGGCGCCCACCCATTTGGTGGGCCCCGTCGCAAGCGCCACAATAAATAGAGGTGGGGCCGGGTGGCACGCATCCCAAGGTTCACCGTCGCCGCCACAACCCCACCGACAAAACCCTAGACCCGATCGCAGGGGCGCCCAATGACGGGATCTACCACCGCCACCTCTACCCAGAAGACCGCCGCCCGGAGACGCGCCGCTGCTGTGGAGCTTCCTCTCCTTCTCCATCGACCGTCCGCCGCCTAGCTCGGATCTCGCCGACGCACCGCGATGGCCAACCCTGCCTCCTCTACTTCGGACGGTCGGTACACTAACCCTAATCCCCTCTCCCTCTCTGTTTCTCTCTCGAACCAAATCAAGAACACCCAAAAGAAAAGCAAACAATGGTATCGAGCGGGAAGAAACAAAGAAACAAAAAGGAAGGGATTCGCTTACTGTGGCTGTGCCGCTTTTGCGCCGCCGGCCCGCCGTTGCATGGCTGCGAGGGCCGCCGCCGCTGCCGTTCCAACCTCCTCCTCCGGCCGGCCGCCGCCGTCGCTGTGCTCGCTGGGTGATGGGAATGGCGGCCGCCGCCGCCGCCGCTGCGCCTGCCGCGCCGGCAGCCGGGAGCCTGCGCCGCCGCCGTCTGAAGCCGGGCCGCCGCTGTGCCGTCGCCGGTCGCCGCTCCATGCTGCCGCCGATCCGCCGAGGCCGCCCGCTGGGGTCTCGGGCGCCGCTTTGCCCGCCCGGACGCCCACCCGCCCGAGCCGTCCGCTTTTTTCGGGTTGATTTGGGTTAGGGTTAGGGTTGTGGTGTTTTTATTTCCGGCCGCGATCGATCTCGGCCGTCCGATTAGATCGGACGGCCATTTCTTTTTCAGGCCGGCGGTTTTGGTGGGCTGCGCGGGCTGGCCGTCTTGGGCCGGCGGCTGCAAAGGAATGGGCCGAAATGGCCGAATGAACAGTAAATCCGATAAATTGAGTTTTATTCTTTTTTAGATGTCTTTTTGAATGAATTTGATAGAAATTTGAATGAAATCTCTGTAATTTTTTGCACCAACGTGTTATTTTTCCAGAGATTAAATATGTACAGTAATATTGCTTCTGAGAATGAATTATTTTTGAATAATTTCACATGTTTCCGCTGCAAAAGATATTGTTGATTACTCTTTCAATTAAATTCGAACCAACGGGAGAATTTAATTTTTTGAGAATTGTTGTGAATTATGATATTGTTATTTTCTAACCAACGTTGATAATAACAGTATTATAATTTTAATTGATGATTTTATGCATTATTTCTATTTCTGCCCAACGGTGATATAGATTTAATGTGTAAACAACTGTATGTTTTGATTTTAACCAACATTGAAACCAAGGCATGCAGTTGTTGTTATTACTTTGTTTAAATGTTCTCACTGTATATGAATTGTGTTTTCAGGAGGATACTCTTTGATGGGCTACATCAGAGATATCACGGTTCTCAAAGGAGACAACTACGGTGAATGGAAGAAAAAGATTGACTTGGCCTTCATTTTGGCTGAGGTGGACTGGGTAGTCACCACACCGTGTCCCACAGAGCCTGTGGCACCGGTGAGGGATGAAAATGAGGTCGATGTCGCCATGCACTGCATGAGGGACTTTGCTCCCATAAAGATGTCATATGATCTTGATCATAAAAAGTGGGTCACTGCCAATAAGAAATGTTTGGCTGTGATAAAGAACACGATTGAGCCTGCAATTGTGGGCTCAATCTCGAGTGTGACACCGTCACGTAGTACCTTGATAAAATAAAGAGTCGGCCATCGGCTCTTCAAAGACTTATGCTACACAGCTGATTAAGCAGCTTGTGACTGAGAGGTATTCTGGTGGTGGCAGTGGCATAAGAGAGCACATACTAAGGATGAGCAACTTGGCATCCAAGCTTAAACCAATGGATTTGGCTCTCAAGGATGAGTTCCTCATTCATTTGATTTTTGCTTCTTTGCCGAAAGAGTTTGACACTTTTGTTGTCAACTACAACATGCAGCCCGAGAAATGGGATTTAGAAAAGTGCATAGCTATGTATGTGCAAGAGGAGGAAAGATTTAAATCCTCACATGGTGGTTTCATCAACTATGTGAAGGACAACAAGAAAAGATCTTCAACAGTAATTTCTCCTCAAAGAACAAGGAAAAGCCCGTCTATCGCCTCAACAGAATAAATTTGCAGAGACAAAGATCGGTGTCTTCATCAGAAGAAGACGGACACTACAAGAAGAACTGTCCCGATTACTTAAAGATGATAATGGCAAAGAAAGGTGAGAACATTATTACCTTTATAAATGAATCCTTGTATGTGCAATATTCGAAATCTACTTGGTGGATTGATTCAGGAGCAACTGTTCATGTTGCTAATTCTTTCTGTGATTCCGCTCGACGAGGACTACGCAAAGAAAAGAAAGATGCATTAAAGTCGCAAATGGAGTCCAAGTCGAAGTTGAAGCCGTTGGCGATCTTTCATTAGAGCTAGCTGATGGTTTCACACTTTTACTTAGAGATGTTCTTTATGTTCCATCTTTACAGAGGAATTTGATTAGTATTTCAAATTTGGACAATGATGGTTATGATTGTTATTTTGGAAATGGCAAGTGTGAAATAATGTTTAATAAAGAATATGTTGGTCTTGCCATTAAACAAGATGAGCTTTATTTATTGTCACTTCGTGAAAGTGTGAATTCCGTATGTGATGTGAATGAGCGATATCCTCGCTCGAGAATACGAACATAAAACGAAAGAGAACTCATAATGAATCGTCGAAATTATGGCACCGCTGCTTAGGCCATATTTCGAGGGGAGAATAGAAAGACTAGTTAAGAATGATATTCTTCCTCTATTAGAGTTCTCAGACTTAGAACAATGCAGAGAATGCATTAAAGGAAAATATGTAAAGAAAATTAAGAAAGACGCTAAAAGAAGTACAGGAGTTCTACAAATTATTCACACAGACATTTGTGGTCCTTTTCTGTGAAAAGTGTGGATGGATATGACTCGTTCATAACATTCACGGATGATTACTCCCGTTATGGATATATTTATCCAATCAAAGAAAGAAATAAAGCCTTGGATAAATTCAAGATATTTAAGGTCAAGTTGAAAACCAACACGATTTAAAGATTAAGATAGTCCGATCGATCGACCGTGGGGAGTACTATGGTCGACATACCCCATATGGACAAGTTCTGGACCTTTGCAAGGTTTTTACAGAAAATGGCATAGTAGCCCAGTATTCTACACCGGGCGAACCTCAGCAAAATGGAGTCGCTGAAAGACGTAACCGTACCCTAATGGATATGGTGCGAAGCATGATGAGCTATTCTACACTATCGTTGAGTTTATGGATGGAGGCGTTGAAAACCGCCATTCATATTCTCAACAGAGTGCCTAGTAAGTCGGTGCCCAAAACACCGTACGAGTTGTGGATGGAAGAGTTCCTCACTAAACCACTTACGTGTGTGGGGAGTCCCACGATGCTAAAGTATTTAACCCAAATCTTGGGAAGCTTGATTCCAAAATGAAGTTGCCATTTCATTGGCTATCTTGAAAGTCAAAGGTTTTCGCTTTCTACCGTCGTGCAGATATACAAAGTTTGTAGAAACGAGACACGCTGTCTTCTTAGAGGATGAAATGATGAGGGGGAGCATGTAGCTCGAGAGATTGACCTTGAAGAGAAGCGGTCGTATGCGCCCACTCCGATGATTCAAGAGCCATTCTTCGCACTACCTGCTGTCGCTGCACCGACGGTACAAGACACTGTGGTGCCAGCACCTGTTATTGTTCCTCCTGTGGCAACAATGAATGAGAATGAAGAACCTGTTCTTCGTGATCCTATAGAACCAATTGCCACAGATGAGGGGAGCAACAAAGACCTCAAATGTAAGATGTACCAAATGAGGAGGCCCGAGGAGGTCTCAAAGAGTAAGAAGATCAGCTATTTCTGATGATTATCAAATTTATCATACAGAGGAATTTCAAATGGAGGATGATCCCACCTCATTTGAAGAAGCCATGAGAAGCGAAAATTCTTCAAAATGGCTTGAGGCCATGGAAGAGGAAATGAGGTCCATGAAGGCTAATAAAGTCTGGGACTTGGAAATTATTCCTAAAAGAGCCAAAACAGTAGGCTGTAAATAGGTCTACAAGACAAAGCTTGACTCCCAAGGGAATGTAGAAAGATACAAAGCGCGACTTGTGGCAAAAGGCTTTACGCAAAGAGAAGGATTGATTACAATGAGACCTTTTCTCCGGCCTCATGTAAAGATTCCTTCAGAATCATAATGACATTAGTTGCACATTATGATTTAGAGTTACATCAAATGGATGTAAAGACGGTATTTCTTAATGGGGATTTGGAGGAAAATGTTTACATGGCACAACCGAAAGGTTTTGTTGTGGAAGGAAATGAAAGAATGGGATGCCGCCTAAAGAAATCGATTTATGGGTTAAAGCAAGCTTCAAGACAAGTGGTACTTGAAGTTTGACAAGACAATAAGAAAATTTGGGTTTAAAGAGAATGTAGAGGACAACGTGTTTATGCAAAGTTTAAAGATGGGAAGTTTATCTTCCTAATCTCAGATGTGGATGACATCCCATCGGCTAGTAGTGATGTCACCTCTACATCGAGACAAAGAAGTTTTGTCCTCAAACTTTGATATGAAAGATCTTGGTGAAGCTTCGTTCGTTCTAGAGATCGAATTCACCGGGATAGAAACAAGGGGACATTGGGACTGTCACAAAAGGCATACATAGAGAGAGTATTAAAGAAATTTGGTATGCATAAATGTAATCCTTCACCGCACCTATAGTCAAGGGCGATAGATATGGGGATTTTCAATGCCCCAGAACCAAGATGAGATCGATCAAATGAAAGCGGTTCCATATGCTTCACCGCCTCGGAAGCTTGCAAGATGCTCAAGTGTGTACGCGCTACGACTTAGCGTTTGTTACCGGTTACTTGGAAGATTCCGAGCAATCTCGAATAGAACATTGAAATTGATAAAGAAAGTCTTGCGTTATTTGCAAGGAACAAAAGGCCTCATGATGACATACAGAAAATCAGATTCACTCCATATAGTGGGGTATCTGATTCGATTTTGCGGAGATGATAGAAAGTCAACATCCGGATATGTGTTCACTCACCGGAGGAGCTATATCGTGGAAAAGCTCAAAGCAAACCGTCACTACATCGCCCACAATGTATGCCGAGTTTGTAGCATGTTATGAGGCTACGGGGCAGGTGAACTTGCTAAAGAAGTTCATACCCGGTTTAAAAGTGGTTGACGACATCAATAGACCACTTAAGTTGTATCGCGATAATGAACCCGCAGAATGTATGCCCACAACAATAAGTCAAGTGGTGCCGCCAAACACATTGACATAAAATACTATGTTGTGAAAGATAAAGTTCGGGATCAAATCATAAGTCTTGAGCATATAAGTACCGCAAAGATGCTAGCGGATCCGCTTACTAAAGGCTTACCACCCAACGTGTTCAGAGAACATGTAGCCGGCATGGGTTTAAGGGAAAGCCTATGATTCCTGGACTAAAAGATGGTCCAAAAGTTTAAAGTAACTATTTCAGAACAAAGATGTGTATTATAGCTGTTAAATCTATCGGCGATTGACCATGACGATGAGACATGTTCTATACACTAATCTGTGATGGAATGAGTAAAATCAAAAGTAATTAAAGATAAAGTATAGAGTGAGATCAAGGGGGAGAATGTTAGAATGATCTCAGAGATTTGGCCCAACGGCCAAATCCCAACCCCTGTTCACGCCTCGATCGGGGCGCCACCCATTTGGTCAGGGCCCCGCCGCAAGCGCCACAATAAATAGAGGTGGGGCCGGGTGGCACGCATCCCAAGGTTCACCGTGCCGCCACAACCCCACCGACAAAACCCTAGACCCGATCGGTAGGGGGCGCCCAATGACGGGATCTACCACCGCCACCTCTACCCCAGGAAGACCGCCGCCGCCCCGGAGACGCCGCTGTGGAGACCCTCTCCTTCTCCATCGACCGTCACGCCTAGCGCAGATCTCGCCGACAACCGCGATGGCCAACCCTACCTCCTCTACTTCGGATGGTTGGTACACTAACCCTAATCCCTCCTCTCTGCTTCTCTCTCGAACCAAATCAAGAACACCCAAAAGAAAAGCAAACACTTCTTTGTTTTTGTTTTCCCCCCAAGATAAGGTCATTTTCCAGAGCCAAGCCTATTATAAGGGTTGAACTGCCATATTTGGATGGAGTCCAAATGGTTGCATCTTGGGCTGAATAATGGCCCAATTCCTTAGCTTCCATGCATTAATCATATCCAGGCGTATGGGAATACGTGCCTGTTCTTTTCCTCCAAAGCTGGCGGCTTTTAGTTTTTGCTACAGTACCTAACTTTCAAACGGAGTATTTTCTCAAGACGAGGTCTACAAGTTAAACGATGTACACGTTAAAAGCCCAACATCTGTACCATCCAAAATCGCAATTGAGTATCTCTCTCCGTAATCAGACAAGAAATGACCAAAATTCAAAATTTCATTAAAACCATAAGCGCGACCGTTGCCAAACAGGCCCTACGAACGGAAGGGGACTTGGGGGGATATTACTTTATTTCTTGCTTATCAAAACAAATCTCCAACTCTCCTATGTATAGGAGCCTAAAAATAATTTAACTTGTCCTAACAATCTCTAAATAGACTATCATATCCCTAACCGAATCTGTTGCTAACAAAATGTGTAAATTTTGTAACTATATAATCTGGTGCTAACAGAATTTCTAAACTTTATACTCAAATGCTGGCCATAATTGTATAGCCCAAGCATGCGTCCATAACATTACAATAGTATGCAAAAGTTGCAATTAAAATTTGTTGCCTAAGTTTATATCTCTTGCCATTCTTGCAGTTCCCTTGCACTCCCAGTTTTTTCAAGAGATGGCGAGATCTCCAAGAGCCCGGAACCTAACTGCCTTGAACACTTTAAAGAAGCTTACGCGAAGGAGAAATTGGCCCTTGGTGTTTCGACTGAGTCTGCACCTAGCCTTTCGTGGGGAGGTTAAAGGATGGACTGTGGTTGAACCATCTCGTCAGTATCTCGACTGCAAGAAGAGAGCCTGCAGGGCCGGTCCTGGGATTTTAGGGTTCGGGGCGAAACTAGGAATAGAAGCTCTAGTATAAATATCTAAATATAAATCTACACACACACACACACACACATATATATATATATATATATATATATATATATATATATATATATATCTAATTTTACCAACAAACACTTAAAATACGTTATGTATTAAAGAAAAATTCATATCAAAGAGTTTATAGATATTACCTTAAAATTTTCTTCTGACATTTCTAGATGCGAAGTCATTGATGATGGTATTGATATCAATCTCATCCAATAATTTCTTCTCAATACATAAAGTTGCCAAACCGTTTAACCTCTCTTGAGACATTGTTGACCTTAAATGATTCTTCAACAATTTCAACTTTGAAAAGCTTCTTTCAGCTGATGCCATAGTCACAGGCATAGTAAATAAAATCCGATAAGCAATAGAAATATTAGGATAACAATTCGCTTCTCTGACAAACTCAAATATCTCCATAGCAGACATTGGTTTATCTGATAAAGTCAATTGCATAACACTTAACTCAGAAATTAGAGAGAAAGTTTCTGCAAATTTTGTACAACATTCTTTTAATTCAGTTCGATCCAATGACTTCAATGTTGTTGAACTCATTAAAAATCCAAATATACTTCCGAATGTTTGGAGTTCTTGAAATCTACTTTTCAATGAATTGATTGCCATATCAACCATAACAAAAAAATAATTAACTTCAAATTCCTTCTCAGCTTGCAAAACTGCTTCATCACAATCAATTTCATCAAACTGTTTCTTCCTAAGAACACACCGCTTAACTGGAAATGATGGCTCTACATTCATTTGAGCTGCAATATCTACTGGAAATTGGGGCCCCTGGGTTTTGGGGGCCCAGGGCGGCCGCCCCGCTCCCCCCCAGGGCCGGGCCTGAGAGCCTGCATGCATGATGGTTGCTCATTCATTGGTTCATATAGAGAACTTTGCAAGCATGTTAAATCCAAGCACCCTTCCGCAAAACCTCGTGAAGTTGATCCTGCACTTGCAGATGAGTGGAAAAAGTTTGAACGTGAAAGAGAGCGGCAGGATGCAATCAGCACTATCAGGGCCATGAACGCAGGATCTGTGATTATGGGGGATTATGTCCTTGAGTTGAATGGTGGCAGCAACAACAATTTGTTCTCTGATGGAGATGACCTTGACTTGGAGGAGAGGCTCAACTTCTTCACATCCTTAGATCGCACTCTGAATGAGAGAATTGGTTTCTACGAGTCATCTGATGGTAGTTTGGATGGGAGCATTGACTTCTTGGCATCCTTGTTTGGCCGTGGCAGGAGAATCACGAGCGGAGATTCATACAGCAGGGCTAACAGAAGGCACAGGGAGAGGCCTAGGCGTGATTACTCAGCTAGCTCAGTTGGTGCTTCTGATATTCAGAATGATTCAATTAACACTCGAAGGGGACAGCGGATTGGTGCTGTTCGGGGCTTCGGGCCATGGGGAGAACTCCGCGGCGGCACCATCCTATGGTGACTCATGCAAGATCAACAGGTGGCAGCTGAGATTTGAAATCACTGTGGGGTTTCTTCATTCTATCCATGTGCGAGGGAGGCAAAATAACATGCTGTGGCAGCTGATGCCTGGTTCTCAGAGGTTCATCAGGTTTTTCCTTTTGTTTTGTTTCATTGCTGAGACAGCAACAGAGGATACAGGTTGTATGGAGATCTCTGTTCGGCGATGCTCATGCCTAAATGATATGCCTTGCATACAATTTAGGGCCAAAGCAGTGCTGTTTTTCTTGTGCTGCCTTGCATGGATTTTGTGAACGCCCTTACCTGAGCTTTCTTTTCCTTCCTTTGTTGATCGAAGTAAACTGTGAACGGGCTATTGTTTTGACAGCCATTGCTGTTCCAGAGTTTAGACGTCAGTATCATAAAAACAAAATCGAGAATACACGTTTGGTATTTATGTCATTTTGCATCGATGTGTTGTTGCGGATCACATGGTTGATCTGGTTTGTGAAGTTTTAGCTTGTTAGCCATGGGCAAACTCACAGCCTGCGGTTGTGTCAGTTATTGTTGTTATGTAAATTGGCTAAGTTGTTTTACTCTGCTTTGATAAAAGAGATGTTTTCTGCACCCGGATGGTTTGATCATTTACAATGTCATTATCATGCTCTTTGCAAGACAGGGCTGTTTAGTTCAATATTTCCTCTATTCAACAAAATTAGTAGTACTTCATCAGATCAACCTGAACAGCTGATACTACTCTCATTACTTTTCATCGAATCAACCTGTATAGCTAATATTCTCATTATCTTCAACAAAGCAACCTGCACAACTAATGCTCCATCAGAATCTCTCCCAAAAAAGAAGAAAAGAAGATTTTTTTTTAAAAAAAAAAAACTAGCGCTTCTTCAGAACGGTTACAATGTTTTCATGCGGGATGATGAAGTTTTGTACATCGGAGAAGAGAAGCTCTGCATCAGAATTCAGAAATCGGCACAGCAGCAAAGAGAGGCGGAGAGTCCTGGACAGGTAGGTCGCCCTTCAAGATATACCAACCGTCTTCCCCAGCAGCCACATCACGAGCGAGAACTCGATCATGAACAGCGCGTGGAGCCAAGTCCGGTCGACGACGAAGCCGTACACGGTGATGCCGGCCCGGTTGTTCTCCAGGTACGTCACTGCAAAAACACCAGCCATGAGCCATCAGGACCAGCAAGAAGTGTCCATGCGAGCAATGGAGACTTCGCTGCTGTGCTGTGCTTACCCAGCGCCTGCCTCTTCTGGAAGCATAAGTTGCTGGCCTGGAACGGTATGAACTTGGAGTCGTCGAGGGAGTCCTCGCTCCGGGAGTCGTCGTAGTCCGACTCCTCGCCGGAGGCCACTCGGTAGGCGTTCGCGGGCGCCAGGTAGCCGGTGGCCGGCAGCTCGGGGTTGGGGTTCTGCTGGTCGTTGTCGAAGGCGTGGATGGTGGCGTCGGCGTGCCACGCCGCCGCGACGCTCGTGATCGCCTGCGTCTTGTGCGTGATCTTGGCCGCACTGTGGAGGCAGACCAGCAGCCCGGCCACGAGGCTGAGCGAGCAGAGCTGCAGAGGAGGATGCATAACGGAAACGGATGCCATGGACTCGAGGTTAGTCCAGTGATAAAGGGAAATTTCATGGTGAATGCAAGGATTTGGTGTTGGGTTAACTATAGAGGAAAACCTATCAAATAAATTAGTAATCTGATGGAAAGCTACCAAATTCTAAGCTGCATATCGTTGACAACCCTGAACCCACAAAGATGTGGTTGCTCAATTGCTCATACTCAAAAGGAGCTGATCCACGACGAAAAACAGGGCTCATGGGTTACTAGAAATGAAACTCTAATTAAATAGATATTCGATATCCCAACATTCTATTTACCAATTTTTACTGTCTTCAGAAGTGAAAACTGAAAAGTCAACCTTCAAAATCCTTGCGAAAAAAACACATTTCGCTTCAGAAACTGTATTTATTCAACAATCTATTATCAGAAATCTAGCTGTATAGCCTTTTGAGACAACCAATTAGAGATGCTGATGGAAATCATTATCAAGTTGTCTGCTGTGGATCACGTGGTCTTGGGGATGCTGTGGTGGTGGAGCTTGATCCACTATTTCTTTCATGGTTATCTGAACATTTGTCTTTCCATTTAGGGTATCCCTAACTTTTCTAGAACTGGCACATTTGAAGAATAACCTGCCCTCGCCTAACCTGATTTGGCATTTTCACTATTTTTTTTCGAAAAGGAGCATTTTTACTATCGGACCACTGAAGTTGCAGAATTTCAATTTATAGCTTGTACTTGACTAGTGGATACAATTGAATTAGGATACTATGACATCTTTAAATGAGACAGTCTTTTTAACCTTTCCCTTGCAATTTTACATGTACCATCCAGAAAAATTACATCTTTGAGCAATACATTTATATGATTCAATCACTCATGATGTGTCTGTTGTAAATATTGTGGTATTAGCATGTATTTATATTTAATTCCAGCATAATTAATAAGACACAAGTATGATATAAAAGGCATAGAAATGACTTAATCAACATATAAACATATGAACCTTCTAAGTCATTGAAATAGAAACATATGCCCAACATATATATCATGAGAGTCTAAAATCAACATATCCTCATGTAAACAATGTATGTTATTCCAACTGAATGCTGATATCAACATAACATGTACGACCAAAATCAGCATGTTATTAAGATTTTTATTGATATATTTTGCTCTCAGAAGGGTAGTTGCGCAAGATTTAATCTTGGTCATCTCCGCCATGACAAATCTAATCTTAATTATATATAACAGTTGTAGATTAGATTTTGAGCTCTAAATCAAGCTTTACTATTGAAGAAAACTATCAGATCAGAACCAAATATGTTGGTTAGAATGAAGGGATGATATTATTAGAGATAAAATAGGATCAGCACATTTCCCTGTAATATCCCTTTGTACTCCCTATATATATTGCCCATTGGGGCACTTCAATATACACACAATATTCATAACATATTATCAGAGATTAGGTGGAAACCCTAACATCATCTACTTCCGCTGTTGCTGCTGCACCCGAGAGGTCGATCTCTCCCGGGGGTGGTCATCTCCTCGACGCCGTCGCCGACCGCCGCTGTCCTCGGGTCGCCAACCGATGACGCCGCCGCCGACCTGGACGAGCCGCTCCTCACGGCCTCGCTCGTCTCCAGATTGCTGCGTGGAGGTGACGCCGTCGCCGTCGGACCGCCTGGATCCGACCGCCGGCGGGCTGCTCAGCCCAGAGCTCGATCTAGTCGCCGGGCTCTTCCACCGCCGCTGCTCGCCTCCAAGTCCGGATCTCGCAGTCTCCCATGGTTGCCACCGCTGGATCTCGCTACCTCCGGCCGCCTCCGGCCTCTCCGCCGCTGGACCCGGCGATCCCGCACCAGATCCGGCTCGCCTTCACTGCCGGCAAGCCCGGATCCAGCCTCTCCGCCGCCAGATCCGGCCTCTCCGCCGTCGGATCTAGCCACCGCCGCCGATTCGGCGCGCCATCGCTCGTCTTCACGGATCCGCTCGTCACCGGGCTCTTCCGCCGCCGCCGCCTCTTGCCTTGCCGCGCCATGTTGGCGGCTCTCCCTCGGAGGACCTCGGCGTGCGCCGCCGCCGAGGCGGACCGCGACCGCCGCTCCCTTTTCACCGGCGCGGCAACGACGGCTTTTGGCTGCTCGGCCTTCTCGGCAGCCTGGCTCACAACCGCCTCGCGCTCGCGTGCGGGAAGGGACGAGAGACGGGGTTAGCGGTTGGTGATGGCCGAGGAGGGGATCGGGGTGAAGAGAGAGATGGAAGGATTTTGAGGGGCTTATTTTATTTTGTTTTCTACTGATTTCTTTTGAGTCAGTCTTTAGTTATTTTTCTCGTGAGTCTTTCACTGCGTCCATCCAAATCTGTAGTCTCTAATTTTTTTAGTTCGTCCAAACCATGCGAGTCCATAAATTTATTCTCAAGTCATAGGAGTGTCGGAATTTTCTTTTGCATGGCAGCAGCCGCCACTCTATTCTCTAAGCCGCGTGCAGATCGTAGAAGTCGTTATGATGCCGCCGCCCCGAGTTTTTTAAGGCCGCTGCGCTTTTTCTGCACCTTGTACACTGCGCCGCCGTCTCTTGGGCTTTGATCTGCGCCGTCATGCTTCTATCTATTCCTCTTCGGCTTGATTTAACAGTTTATTCAAAAAAACTGCACGCAACGAAGATATTATCAAGACTCGGACGTCGGATATTTCTTGTTTTCTGAGAAACCATGTGAGAGGTGCTTCCATGTTTGTGATGAGTAATTGACACGTACGCTGGAAATTTGCGAAATGGGTTTAGTTGTGTTGCTCCCGATTTTTTGAACTCACCAGCATGTGTTCACGAGATTACGGCCAATGGTACTTCCTACCGAGAGCGGAACTATTTGTCTTGTGTAATGTAACGATCGTGGCATAAAACTGGGTTTGGTTTGATCATTGTGTTGATTATGGTTTATGGTTATTCCATTATCTCGCGGTGCTATGTGATGTGTTTCTTGTCGTGTGTGGTGCAGGACATCGAGGAGGAGTCGTGGCGAGACACGGTGGACCGGACTAGGCGCAGGTGGCGCTGAGGTCAGAACGGTCGGGATGTGTCGAAGACGACGTGGACTCGAGGTGGTTGCGAGGTGTACACGACAAGGAGCGTGAAGCTTCTCGGAAGGTGCGGGGAGGGCGAAACGGGAATTTCGCAAGACCGCAAAAGCGGGAGCGCGCGCTGTTGATTTAGCGGGCGAACGGGTGAGACCCGTTAGCCAAAGGCTATAAATAGAGGTGAGGGCTGCATGACCCTCGTGCATTCTAGGGTTTTGAGGAGAAAGTTAGGGTTAGCTAGAGTCAAAAGAACCTTTGGAGAGGTTGTTTTGCTTTAGGCTTTAGTTGTTGGAGAGTGGTTGAGGGCAGAGGTGCTGCTCCCACGTTCATCCTCTCCTCCCTGTGTGTGCCTCCCAAGAACTAGGGAGAGTTCTTGGTGATTTTGAGGATTGAGAGAGTGGAGATGAGTTGAGAGTCTTGTAATCCTTCTTCTTGTTCGAATGTCCATGCGATCGGGACTCCTTTGTACTCATCTTTTGATTTGGAATGAGAATCAAGTTTCTTTTATTCCGTGCTCTCGTTCTTCGTTTCTCCTTTTGGGCGAGTTCTTAATTCTCTGTTTTTCTTGTTGTTTCTCGCCTATGAGGTGTGAGATGGGTTGCTCTATGATGGGATAGTGCCTCAAGGTCATTTGATTAAGTTTTCCCAAGAGCAAATCAAGTTTATTTTCAGATTTGGTGTTTTGAGGGCTCCCTGTTCATTTTAGGATTTTTGGAAAAATCTCGTTCCCGTCTTTGTGATGGCATGAAAGTTGGCTAGTAGAGTCCAGTGGCTATTGCTAACATACCCTCAAAGTCTCTTGGCCAAAGGATCAAAGATTTGTTGGAATTTTGATTTTGGTCAACCCTCCGTATTTCTCGGGTTTTTGTCTCCCTTTGATTCTCTAGAGAAATCTTGAAATTAGTTCTTGGCTTATCCTTCTAGGAGTGTTTCCTTGATATCCTCAAAGTTTCCCAAGCTAAGAATCCAAGAATCTTGCGAATTTCTCAGATTTCTCAGTTTCTGCGCTTGTTGTTCTTGGTGCGGTACTACCTCTCCTCGAAAGGTACTACCGCTCAAAGGTACTACCGCAGTTTACACAGAGGTACTACCGCTCAAAGGCACTACCGCAATTTACACTGAGGTACTACCACTCAGCGGTACTACCGTCAGTGTCTGTGACTACCGCTTGTCGTAATGCATTGATTTTTCCTTACTCTCTGGATTTGATTTCTTTTCTCGATCTGTGATTTCCAGTGAGTTCTTTTCTGCTGTGTGAGTACTTGAGGGGAGGTTTTAATTTTAAAGGCACCATTCACCCCTCTGCTGCCATTTCGGTCCTACAATTGGTATCAGAGCCGGTTAGCTCTTTCTCATAGATCTTAACCGGTCTCCAAGAGCCATGGCAATGGACAAGTATTCCACCAAGCCGCCTGCTGATGGCTGGATTACCCCTTCCGAAGAGCCGGATGGAAACTTACATCCGTGCTCGTGGGTATGCCATCCGCGGAAAGTGAAGATACGCTTTGTTGTTCCCGCCGATGAGAACATCAATGCCGGAATATGGTCGATGTTGAGGCGAATGCTAAGGCAAGGAACATCATCATTCGAGGTTGAGTAGAAGCGAGTTCGATCGCATCTCTCACCTGTCGTCCGCTTACGACATCCGGGTGACCTCGATGCATACCATGAGGGCACCACCCGATCAAGACGGTTCGACAAGACCGTTCAAGCGAGAATACATGAAATTCGAGATGCTTGCTAGTGAGTCCCTTGACGAGTGTTTTTCGCTTTCACAAGATTTTGAGCAACCTCCGAGCCGTCGGTCTCACATACTCCGACTCGGATAACGCCGTCAAATTCTTTCTCGCACTCGATCTTAGGGTTTGGGAGATGAAGGTGACTACCATCAAGGACACCACGGACCTCTCGACCTTGACTCTTGATGCGCTTTACTCGCGCCTCAAGACTCACGAGATTGACATAGTCTCTCGTCGGTCAAGTCTCGATCGATGGCACTAGTCACCCACCCCGCTCGATCCACTTCTTCCGAGCCATCTTGCGATTCTCCTCGGCGCTCTCGTGACATAACCGATGATCGACAGAGCACTGCGGATGAGCGACTAGCCCTCCTCGCACGGAGATTCTCCCATGCTTACAAAGGGAGGAGGGACGGAAGGAAAAGAGGACCCGTGATTTGTTTCGAGTGTGATGGCCCCAACCACATCCGAGCAAACCGTCCCAAGCTTGGGAAGGGTAAAGGTGACTTCGGTTCGGGCAAGAACGACTACATCGACAAGAACCGCAACTCAAGCCCTCAAGACCGGCCGGAAAGAAGAAGTTCCGCGACCTTGGGAAGGCCAAGAAGCTCTTCCACCGCGTTCTCACCGCTGACGACCTCGACCTCACCGAGGTGGAGCGATGGAGCGACGACGACGGGACCGGTGACCAAGACCCCAAGGCGGCGACGACTTCTCCGGATGTGCTTCATGGCCCTTGAGGCGAACCGAGCGACGGCGATCTCTATTCCGACCGATGAGGTATGTCCTCTTATGACCAACTTAATGAAGTCTTTCTTAAGTTAGGAGGTTTTCATGCTAGAGCTAAGACTAGATGTAGCGAGTTGGAGAAGGAAGAGAGATTGTCACGGAGCTTACTTCACTTATATCCGCTCCCTCCCGTGACGATCGTGATACATGCCGTGCTTTGATCGGTGATATGGAGAAGCTAAGGACCTCACATGATAGTCGTCCTCCGAGCTTGATGCAATTAAGGTGGAGAATGTTAGTCCGCTTGTCGATTTAGAATTGAGTAGGATGGTCATTACCCTACTTACTACCGATGAGACTATTGCTCCCACCTCATGTGAGGATAAGGACTTTAATGCTAGAGGACCTTATGCCATGCTTACGGATCTCGCCCGAGTCTTGTGTAAATTGTGATAACTTGAATATGAAACTAAAACAGGCGGATCATAAAATTGCGAATTTCAAACCTTCTTACTTGAGCCTATTGCTTCTTGCGTGAATTGTCCCAAGCTTATCACGAACTTGAAGTCGTCTCCAAACAGTTTCAAGAATTAGTTGATGACAATAACAAATTGGCCAAGTTTGCTTCTAAGGACCTGTTAGCTCACCATGCAATTGTTGTAACAAACTAAAATCTAAATTGGTTGCATTAGATGAAAAATATGTGAAGCTAACTAAGGATCTTATAGAAAAGCAACCATCTCGCTTGCATTGTGTGTCTTGGGAAGAAGCATGAGGGTTTGGTAGAGACGCCAGCGACGTGAACCAATTGGCTAGCGATGAGGACTGTCCTTCACGAGTCGGTACTGTGCGTGCACAAGCCAATCTTTCCTCCTTTGTTGGTTCTTCTTCTACTCCCTTACCTCCTGCTTGTCTCTTCTCTTCCCCGCTCTTCTTGCGCCTCTCTCTTTCGGGAGTGTCGGACCTTATGAACACTCGAGAAATTTGTAGGAGGCAAGAAGAAACTCAATCTTGTTCTAGACCAATCAAAGATTTGCAAGTTCAAAAAGGGTCTAGGATATGATCTCCGTGAGGATGTGAGGAAACATCCACTGTCGTGCTCGCACCCGTAGCCATGTGTGTGTTTGAGGTCAAGCCCAAGAACAAGAAAGTTCAATTTAAATCGCGGGCTTTGTCCAAGGGATCTCTCGACGAGAAGGTGATTTCACCTGCAGCCGGCCTCTCGTAAGGCGGCCATGCTACTCACCCCTCGTAAGGCGGTATCATTGCACCTTCCGCCGAAGGATGGACATTTATTTGACCATTGCTTCAAGCGCGCCAAGATCGCCAGAGACCGTGTTGCGCTCTTAGGCGTATTCGTGGTCGCCCTGCACCTTGAGTGCACCTAAGACCAACACAAGGTCTAGGCTTACTACTGTTGGTAGCTTTGGGCAGCATCGAGGACTTGGTTCTTCTGAGTTCTCTGTTTTTCGTCCTCATGCTCCCTCTCGATCGTGACTTCCGCCGTCACGAGGGTAGATCTCGTTTCCATCGAGATAGCTACCCGCGGCGTGATCGCCAGGTCGCCGGTGCTCACTCGCTCTCCGTAGCGGTCGGACCAAAGAATGCCTTCAGTGTCGCACATAGACCTTCGCGCTTTGAGCGACGGAGGCGAGGGTAGTTAGAGGTCGATCGTGTGTGACTACTTCTTCGCTCGACGTGTGACTCAAGATTGGGTGCCAAAATCTATGTTGATTTATCCCAAGATCGAGACTTTGCTCTCTTGTTGACTCAGTTCAGGCGGTGGAAGGAAAAGGTTTGGCTTGTAGACTCGGGTGTTCACGACACATGACCGGAGATTCCGTTGGTTTTCTTCCTTGCCGTGCTCCGTGTGATGAGACGATCACCTTCGGAGACGCCTCTTCCGGGCGAGTCATCGCCAAAGGTACAGTCTTGCATTAATGATTCATTTGTTTTAAAAGATGTTGCTTTGGTTAGTAAGTCATAAAGACAATTTGCTTTCGTCTCTCACCACCGATGACGATTTCGAGGTGAGTTTTAAGAAAACAACGCAAAATTCTTGATTCTTCTGTAGTCCGGTTTATGGATTTTCGCTTTGAGAGGATCTTTCGTGCTGATTTTTCTGAGTCTTCTGGTGATCCTCTCCGTTGTTTGCTTGCTTCTGAGCCCCGCGATCTTTTCTTCTGGCATAGGAGACTTGGTCATATTGGACTTGACCATTTGACCCGAGTTAGCGGCCACGATCTCATTCGTGGTCTGTCGAAACTAAAGATGGTCAAAGATCTTGTTTGCGCTCCATGCCAAGACGGCAAGATGGTTGCCGCTTCTCATCCTCGGTCCACAATTACTATGACCGATGCACCGGACATTGCCCATATGGATACGGTTGGACCACTCGAGTGCTGATCGGCAGGAGGAAGTGGTATGTTCTTGTCGTAGTCGATGACTTCTCGAGATATTCTTGGGTGTTTTTCTTGGCCTCGAAGGATGAGATGTTTACACATTTCCGAGGTCTTTTCAGTAGGCTTTCTGTTGAGCTTCCAGGTGCCTTACGAGCGATCCGCAGTGACAATGGCACGGAGTTCAAGAATTCCTACTTTGAGAGTTTCTGTGGTGAGACAGGTGTAGAGCACCAGTTCTCTTCTCCATACGTCCCTCGGCAGAATGGCGTTGTGGAGAGGAAGAACCGCACCTTGGTCGAGATGGCCGGACGATGCTTGATGAGTACTCTACACCGCGGAAGTTTTCGGTGAAGCTATAGCCACCGCGTGCCATGTTTGAACGAGTTTTCTTGGGCACATTTGCACCGCACTTATGAGTTGAGATACGGGCGAAAGCCCAGTGTTTCCCATTTTCGTGTGTTTGGTTGCAAGTGTTTTATTCTGAAGTCTGGGAACCTAGATAAGTTCGAGTCACGTTCTTGTGATGGACTCTTTCTAGGCTACTCGACTTCTTGGCGGCCTATAGGGTCCAGGCTGCGAGTCTAGCAAAATGGTAGAAACTCGTGAGGTGACCTTCGACGAGGCCAGTCCGGGGACTAGGCCCGATATCTCAGGTTCTTTAGAGCAGTCCGAGACCATCTTCGTGGATGGTGAGGAGGATGGAGACGAGGGTTGTCTACCTGATCCAGTCCCTCATCCACCACTTGAGGTGTCTTCTTCCACCGCACCTCGAGGTGATCAGCCCATGCGTCTGCTTCCTCTGGAGCTAGTGGCTCTGTTCCTACCCCGTCAGTTCACGAGGTAGAGGCCACTTCTTCTTCTCATCCTGGACCTCCAAGACACATTCAAAAAGACCATCCTTCTGAGCAGATTATTGGAGATCTCTTTGAGTGAGTCACTCGTTCAAAAGCTGGTACATCACTTTTCTGTCTCTATTCTGCCTTTGTTGCCTCCTTCGAGCCCAAAGACGTTTGTCATGCGTTATCTGATGAGTCTTGGGTCAATGCCATGCATGAGGAGCTCGAAAGTTTCGAAAGAAACAAGGTCTGGACGCTTGTTGAGCCCCCTCGAGGTCACAATATCATTGGAACCAAGTGGGTGTTCAAAAACAAGCAGAGCGAGGATGGGGTAGTCATTCGAAACAAGACTAGACTGGTTGCTCAGGGGTACTCCTAGGTCGAGGGTCTAGACTTCGAGGAGACCTTCGCCCCTGTAGCTCGTCTTGAGGCCATTAGAATTCTGCTTGCCTTTGCAGCTTCTAAGGGTTTCAAGCTTTACCAGATGGACGTCAAGAGCGTCTTTCTCAATGGCTTCATTGAGGAAGAAGTCTATGTCAGACAGCCTCCAGGTTTCGAGAACCCCAAATACCCTAATCATGTCTACAAGCTTTCCAAAGCGTTGTATGGACTTAAGCAGGCCCCTAGAGCTTGGTATGAGAGGCTTAAGTCCTATCTTTTGAGGCATGATTTCGAGATGGGTAAAGTTGACAAGACATTGTTCATTCGCTGGTTTGGCAATGACCTTCTGCTCGCCCAAATTTATGTCGATGACATTATCTTTGGCGGCTCTTCTCATGCTCTAGTTTCACAGTTCTCGGATGTCATGAGCACCGAGTTTGAGATGAGCATGATGGGTGAGTTGACTTTCTTCCTTGGCTTCGGATCAAGCGGACTCGGGAGGTACCTTCTTGCATTAAGGCAAGTACACCGTGATCTCCGAGACGCTTCGACATGAGTGATGGAAAGCGGTGTCGACTCCGATGGCTTCTGACTTCTCTTGACCACGATGAGGATGGTGAGTCGGTTGATCGGAAGGAGTACCGCAGCATGATTGGCTCCTCTTGTACCTCAACGCCTCGAAACCGGACATACACTTCTCGTGTGTCTATGTGCTCGGTTTCGAGCTTCTCCTCGCGCCTCACCGCCAGCGGTGAAGCGCATCTTCGTACCTTCGAGCTACCATTGACTATAGTATCGGTACTCTTCCTCATCCTGTCTTTCCCCGAGAGCCTACTCGGATGCGCACTTTCTTGGTCAGAGGATGAGCAGGAAGAGCACTCGGCACCGCCAATTCATTGACACTCTCTCGTTTCTTGGTCTTCGAGGAAGCGGTCCGGTGTTGCACATCCACCGCAGAGGCCGAGTACGTTGTCGCAGCCTAGTTGTCAGAGTGTGCTTTGGATGGTCTCGACTGCGGGACTTTGGGTTAGCTTATCGATCGTGTTCGCTCTTCGCGATAACACATCTGCGATTAGCATTGCTAAGAACCCGTGCGGCACTCTCGGACCAAGCACATCGATATCGATATCACTTCCTTCGAGACCATGTGGAGAAGGATGACATAGTGCTCCGGCCAGGAGAGTGACCACCGGTTGGCTGATATCTTCACAAGCCTTTGGATAGCACGAGGTTTTCAGCTCTACGGGGAGAGCTTGGGGTAGTTTGTCCTTACGGACTGTTGTGAGGGGGAGCTTTGGGCTTTACTGCTTTATCATATTCTTTATGCTTCTGTATCCTTATGTGAGAGGTGCTTCCATGTTTGTGATGAGTAATTGACACGCATACCGGAAATTTCGAAATGGGTTGATTGTCTTGCTCCCAGATTTTCTGAACTACCGCATGTGTTCATGAGATTACCCGCCAATGTACTCCTACCGGAGAGCGGAACTACCTATTGTCTTGTGTAATGCAAACGATCGGGGCATAAAATCTGGGTTTGGTTTGATCATTGTGTTGATTATGGTTTATGGTTATTCCATTATCTCGAGCGGTGCTATGTGATGTGTTTCTTGTCTGTGTGGCTGCAGGACATCGAGGAGGAGTCGTGGCGAGACACGGTGGACCGGACTAGGCGCAGGTGGCGCTGAGGTCAGAACGGTCGGGATGTGTCGAAGACGACGTGGACTCGAGGTGGTTGCGAGGTGTACACGACAAGGAGCGCGGAAGCTTCCCGGAAGGTGCAGGAGGGGCGAAACGGGAATTTCGCAAGACTGCAAAAGCGAAAGCGGGCGCCGTTGGATTTAGCGGGCGTAACGGGGCGGAGACCCATTAGCCAAAGGCTATAAATAGAGGTGAGGGGCTGCATGACCCCTCAGGCATTCTAGGGGTTTGAGGAGAAAGTTAGGGTTAGCTAGAGTCAAAAGAACCTTTGGAGAAGTTGTTTTGCTTTAGGCTTTAGTTGTTGGAGAGTGGTTAAGGGCAGAGGTGCTGCTCCCACGTTCATCCTCTCCTCCCTGTGTGTGCCTCCCAAGAACTAGGGAGAGTTCTTGGTGATTTTGAGGATTGAGAGAGTGGAGATGAGTTGAGAGTCTTGTAATCCTTCTTCTTGTTCGAATGTCCATGCGTATCGGGACTCCTTTGTACTCATCTTTTGATTTGGAATGAGAATCTGAAGTTTCTTTTTATTCCCGTGCTCTCTGTTCTTCGTTTCTCCTTTTTGGGCGAGTTCTTGATTCTTTGTTTTTCTTGTTGTTTCTCGCCTATGAGGTGTGAGATGGGTTGCTCTATGATGGGATAGTGCCTCAAGGTCATTTGATTAAGTTTTCCCAAGAGCAAATCAAGTTTATTTTCAGATTTGGTGTTTTGAGGGCTCCCTGTTCATTTTAGGGTTTTTGGAAAAATCTCGTTCCCGTCTTTGTGATGGCATGAAAGTTGGCTAGTAGAGTTCAATGGCTATTGCTAACATACCCTCAAAGTCTCTTGGCCAAAGGATCAAAGATTTGTTGGAATTTCGGATTTTTAGTCAACCCTCTGTATTTCTCGGGTTTTTTGTCTCCCCTTTTGATTCTCTAGAGAAATCTTGAAATTAGTTCTTGGCTTATCCTTCTAGGAGTGTTTCCTTGATATCCTCAAAGTTTCCCAAGCCAAGAATCCAAGAATCTTGCAATTTCTCGATTTCTCGGTTCTGCAACTTCTTTGTTCTTGGTGCGGTACTACCTCTCCTCGAAAGGTACTACCGCTCAAAGGTACTACCGCAGTTTACACAGAGGTACTACCGCTCAAAGGTACTACCGCAATTTACACTGAGGTACTACCGCTCAGCGGTACTACCGTCAGATCTGCAGACTACCGCTTGTGAGTAATGTTCTGATTTTTCCTTACTCTCTGGATTTGATTTCTTTTCTCGATCTGTGATTTCCAGTGAGTTCTTTTCTGCTGTGTGAGTACTTGAGGGGAGGTTTTTAATTTTTAAAGGCACCATTCACCCCCCCCTCTGTTGCCATTTCGGTCCTACATTTTCGTATTAAGCCTTTTTCAAATACAATGCTATTGCATACGCCTTGCATTTGAGGGAGGTGTTAAGGGTATTAGAGATAAGGTATTAGAGATAGAATAGGATCAGCATATTCCCCTGTAATATCCCTTTGTACTCCCTATATATATTACCCATTGGGGCTCTTCAATATACACACAATATTCATAACAGATATAATCAATCTAACATTCAACTAACATGAATACTATTAATCATAATAGAATTCGGCTACTGCAAGAACAACCAAAATCTACCACTGAACTAAGGCAGCATCAAGCAAAGTCAAGCACATGTAATGATCAGAGTATACACAACAGAAAAGCTAGCCAAAAGCCCAAGATCAATCTACCCTCACATTCATATATAATCTCAGGAATATGTCATTTCATCACAGAGCAAGTGAACCCAGTATTTGCATTTTCCAATCAATGATATCACACAAATATCAGAAATATCTCTCAAAACTGCAAAGAGAAAACAGACTACAAACACACAGTGCCGGTGATACCCAAAATCACCGAGAAGCAACCGAAGAAGGCAAGGCACACAGGATACACTATCCTAGAAAACCAAGCACCACGCTGTGCCAAGGAGATGATGGCAATCAGAGATACAATGCCACACTCCCACCTCGAGAAGCCGAAGTAGAAGCCGAGGGTCGGGTGGACGCCGCACAAGACCGACGAGAGCTCTGGCCGAGAGCACTCGTGAACACCAAGAACAAGTCACAAAATCTCCTTCAAACACTCCACACAAATCCGAGCCGAAGCAACCTCTAGAGGTAAATCCCCAAACCTTTCCTCACGGCCAGATCCAAGGAAAAGGCACAAGGAAACCGCACGGGAAAAACCCTAGAATGGCGATTCGAGCTGCTCAGCCGACGGCAACGGGAAAGAACTCGTCCGGCGGCTCTCAAGATTCAAGATCGAAGAACTGCCGAGGGAGATCGGAGATTGGATGGGAGAAGTGAACTCACTGCTTTTCTTGGTCTGGAGAGAGAGGAAGGCCCTTTAACGGGAACACAGGAGGAGGCGGGTGGGGGCTGCAGCCGAGCAATTTGGCGCTGAAGCGTCCTACCGACGGCAGCACCTTCATCGCTGCCATCGCCCCCGCGAGACCCGGTCACCAGGAGAACCGAACCGCCGAACCCTCTCCCGTCTACGCATGCAAGGAGGAGCGGCTCCTTATCCCTCTCTCATCCCACCGACAGGTGGGACTCCCTCTCTTTCTTTTTTTTCTCTTTTTCCTTTTTATCAAATTGGGAAATTACCCATTTGCCCTCAGGAATTCAATAGTGTCAACCATTAAGCCACTGATGTTCATCAGTTCATGTTAGTTCCATCTAAATAATTGCATTATTCTCATGTCTACCTTGAATTCTTAAAATCTTAATACATAAATCAATCTCCTTTTTATCATAAATCTAAGTATACTTAATCTCTGCTTAAAAAAAGACCTAATCTCTGCTTAAAAAAAGACCTGCAATTAACCTCAAGAAACAACTCACCGCGAGCTTATGATGCAATATACCATCCAGAAAAAAAGACCGACAATTAACGTTTCCCTCGTAATTTTACACATACCATCCAGAAAAATCACATCTTTTTTTTTTGGACAACACAGAAAAATCACATCTTTGAGCAATACATTTTTACGATTCAATCACTCATGATGCGTCAATCATTAAGCCACCGATGTTCTTGTTCCTCAGTTAGTTCCATCTAAATAGTTGCATTGTTCTTACGTCCACCTCGAATTCTTAATATCCTACTACACAAAGCAATCGCCTTTTATCAAAAAAATGGTAGTATACTTAATCTCTGCTTTAAAAAAACCCTAGAATTAACCTCAAGAAACAGAGGACTCACCGCGAGGTCGCCGGCGGTGGCGAGATTGATCTGCGCGTGTGGCCTGGTGGTGGCGAGCAGCGCGGCGAACTGGCTGGCGGTGACGAGCACGAGGCAGCAGAGTATGAACCGGCGGTACCTGTGGCTGATCCGCCGGAGCTGGTCCCTGATCCGGCGGTGGTTCTCGAGCACAGCGGCGACGTCTGTGAACCTGCCGAACTCCCGCGCGAACCCCACCATCCGCAGAATCTGCAGGTAGCAGATCATCCGGAACAGCACGCAGACCATGAAGAAGACGGAGGTGCGGTACACCCAGGAGGCGACCTCGAGCGCGCACGCGGCGGCGGACCACCAGGGCGAGCGGAAGGGCGCGGCGGTGCAGTACCAGTAGACCTTGTAGGCTGCGTCGGCGAGGGAGCAGGGGACGACGAAGCACGCGAGGAGGCGGAAGGAGCGGGCGAGCTGCGCGGTGTACCCCGCGCGCACATCCTCGGAGTCGTGGCGGAGGCGGTTGAGGTAGAGCAGGTGTTGGAGGCCGCCCCGGAGGAGCGCGCAGAGGGAGAGGTAGGCGAGGGAGGCGGCCAGGGTGAGGGAGACCTGGACCTGCCCGTCGAAGGGCCTGGACGAGGACCCCGGGACGGCGAGGAGGACCCCCGAGGGCGCCGCGACGGCGAGGAGGAGGAAGACGGCCCACGACCCCGCCGAGCGCGGCGCGCCGGAGTGGTCGACGCACATCCAGCGGAGGCAGGCGCGGAAGCTGCGGAGCTCGTCCCCCGCGTGCGACGCGCACCGCGTGTACTGCGCCGCCGTCGCCTTCCGCGGCAGGAGCGGCGCGTGCGCCGACGCCGACGACGTGTCCGCCATGGCTGCTGCGCGCGCGCGCGCGTTCTTGATTGGCTTCTTGGGCTGGCCTTCAGTGTAGGGAGCGGGAGGAGTGAGATGCGAACGGGATTCTCTTAGGTGAGGGAGTAAAGTTAGCATGACTTTACTCGTGAGGGAGTAAAGTTGGTGTGACTTTACTTCCTCACGTTCCTTGATATCGCCAGGAACAGCTTAGATGAAGTGAGTATTTTTATTTTTGATTTTAATTTTAGTTTTTATTTTTATCTTTTCTAATTTTTATATTTCTTTATATTATCTGTGTTAAAATAATTTATTTTTAAATAAAATAAATAACCTATTTTTATTTAAAAAATAGATTATTTTAACATAGATAATATAAAGAAATATAAAAAAGAAAAAATTAGAAAAAGATAAAAATAAAAAAACTAAAAATTAGAAATCAAAAAATACTAACATCATCTGGCGCTGTGACTTTACTCCCTCACGTCGGAGAATACGCGCCGGAGTGAGATGGCTCTGGCTGCCTGCGCGTGGGCCCGGTCGTAGACAGGGAGACGGATGTGTGTGTGTGCAGTGCAGTTCACGGCTGGGATCTCTGGGATTTTCTGGGTGCTCGTTCTGGTCTTTAAGTTCAAGTTTTTTAGTTTATTTGGTATGTAGCAGTTTTTTTACTATAGCTATTAGTATTTTTTAGCGTATTTAAATTAAAAATAATAAAATAGAAAAAGATTATATCATCATAGATAATATAAAGAAATAAGAAAAAAATACAAAAATACCTAAAAAAGCTAAAAAAACCTAAAAAAGGAAATTAAGAAACTAAAAGATAAAAACTTAAGTCTAAATGAGCACCATAATATATAGTGGCCAAGAGATTTCTTGACAGGTGTACAACAGAACAAGGCTAGCTTGCAGTGACAGGCAGGCATGAGAGTATCTTGCGCAAGGTTACCCATCTATATATCTATAAAAATGAAAATAACTAATAAGATTCAAGACACTTTTTTTAAGGGCAAGAAGTTCTATCATAATAATGGTACGTTCTAGAAATTCTCTCATTAATCGATAAAAAGAAAAAACTACACTATTTATTTTAATTGGATAGATTATAACGGTACAGATTAATAATTATGTTAGAGTTGTGTAATAAATATAATTATATTTTAAATTATAATCATAAAAATTGTATAACAAAATAATTGCATCATGTTATTTAGCCGTTACACGAATAATTTCGCTAGCTGTACCAGAGCAGATGCGTGAGGCGTGTAGGATTTCTCCTGTTTCTCTGAGATGAGATGGCCATCTGAATCTGAATGCATGTGCAGCCCATTTGCTGACAGAGTGACAGCCAACCGCAAATCAAGCGGACCCTGATAGACGGAGCGATCGATGTTTAGTCAGTTTCAGGTCTCACTCAATCGCAGATCCGTGACACGTGGGCGTAGGAGTCCGTGGCACGCGATGATTTTGTCTGCTTCGTTGGCCATCCGCTTTCCCTGGGACAAATACGAGATGTCCACCTCATCATCTTAGGGATAGAAGCCAGCAAGAAGGGAAGAGTGGGAAAAAGGGTAGTGGTTGGCGTGGGAGATACAAGAGAAAAAGAGTTGAGCCACTTGTCAGTAGTCAGATGGACACCGCGAGTGAGGCCATCGGGTCTCGCTCCTCGAATGGCCAAACCGCACCAGGCCAGATCACCCGCGTCGGCGTACATCCACGGCGCAGGGCAGGCAAGGAGGCATCGATGGACACAGAACCTCAAGGTTATTACTAGCAGTAGGTAATGTTTGAAATATAGGTAATATTTTAATTCTAAATTTTACTAGAAGATAATCAGTGATATAAAACTTCAGAATATGCACAAAAAAATATAGTAACAAATTCGAACGAAAGGAAAATATAGTAACAAAGTCGAACAAACGCGCGAATGACTTACTTTTGAGCTTGATCAAAAACAGGAAGTAGCGCAGGCTTGATGCAGTGCAGAACGTAGATAACGCAGTGAAACGAGCGGACGCGTAGATGCGTTGCCCAGAAACCTTATTTCCACCCTGCGCAGGTACTCTCTACGGCAACGGTTCGAAGATAGCCGCTCTCCCTCCTTTCAGGTGGACGCCGGGAAGAAAGGTCGGCGAGGTTCAGACGGCACAGTACAACAGCACAAGTTCGCAGAGAAGAAAGTAGAGAAAGAATGGAGGTGGAAAACTCTCTGTTTCTTCCTGGGCGTCTCCAGGCCCTTTTAAGGGTGCTACAGTTATTCACTAGTAACTGCTGCATTTAAACAGAATTATTCACTGGCAACTACCTCATCAAATCATAAATTAAGCAGTGTAAACTCACTTGTAACTTCTCATCAAATCACATTATGATATTTAAGTAGTATTATGACCAGTTAAAAATGTGAGAGATGATACACAGTTTAGCAAACAAAAGGTGGACTTGGTTTGCCAAGTGCCATGCCACGACACGCCACGACACGCAATTTTCGCAAGTCACAAGTCACGCAATTTTCATGTAAAAATGCGCGAATACGCGCCCGCACGTGCGTGATTAGCCAAAACCCCCCTCATGGCATCTCTATCCATATTCAAGAAGTGGTGAGGACTCCACATTATAAATTAGTCCCCCCACCTTATTTTAGCAATATGGTACTAAACTATGCATGCTTTGGAATTAAGAAAATGGACCATGCTCATATGGGCCAATTCCTAACCAAGTGGCCATTTGCATTTAGTCTTATATTTCTTTATGACCATATTAAGTTAAATTAATTAACATCAAGCTCGTCATTTCGTAAGAATCACTGTTATGATATTAATTGGTATCAAACTCCTCATAATATCTCCTTTAATGGCATAATTTGTATTCTTCCCTTGTTTTTACAATAATTAATGCTATTTTGTGATAATTGCCTCTCTTTTTGGTGCTTAATGCCAAATGGGGGAGAAATTTATGATAATAGTTTTGAATGTTTGAGAAATTATCATAATAGCTTTAATGATAATGGAGGAGAAATAATAGCTTTGGATAACGAAAAATTGAAAGTGTTAATGCCAATAGGGGAGAAATGTGATAATATTGATAATATATTTATTGAGGAGATATTAATTGAATTATGCCAAATGGGGAGGAATTAAAATTTTTAAAATCTATTTGTTGAATAATGCTTTCACATTCTCTCATGAACTTAATTTTATATCATTTGGTCATTTTCACCAAAATGCTATTATCATAAATGAATTTGTCATCAATCACCAAAAAGGGGAAATTGAAATATCAAGCTCCGATTAAATTGGTTTTGGTGTTAATGACAAATACTTTTATATTATATTGGTGATAATGATAAATATTTATATGAGACTAATATGTGTGTTTAAGTTTACTTATGTTTAGTCTCATTTGGATGGAGAGGTGAAGTCAAAGAGGTATGCATTCGACATCACTTTCTTACATATTAATGCATTTCTTAGATCCAAAATATAGATTGAACTTCACTAATAGTTCAAATTGAATATGTGCATATGTCTTCATTATATACACTTGTATGCACACATTTAGGGAGAACTCTCTATGTTTTGGAGTTTCATAAGTATTGATCCATACTTCTTTTAATATGCATATTCAGGATCTTTACTTTGAAATACATTCTTGAGTATGTATAGCTTGTGTAGTTTATATATACTCATATGAAATCAGGTTGTCAAATAACTTCTCCATTATATGTTAATGGTTGAATAATCAATGATAACCGGATAAGTAAACTTTGTTTAAAGCTTATCTTCGAGTATACAATTGTTGTGTATAAGTTGTATACTCGCAAATCAATTTTCATATCTCATTATTTGTTGAGATTGTCATGAATTACCAAGTTTTATATCTTTGTGACATAAGTCTTATATTTGCAAATAGTTGAAGCTCATGTGCTGAATTCTTGCAACATAGGACTATGCATTACAAATGTGTGTTGCAAGTGCTTGAAGTCCATGTTTATATTCTTTGTGATATGAGGCTTATATTTGCAAATGTGTTTTGCAAATGGTTGGAGCTCATATATAAACCTTGTGGCATACGACTTATGTTTGCGAATGTGTTTTGCAAATGTGAGAAGTCTGTGTATCAATTCCTTGTGTCATGATTTCAAAAGTATACGAATGTGTTTTTCAATTTGTTGAAAATCAGGTTTGAGCCTTATGTGTATGATATAGTAGTTTGCAAATGTGTTTTACAAAATCTATTGAGATATCTGCACTTCTCAGGAAAATCGGAACTACCGCTGTGTGCGTAGCGGTACTACCGTAAGTCGGAAGTACCAGCTCTGTGTGAGCGGTACTACCGGACATCGGAAGTACCAGCATGTGTTGCGGTACTACGAGATGTGAGTAGTCCGAGCGGCTCTGTGTGTGGTGGTGCAGCGTAAAATACCCGGCTGTGTGAGCGGTACTACCGGAAGGCGGAAGTACCGGCATGTGTTATGTGGTACTACCGGACATCGGAAGTTTCGGACTCTCCTGCAGAGCCTTTTTTCCAGAGAGCGCCAACTCCTGGTCTCAGCTCGAGCGGAAGTACCGCGCCGACTTTGCGAAACTTCCGAAGATCGGAAGTACCGGGTTTTAGCCATCGGTAGTTCCACGCTGACTGTGTGACGGCTAGTTCAGAAGCTCTGACATAATCGTTACTGTGGCGTTAGAGCTGGAGCGAAAGTACCGGCCTTTGGCCGACGGTACTTCCGCCCATCCTGATTTTTTCAGGAAGTTGGCTCCAACGGCTAGTTTTTTGGTGTGAGGGTATAAATACCCCCTTGTGGCCGGCTGGAGAAGTTGCTGATCAATTCTTTCTTGTGTTCTTGAGCTAGTGTGAGGCTCTCCACTCAATTGTTCATGTGTTGCACTTTGTGAGAAGGAAAAGAGGTTCTAGAGTGCATGTGTTGCCTCTAGAGGTGAACTTTGTGTCCAATTGAGCTTATGCATTCGTTGCACGTGGTGAGAGTCAAGTGAGGGACTTGACTTATTACTCTTGGAGTTTGCCGACTCCTAGACGGTGTTGGAGGCGTCGTGCATGGTGATCTTCTCAAAAAAGGTTGTGAGAAAACCCGACGAAGTTGTGGATGTTGGAGCTCACCTACCCGGAGCGGGAAAGAGCTACTACTAGTGGAATTGAGGCGGAAGGCTTAATTCATGGAGCCGGTTTGTTTAATTTGGGCTTACCTCAATGTGGACTAGAGAAGATTGGTAAGTCTCCGAACACCACGGTAAAAAGAGATTGTGTCATCTGTGGTTTGTTCCTTGTGCTCAATTTATATTCAAGCAATTTACATTCATAGAATTAAATTGATTGCTTGTATACCTAGGAGTGCAAACATTGACGTAGGCTAGAATTATTGGTGCACTTAGGCGAATTTATTTGTTGTAGGCGCTATTTGAGCTAAACCAAATTGATTTAAGCTTCTGCATTGTATACTTGATTTAGGCAAATAGAAAAGATCTTGAATTATTAGTTTTAATTTGTAGAGAATTTTTAGACCACCTATTTACCCCCTCTAGTCGGCCCCCTCGATCTTACAACAGCTAAACTTAAGTAGGTGTATTCTTTCTAGGTATCCTGCAGGTTGAGCAATAGCTCTTAATGAATTCCATGGAGAATTCACTTAAGTGAGTATGACCGTAGTGTCGCGATCAAAAGAAAGTATGAGTATGCTTTCTTAAATACTCATGAAAGATATGGGACCAAGAACATAATGTTTCAACTCGAGAGGTACGATCTAGCTACCCTGTACAGAGTGCAGCATAAGTGAAAATTCTCACACTAAGACAATGGATCAAGGCACATTCCTCGTCTGTCTGTGTAGAGTCATAACTTTTGTTGCTAGGCATTAGGTTTAAACTCGAAAGGTACTCTTTGTCAAATAACTATATATATCAAACAATTGATCCTAACACCCGAGAGAGAGAGGGATCAGATGTGATCCTCTCCTCTCTTTGCGCTGGACTCGCTCCAGCAGCTGTGGCAGTGCCGCCTAGCTCCATCCCTTCTTCTCCCTAGTCTCTCGGGCGGAAGGTTCGACACTACCGTTCTATGGCACCGTCGAATTCTCACCTGTGAATCTTGGCCTCCCTTTTGCCTTTAAATCCAGATTGGGGGAGTTCGAGATAGGGCAAAACTCAACAAATCAACACACGAACCAAAAGCTTCGAGTGGGGATTCGGTTTTGGTGTTGATTAGGAGGGCTCGACAGTCTTACTCTTGTGAGCTCGCCAGGCTATGGTGCTCTTGTTCTCTGCTCGGAGAACCAGACTCTAGGCTGTACGCTTGCGTGCAGTGATCTTCTGGTTTCTCGGCATTGCATCTGTGGTGTGGCGTGTGACGAGTTCACACGATTCCTGTTGGCTTTGTGCGGTATCAACCAGCATATCAACTTCTTGATTTGGTGGGTTCCGAATTGTGAAGTTGGGCATTGTATCTTCGTTAACCTCTCTGGCGATATTTGGCATAACGACGATGATTGGTTTTCTGGGACATCATCCATGTGACGAGCCTTGACTTGTTGGCCTTCTCGATGGCTTGGATTGCCATCACCTAGTGAGCTTCTCTTTACATTCTGTTGTTACTATTGTGCATAAGTTTGCCATGCTAATTTGATATCAGTTAGTTTAGTATCTATGAAATTTGTGAATAATACTAGCACTGGGAGGACTTCACATGGTAGTTTGTGGGATTTGTGATTGCTCAATGATGAAATTTATGTTCATAAGTTGGGCTGTGAGCTGAGTTAATGTCAATTTTATCTGTTATTAAATTGAAACAATTCCGAACATCCCTGTTAGAGCAATTTACCTGTGTTATCTAGTGTTGCTGTTTGTTAGTAGTTCACTGTTTATGTACATTGCTAATTGTTTTCAGAATCGACAAGATTAATCTTGAGTTCAAAGCCTGATTTATTAGCCAGAAATTGTCACATAGCTTAGCGATCAATTAGACCCCAGAGTTGAGAAGGCCAAGATTTAAGTCTTGAGCAACTCCTCAGCTAAGAGCAAATCAAAACAATAAATTCTGTGCAATATGTATATTTTTATGGCTCACTTGCTTGATCAGATTAGCATTATTTCCTATTTTTGTGACTTGAGTAGGTCATCTGTGTTAAGAGATGTTTGTTTAATACTTATGTCAATCTTTTGCTACTGGAATTATGCTATATTGATGCTTTTTAAAACTAGAATTATTCTGGAAATGTTGCTAAAACTTCTTAATTTTCAATAGTTGGTCTCACCATGTCTTGTTTCTTTCAACAGTTTACAACTTCACCTTTGCGTCTGCTAGATTTCACAACTGTATTTGTAACTGCATATGAGATTTAAATACCTACCGTTGACGATATAGTTTCCTTCTCTCGATGAGGATTTTTGTTAGACCTCCCATTGGTTGCATTTTTCTTGTGATTACTCATCAATCGATATCCTTTATCACTCTAGATACTTTTTATGATTATCTGTCTTTTGCAAGTAACTCGCATGACTCCGCATCGAAGTCATACCTCATAACCTTCGAGTTCAAGTAACCTCAAAGATATTAGATTCTTCTTAAAGCCGGGAACATATTGAACTCTCATCAATGTGCGATGTGCTTCATCATATATCTGCAATGTAATTGGTCCCACCTAAGTGACTGCATACTCCTTACAATCCATTAAATGAACAATTTCATGCGCCAGGTGTAGGATCCTTCATCGAACATCTCCCTTACCGAACATACATGGAAGCAACAACCTGAATCTAATATCCATAGATGAGAAGTATCTGATTGACTGACGACAAGTACATCCCAATCATTTTTTGTTATCGCATCACTGAGCATGCACCCTTCATTTGCTTCAAATTTGAACAATCCTTTATCATATGACATTCCTTGTCACATAAATAGCATACACGCGTACCCTTGCTCTTACCCTTATTCTTCCTATGACTTTTGCTTTTGTCTGTAACACCTACAATAAATGAAGATTCTAAGAATGAAGATTCTGATGACTTATTTAAGGACTCCATCTCCAATAAATATGTAACAGTTTCATTAAAGTTGAGAGTGTTTTTTCTTGACGAAAATATTTATCACCAATTGGTTTTATGATGGTGATAATCGTATTTAATACATTAAAACTCAAAAAGTGTCATCACATATTTATTATCCGATATTTATATTTAGACTATTCAATCTATCTGTTAACACCCTAGAGAGAGCCGGTGGCAGGGTTGACGGAGCGGAGAGATAGTTGGTTTTCTTCGCAGAGTGGGTCTGTAATATTGAGGTAGAATAGGGCATGTTCTTTTCGGCTTTTAAAAGCTGTTTTTTGGCTTTTCTACAGTAACTAACTTTTAAACGGAGTATCTTTTCAAGATAGGGTCTACTAGTTAATTGTAATATATACTGTACCGATTTCATTTATATCAGCAAAAACTGCACGTGAGTTTCTGTTACTCTGTAATCTCTTATACGAATAGCCCAAAAAGTAAAAGCTGCAGCTAAAAGCCATAAGGTTCAGCAAAAAAGAACATGCCGTATTCCCCACTTTAAAAATTCAGGTATGCTCCTTGCTGTCTAACAGGATGCTTCCAAGAATTCCAAATTGCGAAATCTGCCTGTTGGACCGGGCCTACCCGGAGCCGGCCCACCACCAGTCGCACGCCCATCGAGGCGCGGCAGCCGGCGAGCCTTGCCTCGCAAAGTTGCAACCCCGCAGTGGCAGCATCACCGCTCTGTCAGCGGCGCCCCCCACCCCACCGGCCCGTTTCGTCCGTCTGCGCGCCTGCGCGCGTGCGGGCGTAGGGGATGACCGACTCGAGCCGGGAGGAGAGGAACCACGGGAGCAACCGCCGTCGCCGCCGCCGCGGCGCGTCCCCGGCAGGCAGCTCCGGGAGTGGCCCTCTCGTCCTCCTCACACTACTCGTGGTGGGTATGCTTCTGCTTGACTGCTTCGTTAGAGCTCGAATTGGATTCAGAATCGTGCGACACTGCGGTCATCTCGCGGCTCGCCCGCTTCTCTTCTCCGCCCACCGGGTGTATAAATGTAAGAAATATTTGATCATTTGCCCGATCTTTCATGTGCATTTGAGAAAATGCCCTGTGATGTCTCACTTACATGTGGATAGTGATACATCGCATGGCATTTTATCAAATAAAATGTAAGATGGGGCAAATGATCAAATTTGATAGTGTTTTTTTGGTGTTCTAGGTTGTGTCCTGCCGTACCTGTCCAGGGATCAAAGTAGGAGGCTAGCGATAAATCTCGCTTGAAAAGGGCATGGGGGAAAAACACTCGTTAGAAATTAAGTTGGGGCCAATGGGTGGGTGTCTTTGTGGTTTGGTATGATGTTCATTACTCATTTAGGCTATGGACTTTGCATTTGCAAGTTCGTAACACCCGTGAGGATATGTTTGCAACGTGCGATGGTTTTGCTGGGGGGCATTAATGTTAGGATAAGCTATCCAGGGATACATTTGCTGTTTTCATATTCTTCAAGGGATATGATCGTGTTTTCCCCCATTTTGTTTCCTACATACCATTATGTTGTGCATTAAATGCAGCAATTTGCCATATATGGAATCGCAGGATCAACTACCAAGGATCAGTTTCGTTTACTTGGTGACTGTGTTATGGGGTTGTACAGGATAGCATAGTTGTATATATGTAAGGCAGCATATCTAGTGCTAATGCCCATTTAGGTGCTAACATGCTAACAAACGTCGGATCCCAGCCGGACGGGCACAATCCAGGCAGGTGGAAACTACCGGATGACTTATGCTTATTTGTAAAACCCCGCCACTCCTTTGCCTTCAGTCACAACTCACAAGAGTTTGCTCCTCCTCCCGGCGCCGCCCTCCCGAGCGCCTCCTCGAGCTCCTCCCGCCTCCTCAAGCTCCTCCCTGCCGCCACCCCGGCTCCTTCCCGCGCCGCCCTCGCCTCCCAGCCCCCCCGGCTCCTCCCGGCTCCTACCCCGGCTCCTCCTCGGCGCCCCCCGGTCTCCCGGTGCCGCCTCCGGCCTCCCAGCGCTTCCCTGGTGCAGCCCGACCTCCCCAACGTTGCCCCGGTCTCCCTGGCGGTGCCCCTTGGCCTCCCTAGCGCCTCCCCTCCCTCTAGCGGTGGCGCCTCCCGACCACGGTAGCCGACCTCGGAGGTTTCGACCACGGCCGACCAAGCCGCGTGGTCAAAGTCGCCGTGGTCAAAGCCGCCGTGGTCGAAACTGCCGTGGTCGAAGCCACCGTGGTTGAAATCGGCGTGGTCGAAGCCTTTGTGGTCGGGCGGTGCGTGGTCGGGGAGGAGAGGCACGGATGGTGGAGGGGCAGATCGGGGTGGGGGCGATGTTGGGGAGGTCGGGCGCCACCGAGGAGGTTGTAGGGGTGGAGGGAGGCGGGTGGGCGGCCGGTGGTGGAGGAGGCCGGCGGCGTTGGTGGGGCAGCGCCAGGGGAGGGCGGCACAGGAGGCCGGGGAGGGCGGCGCTGGGGATGGATGCGAGGATATGGAGGTGAGTGACCGGGAGGAGGAAGGAGGGTGCCGCCGGTGGCCGAGAGGCCAGCGGATCGGAGGGACCTCTCCCACGGTGACGCCATCGACAGGGAAGAAGGGAATGACCGAAGGACATTTTCGTGATTGCAATCCACCAGGCGTGGGTGTAAGCACAAAATGCATAAGTGAGGAGCGCCCTTCCACCTGCATGAATCGTGACTGTTCACTCTAGATCGGATGACCAACGTTCGCATTAGCATGTTGGCACCCAAATGGGCATTAGCACTAGATATGCTCCCTATAAGTAATGGCTAACTGCTAAATTATAGTAAGTGACAATAATACATGACGTCATTCTGAATCAGTTGAAACAGTATCCTAACGAGGAACTTGAAACATAGTTACTCTTGCTTCATATCAAAACAGGTATTCTTGCACAATGGCCAAGAAATTTCAGCCAATAAGATGTACGGATATAATTTCTATTCTTTGCTACCTAGTGATCTAGATGATTTAAAAATGCAAATGCCCTACAAAGATTTGATAGGAATTCTCTGAACTTGAAGAGCAGAAGTCGTTAAACCTGTTCTTTCCAACAATGTGAAACGAATAATTGGGCGGTAGTTTCAGTTGAATAAATGTAATAAGGTTAACACCTTTTATTTTCCTAAATTCTGAATTTTATTTGGTGACTTGCTATGCATGCATTGCACTATGGTGTTTTTTTTCCTAAGGAAAAACTGTTACTCACTTAGTAATTAGGAGTAAAGCGTTAAAGTGTATGCTTTGTCTAGTATTTTTTTATGCAAGTCATACTTTTGGGACTTTGGGATCCTGTACTTGCCATGCTTTGTGTCTCTCTTCAATCAGTTAATTGAAATTCTTGTAAATTGTAATTGATGCTGAGTATTTTGCAACAGAACATGGTATTTGTCTACATCTACTTGATATAGAAGTGCCCTATACCTCTTAAGTTATTCTTCATAGAAAGTAATGAGTATTTTATACAAGTCCTCTAAACAAAGCAAAATTCATTACATCTGTTTGTTCCGAATACTGTAAGTTCAATAAATTGAGCAATTAGCAAAATTGGAAAGATGTAACAAGTTTTGTGCTTCAAATCCACTCCGTTTCATTTTCCTAATACTTACACTTCATTTGGTAATTTGGTAAGAATGCTTTACACTACAATTCTTGTTTCTGCAAAGTAGCGGTTTCTCCTTTAGAAGAAATATTACTCATTGTTGAGTTTTGCCTGTTATCATAAATTTCATACCATTCATTTATTTTGGAAGCTTGCCTGTCACTTGGAACTTTTATGTGGACTTCCTTACCATCTGTCTATCATAGCTAACTCGCATTAATCAATCAGTTAAAAATACTAGGGGAATACATGCAATTTTTTTATACCAAAAACATGCCATTCTATTTGGTTGCAGACCACTAGTTGTTTTGTGGGAATGCTGAAGAGTGTTATGAATATTGTGTGTATTGATGTGAGACCCAAAAGGTCATATATATAGGAGAGTACAAGAGGATATGCCATATAAAGATAAGGCATATATGGAATAGAATCCAAACTCTATCTCTTAATACAACTCTATCTCCTTAACCCCCCCATCAAATGCAAGACGTATGCAATAGCAGTGCATTTGAAAAAGGAGTTAACACTAAAATAAGAAAAGTCCGAAATCCGAGTCTTGATGATGTCGTCGTTGCATGCAGTCTTGGAATAAACTGTCAAATCAAGCCGAAGAGGAATAGATAGATGCATGACAGCGCAAATCGAAGCCCAAGAGGCGGCGGCGCAGTGCACAGAGGACGCGCGGCGGCCTTTAAAGCTCGGGGCGGCGGCTAGAGAAGCGGCGGCATCATAACGACTTCTCCGATCTGCACGCGGCTCAGAGAATAGAGCGGCGGCTGCTGCCAAGCAAAATAAAATTCCTACACTTCTATGACTGACAAAAAATTTGTGGACTCGCACGGCTTGGACGAACAAAAAATTAGAAACTACGGATTTGGATGGACGCAATGAAAAACTCACGAGAAAATAACGCAAAGACTGACTAAAAAGAACAGCAGAAAAGAAAAGGGCTTTTCTGCAATTTTGCTTCCCCTCGGGCCAAGCAGCCCATTTGGCCCAAGCTCCCGATACGGCCGGCTATTTTACTCGGGTGGGGCTAGGATTTCCCAGGCGGCGGGCGGGCGGGCGGTGAGGAGGCGCGAGGCTCGAGCTCGGCGGCAGCGCGCGGCGGTCGGCCGGCCGTGCTGGCGCGAGGGAGGCAGATCTGGCCGGCGCGGAGAGGCGGGAGGCCGAGGCGGTGGCTGGAGGCTGCGGCCGCTCAAGACCCGAAGCGGTGAGGCGGCGGATCCGGCCGAGGTGGCGGATCCGCCTTGAGGCGTTCAGCGCGCTGGATCCGGGGTGAAGCCGTGGCGCTGGATCCGGGTGAAGCCGTGGCGGCGCGGCGTCGGCGGCCAGCCGCCCAAGGTGGAGGCGGCGGCTGTGTGGGACGACGAGGCGACCACGGGCGGCGGTCGGCCGGATCTTTGCGGCGGCCTCATCCGGATCCCGCGGCGGAAGCCCAGATCCGGCGGGCAAGTGAAGACGGCCGGATCCGGCACGGATCCGGACTCGGCGACGTCGGGGAGGCCAAAGTGAGACGGCGGCGGTGACCCTAGCGGGTGGAGCCGGTGTCGACGACGGCCGGTGAGGAGCGGGCGGATCCGAGTGGGCGCGGCGCGGGCACGGAGGCACGGGAGAGCGCGGCGACGGATCGGCCGGCGGCGTCAGATCTGGCGGCCGTCGTCGTCCGGCGGCGACCGGCGACGCAACAAAGAATCGAGGGCGGTGACCGAACGGAGATGAGCCGCGACGGCGGCTACGGCGGCGGCTACGGTGGCGGCGGCAGCCGTGGAGGTGGCCACCCCCGGGAGCATGAGAATGATCCTCCCGGGGCAGCGGCAGCGGAAGAAGGAGAAAGGTTAGGATTTGAACCTTTGCTCTGATACCATGTTATGAATATTGTGTGTATTGATATGAGACCCAAAGGGTCATATATATAGGAGAGTACAAGAGGATATGCCATATAGAGATAAGACATATATGGAATAGAATCAAAACTCTATAGTATTAGGAGATAGAGTTTGGATTCTATTCCATATATGCCTTATCTCTATAACAAAGAGCAGATGAAAACTTGAGAACTCCTAGTCGGCCAGTCTCCTACCATGAATCCACATGACAAACCCTGTAAAGAATGGTATAGATTCTTTGCTGTCCCCCTACCAGGTCAGTATAGTGATTGATGTTAAGGAAAGTGAGGCATATAAGGAAAGGAATAATACAATTCCTATTCTATCTCTAATACCCTTTCTTCTTGTAGGTGTTATAGTGTGAAATCTTGCTACTTTTCAGTTATTGGTACATGAATAAATTTTGTTCCCCTTTTATTTTTTCCAAATTATGATAAATCATTTCAGCACAAGTTCTTCAATTATGATACGATGTCGTGCTCGTTATATCACAAGTCCTCAATCCCATTAATATCTTCATTCTTTTAGTAGCGTTGTGAGACTGTGACTCTTATATGCCTGTGTTTTATCAACTGTACATGAAAGTTGATTCTTGCTTTCAGTAGGACACTAATGTTACAATGCAAAAGGTGCTTTCTAAAAGATCCATACGGATAAAATTTGAATGGATGAGAGAATGTTTTTTAGTGGATTTCGGTAAAAGCTTTGTAGTTGTTGAGTGTATGTCATGACCTTTTTGATTGAATAGAGTTTTTTTCTACTATATTACCTTGTATCATAACTACTTCTATTGAGTTGTATTTCAATTCTATGCTGGGTTTTCTCAAGATAATAATAGGAGCTATTATTATAATTTGTACTAGCAAACTACTTTTCATTATGAGATGAAAAATACACATACAGATGGAATTTTTTGCATTCACTAAGATAGAGATAGTTTGGTACCACATTGACATTGAACTTATGCAACCACTACAAAATACACATATCTCTGCATTGTGTAATCGCTCACAGCTCACATTTACATGACTAGAATGTAGAGTGTAGACATGCTTTCTAAAGTGTTAGCTAATAGAAAAATGCTTCCAACATTTAAGTAGATCACAAGTGCACAATGCATCCATAAGTGGTCTAGCTTGCCTGAATGTGTACATCGCTGAAAGTATATGTGTGCATTTTTGTTAAGCCTAGCTTGTCAGTGAAATGTATAGGACAACTCATGCAAGTAGCAGCCAGTTTTCGATTGATCTAGTCAGAGGCTGCTACATGCATCACTATACTGACCTACTTCCCTCCCTCTCTCTTACTCTATAGTTTTAAGGAACAGAGCATCTTCTTCAGACATCATGTAATTTTCAAATGCTGAACATTTATGCATAATTAAGGAAGGCAAGAGCTACATAATGATAGTTCATTCCTTTGAGCTTACTTAGTCAACTAGCCTAGCAATTTAAGAGAAATTGCTGAATTATATTGAACTATCCAAGCTGATGTCTACAATTAAGATGTTTGTAATGCCACCACCCAACAGGTACCAAGCATCATTCTTTAGAATTATTGCTTGGATGTGTTTCAAGCAGCCAGGAAGCTGTGCCGTTGACGCCTCCAATTGCAGATCAGCTGATGCAAATGCAGATCCTGCTTGATGCTGCATAGCTGATTTATATGATATGTATATACTGTCTTATCGTGAGATCAGATCACTGCAATCAGAATTCTTGTTATGTATGCTTCTCGCATGCAACTTGTAATTAGGACTTTGTAAAACTGTATAATTGGCTGGCAAAAGCATATTCAAATGTCAACGTCATATGAGCATTATCCATTGGATTTTTGGTGCTTTGCTCTACCTTGGTTTCTTTGGAAGGATGCATCTGTTGAAGTGCTAAGTCAGAAGTGGTTGTTGGTGAGATCTGTTGTAATTCATGCTGTAAAGGTGATTTTTTTTTTTTAAAAAGAAAGGGAAATGATGCCCTTGAAAGGAAGTCTTGTTACTTTTGCTGAAGAGGTGTTTGAACTGTTATAATTGTCTAAAAAATGAAATGACAAGGAGTAAAAAATTCATTCAATTTCTCTGTGGAACAAGTTCCTGCATTTCACATTTAAACATTGTTTTTAAGTAAAACATTGTTATGATATGTCCAGGATTTAGCATGAAGACTCAAATGCAAGATCCAAGCTTATGTCTTCTGTATATGGCTATGCAACCTTTTAGATCTTGGTATCTTCCATTGGTTGCGTGAACTGTGTATCTTTTACAGTTTTCTCTGTAGCTGGTTAGCAAACTACCATGTTGCATTTCCAAAGTAAAGGCTAGAGTACATTTTAGGTTTCTGATATGTTCTGTACAGACAGACAGAATGTAGTACATTGTACTTATTCTGAGAAGAGTAGTATGTTGTACTTATCCCTTCCTTTCTTTTAATCTGCAGGTGTGTCAGTAAAATGCCAGCTGCTGCAGACAACAATGCAAATTCTCAAACGCCACAGGTACAAAATATTTTCTATGGAAAATCCATGACCTGAGCACTTGTACCTTTTCCTTTTATTTTTGTACATTGTGTTCTTATCCTTTCCCTGCAACTCTACACGCTGTGGGCCTTAGTTGAAGCTATTGCTGAAACTACTGTAAACAGTAACACCCCTCACCCCCCGAGAGAGAGAGAGAGAGAGGAATAAATTCAGTGGCCCTACTGATGAGTGATGAATATTTGCCTTATTCCACTGCACGCGCTTTAGCCACAATATGCCCTGGGTGATCTTTCTTGAAAGAATACCAGTAGTCTAGTATAACAAATAGAATCACATGCTGCGTCAGGCAAGAGAATATTACATTACTATCCATAGAGGAGGTGACCTTGTCATGGCTTTATTTTATATGCTGACTTCTTTCTTCTGTGGTGTATGAGATAGCCTAATCTGTGCTCTTATATCCATTTACTCATGTGTACTGCAACCTGTTCCAAATTTCAACTAATTCAGTGTTTAATTTCTTGTGAATATCACAAATTTCAGCTAATTCATTGTTTAATTTCTTGTGAATATCAATTAACTTGATTTTCTCAATGTTAGTAGTAATATGCAATTGGGCAGCAACAATGCCTACTGGGACACAGATCTCTCATTGCTTATCCATATTTATAAGGCTATTGTTTACAATAAATGATATGCCTTCCACATCTGGTGTACTAAACTAAATGTTTTGGACAGAAATCCTGGCATAAATAACTAGGAGTTGCTCAAAAGTGAATTCTCCCATAACTTTAAGTTCTGTTATATTCAGTAATCTCACATGTTTTGCTGTAGGCAGTAGTAACATGGATACCGAGTATCCTGCTTAAAGAATATGCCCTGAGAGTAAAATAACACAGGAAGTCAACCTTAGAAAATTAATAAGAGCTCAGTAGTGCTCGTGTAGTGACAGTAGTTTATTCTCTAGCCTTTCTGTACGTGAACTCTATGCTTTGGGTTAAAGCTTTTCATTTGTGTGTGCATGCTTTAGCGAAAAGTGTGAGGTTTGAGCTAATTTATTCTCAAGACTATAAATGCTAAAAATATACATAACTTTGTTTTTTTTCTGGTATATACTTCAAAATGCTCATAACTTTTCAAACCTTCTGAAATGCTTTCCCAGTCATGCAGTCCGAGTTGTATGCAGGGAAAATAGGGTCAAGTTCCTTAAATGTTGACCTCTTTTTCCTAGAAGCATGGCACACAAATGGCTGTTTACAGAGGGTGGTGTGCAATGTTATCAGGTTTGATTTGCATTTATTTTTTATATGTGTTACATACAAGCTAAATAATTGAATTGAAATAAGCTCACTATATACCTTTTCATCAGAATATATAGATATAATTTAATTTTCAAAGTATATTTGAAATGATATTACAGTGTTGTTCTGGCATGACCTCTTGAAATAATGCAAGATAGCATAGCAAAACAATGGTAAATGGTTCGAGCAACAAGTTCATGTAAAATAAAACCAAACTTGAAGTTATAAAAGCTAAAACTAAAATCCTTTTTAACGTATAGGTATACGCATTTAAGAGTGTCACATCATTCTTGAATTTTCTTTCTTTGATTGAATTCACAATTTTACATTCATGTGCATTGTGCTAGGTAGCGCAAAATTAATATTAGGAGGCCTTCTTGGGATTAAGAAATAGGAACTTAGTCATTCATCTGGAGTATCAATTGTTTGAAGATGGTAACCGCAGATCATAAATGCAGATTGATACTTCACATTTCCCCCCAACTACTAACATTATGGACTTGATTTTCTAACGTGTCATTGACAAACATCTATACAATATTATTGATTTTCTGTTCAGTTGTAGCAGTAAAGAAATGATAATGGGGAAGTCACGTATCAATTTACTAGTCAAGAAACCTCCATGTTACAAGATCAGTTGGTATCTATTGCATAATGTCAATTTTGTTAGTTGTGGTGCGACGACTATTCTGAATTAGTGTCATTGTGGTTTGTTTTTATAATTTCCGTACGCAGAAAACAATTGACGTGGAGAATGCCACCTCTATTCCTGTAACAAACACGCAAGTTACGCAATGCATGTTATGTCATATGCTTATTATTGTCAATTGAATAATAATTGTGAAAGAAGGGTAGATATATACAGATCACTTGAAACGTCACACCTTACGAGGCACCCAGTACCATGATAGAAATGTAAAGTGTATTCATCTCATATTCTTTGACATTATACATTCTACACATATAACTTTACTGCTTTTCATTATTGAAAACGAATAATTCTAAAAATACAAATGTAAGAACATTATTATTTCCATTTGTTGTCATCAAACAGATCTTTTTGTCCACCGGTTACACATCGTTCAAAGTAGCAATAAGAATGTGTTGAATAGCTAATTATTAAAATTTTCCCGGCAAGGCTTTCGTCGTATGGTAACATTGGCAGAATACGGCGCACAATTCTTGACTAGTGTTGCGTGCAACATAAAAAGCGGTGCTATTGGCCCATTAGGCTGTTAGCACTTTTGGATTCTGTTCTTTCTGCATTGCAAATCTTGATAGTAGTTCCGTTTGGTTCTTCCCAATTCAGTTTTATCTGAATGACAGAAAAGGTATTTATTTCTATGCAGGGATACTTAGTGCTACAACGTTTTGGAGTGTATTTGTAGTGCTTTATGTATGTACTATATACTATCAGGGTATATCTGGATGACACAATTAGCAGTCCTTCAAGTTCCAGAGATGGAACATGATATTTTGATGTGTGGATATTGTCCACAAAACCTGTGTTAAACATTGAGATTTGGTAATTCGAGAACCCTCGAAATAGTTCTAAAAGTTCTGTTGTTGGACCAAATCGTATCCAATGTTTGTAAATAGTTTGATGGAAAGCTTTACTGCAAAATTTGTCCTATGGTCTGCAATCTGGAAGTGTATGCCAGTTGACAGCTGTACAGCAAGTCAGGTTTTCAAGTGCCAAAATGCTGATTACAGATTCAGAGATTTTTTCATTTGTATCTCAGCGCACATGGATTAATTGGAGGGATTGTCGATCCACACAATATGCTTGAGATCAGCATTATATCATGATGAGTGAATCACTGGATAGACTGTTTTGGGAACAAGATATTTGGTATTCCCTTAGCATTGAGGTGTATCTGTAATTTGGAGCCATCGGTCAAGAATCAAAGGTCTTGTTACTACTTTCTGGGCCTGTTCTTTTCGGCTGCGGTTTATGGCTTTTAGTTGAAATTTTTGAATTTTACTTGTTTACGGTACAGATTACGGACAGACAAATACTCACTTGCGATTTTGGCTAGTACAAATGTTGGGTTTTTAACGTGTAGATCGTTTAATTTGTAGACCTCGTCTTGAGAAAATACTCTATTTGAAAGTTAGGTACTGTAGCAAAAATTAAAAATCGTCAGCTTGTAAGGTAAATAACATGCCCTCTAATTAGTGAAGGATTGCCACCAGTGCTTTGCTGACTTATGGTTTCGAAAAGACAGGTAGTGTGAGAAAGCTTCCAACAGATCTGTGGTATGTTTATGCTAAAGCCATCTTGCCTTATGCAAAAGCATCCTATGCATGACAACCTGTACATATTAAATGAGGGAATATAGATGAATTTGGGCAATTGAATGTCAAAAGGAACCTAACAGAAATGCAATGATAGCTTATGAGATGGCATAGAAAGAATCTGCTTCCATGTTCATCTCATATGATTTTTGTGAAGGTGAACAACAATGGCGAACAAGACTATTCATGGTGCATTGTTCTACAGCTCTGTTGCAGCACATAAAATGGAGTCGATGCATGATCATGTCATACGAAGAGAACGATGTATCAATTTTGAATGCCTGAAAACGTAATTTTTCTTGGACATTTAGTTTGGGGAACAAAATATTGGAAATTTTCAACAATAGAGGCTAAAAAATGTGAAACCTGAATAGAAGGTGCTTGAATTTTTGTCAATTGAAGATGATGTCCTCCTTGAGAAAATAACACTAGAAATGATCTTCATTTTCTTCAAAATTCTCTTGTAGAGAATGGCTCTTGAGTTGATACAAAAGGTTTATTCTGTTTTAGAACTTAGATATTTATCTCAAGCTTTTCAACTCTCAAATCTATTTTCTCTACAATTTGGAGCACATTGACTCTCACTGATTGCTACATATGCTATCATTTCTGCTAGCACTCCAAAATATATGAATAGTTTAACACCATGAATTCAAGCATTCTTTTGTCTGTAGATTTTGTGAACTGCAATTCAGGTCTCTTTTCTAACTTTATTGTAGTTGAGAAGCCCTAGAATCAAAGAAATTCTGCTGACTGGTTTGGAAAGATTCATATGTGACAGCAGAAATTACAACTGCAAATATGCTCCTTTGTTAATTTCTCATCTAACTAAAGAAGTGATTTGAGATCTTCTAATGTGAGAACTTGACGTCTTAACTCCAATTTGAAAGCTTGGAGGGAACATGATATGGGCTGAGTTCTTTTCCACTTATGGCTTGTGACTTATAGTTTATACTATAGTAACTAGTTTTTAAATGATGTGTTTTTTAAGACGAGGTCAACAGGAAAATTGTAGTAAAAAATGTACTGAGTTAAGTTGTATCGGTCAAAATCGTATGCAACTATTTTTCTCTGCATATTGTTTCCCGAACAGCCAGAATTTAAAAATTTAAGCTCTAAACCATAAGTCGCAACTCTAAAGAATCCACCCATGGTTGAAGTTAGGGATAGAAATCTTGGTATCGAAGATTTCCCCTCCCGTGCGGTCGGTAAAGGTAATCGGCCGGTTATCAGAAAAACCGGAAAAAATTTGGTTGAAATTCGAATATCAAATTTTGAATTTGGGCTGTTTTAAAACTGGTAACCATTCTGGTTACTGAAAAAACCAGAAAAACTGATAAAAAAAACTTGAGAGTATAATAATTAATGTATATTTAGGCCCTATTCATATTGGTTTCTAAAAACTGTTTTTTTTATAGTAAATAGTTTTCTATGTTACCTAGCTTTCAAACAGAATATCTTTTTAAAATGTAGTTTACTAGTTAATTATAGTACAAACTGTAGCGACTTCATTTATATCGGCTAAAATCGCATGCGAGTTTCTGTCTGTCCATACGGCTCTCTATAAGTTGTTACTATTTATAAACTAAAGTTAAAAGTCATCAACAAAAGCCAATATAAACACGCTCTTAGTTCATATAATAGGTAATCTAGCAAAAAAAAATCTAAGCCAATGTAGAAAATACATTATGTAGTCATAAATGTAAATTTACATTTAAAAAATTATAGCCAATTTTTTGCTATCGGTTCCCACCAATTTTTCGGTTACATGCCGGTAACCGCCAGATTTTTTGTCCCTAGATGGAGCCAAGTCAACCATTGTTCTATGCCAATTTTTAAATCATAGTTGTGGAATTTCCGTGCCTTCACTGTATTTTCTGATGTTGACACACTGAATAACCTCATACTTCTGGGATCGCTCTACGTTGGTTGTTTAGGATGCTAGGCATCAGCTTTCTTCTGAGAGGTATACTGTATTGTTATGGATGTACTTTTCAATACGGGTGAAAACGGATCGGATAGTTTCTGATCAATCCGGATGAAAATGAATACAGATAATATCGGATCAGATTTTCTTCGGATAATTCTCCGATCGGAAACAAATACAAATTTTTTTGTCGGAAACGAATACGAATACAGTAGGCCTGATATCCGACGAATACGAATACGGATTATCTGGATAATACGGAATCGGATATCTGGAATTTCAGCCCAACATTATCCAGCCCAAGCCAGCCTCTCTCATCTTTCCTAGTACCAGCCCACTAGCCCAATCAAGCCATAAGCCTCCATTACCATTAGGCAATAGGTTCCCTAGTCATATTAAATTACAAATACCACTAGCAAATATTTATGTTTATTAATTTAGTATTGTCGGTAGATTAAAATTTGTATCGATTAAATTGATGTACTGCCATTTAAATCATTTTGATGCAAATTTAAATTCTTAAGTAATTTATTAGTCACATGTAAATAGTAGAAATCCATTAAGAATTATTTAGGCCTTTAGAAAAATTAACTGTCATTTGAAGATTTATAATCTGTACAATGGTATGGTTATTGTGGATAAAAATACTTATGCTTATTTAGATTTCATTAATGTTTTGACAAGATAAACCATTTATGTGTTTTTATTGATTTTGGATATATAGTTTAAGGAGTTTTCATTTTCCGATAAATATTCGTGACCGTATTCGTTTCGATTCGTATTCGCTCCGTATCTGTATTCGATATTATTCGTATTTATATTCGTATCCGAGGTATCCGTATTCGTATCCGCATCCGAGAAAAAAATATAAAAATAAATATAATAGAGACATTATCCGTCTATATGCGATCTATTTGTATCCCTACTTTTGAAAGCTTGTTGCATTATTTTTACGTACTCCTATGATCTCACTGTACTTGAGTACTTCAGAGTTCAGACTCAATAGGTATTTAGGAATAGGCTTTCCTCAAAAAGAATATTATCATAATACATTTACACTTTAAAAGCATAAGAATGATTTGTACCCTATTGATTAAGTCTTCACCTTCTCCAGACCCAGCCTTCAGAATTTCGTCCTTTCAAAAAAGTGAACAAAACTATTGCTCGAAGTCAAATACAAAATAAAACATCACAAGATAACTGGTAACCAATTTTCTCCTAGTAATTGGTCGAACGAAAAAAAAGTAAATGCGAAACAAGCAATTAAAAAAGGGAGATATTCCTTTTCTGCCCAAGGTACCAATTTCAAATAAACTTTTGTAATTAGGAGGCCTGTTTCGTAATGTGAATGCAGAGGTTTCTAGCACACAATGATGTGGCATGAAAACCAGTGATATTATAATCTGTAGCTGATTTTTATTTCAAATGCAGTTTACTAGCAGAAATGTACTAGACGGCGCCACAAACCAAAGGGAACTTCTTCAAACTTATACGAGTGCTTTTTTCTAAAATATAAAATTCCGACCGATCCATCAAATTGTTCGATTTTTTTTTAAAAAATGTAATATTCCAGGGTTTGGTGTTGATGCTTCGATCCACCATCTCTTAAAAAGCAAGCTACTGATTAATGAGCCTATTCATGGTAGATTTAGTTTGACTTTCGTTTTCAGAAACATTCAAAATCAGTTAATATGCAACATGCTTATAGTCCAATTCCGCTGATATTATTGCATCCATCAGGATCACAAAAATCACAATCTTTTTGTCTCATCATCCTTTCAATTAAGTTTAACTGTTCCCTAAACCAAACTGTCACCTTTCTTCTACCTGCAAGGGGATCTAATCAGCTTCAAACTTCAAAGATTGGGTGAGAACGAAAGAGGGGACCTCAACTCACTCACTTTTCTGCCCTATTAATTTCGGTTCTGTAGGTTGTCAAGAGGCAACTTGTCCCTTGTAAAATTTATACCTTTGGCCCATGCCAATCAACCTTTCCTGTATTATATACACGCAGTATATTGTCAAACAATATTGTACATATATTACTGGTCTAATTGTCAAAGAAAACTATTGCTGAAATTTTAATGACAGCAATGTGTAGGTTAATTAAGGCCTGCAAGAAAAAGTCCTCAAAAATTATTTTGCAAGTACGACAACAGTCCTTTTGTCTGGAATCTCCGATTCTATAGTAACATGCGACTGGAGACAAGCAGGTCCATAGATGGGGAATATGGGTTCATGTGCATACGAGCTGTATGTCCCAGCCTCATTTCGTTTTGAGCTTCTGATTTATTTTTTACTATTTTTAATTTTTGTTTTTTTCTAGATTTTTAGGATTTTTGAGCTCTTTTTACCGGTTCTTTTTTTTTTGGTATTCGTTTGTGTTGTTAGTGATGGGCTAACCTGTTTTTTCTATTTTTAATTTTTTTAAAATTTCCATCAAATAAGTCACCATCAGCTACAGTACAATTTCAGCCATAAGTCAGCTTATTTCAGCCCAACTGAGTGGCACCTCATGTAATACCGGGTGATCTTGCTCCCCGCGCGCCGCCGTCGCTCGCGTGGCCGTCGCCGCCGCCGCCGCCGACCCAGCCGCCGCCGCCGTCGCCTCAGCAGTACCGCCACCGCTTCACCTTGCTACATCACCGTCGCCACCCCACTCGTGCGAACCGCTACCGTGCGCCATCATCCGGCTCCACCAGACCGCACGTCACTGTCGCCTGCACGCTGCCGTCGGTAGTCGCCGGCGCTTCCGCCCTTAGGCCAAACCACCGCCGTCGCTTAGCGCCGTCGCTCCCCAGCTGTGTCTCGCCTTCCTCGTCCTCTGCTGCCTTCGCTCCACTCCTCGGATGGGCCTCGCCTCCCTCCGCCCTACAGCTCACCACCGCTCCCCTGTTCCGCCCGGCCATTCGCCGCGCAAGGAGCAGGGGGAGGGCCGGGGGCTGGTTGTGAGGGGAGAGGGACCGACCAGTCGAGGAGAAGGGCAGGGAGGAGCCGACCGGCTGAGAAGGAGAGGAAGGGGAGGAAGAGAAGAAAGAGGAAGGAGAGGAGACTGCCGGGAGGGGGACTGAGGCGGAGGGAGGGTAGCCGACGGACGGGAGGAAGAAAAGGAAGAGGGGAAGAATAGAGGAAAGAGCCGTCGGCTGTGAAGAAAAAGAAAGGAAGGAGCACCGGCCGTGGAAGGAAAAGGAGAGGAGGAGAAAAGAAAAGAAGAGAGGAAAGAAAAGAGAAAGGAGAGAAGGAAAGTCTGACCCGCTGCCAGATCTGTCAGATAAAGCCAAGAAGCGACAGGAAGTGCCCCGCTCCAGTTGTTCGGGGCCAGGGTAACACCACGGAAACCCTTCTCCCTGCTTATCCACCAAATTTTGCATAATTCATTATGCCAATTGTTAGAATTGATGCATGTGGCCATTTAGACAGTGTTTATTAATATGAATGTCTGAACGGTGAAATTGGTGCTACCACTGTTGATCTATGGCAGGAAAGGGAAAAGGATAGAGTGAATTGAAGTTAAATAGTGTGATCGATTGAAGAGAGATTAAGCGTGTATAATTTGATCCGCGAGTATAAATGATGAGATCGCTAATTTTACAAACTGGTTAAGCATCAGGATAATGAGAAGTTGCCCGGTGGAACAGGAATCGATTATGTTGGGATGAACGTTAGAGCGATGTGATTTGCTCGTATATGAATGTATTGCATTAGCAATGAATTGAAATGATTAATGCTTGTTCAGGTGGCGGTTTGAGTCTAGTGCTGTCCATGCACCGTCCGCCAGGTTAACAGGCAAGTGCATGATAGAACAGTAAATTATGGTGAATGTTTGTTATTAGTATTTCCATGCTATGATTTACAATTTTTATGAGATGATGTATATGAATGTCCTAATCATACCTCGATGAGTACCACTTATGATTAAATATCCACATTTGAAACATATTGCATCATGCAAAATGCATAAGAGCCAGATCGGTGAGAAAGTCATATGACTAGTCGTTCTTGAATAAGACCTACAGAGGTAGGCACCTCTACGGGATGGAGAGAGAGGGTGACATCGACGGGTGTACCCTCCGCTATACCGGTATAAGCTACAGTTACAAATGCATACAGATGCATTACATTGCATCATAGATGCATTACATGATATTGCATTGCATGGAAGTGACAGAGAAAGTGATACAGTTACAGAGAGTTATGAGTTTACAGTTTACAGTTACAGAATTGCTTTACAGGTTACAATTACAGAGTTGATTTACATTTTACAGTTACAGAATTGATTTACAGTTTTATAGACATAGAATTGATTTACAGTTTATAGTTACAGACTTAATTTACAATTTACAATCATAGACTTGATTTACAGCTTAAAGTTCGTGAAATCGATTGAATTGCTAAAGTGATATTACTGTTTTATCGTGTGCTTGCTGAGTCTCCGGACTCACCCTTACTTTTTCATTGTTTTTAGGTGAATGATAGTGACCTGCATAGAATGAGAATAGTCCTTTTGGCACTGTACATATGAAATAACAGTTTAGCCTTACATTGAGCTTTTATGTTTAATCTAGTGTTAAGTCTTTTGTGGCTCGCCGTTTGGTTTAGTTTGCTTGCGAGCCGTGGTGGTGGGTCTACATGGTTGTGGAGCCCAAAGTCTGTTTATGTTATGGTTCATGCTATATGAAGTTAGTTGGCTTATTGCGATTATCCTATATTTATGTGTTGTTTGCTCCCTGTGGATAATCTTAAAAACGGGGAAAGGTGCTGCTAAACGTTGGATTAGCAACACTTTTGAAATGGTAAGTGTGCGGTGGTAGCATCTTGGGCCTGTGAAGGACCGGGGTATTACAGTTGGTATCAGAGCGAGCGTTATGTCCGTGGTAGATAATTTGGTAATTTAGGCTACCTTAATCAATTAAAACATAGCGTAGGCAAAGTAATTGAATTAAATTTGACACACTTTGTTGCACAGTAGAATGGGATTTGGGACTTGCATTGTATATGCGTTTTCCCTAATTGTGATGTTGATTTGCATTGCTAAAGTTGATGTTTGTGAGTCGATTTTGTGATTGCTTCTCTGTTGTGAGCAGAGATGCCGAGAGGTAGAGGTTGTGGTCGCGGTGTTGGCTGAGGCCGTGGTCGTGGCCATGCCCAAGCGGAGCCATCGCTGGAGGTTCAGCAAGAGACACCCGACATGGAAGATGGGTCTGCTGAGCAGTCTATAGCTGGGCATCAAGCAAGGCCTTTAGCCTTACTGCGGGAGTTCGTAGAGGAGGTTCGTGCGTTTCACTGACAAGCACTTGTATCCGCTACTGCGGCTGTACCTGTTGCTGTCCCGACTGCCATACCAGTCGCACCGGAGCCAAGAATGGGCCTTCGTGAATGGATGGCGTTGCGGTTGGATACCTTTGATGGGACGGATACGCCAGTCCAAGTTGCAGATTGGTTGCACTATATGGGAAGGTAGTTTGAAGCGTTAGAGATGACTTCATAGCTTAGGGCTCGCTTTGTTGCCTTTCAGTTGAAAGGACAAGCGGGCATCTGGTGGGAGGGAGTCCTTTCAGCTAGGACCTCTGCCCAAGGTCCAACCACCTGAGAGGTCTTCGTCGAGCAGTTCAGGCGAAGTCTTACTGAGAATCTTTTATGGAAAGTATAGAGGTTGCCTTGTCGACCGTTGTGCAAGGAAAGATGACAGTGGCTGAGTACGAGGTGCGGTTCAACGACTTGATCCGCTTCATACCATCGGTCGCAAGTAGTGATGTTGAGAAGGCTAAAAGGTTTCGCCAAGGGCTCAGTTCTGAGTATCGGCATGTTATGGGGGCTACTGCGTCACGTGACTTTAGGTCTGTGGTTCAGCAGGCTAGAGGAATGGAAATGGAGATGTAGCTCACTAAAGGGTCGCAACCCTCTGGTGGTCCGAGTGCTTCTATTGGTGACCAGAAGAGGAGCTATAGTGAGAGGGGTGGGACATTTCAGTGGCCTGCTCCTAAGATGTCCAAGTAGAGTTGATTTACAGCTTACAGTTCGTGAAATCGATTGAATTGACAAAGTGATGTTACTGTTTTATCGTATGCTTGCTGAGTCTCCGGACTCACCCTTGCTTTGTCGTTGTTTTTATGTGAATGATGGCGACATGCATAGAATGAGAATAGTCCTTTTGGCACTGCCATATGAAATAACAGTTTAGTCTTACACTGAGTTTTATGTTTATTCTAGTGTTATGTCTTTTGTGGCTCGCCGTTTGGTTTAGTTTACTTGCGAGCCGTGGTGGCGGGTCTCCATGGTTGTGGAGCCCAAGTCTGTTTATGTTATGGTTCATGCTATATGAAGTTAGTTGGCTTATTGCGATTATCCTATATTTATGTGTTGTTTGCTCCCTGTGGGTAATCTTAAAAAATAGGGAAGGTGCTACTAAACGTTGGATTAGCAATATTTTTAAAATGATAAATGTACGATGGTAACATCTTGGGGTCTTTGGAGAACCAGAGTACCTCAGTTCCAATGTAATCCTCATGCATCATCATACATGGCTCTAAATTCAAGGGGTTCATCACTCATATGCTGTATATAGGAGTGACTACATGGGTTGGAGTTGTTTCAAGACGTGCTTCATACTAGTCCTGATAAAACGTGTACAAGTATCATAGCAATTTTAATTAGATATTAGCATGCTACTGATCAAAATTAAAAAAACTTAAATTGATGTTTTCCTAATCTCTCATCTAATCGAAGTATGATAGATTCAATGAGCATTTCTGCCTTGCTGGGTTCTATCACATTTTTTTATTGCAAGTCTGTTTCATATGACCAGCTTAATATTTTTGAAGAGAGATAACTTCTCAAGCAATTTTTTGTCGAAGCATTTTCCGTATTAGTTATGTTCAGCATCATTATTTGCACAAATTAATGATAATTCGAAAACTAGATGAATAAATCATTTGTCTTTCAACCATGCTTTTTCTTCCAAAGGACAAAAAAAAGCTACTGCCTGATGAAAACAAGCTCTCATATTTTAAATTTTGTTTTGTTTCAATAAACATTTTATCAATTGAATGATTCTATTGCGCTTATTAGAATCATTATAAAGAAATTATATAAGTTTCACATACTAAATGGCCCTGTAACTAGAAAACGATGCCTAAATGTATGTGAGAAATGCACGTATAGTAATAATAAAACATGAAGGGCTCATATTGGCGCATTTACATTTTCTACTGCTATTATTAAGAAAGCCCATATGCAGAAATGCCATCCATATGCTCACCTAATCGATATAGATAATTTTTTTCTGAAGGAACGATTCACATCTCGAAAGTTCACTTTGAAAATCCTCTTTGCAATCAACCAAACCATTCTTCGCTATAAGAATCACCTGACTAATGGTGCATGAAAATTTAGTTCCGATAATTAATTACTGGATTGGCCACCTTTGTAACATCCCACCTATCCTCTAAGCCTACAGTATTACCATCATTACATAATATTACCTTTTTTAACAACTGCTAACCGATTTAAGCAAACACTCCTTTATTCATACTGCAGAGAACACTTACACCATATCATTTTAAACAACTATTCTAGTATACAGATGTAGTTTAAACATACTAACAAAATCTGATATATGAATGCTACTAGTACGTAACGTTATTCATGTGCTACTCCCGCCGTGCATGTTGTCCTCAACGATCACCTAAAATATAAACAAAGTAAGGGTGAGTCTGGAGACTCAGTAAGCACACAATAAAACAGTGCGTTAACACACCAATTTAATAATTTCCATTTCCGTGAACTGTACATCGCTATCTCAGTAACTGTTTCACTGTTGTCACTTTCATGCAATGCAATGCATCTATAACTGTATCACTATTTTGTTCTATTTTCATGCAATGTGATGCGATGCATTTGTCACTGTATCTTGTACCAGTATAGCGGAGTGTTCACCCGTCGATGAACCACTCAATCCGCGTTCTCTTTTATATGGGAATCCAAACTTCACTTCCGTGGAGTACCTACCGAAGTAGGTCCTTTGTCTATGTATGAGTGCAATGTGTGATGCACCATGCTTTCAATGTTGACATTTAATCATAAGCAGCACTCATCAAAGTATGATTAGCACGTAATCATAAGTACTATAGAACATGGTATGGAAGACACAAAATACCAATCATTCACCACAATCCACTATTCTACTATGCACTTGCCTGTTAACCAAGCGGAGCGGAGCGACATGTGGATAGCGTCGATCCCAGACCCCTACTTGAATAGGCAGTTAACCCCAACTCAGAATAGAATACCTGTTAATGCGATTAAATGAATGGCATCGGCTCTACGCGTAAGACCCGACGCTGGCATAGAACGCCTGGGGTTAAGAACCCGAAGCGCAGATACCAAACCCCTATTTTTTCTTCTTCTTCTTCTCCTCTTTTCTTTTCTCCTCTCTTCTTTTTTCCTTTCTTTTCTTTCATTCGGCTCATCTCTTCCCTCTCTCTTTTCTTTCTCTCTCTCTCCCCATCATCTTCTTCCCCTTCCTTAATCTCTCCTCTCCCCCTCACCCTCCGTTCTGGCTCATAGTGCGGTCGCGCCGAGTGCCTCCTCCCCTGATTTCTCTTCTCCCTACATCTCCTTCCATTCCCCTCATTCACTCCCTCCTCTCTCTGGCACTTCCCAGGTGGGATGGCAACTCATGGCCGAGCTTGGGCACGCCAGCACCAAGCTCTTCGTTGACCACCGGCCGCCTCCCGTGCGTACGCTTGCACCGCCCTGGACATCTTCCCCAGATCCGGCCGACTAGGGCCGAATACGTCGCCTCCCTAGGGTTCCCCCGCCCCTCCTCCTCGGGCTTGTTAACCACGGCTCATGGCCGATTGCGAACCCGACGCCGCCCTTCCCCTGGCCATCGGCCACCACGCTTAGGAACCTCCACCTCCCTAGGGTTGGGCGCCTGCGGCACCATCCGTCTCCCCTCACCACCTAGCGTCACCGCTCCCTCCGGGCTTGGCGGCCATAGCCCGCCGGCCCAGAGCTCGCCGTTGGCCCCGAACGTCTACAGCCGTTGGCCCCCACCAGCCTGGCTACCGGTGCCAAGGCTCGACCTCTGGCCACATCCACCGTGAGCCCTAGGGGTGTCGCTATTCACTCTCCCACCTTTACTATTGCCTTTGAATTAGCTACTGCTTACCTGGTTTTATTCTTGGCGCATGTAGTGGTGGTGTGCAATAAGGCCTGCCTATGGTGGGACTCGAGGCCTTCCCGTGCGCCGGGGAGCACAGGACGGTTATCGGGAGCGCGTGGCTCGCCGGTGACGGCATGCCATTACCACAACGTCCTTACCTTTGGTATACTCCTTCCCTTACCTCCTCCTTCCTATTCTAAGTGTTTGGTTGTGATGCTTGTGCTTGACTTGTGAGGGTTTGGCTGACTCTTGTGGTTGTGGCCCAACAATGGAGAGCTACTGGCTCTCTGGCTGGCTTGTGCCTTGGGCTTACTTTCGGTTTGAGGGGAGAAATGAAAATGAAGGTAAGAATTGAGAGCTTCTATTGGCTTTGCTTATGAGGGGAGGAAATGCCAGTGCTCTCTTTCCTTGGCCGTGCTGTGACTTGCTCTTACTTGAGGAAGGAAATGAGAAGAGAGATGGGAAGCGACCTCTCAGTTGACTGACTTACCCTTTTTTGTATGGGGGCCTTGGCATTGTGAAATATCCTGACTGCCCCTCCCTTACCCTCATTCTCTTGTCATGTGGCTGTGGGCTCTAAGGACCTTTTGGTCCAAGAGGTGGGCTCTGCACTGTTGATGGCTTTTCTATGGCGGGAGGGGGAGGTAAGTCGGTAAAAATGGGCTTGACTAAATTTTCTGCCGAATGAGGAAAACTCAAAACGTGAGACGGTACCTACTAGCCCTAGACGGTACCTAGACGGTCTAGAAACCTCAATGAGCGCTACTTCCATTAGATATTCTAAAGTCGAACGGGTTCTAACAACAAAAATATTTTATTTTCTTTTTATTCTCTCTTAGATTATTTTATTTCTTGTATTTCTTCTCTTTTGCTCTTTGGTGGTATTACAACCTTGCCTAGCATTATATAGTAATCGAAACCTATACTCTGATACTTAACCATCTTGGGTACTGTGAAAGTATTTATTTGGTCAAGCCTGATGATTAGCCTATCACTTCTATATATATGATGCTTGCTAATTGCTTCCTCTTTGTCTCATCAATCCAAGACCCCTCCCTCTTCTTGATATGGAGCTTGAGCTTAGTCTAGGGGATTCTCCAGCTCCAGCGAAGGCCACTGTCAGCCCGGCGCCGGCGACTACAGGCACGGGTGAAGGAGAAGGCCATGAACTTGTGCTAAAGCTAGGAGTAAGGATTGCCAAAAGAGCTGAACAAGATTACAAGAAAACAGGCACACAACCAGAAGAAGCCGTGGAGGGAGAAGATGACGAAGCACACCCTCGTGGTAAGCCGCCTGTTGAGCTGAGCCTCAGCTGCCCTCTGGTCCCAGCCTCTGCACAGACAGGTAAGTTAAAGATAATTCTACAAACTAGTGCTGTTTATTTGATAGGTTCATAGGAGTTTAAGTGCATAAAAGCTTTGGATGGTCATGGGTCCTTTTCTGTATATATAGGGAGTGCGAATTCAGAGGTGTGCACACGAGGTTTCGATGTGAACGCTGTGCCGGTGGATGGAGGAGCAGCGACAGCAAGGTCTTTGTCGCCATCGTCCATGCAGGCGGAGGTTCCTGCGAGACGGGCGGCTGATCCGGAAGCTACAGAGGAGGAGGAGAATGGAGGTGGCGCGGCGAGGAAGAAGCTGAGGCTGTCCAAGGAACAGTCTGCGTTTCTGGAGGATAGCTTCAAAGAGCACAACACCCTGACCCCGGTATGCGTCCTATCTTGTTCTGGGCCTTCTGGCTTCCTATATTTCTCCATATCCGTCAATCAGAACTTGCATGTCCTATCTTCCGTACCTAAGTAGATGATACCCTAGAGTTTTAAAGCATAATATATATGTTTATAGTTAAAAGTACAATACGTTATTTTAAATCTCAGAGAATGCTATCTGACCCAAACTACAGAAAAGCTGAGATCGAGGATGCAACTTAAATCAGAAAGTAATTAGGGTATGGACCCTATGATAAGGATCTTCTTCGTCGATCGTCTTCTTCCTCTTGACTTTGTTTTAAGAGTGTAGAGATCAATAGTTTGCGATGGTACAAGGTATATATCTTGTAATTGCTTGATGAATATCAGTGGTCTTCACGAAACCATATATAATCAATTATACATAGAGCTTAATCTGCAGATTAATTACTGATATTCCCTTGGATTTCGCACTACCGATGGGATGGGTTGTTTAGGGAGAGCAGTTCCAGCATATTGCGAACAAGAAGCTAAACCTAATTAAGTTCTTTGTAAGCAAAACAGGGTTGAAATTAAATCAGATACTACCTTTTACTTTTCGGCATACAGAAACAAAAGAGAGATTTAGCCAACCGGCTCAACCTTCGACCGCGCCAAGTGGAGGTCTGGTTCCAAAACAGAAGAGCTAGGTAATCAATCAAGCATATATTCAGTTTCCCCTCTGATCGATGGTAAACTCCATCTTAATTCGTCCCTAAAATTACGGTCTCAAATTAAACCGGAGATTGGTTTTCTGACCTCTCTAATCAAACATTAAACCCGGCCATGTTAACATCACAGGACAAAGCTAAAGCAAACCGAGGTGGACTGCGAGTATCTGAAGCGTTGCTGCGAGACGCTGACGCAGGAGAACCGAAGGCTCCAAAGAGAAGTGGCGGAGCTGCGTGCCTTCCGTACCACGTACCCGCTCTACAACCACCACCTATCTGGGGTCAGCACAGCACTCCGAGTGTGCCAATCATGTGATAACAAGCTAGTTACTACAGCTTATTCTCCACCCATCATCACCACCCCGCCGTCACCGCCGCATCGTCTCCGGTGGGCGCGCCACCACCGTCGTCGATGTTCACCTTGTTCGCCAGACCTCACTTCGGCCCCTTCACCATCCACCCGGTGCTCCGCCGCCAGCCGTCGGCGACGTCATGATGGAGCTCCAGTGCATATATATCGGTGTAAATTCGATCTGTAAATGGTTTCTTTTTATTTTCTGTTCATCAATGTCTCATCAAAATTATTATAGGGAATTACGTAGTAATACTGTGCATAGAAAGAGAGCCATACTTTGTAAACTATAGCTTAAAAGTAGACTAGCGATATGCATATATATGTATTCAACCTAACAAATGATCGATGGTGGTGTTATGATGTTACAAACGACTTTATGCATGTATTAGACTTAGTAGATGTGGAATTTACGGTTGCGTAAGTGACTTTGGAGAGTTTGCCTTTGTACAATAGAAATTTTCTCGGAAAGATGGCGCGAAATTTTCTCGGATTCACGTAGAAATTGAACTACGTTTTATGAAAATTCCTGTGCTCCAAACAAGTTATATATATATATATATATATATATATATATATATATATATATATATATATATATATATATATATATATATATATATATATGCGTCACCTAAGTGCACGTTTTCCAAACAAATTATGAACGTTGCAGTGAAAAGTTTCACGCACGGTTACGTATGCTGGCAGCTGGAACAAGGGTTAAGCCCAACCGGCCAAGAAAAGTTGACAGGGGCCGGGGTTTACACGTGTTGACGGTGACCAGCTAGAGTAGCATATATTCGCCGTCAGAGCTTGATTGGCGAGGCCACGTAGGCGAGGACGGCGACACGTGTGCGCTCTCACCGTCGCAAATGATGCGACCCAACAACTACGTGCGTGAGCTAAACCAACCAGCAACGAAGGGCGATTCGAACACCAATCACGATTAGTTTGATTAATCAATGAAGCATACGTACTGTCGGGTTTCCAGTAAGACCTGGCTCGATCGTGTTATTGGATTGATGTGGCACGGCGAGACGGCAAATCGATCGATCGATATGATAACCGGCCGGCAGGCCAGATTACTAGTCTCCTCTGACTGTGGGGCCCTGTATGCTTATCCATTCCACGGTGCATCATATCAATCACATCGACAGTCAGATGAGCTTCTGATTTTTTATTTATTTTTTTCTATTTTCTAAATTTTATTTTTTTTATTTTTTTACCGGTTTTTACCGTATTCATTTGCGTTGCTCGTGATAAGCTAATATGTTTTTCTACTTTTTAGTTTTTTTAAATTTAGTTACATTAAATAAGCCACTATTAGTTGCAGTGTTATTTTTTTCGAACAGTTGCAGTGTTATTTCAACTAGCTACAATATAGTATTAGTTATAAATTAACTTATTTTAATTCAATCGAACCGGCATCATAAGTCTAAAGAAAGAACAGCACGACACTGGTATATCTTTCACCCACTCATGCATGCATGCGTGCGTGTCTTCTCCGCGCGTGACCACCGGCTATGCCTGCCTATCTCCATCGGCGACGAGCGCATCTAGCATTTGTCTCCATGCATACAACGTACCCATCGACCTGCTCCGCCAAAATTTCAATGTGTTGTCGATAGAAATTGGCAGGCTCCAGATGAACAGGATAACAAGATAATTTCATTCAAACGTATTATTTGATACACATTTTTTTATTACAAGGAACAAACATGGAAGCACACCACCACCATGCACATATACGCAAACACACCCCCTTACACACGCCTAAACTGACGGAGTCTATGGATAAATCCATGACTTCGTAAAGTTTCTAATAAAATGTCTTTGCATATGTGTGTCAGAGTTTAAACCTTAGTAAAATCGTACACCTATAATTCTATCATCTAACTAAAATGGGGTGGCTTCTATTTGATGCACGTGTTGCCTAGATAACAATATTCGATAAAAAATATGGAAAAGAATCAAACGGGGACAAAGCGATGGACTGGTAAGAAAGCCGTCCAACATCTTGCCGCCTTCAATATGCATGATTTATCTTCGTAAGCGATGGGCTGATAAGAAAGCCATCAGTATCATTGTCGCCTTCAATATGCATGATTTATCTTCGTTGGCTTAAGAGTTAGGAGTAAAGAAAGCCATCAGTATCATTGTCGCCTTCAATATGCATGATTGATCTTCGTTGACTTAAGACTAATACTTCATTAACTTGTACATAAGCAAATATAGTAACAATCATTTCCTTAGTTGTAATACTTGGGCCGGAAGAGGCCCAGCCTAGCCCACGCAATGCCTTTAAGAGAGCGAGAGAGAGCCAGGATGAGACGCAAAAGCCGAGATGCTCTTCTCCACCCCCGTGCTCCACCGAACCCTGTAAGGGCGGTACTATCGTCAATGCTTGTAACAACTAGTTTTTTAGCCGTTGGAAGGTCTCGGTTGTACCGGCCCTTGCATGGTAGTTGATTTTATGCCAACATTTAGTTTCTTTGTGTGGGGTATTAATACCTCCTTGTGGTTGGTTGATGAGGAGTGGGGAACTGTGCCACTGGTGAGCGTGGAAGTGTTCGTCCGATGCATGAGTTAGTATCAGACGTCTGGCTCTTGTCATTACCCATATTTTTTTTCCATCCAGTTTATTGTGAACACAGGTGCGAGTGCTCAAGCATGAATTTGAATTGGATGTCTTTTTAATTCAGCCGAGTTCACACTTCCGTATAATTTATACACTGCCGAGATAATTAATATTAGGTTTATATTCTCAAATGCAACCCACTGCATCATTGTCCCTTAAAAAACGCAGTGCATCATTGTAATATACTGAATTGGAGTAAGATTTAGGAGTATGAATAGACAATGGATTTTCAAAAAACAACTGCTTAGACATGATGCAACAAATTTTTTATATGTTGCATTGTCGAATCAGGGTGTACGGCCATTATAACATTTTGGATTTTTTAAAAAATCGAAACCATAGTTCGTCCTATTTTCTAAGTCACATTCAAATATAAATTCAAACTAGAATGAAATAGAGCCAAAACTATATTTGCGTCCTATCGATCGAAATCAGTAATCAATCGACTTGTATCTATTTCCACCTCTGTTTTTAGCATGCCGAGGCCCAAAACGCCAACAATGATCAGTTTGCATGGAACCCCCCGTCGAGATGTAAAATCACATGCGGACCCCTGTATGCTCGCGCTAACTATAGGAGAGGGCGGGAGCACAAGTGAATCGACGAGTCCGGGGACAGTAAAAACGGGAGGGGAGTCTCCTTTCCCGCGAAAAGAGGGAGCTCCCACCCTTCGCCACCATTAATCTCTCTCCCCGGAAACAAAACACCGCTGTTCTTCCATGTTCTTGATCCAGCGGCGACCTTTCTCGTGCGGGAATTTTTGCGGAGGTAAGGTTGGTACGACACTGAGCCACAGATTCTAGCTTTTCTGGAAGAATTCGATCTGTCTTGGTACTTGTTGCGTGCATGGTTCCTTCAAATCTTCGGGGATCAAAATTAACAAGGTCCATTGTTCTTCCTTACCAAATTCTTCAGAATCGTCGCTCGCTTTCGAATTGGATTCTGAAACCGACGGCTTGCAATCCGCCTTTTCTTCCTCTGAGAACAAGAGGTGTCTCCATCCTGTGGTGGTGGGAATTTTGGAGCTTTTCAGGTCTTGCGAAATGTTCTGCTGACGGCCCCAAATTAACCCGCGCATCCAGTCCGGCGAGAACAAATGTCTTGCTGCGGCGGCGTCGAGGAGGACAGCTACGGCCCGCCGGCCAACCAAGCGGCTCCGCCCCCCAATGTCAACGCTCCCGGTACGCCCAACTGCCCCCCGTTCATCGTCGTCGTCGTCGTCATCTCATCGCGTTACCATCTTTTCAGTTTTCTCACGGGACATGCAAATATGCAATCATGCATAGGGGTCGTCACTCGTCGCGTTCTTGATTTGTCTGTGCCTGGTCGTCGGTGATGCAGGCAACAGAGGCGGGCCGAGAGGCCCGGGCGCGCCGCGGCCTGGAGGGCCACCCAAGGTCGTCAACATCGACGTGCCCGCGATACCGCTCGACGAGCTCAACAAGATCACCAACAACTTCAGCGACGGGGCCCTCATCGGCGAGGGCTCCTACGGCCGCGTCTACAACGGGACCCTCAGCGACGGCCGCGCCGCCGTGATCAAGAAGCTCGATCCCAGCGCCTCGCAGGAGCCCGACACAGAATTCGCTGCTCAGGTGCGTGCGAATTCAACCTTCAATTTCCTTGCAAACAAGCCAACAACTGAGATGGTGGTGCCACAAGTCCACAACGATTTTGACTGACCCAACATTCTCTTCTCTCTGTGTTCTTATCTCATTGCCACAGCTAGCGATGGTCTCGAAGCTTAAGAACGAGTATTTCCTGGAACTTATGGGCTACTGCCTGGAGGATGGCAACCGCATGCTGGCCTACCAGTTTGCAACAATGGGTTCTCTACATAACATCTTGCACGGTGCGCCTCCATTTACTATATATCTTTGTGATGGCAGGGGTGAAGCCGCACCTCAGACACGGTAGGCTTCAGCCCGAGGTGTGAAAAAATATCTAGGATATAGTTGGATAAATTCAGTTAAGTCTAAATAACATTTTCATGATCCAGACTAATTAGCCTAGATTATTCTATCACTGAGCCTGGAGCATAATCAAATCTTGGCTTCGCCACTGTGTGACGGTGAACAGTAAATAGATGCCGACAAATCGCAACCATAATCTACCAATTCTGTGATTCTGTCCCAGTGCAGGCAAGAAAGGAGTGCAGGGCGCTGAACCCGGCCCGGCCCTAAACTGGGCTCAGCGTGTGAGGATAGCTTACGGAGCGGCGAGGGGGCTGGAGTACCTCCACGAGAAAGTCCAGCCATCTATTGTTCATCGAGATGTTCGGTCCAGCAACGTTCTTGTATTCGACGACTTCAGCTCAAAGATCGCCGATTTCAACCTGACGAACCAGGGCACCGATACCGCCGCCCGGCTGCACTCGACTCGAGTGCTAGGGACTTTCGGGTACCACGCTCCAGAGTAAGACACAAGATTATCTTGGCAGATCAAATTGTGCGATCAGCTATGCCTTTAATTTGCAGCATTTATATATCTTGCTCGCATTTTGGCGATATTCAGATATGCTATGACGGGGCAAATAAATCAGAAGAGTGATGTCTACAGCTTTGGTGTGATTGTTCTAGAGCTGCTAACCGGAAGGAAACCGGTCGACCACACCATGCCGAAAGGGCAGCAGAGTCTTGTTACTTGGGTACGTACGTACTGAATTGTTTCAATTTTCCCTTCGCAAAATCTTACATATATATATACGTGTGTCATGATCTTGTGAGGTAGGCCACTCCAAGGTTGAGCGAAGATAAAGTTAAGCAGTGTGTCGATCCAAAGCTCAACAATGACTACCCTCCAAAGGCTGTTGCTAAGGTATGCTAGCTACGGTAGAAGATCCAGCCAAGTAGATGCATACCGTATGCTTTCTGAAAGCGGGAGAGAGTACCAATGTTCGTCTTCTTCTTCTTCTCTCTCTCTCTCCTTCTCTCTCTGTGTGTGCTTTCAGCTAGCAGCAGTGGCAGCGCTATGCGTTCAGTACGAAGCTGACTTCCGACCGAACATGACGATCGTCGTGAAGGCGATCCAGCCTCTTCTCAATTCAAAACCGGCTGTGCCAGCAGCGGCACAGGCCTGATCAATTGGGTGGGCGTCAGGGCACAAATTAAGAAGCTAGCCTGCCTGCATGGTTGCATGGTTCCCTGTGTTCTTAGTCAGAGAGTGCATCCTTGCTCCATCAATTCAGCGTGCTTTTTGTAAAACAAACACTGATCAATTGGTACCGCAGGATACTACGTATAGAAGGGCATTTTGCTATCAGGTGTAATGAATTGACATACCTTAAGGTCCTTAACTAGGTTTAGTTGCTCTTCCTTCAGAAAAGCTTGGCAAGGATTGCACGTCGCATTCCCAAGAATTTTCGTCGCAGTTAACTGGGGACAGAAGAAGAGCCTGCTTTCTTGTTGGAACCACAGGCCTGACGCGCTGAAGCCGAAAAATCCTATTACGAAATTTTCTGGTTGTCGCAGCGAGGGAGAGAGATGGCATAGGGTCTGTTTGGCAATGGCTACGGCTTATGACTTTTACCTGAAATTTTTGAATTTTAGTTGTTTAGCTGTTAGGGGTCAGTTTGTGGTTGATGTGTTTTGACGTGCAGCGTTAAAGAATCTAATTAGTTATATGAATCTTTATTAATTAATTACAACAAGATTATACTGTGATGGCCCCCTCAAAAAAATATGCTTACAACTAACTGATTTATCTCTTTTTTTTAAAATAAAGGCGCTTTTGAAAAGCCACTGCAATGCCAAACAGAACCCAAGCATCAACCTATCCTATGCTGCAACGTTGCAGGCATCTTCTTCTATGCCACGTCGCGGAGAGAATCCAACAATATAATGCTTAGATAGGATTGGATGCTTACTGGAACTCGTGTGATTGTGGGATGATGCAACCACCCATCTATATTCACAGCTATAATAAACTAAGCCTAATTTCTAATATGTCATATGTCTCACTTTGATGTTATGGGATCACTGGCTTCTTACTCAAATGGATTGCTTACTTTATATCTATCTTTAATGTCTACCTAAGAGAAAAAGGTGCACTACTACAAAAGAGACTAAACTGGACGCTTACATCACAGACAGTTTCTAGAATAACCGTCTGTGATCTTTTCACAGACGGTTTGATATACGAACCGTCTGTGAAAACTTCATTATCACAGATGGTTCTTATCTAGAACCGTTTGTGATACTTCTGACGATTCTAGATAAGAACCGCTCGTGATGTAAACCATTATCACGAGCGGTTCTTATATAGAACTGTCGGAAGTATCCTGACGGTTTTAGATAAGAATCGTCTGTGATAATGAAGTTTCCACAGACGGTTCGTATATCAAACCGTCTGTGATATGTTTCCTGCCATGCAATCCCTCAAAATTTCATAATTTCCGCCTGAGTCAATTTTGAGACACTTTCAGTAAAACGGGCATAACTTTTGTATATGGTGTCCGTTTTCGACGTTCTTATAATTGTCTTTGCTATACTGAGACGAGAGTCAAATTCAAGGCAAATTTATTACAAAAGTCCAAAAAAATAGATTCCCATATTTTAATCTTCTGTGCTTCATATGCTTCTTCTTCGACTTCTGGAGTTGGAGGATCAGCCGTTGAGTTCTCGAATGCTGTGAAGATTGTCCTTGCCCTCAGCACTTCCTCCTCTAGCCTGGGCAAATCATTAGCATGGCCCATAATCTCAAAGAGGATGGCATAATAAGCTTCCTCAGAATCGGCCGATTCTGCTTGATCGACAAGGTTATCCATGTGTCTCTGCACTACCGCAAAAGATTCCTCTGCTTTGTGCACATTGCAGAGAATAACGAGGCTAAGGGCGGTTTCCCTTTCCTGAGCGGCAAGGAGACACCTCCGTCGACGGCGAATGATGAGGTCCAGCTGACGGATGAAAGCGAGTCGAGGAAGGAGAGCAGGGCGTGAGCGGAGGAGTTGCTCCAGACGTAAATTGTTGGCCGCCTGTGTAAGGTTACGGCTGAACAACTCATGATGGATAGATGAGAGGAAGGAGATCAAAAGAATTTTAAATGCCATTATTTAGAAATATGGTGAAGAAGATGAGGAAGAGGACAATTTAGAAGAGATTCAGTTTGTGGTATCAAGGAATTGTACACCGTGTTGCATATAAAACCAGAATGGTGTGGAAGTTTAAGGGCCGCTTACAGCGTAATATTAACAGGCGGTCGTGCGAACATTTAAGTGTCACAAACGGTTCGTATTTCAAACCGTCTCTGCTATTAATATCACAGACGGTTCGTATTCCAAACCGTCTCTGATATGTGACTTATCATAGACGGTTCGCAATCCAAACCATCTGTGATATTGCATTTCTATATATACCCTCAAGCTAGGGTTTTGCGCGTACACTGCAGTTATAGCTATTCCCGAGCCCGTCGCCGCCGCCTTCCCCGAGCCTCCTTTGTCAATAGGACGTCTGTCTTCAGCTTGAGCTAGGGCTCCCTTCTTTTCACTTATAGCTTGTGGCTTATGATTTATATTACAGTAACTAACTTTCAAACGATGTGTTTTTTCAAGGCGGAATCAACAAAAAGATTGTAGTAAAAAAGTGTACTAAATTCAGCTGACCAAAATTGCATACGACTATTTTCATTTACGTAGTGCCTATCGTACGTAAATAGTCAGAATTTAAAAAATTAAACCATAAATCATAAGTCACAAGCTAAAAAAATGTATCCTAGCTGCTGGTCCCTTGCCCGCATCCATCGTTCATTTCACGAATAGTCATTGTTTTTATAACTCGCTTGCCCCGGAGGGTTCCGACTTTAGATGGATGCTCGGTGACATGCATGGATGGCTGACTCTTCTAAGCAGCTTTTACATGGGAGATTGGGAATTTTGGGTAAAAATGACACTGTGGATCACCAGAATACCATATCTAGCCCCCTAACAGCATTAATTCCATTTCTGGGCTCATAACAGTGAAATCGTGCGGTCCCCGACCGCACGACCACTGTTCATGTACTAATCATGCGGTCGGGGACCGCACGACCACACTATTCATCTGTTCTTTTTCCGTTTAGTATTTGTTTGAATTTTTAAATATATCAAATGAGCTTAAAAAATTATGAAAATTTATGTACAGCCTCCCGACATAAATTTCCTCGAGGTGTAATTTTTCGGAAATTTTATCCATGGCAAATCTCGCTCCAAAATTCATAAAATTTTGATATTTTTATTAGTTTTTATATATAGCAAACGAGCTCCAAAAATTATGAAATTTTATGTGAAGCCTCCCAATGCAGTAATAGTTATTATATAATGTTTTGAGAATTTTATGCGGTCCGAATTAGCCACGTTTATCCGAGTCGTGCGGTCCTCGACCGCACGACCTGCATATCTACAGTACATGTACAATGTATTTTTAGATTAGGTGCTGCGTGCGTTTGTACGTTTATGTGCTTGTAATGAGATTTAAATTTTGTATTTTTATGTGCATAAGAGTTTACTTGGTTGTGCAAATTTTGTAATTATAAATATTAGGCATATTCATATGTAATTTATCTTGTTTGGAGTCCGCAGTAATTTTGTAATATAGAAGACAAGGTGCAAAATATTATAAAATATATTTTGAAATCTCCTTACGCCGTGCGTTGTTATATTGCGGTTAATTTTCAGAAGAATTTTGTAGGGACGAGTGAGCCCTGAATGACATGTACGTCTGAGAGGTGGCGTAGTGCGGTGTAATGGTTGATCCATTTGTGTTTTTCGCATATTGTGAACAGTAAAAAATATGTTTGATTCGCAAAAATATTTGATCATGGATTGTTGTTGTAGACTTGTGGTGCAATAAATTTCATGAAAAATTTTATGTGAACGACTAGAATAGGAACAACTGTTAAGTAGGAAAGAAAGTGATATGGAGCACGCGAAGAATTGAATGCGAAAAGACGACGATATTTTATGTTGCTAATTAAAATAGATTTCATAATAAAATTGGAAATAACACGACGCACAAGATTTGATTACAACAAACTGTGTAAAGCTGCCCCTTTTGTCTAGTCACTGAGCAAACTGCCCTTTTGGTTTTGTCTAGATCACACATTAATCCGAACAAACGTGGCTAATTTGAATCGTATAAAATTCTCAAAAATTTACATAATAACTATTACTGTATTGGGAGTCTTCATATAAAATTTCGTAATTTTTGGAGCTCGTTCGCTATAAAAACTCATAAAAATATCAAAATTGTATGAATTTTTTAGCGATATTTACCAAAGATAAAATTCCCCAAAACTTACACCGCGAGGAACGTTATGTCGGGAGGCTGTACATAAATTTTCGTAATTTTTTGAGCTCATTTGATATATTTAAAAATTCAAACAAATACTAAACGGGAAAAGTAGGGATGAACAGTGTGGTCGTGTACATGAACAGTGGTCGTGCGGTCGGGGACCGCACGATTTCACTGTTGCGGGGCCAAAAATAGAATTACTGTTGTTAGGGGGCTAGATCTGGTATTTTGGTGATTCACAGTGTTATTTTTGTCCAAAATTCGGAGATTGGAATTCTTTCCGAGCTGGCCGAATGGCTCGCGCTTGGCTGCCGTTGGCCCGTGGGATTTGATCCAAATCATTTGAAGCAAAGGAGGCGCCGCCTGCCCAACTGTCTCGACCGGGCAGGTCGGGGATGGTCGCGCACGACCAGACCGTAAGCTCGGTGCATTCCTGGGCGATCGTGATGAATGGGAAGCCAATGTTCTGCAGGACTGCGGTGCCTTCTCCCCGGCTCGCCGCATGCCGTCTCTTCCAGTACTATGCTTCCAGTGAAAGAAAGGATGAGAGATCTGTATTAGAGGTCTAAAATATGTTTGCAATGAATAATTGATATTTTGGTTGAGTTGAAATTAAATTTCGTAAAAGTTTCAGAAAATTCAGATTTCAGTTTGTACCATCAAGTTTTAGACGGTTTGAATGGACTTAGGTTGACGGTCACATCAGCCTTGATCTGTTCGTCAGACTTTGTGCTCGGTAGTCTAACCGTCATGAGCAAGACGGTCTGATCGGTGGGCGGTCGGCGGTTTGACTGCCATGGGGAGAGTGGTCAGATCAATGTTGGGTGGTCTGACCGGCCGTGACACGGCGATTAGACCGGCTTCTCAAGGGCAAATGTGTCCAGAGAATTTCTAGAGGGTCAGCCATATTGGGGGTATTGAAATTGGATTTTGAATTGGATTGAATGTGTACACGCTATGGTGCCACCGTTTGTTAGGTTATTTTGAGTTGCATGATGCATGTGCTTGACTAATATGAGTCAAGTGCATGGAGGTTGTGCTTAAGATGGTTGCTTGATCTTTAGATGTGTAACTGGCTTAGAGAATATTAGCGGTCAACAGCAAGAGACCATGACTAGGAGAGAGAGCTGGGATCCATGCGATCGTGTAAATCCCGGTGAGGCGGCGTTGCTCAAGTGGGAAGCACAGAGAATATAAGGATCGTGAAGTGGCCAGTTGGTGTATGTGGTGTGCCAAGTGACTACGCCGATGCACGTACAAATGGTTCAGGGAGACCGAATGTGTGAAGATGTGATGGCTAGTCATTGGACACTACAGACTACGTGTCAAAATATATGAAGATGCTTTGATATGAAGGTGAAGGCGGATTCAAGAGAAGGTGCCTGGATGCTTCGTCGAGGGTATTTTGGTAGTTGACTAAATAGTGGATTGGTACCTTGATCAAAATCACAGCATATAGAGGCACAAAGGAGAAGTGATTTAGATTAAGAAGAGCCGGAATTGCTGGGTGGATCAATTGTTAAAGGTTTGGCGGGTTGATTCATGTAGACGTTTCGAGAAGCATGCGTGAGTGTGTAAAACATGTGTCAATGGGGTTGATGGGATTCCCCAAGTGCTTAACAGGTTGAGACCCACTAAGTTTTTTAGGTTATAAGAGGGAATGAGAGGAGGTGTTAGAACCAAGTATTTTAGGATTGAGGTTTTTATTCTTCCACCTTGCTTCGTTCTATAGTTTGAGAGAGAGCAAGAAAGAGTCAGAGAGGAAAGAGTGATGCTTTGGAAGCACCTTGTAATCTATATATTGATGTAATTCTTTCTCTCTATGTGATAATGAAGGTCAAATATTGCCTCTCAAAATGCTAGTTGTTCATGTCTTGATCTTTGATTGTATCTTATGCTCTTGATGTGATTTCTTCTTTCCTAAGCTCTCTCTTAGTCTTATTATGATTCAAATGAGTAAGAGGTACTAGAAGATTCTAATTGATCAATGGTTTCCCAACTAGATCGCCCAACTAGATCATCTCCATAGCAAGAATCAAGATTATGCCTAGTTGTGAATGTTCTTGAGCAAGATTTGTGATTTCGTGATCGTGGGAGTTCTAGCTCGATTCTTTGTTTAAATTAGCTTACTAGAATATGTAAGAATAGATCTGGAAGACGTCATAAATTAGATCCTCATGAGTAAGAAGTAATTTGAGTTTTAGAGTTTTAGTGTTCTTGTGACCTAGATTTTATTCTCACAAATTTAATAAACTCGAGCCTAAGAACCTCGTGATTCTTGATTGATTCAGGTTTCAAATGATTTGAACAAGTCTCATGCAAAATTTAGAAGTGTTTAGATAAGAATTAAGTAAGTTCTTGATATTTGAGTTTTTGACCCAAGATGTTTAGAAACATGGGATCGGTCAGACTAGCCCTACCGGCCATATCAGCTTTGTGCCTACAGTTAGACTGGCCCATCCATGGAGGGCTGACCGGCTTTGGGCAAGAGTTTCCCAATTTTATTGGTTTAGGACAATAGTTTTGTTTTGCTTAGCTTAGTTAGTGTAATTTGATCTTGACCTTATAGTAATTTGAGTAAAAATTTTGAATGCTGCTAGAGAAAAAGTTTCGAGAATCACTCACATCTCTCTGATTGCCGGCATCATGCTACAATGGGAAAGCTCCCTCTTGTCTAAACAAATTCGGAAAACCAAAGGAAAGTGCCACCGCCGACCGTACGATTATTCGTGCGCCACGCGCCGGGCGGGCGCGCGTGGGGCGACGTGGCCAAGCCCCCGCGCGCGCTTTCTTCGGCTCGTAATGGGGTGGGATACAGCCACAGCCACAGCGATGATAGCACATAGATAGGTTGGCAAGAGGCCCTAACCATTTTCTGTTGCATGTGATTGGCTTAACGTAGCACCTCGGTCTCTTATCAGGAGGGATTTTAATCTGAACTCCGAAAGTTCCAATACATCTTTGAGCTCAAGTTAAAAGAAAAAAAAAGGAAAATGGAGTACCACGTCAACTCATCTGAAGGCAAAATTTAGGCGTCAGCTAACAATTATGCACGCTTATATAGCAATTTCTGTCACAGTATATATCAGTTCGTCCATCATATCTTTTTATATCGGATAAATCAACGTAGTATGTTCATTATGGGCAAATTCATGATGGCATTGAAGTTCTGTTGGAAGTTTACAGACTTCATACTAAACTAGTCAGGACAAATGTAGAGTAGAGACGTAAGTAATATCTATAACTTTTGAATCAAAATTTGAAAAAAATTCAGCTACAATATTTATTACAGGAATACAACATTCAAATATATTTTTGATAATAAAAAAGAGTGCTCTTATATATTGTTTGATAACTACAGTTCAATATGCAAGAAATTCAGTGGTAGACAGTAGACACCCTATGTTTTTTTTACAACTATACCTTCCATACAACAAAAGTACCAACCCAAAAAGACAAGTTATTATCTCACCCAAAACGACTAGTTATTATCTCAAATAACATAAATTTTTTTGTGAAAAAATCCATGTACTGTAATATAAGTAAATGGCATCAACATGGTGTTGCTTGCGGAAGGTCTTAGCCACTGAATTAGAGCCCACTGACAAAAATTTCACCAGAAAATTGTTGCGAACTCCAAAGTAGAAACAGAATTGGGAAGGCACGAACTTCATAAAACTAATAGACTCAACACCTTGTTATGCCTAAACCAAATTTATTTGCAAGGGGAAAAACTTTTACATTCAGAAGTACATCCTATGGCGGATGAGACAGAAAGCATTACAAATTTACAATATGCAGGGTTCACAAGTTAATCAGTACTATGCATGCTGCCCTTAGTGCATTGCATATGTCAAAGGGAAATTTGATGATTTGTCTCATCTTTCTTTGCCACTTGATAAAATGCCTCGTGATATCTCACTAACATACGGGGCTAGGACCCACATGTTAATGAGACATCACTTGCCATTTCAATGAAAAATTGGGCAAATCATCAATTCATCCTATGCCAAAAGATTAGGGCTGCTGAACAACAAGGCTCATGTTTGTGCTTCACACAATCTGGAGAATCACTGTTCGAGCACTTTCTGATGGCAATCTGAGAAAACGGCCTACCATTAGCATTTGACCGCTGCAATAAAATCAGAAGAAGTTAAAACCAAGCCAGCAAAGTCCAAACACAATCAAGTATAGTGTTCCACATTAGTAAAATCAGAAGTTAAAACCAAGACAGCAAAGTCCAAACACAAATCAAGTATAGTGTTCCACATTAGTAAGGTGTCAACAGATCGAATATGAATTGAATATTAGTCTTCCCACATTCATATTTGTATTTTTAAAATGAATATACATACGAATTCGAATATGCTCAATACGAATCGAATATTATAATGATTACGAATCACATACCTACTCAATTCAGTCGGATCCAAACATCCTACGGCATAATGAAGTATAACAAATTGACACCAGTTTTATAGTAATATTTATGCCCTATTTCCTCTAGCTTATCACATAATCATTGATTATTTGTGCCATTTTACCACTAATCCTTACCAATTTTAGATATATTGCAAATAAATCGGTTATAAACATGTCGAATTAGGCTAAAAAGAGCATCCAAAAAGTTTTATTGAGGGATGAGCCAAAATAACAAACATGAAATGTCAAATTAGAGTCCATCATTACAACAGTCTCATCGAGACGAATGAAATGCATATATAATATGCTCTATTTGGATGTCAAATGTAAAAGATATGTAGGGCATGTTTGGCAACGGCTGCGGCTTATGGATTTTGGCTGAAATTTTTGAATTTTGGCTGTTTACGGTACAGATTACGGAGACAGAGATACTCACTTGCGATTTTGGATGGTACAGATGTTGGGCTTTTAACGTGTACATCGTTTAACTTATAGACCCCGTCTTAAGAACATACTCCGTTTAAAAGTTAGATACTGTAGCAAAAGCCAAAAGCCGCCAGCTTCGGAGGAAAAGAAGAGGCCCGTAATAGTTAGCTGCTGCTATTATGTGTGCCGAACCCGGATATTATCTGTATTTGTATTTGTATTTGATTCGATAGCTATTTTGCATACCATATTCCTATTCGACAAAAAATTCCAAATCGTATTTGTTTTACATACGAATGCACTTTTACTTACCACATTCGTTACCATCCAAATACGGATGCCAGATAATCCAGATCCGTTTGACACCCCTACACATTAGAAAGGTTACTCCTAGGAGTGGCAACAGCATAAAGGTGGGGGTTAGTTCCGTATCCCAAAACTAAATAGATGACTGGGACCATTTCAGAAGCAGATCACAATGGCAGAGGTGATCGTACACCATGCCATTCCCTTGATACTATGATCCAATCAAGAAAAGATCAAAGATCCAGATACAGTACCTAATAGGTACTAAGTGTTGTTCTCCGATCCGACAGTTGATATAGAAAATGGCACAGTGCCATTATGTTTCAAAATGGCAGAGGACCTGAATCCGATAATTTCATCATTTCTCCATCCCAAGCACAAACAGGAACTCATTAAGGATGAGGTTTTGAATCACACCACTGGCCTCTGGCCAGTTTCCCATTGTTACTCAAAATCCCAAGGGAAATTTGGACTGAAAACAGTCCTTTTTCTTAATTAAATTCGAATTTTAGATTGTAACTCAATTCAGATTTGAATCTCTGGTTCGAGCTAGTAATCACATGGGATTTTTTTTATTTTGCATTTCAACTTGAATTGGCAAACTGTCTAGGGTTTTTTTTCCCTCAGTTCCTACTAGGAATCCCCATGTGCCTCAGATATTTAGTGGGAATCCACGAAGCATTCTTCTCATTTACATACTCACTTGGAGTAAGTCACATCAGTAAATTGGCAGACAAGAAAATCACTGCCTCTGGCTACCCATCTCAACTCTGAACAACCCAATGTTCATTTCAGTGTGTAAAATCATATATGATACAATGATGAAAATATCAGCTTTGCGTAAACAAGAAATTTATTGGATAGTTAAGGCAAACTGTAGAAATTTGAGGTATATTCAATCTTGGGTCAAGCAATGTAAGATTGGATTTTTCTCAGTTATTTTGTAGAACTGCAGCTGTCAAAGCAGCATAAGTAGTTTGAATCAGATTAGAGTGTCAATGATTAACACAAGGTAAGGAGTAGTGAAAATGGAGGCTGCAATTACTCGCTGCATCCTTTCCTTTAGTTCGTATGAAGCAATATATGCATACTGAAGCCATAACTATTTCCAGTCAGAACAACACTAAATATGTATCTTAGACATAGTATGATTTATCATGTAAGCACCAGCATGTAAAAATGAATCATGTACAAGAAATAAGATAATATTATGGAGTACATTGAAGAAGACAAAGAGTATCATGTACAAGTTCCTAGCAATTTGAAAATAGAAGGCCATATGCTGGATAGTTGAGAAAAGGCACTCACATGTTAATAAGAAAGCAGCATCAATTAATGAAGTGTAATCAAGTATCTCTCCTGCCGAAGATGCACAAAAACACATTCTCAGATCCTCATACTCCTACTGATCATCCTTTAAGTATGCGTAGTTCTATCAAGCAACCTAATGGCTCCCTTCTTTACCAATCTCTTATTCATGACTCCTCTAGAGCACAATTCACCCAGCAATTTCCGTGCCTCCTTGACCAAGCCCTCATAAGCCAAGCCTTCAATCAATATAGTGTAAGTTGATTCATTCGGCATGCAGCCATTCCATATCATGTAAGTAAATAGATCGATAGCATTGTATGTTTCACGCCTTTTGCAAAGCCCAAGAAGTATCGCATTGTACAGCACCGCGTTGGGCCTTATGCCCATATCTTGCACTTTACCAAATGCTCTAATTGCCTCTTCAATTCTATCTTCTCTACAAAGACCAGAAGCTATTGTCGAATAAGTGATCATATCCGGTTGGAGCCCTTTGCTGACCATCTCATTGAGCAGCTCTAGTGCTTCCTCTGTCTTGCCAGCCTTAGTAAGGCCATCGATGACCGTGTTGTAACTAATCAAGACGGGAGTGCAGCCTTTGTCCTTGAGTTGATGAAGCAATTCAACAGCGACATCAACCTCCCCACTGCGGCAGAGCGCAGTAAGCAGAGTGTTGTACGAAACGATGTCCGGGTAACAGCCCCTGGACACCATTAACTCCACAAACGCCATCGCTTTATCCATCTTCTTTTGCTTGCAGAATGCATGAAGAAGTGGGTTGTAACTCAATGAATTAGGTGTGCACCCGTACTTGGGGATCTGCTCAAGAACTTCCATCGCGGGCCCAACCAATCCTCTCCGGCACAAGAAACTGATGAGCATATTGAATGTAACAACGTTTGGGGAGCAACCCTTCTGGCCCATCTCAGCCATGAGCTCCTCGGCGTCCTCCCACCGCTCTGCAGTACACAAGCCCTTCAACACAATGTTGTAGCTAACGGTGTTCGGCCCACACCCATACGACGGCAGGCTCTTCAAGAACTCGATGGCATCGTCGACCCGCCCTTCTTGGCAAATGCCGTTGACCACGACGTTATAGGTGACGATGTCCGGGGCGCACCCCTTGGCGCGCATCTCATCGAGAAGTTTCATGGCCTGCTTGTACCCGCTCCTCTTGCACGTGGCCTCGAGCAGGATGGTGTAGGTGACCACGTCAGGCACGCAGCCGCGGTGGAGCATATCGTCGAGCACCGCGAGTGCGTTCCCGGTCCGGCCGCGGCCGCAGAGGCCCCGGATGAGCGTGTTGTAGGTGTACGCGTCGGGGTTCACGGGCATGTCCGCGACGAGCCGGCGCGCGGCGTCGAGCTGCCCCGCGCCGCAGTACCCGGCGACCATGGCATTGTAGGCCATGACGTCGGGCTCGCAGGCGGCCAGCACGCGCCCGGCCTCCGCAGTGCGCCCGGACGCCCAGAGCTTCTTGATGAGCGCGGCGCAGGGCCCCACGGCGGCAGGGGGATCGAGGCCGGCCACGGAATCGACGAGGCGGAGGGCCTCGTCGAGCTCGCCGCGGCGGACGAGGCCGCGGAGGCGGTCGTTGGAGGAGGCGCGGTGGGAGACAGCGTTGGGGGCCGCGGCGACGCCGGCGGGGACGAGGTGAAGACGCGGCCTGGTGGCGGGGGATTTGGGCGTGGGGAGGGAAGGGTAGGGGCGGGAGGAGGCGCAGGCGAGGAGAGCGGACATGGCGGTAGGCGGCGGTGCAGGCGGGGGCGCGGCCATGATAAGGTGAGTGGAGCGAAGGAGAGGTCCGAGACTGGGGAGATCTTGGAGCGCGTGTAGCTCGCTTGCTCTGTGAGTTAAGTGGGCTTGGATTGTCATGCACATTTTGTGGACCGGGCTAAAGCAGATAGGGGTGGTGTGAGGATTCTTGGACAGAATGGTGGCAAACTAGGCCCACTTATTTCGCTAAAAAAAGAAACTAAACACCAGTAATCAAATGATGGACTGGGCAATGTACGTTTTCGCCAGCAAATTCGACTCCCGCCCCTAGTCTCCGGACATTGAGTGGATAGGAGATCCATTGATTTCTAGAATAATTTCATTTTTCTTAGTTTTTTCTAGTTTTTTTCTGTTTCCTCCGTATTTCAAGTTTCTAGTTTTGTTTTTCTCCGATAAGTTATTGGCCGGATTTTCATCATCCTTCTCGAGTTTTATGAACGACAATGGTAACATCTACACCGAAGATCGACACAAGGATGAGTTGAGTGTAATTATGCAAATAAATCACCTCTAATTTTCTTCAAACGAACAACATTAATATCAAGGCTTAGGTTCTGCATATCAATGGAGATCATTAACAATCTACTTTTCGCTGTCGTGATCATCGGCAATTATGACAAGGTTGCAAGATACGAAGTTTACTGCAAAGAAGATAAAGAATCTAGCATGTTCATCGACTCAAGGACTTGATGGTAGCATGTTATTTATCTAGAAACTTTAATGTAAAAGTTGGACACTTTTGTACTTTATCCGTGATTTGTTAATATAAATCGGAGGGCACAGAGGCCAGCGGATGTTATATTCCCGTAGCGGAATTTAGAAAACACTCATAATTTTGAGCTAATCATGACTTCCTAACATAACAAAATGTCAGTTACAACAATACAACATACAAATCAATTAGAACTTAGCACTGAAGTAGAAGAAGCACATGATCAGTACATACATGATAAACTAGTTGACAGTAGAATTGTTGAATCACTCACAGCTGCAGATGCGGCTGCTGCTGATGAAGCCATTAAGCAACTGCAAACACAAGATTGTTCAATTCTCAGTTGCACGCTTGTAGCCCATTCACTTCAGTACTTCACTCACAGTTCACACTTTCACAATTTTATATAGATAATGAGGTACTTCACTCACAGCTTCTGTTCGGTTTGCGCATTCGTACTTGCTATGACGCAAAGGGTGTGATATACCGGTAGTGGCATGGATATATCATGGCATCAGAGATCATGATATCAGAGATGAGAGAACACGATGCAACTCGGCGCGTTCTCGATTGCATGGGTGTATTCTTTTCGGCTGCTGCTTATGATTCTGGTTGATGGTTTTTTAACCGTAGCATAAGTGTTTGTGCGAACGAATCGAATACTAATAAATCGCTTCGAAAAGACTATTTGATAAGCGACTTCGAAACAACGATAAGTCACGGTGACAAAAAAACATTTTATTGGTTTAATACTAACTGTTAATTGACAAAATGGTTGCTGACTGGAAATCTTGAAAATTTGTTCTTCGCTTTGCTATTCTTGCGCCATGCGCTGATATGCTAGCTTCATGAATGCAACTGACTTAAGGATATTGACCTGTCACTCTGTTAGCCAACAGTGAATTTGCTGGAGCTTGTTGGCAGCATTACTGTTTGTGTTCCTTCTCAATGCATGCGTTTCTGTCTGCTCTTCTTTTTAACGATTACCTTGGTCAGGTTCACCAAGGATGGGGTTCTTGTCAAAGGTGTGTTCTGCACGGACGTCGAGGCACTGATCGATGACTACAACAACGGCAGGAGCATATGAATTGACGGATTGTACCTCTGAACTATCAGGAGCCAACAACGGCAGGAGCATATGTCTGTTGTCAAATGTATCTGGCAAGTAGCACAGCATACGATCCTACTACTGGAACAATGGACATTGTCAAAATATTTCTGGCAAGTAAAGATGTAGACATGCAGTTGGTTGTAGTGGAATGTTGATACCCTGGGAAGTCTGGTTGATAGACACTAGCAGCTAAGGGGGTGTTCGGCAGGTGAGAAACCGGATGGCTTCTCACTTTTGCTACAGTATCTAACTTTTAAACAGAGTATTTTTTCAAGACGGAGTCTACAAGTTAAACGTAGTACACGTTAAAAGCCCAACATCTGTACCAGCCAAAATCGTAAGTAAGTATCGGTCTCTTCGTAATCTGTACCGTAAACAGTCAAAATTCAAAAATTTCAGCCAAAAACCATAAGCCGCAGCCAAAAAAAACACCCAAACCTTTTCGGAGAGACAGAATAGGGGGGAAGAACCTTTTTGGCTTTTGGGGTAATTAGTAACAGGTGGTATGGAATGCTGACAAAATTAGGATAAGTGAAAAGTCCTGCGAATGATGCTTTGCCAACTTTATGTACAACAAGCCGTTGAAATGGTTGGTAGTATTGCTGGTTTTGGTACATTTGGTAGGCTCCGTCTGGAATCGAGGAACTTGACTGCAAGTATTGATTCCTGCGAAATTTGCGTTTCAAAGAGGGCCTTAAAGAAAGGGAAAATTGATAAAATGACACTAGCAAGAGTGCCATTCTATACTGGCAAACGTCTGAGGAATTGCTATGATGAGATGGTTTATCTTATGCATGAGCTGGATCATCAAGTGGACCGTTCTTCTCATAGCTGTTGGCAGAATTTTTTTAAAATAATCAATTTTTATTCGGTATTACAAAATTATACCTACGATTTTCTTTTTTTTGCAGTTTCGATCGCATGTCACCGCACGGTTGGACGACTTGGGCTAGTCGCCAAACCCTTGGGCGACTTTGCTCCTAGTCGCCTAACCATGCGGCGATTTAAATAATAATGTAACTACTGTATTAATCCGATGGAAATAATTGCGGAGGAGTAAATAACAATTTTTCTAGATAAAACATTTAAGAAATCTTATTTGTAGTTGTTTTTTAAAATAAAAGGACAGATAATGTCATTTGATGCATTTGTGATTTTCATAGATTACGAATAGTCAGGAAAATGTTAGACTTGCAATAACATTTTGCGATTGTCGTACGTTATTGTAGTATGAGAAATTTTTAAAGAAATTTGTGAAGACGATTGAGATAGCAACCATTCGTAAGTAGGAATGTAAGTGATATTACAATGCAATAAATAATTCGTACACGGAGGAAGACAAAGCAAAATACGTACGCAACCAAAAAAGTACACATAACAGGAGGAAGATCCACTACTCGCTACCAGATACACCACCCGCAGCACCTTCTCCGTTGTCACCACGTCCCACCCCTGGTACGTGGCCGCCCGTACAGCCCTATTTGGGCTTCTTCAATGCGGGGTGTCGGGATTTGGGCCCCAACAAGGTGAAGCGCTCAGGAGGCCTGCTGACCCGTTCTCCCAACGCTCCGCAAACACGCACCAGGCTGGTGCGTGTCGTCGACCCACCCCCGCTCATGTATTAGCACCGATAAATGTGTACCCCATGCACTTAGCGTGGAACTTCGCCCTCGCGGTAGGTACTCTCATGTTTCAAAGTTTTTGAGTATGGTTACCACAACTATAACTTTGATGCTTTCATGTACTTCTTGCAGACGGACATCACTGCTGAAATTGTGATGGACACTGGGTCGATCGTGGACAGGATCACCCACGGTTTGGAGGTGACACGCGATGAGCTGGTGGGCATTGTCCATCGGATCTACGAGAGGGTGAAGCGTGCCCTCGACCTCTTGTCGTGCAGGACACTCCACGAGGTGGCCACATCGACGCGTACATCGAGGCCACCACGTGCATAGGCCTCGCCGGCGCCTGATCAGGCCGGAGGGTCGGCGTGGCGATGTGCCTACCCCAGGCACCGACACTGTCGTCGCCAGGCCAGACTGGAGGGTCAGGGTGGGCGCTCCCATACACATCGACGCTATCGTCGTCTGTGGACCCCTACCTGGCATCGGCAGTGCAACACACGTTGTTCGGCCAGGGTAGGTACGACAATTGGCGGTAAGCCATGGACCACTTGGAAGATATGTTTCGTCTCTTAAAATTTTTTCACATCGATATATTGCATGAATAAACAATACATGTCCTACAAGAACGACGCAATGGTTTGGAGTTCACCTATCCCCACGAGGATCTACCAGGGGACATGAGCGACTCCTCGTAGAGGACCAGCGATGTCCTTTCGGTCGCGGCTCGCGAGGCGCCGGTTCTCACGCGACCACAGTGCGATCGACCCCAAGGCGTTGGGAGCACGTGTCAGCAGGCCTCCTGAGCGCTTCACCTCGTCGGGGTCCAAACCCCGACACCCCGTGCCGAGGAAGCCCAAATGGGGTTGTACGACAATAACGTACGACAGTCGCAAAATGTTATTGCGAGTCTAACATGTTTCTGACCATTCGCAATTTACGAAAATCATAAATGCATCAAATGATATTATTTGTCCTTTTATTTTTTTAAAGAAAACAACTATAAACAAGATTTCTGAAATGTTTACCTACAAAAATTACCATTTACTCCCCGCGATTATTTCCATCGCATTAATACAATAATTATGTTATTATTTAAATCTCCGTACGGTTGGGTGACTTGGGCTAGTCGTCCAACCGTTAAGCGACACGTGGCCTAGTCGCCGCATGGTTGGGCGACTTAGGCTAGTCGCCCACCGGTTGGGCGACTTGGCCATGTGTCTCCAACGGTTGGGTGACTAGCCTAAGTCGTCTAACCGTGCGATGACATACGGTCAAAAACTGCAAAAAAAAATCGTAGGTATAATTTTGTAAAAGCAAATAAAAAATGATTATTAAAAAATCGTTGTTGGCATGTCTCTGTAAATAACGCTGAGCATAGTAGATCTCTGATGTTTATGTATAGCTATTGAGCCTGTTTTTTTTTTGCTATAACTTATAGATTTTGGTTAAGACTTATGACTTTTGGGTTATTCGTAAGAGAGAATACAGAATAAAATAAACTCGCGTGCGAGTTTGGCCGATATAAATAAAGTCGTTACAGTGTATACTACAATCAACTTAAAAATCTCATATTAAAAAGACACTCCGTTTAAGAGCTACTTATTATAGAATAGATGAAAAATAACTTTTAAAAGCTAAAAAAAAACCCAATATTGGCTGTACGTAAATTTCCACGCACTATCTCCTTCGAGAAATGGAAGTCCAAGCTCAAGCATCCTAGGACCCGCGGCTTCCAAGACCGTGTCCCAGAAATCCCAATTCCCAAGCAGAGTAGCTCTTGCACCCTCGCCTTTGTAGTGCACCCTCGCCTTTGTAGTTTGCAAACAAGAGGGCATCACTCGTCGCCGGAACTTTTTCAGTTTGTTTATATATATAAAGAGAGGATGCTGAAATAGGGCACCATAGTATCTAGTCATCAAACATCTCTGTCTTTAGATTGCTTTTTAGATACGTGTAAGTATAATGATGTATAATATATCAGACAAATCTGTTAACATTCATTAATTCGTTAAGCATCGATTCGGAAAGAAAATCATTGATTTAGCATGCTGAATCAATTATGGATGAAAAATATTAATCATGGATTGAAAATTTTTTTAGAACATGTATACAAATATGTTCTAATTTTTTTAAAAAATCCGTAGCAACGCACGGGTATTCAGCTATAAATATAATGATATATAATATATCAGGCAAATCCGTTAATATTTATTAATTTAAAAAAGCATCGATTTAGAAAGGAAGTCGTTGATTTAGCATGCTGAATCTCAATCATAGATAAAAAGTATTAAGCATAAATAAAAAATCTTAATCATAGAACATAGATATTATAGTGCCCCTGTTATCAATACCAACAAATTCGCTTTATTTCTGCATGCAGAAACGAGCGACAGATGCGATGCGAGGGAGGTTAGTGAGGTGTGATTTTCGCGAGGACGTTGCCTCCGAAAAGGGTCTCCACAGTGAGGAGGCGGTGTTGCTTTTCCTTGACACTTGACGACGACGACGACGACGGCGATTGCTCTCTGCCCCTGGTCCCCTGCTCGGTGTTGATCTCAGTCGTCGGCTCGTCGCCGATGGCGGCATAGCAATTATCTGCTGAGCGTATGCATACGTCCGAATCATGTGGGCATTTTTAAGATCGCTCCGAAAGATTTTTAAGCTATGCATGTTTAATCTGGGTAGATTTTTTTTTTCACTTCAGCAACAGCATCGTTAGCTGCGAATAAAACTCTAGTAGACGTTAGCTTGTAAAGATGGACAGGGAGCATAAGGCTTCAAGGATCATGCTCCAAACCACCCGCGGTTAGCTCAACAGAAACGCCGCTCCCAGCAAGTCAAGGAGCCACCAGCCAGCACGAGCATCGCACGCCAAGGACGCATGCGAAAACCGCAACGCGTGCCTGCTCTGTTCGGGCTTGTGCATCTCGGTGATCTGATCACCACCCTCCCTGTCGACGAGATCGGCAGGGAGAGCTTCCCGAGGTGGATAATGGTGGGGGCCGACATGTCAGGACCGAAACCGCAGGATGAGGCATGCAGTTCTGCTAGCAGACAGGGGTAGACGATAATACTCCCAAAGGGGATAGGCTTGCAGTGCTCAAAAGCAGCACCTCAAGTTTGGCTGGTTTCTGTAGTTGACTCTTCGCAGCAACAGACGGGAGGGAGCCTTATCAGTAAGTGTAAGAATATTGCTATTTCTCTACGATCTTTTTAAAATAATTTATCAAAATAATATTTTTAAAATGGTTTATCTACTTATCATCATTTTATTTATTTTGTTTACAAAAATACTCATGTTAGAATCAAATACTATCGGTTGCGGTCGAAAAGAACCCCACGTATGTGGTATGCTGACGGATGGGCGTGGACATTTCTGAAAGAGAAGTGCTATAGAACATTCGATTGTTTTTTAAGGTAAAAATAGTCAGATGATCTGGAGACGTTGGATCTCTATCTAACGGATCCACTCATATAAATACCCCCTCTAAAAAATATTTAAAACGTTAGATTACCATCTAACGTTCTAAAATCTGACTGTTTTTATCTCTAAAAATAATCAAATATTGTATAGACACTCCCTTTCTAAAATATCAGCGGCGGAGTAAGGGAGGGCTAAGAAAGATACGTCATGGTTCCTGGTATCCTAACCCTATTCATGCAAGTTTTGTGGCGCCACGCATATTAAGTATGTGCTGATGTGTCGATACTCTGGCCCACTCTATGTCTCCAGAGGCAACCGAAAAACCAAAATAAAAGGCAAGAGAAGGATGCGAGCCCAGCCACCGAGAGGAGAAAAAAAGAAAAGAAAAGAGGCCAAAGCATGGGGGACGCGCCATGCAACGTCGAGCCGCGCCGCCACCGGCTGCTGTGGCGCGGCCTCGGCCGGCGCCGGAAGCTCCCCGTCGTCCGGCTCGGCGGCGGGAGGGCTGGGGCGGCCGGGGCCGCGTGCGCGGGCTCCTGCGGCGGCTCCGGCTGCGCTGGCTCCGGCGCGCCCTCCGCAGGCTGGCGGCGATCTACATGGCGGCGATCGAGGGCCCGCCAGCGCCGCTCGGTGCGTCGCGGTGCCCGCCGTGGATCGGCGTGGATCCGTGCTTCGCCACGCCGTTCGTGGCCACCACCCGGCCGTTCTGGTGAAGCGCCGCCGGCGCCTCGCCGTGGAAGATAGGCTTCTAGGCAGCGGCGGTGTCGCAGCGTACTCCCTGACGGCCCCAGCAAGTGACAAGGACTTCTTCCATCTACCGACATCAAGACGTACAAATTAACTCTGGTGTAACTGCCAAACAAGAGTACTAATAGCCGATAGGCGTTTCTGTTTCTTCGCATCATCTGCATGCATAAGACTTGTTCGTCTTCTTCTTCGAAGCAAAGAAAAACATTAAGAGCAATTTGTTTTTTACCCTTTTAACCATCGGCCATACCATATTGATTAGTTTCTTGTATTGACCGTGCTACCCTCATATCCATCTCATCTCAAATTATCAATAACGTCGTTAGTCTCACCTTTCTGCAATTAGGTTTACTTAATGGGCCAAGAAAGAAAAAAGAGTAAATTTCATAAAACCCTAGGTTTTGTGATTTAAGTTGCATAAAATCATAAGATTTTTGGCATATGATACATAACCTCAGGTAGTATGGTCGTACAATTTCACAAAACAACACCCCTAGCAATTTAAGGTGTTGACATCCTCGCTTCGCTGTACGGCAGGCTACCACCTCCCGATAGGACCGTTGATCCTGAAGGTGGCCATGGCCGTGACGCCCTCCTCGAGAATGTCATCATCGTCTCTCAACAGCTCAAGGGAGATGGAGGCGAGTTGCACTTATGCGGCCTCATGCTCCCGAGCTACAGGCTGGGGATCGAAGCAGGACGTGACGGTCCAGCCGTAGCCGCCGGCATCAAAGGCGCGGAACCTAATGGATTTGTTGATACGAAGCGCCTTGCGTTTGTTGTAGTCAACGATGTCCAACTGGTGATTGGCTTGGACGAATGTCGACCTATACGTCGACGCCGTCATTTGTGGCAGCCGGCTACTGCTCGTGCCACAATGGCTTGTCTTGCTCGATGCATATCGATCCCACACCATTCCTAAATCAAGATCACGCGAATTCACATCGACGACATAGATTCCCTCTTTATGTAAATAATATATATGTGAGAGTAGATCAGATTTACTAGGGGTGAGATTTTATGAAACTGTAAGACTATAATACCTGGGGTTATATGTCACGTGCCAAAAACCCTGTAGTTTTGTGCAACTTTGTGAAATTTACTCAAGAAAAAAGAACTCAAAAGGAATTTGTCAGGGGGAAAAACAGAGGACGATAAAGGGCTTGTAAAAAAGCGGAGATCAATTTAAACGCAGAGAAACATGGTTAGCTTGCAGTGTCATGTGTTAAGGCAAAAGCTAATGCAACGTCAAACATCTAGTGACACAAATGAAACCAAGTAATTGAGGTGGAGCGTGTTGATCTCCTGAGCATAAATGAGACATCTCTGCCTCGTATCTACTCCTATAGTACTATGTACGCAATTTTCTTGCAAGATATGCTTAATTAGTTTATTTCCTGAACAATTCTGAGATTGTAAATCGTAAAACGAGTATTTCATCTTGCAAATTCTGTAGAAGAAGAGATAGGTACATCATGGAGTAAATCGGCAGTCACATTCCATGGTAAAAGACATAATATCATTGTCCGATATACAACAACAACAACAAACCTTTTAGCCCAAAAGATAGGTTAAGAATAAAATCTTCTTAAAGTTAAAGAAACAAGAGCTTTATAATAAAATTTACAATGCTAAAACTCTAAACCATATATCATGTCATCTGAATCGAGAGCCTAAAACACCGTCCATAAACCTTTTTTTTATGTCATGGTTCCGTTACGTGAATCACAAACTTTCATACGCTCATATCCAAAGCCAATTCGTTAGATACATTCCAATTCTCCATGTCTCTTTTAACTGCTTTCTTCTACATCAGTCTTGGTCGACATCTGCCTCTTCTTGCGTTTTCAGTACGTCTTAAAATTCCACTATGTACCGGTGACTCAGAAGGTCTTCGTTGAAGATGTCCAAACCATCTCAAGTGATGTTGGACAAGCTTCTCTTCAATGGCTGCTACCCCCACCCTATCACGTATATCATCATTACGGATTTAATATCGCCTTGTGTGACCACAAATCCACCTCAACATTCTCATCTTCGCTACACTCACTTCTGTATATACTGTCTTTTAGTCGCCCAACATTCTATTCTATATAGTATCGCAAGTTTGATCGTTATCCTACAGAGTTCATCCTTTAAGGGATTTTTTATCACACAGGACACATGATTGATCTATAACATCACAAGTGCTTTTATGGACAGAAAAAAAATCACCTCAAGGAAGACCATGGTTTATAGGAGGTGATTGGACTACAATGGTGGGTTATGTGGCTATACTCAACTTTGTTCATCATGCAGGCGGCATCAAGATATCATGCAAATAGACATGATGTCCTTGTGCAATCTGACGGTTTGACTTCACCAAAAGTAGGATCTCTTCTTTTCGATTTCTAAAAGTTATTTTTTAGCTTTTCTATAGTAACTAGCTTTTAAATAGAGTGTCTTTTCATAACAGAGTCTACAAGTTAATTATAGTACACACTATAGCGACTTCATTTATATTGATCAAAACCGTACACGAGTTTCTGTTACTCTATACTCTCTCTCATAAATAGCCCCAAAACCACAAATCGAAACCAAAAAAAAAATATGCTATATGTTCTTGACTATACAATCAACACTGAATCCACTTCCACTGAAAGCACCACATTCTTTTCAATGTGAGAAACTTTCCAAAAGCAGAAGAATTTATAATGAAAGGCATTGGAAGATAAAGAAAACTTTCAAACCACGCAAGCCGAGGATCACGACAGCATTGAAAGCAGGAGCGTACTAACATCGACAGCATTGAAGGCAAGAGTGTATTAGCATGAAACAAAATTTCCATGGATTCACAAGCAGGGAAAAATGTATGATTCCAAAATTTTATCCAAGTGCAGCTATATATCCGATAACCGTCAATTACCAGAATTTTCAGAATTTTTTGGACAAAAAATTTGAATTAATTTTTTTGTTTTTTACGAATTTTCCAGATGAATTTTGATGAATCCGAAATTTTTTTACCGGTGTAAAATTTTACCGGTACCCACCGATAAGGCCGGTAACCGCCGGTTACCAGCCATAGAAATTTCCCTGTTCACAACCTTGCAGATCACATGTTCTTTTAAAATTGAAATGTACTGGGGTCCTTTAGAACAGCAATGGAACAATGGAATCATTTGTTCCAAATTATAAATGAGATGGGAACCAGGAAATCGATGGATTAATCATTTTACAACTGCAAAGTACAAACTGCAATAGAAGCTTCCCAAGGGCTCAGGAGCTCTTAACAGCGCCATTAGGTTACTGAAGAAGAGTTTGCCAGGTGAAAGATTCCAATCCAACGCCAAGACACAATGGGGAGGATAAGGTTTTTGTTTCCATGTAGCAGAAGCCGCCAATAAAAAACTTGCGGCTTCAGTGGAAGCAGCTACCTATCAATGGGACGCTAATCAAAGTCTAGGAACTCCATCCGTTTCCTCATTGTGCCCTTGAGATCTCTTGCATCCCTTTCCGCTTTCTCAGCCTGAGTGGAGGCAGAAACTAGGTTTTATTAGCGAATCTAAGGAAACAACAATCAGGAGGAGCCTCCGTCAAGCTTATGCGAACAGTAAATTCTGTCCTTAAAGAAATGACAAAATGGACACTGAAATAATTTCAAGGGTTCTCAAATCAACATATAATATCTGATACAAAAGAAACTATACAAAATGGATACCAAGATGCTCAACTGTTTCAAGTGGAATCAGAACCACTGAAAGAAAGTACTCTATCTTTGTATTAATCATGAACTTAATAACTAATCCATTAATCATAAACTTAATAACTAAGCCATAGACACTCAAGAAGAGCACAAGGTCTTACAAAACTGCTATGTAAAATTACTCCGCACAGAAGATAAAGGACAAAGTTGAAGACTGGAGTTAAAGCCAATTAAGAAGGGTAATTTTTTCTCAGGGTTACAGATCAAGCACATTCCATAATAATGATTAAACATTTTTTAAAAAAAATACTGGTAGTTTGCCTATCAATGATGTTATTTGATGCCAACCAGAACTAGTGACAGGTATAGAACCTACTCAAACTGTGTTTTTACATGTATATACTGTTAGTGTAAATGCATATATTACTGATGGACTCACACCCTCACGGAAAAGAGAGAAGGGAAAGACAGTCCACTTAATGCATCAAAGGTTTTCCATTTACATTTCTCTCAAACTATGAATTTATTAATCAACATCCTATCGCATTATTTCCTCATGTTTCAAATGGTGATCCAGACGATTTCCCTTGCCAACATGCATCCTTGGGACCAGAATAGCATTCTAATCCAACAGTTTTTCAGGACTCTTGTGGACAAACTGTAAAGCCACCATTCTAAGCCAAATGACTATCAGAATGCTTAGTTGAAGTCTCGGAAGAAGAATTGCCAAGATAAACCAGTAAAAGCTATATGAAGTATAAAACATTAAAGGAGAGGACAAAACGGAGTTATAACCCAAGAACAACATCAAGTGATCAAAAAAATAAAAAAGTAGAAGTAAAACAATGCTAGGGAAATATTGAATCTTTCAAACAAGAGTTTATCAGTAGAAGCACTTGCCCTTCTTATTTCCGCCTCTGAAACACAAGTCATGTGAGCAGGGAGTTCATCCTTTTCACTATCCTGTTCAATTCAATACCAAATACATGAATACAGAGATATGAATTATGTCCAGGCTTATCTATTCTGCAAAAGTGATCCTTACCAATTCACCGATTAAAACAACATTCTCTCCACGGATGACATAAAGACCAAGAGGAACATCACAGTATAGTTCTCCAACGATTACACGTTCACAAGCACCTTGTAGAACAACATTTGCTGTGGACATAACAATGTTAACAAAAACAAGCTTTGTGACAGACATTATAAGTGCAAACAGCATTAAGAACAGGTATCTCGCTGTGGCATACCAAACTGATCAAATGAACAGAGGGTGCCGAGCAGCTTTCTTCCATCTCGTAACAGGACTATAAGCTTCTCTGCAACCAGGAATATACATAAGTTGTTAATAAAATAGAAAGCATAAACAAACAAGATGTACCCTTGATGTCAAGCATGCAAACGAATTCATATAAAACAGTAAAATGCAATATATGCAGAAGAATTAGTTGCGAATGCGTTTTTCATACAAATAGGTAGTTTTCACATCAGAACTCAAAATTTTCATTACTGCTATAGTTTTATAGCATATGGCAGTTCAAGGTAATTTTTCGTTCATACATTCTCCTCCTATCCCACATTTGACTATGCTGTTATCAGTCAACTATAATCTGTTGGCAGTAGCAGTTCATAGCACTTGAAATTAATTGATGAACTAGTGACAGTAACTAACTGCTAGTAGGCTAGATTATGAATCAAGTTTTGTTTTTTTCATTTTTAAGTATGGCACAACTAGCTTCACCCGAGATTACAAAGGATAAGTCTAATATAGTGTCTCAAAAGAAAAACGCACAACTAACAAAACAACTTCACTGTGACACATTCTACTATCAACTATTCTGGTTCATGAAAGAGCAAAACCTATTAATGCTAGCAAGAGTAACAGAAGCAACATCACAACAGTAACACAAACGAAACAGAGACCTACTAGCACTGTCACATTACAAGACATCATACAACAAAGAACGCCATACCAAAGCTTCCACATTTCAGTAAGTGTGAACTCACACAAATTACAGAACCAAATCCTTAACGAACTAATCAATACAACTTAATTAGTTTACATTCTATCCAACCCAGCAACTAAATCTCCACCATTCAATACATCTGTCACAAACTATAGTACCCTTACCAGTAACAAGGTCTGTTAGGATCCAACATCTATGGTCAAATCATCATAAACATTATAAAAGCGGGGAAATTACTGCCATCTACAGCACAATCCACCAACATGCACATTCTTGATTGGCATAAGTTGGGTGTTCCACCTTGACAGAGCAAAGCACAGATATTGCAAAGAATTACTTTGTACAACCAATAAAAAACCAACCTGCCCCAAATGTTACCACTTTCTTAGCACAAGACATCAAAGTTTCCACCTTCCAATCAGTTACAAACGCAGCCATACAAGTATGGTGTGATGAAACCATCAAAAGTTCTATCCTTCAACGGGTGGCACAACACAGAAAAATCAACCACACACCAGTTTGTTCAGAGCAACACATAAAAATCCAATCTATGTATGCCCAATAGTCCAAATCCACGCCCACTGGATCAAAAATCCCCTTCAAAGATGAAATCTTGCTGAAAAATCCCGTACTGCAGCCTCGAATCGGCACTAGGGAAACAAGAAAAGATCAAAAAAGATTTGCAGGGAAAGGATCTCACTGTCCAAGAAGCTGGCGAGGGAGGTGGAGAGGAAGATCTCCTCCGGGCCGGCCAAAGACATCGCGCTTAGTCCGAATTCGCGAAGGCAAATCGCATCAGAAGGCCAATCCTCAGCGATTGGCGCTAAATAAACTCGGCGGATTGGTGGGGTTTGGGGAATCTATTCGAGCGGAAGAGTTTTTTTGGTTCTCTTGTGTGGTTGGTAGGGGTAAAAATAGTTCGGATAGCGTCTAAATTGTATTTATATTTATAAATAAATATGAATATAATTTTAAATGTTTTTAAATACGAATATAAATTAAATATTATAACAAATATGAATTTAAATTGAATATCTATTAAATTTGATCGAATCCAAATATCTTTATAACTTATGTAGTATGAAGATATTAACAATATTTTATTCTCGTACAATCACACTTAATCATTCTAATTCATTTACTTCATCTAAAGAAACATGAATTCACGTTCAATTAAAAAACGTGTACAATTAATTAGTCGTAATGTAATAAACTATGCATATTACTTTGTCGAATACGAATACAGATACTGATAGTCCGAATAAAATAACATTTTGGGTGGTAAAAGTCTATACCATATTCGCATCTGTATTGTTTATGCGAATACGAATACGAATATAATAGAAGTTGTTAATCGGATGGAAAAATCTATACCATATTCGCATTTTATCAAATACGGTAACCGGATAATACGGATAATTCGTATCCACTTTTCACCCCTAGTTGTTGGTTCGAAGCACAGTGTGGGCTTGGGAATGGGGTGGAAAAAAAGATTAGTGAGGCTTTAATTACATTTATTTATTAATTAAATATTAAATGGGTTGATCTTAGATAAAATTAAATTTGCTTTGGCTCGGCTCGACTCGTTATCTCGATTTTAAAAATAATTCTAAACTATCAATAAAATAATATTAAATCAAACTGTATCAATTTCGAGAAAAACTCGATAAAACAAGGACCTAACTCGATATTCACCCCCTACTTAGGAGTAAGGTTTGGTTCAGGAGTAGAACCCTTGACTCAGATTTAAGGTCTGTTTGTATTGACTTTTGCTGATGGCTTTTGGCTGTGTTTGATAGAAGTGGCTATAGAAGCGGTTGATGAAAAGTAGTGACTGATGAATAATAGTGTATTATGTAAGAAGACGATGTAACAAAAGATACTATAATATTCAGATCGTCATGCGACTTACGAAATTATGATATAATAAAATACAAAATATATTACAACATATGAAAGTGCAAAGTAGTTGCTGATGAATAGTAGTGACTGATAGAAGTGACTTATGAGAACTGGGACGTTCGTATTGGCTTTGGCATATGAAAGTAGAAGATAGAAATCAAAACCAATATGAACAGAGCCAACTATGGGATGTGGTGCGATCGGTTGTTTGGTTTACAATTCCTCCAAATCATGAATCCAATTCGAATCCAGGTGGTGGTCGAATCTGAACACATCACATCTTTATCGGACACGGATATAAATTAGATATTGTAATATTGTATTTCAATTAATTGGGTGATCACATACTACGTGCTCATACTACACCTTCGGTTCGCTAGACATACTTTGCTAGTCTCATGTAATTCTATGTGACTCCTTATATTTGTGCTTATTTGTTAATAAAAGATCGGTGGTCATAGGATTTCAAGAAAATAATTACTGCCTTAATCGTTTAGAGCTTTGCTAGTGTTTTTTTTAAGACTTTACTAGTGGTTTAAAACCGGTGAAGGTAGCTTATTGTAAGAGGAAGACAAGGAAAAACAATGGGACTACTGGATCTAATTACCTTGCAGCAATTTTAGGCCTACCACGGCAACAATTGCCTACGCGGAACATCTAGCTGCCCCAACAACCCGCCCATTTGACAATATGGAATCTTATGTCCTCACAGTGACCACCAAATCAGACCCTACGCATCTCTTCGTACTTAACGCGTCATGCATTTCATACCTCTCATGTAGGGGCAGTAGGGCTGTAAAAAAAGTTCAAAACTCGCGAACTTGAGCTTGATCTTAAGATTTACCGAACTGAGCTTGAATAGTTCGCGAGCTTCGATTTGAGCTTAAATAGTAATACATATTAATTCTTACCGAGCTTACTCGAGCCGAACTCGAGCTCGCGTTTTTTTTATTGTTGAAAATTAATGTATATTTGAATTATTTTGATTGTTATCGAGTTTACTAGAGCCGAGCTCAAACTTAAAATTTTCTTATTATTGAAAAATAGTGCATAATAAATTATTTTAATTGTTATCGAGCTTCACCGAGCCGAGCTCGAACCCAAGTTCAAGCTCGGACCCCAACTCGAGCTCGGCTCGAGCTCATCTCGAGCTTCTACCGAGCTCGAGTCTGAAAGGCTAAGCTCGCTCGAACTCGACTCGTTTACAGCCCTACTTATATGTCAATATGGTGTGCACCATCCTTACAATTCACAAGACCTCTTAGGACGTATGCTTCACTAGGCTGTCGAAGAAGCTTCTCCCGGAATGCTCCGCGAAGAAGAGAGACGCCCTCTCTGCATCCAGCCGAACCACCGCCTCTCAAACGATATCAAATCCAGACTCCAAGATGACCTCCTTGATTTTCTCCGTGTAGTTAACAGACAAACCGTCCGTGGTAACAAGTGCGGCTTACCCGTGGAGGAAGAGGAGGGGCAGCAGGCAGGTGAGGAGAGCAGGCGCCGCCGGTGAGGTTGCTCCGGCCATCTCCGGCAAGGCGGAAGAGGACTACGAGGCAGGCGGTGGTCTCACTCTGCACGAGTGTTTTGCTGTTCACAGTTACCGGCTTACTGCGGCGCGGTTGCAGCTGAGCAGGTTTTTACTGCAAGCGAGCAATCTTGCTCAAAAAAGTGAGACCTTGCTTTTAAAAACTTGTGTTTAGTCCCCATTCGGAATTCACGGTTTCTCAAGGAACCGTAGAGGATTTAAAACTATTTCACGTAAAATTTCTATGAATTTTTATCGTTTTTGTTAGTAAAGGGGGGTGATTATTCAGCCATAGCACACCCATATTGGCCATCACTCCAAAAGCCACGGCCCAGCACCACGGCGGCAATGCCGGATTTGGCTCCCTCCCATAAGTTTTGCTGGCTTTGGTCCTCTCACGCGACCGGGGAGCGTGTGAGGGAAGGTCGCGCAGTTCGGGATGGGAGATTTGATGATTTATCATTTGCCATTTCAATAAAAAATAAAGTAAATCATCAATTCATCCGTCCAAAATTGCAGTGTTAACCGCAAAGAATGTATTATGCAGTGTTAACCGCAAGGTTAGTGAATCAAGTACAGCATCCCTCAAGCTCTTCACAGAATTGGTGAGCACCCCTCTTCTCTCCTCTTTTTCTTGTTACTTGTCTGGTATGGTTTAATGAATAGCAAGCCCAGTGTGCGGTTAACCGAAAACCAAATTAACTAAACCGATTTAGTTAAGCCACAGTCATATCAAACAGACCCTATGTTCATAAAAGACGATTGTACCATTCTCTTGTACTCATAGGGTAGCTATCCCCTAGGGGGTATTCCCATCATTTGTACACGCCTAAGAGCCTATAAATATCCCATGTATCCCTCATTTGTGGGAGCACTTTCTTGAGCTCTCATGGGCAATAAAGAAATGTATTCAAACTGGTGAGTTCTCGAGGGCTTTCTCCCCGGAGATAACCCTTCGTTGGCTCACCGACAGGAGTAGGGCGGTCTTTTCGGACCTCCGAACTTGTATAAATCTTTATGTTATTTTTACTCTCGTGGTCGACTGTCCGTCACACGGCCGACGTCCACCTCCTCACTTGTCTTTGGGTTTTCATACCTACAACACATGTGGAGAAATGTAAAACTACAGAGTTCTAAAACTATATACTCGCAATTGTTAACCGTGTTGTACTTCAAACATAAGAAATTTTCTTAAGATGCCATGTATCTCAACGAAAAAACTGCATCGGTAAAGCAATATATAACTGGCAAGAGCGAAGGCCAAAAATGTTTATCAGGGCAGACATAAAGACCCCATGAGTTGCATGTGCATGGTATATGAAATACCAAAGAACCTCTAGATGGCAAAACGATATCGTTTAGCTAGCAGGTAAAGCATTCATTTCTGCTTCTAAATCTTAATGATATGCTGCTGGTTGGTAAAACCTAGTATGAATTTTAGGCAGAATGATAAAGATCTCTATTCTCTAGAAAGGTGTACAAGGGACATAAGAAAGCCACTCCTCACCAATTCCACCAGCAATAAAGTGAGACCAGCGCCTAATTAGATTAGGATTAGCAATTCCAACCATGTCACAGACATATGTGGCTGAAATTACACGGTAGCGGCTGAAATTTTACTGTAGCTGAAGATGACTTATTTGACGTAATTAAATTTAAAAAAATAAAATAGAAAAAATATGCTAGCTCATCACGGACAACGCAAACGAATACGGAAAAAAAGAACCAGAAAAAAACTCAAAAAGCCAAAAGTTCAGAAAAAGACGAAATTTATAAATAGTAAAAAATAAGTTAGAAGCTAGAAACTGAAGCCCAAACGAGCAAGGCAAAGAAGAAATCTTGGCAAACCTAACAAAGTACAAATCGAGCAAATGAAGTGTTTGCAACAAAAAAATAGTTACACCACAGCAATTAGAGAAGAGATACATGCATTGACCGGACCAAACCGCATCAACGGTTACGAGGGACAGTTGGGTCATTTGCTCTTGGACTTCACTCGCATCGCATCCCCGTCGTTTGCCTCTCTTCTTTCCTTTTTCTTTTCGCATGCGAGCGAGAGCAAAGCTGACGGCGACAACGACTCGGTTGGGATTAAAAATGGCGCAAAACCGTTGCTGTCGATCCCAAGGCAAAATAAAATCGAACCCGAATAAAATCGTTTTCGGGATGAGGAGGCCTGCTCTCACAAAGGAGACCCCTTTTTTGTTCTCTCTTTAATTACACCTTTTTTTTTTTGTTCTCTCTTTAATTAATCTATCACCTTGTTAAATTAACCCAAATCTACTACCCTAGGCAATCTTTACACCAAGCTTTTGGTGTGTTTTTTCGGCTACTGTTTATAACTTATGATCGTTGCTGATGTGTTTTGGTCTCAACTCGAGCGCTGGCGCGAACGAATCGAATACTGATAAGCTGATAAACCGGTTCGAAAAGTTTACTCCGATAAATTACATCTTTACCCTAATATGAAGTTTAACGAATCGATCCGTTTGTTTGTTCAAAAGACCTATTATAAGCCGAAAAGAATATGGCGTTTGGCTAATTACATCGACCCTAATACGAAGCTTCAAGTAAACTAAGCAAGAGAACAGAATTAGATGTTGATCCGCTCGTATTTGTCACTGTCGCGCGACTTCTTCCTTCCTCTCTTTTATCCTTGCTTTTCCCGACGTGAAAGAATCACCAGCTTATCAAATCGTCCGTATGGAATCTTGCGACAGCTATGCGCGCAAGAAAAATCTCCTCGAGACCATTGGGGAAAAAACGACGTGGGAGTTAGCTATTTGGCCAAAAGAACATTTTTCCATTATAAAATATCAAGAAAAAAATCAGATCCAAGCTGTCCATACGAAATAAAAAAGGTCTCATATTTGTACGAAGAACATATAGTCTACTCTTATAGTTGCTCAGTAACCGTAACGATTCAAGTACAAAGGTGATACTATAATGACTAGGGTAATCTCGAAAGCACAACGAGACAATTGTAATCCCAAACGCACAATGGGACAGTTATGTCGACATACTTAGTTTTTTGTGAAGAAAGTTAGAAGGAAATGACTAGGATACTATCATCGAGCAGTCACTGCTTGAACATCAGTTACACTAGTTCAATGATATTGCTTTGCTACAGAGAAAAAATTATTATTCTAACGTGTCAAGCCGCAACGTACGATATGTCTTCGGCTCCGCCATGGCACCCAACCGAGCCCCACTCGGCCTACGTCGTGGCACGGTAGCATATACTGCACCTTCGATTTTTCCATCATGTTTGACTGTCGCTATCCAATTAAACCCTGATAAGACTAGGGCGGCGGCCATGGCAATGAAGAGGATGTTCCAGCAATGAAGAGATTTGGTGGAATTTGCCGGATGCCCCTTGCTATGCGGAAGAACACACTATTGCCGCCACCAGTGCTCCACAAGAGAAGCCATGATAGGGCCGCACCAGAGCAAGCATCGGCCTAGAACGCCAATTCCGTGTTTAGGAAATTTACCACAACATTGATGGAAAGAATCAACACAAACAAACAATGAGAATTATCAAGAAAAAATGATTTATTTGTTCATTTTCATGGAACACAACAAAGATATTTCTTTTTGAAAAAAGAACTTTATTAGATATTGCAGTAATAAAAACAACTGTCAGCGTCAACAACATCGCACTTGCTTCAGATGCAAATTTTAGATTAAACAAATGAATAAATTGCACGAGTTGAATAATGTTTACACTTTTATTCTCTCTTCTACCAAATGCCAAGAGCAGAAATTGATTCATGAATGAAAAAAATAACACAGAGTGGATGGAAAGATTAGGACGAATATAAGCAGAAAAGGCTGATCCTCTAACCTATCACTGCAGCGTAGCTAATACGGCAAGAACGACCACAATGCCACACTGCCTCCATTACAAACGTATGCCAAAATAGATCTTTATTCCTAGGCATCAACCAAGAACCAAACACCGAGCAAAAAATAAAGCAAACCCACAAACTTCTGAGTAGGGTCTAGTCACTGCCTGCTACACATCTCCTATGTCGATTCACAGGTGGCATCGTGCCCTGCAACGATGCTCCCCGCGCTGTGCCTGACTTACCACTGCTGGGTCGCTCGGCTAGGCTGAGCCCATCCCACTTCTCCACGACTCCACTACTTGCCTGTGCGCCTCGCTAGCCATGGCTACTTGTTACTGCCTTTCTCGACCATGGCGATCATGCATGATAAAGAGGTGGTCGTTCACATAGAATTGCAAAAGAAGAGATACAATCTGTTATAAGTTTGTTAGTCGAGATATACAGAAGAAGAGGTGGTCATTCACATAGACCTCGTCATTCCTATCGAACCAAGTGAGCTCTCCCAAATCCATTAGCGTCACATTGTGTTCCACAACATCACGAGCAAAAGCGTTCAATCAATTTCTCCTTTCCTCCACAGGAGCACTACACGCCGTCATCTTCCTCTATTCCGGCCGAAATCGCCTACCACTGCCGCCATTCCTCCCCCGTTAAGATATGATTAGATTCCTTCCACCTGAAGCATCTTTACATCACCTTCTTCCTTGCCCAACTTCTAATTCTAGCCTTCACCCCATGCCGTTGCCACCGTCGCTGCGTCGACTGTGCTTGGCCTCCACTGTCTGCTTTGGTGAGCTTCCCCAACTCCCCTTATACCTATGCTCACCTCCTTTTCTCCCCCTCTTCCCTTCTGGCACCACCGCCCCTTTTCTTCCCCACCTCTGGCCATTGTACATTGCAACTAGCTCGCCTTTATGCTGCCTAAGCCGTGACACCGCATTGCTTAGCACCCACTCCCTCCAATCGACCTATTTTGGTCACCGCACCACCTCCTAGGCTGCCGCTCGCCTCTGCCACCGTCCCCAGAGCTGCGTGCCGCCTCCTTTGTTTTTCTATGCCCTGCTCTCCTTCGTTCTACCCTGTTCTCTTTGTTTTCTGTATGTATGATTATGGCTCACGTTGTACAAGGATCTTGTGAGGAAAGCAAGGGAGAGAGCGGAGAGGTGTGGCCGCATGGGACGAGATCTAAGTTTGTTGCAAGTTCGCTAGGGAAGCAAAAGAGGAGAAAAATCACACAAGGGTATGGTTCCACGGTGCTACCTATCGGCACTTTTATTTTGAGAGGGGAGACAGGCCGATGAATATTACCACCAAATTCTTCTTTTAAGTAGTAAAATATCTCATCATGTTCTTATCGTTTGCAGCCCAAAAAATATAAACAAACAAACAAATAAATAGAAATGCACTAAAAAAGAAGGAAGGCTACCTGGCCATATTGGCCTATGCATTTTGCTTTTTAGCCGACTTTTATTTTCAGTTTTTTCAGTAATTATTGTTAGACTAATAACTCATAGTAAAAAGATGTAAATCACAGTACAAAAGAGCACTGCAATAACCATCAGCCCGCTTCCCGTGCGTACACTTGTCATGCAAAGCGCGACACACAGAAGCGAAGCGAAGCGCCTGGTCCTCGCTCGATCTCCTCTTCTTCAGGCTGAAGCGTAGGAGCGGAGCTGAGGCGGTTATTCCTTCTTCTTCTTCTCCCCTTGCTCCTCGTCTACTCCTCGCCGTCCTCCCCGACTCGTCAACTGTGAGCTCACTCCCCTTTTTTTTCTTTCTTTCCTCGACCTCTTCCCGTCTCATCGTCCTCTCCAGCCTTCAGTTTCTCCAGGTTTGCAGGTAATTTCTTGCAGAATTGCGCCGATGCAGAGTTTATTGTGATGTTCTTGCATGTTTCGAGAGTCTGAAATAGAGAGATTTCATTTTCTGAGATCGGCAATAGAGAGACTTTTGGCTTGGGCACACGCGACTGCTGGGCGACCTGCGCTCGCAAGTCTGAGCTCTGCTGTTTCTTGCACCTTTTCCTTTTGTTCGCGGCAGTTCTGTTCCCTTCCGTGCATACGCTCTGTTTAGGTTGGCTTGGACGCTTGGTTTGTTTTCCCTTTTATGCGAATGGCTTTTTGGTAGGCCTAGTCTGTACTCTGTTCATGTTCTTGATGAGACTGTGGCTATTTGTATTGTACCAGATGTTAACGCGGAGCTGCAGAATGTTGTTAAGAGTCTAGTTAAAGAAAGGGATAAATCTTTGGGCTTTGCTGTATTGGAGACGTGATTTTCTAGTAATGGATCCTAAATTCCCGATTAGTTTCATTTGCTGTTCTGATTTTCTTCAGATTTGGGCGAAGAACCCGGACGGCTCTGTGCTATGGTTACACTGTTCTATCTCATGATCCATGGTTTACTTTGGACTTGCGCATTTCTGTATGTAGCAACATTTTCTGGTGCAAACGGTCAAGTTTGAAATATATATATTTTTTAATTAGGGGTTTCTGTTGCAGATTCCTCTCAATGGACAATTCTGAATGCAATTGTCAGATAACCAGTGGGAAAAAAATAGATGCAATTTTGTAGGGGTAGCAACTTGTTCAACTCGAATCGCCTGGTTGACCATGTTAGGCCATGGATACTAATTGAGTACATAGATAAAGTATTATTAGCAGCCACATTTTTGAAATCATTGTGTTCTGGATCTCAAGTTGAACTAGACTCAACCCTGATTTATCCAACCCCTGCAACTCCTCTTTCTTCCTTCGTCTACGAATAAGAGCATGTGTTATCTCATTGCATCCATCTGAACTTTCCAAATCTGTCGCAGGATTCTTTTTCTCAGTGGATTGCAAAAGAGAGAAGAGTGCAATGGGCGGCTTTGTCGATCCCTTCATCCTGTCGCCGGCGTGGCCTCAGGACATCGTGCTTACCGGCTCATCTTGGACAGGCAGCGCTTCCTATCTCGCCGACTCTTCGGCCGAAGACGTAGAGTTTCACCTCCGAAATGGCCCCTCCCCGACGCTCATGCACGGCGGCAGCGCGAAAGAAGCCGCCGACGGGGCGGTGTTCCCCGGCGAAACCATGCTGTCGCCTGTGAAGTCGCACGAGCAGCTGCTGCAGACCGAGCTGCAGCAGAGTGACGGCCTGGATTTTGCCATGGACGGCGCGCTGGCCAGCACGCTGGGCTTGATCCTGAGCACGCCGTGCCCGACATCGCTCACCGGCAGCTCCCCGGCCATCTGCAGCTCGAACGAGAGCAGCGGGAGCGGACAGTCCGGACTGCCTCAGTTCCTCATGGGAGAGCAGCGATCCGTGTCGGCGTCGGCTGCGTGGCCTTCGGCTTACGCGAACGTTTCTTCCATGGCGGGAGAAGAAACATCGCAGAGCTTCGGTTTCGGTAGGATTTCCAGCGATGATCTTCTGCAAGAGGCCACCTGCACCCCAAATGGCAACAAGCATCAGCAACTCGGCACTGTGCCCTCAGCTGCACAGCTGCTGCTACATGTGAGTGTGGCCATAAGCATAAACCTTGGATCGAATGTTCTCTTAATTTCAACATGTTCTTGGCTGTGGTGGTGATTTTTTTTTACATGTTATGCTTGCAGGATGATGTTGAGTTCAACACTGGTAAACTGCTTTCTTTCACTCCTGAACAAGATACTCCGAGCATTGACTGTCTGCAGATCAACCAGAAGGTGAGAACGAGCTGTTTAATGGAGCATTTTGTTTGGTTTTTTTTGAGAATCAGAAGGTGATCTGGAGTGCATTTGCTCCTTGGCTGATACTAGTACCGGTTTATCACTATCAAAATAAAGCTGCACATTACTAGTTAGCTGACGGTTGACGCAGAATCGGACCGTGATGATGCGTTTGTTTACCTAACCTGCTTGCAACATTTGCAGGAATTCAGTGGCCTGCATCACCTTGACCTCTCCTGGCTATTTTCTGGGCAACTAGCACCATTTAATGCAACAGAAACAGCACATAATCCTATACAGGTTCCTGTCTTTCTGGTATCTGTTGATTGCTAATTTGTGTTAGCGTTGAGTCTCTCTATTAACCGATGACACGAACGGCATTCCTGTATGTACAGTTTACTGAAGCCAGCAGTGGGAAAGATGACATGATTGCTCCGTTTGTGAATCGATCCGAAGTAACAAATGGCAATGGGATCGCTGGGAATGGATCTCCCAAGCCTCGTGTGAGAGCTCGCCGAGGCCAGGCCACTGATCCACACAGCATTGCAGAGAGGGTGAGCCAATTCACGATTCTTGTTCTGCCTCAATTTGATTACTTCATTCGGAAGTTCATATTCCAATGGATTTTCTACTTTGTGGTAATGTTTGTTGCAGCTCCGAAGAGAGAAGATTTCTGACAGGATGAAGAATTTACAAGAACTTGTTCCAAACTCCAACAAGGTGCTTGGTTACTGAACTAATTCTTGTCAGATAGCATAATTCTGTTTTTACTGTTCAATGGGGGCACTCATGTGACCTAGTGGCAGAGTTGCGTTAAGTCATGAGCTCAAGTCCCCGCTCTCCTTAAAATCAAAGATACACAGTTCCTCATGTGTATTCTTGTTTTCTCATTCAATCAACTTCCATATGTGCTTGTTTCTTTTTCGCCGGATGCCGGCCTAATTTTATTAAGATATAAAGAAAGGAAGTACATGGGTGTCAACAGAGAGGCTGTCGACCAAAGCTTGCAAGTGTGTGTTTTGTTTCTGAACCTTCATTTCTGCTGTGCAGACTGACAAGGCATCCATGCTCGATGAAATCATCGAGTACCTCAAATTTCTTCAGCTACAAGTCAAGGTTTGTGCATCGCCTCAATAATTTCACATGACAGGCTTTTTTTTTTCCCTGCTTCTCTACTGATGCCATTGCTGTCGTTGAAGGTTCTCAGCATGAGCCGGCTGCGCGCAGCCGAAGCCGTCGTTCCGCTTCTGACAGAATCTCCGGCTGAGGTAGATTACAAGTTATTTTAGGACACATTATACTTCTAAGATTCCATTCTTCTCTTTACCGACGAAAAGAACCTAGAGAACAGAAATGCTCCGACTTGTTTGTAAACTTGTAATTTACCGGTGATGCAGAGCTCTGGGCTTCTCCTGTCCCCCAAATCAGGAGAAAGGCAGGCGAGACTAGCAGCAGCAGCAGGAGGAGGAGGAGGGCTCGCCCAATCGGAGTTGCAGGGCAGCTCGGCCTTCGAGCAGGAGGTCGTGCAGCTGATGGAGAACGACATGACGGCGGCGATGCAGTACCTTCAGAGCAAGGGCCTCTGCCTCATGCCGGTCGCGCTGGCCTCGGCGATTTCGAGCCAGAAAGGGACGTCGTCCGCCGCAATCCGACCAGAGCGCTTCAGTGCTGCGGACAGTGGCGTCGGCGGCTGCAGAGATAAGGACGACGTGAAGAGAGTGCTAGAAGCACTGCAGCCTCTTCTCGACAGCCCGAAGGAGATGAAGTCCAGAGCCTAGCTGGAAGCTCTGAGCAACAGCTAGTCCAAGAGAGATGAACTCATGGAGCCATTTCGTGCTTCGATTCCTACCAATTTGCCAGCACTATGTTTCCCAAGCTTCTGTTGCAGCTGATGCAGTCTGGACCTAGCTTGTCTACCCTGCCTGTGCAGTAATATCTTAACCATTTTATCACGGCAAGAAACATATTCGAATTAAGTTCTCCCTGATTTGAAGAATTTGCATGAACAGCACCTGTAGTGGACGGCTTATGCATCTCTGTTCCCTAAGTCGCATTTGGCTGTATAGATTCAGTTATTTCATCCGGACATGTGCATTGTGCGAGTAACTCAATACCATCCTATAAAAAAGACGCGTTTGGCTACAAAGATCCAATCATTTCAGCTGAAACCGCGAATTGCACGAGCAACTCAGCTCGATATTCATACTGCTGGGAATGGATCACTCGAGAAAGCAAAGGACAGAGAAAGAGAACAGAGGAGTTGTAGTATCACTAAATTTCGACTTCATTGAGCTTACAAGCTTTTTTTACCCTATACACTACATGTAGATTTACCTCGAAGAATATGTGTGTTTTTTTTCCTAGATCAAAATTGTAACAAGTGGTATCAGAGCCGCACAACACTCCTGAGGTATCGCACGCAGTCTCAATGCCTCCCTGTTCCGGCGTGTTCTCCTATCGCGTTTCGCCGTCTCTGAAGCGCAGAGGACAACAAGTATGTCTTCACTCGGTCCTTCGGTTTTGGCGCGTTACGAAGCAGCAAGAGGCAGGCACCAAGCATTTTATCCTTCGGTTCTTTCATCCGTGTGATGACAGTGGAAAAGCGAAGTTTCCGTCCATTTGTCTATCTCCGAGACGATGAAGCGCTCAGCGATGATGAATCAACAGTGCTCTGATGATGAGTTGAATCAGAGACGTTGAGAAGATATGTCGTCATCCAAACTCAAGTAAAGTGGAAAGAAATCGGAACGTTGAGGAGATGTGTCACCGTTATGTGTCAAGTATGAGTTTGGTAAGTCGTAGTTGAGTCCGACTGCCTCAATGTTTTAGAATCTTTACATCTGGATGGACCCGTACCAGTTGAGTTAAGTTCTTATATGTAGTTTGCATGTAGAACGCTTCATGTGGAGGCGTGGCTAGTAGTTAGAGTATGTCAAGTCAAGATTAAGGGGGAGATTATTAGAAGTAATCTTGACTTCGAGTCCAAGACGTAGTAGAGTTTGTCTTCGTGTGTAACTCAAGTTGAAGTTGTGTCCAATTTGAAGTCCGAATATGTATGCTAATAGGAGATTATTAGCCTATATATTGAGGAGCTTTGTAGCTATTTTTGTAAGTAAGAAGAAAAACAAGGAAAAATAGAAGCAAGTAAGAAAATAGAGAAATTCAGAAATTTTTCTATGTTCTCTCAGCTTATTTATGATGTGTGTATTTTCTCCTAGAATAAAGTTAACATTAGGCCTAATGAAACGACCTACACACGAACCGACTTATCCAAGATAAGTACTACAGAGCAAAGCAGTAAATAAACAACTAGATCCAAGATAAGTACTACAGAGCAAAGCAGTAAATAAACAACTAGGCACTAACTAAAAACTAGTTAATTTTTCTTTTGATTGATGTCCACCGACTTGTTCTATGCATGCAAGTTATACATATCAAGTGGGCAGCCCATGTTACAGCTAGACACTGAGGTGATTAGTCATCTTTACAACCATCAAATCTAATTTTCCTTCTTGCATTGCTTTACCGCCAGACATGAAACGTCCAGCTAGTCGGCGTGTCCTCACTACTGCCGCATACATGCTCATATAGCTAATATGGATACATGCACCTTATGTCAAGGAAACAAATTAAATATCCAAAATCTCCACCTTAATTTATTTTCTAGAGACACCAATTAATTCTCTATTATGGATAAACTTTTCTCCAGGCAAAGCATTCGTAAAAATGTCAGCCAATTGCTGATTCGTATGACAAAATTATAGCTTAACCTCTTAGCGCTCAACTGCTTCTCAAATGTAGTGATATTTAATTGTAATATGCTTGGTTCTTTTGTGATTCATTGGATTTACACTTATTGCAATGGCTGATTTACTGTCACAACAAACTGTAATTGGCTCATGTTGTTTCTCGTTGATATCTTCTATTATTCTCCTCAACCAGACTACTTATGAAACAGCTTAGGCTGCTACCACATACTCTGTTTTGGCTAAAGACAAAGCTACTATATTCTACTTCTTCGTTGACCAAGAGCATATACCTAAACCAAACGAGAAAACATGTTCTAATGTACTTTTCGTGTCTTAAGACATCCTGCCCAATTAATATCTATGTATCTGATTAGTTTTGGATCTTCAACTGGCTTGTACCAAATGTTATAATCTGATGTTCCTTTGACATATTGCAAAACTCTTTTGCAGCGAAATTTTTTAATTAACTTGGGTTATTCATGTCCCTTGATAACATACTGGTTACGAACATAATATCTAGTGTCGTAGTTAAGTATAAGAAACTTTCGACTAAACTTATGTAAACTGTTGAATCTGTTTTATTTGCTCCAACTTCTATCTTATGTTTCTCATTTGGCACTAAGGGGGTTGTAATTGACTTGCAATTGTGCATTTTGAATTTCTTCAAAAAATACTTTCTGCATAATTTTTCTATGATATGAAAATATCATTATCATTTTGGCATATTTCTATACCTAGAAAATAAGGTAGCAAGCCAAGATCACTCATGCATACATATACATCATATCTTTTTTGAATTCTTGTATCTTTTCATAATTGCATGTATATATCAAGTCATTGACATATAATGAGACAACTATATATCTGTATCTATTTTCTTGATGTATAAGGTAGGCTCGCTCTTACTTTTCTCAAATCCTATCAACTGAAGTACTTATCGGTTTGACTGTACCACGCTCTCGGTGTCTACTTGATGTCACACAATGCCTTCTTAAACTTGAACACCTTGTTTTCTCCCCTTTCAACTAAAAAACCTTATGGCTGCTCAATATAAATATCTTCTTCTAGATACCATTTAGAAATACTTGATTTAACATCAAGTTGATATAACTTCCACTTCTTTTGAGCTGCTAGAGAAATAAATATTCGTATTGTCTCTAACCTTGCAACTAGAGCATATGTCTCATAGTAGTCAACACCTGACTTTTCCTTAAAGCCTTTCGCCACAAGTCTTACTTTACATTTTTGAATTGAGCCATCAAGGCTTAACTTTGACTTATAAACCCATTTGACTCAATAACTTCTCGATTCTTTGGTCGATCAACTACCTCCCAAGTGTTGTTCGTCTCAATCATATGAATCTCATCCTCCATAGCTTCTACTCAATTCCGATGCTTCTGTGTTTCTTCGAAGCTTTATGGTTCAACAACAAAGAAACCACACAACTCATGTATTTCTACCAAACTCCTTACTTGATGTGGAGTTGATTCTGGCGTACTCAACTATAGGACCGAAAAGGCAACCGAGGGAAGGTGAATGGTGCCGATTAAAATTTTTCCCTAAGTATTATGGATCCTTCTCTCAAATAATTACAGTGTTACTGAGAATCAAATCCAAAGCTGAAGGCACAAAGCAAAACACTCAAGAACACAAAATCTTAAAGATCTCAGTCCCTAGAGGTGTGACCGCCAACCAGGGGGCGGTCTGACCACCAACCATGGGGTAGGCTGACCTCTCTGGGGTGGTCTGACCATTGTTCTAGCGGTCTGACCACTATGAACAGTGATTTCAGGCAATAACAATAAAGTCATCATTGTTGCGAGATTTCAAATCCACGTAACCTTTTATTGGATGATCCAAAAGCCATGAAACTTTATACACATCTTGCTTAAGGTCTCAAAAACCTATTCTATCTATAGATAGTAAAAACTCACGTCAAAGTTCAGACCTTTTTGAGATTTAAGCAAAGATGCACCAAGAATGACCTAAAACCAAAAATCGATAATCAAGACTTGTTCATCGGCAAAGGATACCCAAGATTTTTCACATATCACAGCAAACAAGAACACTAAAGAAATCACTCCAAAAGTCCTCAGATCAAGAAATCACTTGTAATATCAAAAATATGCAAAAACCAAGTTTCTTAATGAACTTCCTACCAAAGTGCCTAATGGATAGAGGATGACTCCAGAGGTCCTTTCCATCTCTTATATGTTCTTGGCATAGCAAGATTAAGAAGGGGTGAAGGGAGAGGAAAAACCAACTAAAACAAGAGCAAATTTCTTCTGCACTAGTGTAGAAACATCTTTAGCGGTGTACTTTGTGTAGCCGCTCTCCATAATATCCCACAATCCTTGCGATAGTAACAACGTCCGTATCTTAATGTTCGGCATATCGTAATTCAAGAACTCCGCTACGCCTAACTTGAACCTGGCGCTGATACTAGTTGTTGGAAATGGATTATTCAAGAAAGCAAGGGACAGAGAAAGAAAACAAAGGAGTTGTAGTATGACTAAATCTCGACTTATTGATTCATGACTGAAGCTTACAAGCTTTTTTTTACCTCACAACTCTACATCTGAATTTATAGGCCTAAATGAAACGACCTACACACTAATCGACTTATCCAAGATAAGTACTACAGCTCAAAATAGTAAATAAACAGCTAGGCACTAGCTAAAAACGTTGTCAATTTTTCTTTTGATTGTTGTTACTTGCTTCATGCATGTAGCTCATACATGATACATATCAATTGAACAACTCATGTTACAACTAGTTATTGAGGTGATTAGTCATCTTTACAACTCAAGTGACCAAATCTAATTTTCCTTATTACATTGCTTTAACGCTAGACATGAAACATCCAAAACCAAGGTCGACTGTGCCGTATGCATGCTCATATAGCTAATATCGATACATACAACATATCTCAAGAAAACAAATTAAATATCCAACAGATACTAATGCTGATTGGGATCTGAGACAATTCTAACAGAAGAAGAAAGTGATCCGTTTCAATCAAGTTCAAACTCAGATTAGGGCGGAAATACAACGTAGATTGACGGGCGGAGCTGTTGGCAGTAGCAATTCCCTAGGCCTTCCTGGTGAGCAGCTACGCGCGGAGCTCGGCCGCGTCGACCTCGGCGAACCGGTTCTCGGGGATCCAGTACCCCGTCTTGGGGTCCCTCATCCAGAAGATCTCCTTGTTGGACGCCGCCGGGCTTCCACCCTCTGCGCCCGAAATCCTCCCCGCCATTGCCGCCGTCACGCGCTGCTGCGCCTCTGCCGCCGCCGATGCGGCGTAGCCCCGCCGGCTGCAACACCAAGAAAACGAAACAAAGAAAAACAGAGCACCAAGACACGCAGAAAGAAACAGATCAGATCACGGAGACGGGAGAAGAAGAGAGGGAGAGAGGTCGATGGGGGGCGGGAGCAGGCGGCGGGTAGTACCTGAGCGAGAGCAACCTGTTGATGGGAGCGCGCGGCATTGCTCGCCTCTCGTCCCGTGTGCAAGACGAGTTGGGGTGGGAGCGAGCGGCTATGGCTTGCTCTGCTCGGGACTCTGCATCAGGCAATGCGTGCCAGCCCGTGTGGGCCGTGTGGCCGTGTATATGTAGGCGGCGGCGCTGAAGAGGCTAGAACCTAGAGGTGATGGGTTTGGGTTTGGGTTTAGCCGCCGCCGCCGCCAATGCCGACGTGTTGAGCTGCGCCCGAGTCCAACTCCAGCTTGTGAGAAGGCGCGCGGGTGACGCGTCACGGCGGTGGGTGCGGCTTGGCCATTTCCCCGCCTCTCCGCGTAGGTTACGCCGCGGCCGCTCTGCACGGAGTGCTGGTGGCGCTCATCGCCTTGTCACTGCTAGTCGATCGGCGTGATTAGCTCGGTAAATTGAGCTGCGAAGGTACACGGCTTTACGTTACGTTGTATATTAGTTGGGAGTGACTATTGCCAAGGCGATTGAAATTTTTTTTGTCTCTCAGTCACTTGAAGTTGCACTCTCAATCAACTAAAATTGCAGTTGTTCTGAGAGTGCAACTTTTGGAGGGGGGCTGTTTTTTTTGGAGGGGGCTGCAATTTTAGTTGATTGAGAGTGCAACTTTCAAGTGACTGAGAGATAAAAAAATTTCAGTCGCCTTGGCAATAGCAAAACCGATATTAGTTTGGAGTCGAGTAGATCAGCACAGACGAACAAACACACAGAGAGGTGCATGCATTGCATGCTGTCCGTTGTGCAGACGAAGACGAGCCATGCGTCACGACGTACTTGCTTAGCAAAGCCAGATGATAAAGTTTTTTTTAGGGGAAGCCTGATGATAAACTTGTTAAGGAAGGCCTCGATGTCATGGCCGCGCTACCGCCAGTTAGCTTGCCTTGTCACCAACTTATTGCCACATATTTTTGGCTTTTTTTTGTGACTTTTGACTTTAAAAACCGAAACGAATAGAACGGTTTCTCAAAGCCTCTTTTACAAATGGCTTCCTAAGTCTAAAATCGTGTTCGCCATCTGTATCGACGTCTCCGTCGTCCACCGTCATATCAAAAAGCGCAGCAAAAATCCATCAGCCTAGACAAACATGGCCTTGTTGGTGAACACTATCACAAGATGCCACTAGTACTTAGCGTTTATTTTCTCTTAGTCACCTAGATTCGATCCCTATGATTGACATGATGTGCCTTATTTAATTAGAGTACACATATGTAAGCTAATACTATTCATCAGCTGAAAAAACCCAGTCTTCATCCTAGTCTAGCCCTAGCCTCTGTTCAATTAAGCCCAATCCTAGTACGAATTTAGCATAGCCTACCATTTCTTCGAAAATAAACAAGGGAAAAAAACTAAAATCTCCCGACCCAGAACCCATACCATATGTGTTGTCCAAGTGTCGAGCAAATAATTTCCTATTCTATTCCTAGTACAGTACTGCTCACCTTGCGTTATGGCCTATTCATATTGGGTTTTGCTTATGGTTTTTAACTGTGGCTGATAGAAGTAGCTTATAGAAACTGGGGTGTTCATATTGACTTATGGCTTTTAGCTTTTTTTCTGAATACATTATGTAAGAAAGAGGGCAAACGACGGTGCAACGCAAGACACTATAATATTCAGACCGTCATACGACTTACGGAATTCTGACATAATAAAATACATAGTGCATTATAACATACGAAAGCTTAAAGTAACTGATAGAAACGATTTATAGAAACTAAAACGTTTATATTGACTTTGGCTATCGAAAGCGAGCCCTTAATTCTTTGAGCAATTCGTACTACTCCTTCTAACCCTAAAAAAAAGTACTCCTAAGTCCTACCCCTACTACATGCGAGTAAGTAATGCTGCACATTTATTTTCTCTTGGTCACCTAGATTTGATCCCTATGATTTACATGATGTGCTTTTCTTAATTAAAGTACACTGTTGTAGGGGTGACCCCCACCTAAACCTAGCCGGCCTGCTAGAAAGCTGTAAAGTCCAAAATGAGACATGTATAATGACATAAATACCCTTAAGAGGGATACTTGGGTGTAAGAACATAATTGTAAAGTACTCCCCATGTGAATATATATAAAGCTGTCCTGGGCCTGGAGAGCAGGCCAAGCATTGCTTACATAACATCTCCAGTACCATACTATCATCTCTCTGTTTGGTCTGTAACCACAACATACACATATGTATGCTTAATGGGAAAAGCATGTGTCCATGCTACATGAGGCCGTGGAGGCTTCGCAAAATTCCTAGGGTGTGTACATGTGTTGTGTGAAAAAGATGTAAGATATACATCTTGATGAACTCTTTGTTTAATAATAAACAGAGATGACTTTGAGGCCGTTTGATGTGGCTTATGTGACGACTTCAGCTTCTGGTTTCTTGGTCTTTCACTAGGATTTTAGAATCAGCTTCTTCGGGAGCTTTTCCCACCCTTTCCGTCTCCAATCTCTCATCACTCTCGTACCTAGCTTTAGGGCTTTACCTGCCACGTTGCCGCTCTGTTGAGAGGTGTTGTCCTATCGGATCTGGTCGTCAGCCCCTATTCCGGGCCCTCCCCCTGCCACCCTTATCCAGCTTCGCCTCTGCCGCATTCATATGTGCCCATGTCCAATTTCACGCCATGCAATTCAACGTGATGTTAAATCATCGTAATCAATAAAAAGTCAAAAACTGTAGCCTAAAAGAACACGAACACTACGACTTCTACTTCAACTAATACTCTTTATCAGTTGCAAAAAAAAGGGGCCTTCATCCTAGTCTAGCCCCAAGCCTCTGTTCTATTAAGCCCAATCCTAGTACGAATTCAGTATGGCCTGTCATTTCTCCGAAAATAAACAAGGAAAAAAACTAAAATATGCCGGCCCAGAAACCAGACTATACGGGTTGTCCAAGTGTCAGCAATTAATCTCCTATTATATTCTTAGTACACTACTACTTACCTTGCGTTAGTGCCTATTTGTATTGGATTTTGCCGATAATTTTTAACTATAGTTGATGAATAGTAATTGCTGATAGAAGCAGTTTATAGAAACTGTGCCATTCATATTGATTTATAGCTTTTGACGTTTTCTGAGTATATTATATAAGAAAAAGAGTAAACGGCGGCACAACGTAAAACATTGTAATGTTTGGACCGTCATAAGACTTAAAAAATCATGACCAAATAAAATATGTAAGAACGTTATAACAAGATCGAAGTAACTAATAAAAACGGTTTATTAAAACTGGCCGACAAATTTGTTGAGAAACCGACGCTGGCGACCAGTCCGATCGGGATCTCTGCTTAGAACAAGAACGAATCAATCACAGAATCACAGAATAGTAGATGAACACAGAGAGGGGTAGAGAGAACTCCTGGTCTTTCTTTATTGCTTTTCACCGTGTGTGTACAATGGGGGGGTTGGCTCTCTATTTATACTAGGTGGTGGGGTGCCCAATATGTCAGGACTCTCGGCCTACCAGGACTCTGAGTCTGTCAGGACTCTATCTGTAGGCTGGTTTCCTAACACTCCCCCTTGGGCACTCACCCAACATGCTCATGCCTCATCAAAACTCCATAAAAACCCAGTGGGAAAAATTTGGAGAAAGAGTACATAATACATGTGTTGCTGCGATGCATGAATTGCCTCATTAAAACCTTGGTCGAGAAACTTCGTGAAAACTCGTCAAGGAAAAAGAGTACAATCCACCCAACTTCATTCGGTCTTCGGGACCTTGTTCCTTTGGGTACTCAATCTTCATGATCGAGATTTACTAACGGGCTTGAGAGAATTCTCCCTCTGAATTCTACACTTCTCTAAGTCTCATCATTCTAATCCCTCACACGCACCTTTCAAAGTTAGATGCAGGGAGTGACTTAGTGAACAAATCTGTCAGATTTTCACAAGACTTAGTATGCAGTACTTTTATCTCGTCCATCTTTTGCAATTCATGAGCATAGAAGGACTTGGGGTTGCTATGCTTTGTGAGATGACTCTTCACATAGCCCGTTTGCACTTGTACAACGCAAGCTGAATTATCTTCATGGATAATTGTGGGGTTTACACAATGTTCATCCCACATGACCGCCGGATGTGGTGAACTATTTCGGAGCCAAGCGCACTCGTGCGCTTCATACAATGCTATAATTTCGAGTGGTTCGTCAAGTAGCTACAAGGCTTTGCTTAGACGATTTTCAGGGAATTGCAGTTCCACCACACATGAATACATAGCATGTTTGTGACCTTGCGATATGCGGGTTAGACAAGTACCCAGCATCTGCATAGCCAATCAAGTTCAAGTCTTGATTCTTTCTATAGAACAATCCAAGGTGCTTACTTCCTTGGAGATATCGGAAGGTGTCCTTTATGCCCTACCAATGCCTTTTGGTGGGCTCTGCACTGTACCTTGCTAACAAGTACACGGCGATTGCAATGTCCGTTCTAGTGCAGTTTACTAAGTACATGGGTGCTACCATCGCACTCAAGTATGGGAATTCGGTCCCGGACTTCCTCCCCTCTTCCCTAGGTCGGTAAGGATCTTTTCTTCTTCAGAAGACCTTCCGATCATCGGTACTTCGATGGGTATGCCTTCTCGAAGCCAAACCTATCTAGCACCTTCGGGTGTAGGTCGTGATGTACCAAGATTCCTTTGGGACATGCTCAAGCTGCAGTCCGAGCGTAACTTGGTATTATTCAAATCTTTCATTTCAAACTCTGACTCCAAGTAGGAGCTTGCTTCTTTTATATCTTCTGCTATCCCGATGATATTCAGATCATCTACATACAAAGAGATTATACAGAATCCATTCTGGGATCGCCGTATAAATACACAAGGACAATTTTCATTGTTTGTGTAGCCTTTCTTCTGAGAGAAAGTAGTTCAGCGATTATACCACATTCTTCCGAATGCTTCAATCCATCTGATGACTTTCGAGTTTCACTGCATGATTTCTATTTGCTCGTGTTGGTTCGGAGAGGTATTCCTTGAGGATTTTCATATAAATCTCGAATCCAAATTACCGTAAAGGTATCTGATCACAACATCCATTAATTTCATTTCTAAGTTCAAGTTTACTGCCATTGAGATCAAAATATATATAAAGGTAATTCCACTCATGACTAGGGAGTAGGTTTCTTGATAATCAACTTCAGGACGTTGAGTGAAACCTTATGCTACTAGCCTTGCTTTGTATCTCACTACTTCGTTTCTTTCATTTCTCTTTCGAACAAATACACACTTATGCACTACGGGGTGCACATAGGGAGGTGTGCGGCATACGGGCCCAAAACCTCTCTTTTGCTCAAAGATAGCAATTCAGTTGCTATTGCCTTGTCCCAATCTTCCCAATCTGATCTTTTCTTACATTCAGCGAGCGATGCAGGCTCGGGATCAAGATCGATGATTGTGGCAATATTCTTTGCGAAGTATATATCGATATTGGCTGTTGTCCTGTTCATGGACTCTCCCGTGTACACATAGTTTATAGCTATTCCTTCATGAGTCGCTTCTTCTGGAGTGGTTGCTTCTTCTGGAGCTTCTCCTTGCACATCGCTTCTTTCAATTGCGGTGGCAAGTCCCTTTAGTTTTTTTTTCGACTCCGATGTGTGCGCACACATCCATGCCGATATGGATATTCAGATCCGGTATGTCCTTTTCTGAAGGTGTCATACTTGTGCCAGGTCTCAACTGGCTCCCCTTCTCATTCTGGGGGACTTTAATGATCGGCTGTGATAAGTCCTTCTTATCCTTTTCACCAGGCGTCCCCGGTTACTTAGGATTCGAGGAACCGGAGTTCTCGTCCTCTTTTTATTTTTCTGAGGCCTCTGGACGAGATTAGGGATACCTTCTGTTTTCTTTGGTATTTCAACCCTCTCCGGTGCAGTGCGTACAGGCACATGCGACTTAGTCACGCTTTCAAATCACTAAAGTGATTAGGCAGCTGATTTGCTAATGCTTGCAAATCAATTGTCTTTTGGACTTCTTTTGTCTTCTGGACTTCTATTGTCTTCTGGACTTCTCTTTGCTTCACTAGTGCACGGGTCATGTGCATGTATTTCCCGACATTTTCTATCAAGGGGTTGATTTCCTCCCCCTAATGTTGGGAAATTTTCGGTGCTGACCCATGCGCTAGTTGCATAGATGGATGGATGTTATAGGCCAATGGTCTAGAATTGATGAGATTCGCTGCATGTAGGACTGCGTGTCTCCAACATGTAGCTGGTAAATTCCAATTCTACAAAGGGGTAGGGCAATAAATTTAATTTTCTTAATTAAAGCCTCTGCCAAACCATTCTGGGTATGGACATGCGGTACCGAGTGCTCAACTGTAATCGCCATGCAATAATTATCAAATGCCTTTGAAATAAATTTCCGGCATTGTCCATCTAGATGGACTTGATGTGATGATTAGGGAACACATTTCTGATGTGAATGATCTGCGAGATCAATTTTGCAAAGGTGTGGTTTCTTATGGACCACAAACCCACATATGACCACTTCGAGGAAGCGTCAATGAGCACTATGAAATACTTAAATGGCCCTAAGATGGGCTGAGTGGGACCGCAAATGTCTCCCTGGATGCGTTCCAGAAATGCAGGGATTTCATCCTTCACTTTCGAGTGGAGGGTCTAGTCTTGAATTTCCGGTGGCACATGCAGGCACACAAAATCTTGAGGATTCGGGAAATTCTTCACATTAATATTATGCCCTTGGGAATCGTTGATTATATTTCTCATCATTCTAAGACCTATGTGGCCTAATCTGTCATGCCAGAGACAGAAGAGGTCAGAGCTTCGAAATACTGTCTTCAGGACAGTGAAGGCTTCAAGTGCCTTAATGTTGGTATAATATAGCCCCGTTTCTAGTGAAAGAAGTTTTTCTAATACCCTTTTTCCATTCACTTCGCGCTTTGTAATGAGTAGGTATTCCTTACCGTACTCTTCATCAGTCTCTACGTGGAAACCATTGGCGCGAATATCTTTAAAACTTAGGAGAGTTCTAGTCGATTTTGGGTACAATAAGGCTTCTTTAATGACCAAAATTGTGCCCATGGGGAGTATAATTGTGGCTCTTCCTGAACCAATTATACAAGCATCGCTTCCGGCGATTTGACGTAAGGCTGCTAGTGCTCTTACGAATCGACTGAAAACTTAGTCTCTCTTAAGATGGTATTCGTTGTGCCGCTGCTGGCTAAGCACACTTCCTTCATAGGGCGCTACACATGTTCTAATATAGGGTATTTTATTCATATGCATGAGAAGGCAATCAACGCATAAATAAAATACTTCAATATCAGAACATATCATGCCATCATAAACTGAATAAATGAATGAATTATTCCAAAATCATCCAACCATTACGAGATAACAAATCCTAAAGTACCATCCATGCAAGATCTAACTTGTCCATTTTAACATAAAATAAATGACAATTAACGTCTCATGCATTCATGCATTAGGCGAGTCGATTAAGAAATCATCGACTTCTTGACTATCTTTTCGAGTGATATTCTCTTCGAGAGAAATCATGGCGATGGCTGCCTCTAGGTCGTAAGGGGTGTTGTTCGGGATGGTCTCAACCTCCATCAACTCAGGCAACTGTTCAGAATGCTCCCCCTCAACCAATGCAAAGTGAGCTTCAGTCGCCTTTGCCATTCCTCTCCGGGCTTGGTGGGCATCAATTACATGTTGCGGCTCTTTGCGGACCCGCGACCAATGCCCCCACTTGCCACACTTGTAGCAACCACATACATTGGCCATAGGTCTTGCCACTTTTCATAGCCTTTTGTCATTTGGAGCATCCGATTTGCCTTTACGGGCAACGGTCTTACCCTTCTTTCCCTCCTTTTCATCAAGGGCTTTCGCACCTTGTAGCTCCAGCGTTGGCCTCACGGCCACGGAGCTCCCAGTGGTCGAGTGGCGTAATTCTTGCGGAGAAGTTCGTCACGAGCTTCGCAACTGCATCATATCGATCAATTCGGCGTACTCCTTGTAGCCATCTTGACGATAGTTGCGGGCGGATTGAACAAACATTGGGGTGAAAAGTGGGCGTGGTCTTTCGATCTTACGCTCATCCGTGATCCGCTTGCCACGAGTTGAAGATTGGTACAAATCTGTGCAAGATGAATTGTACTCCCGACCGTCTTAAAGTCGGCAAACCTCGATCGACCCATTCTTGCTCGCTTGAGGAAGGATGGTGTACTTTAGCCTCTCAAACCGCTTCTTGAGTGCGGTCCAGAGTGCTAGCGCGCTTTTCTCCGCCATATACTCATTCTTGAGAGTAATGCAGAGGTGGTGCCGAAGAAAATGAAGTGCCTGATCATTCTCCTCAGGCGTAGGTTGGGCGTCATTCAGTCCGCCAATCCCAATAGCTGCGCGGAGCCGTTTGGCTCCAAGTACTATCTCGACATCGGATGCCCACGTCAGATAGTTACGGCCATGCTGGGCCAGCTCCTCGAACTCCCGGTTCGTGATTCCAGTCATCTATATGCAGATAGATGGAATAAATAAGTTTACTTCAGGTAAACATGCATGGAATAATTTACTACAGGTAAATAAATGGTACAAAAGGTTCTCGTAATGTTTCAAAATTTTCTATAAATTTTACTGTTAATTTCAGTGATTAAAAGCAATTTAAACAATTACAATTAACCAAAACAAGAATAAATCTGAGAAAATAATAATGGCGAAATAAATAATCTTCAAATGCTAAAAATAATTCAAAATTCGGATTCCCGAGGCCCTTTTATGCTAGAATATGATTTTTCAGCAAATTCTGCAATTTCAGAGGGTTTCTACGCAAATTTTCAGTTCAGAGAAAAATTCGCGTAATTTCCCGATTTACCGAGGGGTTTTTCTGCAAAAAGGACCCTCTCGTAAATTTGAGGATCTATCGGTAATTTTCGGAACTACCGAGACCTTTCTGCAAGATTCGGGACCTATATTAAAGGTTTTTAGGGACCAAACGGGAATTTACAAAAAACAGAAGGGGTTTTTCGTAAATTTCCAGCCTCATCACATGGCCCGTTGGCCTGACGGCCCATATCGCCCGATGGTCCACCCGGCCACTTCATACCCCGGTCGGTAGGGTTCCCCTGCCGGCCTCTTCGTGGCGGCGGCAATACATGGGAGCGGGCGGTGGCGAGCCAGGCGGCCGCATATGGGCGACGGCGAGGGCTTTGGGCGGGCGAGCAACAGCGGCCGGCGGCACGATGCGGCGGTGGCGAGCCGACCGGCGGTGATGGGGTCGGCCGGTGGAACCAATGAGCGGCCGGTGACTTCTTCGGCGGCAAAAGGGTGGCCGGCCATGCGGGCGGCAAGCGACGGCCGGACGAAAGAAGCCAAGAAGAGCGCGGCAAAGAATCAGCGGAGAGGCGGCGCCATGCGGGTGCGGCGGTGCCTCGTGCGGGCGGCGGGCGGCGGCAAGCCGTGGGCGGCAGCGCGGCGCGCGCGGCGAGGCGACACAGGCTCGGTGGAGTGCAGGCGGCGGCTGCGGCGCCTTCCCGGGTGGTGCGCCGGCGGCCGGGCGAGCCGGCGGTGGTGGCGGCAGCCACAGTTTCGGCGGCGGCGTGCGTCTTCGGGCGGCAGCGGCTGGCCGTCGCGGGGCGCCGGGCGCGGAGGCGGCCGCGCACCTCGTGCGGAGGCGGCTTCGGCGAGCCAAGCGGCGGCGCCTCATGCGGAGGCGACAGGCCGATGCGATGGCGCGCCATGCGGGCGGCGGAGGCGGCGCAGTCGCGGCGGCGGCGCTCATGCGGGCGGCGGCGACGGCAGTGGCATGCCGGCCGTGATCGGCGTTGAACCGGCGGCGGCTCGGGGTTTTTTTTTCTTTTACGTGATGCAATCTTGTGCGAGAGAGAGAAAGCAAGAAAACCGTGTCAAAATTTTCCGTCAACGATCATGCAGAGGCGTCTAAAACGTTCAATCTGCGATGCAATCGACATCCACCCGTTCGTAATCTACCGATCGACATTGTGCTGGCGATTTCGGATCTACTCGCGGTAGATTTGGGCGGTTGCATCGTTCTAATCTACGATTCAATCGACATCTACCATGTTTCATAATCTACCGATCGGCATTGTCTTGGCGACTTGTGTCCGCTTCGGGTAGATTAGGCGATTTGCACCGTGAAAATCAATCTAGAACGCGAAGAAAATACTGATTCAAAGCGATCTAGAAAATCAATCTAGAACGCGAAAGAAAATACGATTCAAAGCGATCTAGAAAATCAATCGCTTCGATGATTACCTCGTTCACCGGGCGTAGTCGTCGCGATAACGTGTTGAGAAACCGACGGCGGCGACCATCCGATCGGGATCTCGCTTAGAACAAAACGAATCAATCACGTAATCACGAATAGTAGATGAACACGAGAGAGGTAGAGAGAACTCCTGGTCTTTCTTTATTGCTTTTCACCGTGTGTGTACAATGGGGGGGTTGGCTCTCTATTTATACTAGGTGGTGGGGTGCCCAATATATCAGAACTCTCGGCCTATCAGGACTCTGAGTCTGCCAGAACTCTATCTGTAGGACGGTTTCCTAACAAAATTGACTACCGCATGCGGGCCCTTAATTCTTCGAACAGCTAGTACTGCTCCTTCTAGCCCAAAAAAGAAAAGGTACTCCTCCAAAGTCCTACCCCTACTACATGCGAGTAAGTAAAGCTGCGAAGGCAGGCCGATAAGATATTTGATCCGGAAATCGGCGACAAGCCCACCACTCCAACCGGCGATCTCTCTCGCCTCGCCGGGATCCTCCGTTCCGCCTCCAACGGCCGCTCGTCGGCGGCGAGCCCTCTGTAGTCTGGCTGTACTGCATGGACAAGATGCGGGGGGCTCTGGAGCGGGCCAAGATGCTGGTCGGCATGGAGGTCGACGAGGAGTCGGCGCTGCCGCCGCCCGAGGAGCAGTCCTTCTTCGACGACATCAATCGCCACTGCACCCTCACCACCACCCAGGCAAGCCGCCGCTGCCTCTATCCTCTCGTGGCCCCTCCCCTTCCTCCTCCTCTACGTACTACCTCTCGGATCCGACGCGAGTAGCCGTGTCTCGACCCAGATCTGCCCGCAAACCTCGTGGCCCTCGCGGTTTCTTCGCCAAGAAAACAACTAGAGCCGAGTTCTTGCCCTCTCGGGGGCTAACTAGCGAGGAACTAGGGTATAAATCGCGGTAGAATCGTTCAAGCAATGCGGTTACGCTAGATCACGTTTAATTGTTCTTGGTGTGCATATGATGGTTGTACTGTCGAACTGAAATTTATGCTTTCTTGGCCTTTTGGTGCAGCGGCTGTACGGTTTTGCGATATGCTTGACTGCCGGTTTGACATGCACTTTCTTGGTGAGTTTACCTATCTGATGTGTAGTGTTTTTTAGTAGAAATTCCAATACGGGGTGCTTTTAGTAGAATTTTTTGGACGAAGCACAATCATCCACATTTTACCTAACAGTTCTGATGCTTCATACTTGCAGTATGTTAATCACCTCCAGTCTGATTCATATTATTCATTCAAATTATCAAGTTGCTTTCTTTGGTCTCAACTCGATATGACATTGTCTATGATTAGTTCTTACTGCAGCTGACATGTTTCACCAAATTGTCGAGAACAATCTTATAAATGATAATAGGTTAGGGTGAATAATTAAACTTGTAATAATATTGTTCCCTAAGCTCCTCTCTCTCCTCATTCCAAACCTTTCCATATGATGATATTTTTCCTTACAGAAACTGTGAATAAAATAACTCAATTATTGAAGCAGTGTAACATCCTTGCAACATACAACAACTACCAGTCCTCGTTCTTGCATCACATGATATATCCATCATGACAATCTAGCAGAGGCAGAACAAGAAGAAAGCACAATGTAATATTTGTTCTGTCCGTGATTGCACTTGACATGATTTACGTTTACCTAGTTTGTTGCAATTGCTCTCTCTCTCTCTCTCTCTAGCCGTTATGGGTGATTTAATATTTTCATTGCTGTCATTGCAGTCAATGTTTGTGTTCTTCAATCCAGTGAAATTCGGGGTAACATTCACCCTTGGCAATTTGATGGCACTTGGAAGGTCTGTATCACCATATGTCAAGTTTTGTTTGATATATTTATGCACACCTTTTTTGTGAGAATCTCTTTGCTTTTTTTTAGATATTGATCCAGTAAAAATTAGTTATAATTCACAAACTATGTTATCTTAAGATGTTATATCCCTATGTGAGATCACGAGCAACTTAGTTTTATATCAAAAAATCCTTAAGCATATCTTAATTCTCCTCTTGTGAAGTTATATTTGTTATATGCTGTTGGATACCAGTAAAATCAGCATGATGTTTACTTCAAGAAATAATGTTGTACTGTTCAATTGTACATCTGAATGCAATCTTAGAACCATCATTTTCTCTTCTTGTCTCCATCAAGAATGCACCTTTTCTATTTTTGGATGGGTTTGCCACTTCTTGAATTATCTGGTTATATTTGGCATAGTAGAACAATTACCTTTACAAGATACTATATTTATATGCTCTATGTAATGTTCAAGCAGCTTTTCTTGACTAGGTATTATCTTTATAAGCCTCTTGAAGTTTTTCCTCATGTCAACTAATGCTGGGATCATTTGTTTGTCAGTACAGCATTTCTTATTGGTCCCAAAAAGCAATTTGATATGATGCTTGATTCCGTGCGAATATATGCCACTGCTATATACATTGCAAGCATCATTATTGCTCTATTCTGCGCTGTCTATGTAAGTAAAATGAATTTTGAATTCTAGTAGGTATAGGATATGAATTTTGTGTCATGCTTCTATGTAAATACAAATCAACTAAATTTCTCTTCTTTTTCTGAACAGGTTCACAGCAAGCTGCTGACTCTACTTGCCATCATTTTGGAATTTGGTGCCCTCATTTGGTAAGTTGAATCTCTTTCAATGATTTGATTTTATACATGTTTATCTTGATCCTTGAATAATGTCTATCCAACCACACATAACCTCTCCAAGTCCTGAGTCTTCCTGTGTGTAATTAACATTTATTAGTTTTTGGCTCCTTGTATTGTTATGTTGTCTTATGTATGAACCAACTTTCCCAGCCAGACAGCAACCCAAAGATGTATCATACTGTATGTCTATACATGTCATTAGTAAATGATATCGTATCTTGCTAAAGGCCAAAGGAATGCGTCCTCATCATATCACATAGGGCTGAAACATTTTTTTGACCTGTAGAGGGGTTGTGCAACCATGAGGATAGAATAGTAATTCTGAAGTTACAATTGTTGGTGCCTGCAGGTACAGTCTAAGCTATATACCTTTTGCGCGGTCAATTGTTTCGAAAGTGATGACGTCTTGCTTTGACACCGAATTCTAGAGCAACCATCCTGATCTACTTGTCATCGCTGAATGCGTAAATATTTATAATCTGCCATATACCTTTTGACAAATGAAGGGTGAATCACTTCACCTCCCCCAACTAGCTCGTGTGGTCATTGGGATGTCAAGACATTGTGTTATGCGTCTTGTGCTCAGAAATCATGTTAATCTTTTCCCACAGTTCTCCCCGTCTTTCACACATTTGTACATGGCATCCCCTTTCCTTTTTGCCTTGCGCGTTCCACATCTGAGAAATGTTCGACACTTTGGCGTGGATTGATAGAAACAGGACTATGGTATCTCTATATGGTGATGAAAATTATCATGACTGCAGTGTTGTATTGCTGGTGTGGGCAGTTTGCTTGCCAAGTGTTGCTGATATCTGAATCGGCGCTCTTCACTCGGGGGAACATGGGAAATCAAAATTGCAAAAATAGAAAAAAAAAAAAGAGGAATAGAGTTTGTCCCCAAGAATATTTAAGGAGCTAAATACACAGAGCCGTTTGTATGTTACACAGAAACATCCTATGTTATAACCTCATGATAGTTTTTCACCAAAATTCCTATGGAATAATCCATTCTATAGGAATTTCAAACACTTGATGCGATGTTTTTATGGGATTTCAATCCTAAAATCTCTCCATGTTTCCACTGTTCCAAATGGGTCCTGATCAAACACAATACATCAACAATTTGGCAACAGCTTGCTAAGTGATTCTGCCTTTCCTTGCGCCCCTTTCACCTCATGCATTTCATTGCTTGAAGCTTGTAAGTTGTAACATCCGGCAGCCTTCACAAATCCTGCTGCAAATTATGCAAATCTTGACCATTACATTTTTATGACAACAAAAATAGTCTCTGTACGACACCCATACATACAACCCCACAGAACCTACTCTAGTAATAGTACACTCTTCCCAAATCCTGCTGCAAATTATTCAAAGGGGCAGTGTGTGCTCGGGCTTGAATTAGCAGTGGGCGCTGCACATTTGTTTTGTACTTTACAAGGCTATACTTACATTAATATAGCTGGGATTAGATTTTACAGATTACACTAGAGCTGTCAGAACCAAGAAATCATATGCCCATGGCTCTTGACGAAAGCTCAGCTTCTCCATCCACTTCGCTTCCTGCTCCGTCCCCCATTGCCTGCAACATTTTTCCAAGAAAGATTATTGACAGCTAATGATATAGCTCTAGGTATACATTCAGCGACAGCAGGCAGCAAACAAGACAGTCAAGTTCACAGAGGTTAGCAATCCGTACATTCATCGGGGAGAGAGAACGATCCAAAGCACCACTGCATCGATTAGGACTGTTCTTTTTTTTCTGCGGTTTATGATTTTTGGTTGAAATATTTGAATTTTGACTGTTTACGATACAGATTACGGAGAGACCGATACTCACTTACGATTTTGACTGGTACAGATGTTGGGTTTTTAACGTATACTACGTTTAACTTGTAGACCCCATCTTGAGAAAATACTCCGTTTGAAAGTTAGGTACTATAGCAAAAAAATAAAAGCCGATCAGTTTGTGACTTACCAAACAGGCCCTAAATCTGCATTTCAGCTCCATCAAGTTTGTGAGTAAGGTTGACAAAAAAAACAGGGGGACAAAATAGTCACAAAACAAACCTTATACATGGGATCCATGATAATATTCTCAAGGATAGTCCTTAAACCCCGTGCACCCGTGTTTTTGTACATTGCCTTTTTGGCAATTATTCTAAGGGCAGCATCTGTAAAATGAAGCTTAACCTGAAAACCAGCATTGAACCAAGATGATACACGAGGGAGAGATTACTTTGCAAGTTTCCATCGTAAATATACTCACATCATTCATACTGAACAATTTCTTGAATTGTTTACCCAGAGCATTCTTTGGTTCCGTGAGAACCTAGTAGGATATAATTGTATCAGTGATCCATGAGAAGTTTTCTGATAATCATATAAAAATATGACTATATGAGTGCATGCTTTTCCAGATAAGGCAGTATTACCATAACTACATCACAAGATGATGCCAGGAAAAGGGAAAAAAAAAAGAATTCCTGCAGCAGATAATCGGGCTACCTGAACAAGTTGGTCCTCATTTAGAGCTGCCAAGCTGACAAAGATGTGGCAATGGGGAGCTCTCCGCGGCGATGGAGAGATCAATTTGAGGGGTGGCAAGGAGATGACTGGGAACATGTGGTGACGCAATCAATTCAGCGAGAAACTCACTAGTGAAGGAGATCGATCGCCGGGATGAATCTGGCCTAGAAGGCTCGACGGCGAAATTCGGACAAAGCACTGCACCAAAAGTGAAATTGGCTCAAGGGTATTGATCACCATGCTTAGGAACACGATGTGACTCAATTAGAAGTGATGAGAACATGACCTCTATGGATACAAACATATTTGCTATGCTTGCTATTCCAATTACAAGAGCCCGTACACTTCACTTAACTTATTAGGTGAGCTCGTTTTTAGGGGTGCCTTTATATTATATGAACTATATGATGCTACATAATGATGATATATATTTTTGTAGCCCATATCACTTTTGGACCAATTTAAGCAAGATTTCAAGTTGGACACGTTTTGAAATCCAATTCGGCCTCCAGATCAATTCGGATTTAACTTGACAGGTCCAACTTCAAATGTGCATAACTTTCACATACGGAGTCCGTTTGAGGTCTATGAGTACTCGATAGAAAGCTTATCTCATTCTCTTTCCAATGGATCTAGCCTCGCCACCAAATTCCTCCTGTGCGCACTACAATAACTAAAAAAGATATTGCATCACCTGTTTGGGCCAAATTGGGCCTTATAATGCTTGGGCCCAAGGGGAAGACGTCCCCCCTCTTGGCTCATACTATTCACGGTTGTACTGTTCATATGAACAGTATCATAAATAGTATCATCATCTTATTTCTTAGTTTTGTGCGGCTTCCCCTGCACTATTTAAGGAGACCACACCCCTCTAGTTTTTTTAGATTTCGTTTATATTTAGTTTGCCTTCATTGTAATTTGTATCTTCTGTGTGTGTAAACTAGACCACTCCATCAAGATCCTTATTCGGAATCCCCTCTTATCAATAATTAATAAATATTTGTAATTTCGAATTGCTTGTTATCTTGTTCTTGCGTATTCTTCGGTTGCATGCAGGAATAGACCTTCGTGGTCAGGCTAACCGCGTTCTTGGCACTATTGATAACGACTCGGAGTGTGTTTTGGTGATTGTTTGGTATTTTAATCGTAACCGGTTAGAAGGTTACATCGTCAAAGTCGTTCTCCTCCAAATCGAAGTTATCATCCTATCGGATGATCGGGACCCCATTGCCTCATCAGGTGGTATCAGAGCTTCAGTTGACTGGTAGAAATTTTTTGTATCTCTAGTTAGTAGATTGGTTTTTATTTCCTATAGTCCAGAAAAATTGCCCTACAAAAAGAGTTAATTTCCGCTGTCCAAATCACGTTGTGCTTTTCAATCCGTTAGTTTTGGTTTGCTAAATTGAATTTATGTACGTTTTAGCTTTATCTAGTTGTTGGTCATATCCTTGATTCCATAAAAATCCAAACAAGAAAAATATTCCTCACACCAAACCCTAAATCCAATTCGGTTGATTTTACCTTTCTCTGTAGCCGCCACCCAAAAAGCCATAACTTTTGATTCCAATCTCCTTTTTATGTTAAACCACCGCCATTAGATAGATAACTTCCTTATACATATGTATGTAAAATTTCACTTCATTACAATAAGGCAGTTAAAATATATCTATGGTGAAAGTTGACCCAAATTTCTGAATTGAATCTGCAATAGTCGGCACTTATAATTTTTGTGCAAAATTTTCAGTCGGTTTGCAAAACTTGGCCCCAAAACATAAGTTGCAGAAAAAGCCATTAGGAAACAACAAAAAAGAATCATTGAAAAAAAGACAATTGACAAGAAGTTACGACCAAAATACTGACATACTATCCAGAGGACAGAAATATTCAATTTCCATATTTGGGTAAATCCTTTTGTTCTTCAATTCCAGGTTGCCTTCTATTGAATTATCTTATGTCTACCACTGCTATACATCACTATACACTTGTTTTAGACTTATTCCATTCTTGGTTGATCAGCAACATAGGCTAAGAGCTAGATATGAACTATAATTCAATTATGTGTAGTTTCTGAAATTAACTAATTGTTCTCCATTGCTACATATCTAACCTTCCAAGCTACACATTCTACTAACCGAGCAGATCACATCGATCAGCCCTTGCAATTGCTTTACTCATCACTTGAGTCAAGCTTATCACGAACCAGCCACCGGTTGCACCACCTATTTGTATTGGTAAGAACATGGCAGAGGTTGATAAGAGTTTGAGTGTGAGCGACTTTGAGCCTCCAGATCCTAGTAGTTGATGAGAACATATACTTGTAATTTATTTTCTTGTTTTCTACTAATTATGGTAGGTTCACGGGATGATTTCCAGCTAGATCCACATCTTTTTCAGCTTGTTAAAAGCCGAGGACTGCTTTGTTTTCAAGAAGGGAGGGTGATGAGGATATGGCCCCAATAGATACAACCATATTTGCTATGCTTGCTATTCCCATTACAAGAGCCCGTACACTTTACTTAAATTATCACGTGAGCTTGTTTATAGGGGTGCATTTATATTATATGAACTATATGATACTAACTAATGATGAAAATATATATTTTTGTAGCACCACATCATTTTTGGACTAATTTAAGCAATAGTTCAAGTTGGACACATTTTGGAATCCAATCCGGCCTCTAGATCAATTCGGAATCAACCTGACAGGTTCAACTTCAAATGTGTATAACTTTCACATACTGAGTCCGTTTGAGGTCGATGAGTACTCGATGAAAAGCTTATCTTATTCTCTTTCCAATGGATCTAGCCTCACCTCTAAATTCCTCATGTGCACACTGCAATAACTAAAAAAAGTATTGCATCATATGTTTGGGCCAAATTAGGCCTTGTAATGCTTACGCCCAAGGGGAAAGCGCCCCCTCTTGGCCTGTACTATTCATGGCCGTACTGTTCATATGAACAGTCCTATGAATAGTACCACCCCCTTATTTCTTAGTTTTGTGCGGCTTCCCCTCTCCTATTTAAGGAGACTGCACCCCTTTAGTTTCCTTGGATTTCGTTTATGTTTAGTTTGCATTCGTTGCAACTTATATCTTTTGTGTGTGTCAACTAGACCATCCGGTCAAGATCCTTATTTGGAATTCCATCTTATCAATAATTCGTAAATATTTACAATTTTAGATTGCTTGTTATCTTGTTCTTGCGTGTTCTTCGGTTGCATGTAGGAATAGACTTTCGTGGTCAAGTCAACCGCGTTCTTGTTACGGTTGATAGTGACTCGGAGTGTGGTTTAGCTATTGTTTGGTGTTCTGGTCGTGACCGGTTAGAAGGCTGTATCGTCAAAGTCATTCTCCTCCAAATCGAAGTTATCATATTATCAGGAGATCAGGACCCCATTGCCTCATCAAGAAGTTTGAAAAACTCACCGGAATGATGATGCACAAATCAGATGTGATGGCCGACGTTCGAAAAATGAGAAATTTGATGTCGTCGGAGCTCGAAAGGTTCTGAGATTTTGAGGGAATGAAAAGGGGTAGAAGTGGTGTTGGTGTGCCAATTTATAGCCTCTCATGATTCGAATCGCCGGGAACGTGGGTGTTTATGGCTGATGGTTTGAGTTTTAGAAAACTGACGAATAAAATGGCAATTCAAATATTGATGGGATGAAGTAACAGAAGCATTGACTCCGGCGATGAAAGCGTGGTGTTTTATGGGCTCGTTGTGCTTAAGACAGATTTAAAATTCGATGTTTGAGTGGGAAGAAATGAGTGAGAGAATGAAGGGCTGTTTCTGTTGGTTTTCAAAGCTTGAGTACAAGAAACTAAAAAGCTGAAGATTAAAAGCTAAGAAACTGAAAATGAATTGATGCTTGACAGTGAATGAAGGTGTTTTGCTTGGCAGTGAATGAAGGTGTTTCATGCTGCTTTAAGTTGTTTAGTGGGAAGGAAATTAATTTTGGCTTGAATGGCAATGCTTTGTGGTTGTGCTCGGTTGAATGAGAAGCAAAAGAGGAGAGAGACAAGTAGCAGGAAGGAAGATGCAACGAACAGGAAGAAAGAGAAGAACGGAAAGAAAAGGAAAGAAAAAGGGAAGGAGAAGGAGAAGAAAAAAGAAGAGAGATGGGCCAAGAAAAATGGGTTAGATCTAGAAAAATGTATTCGATATTTTTCTGGAGATTTTGAATTTTTTTAGATTTGAATTTTTTTGGAATTTGAAAGAATGGAATTGGAATTTTGAGATTTTCTTCCAGCTCTGCATAGATAATCTAAATAAAATTCAAACACTTTTAAATAATTAATTTAAAATTAATTGTTTTTTTAAAAAACGAATTTTTGGGACGTTAAAGAAAACGAAAATCCTCGAGGCTGGAGGGGCCAGCTCCCTCCACTCAGGACCTCACACACCTCTTATCACAGCTCGCGCCACCGCCGCTGTCTCCATGCCGCTCCCTGCGCCGCCGCCGCTGTCCTCCCTCCACTCCCTCTCCTCCAACCACCTCCGCCTCCCCTTCCTCTCCTTTCCCCCCTCCGCCGCCCGCCGCCCCCTCCGCCGCGGCGACCTCGCGATCCGCATGGGAGGCGGGCCGCGCACGTACCCGGGCGGCGTCTCCAAGTGGCAGTGGAAGGGCATGCAGGCCAGGAAGGCCAAGCAGCTCCTCAAGGCCCGCCTCGCCCGCGAACGCCAGCTCTACGAGATGCGCAAGCGCGCCGAGCTCCGCGACGCCGTCGCGCACCTGGAGCGACCCTGGGACCCCGACACCGCCGGCTCCGCCGCCAAGGACGCGCCCAACCTCCTATCCGTCGCGGCTGACGACCAGCTCAAGGCGCTCGCCGACCGCTTCTACCGCCCCGGCAGCGTCGACCTCTGGAACGACCGCGACGGGCCCCAGGTCTTTGCGTCCCCGGACACCGGCAGGGCCTCCGCCAGGTTCTTCCCCAAGAACACCATCCAAAGCGTCCAGCCCTACGCGCTCCTCGTTGCCGGGGGCAAGCGCGCGCAAGATGTTAGTGGTAATGGTAAGCGCGCGCAGGGTGTTCGTGAGAATGCCGCTGCGGAGGATGTGTATGGTGACCGCGAGCCTACAGTCGAATTCATGGAAAGGGATGGAATGTCGGAGCCGGTGAATGCTTTGGATGGTGGAGACGACACCAATCCTAGCGACTGGAGTTGGAATGATGATGATGTTATTTCCGGCTTGGAGGACATGGGAGATGTCGGTCTTGGGCGCGAGCGACAAGCAACAGTTAGACGAGATGGAAGGAAGGGCGGTGTCGCAAGATGGGAAGCCCCGAACGCTGTGGCTGTCGGTAGCGACGATGACAGGGATCGGAGAGGTCTTGGTTTCTTTTCAGATTCAGAAGGCGCAAGAGAAGGTCATCTTGAGCAAAGATGGTCAGAAACAAGTATTGGGAGTAGAAGGAAGCGTCCCACCGGAAGATGGAAGGCCTTGAGCACTGAGGGCAGGAACGCCATTGGGAAGGACCGAATGGGTGGCGGTTCTTTCTCAGACTCGGAGGTGATCGGTGGCGGTTTTGAGCCAAAATGGCGAGCGAGGAATAGAGTGGACAAAATGAGTGGTGCAGGGAGGTGGAAGGTCTCGTATGATGGCAATGGCAATGTGATTAGGAAGGAGTGGATCGAGGATGAGTCTGATCCAAACTCAGATAGTGGAAGGGATGTCAAGCTGGAACCAAAATGGAAAGCCCCAAATAGGTTCAATGGAAGTGAGAGCCGAAGGGGTCGACCGGAGGTGAAATATGACAATGCTAATGCTAACAATGGGGATAGGCCGCGGAGGTGCACGAGGGGCAACAATGGTGGCGGAAGAGATCGGTTTGGCAATGGCGTCGCCACGGAATTGGAGGAGCCAACATGGAAGCCAAGAAGAAAGAACAGATCTAGGAAGAGCAACGACCGCGGAGCGCACAGCGATGACATGAGTGGGAGATTCGGGAGAGGTGGCAATGGATCGGCGAGATGGTTAGAGGCCAATCCTATGAACACCTACAGAGAACATGGCAGCGAGGATGGCAGGCATAGGATGAGCAGGAATGGAGGTCGGCGGTTCAGCGGAGACGGATACTCACTACGGCCAACATCAGTATTGCACAGCTCAGGTAGGGAGGGAGAATCAGATGAGATGTAGTTAACAGTGATAAACTAATGCGATCCGTGTGTGCTGACTTCTGTATGAGTAACCCCTGTTTAAGGTGGTGATCGGTTCTTTGAAAGTCAAGGCTTATGGTGAAAACACTTGTGGTGGTGAAAAAAACACCAGAATGACAGAGGCTTATTTGACATAATTAAATCTAAAAAAATTAAAAAATATAAAAAATATGTTAGCCCATCACAAACAACGCAAACGAATACGAGAAAAAAAGAACCGACAAAAAGCGCAAAAAAGTCAAAATTCAGAAAAGACGAAATTATGAATAGTGCCAAAATAAGCTTAAGCCAAAATAAGCCATAGTGAGCACGCCCTAAACTGGTTGTAGCCTGTTTTTTTTTTTGGCTATGGCTTTTGGCTGAAAATTTTAAATTTTGGTTATTTGCGATAGAGATTGCGGAGAAATAGTCGCTTGCAATTTTGGTTGATACAGATGTTAGACTTTTAATATGTACTACAATTAACTTGTAGATCATATCTTAAGAAAATACTCTATTTAAAAGTTAGGTGTTGCAGTAAAAACCAAAAAGACACTTTTAGAAGCGGATCAGAACAGGTGCTTTTCTTCAGCTTGCGCGAGACAAAGCAATCCATCGCCGAAAAGGCACGCACTTGGCTGCGAAACCGGCCGCAAGTTGTAATATTGCTCTTCACCAACGGCTTTGCATAATCTTGAAAGAAAAAGCGTCAGAGATGCCCTGTTACAATTAAACCGACGGCTGATGATAGTAGACAGTCACCACCAATAATTGAAGTCAAGACCTGCACTACCTGACCAGCACAGCCCATACAAGATTCCTATAGAAACAATAAAATTCGCACATGGCAGATCTATAGGAGTTACGATGAACACTTTCCAAATCAAAACAGGCACATAGAAGATTAACAGGATCTCACTTTTATAAGAAGAGTGCCATTTCCAAATGCCGAGTATAAGCACAGGATATCAATACAAAAGTACACGGTTTCAAGAACACTAGTTGGACCACTAGCATGTGTTCCTGGTTGCAAATTACAAGATGGCCATGGCAGACCTTATGAGGCTCAAACTGGAAAGATCAACAACATTGGTGCTTGGTAAAGTTTGCTCCAGCTACTTTACCTGCAACATGCAATATCACCAATTAATTACAGAAATATTAAGCAGTGAGATTCATATTGGATAACAGATGGTGCAAAGCTAAGTATCCTTTGCTTAGGCTCCTGCCCAAATGGCCACGAGAAGATTGGAGGGAAACATAATCATGCACACATATATTGAGAGACAAAGCATAACCGTAACAAGGTCAAGAACCCAATATTAAGGTAACCATAACACTTAAATGTCTACCTTTACCTTTGCAACTTTCTTAACTGATTTTACTTATAAGCTCTACAGTTTCTTTGGTTTCCATTCACAGGGAAATATCCATGAATTTTTAATCAGCCTCAGCATAAATATAAGCAACTGGTTCACCTCAAATCAACATAATAAATCCATACAAAAAGATAAAATGCACCAGCCAGAATTTAACCAACATAAATGACTGGGAAAGTCAGTGCATCAGTGGCATGTTATAGCTAACCATTCAAATTTCAAACAACGTGAGACATTTCTTCCATGTCTCGTGAGTCATAACACATGATATGTTTGTACATCAAATCTCCAAATTATCTGCCAAGTTTTCATTTCACCACAACATGCTGAAAACGACAACCTGAATATCTAACTCAAGTACGAAGTAGCTAACACAAGAGTACAATATAAGTTGAAGTAGACTAACAAGTTCTTATGTTAACATGAGAAAAAAGCTTGAGATGCTAATAGTAATCTCAGGGGAAAAAATGAAGAAAATAGCTAGCATGTCAACTATATGAAATGGGTATAGTTTACAGCTTAAGTTTAGCAAGTGAATTCAACTGGCACTAAAAAAAATTATGTTTGCTTGAACATAGACAGTGACATGTCATACATAATTACACAAACAAGTATTAGTCTGGACAGGGTTATAATAAATTAGAGCTATCATGATAAATGAGTTTGAGTTGACCTTTATTCCTCTAATATATGTGATGAGTTATCCTAAACACTGAATACTTATCTGAACAAAACATGTAAATTTGTCGAGTATCACAATAGTTATGCTTAATTTACATCCTACCAATTTAACAGTGATAAAAAAAGGAGGCCTAGGCACCGCTTAGGTGTTGGGCGCAGCCTCGCCGCTGCGATTACATGGTAATCGGCCGGCTAGGCGGGGAGGCTGCCTAGGCGGTCAAAGCTGGTTCTAGGTGGCCTCGGTGTCCTGGGCGCGGCAGAATAAGCCGGGGGAGTCGGCAGCCTAGGCGGCGCAGAGGCGACCTGGACAGAGGCAAAAGGAGGGGTATAAAAGGTGGTCGGGTTAGGGTAGGATTTGAAGTGAGAACCTGGTAGGGTTTGTGATAGTGAAGTCTGCTGCAGTCGCCTCCAGCTCGCTGCTGGCCGAATCCTCCTCCCCCGCCATCAATTTGGCCTCCACGTCGCTGGATCCACACCTAGCCATGGCACTCCGCCGCCTCAACCTCCCCCTCGTCAAATCCGCCGTCCCCGCCAGCTCATCGCTGGTCCGATTCAGCCTCCACATCACCAGATCCTCCTCCCCCACCGCCAAACCATGGGCCACCCCCGCCGCAGTACATCTCTTCTTCCTCTCAATTTTCTGCTCTCTTCTTCCTCTTTATTTTCCTCTCTTCATTGCCCATGCTTGTGGCCTCCTGCTCTCTTCTTCCTCTTTATTTTCCTCTCTTCATCGCCCATACTTGTGGCCTCCTTTGCTGCTGCTAGTAACATATGAAGTAGACAAGTAGTTGTGCTACACTGCTACTTGCTGCTGTATGGAGATATACTCACAAATTGATATAGGGTGGGTTTGGCCTGGCTTTGGCTTTGGCTTATTATTTGAAACAAACTATAATGGATGGGTTCATTGAATACATTGAAATCTTTTATCATGGTGATAATGAAGCAATAGATCAAGTGCTCAGTGTGGACTTTGACATTTTTATGGAAAAAAGAGACCTTTGGGAAAACTCCCGCACGATTTGGACGTCAAAATTTTGATCTGAGTTATCATGTTCTCAAATTCACGATTTTAACTCAAAGGCATGTATATTGCCATTTTTTCCATTTACCAATAATCCTTCTTCCTATTATGAGCTTGTTCTTTAACGGCTTCTAAAAGCGGCTTTTGGCTTTTGCTACAGTACCTAACTTTCAAACGGAGTATTTTCTCAAGACGGAATCTACAAGTTAATTATAGTACACATTAAAAGCCTAGCATATGTATCAACCAAAATTGCAAGCGAATATCTCTCTCTCTCAATAATCTCTATCACAAACAACTAAAATTTAAAAATTTTAGCCAAAAGCCATAAACCGCAGTCATATCAAACATGCCATATGTAGTTAATTAGTGGTCTAAATATGGATGTTATGTTCCTCGCTTGCACATAATGGCTATAAGAATTCTCTCCTTGACCTCAAGTTTATCCGGATGTGAAAGAAATTAGAGCACCTTTGACATGGTAACTCTCAAGTCTCAAGTGTAATGCAATCTAACTAAATTTCACTTTGCAACTCGTAGATACATACAAAGAAGAGAAATGAGCTAGATGCTCCACAATTTAGTCTATGTTCAATTCAATGCAAGATTGTTGAACAAAAATGAGAAGAGCAAATAAAAAAACATCGATGTCCTTCTAGCTTCGCATGCTACTTATGCTCAAGAATGGGTAATTGAAGACGGGGATGAGGATATTGATTCTGAAGCGGGGCTTTTATGGAAACTCATTGATGAAGCAAGTGAGGCTAATAAAGCCACACAACCTCGTAGGAGTGTAAGAGTAAGAGAATTTCATGAAGATGATTTCGAGTCTGATACCAAAGATAAAGAGGAGGTGAATGAGGTCGTTGAGTTTAAATCGGATCAAGATGAAGTGGTTCCAACCAAAGATTATAGACAATAGGATGAAGATTGATTCATGCTTGTAGCCTTGCTTAAGTTTGTTTATGAACTATTTTCCTTGCTTGCTTGTGACTTGTGAGAACTTTGCTATATGTGGTTGTGAACTTGTAATGTGAGAAGTTGAGAACTATATCTATGTGTGGTTGTGAACTTGTTTTTTATCTATATCTTATTATCCTGTTGTCATTTCTTTCTTTCTTTTGTACCTTACTTTGAAGTTTGAAGCACAATAGTTGGAGCATATTGTCCAAATACCAAGAGTCTCATGCATTACTTAATTCTTAATGTGCAGGTTCACATGAAGCATTTACATCAATAATTTACATCAAGTGATGAAGTGTTCATCATTAACCCTATTTTACATCATTGCTACTTAGTCAAGGTAACAATTTTCTTCCTCTAAACATCAAATATATGTTGCTATTGCTGGCTCCCCTCCTTGGCCAAGTGGGCCGCCTAGGCGCTTGGCCCCAACTTGCCGCCCACATAGCGCCTTCTTGAACATTGCAATTTAAAGGGAGTTACAACTTACAACTTGAGATGCAGCTAAAGGTGAAGGCACTTAATCTTTCTTGGTGCTAGCCATATGCTGACTTGATATGACCACATTAACTACAGTGGCGCCAAATACTTCTCCTTAGAGCAGTTCTACAGTACAACATCTACACAAAACCAAACCTTGGCCATATGTCTGCAAATGTCATATTAGAACTAATAGTGTTTTATAGTTCAGAGACACCTACATTCCTCGCGAATTTTGTTCTGCACCTTCTATAGGAGCTCGAAGAGATTACTAATCATTCCTGGATGATTGATTTCACAAAGTCTTTAGGCAGTTCAGTGAATGCCTCATTGCAATGGAAATTTACATGATTGGAACTTACAGAGCGGCTAAGGAAATGTAAATCCCAAACCATAGAAAAGTTTGTCAATGAAGTTTCATTAATGTACTTAAACCTTTTAGAGATTTCAAATTTTAGTTTGCATAAGAAAGGAAATAATTCATTGCTCTTAGTACATTGAGTTGCAATGATAAGTTCACACCCAGCCTCAGGTGAGTCGCCCTAGCATTGCTGGCTTGATGCCATTGACCCAAGTTGGCAGACCACAATCACAGCTAGTGGACAAGGGGAATGCTTAGGGCTTGCCAAGTGAAAAGACTGATTTAGGATTTGAGTGCAGTGTGTCAAATCTGAAATGTGGTAAATGGGTTTCACAAAGATGCAAAGGGAAGTTTTTTCCACTGAAATAGCTATTAATGTCTAGTGGTCATCCCTGCGAATTGGTAATCAGAAATTCAGAATGACCATATACTGGTAACAACTAATCCGAGAGTCCAAAAACAATTATGCGGGTAGGTGATGCATTTCGGTCCCAATCTTTTGCAAACATCAATTACGCCGCAAGTGCAAAAGAGTAGCTACTTGGTACAATCCGCGCTGTAGTTTAGTTCCAATATGCAAATTCATAATCCGTTCCACAGGAGACAGTACTGCACAACCCCGGATAGATAGATCTAGGTGAACGCATCCTAACAGCCCTAGACTAATCGATCCAAAATATAACCAAATCAACCCGTCTGATTTGATCAGAAAAAAAAAACAAGGGGGCACAGGGGCGGTTACCTCGGGGGGCGATCTAGCGGTGGTGGTCGCCGGAGGGGCGGTAGAGGCGGTTGTAGGCGGCCTCTCCGACGAGGTAGATCCCGAAGGCGACGATGGCGATGCCGAGCCCCGGGGTGGCGTGGCGCAGCTGGTTCCCCACCAGCGGGTGCCTCCGCCACTCGTCCCTCCGCCGGAAGAACTCCCCCGTCGCGTTCAGCCCCTTCCCTCCCGTCGCCATCGCCTCCGCCGCCGCGCGCACTCTCTCTCTCTCTGCACAGTTCGCGAGGATAGGACAGGCACACGATCAACAGCAAAGCCCAAGTAGTGGCAATATGCACGGTCCAACCCGTTGCGACGTTGGCTTAAAAGCCCATGGGAATTAGTAAGTGAAGGGAGTGAGCGAGCGAGCTGGTCGTCCTCGAATTCTATCGTCGCACGGCGATGGCGACCTGCTCGGCGCCGCTGCTCCCCAAGCAGCCTACTCTTCGAGCTCCGCGCTCCCCTTCCCTTGCCGTCCCGAAGCCCAAGCCCAGACGCCGGCGAGCTACCGCTGCCCACCACCGCAACCGCGCCGCCGCTAAATGGACAAGGACGCCGCCGAGGTCCCCTGCCCGGGGCGGCGGCGGAGGGGCCAACAGGCGCCTGCGCAGCCTCGTCCAGCTCGGCGAGGTCGACGGCGCGCTCCGCCTCGTGGACTCAATCTCCGGCGGAGGGAAGTGCCCGGCCGTCGTCCCCTGCAACATCGTCATCAAGAAGCTCTGCGCCGACGGCCGCGTCGCCGACGCGGAGCGCGTGGTCGAGGCGCTTGGCCCGTCCGCCACCATCGTCACCTATAATACCATGGTCAACGGGTACTGCCGCTCCGGCAACATCGACGCCGCGCGCCGCCTCATCGACGCCATGCCGTTCGCACCGGACACGTTCACGTACAATCCCGTCATCCGTGCCCTCTGTGTCCGTGGGCGCGTTCTGGACGCCCTCGCGGCGTTCGACGATATGCTACACCGGGGGTGCTCCCCCAGTGTGGTCACCTACAGTATCCTCTTGGACGCCACTTGCAAGGAGAGCGGCTACAGGCAGGCCATGGTGCTCCTCGATGAGATGCGTTCCAAGGGCTGCGAACCAGACATCGTGACGTACAACGTCCTCATCAATGCAATGTGCAATGAGGATGATGTTGATGAAGCTCTCAAGGTTTTGATTAGCTTGCCGTCCTATGGATGCAAACCTGATGCTGTCACCTATACCCCAGTGCTGAAAAGTTTGTGTAGCTCTGAGCGGTGGGAGGAGGCTGAGGAGCTCTTGACCAAGATGGTCAGCAACAATTGTGCCCCGGATGAGGTGACATTCAACGCAATAATTAGTTCTTTGTGCCAGAAAGGGTTGGTTGATCGTGCAATCAAAGTTGTTGATCAAATGTCAGAGCACGGATGCACCCCAGATATTGTCACATACAGCAGTATTATCGATGGTTTGTGCAAAGAAAGCCGTGTGGATGATGCAATCAAATTATTAAGTGATCTGCAATCCTATGGGTGCAAGCTGTTATATTATTAACCCGAACAATACTTTAACTCTAGATCAATCACATGAACACCTAATAAAACATGAACGCGGAAGCATGAGTACATACCCGAGAGTCGGAGAGGCCATCATGGTGAAGGAGGAGTTGCGGCAGTGGAGGGGTCGGCCGGTGATGTAGAGGTGGCCGGCGGCTGTGGGTCGTCGGCCTTCGTTCACCGTAGCGCTCAAAACGATCGGGCAATATTTGGGTTCTTAGAGGTGTAATCAACTCACGTCATTACCCCTGCCGAAAACCGACCTATTTGTATACGCTAGGTGACCGGGACCGCGACCAAAAATAGTTGGTAACCGCCTCCGATCAAGGCGCGAGTGGAGACTAAGTCTCCTAAAAATCTCGAGCGATTAGCTACGAGATCAACCCAACATTCTCCCCTTTGATCGTAAGGCTAACATCATAAGTCCATTCTTTAATAAAACAGCACACCAAGGCAATGTGTTGCATGGTCAATAAAGTATCATACAACCTCAGTACCTATAGCGTACTATTTATATCTTAGAATGAATATTCATTATTCTTAATGGGAGTTAGTTTGTTTTAGGTCCTTTTATCCAGAATCAGAGGCTTTCCAATAAACCCATGCCGGCAACATGATCACGAAAAATACTGGGTGGTAAGCCTTTAGTAAGCGGATCCGCAAGCATTAACTTAGTACTAATATGTTTGATACTTATGGTTTGATCTTGGATTCTATCTTTCACAACATGATACTTAATGTCAATGTGTTTGGCAGCACCACTTGACTTGTTGTTATTTGCATAAAAGACTGCGGGTTCATTATCACAGTATAAAGTGAGTAGTTTAGAGATGCTGTCTACCACTCTAAGTCCTAGGATAAAATTCTTGAGCCATACAGCCTGCCTGGTAGCCTCATAACATGTCACAAAACTCAGCTTGCATCGTTGAAGATGCCGTAAGGGTTTGTTTGGAGCTTTTTCACGAAATAGCTCCTCCTGCGAGTGTGAAGATATAACCTGAAGTGGATTTCTTAGTATCAACACATCCCGCAAAATCTGAATCTGAATAACCAATAACATCAAGGCTATCAGAAGACTTATATGTGAGCATGAAATACTTAGTAGCTTGCATATAACGCAAAGCTTTCTCAACGGCTTTCCAGTGGTCTAGTTCTGGATTTGACTGATATCTGCCAAGCATCCCGGTTACAAAAGCTAAATCAAGGCGTGTACATGATTGAGCATACATAATGCTTCCGACAGCTGAAGCATAAGGAACCGACTTCATCTGATCAGTTTTATATTGGTTCCTTGAAATGTCCCAAAATTATCGCCCTTAACAACAGAGCAGGCGAGCCAGAGCACTTATGATATTGTATTTCTTTAGTACTCTGTCAACGTATGCATTCTGAGATAAACCTAATATTCCTTTAGACCTATCTTAGTGAATTTCAATGCCAAGAACATAAGAGGCATCACCGAGATCAAAATTTGATGAAAGAAATCTCTTGATCTCAAACAGCATATCCTTATCGCTGCTGGCCAATAAGATATCATCCACATAAAGTGCTAAGGTGGTGGATTTACTCCCCTTGAACTTAACATATATGCAGTTATCAACTTCATTTAAAGTCGAAACTTCTTATGATTTTACCAAATTTAAGGTACCACTGCCTCGATGCTTATTTTAAACCATAAATGGATTTCTTAAGTCGACATCCCATATGCTACTTGCCTTCCACGACAAAACCTTCCAGTTGAGGCATGTAAACATTTTCTTGCAAGTCGCCATTTAAGAAATGCCGTCTTAAATGCAGCTCTAAAACATAATGAGCTACAAGTCCCAAAACAATTCTGAATGAATCTTTAGGTTAGACAGGAGAAAAGATGTCATTATAGTCAACCCCCTCTCTTTGTGAGAAGTCTTTTCCTACAAGCCTTGCTTTGAACCTTTCGATATTTTCCTTAGAGTCATGTTTTGTTTTGTAGACCCATTACAGCCTACTGTTTTGACTCCGTCAGGAATTTCTACTAAGTCTCATACATCATTAGTGCTTATAGACTTTAGTTCATCCTCCAATTTTAATTCTTAGGTTGTGCTGATTTTCAACTTCAGCCTTAAATATCTTGAATTTGTCGAGTGATTCAAAGCGATCTTTAATGGGGAAAAAATAAAACCATAACGGGAGAAAACATTAGCGAATGTGATGAAAGAATCAAAATCAAAACCATCTACTGATGTCACAGGAAAAGGACCGCAAATATCAATATCATCAGTGAATGTGATGAAAGAATCAAAACAATCCACTGTGAATTAATTCTAAGAGTCCTGTACTGTGAGTAGTTCCCTTTTTTTATATGTTTTATTTTCCTTTAATGCAATCAGTGCATCTTTTAATGCAATCAGTGCAGTGGTCTGAGTCAAAGAAATCCAAAAGGTGGAGAATTTCTTCTTTAATGAGGCGCTACATTCTCCCCCTCGAAATGTTGCCTAAACGACAGTGCCACAATTTCGAAGAAGTCTCATCATTAATTTAAAGATACAGGGAAATAATTAAGAGGAAGTATATATAGCTTTTCTTGTCAAGACCATCACCATTAAATTTAATACATTTATTGTCTCCAAAAATACATTAAAACATTAATCGTCCAATAAAGAAACGGAAAACAAATTCCTCCTGATGGAAGGAACAAAACTACATTATTGAGATGAAGAATGAAGACGCGAATCAACTGAGCTTCCTTTCCATCTGCGACTCTAAGACTTCGCTCCCCCTTTCTTAGTGTTTTCGCGGTAAGGAATTCCCCTTTTGGCGAGCCACTTAAGAAAGCCTACACAGTCTTTCGAAAAATACCCTAACTGTTTTCAGAAGTGGTATTCTCCCCCTTTAGCTGATCCAGCGGAAACAACATGAGGCTTTTGTGCATAGTGCACTTTAGGCCCCGATCCATTTGAGTTAGGGGAGAAATGCAACTTCTTCTAAGACTTGAAATCCCCTTTTGGAACTTCCTTTTATGAGAGCCACCAACATTAAAAGCACAGTCATTTTTTTAGTTCTTATTCTTTCTTGAACACACATGGCGATCAAATCGCTCATGCTCCATTTCTCGTAATTTTAAAAGCTGTGTACTCAGAAGGAAGCGATGTTATAATGAAATAAACTAGAAAACCATCAGAAATAGCCGTCTCCATGCCCTTGAGTTTTTCTGTCATATCAGTCATCATCATGATATGTTCTCTTATTCTACCAGACCCATCATATTTAGAGGTTAAGGGCCTCTGAATTAAGGTACTGGCATAAACTTTAGTGGAACCTTTGAATTTCTCCTCAATTGAAGCCATGCATTTTTTTTTTTGAAATTGGGGATTGCTCCCCTAATCATGACTGAAATAGAGGTCTTCATAATCATAAGTGATAAGCGGTTAGATTGTTCCCATTTTTCAGCATTATCCTCATAAATTTTCCTTTTCTCAATAAAATTCTCCTCACCTTCGGTGGGGGGAACAGGAACATCTACTCTTAAGGCATAGTCAATGTCCAAATCACCAAGGACAACATAAATTCATTCTCTCTCCGAGGAAAAATTGCTCCCGTGAGTCGCTCAATGTTATCAATTGTATGCAACGTTTGAAACATTAAGTGCCGAATTGAAATACAGGGCAAAAATTAGAATCATCATAAATATATATATTGCATGTAATTAACCCTACGATGGTCTGATTAATAACATGCATAAGTTACAGTTCAAATTCATATCACCGTTGGGCAGAAAATGAAAAGAACTGAATTCTATATGGCAACATATGATTATAAACAACGTTGGTCAGAATATAATCATTGAATACAGAATGCCAAAATTAAGCGTAAAATCTTAAAATTAAATATCTTGATGGCGACATATGATTATAAACAACGTTGGTCAGAATATAATCATATGTATACAAAATGCCAAAAACTAAGCATAAATTGTCAAAATTAAAATATCATGTTGGCGACATATGATTATAAACGACGTTGGTCAGAATATAATCATAGGTATACATAATGCCAAAAACTAAGCATAAATTCTCAAAATTAAAATATCTTGTTGGCGACATATGATTATAAACGATGTTGGTCAGAATATAATCATATGTATACATAATGCTGAAAACTAAGCATAAATTCTCAAATTTAAATATCTCATTGGTTCAATTTAAATTTGAGATTATTCATAACACTAACGTAATTATTCATCATAATTTGGGCCTCTGAAAAATAATTAAAACAGTACATAATAATAGACTAAGACAAAATTTAAATGCACTAAAAATTAAAATATATAATTTTTGCCGAAAATTGGGCCCCAAAAGGTATTTTAGGCCGAAAAATGGCCTCAAAAGGAAAAACGGGCTGAAAATCGGCCTCAAAATAAATTTCAGGCCGAAAAATTGGCGCCAAAAGTAAATTTGGGCCGAAATATACTCATGGCCCATAAGAAAAACACGCACGCGCGGGCCAAGTCATCGCGCCCACGGGCGGCCTGCCGAGAAGGCTCAATGCGCGCACGGCCGGCCCAAAAGAAATTTCGGCCCGAAAGAAAGGATGGCCGTCCAATCGAATCGGACGGCCGAAAAAGATCCCGCGTGAGATATATCCCCGAAACCTAACCCTAAACTTCATTCGCGCCGCCTCACCCGAAAAAGCGGGCGACGGGAGAAAGCGATGCGGCAAGACTCGGCGGCGGCCCAAGGCGGAAGCGGTGGTGCGCCCGTAAGGAGGAGCAAGGCGGCGGCCGGCGGCCTTGAGCGGCGGCGGCGGCTTGGGCGGAAGGCGATGGCGCGGCGGCAGACGCGGGAAGCCGGAGGCGGCGGCGCCCGGGCAAAGACGGCTAGCCGGAGAGGCGGCGGCTCAAGGCGAAGACGGCCACGGCCCGCATGGCGGCGGCAAGCAGCGGGCGGGCGGCGCCCAGCCCGAGAAGCGGCACAGCCCAGCTGGCGGGCGAGGCGAGCGGCGGCTGCGTGCTCGCGCGGAGGGCGTCCGAAGGAGCCGAGGCGCCGCACAGCAGCGTGCGGCCCCAAAAAGGGCCAATGAGCGGTAGTGGCGCAAGCGGCGCCCGGAGAGGCGGTGGCACCGTAACCCCGGTGAGTCCACTGCCGATCTAAAAGTTTTTTTTGTGTGTCGGTGGCCGATCTAAAACATTTTGGGGATTTCTGGGATTTTTTACCGAAAGCTTGATTCATCTCCTTCTAATTGCTTAATCAAAAACATTAAAATCTAAATCCTAGCCTTAATCATAAATCCACAGATGGTTAATACTAATAGGGTTCAAGATGATCTAGAGACTGGCTCTGATACCAATGTTATATTATTAACCCGAACAATACTTTAACTCTAGATCAATCACATGAACACCTAATAAAACATGAAAGCGGAAGCATGAGTACATACCCGAGAGTCGGAGAGGCCATCATGGTGAAGGAGGAGTTGCGGCAGTGGAGGGGTCGGCCGGTGATGTAGAGGTGGCCGGCGGCTGTGGGTCGTCGGCCTTCGTTCACCGTAGCGCTCAAAACGATCGGGCAATATTTGGGTTCTTAGAGGTGTAATCAACTCACGTCATTACCCCTGCCGAAAACCGACCTATTTGTATACGCTAGGTGACCGGGACCGCGACCAAAAATAATTGGTAACCGCCTCCGTCAAGACGCGAGTGGAGACTAAGTCTCCCTAAAAAATCTCAGGCAGTTAGCCTGAGATCAACCCAACACAAGCCTGATATCATTACCTATACCACTGTCTTGAAGGGCCTGTGTAGTGTTGAGCGATGGGAGGATGCCGAGGAGCTCTTGAAGGGCCTATTTTATTAGGTTTTGCAATAAAATCGCTTCCTAGACTGCCTTAGGTCTTAACCTACGGTCAAAGAGCCTGCTCTGATACCACTTCTTGTAACGCCCCCGTTTCCGAGGGCGCGTACGGACACGGCAATCCGCAACTATTCACGCATGAACAGTTATGGAGTGTCGCGCAAGAGTATACCATTGCATGCTTACAACAAAAGACCAGCATATATTTCACATATGGATTATCATCCAGAGTTTGATAGCGGAGCGTGCAAGCCCGAAGTATAATTACATCGCAAAAGCTCCAAGGCCCGCTTGAGCGCGGCGAAGACCTAAAGCCACGGGTCCTCGTCGAAGAAGAGACCCTCGGGGACTTCCTCAACGGGGAGACCTTCACCTTCGTCTTGATCTTCTAAAGAGTTGAATTAGCAAGCCGTGAGCCAACAACCAGCTCAGCAAATCGCAAAGGAACCCTAACTTACTACTTGTACGGATTCACAAAGGCAGGAAGTATACTTGGTTTATTATTTTGAGTAGATGCAGTTTTGTTTGTAAATCTTTTTGTAAAACTTGCCAACAAAACTACTCCTTAATCAACAGGGGTTTTTATGAAGAGTTCATGAACCAACTAACCAGATTAAAACGTTCACAAAACTACTTAAGCTTTGCTGATGGGATCACCCAAGTGACACAGCTCCATTAACCGGGAGCACGGCGTATTCGAATACCATTTATTTGACTCTGCAGAGTTTGCTCAACTTTACCCACACGATCCCTTAACTCCCGCGACAGAGTTAAGGAAGCCAGGTCTTTTCACTGCTCAAATCTTTATATAGGCTCTACCCGGTAGAATTCACTCGGGTCTGGCACATGGAAACTCCCGTCCGCTTCGAGTGAACCCTACCGTTATTAGGTATCCGCAGCACGGCATACCTAATTCAACTACTCGACCTCCTGACTCCACAACACCTGTAGAGTTTCAATTGAGTTGAGCAGCTACTAAACTAGTGTTGACGAGTCAACTCCTGTGGTTGAGCGGTCACTATGACAGTTGCTCAGCATAAGGGTTTCAGTCCTTATATTTTCACATGGCCCGCAACCTCTCCAGGTCCGCGACCACAACCTAGGGTAAGCGGTGGGCGAAGACCGACCCGCGGTTTCCCACAACACTCTTACCATTCCTTGCCCACCGACACTCTCCGCCCTAGAGTACGGTGTCCCATACCACCCCACCCTAGGGTTGGGTTTTCAAGTCTAACGGCCCGCAGCCACAACCTTATTAGTATAAGGCTTTGCATGATATTAGTAACCTATAATGATCTAGATTAACAGATAAATATTTCTAGGGTTACAAAGGCATGGCTACGAACTTGACATGGCATTTTCGGTGGTAGGGCATATCTATATCACATGTCATTCTAAACCTTTTTATTTTACTTTAAACTAGCATTTCACAACTAGCATAATGCAAATAATGTAATAACATAAATAAACATCATAGGGCACAATATGATCAAAGGATTTGCGACTTGCCGTGAACTGGAACGATCTCGGCGATCTCGAACGACGAAACTTCGGGATCCTAGGACTGCACCTGAGCTTCCGGGTACTCCGACACTAGCGCAAACACATAAAATAATTAAATCCTAGCTTGAGAATAATCAAGCAAGGGAAAATAAACTATAAAAAGAATTAAAAAGGAAATAAATTGCATAAAATATCAAATGAAAAGGGTTCTTTGGATTTTAGATTTTCTTTGGAGAGGAATTTTGGAAATTGGAGTTCACAGATGGGTTCATAAAATGAAAGGAGCAATGTGGTGAAATTTGGGAATTTTAGGATTTTACGTGATTTTCTAGGATTTATTTGGGTTTTCGGGTTTTGGAAAAGAATAAACCACGGAAAATCGGTGAACGATCGGGCCGGCTGAATGCTACAAGGCGGCCCAGCAGCATGCCCACGACGCTGCAGCTCCTCCCGGCGGATGGCCGACGTGGCCGGCGTCCGGTGGAGATGGCGCTGGTCGGGCGGTCCGGATCTGCGGGGTTATGAAGATCGGATGGCTGAAAAGAGAGGGGGGCGGGCGAAGCGGTATGGGATGATCGGACGGATGAGGGGGTTTGCGTTTATGAAGATCGGACGGCTGGGAGTAAGCGACCATCCGAGCTTTCGAGTTTAAAGGAAAGCGGTTGGAGGGACGGCGTGGATGCGGCCACATCGGTCGTCTTCAACCTCTCGCCGGCGCGCGCGGCAGAGGAGTGGGGAGAAGAGGGAGCTTCGCTCCCCGGCGACGGCGAGGTCCCCGGCGGCCAGGGAGGGCACCACCGGGTAGGTCTCGGCGTGGGGAACCCATTTCGGGCCTTTGGAAGGCCGGAGAACCACTAGGGAAGGCAGGAGACCGAAGGGGAGAAATGATTTCCCGGCGGTGAGGAGGGTCTCCGGCGGCGATCAGGCCAAATCGGCGGTGGGTTTATGGTCAGTGGGTCCTGGGGCTCACATTGGTGCTGGTGGCCGAAGCTCGGAGCCCTCCTGGCGAGCTGGCCACGGAGAGGGTGATTCGGCCGGCGGTGAGCTTGGTCTTGGGGCTCCATGTGCGTTCACACGGTCAGGGGAGTGCGGCATTGTGATTAGGGAGTAGTGAGGATGCTCTGGGAGCAAGGGATTGAAGAATGAGGAGAGGGAAGAAGATCACTCACGGGGTCGTGGGGTGCGGGGAGGCGGCGGCAGAGCCGGAGGCGCAGGAGCTCAATCGGCTGCTCGGGGAGGTTGCTAGGAGTAGTAGGAAGTGTTTGAAGGCAGCTGGGGAGCTCGGGAAGCAAAGGAGAGGTGGGGAGGCAGAAAGAGGTATTTATGCCCGCGCGGAGGGGAGGAAGAGCCGTGGGGAGGAAGGCTCGGGCGCGAGCGCTGGGTCAACCGGAGTGGACGGGGGCTGGTGGGGGTCTTCTCCGCGCAGAGCCGGTGACCTGCTCCGCAGGGGAGTAAAGGCGGCGGGATGGCGCGGGCGTGCGGCCAGCTGGGGCGGCATGGGCGTCGGGCTCCAGCGGGAAGGGAGGGAGGGGAGGCGGGTGGGGCCAAGGAGAGGGAGGTGGCGGCACGTGGCGTGGGGCGGCGGGCTTGAGACCTGGGCGCGAGGGGCGGTGTCCGAATCGTGGGGGCAAAGGCGGTGCGGGAGGCGGGCGCAGCGTCCGCGAGGGAGGAAGGGAGGGAAGGCGCCAACGGAGGGAGGGGCGCGGGCGGCGCTGGGGAGGGGGAAGCGGAAGAGGAGGGGCGGCGCCATGGGAGGGAGGCGGAAGGGAGGGGCGCCAACGAGAGGAGGAGGCGGATCGGCGAAGGGAAAGCGCCTTCGGTAGGGATTTCAATTGGGAAAGTTTTCAAAATTCACCAAAATTCAGGAAAATCCAGGAAAAATTTGGTTTGAAAATTTGGGGTCTTTCAACCTACCCCTTAAAAGAATCTCGACCCGAGATTAACTTGGTCTGGGAGTAAGTTGGTAAAATCCATTACCGAACCGATTCTCTTTCCAAGTGGCCTCGTCTGCGTGTGATTCCTCCATTGCACTCTGCAAAATCGACATTCCTGTTTCTGAGCTGCCTTTCTGACGTTTCAAGTATCTGCAAAGGTTCTTCAGGGTAGGTCCAGTCATCTTGCAGTTCAACATCTGACAGTGGCACTTCATCTGTGGGCTGGCGTAGACATTTTCGGAGCTGTGAGATGTGGAACACATTGTGGATTCTGGATAAATTGGGCGGTAGCTGTACTTGATAAGCTACATCTCCAATTCTCCCGATAATTTTGAACGGTCCCACATATCTCGGAGCCAGCTTGCCTTTGACTTGAAATCTTTTGACGATTTTGAACGAGGTGACTTTGATATACACAAAGTCTCCAATTTCAAAGCTTAGATCCTTCCTACGGTTATCTGCATAGCTCTTCTGTCGGTCTTGTGCAACCTTCAGTCTGTCCCTGATAATTCTGACATGTGCCTCTGCGTCTTGAAAAATTTGGGGTCCCATGAGGGGTCGTTCTCCTGTTTCTGACCAATTCAGAGGTGTCCTGCATTTTCTGCCATATAAAGCTTCAAATGGGGCCATCTGAATGCTAGCTTGGTAGCTGTTGTTGTAGGAGAATTGAGCAAATGGCAGGCAAGTGTTCCATGCTGCTCCATACACAATAGCGCAAGCTCTCAACATATCTTCTAAAATCTGATTCGTTCTTTCTGTCTGCCCGTCCGTCTGTGGGTGGTATGCTAAGCTGAAGTTGAGGTCGGTGCCCATTGCTTCGTGTAACTTTTCCCAGAACTTAGACGTGAACTGGGCTCCTCTATCTGACACAATTTTCTTGGGCACTCCGTGAAATGTCACAATTCGTGTCAAATACAGTTCCGCAAGTTTATCCTTCCCATAGGTTTGCTTGATCGGAAGGAAGTGAGCCACCTTGGTCGGCCTCATCAACTATGACCCGAGATAGCGTCATATCCTTCACGAGTTTTGGGAAGTCCAGTAATGAAGTCCATACCGATACTATCCTATTTCCATTCGGGAATTGGTAAGGGCTGTAACAACCCTGATGGTTTTTGGTGGTCGATCTTGATCTGCTGACAGACATCACATTTGGCCACATATTCTGCCACTTCTTTCTTCATCTGGTTCCACCAATACTTTTTCTTCAAGTCTTGATACATCTTCGTGCCTCCTGGATGGATCGAGAATTGGGAGGAATGAGCTTCGGATAAGATCGATTCTCTCAACTCTTTCTTGTTGGGTATGCAATAGCGACCACGGAAAGTAAGGATTCCATGTTCGTCTATTGCATATTCCGATGAATCCTCTTCTTGGGCTCTCTTTTTCAGTTTTTGAATCTCTTCATCTTCATCTTGGGCTGCCTTTATCTGATCTGTTAGCATCGGCTGAAGTTCTAGAGCTGCCATATTGCCTTGCTCGGTGATCACTAAATTCAGTCGCAGTATATCTTTCTGCAATTCTGGCGGATATTCTGTGGTGTTAGGTTTGCCTTGTCGAACCTTTCGACTGAGGGCATCGGCAACCACGTTGGCCTTGCCCGGATGATACTGAAGGTCAACATCATAGTCTTTGATTAGTTCCAGCCATCTTCGTTGCCTCATATTCAACTCTGGTTGTGTGAAGAGGTACTTTAAGCTCTTGTGATCTGAGAATATCTCATAGCGATTTCCTAGCAGGTAGTGCCTCCAAATTTTGAGGGCATGCACCACCGCTGCTAGCTCTAGATCGTGTGTGGGGTAATTCTCCTTATGGGGCTTCAGCTGACTTGAGGCATAAGCAACCACTTTTCTGTCTTGCATGAGTACACATCCCAAACCCTGTTTTGAGGCAACACAATAGACTTGAAATTCTTTCTCTGGGTTCGGTAGAATCAACACTGGTGTGGTTGTTAGCTTGGTCTTGATGGAAAGTTCGCTTCACGAGCATCATCCACGGAAAGGTTTGTCTTTCTTCAGTAGTTGAGTAAGTGGACGAGAAATCTTTGAGAATCCTTCTATGAATCGGCGATAATAGCCCGCCAATCCAAGGAAACTCCTTATACATCCTTCGTCTTGGTCATTGCCACTCCATAACTGCGGCGATCTTTTCTGGATCAACTTTGACTCCATCTTCTGATATAATGTGGCCCAAGAAAGCGACTTCTTTTAGCCAGAAACTGCATTTGTCGAACTTGGCGTACAACTGATGCTCTCTCAGTCTGGTCAATGCCATGTGCAGATGCTCTTGGTGCTCTTCTTCACTCTTTGAATATATCAGAATATCATCGATAAAGACTATCACGAATCGGTCCAGTTGGTCCATATGCACCAGATTCATGAGATTCATGAAATAAGCTGGTGCATTGGTTAAACCAAATGGCACGACCGTGAACTCATATAGTCCATATCGGGTGATGAAGGCTGTCTTCTCTCGATCTTGCTCTCGGATCTTGAGTTGATGATAACCCGAGCGCAAGTCGATCTTGGAAAATACTTTGGCACCCTTGAGTTGATCAAACAAATCATCAATTCTTGGCAACGGGTATTTGTTTTTGATTGTGACAGCATTCAAACCTCTGTAATCTACACACATCCTCAGTTCTCCATTCTTCTTTTTCACAAATAAGACTGGGGCCGACCAAGGTGAAACACTTGGTCTTATGAACTCTTTCTCTTGCAGCTCATCTAGTTGTTTCTTGAGCTCTTTTAGCTCGCTGGCTGACATCCGGTACTGATGCTTGGCAATGGGTTTTGTGCCTGGAACCAATTCTATAGCAGCTCTACACACACTGTCGAGTGGGTGCACTGGCAATTCTTCTCGAAACACATCTGGGTACTCTTGCACCATTGGCACTTGGTCAGGTGTGACTGCCAACATGTTGATCATGCGTCTTCTTGCACTTTTCAACACCTCTCGATCTGTTTTTATTTCCACTCTCTGGTCTTCAGAATTTAGCATCGACACTGTCTTGGCCTCACAATCTACCTTGCATTTGTTCTTGGCTAGCCAGTTCATGCCCAAAATGGCATCTAATCCTGACATGTCTAATTGCAGCAAGTCTGCTTTAAATTCTACCCCTTGGATGTTTATACTGAGTCCAACACACCCACCGTGGGACTCCATTCTAACCCCAGGGGTTTCAACCACATAAGGCCTTGGCAAAGAAACTGAAGGTAGCTGGTTTTTCGAGACAAAACTCTTCGTTATAAATGAATGTGTTGCTCCAGGGTCAAATAGAATCAGTGCAGGTATGGAGTTGATTGGGAACATACCGGCAATGATATCACTAGCTCCAGCTGCATCTTCTGCGGATACGTGGTTCACTCTTGCATAAAAAGTGGGTCTGGCACGGCCTCTGCCTCCGCCCGCAGAAGTAAAATTTGCCGTTCCCGCAGGTGATTGCGGTCCGGCTGCCTTGATCTGAAGGTAACCTCCTTTGGGAGTGCTGGAGCCTGCTTGTGATTTTGACTCTTGCTGTTGTTGGTTCTGAACTTGAAGTTTTGCAGCGTCAGAGGGCAAGTTCTTTCTGGGACATTGATCTCTGTAATGCCCTATTTCGCCACAGTAGAAGCAAGCATAAGATCTGCGGAGGCAGCTGCTAGCAAGGTGATTTCCTCCACAAGTGGGGCATCTGATTGCCAAAGGAGAAGGGGAGTTGTATTCTTTGTGGCGCTACGACCGACTCTTGGCGACATCACAAACTGACGAGATGGTTGGGATCGAAATGACGACGATCCCGTAGTCTTGTTTCGCTGAGCTTGGTGGGAGGAGGGCGTGATTTGTGTGTCGCCACGCTTTCGGTAATCCTCCATCTCACCACGGGCTTCTTCGAGGTAATGAGGCATCCACCATGTCATTCGGATCTTTGAATTTGATAGGTGAAATGTGGAATTTCAAGGCTCGCCGTAATCCGATACGAATCGCTCATCTTCTTCTCTTCTTTATCGACATCTTCGGGGGCAAATCGGGAGAGATGGTTGAACTGATGCAGGTATTCCATAACGGTGCGACTTCCTTGTTTGAGTGCCAAGAACTCTCGGCGTTTTGCCTCCATAATGCCGTCAGGAATATGGGCCTTGCGGAAAGCTTTTGAGAACTCTTCCCAGTCAATCTCTCGGTCTCTTTGGGTGCGTTGGTAATTGATCCACCACGTTGCAGCAGCACCTTGCAACTGGTGAGATGCATATAGCACCTTCTCTTTGTCATCACACTGTACCGTCTGAAGCTTCCTTTCCACGTCCACCAGCCAATCCTTAGCTACTAAGGGGTCAGCCGAGGTGGTAAAGGTCGTGGACGGGTCTTCAAGAAATCGCCCATCGGGAGGAGGCGGTGCACCATCCCGAGGGACATTGCCTCATACAAAGCTCGGAACCTAGGCGCTATCTGTTCCGGCATTGGGCTTTGCGATCAAGCACCCGTAAAATGTTCATTCCCCTTGATAGCGATTACATTCTAGCATTGCTATTACAACTGGCGAGTGTTGCTTGATGCGTGGCGGTGCACCACGCATTGGTGCATCCTCTCTGCGTGTTGGGTCCATCGCCAATTGGGAGCGGGAATTAGCTTTGCAGCGATTTTGCAACCGAGAATAGGTAAGTAAGATTTGAATTTTCAAGGTAAGTATAGGACGAAAAAGGTAGAGCGAGGCGAAGGGGACGGAGAAAGCTTTGAACACGTGGGAGGTAGTGCGATAATTAAACAAGCAACATAAAGATTAATGAACATAAATTTACAATATGCGGTGGTACATGAGACCACTTAGGGTTCATGGTTACACTTGCATTACAATACAAAAATCGCTACTAAACAAAAGGTCGAGACTAAACTAGCGATCACCGCTACTCCTCCATGGCCTCTGGGTGGCGGGGCAAGAGGGCTGCAGGCGAACACGGCACAGTACTCGCCGCGGTCATCCTGCGCCACGCCTCAACGGAGACTGCAGAGGCACACGAGGAAGAGGCGCTGGCGCCTCTCCACACTCGAGGCCTCGTCGCCTCGGACCGCCTCAAGCGGACCGAGAACCACTTGTTCTTGAATCTGGCGACGAGCCTCCCAGAGCTGGCGCTGCAGTGAACGGGACTCCTCCACTGCCCTGTCGTAGCGGATCACCTGCTGGGCCATGAGGACGGCGACACCCGCCAAGCGAGGGTCGTCCTCCTCACAGGCGAGGCTGCAAGGCCTCCCCGCTGCGCTGCTGGGATCAGTCAAGGCGACTCGCCACTCGAGGTCGTAGTAGTCGCGGAGGTGAGGCAGCCTTCAGGCCGCATCACATCTTGCATCATCCTTGTCGATCCTCCTCGCGATGAAGCGCCTCTCAAGGTCGAGGCGGACAGCAAAGGTGTGAGGTCACCATGCCTTCCACTCGTAGCGCTGCTCCTGGCGAAACCGTCCGACTGCGTGGAAAACTGGGCTGTGGTACCAAGTGGCTCCCAAGAACTACTGAATCTCCCACAACTTGTGGGGCCAGCCATCCATGCGGTCGGGGCGGGAAAACACGAAGTGCACCATCTGCCGGAAACGAAAATTTTGAAGTTAGACAAGTAAGACAGTAAACATTTGCATAAATCAAAACTTAAGTAAGTAAACTAAGGATGATAAGGTAGCAACAAGAGAGGTAAAGACAGCAGTAGTACTTATATTTTTCATAAACCCTTTTTATGTCTTAAATTAGGTTTTGCAATAAAATCGCTTCCTAGGCGCCTTAGGTCTTAACCTACGGTCAAAGAGCACCGCTCGATACCACTTCTTATAACGCCTGCTTTAGAGGGCGCGACGGACACGGCAATCCGCAACTATTCACGCATGAGCAGGTTATGGGTGTCGCGCAAGAGTATACCATTGCATGCTTACAACAAAAGACCAGCATATATTTCACATATGGATTATCATCTAGAGTTTGACAGCGGGGCGTGCAAGCCCGAAGTATAATTACATCGCAAAAGCTCCAAGGTCCGCTTGAGCGCGGCGAAGACCTAAAGCCACGGGTCCTCGTCGAAGAAGAGACCCTCGGGGACTTCCTCAACGGGGAGACCTTCACCTTCGTCTTAATCTTCTAAAGAGTTGAATTAGCAAGCCGTGAGCCAACAACCGGCTCGACAAATCGCAAAGGAACCTAACTTACTACTTGCAGATTCACAAAGGCGGAAGTATACTTGGTTTATTATTTTGAGTGGATGCAGTTTTGTTTGTAAATCTTTTTGTAAAACTTGCCAACAAAACTACTCCTTAATCAACAGGGGTTTTTATGAAGAGTTCATTAACCAACTAACCAGATTAAAATGTTCACAAAACTACTTAAGCTTTGCTGATGGGATCACCCAAGTGACACAGCTCCATTAACCGGGAGCACGGCGTATTCGAATACCATTTATTTGACTCTGCGAGTTTGCTCAACTTTACCCACGATCCCTTAACTCCGCGACGAGTTAAGGAAGCCGAGTCTTTCTTTGCTCAAATCTTTATATAGGCTCTACGGTAGAATTCACTCGGGTGCGGCACATGGAAACTCCCGTCCGCTTGGTGAACCCTACCGTTATTAGGTATCCATGACACGGCATACCTAATTCAACTACTCGACCTCCTGACTCCACAACACCTGTAGAGTTTCAATTGAGTTGAGCAGCTACTAAACCAGTGTTGACGAGTCAACTCACGTAGTTGGCGGTCACTATGACAGATTGCTCGGCATAAGGGTTTCATCCTTATATTTTCACATGGCCGCAACCTCTCCGGTCGCGACCACAACCTAGGGTAGCGGTGGCGAAGACCGACCGCGGTTTCCCACAACACTCTTACCCTTCCTTGCCCCGACACTCTCCGCCCTAGAGTACGGTGTCCCATACCACCCCACCCTAGGGTCGGGTTTTCAAGTCTAACGGCCCGCAGCCACAACCTTATTAGTATAAGGCTTTGCATGATATTAGTAACCTATAATGATCTAGATTAACAGATAAATATTTCTAGGGTTACAAAGGCATGGCTACGAACTTGACATGGCATTTTCGGTGGTAGGGCATATCTATATCACATGTCATTCTAAACCTTTTTATTTTACTTTAAACTAGCATTTCACAACTAGCATAATGCAAATAATGTAATAACATAAATAAACATCATAGGGCACAATATGATCAAAGGTTTGCGACTTTGTCGTGAACTGGAGCGATCTCGGCGATCTCGAGCAACGAAACTTGGGATCCTAGGACTGCACCGAGCTTCCGGTACTCGACACTAGCGCAAACACATAAAATAATTAAATCCTAGCTTGAGAATAATCAAGCAAGGGAAAATAAACTATAAAAAGAATTAAAAAGGAAATAAATTGCATAAAATATCAAATGAAAAGGGGTTCTTTGGATTTTTAGATTTTGCTGGAGAGGAATTTTGGAAATTGGAGTTCACAGATGGGTTCATAAAAATGAAAGGAGCAATGTGGTGAAATTTGGGAATTTTTAGGATTTTCTGTGATTTTCTAGGATTTATTTGGGTTTTCGGGTTTTGGAAAAGAATAAACCACGGAAAATCGGTGAGCGATCTTGGCCGGCTGAATGCTACTGAGGCGGCTCGGCATCTTTGGCTTGCATGTGCGAAGGCAACATGACCCATCTGTGGCCGCTGCCCACGACGCCGCTGGCCTCCCCGGCGGATGGCCGACGCGTGGCCGGCGTCCGGTGGAGATGGCGCTGGTCGGGCGGTCCGGATCTGCGGGGGTTATGAAGATCGGACGGCTGAAAAGAGAGGGGGGCGGGCGAAGCGGTATGGGATGATCGGACGGATGAGGGGGTTTGCGTTTATGAAGATCGGACGGCTGGGAGTAAGCGACCATCCGACGCTCGAGTTTAAAGGAAAACGGTTGGAAGGGACGGCATGGATGCGGCCACGTCGGTCGTCTTCAACCTCTCGCCGGCGCACGCGGCAGAGGAGCGGGGAGAAGAGGGAGCTTCGCTCCCGGAGGCAGCGAGGTCCCCCGGCGTGGAGGCACCACCGGGTAGGTCTCGGCACTGGGAACCCATTTCGGACCTTTGGGCGGAGAACCACTAGGGAAGGCAGGAGACCGAGGGGAGAAATGGCTTCCGGCGGTGAAGGAGGGTCTCCCGGCGATCGAGCCAAATCGGCGGTGGGTTTATGGTCGGTGGGTCACTGGGCTCACATTGGTTACAGTGGCGAACCTCGGAGCCCTCTGGCGGCCGGCCACGGAGAGGGTGATTCGGCCGCGGTGAGCTTGGTCTTGGGGCTCCACAGCGATCACACAGTCGGGAGTGCGGCATTGTGATTAGGGAGTAGTGAGGATGCTCAGGAGCAAGGGATTGAAGAATGAGGAGAGGGAAGAAGATCGGCTCACGGGGTCGCCGGGTGCGGGGAGGCGGCGGACGGAGGGGAGGCGATGGAGCTCAATCGGTGCTCGGGAGGTTGCTAGGAGTAGTAGGAAGTGTTTGAAGGCAGGTGGGGAGCTCGGGAAGCAAAGGAGAGGTGGGGAGTCGAAGGGGTATTTATGCCGCGGAGGAGGAAGAGCCGTGGGAGGAAGGCTCGGGCCGAGCCTGGGTCAACCGGAGTGGACGGGGGTGGTGGGGGTCTTCTCATGTGAGCCGGTGACACACTCCCAGGGAGTAAAGCGGCGGGATGGCGGGCGTGCGGCCAGTGGGGCGGCATGGGCGTCGGGCTCCCGCGGGAAGGAGGAGGGAGGGAGGCGGGTGGGGCCAAGGAGAGGAGGTGGCGGTGCGTGGCGTGGGGCGGCGGGCAGATCGCAGGCGCGAGGGGCGCGGGGTGTCCGAATCGGGGCAAAAGCGGTGAGGGGAGGCGGGCGGCAGCGCTGCCATGAGGGAGGAAGCGGGGAGGCGAAGGCGCCACGGAGGGGGGCGGGCGGCGCGAGGAGAAGCGGAAGAGGAGGCGGCGCATGGAGGGAGGCGGAAGGGAGGGCGCCAACGGAGAGGAGGAGGCGGATCGGCGAAAGGAAAGCGCCTTTCGGCCGGGGATTTCCGAATTGGGAAAGTTTTCAAAAATTCACCAAAAATTCAGGAAAAATCCTGGAAAAATTTGGTTTAAAAATTTGGGGCCTTTCAGATATTGTCACATACAATTGTATTATTGATTGTTTGTGCAACAAAAAGTGTATTGAGGATGCCATGAAATTGTTGGACAGTCTGCAATCCAATGGGTGCAAACCTGATATCATTACATATAACACTGTATTGAAGGGCTTGTGTAGTGTTATATGGTGTCCAATGGTTGCATGCCTGATGAATCAACCTACATCATTCTCATCGAAGGTCTTGCTTATGAGGGCTTTCTGGAGGAGGCAAAAGAACTGCTGGGCAATTTGTGTCGATTGAGGAACAGAACCATTTTTCCTAGATTGAATATGCAAGCTTCTCATGTTGCAATGGAGTTGAGGGGCCTATTACCTGTATTGGCAAGTGCTGAGTTGGTTGCTTTGCATCCTTCCCAAGTCACGATGAACTGTGTTGTGTACTTCTGTACAGTTGGTATGCACTCTTTATAAGATGGTAAATTGTAACAGAAGTCTGACCTGTAGACGTACCTTTTCAAATTGCATTTAAATTGAATACCTTTAACAAAAAAATACCTTTAATGTGTGCCATCAGTGTCAGTCCGTTCCACCTCTATAAAATACCTTTAACAAAAAAAAACAGAAAAAGTCAAACAAATGCAGCCTCCCAAAAGATTCTCTAACAAGAAAAAAACAAAAAAAACAACAAAGCTCTACCGGGCGTGCAACCGAGCGCGCGAAGGTGCAACGTGGCTGAGCGCAGAGGTGGAGCCGAGGGTGTGTGTGATGAGGAACCAATTAGTGAACTCACAGGATCGTGTTGTTTTGGACTGATCTTTCACGGTATGCTTGCAACAGCTCTCTTCCCCCTCCTTGATATGCCCCAACCAGCAAAGATAGATGGATTTGGTAGCTAAGAACCGGAACTCTAGGTAAAATCCTCCATCCGTAGACACCATAGCCTACTATCAGAAGGAGATGAATCTCATGATTCAACAAGGAAATTCCTACATCACAATAGAAATCTACACATCACAATGAATTTATGTTAGATCTTATGATCTCCTAGGGTTTAGATCTAGGGGTGTTCTGTTCGGGTTCATGAGAGAAACAGAGAGAGAGAGAGCATTAGGGTTAGGGGTTCCAACCGTCCGATGTAGAGGAGGAGGGGTTGACCATTGCGGTTCGTCGGTGAGGTCTGCGCACGGGCAGCGACGGTCGGTGAAGAAGGAGAGGGGTCTCCCTAGCGGCGGTGTCTCCCGGGCGGCGCCGATCTCCCTGGCAGTAGAGGTGGCGGTGTTAGTTCCCGTCGCTGGAGCGCCCTCTTTCCGATCGGTCTAGAGTTTGTTGGTGGGGTTTGTGGCGGCACGGTCAACCTCGTCGTGCGTGCCGCCCCGGCCCCCCACCTCTATTTATGTGGCGGCGGGACAGGGCCCCCTGACCAATTGGGTGGCGCCCCGATCGTAGCGAACAAAAAAGGGGGGCATTTGGCCGTTGGGCCAAATGCCTGAGATCACTCTAACATTCTCCCCCTTGATCTCAATCTATGCTTTATCTTTAATTACTTTTGACTTTACTCATTCCATCACAGATTAGTGCATAGAACATGTCTCATCGTCACGTTCAATCGCCGATAGATTCAACAGCTACAATACACCTCTTTGTTCTGAAATAGTTACTTTAATATTTTGGGCCCTTTATAGTCCAGGAATCATAGGCTTTCCCTTAAACCCATGCCGGCTACATGTTCTCTGAACACGTTGGGTGGTAAGCCTTTTGTAAGCGGATCCGCTAACATCTTTGTGGTACTTATATGATCAAGACTTATGATATGATCCTGGACTTTATCTTTCACAACATAGTACTTTATGTCAATGTGTTTGGCAGCACCACTTGACTTATTGTTGTGGGCATACGTTACTGCGGGTTCATTATCGCAGTACAACTTAAGTGGTCTATTGATGTCGTCAACCACTTTTAAGCAGGGTATGAACTTCTTTAGCTAGTTCACACCTTGTAGCCTCATAACATGCTACAAACTCGGCATACATTGTGGATGATGTAGTGACGGTTTGCTTTGAGCTTTTCCACAATATAGCTCCTCCGGTGAGTGAACACATATCCGGATGTGGACTTTCTATCATCTCCATAAAATCGAATCATATACCCACTATATGAAGTGAATCGATATTCGTATGTCATCATGAGGCCTTTTGTTCCTTGCAAATAACGCAAGACTTTTTTTATCAATTTCAATGTTCTATTCGGGATTACTCGGAATCGCCAAATAACCGGTAACAAGCGCTAAGTCGTATAGCGTACACACTTGAGCATCTTGCAAGCTTCGACGGTGAAGCATATGGAACCGATTTCATTTGATCGAGCTCGTCTTGGTTCTGGGGCATTGAAAATCCCCATATCGTCAGCCCTTGACTATAGGTGTGGGTGAAGGACTACATTTATGCATACCAAATTTCTTTAATACTTTCTCGATGTATGCCTTTTGTGACAGTCCCAATGTCCCCTTGTTTCTATCCGGTGAATTTCGATCCCTAGAGCGAGCGAAGCTTCACCAAGATCTTTCATATCAAAGTTTGAGGACAAAACTTCTTTGTCTCGATGAGTAGTGACATCACTACTAGCCGATGGGATGTCATCCACATCTGATTAAGAAGATAAACTTCCCATCTTTAAACTTTGTATAAACACGCTTGTCCTCTACATTCTCTTTAAACCCAAATTTTCTTATTGTATTGTCAAACTTCAAGTACCACTGTCTTGAAGCTTGCTTTAACCCATAAATTGATTTCTTTAGGCGGCATCCCATTCTTTCATTTCCTTCCACAACAAAACATTTTGGTTGTGCCATGTAAACAGTTTCCTCCAAATCCCCATTAAGAAATGCCGTCTTTACATCCATATGATGTAACTCTAAATCATAATGTGCTACTAACGCCATTTTGATTCTGAAGGAATCTTTACATGAGGCCGGAGAAAAGTCTCATTGTAATCAATCCTTCTCTTTGCATAAAGCCTTTTGCCACAAGTCGCGCTTTGTATCTTTCTACATTCCTTGGGAGTCAAACTTTGTCTTGTAGACCCATTTACGACCCTCTTGTTTTGGCTCCTTTAGGAATAATTTCAAGTCCCGAATTTATTAGCCTTCATGGACCTCATTTCCTCTTCCACGGCCTCAAGCCATTTTGAAGAATTTTAAGCTTCTCATGGCTTCTTCAAATGAGGTGGGATCATCCTCCATTTGAAATTCCTCTGTATGATAAATTTGATAATCATCAGAAATAGCTGATCTTCTTACTCTTTGAGACCTCCTCGGGGCCTCCTCATTTGGTACATCTTACATTTGAGGTTTGCGTTGCTCCCCTCATCTGTGGCAATAGGTTCTATAGGATCACGAAGAACATGTTCCTCATTCTCATTCATTGTTGCCACGGGAGGAACAATAACAGTCTTGGCATCACGGTGTCTTGCACCGTCGGTGCGCGACGTGACGGTAGTGTGAAGAATGGCTCTTGAATCATCGGGTGGGCGCATCGCCGCTTCTCTTCAAGGTCAATCTCTCGAGCTACCATGCTCCCCCTCATCATTTCATCCTCTAAGAAGACTGTAGGACCGAAATGGCGGCGGAGGGGGTGAATGTCGCTCTCTTTTAAAATCGCCCGAGAATTCGACCTTTGTTTTTCAAAGCGATGCAAATCAAAGCACCTCACGAGAAAATTAAAATTAATGTTGCTGAAATTTGGAGCATGCGATCTTGAAAAATTCAGCATAAATCGAGAGTAGTCGATAAAAATTTCATTGAAAATATTGTTGTTTGATCGCATGCAAAATCACCAAAGATCAAGAAAAGAAATAAAAGAAAAGGGCATATGCTAGCAGTCCTGCTTCCGATCACAAAGAGGAGACAAAAAAATGAAATGGAAAAACTGACAAGAAAACACGTCACATAGCACCGCTCGATACATGAACGTGTAAATAGCATAAACAAGATCAAACAAGTCGCAATAATAAAATATACATCCTAACCCATACGACTTGCTGACCAAAGTCCGACCGAGCCCGTTGCACCAAGCAGCGTGCGGGTCCGAACAAACCGACTCAAACTCGACTTTTGAAAGCAGATGTCAATTACTCATCACTCACAATGGGATGACCTCCACATGGTCTCTCAATCTCCCCTTGATGAGTATATTGACAAACAAAAAAGCACAAAGTTGAGTTTGAAGAGTCTAACATGGTCCATAAGTAAAGAGTGAAGCTAATGACCATGTCGACAGAAGGAGCAAAAGAAAGAACAATTTTCTTCAAAACTCCCAAGTGGCTTTTCTACCACTATTCTCCCCTTTTGACAATAAACCCATCAAGATGGAAGGAAGGAGAAAAGTCATGAAAATGGATGAAAGGTCGATTTGATCATTTTAAGTATGAAGAGCCATGAGAATTATCCAAAATGACCATAATGTATTACACCAAGCCATAACTCAATGAGCGCTATCCGGATCATGACGGGATATGTATAAGCTAGCTAGAAGCAATTAGATGACAATCTGAATTTTAGTGCATTTATGAGCATGTCAAGTCATCAATAAGTAAAGTCTAGCTAGGGATATCCAAGGATGATGCAAGCCATGTCAATCAAGCTAAGCGGAACCAAGAATCTAATATCGAGCCCAAATAGAGTGTTTATATACTCAAGAGTGAAACAATGGTTCAAGTACTTGATTCTTTTGATAACTCAAACAAATTGAGCACAAATGACATTTTCTTTTGAAGCTTATGGTTGTTTTAACCAATATTTTTATCATGTGCTAGATCTCAAGCCATCTGCGACTACTCAAGCAAGAAGCTTAAGAAGATAGTCTAGGTCATCCAAAACTCCCCCCAAGTTCATGCCTAGTGCAATGGCAAGCCGTCTCGTGAGAAAGAATTGGTGAGATCAGTTTTTTCGCACAGAAGAGTCTTTTTGTCTCTATATATTTTTTTAACAAGTTGTACTAACTCATGTTACATCAAGAGTTTAAGACGGCTCAAACTAAGGCTCAAAAGAGATTCAACGCTCAACTCGACCTATTTGACATGGCATGAATCATAAAAGGATAGCTCAAGAAAGACTAAACTCAAGTGCTAATCATGACAAGTTTTTTAGTTCAAATTGAGCAAGTTTAATTAATTCATCATGGTAAAAGCTAGTCTACACATATGAAGTCATGATGAATCTAGCAAATGAGCATAAATCATGGCAAGATGTAAAGCATCGTAAGCATGTCATAACCGGATAATAATCAAGGCTCAATGCAGAAAGTAATGTAGAAAAATCCAGCTCCCCCTCAACATGTGATGCAACTTTTAGTTCAAGTTGAGTTAAGTCAATATTACATTCGAAGCTCCCAAATGAACTCCCCAGACCAAAGCAATAAAAGCGAGAAGGCGCAAAGAAAGCAGCGGTCCTTAAAGCATAGATAAGATAGAAAATACTAATGACTCGGACTAACTCTTATCTACCCCATATGACTCGAACAACAAATGTCGAGAAAAACACACACTAGAGAGCAAACACGCACCACTGTCTGCAGGGTGGCCCAACCCTCGCTAGAACCTAAAAGAAGTGAGTGAGCTCAACCTAGTGAGATAAGAAACGACTATCCTGAAAGCATAAGATAAGAGCAAGAAGTCTAAGCAACTCATCAAGAGACACACTCTAACCTATGCTGGAAGGACTAAACCCAATGCACCCGCAGATGCAATGCAACATTAAGGAGACGAAGCATAATCAATATAGTAAGCGATGAGGCACAAGCTCCCCTCACAACAATCCGTAAGGACAAACCACCCAAGCTCTCCCAGAGTGAAAACCTCGTGCTATCCAAAGGCTTGGTGAAGATATCGACCAGCGGTGGTCACTCTCACTGGCGAAGCACGATGTCACCCTTCTCTACATGGTCTCGAAGAAAGTGATATCGATATCGATGTGCTTGGTCCGAGAGTGCTGACTGGGTTCTTAGCAATGCTAATCGCGGACGTGTTATCGCAAAAGAGCGGAACACGATCGATAGCTAACCCAAAGTCCCAGAGTCGAGACCATCCAAAGCACTTGGCTCGACAAGAATCGGCTGCGACAGCGTGCTCGGCCTCTGCGGTGGTGTGCAACACCGCATCTTCCTCGAAGACCAAGAAGCGAGAGAAGTGCCAATGAAGTGGCGGTGCGGGGTGCTCTTCCTATCTATCCTACATAGGCAAAGTGCGCATCCGAATAGGCTCTAAGGGATAGACATGATGAGGAAGAGTACCGATACCATAGTCAATGGTAGCTCGAAGGTGCCGAAGATGCGCTTCACTGCTGGCGGTGAGATCGTGAGGAGAAGCTGAAACGGGCACAAAGACACAGAGAAGTGTATGTCCGGTCTCGGCGGTGAGGTACAGAGAGAGCCAATCATACTTCGAACTCTTTTGATCAATGGCTCGCCTTCCTCATCGGGTCAAGTGTGGTAGTAGAAGCCATCGGAGTTGACACGGCTTTCCATCACTCATGTCGAAGCGTCTCGGGAGGTCACGGGTGTGCCTTACGATGCAAGAAGGTACCCTCCAGTCTCGCTTGATCCGGAAGCCAAGGAAGAAAGTCAACTCACCCATCATGCTCATCTCAAACTCGATGCTCATGACATCCGAGAGGCTGTGAAACTAGAGCATGAGAAGAGCCGCCAAAGATGATGTCATCGACATAAATTTAGGCGACGAAGGTCATTGCCAAGCCGTGAATGAACAAGGTCTTGTCAACTTTACCCATCTCAAAATCATGTCTCAATAGATAGGACTTAAGCCTCTCATACCAAGCTCTAGGGGCTTGCTTAAGTCCATACAACGCTTTGGAAAGCTTGAAGACATGATTAGGGTATTTAGGGTTCTCGAAACCTGGAGGCTGTCTGACATAGACTTCTTCCTCAATGAAGCCATTGAGAAAGGCACTCTTGACATCCATCGGTAAAGCTTGAAACCTTTAGAAGCTGCAAAGGCAAGCGAATTCTAATGGCCTCAAGGCGAGCTACGAGGGCAAAGGTCTCCTCGAAATCCGGACCCTCAACCTAGGAGTACCCACTGCAACCAGTCTAGCCTTGTTTGAATGACTACCCCATCCTCACTTTGCTTGTTCTTGAACACCCATTTGGTTCCAATGATATTGTGATCTCGAGGGGGCTCAACAAGCGTCCAGACCTTGTTTCTCGTGCATGGCATTGACCCAAGACTCATCAGATAAAGCATGACAAACGTCCTTGAGCTCAAAAGAAGCTACGAAGGCGAGTGGAGTAAAAGCGACACGCCCGGACTTGGGCGTGTGACTCGTTCAAAGAGATCTCCAATCATACGCTTTCGAAGGATGAGATTTTGAATATGTCTTGGAGGTCTGGATGAGATGAAGAAGTGGCCTCTACCTCGTTACACGACGGGTAGGACAGAGCCACTAGCTCCGAAGAAGCGAAGGTGAGGGCGATCACCGAGGTGCGGTGGAAGAAGGCACCTCAAGGGGTGGATGAGGGGCTGGATCGGTGACAACGCTCATCTCCATCATCCTCATCATCCACGAAGATAGTCTCGGTCGCTCTAGTGAACACGAGATATCGGGCCTAGTCCGGGGTGGCCTCATCGAAGGTTACCTCACTGAGTTTCTACCATTTTGCTAGACTCATGGTTCCGGACCCTATAGGCCGCGAAGAAGTCGAGTAGCCTAGAAAGAGTCCATCACAAGAACGTGACTCGAACTTATCCGAGTTCCCGGACTTGAGAATAAAACACTTGCAACCAAACACACGAAAATGGGAAACACTGGGCCGCCCGTATCTCAACTCATAAGAAGTGCGGTGCAAATGTGCAGAAGAAAACTCGTCGAAACATGGCACGCGGTGGTTATAGCTTCACCCAAAACTTCCGCGGTGTAGAGTACTCATCAAGCATCGTCACGCCATCTCGACCAAAGTGCGGTTCTTCCTCTCCACAACGCCATTACGCCGAGGGGCGTATGGAGAAGAGGCGGTGCTCTACACTGTCTCACCACGAAACTCTCAAAGTAGGAATTCTTGAACTCCGTGCCATTGTCACTGCGGATCGCTCGTAAGGCACCGGAAGCTCAGCAGAAAGCCTCTTGAAAAGACCTCGGAATGTGTAAGCGTCTCATCCTTGAGGCCAAGAAAAACACCCAAGAATACCTCGAAGTCATCGACACGACAAGAACATACCACTTCCTCCCTCTCGACCGCACTCGATTTGGTCCAACCGTATCCATATGGGGCGGTGTCCGGTGCATCGATCATAATGCTTGGACCGGAGGATGAGAAGCGGCAATCATCTTGCCGTGCCGGCATGGAGCGCAAACAAGATCTTTGACCATCTTGAGTTTCGGCAGACCACGAATGAGATCGTGGCGCTAACTCGGGTCAAATGGTCAAATCAATATGACCAAGTCTCCTATGCCGAAGGAAAGATTGCGGGACTCGAAGCAAGCAAACAACGGAGAGGATCACCGAAGACTCGGAAAAATCAGCACGAAAGATCCTCCCAAAGCGAGAAATCCATAAACCGGACTACAGAAGAATCAAGAATTTTGCGTTGTTTTCTTAAAACTCACCTCGAAATCGTCATCAGTAGCTCGAGACCGAAAGCAAATTGTCCGCAGACTTACTAACCAAGGCAACATCTTTTAAAACAAATGAATCATTAATGCATGATTGTACCTTTGGCGATGACTCGCCCGGAAGAGGCATCTCGAAGGTGATCGTCATCACACGGAGCACGGGCAAGGAAGAAAACCAGCGGAATCTCCGGTCATGTGTCGTGAACACCGAGTTCTACAAGCCAAACATTTCCTTCCCCGCCCGCGAACACGAGTCAACAAAGAGCAAAGTCTCGATCTTGGGATAAATCAACATGGATTTTGGCACCCAATCTTGAGTCACACGTCGGCGAAGAAGTAGTCACACACGATCGACCTCTAACTACCCTACGCTCTCCGTCGCTCAAAGAAGCGGAAGGTCTATGTGCGAGACTGAAGTCATTCTTGAGTCCGACCGCTACGGAGAGCGAGTCGAGCACCGGAAGACGCGCGATCACGCGGGTAGCTATCTCGATGGAAACGAGATCTACCCTCGGGACGGCGGAAGTCACAACCAGAGGGAGCATGAGGACGAAAACGAAAACTTCGGAAGAACCAAGTCCTCGATGTCGCCCAAAGCTACCAACAAGAGTAAGCCTAGACCTCGTGTTGATCTTAGGTGCACTCAAGGTGCAGGGCTGACCACGAATACGCCTAAGAGACTCAACACGGTCTCTTGGCGCGATCTTGGCGCTTGAAGCAATGGTCAAACAAATGCCCATCCTTCGGCGGAAGGTGCAATGATACCGCCCGAGGGGTGAAGTAGTATGAGATGGCTTCGCCGAGAGGCAAGCGCATGTGAAATCACCTTCGTCGAAATCCCTTGGACAAAGCCCGCCGATCTAAATTGAACTTTCTTGTTCTTGGGCTTGACCTCGATCACACCTGTGGCTATGGGTGCGAGCACGGCGGTGGATGCTTCCTTCTATCATCTCGAAAATCATATCCTAGACCTTGATTGAATTTGCAAATCTTCGATTGGTCTAGAATAAGATTAAGATTCTTCTTACCCCCTACAAATCTCTCGAGAGTGTTCATAAGGTACTGACACTCCCGAAGCAGAGAGGCACAAGAAGGGCGGGGAGAAGAAGAGACAGTGAGAAGGTAAGGGGCGGAAGAAGAACCAACAGAGAGGAAAGTTTGGCTTGTGCACGCAGTACCGACTACGGGGCACATTCCTACTACTAGCGGGTTGGTTCGCGTCTCTAGCGTCTTACCCTTATCCCGGGCTTCTTCCCTTCTCCTCAATCACATTACAAGCTGAAGGTGGCTTCTCTAGAAGGTCCTTAGGGCCTATTTGTTTTGGATTCTAGACAAGCTAGCTACTTGTAGTAGCCAAAAGCTCCCCCAAACAGTCCAGCTTTTAGGCTAGCTTCTGAGAATCTGAAAATCTGGTAAAGCAAATTTGTACTAGAATCTAGAAGCTGTAATAGCTGAGCTTCCCGCAGATTGTACTAACTAATTACCACTAGAATTTGAAACTAATTACCCATAAATGCCATGAATAAAAACCTTCGCCCCCACCCGCCTCGCATCCCCCACCCCGCTCCTCATTTCTCCCGATCCCCCTCGTCCTCCCCTACCCCGCCTCGTTCCTCCCCCGCCGCCCACCCCCCCTCCTCCCCGCCGCCCTCCCCGCCTCGTTCCTCCCAGCGCCAACCCGGCCCCCCTCCTCCCCCGCCTCCCAGATCCCCTCATGGCCCCCGCCTCTACTCCCCCCCCGCTTGCCCCACCCCGGTCCCCTCCTCCCGCCCGCCCTCCCGCCTCGTTCCTCCCACCGCCCCCCCGGCCACCTCCTCCCGCCCCCTCCCGGATCCCCATGCCCGCCTCTCTCCTCCCCCCCCCCGCCCCCCGGCCCCCCCTCCCCGGTGCCCCTCCCGGATCACCCGCCGCCCACGCCTCTCTCCTCCCAGACTCTCCTCCACCTCCCGGTGCCCTCCCGGATCCCCATGCCGTCCCCTTCCCGCCCGCCCACCCCGCCCCCTCCCGGTGCCCCTTCCCGCCACGCCCCACGCCTCTCTACCTCCCCGACTCTCTCATATATTCGCATATATTTTTTCATTTTGAGGATCTGATTGCTTATTTTGGAGATGTTTACTAACTTGGAAAAAACATGTGTACCTTGCAGGGTGTTCTTATGCTCAATACTGTACTAACTGGTATGACTATTTTCCCCATTAGAATGAGACATCTATTGTTTCTTGTGTTGTTTCCTGAGATGAGAGAGGCAGTGTATTATTTCCCACACAGAGATGATCAGTTTCAGTTTTTCTCGCCAAAGGAGAGGATTATTTCTCATGATTTGATAATGTGCACTGAGAAATCGTCATCTATGCTTTGCTAAAAACAGGCTCTTGGAGAACATGGGATAATATGCTTGGAAGACATTGTGCATGAAATCTCCATGGTTGCAAATGAAGTGTCCAGAGAGGAGGCTGCAAATGAAGAAGAAATCCTACAAGGATGGTGGCGACTCGGGCAACCGTGGGGAAAAAATCAACAAACTAATTAAGAAGCTGAACTGAGGCAGGGCTTATCTCCAGTTGTCATCTACGTACAAGTTATGGATTCATTATGTTATCAGTTTTGTAATAGCATAGCTGAATGTACCTTTATTTTGGAAACCCTACCTGAATGTTTGGGATCAAATTATGAAATAGCAGAACCTGTTTTCATCCCCCCTGTCTACGTCTTGATGGCTTCAAGAATATAGATAGTACCATAGAAATTCCTTGTGATAGTGATATGTGTGCCTTATATGTCTATGAACATCCTTTGTACGTTCCTTTTGTATGAAGATATGGTAGTTATCTATATTAATATTTAAAATTATGATTTAGAATTAAATTTATTGTCATGAAATTTTAATATTACTTTTCAATGTTTGAACCACGTACTACAAATTACAAAGACGGATATCTCTTCTATCAATACATAATCGGGACATCAAATCACCTAAGGGCATTTCGGTCAATACATCTAGTAGGATACCGGTGACAACTAGAATTCAGGATGCCAAGCAGGCTAGCTACTCGGACAGTGCTACTCGGACTAGCCAGCTTCTCAGAATCTCCAGCTAGCTACTCAGACCAGCTAGCTACTCAGAATCTAAAGCTCCCCCAAACAGGCCCTTAGTTAGCTTCACACATTTCTCATCCAATGCAATTAAGTCAGATTTTAGTTTGTTACAATTAATGCATGGTGAGCTAACAGGGTCCTTAGAAGCAAACTGAGCCAACTTCCTATCATGATCAATCATATCTTGAAACTGTTTGGAGACAGATTCAAGTTCGTGATAAGCTTAGGACAATTCACACATGAAGCAATAGGCTCAAGAAGAAAAGCTTGTAATTCGACAATTTTATGATCGCCTGTTTAAGTTCATCTTTAAGTTATTGCAACTTTCACAAATCTCGGGCGGATCGAGAAGCATAGTGTAAAGACCTCTAAAAGCATTGTCCTTATCCTCACATGAGGTGCAAGAAGTAGTCTCAACGGTAGATGAAGGAAAAACAATCCTAGACATCTCTAGTTCAATGACGGCACTAACATTCTCCACCTTAAGAATATCTAGCTCAGAGGTCACACTATCATATGAAGTCCTTAGCTTCTCCATATCATCAATCAAAGCGGGGCATGTATCACATTCGTCACGAGAGGAAGCGGATGTAAGTGAAGTAAGCTCTCGTGACAATCTAGCTACTTCCTTCTCTAACTCAAGACGCCTAGCCTTAGCTCTAGCATGAAATCCACCTAGCTTAAGAAAAGCATGATTGAGCTGGTCATAGGTGGGGCATACCTCGTCCGAGTCGAGATGACTCATTGCCGCTCGATTCGCCCTCGAGAGCCATGAAGCACATCTTGGGAGAAGTCTTCGCCGCTCTTGGGGTCTTGATCACCCGTCCGTCGTCATCGCTCCATCCCTCCACCTCGCCGAGGTCGAGGTCGTCGAAGCGAGAGGACGCGGTGGAAAAGCTTCTTGGCCTTTCAAAGTCGCGAACTTCTTCTTGCCTTGCGTCTGCAGTGGAGGCTTCTTGTTGCGGTTCTTGTCGGTGTAGTCGTTCTTGACCGAACCGCCGTAGTCGTTCTTGCCCTTCTCCAGCTTGGGGCAGTTTGCTCGAATGTGGTTGGGGCCACCACACTCAAAGCAAATCAATGGTCCTCTTCTCTTTCCATCCTCCTCCTCTTGTAAGCATGTGAGAACTTCCGAGCTAGGAGGGCATTGTTCATCCTCTAGGCGCTCTAGCGATCATCGGTTACATCACGAGAGAGCGATAGGAGAACCCCAAAGAGAATCGCAGAAGAACCGAAGCGGCGGTGGGATCGGTGACTAGTGCCATCGATCGAGACTTTGACCGACGAGAGACTATGTCAATCTCGTGAGTCTTGAGGCGCGAGTAAAGCGTCAAGAGTCGTGGTCGAGAGGTCCGTAGTGTCCTTGATGGTAGTCACCTTCATCTCCCAAACCCAAGCTCGAGTGCAGAAAGAATTTGTCGGCGTTATCCGAGTCGGAGTATGTGAGACCGACGGCTCGGAGGTTGCTCAAAATTTTGTGAAAGCGAGAAAAGCACTCGTCAAGGGACTCACCGGCAAGCATCTCGAATTTTTGTGTCGCGCTTGAGGCTGGTCTTGTCGCACCGTCTTTATTTGGGTGGTGCCCTCATGGTAAGCATTGAGGGTCACCCAAATATCGAAGGCCGACGTCGGTGAGAGATGCGATCAAATTCGCTCGCTCAATCCACGAATGATGATGTTCCTCGCCTTTGCGTTTGCCTCAACATCGACCATATTCCGGCATTGATGTTCTCATCGGTGGGAACAACAAAGCGGACCTTGACCTTTCGCCGGATGGCATAGCCACGAGCACGGATGTAGGTCTCCATCCGGCTCTTCCAGAATGGAAAATCCATCCCATCAAAGATCGGGGGCTTGGTCGAGTACTTGTCCGTCGCCATGGCTCTTGAGACCGGTTAAAGATCTATCAAGAAGAGCTAACCGCTCGATACCAATTGTAGGACCGAAATGGCGACGGAGGGGTGAATGTCGCTCTCTTTTAAAATCGCCCGAGAATTCGACATGTTTTCAAAACGATGCAAATCAAAGCACCTCACAGAAAATTAAAATTAATGTTGCTGAAATTTGGAACGCATGCGATACTGAAAAATTCAGCATAAATCAGAGAGTAGTCAGTAAAAATTTCAGCTAAAAATATTGCTGTTTGATCTGCATGCAAAATCACCAAAGATCAAGAAAAGAAATCAAAGAAAAGGGCATATGCTAGCAGTCCTGCTTCCGATCACAAAGAGGAGACAAAAAATGAAATGGAAAAACTGAAGTGCACAGAAGCTACCGGAAACAGACTGAGATCAAACTATGAACAGAGAATAAATCATCCGAGAGCAGAAACCGAATGAAACACTTAAACCGAAAACTAAACAGCAGAAAATAAAGTCCCAGCTGAAAAGTAAACTGAGAATGAGACAGACCCTGAAAGCAAAAGCAAAAAGAAGGAAGAAAACGCAGACCAACAGAAGGAAACAAACGAGAGCAGATACTGCAGACTGTTTGAAACCAACACCCAACAGAAAGGGAAAAGAAAACAAGAAAGACACAGAAAAGAGGATGAGAAAGATTGAACCAGCCAAAGCAGGGGAAACAACAGGCTGTTCGATCGGAATAAAAAAAATGATTGCCAGCCGACTATGTTTCAAAGCCAAGAGCCTTTTTGCTGCTCTTTGATCCACATTAATTCTAAATCCCAACCAAGAGAGATAAAAATGAAATCAAAGACTGCTGCGAGCTGAGAAGGAACATGAAATCTGAAAAGGGGACTGCAGCTAGGCGGCTGTTTGAAACCAACATATGATTCTCTGCTGTCGACAACTACAAGTTCTAAACAACCGAAAACAGCACCCTGCTGAAAACGAAGAAGAGTACTTCTAAAGTGGACAGCCAAGAGAAGAAAAACAGTGACAAAAACTGCATTGGTTCACTGCAAGCCAGAAAAATGGATTGATTTTGCCGAATGAACAGAAACTGCAGAAACTGTAGTAAGCCGAAAGAAATGAAAAGATCACACAGCAAGCAATCAACATCCAACTTGAGAAAGCCTGAATAGAAACTAGGAGATAACCAAAACTCAAGAACACACACAAAGAAGAAAAGAGAGACATCCCTATACGCATAGACATTAGAACCATAGGAATGATTACAAGATTTTCAATCCATCCTCTCCCTCTCAATCCTCAAATCACCAAGAGCCTCACATGCTACTTGGGAGGAACACAACACACAAAGAGATAAAATGAGCTCTAAAACCCTAACTCACTCTATTGTGTCCTAAGGGGTATGCAGCCCCTCACTTCTATTTATAGCCCTTGGCTAACGGGTCTCCAACCCGTTACGCCGGCTAAACCCTAACGGAGCCTTCTCCCGCTTGTGCAGCCTTGCGAAATTCCCGTTTTGCCCCTCCTGCACCTTCCGGGAAGCTTCCGCGCTCCTTGCCTCGCACGCTCCGCAACACGTCGAGTTCACGTCGTCTTCGACACCTCATGACCGTTCTGACCTCAGCGCCACCTGCGCCTAGTCCGGTCCACCATGTCTCGCCACGACTCCGCCTCGCTGTCCTGCGGACACACAGACAAGAAAACACGTCACATAGCACCGCTCGATACATGAACGTGTAAATAGCATAAACAAGATCAAACAAGTCGCAATAATAAAATATACATCCTAACCCATACGACTTCGCTTGACCAAAGTCCGACCGAGCCCGTTGCACCAAGCAACGTCTGGGTCCGAACAAACCGACTCAAACTCGACTTTTGAAAACAGATGTCAGTTACTCATCACTCACAATGGGATGACCTCCACATGGTCTCTCAAAGACAGCGTGTCTCGTTTCTACAAACTTTGTATATCTGTGCGGACGGAGAAAGCGAAAACCTTTAACTTTCGGGTAGCCAATGAAATGACAACTTCTTGTTTTGGAATCAAGCTTCCCAAGATTTGGGTTAAATACTTTAGCCTCGTGAGGACTCCCCACACACGTAAGTGGTTTAGTGAGGAACTCTTCACATCCACAACTCGTGCGGTGTTTTGGGCACCGACTTACTAGGCACTCTGTTGAGAATATGAATGGCGGTTTTCAACGCCTCCATCCATAAACTCAGCGGCGGTGTGGAGTAGCTCATCATGCTTCGCACCATATCCATCGAGTGCGGTTGCGTCTTTCGGCTACTCCATTTTGCTGAGGTTTGCCCGGTGTAGAATACTGGGCCACTATGCCATTTTCCTGTAAAAACCTTGCAAAGGTCCGGAACTTGTCCATATGGGGTATGTCGAGTAGTACTCCCCACCACGATCAGATCGGACTATCTTAATCTTTAAATCGTGTTGGTTTTCAACTTCAGCCTTAAATATCTTGAATTTATCCAATGCTTCATTTCTTTCTTTGATTGGATAAATATATCCATAACGGGAGTAATCATCCGTGAATGTTATGAACGAGTCATATCCATCCACACTTTTCACAGGAAAATGACCACAAATGTATGTGTGAATAATTTGTAGAACTCATGTGCTTCTTTTGGCGTCTTTCTTAATTTTCTTTACATATTTTCTTTTAATGCATTCTCTGCATTGTTCTAAGTCTGAGAACTCTAATAAAGGAAGAATATCATTCTTAACTAGTCTTTCTATTCTCCCCCTCGAAATATGGCCTAAACGACAGTGCCATAATTTCGACGATGCCTTATGAGTTCTCTTTCGTTTTCTGTTCGTATTCATAGGCGAGGATATACGCTCATTCACATCACATACGGAATTCACATTTTCACGAAGTGACAATAAATAAAGCTCATCTTGTTTAATGGCAAGACCAACACATTCTTTATTAAACATTATTTCACACTTGCCATTTCCAAAATAACAATCATAACCATCATTGTCCAAATTTGAAACACTAATCAAATTCCTCTGTAAAGATGGAACACAAAGAACATCTCTAAGTAAAAGAGTGAAACCATCAGCTAGCTCTAATGAAAGATCGCCAACGGCTTCAACTTCAGCTTGGACTCCATTTGCGACTTTAATGCATCTTTCTTTTCTTTGCGTAGTCCTCGTCGAACGGAATCCCTATAAAGAATTAGCAACATGAACAGTTGCTCCTGAATCAATCCACCAAGTGGATTTCTAATATTGCACATACAGGGATTCATTTATAAAGGTAATAATGTTCTCACTTTTCTTTGCCATTATCATCTTTAAGTAATCGGGACAGTTCTTCTTGTAGTGTCCCGTCTTCTTGCAGTGAAGACACTGATCTTTGTCTACTGCAAACTTATTCTGTTGAAGTTCTTTTTCTTGTTGTCCTTCACATAGTTGATAGAACCACCATGTGAGGATTTAAATCTTTCCTCCTCTTGCACACACATAGCTATGCACTTTTCTAAATCCCATTTCTCGGGCTGCATGTTGTAGTTGACAACAAATGTGTCAAACTCTTTCGGCAAGGAAGCAAAAATCAAATGAATGAGGAACTCATCCTTGAGAGCCAAATCCATTGGTTTAAGCTTGGATGCCAAGTTGCTCATCCTTAGTATGTGCTCTCTTATGCCACTGCCACCACCAGAGTACCTTTCTGTCACAAGCTGCTTAATCAGCTGTGTAACATAAGTCTTTGAAGAGCCAGTAAACTGACTCTTTATTTTCTCAAGATATTCTGTGACAGTGTCACACTCTGCGATTGAGCCCACAATTGCAGGCTCAATCGTGTTCTTTATCACAGCCAAACATTTCTTGTTGGCGGTGACCCACTTTATGATCAAGATCATATGACATTTTATGGGAGCAAAATCCTCTGCTTTTTGTCGCCAAAGCAAACATCGACCTCATTTGCCTCCCTCACCGGTGCCACAGGCTCTGTGGGACACGGTGTGGTGACTACCCAGTCCACCTCAGCCAAGATGAAGGCCACGTCAATCTTTTTCTTCCATTCACCGTAATTGTCTCCTTTGAGAACCGGGATATCTCTGATGAAGCCCATCAAAGAATATCCTTCTGAAAACACAATTCATATATAGTGAGAACATTTATAACAACAACAACAACAACTGCATGCCTTAGTTCCGACGTTGGTTAAAATTAAAACATACAGTTGTTTACACATTAAATCTATATCACCGTTGGCGAGAAATAGAGATAAGGCATAAAATCATCAATTAAAATTATAATCTTGTTATTATCAACGTTGGTCGAAAATAACAATATCATAATTCACAACAATTCTCAAAAATTAAATTCTCCCGTTGGTTCGAATTTAATTGAAAGAGTAATCAACATTAACTTTTGCAGCGGAAAAATATTAAAAAAAACAATTAAATTCTTACTCAGAAGAATTTTATTACTGTACTCAGCTAATCTCTGGAAAAATAACACGTTGGTGCAAAAATTTACAGAGATTCTATTCAAATTTCTATCAAAATCATTCAAAATTCTTACGAAAATTAATTAAAACTCAATCTCGAGTTCTTGTTCAAGCAGCCATTTGGCCCGGTCCCACGTAGCCATGCCCACACTGCCTCCGCACGCCGCACCACGGCCTTGACGGACATGACGGCCCGCACCGCTCGGTGCAATCTCGGCGTCGGCGCAATCGGACGGTGAGCGGCATTTCGGCGAAACAAAACCGGCGCTCGTGCGGCCCCGTAAACCTAGCCATTTCCTCCTCTCCTCTCTCACGCCGCGCGCGGCGGCGGAAGAGGAAGCTGCGGCGGAGAGAAGAACCGGCGCCACCGCGGGCCTCTCGCCGGCGTGCGTGCTCCCTCGGGTGAGCGCGCCGTCGGCGGCTTCGTGGCGGCGACCTTTGCACGCGCCGGCGGCGCTTGGATCTGGTCCGCGCGATCGGCGGCCCGCCACGTGGCGCCGGCGAGCCACAGCTCGGCCGGTCTCCCGCACGCCAGCGACGACGGCGGCCCGGCGACGACGGCCATGTAAGTCCTGGCCTTTTCAGATCTAGGGTTAGGGTTTTGATCCGTACGGATCGAGTCCATTCCCCTCTCTTTTCATTTCTTTTCTTTTTCCCCGCTCTGATACCATTGTTAGATCTTATGATCTCCTAGGGTTTAGATCTAGGGGTGTTCTGTTCGGGTTCATGAGAGAAACAGAGAGAGAGAGAGAGCATTAGGGTTAGGGGTTCCAACCGTCCGATGTAGAGGAGGAGGGGTTGGCCATTGCGGTTCGTCGGTGAGGTCTGCGCACGGGCAGCGACGGTCGGTGGAGAAGGAGAGGGGTCTCCCTAGCGGCGGTGTCTCCCGGGCGGCGCCGATCTCCCTGGCAGTAGAGGTGGCGGTGGTAGTTCCCGTCGCTGGAGCGCCCTCTTTCCGATCGGTCTAGAGTTTGTTGGTGGGGTTTGTGACGGCACGATCAACCTCGTCGTGCGTGCCACCCCGGCCCCCCACCTCTATTTATATGGCGGCGGCGGCAGGCGCACCGACCAATTGGGTTGGCGCCCCGATCGAGACGCGAACAAAAGCGGGGGCATTTGGCCGTTGGGCCAAATACCTGAGATCACTCTAACAATTTCTAGATGAGAACTCGTAAAAACACACACATGAAGTGGTTGCCAAACATAGTGTTTTATGTTTTCTTTACTCGATACTAAAAACCAATCTACTTACAATGGAAATGTATCCCTGACTAAATAGCTGAACTAACCACTTAGGAATGTATCCCTTGACTAAATAGCCGAACTCACCACACACACCAGGCCTAGGCCGACTAAACGTGTTCATATCTGACACGTGTACATGACCTATTTGGACTCATGTCAAATAGAAAAGCGATACTATATTAAGAGGTAAGGAAAATAAAGATAGGAATAAAGGTCCAATTAGGACTTCCCTAAAAATCCAACTCAAAATTGGAAAACAACCAGGCATGCACTCGGTTTACTTGGATACATAGGAAAATCAGGTGCCGCGCCAAAGTAGGATTCGGATAGATCCAATGTATAGATGTGATCGATCTCTGCACTGGCTCGTTTTTGCCTAGCTTTCCATCTCGCTTTCGTTACTGCCTTACTGGCTCCTAGTCGCACGCTATCCTGGCTCTTAGGGGCGGATCTGGGCCCGAGGCCCAGAAAATTACTAGTGCAAAAAAATATATATGAATTAGAAAAATTCACTGTTCAAACACGAGACGCACAGCCCAGCCCGAGACGCACAACGCACCTTCACTTCGCCCACACCGCCACACAAAGTCACGATTCACGAACCCTACAGCCGGCACCACTGCCTCCCCACAACACTAGCTCCCGCCCTCCAGGGCCGTCTCCTGCCCGTCTCCCTCCAGCCGTCCTGCGTCGGCGACTCGGCGTTGCCTCCCTCCCGGCGCCGTTCCCCTCCCTGTGCCACTCCCCTCCCTGTGCCGCTCCCCTCCCAACACCATTCATGGCGTGGATAAAACTTATCTGGATACAGTTGCTAAAGGAAGAGAACAGCTCGGAGAGCTGCCGCCTAGAACAACAGTGTCCGTCGCTACCACCTTTTATGAGTAATGGACAAAACATGTTTCCTTTTCTTTCCTTTCCCCTGATTTTCTTTCCTTTGGTTATTAGTTGGAAACAGCCATAACAAGAGATTACATGAGAATGAACATGGAACCTGCTAAGCACCACCATCTTGCGTGGATAGAAGCCAAACGCCATCTCCTCGGTGCACAGCAGCTTGGGCGGGCATTTCGTCAGGTGGTCGGTGGCCCGTGGCCAGGACGGACGGACATTGATGATGGGAAGATTGTGAGCCCTGACAGCAACAGCAGCACCTTAGTCAGTTCTACGGCATCCGCTGTGACCTACACGGATCTTTTCTAATTAGTGTGGGCCATACTATGGACATCTAGGACCTTTTTCTTTTTCTAACGATAATGACATAGAATTTTCCTTTTCTTGAATTTAGGGTTTATTTTGGAATTCCTAGCCCTCAAAACAAAGGAGGTGCCTTTAACCTCACCAATCATTTGTGATATATAGATTGTTGGTAAAAAAGAATAGAACAGATGCTATAGCATTACCAGGACGGCTCCCAACTGGCTAACTTAGCGCCAAATGCAACATCGTGGAGGCATTGCAGCTCAGCGCAAGGAAGTCAGCGCTGAGTTGGCAACGACTGCCTCCTATGTTGGACTATGGGCTGAAGTGGCCTCTACGCCTTGCATCTGTGCTGTGCTGACCAGTTTATCCTCAACGCCATTCATCTCGACGCTTTGTGTGAGCGAAGACTGGTAGTATCGGTTTTATGTGAGTGGTACGACCGGAGTTGCGGTAAGAGCCGTGGTCGCGACGTCGTGGTTGAGACAACGTGGTCAAATTATTTATCGGAGGATGCACTGCAATATTTGTTGCCCATATATACAATATTTATCGGTCATTTATGTAGCAAAAAAATGATTGCTTTTATTGTAACATTTTTTGTTACGTGCATGCAGCAATCGGCAATAGCAGTGTAAAATTGAGATTTTTATCAAACATTGCAGTTGCATACACAGCTAAGAAATGTTGTATTAGGAGTACTCTCATCGTTCTTTATTTTTTTTCTGCTGTATACATAGCTAAGAAATGTTACATATATGAACGAGAAATATTGCATTGGAGCGTATGATGAGAGTACACTTATTGTTATTTATTTTTTGTTGCATATATATTCAAAAAATATTGCAACTGTTCGATTTTATCAGTTCCTCCGTACATATGAATAGTAGCATTTCCTAAAAAAATCCCATGTAGCGACATACCCAGTGAAATATCGAATACGGTGAAAATCACTATTCCATCAAAAATTTATTTATTTTATTTTGCAAATACAATTGAATTTGATCTTGAAATTTGAAATTTTACAGAGATACGGAACATATCCTTTACTGCGTATGATAATTTTGTTTGAAACTTCTAAGTTTTGATATTCCCATTTTCACGCGATACGCCCCCTCATGTGACCTAGTGGCATTTCCCTCCAAATCCCATGGCGGCCTCGACGCTCCCACCGCCGGCGCTCGCCGTACCTACTCTTTCGCGTTCACTTCCCCCTCCTAGACCCAGGCCAAAAACCCTAGCCACTAGGCCCAGCCTCCGTCTCGTCGCCAGATGGGAGAGGCGGGGCGGCGGCGGCGGGGCCAACGCCCGCCTGCGCGACCTCGTCCGCCGCGGCGACCTCGACGCGGCCGTCCGCCTTGTCGCCTCCATGCCGGACCCACCCGCCGTCATCACCTGCAGCATCCTCATCAAGAAGCTCTGCGCCGACCGCCGCGTCGCCGAGGCGGAGCGCGTGCTCGACGCCCTCAGGGCCACTGGCGCCGCCAATGTCGTCGCCTACAGCACCCTCGTCAACGGCTACTGCCGCGCCGGCCGCATCGACGCCGCGCGCAGCGTCATCGAATCCATGCCTTTCGCCCCCAACGCCTTCACCTATAACCCGCTCATCCAGGCCTACTGCGTCCGCGGCCGGATGGGCGACGCGCTCGTGGTGCTCGACGATATGCTCCACCGGGGGTGCTCCCCCGACGTGGTCACCTACACCATCCTCCTCGAGGCCACGTGCAAGAAGAGCGGCTACGGCCAGGCCATGGACCTCCTCGACGAGATGCGGGCCAAGGGGTGCTCGCCGAACATCTTTACGTATAATGTCCTCATCAACGCCATGTGCAATCGGGGCCATGTCGATGAAGCTGTTGAGCTTTTGAACACCTTGCCCTCCTACAGTTGCAAGCCCAATAACATTAGCTATAGTACTGTGTTGAAGGGCTTGTGCAGCAACAAGAGATGGGACGACGCTGAGCGGATGGTAGCTCAGATGGCTCAAAATGATTGTCCTCCAAATGAATTCACCTACAGCATCCTTTTGGAAGGTATCTGTGAGCGGAGCGGCTACAAGAAGGCAATGAAGCATCTTGACAAGATGCGTGCCGAGGGGTGCAGTCCGAACATTGTCACATACAATGTTCTCATCAATGCCATGTGCAAAGAGGAGCACATTGATGAGGCTATCGATTTATTCAATGGTTTGCCATCATACGGTTGTCATCCCAATGCTGTTAGCTATACTACTGTGTTGAAGGGCTTATTGACTGCTGGACGATGGGAGGATGCTGAGGAGCTCATGGCAGAAATGGTCCAGAACGGCTGCCCACCAAATGTGGTAACATTTACTACGCTCATTAGTTCCCTGTGTCAGAAAGGTTTGGTCAATCCGTGCACTCAAGGTTCTTGAGCAAATGCCAGAGCACGGGTGCATGCCAAATACCGTCACATACAACTGTCTAATTGATGGTTTGTGCAAAGAAAGGCGTATTAGCGATGCCATCAAACTATTAAACAGCCTGCAATCCTACGAGTGCAAACCTGATATCATTACATATAATATTGTACTGAAGGGCTTGTGTAGCATTGAGCGGTGGGAGGATGTTGAGGAACTCATGGCTGAGATGGTTTGCAAGAATTGTCCCCCAGATGTAATGGCATTCACTACAATAATCACTTCTTTATGTCAGAAAGGGTTGGTAAATCGTGCAATTGAAGTGCTCGAGCAAATGTCAGAGCATGGATGCATGCCAGACATTGTCACGTACACTAGTATTATTTATGGTTTGTGCAAAGATAGGCGAGTTAATGACGCGGTCAAATTATTGAATGGTCTTGAATCCTACGGGTGTAAGCCTAATACCATTACCTACAATGCTGTGTTGAAGGGCTTGTGTAGTGATGAGCGGTGGGAGGATGCTGAAGAGCTCATGGCTGAGATGGTCCACAAGAATTGTCCCCCAAATGAAAGGACCTTCAACACAATAATCTCCTTTTTGTGCCAAAAAGGATTGCTTGATGGCGTTATTGAGTTTCTTGAGAAAATGTTGGAGTATGGCTGCACACCAAGCTCTGTGACATACAGCACTATAATCAATAGCTTCTGCAACACAGGAGCTAATCGATTGGCCCGGAATGGTTATCCCCCAAATGAAGTGACTCCCGATGTTCTCATAAATTCCTTGTGCAGAAAAGGATTGCTTGTGCAAGCAATTGAAATTCTGAAACTAATGCCTGAGAAATGTTATGTTCCGAATTTAGCTACCTATAATATAGTAATTGGCGGGCTTTCCAAGGCTAGTAAGACTCAAGAAGCCCTTGACTTATTGAATGAGATGATAAAGGTCTGTGTTCCTGAGGTGATTACTTACAGTACAATAATTGCCTGTCTTTCCAAGGCTGGCAAAATGGAGGAAGCTGTGGATTTGTTGAATGACATATTCTCAAAAGGCCTCTTCCCTGATTCAATTACTTATCAATCTTTGGCTTTCGGTTTCTCTAGAGAAAATAGTATCGACAAGGCTATCAGAATGTTCCACAGAGTGCAAGATATGGGTATATCACCTGGCACCATATTTTATAATGCTGTACTACTTGAGCTTTGTAACAATAGGAAAACAGAACATGCTATTGATCTTTTAGCTTACATGGTGTCCAAAAACTGCATGCCTGATGAATCAACCTACATCATTCTCGTTGAAGGTCTTGCTCATGAGGGCTTTTTGGAGGAGGCAAGAGAGTTGATAAGCAGGCTATGTTGTAAAGGAGTAATAAATAAGAGCTTGATGGAGGAAGTAAGGAAGTTAACTTGATTCAATATGTGTGTTTCTCTGGTTGCAGTTAAGTTGCGGCGCTTTGTTCCTCATATTTGCCCAAGTGTTAGTACTCTTCATCCTTCCTAAGTCATGATGAACCGTGCTTACTTCTCTATGGATGATTGGATGGTATGTTTCTCTTTGTTTCAATAACTTCATACTTTATAACTTATGTTTAAAATTGTAGTATTGAGTTGTTCTCTATGTTCTGCTTGTCACTATGCGCTCCAATATGCTGCACTTCTCTTCGTTTGTTTTATTGTTGCAAACTTGTACACTAATTTTCTTCTAATACATGTAGCATGATATTTTTTTCTTTGAGGTGTTTCTTTCTGGCTATTGCTTTTGAATTTTAAGTAAGGTATTCTATGTTTATTTAGCAATCTATTATCCTAGATTTGTGTTCTAATAGGAGACTGTGCGGTGTCTATTATATTCTATGATGCATGGACACTGCAGTCAAGCACACCGAGTCCGAGTCGGACACCATGTCGGATGCGGACGCGGACACGGCTTGAACATGTATTTACTGTGTCCGAATATTCTCGTGAAAAAAATGTATTTCTGATACATATTGGATACAACAGGGACACGTATGGGGACATTTGAAGGACACAGCCTAGCCCACACAGTCAAGCCCCTCCTTAACCCCAGCATTGACCCTCTCGTCTCTGTGTTTGCTCGACGTCTCGACCAGAAAGAAGCATCATTACCTCTCGTCTATCCTTTCCGGCGGCGATTGCATCCTCCAACAACTAGTGGCAACTGCATCCTCCGGTGACTGGCAGTGATCCTAGTGAGTCCTAAAATCTTCTCGTGCTCCTTCCTCTCCACTCCAGCATGTTAGATTTGAATCTTTTGTCTCTTGTTTCTAGCATCTTTTTTGTTTTGGGAGATGAAAACAGGTGGTTCAAGTGATGCAAGAGATGAGCAGCATAACATCAAGGCTCCACTGTGGAATCATGTTGACTCTCTAAAGAGGACTGATGCAGGTGGAGAAAACGTGAGATTCAGATGCAAGTAGTGTAAACAAGTGTATATTGAGAGCTACTCTAGAGTGAAAACTCACATACTCAAAATATCTAATGGTGGAATCAAAATGTGCCCAAAGGTAACTGTACCTATCCGTACTCAGCTTAAAAGTGAAGTTGTAAAAGCCATGGTTATTACGGCGGTGCGGCGAGACGCGACGCCTCACCACCTTCACACAACAATATCGTTTATGGCGCGCGGCGTGGCGACGACATACACATAAGTAGCTATAAAAATATTGGACTTTCGGACGGTTTAAACAGAAGAAATATAAAGCAAGAAGGATTTTATTGTAATTTTACAAAATAGGAGGACTAAATTGCAAAATATCAAACCCTAAGTCCCTTAACTGGTGTGCGTGGCTCGGCCTCTCACCCGCCCGCTCGGCCGCCTCTCGCCCGCTCGCCCGCCTCCCTCCTCTCTCCCTCTCTCCTTCCCCATCTCGCCTCCGGCCGTGGCCGAGGCCGAGCCGCCCCAGCCGCTCCCTCTTCCCACCGCCACTCTCCACCGCCCCAAACGGCAGCCCGAGGAGGCGGCGAAGACTGTCGCCCGTGGCAGGAGGTGGCGCGACCGCGGATCCGGCTGCGGCGGCGGCGATCCGGTTGCGGCGTGGGCGGGCGGTGGATCTGGCGGCGCCGACGGCGGATCCGGCTGCGGCGACGGCGGATCCGGCTACGACGGCGGCGAGGCGGTGGATCAGCGGCGGGCGGCGGATCGGCGGCGGCGACGGCGGATACGGCACACCTCCATACCGTCCGGACGGCTAGGAGCCTCCGGTCCACCACGGCGATATGGCGACGAGATATCGCCGATATCTCGACGCCATAACAACCTTGGTAAAAGCTGAACAAAAATAAAACCAAGAAATGTTCCCTTGCCAACGACTGCAACTAGTACTACTAGTATTGCTTCATCTAGCATGGGTACTAAGCGGAGGGGAACTTCATCTTTGGAGAAAGCTTTCTACAATGAAACTTTCCAACAACTAGATGCTATGATTGCAAAAATGTTTTATTCTTTAAGTTCGTAATCAACTTGAATCGAAAGCAGTGCTTGAATTTATCCAATTGACAAGTCTTTGAAAGCTTTCAACTAATTTTCGGTTATGTTTTTGTTTTACAGGATTGTCTTTCAATGTTGCAAGAGATCCACACTACCAAAGTTCATATACTTTTGCGGCAGACCAGAACATCGCTGATTATGTCTCTCCTGGGTACAACAAGTTGAGGACAGCTCTTCTTCAGCAAGAAAGGGCTTACATTGAGTGCTTATTGGAGTAGACAAAGAGCACATGGTCTAAAAAGGGAGTGATCATTTATTTAGATGGGTGGTGTTATAGGCGTGGGCCTTGGGCCCAGCCGGGTTATTATTAGGAATTAGAGATTGGTTTCTATTTGAGTTAGAGATTGGTTTACTTGTATTAGAGATATAATTAGAGATATGATATTAGTTACTATATCTGTTAGAGATAGGATTGGAATTAGACTCTATCTGTTAGGGGGAGCCCATCTATATAATGAGGGCTACCGCATGCTATTGGGAAGAGAGAAATAACAAGTCTTTCTAGTCTTTAGTCTCCCTCTCCCTCTACGCCGACGCCACCCGGCTATCCTCTCGGTGGTGTTTATCTGTTATGAACGAAGGTTCATAACAGGTGGTCAGATGAGTAGAGGCAGCCGCTTATAAACTTTATTGCTCTTTCTGAGAGTGCACCGGTGTTCTTGCGAGCTGTAAATGCTGAAGGCGAGGTGAAGACAAAGGAGTATACTGCAGGAAAGTTGATTGTTGTTATTAAAGAAGCAGGTCCAAAAAATGTGGTCCAAATCCCTGATAATGATGCAAATTGCAAAAATGTGGGTTTGATTATTTAGCAAAAGTACAATCATATTTTCTAGACTCCCTATGTTGTTCATACTCTGAATCTTGGTCTGAAAAGTATTTGTTCTGCTAAAATGCCAAGAATTGATAATGAAGTTGCTGTGAAAGAAATTGGAGCACATATAGTTTCATTCATAGTATGAAGAGAAGCAAGCTAACTCTTAGGCGTGTTAAAGATTTGGTCTTTGTGCACGGTAATTTGAGACTTCTATCAAGGAGAACAAAAGCTTACAAAAAAAGGGGTAGCAAGGATGCGGGATGTGAGAGAAGATAGTTTTAAATCTCTCACTAGTGTTGGCATTCTTGAAGTTGCTAATCACTCTCTTAAAGAACCAGAATAGGAAAATGTGTCTTTTGAAGACAGGTCTACCTTGGAGAACTTAGAGCCAAATGAAGATGACTAAGAGTCTCTTGCCGTGTTTCGCATCTTTTTAAATTTTAATTACTCGTTGAATTCAAGTTTGTTATGTAAATTAAGTTGAACACCACTATCCTATGTTTCTATCATTCTATGCCTGTGCTTTCTATATAGTCCTTTCAGTTTGATATCATCCTATATCCTATGGTTGTAAAGTTATACTCCTATCAGTTTGCATCTTTTTAATGTCTCATTGGTCATTCTTGTTTTCTCATAAGTCATTACCTTTTTTTTGTTGTGTTTGGTCGTTAAGTCTATGCCAAATTGTTGATTGCTTAAAGATAGGATCAATGAATCATCCTTGAGGTACATATTGCAAGATTACACATTATCTCTACTGCCATCATAAGAGCAATTGGTGATGGATATTCTTATCGGAAAAACCACTCTCAACTTCAAAGAGGCAGTTGCATATCTATTGAAGGCGAAGCCCTTGAAAATGCCATTAAAATCTTCATGATTATGTGATAAAGCAGTGGCTATAGTAGATATTGTAGGCAGAAGCAAAGATCATAGGAAGAAAAGTAAGACCAATGGCACACGAGTATGTTATTTATGTGACGAGAAAGGTTACATGATAAAAGACTATTCGAATTCGAAACAAATGAATGGTGTATGCTCACTGGTAGTAGCAAATAATGATTCGGACATACTAGGTACTTCTCATGGATAGATATTAAGTTCAGATTGTTGCTTTTATATATGTTCGGCGAATGAGATGTTTAATGAAGGATATCTACGCCTAGCGTATGAAACTGTTCACTTGACGGATTGCAAGTAGTATACAATCACTAATGTGGAACAATTACATTGGAGATGTATAATGGAGCACATCGCACATTGACGGGAGTTCGGTATGTTCCCGGTTGAAAGAAGAATCTAATATGTGTAAGGTCACTTAAACTCAAAGATTATGAGATATCACTTCGATGTGGAGTCATACGAGTTACCTGCAAAGAGCAAGTAATCATGAAAATTAGCTAGAGCAATGGATGATACCGATTACAGAGTAAACTTAAAGGAAGAGCAACCAATGAGAGGTCTAATAAAAATTCTGGTCAAGAGAAGGAAACTATGTCGTCAACGGGTATTCAAATCTCATATACAGTTATGTGTGGAACTGCAAAGACAGTTGCAAAATGATGCAAAGGTGAAGGTGTGAGCTATTGAAAGAAGAAAGATGTGGTGGGACCAACCACGTAGTACCAGCGAACAGGTGGAACTCGAAGGCGGTACAAACTTATGGCATAGAAAGTTGTAGGAACAGAAGATGTAGTTAATCAAATTACACAACGAATGAGCTCTCAAGTGAAGGGTTCGGGCAGGCTAACCCGGGGACTGACACACATATTATAGTGATATGCATGAGCCCCTATAGTGGGGCACTCCCCAAGGTGGGAGGAAAAACAAAAAAATGAAAAAATGTGGAGCCAAATTGGAGTGAGTTCTTGGAGGAGCATGGTGATTTCAACGTTTAAGAGTCAAGATGTAGATTGTTGAGTTAGGATGACTCATATAGGGCATGTTCTTAACGGTTTCCAAAAGCGATTTTTTGGCTTTTGCTACAGTACCTAACTTTCAAACGGAGTATTTTCTCAAGACGGAGTCTACAAGTTAATTGTAGTATGCGTTAAAAGCTCAACATCTATATCAACCAAAATCGCAAGCGGGTATCTCTCTCTGTAATATCTGTCGCAAACAGCTAAAATTCAAAATTTTCAACCAAAAATCATAAGCCGCAGCCATATCAAACATGCCCATAGTCTTTTAGGATTAGAAAATATGTGCTATAAAGAGTCATAAATAAATCATACTAGGATTATGACTCCTACTCCTATTAGATTAGGATTTCTCCGCGTATATCGTATCTCACAAACTCTGATTTAATTCAGGGATTATTGCGTATAAGAAGATGGATTAGAGCATATCAGGTAATATTGGCCTTTTTGAAAGATCCTAGCTCCCTTTGATGTCAGCTTTCTTTGATGGTTGTTTATTCTGAACACTTTTGAGCACTTGGATTTGATATTTTGCTATACTCGTTTGAAATGTCTCCATTTCCTGTGCAGATATTAATAGGGGTGCTCTAACTGGCTTACAGCTTCAGTTTCTAGTTATGTCTTTTAGTTTATGGCTAAAATTATATTGTAACGATTGTTAACTTTTTTTGAAAAAAATAAAGAAAGAACGTTATATCGTCACAGACAATGCAAAGAAATAAAAGCAAAAAGAAAAAGCAAAATACCAAAAAAACCTAAAAAACTAAAATAAATCAAAATTAGAAACCGATGCGTTCTAAACGACTTGTCTTCAATAAATCGAAAACTAAAATAAATCAGAAACTAAAACTGTTTAGAACGGAGCATTAGCCCTGGTCCACTACCTGTGCACTTCCACCATGCTACAAACCAGTTACCAGCTACTACTTGGCGCGCAGATATTGGCTCAGGTCCTCCTTCATCCAAATTGGACTGCGAACTCCATCGGCAACGTTGATTATGACTGGCAGTGATAGCTGATAAGTTTGTGATAATCAATGTTGTTTATAATTGTTTAAGAATATTGGAGTTCTGCTACTCCTGCTTAATGCTGAACCGCAATCTCCAGTGGAAATTGGCTACATGATACCTAAATTTTGTGTGTTTGTTATAAGACACCTAAATTTTATGTCTTCGCTGAAAGACGCTACAAAAAAAATATGATATTTTGCTCTAGGACAACCGTTGCTTTGGAGAGAGAGAGAAAGTTCCAAATGACCTTCATTGCCTTCTCCTTTTTCCCGTTACTCTCTCTTGCCTCGGGCTACTCTGGTCTTGCGTCGCTGTCGCGTCCTGCGCTGCCGCCGCTGCACACCGGCGCGGCAGCTCCGATCGCCATGCTGCCGGCGCCAGTCGTGCCTTTATTCTTACACAGCCTCAGCGAGTCGTCACCGCCTATCAACCCAAATCCAAAAATTCGCTGCCCACTTTGTGTCCCTTCCAAAATTTGTGACTTGAAGCCATTTCGTATACACTCTCTCTCCTACTAATCAGAATAATAATATTATGGGGCATGTTCTTTACCTCAAAAATTGGTGGTTTTTAGTTTTTATCACAGTACCTAACTTTTAAACGAAGTATTTTATAAATATAGGGTCTATAAGTAAAACGATCTACACGTTAAAAATCCAACATCTATACCAGCTAAAATCGTAAGTGAGTATCTATCTCTCCGTAATCTGTACCGTAAACAGCCAAAATTCAAAATTTTCAGCTAAAAGCCATAAGCCGTAGCCGAAAAGAACAGGCCCATTATAATCTCAGTGGCCTACAGGAAAGAGTCATACTTTTATAGTGTTTTTCAGCCAAAACACGAAATTTGGATCTCACGGCAAATGCCATAAAATTTAGATGTTCCGCAACCAATTTTCGCTAATGGCAATGATCGGTTCCTGGTAACATATCTCACGCGTCGATAGCTTTGCAAAGTGAATCGAGTGATGTGCATGCAAACCCTTCATTTTGACATTCTCGTAAAGCCTTCATTGCGTTTAGGCTTGCTCGCACAGGCTCACAAGTGGTAAAACATCCATGGAAAAAGAAAGGGCTTTGTATGATTTTAGTGCTCTGACATCAGAGTGATATTTTTACACGATACATTATCTGACACTATTTTTTTCGATCTGCCTGGAGAACAACAACATACGCTTTACAATGTAAGGCTACTTTTGAGGCTTCGTTGAGGGTTGCTGGACAAGACCACCCAGGAAGACGGAAACTAGCTAGTGGTAACATCAACAACTCACAAGCTTTGCCAGAATAAAAATATCAGGTAAGGAAGATTGGGCATTATCATACACACTAGCCCAGCACTTCATTACCGAACACGAGAGTACCTAGCTCTCTCACAGCACAAGTTCACATCGCACTACGATGACAGCAGTTAGCCTGCTAAGTACCACTAGTTACCATGGTCCGGCACAGGTACAACACAAGACGAAACTAGTAAACAACCGGCACGCGTGGCCGGCCTGCTGCTACAGAGCAGCAGGTGAGGCGGTTCTCCACCGCTCCACCATTCCTAGCGATTCTAAGCATATCAACCGGGAGCCATCCGTTGTCATTCTCGGCTCCTCTTGCTGCTGCAGCCGGGGCACTTGTACTGCTTGATGTGCTCCGCCTTTGCAGGGGTGATCCGGACGCACTTGCCATGGAACCACTTCTCGCAAATGTCGCAGCAGATCCAGAATTCGCCGTTTGCATAGGTCTCCCCACACGCGCCGCACAAGTAGGCTTGGTCCTCATCCTCTGCGTCCTCACGACCACTGTCATTCTCGTCTTTTGGCTGGGCCGGCTTTGCAGGCTTGCTGTTAGAATTCGGTTGTCTTGACGGCTGAAAGATAAGGGAAATAACAAACGAGTAAAGGATTGTGCTGACATGAGAAAGGCGGAGTACATGCCACACACAGCACATATACTTACTTTTGAGCCGGACTTGCTTTTGCTGCTGCCATTGGAGGCTTTTGTCTGTTTCTTGGCAATTCCCGTCACAACTTCATAGACAGTGGGAAGACCATTAATCATGGTGAAGAGCCGTCTCCTGAAATTTAAATGCCACTTGTGGACTATTAACATACTCTCCGAAAAAAAAACTAATAGGCTGGAAAAACCAAACAATGTACTGCTGATGCACCGTCTAGACTGGAATCCATGAGTGCTCAGATAACAATCACATCAAAATGCAAAATCCAATTGGAAACTTCAACAAAAGGAATCAGAATGCCGCATCACTATCATTTTATTTTCGTACATAAAAAGAATGCAGTTACAACGAAAACTATGCAAACCTGGCCTCTTTATCAAACCCAAATCGAGCTCCAAAGTAAAATGCAACAGACAGTAGCCATGCATCACTATGAACCGCAACCAGCGACAACCAATCTTTTTCAGTCATTCCATCACGGGCAAAGTTTATTCCCAGTGCTGGTTCTGGAAGTTCAGGAGGTACTTCCTCGGCTGGCAGAGTCACATCCCAGGTCTCATTGGGTAATCCATAAAGGCACAGGTTCTCTTTCTCTGACAAAAGAGAAGCATTATATCATCAATATGACCAAAAAAAGGGAAAGAAAACCTGATTTATTCAATAAACCACTTGTAATGTACCATCAACATCATATCAATAGACAATAGTGCACGAAATGCTACATGTAGTTCACTAGAAACCAACTGACATGTAGTACGAAATGCTAGCTACATGTAGTCCACAAGACAAACCAACTCACACTTGAAGCGGATCCTGGAATGATGACTAGGAGCCAATTTACTTGAAATAAACTGTCCCCATGAAACCCACAAGCAGTAAAGCTGCACTTCAAAACATGAACAGGACAAATTTGCCACTCCAGACTAAAGAAATTTTGGAGCTTCAATTGCCTTTCACTTTAAATTGTTGTAACCATACCATGTTACTAGATCGGTAAATCTTATTGAATAGGAAAAGGAATACACTTGGAAAAGGCAAACTAGATAAAATTGCAACCCCTGTTATAAATAGCACAAAGACCTTGTAAGCAGCTAAGTATTCACTAGTGGAAGCCCTGATGCTCCGATGACTCCTTAGCAGTGCAGTTATGCAGTTTGGCCTCTAAAATAGGCTGCTTTACTGGTTTAGTGGGTTTTTTAATGATAAATCTTCCCTGTATGCTGTGTGGGCCAAGCCCATGAATATACGCTATCATTAGTTACGGGCAGAACCAGGCCTGTCCGCATCTGTATTATATCCTGTGCCCATTTCTTCATCCAATCCATGGAAATTACTACTACCAATATTTCTGTTTCATCCCTTTTCTTCACAGTATAATAACATGGTAAGATCATTTCCGTTTTGTAATTAAATGGAGTGGGGTGTTCCCAGGGTTGGAAAAAAGAAACACAGGAAGATCCATTTAAACCACTCCCATGTGAGCTATATATGAGTGGGGGCGGGATGGCAAATGCTTATCCTGCCCCATACCAATTACACAGGGTGAGGCTATACAGCTAAATTCCCTTATACATACGATACCATGCTCTTGAGCTTACTCTACAGCCCACTATGCAATCCAAAGAGCCCAAGGGGCTGAGCACCCCACAACAAACATGATTATCACGACTCATTCACAGCCTCCACACTCAGCACATACACCAACCCAGGCCAAATGAACAGGTGAATACTGCCTCCGATTGGCCATAATTCCTCCTAAGTGTTCTACATGCAAGCAGTAACGCAAAGTAGCGCAGCGCTAACAGCATTTACCCATGCTTTGGAAGGTCCAAGATGCTAGCCATGCGAAGTGTAACATCTATCGCACTTTCTGTTGCCCAAACTTGACATGTCCCTATACGTTAGACTTGAATTGACCTACCGAATTGCACTGGCGGGCAACAGCAAATTACAGCAACAAAAAACCTTGCCAATCCCACACTAAAACCAACACACCTGTCAGGGATTAGGACTAAAGCACACCACCAATTCGAGCTTAAGGAACGATAAAAGTACTCCCGAGCAAAAACCCTAAAAGGCAACCATACCGAGCACCATCCATGCATCAACAACTGCGCACAGCATGCAAACGCGGAATCGGAGCAGCGCACAAGGCACAGCTTTACAAACCCCGAAATGAGCTTCACAAGGGTAAAGACGAAACCAAGTCGGGGAGCCTCACCGGGGTCGCACTGCTGGTAGAACTTCTCCACATCTGCGCGGCAGAGAGGCAGGACACGAGCAACGAATCCATCAGTTAAATCATCCAAAAACCCCAGAGACGACGCGCGGAAGCTAAAGCTAGAACAAGGGCGCAAGACCAAGACCAACCCGTGGTGAGCGCCTTGACGACGCCGGCGCGGCGCGCGCGGAAGTGGCGGAAGACGTCCTCCGGGGAGCGCAGGTTGTGGTGCACGGCCGCCACCGCGCCGCCGCCGTCTTCCATCGCCGGCGAGAGTCGCCTCGGGAGCTAGGGTTTGGGGGTGAGGGGGGAAGCGATTAGTGGTGCTGCTGGTCTGGGAGAGGAGAAGGAGCAGTGGGAGAGAGGCGCGAGGATTTCGGAAGGTCGAACTGGAAATAGCGGTAACTGCAGGGGGCTGTTTCGAAATTTTCCCTCTTCGTTTCAGTATTTATGGAAGCGAAGTACTAAAATAAATTGGGCTCGGCTTTTGGGGAGCGAGGGGACGCTTTGCGGGGCCCACCCCCCAGAGGCTGATATGGCCTGATTGGGATATATGGGCCGATCTGTGCTTCCATGGGCTTGGTCTTGGGCCGTTCAGTGAACGAGCCCAATTGAATTGCTTTCCGTGCTCCACTTCTCTATCCGTCTCGGTCAGCTCCGTGCAGGAAGGCGAAGCGAGGCAGCCCGCGACTGCGAATGGCGGAGGCGCCGGCGGGGAGGCCGAGGCTGTACTCGTACTGGCGCAGCTCCTGTTCCCACCGCGCCCGCATCGCGCTCAACCTCAAAGGTGCGTCCTACTCGCTGCTCGGTGACACGGCGACTCCCCCCTCTCTCGGTCTCACACCCCCCTCGTCGTTTCTTGGTTTGGATTGGGTCGCGTAAATCGGATGCGCGCGTGTATGAATGACGTTTCTGCAGGTGTGGATTACGAGTACAAGGCGGTGAACCTCCTCAAGGGCGAGCAGTCTGATCCTGGTAGGTGCTACCACCGTCTACTACTGCTTGTTTGCTTCCTTGCTTGTGCACTTGGGGGCACGCTCTGTAGCTGGAATGCTTGTGCAATTGCCAGTTCTTTTCAGCTTCTAAAAGCTGATTTTTGGCTTTTCTACAGTAACTAGCTTTTAAACGGAGTATTTTTTCAAGATAGGGTCTACTAGTTAATTGTAGTACATACTTTATTGACTTCATTTATATTGGTAAAAACCGTATGTGAGTTTCTGTTACTTTGTAATCTCTTATACAAACAGACCAAAAACCATAAGCCGCAGCCAAAAAGAACAGGCCGTGAGTTTATGTTACTTTGTAATCTCTCCTATGAGTGTGGTTTGGTTGTGGTGATGGGCCGTGAGTGTGGAGCCGAGCATAAGTATGCTCCTTGTGGCACTCCATCTCTGCTAGTCAGTCATTACTGTGCCTGTGTGCCACTAGGGATTCCGTAGAGGGACAATTTGGCTGAAAGACAGCTGATTGCAATTGGATTATGCAACAAATCTTGTTTAGATATATGTTCATCATCTTTGTGGGTGACAGAATTCATGAAGCTTAATCCTATGAAGTTCGTCCCTGCGTTGGTTGACAGCGATGCAGTAATCGGTGACTCTTACGCGATAGCAATGGCAAGTATTGAGATGTTCACGTGCAGGGTCTCAAAATTGGTTATTGATTGACACATTTTTGTTGATCACTTGTTTCCTTGTGACTGCAGTATTTGGAGGACAAGTACCCTGAGCGTCCTCTTTTACCTCAAGACCTTAAAAAGAAGGCCTTGAATATCCAGGTAATAATAGATCTGCACCCCTATGTTCATGATGGTGACCAAAATTTTTTTCACAGTTCACTTAATCTAGAAGTGCCATCTGTGGAGGGAATTTGTTAGTGCGCACCATTATTCAATATCCAATACAAATGCAATAAACTCACAGACTCTTTGATCTAGAATGTTCTGCAATCATTGTACAGTTTGTTTACAAGTTGCTTTTCTTTTCTTTTTTTTGAATAGCAACAGTAGGAAAGGATCCTACTGAAAGAGTGTATTAATGATTTTTTAAAAGAAGATACATGCAATATTTACAAAAGGAGAAAAGAAGAAAAGAAAAAATCAATCAAGACTATTAAACCAATTCTCAATGAATGGCTGATAAGTTTTCTTTGCTCTATGGATAACCATGGCAAAAAAATTTCTTCTGGGGTTTTGTGCCTTTCTTAAAAAATTTTGTGGATTTATGTATCCAACCCCACCAAAAACTGTACCTGCCATCCTCAAATCCATGTTAAGATCCTGATTAAAAAAATCCATGTTAGGAGTCTAAGATCATGTAAGAAGTGCAACGACAAGGACAAAAGGGAAAAGGAACAGTAAAAGAAAATGTGTATTTGAGGATGACAGGACTGCTGAGCACATGCAACGAAGTTAGGTCCAACCATAATCTAGAAAATACTACTTACTGCATATGTTCGATTTGTTTTTTCCTGTCACCAATTCGTCATGCTTAACATGAACTTTCCTCTACTAACTTTTATGGCAGATAGCAAGCATTGTGTGTTCTGATATTCAACCTCTTCACAATCTTACTCTGCTGGTAAGCACTGCCTTACTGTGCATTGCTTATAGCCATATATGGTTCTTCGTCTAGAATTTGATTGGTCAGTGCACCTGAGTTCCATATAGGGATGGCTACCCGTGTGCATTGTGCAATGATGCAATTTTTGTGCTGCAGATCAATTCTATATTTAGACAACCCATGTTTTTCAAGTAAAATATGCTGTATTGCTGTACAGTTCATTTCAAAAACAAAAACTAATGTTCAGCAACATAACTTGGTGTGGTGCTTATTTCTTTGCAGAGGTTCATTGAGCAAAAGGTTGGTACAGGGGAGAGTCTCCCATGGACTCAACAACAGATTGACAGAGGTTTCACAGGTTATCTTCGCAGACATAACCATTCTTTATTTATGGAAGTATCTACTAATTTTTTGCAGCATTACTTTCATCCAAATTTGTTTTTAGGAAATACTGCTCACTGTTTAATTCAGTTGTCTTGCATGTTTTGAGAAACTCACTCATAGTTCTTTTAGGTCTTTGATTTTCCATATCTATGCTTAGCATTATTTATTTCTTTGACCCCTACTGCTTTGTGCTTGATTGTTATGCTACAATGTGCTCACTCCCCCCTTGTTTAGCTGTTGAGAACCTGATAAAAGGCTGTGCTGGGAAGTACGCCACAGGAGATGAAGTCCAACTGGTTTGTATGCTGCCCTGATATTTTTATTTCCTCTTTTTTTATATTGTTTTTTTTCATTTGGAATGAATTTCTCTTGCAGTATTTTCATCTCTTGTTGTATCTTGCTTGCAAAAGGTGCCCCTTTTCCCTTGAAACAGAGTGAAGTGCCCTTGTATTGATCTGAAGTAGGTTTATGCATGTGTTGAAAATAAACAGAACTAATAAAATAAAAATGCATCAGCAATCTTTTCTGTTCTCCTAGAGTTAGGGATAAAGTTTTTGAGAATTCTTTTGAAACTTGATACAACAATGTTTTCTCCTTGCTCAAACTAAAGGAGAGGGCACGGGCTATTACCAAGAAACGAAATTAAGGACAAGTGTTTCCTTTTCTTTACTACCAAGGGATAGAGCTCATATGTGACTATATCCCATTATCATTTAGTACCTGTTACGATTGTACAGTGTTGTAGTGGCATCAAGACATAGTGTAGTCCCCTCTGAAATGCAATAGAATCCCGAATGCTACACTTCTATTGCAGTATGATACAACATAGCTATCAGTGCTCGTATGACGAGGAGTTCCAGTTCACCAAAGGCAATGTAAATATTCCTTCATTCTTGTAGAATTTAACCTCTGGATGACTACCAATTACCAAAGCACGGTTCCATTACTCACTTTACCTTCCATGAGAATCCTAGATTGTGCATTTGCCAACTTGCCTCTGTTTATTTTAATTATGATTCTACATACTGCAAATATCACTGCAAGTGTAAACCAGCCCTGAGTTGACTTTTGCATTTTCTTTACATGCAGGCAGACGTATTCCTTGCACCCCAGATTTATGCAGCAGTCACTCGCTTTCAAATCGAAATGGTATTGTTCTTTTGCTTTATTGTTATAACCATACATGTCCTTGTATCTATCTTCGAGGAACTAACGAAACGTGCTGCCTTGCCACAGTCGAACTATCCCACTCTCGCGAGGCTCCACGATGACTACACGAAACATCCTGCATTTCAAGCAGCGCTCCCTGACAGGCAACCGGATGCCCCTTCCTCTGCCTAGAAACTGCATCGCTGCGGCTGCGGCTGCATCACTCTTGCATATTGGTCGAATGATCTTTAGTCATCACTTTGTACCATGCCCTTTTTCTTTGCTTTAAGCTGTAATAAGCAGCTCAGAACTTCCTGTGTGCTTTCAAAGCCTGTATCCAAATAAACGTTTGTTATCACTAGTCTTTGGATGGCTCGTGGCTTCTTTGCGTGATATTTAGGCACACGCAAATAATTGGGCTATTTGGCTGGAATTCTGGAGCACATAGAATACCAGGGATGAAATATCAGTGGGCAGTGGCTTTACGCTTTGCTTATTTATTCACATCTCTTGTATTCTTGTAGGAATGCAATGGGAGTGTTTCCTCGACTGTAAAGTTACATGTTTGATGAACTTGATTGGCGATATTTTCTAGATGGGAGCGGGATAAAAGAGAAGATTGTTGGAGCACATGAATCGAGCAACCACGATGCTGTCATGTTGAACAATTGCCCTTCACGTGGGTGTAATTTTTCCCTCAAGATTCAAGATATATCTTTTAAATTTCACCTCGAAAAATATTATGGTGACCAAGACTGCGCTTGTTATCCGGTGTTGTCAAAATGGTACATGCTTTTTTCTTGAAAAGGTAAAAATGGTATATACTAGCAAGGACAAGGTGTCTTTGTGTGGTTAATCGTTATGCTGCTGCTGCAGCAGCAACAATAAGTTCTTTTATCCCAAATAAGTTGGGATGATTAATCATTATGCAATTAATTAAATTAACAATTGCCAGTTCATAGTAATATGTTTATTTATATTTAAATTTGATTAATAGTAATTTATTTATGAAGATAATGATAAGTTATATCTATAACATATATGATTAGCCATTATTTATATTCTATAGTTTTGTACTTAGTGCCCACTGTATTTGAAAACAGAGGCCATGGTACAATCATTATGCAATGGTAGAGCCCATGAATCCAGAGAGTGGGGGTTTGAAAAGGTTGTCAGTACTCACAAATTAGGATAATTCAAAAAAAACGTGAGAGGAGACAATCATATAAAATAGAATTCCCACTTTATTAGGTTCAGGACGACACATACGCCTCCGCTTATTTCGATTTGAGCTCTTGGTTTATTTTTTACTATTTCTAAATTTTATCCTTTTTGCCGGTTCTTTTTCTCTACATTCGTTTGCATTGTCCGTGATTGGCTAATCAGTTTTTCTATTTTTAATTTTTTAAATTTAATTACGTCAAATAAGTCACCATCAGTTACAGTGTAATTTCAGTCAGCTACAGTGCAAGTTCAATCATAAGCCATTTTTTTCAACCGAAATGAGCGGATTGTAAATGTGATAAAAGTGTAGTTTCAAAGTGTAAGCTAAAGATGTCTTGAACGGCGGAACCTAACAATACATAGACGCAGTAATACTTTTCTATTTTTTGGTATCCTTCTTTTCAGTACATGGACAGTTGTTTTGCCACCTTTTCGAAACGGTTTACTGAAAAAGCTTTTTCGAAACGGCTTATCAACATTTAGTTTATTCGTACGAGCGCTCGCGCTAGGACGATAAACCATCAACCACAACTATAACAGTCGCAACCGAAAAGAATACACCCTTTATCTATATCCAAACACGATAATAGAAGAACAGCTCAAGCACTTTGTGGGATTTGGAGGATACAGGGGAAGGGGCTCAAGATCTAGAGGGGAGCTCCCAAAAGAAGGGGAACCAATAAACCAAAGGGGATCTAGAGAGAGACGGCTACGTCGCTCACCGATGAAAAGAAAAGAATGTAAGCCAAAAAGTGTATGGCTATGTTCTTTTAGACTATAGTTGATAGTTTTTTTTGCTACGATTAATGATTTTTATGTGTTTTTCGATATGGTAGCGGACAGTAGAGACGTCAACGTGGACAACACACACAGTTAAGCTCAGGAAGCCGTTTGGAGAATCAGTTCAAAAAACTGTCCTGACTATTTTGACTTTTGAAGAAGGTAAAAGCAAAAAAGAAAAGAAAAGGAGGGAAAAGCCAAAAGAAATTTTGGCTATATATTGTTCTTCTGCCAGTGCGGTAAAAGAAATTTTACACACTAGATCAGCCCCCATTTGGAATTTCACAGCGATTTCGTAGGAATCAACAGTTTAATCCATGTAGGAAACGGGAAAAAAAATTCCCGTGCGCAGAAATCCTGCCTACGGAATCCTAATGAAAATTCTGGGTTTATACTGTTCTGCTGCTGGCGTGGTTTTTAACGCACTAGATTAATTGCTACATAACAGCATGCACTACAGCACCAGACAACATGTCACGCATTCTTTTTTTTTTCATCTGACGGTCGTCAGAACGCAGTGTCATGCTGGATGCTGGAAACCCAAGTAGGTGGTGATGGCATAAACCACAGCGTATAGATGGCATAAACTCCTAACATTTCAGTTTTAGACTTAGCAAGGAAATTGATACGACAAAACAAAACGATAACGGCAAAGTTGCTTCAAGGAGCAGAAAAATATGGCATTTTTGTTCAATCTTTATTGAAACGCAGGCCATCCGTCAGTTGCAGGTCCAACAGGTTCATTCATGAACAAGCAGCTAATTTCAAGCTTGCAGCTACATGGTGCACTTGTATCAAATCTTGAATATACACATCAATACGACGATAAGCCACGTGGTTTGGATAAAGTACAAGATAGTGTTGAAAATCTGCACGGCAATGGGGCGATACAGGCATATGATTCTAGCATGCAGAATTTCAGATGAAACCATCGTCCATCACGCCTGGCCTGAACCACCTGCGCCTTTTGTTACCTCATGCACAGCCGAAAAGTCCAGGTCCCCTAACCCCAAGCCTCTTGCTTTCTTGAATGCCTGCAATTCAGTGGCACAGTAATACGTTTAATTAACCTGTTGCCATGTTTCGCGAGGAGTGGTGGGAAGGGGAGAAAGACACACCTCATTGGCAGCAGCTGCCACTGGCATGGAGACAGCGTTTTCATCACCCAGGGAAAGAGCCAGCCTCATATCCTTCTGCTGATGTTTGAGGGGAAATGCAGGATTGTAGCTGCCCTGCAGCATTGAGGGCCCTTTCAACTTGAACATTGGGTTTGCGATCCCGCCGAGGTCCTGTAAGTCAAAATATAACCAGGGTTATTAGATGGTAAAGGAAGCAGCTCCAGCAGTGCAGGAATAACCAAGCGCCATACCAGGACATCGAGAAGCGTCTGGGGGCTCAACCCACTTTTGTCAGCCAAACATAGTCCCTCGGAAAAAGCATTCATCATACTGCAGCAAGAAACGGTGTCACTGATGCATGAAATAGTTGCAGTCAATGAACTTACAACCTAGAAAGATTTCTTAGAGTACGACAGACGAATTGAATCTTCTTATGGTTCTATTTAAAAATAGGTATAGGTATGCCATACACCCCACGGGGATTGTAGTTCAATTAGTCAGAGCACCGCCCTGTCAAGGCGGAAGCTGCGGGTTCAGGCCCCGTCAGTCCCGAGTCCTTCTACAAGCGAGTCAATAGGGTGCAGGTAGAGGAGCTAATGTGCCAACAAGGCAGCAACAGAGAGAGCTCGTGAGTTTCTGAATGTATAACAAATATTGCTAAAACAGTAAAGCCCATTTGGGAGAGGCCATACATCCCAGTTTGCGAAAACAGGAGGCATTGTTTAAATCCCTGCTAAAGTTGCTGAGGTATAAAAAAGATGGTTCAGAGGAATTTGCTATTCTGCATAAGTGGATGTGCAAATTTGCAGTCCAAAACAGTAAAACACATCCACTGTGCTAAACTGCTAATAATCAGAACCCTATTTTCTAACAGATCACAAGGTTGTAGTGGTATATTTTATACTGCTATTCCAGTTACCATGAATATAACATCAGATTATATAGATCTCTTAATACGTGATGCAATATGCAATGGCAACTGAAAGTATTTCACTTGGGTGCTTTGCAGATGTGTATAGATAGTCACCTTCCCATGATCATGTTAACCACCAGCTTCATCTTTGCTCCATTTCCAATCTCTCTCAAATAGAATGACTTTTTCCCCAGTACTTCAAATGCAGGGACCATATCATCATACAGTGCCTGACACGTTGAAGAGTTGGTCCAATTAAGCAAACAGGAATTTTTAACAGGAGTATAGTCCCATCATGTGTGTTGCAGTCCTATTACATGGCGGTACTAATTTGTATCCTACAGATTAAAATCACTGCAAACAAATTTAGATCCGCAATCAATGCTCAATTTATTAAATGCTATATCTTAGACCATATCTCCTAACACCTTGTAAGTTTATGGTGATTGAAATCTCCACCCTATATAAGCTGAATAGTTCTATCGTTTTCTGGCAAGTGCTGCAAAACTATAACCTACACTGACACTTTTTTGCTGTTAACACTTAGCAGAAAAGAAAATGTGCCCTAGCTATGTGTGTAGACCCACATAGGCAAATACAGGCACAAAGAAACCATTATGGGCACTAGAAGGGTTAAAGTACTCCAAGAGTTTCCCTTTTTACATAATCAGGAAAAGATTATGATCATTATACAATAATCATCATAAGCACTCAACTGGAGACATTGATCCTACTGAAAACTATCAAATGGAACACCAAAATATGGCAAAAAAAATTGCCCCAGAAAAAAGAGACTAGTTTTGTGAAGTGCCATCAATACAAAAAGCTCGCAATACTAGTTGCAACTGATCATCACAACACACGGAATTACCTTGTCCCCTGCAGCAAGAATGACCAATTGACCATCTTCAGCTGGCTTCTTGCTCCCTGAAACTGGAGCTTCAAGGAAAGCTCCACCTTTTTGTTTAACTGCCTGCAAACATTTGATTAAGGAAAATTCATTGCAAATAAAATTTGAGAGAGATTACTAATGAGTATAACCAATCTAGTCATTCCAATGAAAAAAGGGGAAAACTCCAATGAAAAAAAACGGGGAAAACACACTGCCACAACAATTGGTGAAATGAAAAGGCATACAAATTCCATGTTAATTGGGGAGGAAGAGAATAAGCTCATAAATATGTTAAATATGCTGTGTTGATACTCTCAACGACTAAGATTAGTATGGAATTCATCTCGAGCTTTTAACTTGTCACACATATGCTGTAGTACTTGTGTCTAGATTATCATGAGGGGTTTTGATGGAATACAGACCCATGGTTAAGTGGACTTAACTGTATATGCACAAAGTTAGAAGACACACGAACACCTCCCACCATGCGGAATGTCATGTCATTGGTTGATCTTTATACATTAGGAAATAAGATGAAATCATATTATGAGTTTATAACAAGTGCATTCATGAAAAATGTTTGCCATGCACACTAGAATGCACAAACTACATGGGATTGCCAATTATGTCCATTCATGGGAAATATCTTATTTTGGTAACCTACCAGAATAGAGAGAACAATTTTTATTAATTAGCCCTTTCTTTAAAAATAACCCTCACATTAACTTATTTCCAAAAATGGCCTCTGCTTGCCACACAATCCTTCGTGGCGTGGCATGTGAACCTTGCCACACCACAAGTTCAAACTTCCCTTTTCACCACGTCACCACTGGTGGCGTGGCAAAGGAGGCCACGCTGGTGCAATGGCATGTCAGCCTTTGCCACTCCACCAGTACTGTCATATCCAGTGGCAAGATCGTGCAAACAACTAAGGGGCATGCCAATCACTAAAGTGCACATCTCCACATGAATAAGTGGATGCAAGCCAACTTGTTGCCATGGTGTTCAGTTGATCATCTTAGAGGTTAGCAGATATGATGACAGCCATGCTCACATTAAAGACCATGCTTGTGAATTTCGGTCTGAAGTGGTATGTCAATAAACAAGTGCACAAAGAAAAATCAACTGCATGAATATGGCACGAGATGTAGGGAGATGCGAGATTTGGTCACGACTCAGTCTAAACTAGAAATTTCATTTTGCATCACTTGGGCCTTGCACTCAATCCAGGCACTGACCCAACCAATTGCACTTGAGAGAGTGCACGGAGGCAAGAAGTGCCACCAAACTGACCTAACTACTAGTATTACACAACTGCTTCTACATAAATTACAGGTAAGGGGAGACAAGCTACCACTGAATCTAACGCAAAAGCCATGAACGGGAGATACCTCACTTATCTTGGTCGACGTTGCGGCATCAACTGTGGACATGTCCACATAGCCCTTCCCATTTCCAATTTGCTCGAGCACGCCATCCTTGTCGAAAACAACCTTAGATGGATTGGACGCACGAAAAAAAAATATTCAGCAAAGATGGCATCTTTACAGTGCTAGAAGAAAATACGACTGAACAAGAGCTTGCAGCGTCTCTTAACAGATAGCGCGGCGCTGGGATCGGAGAGCATGGCGATGGTGTACTTGCACTTGGCGATGACGGACGCCGGCGTCTCCCCGACGGTAGCACCCAGCGCAGCGAGTTCTTGGCACTGTCACAGCATAGCGCCACAGGTTCTTGAAATTAGCGAGGAGGCAAACGAGGAGGCCGTTAAAGAGCAGCACCAAATAGATCGATCGACGCTGTTCGCACACGGTATCGATCAACCTCATGTCTCGCTCTAGCAGACGAGCGCAGCCACAAAGTCTAGACGGGGTTTTTTCTATCGGATGCATCGATCGACGTAGAACCCTTGCGCGCGCGTGTACCTTGGAGAGGGTCCGGTTCCAGACGGTGACGCGGAAGCCGCGGCGGAGGAGGTTGGTCGCCATTGCCTTCCCCATGATGCCCAGCCCCAAGAAACCCACCTCCATCTCGGCCTCCTGCCTCCTCTTCCTCGCACGCGCAGCTCTCTCTCTCTCTCTCTCTCTCTCTAGCTGGCGGCGCGAGCGACACACGCTTGTGCTCGCCCTAGTCAAGTGCGCAGCCGGCCCCTCTCCGCCAATCCATTCCCTTGATTTGTTTATTTCATTTTTTTATTTATTCCACACAAGGACTAAAATCCTTGCTGCGCTAGGTCCATGGAGCAGCAGGCTCGGATCGCCGTTCGTGGAGCGTTGGGTGGTCTGGATGCGCCCGATCCGGTGGACCGGCGGTCGATTCTACGCGCTCCGGGCCCGCGTGTCGGTCCTAGACCACATCGATGTGGTGCTGGCCTCCGGATTTGCCGGCCGCATCGGCTCCGCGCGGCCGAACAGCACGCAGCGCAGCGAGTTTGGCTTGGCCACATTTTTTTTTGTTATTTTACTTGGGCCGAACTCCAGAGGCTGCGCTTTGGCCGTGGCCGATGACCCGCTCCACCGCCGCGGGCTCTTGACTACGTTGCGCTCCGATCAGAAGAAATCCCACCAAAACAAGTGGCCTCACAGGGTCGATGCCCTGTTCCTTTTTGAAGCGAAGTTTTTCGATAATTTTTAGAATTATGTATGGTGTTTGTATCGACGTTTTTGTTATCCGCTGTCGTCTTAGAATCACAGCCAAAATCACATTACCGAAATCAACTGCTCGCAGGCAGTCCTAGCACCTACATGCGCTGCAAATATTGGCATCCCCACGTCTTATTATTAAGTTGCGCGACTAGTCGCGACTAATCGTCGATTAGTCGACAAGTCGGCACACAGATATCGACTAGTGCCATCGACTCAACTAGTTGCGCTAGTCGGTCGACTTGCCGACTAGTCGACGACTAGCCACGACTAGTCAGCCAGCGCGAGTCGAACGTCTAATTGGATCTTGCTCTGATCTTCATCCGTTTGACGCTTTGTTCTTCCACTTACTCCCATCTTCTTCTTTTATTTTGCTGCTCTATTTTAGATCTTGATCCTAGTTTTTTTCTGTTTTAGACTCAATTTCGATGTATTCTTCTAAAGCAAGATCCAAGTATTCTTCCACTCGAGCACAGGTAGCGGAGCAAGTAGTAGTGGTGATAGAAGACAGTTAGTAGTAGAAGCAACAAGCAAGTAGTAGTGGTGATAGAAGGCAGTTAGTAGTAGAAGCAACAAGCAAGTAGTAGTAGATTAGTCGACGACTAGTCGGGATTAGTCACGACTAATCTCCAAATCGGTAGCATCACAATTCAACTCGACTTTACGACTTAATAGCCTTGTCCCCACGGGTAAAGCAAAAAACAAAGCTTACAAAAAAAACGTTCGAAAGCTCCGTGACCGCTGCAATATTGGCTATCACAGACCTGTCATCAGTCTGTCGCTCCCAAGCTTTAAGCACTTCCTGGCAATCTGTTCCTAGCATGACTTGGTTGAAACCTCCTTTTTTTGCGCTGTTCAAAAGCTGCTAAATGCAGTATAAGTATGATTATGTGGTTTGATGGAGCAGTTATTAGTGTTTTAGTTATGTTTATTCGTGGTAGTTATTAGTGGGTAATTGCAGTGTCTTTAAAAGGATTTGAAGATGTTCAAGAGAAAACATAGAATTCCTTCTCCATTTTCCACCTCCTCTTTGTATAGTTGTGCTATAGTATCAAACTGCTCAACCACGTCAGCCTTTCTTCTCGGCATGCACCGATAAGAGAGGAGAGAGTGATGTTCGAACCATTGCCACAGAGAGAACCTGTATAGGACAGCAATAAGGTTTTTGGGCTACGCGACCTGCACGATCATTTGGCTTCTTCATCGATATTAACTACTTCCATGATTACTCGTTTCTACGCTACTTTTCTTTTCTCCATTAACCCCATTGTAAGTCGTTCGCATGATCGATTTACTCTGTTATAATATTTTCCTTTTGTATTTTTTGAAGTACAATGAGTTATCTGTTGTTATTTTTGTTTATTGCATTATTGATTTTTTACTGTATTTGTCATCTAATAAAATTTAGAATTAAAATATTGCCTACATTTTTAACACAGCTTAGCATGCGAGCAAACGATCGGTGCATGCATAAGAACCTCATCTGTCATTTTGCGAATATTACAAACACTATTAAATTCAATGCGCCTCCTCTTTAGGGTTAGGCGGGTTGGTAGCATACATTTCAAAACTCTCCACCAGAGAATTTTCATCTTTAGTACCTTAGATTAGGTATAGTGAGTCAGAGAGGACGAATGACTCTTTTAAAATTATCCTATAAGTATCATCAACAACATATAGCGGAAACGCAAATTCATCAAAGCCAAGAGCCAAAATTCACCTAAGACACTTTGTCTGACCGCTGGCCGGTCTAACTACCAGTCGCATCGGTCTGTCCGCTCATTGAGGCACAATGCAGACTTGCATTGCACATGATCTAACAAAAGAGCAAACTATCAAACCACTGATCCAAATACAGTGAAATTTGGCACATGCCCTCTCTAGGATATTAGAAACATATTCCAACCATGGATCATAAAGATCGATCCTAAAGTTCTAACTTTTATCTAAAATAAGAAAGGATGCACCAAAAACCGAGTAAAAGATAGAAATCTTGATTCACTCTTGCTCGTGAGTCCTTGACGATCTAGATGAGCATGAATGAGTTCTCATATGTCATAGCAAACTAAATAGCCTACTATAGGACCAGTCAAACCGCTAGCTACGAACAACAAAATGTAGAGATTAAAAGACACAAAATCAAACTCAAATATTAACAACAAAACATAAATAAAACAAAATACTCATTATCGTAAAGCTACCATCACATGATCTTGCGAGGAAAACTTCCAAAGCGAGCTCATAATTATCAAGACGGGGCCAAAAAAATTCACGTGGCCGGCCATATCACGACACGCAGGGTGGGACCTGTGGGTCGGTGTACTACCCATGTTGGCAGGTAAGGTCAACCGGTTGACCAGCTGTTTGTCTGCGGTCTGCACGCGTGAAACCACAACGAGCGGATCGAAGGGTTCTTCCCTCGTGAGTCAAGTGCATCCGTTCCATTCCATTCCGTTTCTTCTGCCCACTAGGCCACATTATTCTTTTTCTCCTTTGGCAACTATACACAAGTATCAATTTACATTACAAATTAATATGCATGCTTCATTGATGCGGCTTTGTCAAACAATACAAATAAAATACAGGGCTTGCGATTCTTATTTTTAACCGGGAAGCTTCAGACCCCGATCAAAATCGCCGGCCATCAAAGCATATAATTTACACTCAAATTAGGCAAGTTTCACTTTGCATGGTATACGTTTGGTTTGCCGCCAGCGTTGCCATATGTCATAACTCATTTTCTGTCCAAGAAAACCACTTATTAGGCCGTTTGTGTCAAATTACTATTGAACAGTAGTAGCCCACTTATAAATTGATCAAGAAGGGGCATCTTTGCTGCCATCATGCTTACCACCTCTAAGCATGACTTCTACTCTTGATATGGTCGTTATGACCACTCGGTGCTTACGTCCACGCCATTCAGCCGTGCTCGTATGCCCGTGTCATGGTCGTATGACCGACTATAGTCGTTACGACCACTCGATGCTTACGACCACCTGTGTACCATAACAATCTTGATTAGCGGTGGTTGTATAACCGACTATGATCGTTACGACTACTTGGTGCTTATGACCACGCTACTCAGCCATGGTCGTATGACCATATCTATGGTCGTATGACCAACCATAGTCATTATGATCACTTGTGACTTACGACCACCTGTGTAGTCTAACACGGAAGAGGGGTAAAAGCGGGCGGCCATTGTACCTATACCGCTGTACGAGGCCCTCCTCAAGGTCAAAGAAGGTTGGCCACCATGGCTCTCTTAGTTTCAACCTGCAGCTCTCTAAAATCTTAGCGTTCCATGCCTAAAAGTGTGCACGATTCTAACAAGATGATTCTTGTGCTGGTGCAGAGCTGATGCTGCTTGGGTTCATATCGCTGCTGCTCAACGTGTTCCAGGTCGCCACGCAGAAGGGTCTGTTCTTTTCGATCCCGTCTTAACAAAATACTCCGTTTAAAAGTTAGGTACTATAGTAAAAGCTAAAAGCCGCTGGCTTATGAGGTAAAGAACAGTCCGGAAGATATGCGTCCGGAAGAGCGCCGTGCACCACCTGCTGCCTTGCAAGCCACCGCCGCCGAGTGGCCTCGCCAAGGCCGCGCACTATGGCGCCGCCGTGTTCCCCGGCGTGCTGAGCGGCGCGAGGAGGCTCCTGGCAGGAGGAGGTGCCACCGATGACTACTGCCAAAGAAAGGCATTTGGTCCTTCTTTTCCAATATGGGGAAAAATGATGATAGTGGTATGATACAGATACTTTCCCAATTTAGTTTGCTTATCAGTGTTGGGGCACAATTTGCAGGCCCTCAAATGATCAAGCATGTTCAAGAATTCAAATCTGTGCAAGATCACCTTAAAGGTCACGAAAAACGATGGAAATTATTTGGTTGGATGGTATATTTCCCCCCTTGTGTTTGAAAATGTCAATACAAAATTCATATTATATCTATTATTAATTGCAATTGAATAAAAACTAATATAACTTTTGTTTTAGTGTTCTTTCCGCAAACAATTCTATGGATCAGTCACTTAGAAGGACTGCAGAACAATGCGACTTGGCTTCATCATGGTAATTATACACACACACACATGACATGCTTTTCCAAAATGTCATATTATGTAGGAGAAATTTACATTTTTCTTATTTCCTTTTGGCAGAAACATTGTAAGGGGAACCCAAAATTCAACTTTTACAATTACATGCATGATTAGAGCATTGGAGGCCGATTTCAAGAAGGTTGTTGGTATTAGGTAAATAGCCAAAGCTACTATTTCAAAAATATCAATTTTCTATCTAAAAAAATCAAAAAATATGGCCCTTACATAACGCCTATTGGTAATATTGATATAGCAATTGATTAACTAACACACATGTTGTTCTAATGCAGTTGGTACCTTTGGGCTTTGCTAATGATATTATTGCTATTGAATGTTCATGGTATATAGTTTCTATGCTGAATTTGTAGCGCTCCAGATTTTGTTACCTAGCTTTGTCACTACTGATCATAAGCTATGACACTATTGAAAGAACGTAACTGCTTATCCATCCTTGGTTTAATTATCATGAAAGATACTTTATTTTTTCTTGATAAACATATTGCTGGTTACTAGATAAAATTTTGTTGTTTTGTATGAAAAACTAACTTCCCTCTTTTGTTACTGCTATCGTAGGATGGTATGTCTACGTTTGGACATCATTGGCCCCATTCATTGTAAGTAAACATGATTGTACTGTCAATACAAAATTTTGAATACACGAAACAACAAATTTTGTTTGTAAGTATGCATGTTGTTAGCACTCTACATAGTTTCTTAGGACACATGAATTTACTATTGCTTTTCTTAATGAAAATAGTTGTTGTTTGTAACAAACAAGCATACCAAATTCTATAATCAAGGATCATGCCAAATAGCCATTTTATAGGCATAATCATGATGCAGCTGGTCTTCTTTTTTTTCAGTCGCTACTTGTGTTTGGAAGTAAATTGATAAGTATGAAATAATTATCGCAAGATTGACAAACCTCAGGATTGTTCTTCACGGAACCAATGAGTAGTTGCATGTTGTGGCAAATATAGAATCCAATGTGTTGTTGCTTGGTGGCTGCTGGTGGCACTGCAAAAAATAGAATTTGTTAGTTCGAGAGGCATTACTACGAAGTGTTATATATGATTAATGTATACTAGCAAATACCGAGAAGTCTAGAACGTGTCGTAGGGCGTCGATCCATCCCTTGGATTTTCGTACCTTTGCAACGTACGTGGCGAACAACCTACATGATTATAAAAAGTTAGCCTTAGTCATTGGGAAGGAAGGAAAGACTACAATAGAGTTACATATGAAGCAAATATGTTTACATGTCGATTACTTGTTGGACAACTATGTAGTCAGTTTTGTTCTTCCTTAGGGAATCAAGTATATTATCTTGTTTTATTTTAGTATAATTACAATTAGAATCCAGTGGAACCTACACCGGTATATCATAATTATTAAACCTAAGTTCGTGTTGCTTATAAAGTATAAATTAATAAGTATAGCTACTAGTGTAGTAGTTACCCTTGATTGTAGGGTATAAGTATAAATTCCTTGTCGTGATGACCCTCCAATGCCTTCATAATGTAATTCTCGACGAAGGATGCATCCTCCTTGATGATATCCATAGCGATCAAGTGTGGGTCAAGAAAACCAATCGGTGATTTCATTAATCTGGCTTCACTCACCATGTATACACACACATAAAAGCAATAAGTTATATATGACATTTATCGATATTACATAAACGTAGACCGTGATTGTACACACTTACAGTGTCCAACATTGAATGAGTGAGACGTCAAGGGCGTCAACTGTGAAGAGAAAGAATAAGTCTTCGAAGGTCACCATGAAAAGACAGTCATGAAAATTGTGCTGCAGATGATGCGGCATGAACTTGACGTTGACACCCGAACGTCGTTGTTCCTCCGGCTTGTTGGCCTGCTCCTTGTAATACATATACAATCTCTGACAAAATAGTCCTAGAATTAGGAGACACTCTGTCGAGACCCAAATATGCAAATTCGTACCCTCTGTGTATTCTGAACTAATCCCAAGATCAGTAACTAGTTCACACAGTATCGGCATTGATAAAATCATATCCATACAACAAAACAGCTAAGAATAAGCCAAATTTTATTAAATAGTAACAATGGACATTATGATCAAGGTTTTACAATTATTGCCACGTAGGGCTTAACGATAGAAAAAATAAACTTGCAGTGGAAGAAACTCTTATGGTTGCCATCCGATATGCCTACAGGCAATCGAGTGATAGCGTACCCTAGTTCGCATAGTCCTCAAAGTACTCCTCGTAGAACTAAGCGTTTCTTGGGTCTTCTTCGACGACTGATCAACAAATGGCGTAAAGTCATGAGTACATAAAGTACTCAACACGTCGTAGGGAAATGTATGCAAATAGTATTCATGTAAGACTTGAATAAGAGTAGCTTTGTGGCTATTTTGCAGAAAGCAGTTTTGACAGTAAATACGGTAAATAGATTGAAAAACATAATTGAAAAGATTACATACATAAGTAAATAAGAACTTTGAAACAACTAGTGAACAACCCGTTCACTTCCCAACTATTTCACCAACCACAATTTTTATATAAAATCTATCTCTCATGTGAAATCATCAGGCATTATCCATAACAGGGGACACGGCTATTCGAATAGTTTTTAACACTCTTCAGAGGCTGTACTGCTTTATCCACAAGACATGATCATCTCATATTGCCACATGATTAACACACTTTCTTGGCTTTGTAGGTGGTTTTACGCAACTCGCTTCCCTCTAAAAGCATGTTCGCTAAAAGACCTAATAGCATTGTGAAACTCTTGTCGGATCAACCGTTGCTTGCCTTCAACTTCAACAGTTCAAGCACGGCTGACAACCTCGTGTACTTTGACTTGTAGCACATGAACAAAGGTTTCTCCGAGTCCTCACCAAGTACCGGAATTTAACATACTCTCTCTCATCACAGTTCACTTCTGCATCATGAAGCATTTGATCTAGTTTATCATTATGCAGCCTATCCGAATCAGAACCACAATCGACATCATCCGGTGGCATATCATTGACTTCGTCGGCGATGTCATTATTACCACCTTTCTGTGTAATCTGCTCTTCATCATGACTGGTCTAACATGCATACCCCATTTTGAAATCTCTTTGAATCAAGTGTGCTTTAATCTACACTCAATTCTTAAACATCTTTATATTCTCGCAATCAATACATGGACAATACATAGATTCCACCCCCTTATTCAACATATCATCTTTGGTGGTTCTTGTAAAAACAAACATGCCATTAATGTACTCTTCACTCACGCGGTTCCCGGCGTACATCCAGCTTCGGTCCTATGTTACACATATAACAAATTAGTTTCTTCTAATTCTGATGTAACAAATAATTTCTATGAGACATCAAATTCCCTATATATATACGATCTAAACTAGTTATATATAGAAAAATAATTAATTAAATTGAATTAAGTATAAATAGACTATGAATTGACGAAACCATAGATCCTAGACCATGCTAAATGTAAATAATTTTCTATCTACATCAAACTAGCTAGATCTAAATCATCTTCGATTCTCCTTTAATTTCACCAAAAGCTAGATCTACACTATAACACAATTATGAACAAATTAATAACCATAGGTACTCAACAAATAAATAGATCTGCAATTATTCTTGCGAAATAGTCTTCTTTCACCAAATGGCCGCCTTAAACCCCCGCCTCCAGCTCAATGCAGCGGCCTAAATCTGGAATTTAAGATAGAGGGTTGACATGTATGCACTCAAGTAATATAGTGAAATTATCACAGAGATGAGTTAATTATCACAGATGGTTTTTAATAAAAACTATTTGTGAAGTATCACAAACGATTCAAATAGAAAACTATCTATGATATTTTGGTAATATCACAGACGATTTTTGTTAATAACCATTTGTGATACTTCATAGACAATTTTTACCATGAACCGTCTATGATATTACATCTTCATAGATGGTTTTTAGTGCTGGCATTAACACAGATAGTCTCTAAACTAAAACCATCTGTGATTGTTTTTAATACTGACAGTTTTGTTGAGTCATCTGTGATGTGGCGTCTAGTATTAGGCTTTTTGTAGTAACTGTGATAATCAAACAGTATTGGCTAAAGTCACAAATACTAAGGATAACTTGAAGTCCTCTAGACATGTGAAGTGTACGCTTAAATCTGTCAAAAAATTGTGGAACTCCAGAGTGCTTGCTGTGACTTTATATTCACACTGAGAAAAATCTGACAGGCCCTTGTACTAAGGGGTTAGCACAAAAAGCAATTTTCTTTGCATCCATGGGCATGGGAATGATGCATATTTGAGTTATATCACAATGGTAATCCATACCTTCTTGATTGGAGATCCCGTGACTTAGGCAATAGGAAAAACAAGATGATGTTGTAACAAGAGAATACATATTCATTGTATCTATGTCTTAATAGACAAAGTACTCTCGACTGTATGAAAAGTTGGCATAAAGTCTTAATGTATTTTGTTATCCAAATAAGAAAAAATGTATTAGCCTGTAGGATACCTAGAAAGAATACGCCTATGTGAGCCTAACTGTGTGGTCGCAGTTCACAAGAATAAGACATTCTCTAGAAAGCACATGAGCAGATCTGGGAGCATGACTATATAATGCTCTGTTTAGACGTGGATCATTGGCAGCCTAGTATTAGTTGAGATTTCAATTGAAGTCTGATCACGAAAAGATATGAATTCAAGGCATAGTCCATTCATCAGCTGTGAGAAGATGAATCTTGTCATTCTGGGTGCAAGTTCAACCCGTATGAGACTTACGCTAAAAGACTGGTATGTTAACAATACTTCAGCATAATATTTTTGATATTTTTTTGCTACTTGCTTTGTAATTGGTGAGGGATTGTTAGAAATACGCTCATTTCCTATAATTCTAAAGCATGCAAGGTTTAATATCATATTGTTAAGGCAAAGTGGAGGAGAACAATTTATAATGTGAAGTCCTTGCCACTTGAAATATGTGACACATGGATGAGAATGGCATGAGTAGGGCTTTAGCTAAACACACGCGCATGGGGAGGCAATAAGGTTTTTGGGTAGTGCATTTGTGTGACCTGCTTCATCTATGTTCTACACTGCATCGAACATGTACTGCTTCTTGTTCTTCATCAAACCCAACAATAAGTCGTTTGCACGATCGATCGACTATGATACTATATTTTTCCTGCGTATTTTCTAAAGTGCAATGACTAGCCTGCTATTAGTTATGAGTTTTGCATCACTAGTCTTTTACTATAGTTGTCTTCTAGTAAAATTTGAAATTAAAATATTGCCTATATTACCAACATTATTGAGATTTGGATCTTTAGTTTTATCATTAAATTATGTTGCATTCTTCAAAATGCAAGTATACGGTAAACAAGTTCATTGTCTTCAACACGCTTCCCTCACATGTTTGTTCATCGGTTGGCAACCAAGGTGGCAGTGGTGCAATACTATTCCCTACACCCTATAGGATCACCTTTGTCAATGCTTTGTGCGCGGTGCTATGAGGTTGTTATCACTGTTCTATCGTAACTCCAAACCTAAGCTTGTTTGGTTTGGTTTGAGGAATGAAATATGTTGGCCTATCACTATCTCATCCCTTGTAAGCAAAGATCAGTACAAAATGAGAGACATGATCATCCTACTAAAAAAATGTGGGATTAAAACTAAACCTCCATTAGTCTAACATTTGCTAGGTCTAGTTACTAGGTAGGACCTATGAGTAAGAGAAGCAGGGATATCTAATGCTAAAACACTAATCAGTGGTAAAGTACTAAAGCTCCCTAGGGTTGTTCGATCTAGTCCATGGGCTTGGATCGAGGCGGGTGGGAGGCCCTCAACTCACTTAACCCATCTTGCATGAAACCCCTCGCGTGCTTAAAATCTTTCACAAATAAGCCCCTCTCGCGTCACCTGTTCGCCTTCTCTCTGTTTGTTCCCTACCACCACACACTCCCTCTGGCTTGAATTGACATAGCCCTTCTTGGCCCCCCGCGTCTCCCTCCCTAGCCCCGGTGATGCATCCTCCCTTCACCATCACATCGCTGCCTTTACCCTCGCATTGCCGCCACCCTCCTTAGCTTGGGTTTGGTTCCATGGTGCCGCCTCCTTCGGTCATCGTGCCGCCACCTCGACCACCGGTCGACCGTCTCCCTCCACCACCACGTCGTCGCCTTGACCGCCGTTTAGTCGCCTCCTCGCCCTCAATCCCATCAGCGTTGACTAGCCAGATCTAGCTGCCACCACCATCGCCCTCAACCCTGCCAGCTGGATCTAGCCTCCATCATTGTCGGTGGCCGGATCTGGCCTCCATCATCGTCGATGGCTGGACCTAGCCTCTATTGTCGTAACCCCCACCCATTCACCCTCTCTCACCTCTTCATATCTCCTCAGCGGCAACGACGATGGAGGCTTGATCCAGTTGGTGGGTTTGAGGGTGACACCAACAGCTCTCCCTCTCTCCCTTTCCTAGCGACGGCAGCAGCTTGGGGCAGCGAGCATCGCCCCAACAAGCAAGGAGGCAATGATGGCTCAAGCCGTTGAATGAGGAGGCTCACATTCACTAGATATGGATAAGGAATCATTATGCACGGGATACGCAGACAGGATGGGGGAGGGCACAGAGGTGGGCTAGGGGTGAGGTAGAAGCAGTGGCGCTACTGCGGTTGAGGTGGAGGCGACGGCGATGCTGGTATGAGAGATGATGATGGGAAGGGGAGAAGGAGGCAGGATATTTTTATGAAAAGATGGACTGCACGAGGCTTATTTACAAAAATATGTAAATGGGAAGAGGTTTTCCACTTAAGTCTGTAAATGGGAAGAGGTTTTTCACTTAAGTCGATCTGGGCCACTCGAGCCGGATCCAATGGCCAAAATTGCCATTAGCCCGAGAAGGAGAGGTATCTTGTAGATCTTCTTTGCAGCCATCTACTTCAGCCATTTCCCCACCATCGAAATCACCCACCAAGAAAAAAGGAAATAAAACAAAAAAGGATATTGTCCTCCATCTCCTTTCGCCTTTAGCTTTTACGTTTGATTCCCCGCTCCTTCATATGTTCCTTCCATCGCTATTCGCATGGTCTCCTGATCTTGCCAAATGCCAGGTTTGATCTCATATGGCGGCCCCAAAAAATTGCTTGCTAATCGAATTTTTATTGATTCGTACTTCTCCATCTTGATTTTTATTTAGATTCCTTCTCAGCTAAAGTTTTAGTTGTTTTTAGGGTTCTAAGATGCCCAATAATCCTAAAGTTTGGATCTTTCTGTTCCCCTCGAATCCCCTATCCGCTTGATATTAAGTGGTAGCTAATTTTTACTCTTGAGCTTGCAGATCAGCGCAATTTTTTGTTGTGAAGACGTCGCCTTTCTTGTTAAATTAGGGTTCTTTGCTTGCCGAATTTTCTTGGTAGAGCATAGAATGGTGTGATTGGATTGTGCTGGAGAGAAAAAAAATTTGGATATGGTCAGGCACGGCAAGCCACCAGCTATCCCGGCGAAGGTGATGCCTCTGGAGAACTCCACGTTCGCGGAGGTAGAAGTTGATGAGCTTGACTGCCATGGTGCGCCGCCGCGCTGCACAGAGCATGGCCAGGCGAGTGGGGTAGTGTTTGCAAGGGAAGCACCCCTAGCGCCCAAGAATGCCCAAGGATGCAGCGTCAGCCATGGCCATGGCAGCGGCCTGATGCAAGAATCCAATGGGTGCATGCGAAACCGAGGGCTAGACGAGCATGGGCGGGTTGACTTCGGGCATTCACTACAACTGGTGCTGTTCTCGCGGCAGTGGGGCCTTGCTGAGAGCCTTGTTGCTCTCGCAGACCACCAATTGATGCTGGATTACGGTCTGTCCATCACTCTTGATGCGATATGGTTCTTGCGGACAAAGGAAGATCTTGAAGGGCTTAACCGTCTGATTGCTAAGATTGTGGCATCGGGGGCGAAGGATTTTGCCAGGGCCATCCTCAGGACGTCGCTGCTTGCGTCTTGTGTTGTTGCCTGCCAAAGCAAGACGCTCGCTTCAGGTGATAGCAAGGAAATCATAGCTCAGAGGTGACCACAGTTTACAGATTACTGTTTCTTCCAGAATGGTTGTTTAATACATTATTGGTGATGTTATTTCTTTTGCTTTTCAAATTTAGATTACATGACCGTTTACAAGATTGTCCTGGTGGTGATCGCCTACAAATTGAAGCAGGTGCCAAAGTGCAGAAGTTTATAGAATGGGCTTTACAGTGTATTCATCTGCATCATTGTTCTGAATACACCGAAAGGTACAGAGGGAACTGCAGCACTCACCAAGAGGTACAGCTCCATTTATCAGCGTTTAGAGCATTCTTGGACATAGCTGGTGACAATCTCAATGGCAAGATTTTCACTGAGGCATTTGATGCGGCCTGCTTCCCACTTACACTCTTCTCAAGTTTATTTGAACCCGGATGGTCTTCCGGGAGTTCAGCAGTAGCCATACAGGGGCTTTTGTCATTGCTGGTGGAAGGAGGTGCTGACAATGTAAATCAGTGTTTCCTGGAAGCCTCACGCTTTGGAAGCACTGAGCTTGTATGCATTCTGCTGAAGGTAATCGCCATTGTTGATCTTAACACGAGAGTTAATTGTTGTGTTTCATATTATGCCCTGCTCATTTCGGCTTGAGCTTCTAGCTTCTAGTTTATTTTTCACTATTTATAAATTTCGTCTTTTTCTGAACTTTTTGTTTTTTTAGCTTTTTTGCTGGTTCTTTTTTTCCTGTATTCGTTTGCGTTGTCTGTGATGAGCTAACATATTTTTTCTATTTTTAATTTTTTAATTTAATTACGTCAAATAAGCCACCTTCAGTTACAGTGTAATTTCAGCTAGGTACAGTGCAATTTCTGCCATAAGCCACTATTTTTCAGTCCAACCGAGCGGGGCAGTTTCATGGTTTCCTTAAGATGCTTGTTGCTGACAAGCTCATGTTTTTATGCAAATTAGACCAGAATAATGATGATCCATATAGAAAGCATACTTAATCAGTGATGGCATTGGTTTAGACTTTAGACTCTTATCATATAGAAATTGCACTATTTGTTCTGTATATATGTTAATGTTGGTTTGTGGCACCACATTGCATTAGCCGGGGCTGCCAAAATGTGTGATTGGTTTACCAAATTTGACATGTATTTTGTTTGTAGCCACAATTTCACTCCAACTTTGGCATGCAACCAAGACATACCCAATGCTAGCTCATTTTGTTGCCAAAATCTGGCCAGGTTAGGGCAACCAAATTGATGGCCAAAATTTTGGCAGGGCCTAGGTGGGGCCATGAACCAGACAAACCGTAATTTCGATTGTTGTATTATCTTATTCTGTAGGATGTTGCGATATATTCTCAGAAAACTCTTTATTCTGGCCTGTTCTGTGCTTTGCTCTTTAGAATTGGCTATATTCTAATTGAATTATATTTCTTCCTCACTGTTCTATTGTTGTCCTTTTCTTTGGGCTTTGGACTATTTATTAAGAGGATATATAAAAAAGAAAAACTTAAACTAGCTCAGACATTTTGCACATATCCATGGGATTGGAATGGGCCTATGTACTTGATATCAATTAAAGGATATTAAGTCATCTGTTTGCTAAAGAGTATCAGTTGGACTGGTTGAACAAAATGTTGATTTTCTGAATATGTGTAGTTTAAGCTTGCAATTTTGTAGCTTTGTGAATTACTCTTAAAACTTTCATCGAGATAGAAATAATCTGTATATTTTATTATTGAGAATGTTGTGAGCAAACATTCACAAAAAAGGTAAGCAATTGCTAGAAGCTGTTGCTCTTCTGGGTAGAGCTAATAAGGAGTTGCAGTAATCAAATACACGTCTTACTTCCTAATTAGATTTTGTTTCTTTACTTAGTGGAAAGGATGGCAATAACTATTTCATTGCAAAGTTCTGTATTATCCTAAAAACTTGGCATACAAACATCTCTGCATGCTTTGTTTTCTTTTCTTTTTTTATTTAATAGATTCCAAGAAGCAAACTATTTGGCATGTATGCTCTTATATTTCTTTAAAACGTAAATCTCAGGAAATACAGGATGTCAACTCTCAACTTTTGCTTATGTATGCAGATTGCTCATCAGAATAGCTTGGCTGTGGATGTTGATCTTGCTCTAGTGTATGCCTCTCACTACTGCAAGTTTGAAACAATGGAATGCTTGGTTGACCAAGGGAATGCTGCCTCTTTCCTTAGTCCTCTGATAAAAGCGTCTGAGCGCGGATGCTTGCAGGTTGTCCACTGGTTCGTCAATAGAGGTGTTTCGGACATTGAGATGTGCCTTGCCCTCACGACTGCTGCCTCCAGTGGCCACTTTGCAGTTGCCTCCTACTTGCTTGCACATATCCCCCAGCATGTTCTTGAAGCCCTTAGCGCACAGATTCTCAAAGCTGCAAGCGGGCAGGGCTGCGGTTCCTTTGAAGGGGTTGCCTTCCTTCTCCGTTCAAACTTTCTGAACGATGCCGCTGCGACATACGCATTGGCAGACAGCATTGCAGCTGTGGATGCCATGGATATGCCCCCAGACCTGGTTACCTTTCTGAAAGAGCAGTGGTCCCAGACCGCGTTTGCCGAAGGAGTGTGTGCTGGGGAGGCGCATTTTGTGAACATCACGAGGGTTCTGAGGAGAGGGGCGTCCCCAATCTGCCTGCAGGACCTTCCAGAGCCCATGGTGCTCGCTGTTGCTTACCTGCCACTGTACCGGGCATGCGCCAGTGCAGGTGGGCAGCTGCTGCCACAACGGCTGAGAGGAGAGCTGGTCGAGGCGGTCGGCCGGCTCGGTGAGCCTGCTGGCACGGAGAGCCAGGGAAAGGACCTCCTGCCGGCTTTGCAGCGTTACCTGCCGTCATTCTAAGAAGTTTTGCTGTTCTTGGCTGGGGCGCTGTCGCGTTTACCTGTCCATTGGTTGCGTTCCAAATGCCCACCAAAATGGCTGCTGAGTTCACAACAACAATATTATATATGCAGTGCAGTTGCGTTGCGTTTCGTTTGGCCTTTTCAGGAGATTGTTATTTTTCTCTTGCGATCTGTTGCGCCGTGTGTGTGCACCTGTAGCTCGGTTGATTCGCGTCCGATGTCGAATCGATCGGTGCTAGTTGCCACACTAGATTCTCCGCAGGTGCACCGACTCGTCGCCCGCGACTCACTTGTATCACTTGGATAGGAAGAGCTGCTTCCGCGGTACCTGCTCCCTCCAACAACAGACGAATGGCATCCTATGACCATGAAGTCAAATCAAACCATATAACTTTGAAGAAATATATCCTCGTGAATATTTAGATTGCATACATGCAGAAGTTGCATGAGTTAGAGGCCGTTTATATTGGCTTTTACTGATTGCTTTTGGTTTTGTTTTATGAATAATAACAGTTTATAGAGAGATAGATACTCGTGTATAATTTTGATCGATATAAATAAAGCCGTTATAGTGTGTATTACAATCGATTAGCAAATTTCGCTTTAAAAAATACTCTTTTTAAACTATGTACTATAAAAGAACTATTTCTATATAAAAACGATTTATAGAAACCAAAACAAACAGCACCTAAGTTTGCCGTAAAAGATGCTTTCATGCTGTCATTCCTTTATATCCGGTGGCCAGAGTTGCGTACTCGAACTTTTCAAAGTTAAAAACAACATTATTTTTCTAGTGGGACAAATAGCTAATATAGTCGTATTAATTAAGGCCTACATTAACCCACGCGTTAATGGAGTCCAACCGCGGAACATTATCTTGGAAAATTCACACAAATAACACATCCAAACATAGTGGGAATCGAACTCAGGCCGTCACCCACACAACCGAGGTGGCACTCCAGTTGTGCAAAAACATCCGTATGGCCGAACAGAATGTCTTTTCGGAACAACCGATGCAGAAGGGCTGCGCCACGCCGTACTAACTATCATATAATATTATATTGAATTAAAAAAGTTGCCATGTCATAGAGCTCTATATGTAAAAAAGAAGAACTAACATAAAAATTAAGTAGAGAGTTTTTAGTACTTTTGGCACGTTTTAAACCTGTATTTGCAAAAATAGCCGTTGTCGCATGGAAATGGCAAAAATGGCACTTCTGCTATCTGGTCACCGGGCGACAGCAGCGTGGAGCGGATACGTGGGCCTGCCGCCCGAACACCGTACGGCTCCCTGCCTGCCGTCCTGTCACCAGACGACAGGTAATTAAGTGACCTGCCTTAATTAGTAGTTTCGGTCACAGCCGCTTTCCCAACCTTCGATCACTGACCACGTTATCCCGACCACTGTCGTATTCGACCATGGTCGTTCATGACGACGGTCACTCCGACCGCTCCCGATCGCTCTTGAGTCCCGACCACTCTTTGCACTCTATAGCTTTCGACTACCTAAAGCCTGTCGAGCAGCTACTATATCTTCGACTACTGTAGATTCGATCACCTTATACATTCGACCACTTTAGTCGTCCGATCATGGTCATTCGACCACCTCGGCCACTCGACCATTTCAGCCATCCGACCATAGCCATTCGACCACCACGACCATTTGACCACCTTACCCATCTGACCATGGCCATTCGATAACCTTGACCATTCAACCACTTCAACCATCGACCACGTCCGACCACGGCTACTCAACCACTTCAGCCTTCGACTAATTAAGGCAGATAATTAAGCTGACTTAATTACCTACCGTCTGGTGGCAGGACGACAAGTAGGGAGCTGCATGGTGGTCAGGCGGCAGGCCCATGTGTCAGCTCCATGCCGCTGCCGTCCAGTGACCGGACGGCAGAAGTGCTATTTTTGCCATTTCCGTGTGACTACGACTATTTTTGCAAATACGGGTTCAAAATGTGCCAAAAGTGCCAAAAATTCAATAGATAGTAGGGTAGCGCACTACATTGCGTCGAACAAAAATACGTAGTTCAATGCGTTCGATCAAGCAAGAAATATTAGTCTCTGTAAGTGCTGGCCGTGGTTGAAGTGCCGATCATGGTCGAAGTGTCGACTGTGACTGAAGGCGGGCCGTGGCCAAAGGAGGGCTGTGGTCGAAGTGCTGATCGTGGTCGAAGGAGGGCCGCGCCCGAATCTTGGTCGAAGGAGGGTCGTGGTCGAAGTGTGGCTGTGGTCGAAGCATAGTCGAAGGAGCATCGTGGTCGAAGGAGGACCGTGGTCGAAGGGCCAGCCATGGTCGAAGCATGGTCGAAGGGTTGGCCTTGGTTGAAGGAGGTCCGTGGTCGAAGTGCTGACCGTGGTCGAAGGAGGGCCGCGCCCGAATCTTGGTCGAAGGAGGGTCGTGGTCGAAGTGGTGGCTATGGTCGAAGCATAGTCGAAGGAGCACCGTGGTCGAAGGAGGACCGTGGTCGAAGGGCCAGCCATGGTCGAAGCATGGTCGAAGGGTTGCCTTGGTTGAAGGAGGTCCGTGGTCGAAGGGCCGGTCAAGGTTGAAGTGTCGACCGTGACTGAAGGCGGGCCATGGTCAAAGGAGGGCCGTGGTCGAAGTGCTGACTGTAGTCAAAGGAGGGACGCACCCGAATCTTGGTCGAAGGAGGGTCGTGGTCGAAGTGGTGGCCATGGCCGAAGCATAGTCGAAGGAGCACCGTGGTCGAAGGAGGACCGTGGTCGATGGGCCAACCATGGTCGAAGCATGGTCGAAGGGTTGGCCTTGGTTGAAGGAGGTCCGTGGTCAAAGGGCCGGCCATGGACAAGGGCGGATCTTGGTTGAGGGCCAGCCGTGGTCGAAGCTTGGTCGAATGGTCGAAGTACCGGCCGTGGTCGAATTAGGGTCGTGGTCAAAGGGCTAGCCATGGTCGAAGTGCTTGTCGTGGTTGAAGTGCCGGCCGTGGTCAAAGCACGGCCGAGGAGGGCCGTGATCGAAGTGACGGCCGTGATCGAAGGACGGCCGTGATCGAAGGACGGCCGTGATCAAAGGAGGGTTGTGGTCAAAAGGTCAGCCTTGGTTGAAGGAGGGCATTGGTCGAAGGAGGGTCGTAGTCGAAGGGTTGAATATGATCGAAGGGGGTCTGAGTTCAAAGGAGAGCTGTGGTCGAAGCGTGGTCGAAGGGCCGACCGTGGTCGAAGGAGGGCGATGCTCGAAGGGCCGGCCATGGTTGAATGGACAGAGTGTCGGGTGTGGTCGAAGGAGGGTAGTGGTTGAAGGGCGGGCCATGCTTGAGGGCTAGAAGTGGTTGAATGGCCGCGGTCGAAGGGCCGGCCGTGGTCGAAGCGCAGTCGAGGAGGGCCACGGTCAAAGTGGCGCTCATGGTCGAAGCGTGGTCAAAGGAGGACCATGGTCGAAGGGCGGGTTGTGGTCGAAGGAGGGCCATCGTTGAAGCGTGGTCGAAGGGTCGTCCTTGGTCGAAGGAAGGCATTGGTCGAAGGAGGACCGTGGTCGAAGCACGGTCGAATGGCTGGAGTGCCGGCCGTGGTCGAAATGCCGGCCATGGTCGAACGAGGGCCGTGGTTGAAGTGTCGGCAGTGGTCGAAGGGCCGGCTGCCGTGGTCGAAATTGGTCAAAGGGCCAGGCATGGTCGAAGCGAGGTCGAAGGGCTGGCCGTGATCAAAAATGGTCGAAGGGCAAGACATGCTTGAAGCGTGGTCGAAGAGCACGTCGTGGTCGAAGGAGGGCCGTGGTCGAAGGGCGGGCTGTGGTCGAAGGAGGGCCGTGGTCGAAGCATGGTCGAAGGGTTGGCCTTGGTCGTAGGAGGGCATTGGTCGAAGGAGGGTCGTGGTCGAATGGTGGGAGTGCTGACCGTGGTCGAAGTGTCAGTCGTGGTCGAAGGGCCGATCGCCGTGGTCGAAGCGTGGTCGAAGGGCTAGTCATGGTCAAAACTGGTCGAAGGGCAGGGCGTGGTTGAAGCGTTGTCGAAGGGTCGACCGTGGTCGAAAATGATCGAAGGGCAGGGCGTGCTCGAAGTGTGGTCGAAGAACACGTCGTGGTTGAAGGAGGGCCGTGGTCGAAGGCGGGCCGTATTCGAAGTGCCGACCATGGTCAATGGAAGGCCATGGTCGAAGGGTCGGCCATGGTTAAGCGGGTCAAATGGTAGGCCATGGTCGAAAGGCAAGCCATGGTCAAAGGGCACGTCGTGGTCGAAGGAGGGCATTGGTCGTAGAAGGTCCGTGGTTGAAGTGTCGGCTATGGTCGAAGGAGGGCCGTGATCAAAGTGCGGACAGTGGTCTAAGGAGGGCGATGGTCGAAGGGCTAGCCGTGGTCGAAGCGTGGTCGAATGGCCGGAGTGCTGGCTGTGATCGAAGGAGGACCGTGGTTGAAACTGGTCGAAGGGCAGGGCGTGGTTGAAGTGTGGTCGAAGGGCCAGCCACGGTCAAAAATAGTCAAAGGGTAGGGCGTGCTCGAAGCATGGTTGAAGAGCACGTCATGGTCGAAGGAGGGCCGTGGTCGAAGTGCCAGCCGTGGTCGAGGAGGGCCCTGGTCAAAGGGCGGCCGTGGTCAAGCGTGGTCGAATTGCCAGCCGTGGTTGAAGAAAGGCATTAGTCGAGTGTCAGCCGTGGTGGAAGGGCCAGCTGCGGTCGAAGGAGGGCGATGGTCGAAGGGCCGGCCGTGGTTGAAGTGAGGGCGAATGGCCGGAGTGCCAGCCATAGTCGAAGTGTAGGCCGTGGTCAAAGAAGGGCCCTGGTCGAAGGGCCGGTCGTGGTAGAAGTGTGGTCAAGCATGTTGTATCCCATCATGTTAACTGTGAAGTAATTGGGGGCGTTGTTGAGCATGTCGAGTATGATCATAAATCTGACCCTGCTTTCTCTGATGAAGGCATGCTCAAGTTGTGACACCTTGGCATCCTGCAAGAAGCCAGTAAAAGTACCTTGGAGGTGAAGATGACGTGGTCGAGCTGGCAATTCCAGTTGCCATCGTAGTCAACCATGGAGCCGCGGATATGGAGCATGTGCACCATCAGAAACCAAACCAAATCTTGAGAAAAATCACACGCATATTCCGATAAATTATTCATTGAAACGAACACGAACGGAAACCTAAAAAAATCCTCGAAAATCACCGACGAACCTGTATAGGTCTTGTGGAGAGCCTCCAATGGAAACCGGATGGCTCGAAAATCATCTACAAACCTGTATAGGTCTTCTCAAGAACTTCCAACGGAAACCGGAAGGCACGTGGAGGAGAAATGGAGAGGAGTCTGACCGCCGGTGGCGGAGCAAAGTCTTGTCGAAAACCTCCAATAGAAACCGGAAGGCACGCGAAGGAGGAAGGGGAAGGAGCTCGACCGGTGGAGGTAGAGCAAGTGACGCCGATGGAGAGCGAGAGGAGTAGATTTGGGGAAGGGACTGGGACGACGGCCGGTGCGACGAAATCGGACACACGGATGGAGGGCCGGATCTATTCAATTGGAAGGCAAGCAGAGGAGGAAGGGGGAGGAGGTCGACCGGCGGAGGCAGAGCAAGGTCTTCTCGAGAACCTCCAGCGGAAAATGGAAGGCATGTGGAGGAGGAAGAGGGGAGGTCGACCAGCGAAGGTGGAGCAAGCGACGCCGATGGAGAGCAGTAGGAGTAGATCTGGGAGAGAGATTGAGATGGCGACCGCTGCGAGGGAATCGGGAGAGGTGATATGGCACATGCCTGGGACACGAGGATGGAAGGACAGTTCTATTTGACCAGAAGGCACGCGAAGGACAAAGGGGGTAGCTCGACCGGCGGAGGCGGAGCAAGCAAAGCCGGTGGATAGCGGAAGGAGTAGATATGGGGCAAGGAGTGAGATGAGGGGCGCTACGGAGAAGCTAGCTACGGTGTGCCACTAGGAAAGTGACGCGCTACGAGGAAAGCAACGCGAAGATTTGTAAGAACACACGGAGCTGGGCGTTGAGGCGATGGATCTTGTCGGTGGTGGTAATCAGACGGATGCAAACGAAGGGCGTCAGAACGATTTCGGCCAACTCGGAGGGCTCGTTTGCAAACCAGATAACGTGGACCAGTTAGGAGGCCATTTTTGGGAAAATAAGGACCTATATGTAAAATAAGAACTTGTATGTGAAAATTAAGGACCTATTTATAATTATGAAAAATTGAAGGGCTTTTTCACATTTCTAGTGAGGTGGCATAATATAGTTAGTATTAATGATGCATCATGCACATGCTACAGAGGTGTAACAATATTCAAAAGTAAGTTAAGAATTCCAAACCAGCTGACATATACAGAGGCACAGAGCTCATCCGGGCTAAAGTAGAAAATAAAGAAAGAAATTAAGCCCACCATGCGTGCGCTTGAAATTGAATCAAAACCTCCATCTCTCTCTCACCCGCAAAACTGGAAGCAAAAGGCTTGTAATCTACATCAATCTACAGGAAGGACGTCTGGTCCGTGACGTCGTTATGGCCACCGGCCGGCATGAGCGCCAGCACCAGGAGCACCGCCAGCATTGCCACCGGCACTAGCAGCAGCATCGACGGCGGCGGCGGGAGCGGCGGCAGGACGAGCGGGAGCACCATCAGCAGCACGGCGACGAGGACGAGCAGGAGGCACGACTCCACGGAGAAGTACTTGGCGCAGAAGCCCCTCGTCGTGCTCGAGTCGTCGTCGTCGTCGTCGTCCTTGTGCCGGCCGTCAAGGTGGTCAAGGCGAGCCCCTCGTCGTGCTCGAGCCATCGTCGTTCTACTGCTCGATCGGTTCATGGACGTCGTTTGGCGACGCTGCGTTTGAGCTCAAGAGTACGAGGAGTGGTGCGCGCGTTTCTTACGCCGCGCTTTTGCTGTGTCTTCTGCATGCACAGAGTTGGAAGGATTTTTGCAGCCTTTTGGCCAGCATGGTGAACCAACCGGACGGCGCGCTGTGGTCTTGCTTCCTGACGCCGGGTAGGTGGGCGCGGTGTACGGTACGGTGCAGCACTTGTACTTGCATGAACCAAACCAGGTCATTAGCCTAATTAGCCTGTCAAGCACTGGAGAGTCGTTGATTAGGTACTCCCTCCACTTAAAATTTCTTTTGACGTTATTGTCTTTCTTGAAGTCTAGAACAAGATGCGATTCTGACCGCTAGGTTTTTTTTAATCGTGAATTTGAAAAGGTTATACAGTATAATATTGTGACGTTATAATTACTCGTAGGAAAATTAGCTCAGTGCAATCGCAAAAGAAAAAAAAAGCTCAGTGAAGGAAAACAAAGATGTAAATTAGAAAATACCGACGCACACTGAGAGTGGCATATTTGATGTTCTTTTTCAACCTGACGATCTTTGAAGATGATATCGCCCATTATTATTACTCCATCATGTCATGTCCACACACACACATATATATAAAACAGAATATCATAGTGCTTAGGCTCTACGATTGAGATTTTTCATTTATAATTAAAACTTCACATCTATGATTAATTCAGCATGTTAAACCAACGACTTACTTTCTAAATTGTCACCATGGTGATATATATATTATCAGACAAACTCGTTAACATTCATTAATTCAAAAAGACATCAATTTGAAAAGAACGTTATTGATTTAGCATGCAAAATCAATCATGGATGAAAAGTCTTAATCATGAATAGAAAGTCTCAATCATAGTGTCTAAGTACCATGGTGCCTTTGTTATTTATGCTATATATATATATATATATATATATATATATATAAATACATACACATATACACACACACATATATATATATATATATATATATATATATATATATATATATATATATATATATATATATATATATATATATATATATATATATATATATATATATATATATATATATATATATATATATATATATATATATAGGAGTGTCTATTGCCAAAGCGTGAAATTTTTTGTCTTTCACCACTTGAAGTTCCACTTGAGGGCATTTTTTTTTTTGGAGGGCTTTTTTTTTGGAGGGGTGCAATTTTAGTGATTGAGAGTGCAACTTCAAGTGACCGAGAGACAAAAATTTCAGTCGCTTTGGCAATAGCAAAACCGATATATATATATATATATATATATATATATATATATATATATATATATATATATATATATATATGTATGTATGTATATACATATATGTATATACATATGTGTATATATAGACACACACATCCAATCTAGATATTCACGTTAACACCTTTTATAGGCTGACGTTTATTGTGATCAAAAGGATTAGTAAAGTAGTAATGTATTGTAGTTGTGCAATTCAAGCAAGGAATATCGAAAGCGTCATCTCTCCATATACCCTAGAGGGCGGTAGTCCTCAATTGATCGATAAAGAAATAAGCATATCATTTATTTGTTGAGCACAAAATATAAAGGTATAGATTAGTTAGATAGAAGATCATAAACTCTAGGATTCCAATAGTATTTACGATTGAGATTATACCATATACTTTGCTCGGATCTGTGGCTGATTTACAATTACCAATAAGCTACTAATTAGCTACATACATATGCTGTTTTTCAATAAATAAAATGCGTTAATGCCGGGCCAAAAGCAGAATTTGAGGAAACAAGCTGACATCGATCCGTTGTTCGATCCCCCAAGGTTCAGAAGAATTAAGGGATCCTTATGGACGACTAATCCCCATAGAACATGCAGATTATATGCATACTAGCAATTAATTAAAGTATCACTGATCCGGAACAATCTATACATAACAAACCCGTACGTCTACACAAGCTAGCAATACCTCACCAGATCAGGAACAATTGAAGCATCACTAATCCAGGCATCCAGAATGCAGAGAGAGAGAGAGAGAGAGAGAGAGAGAGAGAGAGAGAGAGAGAGAGAGAGAGCGAATCGACGCCCAAACACACGCGCGCTCGATGGATCGATTTCTTCACATGCATGCATCCTCCGTTCCATGCACTCCCCAAGGAAAGAAGAAAGCAGTAGCAGATCGCACAAGCAGCAGCATACCTCACCAGACGCCGGCCGGTGAGACGCATGCAGCGTGTGATAACCCTAATCTTCTCAAGCTCTCGTAGCCGTCAGAACCTTCATACTTCCTCTTCCTCCTCACTCACTCATTCCTTCACTGATTCATTCAGTCAGACAGAGAGAGAGAGAGAGAGAGAGAGAGAGAGAGAGAGAGAGATGTACGGGGAAGAACCAAGCGAGAAGCTAGCCGACAATTATAGGGGGAAGAGAGAGAGAGGGGCAGAGGCAGAGGCGAGGGGGTGGATACACTGCATCCAGCACAGTAGTTAGTCATCGCCCTACGCAAAGCTTGAGGTGATGGCGAGGAATTTTATAAGCAAAGGCTTGGGCTTTTGAAAAGGTTGCACCAGCCAGCAGCAGCTACGCAGCTCGATCGATCAGGTTCCTCTCCCCTGGCCACCGTCTCTGTCAGGAGCTACTTAGCTGCCACTCAATCACCTGGCCTCTTGTTTGTTAGTACTAGCGCTTAGTGCTAGGGCTAGTCTTTACCATGTACACTTATTAATCAATTCCCTGCGTGCCAACTTTGCAGTTTAATTAATTCATTTGTTTGCATGGTCGGACAACACGTAAGGTACTACGTACGGGTGATACAGCTGCCGTGGTTCCTGTTGTACCTAGAAAACTGGTGTTCCTGATGCGGCCTTTAAACAATTGCACGTCTAAAAATTTTTAAACAGATTTTCTAATAATTTTTTAAGTCTAAAAATATATATACCGTCCGCATCGATACTGAACTGTTCACTGCTGTGTTAAAGAAAATAGCCGGTCCAAATAATAGAGCATATCATTATTGCGTCTAGTTATATATCCACGTGAGGCGGGGAGTACCATCCCAACATGCCGTGCTGAACTGGTGATTGTTCATTCATTCCCCTATAATACATTTAGGTCACGCTCGTTTCGGCTTCAGCATCTGGCTTCTGGCTTATTTTTCATTATTTATAATTTCATTTTTTTTTCTAAATTTTTGGTTTTTTTGAGCTTTTTTGCCGGTTCTTTTTTTTGCCGTATTCGTTTGCGTTATTTGTGATGGGCTAACATATTTTTTATATTTTTTAATTTTTTTTAAATTTAATTATGTTAAATAAGCCTCTGTCAGCTACAGTGTTTTTTCAGCCAGCTACAGTGCTTTTCAGCCATAAGCCACCAAAAATAAGCCAAAATGATCACCATTAGGGATGATGTCTAGCTGGGAACAATAATATTATGATTTTTTTAGTGTGTATATGTATTATTTAGATATTTTTTTTCTTAATAATCATCTAAATTTTAGACTGTTGGATTAGAGATCCAATGACATCCTTTTTTTAGGGGAGAGATTACTTTTTTTGGAGGGGGCATGGAGAATTTGTGGTCGTTGGATATCTAATCCAATGGTCATAAATCTGAATGATAGTTAGAAAGAAAATATCCGAATGATATTTACCAATACTTTTTTACCAATATACGTTCCGTTTACAAATGTAAGTCACGGTAGGATACATTTGGTCAAATTCTTCCACCAAATTCGGTTGCTCTGTGTGAAACTATTTAAAACGGCTATACGAACATGACATCATTCGATTACTCACAAAAACACTTTCATAGTGCCATAATCTTTTGTGAATGGTGAAACATGTATATAGTCTCTGTATTAGGAAGTTCTAGCGGTATACTTATAGAAGGCTTGGTTATAGATTTCGCTTAGCAATGGACTGAACTGATGGCTTAGATCTAAATCAAGCCAAATAATGATGTGTGAAGCTGAAGTGCGAATGCATATATCGCGCGCCTTTACTGATTTGATTATATTCCTAGGTGATTTCTTCAGTACTACCTATTTTCGTTTTATTATGGATGCTGTAACTTGCCATGCTGTAAGGATAGAGCACATAGTTTTATAGTTAACTTGCTTTTAGTATCGCATAATATTATTCTGTTACTAAAGTGTATTATATATATCTTCGCCTATTTATTATAGTTTGACGAAACCTTGCTCTTGACGTTTTTTGTATGCACTCTTTTATATGACCATGGAGCTGATAGATGGACTGTATAATTTTGCTCTTATCTTCGTATATACAGGGCAAACGGCATGTATTTTATGTATATACAATACAGGTAATTTTCTAATTCTATGTACAGATATCGCTCCTTTTTGTCATTACTACATGATAACCTGCACCAGTTTTGCTTAATTCAGAACGAGGTCGCTTCTGTGTGCCCTTAGTTTCTAATTGTTAGCTATACAAAGGGGTGCATTGAATACTGAATGATCGGCATAGTACCAGAGAAAGATGAATGATACATTCAAATTTTTCTTCTAAGTATCCGATGATCCTTCACTTCAATAGCAACTGGGCTATAAAGATTAGAATTAGAAGCCAAAACCAAAAGCAAATGACTCAAAGAAATTGAAATCCGAAGAAACTAGCACACATATGATCAGACCACTACTAGGGGCGGTCTAACCGCCGGCTAGATAGTGATTAGATCGCCCATGGCGGTCTGACAAGCCTCCCCAATTCCAAAATTGAAATTTTAGCTCGAGTCGATGCAACTTTTGGTGCAACATCAAAAAATGCAAGTCCAAATAATATGAAAATTTGTACACATCTTACTTATGGTCTCAGAAATATATGCCATCCAAGTATCACAAGAATTCATGTCAAAGTTCATACTTTCTTCTAGAACAAGCAAGATTACATCAAAATAGGGCAAAAACTGGAAACGGGGAATATGACTTGCTCGTGGGTAGAAGATGGTTCTAGATGTATTTTCACATGTCGCAATAAGTAAGAAGACTTACGGATTCGAGGCAAAAATACTTAGATCAAGAAAACACTCGAAGATGTCAAATCCAAGAAAAATTGGGGAATTTCAAGAACTTGTCAAATCTGATGCCTAATGGATGGATATTTATTTGCAAGATATATGCCCATCACTTACTCGTCCTTAACATCCAGCAAGAGTAAGAAGGGGGAGAGAGAAGATCTAAACCAACCAAATCAAGAGTAAATCAACAAAAACTAGAGGGATCCGTGAGAATTGAACAAAGTTGATATATTGTTACTTGAGGATAAAGCTTTTGCAGCCACTCCACCTGAAGGACAAGAGAGCACGTACAATACTCACACTTCTCAAAACTTAACCCTAGAACACTTGGCTTCAATGAGTAAAGTTGGGATAGTTGAATGGTTAACAGCAAGTCTCCATCCCAACCCATTAAATAAATAAAAAAACTAGTCCCATCTAACCCTAATTGATACTATCCACTAGAACATATAGAGAAACCCGTTAATCCTACACAACACGGGTTTTATTCACACTACACTTATGCATGCTTTTCAAAGCACAAAAGTCCGAATCCGCTAAGTCCTTAGCCTTTGATAAAATTTGATTTTCTCAGCTTTTTCTTGACCTAAACCACTCTTCCAAGCTCTACGGTTTTGATCCAAGATAGTTTATGATATTTTGGTCAACTTACCATAATACCCTTTCTTGTCCCGGTCTTCATCTTCCCTTACGCAATCGCCATGCTAGCCACGTATAGGTGCACCACTGGTTTGCTATGTGTTGGTAAGTTTTTTCGATCCGGTTCTACCGGACCATGCCTCACTTGGACCAACTAATCCACATGGTATAACCCGTCGCTCAAACTTCCCTTCAATATTTCTTGTCTTTCTCGTGCTATGCTTGAGCTCCGCCATCTCACCTGACATCCTTAATCTTTCTAGGTCACGGCTCCCCCATAAGCGTAACCCCCATTCTCGCCGGACCATGGTTGACTCCAAACCTACCTACATATCCAAAGACAAAGATATTATTTTTGGGCATAAATTATTCACAACTTGACTCATGTTAACTAAAACATGCATAATGCAATGCATATACGCTGATCTATGTCAAACCAAATCAACTCACAACCAAGATTCCTAAAAATCCACCTTTCAGCCAAAACAAACTAGCTCTACCGGTCAGACCGGCCGCTCCACCTTTGGCCAGTCAGATCAGTAAGTCTGACAACCACTTTGAAAAATCGTAAATTTGCAAAAATCAAATTTTTACTTCTTTAAAATAACAACAGTTTACCATAATATAACTCTCCACCTTCTCGCATAGTCTACTTCCAGCTGTAACTAACGCCTTCAAGAGGTCGACTTCAAGAATTTCACCAGTGAGTCTAGGACTGCATTTGTAGATTTTTTTCCCCTAGCTATCTGTCAGTCATTTCCTTGGTGTTTTCCTGCCTGCAATGTTCACCTTCATGGTTTCATTTGTCCTATTTTAGGTGTGTACCGGCTAGGACGTACAGTATAGCCTTATATCCATTTGGGTTATTCCGGTATGACCTGACCTCTTGATTAGGACTGAGGAATGGTAGGATATATACCTTCCAGAGATAAGCTCATCCACCGTTTAGCCATTGAAAAACATGCTTTTCTTCCAAAGGGCTGGTGGCTTTCTCTTCTCCCATTTATTCAGATCCTCCTGTTTTCATTGGTTGCACACGATGCAAGTTGATATATTGTTACTTGAGAATAAAGCTTTTGCAGCCACTCCACCTGAAGGACAAGAGAGCACGTACAATACTCACACTTCTCAAAACTTAACCCTAGAACACTTGGCTTCAATGAGTAAAGTTGGGATAGTTGAATAGTTAACAGCAAGTCTCCATCCCAACCCATTAAATAAATAAAGAAACTAGTTCTATCTAACCCTAATTGATACTATCCACTAGAACATATAGAGAAACCCGTTAATCCTACACAACACAGGTTTTATTCACACTACACTTATGCATGCTTTTCAAAGCACAAGAGTCCGAATCCGCTAAGTCCTTAGCCTTTGATAAAATTTGATTTTCTCAGCTTTTTCTTGACCTAAACCACTCTTCCAAGCTCTACGATTTTGATGCAAGATAGTTTATGATATTTTGGTCAACTCACCATAGTACTCTTTAGGCATTGAAAAACATGCTTTTCTTCCAAAGGGCTGGTGGCTTTCTCTTCTCCCATTTATTCAGATCCTCCTGTTTTCATTGGTTGCGCACGATGCAAGATTTGAACTACATGGAATGCATGGTGCTGGGTGAAGAGAATCAATGGTAGCCAGATCATCACAACAGCGTTGTTCTACTTCAGGTGATGGTTCTGTCATATGATCTCATGGATTTTTTTTTTGTCTATACTGTTTGCTTTTTGACATATCCTATTTTAACGATGCAACTAAGCACCACGCTCTCTCTCTTGGATGCATTTGTTCATTGCCATATAGTTGAATTATTGTTATTGTCTTGCCTGATTCTTTTTCCCGGGTTGGATCGTCTTGCCTAGTTGCCTGCATTTTTTTTTGTTGGCACATTGGTGGCCTCTTTTTTTTTTAGGCTGGCTCATTGCTGCTAATGGTGGTTTATTTCAGTTTCTGCATTTCATTCTTTTTTTATTTTGATGTTTTCCCCGGCTTTGCATTTCAGATGGATAAGGAGTGGGTAAGTGTAGAAGCTCTGATGTGCTGATAGGTTTTAGTGGTTTGGCAAGGCTTCCATGTCGCCAGAGCCGGCCCTGGGGGTGGGCAGGGTGTGCCACCGCCCTAGGCCCCAAATTTACATAGGCCCCACCTCATATAGTACGTTAGTACTAGTACTAGTATACTTAGTAAGGTATGTGAGCTCCTATGCTCCAATCAGGTGCAGCAACACAGAGAAGGCTTAGGCTTTTAGCCTTACATGATAGAAAATGGTTAGTTTATTCGAAGCATGTTGACAAAGTATTTTGTTTCTGCTGTAAGATCTTCAAGTCTAGCGCTAGTAAGAGTCCGAGTACTTTATGCATCGAGAAGAAGTTATTGGATGAGATCGATATCAATTAGTATAATCAATGACTTTGCATCTTGAAATGTTAGAAGAAATTGTTTAAAATAATGTCAAGCGCCAAGTAAGTAATTTATTATTACATTTGTCCACTTTATGAACTTTGAGATATTCTATATAAGTTATTTTAGTGCATTGAATATTATCTTCTTAATTGATGTGTATTTATAATACTATATATACGTATATAGAAATATATATAGATATTTTGAGAGAGTGGATTAGGCCTCCGTATTAGTACTCGACCTAGGCCAAAAAAACTCAGGAACAGCCCTGCATGTCGCAAGCAGTACTTTCAACGTAAGAGCACTGTAGATTTGTAGAAACACAAGGACTTTCGGTTTTCGTCAGATGAGAATATCGGTTGATTTCTTACGGTTTTTCCAATGTGTTGCACACTAAAGTACTGCTAATACAGAGAATGTTATTTCCATCGACATGAGAGAACTTCCCATGCTATCTTTGCTGCTCATTGAACAGGAACCCGACATTATAACTATCTCCTTGTCTTTTCATTTTATTTTGATATGTGATACTACTGGAGAAGTCGGACCCGATAGGGTGATCAGAAGGGGTGAATGTTGTCTTCAAATTTAACCTCCTAAAGGTATCCTTAAACTTTCACTTCACTAGCTACTGAAAATTAGGAAGATCAGTTTAGCCCACTAACACAGCACTCACCAGAACTACGGAAGCAACTAGAGTCCAACTCCTCTCGGCCGGTCTGAACGCTATGGGAGAGCAGTTGGACCGGACCGAGCGGTCTGGCTGCTGGGGGAGACCGGTCTAACCGGAGTCTGATTGGACCGCAGGCCTAGGGCGGTCTGACCGCACCCCTGTTACTAGAACTGGAAATTAGTCCGAGCAAAAACCAAAAAATGTGCAATCTTCAAAATTTGTATATCCAAATAATATAAAACTTTGCACACATCTTACTAAGGATCTTAGGAACTTAATCCATCCAATAATCGCATGAATCTAGCTGAAGTTTCAATATTTCCTTAAGACAAGCAATGTTGCACCAAAAATAGGTAAAACTCAAGAACTTAGAGATATGACTTGATCGTGGGTTAAAAATAGCCAAGATGACTCTAGATGAGTTCTCACGTATCACAGCAAGCAACAACACCCAAGGATTTGATGCCAAAACCCTAGGAATAAGATTGCCCAAGAAAGGCTTGAAATCAAGCAAGAACTGAACAACATCGAAATCTTGCAAATTACAGTGCTTAGATGAATGAAATTTGATCTGTATGAATCATCTCTATCACTTACATATTTTTGACATGCAACAAGATCAAGAGTGAGAGAGAAGAGGCAAAGAACCAATAAGAATAAGAGCAAATCAAGCAAGATAAGAACACTTCATGTAGGATAAAAAAGATTAATCTATTGTAACGTGTAGATATAGGTTTTATAACCATTCCATCATGGAGGACAGAACTCTCTCCCAAGAGCACTCACCCAAAGCCTCTCTTCCAAGGAAGCATCTCTCTCTCAAACCCTAAAGAATGGATAGGTTGATTAGCCTTGCATCCTTGCCCACATGCCTTCAACCTCTCTCACTCATATAGATAGAGCAATCAACCCATATTTAACCCTAATAGATACTATCCATTAGGATAATCGGGAAACACATTAACCCCACACATCGAGTTTTATACTTACACATGATTTATGCACGCTTCTCAAAACACATAAGCCTAAACCCTCTAAGGTATAAGCTTCATCCACTTGGCCACCTCAGTAACTCTTTAACCTGAACCGCTCTCCCAATGCCCTACAAGTGCCGCGGTTTTAGTCCCATTGCCGTTTTCAGTATTTTGGCTTCCCCGGCAAAACATCCCCACTTTGACCGTGGCTCTCACCTCTTCCCTAAGCCTAGTCCATAGCCATCTCCTCCTTTGCAAGCAATCTTCAAGCCTGCAAAGTGTAGGTTCAGCAATGGCTCAAGCATCGACAAGTGTCGATTCTCCCTGATTATGCCTTACTTACATTAACTGCACCATTCGGTGAACCGTTATTTGAACATTTCCTTTAACATTTCTTATCTTTCTTGTGCCTTGGTTGAGCCTGACCATCGTGGCCGGCTTCCTTGATCATACCTTAGGTCATCCCCGAGCATAGTCCCAATTCACATCATCGACCATGGTTGCCTCTAAGCACTCTGCATATCAAAGATCAAGAAATCATTTTTGAGCACAAGTTCTTCATAACTTGACCAACGTTAGTTCAAACATGCTTCATACACCATGAATGGAATGACCTAGAACTCTAAAACTCAACCCATGACCATTTCTTGCAAATTTTCAAAACCCTCTTGGCCAATTTCAAACACAACCGGTCTGACGACTATTGACCAGAAGGTCGGACCACTCCAGTCAAACCTCAATAATAGGGGCGTCCGTCAGACCGGGACACCCATGCCGGCCTGACCACTTGTCACTCCCGATCGAAGGTCAGACCTACCGATCGCCTCTATAGGCCAGTCATACCGCTATCACCTGATAGCAAATATGAAAACATGCAAACTTTCGCAAATCCAAATCTCAACTTGATAAGATTGCCTATTGTTCAACACAAACAAACCATTGATATTCTCAACATGGTTCCACAAGAAGTATTACTTCTCTAGCAGCTTATGTTTCAGTATGGTAGATGTATTAAATGTGCATTAACAATATGAAGGCATTTGATTAGTGCAGTGTTCATTTTATTTTAGAATAAATGAACTTTACTTTCTGGGGAACTTGGATTTCATGTGGTTGTGAGTTTAATTTGTTGGTGTCAAATAGTTTCTGAATCACTTTTTGAAATCTATACCTTTTAGATTGTGCTTCATATGTTAGTTGTTGGGATGTGTAGATCGCAAGAAAATGTAACTATGCAACAATATACCATTTTCTCTTTAGTTATGTTGTCCACACCCTGTTATTTATGTGTCTTTAGTTTATGGAAATTTTTTGTATGCCATGTGTAGAGCTCACCATGGATATCTTGTGAAGTCGGGTAACTTCTGTTGGCTTAGCAAGACTGAATAGTCCGATGATGTACTATGAAGCATGTTTTTGCTGTACAAAAGATGTTCCAAACTGGATGAAAGCCATGCATTCACTTACGATATATATTCCTATATATCACTATAAGTTAGAACACCTAAAAAATCGAGGCAAAACAACTAGATCAAGAATACTTCAAGAACTTGACTGGCCTAATGCCTAGATGAATTCGTATTGATTTCCAAGGTATATCTCTATTTACTTGTCCTTGGCATCCAATAAGATCAAGAAAGGATAGAGACAAGATCAAAACCAACCAAAATAAGAGGATCCATAAGAGATGAATAAAATTGATATATTACTGCTTGAGGATGAATGTTTTACTACCACTTCACCTGGAGAATAAGAGAGCACACCACAACACTCATACTTCTCAAAGCTTAACCCTAAAACACTTGGTTTCAATGAATAAAGCTAGGATGGTTGGATGGTAAACTAGCAAGTCTCCATCCCAACCCATTAAATAGATAGGTAACCAGCATCTATCTAATCCTAATGGATATTATCCACTTAGCACATATAGGAGAAACATGTTAACCAGCACGTTTTTCAAAGCATATAAACTCGAATCCGCTAAGTCCTTAGCCTTTGATCTAACTTGATCTTTTCAACTTCTCGTTGATCTAAACCGCTTTCCTAGGCGCCGCTCAAGTGCCATGGTTTTCATCCAAGATACTTTTCGGTATTTTGGTCAACTTACCAAAATACCCTTTCTTGACTCGATCTTCATGTTCTATTGTAAGCAAATGTCATACTTGCCATGTGTAGATGCACCACTGGCTTGCCACGAGTTGATAAGTTGCTTCCGTTCTAATTCTACCGGACCGTGTCTCACTTGGATCGACCAAGCCACATGATATAACCCGTCGCTCGAACTTTCCTTCAACTTTTCCTTCCTATCTTGTGCCATATTTGAGCTCAACCATTTCACCTGACAACTTTAATCGTTTTGGGCCTCAGCTCCTCCATGAGCGTATCCCCGATCCTCGCCGTTGACCATGATTGACTCCAAGCGATCCTACATATACAAAAACCAAAAAATCATTTTCTAGCACAAAGTCTTCACAACTTGACTCACGCTAGTTGTAACATGCATCATGCAACATATATGCACTGACCTATGTTAAGTCAAATCATCCTATGACTCAAATTCCTAAAAACCAAAATTTAGCCGAAATAAAAAATGCTTATATCGGCCAGACCGTCAAAGTTGCAGCAAAACTGAAGACTGAATTTTTTTTGCAAAATTTAAATCCGAAAATCTTCAATATAACAATGGTTTATCATAAAAAATTTGGACCTCCTCGTATGATCCTTCACTAATCAAGTGATTTGTGTGTGCTGCATGATATCTGTATGCATCAAATCATGTGGGCGCATACATCGGTGCAGCTGTTTTGCTCTGCATAAGGAAAATGTTGCTGGTGTTAATTTGCATACAGGTTGATGATTTTTTGGAAAATTTTGCCGTTGCTGCCATCTACCTTGCGCATAGATTTGTATCTATTTTGCTCTGTATCTACTTTTTGTGCCTTAAAAAAGTGTGTTGCCTCTCATGGTAGTCGCTCATATGAATTACGATATCTGTTCATCGTTTGCCGTCAACCAGTCGGAAATGGTATAAGTGGTAATTCTAAGCATGCTAACCAAACTATTTTCATGGCATCTCATATTCTCACCACACGTAAGCCTTGCCTTTAGCCGAACACGTATGGATTGGAAGCTGACGCCGCGCTCCCTCACCTAGTAACCTCTGATGATTATTGGAAGCATATCGGCTTGATGCCAGTGCCGGAAATGCGAAAGGCTCCAGCTTTTCACACAGAATCACAAGGCAAGGTACGATGATAAGCGGTAAGCACGTAGTAAGGCACCATCTGGAACGTGGGAAGGCGTAAATTTCGCTGCAGATGTACATTGCTCTCAGGATACGTTGCAGATTTTCAAAAGAAAGGTCTATGCAACAGTATGTATCAACTCTCGGTACGACACAATGCATTGCCTGGTAGTGGTAAATAAAATGGCTGGCCTTTTTTTTTCTGAAGGGAGGGGCACCTCTACTTGAAAACAAAAGGATGGCCAAACGCCATGTTTAATGCCTGTCTGAGGTCTGCAAACAAATAAATGTACACAGTTCAGGTTAAGGTTCGAAACAGAATAAACTAACTATGCATCACACTAAACAAACAAAGCATGGGCAATGATGGAACAACTATACAAAAGAAAAACTAAACAAGAGTTCGTCCATAGCTAAGAGCTCAGGACCTGAACTGTCCTCCCAAGGTGCATCGCTAAGACCATGCGTTTCTGATCCTTAAACAACATCAATGGAGCTCTGTTACAAGACCTGCGGTTCGGGTATACTTGCTAGTCCTCGAGCTCAACGAGCTGAGCTCTTCTCTCTGCCGCTTTCTTCCTGACGAAGATGCCCCACCGCATAGCAGCCTTGATTTTGAGCCACCCAACAACGGCTTTCCCAGGTGGGCGAGTACGGTCATCCTCAAAGTTTGGGGAAGGCGAAGGCATGTAGGAAGGAAAACTGAAGCCGTCTTCAGTCAGGTTGGTCGATGCGCCACCCATGCTCAAAATCCGCAACATCTGTTGCATTTCTTCGTTCTCTAGTATCTCATGGCTCCTCATCCTGATCTCCTCCATCAGGTAGTCATCAACCCCACCACGGTTCTCCTGCGGCTGCGGCCATTCATCGAAAGAATTCAGGCCTGACGGCTGCATGGACTGACCAAGTGCTGGGAATTCAAAACTCTGTTGCTGTTGCTGTGGAGGTCCCAATGCCAACAAGTTGGAGCCTCTAGAAGCTTGAGTGTGAAGGGAGGAACCATTGAACTGGCTTTCAGGCAGCACTGAACTCCTCTCATATTGCATGATGTTTGCAGGGATATTCTGAGGATTGGCTGCGTATCTTGCTGCCTGGTTTCCATTGTATGTGTTTCTACCTCCATCTGCTCAACAGACTAAAGGAATTCAGTAATACGACATATTAGCAGCGGCATAATAAATTCACAAATATCATGTGACCTGCACATCCATAATCAGAAGCAGCAGCATGCTTCTTTATGCATACATATATCAATATATCATCCATGTTCAACCAACAATGGTTTGCTTTCAACAAGTCAAAACTGAAGTATTGAAAAAGTAGTTAAAGCAGTTTGCAACCAAGATGCAAGTGCATCATTAATGCCATTGCTGCTACGGTTACTGATATCCCAATTTTAGTGTTCTGAATGGGTATACTTGACATGTGCTCTAACATAATTCGATGCATGCTAGATCACATTCTAGTACCCTTCCTTATTATACTATCTGGGCAGGTTACAATTATGGTGAGAATTGAAGACAAGAAAATCATTTGAAACAAGATGAGTAACGATATCAAAATAAACTACCAAGGAAACTTTAGCAAACATTGTGCACATCAATGGTAGGTCAGTGAGGATGAGGTCATGAGGATGAGAAGGCATAAACAAATCCCCGGCTCAAGTCATGAAAAAAGGATAAACGAAGCTCAACATATTGAAAAAAAGTTGCTGCTAAAGCATGGCTAAAACAACAATGGTTAACAAGAAACCTTCATAGGATGTATCGATTGTGAGTTCAAAATCTTAATTAATACCTTCACTCATAGTAACCGTGGAAGTTTGCCCAGCTTTTGCTGGCGGTGACAATTGTTTCTGTGCATTGGCCAAACCATATGGAGCAGGGTTGCTTGTCGAAGCAGCTGCAGTGTCACTTCTTGTTGTGACAGATTTCTTTTTCTGCTTGAAGCTCAGGAGTGCCTTGCCATCATATTCTACAACATGCATCCAGTCCTCATATGCTTTCTTTACCAATCCATCAGCATAGACCTGCAATCAAGTTGAGCAAGGTCACAATGTATTTAATAGAATATTAGTACATCTGCTGTCAACCGTATAATGATTGATTTAAAAAGTATACTGTCTGTACTCAATTATTAGGAGCAATGATTTAGCTGAGAACATAGGAGATACAGAACCAAGACAGACAAAGTTCCCTAGGTACATAGCACAACTAACTTGGAACATGGATTACCCAGAATATCGGCAGGAAATTTGCTGTAATTATTGTTGACACTGACCAGACATATCCAAAACAAAAGATTTCATGAAGTTCCATTTTTTATTGAAAAGAGAATGCTGGTAATTTGGCCGCAGGCATCATCTGTTCACTACCTAGCACACTATCAAACCGAGCATCTAAATATCAACTAAATAAGTGCTGCAGTTTCAATAAATGGTACCAACCTAAATTGACAGGAAGGGCTTTCCATCAAGAGGGCGAGACAAATTATTGTAACTTCATAAGCTATCCTACAGATGTACTATATTGGCATCCACTGAAAGTGTTGATATTGAAAATTAGCTAGAGTGCACTGCAAATTTATGTATATTGCTGGAGGGCTCTGAATGTGAGTTGAACGTGTGGGACTCAGGCCAATGTCAGTGGTACGACAGTGACCTACAGCAAATCGACACAAGTTTGCAGTGTCCTGTTGCAAATTGCCCATGGATACAAAAAATCAGCTCTACAACACTACTGAAGATTATGTCATCAGACATAAGACATTGCAGTTGGCAGAGATTCAAAAAAGTAAACACAACAAGATACGAACCTTCTGGTTGTCAGTGAGATTTTCATCTGAAATGAACTGATCATCAGCAATCAAACCAATGAACTCGTAGATGTTATTGAATATTGCACCGACATTTCTTGCGTCACTAGCATAATATACATAGTGCTTTCCACTTAAGACACAAGTCTTTGCATGCTCAACAAGGCTTTCCCACATCTTATTTGACATGCTGCTGCCAAGAATCTACACAGAACAATGGGTGTTAGATCATAAACCAAATTCTCCATAAACTACAATCTAGTAACGTGCATTGTAGAACTTACATTACGTAATCTCTGTTGATCCCTAACAAGAAGCCGGAGAAAATCTTCAACTGTATAGATCCCACTTGCATTTAATTTATTGTGGAATGCACCATCCTTGCCAACCTTTTCTAATCTCCAAACGTCATCCTTTAGGACAGGTGGATAGTGTTTCTTGTACACTACAAAATACATAGCAGCATGCATAACAACTAATGTTTAGATCATCTAATGACATGAGTAAATCAACAATGTATGGTACACGTACATTCCCCTCTGTGATCCTTAACAGTAAAAGCTTCTGTCTTTGCCTCCATAACACGAATGCCTTCACAAAAGCCAGGGGCAACCCTCAGCCCAAGTCTGAATTTTCTGCTTCTTATCCAGCTGGAGTTGTCAGTGAAGATAAGCTCCCCTATGGTTCCAACACCTTCTTTAAGAGTCACCTGAAGGTCACCTGTCAAAAGAGGTCTCTTCCCTTCACGCTCCTTGACAATGTGGCCATCAAACTCTTCTTCTGTCCAATCCTCATCTTCCTCTTTATTAAAGTCACCCTCAAGCACAAGAATATCCAGTTTTGCAAATGATTCGGGTCCCGAAGTAACAACACATCCAGTGTTTGCATCCAGCAGTACAACATGTATCGCTGCTCCCTGCTCACCTTCTACTTTACCACCAGTAAAGAGTGGGAGAGACAACCTACTTCTAAATTGAAGCTGAAGATTTCTCCCGTCAGGGCCTTCAATTCTTTTGGGAGAGGACCTGTTTTCAACAGGTATTTGCATATCATATCTTAAAAGATTTTAATGTGGCCAAACCACATCTGTAGAAATAAATCCGAAATTCACACATAGATTCATCCCACAAGTGTCACCATGAAGAACAAGTTAATGATCTCGTACCTTCCTTGAATTCTAGCAGTAGCAGGACCCAACTTGGCCAAAGCACGCTCTACCTCTTCGCTTACCTATTTCCAGTATATAATGGAACAGATTGATCAGTAAAGATGCTGTATACAGGCTCTACATTAAAAAAAATCCAACAGCCTATAAGTGCTTTAACTCACAACTCTTCGGAGAATTGGCTCCAGCGACGAACAAAGCTTCTGCAAACTATCCACCTTGAGAGCTTCAACAATGACACTGCAACATGTGACATCTGTTGAGTGATAAAAATTTCTAATTGTTGTAGGTAAATCACAAAATTTGCAATCCGAAGGGTACAGACAACAGAACTAAGGATGTTTAACAGTGGAGAAATTTTTGCATAGCATTTCTGGTGGGTCCACCCCCTCGTGCCCACCGTCAACAAGGCTCCACACTTGTAAGTGATGACTCAACAGATCACGCAATTGAATCAGGATAAATCAACGCTAGAACAGCATGGCGTCAGTATGTACTGATATTTAACATCAGGACTGCTCATATCGAAAGATCATCCATTTATTGACGTTTGATAAGCAAAATAATTCATAGCTACATGCCTACATCTCTGATTCTCTTGACACTGGAAAGAATTCTATTTCAAGAGTCCATGCAGCGCCTATAGAAAATTCTAAAAAAAGCTATGCCTATAACAGGCATTCATATTTATGTATAACAAAATCAGAAAAATGCCACATGCAGGGCGCAGAGATTTTTGCTGTCAGTTGGTGCTCTGACACAGAACTGAACAGCACTCAAAGGAGCACCAAGTCCCCAACCAAAGGCATAATGTATGGACCACAGTACATTGTGGACTCATAACTATCCTATCGAATCACTACCTTTAGCTTCCAACAATATATACACGTGTTATTCTCACAGAATCATCTTGGGTCCGACTTCCAATCCCACAACTCACTTAACGAATTTAACTTAGAAAGGACTAGGCGAACTTGCAGCGCCCTATTTGAGCTGCTAGGAAGCTGAATAGCAGCATTACAAATCCAATTACCTCCCTCGGTCATCTCAGTCGAATCAAGCTAAGTCAAGGATCTAGATTCCCTCCCAATTAAAGCAACCGACAACCTAACCCACCAAATCGAAAACCCTCACTAGTCCCACACAGCCCGCAAGGTAGCTACCGAGTTCATCAAAAACGCACCTTGCGAGGGCGGGCACGCGAGGCCGTTTGGGCGCATGGTCGTCGTCCCCGCCGCCGCCGGTGGTGTCGAGCACGCGCTTCGAGCCAGACCGCTGCAGGCTCCGCCCCGGCAGCTGCATCGCGCCAAAACCCCAGCCCTATCCTCCTCCGCCGCCGTCGCCGGCGCCCGTCAGATCTGCGCACCGCCACGAATCCAGGTCAAGCAAAGGAAAAAAAACCCCCACAAAATCCAGCAACCAGAGACGAATCGAAGCTGCGAGATACAGAATCTGGGCGGCTGGCGGAAACCCCGACGAATCGAGAGGACGAGCGCGCGCGAGAAAGATCCGCGCGGCGCGCGTGTGATTGACCGATGAGTGTGCGGGACGGGAGTGAGTGCCCCTGCGCCTGCTTCATAGCTCGCCCGCTCCCTTGCCTTCGCCTTCCTTTACGACTTTACTACGCTCTGTTTACTCATCGCGCTTCGCTTACCTCGGTCACCGCTCTCTCCCCCTGACGCGTCGGGCCCACGAGAGCGGCTGTTTGTCGTCCTGCGTGGATGACACGTGGGCCATGGATGCGTGGGCCCGGTGGTCAGAGAGTAGTGGATAGTGGAGGGTCGATGAGGGGTGGTCTGTGCGGATGGCGGCTGGCCGGACCATATGATAGGATATTTTTCCCGATGAGGGTGTCGTGCACTGCCGCTCATTGTTGCGCTTCTCTCTGACCGGTGGGCCAGCGTACTTCCGGTCCACCTGTCAGTTGGGCATCTGGGAGTAGGGCGGGCGAAGGACAGCTGGGCCTGGTGGAGAGCGTAACCCGCCAATCGGTGGGTTTTCTTGGTTGGATAGAGTGGTTGGTGGAGGACGGAGCACACACGTGGCGCAAGGCACTGTAGCTAGTCAAAGGTCGCGCGGATCTTCTGCGGCAATGGGCGCCAAAGCTCTTGGTATACAAAAGATTTCTGTAGGGATCCGCGTTCCACGTTGGGGACGGTTTTGCTTTAGCTTTAGGGTCCTTTTGGTTGAGCTGCGGCTGTGGAAAAAAGGCTCAATGTAATGTGAATGAGAAAGCTATGTGGGTGTGTGTGTAGAAAAATTGAAAATGTTTGGTTAAACAAGTATAAAATATATTTTTTGTCTTTATCTCTTTTAAAACAACTATGAAAGAGTTTTATTCAATCCATTTCCAAAAGCGAAAACCAAAAGCCAAAAGCGAGTCAAACAATTTTCAAAATATACTACGGAAAAGTAATGCTTTTGAAAAAGCTGCCTAAAGCAACCCTTTGGTTGGACTTTTGGCTTTTAGGGCCAAAAGCCGAAGCCAAAAGCCCAACCAAAAGGACCCTTAGTTTATGTTTCCTATTGTAACTAATTTTAAACGGTATGTTTGTTAAGATAAGGTATATATATAAATTATAATAGACACTCTATTGAGTTCAGTTATATCGACCAAAATTATATGTGACTATTTTTCTCTACGTACTGTCTCTTGCGAACACTTAGAATTCAAAAACTATAGCCAAAAAGCCGAAGCCATAGTCGAAAAGAACCTACATTCCGGTTGGGCCAAGTAAATTGCAAGGTATGTATGGATAAAGCAACTCGATGGTTATATGAATCTACAATTTATCAGGCACTACTAAATGCTAGCGCCAAATTTTAGGCTCTAGAGTTTTGCATATGCCAACTTAGTGCATCTCTAATAGTACCATCTCAGCTGTCTCTTATCTATATTAAACAAGTAAAATTCTATGCGAAGGAGAAAGGAGTGAGGAGAGATAACATGATGTTTCTTATATAAAAGACGACTTTAACGCAAATAGTGAGATGGTGTAAGACAATAAGTTATGGTGAAAATAGTATAAAATAGTTAGAGAGATAATTTACTGTTAGAGATATTGTTTCTAATACTGTTTTTATGTGAGATAGAAACTTTAAAGACAATATTAGAAGATAAACTATTATACATACTCCATACATATAGAGGTTGACAATTCATCATCCACAACGTGATCTCTTGAAAGAGAAGTACAGATAGGATTGTTGTAGTTTTCCAAACAAAAATGCCAACATATTCAATTCATAAGAACATAGGTTAAATCGACACGTGCAGCTTTCAGAGAAAAAAAAGGACGTGTATTTGTTGCCCGAAGAAACCACCTTGATGAACAGGGGGAGTTAGCAGGTACTATAAAAGGGAAGAGGGTGGGGTGGAAAGAGAATATTTCCTGTCCTCCTAACGAATTTTGTACTACCAGATAGGGTATAAATATAATCTATCATATCACAAATTTTCAAATATAAATTCTATCTACAAACAAAAGGCCAATTTCAGTACATAGTAGCTTTATCTTTTCCCCTTTTTATTTCGGATTTCTTTTTCAGCAAATTTTGTCTTTTTTGTTTCTTAATGTTTAGATGGAATTTATGTTTACAATTTTGTGGAATGATATATTATACTGCACCCTATCTATGCAAAAAAATTTCGGATTTTTTTATGACCATTTGAACTATTTTCTAAGAAGCGAAAGCACCGATAACGCGTAATTTATTGGGAGCACAGGATATGTTCTAGGGGGAAGAGCGGACAAGCATGTAATGAGACTTTTATTGGTAATAGATTTAGGCCCTGTTTGTTTCCACTTAAGATTATTATAATCTAGCTTATAGGTGCAGATTATATAAGCTAGCTTATAATAAGCTGGTGGGAAATAAGCTGTCAGGTGTTTGGCAGCCTGGATTATCAGAGTTATAAATTGTTGTATTCGAATGTTTAAAGACTATAATGCCCTTGAGCTTATAATGTTTAAAGATTGGGGAGTTAATGAATGGCAAAGGTGGGTAATTTTTCTGAAGTTTTATGGTCATTTAGATAAATGTGATCTATAATTTGAAATAAGCTCCTTTTGAGCTTATTAGATTACAATAATCTGGGCTATTAGATTATAATAAGCTACCTTATATTTGATCGTTTGTTTCCACTTATGATTTATAAGCTAGATTATAATAAACTTAAGTGGAAACAAACAGGGCCTTACTAGTCCCAAATAAGATCTTAAGGTATGTTTGCATAGCAGTTTCGGCCAAACCATCACTTCTAAGCTCTAAGTTGTAACCCCGAATGTGCTGCGAAATCTGGTTACTAGTCACAATTTTTTAACAAACAATTTTTAATTCAATTTATGCAAATAAATCATTTATATTTTTTTTAAGGAATAACCCTCGGTTGCACTACTGGGCCTAATCGCGCTGTGGGCATACGACGTTCATCGCGCGACTGGAGGCGCCGACACCCAAGAGTGCAATGTGCAAACGACATGAAGCCATGTCGGCTAGTCACGCGATAGTTGCGCGAGTGAGGTGTGAACACTCTTGTTGTGCAACAATCGCACGACTAGCAACTATTTAAGGCCAAAAAATCGGCCGAAATCCTCACTTTAATTCGAAAAAAGAGAGAGGGAATGAGAGGGGAAGAGAGGAGAGGGGAGGAGGAGGTTTTGCATGTCTACCTTCGCCTGCACACTTCTTTTGTGGTTAGTTCACGTTGTTCTTGTAATTTGTTAGTCATTTCAATGAAAACATGGTAGGTTAACAATAACGAACATAGATTAGTGGTATAACTAGGGTTGCTAGTTGAAGATCCACATGTTTTAGTGGTAATATCGCATGCAGTGTATTAGAATCCATGATTTTCGGTGTTGTAGCGTAGAATGTTCAGTTAGCCCTATGTGTAGATTGACTAGTGAAAGACCTGGGGTGATTAGGTTTAGATGTGCATGAGTAAGGCATCGAATTTTAAGTTGTTTGTATGTTATAGTTAAAATTAAATTTGAACATTTCTAGTTGTATTGTAGGAGATGTAAATAAAATAGAGAGTATTTTGATATGTATGGCACAATTTATTCGTGTGGGGTGTTGTTTAATTTAATTTTTATGAGGCTTGATGTAGGAGGAGTAATTTTCGTAATTTCGTTGTGTTCTGAATATTTTGGGTTGTGTGATAGGTATATCAACTCAACATGCTTTCAGAGTATAATACGAACATGGCAAAGTTCGGGAGGGATTGTATGGGGTTAGTTTGAGCTGTTTCCCGCAAACCACACTATTTCACACATATCCGAACAATCTTAAAATCGGGAAGGTGCTGTTGTGTCTGACTTATAGCTTCACGCTGGACTCAACGGTGTGTGGTTTTACTGCGAAATGCCTATGGAGTCATTCTGCGAAAATCATCCGTTGGGAGTTGAGGCCCCTCGAGTGAACAAAGTTATGGACGTCCTACTTGGAAGCGTGCATGCACCATGGCTAGGAATGTGTCATGTTGGTCCAGGCCTATTTCAAGGATCACATATAGTTGGCGGTGACTATGAAGTGGAGGAGAGTAGTGCAGGTGTGCAGGTGGAAGCTGGGGATGTTGGGAGAGAGGACGGTGGTGGAGATGCAATTGAGACTGAAGGTAGCCATGTTCAACATACTAGACATGCGAACAAAGGAGAGGGCATTGAATTCATAGTGGATAACATGGAGTCGGAAGATCGGAGGGCCAGGGCCGAAGAACAACTGTTGGAAGAGGATGGGAACGGCGGTTCGGATGATGAAGATGTCCCCGACGTGCCAGTGACTGATGATTGGAACAGATACGACTTTGAGAGCCTAGTTATGAATAATGGCCATGATTCCCCATATGAGTATCAGGAGAATGATGTGTGTATTTATGCTATGTATGCAGTCAAGCTAGCACTACAAGATACCGTCAAATTGTGGGTGTTATCAATGCAGAGGACCTTTAGGGTTGTCAAATCTAATCAATAGTAGTACAATATGAAGTGTGAGTAGCCTAGGTGCCCTTGGCGTGTTCACACGTACAAGCCGAAGTATGAAATGCACTGAATTGTGTCGAAGATGAGGCTCACTCATGTGTTCCGAGCAACATGTTGGGAAAGCATCGGAACCTTACTTTCTCTTTCATTGCAAATCTCATGTATGGGGAGATTGTGGATAAGAAGAATATGGAAGCAAAACATATCATGCTAGCTATAGAGAATAAGTACAATTACAAGAACATGGTTGTTTGGTTAGGTGATGTTCACGAGCACGCACGATGATAGTGTGGACACGCGCCTTATCCAATACGCTGCAGTGATCACCGATGCAAACGTTGACATCATACCATAGTTCAGCTAGGGTTCAGTTGTACTGTCCTCCACATACCGCACCCCATGCGATGAGTGCCTCAAGGCGAAGAGGGCTTCCTTGTTGGCCAGTTGCCATCTGCTCCTGCAACTGTGATTGTTCAAGTGTTTTGCGATCGGATGACCATGGATAGCCGACAGGGTGTACGACAAGACGACATGGACCACCCCACCATGGGATCCTTGTGGCGCCATAGACGGGTAAGTACTTCCCTATGATGTTGTTGGTACCTTCTATTCATGTACCATACTACGTGTTTTGTTCTGAAACCGTATTTTCTACTTTGCAGCCTCAGTGGGCCCACCTCCAGGTTCACCGAGCCTATGACCACTTTACAGAGACGCTCAACTAGCTCACTGAGTTGCAAGTGCATAGCCTTACATGGAGGATTAGCTATATGCACTTGCACCTCTTGGGCTTTTGAGCCTGTGCACCAAGGACCATGCTTATTGGCTCACACGGAGAAAGCTACTCTTTGATGTGTATATCGAGGACTACAACATCCACTACATCTTGTGCCAGTTCAGCGTCTTGCACTAGTTCAACTGGTGCCAGGAGGTCCTAGTTCCGGTGGGAACCTCATCCCATCCATGACCCACTTGTAAGTGTTCTCTCATGCTTGTGTCATTTTAGTTGCACGATTTTGCCGCCACATTGTAACTAACTTGTACTCCACACATGCACTTGAGGAAGGGGGCAAAAGGTCAACGTACAAACTAGGGCCAGAATATTGCTCCTTGGGTGGTGCAGTGGGCAGGGGCTTTAGAGGACTATGTCGAGGAGGATGCTTTGTACGACCCAACATTGTATGAGAGTGTGTGGGGTGGTACACGCCCTAACACACGTTTGCCTAGTTCGCATGCTCGATCGGCCTCAGGTAGAGCCGGCTCGAGTTGAGGACACGTATCCGAGACACACTGGTGTTAGCATGCACCTGGTGGTATGTGGCCTATCTTTCTACATCGTGTTGTAAATTTAAATGTTCATGTCACTAACTTTGTTCTTGTCTTTCGTAGAACGATAGAGAGATGGACATCACCAGGGAGGCGCACACCCTGTGGGAATGCGTCCGAGTTGGTTTGATGGTCACACAGGACAAAACCTACAATGGCCCTAGGATGCATCTACCAACGGGGCTGCCCTATCATTAGCCTGATGTCCTGTTGCCAGTTCCTAGATGTAAGGGGACTGTCGTCGCAGTGTTCACCTCAAGGGAGCCCATGAGGCACAATACCACCACTACGATATGCACCAGCTCCTCGACCTGGCCAGCCAAGTAACTTAGCATAGCAGACACCGTGCCCACCGTCGCCCTCGACGCCTCCTGCGTACCACTATACCATAGAAGGTAACACAATGAACAGGTTGTGTATTTACTTATATTTTGTAACAACTAACCAAACTTGCGCAGTGCATGGACATCTCCATGAGCACCTCACACCGCACCGATGTTCTCATCATCGGCCTATCAATACATGGTACCTACCCCAGGTACGTGGCTAACTAACTAACTAACTAACCAATATCTATTTTTCACATGCAGGTGGGCATACGGGCTCGTCCCCTCTCATGGGACAACTTCCTCGCAGATTTCAGGGCGCACCCAGGCATGTTGGAGGCTCGCAAGTGTTCGGTGTGCCTGCCCCCACACAGCCCGCACACCCCGTTGATCCATACAACACGCCTCCTCCTGCTGCACCAGTCGAGTGGAGGATCATCAGACCGCCTGACCGGTTGACCCTCTCGGGCCCTAAGTAACAACCACCGTCGGCCTATGGCAGGCCATAAGTCTATGGCCAGGGTGATGGATAGGCAGCTCGGTAATATCACATTTGTAGTCTTTTGCACCTTTTTTGTCGATGTACCCCATGGGCCTCAGTTCGCGACTGCATGATATGATTTTCTTGTTTTTGTCATATTTTATTTTGTTGTTTACATTTTATTCTTGTATTGCATCCCCTAGTTGGCAGCACGACACGAGGGGCATCCTATCACAAGTAGCATCTAATGGTGTCCATGAAAACATAACATGCAATCCTGAGGTGAACCATTGAAGCATTGCTTTCCTATCACAGTCTTGCAAAATAACTGTAGTGGAGGACTGACTTTTCCTTAAGCCATCTCGTTTTTGGTAATGTCTCAATGGGTCTTTGCTAATTACATTGACCAGCCTATGACCTAAACACTAACCTAGAGCATCTATATTTGCCCAATGACTAAAATTTCGATCTCCCTACTTTCTACCGCTTGGGCTCAACCATAAAAATAGTAATGGTCAATGGGTAATACAAGCCTTTGTATCATACTTTGTCTCATTCTTCAAGCTCTCGGCTATCTCATGATCATTGGATGTTATGGTAGGGTAAGATTCAAAGCCCGACATAATTTCACATTAATAACGGGAGTAAATTTTGGTGAATGCAAGTGCACTCATGTCCACGAGAATGTATCTATGCATGCGAGTTGTCAATTCAGCCTGAAAAAAGTGGTGAGTTGTCAATTCAATTTGAAAAGTTAGGCTATGACATGCTAGCCGCCTGGACCATACCGTGCCACCTTTTTATATTTAATTGACAACACGTGCTAGTTTTTTTAGTGAAATGACAACACGCTGACCTATACTGTAGCCGAAGATAACTCCTCGCGGACATGAGTAGATTTGCATTCACTAAAATTTACTGCCTCTACCCTACACCCTAGCAAGCTATAAAGCCAGGGTACCCTCTATCACTACAGGCAACACTCCATTCGAGCTAATTTGATTAACATAGAGAGGGGTGAGAGAAGAGAGGTAGAAGAGGATGTCCAGCAATGCGGAGATGCTCCGAAAGCGAAAATGGGTTGCCAAGAAGGTAAGAATCTACCCTGATAGTTCTTGCAAGGATGCTCCTATGCCACTGGAATTTCCACGCCCGCAATGCGACTGAAGTAAGTTGGCATGGATTAAGCAATCCTACATCGTAGTATCGTCACCCAGGCTTTCTACACGTGCGAAGATTACCACGTGAGTCATGTCTCTCCACATTTCACATTGCATGTGCATTTCAAATATAGGTAACTATATTCGTGTATCACACCGGAGCAGCGTTGTTACTTCTTTCAATGAATCGACAGCAAGGACAAGTACGATGAGGTATTCATTATGTAGTAATACATGTAGAACTATGCAGCTATGCCTAAAGCATTTACCTGTTAGAAACCTTCCTCAGCTAGGAGCGGGGAAGGGAAGGGAAGGGAAAGGCCCTTCTAAACCGAAGACTCGTGAGGGCCATGTTCCACCGACGAACCTTGACGACTATGTACCAGAAATCTTTTGTTGCCGTTGCAGTGTGCAAGCTAAGTACAGACTCGTCAGTGTAGGAAATCAGGATGGCTACGTGTGTAGGTACATCACTGCATGGTCGCATGTGAGTCTTCTATCGAGATTTTCATTCTACCTCTTTCAAATAGTACTAACTTATTTATCTACGGCAACAAAGAAGAAGGTGCACATGAGAATGGTGGTCGACTAAAGAGGATATGAACCTTATCATGTACGGGTCTGTGACTGTTGCTAGAATGAAGGAGCATGAACATGAACGGGAGAATGAGGAAAAAGGAAGAATATATGGAGAGCATGTGGAAGATACGTGAACAATTCCTTGAAGACCAGAGGAGAGCTCGCTACGGAGTAGATGCAAGCCTAACTTGATTTTCATCGTCAAGTATTTTCCTTTCCAAAAGGTGTATTTGTATCGTAGTTGTAGTTCAGGTTAATAGTCCGTACATGTTACCATTTGTACCGTAGGAATAGTGAGGCAAACATATGCACCTAACCAAACTCCATGCGCCATGTAATCGCACCTTTGTTATTAAGTGTTATGTCGGACTTGAAATCTTATCTTCACTGCTATATTCTCGTTCAAATCAAAGCTTGTGAAATATTTGTCCAATTGATCACATAATAAAAAATAAACATACATAATTTTGGTGCACACATACAGTTTTCATCAAGCTACAATTATTCAATTTTCTATCGTGCGTACATTCTGTCTAATTAATCTAACTAAATAATATCTCCGAACCGTAAAAACCTTCCAAATAAAATAAAAAAAGGAATCACCTATTGTTAACCCAAAAAAATGTACTCACGGCACTCTGAGCATTGAAGTGTTCAGGAAATGAAGTTAGTGCCAATATGAGAGCATTTTAAATAGCGATGCGAGGTTATTTCTAAAATTTTTCAAGAAGCATTTACTTTTATAACATTAATAAAATATTGTACTATTTAAAAAAATTAGGCTAGCAGCCTTTAGTTGCTTGTTAGTCACACAATTGAGCCTAGTCGTTTGACCAGAACACGACTAGACCTCAGTCGCGTGGCCAGCGCATAAGTGGGCCTCAACCACGTGGCCCACTGCGCGACTAGGCCTTAGTGGTGCGGCCAGTGCAGAAGTGGTCTCGATCGCATAGTTGCAGCACAACCGGGCCCTAATCTCTCAGTGGGCATGTAACTGAGAGTTATTCCTATTAAAATAAACAAATGGTTTATTTGTGCAAATTAAATTAAAAATTAGTTTATTTAAAAAAATCAATAGAAAACGAGCAATATTTCCTAGTGCTCCGGAAGCTTGAGAAACAACAATTCCAACTAGTTGGAACTTGAAACTCAGACTAACTGTAAATAATCCCACCAATTTTGTCAACTCAGTGACCATCTAGGGTGTCACAACTGTTAGCATCTTTTACCATCAACAACAATTTCCAGTACCTGGGTTAATTGTGACTTGTCTAAAATTATCTTAGCTTTTACAGAGCTCTGAACAGTAGCATGGAGAGTGGTGAGAAGATTAGTATAGCACAGTACACAGGTAGCTGCACTCGTACAGCGATTACCGCAGCTCCACTAGCAACGATCAAGTGACAGCTTCAGAATACAAATGACACTATCATACGTTGCGTAAGACTATTTTATAAGCTGACAAGCACGACTCATAAAGCAAACAAAAGTACCAATTTGCTCAGAAGATGACGAGCATCGATAGGGAAGATCAACAGGAGCAAAAGGACTCTTGCGTGTGGGACCATAGACCCCTCAATAGTTCCAGAGAAGTCTTTGAGAAAAGGAATTGGGACTTAGACAACGTTGTAAGAGTAGAAACTTCAGTGCAGGATCCAAAGATCAAAAAAGTCACTAGAAGATGTTAAAATCAAAGCAGCTAACAAAAGCTATGAAGAATCAACATCTAAAGAAGCTGTGTAAAGTAATCATAAAAGCTATGAAGAATCAAAGCAGCTAACTACCAAGACCCTAGCAATCCTTTCACTAGCTAACAGCTTATGGACTTGACTGAACTCCATATATGTCTAAATTCGGTGGCGTACAATACATTATGTTGAGCAGGTGGGTCTTGATTTTAGCAAGTATATGAATAACATAACGGGGAAAAGGGCAAAAAGGAGGACACCACCAATGATTAACCAACTCATACCTGAACAGCTCCATTTTAAATTTTCTTCCTTGAACCTTATGTACCTACCACGTCTGTACTTCAGGGGGGAAATGTCTGTCATGTGAACCAGTGAATGAGAATCGGGACAAACATCTAATTGTGACATGAAAATGTCTTTAATTTCTCTTGAATTTAGTTCACTTATTCCCATGGACAGTGCATTCTGTGGTTATTTCTGGCATTCGTCCCTATGCCACCCTGCTTGTGAAAAGTGAAAACTCTACACACAGCTCCTCAGCCATATCACTATTAGTTTAGTACTAGAGTATTTACCCTGTCCTTAAGAAGCAGGTGGTACCTAGTTCAAACAACAGCACAGCGACAAACATCACTAAACGTCGAAATCCAGTAAATAAATAATAAAAAAAGAGATCAGATTCATTCAAGTAGCTTAAAGAAAAAAGAAGGAAAAGAGGAGAAGCAAAAGCAAAAGAAAAGACAAAAGCTGTTTTTCCGCTCATTTCAGCTTCAGCTTCTGGCTTATTTTTTTACTATTCATAAATTTCATCTTTTTTTGAACTTTTGGCTTTTTTTAGCTTTTTTGCTGGTTTTTTCCGTATTCTTTGCGTTGCCCGTGATAAGCTAGCATATTTTTTCTATTTTTAAATTTTTTAAATTTAATTACGCCAAATAAGCCACCTTCAGCTACAGTGAAATTTCAGCCGCTACAGTGCAATTCAGCCATAAGCCACACCTTTCAGCCCAACCAAGCGGGGCGAGCCCTATTGAACAGTCTTAAAAATATGAGCAAATGAGCAATCACAAAGTACGTACACCTGAAAGATCCCATTTGAAGCCCACTGGAAGCCTATCATTTTCCAGATCGTGAAATCCATGTAGCAACAAAAGTAATTATACTAGTAGTTTATGGCAGCCAGCACTACTCACCTGAAAGACTGCATAAGAGCATGTGCAAGAAATCACAAGTCCCACAGTACAGATTGATGTAGACTCGCATGCGCTGACGCTCACAACTTATGAGAATTTTCGTGCAAGAACTAAGAAGCAAACCTTCGGAACCACATGCAGAAGAGGAGCAATTTGTCAATTGATCTGACTGCGATGAAGGCTGCAACAATCATCTGGCATGCTCTGCAGTGTTGCGTGTTGCACTCAAGAACCTGCAAAATTCCCATTCATCAACATTTACTTTAGCTTTTCTGATGATGAAAAAATAATGGTACTGCATAAACCTACCTGATCTGGTTATGAAGAAATGATGGTGACTGCCCAAGAAGAACATGCACCAGACAAGGGTACAGCACTAAACTAAACATACAAGGATTTCTCGCATCATAAAGCTGTATACAAAGGACAGAAGAAACGTTTACTATCTAAAAAATCAACAGCACAACATGCTAGAAGTTTCCAGGCCAGAATTTAGGGAGCAGACGATTAAATAGGGTACTGATGCATTACATGAAGAAAGCAGCATTAGATCTTGAGATGCCATAAACTGCAGCAATAATGCTTTTGGAGTCAGCTGGAATCCTTGAAGAAACAGGCAAGCAATTGCAATTGAAAAGTGAAACAACCAGCAGAAATGATAGGAATTAAACTGTAAGTATGAAAAGCTGCTAACTAGTGTAGCTAAGAATATGCACATCGGCTTCATTGATCCTTCAATAACATGATCAGAATATTCAAATAAGTACATAAATTGACAGCTGACAATACGGGTACGTAATTCAAATTTTCTACGTTGCTACACGTTGCTTCACAACTACAAGTTTGGATCCTTTTATTCAAAAAGTATCTGCAAACATGGAACAACGGAGAGACTGACTTTGCTGAACCTACCACCACCTGCAGTAAGTTAGCAACTTGATCTTTTCTTCGTCCATTTATATGAAACTACTGGATGTCTGGATCCATGAAGGTGCCCCATCACAGGATGATCCCAAACCATTGCAAGTGATGTTACAGATATATGTAGCTCACAGAGATTTAAATCATGATAAGAAGGAAGCGCCAAGCAAACAGGAAATAAATAACATACTATAACTTCAAGGACAAGTCAACTATCCCAATTGCTGGATCTTCATTTCCTACACCCTGCTCAATAGCGTTGTGGATCATTTTACCAGATGATGATGAACCACCTGATCCTTGCAATACCCGCCAAACCTCTCCATGATGCTTCTTTCCACTTGAAACCTCGCAGCCGGACTCAGCAGAAAGTGCAGAGCTTCCCCCCTTCATCCCAGAATTTTCACCCTTCCCTTGGCTTATTGCTAGAGCAGCCTCTCGACTCCTCTTTGCAAGGTTACGCTGGAGCTTGTGCGCATTCTGGTGGCCACCTAAAGCCTGAGAGCTCCTGAACTTCTTAGAACAGTAGCAGCAGGAAAACGCTGTTGGAAGCCTTGGAAGATATGATGGATGGAGCGACAAGTTTAGGTTGAGCTCCTCGTTGTCCATCCGCATATCCATGAATTCAGGTACACCTAGAAATGGTATGGATAAATGATCAGAAAGTGGGAGAAAACTAGCAAGTGGTCGTTCCTCTCAAGACTCATCAGGATATAACAGAAAGTGGGAGAAAGCTAGCAAGGTGTTGCGTTGCCGGGAACTTACCTTAACATAGTTGCAGATATGTTGCTAGAGATGGATGCATTGCTTATTATGTTGGTTACTTTGTGCCCTTCTAGTCTGGTCACTCTCTAGACACTATCTATGTGCTTCACCTCTGAACTGTTGTTTGATGTGTTGTGCATGGTACTGTATTTGCAACAAAGGGAGGGGACCAGGCCAAGTTAAAACTTAAACGAAATGCTAAAGCATTTTACTGGTGAGTCTTTACTCTCTTTACTGTTTATAGGCTAAACATGGATGATGTCCCATGGGAACAGATTTAAATCTAAGAAGCTTGGAAGCGTATAAATTACCTGGTCCCATCTGCACCAGCACCCATTATCTTCTTGTGCTCAACCTGACTAAAGCAGGCTTGACCTAGAAGGCTAGTATAAGTTAATTCTGCAATGGTAACGAACTGACAATTGACCATCCACTTGGGTGAATTGATTGCTAGGCTCCATCTAAGTTATTTTCTGATAGTTCACAGCAAACAGGTAAACAAAATTTAGCAATCCGGTAGAATTATTGTAGCAAAACTCTGCTTCAAATATATAACAAATCAGGTTCACCATCCAAAACCTGATCAGAAACCTATTAATAGCTAAAGGGTCATTTTATTGGTTTTGCTATGTGGAGCTCAACCACTAGTTATTCAACCAGAGTATAGGACCAATTGTTTAAGAAAGAGTAAAAAGACGAACTAAGATGTAAACCACCAAAGTTGCTACATCAGGTTTCTCCAGTCTTCATGGACCACAATCCAACCCAACAAATAGTACTCTTAACTCTTAAGTAAACTATCCATCATAGCTCAATAATTATGTGTTCATTTCTACAACTCTAGAAGTGCCTCCTTAGAGAAGCCAGGAGAAGTAAAGGACAGTTGGTTACTTTCATAGTACATGGTGGCACTGGAGGGGTGCTATAATGAATTTATGGTCACAGAAGGTGGTGGTCCATTGAATTGCCTCCAGAACTGTTCGAACAGGACATTTCACCTGTCCAAATCAAGGAATTAATTATAGGGACAAACTTTGGCCGATCTGATTCAGGAAGAAAACAGGTAAATATTTGCGCATTGTACTCGAACCTATATAGAACTCATCGTTTTGCCCATATCAGATATATTTATTAGGTATGCAAGACAGAAAAGTAGAAATAATGACCAAGTAAACTCAAATGATGTTTGGCTGCATATGGGCAGAGCATTGAAACAAACTATAGCTAGAGACATCAACTTATAGTATAATAGAACCATGGTTAAAGTTTAATAAGTGCCCTAAAATTATTTTACAGTATACCATAATTACAAGTGTTATTCTGTTGTATCCGCATCACAGCATTTGAATTACGTTAGTAATAGTTACTACTAATTCCATGCACAGTACACCTTCCGTGATACAACAATGCTTCATTTATCATAATACCAAAGCACGGCCGATCACAAGACAATGTCACAAACATCAAATCCTATCCAATTAAACTGAAGAGTACAACATCCAGTTTTGAATTGTCTGAAAAGTTTACTCAATGCTTTTGCAACTTCCACGGCCCTAAAAGTGAATTTCCACAAGTCCTTTTTGGTTCCGATCAATATCCTGAGGACAAACTTGCCCATTTAGCAAGCACTTTTGGTTGTCGAACGAGTGGCATGCCATTCACTTATCTTGGACTGTCTCTGGGTACAACCAAGCCTACAGTGCAGGACTTCTCGCCGCCCGTGGATAGAATTGAGAGAAGACTTACTAATTCAACTACTTTTATTTCCTATGGGGGAAGATTAACAACAATAAACTCAATTCTATCTCACCAACATACTACATGTGCATACTCAAGTTGCCGAAAGCAGTAATTGACCATATAGATAGAGCAAGAAAGCATTGCTTGTGGAGAGGCTCAATAGACTTGAATGAACGATGCAATTCCCTAATAGCTTGGGACTTGGTATGCAAACCTAAGATGAAAGGTAGTTTAGGTGTTATAAATCTTCACATTCAAAATCAATCTTTGTTTATTAAACATTTGCACAATTTCTACAATAAGAAAGATGTTCCTTGGGTACAGTTAGTTTGGTCCAAGAATTATGGTGAAGCAGTTCCACAAGCTGTCAATGAATGTGGTTCATTCTGGTGGAAGGATGTAATGAGATGTGTAACAATTTTCAGAGGTATAGCAGCCGGCAGATTGGGCAGTTTGGAAAGATTTGTGGAATGGTAACATTCTTTGTATCTAGTACCCCAGACTTTTTTCTTTTGCGAAGGGCCAGGATATTTCTGTAGCAGACTTTGTTTATAACATAGATCCTCATGTTCGCTTTCATCTACCTCTCACTATCCAGGCTCCTGAGGAGTACAATGCTTTAACGAACTTAATCAACACTTTGCAAAGAGATCAGACCAGTAATGATGAATGGAATTATATATGGGGTATTGGACTCTATTCCTCGAGAAAATTCTATAGCAGCCAGTTTCAACATCTCAACACGCCGGCAATATACAGTTGGGTCTGGAAGAGAAAATGTGTGATGAAACTAAAGGTGTTCGCCTAGTTATTGCTAGTAGACAGAGTGAATACAAAAGATATGCTAAAAAGGTGACATTTTAACATTGGAAACAATTTTCAGTGTGTTCTATGCAATGCTAGAACTGGTGAAGATATCCTGAATCTCTTTTTTAAGTGCTGCTTCAGTGAACAATGCTGGCAGTGTCTTAACATCCAATGGCCCTTCAGTATGATGTTATACACATGGTCTCACTCGCAAAGCAGGCTTCTAGTAACCCTTTGTTTATGGAAATATCCATAATTGCAGCCTGGCACATATGGAAACTGAGAAATGGCAAAGTATTTGAAAATGTTGATCCTGACTTTCATGATTGAAAAAGGCCTTCAAGGAGGAGGTTACTCTGCATATGCACAGAGTAAAAGAGCACCTTAGACCTGCTATCTTTTCTTGGTTAGACAATCTGTAGTAATTTGTGCAAGTTCTGTTTTTGCTTAAGTTTTGGCTCTGAGCCTTGTACGTTCTGTAATCTCTATTATTTTTATTATATCTTAATGCAGTAGGAGACTCTCCCTCTCCTACTGTTTTCCTGTCAAAAAAATATCCAGTTTTGAACTGAAATGTTAGGTCCAGGTCGATAACTAGATCAGTTTCGTCTTCTACTTTTTAATTTCTATCCCTTGACTGTTCATTAATACTGTTCCATTAGGCCCAGTACTCAATGTAACTTCTTGTCAACTTTAAAGGTGGGTCACAGCTCATCCTCTTAATAAAGGGGAAAACAGCTTCAAGGATATGTAAGAAATTCCTAGGGTTTACATATTTGCAGCACACTCGGCACATATATGTGATTCATTTTATAATAGAGACTGGAATGCATTAAATAGAGTATCATAAGATAACTAATCCAAAAGCAAGAACTGGATATGAAACTTAGTTCAGATTCTGATTAGTTTTTCTCTCCGAACATGGAATAATTAGAACCAAACACCTATTTTCGAGTATAGAGTTCATCTTTGAGTATATCGCTTTTGCTCCATGAGCACAATGATCTAATCATTGCAGGATACAAATATTTCAACTGAAAGATAGTCCACATCTTCTGATGGTGTATTATTGTCAATGGCATCATAAGCACCAAGTTGCTCATTATTGAAGTTTAAGGTTGTTGATCCCACAATGTACTGTACCAACAACAATAAACTTTACACGCACCAAATTGATGTTTATTAAAGTTTAAGGTTCACTTTGACAAATTCCATTGAAAACATTAGTTTTTCAGTGGTACATAACCAGTACCCTTCAAAGTTCAACCAAGCATTCAATAAGGCAAGAACCTAGTTTATGTCTTCAGACTTCAGAACTAGCCACCATGTTCCTCGCAACAAGTTTACCAAATCCCCAAACAAGTTTAATCGATAGGGTATTGTATTGCAACAAAGCTAATTTGCATGTCTTCGCAACCATTGCATGATTCAAGTTAAAAGACTAAATCTTTACCCAGAGGCACATTCCGTCGAACACATGGGCGCGGGCGTCTCTCATGACAAAAGACCAAGAACAAGGGCTCCTACCTCTCCGCCGGCTCAACACCAAACACGCCGTCCCTCCTTATCACAAACTCACACGCCCGCTCCGGCACGTGCGGCACGAACGCCACCTTCATGCGCCTCCTCGCGCTCCCGCCGGCGCCGTCCACCTCCCGCGTCAGGAACAGCCGAGTGTTGACGCAGTTGGCCCACGCGAGCCCCAGAGCGGGGCTCACCCGCCGCCCCGACGACCACGCCACGGTGTTCCGCCCCCTCCACCACGTCCACCACCTGGTTGGTCACCACCACCACGCACTGGTGCCTGTACGTCAGCTCCCTCAGTTTTGCGGATATCTTGAAGAACAGCGAGGAGCGGCGCTTGAGGTCGGCGGGTGAAGCGTCGAAGTCGGAGCGGAAAAGGAGGCGATGGAATCGAGGAGGATGAGGCGGATGGGGCGGCGGTGGGGAGTTGTTGGGGTGGGAGAAGAGGTGCTCGGCGCGGGAGAGGAGGTCGGAGGGGGAGTGTACAGTAGCGACGAGGACGTGGTCGAGGAGGTCGGGGTGGGATTTGGGGGCGAGGAGGCAGAGGCGGCGGAGGGGGAATGGGAGGTCGGAGTGGAGGAAGAGGCAGGAGGAGAGCGGGGAGAGTGGCGCGAGTAAGGCGAGCTGGAGGCAGAGCTGGGTCTTGCCGGAGGCGGACTCGCCGGCGATCTCGGTGACGGAGGCGGCAGGGAGGCCGCCGGAGAGGAGGCGGTCGAGGAGGGGGCAGCCGAGGGAGAGCCTGGCGGCGCGGGAGGAAGGGAGGAGGAGGAGGGGGTTCTCCGGGCGGGGCTCCTGTTGCCCGGAAGAGGAGGTGGCAGGCAGGGGCTTGGGCGCCGGCGGCCGCATCGGCGGCGAGCTCGCCGCCGAGGGTCGGTTGGGGTTTCACAATCTGGGTTTGAATCGGGGAAAAATTGCTCCTTGCCTCAAAGTTTAATGACGTTTGTTCAAATATCTCATGATATTTCACTGACATACGGATCCAGAATCCACATATCAGTGAGACATCATGGGGCATTTGAACAAACGCCATTAAACTTTGGGGCACATGAGCAAATCCCCCAATCGGAGGTTTTGGGGCCTAATTGGCATATTTCGGCATTAGACACGTGTCAGTCCTAACACGTGTGCTTGGAACGCATAAATTTCGCAGGATTTCATAAAAAAAGTTCAACTTTTTAAGAATCGGGAATAATTTCACGTTCCAAACAGATTTCAGGAAAAAGAATGTGCCACTTGAGAGAGAAATAAAACAAAGCGTTTTCTACTTCCTGTCTAAAAAAGAAAATAGTTTGTTAGTTGCTACTGCGTAGTTTGAGAAGTGAAAAAAAAACGGTGTCAATGCTTGGTCTTTTGGACTGTAACTAATAGTTTTTATTTGCAACTGATAAATAGTAATAAGCTAATAGAGAAGTCGTGAGAGAGTATGGGGGTAAGAGAAACTTCTGTGTCGTTTTGATTGATATAGATGAAATCGATATAGTGTCTACTACAATCAACTTAAAGATCTCATTTTAAAAAGATATTCCTTTTAAAAGCTAGTTACAGTAGAAAAGTCAAAAAGCTGAAGCCAAAAAAAAAGGTCATCTCATCCTATTCATCACAAAAACAGAAAAAAAGAAACGCCGTGGTATCACAGTTGCATGCTAGATAAAATTGCTTGCACACAATTAGAGCGTATGCTCGCTAACACAGAGGTGAGATTCGATTTTCATTTTTCAGACTCCCTCGGTGCCAAGTCTGTCTTTGCGTGTGACCGTGGTGCGTATCACCAACAGGCTAGCCCCGTGATTTGAATATTGATCTAAGTTGGGCAAATTCAAGTGATTTACCGCAAGGTGCAGGACAACGGATGTCTTAATAAAAAACGAACAAGTCTTGAATTGTTGATCAAGAAGATGATGGTCGCATGATACTGAATTGACTTACCGACCACAGATGGTAAAGCCAATTTCCCCTCAAAGTACTCCAACAGGACTGAGATGCATGCACCAGCAATTTATCGGAATCTAACCAGACAGGGACCAACAGAGACTAGTTAAAGACCTTGGTTTTGTTTATCTTTTGATTTCTCAAAAAAATCAAAAAGAAATGAAGTGATTTTTTGAAATAAATTATCTAAATGACTTTTTAAACCAAAAATCGTATGTACCATTCGTATTGATATCTTTACCGTCTGTTATTATCTCGAAAAACACAAACAAAAACCACCGGCTCCGATCAAAGAAACAAGGCTAAAAGTGTTTAAGCGTATACTCCTACACACACGGAGGAAGTCACTGCTCTTAATTAGCGGCAAAGTCCGTCTTTGGCTTTCCATGCATGTCAACCATGAAGCTACTCGACCGCACCGCACCGCAACCGTAACCGCGTCCCCATCGCATCTCTCCATGGGCTTGCCGTCTCACGCACGATCCTCGTGCCGGTTTCGCTCCTTTGCGCATGCACACGTGATATATATGTCGTTATCTTGAAGCTGAACCAAGGCGACGATTCACAAATTTGAATTGGACACGTACCCACTCCGGTTTTTATGGGGGAGGCCCTACCCTGACATCATTGACCGGCGCGCCAAAAACTTGGCCATCAAGAACGCGCCTCCTTCTTGGCTCCTTCGTCTACGTACTTGTGACATCGACCTGGAGAATGTCACCGCGGCGCGCGCGCGTGTACATATATGAGCTCTCACTGTGCTCGAGCTACACGCTTGCATGCCACACCAAAGACGATCGACTGACCGGCAGCATGGTACCAGGTTCCGACCAAGGCGCCGGCGCCATGGAGTCGTCGCTGGGCAGGGGCGTCGCGCCTGCGCCTTCGCAGGCCATGACCGTCGGCAGCGTCCTCACCGTGGCCGGCATCCTCCTGATCTTCGTGCTGCTCGCCCTCGCGCTCGTCTTCCTCCAGTACTGCTTCTACGACCGTGGCCGAACGTCGCCAAGCGTGCGGCGGCGCGGGCGCGGGATGGCAGGTGCGGGGGACGGGAACAGGGGCGTCGACCCGGAGGTGCTGAGGTCTCTGCCGATCACGGTGTACCGCGCGGCGAGTTCGAAGGAGGAGGGGGAGGCGGTGGAGTGCGCGGTGTGCCTCGCCGAGCTCGAGGACGGCGAGGAGGCCAGGTTCCTGCCCCGGTGCGGCCACGGCTTCCACGCCGAGTGCATCGACCTGTGGCTAGCCTCCCACTCCACCTGCCCGCTCTGCCGGCTCACCATCGGGAAGCCCGACAAGTCGCCGCAGCCTCCGTCGGCGACTCTTCCTTCCGTCCCGCCGGAGCAAGCGAACTACGCCGCGAACCTGCCCGCGAGTGTCCTTCTCGGTGTATCTGACCAGGGCGAGCTCACCACGGTGACTGTGACCACGGACAGTGCTGGTCCGAGCCCCGCCGCCGCCGCCACGTCCGTGCTGGCAATCGAGATCCCGGAATCGTCGGCGGCGGCGACCCCGCGCGACGTCGTGGCGAAGTCGCCGGGCTCGGCGCGGCTGAGGTCGCTGATTAGGCTGTGGAGCTTCGGGAGGCAAGGGCTGGGCGGGTCGACGACTCCCTCCTGTTCCTGCGGCGGCGCCGACGAAGGAGCCGACGTAGAGCAGGCCATCGGCATCACCGCCGGCGCTCGCGCCGTGGAGGCGCCGCCACTGCCACCGGAGGCTGCGCCCGGCGCAACCCCGAGAGCCGCAGTGCAGAGTCGGATTTGACGGGGCATGCGTCCGGCCGGAGAACAAATCCAGGCTGATCCCCTGTACATATACATGCATCGCAGGTCCGAATTGAGCCTACCATCTCGTAGCACATATACACACATTCTTCTTTGTAAGATTAGCCGCACGCCAGCATATATGTATATATCTGCTATTGGTTGATAATCAATCGAGTATTCGAGTAGCAGCGAGCCTTTCTTTCTTGGGACTTGCTACTGTTCACACCTACCAAGCTCCTCTTTTCACCTTCTCACTATCTCCTCATTTTCTCCCTTCTCCCACTTTCTTCCTCTCTCTCCGCATGCCCCTGAACCCCATGCACGATATCGACCACAAGCCCCAACCACCTCGTTCCTAGCACCGGGGCCATCCGATCGGGTCATTGTCAACTTCCTCTTCACCATCCTCAAGCAGATTACCAACCGCCGCCATCGTCATTTCCTCTTCGACCGTCTTCAAGGCCATCGAGATCCAAAGCCTTCCCACCCTTCCCCCAACAGCCTAGGGAGGTTGAGTGCGCTGGAAGACAAGACATAGACATTGGGGAGGGAGATAAGCAATCCTTGGGGTCAAAGTCAAGGATCTCAACGACGGGCGGGGATGCGGCCGCCCTGGCTCGGCCCATTCGTACGTCGCGAGGACGTGGGTGGCCTTCTCCTTCGGGCGTCAGATCCACGCTGCACATGCCACCTTACCGTTGCTCACCATCGCCGCAACTAAGGCTTGCCGCTACCTGCCATGGAGGCAGGTGTTGTTTTGCACAACATTTTAATTTCATATGTGCAACAATTAAGCTCTGCTACACCAAAACCGAGTCAAAACCTAAATTTGAGTTAATTATCAGATGAAAGCTCCAAATCACTTAAAATTTAGTATGTGCCTTCTCTAGGATATTATAAACCTATTCTATTCAACGATTAAGAAAATCATTGTCAAAACTGTGACCTTTTTTCCATTTAAAGGAAGGTTGCACCAAAATCAATCAAAAAATAAAAACGATGAATATGACTTGCTCATGGATGATTAATGGCCAAGATGACTATAGATGTATTTCCACATATCACAGCAAGCAAGAACACAAAAGAAGTCGAGGCAAAAATAGTTGGATCAAGAAATTACTCGAAGAGGGCAAAAAGACCAAAAACTGAATTTCTTCGTGAACTTGCCAACCAAGTGCAATGGGTGGAGATTGATTTTCAGATGTCATCTCCATCTCTTAACATACTTGGCACAGCAAGATCAAGAAGGGGAGAGAGGAGAGCAAAAACTACCAAAATCAAGAAGCAAATCAATCAACACAAGATGAATTCATGGGAGATAAACAATGATTGATATATTGTTACTAGAAGATAAAGATTTTACAACCACTTCACCTAGAGGATAAGAGAGCACACCATGACACTCAACTTTTTTCAAACCCTAACCCTATAGCTTATGAACTCAATGAGAGGATGGTTGGATGGTTAACTACAAGCTAAGTCTCAATCCCAACCCATTAAATAGATGGGTTAGTCAGCTTCATCTAACACTTAGTGGATACTTTTCACTTAGCACATATGGGGAAACCCGATAACCCTGCACACACGAGTTTTAATTCACTACACTTATGCACGTATCTCAAAGCGCATAAGCCCGAATCCGTAACATCCTTATCTTGATCCAACTTGATCTTTTCAGTTTCTCCTTGATCTAAATTGCCTTGGATCAAGTGGCGTAGTTTTAATACAAGGAAATTTTCGGTATTTTAGTCAAACTACCGAAATATCCTTTCTTAGCCCGGTCGTCATCTTTCATTGTAAGTAATTACTATGCTTGCCACGTGTAGATGCACCACTAGCTTGCCACGCGTCTGTAAGTTTCTCATGTTCTGGTTTCATCATACCATGCCTCACTTAGACCGACTAAGCCACATGGTGCGACCCGTCGCTCAAACTTTTCTTCAATATTTTTCATCTTTCTTGTACCATGCTTGAGCTTAGCCATCTCACACAGTATTTTTAGTCATTCTGGGTCTTATCTCCTCAATGAGTGTAGCCCTGATCCTCATCGTTGACCATAATTGACTCCAAGCGACTCTGTATATCTAAGACAAAGAAATAGTTTTCAGACACAAGCTTTTTACAACTTGACCCACGTTAGCTGTAACATACATCATGCAACACATATACACTGACATAGATCAACCCAAATCAATCTATGACTCAATCTCACAAAAACCACAAATTTGGCCAAAGCAAAACTATAAATTTGCAAAATTGAAAATTTCACTTATCTAAAATAACAATGGTTCTGTATAACAAAATTCTAGACTTTCTCACATAGTCCTTGACGTAGATACTAACTGACGCCATTCAGTTGCCAATTGCCCATCTCAGCGAGCTGCTTGTCTTCAACACTGGTATATGGGCTTCAAGCCTTCAGTCGCTTCATGCAATGAAAGGTTGAAATGGAAAATGTTCATGTTACAACGCCCCACCGATCAGCTATGATCATGGAAGTATCCAGTACTAAAAAAAACCTATCATGACAGTCATCCCTCCAGTGAACTTTTAACCTTGATGCATGGTGTGGTACGTTTTGCTACGCACATGTAGTTCTAGCATCACTAATGTGAAGACTGTAGACCCTTGCATGTGTCCTGTGATGATTTTTTTTAGGGAATAGCAGAAGCTCTGCTATTAATTCATTAAAGAGGAGGTAGCAAAAACAAGATGTTTAATTTGCATAAGACAGGCGACTACTATAAGAACGGGTTGGAGAGGCTAGAAACTTAAATTACAGAAAACTGCTTATCTTCCATCAGCAGTGCATTTAGTTTCGATGCACCACTAATGATCCAACCACGAGCTTCTTCCTCGATGATCGCCATTACGCCCGTAGCCTCTCTTCTTTGACTTCGAAAAAATCCTCCTATTCCGCTATTTTCAAACTTCCCGAAGAACAAGAATAATTGCTGAATTTAGATCAGATCTTGGGCAGCTGATTCAGCCTGATTCCTTTCAGACCACCATCCTAGGATACTATCATTCGTATTCCAATGTCCTGGATTTAAAGTTGAACATTGGGACCAATTCGCTGTTAAGCTCCATATTCTTTTGGTATATGCACATTCAACAAACAAATGAGTTTCCTGGTGAGAGCTGCATAGTGAATAATATGCCATAGAGGCAATCATGGAGATAATTGTATCACTTCTATGTTTATGGTCTTTTGAATAATATGTTAATTTTGTCCCTTGAATAACTGTATTTCATATTGATTAACAAATATGTGACTTGTTCGTGTAACTTTTTATTTATGTTTTGATGCTATTCTAAAATAATCTCAGTGTTATGTCATTATATAGGATAATTATAATTTATACATCAACACATGTATTGATTGATGATCATGTTTCAAGGATCATGAATATGAGAATATCAAATCAATATTGTAGACACATGTTAGAGAACATAATGTTGGATTGACCTACCATGAGATACTGTGAGAATTGTTATATTCTTAAGTATCATCAGTTGGTCTCATATATAATGTATATATGTAGGATCCTTAGACCTGATATCGTCACAGTTTCCTACATGTGTAATAGTTTACTTAGCGGTTGCCAAACACTACTATCCATAACTGGGCGGTCATAAACTTAGCTTTCAGGTTTATTATAAAACATGCGGTGGAATGTGAGCTATCAAGATAGAATTTGCCCCTCCTATATAACGGGAGAGATATCTTTGGGCCCCTTGATGTGGTTGGATTAAGAAAGTGCATGGACATGCCAAATATAGTTAAGGAGTCAATCACAACTAAGTAATCCACTACAGGGGCGAGTGAAGAATCAAGCTATTATAAGATGGCACGTTTCTCACCTTGAGTTCGATCTGGTACCATAAGGCAAAGGGATTGGTACATAATCACTATATAGGTTCGTCCTATATGATCTTCATGTATTTTTGGGAGTTTTTATGTTCTAGTAGGGATTACTACCGACTTATGGACTGGAAAGGAGTTTTCGACCTATGGCTAAATATATATGAACCTACTATTGGTTTCTGCGAGGGCTTTTCGGTAATTTTCCAATTGAGACAAGGAAAAAAGAAAAAGAGGTGAGGCCCACCTGTCAGTGAGCCAAGAGACTCCCTGGCGCGTGTGCTTCGCCTGGATCTGGCGCTTCGGCGGACGACTTGGGCGGCGAGTGGGGAGGCGGCGATTGGAGAGGAGGTGGCGGAGGCGCGGGTTGACCCGAGCTCCTCGGAGCCGGCCGCTCGCGTCACCACGCCGTAACCCCCTGCCTGCTCTACTTAAGGCAGCCATTTCTTCATCCGAGGGTGCATCTCTTCCGATCTCGATTTGCTCCTCTTTGGCTTTCTTCCTCTCTGGTCTTCGGGTTGTGAGGAGTGTTGGTGCTTCTGCGCCATCTCCGATTGGAGCTTTTACTTTCGGATTTCCGAGTGAACCCTATTGTTTGGTGGGATGTGAGGGGAAATATGAAAGTGAAAGATTGACCCGAGGTAGGGAGAAGACTGTGACGATCCTCTGTTGCATTTGAGTGCATTCAGCCGGTGCATTCTAGTGGTCTTATGAGGCATCAACTCCGACCTTCGACTCCTGCTTCGGCTACCCGAGGTTGAAGTGTGGCATTGTATCTCCGTCTACCTCGCTTCTCTTTTGCAGCAGCACAGAGGAGCTCTAGGTTTTCTAGGATAGCATCTTTCGATGTGCCTTGCCTGATTCTTGTCAGCTGATCTCTTTTTGTCGGTTCGGTTTACTTCTAGATGACTTCAAGTGTCATCTGCACTGTGAATATTTTGATTCTTCTGCAAATATTGGTAGCAGTACTTGTTCTTTTATTTGTGTTTTATGATCAAGTACTGGGAGTTGCTATGTTTGCTTGTGGGCTCAGAACTTGTGCTCTACGATGAAACTGTCGAATACTGAAATTGGTCTAGATAACTGGATTAGATTTGAGCTCAATTGAATTGGTTTCTACTGTCTATACCATAGCCGTATAAATTTCGGTTGAGTAGATTTGTTGATTTGCAATTGAGATTATTTGATATGCAGTAGTCATTTTGTTCAGTTTGGTCCAGAAGAGATCCTTTCTTTAATCTGTTCGTCTTATGATATTGTAGTTTAATCTTCTGGAACACTGTCAGATTAACTGCTTGATATTTCATTGCATGTGAATGTTTAAATCGAAAATTACAAGTTGATATCCACTGTATATGCAAGTTTATAATAGTGGAAACATAGTTTAGAGCTCAAATATTGAGTTCTAGTTATCAGATCATTAGTGTAGAGTTTCGACGTTAGCATGAGAAGGCCAATATAAAAAATCTTGAACAACTCTGCTCTGAGAGCAATTTTCAAGCAATTATTGTGCATTATGGTAAATTTAATTTCTTCCCTGTTCATTGAAATACTTGTCATGTTCTTTTCAGCAATATTTTGGTTATATGCATTGGATATATGCACTTGTTTGAATGACATGATGGAATTACATGATTATATGCAATTTATGTCATTTATATCCTGCTGGAAATGTTCTGAATTTATGATTAATTTAGTTAGAATTAAAACTGAATATATGTTCATACCGTCTTATTTACAATACCTACAAGGTCAAACACTTAACGGGTCAGAATGATAAGGGTCCAGATGATATATTCCGAATTGGATATGATAGCTAATTGTATCAGATAAGGATCTAATTGGAGGCTATATAAAGGGATGTGCGGGGCTTAAGGGAGGTACACCGAGACACATTCATTGAAACCCCTGCCGTGCGCGCTGATGCTAGCACACTAATGTACGATGTTCCATCCCTGGACGTGTGGACCTCGATAGAGGTGACGCTGCGACTGCAGTGCTGATCGGGACGATCACGAGGAGGAGACTGTTGGCCAGAGAATTATCAACTACTTCCACTATATCGGCGCGCGCTTCATTGATCCGGCCACTTCAACTTTACTTTCGCTGCACTACGCGTTTAGTGGTAATGATCTATAATCTTTTACTCGCATACTTCCTGGTTTACACGGTAGAAAATTTTAATTTACGCTGGTGTAGCCTACCCGTATCCCAACACATTTGGCACATGACGCATCGCTAGTCTATCCATAGTGGGAAGACGATGCCATATCAGCAAATATGCAAAAACCTTGCATTTCTAAGGTATCCATGGCTTCAAGATTAGGCGTTTGAAAGGCTTTTCCACGAAGCCAGGGAATTGTGCCTCATATGTCAATTTAGGGGACGTTCGTATTGGCTTCTACGAATGGTTAGTTGATGAATTGGCATGGTTGTGAGTACCGATCGACTTCAGAATTATCATTCCGCCAGCCCTCGATAGCATGCGTCCCTTGTGTTACGAACGGTCCCCGTACGGGGAGCGTGCGGGCTGCCCCGTGTAGGTCCTACCTAGGTTTCTTTTTTTCTCCAAAAAGAATATGTGAGGCGCATACTAAATCCCTGCAGGCTATTAGACTATAAATATAGACGAAAAGCTCTCTATTATGTACACACGAAGTCATTGGAATAAAGAAGATCGTTGGATTGCTCTCTTCATATCTTTGTCTATTTGTTCTTCTATTTGTATTGTCTAATTTTGTGATTGATCTTGTTTCTAATTGTGATAATTAATTGTATGATCGCTTCTACGACACTGGTTATTTAACACCTTGTACTCCTGGCCTGCCTTCGAACTTGTCAATCAGGGCTTTATTTTAACCTTTTTCAATTTGCGTAATGCCAGTGGCAGCCCAAGGTAACAGCATGGCAGATGTTTTCTAGTAGCCGAAAAATTCAGCAAAATATCATCAAGGTTGAGCTCCTGACACTAATTAGCGTGACTGCGCTTTTACTTGTGTCTATCTTTGGGCCCGTGATTTCGCCAAGCACATGGTCTTGTGATGAGTTAGCCAACCAAACCTCAAAATAACTACCCCTCAGTCACAAACAACGAGGTTTCTGCCTAATTAATGTTCCAGTTTCAAAAGGTCAGGAGGTTAGATGCGTGCCTGGATTCATAGTTGAGAGCAGTGAAAGCTAAACTTTTGTCCTAGTTGAGACTTATGACGACCTGTGCCATTGTTAAGAGGTAATAATACTAGTTAACAGATTATTATTCTTTGAAATAGTGTTTCGTCAAATAATAAGCTTATCAAAATATTACAGCATAACAATAATTAGATGCCATCCATAATATTACAATAACATTGTCACGCAGGGTTAAATTCTTTAACAAGGCCAACAGTACCTAAATATTACATCATTAAAGGAAACAGTTCCAGTTCAGCTAATAATTGTACAAGTACTATGAAATATACAACATCGCCTTAATATTCCCCAAGGGTCGTGCTCGAGCTGCTAGTAAAGTTCTACTCGTCCCATGTCTCGTATAAGGCGTCCACCTCATACAGATCGTACTCAAGATCGTCTCCCTCCCACTCGGTGTAGAACTCTTTAGGATCGGCATCCTCCACACCAAGTGGGATCCCAGGTTGATTGACCTCTAAACAAGGAAGAATAATAGAAAGAGTGAGTACAGAGTACTCAGCAAGCATTAATAGCAAGATACACTTTTATGGTCATGAGCTAACATCTCAGTGAATCCATTCTCACCTCATATCATCTTGACAATAAATATTTTTATGTTGTTAAATAATTTTAGCTTGTTAATTTAAAATTTTACTAAACACTCGCATAACCAGATAGAACCTCTAGTCAGTTCCTGTAGCCTCCGGTTGACAGGCATGAATTCATGATTTATGTAGCACTGCACAGACTTATACCACTTTATCCATAGTTACTCTGATTTTTATAGTGAATGGTTCTTCGCATTTCCTTAGCAGCAATACTCAAAATTATGGCGACCTGTGTTTAGCATGACTGCGCTTTTACTTGTGTTTGTCTTTGGGCCCGTGATTTCGCCAAACACATGGTCTTGTGATGACTTAGCCAACCAAACCTCAAAATAACTACCCCTTAGTCACCAACAATGAGGTTTCTGCCTAATTGATGTTCCAGTTTCAAAAGGTCAGGAGGTTAGATGCGTGCCTGGATTCATAGTTGAGAGTAGTAGTGAAAGCTAAACTTTTGTCCTAGTTGAGACTTATGGCGACCTGTGTCATTGTTAAGAGGTAATAATACTAGTTAACAGCTTATTATTCTTTGAAATATTGTTTCGTCAAATAATAAGCTTATCAAAGTGTTACAGCAGAATAATAATTAGAGGTTGTCCATAATATTACAATAGTATTGCCACGCATGGCTAAAGTCTTTAACAAAGTCAACAGTACCTAATATTACATCAATAAAGGAAACAATTCTAGTTCAGCTAATAATTATATAAGTACTATGAAATGTACAACATCGCCTTAATATTCCTCGAGGTCGTGCTCGAGCTGCTAGTAAAGTTATACTCGTCCCATGTATTGTATAAGGCATCCACCTCATACAGATCGTACTCAAGACCATCTCCCTCCCACTCGGTATCGAACTCTTTAGGATCGGCATCCTCCACACCAAGTGGGATCCCGGGTTGGTTGACCAATAAACAAGGGAGAATAATAGAAAAAGTGAGTACAGAGTACTCAGCAAACATTAATAGCAAGATACACTTTTATGATCATGATCCAACATCTCAGTGAATCCATTCTCTCCTCATATCATCTTGACAATAAATATTTTTATGTTGATAAATAATTTCAGTTTGTTAATTTAATAATTTACTGAACACTCCATAACCGGATAGAACCTCTAGTAGTTCTTGTAGCCTCCAGTCCAGGAGACAGACATGAATTCATGATTTATGTAGCACTGCACAGACTTGTACCACTTTATCCATAGTTACTTTGATTTTTTGTAGTGAATGGTTCTTCGTATTTCCTCAGATGCAATACTCAAACCAGAGCACAAAACTTCTCTCTATCTCCATATATTATACCTCCACATGGCTAATCATAGTCATTGGCATGGGGTGATTTCTCACCCTCAGTTGGCACCTACCCGACTATAAGCTAGTCATTGGTTGGGCCAGACTCACCTCACCCGACACTTTACATGGCTAAATATATGCGCTGGGCTTATCCTTTATAGCCCTGAGTCCAATTAAGACATCGTCCGGTTTTCTACTGGATAAATTTATATACCTTTTGTGAAGTGCATAATAACTTTGATATAGTTACTAATCATGCTCATCCTAGATGGAATAATGGTTGATGCGACCAATTTGGTCCATTATACGAGTGAAAGTTTGTAAGTCTTTAGATTTTACCCCTATACAGAGGGTCCCGACCTTTCCCTTTATCGCCTTCCCAAGGCACCTTCTGCCCACCATTACTTATATTGTAGGTCAACTGCTCCATCAGTTGATCAACTTGTCTTTCCCCTGTTATTCTTTCACATATCATTCATCCAAGTTAAACAAATTTTCATTTCATGTAGAGTGATTGTACATTAGTATGTAAATACTTAGTTTTAACTGAAGACAATCTGATCAATATGTTCAAAGGTGTGCTTGCATATGAGTTGGTCGTAAGTCTCAGTCTCAGGTGTGCCCGAGTGAAACCCATCCTCCAGGCCCGGTTCATTTTTTGCATTTAATGCATATGCTACGGTTTAATTTACAGACATAAAAGATATACTATGTCGATGTGTTCCCGTGCGATTCTCTAGGTCAATTTAGCCTATTGCTGACTTTATAATTAAATGCTATCTTATATCCGTTGTTCATTGCTAGTTACTAATGGTTAAATTATTCCAGTTTAGTATATGCGAATGGTTACTATCTAATTCTCGTGAGTCAAATACTATCTAGTTGATTATGTATGCAATTATACGTGTATAGGTGTACTCAATTATATATATACGTGTATCCTTAACCCTTTCTCCTCTCTCTATCTCCGACAGAATGGGCTCGGCCTATTACTCCTGACTCCTCTCTCTTTCTCATTTCCCTTCACTCCCTCACTCACTCAATCTTCTCCTCTTGTCTGGCCGATGTCTCTCCACCACCAACTCCGCGCCTCCCTAACCGACTCCCCATCAACAGGTTGCTAGCTCCCTGACACCGCATCACCGACCTCTCCCTTGGCTAGTCCCCTCCTCTCACTCGCACTCTACCACCATTCCTCAGCTTTGGCTCTACCCCATCCACCGCCTCTACCTGGATTGGCTACCGTTGGTCCCTTAGCTTCCTCCTCGGCTCTCCACTGGCTAGACCTACTCCGGGCCACCGGGATCCGATGCTCCTCCCTCTAACTCTCATTCCCCTTTTTATTTAATTTTTCTTCTTGTCTTTTACATTCGATTTACTTTTCGATTTGATGTTTGTTTTCATCAATGATAGAGGTTGAGGTGGTGAAGGTGGGTGATCCAGTTTGGCTTTCCATGACGAGGCTCGGGGTCTCCTCACACGCCGGGGAGTGTAGGGTGGCTGTTGGGTGCGCGCGGTGGCCGACGGTGAGCGCGCTGACACTATGGACTGCCTCTCCTCTGGTGTACTCTACTCCCCTCCCCTAGCTCTCCTCCACTGCTCTAGCCTACATACGTGGATGCGATTCTCTCATGTGATGCATGTGAATGTGAGGTTGCATGTGCGTGTGGTTCCGTGATGGTGATGGCATGGATCGAAATAGAATGTGGCGATACCTTGGTTGGATGATGTCGGGCTTGATTTGGGGTAGAGCCGAGGTTCAGTTCTTCTAGGTTGACTTGTGTGTGGCTCGGTTGCTCTCCTCCTCCTGGAACCACACTTCCTCTTCGTTGGCTCCTCCTCCTGGGTTTGCCGCCCTCCTCTGGTCCGGTCACTGTGCTTCACTCCATTCTCTCTTCCTCTCGGCAATGGGTTGGGGATTTAGGGGAGAAGAGGGTGGATCTGGCGATGATGTTTCTTTCTTTAGTTAGAGTTGTGGGTGAAAATCCTGGACTCTCTCCCTCTGTGGTCTCTCGCTCAGTCTTATACCTTTCACCTATGTTGAGTGAGCTGTGCTTTAGGGATTTTTACTGCCACAGTGCAGTCGAGTACTTCAGTAAAAACCATGTTTATTGGGTTGGCTGGTAGTGTAAAGAGGAATTTGGGGATGGTTCAGGTTTGTTTCTAATGCCGAATGATGAAACCCTACGGCTGCGAGAGGTGCCGACTAGTCCCAAACGGTTTGGTATCTCGATGAACGAATCACCAATTTTATTATCCTAATGAGGGTTCTGATGGCAACTTGACATTCGTTTATTTACTTTGTTTAATATTTTTGGTATCCTGTTATTGGTTGTTTTTGCAATTAATAAATGTCGGTTACTCCAGCTTATGCCCAATTTGAAGGTTCCGAAAAATCGGGTTAATTGTAATTATGTATATTGTGCTCAATTGTATGTATGGACATGACTGTATAACATTAGTGAAGATGTTGTATTCGTGAATTATATGAATTTGTAATGTATGAATTTAGCGATGTAATCCTAAGAAATGTTATTTGTAATTGCATCTTCTTTACTTGATCGTCGTTTTGTTTTGAGTGCGTTGGCGTACACTTTAAAGATTAAAATGGCATGTAATTTCTTCATTAATTACATGGTTAATATCGTATTTAAATCTTGAGGTTAGCAAGAACACGGTACTGTAAGCATGCAGTTGTGTGTTATTCAGTAAAAAAGAAACTATTTACCATGCGCGCCTTCGCTTGTCGGCACAACAACATGAGTAGATGGATGGAGGGAACATGAATCCCCCTGCACGCATGTCACAACTCAACAACAGCGAAAGCAGCTCGCCGTCCGTCCATGCATCCATCCCTCCACTCGGATCGAATCTCCCGTACGTGATCGCCCACGGCTCGCGTCTGCAAATCAGGATTCAGAAATCCAGAGCTAGCTCCCTTTCAATTCAATTCACCTGACCGACCGCTCCATGCATGCAATATCGATGGCCAGCGGTCGCATCGATCGCATCTCATCGCAGCTAGCTAGCTAGCCCAATGATTGGAATCGGCGTCGTCACAAGCTCGATCATATGTGTGCTTCCATTGCACGTACAGACCGCTGTGCCTCTCACCTTTTCTGGATGGATGGAAACTTCATCTGATCTTCATCGCCTGTGACGCCTGTGGTGCAGGCTTGCTCTACGTTTGATTGATGCAGATATGATGATGTCGATTGGATGCATGCATCTGTGCAAGAAATGCTTGCTCCAATTTCCAGCCTCGATCAGTTACTTCGATCTTCCCTGTTGCCTGATCTGGCCCTAGCGACACAACGCAAGGGCTAGCTGCAGGTTCACTATAGCTGCTAGCTAGGTCGTCAAATCCTAATTAATCTGCTATCCAGCCACTTCTTGCAAGTACTGACCACAAAATCCAAGGCCAATCACTAGCTTGCGGCTGCAGTATCTCCAGCCGACACACACAATGTGGGCGTGCGAGGGCGATCGAGGAGAGAGATTATATATAGGGAGATCGTTTGGTCTGATAGATATGTGGTAGTAACTACTCTCACTGCAAGCTCTTGATCTTTACTCGTAACTGAAGATCCCTAGGGTATCTCCAACCCCACTTTCCCTTAGGGCATTTATAACAATACAGTTCAGCTGTCTCTTTGAGGAGGCACTACCAGAAACCAGATGCTTCGTGACGGTTTGTAATTTTCCAGAAGTCCCGCAACCAGATGTAGTGTGTGTACACATGTATACACATATACATATACATATATATACACATATACATACACACATATATATATATATATATATATATATATATATATATATATATATATATATATATATATATATATACATATACATATACATATACACACATATACATATATATATATATATACATATATAAGCACACATATTAAATTACACCATAGGAACATGAATTTGTGAGGTGTATGCATCTAGGTCAATGAGCTATATATGAAACTATGTATTTAGATCAATAAACTTGTTAAACAGTATAAAAGATATCCAAAAGAGGTTTTACATTAATATGTGTTGCAACTCTTCTCCTTTCTCTCTTCCCACCCACTATTTCTCTATCTTTTACATACTCTTTTCTCACTCTCTCCATCGAACACCTAGTGGCTGCCTTCAGGTCTTGGGCCGTGCCCTCTCATCCATAAGTGGGAGCAGCACCACATGATCCGCAACGAGGCGTGGTGGCAGCAGGAGATGGCACTACTGCAGAAAGCCTAATACTATATCACACATCACAGACGGTTTTCAAAACCCGTCAATATTAAATACAATCACAGACAATTTTAGTTTATAGACCGTCTGTGTTGCTGTCAACGATAAAAATTGTCTATGAAGAGAAAATATCACAAACGATTCATGGTGAAAACCGTTTGTGAAGTATCATAGACGGTTAGTAACAAGAACCGTCTGTGATATTACCACATATCACAGACGCTTTTTTGTTTGAACTGTCTGTGATACTTAAGTCATCACAGACGGTTTTTATTAAAAACCGTCTATGATAATTCCACAATATTAATTGCGTGCAGACCCGTCAATCCTCCGTCTTAAATTCTAGATCTAGGCTACTGCTTTGAGCTGAGGCGGGGCTTTAAGGCGGCTATTTGGAAAAAGAAGACTATTTGCAAGAGTGGTCATAGATCTATTCATTTTTTGACTACCTATAGTTAATATTTTGTTCGGCAAACAAACCTGACTGAGATGCATTTCACTTTTCTTCGGGTAACCGTCAAACAAATTATTTTTCCGTGTCAGCCTGCATTTAAGGGTATGTGCCTGACGATTTTAATTGATGTGATGAAGCCCATGCAGGATAACCAATCTCTTGAGACCCATAACGACATTCATGGGTGAGTTATTTTGAACGGTAGATTTTAGATTATGGCTTTTGAATTCAAACAATTTGTGAGAGAGATATAAAGTGAGAGACGGTTGCGTATGATTTTGACTGATATAGCTGAAGTCGATACATTGCCTACTACAATTAATTTGTAAACTTTTTTGAAAAATAAATATATATCATTTAAAAGTTAATTAGCGTAGCATAAACTAAAAACCAAATTCTTAACCATTTGAACCCAGCCATATATATCTGAGACGTGACCATGGTATCTTTTCTTTTTCTGTCCTTGAGAAAGGGACAATACTTGTACTGTGGCGTCCTGTACAAGAAGCAACCACACGTACGCCGTTTTTCGCTCAGCAGTGTACGCATCACATCTCTTTGTCGGCAAATGTAAAAGATGGCTGAACCAGAGGGAACTAGCTGGTTGAGCTGCATTCCAATCATATGATTGCTGCAGTCATTAGATTGTAACGTACGTCACATATAGTTTCTGTAGCAACAACCCAGATCATAGCTAGTCGCTAGGAATGATACGTGGTGCTGGTTACTGCAGAAGTTTAAATGTACCACTGGCCCTTTTCTGGTAAATGTTTTGGAGGATTTGTGCTATTCTATAAAATTTCTATGTTCTAAATTAATAAACCCTTAGTATATTATATAAGTAACTAAGTGGGTGGTGAGGTTAAGGGTCTGTTCTTTTCGGCTTCTAAAAGATGTTTTTCGGCTTTTCTACAGTAACTAGGTTTTAAATGGATTATCTTTTAAGATAGGGTCTACTAGTTAATTGTAGTACATACTGTACCGACTTTATTTATATCGGTAAAAACCATATGTGAGTTTCTGTTACTCTGTAATCTCTCGCACGAACAGTCCAAAAACCACAAGCCGCAGCCACAAGCCACAGCCAAAAAGAACAGGCCCTAAATAACCTCCCCACCTCTAAGTATTTTTATCACTTCAAAACATGAATCAAACAAGGGTGAAGAAAACCCTCTTTTAAAAGAACTAAAATCTTTTTTTTTGGCTTTCGGAAGCATTTGTACGACAGGTGACGCTACGGTGAACGACCTCTCGTACAGACCTCTAGTGGACACGTGTCATGCTGAAATATCGAGACCTACGCGATAAATGAGTAAAATCCTATGTAGAGGAGAGAGGAGGTAAGGAGAGATAATGTGTTGTCTTTTATGCAAGAGACGACTTGAGGCTGCAAACAAACACAAATAGTGAGAGGGTATGAGACAGAAAGTTATGATGAAAATAGTATAAAATAGCTAGAGAAATAATTTACTATTAGAGAGGTTATCTTTAGTGTTGCCTTTAGATAAGGTGAAAATCTTAGAGATAACCTTAAGAGATAGATTAAGGTACATATTCTGAGTTGTAAAAAATTCTCATGTTTCAAACACGGTCTAAAATATGAACATGTTAACTCAGTGGTCAAAAGTTGTTGTAGGAAAGGTCTTGTGTTCAATTCCCAACTGAAATGGCCTTTTAGGCACTATTAGCAGCTTACCATGTATGAGCGATGCTCAAGATTCTACATCTTCGCCAATCAACTCATCATATCCCTCTCACAAATTGTTCAGTCGATGAACTTATCCTAACTGGCGAACTCTCTCTCTCTCTCTCTAACTGGTAAACTTTGGGGGGTCCCGAATTTTTGGGCCCCTGTGCAGTTGGGCAGGCTGCACCTGACTGATATACAGGTCCGCTCCTTGGTTGTGATCTTTTCGGCAACCGATTCTTCCCTGTGTCTCAGTCGATGGACTCAATATCTTACTCACACCAACACGTGTGACGAGTAGTCGTCACTCGTTAGCAACGTCACGTCCCCTCGTCCGGTCAATTACCACAACAGCATCGATCGTTCTTGTGCCGCAACAAATCACTTAGGAATTAATCAGTCGGCTAATCAATCAGCACATGATCATCCACTGCCTATATAAGCGCACCAAGATCACCCATTCCTCTCGGAAGGCACTACTCTGTGGTTTGTGATGGAGCAGCAGCAGCAGCAGCAGCAGGAGGAGGAGGTGGCCAGAGACCAGGTGGCTCCAACCATGGCGAGCCCTCAGTACCGGGGCGTGAGGCGGCGGAAATGGGGCAAGTGGGTCTCGGAGATCCGGCAGCCCGGCACCAAGGTCCGCATCTGGCTCGGCAGCTTCGACTCCGCCGAGATGGCGGCGGTGGCGCACGACGTGGCGGCGCTGCGGCTGCGCGGGCAGGACGCGCAGCTCAACTTCCGGGGTCGGTCGGCTGGCTGCCCCAGCCGGCGACCACGGACCCGGTCGACATCCGGGCCGCGGCAGCGGAGGCGGCCGAGCGGGTGCGACGAGAGCCGGCGCTGGTCGTCGATGCGCCGAGTGCCAACCCGACCGAGTTTGGCCGGGTCACACCGAGCCGGATCGAGCTGGGGAGCGGCGACGGCGAGTTTGACATGGAGTCGCCCAAGCTGTGGGCCGAGATGGCAGAGGCCATGCTCCTAGACCCACCAAAGTGGGGCCAGGATGGCAGTGAGGCGGCCGAGAGCTCCCAGCACTGGCCGCAGGGCTCCTTGTGGGATTAATTAATGGTTCGATGAGTGATGGCTATCTTAGGTTGATGGAAGATGCTGCTAATATTACGGTTTGATTGGATTTCTTACGCGTTTGTTCGAGTTAGTTTCAGCTCAGGTGAACCCATCGACGTGAGGGAAATCAAGGATCATTTGATCAATGTAGGCAGAGCTTGCTAGCCATAGAGGCCAAATCAAGAGCTGTTATTCTAATTCGGATTCCAAATTCTATGTTGTAATACTAATAGTCCGATAAGAAATCGGCCAGTAAATATACAGTCGATGTGTATCTCATAAGAAATTAATATGTAGAGCAGCATCTCTCGTCAATTATGTTGGTTAATTTCGAGCTCTCACTTTTATCAGTGAGCCAACAAATGGAGATTAGTAGTATGTGCCACAATATGATAGAAAATCACCTCACCGTGGCCGCGCTAGCTTCTTCGTGTTTGCAGCGGCTGTCGGCGTTGTACAAATAAAGCGACATTCCATTTGTAGGGGGAAAAAAAGATGTCTTCGTCCATATGGATGCTAAGAACAGTACTGTTTGCCGCCATAATTTGGGATCCTTTTTCCTGTGCCGGATGCTAGCCAACTGTGTGCTCGGTTCAGAAAAATGCAAGCGTATATACACACACACACGTATTATTATGTGGCTGAGAGTTACTCTACGCTTCATCACCTTTCATAGATTAAACTCACATCTCACCTAGGGGTGCAAACGGAACGGATATTTTCCGACCTTTCATCCGTCCGAATTAATTCGGATATAATTCGAAGCTTATTTTCGGATATACAGATGTATTTTTTCTGGATACGGAAACGGAGTCGGATATTTTCCCGGATACGGAAACGGGTTCAGAAAAGCCATTATCCGGCGGATACGAAGCTATCTGAAAATTTTGCCGGATAGTTACCGGAAAAAATCCAGAAATTATCCGGATTCCCAAGCCCATGCGCGTGAAATTCCTCAGCCCATCCCGCGCAAACTACTGAAAAGTGAAAACCCTAGCTCTAAGATAAAACGCCACAAGGTCTTCCTCTCCCCCGATCACCACAGATCTACCCCCCCACCCCGAGGCCCCAATCCCGACCAAACGCGCATGGCCTCCAAATCATCGGTCGGTGCCAAGGTCTCCTCCTCCTGCCTTCCCTCCCACGCCGCCGCCATGGATTCCCTCCCTCCCGCCTTCCCTAGTACCCCTCGACTCCTCGAGGCCCCGATTGTGAAACCCCACCGCCGAGATAGTTTGAGTGTAACTCTCGCATTGCCTGTATTCATTGTAAGGGATGTATTTATACATGTTACAGTAGATGAGATACAGGAGAGAGAGGATGGATCACATAACAGAAATACAAAGTGGAGCGCCATGCAGCCGTAGGAAGCGCTCCATCGTGGAGACTCGGTAATTCCTGTTATGGTGAGAAGATAGCGTAGTTCCAACAGCCCCCCGCAGCTGAAACGGGATCCTCACGGACATTGAGGTTGGTACGAGAATTCTTGGAACACACTTGTCGGTAGACCCTTGGTGAAGACATCGGCAGGCAGGGATGACAAAGGAACATAGAGCACACGTACATCGCCAAGAGACCTTCGTTCCCGAATGAGGATCAATCTCCACGTGCTTTGTACGCTAGTGCTGCACAAGGTTGTTGGAGAGGTACATGGCACTGACGTTATCACAGTACATGATCGTTGCTCATCGAGGTGATTGGTAAAGTTCGGAAAGAAGCTGACGAAGCCAGCAGGATTCAGCGACGGAATTTGCCACTGCCCTATACTCTGGCTCTGTACTGGAACGGGAAACGGTATGTTGTCACTTGGAGGGCCAAGAAACTAGGTTATCACCAAGGAAAACACAGAAACCCGATGTGGACTTGCGTGTATTGGGACACCCCCGCCCATCCACATCGGAGTAAACCACTAGATCATGAGAGGAGGATTTACGGAACTGTAACCTGAAATGAGAAGTCCCTCGAAGATAGCGGAGAATATGTTTGATCAATTGGAAATGAGACTCTTGAGGGTCATGCATGAATAAGCATGCTTGTTGCACAGCATAAGAGAGATCAGGGCATGTGAGAGTGATGTATTGCAAGGCACCAGCTAAGCTTCGGTATAGGGAAGGATCCTTGACCGATCGACCATCTTGAGCAGAAAGTTTTGCCTTGGTGTCGACCGGGGTGGCAAGCGGTTTGCAGTTAAGCATGTTTGCACGTTCAAGGATTTCAAGTGCGTACTACTGTTGGGAAAGGAAAAGGCCACTAGAAGTGCAGTGGACATTGATTCCAAGGAAATGGTGAAGGGCACACAGATCGGACATAGAGAACTCGCTTTGTAAAGATGCAATGATGCGGTGGAGGATGCTAGAAGTGCTAGCGGTAAGGATGATGTAATCTACATACAAAAGAAGATATGCAAGGGATGAACCGTGGTTTAAAATAAACAGGGATGAATCAAATTTGGATGCAACAAATCCTAGCTTGAGAAGAAAATGAGTAAATCGGTGGAACCATGCTCGTGGTGCTTGCTTAAGGCCATAGAGGGGATTTTGAGGTGACAAACATGAGTAGGGCGAGATAAATCAAGAAAACCAAAAGGCTGGTGGCTGCAAACGGTTTTGTGAAGATTACCATGAATAAAAGCATTTTTGACGTCGAGTTGGTGAAGCGGCCAATTGTGGCTGTTGGCGATACTCAACACGACCTGAATGGTCTCTAGCTTGACGACGGGGCTAAAGGTTTCCCCATAGTTGATGCCCGCCTGCTGAGTAAAGCCACAGACCACCTAGCACGCCTTGTATCGTGCAAGGGACCCGTTGGGATGCAACTTGTGGCGAAAGATCCATTTGTCTATCACAATGTTTGCACCTGCGGGAGGAGGAACAAGAGACCAAGTATCATTATGCAACAAATTGTAAAATTCTTCCAACGTAGCATTGTACCAGTGAAAGATCAAGCTCCATTTAAGTTGGTTTTAGTGTTAATGACAAATACCATTATGGGGTTTTACAAAAACAATTATAATGTTTTGGTGTTATGATAAATACTTTTATAATGTGTTGGTGATAATGATAAATGTAAATATGAGACTAGTATGTTTGTTTAACTTTATCTATGCTTAGTCTCGTTTAAATGAAAAGGTGAAATCATTAAGAAATGTATTAGTATACCTTTCTTTTAATCTTGTTGCATTTCTCATATCCAAATATATGATTAAATGATAAATCTTTTATGGGACTAATATGTTTGTGTAAGTATATTATTTCTTAGTCTCATTTGGATGGAAAGATGAATTTAAAGAGGTATGCATTCGAAATCACACATTTTCCTATACTAATGGATTCCTTAAATCCAACATATAGATTGAACTCCTAAATTAGTCCAAAATAAATAGATGCATATGTCTTTATTATATACTCTTGTATGCACATATTTAGGGTGAGTTCTCTCTATGTTTTGGAGTTTCATGAGTATTGATCCATGCTTCTTTTAATATGCATATTTAGGATCTTTACGTTGAAACACATCCGTTGAATATATATATATAGCTTGTGTAGTTTATATATACTCATGTGCAATCGGGTTGTCATCTAACTCCTCCATTATGTGTTAATGGTTAGACAATTAATGACAACCGGTCAAGTAAGCTTTGTTTAAAGCTTATCTTAGATTATACAATTGTTGTGTACAAGTTGTATACTCGTAAATCAATTTTTATCTCATTGTTTGTTAAGATTGTCATGAATTACCAAAAAAGGAAGATTATTAAATCTAGTCCCTCCATTATGTGTTAATGGTAAAGTTTGGTAATTGATGATAATTATTTTGTGGACTAACATTTTTCATGAGTTAGATGAATAGGTTAGGTTCCACAAATGAGGATGATTTGGGATGACTTCATGTGTTGAAGATAATCCGAGTCAAGATGTAAGAAGAAGATGGCTTCATGTGTTGAAAGCTATCAAGAAGAAGATGCATCATGAGTTGATGCATGTCCAAAAGGAGATGATTATGTGTTTATCATCAAGTCAAGTGAAGACCATCATGTGTTGATGGAGTTGATGAAAGAAGATGCATCATGAGTTGATGCATATCAAGACTATGACTCAAGGCAAAGGTATGACTAGCTAGGACTAAGGATGTATTCCTAGTCTTTTACCGCTCTTGGTGTTTGGTTAGAAGACCGGATTGCTAGTATAGGTTGTCGATCTATTAAGATGGATCATGTTTAATAGTTTGAGTCTCATCATGTGTTGATTTGCTCAACCTCACCTCGTATAGCTCATCTTGGCATGAGGCTTACATTTACGAATATATTTTGCAAATGGTTGAAGCTTATGTGTTGAATCCTTGCAACATGGTACTATGCATTGCAAATATATTTTGCAAGTGCTTGAAGTCTATATTTTCATTCTTTGTGATATGAGGCTTATATTTGCAAATATGTTTTGCAAATGGTTGAAACTCATATATAATCCTTGTGGTATGTGACTTAGGCTTACGAATGTGTTTTGCAAATGTGAGAAGTCCATATACCAATTCTTTGTGTCATGATTTCAAAAATGTGCAAATGTGTTTTTTCAACTTGTTGGGAATCATATTTGATCCTTGTGTGCATGATATTGTAGTTTGCAAATATATTTTGCAAAATCTGTTGAGATATCTGCACTTCTCAGGAAAATTGGAACTACCGCTGCGTGCGTAGCGGTACTAACAGAGGTTAGAAGTACCGGCTTTGTATGAGCGGTACTACCGAACCTGGCAGTCAGACCGAAGTTGACTCGGCGGTCAGCCCCGCCTGCTATCAGCGGTTAGACCGGCATGTGCTCGGCGGTCCGACCGGCTTGGTGATAGCGGTTTGACCGGCTATCGGAACTATTGTTCCTTTGCGCGAAACCTTTTTTCCAGAGAGTGACTCCACGGATTTTTCTGAGAATCGGTCTGACCGGTATGATTTGCGGTCTGACCGGACCTGGTGGTCTGACCGGTCCTATGTGGGCGGTCTGACCGGGTTTTTCTCTGCAACAGCTATTTTTCTGACCGTTGGCGAGGCGAGTAGAAGTACCAGTCTCTGGCCGGTGGTACTTTCTATTTCCCTGATTTTTCAGGGATTTGGCTCCAACAACTAGTTTTCTTGTGTGGGGTATAAATACTCTCTTATGGCCGGTTGGAGATGTTGTTGCTGAACTCTATTTTGTACTCTTAAGCTAGAGTGAGTTTCTCCACTCAATTGTGCATGTGTTACACTTTGTGAGAGAGGTGAAGGAACTTAGAGTGCATGTGTTGCATCTGGAGGTGGACTTAGTGTCGAATTGAGCTTGTGCATCTGTTGCACGTGGTGAGAGTCAAGCGAGGGGCTATGTTTACCACAATATGCAACTACTCGTCGGTTCTGCGAAGAACAATCCTGAAATTTGTCAATCTTTCGATAATTATTTCATATTTATCGATTTATATATGTATGTACGACATTGATCTTCATACCGACAGGTCCGTCCATCACTACAACTCCATTGGAACAGGCCGACCTAAAACATATTCGATGACAGTGTGCGTACTTCTTAATGTCTAAAGTTATAAAAGAAAATAAGGAGTTTCATAATGTAGAATGAATTTCACTGGGATAAGATTGAGCTTAATTGTTCGTGTGTGTAATCGACATGTAAATATATTTTCTCTATAGATAACTCTATTGTAGTCTTTTCTTCCTTCTCAATGACTAAAGCTAACTTTTTGGAATCACGTGGGTCGTTCGCCACGTACGTTGCAAAGGTACGAAAATCCAAAGGAGGGATCGACACCCTGCAACACGTTCTAGATTTCTTGGTATTCGCTAGTGCGTATTAATCCTATACAACACTTCGTAGTAATGCCTCTCGAACTAATAAATTCTATTTTTACAGTGCCACCAGTAGCCGCTAGGTAACAACACATGTGGATTCTATGTTTGCCACAATATGCAACTGCTCGTCGGTTCTGTGAAGAGCAATTCTGAGGTTTATCAATCTTTTGATAATTATTTCATACTTATATATATATATATATATATATATATATATATATATATATATATATATATATATATATATATATATATATATATATATATATGCATGACATTGATCTTCATATCGACAGATTCTGTCCATCACTGCAACTCTATTGGAATAGGTCTACCTAAAACATATTCGATGACAGTGTGCGTACTTCTTGATGTCTAAAGTCATAAAAGAAAATAGGAAGTTTCACAATGTAGAATGAGTTTCATTGTGATAAGATTGGGTTTAATTGTTCATGAGTGTATTTGTATTTTATTTCTGTTAATTGATTTGTGAAATGATTGTACTTGTTTCTGAAATGAATGAATGTGAATTGGATGCATATATACTGTGTTGATCTGCTTGTTTCAGAGAGCATGACTAGCATGTCCTGAAACTAGCCAACAAACAGAAATAGATTTAGGAACAGAAAAGAATATCATAGACGGTTATTAACTCGTAGCCGTCTGTGATAGTACGGTTTGTAGTAGAAACCGTCTGTGATATATGATTTGTAGTAGAAATAATATATCACAGACAGTTTGTAGTTGAATATATGGTTTGTAGTAGAAATAATATAGTTAAAACCGTCTGTGATAAACTATATATCACAGATGATTTCTATTACAAACCGTTTGTGATAGTCTGCATCATAGACGGTTCGAAAGCCGTCTGTGATGATCTCGTACTATTACTGACCAATAAACTCAGACGGTTCACGAAACTGTCTGTGTTGACCTGTTGTGCACTAGTGGTAGGCACACATTTTAACCACTGAACACACATACGTATATTTATATACTCAGAGGGCATTATTAATATAAACAATATCAGAGAGGTACTATTTACATGAACATAATACCTCAAAAATGTAGACTTGAAGCCGGACAAACTAGCTCCCCACCGGGTACTTATCTATTCGACGCTCGGCCGCCATTTAGAAGCATCTTGAAGAAAAAGAATCGACGCCTACCATCCAATCATGCAATAGGCGATTAAGTTGCTTTTCTCACCTATCTCCAGCTCTGGGCTTGTTAGCATACAATGTAGGCCAAATCATACAGTTTTCAGCTTTTGCCATGTTAATTTTTCAGTGCTAAAGTTGGAGCTAGAGCGAAAAAACAGACATGGCCCAATCCATCATGGGCCAATTTTGGCGCAGTAAATAATTATCACTAGCAAATGCTAGTAAATCGAAAACACGAATTCAAATTCCAGCTCAAACAAATGCTAAAGCCGAACTCCAAACTCCGAAGAGAAGCGACAGGCTCCAAACCCAAGACCAAACCATCACGGGCCACGAAGAGAAGAAAGCCAATATAGATTGTTTGATATAGTTGCGGCTTACAGCTTTTTACTGAAAATTTTGAATTTTAGCTGTTTACGACAGAGATTACGAAGAGAGATATCTACTTATGATTTTGGTTGATACATATGTTGGGCTTTTAACGTGTACTACAATTAACTTGTAGACGCCTTGAGAAAATACTCCGTTTGAAAGTTAAGGGTCCTTTTGGTTGAGTCTGGTGTGGGGAAAAGTCATGCGGGCTGTGAGCTGTAGAAAAATTGAAAGCTGTTTGGTTAAACAAGTATAAAATATACTTTTTGTCTTTATCTCTTTTAAAACAACTATGAAAGAGTTTTATTCAATCTATTTCCAAAAGTAGAAAGCCAAAAGCAGAGTCAAGACGACTTTCAAAATATACTACTAAAAGCAATTGCTTTTGAAAAAGCTGCTTCAAAAGCAACCTTTGGTTGGGCTTTTGGCTTTAGAGATAAAAGTCGAAGTTAAAGCAACCAAAAGGACCCTTAGGGTCCTTTTGGTTGAGTCTGTTTATGGGGAAAAAAGTCATTGTAATGTGAGTGTGAAAAAGTCTTTGTGGGTGTGAGTAGAAAAATTAAAAGTGTTTGGTTAAACAAGTATAAAATATATTTTTTGTCTTTATCTCTTTTAAAACAACTATGAAAGAGTTTTATTCAATCCATTTCCAAAAGTAGAAAGCCAAAAGCCAAAAGCAGAGTCAAGACAGCTTTCAAAAATATACTACGAAAAAACAGCTGCTTTTGAAAAAGCTGCTTCCAAAAGCAACCCCTTTGGTTGGGCTTTTGGCTTTTAGGGCCAAAAGCCGAAGCCAAAAGCCCAACCAAAAGGATCCTAAGTATTATAGCAAAAGCCAAAAGCCACTTTTAGAAGTCGTTAAAGAACAGTTGCGTTGCTTTCGGCTACAGTTTATGGCTTGTAGTTGTGACTAATGACTTTTAATCTTAGTATGAACTTTTGTGCAAATAAATCGAATGTCGATAAGCCGATAAACTATTCAAAAAGTATATCTCGGTAAGCAGATTCAAAAAAATGGCGAAGAAACCATTCTATTTAAAGTGTGTTCTTTTAGGATGTGACTGATGGTTTTTTACTGTGTTTTTTGACACAACAGCAGACAATGGAAACACCAACACAGATAGAGTACACGGTTTTAGATTCAGAAAGTCATTTAAAAAATCCGCTTCAAGAGGTTGTCTGTCACGTTTCAATATTTGGTTTTTTAACTTCCAAGAAAACAAAAAAAACATGGCTTGTTTATTAGGGAAAATATGTCATAAGTTAGAAAAACGGGGTTTAGGCATCATTTTTTAATAGGTTTTTTTAGCTGAGATTTATAACTTTTAACTATAGTTTATAGTTTTTGAGTCGGTGGTGTGTAGAGTCGGGACTTGGGCGTCGCAGCAAAGACCGCCCAGCCCATCGTGCTTCGTGCCGCTTCGTCGTGCGTCTTGGCTCGGCCCGATCATCTCATCGTCGCGTCGTGCGTCTTGGCCGCGTCGTCTTCGACCGGGCCCAAGCACGCCCAAAGCCCATCGTGCCGGCTGTTCGTGCCGTGCCACCAAGCCCACCCAAAATTACTATACGCGAAGAGTGAGATTTCCGAGTAAGGAAAAGAGAAACGATGTGAGTCGGCCTCCCCCGCGCCCGGCCCCCACCGCCCTCCTAACTCCCCACCGCCCTCCCGGCCTCCCTCCCACACGGTCGTGCCCGCCACCCGGCTCCTTCGGCCTTCCCGGCCTCTCCCGTGACTCGGTGCCTCCTCCTCACCCGACGCCTCCCTCCTCCCGAGCGATCGCGTTGCGGCGGCGACAAAGAAGATCCTCGAGCTCAACGCTGCGGTGTTGCGACCGGCGTCATGTGTGTTAGTGTGTATGTTTGCATGTGTGTTAGTGTGTTGCAGATGCTTGCTTAGTTGCTTGTGTGATTGTGTCATCTTTCGTGCCTTCATCTTCTCCAAACTCGACGTCGACCTATCCGTGCCCACCGTGCCACCCGTGCCCGCCCGTGCCGCCCGAGCCCACAGGTCTTGTCGGCCAAGCATGGCACGATCCGTCGTGCCATGCCGCCCGTCGTGTCGATTTTTGAGGCCCGGCCGGCCACTGGTTCGTCTTGTCAGACGACGGCCCGCCACGTGTCGGGCCGGGTCGTGCTGGGTCGTGCCGTGCCGGCCGTGCTTTGGGCTGACCCAAAAAGCACGGCTCAACTCCCAGCTCTAGTGGTGTGAGAGATTATAGGATTACATAAACATGCAGAAAAGTCAAGCAGCTAAGTGCGCACCTTTAATTCGAACGTTTCGACCTACCCACCGTTTCCATTTTCTTTCTATTTCTCTTTCACACTTACTCCTCCCGGCCGTTAGCGGCAGGGCTCCCTCCCGATTCACCACTAAAAGAACGCCGATTAATTCCTATCCTAGCAGTACTAGATTTGTTCCGTTCTTCGCGAGGAAAGCGGCTGCGCGAGTAGGTGATGCCTCAACGTCTAGTTTTTCGGTTCTTTGTCGTGGGAGGGAGGCTGGCTGTTTTAGCCGGTGGGTTCTTGAATTGCCCCTTTCAGTACGCTCCGGTTCTTGATGAGTTCTTCGGTGCGGGTGCGGTACTGCGGTTAGATCAGATGATTCGGGGATTTGTTTGGTGGGTGCCGGTGTGATGTTCTTGGCTGCTTGCGCCCTGCAATGAGCATTTCTTGGGTCACCGCCCAGGCTGGGTTTCTTGGTTTCTTGCTGATGTTAAAACTACGTGTGGGTGCCGCGATTTGATGGTTTGGTTTGTGTTCTTCAAGGTAGGGTTGCAGTTTGCTTCCAAGGATTCACCGTATCTTTGTTTGCTTTGTGGTTGCGTTCTTTCGCTGTTGCTAGATGTGTATATTAGTGTGAATTCACACTTAATTGGTAGCTTTTATTTAGTTTTTAGTTGCTGTTTCCATCCAAGAAATGCTATTTCTTGGTTATTTGTTTCCTAATCACTTCGTTTCAAAGTATACTACCTACAAAACAATCGGAAACTCAATTCGTGGGTTTCAAGAAATTTCGACTCAGAAGCGAAATTTTGAAGTTTAGGTGGTAAATCCTCCGTTTCCTAGCAAAAGAGGATTGGGCGGTTTGTTTCTTATAGATACGTGTTCTTTGATTCCTCTAAAATTTTCAATTGTTTTTCATGTGGGTTCTCTGTTTGCTCCCAAGAATTGGCTGGCCGTTTCTTGTTCTTCCCTGAAAATATCGCACAACTTAATTTTGTCCATCTTGACATTACGGTGCGGGAATTTCAACTTTTTCCCAGTGGTACAAATCTTTATAATGTGCTTATATGTTGGTATATTTAACGCTGCAGATAGATTGGAGAGGCAGCGTTGTGGATTTTATCTGTGGATTCTATTCTGCTGAGGCTGGCCAGGTGATAATAAGAACAGAAGCACAATGGCTGCTCAAGTTGGGCAGCGATTCAGTGGATGGTCATACTCAGATTTGCCTTACAACGACCACTGCACACAGGTAGTATGTTCTGCTTTCTTAATCATTCATTGCTCGCCTTTAATTGCTTACTAGGATCATCTACTGGAATCCCAAGGTTATATAGTTCCTGGATATCGTAATATGGATGGCAAATATATGAGATGTGAATAATTGAACATGATGTGACATAAATGATGCTGCCTGGATCTTGTTTCTGTAGTTTCTTGTTGTTTTGAAAAGGCTACATAATAGTCAGTATTTTTTATTCTCTTTTATTGTTGTGTGTTGTTCTAATAAATTTGATTTCCTGAATTTCTAATTTTGCACTACGTCTGGTGCTCCCAAGTTCAAATGGCTCCTCAGTATTGTAATGTGGTTCGCAAATATTTTAGACGTGAGTATGATGTGACGCAGCTGATGCTGTTTGGATCTTATTTTTGCAGTTTGTTGTTTTGAGATGACTAGATAATGGTTTGTAATATTTAGTTTTTCATTGTTGCATGTTGTTCTAACAAAATGGATTTCCTGAGTTCCTAAATTTGCTCTGTGTCTGTTGTTCAGGATGCATCGGTTCAACAAATGGTACTTGATCATGGTTCAGTATCATTTGGTAGGTTTGCTGCAGAGTCCTTGTCATGGGAAAAAAGGTCAGTGTTTGCACATAACAGACGTCTAGAGGAGCTAAGCAAACTCACGCTGCCTGGTTTAGTTGCACAAAAGAAGGCATTTTTTGAAGAATATTACAAGAGGGCCAGACATCTGAAGGCTCAGGAAGCAATGCACCAGACTGAAGCCACAGTGGAAGAAAGGAGTGATGACAACACTCTGGGCAATAGCAGCCAGGAAGATAAATTATCTGCAGTTATTTCTGAAGATCCAGTGGCTAGCGCTCTAAGCTCTAGTTTTGAACCATCTACTGGAGTGACCTCATCAGATGAGAAGAAATGCCAAGACCCTCACGGGCTAGGGTACTTGACATTTAATCCTTTGTTTTCTCAGATAACAGGGTTGCAAAATGTTCAACAGGAGGAAGGGTCTAGCACTGATCAAAAGCAATATGTTGATGGGGCATTCCCGTTTGCCACACACACAAGGATTAAACATGGGCTTAACTGCGAAACTCTGGGGAGAAAGGTTCTTGCACCAAAGCATGTGGTGTCAACTGATAATGGCGAAAGTAATGGTGCTGTGTCGAGGATTGTATTGCCAATAGCAAGTCGACACTCAGAAGGTCTGAAAGTTGATCCTGAGAAACAGGAGCCAAGAAAGAACGTAGCGACCATTAGTAGATCGACAAATGGATCCAAGGTAATGGGATGACAGATTGACATTCGTACTTGTGCAGTGAAGGAGCTACCTTTCCATTGAGGGAGAATTACTGACAGGGTATAATAGAATAAAACTATTTTTATATGGTTCCCATTATAGAGGCATGTCAAATCTAGATAATTGATATTTTATTCTAGAAAATTCATCACAAGAGCACACAGGTGTAGATTTGAACATTGCTTTACTATGCATAAGATATACTGGTAAAGTAATAAGCATAAAGAAGCATCCATGGATATGTTGGGGTTCATCTATTTACTTCAAATACATGACTGGTGCAGATTTGTGGCTTTGCACGAGGTTCCAAACTTAATGCAGTTTGGAAGGGTGTAACTTCCAAATTAAAATTTTTTCTACATGACTTACATGTGTGAATGAGCTAGATCACTTTCCAGAATAATACTAAATAACTTTCATACCATAGAATTATCCCTTTGTCTTAATTGATTTGAATATGTTATCTAAACTTAAGTTTTGGATTTTATTTAGCTGATATGCCCATCTTTACGTTTTCTCAGGACCCATCAACTTCTCTTATCCACATCCCAAGGGTAGATTTAAGAAGAAATTCAGAAAACAGGAACTCCCAAGACTTGAAGGATCCATTCCACAAAAGGGTCGAGATGAAATTGCGTTCTTTATCTGATAGGATGAATGCTGATAGAGCTGTGGCCTCTTCTAAATCGGCTTCGTATCAGCGTACTGATAGAGCTATGGCCTCATGTAGATCTTCTTCACATCAAAATTCTGATAGAGCTGCAACTTCTTCCAAGTCTGCTTTTTGTCAGAATGCTGATAGTGTTTTTGCATCTTCTAAATCAGCTGCGCAAGCTTCTCATAAATCTTTCAAAGAAGTACTACATGCAGCTACACTTCCTCGTGCAATCTTCTTCAACAAAGGATCACATGTTTCCCATGTTGCTTCTAGCAATAGTAGTACTACTGGGAAGCTGCCTGCTAAGAGCTCAGTGATGCCCAATTCATCTCAAATTAATGCTAAAACCTTCCAGATTGCTCAGGTAGTTTTTATTTCCCGATTCAAATGTTAAATTGGCCTTTGAACACATGAATATTTTAGGAATGTTTTGACCGGATTTAGGATTTTGAATTTTTTGTACAACCTGTTACGGGCCATGGCCCATGCGTGCTTATTCACAAATACAACTTTGGTCACTTGCTGCCATCAATAAACCATATACAATGAAAGTCTTCGAAGCATGTTATCGAAAGTCAATTCAAGCATTTGCAATAAGCTTGATTACATTTGGCAGGTTACATCGAAAAGAGCCGCAGGTCTTACCAGTGTAAGCAACGGACAGCAGAATAAAAGGTCTTTAATTTTTTATTTGCCCAACATGTACAGTGAAAATCTTAGAGGAATGTTATTGAAACTTCTTGTACTTTTTTGAGCTGATGGTCAGGAAGCAGCTGAGCACACCAGCGGCATCGGATGAAAATAACCGGAATAGAGGATATATGCGTATATCTGCACCCACAAGTGCAAGGTCTATATTTCCACCTGTTTCTGAAGTGCTGAATGATTTGGTGAGAAATATCTGGTCCTTATAAACTGTTCTGTTCTTTTGTGCAGAAGTAGCTCCGACAACCTTCTTCCTTACAAAACTGCAAAGGCACCAAAAAATTCAAATGGGAAGAACTTGGTCAAGGTAAAAACAGTACCAAGGGGTGGTTCATAAGATTAGTCCATTGCTTCCAAATCCTAGTGATTTGAAAGTTCATAGCTTTTAGCGTTCAGTTTCTGCTATTTTTGTTAGTTGCTACCGATTTCTTATGTGGCTTTCATTGTAGACTGAAAGTGTGCAGAAGTCAACATATGGAAGTCATCCTGCTGGAGGAAGGAATGTTGTGCCAAAACACACTTCAAACTGCAATGAACAAAACACAAAGGTTGGATATCTTATTATAGTATCACTCCCTCATGCTAACTTTCACATTCACCATCTCGGTAGTGGTCAAGGATCTGCAAAGCCCTTATATGGTGTATCAGCTTTCTTTCCTTTTCTTTAGATGATCAATAACCTATTGCAGTTGCAGAAGTCATATAGAAGTATTTGAGTTCATCGTGCATATATTAAATGCATAAGTTATTATATCTAGTTGAGCATGCCGCTGAACAGCAACTAAAGTTGGCTGCACACATCTTGTACAGGTAAACCCGTCACACGCTGGTAGTCTATCTAGCGTGAGGAACAATCTGACATGTAGTCTATCACTGAGTAAGAGCAAACCAAGGTATGCCCATTTTACACTTCTAGGTCTATGTTCCTATGTTTAGCCATCTAATTTCTGTATGATTGATCACTTCATAGAAGCCCATGAACTATTGACATCTCCTGCCCGTTGTATGTCCTCATTGTATGATTGAAAATACAATTAGAAATTAGCCATCTAATTTCTGTATGATTGAAAATTTCTAAAAATCTGTCCGTTGTATGTCCTCATTGTCATCTCCTGCCATCATTGGAGCCCCATGAACTATTGACTGCCAATGCTTAATTGCTAGCTTCTGCTGCTCAGTTATCAACTTCTCATGGAACATTGGGTTTTCTTGGTTAATTTTGCAGACAAGAGAGGCCACGATGGCGATGATGCGACTAGACACCGTTGCTCAGCCCCTTTGGTATACGATTAGCCCGGTACAGATGCTATAATTTGCTGGGTCAGTTTCATTCAACATGGCCGTTCTGGTTGGCTAGCACACGCAAGTTCTGGAGCAATGCGAGTAGCAAGGTATTTGAAATACAAATTTCAGAGACCTTACGGTTACTTACCGGTAAAGTGGTAATGATCAAGGGCTTTTCTAGAGCTCAGCATAGCAAGGCATGTCCTGTCCTGTCCTGTACGTAGGAGGGTTTTTGCTGGGCATAGTTGCCAGTATTATGTGAATCTTCTTCCATCCTGTGCTTCTATTACAGTCGGCTTCTACAAAACTATGTTCAGAGTAAAGAGAAGCAGCACTGTTGCATCGTGATGCAATCTTGTTTCTCCACGATTGTTGCCGTGATATTTGTTTTGTTCTTGTCTACTGAAAGCCACACTTGTCATGGAGTGTGTGCGACTTCGTTGCCGCCCCGTGGAAGATCAGCTTGGCGTTCTCGGAGGGTCCCTCCTCCGAGGTAGGAATTCCACGGAATCATTCAGAAAACGGCTCAATTTTCTATGAAATTCCAGTAGAATTTGCAAAGATATTTTTCTTATTTGTTTTGATTTCAATGAGAATCATTGGAATAAGAATCTGTCGTAATACTCTATTATGGGAGTTAAAATGTGAAATTCCAATATCCTGTTTTTTTTTTAGCTTTTGCCTTTTGGTTTCTCTGAAAATTGAAATAAACGGGATAATTTCTTAAAACAGATTATTCAAATAGCTTTTCAAATTTAAAATCGTATATGTCATGTCGATATCTCAAAAATTATAGATAAAAATATCAGCTATAACTAAAAAATATCAACCACAGTAAAAAAGAATAACTCCGGGTTACCTAAGCTTCCCCTGTCAGTGAGAAGAGTATGTCGCCGGCGTGGCCACGTGGGCAACTCGAAGTTTGGCGTGTACCTTTTAGATTTTCCAAACAGAAAGAAACTCCTCGCTCACGGGACCTTTTTCTGGAGTGTTACTCCACCCTCCATGACAAGTGGGTCCTGGTGTCGAACCTTTTAGGCCCACCCAACTACGAAACGATCTGTACAAGTCTCGTTAACCGACGCCTCGGCCACGTGTGCTCTTGCCTCTCTGTCTTTTTCTTCTGCACTTATACTTTAACTTTAATTTTTATTATTATAGTAACTAGCTTTTAAATTGTATGTTTTTAAGATAGCGTCTACAAATAAATCATAGTAGATATTATACTGAGTTTAGTTATACTGACCAAAATCATATACAATTATTTTTCTCTACGAACTATGTTTCGCAATTCAAAATCTCAATTGATTTCATGAACTGTAAGCTGTAAATCAACTTTATGACTGTAAACAATAAATTAAGTCCATAACTGTAAACTGTAAATCAATCCTATGTCTGTAAGCTGTAAATTAAATCTGTAACTATAAACTGTAAATCAATCCTATGTCTGTAAACTATAAATCAACTATGTAACTGTAAACTGTAAATCAACTCTGTAACTGTAAACTATAAATCAATTCTATGTCATTGGTATAGTAATCATCAAATCACATTTATGAACTGTAACCCAGAATCTCTGGGTTTCCTCCCTGTCTCCTGTTCATTTCCTGCAAATGCAATGCGATGCAATGCAGTGCACCTCTGTATGAAGCTTATACCGATGTAGTGAAGTTGCTTCACCCGTCGGTGAAACCCCTCTGCCTCCATCCTTGGAGGTGCCTACCGAAGTAGGTCTCGATTTTCCCACCGTTGTAGGAAGCCTACCGTCGTGGGTACATGAGTGCAATGCATAATACGCCGCTGTATACCGCTTATACCGATATAGTGGAGTTGCATCACCCGTCGGTGAAGCTCCTCTGCCTCCATCCCTAGAGGTGCCTACCGAAGTAGGTCCTGTTATTCCCATCGTGTGGGATGCCTACCATCGTAGGACTTTCATGACGCTCATGGTGAAATGCAAATGCAACATTCTTCAAATGTTGATCAATCATAAGCATCACTTATCGCAGTACAATCAACAGATAAGCCGGGATATCATTTCATAACACGGCATAAATCATGGCATAAAAACAAATATTAGACATTCACCACAATCCACTATTCTACCATGCACTTGTCTGGTTATCCCTGTGGACGATGCGTGGAGCGTCAAACCAAAACCTCCACTTGGAAGCATCACCCGAACACTCAATTCAATATTGTAATTCACACAAGCATGCAAACAACATCGATTCTTTGCATATAGACAATCGACAGCGTTCCTACGCGTAAACCCGATACCAACAACCTCTCTCTCACCGGACACCTTTCCGATGTTCCGGTGTCCAAACGATCATAATTTAATGATCGTCATCTATAATCGCAGATAAATCTTATTTACCCATCTCTCATTTTTTCTTCATTTTTTCTTTTCTTTTTCTCTCCTCCTTTTCTTTCTTTTCCCTTTTCCTTGCTCCCCTTCTTTTCTTTTTCTTTTCTTTTTCTTTTCTCTCCGACGACGCTCATTTCTTTCCCCGCTTTCTCTCTTTCTCGGCTGTCTCCTCCTCTCCCGATCAGATCAGGTCCGGCACTGCACCTCTAGCGCTTTGGCGCCGCGCCGCCTCAGCTCCTCCCCAGCTCTGGCGTCTCCGTCACCAGCTCCTCCGTGCTCCGCCTCCCCTCGGCTCGCTATGCCATGGCGATGCATTGCAGATAAATCTTATTTACCCATCTCCCATTTTTTCCCTTCATTTTTTTCTTTTCTTTTCTTTTTCTCTCATCCTTTTCCCTTTTCCTTCCTCCCCTTCTTTTCTTTTCCTTTTCTTTTTCTTTTCTCTCTGCCGATGCTCATTTCTTTCCCCGCTTTCTCTCTTTCTCGGCTGTCTCCTCTCCCGATCAGATTGGGTCCGGCACCACGCCTCTAGCGCTCTGGCGCCGAGCCGCCTCAGCTCCTCCCGGCTCTAGCGTCTCCGTCACCGGCTCCTCCGTGCTCCGCCTCCCCTCGGCTACGCCATGGCGATGCCGCTACTCGTCGCCTCCTGGCGTTCCCATCGCCGACGCCTCGCCTCAGCCATCTTCTCCGCGATTATTACGGTTCCCCCCTACTACTACTACTCCGGTCTCTCGCCGACTCTGGGTCCTCACCGCCCCTACTAGTAACCCTAGGTTTGGAGCTTTTGCCCGTCGACCCCTATTTGTGCTTCCTTTTCCCCCTGACTCGCCTCTTCTACCCTCTCCCCCTATATTTCTTCGATTTGATACTAGCTTTTGATTTGGTTCAATTTGGTTTGCTCATGATGTGATAGGCATGGAGGTGAGCTGCCTTGGCTAATCACGATCGAGCTAGAAGCCACCCACACGCCGGGGGAGTGCGCGGTGGCGATTGCGTACGTGGCTATGGCGATGGTAGTGCACCACCGCCGGTCTTCATTTACGGTAAACCTCCTCGGTACTATTTGCTCCCTCTACTCTCTTCCTCTACCTCCGGCTAGTGTTGCTCCATGGTTTTGGTATGTTGCATGTGTGGCTTTGAATAATGAAATATTGGGGAAAATGGATGGCATGGCCTACCTCGGTCGGCTGGGCTTAGGGTTATCTTGTGGTGGCACCGTCGTTGCCTTCCTCTGGTGCTTGCCTAACCCTAGGGCTGTTGTTTCCCTATCGCTCGTGACTCTTCAACCTGGCACTTGCAACCGAGCTGCTCTTCCCTCTTGATCTCGATTTGTTTGGCATATGGTGTGGGGAAAGATGAGGGATGGGGAAGGAAGTGAGCTTTGGCTGGATATACTCTTTTTTCTAGCCGATACTAGAAGCAGAAACAAACACCAGTAGTTGTACTAGGTCCATTGCTGCCAGCATGGCAGTGTTCATCTGACAGTTTTGTCAAGCATGGTTACAAGATTATTCATCCATACGGTTCTAGAACAGCGCGACGGTGAGTATGCATTTCCACACCGAGCATGAAGAACACCGGCGATTTGATTATTTTCCACGGCCACGCCCACCAAGAACCCACCTTAATTTCCACCTTGATCAGCCGCCATGAATAATCATATGTTCATAAATACATCATTATCATCAACCGAATAAGAACATACATTTGGTCAAGTTCATAGTACAATTTCAAAATGAAAGTTGGCTAATTTAGACGCGTCCTTGCTGCATTTCTGATGGCAGCCTCTGCAGCATTACCTTCCCAGTACAAGCTGCAAAACAATCAATCTTGACCTCAGCCTCCTTGAGGGAGGATAGGTGTTGGATACCAAAATCAAAACCACCGGATGTTTAAGTTATTTCCCATGCTACAAACTGAAAATAAAGCATTTGGATCTTTGGCATAGCTCAGACCCGAAATTCCAGCCCCTCTGTGAGCAAACAAATAAATCTAAACTCTTTGAGGCATTGGAAACCTTGTTTGTGAATGACTAGCCTTTTGTAAGGGGCTGCTTCTGAGCATAGCCTGAGAAACAGCAGATTGGGTATCTCACTAAGGGTATCAAGATCTTGTGTTGTTCAAAGAACATCAACGTTTACATAAGCAAGGTTGACAAGGGAGCCCAGCCACTTCGGAACCATAGTGATACACTTTTTGGCGACAGATTTTTGGAGGAGAGATGGAGGAGGATACCATAAATCCAACGAGAAATCTTGCAGATAACTGTTGTAACCTTGAATGAATAGGGACTGAAGACTGAATGTTCCCAGCCTACAAAGGGACGAGACTAGATTGTTGTTGTAGCTTCTGACATACCAATCATGCAAAAGGATCTCCTAGCCATCTCTAGAACCCTTAGATTGGATAGCCTACCAAGCTCCTGTAGGGAGGTGGAGGTTATAGAACTCCGACAAACATCAAAAGATGACAGTTCCTGTAAAGCTTGCATCTCTCCAATTGCATCCGGCAATTTAATTTTAGAATAAAAAAAAGGTGTACCAATCATCGAAGTCGAACAATAGCTGCTGGTAATTCTATTAAATGGCTTAACCACAAGTCTAACGTCTTCAAATATTGCAATTCCCCAATCTGTTCCAGGAGCTCACTGATACTTGTTCTTCTTAGTCCCAAATACTTCAATTGAGATAGCCTCCCTATATACCTAAGATGATGATTTTCCAATTTCCAGCAATCTTCCATCTCCAATGCGCGCAAAACTTTGAACTCCGTGAGAGAAGGCATTTGATTACAATGTCCAAAATACTAAACGAGTGGACATGCGATAGTCTTCATTGTTGGAACCATGCCACATTCTTCATCAATGTACTGGACAGGCAGCCGACGAATGTTCCCTGATGCAACATATGCAACCTCTGATGTGGAAAATATTGTAACAAAATTTTATTGATTTGACTTTGATATTATGAGACTATGAATCATGTCATGGACTCGACAAGACATTGCTTCACCATTGTACTCAATATCTACTGGCTGGATCATGCTTCTGTTGATGAGCTTGTTAAAGTAATTATTCACTACTTCCCCTAAACTTTGTCCATGTTCAGTGCAAACAAATCCTTCAGCTATCCATTGCCGCACCAACATATCCTCGGATCTCCTTGCCAATTTGGTGGTGATCCTTGATTGACGTGATCAGCTTGGTGATTCAACTGATGAAGCTAGAGATGCCATGTAGCTCACAGTTGGGCTCATCTTTAAGGTGGCCCCCAAACTTGTCGATGCAATCTTCTATGTCATAGGACAGTTCCCGCACCTCCTTCATCCAGCACTTCACCTGCCCATCGAGCTCCTCCTCAACTTCTGACATCTTCTTGAGGAAAGCAAGCATGGTCTCAGCTTTCAGGAACATAATTTCTTGCTACACTTCCTTGAGTAACTTGTATTCATTGGTCAGCAAGCTGGCTGAGGACTGAGTTCATTGCACCAAAAGCAGTACTGACCATGGCATGCTCAGCCATGAAGCATACACGGAAGTACAAAAAGACTAGGTTTGAGTAGAGAGGAAGTGGAGGAAGACATCAGAGCAAATTTCAGGATGATTGAGTCGGAAAAGAATTGTCAAAGTCATCCCCTTCCACAGTCAAACACAAAATGCTGCTGGATATTTTGTCTTAATACAATCATTGCAACTCTTAGCATGTGCAAGTTTTGAATAGAAGATAAAATTACAATGAACTGATCTATCACCAAGACAAAATAGGGACAGCTGAACAGCAACAGGGCACACAGTTCAAACCACACAGTATAAGGATCAATTTTTATGTTGATCATTTTGGCAGGAGGAAAAGAGCTTTACCCTCCACTGCTGTCTTTGGCTCATAAGAGAGCAGCACCACAGACAACAAAGAGCAATAAAATAGAAATTACTCCTTTTGGTAGTATATAGAATTACTACGTTTTTCTATTGGTTGATATTGTTCATCCAAAATTCACATGTTTTGTCTTTTCAGTTGCTTCCCATTTTATGAAGGATCATTTGCAATTTTACCAATTATCTCTATTGGTTTGTCCACAATTCACATGGTTGTGCCAAAGGAACCACCCCCAACCCACCCACAAAAAAACACATGATTTATCTGTTTGAGTTGCTTCCAATTTTTTAAAGAATCATTATCGATTTTAACTCCACCATTATTAGCTCACTGAGCAAGCGTTTAGTGGACCTTAGATTAATTTCTTTCCAAGACCATGGCCACCTCACTCGCTCGCTTTTACCACTGATGAGTTATGAGAGATGGTAACACAACTATACTAGTACTATTCGTTTTGGCCATCCTTGCATAAATTCATCTTTCTTACTATTTTGTTGGTTGCTTTTTTTCTTAGAGAACATTGCACATGCATTTTGACTAGCTTACAATACGATATCAAAAATGAAAGCTGGTTATTCTAGAAGGGGTTGATCTTAGTTACAGTCTCACGCATGGACTAAACAGATGGAAGTATCTCCTTTTCTATTCTGAAGAGTGTAGATGTATAGAAAACTTCATTTATATTAATCAACAAAAATACCTTTCTCTTATCCTACTCTACTTTGCATCCAACTAATAGAAATTAGAAACAACAGAACACTCAAATGTCCTTTTTTGAACAAAAAAATGTTCAAACTTCACTAGCAGTTTCCTGTTTGATCTTACTGGGAGGAAGCAAATTATGCAACAACAATCATGTAGCTAAGTAGGTTTCTTCTATTCTGAACCTCAGTTGTGGAGGGCTAACAGTGCCAGTGCTGATGGCCTCACCTTCTCACAACAGAGATAGGGTAGGTAGTGCGACCATTATAATTTCAGCATATGTAGGTTCCTAATAAAGAAGCATTTCATTAAAATGACTTACATATACAACCGCTAAATCAAGAAGTATGACAATCTAATTAAATTAGTTGAAAAGCTAAGGTTTACCTTTCCTCTCGTATGTCACATTCTAGTATGGCAGGGGTCTTGGCTCTGTTTGACAAATCACTCTCTGCCGCAAACTCCTCCTAATGCCGTCAACCGAATAGCAAAGTCCTCTGCTACATCATCATCGCTATCAGCACTGCGTCTCTTGATTTCCAGCGAGGGATTGTTGGGCAGCATCTTTGCTGCACTCCTGATGGCAGCCTCTGCAGCATTGTCTTCCCCAACCCAAGCAGCAAAATAGTCGTAAAATAGTCAATCTTGACCTCAGCTTCCTTGAGGGACAATAGGTTTTGGATGCCAAAGTCAAAACCACCACTGGTAGATTTTGTTTCCCTTGCAACAAACTGAAAACAAAGCCTTTCGAGCTTCGGCATAGGACCAGCTTAAAAATACATCCCGTCAGTAAGCAAACAAATAAATTTCTAGACATTGGAAACTGTGGCTACGGATGATGAGCCTTTCTTTTGTGAACAACGGCGATTATTTATTTATTTATTTGTTCAACTTGCACTTTGATCAGGAAACAAAGATAAGAAGAAACAAAGTTTGTTTGCTGTTCCTTTCCACAGGGGGAAGATTCAGCCGCCACTGATGGGCGGGATGATGGCGAGCTCGTCGCCGTCGCCAACGGCGGCGGACTCAGGCGCGTACTCCTCGTTGAGCGCGAGCACCATGGAGCGGCGGATCTCCTCCAGCTTGGGGAACTCGGCCAGCACCCGGCCGAGGCACTCTCCCGCGGTGCTCCCCGCCGGCACCTCCAGCGAGGACTCCGCGACGCCCGTCAGGTCCCGCGCCCGGGCGAAGAAGAGCACCTTCACCCAGACCGTCGACGACGCCGAAGCCCCGCCTTGCTTCCCCTCGGCCGCCGCCACGGCCGAAGCAGCATCTGAAGGAAAAGGGACAGGGATAGTTAATCAGTTGAAGAAATCGATCGGTGAGTCAAAAATCGCATACCAGGAGAGGGAATCAGGGAAGCAATATACAGCAACGCGTAGCGAGATCGGATGTACCATTGGTATCCTGCTGCGCCATCGCCGGAGGAAGCTACCTCTGTCTCCTTTGTGCTCTGCTGCTGCGGGTCAATCTGGAGTGGAGGCTGTAGGGAAGTAGGTAGTAAGCAATCCATGGACGCGTCAGGAAGAGATAAGTCATAAAAGCAAAGCAAAAAAGGAAGGGTCGTCGGGTGGTCGTGCCGGAGTGGTTATCGGGCATGACTAGAAATCATGTGGGCTCTGCCCGCGCAGGTTCGAATCCTGCCGACCACGCCCTCTTTCCTTTTTCTTGAAAGCTCTCACAATTTGAGAAGCAAGATTTTTTGCAATGCATTTAACCGTCGTGTGCAATTGAAATATTACACGAATATACAAGCAACAAAGATAAGACAGGAACTCTTTCCTTTTCTTTTTGAGAACTACATTCAAGATAACTGTTACAAGAATGTTTAGACAAATGATTGAGAGAGGAATGAATGAGTACTTTATTGCCTGAATGTCTGTACAATTTATACATGAAGAAGGGGTGGCAGAATAAAGTAAAAGGTGGCAGTTGATATAGCAGTTAACTGCAGTTAATACATTGGGCAGTTATTTGTGTTGCAACACTCCCCCTTGACCAATGTGTCTTCATATGATCACCTTGATTCATCATCTTAGAAAAGCTCCTCCAAAAACCCTGTAGGGAAAAATGAGGAGAATCGATAGAAGAAATATATTAACGATTGCGTTGTTATATTGCCTCATTAAAATCCTTGATGAGAAACCTTAGAGGGAAAACTCATAAAGGGAAAAGAGTACAATATTTGTATTGAACGGGTTAAGTCTTAGGAGATTTCTCCCCCTGACGACTACAAATCACGTAGTCTTCGCATACCAATATCATGAACACATTTTTGAAATGTGGATGTTGGTAATGACTTAGTGAATATGTCTGCGAGATTATCACAAGACTTAGTTTGCAGAATATTTATTTCCCCACTCTCTTGCAATTCATGTGGGTAAAATAATTTAGGTGCAATATGTTTTGTGATATTGCTCTTTATGTAACCCGTTTGCATTTGAACAACGCAAGCAGCATTATCTTCGTAGATAATGGTAGGTGATGCAATAGCACCTATATCACATGATTTGTTGTATGTGATTAATCATTCTGCGAAGCCATACACATTCACGTGATGCTTCGTATAATGCAATTATTTCAGAATGATTAGTGGATGTAGCCACTAGTGTCTGTTTCGAAGACTTCCAAGAGATGGCTGTTCCACCGTGTAAAAACACAAAGCCTGTTTGCGATCTGGCATTATGGGGATCTGATAAATAGCCAACATCTGCATATCCTACTAAATCCATATTTTTGTTCTTTTGAAAAAATAGACCGAGATCTTTAGTGCCTTGAAGATATCTAAAGATATTCTTCACTCCTACCCAATGTCTTTTGGTTGGAGTAGTATTTGTATCTAGCAAGTAGATTTACCGCAAATGCAATATCCTAGGGTGCAATTTGCAAGGTACATAAGCTCCGATGGCATCGAGATATGGAACCTCGGGTCCCAATAGCTCTTCATTGTCATCTTGGGGTCTAAATGGATCTTTCTCCCTGTCTAGATATCGAACAACCATGGGGGTTTTCGATGGATATGCTTTGTCCATATTGAATTTATCCAATATTTTCTGGACATAGGCTGATTGATGCACTAGTATGCCTTTATGAAGGTGCTCAAGTTGTATACCTAAGCAAAATTTGGTTTTACCCAAATCCTTCATTTCGAATTCCGTCTTAAGATGATTACGTGCTTCATCTATATCTTGTGTGTTACCAATGATATTAAGATCATCAACGCATACGATATAATGCAAAATCCTGTTGAGGATCTTTTGATGAAGACGCATGGGCAATCATCATTGTTGGAGTATCCCTTTTGGTTAGGAACTCACTTAGTCGGTTGTACCACATTCTACCCGACTGTTTCAAGCCGTATAAAGACTTGTTCAACTTTACACAATACATATTGCGATTTGCGTCTATATTCGGAATTGAAATTCCATCGGAAACTTTCATGTATATTTCCGAATCAAGTGACCCATAAAGGTATGCTGTCACTACATCCATCAATTGAAAAGATAGATGATTTTGTCTCGCCAATGATATTAAATATCGAATGTTATTCCACTCATTCTTGGAGAATAGGTTTCATTGAAATCAATGCCGGGTCTCTGCGTGAACCCTTGTGCTACAAGCCTTGCTTTATATCTCACCACCTCATTGTTTTCATTCCGTTTATGACGAAAACCCATTTGAAACCGACGTGGAATACTGGGAGGTGTATGTATCACATTGGTGAATACATTTCTTTTTGTGAGCGAGGCTAACTCCTCTTGAATTGCATCCTTCCATTGGTTCCAGTCCGAGCGTTGTTTGCACTCTGCCATGGTCTTAGGATCTAGATCATTTTGAAGGTTATTTGCAATTGTTGTGGAGAAATTAATGTCGACAATTGTAGTTTTACGATCGTATGATTCTCCAGAATCATTATAGTTAGTGGAAATTTCTTGGACCCCGGTGACTCAATGTTATTTCCCAAATCATTAGAGTCGGGGTATTAGATGTCCCGTGATCGATAATTGAGTGCTTTGTTGATCCGGGTTCAAGGATCCTTGGTGTCTATCAACATGAGGTTGATCGCATTTACATTCTTTTGTTTCCTTTGTCGCTTGTTAGAAGTCAGTATCCACCATTTGTGTCGTACTTCTCCCCCTCTTATTTTGAACCGGGAGTTGAGTGATATTTTTCGGTACCTCCACTCTTTCGGGCACATTTCTGGCAGGATTATAGGATTTTGTGACACCCTTATAATCAGTAAATGCATCTGGCAGATTATTTGCAATATTTTGCAAATGAATGAGTTTCGAACTTGAAGTTCGATCTCTCTAGTACGTGGTTCGAGGCGGGAATGCCTTGAACATTCAATTAATTTCACGGCATTTAGTTTGGTACTTGTTGTCTCCCTAATGCCGGAAATGTTCCTCATTGAATATGCAATCGCAGACGGGTCAGTGAACAGGTCCCTGTTAGGGGTTCGAGGTATTTTATAATCGACGGAGATTTATACCCAACATAGATCCCAATTTTCCTGTGCGGTCCCATTGAGGTACGCTGCGGTGGTGAGATCGGTATGTATGTAGCGCAACCGAACTTTCGTAGATGGGAAATATCTGGTGGATTTCCACGTACTAATTGTTGCGGGGAGGTGCTATGATATGCGCTTGGGCGCAATTGAATTAAGTCGCGTGTAAGATCGCATGACCCCAACATGATGTTGGTAAGTCGCAATTCGTAGTAATGGTCTTGCAATGAGCTTGATTCTCTTGATAAGAGATTACGCTAAACCATTTTGTGTATGGACATATGGAGCAGTGTTGAACTTGTATCCCAAGAGCCATACAATAATCATTGAAGGCATGAGATGTAAATTCAAGAGATTGTCCATTCGAATTGATTGAATTCGATGTTCAGGATAATGTGCTCGTAATTGGATAATTTGACCAATTAACTTAGCAAATGCATGGTTTCGTATGGATAAAAGACACACATGTGACCATCTAGTAGATGCGTCAATGAGAACCATGAAATATCTGAACGGTCCACACAATGGTTGTGTAGGACCACATATATCTCCTTGAATGCGTTCAAGGAATTTAAGTGGTTCAGCTCTAATTTTAAGATAAGAGGGTCTTAAAATCAATTTTCCGGTGGCACATGAAGTGCATACGAAATCTGAGGATTCCGGAAATTTTGTTTTGATGTATGTATGACCAATTGAATTGCTAATAATTTTCCTCACCATTCCAATGCCTGGGTGGCCAAGGCGATCATGCCATGTTTGGAATATGTTTGTGTTTTGGAAAATTACTTTGTACGCAATATGTTGAACGGGTTTGATGTATGTATAGTATAATCCGGAGTTTAAAGATGGAATTTTTTCTAGTACTTGTTTGCCATATCCGTTGTTTTTGGTTAAGAGGAGATATTCCTCTTTGTTGTCATTTTGGGTTTCAATATGGAAACCATTTCGACGGATATCTCTATAACTAAGTAGGGTACGTGTTGAATCGGGATACAAGAGTGCATCCTCAATTTCCAATTGTGTACCCATAGGGAGAGTGATAGAAGCGCGACCAGAGCCTACTATCGTTGCATCGCGTCCAGCGATTGTTAAAATATTTCATTTTCTCCTAGTAAGAGTTAGGAAATATTTTGTGTCCCTAAGTATAGAATTTGTGGTACCGCTATCCACAAGGCATAATTCCTCCTCCATTGGATGGACTCCAAAATCTATATATACAAAGAAAAGAATTTAATGAAATTCTTGAAGTAATATATAGAATACATACAAACTTTATTTGATAATACCGAATGTGTTCGATATATGATTGTAGCATGCAAGCTTACAATATGGATGACAACTTTATTTATATTACAACATAAAAGTACTTAGTAGCTATGGAACTAGGAGTCTAATTGAGATCTCCAAACATGTCTTGAGAATGAAATTCTTCAAGTGTGTCATCGGTGCACATGAGATCATCCTTCTTTGGAGGGGTACATGTGTCTTTGAGTTCTTGAAGGAACTTTTGAGAACATCCGGCTTCATCATCATTTGATGTGAGATTGAAGTGTGCTTCAAATCTCTTCGGTTGAGTATTCTTGCCTAGAGTCAAAGACTTGAGGTAGAGGTCCACAAGATGCTTCGGGGTGCGACATTTCTTGGTAGGATGGTTGTAGCAACCACACTTTTGACAAATCTCCTTTTTGTCAATTTTCTTACCAAAATTGCCTCTACCTTTCTTGAATCCACTTGGTTTTTGCTTCATATTGCGGTTGTGTTTACCTTTAAAGTTCTTTGAATGGTTATTTGAACCATGGAACTTATTGTTATTTTGATTAGCATGAACTTGTGAAGTGGAGCGACCCGATGGGACGTTGTCGATTATTCTTTAAAGAAGTTCAAGATGCTTTTCGCTCAAGTAAAGTATGCATAAGGTCAAAATAAGTTTGGTAATTTGCAGCACGCCATTGTCTGTCAGAGGACCTGTCAGATGGGAGCATTGTAGAGAGAGTCTTCTCTATTTTATCCGCATCTGTTGGTTCCTTCTCACAAAATCACAGTTTGGAGCAAATAGTATGAAGGGCATGGTTATAATCTCCAACTGTTTTGAAATCTTGGAGTCTAAGATGTGCCCATTCATGATTAGCCTCAGGTAAAAGAATAGCTTTCTGCTGTTCATATCAATTTTTGAGGGCTAACCATAAAGTAAGTGGATTCTCCTCATACAGATATTCCGCCTTTAAATCTGGGTGTATGTGATTCCGTATCATGTTTAAAGCGGAATATTTCACAACATCCGGAGGAATTTGATCTGCTGGAGGATCAAAAATCACCCTTTGCAACCCACGTGTGGTGAGGTTGATCTTTAAGTCCATAGCCCATGTAGCGTAATTGGTACCATCGATAGCGAGAGGCTCAAAATCTTTGGTAGCCATTTTAATACCTACATGAAAATTACACCATAAATATTTAATTTACATGAGGTAAATTGATGTGTATGGTAAATTTGTAATACAATGCAAAATATGTGGAAAACAATATGAGTATTGAAATCCGAATGAATATATACCAAAAATAAATATAACATGTGGTTATATTTATAATACCGTGTAATCATAATATTGGTGGTGAACACCAATTTATTGTATAGCATAGCGTACAAATTAATGTAGCAAAGTGCCATAAATTATGATTTTATGGTATTTATGTGAGGTATAATATTTTGCAAATATTCCAAATTATTAAGTACAATGGTACTCATTAAATGGAAATTTTAATGGAAATTTGCTAAGATAGCAAATTTAAATATGGTCGTAATGCATATTGTGAATAATTTGCAATAAAATAATCCTAAATATGTAAAATGATATAAATGTGAATGCACATTTATTTAAATATTTACATAATTTTCAGATCCTGTAGGGACTGAAATGCGAATTTATAACAGTACAAGTACAATTATAAATAAGCAGAGGGACTATACTGCAAATTATACAACAGGAAATTTATTTAAAAGAAAAATCTGCATTTTCCATGAACTAGAGGGGGAAAATTATAAATTTTTCGGAAACTTGGGCTGAGGCCCATTCGGCCTTTAGGCCCAAGAGGGGAGGTGGGGGAAATTGGGCCAAAAGCCCATTTGAGTGCCACCATATAAAAAAGGGGGGTGTGGGGGATTTTAGGGTTCCCCCACACCCATCCAGCCGCCGCCGCCATGGCCTTGGCACGCCGCCGCCGGCCGGCCACGCCGCCACGCCACCCACCGCCATCGCGCCTCTCCGGTCGTCGCGCGCCGCTGTCGCCACACGCCGGCGAAAGCGCCGCCGCGCTCGCCGCCGCCGGCTCGGCATTGCCTCGCCGAGCCTTGCTGCCGACGCCGCCGCCGCGCCGCGTCGCCGCTTCACCGCGCCACGCCGCTCGCCGCCGTGGTCGCGCCTCTGCTCGGGGTTGCCGCGGCCGCGTCACCGCGTGCCGTGCCGCCGTGCCTCGGTTTGCTTGCGCTGCCAAAGCCGGCCTGAATGTGGCTGCCGGCCAAAGCCGTTGCTCGTTGGCGGGGGTTGCCACCGCTGGTTGCGTGCCATTGGCCGTCTTGGCCGCCGTTGCAGCCCAATCATGGCCGGCCTCGCACAGCCGCGGCGGCCAGGCGCCGCGCTGTGTTGCGCCACCGCCGCGCATTGCATGCCGCTGCCGGGTGCGCCGACCGCCGCCATGGCCAAGACGCGCCAGACGGGCGCCGGCCCGCCGAAACCGGGCGCCAGGCGTCGGCGCCGCCGCTGCCGGGCGCCGTCTTGAAGCAGCGTCGGCCGACCACGGGCGTGTTGTCTGTTGTTGCCGCTTCTGGCCGCCAGGCGTCGGCCGTCGGCCGCCATCTTGGGTCGTGCATCTGTTGGCCGCGCCGCCGTCGTCGCCTCGGCCGGTCGCGGCCGCTGCCGCCGCGCGCTCCTCCGTGCCGACTTGCTTGCCTTGCCCTCCTCTCTTCTCCCATTCTATGTAGAGGAGAAGGCGTCCTCTGCGGAGGAGGCCGGTGGAGGAGTGCGGATCCGGAGGCCGGGACGACGGTTAGCTGCCACGGATGCATGCGTTGGACGACGGTAAGGTCCGTAGCGCGTAGCCTTTGTTGATGAGAAGACGCTGTGCGTCTCCCATGGGCGACGATGAACCGGCCTAGACCCATGGCCGGTGGCGATGAAGGTGGTGGTCGCCGGAGTTGGTGATGGTGGTGGTGGTGGCCTCTCAAAGAGAGGAGCAAGAATGGCGTGAAGTCTTGTGTGCAGGGAATCAACTAAAGCAAGGATGTCTAGAAATGCTTTTTTTTGTGATTCTCACAAAGTGACATTACCTTTTCTTTCTTTCTCTGTTTGTCACTTGCGTGAGAGCAAAGTGCTGATAACGTGTTACAAGAATGTTTAGACAAGTGATTGAGAGAGGAATGAATGAGTACTTTATTGCCTGAATGTCTGTACAATTTATACATGAAGAAGAGGTGGCAGAATAAAGTAAAAGGTGGCAGTTGATATAGCAGTTAACTGCAGTTAATACATTGGGCAGTTATTTGTGTTGCAACAATAACATTAACGATAGTATCTCGCTAGTAGGTGGCGTTCCCCGAAAACCCGTAAATACGTGCAAGTAGCAATGTTTTTATCAAAATTAGCTAAATTGATGTTACCATTGTAAATTGTGAATAATTATAAACAGTGACCGAATTTACCGGTTTCCTCAATCAGCTCCTCGGGAGAAACTCGCAACTAACGTCGTCTGTAACCCGCCCTGCATCCAACTCAGAACACTCCCCAAAAATTGGTGAAATTAATGTCTTATAAGCAAGAACTACACTAACCAAAGATTAGTGAAATAATCCAGCACCTCGACTTGGCCGTCGTCGAAGGCAACGTGAAGGTCCGGGGTACACAAAAAAAAAAAAGCGGAGGCAAACACACAATTTCTGAACAGAGAAGAGAGCATAGTAGCAGATAAGGCTTGTTTGGTACACAGGGACGATATTAACTTTTACAAGCACCAAACAATCATAATGTCTGAGCTGATAGCATATACAAAACAAAATCTCGGTGAATAGTTTTTAAGCTGCTACAAATGGACATCTATACAACCAAAAAAATCCTCAAAAAAGAGAAAGAAACAAAAAAAAAACACCATCTCAACAAGAGACACCCACCTACCGCCCAGTGCACACAACATTTGCATGAGATGAGCACAATCTAAATCTGACTATAAACAGTACATAAGGCCAACCAATAACAATAAGAGGAGCCAAGCCGCCATCTGAGAAATCAAAGGAGATGCTTAATGTACACTACAAAAAAATTTCTTGTAAGGTCATCTCCTTGCTGAATTCCCATGTCTTTGGCTGCGGAAGTAGCTGAGAAGAGCTTGCGCCTGCAGAATACACCGTGAAACCAAACAGTGGGATTACACGATGTATCGACCTTAGCGAAATGATTAAGTGTAGCTGCATTTTCTACTTGTAAGAGATACAGTTGCAGGTAACGAACCTTTTCTCTTGCCCGCGGTGTGCCTGACTGTGACAGTGCAACTAACGGGGGAACAGCACCCTCTTGAAGAACTATGCTACAAAATCTGTTGCTGTTCGTACAGAGCTGAAGTAATGCCGCAGCAGCGTTTTCCTTCCCTCTCGCTGAACCCAGTTCAACAACTTCAACAAGGGCTGGAATACCACGTGCCTGCCCGATCGCAGTCCTCCCTTCTGGTAGTGTAGCAAGATTTGCCAAGACAGCCACAGCTTTGTCAACCATTCCAGCAGCAGGGTCCATCAGCTCAACCAGGTGCTTCACAGCATCAGCTTGCACAATGCGAGCCTTGTTCTCATGGAGTATGGATAAATTAAACAATGCGGTAGCTGCATCTTTCTTTCCTCGTGGGGTCCCATTTCCTAGCAAATCTACGAGAGGCTTGATGGCACCAGATCGTCCAATCCTTACTTTGTTCTCTTCAATAACCGAGAGACTGAATAAAGTAGCTGCTGAATTCTCTTTAGCCTCAGGGTTCCCTGTCTCAAGGACATGAATGAGAGGATCGACAGCATCAGCATTTGCAATGGCAATCTTATTGTTATCATTGATTGACAAATTCAGAAGGGCTGTTACAGCATTTTCTTGGATTTTGGCATCTGGCGAATGAAGAAGACCAACCAGCAAGTTTATAGCCCCACAGTTTGCAATGACAATCCTGTTCTCCATGTTGTGCTTAGCTAGAAGGCGAATCTCTGATGTTGCTGATCTCTGAACATCTATAGAATCACTTCTCACATCATCGATTAGCTTGCGAACCTGATTCTCTATGGCAGAAAGATCAGTCCGTGCATCCATAGACGAGGAAGATATTATTCTGGGGAAACCCCTATCAGATGTTCGCCGAACAAATTGCCCTCTAGTGCGGACTTCACCCAATCTTGATGGGATTACATGTTCCCTTTGAGGAGCAGAAGAGGCTGAAGGCCCACCATCTGTAACCTCTCCAGATGCATCACTAGTGTATTTTGTCCTATCACTTAGAACTCGTGTCACCCCATTGTCATATTCCCCGTCAAGTTGACCACTATTAGGAAGACTACCATTCACTGAAGAACTGCCAACATGGTCCTGTGAATCCTTGTCCGAATTAGATGCTTGAAATGCTTCATCTGTTGATTGTTCTGAAGTTTGTCCAATAGAACCAGCATGTCTTTCTTCCAAACTAGACTCTCTTGCTTCAGAACTTGCAAGAGATAACCTTGATACATCTGGTGCAGAACCATTTGCATTTTCTGAAGATTGATTACTGGAGGCCTCGTGACCAGGATGGTTCACATGCGCATGAGAGTTCTGATGGACCACGCTGTGGGGAGGAGATGCTCTATTCAAGCCTTTCATATACAGGTCAGCTTCTGGGGACCCAGGAATATTAGCCCTAGCCACAACACTAGGATGTAGAGGGCTGCTGCCTGCGGCGCTCAAATCCTGAAGGGTGGAGGCAGCTGAAGGAAAGTTCAACTTCAAGGATTTCATAGGATCAGGTAGCCTAATGTCATGCGACTCACACCAGTTAGCTATCAAAGCTTTGACAGTATAATTAGGAATTAAATTGGAGTGACCAAGTCTTTGGCGTGTCTTTGGGCAGATAGTAAAACCCTCATCAAGCCACAACTTGATATAAACACGCTCATACGTCTGACCAGATGCTACAATAACAGGATCAGACATCAGCTCCAGGGAAAGCGGACAGCAAAAATCAGCAGGAATGGGCACCCCATTGATGCTAAGCAATTGTGTTTCCCTGAGAAGACGCTCATGCATGTTGTTGACCAGTGGAATCATCTGCTCAACTAGATCCAGTTCTTCATGGTTCTCACCTCGTATTGCCCTTGCTCTGAGATTCTCAAGGGAAACAGCTTCCATGTACAATTCCAGGTTAGTTGACAGACTCAATGAACTAGATACTTTCAACAGATTCTCAGGACTTGCTGCATCCGCCTCAGTTAGATCCATTGCAACCTCCTTCACCATATCAAACATGTGCTCATAATTTATGTCCTGGAGTTTCTACAGAGATGAGTGACATGAGATGGATGCAGAAGGAATATTAAGGTCGCAAATTGCAACAAATTAAAAACTAACTACTAGATAAAGGTTCGAGTGATTTTTCCATTACCTCAATACAAGTGCAGGCACGGCCAGTCAGAGATGGTGATAGAGAATTGACAAGCTGGCACAATTGAAGGGAACATCCCTGAATATCTGAGATTACTGATTCAATTTGCCAAACCTGTTCAAGGTAATTAAAACATTACTGAATCAGAACAGCAAGATATGATGGGTGGCATTAGATATATAACTTTTACGGCATTCATCAAGTGATATTAGCTAAAGAGCTATACATTTAGATGGACAATGATGGACAAAGAAAGTGCAACGTAATGTTTGAATGAAACAATTCCATGAACCAATAACCATATTCAGAATTCACTTAAATCGGCATGAAGGGTAAAAGGCTCTTTTTATTTGCATTGGCTTCGAGATTAAAGATATATCCAGTAACAAAAAGGACAAGTATAATGTGCCAAACACATAAAATTGAACCACTAATGAAACAAATAGGATAAGTCCAAAACATCAGAACACAAGTCACAGAAAATACAACTTGTGTGAGTTCCCCGTAACCGAACATCATATCGCTTTAGCATAATTCCCCCCATTTTCCTTTTCTTTATTTTGATTTATACACTATCTCGCTTAAACAATATCGTTAACTAGAGAATCATGACATGAACTGGTGAAAATGTCAAATACTATTGGGAAACTTTTCAGTATAGTATTACTAATATATCTGTTTGGCCGTCTACCAAGGGATCAAGATCGACACTCCTGCTCACTTTGAAGGTCATTTTTTACAAAAGAATGGCAATTTTATTCAATGCAAGAAATGCACATCAAGCTACGGTCAGTCTAAAAGGTGAACCACAAGAACCTTGCAACGCTATAACTAACACAAGTGCATACGCTATTCCCGACAGCTCCAACAATTTTAATATCTCAAGGCCCGTAAGTTCAAGGTGATAACATCTGCCATATTTTTGGACTACAATATTAATTAAAGAAACCAGCATGATATGTTATCGTCTTGATGTAAATGATAGCAAGAGACACAGAAGGATTAAACATTGTGAAACAATACAAAACATTAGCCACCAGCAAATGAATTGGTAAGGCCAAATTTTCCACAACAAAAGCACCAGCTGCCTTGTGGGGCAAGGGCGGGACGCTGTTAAAAAAACAAAGGATGAAAAGGCATAGAGACTGATTGATTTACTTCAATAACTTTCTGAAGCAATTATATATTAAAAAGTAGAGTGAAATGTGAATATATAAATTTAGCTCATTTGTACGTACAAAATATATTTTGCTGGTAGCCTGGTGCCAGTTCCCAATAAGCCCTGAAGCTTCGTTGATAGCAGTGTCAAGCTCCCTTAACACCTCATTAAGTTGCTCTTCAGGAGACTTGCATAGATCTTCTATGAGAGGGTTCACAATGTTCAAGATATAGCATACATTTTGGCAGTACTTCTGAATAGGCTTGGGCCTTGCGGCGGATCCATCAGAAGCTAAAACACCAAGGCATGAGATACTATTGAGCAGATTCCTCGGGGAGAAATTCTCCATCAACCCTGTTTAACAATATATCCATATGTGTCAGAGTAAGACTACATGCTTGAATATCCAAACCCATCCATATATGAACTTCTCAGTTCTCACATATACACATACTATTATTGTATATACTTACAGTGCTGATCCCAACATATCTGATTAGCTAAGATAAAAACAAGAAACATAAGCAGTGTAACGGCCTTTTTCGTCTACATTTTGATCTCTCCTTTTAATCTATCTATCATGGTAATTAAGGCGTCGCCTAAGCGTCGCTTAAGCGACGCTTAGGCGGTAAGGCGGTGCAGCAAGGCAAGCGTCGGCCTCGCCTTGCCACCATCTTGTATGGCGTCCGCCTTAGGGCTTGAGGCGGCTGCGGCGGTGGAGGCGGAGAAACTCAAAGCGGCGGCGGGCGGACGCCTAATACCGAAATGGCAAGGATAAAAGACACGGGATGAGGGGTGTGGGAACTGTTGGAAGTCGGCCCTAATACCAAGCCTCCTCGGTAGCAGCAAAGCCTCCAATGGTCCATCCCGTCAGCGGCGGCGACCTCCATCTCGTGTATGTGTCGGCGACCTCCATCCCGGCTCCACCTCGGCGCCTCACGCTCGCCCGTGGCGGCTCCCTCCCTCCGCCGCCTCGCCTCCTCCTCTCCTCCCCTCCCTCTCATCCTACCCTCTGCGGAGAGGAGGATGGAGGAGGAGGAGGGAGGGAAATGAGGGCGGAGGCGGAGGCGAGGCGAGGGAGAAGGGAGGAGCACCATGAGAGCCGGCCGAGAGCCCGTCGAGCGAGAGAGAAGAGTGAGCGGACAGCGGAGGCGCCGAGATGAGTCTGAGCGAGCAAGAGAAATGAGCGAGGCTGTGAGATAAGGAGAGGAGGAGAGAGCAGCAGCCGGCGGCTGTGAGATAAGGAGAGGAGCGACTGTGAGATAAGGAGAGAGGCCGGCTAGGGTTAAATGGTTTTGATATTTTTACAATTTAGTCTTCAAAGTTTTACAAAATTACAATTAGATCTTTTTCCCTCTTAAATTTCTTCTGATTTAGTCCTCAGAACTCCGTTTTCTTCGCCTTATGATGCGTGTAAGGTGTCGCCTCGCCTTACGCCTTACCGCTTAAAAGGTGTGAGGGGGGTGGGTCGCCTCACCTCGCCTTACCGCCTTAATAACCATGCTATCTATATATCTGTGCATATTGATGTTTATACTAGAGATTGAATTAAATGTGTTTGGCATATAATAATGACGGTTTAATGTAGATTAAGTGCAATCGTCGAGCAAGATCTGGCATTATCTGTCTGATTGGATATTTCAGCTACAAATAGTTGCGTCACAGCCACTGTATTCCAGAAAAGAGATGCTCTGAATATTGAGGGGCAATAGAGCATTAAATACACAATGGAGTTTTCTCCATTTTCCGCTTTAGTGCAGTTGCCTACCCCTTTAGTATGATCCTGCTCAAGCACAAATAATTCCCATCCAGCATATGTTACTATCGTCTACTGATTCTACTAAAATCCAAACAAAAAAGGCGTTGAACAGCACGTGTTTTATTATCGTGCTCGCGCCATAATGCAATAAGAGATACACTGGGAGTCAGGACTTGCTGCTAAATTGCCCAGGAACATGAGTCAGCTGCCTAGTTCAATTAAGAATGGAATCTCTGAGCTAGGCCAGCTAGTGCAAACACAAATACCTGAGGACAAAATTCCCACAAACAAGAGATGTTGTAGCGCATGGGGGCGCACAGATCCTACCCTCTCAAAGCAAATGTCACTCAGCACAGCTGGGGTCTAGAATTTTAGCAACAACCACCATCCATATTGGTAAAAAAACAGCAACAACAGACTATTTGCATAGGGATGGCAACCTAAATTATCCAACAAAATCGTAAGGGGAGTAGCATGTTGGCGATGGCAACAGCATGCACGGTAGCAAGCGGTAGGAACAAGGTAGAGACAACAGCAAAAAGAGCCTGCTATAACGCAGGAATGGCAAGCTAATCCATCCATGAATGAGAAGAGCTAAAAAGGGCAGGTTTTAATAAGAGAAAATTATAACGCAGGAATGGCAAGCTAATCCATCCATGGCAACTATATAGTACAGGAAGGAGAGCGATTGCGCGGTCGAGTGTGGGTTAAGCCAAGCTGAGAGAGATGGAGAATACCCAGGCAGGCAGGCATCTAGAAACGGTGGCCGCGCGGCGCGAGCGAGAGGGGATCCGGCTAGAGGTCGCAGGGAGCAGGAAGCGGAAGCCCAGAGGGGGAGCTGGAGGAGCGCAAGCAAGGTAGGGGAAGGGGCGGTGAGCATCCGACGCAGAGGCGGAGGAACCCTAGAAGGTGAGGCTGGCGACTCGAGGGGAGGGGACGCACCTACACAAGCGTGCAGGCCAGGCGAGATGATGAGAGAGAGGGAGAGACTGACCTCGGTGCGGCGGAGGCGGTGGCCGTGGCGGCGGCAGCGGCGATCGGGATCGAGCTGGGGGATCTCCCTGGCTGGCTCCGCCGATCGAGGTCTCTCGCTGGCTGGCTCGGTGGTTTGGTCGGGCTGGGTCGGATCGGGTGGGTGGGTGGGAGGGTAGAGAGACGAGGGAGGGGAGAGGCGGCGGTCGTAGCGGGACCTGGCGTTGAGAAATTTTTGGTATGTTTTTTCCTTGACTTATGGTTTATGATTTAAATATTTAAATTATATCTATTTACGAGCGACAATATGTAGAAAAAAATAGTCATATATAATTTTGACCGATACAGCTAAATTCAGTATACTTTTAACTATAATTTTTCTATTGACTCCGTCTTAAAAAATACACCGTTTAAAAGCTAGTTACTGTAGACAGTATAAGCATAAGCCAACTTTAAGCCTAAAAGAACCCGTCCTTTGTTGTATAATGGTTAAGGAGCGCATAAGGTGCTGACATGTAGCGAAATCACTGTAGCAGCTCTCCACCAAAAGCACTCTCTCTCTCCAGCTTCTTCCTCTATTTCTCCTCTTCCTCTTTCTCCATGCCAACAACCTCCTGCCTTTCCTCTCTCTATTCCTTCCCTTCTTCCTTCCCTTCACCAGATAGCTCATGCCTATCTCTTTCTTCTTTTCTTCTCCTATTTCCTCCTTCTGCTCTTCCTTCTTTTCTTTTCTACCACTGATAGCTAGCTCTTCTTCCGGTTACTCGTGCCAACTCCATCCGCCGTTCGCCATACCCCACCATCGGATCACACCGTCGGCCACGCTGCGTAATGCCTGCTGCCTCCACCGGCCGCGCGCTCCCCCGGTCTTGGTCACCGCTGCGCCTCATTCCAGGTCGACATAGTCGATGTCGCTCATGCCACGGTACTGACCCCCTGTGCTCTGCCTGCTTGGCATCTTGCTCCGTCCTACTCCTGCTACTTCCTCCGGTCGTGGATTGGTCTCGCCGGCGCTCCGCCGCTCTCCCCGGCTACCTCCTCCGGTCGCTTTAGCGTGCATGCTTGCATCGTTCGGCCACTAGCGCCCATAGAGTCGGCGACCATGCCTGTGACCGCTTTCTTTGGGAACACCGCCTCCGCCGCCGCCTTGGCATGGTTCTTGTCTGGTCGCCGGCGCCGCTACCTCTAGCCGAGCACTGGCTAGCCTTCAGCACCTTCGGCCTGCATTGTCGTCTCACTCGGCACCACTGCGCCTCCTCTAGCTATGCCCGACCGTGGACTGGTCAGCTGGGGCTCTCCCACGGCCATCGTCAGCTGCCAGCGCTACTGGCCGTAGCTCGGTTGAGCCACGCCAGGAAAGGCAAGAGGCTGTCAGCGTGGAGAAAGAGGAAGAGGAGAGAAGGAGGAAGAAGCTGGAGAGAGAGCGATGTCGATGGAGAACTGCTACAGTGATTTAACCGCGTGTCAGCACCTACAATAAAATCTCTCCTGGCCTTGGCCTGCCAGTGAGCTTTAGCTTTAGCCCAATCTCGTATTCGGTTGTCTTGTCTGAAAAGCCGCTTGATGCTCGTTTGGGCTTAAAAACTTAGCTTATATTTTTTTACTGTAGCGATTGAAAATATATTATAATTGTTGGTAGTTTTTTAGTGTAATTAATTTTTTAAAAAAATATATCATCATGGACAATACAAAGGAGTAAGGGAAAAAAGAAAAGGTAAAAAAACCCAAAAACCATAAAGACGAAATTAAGAAGCTAGAAGTAGAAGCTCAAATGAGCATGGAGGGGGTGCTCTCTTTCCAGAGAAGACATAGGGGTGTTTATATTAGCTGTGGCTCTAATGGCTTTTGACTAAAAATGGATAATAGTGGCTGACAGAAGTGACTTTTAAAAGGAGTGGGTGAGCAGTGGGAAAAATGAACGAGATATGTGTGCGCAAGACGGAAATGAGAGGAGTGAGGTGTGTGATGTGTCCGTGACTCCATGCTTTATCCTCAGAGCGAGACAGGGCTAAGAGGAGTGGAGAACCTGCTTCGAGAAGCTAGGTATTCATATTGACTTCTAGATTCTCCAAACAGAAGATAGAAGCATAAGCCACTACGAACACAAAAAAAAGTTCCCATTCTTCTTAACTTATAGCTTATGGCTTCTTCTGAACAAACAAACAGAATAGTTTTTCTGTCATCTCTTTGAAGTGGCTTATTATGACAGTCTTTTCGAAGCAGCTTATCAGCATTCGGTTCGTTTGCATAAATACTCACACTAGAGCCAAAAGCCATCAGCCACAACTGAAAAGAACACACCTATATGTTAAACTGACTTGTTATAAATCACGTACTCCTCAAGTCGACTTACTTTCAGACAAGACATAGGCATGTTCTCATTCTTTTTTGTGGCTTTTAGCTTCGGCTTCTCCGGAAAGCCGAAACAAATGAAGTGGCTTCTCCACGTAGCTTCTTGAAAGCACTTCTCCAAACGGCTTCTTGAAACCGCTTCTCCAAACAGCTTTCCGAGCCTAAAACTGTGTGCGCCGTTAGCGTCGGTATCTACGACGTTCATTGTCGTCTCGAAAAGCACAGACACAGCCATCAACTACAAACCAAAATAATACGGCCAGTGTAAAATAGTGTGCGTGCGTGTATGTGAGGGAGAGAGAAGTAGAGCAATTCTTGGCGTTGATTGATCGTGCGGTGTGGTTAGCACACCTATACATACCATGTAGGGATTGGCAAAAACCCACCTACATAAGTCAGAGAGTTTGTCAAAAACCCACCGCGTCTCTAATTTTGTTGGTTACATATCTATAAGTTTACGTGTTTTCCAATCCCACCCAATGTCAACTGATCAATTGACTGTTCGACGTGGCGCTTACGTGGCATTCCAGCATGGACCTTTTTATAACAATACACCCTAATCGGTCCTCTCCCATATCCAAATCGAAAATGTGTGGCATCCAGCACCTCAAACTATAGATACATTGCCCACGAGTTGTCAAGTTGAGCAAGAAATGGCACTTCCGGTCTGAATGGGGAAATGACTCATTAGGATGTGTTGTTATAAATAGGTCTTTGTAGGAATGCCATGCAGCGTCACATCAGACAATCAGTTGGTCAACTAACCATGGAAGGGATTTGTAGCCACATAAAACTTGCAGGTGTGCCATCAACAAAACTAGAGACGTGTGTAGGTTTTTGATAAACACCATGACTTATGGGTGGATTTTTACAAAAGTCCCTACTATATATCCACGTACAATTATCTTTCAAGGAAGGAATTAAAATGGGAAATATCATGAATAGCAACGAGGAATAACCATAAATCGACCAGATCTACCAGCACCTATCATAGATTCAATTGATATGGGTTCAAACCTTCAACTTTAGGGAGGAAGAGAGACCAAAGTTGAGGGAGTGGAAGAAGATCAAAGGATCCTACTGCTGCCTTGGTCACCTGGTCACCGTCGAACACCCCCCATGATCTGCCTCTCCTTACCCTCATCACTGCGGTCATCCGATCACTAGTTCTCCTCGCTCACTCGTCGTCTGCATAGAGATGAGAGAGGTGAGGAGGAATAGCGTTGGGTTTGTCCAGGTGCAGGTGACTAAATTCAAAGAAGCCAATCACATATGGTGGTTGTGTGAGGAGGAGCTCCTTTGCAATGGTTTTGAGTGCGTTCTTTTTGGCTATATGGCTGATGGCTTATGGTTGCAGCTGATGGCTTTTGGCCCTAATACAAGTATTTGTGTGAACGAACCGAATGCCAATAAGCTAATAAGTTGCTTGGAAAAAGTTATTGTAAGGACGAGGAACCAACTAGAGGCAGTGAATAGGTGTTTTTAATTTTCTTTGGCTAAAACCTTAAGTGTGGAAGCGTAAATCAATTCGGTTTTGTACAAATAAGGCCTAAATTATCTACGTTCACCTAAATGCAACAACACACTAAGTTTATGTCAAAGGTTTACAATCCTAGGTTGATAAGCAGTCAATTTAATTATATAAATGTAAAATGATTGAATATAGATTAAGCACAAGAGAACAAACCATAATTGACACACAATGTTTTACCGTGTTATTCGTAAACTTGCTAATTTCTCCTATTTCATGTTGAGATAAACCCAAACAAATTAGACTGGCTATAAATTAAGCCAACCACCTCAATTCCACTAGGGTTGCTTTTCCTATACTCCAGAGATGGCAGGCACCACACCATAGACGCCTCCACGCTATCTAAGAGTCAGCAACATCCAAGAGTAACAAGTTGGAGACACTCACTTGAACAAATTAAGTGTCAAAGCTCAAAGGGCACAAAGTCCATCGTCAAGTGCAACACGTGAGCAAGAATTATTCTCTCCAAACTCACTAACTGTAACAGATGCATATTAGAAATGAGAGAGCTTGCTCTTAGCTCAAGAAAGATGAATAGGGTGCCAACAATCTTGCCCAACCGGCAACAAAAGAGTATTTATACCCCCACACTAAGAAACTACCTGTTGGACTCTGTTTTTAGAAAAATCAGCCTGGACCGATCGGACCACCAGGTTTGGTCAGAACACAAGAATACCGGTTAGACTGTCGGACCAAAACTTAGACAAAAATGGTTTTCTAGAAAAAGGCAACCGGCTACTAAAGCTTAGTCAAACCGCATGGCCAATCAGACTGGTGATACCGGTCAGTCCGCCAACTTTTGACCGGTCTGACCGCCAGCATCGGTTAGACCACAGTCTTATTGCTGGTCTGACTGCCAGCTCCAGCTAGACCTCCAATTTATGGTCGGTCTGACCGGTGTGCCAAGATTAGCACAGATCAAAATGCATATACTTTAATCAATTTGCGAACACACTCGTAAATTGTAGTATCATACAAACAAAGGTCAAAGCATGATTCTTAATAAGTTGCAAAATATATTCGCACACTTTACAATTACTCCACAAAGATTAGGGACATGGACTCGAATTATTTGCAAAACACATTCGCAAACTTGAGTCATATGTTACAAGGATTATTATCAATGAATCTCAACTATTCGCAAAACATATTTACAAATAATAGCATCATGTCACGGAGAACTAGAGCAAACCAAATGAGCTACCAACACGTGACACACACAAGTTACTAGTCAAGACATCTCTTAATAGTACAACAACTAATAGTAGCAACCTGGTCTTTCACCAAACATCAAGATTGGTAAAACGACTAAGAAATACATTCTTAGCCTATGTTATTTATATATTTGTCTTGAGTATCCTCATGAAACTTGATGACACACATCTTCACTTGATAACGATCAACACATAAAGTCATCTCAAATCATTCATTACCATGTGATATAAAATATTCATCTATTTCAATGAAAATATTAGTCCCCCGATATGGTTATCATTAATTAGCAAAATATGCCATTAACTCATAATGGTGGGTTTAGATTTTTCAGCTGTCCCAATAAACCAATTTGAAACGACGATGAAAAAATCATCATACTTATTTATTCGAATAAAGTCATATGCTATTAACTATAAACTGAAAAGAACGGTCCCTTTTTGGCACGCCAACTGAAGTAACTCCTGCTCCTCATCTATCCATACATCAATCAGTTTGGCATTGTACACAAGAGGATGAAGAGTTTTGTTATCTCCAGGGTAGCGGAAATAATGGTATGGCTGTGGAAATTAAGCAGGATTGCTGTTTCTTGAATCCGGCGCTGGACTCTAGCGATTTTTCTCTCTCGTGTATGCGTTGTTCATCGTGTGGCAGCTATAGTACAAGTCTAAATGTCACTAAATTCATAATCGCTCACTTCCTTCCATCAGATCATTAACGGTTACTCACTCACTGTATATCATAAATAAAAAAATATTTGTACGATAGGTCGCAAACATAGCATGGGTCTTTGACTAGAGGCGTGACATGGCCGTACCAAAGCTGATAGGTCAAGCACACGAAGCTTAAGGGGTGATCAATATGATTTATGGCTTAAAGCTTAAGCTTATTTTTGCACTATTTATAATTTCGTTTTTTTCTGAATTTTGACTTTTTTGAGCTTTTTGTCGGTTCTTTTTTTCTCGTATTCGTTTGCGTTATGCGTGATGGGCTAACATATTTTTATATTTTCAATTTTTAAATTTAATTATGTTAAATAAGCCTCTCTCATTCTGGTGTTTTTTCAACCACCACGTTTTCAGCCATAAGCTTTCAGCTTTCAGCCGAACCGATCACGCCCCACGCAAAAGTTGAGAGCTCTATTTAGGTTGAGCCTAGCGCGACGATGGCTCAACATGATGGGAAATTGATTTTTTTTTGGTATCTATAGTAACCCACGGGAAAAAAAATTCAACTATTGTATAATGACTTTATTTTTTTAGATCGTGTCTGATGGTTTTTAGTGGTGATTGATGATTTTTATCTGCGTTTTTCGAGACGACAGCGGACTGAGAAGAGGCTCCTCGATGGCCTTTCCAGGCTCCTCGAGGGTGGCGCCGCCATCCCGGTGAAGCGATGTAGGTTCTGCTCAGAGGTGCACATCGACAACATCAGACATGAGATTAGAACGTGAGAGGCGCCAAGAGCGGCTCGAGAAACTCCTTGCATGTGCGGCTGTCGGGATCGTGCGGGACGTCGTCGGTTTCCCGTACTGCTACCAGGGCTAAATATTTCGGCCGAAATTTCACCGAAATGCCGAAATTTCATCCATTTCGATGGGTGATGAAAGAAAAACTATTGGGCCAAATTTTGGAACTATTGGGCCAAATTTTGGCTGAATTTATCCACATTTGAAATTTATGTAAATTTTGTCTGAATTTGGTTAAATTTTATCAAAATTAAAATAATATTTGAATGTTTCGTCTGAAATTTCGGTGAGATAAATAAAATTTCAGAATTTGCTCGTTTCGTCGGTCTCCGATTTTTTTTCAAACCGAATTAATTTTCCCTGACTGCTACCACCACCTGTTCGACCGCGTCGAGAAGCCCAGGGTGGTCCACAAGAAGTACGACGTCCCGAGGCTCCCGGCGATCCTGGAGCTCTGCATCAGGCGGGCGTCGATGTCGAGCGCTACCCGACCAAGCGGAGAACCAGACCGGTCTACTCCATCGAAGGCAGGATTGCAGGTTTTGAGCCGGACGAAGAAGACAACTCGGGAGCAGGAACATCCCGTGAACCATCGTCGGGTTCATCCTTGTCGCGCCGAGCAGCGCAGACGAGTTCCACTTGTACTAGCGATGGCGGCGAGCATCAACAAGAGGAAATCACGGTGAGCGAGCTGAGCTCCAGGACGCTGCGGTCCTGGATCGGGCGCGGCGAGGCTAATGCGCAAGTACGGCGTGCTCGCCTGCGGGTACTGCCCGGAGGTGCAGGTCGGGCCCAAGGGGCACAAGGCGAGGATGTGCAAGGCCACCAAGCACCAGCAGCGGGACGGCCAGCACGGACGGCAGGAGGCCACGGTGGACGACCTGGTCCGGCCGAACTACGCCTGGCGCGTCCGGGACCCCGCCGTCGACGACGGTCGGCCGCTCGCCAACGAGCTCAAGAGGTACTACGGCAAGGTTCCCGCCATCGTGGAGCTCTGCGTGCACGCCGGTGCCCGGGCAGTACAGGGGCATGATGCGGCTGGACCGGACGTCGTGCCGCCCGCGCGCGACGAGTACGACCTCGTCGCCTGAGACTGAGATCGTGGCGCCTTCGGCTGTGTTCAATATAGCTTAAGCTTATGGCTTAAACTTATTTTTGCACTATTCATAATTTCGTTTTTTTCTGAATTTTTAACTTTTTTTGAGCTTTTTTGTCGGTTCTTTTTTTCTCGTATTCGTTTGCGTTGTCTGTGATGGGCTAACATATTTTTTATATTTTTCAATTTTTTAAATTTAATTATGTTAAATAAGCTCCTCAATTATGATATTTTTCACCACCACCATGATTTTCAACCATAAGCTTTCAGCTTTCAGCCGAACCCATCACCACCGAAAGCTGAAGCAGATGCGGTGATCGAGAAGCGTGAATGGGCGTTCTGGCATTGAGGTGTCGTTTCAGCAGGGCGTGCCGCTGGGTTCTTGCGTCCAGAGAAGCGTGCATGATTAAATCGAAGTAGCACAGGAAGAAGTCAAATGAGTTATGTTTTTTTAACTGTGATTAGCTTAGTACGAACGTTCATATAAATAAATCAAAAACTAATAAATTAATAAACTACTTATAAAATATAATTTAGATAAACTATTTCAAAGCTATAAGTGAAAAAGAAAGTAGATTAGCTCCGAAGGAATCCAACGGTGGATTAATCGATACCGCAGGGACTGGAAGAAATAAATCCGAGATAGTTTTGTGCGTCCCTCTCGCTATACGTCGGTGTCTCTCTCGCAGGGGCAGAATAATAATTCGAATTTTCAAACCGGTAGAATAATAATTCGTGGAAACACAATTACCACAACCCGCCCGAGACCTCTCACCTCCCCACGGACAGTCCAAGGCTCCACTGACAGGTGACCCCACAAGAAGTGGGCCATAACCGTCAGTGACCGTAGCAGCACACCCCTCACGGTGAGCTCGCTCGCGGAGCCGCGGGGAAAAAACAAAACCCCGGAAAACGCACGGACCAACCGTTGCTGCGGATTATTTCTCGCTCCCGCCGCCCTCGTCTCGTCCCCTTCCCCGCTTGCGTCCTCTTTCTCTCTCTCTACCGTCTCCGGCGACGGCGAGCCCTCCCTGCTCCCCTACCCGCATCGCCGCCGTTCCATCTCTCCACCCTCCTCCCCCTGGCTGAGGTAACCGCGCGCGCGTAGGGTCTCCTGCTGTAGAGATCTCTACCATGCGAGGACCAGTGGCTGATCTGTGGGGGGTTTCGTGCAGGGGGGCTGAGGATGTGGTCGTCGAGCCAGGCGAGCACGAGGGGCGTGATGGAGATGGGGAGGGTGGAGGCCGGGCCTTCCCATTTCCCCAGGAGGCCCGCGCCGCGTAATTCGTCCAGGTGATTTCTTTTTTCTACACCTACTGTGGTTGAGATTTTGATGCGAGTACAACTTGTTTAACACACTGGAGATTTTGGTTCGAGTAGAGAGGGGATGGATGAGGGGCCTCTAATTTCCAGTTAGATGGTGATATTTGATTGTTTTGTGTGAATACAGGGATGCCACCTTTCAGTTGTTGTTTAGAATTCATAAAAATGTTAAACCATTTACGTCCCTATTTGACTTGAATTTAATCGCGAATGGCCGCACTTCTACTGGGGCGGTATGCCTCACCCTCATCTCTCTAAGTCTCTAATTAAATATTGCGGTTCGAAGAACTTTGGCCCTTGAATTTCCAATCTATTATATATTTATGTAATTCATTTGTCCCCACCGGTAGTATTGTTGGTGGCATGTTTCATCTCATGCTGAATTAAGTGGTCATTTATTTGCTATCTTAACACTTGTCCCTGAAACAAAATTGCCGGTAGCCTTGATCCAAGCTATATAAACAAAAAAGTGTTCAAGTATTGCTGGATCCCTAGTAACCAGTTCGTGGACAAGTTTTGAAACCGATGGCTATGTTTAATAAGGCTGAGCTGGGGCTGGTTGTTTTATATTTGTATAACATGCTTGGGTCGAGTTTGGCACAATACAAGCGCTGCACATACCTGTATTTGTTGGATGCCATTTGTTAGCTCCTACAATATAGATAGAAATGACATGTGGACAGAAGCAAGTGTCTTTTCATGGATGATCCGCATGGACAGTTTCTTCTTGATATATCTTTTGTGTCCTACTTTTTATGACTATGGAGAAATGACATTTGGACATAAGCAAGTATCTCTTCATGGATGATCCACATAGACAGTTTCTTCTTGATATATCTTTTGTGTCCTACTTTTTATGACTATGGAGGTATGGAGTGTCATAGTTAGTGTTGTACCTAAATAGCTACTGTTCCTTTTTTTGGCCAAACAGGGTGAATCTATCAAGGACATATGCAGTTAAATCTTGCTCAGCTGGTAGCCGTACAAGACTCTTTCTTGGACAATGTTACCATAAGAAGTCTTCAACCTGCAAAAGCAAGTTGGGATGGTCTTCTCAACTGTCACCTGGTTTGAGGCATCACTTTAGAGGATATTCATCAGCATCAGAGGCAGTTCTTACTTCCCAGTCTGAATTCAGAAAACTTCTTGTCAGTAATGAAAAAATTGGTGTTCTGTTGCTGAATCTTGGAGGCCCAGAGACCCTTGATGATGTGCAGCCTTTCTTGTTTAATCTTTTTGCTGATCCGGTAATTGCCATCCTGAAATGCAATCATAGCTCACTAAGATTTTTCACTTGCTATATTTTTATTTTTATTTTGCAGATTTAACAAATTATGGTGGAAAACAATTAATGGTGAGAAATTTATGTTTTTTTTCTGGAAATGTGCAACAAAATGCTTTTTTAACCTTCTAATTTTCTTCGAATTGCAAGGTCTTGGATGTAAAGGTCAAATAAACCTTGGAGCTAGCCTAAATTTCCAACATCATGTTATACATGTTGTAGCTTAAAAAGAGAGAACTGAATGCTTTGATGTTCAGATGTGCCATCTCCTTGTTAGTAGAGTATCATATTGAACTTGTTTCCTATTACTCACCAGACATCTCATGATGCATGATGACAGGACATTATCCGTCTTCCTAGGATGTTTCGCTTTCTACAGAAGCCACTAGCACAATTCATATCTGTTGTAAGAGCGCCAAAGAGCAAGGAAGGTTATGCATCCATAGGTGGTGGTTCGCCTCTTCGACAAATTACTGACGCGCAGGTACATTGTAATTTTTTATTGTCCAAATCGCCAATTGCATGAGTGCTACACCTTGAATCTGTAGGACCGGACATGCAACAGAGGGAAGGGAGGGAGGGGTGAATGGTGCCTTAAAAATTTCCCCCAAGTATTCACTTATCCTTTGCTCCGATAGCTACAAAGGCATGAAGATTCGGATAGGAACCCTACTCAAAATCTGAAGAAACATGGAGCTGAAACACTGAGGAAAAATAGCAGGTGCGGTACTAGCGTTGTTGATCCTGCGGTACTACAAATCAAGCCAAAAACCTTGGATCAAGAAATCACATTTAGGGCCAAATCAAGCAAAGCCGAGTTTTCTTGATAAACTTTTCTATCTAAGTGGCTAGGTGGGTGGAGATAGATTTCCAGAGTCTGTCTTCATCTTTTACACGTTCTTGGCACAGAAGAGAAGAAGAGAGATCAAGACCAACCAAATCAAGAGCAAATCAATCAAAACAAGATGGATCCATGGAGATACACAAAGATTGATGAATTGCTTACTTGAGATAGAAAGTTTTACAGTCACTCCACCTTGGAGAACAAAAAGTACACTAAGTACTCCACTCTCAAACCCTAACCCTAAACAAGAGAGCACATGAGAGAAGGGTTGGATATATTTTATTTTTACGTCTCCATCTCAACCCCTTTTATAAGTGGGCAACCAGCCACCTACACCCTTAATGGATCCTATCCGCTATTACAATGGGGGAAACAGTTAACCCCACACACATGGGTTTTACTCTCACAAGTTCACTTATAAACGCTTTTCAAAGCGCATAAGTATGCATCCGCTAAATCCTTAGCCTTACTCCGTCTTGATTAAACCAGCTCCACCTTAACCTAAACCGCTCTCCACGCATCGCCCATGCGCCGCGGTTTTGATCTAAGATGGTTTTCGGTATTTTGGTCAAACTACCAAAATACTCTTTCTTGACTCGGTCATCACCAACCACTGCAAGCAACGCCATACCTACCACGTGTAGGTGCGCCACTAGCTTGCCATGCGTCGCCAAGTTTCTCCTGTCCCAGTTCCACTGAAGCACGACTCACTTGACCCGTGTAAGCCACATGGCGCCATCCCGTCATTCGAATTCGCCTTCAACATTTCCTACATTTCTTGTGCTATGCTTGAGCTCACCATCTCACCTGACATTCTTGATCGTTCTGGGTCTAACTTCTCCATGAGCCTAGCCTCGATCATCGCCGTTGACCACAATTGACTCAAAGCGACTCTGCACATCCAAAGACAAAGAAATCATTTTCAAGCACTAGTTCTTCACAACTTGACCTACATTAGTCAAGACATGCATCATACAATCTTAATCCAATGACACAGGTTATCCTAATTCAATTCATGATTCAAAACCCAAAATCCTTAATTTTTGCCTAAAGCCAATCCAGACACAGTGCGATCTTTGTAAAATCATTTGATCACTTGCAATGGTTCATCACAATAATACCATGGACCTTCTCACAAGGTCCTTCAGAATCTCTTAGAAACGTGGATCTTAATGTTCATTTAGCATTAGAGAAATGATATAAATGGGTCAGGGGAAGAGGATATTCACTTGCTTAACTTTAGATAGCCAGTATTCTTGTCAGATGACTCACTAACCCATTTAGTAGTGTGGCATTGGGTGTTAGAGAACATTCTAGATAATTATAATAAATATTGTAATGATTATTCTCAACATGCATCGTTATGCAGTATGCTGCATCTCACTCAGTTGATCAATACACGAGCAGAATAATTGGGCTATATTGTTACGACTCATGGGCTAGGCCTAGGACACTTTGGTGATCTTTTATTGCCGCGAGCAGCAAACATGTTTTTTCCCCGTTTCACTTCTGCTCCTTGGCCACAGGTGGGATTCTAGTGACTGGCTATGAGACAACGTGATTTTGGGCAGTTGGCTTTTATTTTTGCGAACAATAGGTTCAATATTTGAATATAAGGCAGTGTGTTAGTTATTTACTTCAGTAGTTTAGTGAATTAGTGATGATGTTCTTGTTATGAATATTGTGTGTATATTGAAGAAGCCCAATAGGCAATATATATAGAGAGCACAAGGGGATATTACAGGGGAATATGCCATATGCGGATAAGAAAAGCGAGGCATATAAGGAAAGGAATAATACAATTCCTATTCTATCTCTAATATGCTTAACACCCCCTCAAATGCAAGGCGTATGCAATAACATTGCATTTGAAAAAGGGGTTAACACTAAAACAAGAAAAATCCGAAGTCCGAGTCTTGATAATATCGTCGTTGTGTGAAGCTTTTGAATAAACTGTCAAATCAAGCCGAAGAGGAATAGATAGAAGCGGTGCAGATCGAAGCCAAGGCAGTGACAACGCTGAGGCACAAGGTGCAGAAGACACGCGGTGGCCTTAGAAGCTCGGGGCGGCGGCTAGAGAAGCAACGGTATCATAACGACTTCTACGATCTGCACGCAGCTCAGAGAGTAGAGCGGCGGCTGCTGCCATGCAAAAGAAAATTCCTATACTTCTATGACTAATAATAAATTTGTGGACTCGCATGATTTGGATGAACTGAAAGAGAATCTACGGACTTGAATAGCCACAACAGAAGACTCAAGAAAAATAACTCGAAGACTAACTCAAAAGAATACAGATATACCACGCCCTTTAGATCGCACGGCTTTGCATATACCCTCCACACGCTCCCTCCCTCCCTCCCGTCTCTCTCTCTCACTCAGAGACAAGCGGGGCGGGCTCCAGCGGGAAGCGGCGGCTGGGAGAAGGCGGCTCCCCTCCCCTGGGCCAGGCGGCAGCAAAATCCGGCTTCAACCTAAGCTCTGATACCATGTTATGAATATTGTGTGTATATTGAAGAAGCTCAATGGACAATATATATATAGAGAGTACAAGGGGATATTACAGGAGAATATGTCATATGCGGATAAGGAAAGCGAAGCATATAAGAAAAGGAATAATACAATTCTTGTTACTCGCTGGAGTCTTGCTGTTGGTGATAGCAAGATCCTTACTCTCATGGAGAGGATGACACTTGGAGATGGGGCAAGTTTTTCTATTTCTCACATAATGCCATCCCAACCCGAGGGGTTGGGGATACATATTATAAGTCGCCAACCGACCAAGCATATGCTAAGATTTGCCCTAGATCTTGTCCTAGATGCTAAAGCGATCTTTGTCCTAGATCTTGTCCTAGATGCTAGTCAAGGATGCTAAAGCGATGATGTCCTTGATCTTTGCCCTAGATGCTAGTCAAGGATGCTAAAGCGATCTTGTCTAAAGCGAGATGTTGTCCTAGATGCTAAAGCAAAGTCATCCTAGATGCTAAAGCGATGTTGTACAAAGATGCTAAAGCAGATCTTTGTACAAAGACCATGATACAAATACTTATTCATCATTCTCCCCTAAGTCTTGTCGTCGTCTTGTGGGGACGTTGAACCATCCGATCCTAGGCGAGCTCGAGGAATTTGACCCTCCAGGGGCTTGGTGAGCGTGTCCGCAAGTCGATCCGTGGTGTTGATGTAGCTCGCCTTGACACCGCCTTCATCCAAGCGACCTCGGATGAAGTGGTACTTCACCCGGATGTGCTTGTTCGTTCGTGGAAACGGGTTCTTCGCCGAGCCGAGCGGTTCTTTGTCCACCCGAGTGCCACCGCCTCGGTCTCTACCGAGGAGATCACCAAGCGATCGAGCGAGCCAGGCGCTGAGTCGAGCGGTGGAAGCCGCTATGTACTCGGCCTCACGGTGGACAGGCCACCACCGCCGCTTGATCGACCGCCGCCTAACGAGGCACTTGCCGAGGAAGAAGAGAATCCCGCTTGTGCTCTTGCCGGTGTCGATGTCGCTGCGTGGTCGCCGCCGTCCGCATGCCGATGAAGTCGCGCCACGGACACCTCGGGTAGTGCAAGCCGTAGTCGGAGGTGCCCGCAGTAGCGGAGGATCCTCTTCACGGTCTGCCGATGCTCGTCGTCGGTCATTGCATGAACCGATCGACGTAGCCAACGGCGAACGCCAACTGGACGCGTGTGGACGAGGGTGGCGAAGGCTACCCACGATGCGCGCCGTCTTGCGTCGCGTCCGCCTCCTCCGCCGTGCTCTCACGACTCGACTTGACCTCTCCTCCATAGGAGTGTGGGGCGTGTTGCGATCGGTGAGCCCGCCCCTTCGACGGTGCGCTTGGCGTGGCGGTCGGCGAAGGAGATCTGGAGCTGTCTGGTGGACCTCGATCCCGTGTAGAAGGAGAGGAGCCCCAAGTCGCTCATCCGGAAGGCGGTCTTCATCTCGCCTTGAACGCCTCGACCTCGGCCTCCTTGGAGCCGTGATCACCAGTCGTCGACGAGAGCGCCTACCGCCAGGCGTTGCCGCCTTTGCCCCCGCCGAGACCGCAGACCTCGTGTGCGCTCTGCTGGAACCCCATTTGCTTGAGGTGGAGTCCGACTTAGCGTTCCGAGCTCGTGGTGCTGCCGAAGCCATAGAGGGCCGCGCAGTGAGAACCTGCCTCCGGCGGGGATGACGAATCCGGCGGCACGACGGACGAGGCCTCCTCCTTCAAGTCGCCGTTGAGGAAGGCGGACTTGACGTCCATGTGATGGACGCGCCAATCCTCCTGGGCTGCAAGTGCTAGGAGAAGACGAACGGACTCCATGCGCGCAGCGGGTGCGGCGTCATCAAGTCGATCCTCTCGCCGCATGAAGCCTCGTGCCACCAAGCGAGCCTTGTGCTTGACGATGGCGCCGGCTTCATCCGCTTCGCCTTGAACACCCACTTAAGGGTGATCGCGCGGTGCCGGCGGCAGAAGATCCGCCGGCCCCACGTCTTGTTTCGCTCGACGGCGTCCATCTCCTCTCGCATCGCGGCACACCATGCCGCTCTCTCTCCGCCTCGGCGAAGGAACGAGGCTCGCCGCCGTCTGTGCGAGGTGCGGCCCGCTCGAAGTCGCGCTGCGCCGATCCGAGGACCATTGCTTTCGGCGAGGAGGTCGCCCACAGTGCAGAAGCGCAGAGGCTCGCCGCCATGGTGGCGTCGATCGCGGTCCTCGTCGTGAGACAATGAGTAGCGAACTCCACCATCGCGCCGCTCGTCATGGACCGGCTGTTGGGGCCGATCCGGTGGTGTGGCGCGGTGCGGGAGAGTGGTGGCCGGTGCGGGAGGCGTGGGTGGCGGTCGAAAGTGGTGGAGCACTCGCCGGAGGCGGTGGCGAGCAAGGTGTCGAGGTGGATGAGCTCGGTGAAGACAGCCGCTAGCTCCCGGCTCTCTCGAAGTGGACGTGAGTCGACAACAAAGTCCACGAGTCGAAGTCGAACCGCCGCCCACCGCCTTGTCCCGTCCAACCTCGCCCGCCGTCGAACACAACGCCACGCGAGATGCGGACGCTTGTTGTGTGACGGTCGAGGATGCGGTGAGCCTCGAGCCTCGCGTAGCCGATGAACACTCCCGAGTGCTCACGCCGTCGAGCTACCGATGTGGCCAAGCTCCTTGGAGAACGCGAGGGAGCCAAGACCCGCAGCTGGAGACCGCCGGCTTGCGCCCATGCCAAGCCTCGACGGCCCCGCGCCGAGCGCCTTGGTAGGCGGCGGTTGAGGATGTAGCGGCCACCACCGCCTCTCCCCGAAGGCGGTAGGCATCCCTCTCGCTGAGGAGGGCCCGAGCCATCCCCACAACCGCCTGGTTGCGCTGCTCGACGACGCCGTTCTGCCGCGGTCGACGGCTGGAGTAGTGGCGTGAATGCCCTCATCGGTAGCGAGAAGACGATTCGACCACCGCCGTGAATTCGCCGTTGTTGTCTGTGCGCGAAGACGCGCGACTTGCGGCCGCGCTCGCCTCCGCGGCGACTGCGCGGCGCCGATGGCGTCCGCACCTCTCCTTGCCGCCGAGGACCATCACCCACATGTAGCGGGAGAGGTCGTCGACGAGCGGCAGGAAGTAGCGCCGTCTCCCGGTGTGACCGGTGTCACGGGCCACACAAGTCCCGTGCACGAGCTCGAGCCTCTCCTTGGCTCTAAACCGCGCCACCGGGAAAGGGAGTCGCCCGCTTCATCAACACGCAGACGCCGCAGAAGCGCGCCCACATGGTCAAGGCACGGCGGGCCTCGCACCATTTCCGTGGCACCGAGCCGCCTGTGGCCTCGGGTGAAGGTGCCCAGCGCTGTGTTATCGCCACGCCTCGTCGTCCCGACGAGCGGCGAGACAGAGGGTTGTGCCACCGCACGTGAAGAATGTAGAGTCGATTGTCGCCTCGGTTACCTTGGCAAGAAGGCGGCGAAGATCCCAAACCGCAACACCCGTGCTCGATCTCGACCATGAGCCGTTCTCATCCACCGTCCCAAGGCGATGATGGAGTTCGCAGATCGGGGATGTAGTAGACGCCCGGAGCGACTGTGCTCACCAGACACGGCGGTGAGGATGACGGAGCCGACGCCTTGATTTCCACGCCGGAGGCGTCCCAAACTTGACGGAGCCTCGGACGCTAGAGTCAAACTCGGCGAAGAACTCCGTCGACCGGTCATGTGATGGGTGGCGCGGTGTCGAGGCACCACCCGCCGCCTTGTTGTTGCCGGGCCGTGGCCGGGAGGCGTGTGCTTTTGGCTCGTCAAGGTGGAGGAGAGCCATCGCGGCGGTGCGCGTGGAGGTAGTTCGTTGCTCGCATGAGCAATGAGCGAGCCGCTGCTCCTCCTCCGCTTGCGCGATGTGGGCTCGGCCGCGTCGTGGCTATCGACACTCCTTGGCCCAATGACCAATCTTGCCGCAGATTGTGGCAAGAGTCATCTCGTCTTGGCTTTTGCTTGCCGGTGGCGCCACTGGCGCCCACGGTCATCACCCTCAAGACGTCCTCGCTACCGTCAGGCGTCTTTGCGCGCTTGCCGCGATGCCACGCTTATGTCGCTGTCGTGGAAGAAGGCTCCCTTCTTCCTGTCACCTTGGCCGGCACCCACCGCTCCCGAGCGGAGGAGCTTCCGCCAATGGTGACGGGTCCCGAGAGGCGCGTGGCTCATCGCCGTCAACGACCTTGAGGCGACCCGCCTCCTCGATCGTCATCGTGGAGAGGTCCGGCAGAGACTCGATCGAGCGAGCCATCCGCTTGTACTTCTGGGACGCAATGGAAGAGCTTTTCCACGCCTCTCCTCGCCGTAGGTGTCGTCGCCGAACCGCACCAACCGCAATGAGTGTTGAGACGGAGAGCAAAGTCATCAACGCCCTCACCGGCTTGAAGGCGTGTTCTCCCACTCCTGCGTAGTGCCCGCAATGTAGACTTGCGGGCGCGGCGGCCGCCGATGCGTCTTTGCGGCGATGGCGTCCCAAGCCTCTTTGGCGATCCGCTTGTTGGTAGCGAAGCGCATCTCGGGTGGGGCTGCAGCGATGAGAGCATCCGGCCCGTCGATCCGGTCGTAGTCGACGCCGCCGTCTCGGACCGCATCCCACATATGCCGCACTGAGCCTCACCTCATCACCATGACCCGCTCGACGTAGTTGGTCTTGGTGAGGTAGGCCACCCCGCCGGGCCGACGCCCCGACGACGACTGGTACTCATGGTGACCTGATGCATCGAACGGGAGAGAGCCGCCGTCGCTGTGAAGGCCGCGCCTCCGTCGACCCTGACGCCGCCGCGTGCGTGCTTCCTCCGAGAGGCCACGGCCAGAGATGGCAGCGGGCACAAACCCGCTGGTTTTGCTATCCCAAACCCGTGCCCATGAAAGTTGGACGTGCCCACTAAAAAACCCATGCCCGTGACGGATATACATTTTTGCCCAGACCCATGCCCACTGGGGTAACGGGTACCCACGGTCGCCCATGCCCAACAACAAATGTTGCAGATTGCGATAAGTGCGGTGCTTAGCAAGTCAACAATAAGTTCAATTTATATGCTACTATGCATGAAACAAGCAACAACAAATTCACAATGCACATCACTAGTTCACTCCATCAATTATCGGTTCATAGTTCATCGGCATAGCATATCATTACAAGTTCACGCTCACAACTCGGTTAAAACCAAAAGGAGACATCAACCGCTCTTTGTACTTGACTAATAGTCGAAATTTGGTTTGCACGGGAGGCGGGAGCCGAGTTTATAACTCCTATGGATCGGGTTTATATTACCCATGGGTTTACGGGTTTAGGTACTATAGGAACGCGTTCAACCCGCAGACCGATGGGTTGGGCTTTTGCCCATTAAGAGACCCATGGGTTAGGAAATTGACCCGCACCCATGCCCTAATAGAGTAAAACCCACCGGTATCTGGTTTCGGTACCCATTGCCATCTCTACCGCCGCGGCGTCGCGCTGTCTGGCCGCCGCCTGCGCTCGTGAGCGACGCGGCCGCCCATCGCGCTGCTCGCCCTCATGTTGCCTCCTCCAGACTCAAGTGCTGCGTCAAGGCATCATCGGCGCAGAGATGGAGCTGCTTTGTTGGTGCCGCTGTGAACCTTGACCTCCGCCGCCGCCGACGCCGCCGCATCTGCCGCCGCCGCCGCTTCCACCTCCGCTCTGCCGCCGCCTCCGCCACCGACCTTGACGCCTTTCCGCCGCCGTCTCTGCTCGCCGCCGCTCACTGCTGCTGCTGCGGCGAGCTCGGGCGTCTCACGACGCCGCATGCTCGAGGCGATCGAAGGCCGAGGCGCCTGCGGACATGGCGCGCTCGGGGGCATTGCGTGAGAGGGGCGCTTCGACGAGTCCGCCGCCTCCGGGAGAGAGTGGCGGGGACACCGAGCCGCCGCCGCACGCACTGGGCCGCCATGAGGTCAAGAAGGAGATGAGCGAGGAGATGCTCAAAGCTACGAGGATAGTATAGCTCGATACCACTTGTTACTCATTTGAGTCTTCTTTGTTGGTGATAGCAAGATCCTTACTCTCATGGAGAGGATGACACTTGGAGATGGGGCAAGTTTTTCTATTTCTCACACAATGCCATCCCAACCCGAGGGGTTGGGGATACATATTATAGGTCGCCAACCGCCCAAGCATATGCTAAGATGTTGTCCTAGATCTTGTCCTAGATGCTAAAGCGAGATGTTGTCCTAGATGCTAGTCAAGGATGCTAAAGCGATCTTGTCCTTGATCTTGTCCTAGATGCTAGTCAAGGATGCTAAAGCGATCTTGTCTAAAGCGATGTCTTTGTCCTAGATGCTAAAGCAAAAGCTGTCCTAGATGCTAAAGCAGATGCTGTATAAAGATGCTAAAGCAGATGCTGTACAAAGACCGCAGTACAAAGACTTATTCATCAATTCTTATTCTATTTCTAATACCCTTAACAATTCTCACTTTCCTAACATTATGTAAATTATGCCAGAAACTATGTTCATTCTATAATGTTTCTTTTGATGGTTTTATGGAATTTTTGTACAGGCTGAAGCACTGAGGAAGGCATTATGTGAAAAAGATATTCCTGCTAAAGTGTACGTTGGAATGCGGTATTGGCATCCCTTCACTGAGGAAGCTATAGAACAAGTAGGGGCTTGCCATGTATCTGATACTTATGTTTGCTTCTGTTATTTTCTCTTGTTGGTTAATTTTCTGGTGTTTGATTATTTCATCAACTGAAGTATGCCAATAACAAATCCTTTGTTTTTTTGAATAACATGAAACAGAAACTTGAGTGCTCTAAACTGAGAGTTCACTCTAACCAGATCTTCTTTTGTGGACAGACTTTTTCCTTTTTGGATTTGCTATAGTACAGGAATCTGGAATGCAGTTTTAAACATTCTGATATACAAAAAAAGTTTTCAAAGTTTACGAGAAACTAGCAAACACCGTACTCATGGGTCATGGCATCACATTCATGATTTAACATGCAATATCATGCTATTCTAGATATACTAAATTAGTTAGCTTCTGGGACACTATGTTCAACTTATGTTTCTTTGTAGAAGACATTAATTTATTCTCTTTGTATTCTAGATAAAACGGGATGGAATCACAAAACTTGTTGTACTACCTCTGTACCCCCAGTTCTCCATATCAACTAGTGGTTCAAGTCTCCGTTTACTGGAGAGCATATTCAGGTAAGTACAACAATTTGAAATGATAAATAACACATTGATGTTGCTTTGCAAATTGGTACTAATGAGGTTTTCAATTGCTGTTTTAGAGAGGATGAGTATCTGGTGAATATGCAACATACAGTTATACCTTCCTGGTATCAACGTGAAGGATATATCAAGGCCATGACAACTTTAATTGAGAAGGAGCTGTTAAAATTTCCAGAACCGCAGAAGGTAAGAACCATGGTGCATGCACTTGTGCTCTCTTGACTGAAAAAAGTGGTAGAAGGCTGTTGAACTGGGAGGACATTTCCTTGATGTAATTACAAAATATCACACAGGTTTCTTTTTTGTTAAGAAGAGTAGGCACAGTGTTTTTTCTTCAAAGTTCAAACAAACAGGTTTCCATGTGTGCCAAACTGCCAATACTTAAACATTGCAAACAGTACATACATCCAGGCTGGAAATGTTCTCATCTTGGTTAATGATACAATAGTCCTTAGAAACCCATCTTGAAAGAGGCATTAATTGGAACTGCTAAAAAGGGTGGAAGGCATTAATTGGAACTGCTAAAAAGGGTAGAAGATTTGACTTTGTTAGACACCCGGAGGAGCTCCATTCTTTTTGAAAGTTTCTTGTCTCTACAATCCCTCAATTAATATGATAACCTTTAAGTGAAGATGGCTTCTAGGGACAAAGATTTGTCTTAGACTGTTCCCGTTTTGCAGCCATTTGTTCTCCAAAATCCAGACAAACCATACTCTTTTCAGTTGCTAAGTTTTGATGAATGAAATAATGTATCCGATGAGGTATCAAACTTGCAGGTCATGATATTTTTCAGTGCTCATGGAGTTCCTCTGGCATATGTAGAAGAAGCTGGTGATCCATATAAAGCAGAGATGGAAGAGTGCGTGGATCTTATCATGGAGGTACTTGAAAAAAGAGGAATTACAAATCCATGCACACTTGCTTATCAGGTCAGCCTCTCTCTCTCTCTCTCTCTCTCTCTCTCTCTCTCTCTCTCTGGCACACACGCAACCGTATAGAGTGGACCGTTTTATCTGGTTGACACCTAAGCATTTCACATAAGCCACTCCAGTTGTCGTAGTCCTATGCATTCATCAGCCAATGGGGAGCCTACATATTATTAGCATAACATCAGTGTGGTGGCTGCTTATCTCAAGTCTTTGAAACTAGTCCTCAAACATTTGAAGCAATCGGTGGAATTACAGAAGCAGAGAGACATGATAGTTCATCTTTATTTTGAACTAATGGGTTGCTTTCTTCTGAACTAACATATTTTCATGAATTCCAGAGCCGAGTAGGACCAGTGGAATGGCTGAAACCCTACACTGATGAGACAATTATTGAGCTTGGGCAGAGAGGGGTAAAGAGCCTTTTAGCTGTTCCCATTAGGTATTACTTCCCTTAACTTGGCTTCTTCTGTCGTGATTAAGATGATACTCTGTACGCGTTATGCTCCTTATAACCTTCATGTTGTTTGGCATCTTTCTTTGGACTCTTTTTTATCTCCTGCCAATTTTAGTCGGATAATCCTCATCTTTTTTTCTGGTCTTCTCCTTTCAGTTTTGTCAGCGAACATATTGAAACTTTGGAAGAAATTGATGTAGAGTACAAGGAGTTGGCTTTAGAATCTGGCATCAAGCACTGGGGACGAGTTCCTGCATTAGGTTGTGAACCCACATTCATTTCAGATCTTGCTGATGCTGTTATTGAGAGTCTGCCTTATGTTGGTGCAATGGCGGTTTCCAATCTTGAGGCTCGGCAGGTAAGAACTACCATAGGACATGCAAAATACCTTATCTCTATCACATAATAGGTCAGTTATAATTATTTTCAGGTGCTTTGTGTATTCATGTCTTATACCTTATTTGATGATGGCAGCTTCTAATATGCATGTGTTTTTTTGTTTAATAAGAGGCTAGGATACCTCAGAGTTAAATGCAGGTCAATTGAGTTTCCTATCCTGTCTTAGTCATTGAATGAGCTTATATATCACTTATCATATACCGGTGCAAATTGGGGCTGGCTTTGTTTCATTAGCAGCATTAAGACCAAAGATCAAATTAAGATCAGCAGAAAATAATTATAAAAAATAGTACAAAGTTAAGTGACCTGCAAAAGCATGCATTGGATAGGATCATGCTCCACCGCCTGATAAGATTGTCTTGCAACTTGCCCATTTTGAATGAACTTCGGTATTCTTGTTTGAACAATACATAATATGAATAAAAACGGAGGTGACTTAATAACAGTGACTCTTGTGGCATCTACCTAGTTTTAGTAATATGCTTTGATTAATTAAACTACTTATAGCATGTGATGGAACTGATGTGAATCATTTCCAGATTCAGTGATATCTCTGATTTGTAAAGTATCATAATCTGATTTGTTGGAAAAGAAATAAAGTTAATCAATCTCTTTCTTGGTGGACATAGCATTGATTCATTGAATGAAATCAAACATAATCGAAATACCAACATATCTAGGAATCAGCATTAGCATCCAGATGGGCATAGTCTGAAATGCAATGTTTAGTCAAGAAGCAAAATAGGGGCGTTGGCTGTAGAATTTGCGGTGATGTATGGTGGATTGCCTTGCAGTCACTCGTACCACTTGGAAGCGTGGAAGAGCTGCTAGCAGAGTACGACTCGAAACGCGACGAGCTCCCCCCTCCGGTGATTGTATGGGAGTGGGGCTGGACGAAGAGCGCGGAGACCTGGAATGGGCGGGCTGCTATGCTGGCCGTGCTTGCTCTCCTGGTGCTGGAGGTAACAACCGGCGAAGGCTTCTTGCACCAGTGGGGTATCTTGCCGTTGTTCCGTTGAGCCCATGGTTCAGTTTCAGGCCCCCTTGGGGTTATCTAATCATAATTTTGGTTCATTTGGAGAATGTTTTGATTCTGTATATGAATCGATTTTCCTTACGCCGGAAAAGAAAATATGGACTGGACTGTATTTGACGCCTACACCATATTACGGTGTTACCAATGTTCATGGATGTGAAATGGGCTAGTCTCCCAGTATGAAGATATAATACAAATCGAATACCCACAAACACCTGTTTCCCATACCACAACTTTTGATTATTAAACCTAATCATTGTATAATAAGTGACACCAAGGAGATGTCAACAGGTGGATTTGTTAATAGTGGAGTATTGAAGAAAACGTTTTTTTTGGTCAAGTTCCATATTGTTTAAAAAACATAAAAGTGGGCTGATGATCCCATCAGCATGGACCCCTGTCAAGATAAGGAATTACAAAATGGTCCAAACTGCATACAAGGACATAAAAGGAAATAAAAATTACAACATGGTCCTTGGTTTCTTTTCCAACTGGTCTTCACGCCATGGCTGCCTAGCTCAGAGGCCAGCTGTTTGGGTCGGCGGAAGGGGAAGGGCCTCCTTTGAGTGGAGGTTGAGGTGGGGGATCGAGAATCTATGACGGTTGTGATCTGCGATGCGGTCGATGGGATCCCCTTAAGCCTCCAGGAACAATTGATGTTGTGGTCTTCAATCCCGGTAGCTTGAGATTTGATGCTTGGATGGAGATGATACAATGGTCGGTTAACTTCGAATCCAGGGCAATAGGAAGGGGGAGAGGCCCACAGTGGTTGAACAGAGGCGGTTGCCGGGAAGACGATGATAAAGACCAAGCCCACTTTGGAAAAACCAAGGAGGGCTTTATTTGGGAGAAGGGGGGACCTGTAGATCGTCTTCCTGGAAGAAGTATAGCTTCAAGGTGTTCATAGCTTGCATGGAGACGTGCCGGCGTCGAAGAGTATATACATCATCACCAAGGAACCATGGCAATGGATGGCTCTGCTCCTAGCAAGGACCTCCCACTATCGCACAAAGAGTCATCACAGACGGTTTAAAATTATCACATACGATTCTAATTAAAAACCGTCCGTGACGTCTGCAATTATCACAAACAGTTCTTATTAATAATCGTCTGTGAACTATCATAGACGATTCTTGTTTCATAGACGGTTATTAACAAGAACTGTCTGTGATAGTTGCATATCACAGATGGCAGACGATCACGGTTGTAAAATCATCTGTGATAATTACAATACAGATGATTCCCTATGAACCGTGTGTGATAAGGCATCCAATATAACTTGTTTTTTTAGTAGTGTCCTCTATACAGAAAACAAAAAAACCTAGATCTAACAGGGTGAGACCCCCTCCCGCTCGACCCTGACTAGCCACCGGTGAAGAGATAGGGGAGGGGGGCCGGATTTGAAGGGAAAGGTTTTGGTTTGCTGAAGACTTGAGACAGAGAACGAGAGAGTGCGGCTGATCTCATCAGCATGAGATGGATTTGAGGATTCCATTGGGGATGATTGTAACAATCCTTTTTCACACGCAAAGCCTCTTCATTATTAAAAACCAAGTCGAAAGTCAAGAGATATAAGCTCTCATAAAAAGTTTAACAAAAACTGTTTGGAATAGGGATGAAAACGGATCGAATACGAATCGAATAGTCTCAAATATGAATACGAATCCATATTTTTAAAACGAATATGGATACAAATACAAATTTCTATTTTTAAAGCGAATACGAATTCGAACATTCTCAAATACAAATACGAATCGAATGTCATAACGAATATGAATTTGAATCGAATATATACTTAATTCGGTCGAATGTGAATATCCTAAAACTTTTGTAATAAATCTCGGTAAAACAAATTTATGTAACATAACTACACGTCTACACGAGCTAGCAATGTAGCATATAGAATTGAAAATTATGCAAAGTAATTTTCACTTCTTAGTTGTGAGCCTTGGTTTATCAGAAAATTACTTTCTACAATCATCCCTAAGGAGGTCGCCAGGGATGGAAACGGATCGAATAGTCTCGAATACAGATACGAACATTCTCGAAAATGAATCTGGACATTCTCGAATACGAATTTTGCTTATCACATTCGTATTTTTTCGAATATAAATATCGAATAAAATGATTATTCTTTACCATTTCTTATCCCTAGTTTGGAACGCATGAATCTTTCTGGTAGGAATCAGCCTACTGTTAAATTCATGCGTTCACACTAGTGGACCAAATCTTTAAAAAGTTGGCCATGCAGTTAGTGAGCACCAAACCAAACCGGACAGAGCGTTGAAGAGCAATAACATATGCAAGTTGTGGCCACAAATTATAAGAAAAACATGGTCAATTATTCACGCGTATTATTTTGGCAACAATAAGTACTTACTATGACTGACACGCACTTGTAGAATTGTTATCCATAAGATTTAACCAAATAATTATTCATTTGCTGTAAAATTACGATTACTTTATGAGAGGAGTTGTTGGCCACCTCTTGGGAAACTGCTAACGGGTCTGTTCTTTTTTACTTTAGTCTATAACTTTTGGCTATGGTTTATGGTGACTTGAGTTTATGGTCTCTGGCTTATTTTTCACTATTCATAAATTTCGTTTTTTTCTGAACTTTTTACTTTTTTTGAGTTTTTTTACCGGTTCTTTTTTTTCGTATTTGTTTGTGCGGAAATTTAATTACGCTAAATAAGCCATCTTTAGCTACAGTGTAATTTCAGTCAGCTACAGTGCGATTTCAGCCATAAGCCACTATTTTTCAGCTCAACCGAATGGGGCCGCTGTTCGTGAGAAAGTATGGAATAACATAAATCCGTGTGTAGTTTTGGTAGATACAAATGAAGTCGCTAAAGTGTGTACTATAATTAGTTTATAGACACTATCTTAAAAAGATATTATGTTTGAAAAGCTAGTTAATATAGAGAAATCGAAAAACATCTTTTTAAAACTGAAAAGAAGAGACCAAAGACTATTTGGTATACGTTAAAATGAAAAAGACAAATGCCTCTATCGAAGCTTTTGAGTCATGGTTTGCATCTACCGAGGTCGCATGCTGCCTCTGTCGAAGCTTGATTAATTTGAGTCATGGTTTGCATCTACCGAGGTCGCATGCTTCACCACGTAGGTTGCGGGTTCGTAGGTGGCAACCACGAGGTCCACGACAGCTGTCTTTAGAAAGAAGAAACTAGAATCTAAGGGTGTTTGGTTGGGCTTTTGACTTCGACTTTTGGCCCTAAAAGCTAAAAGCCCAACCAAAGGGGTTGCTTTTGGAAGTAGCTTTTTCAAAAACAGCTGCTTTTCCGTAATATATTTTTGAAAGCTGTTTTGACTCTGCTTTTGGCTTTTGACTTTCTGTTTTGGGAAATGGATTGAATAAAACTCTTTCATAGTTGTTTTAAAAGAGATAAAGATAAAAAGTATATTTTATACTTGTTTAACCAAACGACTTTCAATTTTTCTACAACATGACCCACAATGACTTTCTCTCACACCACACACCCACATGACTTTTCCCCACAAATTGACTCAACCAAAAGGACCCTAAATTTGGCATGTTCTTTTTAGCTACGGCTTATGGTTTTTGGCTGAAAATTTTGAATTTTAGTTATTTATGGTACAAATTACGGAGAGATCGATACTCACTTGTGATTTTAGCTGATACAGATGTTAAGCTTTTAACGTGTACTACGTTTAACTTGTAAGTCATGTCTTGAGAAAATACTCTGTTTAAAAGTTAGGTACTGTAGCGGCTGCCAAAAGTCGATCGACTTGTGTCGTGCCAAACACCTCCATAGAATGGCTAATTGGTCAAAAGAAGAAGAATAGATGTGTACTAGTGGATGTGTTTACGTATGTATAAGTTAGAACGTGAATATAAAGATATGTGCGTGAGTGTATGTGTGTCTACCGTTGTACTATCATAAAAAAAAGAAGAAGAAAGAAACGGTATTGCTAGTGAAAAAGACGAGAAGAAATGCAAGCGGCAGCACGTCATCACGGCTGCCCATTTGGTCCGCAACGCCATACGTTTCGTCCTACCAAGTCTAATATGCCGATTGCTGAGTTCGACTCCAAGACAATCTTCCCTAATTTTAGAAATACGATTTTTCTTCTCAAAAAGACGAACCGTAAACCTAATAAAAACAAGTACTTTAGTACATTTCTCTCTCTGAAAAAGTATTTTAGCACTTTACCTCTTTTTTCTTTAAAACGGTTCGAACTCACCACAGTTGACAAGGGTATGTATATGGTACACATGAATATTCCTAATTTTTTGTACGAAATGGACTATTTCCCATAAAATTCATACGTTTCAAACATGCTCTAGGACTCTATTTGGAACATAGTAATTTTACAAAAAAAAATTAGGAAACAATTAAATTCCTATAGAAATTGAAACAAATCCCGCGTTTTAAACGGAGCCTAAAAGTTGTATGAGGAGATGGATCACACAGATAAAAAGATCCTAATGGCCTTTAGGTAATCATAAATGATTAAACATGCGATACACATCTGTGTAAGACATGAAACAAAATGGAAATTCAAAAACAATTGAATTTTTGCTTGATTTTGATTTCATTTGAACCTTGGCCTAACCCATCACCCATCTCAACCATTTGTGCCGTGAAATCTTTGCCAAATCATCCCCTCCATCCATTCGCGCGTGGCACGGTCGTCAGGCACTGTTCACCATCCGGCAAAACAGTGCTGTCTCAATTTTTGACGCCGCACCTTCCTAGTTTTTTCCCACCGCTGCCACACCGCTGCAAATTAGTCAGAGCCGTACACCTCACCCTTCCTGCCTCTGACATACTCTTAAATACATTGACTGTGCGTCAGAGCAGCTAGCCAAGCCCGCCACCACCTCTGCTCTCTCCGCTCTCTCTGTTCTATCTCGGCTGACATCCATTGCGCCGCAAATATCCTGCGCCTCAGAGCTAGTTGCTGCCAGCACAAGCCGCCGTACCCCTACCCCTTAATTGTCGTGGTCTTCACCTGGCCAAGTGTCGTACCCTCCTCCCTCCCTACCACCTCACCATCTCTTTGCTCTCTCTGCTCTCGCTCTCTCACAGCCAACCTGACGCGCCCCGTACCCTTTTGATCACCGCAATGTTAAGCCCGACGAAGCACAAAGATTAGCTCCGCCAGCTGCGTCACGCCCTCTCGTATTTAATCATAAATGTTATGTATTATTGTTTTGTACAAAGCAAACTATTTAATTTGTACAACAATATTGACTGAATTTTGAATAACTATAAATTTCCACAGATGCTTAATTTGTACATAACATTGACTAATTTTTCTACAACTACAATTTTACATGGATGCTAATTTGCTACGGATGCTAATTTTCTATAACTATGTTCACTAAATTTTCTACAACTACAGGTTTCTACGGCTGCTAATTTTCTATAACTACATTGACTAAATTTTCTATACCAAAGTTGCACCATTCTTTTCTACAGCTACAATTTTCATACAAACAATATTGACCACAACATACAAATTTTTTTACCTAACGGAAGTAACGGAACCTCTCCTTCTTCCTCTCCCTCTCCCTCTCCTCTTGTAACATCCCATTTTTGGGAAGCTTTTGTGCTAATGCAAATATTTCAAAATCTAAGTTCAATTTCAAAGAATTTAAACCTAATGGTCAGATTGCAACTCAAAAATTGATTGGGAGTTCAAATGGTTTTGTAATTTTTTCCTTCTCCAACCCATCTCCCCAGCCGCTTCCTCCTTCTCCCTCTTCTTTCTTTCTCTCCCCTCGCCAAGTCTTGTCCCTCGGCCGACCTGTGGCGGCGCCTCATCTTCTTTGCTGCCATGGCAGCCTCCTAACATCCGCCTCCCTCGTGCACGCACAGTTCGACCTTGGTCCGGCGCCCTACAGGCACGTCTGCTCGCTCTTCCCCTGCTCGGCTGAAGAGGACGGTGATGCCGCTCGGTCGTCTCCCACACTGCCTCGTTCGCTTTGACAGGTTGCAGCCCTGATTTGCCTTACTGTGCCACCGTGGTCTGGCCCTACCGTGCCTATGCCGTCATGGCCCCCGCCAGCCTCAGCAGCAATTATTCCCTCTGCCTCGCCTTCCACTCCGCACTCCTATGACTGCCGGGCCAAGGAATGCACCGCCGGGATGACTTCACCCACACCACGACAAACCGTGGTCCTCTCTGTCTTTCGGCACCACTGTGGAGAGCTTCAGCTGCCACACCCCAAGCTGTAGCCACTCGGAGCTGACACCACCCGCATGGTCGACGCACCACCACCCGAGGCTCCTCGGCGCCAACCTCTCCCCGACCGCCTATAAGAGGGTGCCCAAGCCTCGTCACCCGCTCCACCATCTCCCACTCAAATCCCACTACTGCCTCCCTCACCTTGCTGAGCTCACACCCTCCTCTGCCGTAATCTCCTCCACCGGTAGTCTCCGTCGCCAGCTTCCCTCGGTGGACGTCGGGACCTCCTGAGCTTCTACCTGAGTTCACCATTACTCTCTCCCCCTCCTCCCTCATCTAATTGCTCTCTCTCACCATGTAGGCCACCGGTAGCCGTAACCCCAACTCTTGTGTCCATCCGCCCCGACAAACCGTCGAGGCCCGCCCCAATTCCTGGAGGCCAGAACTTCTCTCGGACCCCCTGAGGCTAACCCAACCCCCGTCCAGTTTCTCCTACCTCCCCGGCGGCTCATACCAAAGCCACCTCCCCGCCGCACAAGTTCTCCGTCGCTAGCTCCTTTGGCTCCACCTCGACCACCGCCAAAGCCTCGGGTGAGTTCAAAATCACCGATAGATGCTCCCATGCTAGTTAACTGGTTTCTAGTGCCTTGCTCCACCGATTAGCACCTTCCCCTGTTCCGGCCACAGCCGTGCTCGCCGACAGTCACCGTTAGGCCAAATCAAGCCGCTCCGCTTCTCCCAGGGGTGTGTGCAAGGCCATGGAGCCTGTTTTGCTAATGCCATCGCACTGTCGTGGCCTCCCTCGTCGCTGGTTGGCTCCGCCTTTCTCACGGTAGGGGACTCTAGCAGTGTGATTTAATTAGTGCTTGTGATTGGCCCAGCTAATGGTTGTCTTAATTGGCCATTAGTAGAAAATGACAGTGTGCCCACATGTGTAGGATCAAGGATACCGACTAGAGGGGGTGAATAGGAGGTTTTTAAATTTTTCTTGTCTAATTAATTGATTCTCTATAATTTCAATAGCAAGAGTACAAAACAATTAAACCTACACAATTCTAGTCTACACAATTCTGGTCAAGTAGGCAACTAAGTTAGCTCTAAATCATGCAATTGATCACACTAATGAAAGAAAATAAGAGCTAGAATAAATCAACTTGAGAGAAGTACACAATCAATATTTTTACCGTGGTACTCGAAAACTTGCTGGTTCCCCCTAATCCACGTTGAGGTTAGCCCGAACGAATCGGACCGGATCCACGGATTAAGCCGAAACACCTCAATCACTAGAGGTAGCTCTTCCCCGCTCCGGGTAGGTGAGCTCCAACCTTCACAAGAACGCCGGGTCTTCTCACAAGCTTCTTGAGAAGATCACCGATAATCCTCCGCCCAATCGTCTAGGTGCCGGCAAACACCAAGAGTAATAAACTAGGGGTTTCGCTTGATTGCAAACAAGTGCCAAGGATCAACCTAATGAATGCAATGCACTTTTTGCTCAACCACCTCAAATGAGTGCTCAAGAGAGAAAAGAGGTGTGGAGTGAATGCCCAATACTCAAGAATGATCAATAGAGTCTCTAGCTACAGTCCTTGAGCAGTGGTACGGGTATTTATACCTTCCACCTACCAACTAGCCGTTTGACACAATTCAGAAAACAATCAGGGCCAGCGGAACTACCGTCGGTCTGAGGCCGGTAGTACCGCTACCCAATCTGACGCGATAGAACGGCTATGTTAGAGCCTCTGCAGTGACCGTTAGATGGTCGGCGCGGTACTACCCCCGTTGTAAATTCCGGTACTACCGCTAGCCGGTAGTTCCGCAAAGTCGGCGTGGTACTTCCGGGAACTTTCGGGAGCCGGGAACTCCAAAAGTCCCAAGTTTGGTGCTCTCTGGAAAAAGGCTTCGCTCTCCCTCCAGAACTTCCGAGAGCCGGTAGTACCGCTCTGGACAGCGGAACTACCGTTCCCGCAGAAACTCAGAATGCATCCGGAACTACCGCTCGGGTTCCGGAGCTTCCGGTCGCCAGTAGTTCCGATTTTACCAGCGGTACTACCGCGCGGTGGTAGTTCCGATGCTGAAAACTGCGGTACTACCGCTCGTCCAGACAGAGGACATATTTGGTTCTCAAAATAGATTTTTAATGAATGCATGATCCTAGTTGATCCAGATGGCACATAAAATTTGCTATCAAGCTACTTGCCATGATCTCTCTTTATGGTACGATTATTTAACCTATAATCCGGTCTTCCATGTTTTCTCCTAAGACCGGTAAAAGTAAAAAGTGATCCTATTCTACATATACTTTTGTCTTGAGCCATTCTTGATCTTCACATTTATCCTTTGGCTTGCATCTTGTCACCCATATATGGACTTAATCTTTAAACACTCATTAAACATGTTAGTCCCATATTCACATAAATTCATTAATTACCAAAAGCATTTTTAGGGGCATAGATGCTTTCAACATGTCAGTCACTACCGACCAGAAACGTAAAAGCTATTTAAAAAAAATTCTGGGCCCCACATGTTAGGGGGACATCCCTCTCTCCTCTTTTGTTTTTGGGGATTTTCCTTAAGAATAAATCTTTGAGGAGCTCGTTCTCTCTCATCGTAGCTCCAATTTAATGAAACTTGTTTCTAAATTTTTCTAAAATCGAGATCTATCTTTTGGTACTGGTTTTCTTCAATTTTGAGTTCAGTTGAATTTTATTTGGAATTTATTTGTTTTGCTCGTCTGCGTTTAATTTTTCGGTACGTTCTCACGAGTAGAGCTCGAAGGTGTGAACGAGCCCCCAATTGAAGCAGCGCAAGACCCCTAAGCTTTTGATCCAGCGGATGGAGCACGATAATATATAGTTTGTGACATGTACCGCCCGGACAAATTAAGGACTTGATTCTGTGATGACCTCCCCGTGTAAAATAGTACTACCACAAGCTAGCAAAGTGTAGGTTTGGTTGAGTAATCTACTGCGCCTTAGAGTCATTTCGTAGGTGGGGAGTGAAGCTGTGCATGTGCGGACTAAAAAATCCGACATGAATGGGACACCGTGTGAAGCTGATGTGTACCCGTTTCTCTAGCGGTGGGGAAAAGCTGTGGTCCTACTCCATTATGATGTTAGGGTATGACTTTCTGCACTAACTTATGAGGGCTACCTCTGGTGGTCCTCTATAAGAGTGAAATGGCATTGAGGTGAGGTATTGTAAAGGCATCGTGATGATCTTTCGATCTGCATGACTAAGGAATCGCGTAGACCCGTCGAGTTGATTGTCTCTTGTGGATAAAGATGTACAGTCTCTGCAGAGTATAAACTATTCGAATAGCCGTGCCCACGGTCAAGGACGGACATGGGAACTTCCTCGAGTTAGTTCTTTTTCAAAACCTTTGAGGGAGGGAAGAAAACTGTCTGGCGGATGTAAACCTGACTTTGAAAATTTTCCTAGAGAGACGTACTCCAGCGTTGTTGATAAGGTGGAAGTAACCTAATGATCAAAATCTAGCATAGGTGGATGGAACCATGTAATCGGTGGATGGAACCTACACCGCTATAAACACTACACAATTTCAAACTTTGTAAAGCATGTTTGTAAAATGCTAAGTCATAGGAATTTTAATTATGGTTATTGCAAATGTCACTTTAAGCAAATAAAAGAACTCAAGCCATCCTTGCTTAGCCTTTCATTTATAATTATGTGCATTCTGTGTGTTAGCTCGCGGAGCACGGTTGGTTGTGCTCACCCTCGCTCTTAACCCCCTTCAGAGTCTATAAACCAAAGGCACTATGTCTACTATGAGAACCAGGGTGATAAAGGCGATGGAGATGGTGGAAACTCGGGTAGGCTTTAGTAATATTGCCTCTCACCTCAGTCTAGCTGATCAGGCTAACTTGTGGGTGGTTCCAATATTAGTCAGTTTTCTAGCTAATATCGGTGGCACCTAAGTTGTCTCAGTCGCTTGCCTATGGCGGGTTGTGCCCTACCATGTTTGTCTATGGTTCCGCTTCCATACTTTATGTAATGTAAACATTTGGCTTGACAGCCCTATTGTAAACTCGACGCGACGCGGTCTATTTGAACTCTGGTATTGTAATGGTATGGTATTTGTCATGTATCAAATGATGCAGCAATATACCTGTGAGCACTATCTACCGATCCAGGAAATAGTACGGTAAAATCACAGAGGATTTCGGGCTGATAAAACCCGGGGTCCGACACCTCTCCTCTCCTCTCCTCTCTTTTTCTTCCCTCTCCTCTTCTCTTCTTTCTTTCCCTTCTGCCTTCTCTTCACTGCGCGGCATGGGCGGAAGAAATGCCGGGAGCTCGGCCACGCGTAGAGGTGGCAATGGGTACCTGAAACCCGAGTACTCGATGGGTTTTACCCGATAAGGAGGTGGGTATGGAAAGATATCTTCACCCGCGGGTATACTGATGGGCAAAAATCTCTACCCATCGGGTAGAGCTGGTACGGTATGTTGTCAGATATTACCCGCACCGCATACCGTGAGTAAAATATACCCGCATACCATATCAATGAAGCATGCATGCATGCATGCATGATGTATACAAATATATAGCGTGCAATAATACAGATAATGCATCATCCACATTTAATTTTTGTGCTGACTGCTGGTGTAGACTTGGTAATATGTTTGTGCTTTTGATTTAGTCAAAAACTTCTGTCATATTTTATTTAGTCTATCGGGTATGGGTTACCCATCGGGTATAAATACCCGCGCGGGTGAGCGGGTACGGGTAAGTTTCGATACCCGTGTGCGGGTACGGGTATCATAGCGGGTAGAATTATATTTATCGGGTACGGGTATGGATTGGCTATACCCATCGGGTATGTACCCGTTGCCATCTCTAGCCACGCGGCCTCTCAGTCGCTTGACGGTTCGACGACTACAATTATGTCGCCCAATAGCCCACAACTTGATTGTGCGTCGTGTGACCATTGGGCGACATGATCCAGTCTTGCAAGGTTGGGCGATTGGAGGCCATTTCTGTAAAAAAATATTTGCGCAGGTATAGTTTTGTTATTTCGAATAAAATATAGATTATTTTTTTAAAAAAATCGATGCTGTGAAGCAATGTCCTCCCACCATTGGTCGCTCTGGCAACTTTAAGAACTTTCAATGCCCACCAGGGCGTTACAATGACCTTGCATCGCTCTTTTTCAACACAAAAGACGATGCCATCTGCAATCTCTTCAGCAGTGGAACAGAGACCGAGTTCCACATGTCCACTCTTTGCGTCTTCTTCACTGTTGTTTACTGCCTTGGGCTTGTGACCTTCTTGGTGTGTTGCCGTGCCATCTGGTCTCTTTATCCCTGCTATTCTCGCTGGAGCCAGATATGGACGCATAGTGGGGACGCTTCTTGGATCCATATCTGACCTTGATCCTGGCCTTTTTGCCCTTCTTGGTGCAGCATTTTTCTCGGTGGAACAATGAGAATGACCGTGTCAGTCTGTGTGATCCTTCTAGAGCTCACCAATGATCTGCTTATGCTCCCTTTGGTCATGCTTGTTCTTCTAATATCCAAGACTAGCAGATAACTTTAACAAGGGGGTTTATGAGCAGATAGTGGTAATGAAATGCTTGGTACTATAGAAAAGCCATTTACGGTAAAAAAACAACTTTTAGAAGCCAATACGAATATGGCCTAAATTGGTCGAGCTTGTGATTAGATCTCACCTATAGGTTTTGCTGCAAGGCAAGATGTTCATGAAGGAGCGGGTGAAAACCAATGGTAGCTTTGTTCTGCAAAGATTTGGTACCTTTGACATTGCCAAGCCTGTTAGAAGATATCAAGAGAATGGTTTACAACTGGCATATATTTGCTTTCGATTGATCATCTATTTATATACAAGTACATGATTGTGAACACTATACAAGTACACGAGTAGGAACACTCTCACGTGTAAATACTAAGTGCTACCTCTAGTGGGAATATGATGATTATCGCCACTATGATGGTTGTCGTAATTGACACACTGGAACTGGTACCGTCCGCGGGCACCACCTTGGCCGTGTTCATGTCCACCACCACCGCCTTGCCCACGCCTTCTTTGATTGCCCTGAGACATTGCATTTGCGAAGGGCTGGAACATGAGATTGTTTTGCTCATGACGCATCTCATAGTGTAGCATGTGTGAGTAGAGATCGGAGAGGGCGATCAACTCCGTCCGGGTGGTGACGGATGTCACTAGCGCATCGTAGGGTTATCGAGGTAGGTGAGAAGATAAATGATAACCTCTTTCTCTTCGAGTGGTTTGTCAGCGGCGGCGAGCCCATCGGTAAGGCTCTCCACTTTGTTGAAGTAGTCGATCATCGTCATGTCCCGCTTCTGAAGCATAGCTAACTGTCGTTAGATTTGCATAATACACGTACTAGATTGAGTCGCAAACTTACGTTTGAGAGCATTCCAGACTGTAGCCGATGATGTTAGAAATAACATCTGCCCCAACACCTCCAATGAGAGGTGGATAGCAGTAGGCTTAGGCACGTTTGATCTCGTTGGAGCCAGACGGTATCCAGAATTTGGAACCTATTGGGTTCCATTTTCTGTCGACGCTGCGATTAACTGGAGCGGCGTCGGATCGGTTCCTTTTATGAGACTAAGCCACTGTGCGCCGGGAAAGATAGGAAGAACCTACGCCTTCCACAGCAGGTAGGTGTCACGAGACAGTTTCACATTGATAGGATTGCTAAAGTATGGGTGACCAGTGGATATCAGGCCGACAGCTTGAGTGCCGAGCGATCCTGAGATTGACGATCCTAGGCTAGCAGATGTATTTACAGAGGTTGTCATCGGATGGGAAGAGTAGGCTCTAATACTATGTTAGAACATATCAAGAAAATGGTTTGCAACTGGCACATAATTGTCTTCTATTGATCATCTATTTATATACAAGTACATGAATGTGAACACTATACAAGTACATGAGTGGGAATACTCTCACGTGTAAATACTAAGTACTATTTCTAATGAGAACACTAGCACTAATAGGAATACTAAATAATAGTGAAAACATAACTATCTTAGTTGTTTAACAAAGCCCGGAAAGGTTTGAAAATTGAGGACCTGGATTTCACTGAGGAGATGGAAATGTATGTGGATCTCCATCCGATTACAAACACCTCGCCGTATACGGTGGTTGAGACAAAGACCCCAGACGTAAGGGCTTTCTTTCTCTCTATCTGTTTTTTTTTTTTTTTTTTGAGATGCACTCTCTCACTCACCTAGTCATACATAAGAATTACGAATAAAATACACTAATCGGTGCTTTAAGTCTTTAACCTTGCTTAGTTCATTTCTCTGCTTGGATTCACTGATTTGTGTTCATCATGTGGGTTCTCAAATGTGGTTGTAGACGGCAGTGAAAGTCCTAGTGTATTTGGCTCAGCTGCCTATCGCGATCGAGTCTGTGACAGGAAGTGCTCTGCAAGCAAACTGTAAACTTCCAAACTCTGGAATTTGGAAAATAAGCATACATTCTAAAGTACATTTATAGTGTAATCAGACCAAGATGTTGTTTATCTGACGCTCTTTCCTAAAGTACCAGTTTCTATTCTCATTGTAAGTATCTACTTGGCCTGGCGTTCTTCGCCTTTCTCGTGTGTTCTTTGACCATTCTCATTTGCAAGCACATTGTTGTATATATAGTTGCTGTGCTGTGAGTACTAACTAGCCTTTTCTTCAGGGTCCAAGTGTCATCTGTCATCAAGATATATTAACATGCTGACGTGTGATGTCCGGACAAGATGCCATGTTCATGCACCAAGCCTTGAATGGAATGGAAACAAATGGGGCCTGGTTTTCTTTACAGCAAGGATGTCTCCAGTTGGAGTCCACATGCCGCTGCCCTTGAGCATGCAAACAAATGCTTTTCTACAGTGACGCTGGCCTCTGCCGATCCAACCACCAGCAGGGACAGTCACAGTGTAATGATGCTGCCCCTGAAGATTCCAGCATGTGGTCTTTGTTCATACTCCATTTCTCACTGCCCAAAGAAACTTTCAGGGACAAAAAAAAAAGCTTCTTTTGGTGTGGCATGCGTGCCAAGAACACCACTTCTGCACAGGCTCATATCCTCCTGTGAGAGATCTCGTATCATCATTTTGTGTTTGCTGAAGCTATTGTGTTGGTTTGTTTTGTAATGTTTGATTGTTCTGTCCTGAGTTTGCTGCAGCAATTGGCATTGTTGCACAGGGTGAGAACTGAGAAGTCATGGAACCAAATGGAATTAGGGCATCATGCTCAAGAGAGGCCAAAGATTGTCACCATGTGATATGATCATGCTGGAAGCAAGCAGCGTTGCTTCCCATTCAAGCGAGGCAGGCCAATACCCGCATCCTTGTCTGTAATGGCCTCATCGGGTGGATTTTTTTTATCATCGGCTAAATGCTAATACCTAATTGATCCTAGCATTTTTCAGCAAGTGCAGAAGACTTTATCTTCTTTGGAGGATCTAGTATACATTCTTAACCAATTACAGCCTTTGGAACTGCAGAAACTGAAGTATTGACCTCTGATTCTGATCTATACACCTGCATTCTCGTGAAGAGAAAAAAAAGAGAAACTGTAAAGCTTGTCAAGATTGCTTTTCCTCTTGCTAACATGTTCCTCCGCTTAACTACGCAGGTCAATTATTGGGCATAAAAAAAAAAGTTCAGAAAGTGTATGCACCCCGAAGAGAGGAGAGCGCTGCAGCCGCACATAACAGAGCGTGGCCTACCATTCCTTGCCTCCTTTTTTCAGGTGGTACAGCGTTGAAAACCTCTGAACGCTGCTGCTCCCACAGATTGGCTGGCCCAGCGTGTAGGTACTGACAGGATCTTCCGTTCGGTACAGGAGATCGATCGATCCTGGTGAAGACGAAGAGGGAGGAGGCATGCGATCGTGGTGTCAGGGCAGGCACCTTCATCAGATCTCATCGTCTGGTTGGTTGCGCGTTAATATACGAACAAGTCAGGCTGGTTTGTAGCTCTCGTCGTTCTCGTCGTAATTGGGAGATAGATACTGACGTTCTCGTCGAAATAAATGGTAGAGCTCCTGTCTTCAAAGAACAGGATAAGTACAGACGTAGCGCGTGGACATCCTTATCCTCGTCACTGTGAGTGCTCCCAGAAGCATCGCCGGCGACGTGGACGCGGCAACCGCCCCCGTACGTGTCACAGGCGGCAGCGCCGGTCGACCTCGCCGCGCCCATGTATCCAGCGGATCCGCAGATGCAGAAAGCAAAAGATTTTGGGGATTCGAAGATCAACTGGACGTATCTGAACAACTCGGCCGCTGCTTCTCGTTCTCTCTGTCTCCAAACCGAACATTTCGCGGTAAAATTCCACGGGTGTTACGGAGACTTACGCAACACACACACACACTCTCTCTCTCTCTCTCTCAGAACTCGCCGAGCTAAATGTGGCGCTGAATTGGCAGTAAATGGCCTGTCGCGTTAGCGACCATGGCAATCAAGATTGTCGATCTGGAATAGGTTAACCAGATCATCATCATAATTCCAAGCTGATTAAACACGGACAGGAGCAGCTTGGATTTTTGGTGACCACAGAGCGCGAGCGCAGGTGCGCGACATCAGTACACGCAGCGCTGTTCACTGTTTGATCGGCAACGATGATGGAAAGGGGAGATGCTGTGGGCGATCTCTCCGATCCTCTTGATAGGCCACCGTCCACCCAGTGAAGACGGTTCACTTTTCAGGGTCAGGGGTTTGGATCTTGCTCTCTTCCCTCAGTCTACCCGCCTCATCTACTTCCATTCGACATGGATACTGTTTGCCAAGTAATCTGTTTGTCATGTTTAGTGCTAACATGCTATCTACTCTCTGGGTAAACAAAAGGGAAGGAAGTTTTGTTGTGATGAACTACTGTTATTTTGGAGGAGTAAAGATTTGGAATTTACAGATTTTACTCGACAACATGCAGAAATGGATGATTTTTAAATTTTTAAGTTATAGGATGATTTAGTGACCTAGGTCATTGATTATAGGATGTATAAGATATGTTATTACTAACGTGGGTCAAAGTTGTGATGAACTTATATTTGGAAATGATTTCTTTGTCTTTGGATATGCAGGATCGCTTAAAGTCAACTATGGTCAACGACGAGGATCGGGGCTATACTCATGGAGGAGCCGAGGCCCAGAATGATCAAAAATACCGGATGAGATGGTGAGCTCAAGTATGACACGAAAAAAACAGAAAATATTGAAGACGAGTTCGAACGGTGGGTTTGCACCATATGACTTGGTCGGTTCAAGTAATGCATGGTCCGATGGAACCAAAACGGTAGAGACTTGCCGACGCGTGGCAAGCAAGTTGTGCACCTACACGTGGCAAGTATGGTGATTGCTTGTAATAGGAGGAGATGACCAAGTCAAAAAAATGATATTTTGGTAATTTGACCAAAATACCAGAAACGGCTTTGGAAGAAAACCACGGTGCGTGTGCAGTGTTCGGAAGGCGGTTTAGGTCATGGAGAAGCTGGTTTGATCAAAATGAATCAAAACTTAGGACTTAGCATATTCGAGATTATGCGCTTTGAAAAGCGTGCATAAGTGTAGTGAGTTAAAACCTGTATGTGTGGGGTTGTCGGGTTTCTCCTATTGTGCTACATAGATGGTATCCACTAGAGTTTGATGTAGCTAGCTAGCCCATCTATTTAAAGGGTTGAGATGGAGACTTGTGGTTAACCATCCAACCTACCTTTCTTGTGCTCTCTTGTGTTAGGTTAGGGTTTGAGAGAAGTTGAGTGCTTGTATTGTGCTCTCTGTCCTTCAAGGTGGAGTGATTGTAAAACTTTTCTCCTAGTAATAGAATCAATCTTTCGTCATCTTTATGGTTATCTCTTGTTTTGATTTATTTGTTCTTGATTTGGTTGGTTTTGATCTTTTCTCTTTTCTCTTCTTGATCTTGTTGTGTTAAGGATGCATAAGAGATAGAGATAATCTCAGGAAATTAATCTCTACACATCTAGGCACTTTGGTAGCAAGTTCATCAAGAAACTCAGTTTTTGCACGTTTTTTATCATTCAAGTGATTTCTTGATCTAATGCTTTTTGGCTTGATTTATTTATTTTTCTAACTTGCTGTGATATGTAAAAATATATCTAGAGCCATCTTGATCATCATCCACCCACGCGCAAGTCGTATTCACCATTTTAGGTTCATGATCCGTTTTTTGTGCAATCTGTCTTCAAACCGAAAAAGATCATAACTTTGACAATTATTCTCTTGATTGTTGATTGAAATAGGTTCATGACATCCTATATAAGGTGCATATTAAATTTCAAGTGATTTGGAGTTTTGGTTTGAGAGTTACATCATTTTTATGTTTTGGCCCAGTTTTGGTGCAACAGAGTTTCACGAACTAAAATATCCTAATTATCTCAAGCTCTTTCATGTTTTTTGATTGGGATATGTTTCTAAGGTCATAAACTAGTTTTGGTTTAAGTTTCAAGTCTTTTGGATAGACAGATCAAAAATTGCATGCCTTTCAGATTTGAAATAGTGTTGAAATCACTATTTATGGGCTGAAAATTTCAATAGCTCCGAGAAATTTTGGATTATTGGCTTCTTGATCTTCATAGTTTCTCATAACTATTGGAATAAATATTAGAAAAATACTTAGGAGAAATTTGAAGGCACCATTCACCCTCTTTGTTATCATACCGGTCCTACAAAAAGTTTCGTCTTAGAACGTGTGAAGTCAAGCACTGACTAACAATATCTTTTACGAATATTTAGATCAGTTATACTAAAATGATATGATTAGATGTGTCCCAAAAAAACACTTTCGAAATTTTCGTAAACGCAAAACACTTTCATTAATTTGAAATCAGTAGTCAAAGTTATGTTTTGGAGACCGTATCAATAAGTTATATTTTGGAGACCGTGTCAATATAAGAACACACTTATTTATGGCTATGCGAAAAAATTAGGTCAATTTGCCAAGCTTACCTTCTTCAACTTATAAGCATCAGAAGCCCTTTTCGTTAGCTTCATTGGATCTTTTAATACAATACTACCTTAGCTATGTAACATAAGATCTAGCATAGCTTCAGCTTCATGAAGCCCTTGAGTTGGACCCATAGTTGAAGCTTGCCTTACTACCTGTTTCGTTTTCTTCATCTTCTAAGCCTCTTTTTTTGGGGATAAATAGTCAATTAAGCCCCTCCCTCTTAGTTTTGTACTGACGCAATGGAGAGATCAATGTTGTTATTCCCTAAATGCCAAACACAAACCACTCCATAGTTGGTTGGATTAATATTCTTTGGTTTATCGGATTATCTTTTCCCTTTAAATTTCTGAATGCAACAACATTTGTATCCTGCTTAGATTTGTGAAACAACCTTGACTTTGCACACCTCTATTTTTCTGCCTACATAAAAAAAGAATCAGCAAAAAGTGAATAATTATTTCTGTATGTCCACTTTCCCCCTCTTTTAATGCCATTATGTTTGTGGAATCTATGCGCATCATTACTTAACTTTTAATGAAAATTCTGAAAACTATGTGAGGAGCCACTTTAAAAGAAACATGATACAGTCCGGAAAATTCAAAACATTTGAATTTATTTGAAATTTTGCCAAATACGAAAACTCCAGCCAAATTCTGCTTTCCTTTTGGGGAAATCCGCTTTCCATTTGTAAAGGCACCTTCTTGCCACTGTGCTATCACCCTGTTCTCTCTACCGCGCGCTAGAACGTCGTTTATGTTCTCACCAGTGTTGCCTTGCTCGCTCATCGCCACACCTGCGTTAAAGATTGCATAGCGCCCTTGCCACCTTGCCGACCAACCGTATCCAGCCATAACGCCGCTACTGACTGCACGCCATGCTGCTCCACCGTTAAACCACATCGCTACCACCCCTCGCCACCAGCTGCTCGACATGTGCATAATGCTGCTACTCACCGCGCCCGTGCTAGCAAGGAGCTAAGCTTCTCTTGCCGCCATAGCATGGAAGTCAACCATCCGTCCACGTCGCCATCCACATGCCGAGCGCACCGTTGCACCGCTCCTGGCGCCACAGTCTTCGTAGGCCATAAAGCCAAGCTCAACAACTATTTCATCACCTTTCAATCGCCCTACAACCACCGCAAGCCTTCTTCCTCCTCTCCGACCAAGCCATGCCGTCAACACCCAAATTCTCACCGGTGAGCCAAAAACTCGAATTCTCGCCACAACCTCCTCTCCAACCCAATTAGCTGCACCCTTAGCACTACCTCAACCCCACGAAGCTATCCCCAATTTCCTGCAAATCCTCGCCACCATAGCTCACTGTTGTCATGCACCATCGCTCCACCACCCACGGTCATCGTTGCCAGAATTCCTCAAGTCATCCCAAGCTAAGGCATCACCATCGCCAGACTCCTTTCACCTCCTAGATGCCCGAGCCATCCTCAATATGGCCGAAGCCTCACCGTAGCTCCATGTACCATGCCCCTGTTCCAGCCAAGCACCGCTGTCACCAGCCATCTCCAACCCCTCCACTCATGCGTGTGCCCAAAATGGGTTGCTCGCGTTGAATTAGTACTCGCTGCACCACCACTCATCGCCTTCACCATAGCTATCGCTCAATTTTGTGCCACCGCCATTCCCTCTATTTTGGTGTCCATGAACGCAAGCTTTGAAGAGAGCCAGGCTCCACGCTCTATGGACAGCCTAGATGGGTCGACAAAGCCATCCCAAACTATTCCTTAGCCTAGTTGGCTAATTAGGCTAGGCCACATTGTTTAAGCCTAGTGCTATTCATAGCCAACCTAATACTATTTCACAATTCAGACAATTATTGTACAACCCATTAGGTTTAGCCTAAATAAGGACTAGACTCTTATGTCAAGTAAAGGATACAAAAATCACTCAACCACAATTTTGACTTGTCAAACCTGATCAAGTACACTACTTGATTCGATCAAATAACTACAAGAGAGACCGCTATCCTAGAGTTTTAGGATGGTCCACGAGAAAGGGGTGAAGTGGAAGTTGGGTTGTCAATGCCGCTTGCCATTCTTCACAATGGTAGGTTCACTCAATGTTATGTTACGATTTTTGCACTGGCTAGTGGATTCTCGATAAAGTTTGAATGGTCCTGACATACCAGGTAGAATCTAGAGCGAATGGAGCAGAGAATGACCTTATTATCTCAGCTTAGTTTCATGCTATTATGTTGCGTATCTATTGCATGACATTGTGAGTTTGAAAAATCTTATAGGTAAAACTAGGCAACTCTGTAGAGTAAGATTTATAGTATTCGGATACGCCATACTTCCGGTAATTAAAACTGTGCTTAATGGGTGAATCCAACAAGGCATAAGTATGATTAGAATGATTTTACGATAATAAATGAGTTGGTTAAACCTTTTTTCTCTTAATAAGTTAACGTCTTGCTTTTTTAAGTCTAAAAATATTTTGCAAATAAATGTACACTTATAGTCATAATGATTAAAAACTTTTATACCTACATACTGATAAGGAGTTAATTAGATATTTCTGTATGACTTGTTTCATCAACAATGAAATTTGGGATGATACCAATGAATCTTTTGAGGGAGACTTCGATGACTCCCTAGAAGATGACGACTATTGGTTTTAGGTGTCGTCTATGCTTGGATATGCCTATGGTTCTTTGGATGATCTTTTGTATTGTAATATAAACTTTGGGTTTGGATGCCCATATTATTGTAGACTCGGCTGCTAAGTCATACTCTTTTGTAATAAAAAGGTTTGGCTTTATGATTAAAGTATGAGCAGGTTTGATACACACTTATCTACAACACTCTGCAATTGATCTTCCTGGGCAGTTACAGGAAAATTAACCCGACGGCCTTAGAAATGGGATCATTACAAAACAGAACTGTTGAATAATAGCTACTACAATTTTATTAAATATTTCTTCAAAATATAGGAGCCTGCGTTTCAAAATCAGCAGAAAGGAAAACTGCAACCCAGCGTGTGGGTTGAACGCTGAACATTCAATCGGAAAATTAATCATTCTCTGACCTAAAAACAAGGAAAAGTAATTACTGTCCAGCTAATTATGAATTGTGGTATCTTTTGTTTTTTTATTTGAAATGACTTTTTAATTGGAGAATCCATATCACCAATCTTGGTGTAATCTGGGGAAGAACCTTTTTTGCTATGTATCCTTTTTCTGAGTTGGTAGGGCCTTTATCCCACCTCCAAATCCATCGTGACATTTCTTTTCTGTAAAGCCACAGATAACAGTATGATTTGCAAGCAACATTTTAAAAGGAGTCCCTCCTTTTATTTTTAATTTTAGGGGAGGGGGTTAAGCTGTTGTATCTTCATGGGTTTTATAAATATGGATTTTATAAATGCCCCATTTTATAATTAGTACAAGATGGAAGAGGCAATGTTTACACCTCTACTCTTCGTGTGATTTTGATGGATGGATGGACGAATGTAAAGAGCTGCACTTACCGAAAGATAAGATGAGTGAGATGAGTAGATATACATTTATTAAACAAGGTTCAATTGGAAATCTTTAAAGTGTTGCTTAGGTCAAATGGGTAAGATCTAAAGCAAATTTTTCGTAGTGCCCTTTTGTTTCTTTTCAACCGAGCAACTTTAGCTCCCCTCATGTTCATTCTTCTTCTTTGGTGCAGGCTTGACATGTGCCCTCAGTGCACCCTTTTGAGAACATATTGAAAGTTTTTTTAAAGGTTCTTCCTCCTCTTAGATCATTGGTTGCTTGCTAGAAAATAGACAGCCCAGATCAAGTGAGAAAAAATGCATACATCAACTTCACCTATACGCACATACTTTTTCAGATCTTCAAGAACCAAATCTAAACCTGAATATATAGTGTTAAAGTCACTGAGAAAAAAAAAGAAAATAAGGTCTGCCATCGAGAGAGACGGCTGCGACTGTAGATCGAACGTGAGAGATGATGGAAAGAATTTTTGTGATAGCTGGTGATGTAAATTGGTCACTTTCTCCTTTACTTTGGCGCGCAAAAAAAAGGTTTTATGTCCTGATCGAGAGCAATGTGGCTGGTTCATGATGCAGCCCTCCGACAACTGAGTTATGAGTGAGAAAGTGAGCACTTCCTCCTCTCTCATGAACCATGATACACCAGCAGATACTAGTGTTCTTGGCGATCGTTGCCACTGTTTCCAGAGACTGTTGGATGGAGATCTATCCTGGGACCCAATGGGGTATGCTAGCAGCTACCGTCTCCTCGTATTATTCTCGTCCCCACTGAACTACACACAGCAGGGTTACATGGGTCTGTTTGGCAACGGCTACGACTTATGATTTTTGGTTAAAATTTTGAATTTTGGCTGTTTACGGTACAGATTACGGAAAGAGAGATACTCACTTGCGATTTTGGATGATACAGATGTTGGGCTTTTAACGTGTATATCGTTTAACTTGTAGACTCCGTCTTGAGAAAATACTCCGTTTGAAAGTTAGATACTATAGCAACAGTCAAAAGCAGCCAGCTTTAAAGAAAAAGAACAGATCCATCTATATTCCCGACCGTAATGGGCCGGTTACTGGTTTTAGTCTTCAACTATTTCAGTCTGGATAGGTTTTAGGAGAGGGTTTGTTCAGATGCCAATGGCATAAATATGTAAAATTCAAAATGCGAAGCGAACAAAGAGGATCGGTTTTTGTACCGCTGATAGGATTTGTTCATGTGAACCTGCATGAAAATATGTATACACGCCGCAAGCATCCTCGTGGATGAGACGTAGAATAAGTGGTTGAAGAAGTATGGCTTTCCTATGGAAAAACATGCATGACTGCAACCACATAGAAAAGCATGGGGCCTGTTGTTTTTAGCCGAAGTTAACAGTTTTTGGTTTTTGCTATAGTACCTAACTTTCAAACATGGTATTTTCTCAAGACAGTGTCTACAAGTTAATTATAGTATATGTTAAAAACCTAACATATGTATTAAACAAAATCGCAAGTAAGTATCTTTCTCTCCGTAATCTCTGTCGTAAACAGCTAAAATTCAAAAATTTCAGCCAAAAACTATAAACCGCAGCCGAACCAAACAGGCTCCATATAACCTCAGGGGCGGAACCAGCCTAAGCTCCGAGCTGGGCTAGCTGCTCTTCAACCGCCTCTTGGACTAACTCTATTTTTTTTATGATTTTTTATGAATTTTATATGGGTTTTGGTTGCCAGGCCTCGGCCTACAGCCTAGGTAGCCTGGAGCCTGGTTCCGCCACTGTATAACCGTTATATTCTTTTTGGCTTCGATTTTTGTTCTTTGGTTATGTCTTATGGTTTTAAACTATTCGGAAGAGAGAGTACGAAATAACAGAAATTTACGTGCAGTTTTAGTCGATATATATAAAGTTACTATAGTGAATACTGCAATCAATTTGTAGACCTTATTTTAAAAGATATTTTGTTAGCTGATCACTATAAAAAAATCAAAAACCAGATTTTAGAATTTGGAAAAAAAAGTTCTGTTCTCATCAGAAAGTCTCTTTACACAAAGCTAACGTGCTTCGTGAGAAGGTCTAACGAGGAGAGAGGGGGCCTGGGATGGACTCCATACATTGCATGGAAAAAAAATGAAGTGAGCCTTACAATAAATAAAAAAGAAACAGGTCCCACCTGTCGGTAGAGAGGGAGTGAATATTTTTCTTATCTGGTCCTATTTTAGGATCTATTCATATTAACTTCTAAAAACTACTTTTTTATGATAAATGATTTTTCTATAGTACCTGACTTTCAAATGGAGTGTCTTTTTAAGACTTGGTCTACTAGTCGACTGTAATATATATTATAATGACTTTATTTATATTGACCAAAATTACACGCGAGTTTCTCTCTCTGTACGGTTCTCTACAAGCTGTTACTATCCATAGGTTAAAACCAAAGGACATCAACAAAATCCAATATAAACAAGACCTTAGAGTGCACCTAAACATTGGAACATATTGCAACAAGCAAATTTAACACATTGCTACAGTACCTAACTTTCAAACGGGGTATTTTTTTAAGACGGAATCTACAAGTTAATTATAGTACACGTTAAAAGCCTATCACCTATACTGATCAAAATCGCATACGAGTATTTCTCTTTTAGTCCATTGTGAACAGCTAAATTTCAAAAAATTTAATTAAAAATTAAAAATCACAGCTAAAAAGAATAAGCTCCATAGATCCCACATTGGACCTCCTTGGGCCCTACGCATCGGAGATGCCAAAGTAAACGGTTCTCTTGAATTGAGGATACAAACACGAGCTCCATCCTTCAAAAAAAATGAGAAATGAAGTAAACAGAGAGGTGTTTGATAACTGAAGTCATGGATTTGACTAGAGCTATCCACTTTCTTTTTCACAGGGAAAAAAAATGAGAAGAAGCTTCTTTGGACATAAATTTTCAAGAACTTTAGTTTGACTGTAGCAAAACCAAGTTGGAGAATTTTAGTGAGCCGTTGGGATTTGGGAGATTGCCGTCCAATAATATTCAATTGTTTATTTTGTTGAAGATCACGAGGATATTGTAAACAAAAATATATAGTTAGAAAGATATTGGGATACGACCTATGAACGATCCTTGGATAGAACTTGAAGGGAGCCCATGTGCTAATGATAAAAATATCACAGCGATGGGACAAATACTGTACTGGTCTACTAGGTAACCACATAAGTGTGTATGATTAACTGAGCCATGATGTATATTCTTCTTTTTAAGAAGAAATTTCAAAATATACATTTTTATCTATCTATATTTCAAAACAAACAATTTTGAGCCATGATGTTTATTCTTTTGTGAAGGCTCAAAAGGTGCATTTCTATAAATCCATCTTTTTTCGATAAATTTTAAAATATAAATTCTTCTTTTAAGGAGGTGTACTTTCTTTCGCTGGATGGTGAGGAGTATTGTATAAGCAGTTAACCAAAATACATGTGGCTCCGTTCATTTTGGTTTGAACTTCTGACTTCTAACTTATTTTTTACTATTTATAAAATTCGTCTTTTTCTGAACTTTTGGTTTTTTTAGTTTTTTGGCCGGTTCTTTTTTTCCGTATTCGTTTACGTTGTCCGTGATGAGCTAACATATCTTTTCTATTTTTAAAATTTTTAAAATTTAATTACATCAAATAAACCACTTTCAGCTACAGTATAATTTCAATCCGCTATTTTTCAGCCTACCCGAGCAGTCCAAGTTTTCAACGCATCTGAAAGGACCGTATGATACTTCGTACACAAGATGAACTATTCACGACGCGACATGTCAGAATTCGTTATAATTTTCATGATTACAAATCTGTGTGGTCGGCTGAAAAGTAATACTCCCAGGCATTGTGCCTTCACCACGGACTACGGCGCAAGTACACTGTTCCAACCTATTCATTGCTGTGTTGTCTACGGCACACGGTATTTCCACCCTTATTTACCGCCACGGCACTACATGAAACCGAGGATTTTTTTACCTGGCTGCGAAGAAATTGGTCCTAGGCTTACGAACAAAAGACCCGTCTAAAACACGGAAAATTTTTCGTAAGAGCCCGGTTTAAAACACGGAATTTTTTGTAAGAATTTATTTAGCTTTGGTAATTTTTTTGCGTTTTAAACAGGTTCTAAATTACTGTAAGCTTCCTACGTTCCAAATAAGACCACATACTCTCTTACATGGTAAAAACATATTGTTTTGGAATAACAGAGGCACCTTGGTATTCAGGCTTTATGATTGAGACTTTTTACCCATGATTAAGACTTTCTATCCATGATTGATTCAATATGTTAAACATTCCTTTTCAACTTGACGCCTTTTTGAATTAATGAATGTTAACGGATTTGTCTGATATATTACACTTGCACACATATAAAAATAATTCAAAGGTCTATTAGTGCTATACACTATGATACCTTATTTTAACGTCCTATGTGTATATACATATATATTATCACGTTCCATCTGCAGTGGGAGGCGAGAGATGCCGGTGACCGTGACCGGCGCATGGGACCGACAGGTGGGACCCAGCAGAGATACCGGCCCCCCGAAAATGGAGGAATCTAGCGAGGGCGACTGTCCACTGCGCTGATCACTGCCGTCAGATCCCGTGGATGGACGGCCGCGATCTGACTGCTCGTTGACGCGTGCTAGTGAACAATGCTTGCCGTGGCGAGTAAATCAGGGTGGAGCCCCTAGAAGGCGCATTATGGTACGTGCACCCAGCTGTTGTACCCAATAGCGTGCTTCTAGTGTTAAGTAAACTGAAATGTTTGTGCAAAACTTTAATCGATAGTAATATATGTTGGAAGTTTATTGCGGCCTAACGTCAATCTAAAACCTTCTGGAATGCTTATTTTGTCAATTGCACCATGATTCACTAGCTTTTTGTTTCTATAGAAGTTTTGAAAAGTACTATAGTAGAAGATATAAAATCACATAGCAAATCAAACAGAATGCTTCCTGCAATACTTGTATATGTATGTTTTATTTGCAATTTCTGAATCTAATATCCAAACTCAATAATCCCCTCTCATTTGGATACTAACTAGAATATTTCTTTTTAGGGTATTTTCTTTTAGAAAATCTAAAGAACGGTATCCCATTCGGATGCAATGCGACAGTATAGATCAGAACCGTTCGATTTGACGTCAGGTGCACGAAACTCAGAGCCCCGCTCCCACACGCGACGCATTCATTTCCCCCCACACCACTCCATTCCCATTCCATTCACCCTGCATTCCCCATGCCACTCTACTGCACTCCACAGAAACCTTTGAGCTAGGGTTCCGGCTACCCGTGCCGCACCGTCCTTCCTCAACGCCACTCCGCGTCCTCCTCCTCAGTCGCGTGTGTGGAGTATATGTACGTCAAGAGCCCTAACTCACCGACGCGCTCCTCCCTGGCCCCCTCGCCGGTACGTTCTTACGTGGTCATAAACCACAGTGGTCGGAGGCTATACATTGTCGAAAATCTATGCGTGGTCAAAAGCAAATGTGGTCAGGGCTACAATGTTTTGTGAGTGGTCGGAGCTACAATATTTGTGTATGATCGAGGCTACAGTGTTTTGTGAGTGGTCGGATCTATAGTACATCTTGTGTGGTCGGAGCTACAGTATTCTTGTGATTAGTCAGACCTACAGCGTTTTATGTGTGGTCAGGGCTACAATGTTTTATGAGTGGTCAGACTACAGTGTTTTTGTGAGTGATCAGACTACAATGTTTTGTGAGTGGTCAGAGCTACATGTTTTGTGATTGGTCGAAGCTACAATGTTTTTTATGTGGTCGGAGTCGAAGGCTTTAGCGGTCAGAATACCGAGAGTGGTCGAGACGACAATGAATGACAGTGGTTGAAGAAGACCAGGTTTCATCAAGTTTTAAGGGGGTTTATTGCCTGATTTGGCTATGTTTCACGTACAAGTTTCATGTCCAGTTTCATGGTATTTCATAGAGTTTTATGTTTAAGTCTCATTGTATTTCATGAGGTTTCATCAAGTTTTACATGAGTTTATTGACTAATTTTGCTAGGGTTCATATACACATTTCATGACTAGTTTCATATTGTTTCATGACCAGGTTCATGTTTAAGTTTCATAGCATTTTACGTAATTTCATCAAGTTTCAAGGGGGGTTTATTGTCTGATTTGGCTAGGTTTCATGTACAAGTTTCATTCTATTTCATACAGTTTCATGTTTAAGATTTATTGTGTTTCATGAGGTTTCATGCAGTTTCAAGGGGGCTTATTGACTGATTTGGCTTGGTTTCATGTACACGTTTCATGACTAGTTCTATTTTGTTTCATAGAGTTTTATGACCAGTTTCATAGTGTTTCATCAAGTTTTATAAAGTTTCAAGGTGCCTGATTTGGCTAGGTTCCATCTGCAAGTTTCATGGCTAGTTTCATGTTATTTCATAGAGTTTTCATGACCATTCTCATGTTGCAGTTTCATATTTTTTAACCGGGTTTCATCAAGTTTCATGGGGGTTTATTGCATGATTTGGCTAGGTTTCAGGTACAAGTTTCATGGTGTTTGTGCAATATTATCACAAGTTTACTAACCAACAATCAAGTTGTATCACCAATCAATTCTATCACAATCCATGCACAGAGCGACAGACAATATTATCACATGTTTCATAAGCAACAGACAAGTTGTATCAGAAATTAATTATACCACAATTCATGCACAGGGCATTACAAACATGTGTTCCAATAAATTCTACCACAATCCATGCATAGAGCAATAGAGATAACCATGTTTTTTGCAACATTATCACAAGTCTCATAAGGAACAGTCTAGTTGTATCAGCAATCAAAAGGTTGTGGTTTCCTTCAGAGAGCCTTGACTTGGTTGCTTCGGTGTTTTCTTTGGCTTCTTTTTGTCCACGCTTTTCTCACTATCAAAGGCAGAAGACCATATTCTTGTTGAGTTTTTTTGCCAGCCTCTGGAAGCTTTATTTGCTGGATCTTTAAATGCAGGGGAAGGATGGCACGGCATCACTTGAGCTTCATGCGTGCGACATGAGAAAGGACGGTGCGGAGTCACTAGCGCTTCGCGCAATGCAGGAGGAAGTACGACGCCGAGGTTTTGCTCGCGCAAGGAAGGAGGTCAGAGCACGATGGAGGAAGGAGGGGTGAGGATGACGAAGGACTGTGCCTGGAGAGGAAGGGCGGAGAGTAAGGAAACCTGATCATTTTTTGCCCCCCCCCTCTGTGGCAGAGAAATTCCCTCTTTGGTCCCCTTCCATGAAATTCCCCCTTTGGCCCCCTTGTGTGGCCGCCGACTGCACGAAGCACATGGCGCGGCCCCTCGAGCACGCCACCCCCTGCTGGCACGGTCCTCTACCGCGTGAGCGCCTAGCGTGGCACCTGTCCACGTGAGGTGCCCCTTGACTACTTCAACTACGGCGCTTCGCCTCATGCAGCCGGGTGCCACGCCAGGCGCTCACCCTATAGGGGACCGCGTCAGTAGATGGTGGCAAGCTCGGGGATCGTTCCACATGCTTTCTACGGTCGGTGACCGCGCGAGGAACGAAGGAGGAAGGACGGTGCGGCGTCGCTCGTGCTCCACGCGTGCAATGCAGGAGGAAGGACGACGCCAAGGTTTTGCTCGCATCGGGAAGGATGGCGTCGTGCACGACGCATGAAGGAGTGGTGGGGATGATGAAGGACTGTGGCCGGAGAGGAAGGATGAAGAGTAAGAGACGATGGACGGTTGGATCTATACCGTTCGGATCAGGTCCGAACGGTATAGCGTACTATAGTCGCTCTCCTTTTCTTTTAGCTTATGGCTTCCCTGAATAAATAAATGGGACAACTTCTCTGTTATCCTTTTGAAATAGCTTATCGGGGCAATCTTTTCAAAGCGATTTATTGACTTATCAGCATTCGGTTCGTTTACACAAACACTCACGTTAGAATCAAAAGTTATCAGCCACAGTTGAAAAGAATACACCCTTAGTGTTTAGACCAAGAGAGTATACAGAAACGTGGGAACACTTCTACCTAGCCTTGTTAGGAAGTAGGAACGTAGGATATATGAAAATATCTATGGTACAAAAATAAAATATCTATAGTACAAAAATACAATTCGAAGCATAATAATACAGAACAGGTAGCTAAGTTTCCATTCTTACACTACTTTACTAGTTCTGAACTCTATTTCTAAAGGGAGTTGCTAGCGCTTGGACGTTCAATCTGGACGCTAGTTCATACGGTCGATTGCAACATTCTTTGCATATGTATGCAATATTTCTGGACTATATATGTAACAAAAAACTGATAAGAATCTCAATGTCGCATTAGTTGTTGCTAATTGTTGCATACATAAAATCAAAATGTTGCATACATGAAATCAAAAAATATTACAACAAAAAAACAAACAACACAAACAATTTAATCATCGTCGATGCTGTAGACGTCGAAGACGGTGCATACCTCGGCCTTGAGCTCATCGTCCCGCGAACACTCCCAAGTCGACGGCGTCCTCGCGGCTACCCGTGGAGGAGCTGGGCAGTGGCAAGATGGCACGGGAAACCGCCATGAGCTCGGACGTGGAGATTTGGCCGCTGTCGCTTTGAATCTGGTGGCGCCACGCCTGAAGACTGCCAGAGGAAATCGACGATGACGGCCAGATCTGGTGGCGCCGGTGCTAGGTGGCTGAGGCTCGTGGTTGTCAGCGTACATGGGTTCAGGCAGGGACGGGTCACCGGGGAAGAGTAGAGCGAGAGAGATGGAGATGGATGGATCTCCGTGTACGGTGCAGGGTGGAGGAGAGCGACCAAGTGAGTGTGTAAGCGTGTGAGTATGGTGAGATGTGAGGAGTTTGTGAGGATTGCTTCTAGCTACAAAGAGAAATGGACCGTTCGAGCTACGACTCACACGAACGTCCGGCCATATCAATTCCCTTTTAAAAGAAAAAAAAAGGTTACTCTTTGTTGGCAAACCATGCTTCTTGCCAAAACTAGTTACAAATGATACTAGCGCCATACATGTACAGGAATACATGATATATCACGCATTTGAACAAGCAATATCCATTCTTTTTTTTTAAAAAAAAAGAATGGCCTATACATCTAAGGACGACTGCGTATGGAAGTGCGCTTTATTATCGCACAACAATTAAGTTTCCGCCAAGCAACTGAATAAAAATAAGTCGTACCCACGTCTTGCTTTCCTCTGATACATGTACCCTGCCGGCTGGACTACAAATCCGACGGTAAACAAATCCCCGTGCACCTGTTGCCCAGTGGGAAAATTCCACGTACCAGGGGAGGGGGGGTGGAGAGAGATTCCCTCCCGACAAGCAAATCCAGAGGACAGCATTTTCCCGGGCCCACCATCCCACGTGGGCTCCACCGCACGCGCGTGGGCCCCCTCCTCTTCCTGGCTCTGAGCCTGAGCTGCGTCTCTCTCTCTCTCTCTCTCTGCCCTGTGACAAACCACGAAGCGCTCCTCCTCCTCCTCCTCCTTAAGAGGGAGCTTACTAGAGCGCAGGGGTTTTTACGATCGCCTCCTTGCAACACGGTTACAGGAGGAGGAGGAGGAGGAGGGAACGGCCGGCCATTGCGTTGCGTGTTTTGCTTGGAGAAGAGGATGGGAGCAGCAGCAGCAGGAGTTGGAGGGGAGGCAGCGGTGAGGGTGCTGGTGGTGGACGACTCCCCCGTCGACCGGAGGATCGTCGAGCTGCTCCTCAGGAACTACACGGGCGGCGCCGCCACCTTCCACGGTCAGATGCATGCAGCCTATACCCATGCCTGCCTTGCCTCCCCGCTTCTTCGTCGATTAATCTCTCTGCTCTCTGCTATTGAGCTTTCTCGATGTGTCTTCTTGTCGTTGTGTGCTGTCAGCTGCTAAGACGCTCATGCGGGTCTTGTGTTTTGTGCTGCTCTGATGTTCTTGATATGCCTATCTCTTCTCGTTGATGATGGTGTTAGCGTTAATCACCTTGCTCATAGCTATTTCTTTGTCTTGTTTCAAGCCCCTCGGTGTAACAAGATCGATTGATGCTTGGATTGCAGAACGTAGTATTACCAATACCATAATCCTACACCAATGCATCTTTAACCATGTTTTTACTATGGCGTTTATGTTCTCATGTTTCCTTCGTTCATCTGTGTTTAGCCTTCTCTCTCTGTTTTTCTTATTACCTATTTAAGCTGGGTTCTTGTATATATCTTGGCGCCTACCTACTTATCCATGCTGCTAATTTTAGTTTGTTCTTGTAAGTCTAATGGCAGAGAAAACTTTCCAAACATTTGTGTTACAATCTGAAAGAACCCGATTTCATTCCTTCAGTTACCGCCGTGGACAGCGGCAAGAAGGCCATGGAGCTTCTGGGATTGAAGGAACAAGGGAAGAAGCTGGATTCGTCTTCTGCAGCCGCTGACGCTAACGTGAGTCCGCCCTCCCTCCTCGTACTGAACCAACATCGCAGCATTGTACCACTCCTGTCAGGCAGCTCCGTACATGCCTATTACGCAGATGTAAAACCGAAGCTACTTCTCTCCTTTTTTTCACTTGCAAGTTGGAATAGATAAATGAAATGAATGCTAGAAGTACTGAAGTATAGATTTTATTTGTACCTGACTGTTACAGATATTTAAAAGCATGCCCAGAACTTGTTTCAGCTGAACACCTCACATCAAGCTCTTTGTTAAAGAAAGCTCATCACTAGTAGTAGTACTTTACAATAAACATGTTACAGTAAATGAATGGCTGGGCTGAAGCTGTCTGATAAATGCCATGCTAATAGTACGCTAAAGATAGATATGCTACATGTAGTACTATATGAAATGACATTTAGTTTTAGTTTGCAGGTAAAACAAAAAAAGATGAACTCGACTCTGAAAATTAGCCGTCTTGAATCATTTGCAGGAGCTAACCGTTGATATCGTGCTCACTGACTACTGCATGCCGGAGATGACCGGCTATGACCTTCTCAAAGCCATCAAGGTGATGCGATTTTCTTGCCTGCAATTCTTTGTTCTTTCAGTTGAACTGGAGATTGATGAATCTCTGAATTCTCAGGCTTTGACCTCCCCAAATCCGATCCCGGTGGTCGTCATGTCGTCAGAAAACGAGCCCCAGCGGATCAGCAGGTGAAATTCCTCGCCTTCTCCCCCCATCATTTTGTGCAGAGTAGATGCTGCTATGTATGCGATGAAAGCTGCTTTTGCCCTCTGGCTATGTACTGTTCATGGTTTATAAGCCCTTTCTGAAAGCTAGATTTGCGCAACTTTTCAGAGAAAAAAGCTAGACTTGTAGTACATCAGCACTAACAGGACCACCACCTCTTTGATCAAAGCAGATGCATAACAGCGGGTGCCGAGGATTTCATCCTCAAGCCTCTCAAGACGAAAGACGTACAGCGCCTGCGAAACTGCTCCAACGCCAGGCCGAAGGACGCCGACGCCGACGCTCACTGCAAGAGCTCGCTGAGCAGGAGGAAGCTGCAGTCGGATCACATCGCCAAGAAGGCCGCTTCGGAGCAGAGATCACACCTGACAGGATTAGCCATGGCATGACTCTTTTCACCATTTCTTTCTGATCCGTCACAAACATACGTATCGTTATAAAAAGTGCTACATAAATAGAAAAATATAGAGGATCAAAGGTATGGGAGACACGGATTTTACGAAATTCACTATATAAACCGTGCGATAAGAAATTTCAACACATATAAACTGTGCTATTACAGGGGTATATGTAAGATAGGAAACAAGAGCTTTTAACGGAAAAGGAAACTGAATCAGAGTCAGATACGTCTATCGTTGCCACGTCTAACATAGCTTTATATATGCACCACTTGGCGTCACGTCTAGCGTAGTGTCCGCTACAGGCACGATGACGAATTCATATCACACTTTTACCCATATCAACATACCGCGATGCTCATCGGTATTTCCATGTTTCTCTCTTTTTTCAGGTGCTGAATGCCTGCAGCATCGGGCTGCCACACTACTTCCAGTTCCTCTTCAAGTTCATCCTGCTCGCGTACGCGATACTGTGCCTGAGCGAGCTCCTCCACAGATGGTCCAATGGCTGCTTCCTCTCCCTGTGGTGCGCATGAAAATCGACAGAATATCGAGCGCAACTAAGGACGGTTGCAAGCTTAATCTTCCTGCTGCAAGTCAGGCACGAGGAGCTCCTCCTCCCGCTCTATATTTCCACAGCCACGCAGCTCTCCTACTCCTAGGTAGATTAATCTGTTCTCCTCGAAGGTTGCAACCGGCTTCGAGCTAAGTAGCAGCATTGTTTGCTGGGAGAAGAACCTCCTGCAGATATCCTCCCTTGCTCGTTGTATAAAAATGCGTGATTTGAGTGGGTATCTGATGTCGTTTTTAATCCGGATATCGATTTGATACGCTGATGCAATCGTCCATCGAAGCTTCCCTGCGTTTCTTTGGACGGGCGGACGCAGACATCCACCTGCTCTGCACCTCACGCTGCGTGAATTAAAGAACATGAGTTGATGACCAGTATTGCGTTATATAGTCTTCTTATGGAAAAATGAAAAATATAAATATATATGTGACGATAAATCCGTACCCATCGGTTCAGTCTAATATTTGTATAACCATGTTGACTATATGATTCAACATATGAATAGGGATTTGATGAGCATATGGGCCCATCGTTGTTCAATTTTGTGCGCTTGCGCTTCTATAAATATCGGGAAAATCATGGATGTGGCACTTATATTTTTTATGTGCACCTACAAAAATTGGGATACAAATTCATCTACATTGAAGAGAACCGAAAGTAACGAGTTACTGATGTGAATAGTAGATAGAGTATTCACGTGTGGAGCCTGTCATTTTGGTTCTCTGGTACAAATGAATTTCACATTGAAAATATGTAGATTTGTAGTACGTATAAAGTAGCACAGTTAGTTTTTTTTATATATTTTTGAATAAGAGATCATGCAACTTTTTTGAATATTAGGCAAAGTTTGGCAGCTGTCCATATGCTCAGCTGGATATTTCCGTTCAACATATTTCACCGGTACAACAAAAAAATATCTTACAGATAAATTTACAAAATGTACATGAACATAGTGACTGGGAATTCTTTATGCGGTAAATAAAACTGTTACAGGAAGTTCTTGCGTAGTGAGCAGAGATTAATTAATGGGCATGCAAAAGTACAGACAACCTCAGAGTGACTGGGAATTCTTTATGTGGTAAATAAAACTGGTACAGGAAGTTCTTGCGTAGTGAGCAGAGATTAATTAATGGGCATGCAAAAAAATAGAGTTAAAGTCAGATTTAATACTGTTACGTACTGTATTTATAAAAGTAATCGTATATGTATCATATTTACAAAAATGTCACTTCTACCATTCGGTGGGCGGGAACAGTGTCAGCTAGGCGACACACGACGAGGCCGCCGGCGGCAGACCCCCTCACCAAACGGCAAGTTGCCTGCAGCCCGGTGACACTTCGGGTAATTTTATCCATTGCCAATATTTCTAAAAAAAACATAACATTTTGATAGTTTTAAGAGCTTTTACATATAGCAAACCAGTTTCAAAAATTACGAAATTTTATGTGAAGCCTCCCGACATAGTTATAATTATTGTGTAATTTTTTTGGAAGTTTTATATGGTCCAAATTTATTATATTTATTCGAATTAATTTAATCATGAATTTACCAAGTATTCCTAATGTATAAAATTATAAAAAACGTGAAATATTCATAAATTCATGATTAAGTTAACCTGAATAAATGTGATAAATTTGGACCAAATAAAATTTTCAAAAAAATACACAATAACTATGGCTGTGTCGGGAGCGTTCACATAACATTTCGTAATTTTTAGAGCTCGTTTGCTATATGTAAAAACTCATAAAAATATCAAAATTTTATGAATTTTTCATCAACATTCGCAACTGATAAAATTACTCAAACATTACACTGCAAGATACGTTGTGTCGGAGGGTTATACACAAATTTTCATGATTTTTTGAGCCCATTTGATATATTTAAAAATTCAAACAAACACCAAACGCAAAAAACATTAGGACTTAATTATCTGCCGCCCCCTCACCAGACGGCAGGCAAGCCTATCGTCCCCCACCAAGCTGCAGCTGCCGTGCAGTGAGGTGAGGGGCAGCGCATCGCTAATGGCCTCGCCGGCGCTGCCGCCCGCCCACTGGACGGTAGAAGTGATATTTTTGCAAATACTATGTACATACGGCTACTTTTATAAATGTGATGTGCAACAATGTCAAATCTGGCTTTAACTCTGCAAAAGTACAGACAACCTACAGTCTTACAACAATTATTGGTGCTTGTAAGTATCACTATTTGGAAGTTGCATAAATACTAAAATACGAATAAAAGGTAGACAATGATTACTTACTCTTTCCGTTACTTTCAGATTTATACAACTTATATTGAAAGGATAATACATAGAAGCACTGCTCATGAAACATTCGGTGTATTGGTCGGAGTAAACCATATATGCAATGAGTGAACACATTGGATCTGTAACGCCTCCACTTCTGAGGCCGTTAGACTTTACCGCAACTGTCCAGAACGTTCAGCTATGGAGTACTATAATTGAGTGTGCATCAAACCAACACAAACCTATTACATAAAAGCCAAACTTATTAAAGGATTTGACATAACAGCCAAGTTTTACTTGACAGGGCGTCCAAGCCCAAATTTTATATTACATCATAAAAAAATCCACATACGTGCCTGAACGAAGACTAGACCTAAAACTAGTAACCATCCACTCCAAAGGAATCATAGAAGCCTTCCTCGAAAGGCTCTTCGTTATCTTCCCAAGTTTTTTCTATTGATATTTTAGCAAGTCACATGGAAATACTAATTAACTACTTGCTAGTATTTCAAGAGATGGGTATAAGATGGATTTATTATTATATTTGTGTGTGTATGTTTATTTGTAAACAACTTTTGAAAGCAAAATGTTAGCTTCTTAAGAGAAAAGATGATTTAATCAACTTAATTACCAAATTGGAAATCTTATCAAAGCTAGTTATGCCTTGCTATTGAATTCACCCATTAAACATGACTTCATTTACCGAAAGCACGGCATATTCGAATACTACAAGTTTTATTCTGCAGAGTTGTCCAGCTTTACCCACAAGATATCTCAAACTCTCAATATCATGCAATAGACATGCAACAAGATAGCGTGTACTAAGTTGAGATAACAAGGTTGTTTACTACTCTCCTTTTTCTACCTTCTATCCGGTAGACTCATGGCCAAACATTGTCGGGAATCCATAGGCCAACACGGAAATCGTGGTCCAACGTTGAGTGGACCTATCATTGTGAAGAATGCCAAGTGGCTTTCCAGTCCCACTTCCATTTCATCTTGTTGTAGGTGGGCCATTCCACCACAATAGAAAAGCTAACCCTCATGTAAATATTAGATTGAATCGAGCAGCTACTAAACTAAATCTGACAAGTCAAAACTTATGGTTAAGCAATTTATGTGTCCTTTACTTAGCATAAAGTTATAGTCATTACTTTTCCCAAATGAGGCAACCTATCACGGACCCAATGCATTACGATATTGTACTACTAATTCATACCAAAGCCTCCATCCTAGAGTAAGATCGTAGACTCCAACCATCTAGTAGGTTTCCACGAGTTATCCTTAACTCTAGTACCATTTTATAATCTATCAGCAAGGCGTGTAATGGCCTTGTGCACATGTCGGCCGAGCGACGGTCGAGATGGCGGCTGTGAAGTCGGCCATGGCGAGCACATCGCGTGCCCGGGAAGCGTGGTGACGGGCATTCAAGGTCCGGTCAGAGAGGTGGCATATGATGTGCAAGTGTTGACGGGTTGTGGTAGCAGTGAATAGGCGGCGAGTTGGTGGCAACGGCTAAGGGCAAGTGGGCGGGTGGCAGCGAGCGCATGGTAGGTGACGATTTTTCCAAATGACGCCAAGGCAGGGTAGGGCGGAAAGCCAAAGGAGGAAGGTAGAAATCCTAAGGAAGCTTTCCAATTTTGCAGAAACTCAAATTCCAGCAAAAATAAAAAACAAACCAAAATTTTTGAATTTTTCAGGGTCATTTCAGGATCTGCATGACCATAGCACCTCAGATAGTTATACATGCTATGTGCTTGAACAGCAACGGCAGTAATGGCGGATAGATTGCTTTCAGGAAGGCCAAGCTGGGGGAGATCCTTCATAGGACAGGTGACAGATCCTTCATGAGTGAACACATAAGTGAGCAGATATTGTGATATGGCCGCAGTAATGGTCGGGCAGCTCAGTTCTTCTGAGTAATCTCAAGAAAGCTGTTTGAGATATGCTTAGTGAATGGATACCTGACCGAGGCTGCCTCATGCCCAGTGCAGGGAAATCTCGTATAGCCGTCGCCGACACAAGGATCTGAAACTTAAAATTGATGGCAGGCCGAGGTGAGTCTGGTAAGATGACGAGCATTAGACAACACGGGTTAGTTCAAAGTTCAGGCTGGTGTGGATTCAGCACTCTGAAACTTAAAATTGATGGAGATCGTAAGGATGATGACTACCAGCGCCAGATGCTTCAAAATTCAAGCCTGGTGGTGCATGGTTCCGAACTCATGTGCGGTTAACATACATGTGTATGACCAACAATCTAGCAATTTCCATTGGAAAAATCGAAGCACGAAGCGAGAAATACTACAAGTCATTACAGAACTTTCGAGGTAACCTGGGCAGTAACTGCAGAGCAGAAAGTGTACATGGATACACAGTTGATTAAGGTGCCGTCCGGTTGGACTGAAATAAACTGACTTATAACTGAAATTAGACTGTAAATGTTTGAAATTACATTGTAACTGATAATGACTTATTTGACGTAACTAAATTTAAAAAAAAATAAAAATAGAAAAAACAGATTGTCCATTACGGACAACGCAAACGAACACGAAAAAAAATAACCGGTAAAAAAAGCTAAAATAAACTAAAAAGTTAGAGAAATTAAATTTAGGAATAGTAAAAAATAAAATAAAAACTAGAAATTTAAACCGAAATAAGCGGGATCTAAACAGGAGCAAAAACAAACTATTGAAACTGCAGAAACCAGGCCTACAAAAATTCATATCTAAGCAGCCATAGATACTAGCGGACAGGAGCAGTATCTCCATATGCGTTGAGTGAATCCATGGCATTGGATCACGATATAGTACACTGAACAGCTATAGATACTGTGCGTTTGAGCAGAGCTATATACAGCAGTAATTGTGAAATCAATCAATATGCTTAGAGAGAGATAGAGAGAGAGAGTGAAGCAGTATCGAAAAAACAGAATTCAGAAACTGTTTAAAAGCGCAGCCTATAGTCGAGTCACATTTAAGAGCGCACTTTAAACACGTCCTTTTTGCAGGTTCTCCTGCTTCGAATCGATTTTACACGATCGACGCCATGATAGGACTGATTCTAGACAGCAGGGCAAACCAAAAACAAGGCAGATATTTTTTACGGATCCTCGTCGGGGTGCTGATCTGTTCTCTCTCTGCTTGATTTTTTAGCTGACCATTGTCGAATTGCTCGGAGTCGATTCCCTGCCACTCACTCACGAATCCACTACTACTATTAGCCTCGTGGTGGCCGGTGAGACGGCCATTGAGCTCCAAAATTCTGCAAAGGCATACATTTCCTTTCTCTTCTGATGACTTCTGTTAAGCTAAAATTCAATCGAGCGATTTTGTAGCACAATTCGTCCAAACAAATAGCATAAAAACATCCAGCCAATATTCCTTCCAAAAAAAAAATCTTGCCAAACCATGGAAAATAACGCCTCCGTCTCCCTACTTTTTTAAAACAACATGAAAACATCAACTGAAGAAATAGATGCACGTAGGCAGCAACTACGTGTTAGTGCAATAATATGTAGCTAATGTTCGGACAGCAGTGAGGCAAATTGGAACGCACAAGCATATTATCGCTAATGTTGCAAAAACTAGAAGTTAAACTACAAGAAAATCCATCAGCAATTAGTTCAGCACAAATTCGCTACAGCATCATACAGTGAGTGAGGCACCGTTATCTTCTAGTGAAAGGCTTAGTACCATTGTAGCTGCCTTGGGTGCCCTGAAAAACAGAAGACGTGATCTGGTTAATCTGATAGATACCACAAATCATAAACTGCAACTGAAGCACGATAGATAAAAGATGAAAACCCTAACAATTTTCATATCCCAAATGTTATTGCACAAAACGTTAGCATTTGCCAACAGCTTCACAGTATAGTTCATGTACCAAAAGAATGCCAGAAGGCCGAAGGTTCACTGTGTAGCCATTCTTAGTAAATGGTCTATTTGGAAGGAGAGGAATAGGCTTATGTTTTAATCATTCGTATGACTACAAAGGATGTAACACTAACGATAAATACGAATCGTAGGGAATGGTGCAATGAAGGAGAGAATTATCTCGGGAGGTTGATTCAATAGAATGCTTTATGCGTCAGTGGAAAGTTGAGCAAAGCCAAACAGGCTTACCATTGTTCAGTCGATTGGTACAATGCAGCTGAACTGCCAAAGCATGAATTAAGCATGTCAGTATTCACAACACCAGGGCTAAGAGCAATAGCTGCCAATCCAGGAGGCAGCTCCTTTGCTAAGGAGCGTGTTAAACCCTCAATGGCCCACTTTGAAGCACAATACGGAGCAACCTGAAACAGCATTATGCAATTTAGTATGCATTGAAGATTTCACATTCAGAGAGCGAAATCCATATAAGAACAGCCTTTGACTGTGTCCTACCTCAGCAGCAGCAGACCTTCCCCAACCAGAGGACAAATTAATTATAATCCCATGTTTCTTCTCTATCATAAGTGGTACAAAATGACGAAGTACATTTGTCGTTCCCTTAATATTTGTATCGACTACCATATCAAATTCTTCTGCTGGAACATTCCATGTCTTGTTATTCTTGTTTATTGTACCAGCATTGTTTACTGCGACAACACCTCAATGGTTAGATTTCTGGAAGGATTCCTTTCATGTATATTTGGAAAGCACATAGAAATAGGTGATTTCATAATCAACTTCAAGAGAGAGAATTTCTTCTTTTCATCTACTTCCAGCTGGCTTAGGGTGCACATTTGCATTTGAGCAGAAAATATAACAAACCTATGATATCGGGAACTTGCTTCTTTTCCACAACAGCCTTTGCCAGCTCGGCCATGCTGCTGTCAGATCTCTACAACAGAAGCACCAACACAATACTTGAGAATGAAAATTAAATGCCAATATGCCATATTTCATCACTTTAACCTAATTCAGTATTTAGTATCACAATTCACAAGTACCATCTCCCCCCTAATTCCAATAATATTAGCTAAAAATCTTAAACAAAAGCAAGCGATCTGCTTGCATGATGTGTGAATTGTTCACAAATTTTGAAGCGGATGAGTTCCTTGACAGATCTCTAATAGAAAAAACTCTCCAGCAACTCATATATGCACTAACCCCATAAAAGTAGAAATCATGACTAAATTTAGCATATTTTGTCAATACATGAACCCGCCCACATGTTTGATTTCCTCCATAGCACCTTTGTCAACCACCAAACGAACAAAACTTATCAAATGCCTTACTTATACATAGATAGAATACTTTAAACAGCAGGTCCAAACAGGCCATCAGTTTCTAGCTCAGTAAGATGAGACAGAAATATTGCAAACAACGTTGAGCTAACAGAAATACTAGAACATCAAGTATTATTATTGTTGGGGGAGTGCCCCCACCATGGCCCAATTAGCCCACCGTGCCAGAAGGCCCACTAAGCGTGTAAAGTGTATGGCAAACCCAACAGGGCTGGGACAAGGGAAAAAATGTGTTCACCCCTACTGTTGTAAACCCCGATAGGGGTATGCGTGTAAAACAACCCACTATGGCTATAAATATGTTCCTTAGGGCGCTATAGAGGGACAGATCCACTTTTACAGAAAAAAGATCAAGCTGTAGTGTACTAGATGAGCATACATTTTCTCTCTCCCCCCCACTGTGAGTTTTAGGCTCCGGGCCAAACCCCTTTGCGGCCTGTTCGCAGCCACTATCTCCACTGTTTGGTCTATAACAACAACAGCTGGCGCCGTCTATGGGGACCAACGTAGAAGCTACAAGTCGACGCAAGGACGTCAGGGCGCGATGGCGCCAAGGGAGGAAACGACGTTGACTTTCAAGCGGAAGAGAAGTACTATGGTTGAGACTACTGCGGCGAGAGCATGGGGGCCGATGGTCCAAGGCCCCCTGCCCCTGTGGTAGCGGCACATCGGAGCGGCCGCGTCTGGTGCCATTGCAGGTAACGGAGACGACCCTCCAGTAGCCGTGCGAACGACGGAGCGGGAGACATCGCGGACACTACGGACCATACTGCACAAGCGACAGCCTTTGCCAACCCCGACACTGTCGCCGTTACCACGCAGCGAGCGGAGGGCGTCCTGGCCCCTATGCCGGATGCGAGCGGAAGTACCCTAGAGGCGATCTGCAGGACACTGCAGCGGGAGCTGGCGGACCTGCGGAGGGCCATGTGCGAGATGCAGGAGTCGGAGCCAGCAAACTCTGACCGCGGCAGCAGCGGAGATGGTCGCAGAGAGGACAAAGAGCCACGAGGTCAATGTGGGAGTCCGTAGCACCCCTCAGCGAGTGGACTCCAAGTCCCCCCTCTGTGCGGGCTTGCATCAGATCGCCTGGCCGAAGGACTTCAAAATGCCTACAGTGGAGACATACAAGGGCAATACAGACTCATGCTAGTTCCTACGTGTCTACGAGACGGCCATTGAAGCAACGGGGGGAGACGACTTGACGAAGGCGAGGGGTTGCCACTCGCCCTTTAGGGAATCGCGCTATCCTGGTATTTCACCATCGCCCACGGCTCGGTGTACACATGGGAGCAGATCCGGGATCTCATACACAACAACTTCCACGGCAACTACGTCGGTCGATGCCGATTAGCTCTTCACTGTAAGGCAGGCGCCAGGGGAGAAGCTGCGGGAGTATTTCCGACACTTCGCGAAGGTATGCTGCCAAGTAAAGGACATCAATGAGACGACCATCATCAACGCCACCATCCGCGGCCTCCAGAGGGGGCCGCTCGCAGAATACAACGTGCGAAAGCCCATAAGAACGATGGCCAAGCTCTTCGACAAGATAGAGGAGTACGCAAGGGCAGAAGAGGAGGCAATGCGGCTTGAGGTGGAGGCTATGCCGTCCGCCATCGAAGCTAAGTCCGCATGCGCCGGATGCTATTCACAAGGTCATCGGGCCCGTGTGACCTTGGGGGGACTACGATCACTAGGTCTGCCATAATGCTCTCTAGGGCCTCCATGGACTCCCAGGCCGAAATAGCGCACTGGTTGTGGAGGCAATGGCCTTCCGCTACCTCCAACCGCAGACAACCCTTATCCTGCTTGAAAGCAGCGATCTGTTGCAGGAAATTCTCCCTCTCCTCCGCCGCGCGGGGATTTGCCTGCATGGCGAGGGCATTTGCGTTAGCTATGGCCTTCGCACCCTCCGTTTCAAGGGCACGGATGCGCTCCTACGCTCCGCAGCCAGACCCAATGCCTCCTCGGCCTTGTGGGCCCCTACTGTTGTAAACCCTGATAGGGGCATGCGTGTGAAACAACCCACCATAGCTATAAATACGTTTCTTAGGGCATATCCACTTTTACAGAAAAAAAAGACCAGGTTGTAGTACTAGCTGAGCATACATTTTCTCTCTCTCTCCACTGTGAGTTTTAGGCTCCGGACAACCCCTCCATGGCCTGCCTGCAGCCCCTATCTCCACTGTTTGGTCCGTAACCACAACAATTACTTATTTGCAAAAAAGGAAAGAACATCAAGTATTACTATTACATACACCAGCACGGCTCTTGAATACAAGCAAGTCCAAGCTACCATCCAACCCCAACCAAATATACAACCAATTTGCAAAGCATTCAGCTAAAGTTCCATCCAAGGTACAGAACTCACTGAATACCCAATAAGCAAGATTCTAAACCTAGGAGGCGCTGAGACTCAAATAAAGGCTCCAGTAGTGGAATTCGAATAGTGCAGGAGCGGCATCGAGCTAGCATTTCAAGCAACGGGGAAGCTAAAATCCAAGCCCAGTTTAGCACTAAATGAGAACCTCCGGCGAACTGAAGAACTAGGTCTCCCCACTCCCTAGTACAGTACATGCAGCGTTTAACAAGCAAATTCTGAGGAGGAGGAGTAGAGTGTATTACGACGTCGGCGACGGTGATGAAGTGGCGGGCCGGGGAGGCGATCTCGGCCTCGAGGGAGCGGACATGGTCGGGGGAGCGGCCGCAGCCGACGACGGCGTGGCCCCGGCGCGCGAGCTCCAGCGCGAGCTCGCGGCCCAGCCCCGGCTGACTCCGTGATGAGCACCGTCCTCGGCCCCGCCGCCGCTGCCCGCGTGGCCGCCGCTCCGCCCCCGCCCTTGGGCCCCGCCGTCATCTCTCGCCTCCTCTCCTCGGGTTCGTTCGCGTTCGAGTGTCTGTGACTGTGTGGAGAGGCAGGGGAACTTGTGCTCCCGATATTTAGCTCCTCTCATGGGCTGACAGGCCTCCAGCCCGTGATGCGTTGGCCCATAACCCATAAGCGCAGGTTGGGCGGCTCGGCCCACCGACGCGCCGTCTCCGTGCAGCTGCGGCCATCATACACGTCGCCTCCGCCGCGGTGTTTGGAGCGGCCAAGCGGCCTTCGTTTGCAGAACCTTCCCGATCCCTCCTCTCGCCGCCTCCGCCCTACCGATCGCCTCGTGCTCGCCTCGCCGCCGGTAACGCAGCCTCTCTCTCTCCCCCCTGCCCTTCTGCCCCATCACTTGTGATCTTTTGATTCGTTGGCCCTTTCTTGCTCGTTAAGAGTATAATCCGCGGCCTGTTTCTTGTTCTGCTATTCTGAGTTCTTGTTTGGTCTGTGGTATCGTAAAGTCTCCCTGCTGTGATCTCTTGGAGTATTGGAGTTCTGGTAGAACAAAAATTTTAGGATAGGTTGGATTGCTGCTACTGCTAGTATCTGTGTGGAATTCTTGACGATTCTGCTCGTGCTCCCGCTCCCACCGTTATAGGGTGCTAAAAAGTCGGCGTTTTTCTTAGATTTCCCCCTATGTTTTACTAGCCCCACCCTCCGAAAATTATATTGCAGCTGGCTGATTCTTCACAGTTGCTCGGTTTTCATCTTTGTGTTTGTGGGTCTATTGCATTCGGATGACTGATTAAATACATCTACTTGCAGCTTGGGTTCGCGTTTGATAAACGATCAAACCATGTTCAAGAAGCATGTTGATGCAAAAGCTCTACAGCGCTTGTCGGGCGCTGACAAAAAGAAGCTAAGAAGAACTGCCAAGGAAAGGTTTCCCCAAGCATCTGATGCTGATCTCGATACCATCCTTCCTCCCAAGGTGATGATTTTTGTTCCCATCATTATATGGAGTGATAACAGTGTAACACGGTATTAGTTCTTGTCCATGTGATATTTGTGAACTTTTGGCTAGATCCTTCGCGCCCTTATATTTACCAGTGTTAACGCAGAGAGGACTTATAATTTTTTAAGTAAACTTTAATATTCTTTCTCGCTCTTATATGTTTCTGTTAACCTTGTGGTAATATTTTCGTGCGGTATGTTGTAATGTTGTATGTATAGGTTGAGATGACAGTTGCTAAGTACCCAAACCGAGCTCTTGTGTATGGCATAGAGGGGGAGTTCCCGATGCTTTTTGACATTGATGGAAGAGGCCATGAGCTGTTTCCAACAGGTTTTATATTTTTATTTCCAGATTAATACTTCTAGTTTAATCTACTAATCTAAATTTACAATTTGCATTGTAGTGTACCCTATTTGTTGTAGTAATCTTTAAAAAGGTTCTATTTTTGATTGCATATGCACAGAACAAATCATTAAGAACAGAGATTCTAAAAAAGGCCATGCCTTCACAAATGAGTGCACTCATCATTCTTTTGGTTTCTAACTACTATAATTGTTTTATTGTGATTTTGGGTATAGTCTAACTAATGGACTTTTTTTTGTTTGTATAACTTATTGGTTGTTTCCATCAATTTGAATTTATGTACTGGACTACTTATTCTAGGGACAGAAGGTGGCTAGGATGGTGATAATCCTTGCCTTCATGCTATCCGTTTGGCCAGTAGGTTGTGCCCAGAGGTGTTAGGATACCATAGTAGGAATGTAGGGACTCAACTGATGTACTGACGTTGTAGGCCTAGGGCCAATTATGTAGGGTACATGAGGACATATGAGTATATGACTCTTAAGCCAAAGGCAATATGGTACTAAACATTAAGCAGTACCCTAATACTCTTTAACAGAGCTGTTGATATTTCTGTTTATCATTTCCAATGACTTTATTTTCTGTTATTACTAAATAGCCGAAAAATATTCCACTTCCATTTGACATAGCTGAGCTAGAAAGTATGGGATTTCATCTTTCAATGTGCCCCTAGTTTAGTTAATAAAGTTATGAGTTGAGTTAATAAAGTTATGAGTTGACCCCAAAGTTTCTTGTTTATGGCAGTTTTAGGCTTTTAGCTTAATACTAATCAACAACTGTTGTGCATTTTAGATTTCAAAAGTACATTTAATACGATTTGTACTTTGTAGCATGGTTTAATTGGTGCAAATGTCGCAGTTTACGCACTCTGGAAGGTTCCTGATCTGTTGCCAGCCTTTACACTTAAGGGTGGTGAGGTTTCACGCTTCATTATTGGTGGTGCTGATCTGATGTTTCCTGGTATCAGCATACCCCCAGAAGGGTCACCTTTTCAAGCTGGCCAACCATGGTCAGTAAAAGTTCCTGGTAACCCTGCTCCAATTGCTGTAAGTTGCTCATATTTTTCTTGACACTTGTTCGGCACATAGTTTTTGTTAAGTGGTGGAATTCTGTCAATTATGTACGAATCAAATTTTGCCATTACATGCTTTGCATAGGTTGGGACCACAACTATGAGCAGTACTGAAGCCTTAAAGGCAGGGTTTCGTGGCAAGGCTTTACAGATTGCGCATTACTACAAGGATTCGTTATGGCAAGATCAATGCTAAATCTGGATGAACATATGAGTTTACCCTTTCCTTTAAAATTAAAACTGTTAAATATTATTGCAGGGATTCGACTGATGGGCGTTATGTTCCAAATGAAGGATTTTATGATGACATTGTTGTTGAAGATCCTAATTTTGCTTCAGCGTTCCAGCCTCTTGATTCTTCCGAAGATCCTGCAGAAGGCACGCAAGACAGTAGCGCTGCAGGTGAAGAAGCGGCAGTTGATGTTTCAGAAGACAGTCATACTGCAGATCCTGCCTTCCACAGTCAAACCATAGAAGATGTAGCTGCTGGTGTGAGCGAGCTAAAATTTCCTGAAGAAAAAACTACTGAGGAACCAACCGAGGAAAAGGAACATCAGAATTTGTCTACTGAAGAAATTGATTCTCTTTTGGACAAATGCCTTCTGCAAGCATTACACACAAGCGTAAAAGATACAGACCTTCCTATGCCAGGAAGTACATTATGGTATATATATATAGTAATTTCACTTTCCCATACGATCTTTTATTCCATCCCAGCATCCCTTATGAATCTTTGTTTTGTTTAATGGTAATTGTTTCATTCATTTTCTCATATGATAGGAGTTAATCTACAGCTTTTTACTGAGTCAGTTTTTCTTTAAAAGCAAATATTTGTAAGTCTTTTAATATTAAACGCAAACACGCTTTAATCAAAAGTATTGGATATTGGGATATTATTTTGGCAAATTAGGTTGTGGTTATTTCTATGACCTTTTCCATCAACTAAACAAAGCATCGAGTAAAACAAGTTCGATAATTAGCCAGGGTGACATTAGGAAGATATTCAAGTGCCCAATAACCTGCATGCTCTGGCTTTTTCATGACTCGTATCTACTGTTTTATTCATCTTCTGCATTGTTGTGTGCAGGTCAAATCACATACTCCCCTGCAGACCTCCAGGTGTTACTCTGGATATTAAAAAATCATCACACAAAAAACTGTCCAAGTGGTTGCAGTCAAAATCTTCCTCTGGCCTTGTAAGATAGCACGCAAAGCTTTTTCTTATAAGCATCATTTATGATACATTAACATAAGCCCTTTTAGTAGGCAAAACACATTCTAGTTGTTGCATTGTCTTATGAGTTATGTCTGACAATATGTAACAATTTAAGCCATTTTAGTAGGCAAAAACACATGGTAGGGCCCCTAAAGATTTCTAAGACGTTGACCCATGAACTATTTGATTTGCTGTTTCATCTGTCATATCCTTTAGTCAGTTAAGTCCAGTTGAGCTGACGTGTTTTCTAAGGCTGAATATGGTTTGAATGGGTCTTTTTTTTGGTCTACTTTCTACAAATATACTACAATTGTCCCAACATTGTGAAGACTCCATATTTCCCAGTTATTTGAATGTAGTGAGTGATATTAAGCTTTCTTGCTATACAGTTCTTTCATGAATCTAATTTAGAAAACGTGATGATGTCTTGACCTGTGATATCATTAGAACGAAGTTATGATTTACTTCATCAATACTATTACTGCCCACATATGGCAAAGAATTCATGGGATGTACATTCTTTGCCTCCTAGACCAGTATTCATTTTTGGTCTCGTCTCTAGAAGTATGCCACTTGGTGTGCCACGTTTTCATTGGACATAACTAACAGAACAATGCAAATTGACGACATCGATTAGATGGTTCAAGTACCTAATCTAATGGTATAGGGATTATATTGAATCTTTGTTGAGGACCATATTCATATTTGTCAAAGTTTTGTTCGAGAAAAAAAAATATTTGTCAAAGTTTTGGAACTAATCCAGTTTTTACCTTTTCTTGCTCAACATTATCTAATGTCCACTATATTTTTCACAGATCTCAGCAAAAGAGGACAAGTATAAAAAGGAAGTCGTGTTGCTAGGTATCAATCGTGGGCATCCAGATTACATGGCCTTTAAACCAGAAAAGAGGGTACAGGAGCCTGTTGAACGGCATGATAATGCTGTTGCTGAAGGTAGTGGCACGAAGCAAGTGGAAGTGGCTGAAATTTATAAGCCAAGTTCTCATGTCAACCCCATATTTGTGGCTGTTGAAGCTGACACAGGGAAGTATTACAGTGCATCAGAGGCATCTGATATAGTTTTCAGGTTTGTCTCCAGAACTATTTTGTCACGATAAAGTGATTGATTCTTGTGGAAGTCAATACATTTCTGCAGGCTATATATTTGTGAAGTGTGAAGATGTCAATTTGTTTCACATTTCAACTAATTTCATTTTCTCCTATGAACAAAGGTATGTTGAAAAGGAAAATTTGGTTAAGCCGACAGACAAGGCCAAAGTAATTTTGGATGCTGCATTATGCGATGCTCTGTACAAAGGAGCTATCAAAAAGGGATCAGCTTACCCAACTGAGATCCACAAGAAGGACTTGGGCTCAACATTTTTAAACCGTATGCAAATTCACCATAGAGTAGCAAGAGGAAACGAGGTGGTTGTTCGCAAGGGTGCCATACGAACTGTTCAAATCATGACAGAAAGAAGGCAAGGAAACAAGAAGATGACCCGACTCTCTGGATTGGAATGCTTTTTAATGGATGCTGACTCGCTAGCTTCTGAGCTACAGAAGAAATTTGCTTGCAGCACCACCACAGCTGAGCTACCAGGTATCACTGACCTGTAACCCGTCCCTTGTCCTTCATTTCTTGATAGTTAACTAACCAGTTACGTTACGGAGGATCAAAGACATTAAATTTTACCATATCGTTCCAGGTAAGAAGGGGCAACACGAGGTCTTGGTTCAAGGCGGAGTCATTGATGACCTTGCGAAGCACCTCGTTGACCATTATGGTGTTCCCAAGAGATTTATCGAGGTTCTTGACAAAACAAAGCGGTAGGAAGGAAGCTGGCTCCTGGGAGAGCTGGCAGTACTGTTGATCTTCCCTTCAGGATTGCATAGGAAGAGTGCAAAAATGTTGTATCTGTTACTGGACAGTGAGGTCTTTGCTTACGTGTTGAATTTTTTGGTGTGTACTCTAGTTTTTCATGTCTTGATCATCCTCTAAAAGAATACTTTGTATGACTTGATCTACGGAACACTGGCGTACGTTGTCAATACATGATGCTCGGTAACGATCTGATTGAAGATTTTTGCTCACATACAATCTCAGCTAGCATGTGTCGTGTCGATAGTATCCATAGACTGCGGATGTACAGAACAACCTTTTTTCTATCTATTATCATGAGTCTTAACACAAAAACGAAAGGGGCAGAAGAGCCAGAGAGTAAGAAAACTTGCAGGTGAAGTATCACATCACATTATTTTTAAAAAATAAAAAGAAATATCACATCAAATGTTAACCCCAGGACAAAATACACTTGTGAAACCGTAACAAAGTGGGCATGGGGAGGCATGCTCGAAGCGAGATAGCTCCGCATACATGCAAGGTTCCAAAACTTAGAACTAGAGCTAATTCCGGCCGACAGCCAGTAACGATAACTAGCCGATTATCAAAAATTCCAAAAAAAACTTTGACGAATTTCGTAGTTTAAAATTAGACGGTTTAAAACCAGTAACCAATCAAAAACTAAAAAAAACGATGAAAAACCAACAAAACCGTTAGAAAAACCGAAAAAAGATAGAGAAAATATGAGAAAAATAATTTATATGCATTTACTTCATATATAGGTAATCTAACACAACAAACACCTAAACCTGCATTCTGTAAAGTTACTGTTGTGCATGACTAGTTATGTGTAGTGTTACAACTGACAGTAATTTTATATATATTTAGTAGTAACTTCACTCACATAGGACAGTAACTTTTTGGTACACATTCTATACTTACACACAAAATAGTAATTCTATTTGAATAATCCTGACCCCTTTTTTTATCCCGGTATAGACCGGTTTTTCCGGTAATCGACAATTACCAGTCGGTTTTCTCGAACCCTGCGTACATGTGTGTTTGCCAATTGCTATGCTTAACTACCATAGTACCAGTACTCCAAAAAAAACTACCATAGTACCATCCAAACTTCAAATTTCCAAGAACAAATTAGGATAAGCTTTCTGCCGCTGTAAGAAAGCCCCCTCCAGAAAAAGAACCTCCCATCAGCAAAAGAAAAGGTTAAAAGAGTGGCTAGTGGATACCACATGAGCTAGCTCGAATCGACACATTCAATCATACAAATACCAAAGTTGGCATCTCCAACAAAAAAAAAAAGGTTGGCAACTTCAGTGTCCAAATGATTGGGTACTTCGTGTTCGCCAGGAAACAATATGCGCTTGGATGAAAAACGCATGGCATCATGAATCATGACTACCGTGACTTCTCTTCCTCGATCTGTGCGATGAAAGATCCTCTCACTGCTTCTCGATCGACTTCTCCACGCGGCAGAGCTCAAATCCCTAGTGTCTTGAGTCTGAACTATCCCTTTCGCTATCGCTGTGCTCCCTGTTTTCACTGTGATGCTTCCTTTTCCTACCGATCTTGTCATCCTTCATTCCCAACTTAGTCGTTTTACTGCTTAACCTTTGATATCGACTTTCAACATCTGAATGAGAATTATCCTTCCTTCCCAACCTACTGCCTCCACTGCTTGATCTCTGATATTGAGTCTCTACGTCTGAATCAACATCACTGTTTGTGGCTACCCATCTATCATCAGAGTCATCACGGTGATCCTTGTGCTTTCTAGATTTACCTCTTCCACCATCTTTCTTGTCATAAGAGTCGTCTTTTATATAACGTCTTGAGCTCCTTTTGGTGCTGTGCTCTTTTCCTGTTGATGTGTGCACAGTGGAATAATGAGTCTCAAGATTGGGATCTTGCCTCCTGCTCTTTTTGTGCTTAGCATACCTGCCAGTGGACTTGCTGCCTGAAGGACTCTTGCTGATGTCTGCATCAGTGAAGTCTGAAGGCCAATCAGAAGATTCAGGCTCCAAACTTTCTTGCCGTTCAGATCTGTACTTCCTAGATCTAATTTTATCACCGTCTCCTTTTCCTACATCACCATGGTTACTTCTATGTCTTTCTTCATGCATGTGCTTATGGGACTCTCTTTCATTTTCCATGGTAGAAGAGTACTTGCCAGTATTATCTTCAATATCTTGGTGCTTATCTGCTGCAGATGGTTCTCCTCTATGATGACTGTGCTCATACTTTATGCTGTGGCTGCGGCGTTCTTGTTTTGAATGTGAATAATCTCTGGAAGAGTGTCTCTTATATGCATCTTCATCCCTAGATCTACTTGAAACATACCTATAGGATTAAAATTATAATATTAAGCATATCTCATTTGGACTCCAGTATAATAAAAAATTGTACGAATTAAATGATTAACAGACAAATGAGCATGTACCTATCATCGGAACTTCTCAGCCTCTTCCTATCTGAGCTTTGTGACCGTTCAAAATCTGGAGTATCACTTGCCTTTCTATACACAGCGTCATCAGAGGGACCAAAAAGAGCAGCCATCTTCCTAGTCCAGTATTTAGGAGGAGGATTGTCCCAATCAGCCCACTCATAATCTCCTCCAGGGTTGCGAAAGCAGTGAATAAAATTACAAGCAACTCCATGTGAACACGTCTGTTAAACAGGAGAGATGAAACAGAGCACACAGATGGTATTAGTCATCTTGATCTAATTTCTCAAAACCCAGAGAGCATTTCTTCTAGCAGCTGCAAATGTGCTTCTCATATATGTCAATTAAAACCAAGGGAAATTGAGTGAAGGAGTCAAGGTTGTAAAGTTTACGTACCTTTAACCTTGATCTCATGTATTCACCACATATGGCAGCCTTCCATCTTGTCAAAGCAGCAAACTCACATGTTATCTAAAGAACAGGAAAATTCCAAGTTTAGCTTATGAAAGAGTTGCATGTCAGCATATGGAAACATATTTATTACTTTACTAGCGGGAACAATATCTAAGGGTGAAGGGTTCTCTGAAACATAAGAAAAATTCACAAGAATGCTTTTCAATCTACCAACTGTGCTCGTATAACTAACAGTACTTGAGGAATATAATAAAGTAATCACCTGCTTTCCAGCAAAATAGCGCCCATTCATGCTGCTGTAGGCAAGAAGAGCTGAATCCAAGGATTTATAATGCACGTATACGTTTCCTCGAAGATGGGATGATCCATTTCTACATACCTAAAATAATATTTGGATTAATTTATGGGAACATAAGACAAAATTCAGCAGAACAGATATCCTTTGGAGATTTGAAGAATAAATAATAAAGAGATTCACAATTTGGTGATCTGTTGACCTGCAAATTAAATGCTTAAGCCAAGTTGTGCAACATGAGAAAACTTCTAGAGTATATCAGAGTTTCAACTCCCAATGTGGAGCAGGATTTACAAACTGCCCTGTTTATCGTTTAATTGAAATTTAATAAGACTTCAATTTTGGATTTCTGATTCAGAGTTGTAGCCACAAGGGAACCACCGGTAACCAATAGTGACAACTTGAGAACTGTTTTCAATTCAAGTTTGTGTTTAAATTCAAGTGTTAGCAAACAACTCGATTGTTTTCCTGTTTCCAGTGGAAACCAGTAGTCCAGTACAGACCTAGGCCTGGGATTTTCTTTCCCCATAACCGATTTTTACAACCTTGCTGTGTAGTCCGCTAACTAGAAAAGAGACCTTTGAGTGGATGATATATATGAACTACAAGGTGAAGTTAAAATTCTTAGGAAAATTTGCAAAACTTCGGAAAACTTCTAGTATGTAACACACAGTAACAAAGAGAACTGACAAACTGACAGTAAACTGCTTTAACGGACCAGTCTTGTTAGATAATTACAGAATAAATTGGAGCCTTGTATTGGATAATAGAGAGCTGGTCTGCTAATGTTATTATATCTTCTAAGCTAGCCGCTAAAAAATACTAATAAACTATAATCAATCAAATTTGTAAGCTAATCTCACTAAGGTAGCCAGAACCCTAAGAAGTAAGAACAAATTATGATCCTTAGAGATCAATAATCATGCAAAGTTAGCAACTAAGTACTATTAATGCAACAGACAAAGAAGCATTGACAGAGGGAAAATCCTGTCTTGGAGGAAGGGAAGCAAAAAGAACCTTGAAATTGACAATTTCACCAAATTTCAGAAATTCTGTATGCACATCTTCATAAAATTCTTCATATCTCTGTTCAACCTCTTCATCTGTACACTGGAGAATGTTAAAGAAAACTTTGTTAGTCCAAACGATGGAAGAAATCAACCCTTTGACTGCAACTTCCCTAATCAGTAATTTAATGAAGTGAACACCATAGAGAATGGAACAGAGAAAATAGAGAAATTAAAGTAGAAAATGCAAAAGGGAAAATACCGCCCAAAAAAAGGGACCTAATAAAGCGCTGGGTTACCATCATAAATTCTTTCCTTTCCAAAATGGGTTATATAGATTCACCTGTCACCCTAATGGTCGTCAAATACGTCCAATAAAAGAACAGCTCCTCAAAAGTTCAATGTGTTAGAAGTGCCCAAATACTATCGAATTGTCAAGGAGATGCTTCATTAATAATTCCCAAGATATGTTCCAAATTTCAAATATTGAAGATATTTCCAATGATTTAAAAAGAAACATGAAAAAGCTCAGCACCAACAACAACGAGATGATAATTTAGGATACAGAGCAGATCAAAGTCCAGGGCGTCCTCAATCAAGTGAAACCAACTGGCCTGATCACTGTTTGCCTCAAGATGGAATCCCGAGAAAATTGCATCAAAGAACATGCATTCTGTCACAGGTCTGAGAGTAGCCAGCATGTCAAGAAAAAACTTTAAAGAGCAACAGACATCTTTAGCACTCGGAAGAAGAAATTACAAATGATTGGAAGCAGTGAGTTGTTTGTATCCATGTTTAAACTGGAATAGTGTTTTTTAAATCATTGGCTTGATTTGAGCATCAAATTATTAGAACTTATAATCACAAAAAATAGGAGTAGGTGGGGGAGGAATTCTTGTAGTGGGTAAAAGTTACCGTCCATGAAAGTAAGGGTGAAAACAATTAAAATGTTGTGTCAAACAACAGTTTCAGGATACAACTTATTTGCAAGAGATTGTCCTCTAACAAACCTCAAGCCCTTCATCTTGCTCCAAAGCAAGGCCTGGACCATTATACATGTTCTTCATGAGCAGCGTGCATGATTTATCAGGGTAAAAATGAACTCTGCTGCAGCGCATTCCAAAGCGGCAAGCCCCTGTCTTGAGGTGAAACGGGCAATGGGCCTTATCCTACAGAGAAAATAAACAGGAAGATTACATTGGTGCAAAGGAAGGCCAAGATGTTAGGTAGAAAATTAGGTATATTTTTACTCCATTATTGCATTAGAAGTACATCTTTTCCTGTCCTACTGCAAAGAGAAACATGGAGCATGCCTGTTCAGTTCCAAAATTCGGAGTCTCTTGAGCAACTTTCTCAAGTACTTCTTGAGCAGACAAGGAAGATTCCCTCCTCTGAGAAGCAAAAGCTACAGACGGTGGTGGAAGTGGATTTGATGTAGGTCTATCTTCCTGCAAGATATTTAGCATGCCCTTTTCAGACAATATGTAAAATTTAGATCTTAGAGCAATGGAAAAGACCAGAAAAACTTAAGCACAAATATAATTTGGACCTCCTGAATTGGTGATTTATCCTTGGCCTTCTTTGGTACTTTGACTTTTTTCTTCTTCAGTGTGATCTCATTTCCTTGCCATATGATCTCCGCGGGTCCATCTTCAACATATTCCCATTCCCCATCCCCTTCCGACTCGTCTCCATGGTCATCTTTATACTGCAATACTCACGATAAGACAATAATTAGAGTCCTTCATTAGCATGTGTGTCAGTGTATCCAAGTTCATTTTCAAAACATGCAATAGAAAATTCAGAAATTACATCTACATTGCACCAGATGGTAGAACAATTCTTGATGAGAAATCCTCAATAAGTGGATTGAGCTACCAAAGAACATTCATCCAGAGGATGGAAATAAACTGTTGTGGATAATCAGAATCTGAGGGATTACACGATAACTAGTTATTTCGCATTAGCAATGAACATAGCAACTACCAACTCTACAGGTGCTGCTAATGTCAGTTCATTAACTTCTCACAATTACACCACATGCGCATCATATCCTCCCATGAACAGATGACTACGGATTGCTGCTATGACGAATCAGGCGTATAAGCTCATCACAGCAATAGAAGCGGAGAACATGCATCGAGTGTACCTACTAAGTAAAACAACTGGCTAAAAACATTAGATCGGTAGAAGAAGCCAAGGAATTAGTGCAAGTGAGCAGAGAGAGACCTTCTCGCGGGAGGAAGCTTCGAGAGCCGCCGCCGCCTCTTCCGCAGCAGCAGCCGCCGCCGCGGCTGCCTTCTCCGCTGCGCGCGCAGCGGCGGCCTCGAGCCATCGGCGCTCGGCGGCCTCGAAGTCCCGTCGCACGCGCTCGGACGCACCGGCCTCGGCCTCCTGGAGCTCGCGGAGGCGTCGCTCCTCCTCGGGGTCGGCAGCGAGCGCCTCCGCGGCCGCCCGAACGAGCGCCGCGGCCTCCCTCCGCGCGCGGCGGCGGCGCTGCTTCTTCCGCTCCTTCCGCTTCTCACTCCTAGCCGTCGCCGCCGCCGGTGGATCAGCGGCCGGCGCGGACATGGACGCGGGGAGGGAAGGCGGTCGATCCACGCTCGCGTTGGCCTCCCTTACGGAAGAAGACGGTGGCGAAATAGCCGTAGGCGCAGGCTTACTACTGGTGGCCTGAAAACCATCGTACTGTTGTGTATGTCGGATGACTTAGTTGACTGCGAATCTAAATGATATATTTTTTAAAACAGAATCAATAAGAAGATTATAATAAAAAAATACTGAGTTTAGTTGTTTCAGTTAAAATTATATGTAATTATTTTCTTATATATACTACTTTTCACAAACAATTAAAATTTAAACATTTAAATCATAAACTATAAATCATCCGCTCAAAAAAAATCCACCCTAAAATCAAGACAGCGAGCAAACATTTAAGGATGTGCCACTGGTTTGGTGGTGTTGGTTCCCCCTCGCACAAGTTTGATACTTTGTCATCTTATATATAACTATCTGATCAACAACAAATCAATTAGAGTAAAATTTTCAAAACCATGATATTGTAGTAAAACTGTCGTAAAATCATATTTTTAAACAATAATTTTAGAGAGCCGTACTTCTCTTTAAATAATATTTGACGAAACCGTACTTTTAAGTATTCTCCACTTTTGAGATCACTGATGGAAGGCTCGTGCAAATTTGGAAATTTCTTAAACAAAAGCAAACAGTGCAGATACTGTAATGAATAGGGATCCTTCAATTGGAGCAAGGTTGATAAGGATATGTCACACTAGCACAAATTAAAATTTTATATTTTCATACGACTAGATCGTAGATTAGTCCGTGTTATGTCCGACCAGGTCACGACTAGTTCGTATTCCCATACGACCAAATTGCAGACCAGACTGTGATGTGTCCGACTAACTCACGACCAGTCTGTGATGTGTCCCGACTAACTCACGACCAGTCAGTATCTCCATACGACTAGTCGTATTTGGTCGGATCTAATGACATGTTTATGTATTTTTTTTGCCTCACGATATCCGATAGAACCCTAGGTGAGAAACATGTTATCTATGGATTATTCAATCTTTTCCTGATCTAGTGATAGATAACTTCTTATGATCGATTCTTCGACCACTTGTGGTATTAACATATACTTTCTTTATCCAACCACGTTGAGAAGCCTAGAGATATCTCTCCTGTTATGTAGGAGGGGCAAATCTCATATCCGACTAGTCACTTTTCTCCGCATCTTTCATAGTATACTCGAAAGCTATATTTATAACTACCTAGTTACAGTGCAACGTTTGGCAACCCCTAAGTGCACTATTACACATATAGGACACTATGCTGATCTCAGGTACAAGAATTATACACCATCATTGCTTGAGACTAACTGATGACACATAAGACATAACAATCTAAACAGTATCTCAAAGTGGGTCAATTCAACACCATATTCTCTAACATATGTCCATATTATAGATTTGATATCCTCATATCTATGACAGATAAAACCTGGTCATCAATCAATACATGTGTTGATCTTTTAAGTCACTAGTGTTCCGAATAATGGCATCCGACTATGGATCTTTTTAGAATGATATCATATAACAAATAAAGGGCTTCACCAACAAATCACATACTTGCTAACTTTTATAAATGATAATTCATTCAAGGAGCATAATAACATTTATTTAAACTATCATAAACATAAAGATGATATAATCATCTTTATGATTACCTCTAGAGTACATCACTGACAACTTCTGCATCCGTAGCAAAACTCTTAACTCATTTGAACTCCCAAACTTACCTTGCTCGTACACTCGTTTGAGCTTGCCAGGACCATCAGAAATACAGTGAGGCCTAAGGCCTAAACACAGCCATATCTGTGATGGAAAAAAAGGTCTAAACAAACAAACAGGATAGTTTCCCAGCCGTCGTTTCAAAACAGCTTATTAGAATAGTCTTTTAAAAACAATTTATCTGCCTCCAATTCATTTACACATGCCCACAATAAGACCAAAAGCCGTCGCGGAAAACAACCCACCCAGGCCAATAGCAGCAACCAACCACACCACCACAACCGCAGCATCTGACCACCCACCTCATGCAGTCATGCTAACATATCATCACCGTTCGATTATGGGGGCAGCACCACCACCAACCAGACTTCCCCTCGTGCAAGAGGCTGCTGGTGGGAGCAATCATTCCGACAGACAAGCCCCCCTCGTTGGATCGGGGATCAGTATAGATCAGCACAAGGCAGCACGTGGCTGCTGCTCCACAAAGGCAAAAGGCACAGAAGCATCACAACGACGACAAGGCATCGAAAAGCTCGGCATTAGGTCAGTTCATCCGTATGTACATACAGCTAGACAGGTTGGCTTCTGCAAGGAGACACAAGACAGCAGCAAGCAAGAAAAGCACAAGATTACCAGCACTAGCAAATGACAGTCAACGCTACTAGCAAATGATAGTAAATACTCCTATTTACTGGGTGAGGAGATGCGGCCGGCCGGCGAGACGACGGGCGGCGGCACCCTCCCTCCCCCCATCTTGCAGGTGTTACCAGTACTCTTCCCCAAGCCAAAACCAAGAACCGGACAAGAAGAAGAACGAGCCAAGGTAGATGCACGCGGGCGACGTCCTTCGGGCACGCGAAGCAACCAGCGGATAGCTCTTAGCGGTCTCAAGGATCATGGGCGTTGGCCCCCCACGATCAACGTCCAAGAAGAAGAAGAGGAAAAGACAGTGCCGAGTTTGGATTCAGCTGTCCTTGTCGGTAACCGGGGCTTTGTTGTCTAGCTCACTCTGCGGCATGTCATCTTCGGGCGATGGTTTGTTCGGGCTTGGCTTGGTGGTGTCACCAATGGCCAGCAGCTTGGCCTCCTCGTACGAGTAAATGTATATCCTTTTCACCATGCTGCAAAATTCACTGCGGTAGCAAATGATCCAAATGTGATCAGTCAGGAATCGAGGACATCAAAAACAGAGCTAATTGCGAAGGGGGGGTATAAGGGTACATACGGCCAAGGGTCATCCCCAACCAGCATCATATCGTCCTCATCGTCAGTGTAAACAACCTTCCATTTCTTGAGGCTGGCAGACAGCTCTCCCTGGATATCAAACATCTCTTCTAGCTTGCTGCGAAGATCATCGTATCCACGTAGCCTTGTCAAGTCCACTGCCCTTCCAACTGCCATTCCTTGCATAATTACCTGCAGGAAGAACAATTATCAATTACACTGCCATCTACAAGAGGCTCTTGAGCAACACCCAGAAAAATGATAATATGATAACGCGTCATCACCTTGGTGCAGCTCCTGACTTGCCGACTCTGAGTCTCATGAGGAGAATGCTCACTGCTTGCTGCTGGGGCATCACATTTGTTGACATGGGATGGTTGCGAGAGCTGATCAGACTCGGCGTCTACTGAGGGAGCTGGTTGGTCTTGACCAACACCAGAAACAGTAACCACTTGTGATGTTGCTTCCACAGCAGAGCTTATCTCAATTCCAAATAATCTGCAGCCAGCCGTAGCAGGTTCTTGCTTTCTTTCCGGTGGAGCTTTGTTAATGCTAGCAGAGTACGAGTCAGCTCTTGTGTCTCGCATTGGCCAGTAAAAGTGGTTGTTGGTTAGACTGGACGGCTCATTCTTTGTATTGAATCCAACACTCAATGATGATGAGAAGATCGAATTGGGGCTCAAAGGATATAGTTCTTGAGTTCGCTGTAGTCCCGAAAATGAGAAAGCTTGTGTGGATTCAGCCGGGGATTTCCACAAATCTTAGATAAATATAGAAGAGGTTAGATATGCAAGGCAACCAATAACTGAAGAGAAACAGTACAACTGATAAGGTTTCTATCCCTAAACTGAGTACCGTTGGCATGAAGTAGAACAATAATTTGTAGCAACAGCTTAGTAACTACATACCAAAAACTGGAGGGAGTTCTGGAGCAATAGAAGGTGAAGCAGGAGGTCGTGCACGCTTATTTCTTGCAGGACGCTGAGGCATCTGCTGATTAGTTGCAACAAGTGGTTCTAGTTCCCATGGTGAAACTCTATCTGGACGGGGAACAGCAGAAGGCTCATCCCATTGAACCTGTCAGTGGTGAACACGTGGGTTGAGATCTTGGGAGATAAAAGAGAAAACACGACAATGCAACTGTAAGCATTTTGCAGTAGACATATTTCTTCAAATATTTCAGTGGCAGGAGCAAAGGAAAAATTGAATGCTGCCCACAAATTAAAAAATCTTGATTACTTTCAAAGATCTCCAATCAGAATCTGCCCATGGAGATGTTGACATGCTCCCTACACCAATAATTGTCCCACTAAACCTGTAACCCATGAAGAAAACATACATGAGATGTGCCCACACAATTTTTGAGTCAATAAAACGTCAGTGTGTGGAAAATAAATCTGAAATCACCTTCTTTCAGGAGCTTCATCACCCTCAAATCTCATCTTGAACCTCATTCCAACATTCATCTTGTGATTCTTAGCTTCAAGGTACTTGTTAACACTCACGACAAATTCAGATCGACTTGTTCTGAAATAAAATTAGATGAATAATGTGAGTTTTGCTGCATAAGTTTACAATGAATATATATTTTGACATATCAATACCTAAGAGGACAACATATGTTTAGCACAAGAAACAAGGCCTGATAGGGCAAAATCACAAGACATACATATTACATTCATAACATAGAAACATTGTAATGCTATAAATAATGGTTGCTTATAATGCAATGAACACCCAGGTGAACAAACAAAAACCATCCAACGTGTAAAGTGGAACTGAAAAGAACCAAACCTGGGTTTATAGAAAACTGAAAAGAGAGTTCCAGTGGAGATGGCATGGGATGCAGTTGCCAGGACTCCAAGATGCATGCTGTGGCTTGATATCACTGATGATGGCATGTTGTTTAGTTGCCTCATGAGCCTCCTTACACCGACTCGTAGCTCTCCATTCTCACCTCTTTTAGATGAACAACGGTTAGCAGAAGTAATCATAATAGAAGGTTCATCCAGAATTCAGCAGAGCCAGGAGACAAATGCAAATGAGTTAAAATGGCTTCAACATGCAATGCTATCACATACCTCAAAAAGATAAATGCATCTCCGGCAACCAATCCTTTTGAGCTAACAAAAGCACTCCAGCCAGTTGTAAGCAGATGCCGCCTAGGTTGTCCTGAAAGAAACAACAGACAAAACCCTTTATGAGATATAACAACCTAAATCAGTGCATCACATCGAAAATTTTTGGGAAACATTTTTTTATGGAAGCGGGGAAGGGAACTAAATACAATTGAAACGAAATACTGCACCAAAGCTATAACAACAACTCGGCAATACTAAAAAAAATTGAAAGCAGTTACAAACTCACCTCGGAAGATGTGACGGAAATGCCATTCATTTGAATGGAGATCTTTAGCCACCAGTTCTTGCCATGGTGGATTCTGAGTCATATCCTACAGGTAAAACCGCACCACGTACAACAGATGTTACGTATAACAACATATCCAGTATCATTATCTACAAGTGGATGCAGTTATAAAAATGCTCTTTATGCTAACCAGTAGGGGCAAACATTCTTCAGCATGCCTCCTAAGAACTGAGAATCCACCATGGGTGCTCGTATCTGAAGCGGTCAAAGTTTTGCAGAAGGAGTGGACATTGCATCTTTCAGGCTCATGAGGTTCAGGATCTGGGCTGGTGGGTTCACTTCGCTAATCAAGCGAATTCAGGCAAAACAAATCAGAGCATATAGATATAACAATGACCATGCAATGGAATTAGATAAGTCAACCGCAAGAATGAAAAGACTACATGACGTGAACAAGAGCACTATATTGCGGGAATGTCCAGAAATAGGAACCTATGAATGAATAAGAGAGCCTACTCACATCTGCTTCTGGTTGCAGCATAATTTGAGCATAAACTTCATCTGAATCAGTTTCAGCCTGCATTCCAGAGGAAAACCAGTGAGAAAACTACAGGATCACAGCTACATTCTAAACATTCCAGTGAAACTTGCATGAAGGGAGACTACACCGGACCAAAAGGGATCAGAAGGCTTACCCTAAGTTCTACATTCACCACCTTGCAGAGGATCTTGGATGGCAGATTAAATAAAGGCAAGTGCTGGTCAAGCTGTTGATCTGTAGACGCCTCAAGCTATAGAAGAAACATTTGATTATCAGTTCAAAAGACAAGGCAGACAAAGAAGAACTCTATTTCCGCAGAAACAAAACCATACTGCAGTTCTAACGTAAGGAGCATGCAGCATTTTTATAATACAAACAGCTACTGTTTGTAAGTAAGCAGCAAACTCCTTGATTATAGGACACGAAGAAGAGCAGATATGCATATGGGGAGATATACCTGTTCCATATGACCCTGGGGGAAGTAGTAAACCCGCTCGCCTTGGCGAGGCACCGTGACCAACGGCCCAGCGCAAGCATGCCAGAGCTCCCTGTACAACGCATCACTAGAACTCCCTACACAAAGGCATTGGATTTCATTAAAAGAAAAATCATCAAGAGTGCAGGCATCCAAATCAAGGGGCCTTTTTTTTCTGATTTTACGGTGACACTCTACCCGTTGATTATGAATTAATTGATCCATAACTACTAGACAATTCTAAAGTAGCACTGCATGAATAGATCCACCAAGTTCCCATTTGCATCTACTTTTTTTGATAAAAGTGTTCCCCATTTGCATCTACGTGGTAGCACCAATTGTTAGGCTAACCATAAGGTCCTGTTTGTAACACAGGAATTTCACGTGAAAAAGTTCAATTCCCCAGGAATCGTGAAAATTTCCAGCGTTCTCCAGACGGGGCCTGGGAATTTCAGAACCAAACACACTGTAATTAGACAAACAAAACCGGATTTCAGAGTCATAATTGCGGATCTGGTTGCCCATTTCACAGATCGGAATTCGCAAGCATCCAAACGAGAGTATATAATGTGCCGGCCAGACTAGCAAAATTGCAAATTCTATCTCGAGCGGGACGAAAGCAATACTCCTCCAACCCAAACAACAAAATTAAGTGCCAAGAGGGGGGAAAACCCCTTTTTATTAGAACAATGCTGAGTCGCCTCGAATTCTACGCAGTTTCACCACTTCTCTTCCTCACAAACGAGTCAACTACCCAAGCCCGCGTCTCTACTCCCTCAGCATCCACCCAGCAACTCATTACTCGTCACAGAAGCAACTCAATTCAAGCAGCAGAAACCAGCCCACGGAGAACTAGAAACAGCGAGCGAAGAGCAGGAACAGAACCTGAGCCGCCCGCAGCGCCGGAATTCGCCATCTTCCGCCGCATCTCCGAGGCGAGCCCCGACCAGAATTCGGCAGGAGAAGACCGAGCCGCCTCCCGATCTGCTCACTCCATGCCCAGCTCCACAGATCTGGCCCCGCAGCAACGCCAGAACAGCGGTCAGACCCCGAGAAACTTACAATTCAGAGGAGGCGAGGCGGGAGGCGCGAGATCTCACCTGGGCGGCCGTGCGCCGGCGAGGCGCTGCTCGGCGGGCAGCCCGCAGTAAGGCGGATGCGGCGCCGCGGCCGGAAGGAGCTCGCGGGGGCCGGAGGCGCAGGCGGAGGAGAGGGGGTCGGGAAGGAGGTGGCGTGAGCTCGCGAGCGAACAGAACAGCGCGGCAGCGGGAGCTCACGAGGCAGCGTCGCGGTGCGTTGCTTAATTTTGTTTCTTTTTTAAAAAACGGATTTTTAAAGGAAAAAAACTGCGCGAGTTTTCGGGGGGAGGAAAGGCATGAATGCACGGTAACGGCGGCCGTTAGTTGTGGTAACGGTGTCGGGGTGCTGGGCTGTGTGTGCAGGACTACGGGTACACAAGGAGTGTACCCTGTTTGCGCTTGTTATTCATTCTCCATCTTTCTCGATTCCGGATAGAATTCGTTTTTATGTCAATGTCTGAATCTTTACTATTATAAAAATATAAATTTGTGATCTTCGGTTCATTCTTCTTTCTCTCTTCTTAGCCATCCGATAAAAGATCAGCCATTCAGATCTGCATATAGGTAGTTCTTTCGCTTTTCGTAGAAAAGGTCGGGCTGACGCATGGGTCATGCTCCTCCTCTTCTCTCCCCCCGCATCCTCCACCTCCGATTTACTTGACAGATTTAAAAAATTTTAGAACATATTTATATGCATATTCTAAAAAATTTTACCACCTGTAAATTTTAAAATATGTAATATAATAAATTTTAAAGATTCGTAGCAACATACGAAAATCTTGCTAGTTCTTCAAAAAGAGAAAGAAATACGCAGAGAAGACGTGCGTCTTTATTTTTAAGTACGGCGTATCTGTATTCGAACTCGTGACCTCTTTTTGGCACAACAAAGTGTCTGCCTGGCATACCCGCACTTGTCCCTCGATATTGTTGCATATACTTGTCGAAATAATTTGATTCAGATGTTGTAGCAGGTCAATTAGAATGTATTGTAGTTAGTTATCTAAAAAGGTTGCCGTAAAACAAAGTTGCAATACCAAGGATTAATAAAGGGGCGACTGCAGTGGCGGATCCAGGATTGGAGTACGCCCCGGGCTAAATTTGAATCAAGCAATAATCTAGTATACCACAAATCTAAAACTATATTGCGATATAACAAAAATACACCATAAATGCATCATTGATATAAAAATTTTGCTTAATGCTCAATATTTAAATAGTTCAAGTTTTCAACACAAATCACAATAAAAAAATATATGAAACCATACAAAATATAGCGTAATAAAGATATATCAAGTACCTGGAATAATACGATAACAATGTCTTGCTTCTCTTCATTTTGTAATTTATATCCTTCAACATTAATAGTTAGTTCCTAAATAGCAAATATAAAACATTAAACATAAATCATTTCACCTGATCATTCATTCATTCGTACTAGTTTCGAAACATAAAAATAATTCCTACTAAAATCCTAAATAACTCTACTCCTGCTAAATATCCAGTCACGGGCGAAACGCCCTCACGGCCTCACCTCAGTCCTCATTTTACTCATTACCGGTGCGCTGCGCTTCGCCTCATTGCTTTCATTCTTCATCTGCTCATTGCTGCGCTTTCGGCTTCGCCTCGGCCGCTCCCGGCCGGCCTTTGTCTTGCTCGTCGCTCGCTCGGCGCTCGCCTCATTGCCGCCATTGCGGCCTTGCCGCCTACTCTGCTGGTGCGAATGAGACTCAGAGGCGAGCTCCCCACCTCCCGTGCTTGGCTCCTCTCTTCTTGGCGGTGGGCGGCTCTGCGGGTCCACGAGGCGGAGGCGGAGGTCTGAGACTCGGAGGTCCACAAGACCACAGGCGGCGGCGGCCCATGGCGTCGCTGCGTGCGTGGCGAGGGCGAGGCGGAGCAGGAGGCGGAGCAGCGGCGAGGCGCAGCTTCAGTCCACCGTCCACGTAGCCGACGAAAGCACCCGGACTCCGGTCTCCGTGGCCGGACCGCAACCGACGGAGGGCCTTGTGCCTGCAGTCCACAAGGCCGGAGGCGCATGCGGACCACGGCGAGGGCGCGATGCGGCCGGCGTGGCGGTGCAATGCATGTGCATGAGCGGCGGTGGCGGAGGTGGAAGCAGCGAGGGTGGATCGTCGGATCGGGAGCGGTGAGATCTGTTTAGTTGGCTACGGTGGCCTACTGGGTGTTGGGTATTGGGTTGGGGATTTAGGGATTAGGGTTTTTTTGGGTGTTAGTGGATCCGTGGATGTCTCATGGGTCGTTGATCGCTATTTTAGTGGGTCGTGGGTTGATTTGTTGTTTGGTTTGGGTGGTAGTTTTGAGGCCTCGGTGGGTGCTATATTAACTATTTTGTTGAGCATATACTAGAAGGATACTACTAATAGTATTCTTGGGCCTCGGCTATAGCCTACCCACCGAGGCCCGATTCACCGGGCGATCGGCACCGGATGTGCTCCCAGTAGTCGGTTTTCATTTAGATGGATTTCGGCCGCTCGATTTGGTGCAAACAAAAAATATGAAAACTTCATCTCAGGTAGCAATCTTTGGCCGTCGCTAGCTTGTCGTAGGAAGAGGCGGCGGTGGTGGACGACCTCCCTCGAGCACGAGCGGTGGCAACCTCAGACCAACAACTGACATTGGAGCTCAGGATACCGTAGTCACAATCTACTTCTAAGGCCTTGTAGATGCAAGGTGTGAGAGAAGCTTGTATCTAGTGGCGATATTCACCCGCCACTGGCTCGTCGGAGCTCTAAATTGGCGGAGGATGAGTAGGGAGGGAGGATGAGAAGAAGAATCCAGATATAGTTGACGAGGATATAATAATCATCTAATTATTATGTCATCCTCCTAGTATACCCCTTATTTGTAAGGGAGAGATTTCTTAGGACGGTCATAAGTCCTCCTATAACCACATCATCGTAAGTCCTCCTACGACTGTCTAGTCATAAGTTCTCTTGCGACCATACAGTTGTAGCTTATCCTGTAACCACCTTGCGGTCGTAGATTTTCTTACGATTACTCTAACGACATCCTGCCATATCGTAGGGTTGTCTGACAAGACGGTTAGAACATACATTTATTTTTAATAACCACACACGATCTCTCTGGCAATAACCGTCGCATGGCGAACGGGCCACTATGTCTCTCTGAAAGTAACTTCCGTCAGACGATTGTCATCCGAAACTTTAAGGCGTCTTTTGGCATAGGACAACAGCCACCACTTCGTCGACTATATAAAGGTTGACGTCGGAGAGGAAGAGATCAGAACACATTGCATCAGGAGATAGTGCTAGGCTTTTCGCATTACTCCCAGTTGTAACATCTTTTTGAGCAATAGCTACACAGAATGTATGGTTAATATTCTCCCAGAAGAAGGCTCGAATCTGTATAAAATTCATGTGTCCTTATTCTGTATGATCATAGTTTAGTCTTAAGAGTTTCCCCTGAATCCAAGAAATCACGTAAGATCGATACTAGAACATCGACAATTGGCGTCGTCTGTGAGGAGATTTTCTTCCAAGACTCTAGTAATTTCCTTGTCGGCAAGTTCTCTTTCTTCTGATATCCTCATGGCAGGGGAGTAGAACGAGGAGAATTGGTTCGACTTGGCCGACTACGTGGATATTGACATAGAGGCCTGTTACGACTACGAACAGGTCATGATTGCTTCCGACGGTGAGGAAACACGAAGGTTTCGAGTGGTCGAAAGAGACTAACGTGATCATATGCAACAATGTCTACTAGAGGAGGAGGGCATGTAAGTGACGGTAACGGCATCTAATTTGGTGCCTGGTCTTTGCCCTCACAACGATGCCTTGTCACCGGCCATACATTCACCATCAGCCTCTTCACCTTCTCTGGCCTCGGCCTTGCCAAATTTGGTCTGCTCCAGTCACTCCTTGCAAGGAAAAACCTCCCACACAAGCTCTTATTGCGGTGGACAACCTCGTCGAGCACGAGTGGCGACGAGCTCTGACCGATGGCTAGTATCTCCTCGTGGTGAAAACAACTCAGTCGAATCTTGTTCTGATTGTTCAGGGGGAGAGAGAGAGAGAGAGAAATAATGAACGGTTGGGGCGAGACTCTCGCGGCAGCAACGAATGGATAAAGTTGGTGGTGACTAATTATATTTTGCAGTTAGAAGGTGAGTGGTTGCAATACTGAAGTGGTAGGAGGAATGAGGGCTTACCTTAAGATCGAGATCGGACTTATGGTCTCTTTCGTTGCCGATTAATAAAACTTCGACGAGAGATGCTTCAGTGTTCTGCCTGGAATAACCGTCCCCTGTTTGATCTATTGCATGTGTAAAGCTAGAATTTTATCTTTCGCACTAAATTCCCACTTCACAATCCGCAAAAGAGATCTCCAATCTCCATTAATACGACCATAATTACCGTCATTAAGGCTCACGGGTTCCCGCTGCACGGCTCAATGCACACACCAGTCCAACCCTCCCGCCACCCATCGTTTCCCGCCATCCACGCCTCCCGCTTCCCAGATCCAACGGTCCACATTTAGCCCTCCGGATGCACGGCCACATCCAGCCCGTCGGCTGCTCACTGCCAAATACTCTCATCCCATCCATAGCTCCCCACATCGGCGGGCCCACACGCCAGTACCTCAGAGACTCTACGCGAATCTTTCGTGGCACGCGTCACGTGGGGGCGTACGAGGCGGGTGGGTGCGTGTCACGTGCGGATCAGAGAGGGACATACGGACAAGTGATAAATGTGCGAAGAACGTAGTGAGAAATAAAAGATAGTAATAACGGATCGATATATGTGCAAATGACAGAGATTAGGCACTACAAAAGATGTCTGAGCATCGTTAATTTCATGATGAAATTAACATGAATTAACGTGACAAATTCGGAATATATAAAATTTCTGAAAAATTACATAATTACTACGATTGTGTCAAGAGGCTTTACATAAAATTTTATAATTTTTGAAACTCGTTTGATATATGTATCAACTTCGGTAAATATTTCAATAGTACGAATTTTTAACAACATTCAGAGTAGATAAAATTATCAAAAAAAATTACACGATGAAGTACGATATATCAGGAGGCTGTACATAAAATTTAGTAATTTTAGCTCATTTTCTATATTTAAAAAATCAAATAAATATTATAAAAAAATTGTGGCCATCCGGCCACAGGACGGCAGACGACCTGCTGTCTGACCAAGGGACGGTAGGCTGTCCGTTCGCGGGACGACAGCGACACATGTTGTCCCTCTAGCGTTACCGTCCGATCATTACATGGTAAAAATGTTATTTTTGTCAATATTATCGATTGATTGATCGGTACAAGGCAAACTATTGTCTTCCTGGTAAAAAATGTTTTATAAAAAAAAGGAGCAAATATTTGAGCTCGGCTGATCGCGATATGTTAACTGGACCCAAGGAATTCACGGGCAAACGGACGGAGCGGGCTCAGGTGGGGCTCCCCATGCCATGCCTATGCCTAATTACCTATTGGGCACAACTTTTCTCTCATAAATATGCCCATGGACACAAAATTAGGAACATACCTATAGACATTAGGGTTTTTGCCCATGGGTAATCGGGTTATCGGACAAGATTGCCATCTCTACTCTTATGTCATCGCGTTTGATTGATGCTGTGGGCAAACGGACAGTGGGTCCTACCCCGTGTCACCCTATCCTAGGGGTATGTTCTTTTTGGTATGCGAACATGAACTTTTATTGAAATTTTGAATTTTAATTACATTTACTGATCTGATTACGGAGAGATCGATACTCATTTACGATTTTGGCTGGTATAGATGTTAAGCTTTTAACGTGTACTACGTTTAACTTGTAGACCTCATCTTAAAAAAATACTTTGTTTAAAAATTAGGTACTATAGCGACTGCTAAAAGTCGATCGGTTTATGGCCTGAAGAACAGACCCTAATCTGATTGGCTGGCGTCGCTCCGGGTTTAGCACGGATCTTTTGTGGTATTCCCTCCATCCCATGCATGATGCATCCAGTGTCGACTGTGTCGTCGTACTTTGCCATTCTAATGCATGGCTGATTGATGGCACACGTTTCTCGCCAAAGTCCAAAGCTGTTTCTGGCTTTCTTAGGTAGAGGAGCCAACACGTCCTTATCGATGCGTAATCATCACAAAAGGCGCATGTTTTTTTGTTGCGTAAGTGGCAAGTCTACAGCTTTGCTTGGAAGTTGATTGCTGCAAGGCAAACTAAGATGGCAAAGTAGTCTTCTCGGCCAAAAAAAAAAGTAGTCCACAAAAAATAGAGCAAATATTTGAGCTCAGCTGTTCGCCAATACTGCATTTGTACTCCCTCCATCTTGCAATTCACTAGGTCCCTTTTCAGTAGGAACATTGTTCTGGAAGCATAGGTGAAACTGTAAATTCCATTTCAATAGGAGAGGAGAGTTATATAAGGGTCACCAGTTCCACCAACTACCGGATTAGAGCAACAAACATGCCATATAGAGTATATAGGTATGTTCTTTTTTACTGCGGTTTATAACTTTTGGTTGAAAATTTTGAATTTAGACTGTTTACGATAAAGATTACGGAGAGAGATACTTGCTTGCGATTTTAGTTCATACAGATGTTAGGCTTTTAATGTGTACTACAATTAATTTGTAGATTCTGTCTTAAAAAAATACTCTATTTAAAAGTTAGGTAGTATAACAAAAATCAAAAACTATTTTTTAAAGCCGTAAAAAACAGACCCTATCTCTAGATCATCCGAGAAAAGACCAGCCGCTGCCGCAGCTGGCTGTGCTCACCACCACGGCGCTCGCACACGTAAGGTTCAGCTCAGTTCACCAGCCGCCACGTGCGTTCCACCGCATAGGAGAGGAACCAGATGACCCAGACCTGACCCGGTTGGACGAGCGGCGGCCATCATGGTCACGCGTCGGGAGCACAGCGAGCCCGCGCCGCGTGACGGCGGTGCGCCATCAGTGCCATGCAAGGAAGGCATGTGGGCCCCACGCCGAGATAACACCGTCAAGCCGGTGCTCCGTCCGTACAACCCTTCACGCGCGCCGCCGTGGCCATGAGCAGAAGGGCGGATGGACCCACACGTCAGCGGCAGGGGTTGTTTAATACATGTCCCTCCCTCCCGTGCCGACCCGGCACCCCACCACCATGCACCTTCATATCACTGCTTTGTTACTCCGCTGATTTTTACACAGCGGCGTCCCTACCCGGCCCTTCTCCTCTCTCTATAAACATGGGGGCCCATCCTGTCATCGGGATGCTGGTATATGTTACAGGGGTAAAAAAACTTACTCCCATGTTTTTTTTTCTTTTTGAAGACTACTCCCATGTGACGCGGCACCAAGCCGCTGCGTGATTCGTGAACTCGTTGTTTCTTTGTGCTCTCTCTCTTGTTTTTCTTTTTGGTTTATGATGAGCAAATAATTCGAGTCAGTTGTCGTGTTTACACTCGGCACAGCGTGACGCCGCAAGTCGAAGTTTTTTAAATAATATATTTTTATTAATATTATATAAATATACTAAAAAATAACATAAATAAGTTTCTGTCACAATTTTAAATAGTGACATACCTTTGGGTTCATTTAAAATCTGTTGTTATTGAAAGGACGATAATCTTATATAAAGTCTTGCATGACACTCAGCAGATCTTTATCACCAAATGAATTGACGACAGAGATCTGCTGACTGCTAGGTAGAACTTCACGTAGGATTATCGCTATTTAAAATAACGATTAAAGCTACGGTAGCTTTTGTCGCCATTCTATCGATAGACTAAAATGACGATAGATACCGTGGTGCTGACGTAGCACTCTGTCGTCAATTCATTTGACGATAGAGCTTTTGTCACAATTTCACCCAGTCGTCATTTGAAATGACAACAAACTTTGTCTCAAATTTAAATGGTGATAGAGCATCTGTCACCACTTCAAATAGCGATAAAAGGTTATCTATATAATTTTTAAGTAATGATATATTTATATAATATTATTTAAAAAATTCTCGCGAGTCGCAGTTACGCACCCGTCTCTACTGTGTGTTTATTTGAGAGTATTGCCACGTTTATAGTTTACTTTCCAAAACACGTTTAGTACTACTACATTACGACGGCAGATAGACTGATCATGATTTTCTTTTCGAGAAAGGGAGAGTGATCATGGTTAAGAATTGAAAAAATAGATATAATTATTTTACCGTTAGATGGTTTAATTTTTAATTACACAGGTCGTCCTTTTATCTACGATTCAGTAGTACGGAAAGATAGATGCCTATGCTTTTTTCTTTTTGTCCTTTTGGCCTTGAGCAGCAAAAAATATCTGATATAAGCGAACACGAAAAGAACTTAGGAATTAATTTACACGAAAAAAGTTACTTACGTATGACTTTAACTGATATACGTAATATCAGAATAGTATATACTAAAATTAATTTATAGACTATACTTAAAAAATACTTTATTTACAAACTAATTATCGTAAAAAAAAATCAACCTTTTAAGTCCGAAAGGAGAGGAAGCCAAAATCCCAGACTCATCGTGCTCGCGATGAGTTTGCCGCTGGCACGCACATTAGCACTACATCATCTTCTTGGTCAAAAGATTCGGTCAAATCGCACTACCACACGACGATATTTCTCGGATTGCTTGGTTGACAGGTACGTTGTACTGGGCACCACCACCATTGCTAGCAAGCTATCTTCTGCAAGCTCTCAGGCCCTGCCTGCCTTTTTGTTCGGTCCCGTACTTTTGATTTCAGCTTTTGATTTTTGATTTATTTTTTATTATTTATAAAATTTGTTTTTTCTAAATATTTAGTTTTTTAAGTTTTTTTGCTTGCTCTTTTTTCTGTATTCGTTTGTGTTGTCTGTGATGAGCTAACATGTTTTTTCTATTTTTAAATTATTTTAAATTTAATTACGTCAAATAAGTCACCTTCAGCTACAGTAAAATTTTAGTCATAAATCGTAACTTTTTAGTCTAACTGAGCGGGATTGAATCTCAAACTCCTACTAGCAAAGCTAATTGATGGCGATTATCAATTGGACGTCCCTTTACTCCTTCAGTGCTGTGTATGTTGGCGTTGTCTTTTTCATTACTATTATCATTTGAAGAAAGCATGAGTGCTTAAGGACTAGTACGAACTACAATCTCCAAGTCGCGATCTCCATGTTCAAGGGTTTAATTTGACTTGGCTTAGGTTTGCTTGTGTCAAGTCCTCCTGTAAAGCCATATTGGATGTGCACAACACGCAACTGACCTTAGCGAAGCTGCTTCGTTTGTTTCGGATTCAGAGAAATCGAAACCATAAGAAAAAAAAGCTAAAAAAAACGGAACTATTAAATGAGTTAATCGCCGTGGAGACAAGCGGTTCCTGTACAGCTACCTGTGATGATGCGCGATCAGGAGTCAGAAGTCAAGCACTCCGGGTTTTTTTCGGCTGGTTTTTTATTTCAGCTTTTCAACCGATTTTTTATTTTGACTTCTATAAAGTAATACTATTTATTAGATCTATAGCCACAGCTAAAAAAATCATTGATCGCCGCCGGCCCAAAGGACGGACTTGGTGATCATTTTGGCTTATTTTTGGTGGCTTATGGCTGAAAAATATTGTGGTGACGAAAAAAAATCGTATGATGATGTGCTTATTTAACATAATTAAATTTAAAAATTAAAAATATGTTAGCCCATCACAAACAACATAAACGAATCTGACAAAAAAAAGAACCGGCAAAAAAGCTCAAAAAAAGCCAAAAATTCAGAAAAAGACAAAATTATAAATAGTGAAAAATAAGTCAGAAGCCAGAAACTAAAGCGGAAACGAGCGGGGCCTAAGTTCAGAATTAGAACCAGGAAAAGGGCGGCATGCAGACTGAGACAAAAGGCATGCATGCTTTGTGAGTAGGAGTATTAGTTCAATGCCTGCCGCTTTGTGAGCTGACTAGATTAATTAACTAATCGTCAAGTGGTTGACTAGGGTATTAATTTATTGCTAATTAACCCGTCCCATGATAAACAACGAGCTGGTTCCGTCGGATTGTGGATTTTGATTGGTTGATTGGTCGGTGGCCTAGGAAGAGGGGGCAGAAATTGCACCAACCAACCAGAGCCTGTGGTTGTGGCCGAGGAATCTCTCCCCCACCTCCACCTTGAGATTTTTCTTCTTCTTTTTTTGGGAGGTTTTTCTTTTGGTCCTCAATATCTCGCGGTGGTGCAGTACAATCACAATAGTATTCTTCTTTTTCGCTTTATTGTTTTTCAAATAAATAAACAGAATAGTTTCGCCGCCGTCTTTTCAAAATGGCTTATCAGAATAGCTTTTTCGAAGCGACGTATCGATATTCGGTTCATTCACACAACGCTCACGTTAGGATAAAAAATTATCATCCGCAGTTGTATTCCTATGGATTCTTACAAAAAAAATGGTAACATCGCTGTGAGAATAGTATCTCATGCTACTAATTTATCACGACTAAAAAACATTGATGCCGTAGTACAGTACATAGTTGATCCAGTGCGTCGGATTTTGGATCGAGTGGCCTGATATTACAGTATGTTTATGTATGTGCTCAGTTGATCATCGGTAAAGCGATATATTGTGCCTGAAATTGTGATGCACTCTAGACACTTAATATTAACCCTCATACCAAAATAGGTAGTGGGTTTCTCGCATTTTAGTGGAGGAGCCAACACCCCCAACAACTTGTTGTTCCTTGATTCTATTAGCAGCAGCAGTTGCTTGATAAGGAGGGCCGGGCAGATTATTGGGTCTGTTTTTTAACGGTTTTTAAAAGCGGTTTTTAGCTTTTGTTACAGTATCTAATTTTCAAATAAAGTATCTTTTAAGACGAAATCTACAAATTAATTATAGTATATGTTAAAAACTTAACATCTATATCAACCAAAATTACCAAAATATCTTCGCCAATCGTCCGATCCAACCTTGGCTTAGCCAGCAATACTACACATGAGGTTGATTGTTCCTTGATCCTGTATGCATCTACGTATGTATGCGTGGTGGTGCCTGAACCGAACCCGTTAAGGAGCTAGTAAGGATCCGACAAGTAAAGCTGGGACGAGAGCCTGGAAGTCTGGGACGAGGGGCTGCTGCTACTTTTCTTTTGGATTAAGTTTTTGTCCGAGGTTTTTTTGTTTTTAGCTAAAAATATTATAGTAGTTGTTAGCTTTTTATAAGAAAAAATAATTAAAAAGAAAAAATCGAGAAAAGTTTAAAAAAAATCATTATGTTGGTACAAATAATACAAAGAAATAAAGGAGAAAAAAAGAAAAGACAAAAAGCAAAAAAACAAACAAAATAAGCCGAAATTAAATTGGATGATTAAGCACTAATAGAGGTGGGCCTAATGACCTACCATCTGGCCACTGGGCGGCACCAGGTCTGCCGTCTGGTAGCCAGACGACAGGTAATTAGGCCCACCTCTATTAATACTTAATCATCTGATTTAATTATTTGCTACTAAAATAATTTTTAGATGTAGAAAAGTGGTTCAAAACATTACGTAAAAATTACAAAATGTATCACACTATATATGCTCCACAAAAAAATTCATACTTTTTCACGACCATTTGCTATCTCTAAAAATTCTTAGAGCGGCGCATAACTGTTTAATCGTCTGGTTAATTATGTGTCTTTCCAAGAATTTTTAGAGGTAGCAACTGTACTAAACAAATTGCAAACAATTTACACAACATACCACGATGTCTTAGGAAGCTTCACAAAAAATGTTATAATTTTTGAGCTCATTTTCTATATTTACAAATTTTAAAATTATAAATTACGGATTATGTAGGTAATTAAGCCAGCTTAATCACATGCCGTCCCGTGGGCGGGCGGCAAGCGCCTGTCGCCTGCTCACGGGTCAACAGGTGCCACATGTCGTCTTCTTCGTACTGCCGTCCATCCACCAAACAGCATAAACGATATTTTTATTAATACGTTACGTACATGACTATTTTTATAAATAGAGTGAAAAACGTGCTAAAAGTTAACTCAGTCTGAAGCAACTGGCATGTTGCACGACCGACCGGCTCGTCGTACCCGATTAATTAGTTTAGCTTGTCTTTAACTACGTACGTGGAAGTACTAGCATAGTACGTGCTAGCATTTGTTTACAATTATAATTATATTGCGCCGTGACGAGCACGCACGTAATGGTAAACCTTTACCAACCTCGGATGCTCAAGTGACAATCCCACATTCCAGAACCATGCGTTCCTTTGTTCTGATTTTGATAGGACGTAACTATCCACAGTAGGGGGGGTAATGGCCTTACGTTAAGTCCTAGCTGTACTCGGCACGCACTAAGGATCGATTAAAATGGCAATATGGCACACTTGTTACTATTTTTTTCTTACTTTCTTCAGAATCGATGGCATACTTTTAGCTAGAGCAAGGAAATTAAGATAAGACCTTCTTAATTAGCACGTTATTAAACCGATGGAACAATACTCTGTTAGAATTAGGCCCACGAGAGAAAGGACCATTCAAAAATGTGGGCAATATTTAATTCTAAAATTTACTAGGAGACATATACAGTAAAAACAATGATGCAATAAACGAATCTAACAGCAGACTTATCGGGACCAGAATTTGTATTCCGAAACCTATGTGTTTACCATGCTAGTCACATGATTAGTGACTAGTATACACATTTAACAATATTCATACCACATCCATATACGATAAATTTATAAACAAGGTAGTGTATATAGGTAGCGAATAAATATAAACCTACACAGTAAAGTTTACAACACTTAAGCCAACCGGTTAAATAGAGCATACAATAAAAATAGTTCAACAAAAGCGGAGATAAAAGATGCATAAAAAATCAGCAATTATGCCTCATCCCATCCATAGGCAACTGATTAAAGCAAAACTCTAGAAATCGACATCCTCATCGCCAAAACCTGTTGTGTAATAGTAACCGCAAGATAGATCTTCTGCATCATCTGAATATGTTCAACAAGCAACGGTGAGTATGAAAATCGTACTTTGCAAGACTTTATTGTAAAGTTATATAGTGTGCAAGCTAAGTTAAGGGTAGCATGTCTAGTACAGTTCAATTTGTGAAAACATGCATTCAGTTGAGATAATGAATAATAGATTACAAACGAAAGTTGTAAGGGCATTTGAATTTGATAAGCAAGGAATGGTAAAGTATAAATAGCATAATTTTAGAACAAGAGACTTGCTGCCCTAGGATTTCGACCACCTACGGTGAAGTTGCTAGCACACGGTAACTTATTATGTTAAGATCTTCCCATAAAGGAACATGTGGTTGTACATTGTATATTGGGTCTAACTACACCATAGGCTCGGTCCTTGATGACTCAGGCGATATATCTACAAACCATAGTCTCGTACTAATTGCACCGGTCTCCACAACCACTCTTCCAAGTCCAAAATATGTTTTCTATTTTATTTTCTAACAAAAATAACAAATGTAACCCCTCTTAAAAAACTCTTAAGTATCTCCCTTTTTGAACATTTCGATCCATTTCCAATATATCATATCTAGTACCGTTATGAGCATAGTTAAGCATCAACTACTTCATTTAATCTTTAAGTTCCACATATTACCAACAATAGATAGAAATATTAAGGTGACAATAGTAATGGGGACAATTTGTCAAGGTAGAATTTAATGCAACAGTTAGGTATAATTATCAACTTTACCAATATAGCGATTTTTACCAAAATTACATGCATGCATAATAGTTCTGAACATAACATATATAACATTGAAATATAGGATTAACATGATTAAAGCGGGTGCTTACCTTGCTTATTGAAATCTTGGTCTTGCTCTGGCTCGTCTACAAAATTTTTCGGAACATTAGTATCTATTTGATAAATATCAAATATCGCAAATAAGAGTCAAATAAATTCAAATAGAGAGAAAATCCAATTATTTTGCATATATGAAATAACATGATTTTAGAAAATTTTAGAGACAAATCCATTCAAGTTGGAGTTCATATGCAAAAGTTACATGCATTTGAATTTGGTTGGGAATGAAAAATGCTGAAAAAGAAAAAGAAAACATTGTGCATGAATTTCTATTTCTATTTTTCTTTCTAAAGGAAATTATGTGTTTATTGCATCATTAGGATGATAGGTGGGGCCTACTTGTCTGGATTTTGTTAATTTCTAAAATGACTAACATGTGAGGTCCATATGTTAGTGACTCATTGTTTACAATATATTTAAATTATAATTTTAACTTGATTAATCCACTCGGGCCCACATTTCATATACTTATTAGTTTCAAGTGAGTTTAATTAGTGGGCGTATTGGTCAGAGAGAGGGAATAGGGGAAGTCGATGGCAGTGGTGGTCGAGCTCGTTGCCAAGCTTGCCAGCGATGACGCAACGACGGAGGACATGGGTGAGCTTAGGGATAGAAAGAGGAGATCAAGGCAAAGTGATTGGTAGCAATGCCAAGGCTTGGAGCTCACTAGAGTTGGGTCGGCGAAGGTGGCTCTACAATGACGGAGATCACAAACGAGGCGCAGGCAAGTCATGAGGTGAGGCATGTTAGCTTCACTGGGTCAATGTGACGCTGTCAATGTTGGCACGAGAACCTATGGTCACCTAAATAGGAGAAAGAATGGTGGTGAGCGGTGGTACCATGGTCGGCCATGGTGGTGACTGGCGATGGTGTGAACGGCCACGAGGAGGAAAGGCTAGTAGCACATAGGCTTCAGCAGCTCACCAGGAACATGAAAGTGAGGTTGGCGTTGACGGAGTAGGTCGAAGGCAACGGTTCGTTGGAGAACAGCGGCGACGGTGAGGAGGTCAACAGCGACAGCACACGACGGCCAGAGTTAGTTGAAAAAGAGCATGAGGATAGGTTCAGGAGGTGAGGAGAGGGTGTAAAGGACCATGCTGTGGCTGGGGACTCACCGTAGCTCTGGAATTACGGTGACAACTAAGATGATCGGCTGATGATGAAAGTGGATTCCTAACGGTTCACTGCACTAAAGCCAAATTAAGTGTGGGGCTAGCTGAAGGGAATAAAAAATCACAAGACGATGTGGAAGAGAGGGCACGGAGCACACCGAAACAGAAGATGAACTCAACGGGGCGTGACAACGGCAATGCACCTAAGGTGAGGATGACAAAGGCACGTTGTATGGTGAAGAGAAGGGCAAGCTTGGGCGAGACTTAAATAGGCAGAGCGCAAAGATTCACTTGGAGGTGCTCCTGGGCGGTGACATGGACATGGTGCTCACGAGCACTATGGTCGATGGGACGTCTCAAGCAAGCACGACAGAGGATAGGGGAGCCGTAGAGATGTTACCAGCGTAGCGATGGAAGCGGCGGCTTTGGCAGGAGGTTTGTCATGGCACACTCGGCACGATGCTATCATGGGGGCAATATGGTGCAGCGAGAGGTGGAAATATCATATTTTAGAATTAAATATGATCCTTTGATCCTTTGACAATATCATATTTTAGAATTAAATCTATTCTGGATATTCTAGCAATACTATCAAAACCAATATAACAGAAATGAGAATGCCAAAACTTGGCCTCACATTTATAACACGATTCTAAAGTACTTAGGTAGAGCAAGCTTCTACTCTCGTAGAGCTTATAACCATCCTTACATAGGATAGAACCACTAATAAGGTTCTTATTTATTATTGGAACATGCTGCACGTTTTTCAAGTAGATAATCTTTCCTGAAGTAAATTTCAGATCAACCATTCTGATAACAAGAACAAAAGCACGCGACCTGTTTTTCATTAGAATGGAGGAAGCCCCTATTGCCTGACAAGAAGAAAACAAGAAAATAACAGAACATACGTGAATATTAGCACCAGTATCAACCCACCAATCAGTGGATTGACACGTTGAAAGAACAACCGGTGAATCACCAGACCCTCCTAAAGTCGCGACCTCGCCTATGATCATATTGACAGCTTTCTTCTTTAGCAGTTTATCATCCCTACTCTTGCGGAAGCGACAATCTTTTGCCATATGACATTCTTTTCCGCACACAAAGCAGGCAATGTCCTTCAAATCCTTTTTCTCAGTTTTCTTCTTCTTAAAACTAGTTGCTTTATTCGGTTTGTTGATTTTGAACTTCTTTACAGCGATCTTTTTCTCTATGAAATTTGCATTGTTCTGACCAGAAGTACTGAGTGTGTGTTTTGCTCTTGCCTTTTCTTACACATCGAGGGTAGCAATGAGATTCTTAATAGAAATATCTTCCCTTGTGTGTTTCAAGTTAGTGACAAAATCTCGCCGAGAAGCAGGAAGTTTGGCAACAATACTCGCAGCCACAAACTTAGGAGGCAACACATAGCCCAGGTGCGCATTCTCACCAACCAGTAGCTGAAGGTCATGGGCTTGTCTAACTATGGACTTAGCCTCATCTATGCTAAAGTCAAAGAATTACTCACACGTGTAGAGCCAATGACCTGCCTCCGCCTCTGCATATTTATGCTCTAATGCATTTCACAACTCTGTGGTAGACTTGTAGTCTATATATACATCATAGAGCTGATATATCAGAATGATCAGAATGCAGCCAAGAGTGCTGTTGTTCGCATTTTTGAACTACATGTACTGATCAATCGTAAATAGATATTGCGAGTTGATAACCCACTAATCCCAAAGACAAGAGTCAATACCACAGTACAGCTCTCCAATGAGGAGGAAGAAGAATAGAGATCACAATTCGTTTTGCTATTCGATCGACAGTAGTTCCCAAGCTTAATTACTACTGTGGGGTAGCTAGTAAGTTGCCGCTGCTGCTTCTTCATCTTCTTAATTTGTCAAATAGGTTCATGTGCTAAGCTAATTGGGCTCTTAACCACTAGTAGCGCTACTACGAATGGAACGAATTGGTTGGGCCAAAGATAATGAAATCACATGCAGGTCGAAAGACATGTAAGTAATCAAGTTGCCAGCGAGGCAGCAACCACGTAAATCACATGCACTGACCATCACAACTGCACAGGACAGATCTTTCTTTGGGCCGTTGGGATCGGATCGGATGATCACGATCATCCGCAGGGACTTGTACTGTGGGTACGTAGTGATGTGGCCATAACCGGGATTAAGGTGGTGATCGGTTCATTTGAAATTTGAAAGCTTATATTTGAAAACACTTGTGTGTGGTGAAAAAACATCGTAATGAGATAGGCTTATTTGACATAATTAAATTTAAAAAAATTAAAAAATATAAAAAATATGTTAGCCCATCACGACAACGCAAACGAATACGAGAAAAAAGAGCAGACAAAAAGCTCAAAAAAGTCAAAATTCAGAAAAAGACGAAATTATGAATAGTGCAAAAATAAGCTTAAGCCAATAAGCTTAAGCTATATTGAGCAGGGCCCGATCGCATTTCACTGTAGTAGTTTTTTTTCTCTTCAAATTTGGCTCTAGGGAATACGAAATTTTTATTCTGACCCCTCTATGACCGTGGATTAAGCACAAGATGACATATATCACATGTCAAGCTATCACGGCATGACAAGTTTGGAACAACCTATCGAGCTTGACAGCCATCTGCAGGTCAATTAATGTTTAACATAAACATGCAATTAGTGTTAACATAAGCATACAATCAGTGTTTAACTAAGCATCCATTGCCGCCTGTCGCGGCCACCCAGTGCGGCAGGTGCTCGCAAACCTACCGCATCGTGGGGGCTTGGCAGGTATCACATGTTACATGTACTGCTTTCGTAGTTATAGAGAAGCTAAAGTTAAAAATTCGTGCCATGAGATCAAATTTTTTTAAAAAAAATACTATAGTGTCACATGTTGGATCAATTCAGGATTAAACGATCGATTAGACTGCGATAGTGGCCTAGTAAGGATCAACAGCAACAATGACGGTTTAATTTCTATCTATTCCCGCGAACGTCAGCGTTTGGCTGAAAGATCGACTCAACATTAAATTGCATAAATATTAAAGCATGAATTAAGGGCGAATAGGTGCTACTTGTCCTTTCAAAGTACTTTAGGGTTTGTGTAATGCATGTATTAGAGGAAAAAAAACGTGAAAGCACCGCCCTTGATTTTTTTTCCTGAGGGTTCAGACGTAAGATATCGCGCGCGATATAGAGTACACGATTAAGGCTGAATTGCGCGTCACAAACAGAAATCGTTGCAATGAGTAGTCCATCTTTAATCTTGTGCGCTCCTAAAGTTTACTTTTTATTTATCATTTCCTCTCTTTAAATAACCTCTACGCTGTTTGCTCCGACTTATCATTACATTCTTATCATTACAACGTCCTTATTTCTCGCTCGACTGCGCGGCTCCCCCGGCCTCCTACGCATCGCTCGGTCCTCCTCCTCCGCGTCGCCCTGGCGATCCACTCCCGTGCAGCCACTCCGGCGAGCTCCCTAGTCTCCTCGCGCATGGCCACCCTGTGACGCCCGGCAACCTTCCGCGTGGCGCGCAATGAAAGCTTCCAGCCTCCGCACGGGCACAGTGAAAAGCTCAAGGGACGTCGTCCTCCTGGGTTTCACATGCATAGGAATCCGAGCCATCCTGGCCAGAACCCTGTGCCTGTCATCCTCCTCCGTTCACGCGCATTGAGCGCGAGTGACACCATCCTCCCCTGTATCGAATCATCTTGTCGCTGGCTTCAATCATCGTCTTTACATCCTAAAACGCTCTTAAAATGTTGTTCACAATCTCCTCATGTCTTTTACTTCGCCATGTCTCAAGCAAGATTTATGCTTTTCTCCCCATGTCTGCTTTGCATGTACCATGTTCGACAAAATGCCTAGCTTGATCCTATTTGAAATTCTTTCAGTTAGATATTTCGTGTAGTGTTTCATTTAGTTTCTGCGCTAAAAATTCATATGTTTGGTGTATGTGTAGACCATTCCACACATGGTCGAAGGTGTCGACATGATCTTACATAAGATTAGTACTACACAAAATAATGAATTGAAGGATGCCTTTGTAGAGGCTTTATTGGCCACAAGTAATGATCAGAGAGATAGGGTACATGCAATAAAGAAATGGATCGACAAGATTCGTGAACCATGATCATGAGACTTGGACATATGAAAATTCATGAAAATTTTATAAAACTTGAGACTTCATAAAAATTCATGAACCTTAATCATGAGACTTTGGGATAGGACCTAATGAAACTTTATGAAACTTAGTCATGAAATGGCATAAAACATCATAAAATCTAGTAATAGAACCTCTTGACAACGTCATGAAATAAGCCAATTTAGACATGAAACCTCCTAAAACTTTATAAAATCTCATAAAACTTAGATATAAAATCTTATAAAACTTAGGCATGAAACCTCAGAAACTTAGTAATAAACCTCATTAAACTTCATAAAAATTAGTAATTAAACCTCCTGAAAATTTGCGAAATCTCATGAAACTTGGAGTTCAACTTCATGAATCTGCTAAAAGAAATTTCAACTTATGAATCCTCTACAAAAACTTTATGAAACCATGTCCGGCTTCGACCACGACAGAATGACTACTGAAGGTAATTGTATCTACAGTAATTTTTCATGGTCGTAGCTATAGTGCTTTTCCATTGTCGTAGCTACAATACTCGATAGTTGATAGTCGTAGATTTTGTGATCGATAGTTGTAGACTTTACGGTCGATGGTCGTAGACTTCATAGACTGCTGTCATACTTGTAGACTTCGTGGTCTGTAGTCGTTGTCTTCAGTTTTCTGGTCGGTTGTCGTAGGCCACGTGATCGGTAGTCGAAGGCTTTGCGATCGGTTGTCGTAGGCTTCACGGTCGATACTTATAGACTTCATTATCGTTACGAGTGCTTCACTTCTTGTGATCTTCGAGTACTTTTAGTACTCATATTAGACCAGTGTAGGGATGGCAATCGGGCGCTGCGGGTACGGGTAGTGCTCGCCCATACCCGTACCCGCAACCCCGATTTACGCCCACGGGCATACCCGCGAAGGACGACGGGTGAAGAACCTCGCCCATACCCGTCGCCCGTGGGCATGCCCGTTTACTCGCGAACTGAGAGTCACAATCTAAGAGTTGAACTAATGACAGGTACATATAAGCAGCAACTGTTGCTAGGGAATGTAATAGCTATCAAAAAATTTTATAACAATCAATAGCAATTAGAGATATGCAAAAGTTTATAACAATCAATAGTAATTAGAGATATTGCTATAGATACGCCACCTGTCAATCTATATCCTAGGTAAACGGGCAGGGTGGGTACGGGTGGAGCTTACCCATACCCGTGCCTGTTTACCCGACGGGTAGAGTGTTTCTCATATTTCCATACTTGTGGGTAAAGAAAATATCCTATATCTGGCTCCATTAGGGTATTTACCACGTGTATATAGGTTACTTGTTGTGATCGGTTATTGGAGATTTGTGGTATGTGATCGGTACTCGGTACTCGATGGTTCTGGTCGGTAGTGATATTTGTTATTCCCAGCTGTTTTTGGCAGAGCGATGATATTTTTCGAGTACTTGTGATTTTTGAGTACTGCATGAGCTAGCTATCATAATAAGTGATTTGAGCCATATTTCTAGATAGTGATGGTGTTTGTGGTCGTGGACGAATTGGTTGGTATTGATGGTTGGGTAAGAGTGTGGGTTGCATGTGTGTGCTGATGTCAGTCAAGTTGTGGAGAAACTTGTGCTGGTGGAAAATATTTCTTTGGTCTTTATTGTTCAGGTGGGCGTGGAGGCGATCATAGTTGGTTACGAGGAGGACCGAGACTGGGAGGGGGTAATCTGAGGTCCAGGCGGTCAGGATGTCACACAAGATGGTTAGGCTCATGCTGGAGCACATGGAGATCGAAGGTCGATGATGCGTGGAGGCGTAGAGACGGTTATGGTCGGTGATGAGGAGGACCGAGACTAGGAGGGGGTAATATGAGGTTCAGGTGGTTGAGATGTCACGCGATGTGATTGGGCTTATGCTACAGCATGTGATGATGCGTGGAGAAGCTATAGGAGGTACGGTCCTAGAGGCTTCAACATGGGAGTTGGCGATGCGTGATGGAGATACAAGAGGTGTTTCTTAAAGGCTTCGTCATGTGGTGAGATTGGAGACGTTATGGTAGGAGTTCGTAATGGGAAGGTTTAGAGATATTGTAAAACCCGTGTTAGAAAGAGTTTCAGATCCCTTGATTTGAGGAAGAGATAGAGTTGTGTGTTCATGTTTGAGGCAGACTCAGCTTGGACATTAGCCTATAAAAGCAAGGAGAGGCTGGGGGCTAACGTGTGGGATTTTAGAAGGCTTTCGTCGAGAGAGCTTTTAGGGGTGCCATGAGGGCACTTTGTAACCACATCCGTGATACAAAAAATAATAGATCAGATCTATTCCAAGAAAAGTTTGCTAGCATTGGCGACGTGTTTTCTGAGCATCGTTTTTCTTCTGTCTCCAGCATGTACTCGTTTGAGCGATCGAAGCGTTAGAGCGGTTGAAGTCTTTGAGCAGAGGGATATTACAACTACGTGCATCGGTGGTCGTAGCGAGCGGTCGTAGCAAGCGATTGAAGGGAACGGTCGGATAATCAAAGCGTTCATCGAGCACGTCCGAGCGAACCATGTCTTGAAGTCGTAATCTACATTCGGTAGTTTAGATTTTTTTTTCTTCTACTTTTAGTTTTAGTTTCAGGTGTCAAAAAGTGGAGGCAATCATTCACCCCCTCTGATTATGCTATACGATACTACATAATTGTTGATAACACTATTTGCCCCACCATTAGTATCTTTTGAAGAAACAACATCACATCAGGAAAGCCCATAGCATATTATGCAAACAAGAAATTGCCATCAACACATAGTCCACGTTTCTACATAAAATGAATGATTGCCGCCCTGTATCCTTGACCACTGGATGGTTGCCGCCCTTGGGATGTCGTCACCGGTGAGGGCAGCATTATTCATGTGGTTTGGTGGAACTGGGGTCTAAAGCTGGACTGCTAGAGGTAGAAGATGACCAAAGAGTGAGGACATCGCCGACGAGTGGATGGACAGGGCGAGCGGGTGGTTCCGGGCTTAATGCTATAGATCGAACTGCAAAAACGGACTTGTATGCACGGTGATGGTGTCACCACGTAATAGAAATGATTAGGTTCGAGGTTAGGATCAGATGATTGTGCGTCGAGCAGAGCAGAGCTTTCAGGCGCCCATTAGCGAGATACCATGTCAGGTTCTTGCTCGGCTAAATGGAGTGCTGATTTGATCGCATGCATGATCGATCCATACGTCGATAGAACGTGTGCTCGCTTTAATCTCTTCGTTTTCACCACCTTTCCTCCTCCTCCTCCTCCTTCTTTTGCCCTTTTTACTTGAGAGAGAGTGCCTTAATTAGTTTGATCGATCGATCGACTTGATGTGGAGATGTTGATTTGAAACGTCGAAACAGGCCAGCGGTCCAAGACATCTTGTGCGATTTCGACGGATCACCAGCACATTGAATTTACGCTATGATTGTACCACGTATATACGTTGTTTCCTCGATCTGACATGACATTTGCATAGATACTTGTCTGCACTTAATTAATTTTCTGTCATTCATCTATCATCTCCTTAATTAGTTGCACGGCAGCTAAATTCTTCTAACCCGGCATCCGCGTTGTACGCCCCTCTTCCTTTTTTTGTGATTTTTTTTACACCAGAAGTAACGTTTTGCATTTTTCTCAGATCAGTACCAGGTAATTTCTAGATGACAAAAAGGCACAAGATATTGGAAGGAGAGATCCTCTTCCTTCGCTCACCAGAGGCAAAGAACTGTAGTGATATGTGCATTCAGGCGATTTTGATCCGTCAGATCGAAAGATGGAACCTCTAGATTGATTGCTGGCTACTGCAGTGAACATTAATCCTGTCTTAATTAGTTGCAAGCCAGACGGCTGCTGGGTTCACCACAAGTGGCTGCAAGCATGCATGGACTGTTGCATTTCCTAGCTAGGTGGGTCGGAATCAAATCAATTTGGCTTCTTAAACTGTTCAGTTGTCAAATTTTAGGATTCCCAATCCACTATCGTCAGTACAGGTTTTGTTGCCATACGAAGGAATGCTTTATGACAGTTGTAGAGCCTTTTTTCTTTGGAATTTCTTCCATTCAAAGCGAAGTAGGTGCCGTTAGTTTCACCAGTTATTTATACGGTTTTGCTATTGCCAAGGCGACTGAAATTTTTTTATCTCTTAGTCACTTGAAGTTGCACTCTCAATCGACTAAAATTATAGCCCCCTAAAAAAACAACTGCAACTTAAAGTGATTTAGAGTGCAACTAAGTGTACTCTCAATCAACTAAAATTGCAGCCCCTCTCCAAAAAACAACTGCAATTTTAGTTGATTGAGAGTGCAACTTCAAGTGACTGAGAGATAAAAAAAACTTCAGTTGCCTTGGCAATAGTCACTCCCTTATTTATAGTGTTTGTTTTCATACATATATAGAAAAATAGTGCACTGACGTCCATACATGTTGATCGAATAATGGATTTGCTAACCTACGAGTGCTTGATTTTCCCTCGCATCCGGCGATTCTGCGTGTCGAGATTCGTGCTGCTGCAGCTGCGTCCAATTTGGCGAGCTTTGTGGCTGATTTGGTTTGGGGTTCACCAACCTTAGATATTTGGGGTGGTGGCGGCCCGCCGGCGACTGTGTGAGGCAGCTTTAGTGGTATGCCTACCGGCGGCGGTGACAAGGCAGGCGGAGGAGTCGCACGGCTGAGGGAGCCACTGGGAACTAAGCAAAGCTCCTCAAAGAAAAAGAAGTAATTAGGCAAAGCTAGCTAGTAGCTAGTGCCTAGTAGTGTGCCTTTCAGTAATTATGGATGGATCTTCTCTTTTATTATTACCTTTTGTTCTCTTTTACACGTGGACATCGTGGTGAAGCTACCACTGATGACCTGCATGAACCTTAAAATCTACTACGAAGTAGATGCAATCAGTGCTTCCATTGGTGGCAAAGTAGGTGCTAGCATTATTGGTCAATTTTTTTTTTCAAAAAGATATAGGTCAATAAATGTTGCTTCTGTTAGCTCTTTTTTTTTTTATATTGAGGTGGCTTTTACTCTTTTTTGTACTAAATAATCAAGGATTCTGTTACTTCATGTGTTCTCTAATTACCACTTGAGTGGAACTCATTCAGTATTATGTGTATTTCTGCCTCTTCCTCATCTGAAAAAAAAAAAACTGAAAAGAGTACTAGTCTATTGGACTTTGTCAAGTTTAATTTATCCCTCTTTTTTGCTTAGTCCTTTGCTTATCTCGCAATTGTTTACTGCTGGACTGGAAAAATAGATGAGTGATTATTTATGAGTACTCTGTGAAGAAGAGCCCACGTATGCCCAGTTTCCTCAGAGACAATTATGCTTAAATATTAGTGACGATAACTAATGATCAGGGCGGATCACACCCTGGACAGGGTAGGCTTCAGTTCGAGGTGTGAAAAAATATCTAGTGTATAGTTTGAGTAAATTCAGTTTAGCCTGGGTAACATTTTCATGGTCTAGATCAGATAACCTAGATCATTCCATCACTGAGTCCGAGGTGTAACTAAATCATGTCTCCGCCACTGCCAAGAATGATATGAAAAACAAATTATGTCCATCGACCGGGCACCAATAACATCTCTGAGAATACTGCATCATTCACGCTAATACGTACTGTACATGTTTGCTTGATAATTAACAACACAGGGCGATATATTAACTGTGGCGTGCCACTCAGTAATATGATTTATTAATATTCTCTGTGGCTCCTCGCAATAAAAAGGTAAGTTTTTTATTAATAGTAATTAATAATTCCGAAATTAAAAGAATAGAAAAGGCTAGACTAGGAATTGCAAAACTAGGAAGAACGCTGTTATGTAGAGCGTCCACAGATGGACGCGGCCGCAAACAGCGTCTTCCTGTTCGTATCGGAACAAAATGAGGCCTGTCTTGATCAAAACCTAACAAACAAGCCCAAGCCGTTCGCGTCGTGTCACCTGTCATCGCCCTTCTCGGTTGATTGTCACCGTCCTCACTGCATGGCCTCCGCCACCCTCCTCTTGGCGCCATTCGACTGGGATTTATTATTAGTTTATGTTTTGGAGTGAACTGATTGGTAGCTTAATATGGTATCAAAATTCAGAGATCATGGGTTTAAGATCTGATTGATGCAATTAAAAAATAATTACAGTTTACTTCTATTCCATGTTAAGCCTAAGACAGACGGAATGTTGGAGTGTAAATGAATTATCTATTTTTTCTTATTAACTTAGTCTTTTGAGTAAATTGGTCGGTGTATATAACTTATCCTCATGCTATAGTCACGATCTGTGTGATTGTGTTGTTTGTCCTATCCGCTCTGCAGAGAAATTACAAAGCTGATTCATGTGCATGGAAGGTTGTCTTGTGAACCTAACGCGTTCAAGTTATGCGATATAGCTACAGTAATTAACTTCACTACTATAAAAGAGGTTATACTGGACGGCTACATTACATATGGTTCATAGGGAACCGTCTGTGCTGCAACTATCATAGACGGTTTATAATAACAACCGTCTATGATATTTTCACAGACAGTTATTTATACGAACCGTCTGTGATAATGCCAGACATCACAGACGGTTCGTATTAATAACCGACTGTGATAGTTGTTACTATAAACCATCTGTGAAAATGCAAGGCATCACAGACGGTTCGTATTAATAACCGTTTGTGATAATTCACAGACATTTATTTATAAGAACCATCTGTGATAATGCCAGACACCACATACAGCTTTTAATTAGAATCGTCTATAAAACAAGCACAGACGGTTTTTATTTATGATTGTCAGTGTTTTGTTCTTTGTCATATGAACTACAAAAGCTACTGATCAGCTGGAACATATAAGTGTGACCAGTCACTTTTACAAAAGACAAGTTCAAGTCAGATTTATTACAAAAGTCCAAAAAAAGGTATTCCCAAATCTTGATTTTCCAGGCTTCATATGCTTCCTCCTCTACTTTTGGAGTTAGAAGATCAGCGACTGAGTTTTCGAATGCCGTGAAGATTGTCCTTGCCCTCTCCACTTCCTCCTCTAGCCTGGGCAAATCACTAGCATAGCTCATAATCTCAAAGAGGATACCATAATAAAATTCCTCAGAATTGACCACTTCTGCTTGATCGGCAAGGTTATCCATATGTCTCTCCATATGAAGGAAATATATGTGGATTCTACGTTTGCCGCCATATGAAGAAAATCATGGCCGCTAAGACGAATGATCCAAAGGTTTGTCAACCTGTCAGTACTTATTTTGTGATTATACACACACAAACACACTAATGAATTTAACTACTCCTAGCGATAGCATATGGAATTCGATGAAAGTGCAATTGATCCTGACAAACTCGCCGAAATTCGTGGAAAGCTCTCCCAATTCTTGATAGCAGAGGTCATAAATAACACTGAAGAGTTCCACCCCGACAACGGTGATTAGACGTTGAAACATTAGATACAATTGTAATCACTCAATTGTGCTTAATCAAACAATTCATTCGGTTATTTAATTCATTTGTGAGATTTATGTAACGATTGTCCGTTGTTTAATTCATTTATGATATTTGTGCAATGATTGTCCTGTGCTATATATGTAATCTTCTTGCTTATTTTCAGATAGCATGGCTAGCATTTCCTGAGGCTAGCCGAAAAGCAGAAAAATAACGTAACTTTTGAAATAGCTATCACAGACTGTTTGGTGTGATATATAGATATCACAGATGGTTTTTAAAAACAACCGTCTGTGATATGTACGATATCACAGACAGTTAATAACGAAAATCATCTGTGATATATACGATATCACAGACGGTTTTTTTGAAAACCGTCTGTGATAGCGGAATATCACAGATATTTTTTTCTCTGTGTTTTAACTTACTACAGACGGTTTATGAGCCATCTGTGATAACCTCTTATTATCACTAACACATAAATACAGACGGTTCAGAAATCATCAGTGACAATGATTTTAATCTGTCTGTAATAGTGCTTCCATCTTTGTATGATCAACAAACAGAAATTCCAGCACGGCCGGTAACACACGTGATCCACTTTCATTAGGCTACTAACCAATTTCAATTTCACTAATGCTGACAGATCAATTAACTTCCATGTTGGTACCTATGAGCTAATGCAGAGATGTATGGGCTTCCATCTTCGCTAAGAAAAATGATGAGACAATTGAAAACTAATGCGGAGATCAATTACCCTGATGAAGAGCATGCATGCATGTTAGGAGACGGGCATTACCCCTCTCCGATCGATGGAGGAGCAGAGGCACAAGGGCGGTGGAGAGAGGCAGGGCAATACGTCCTAGCAGTAGCGGAGTTAGAATTTAGTTACATCTCAGACTCAGTGATGGAATGATTTAGGTTATTTGAGCTGAATCATGAAAATGTTATTCAGACTGGATTGAATTTATCCAGACTGTACACTAAATATTTTTCTATATTCTAAATTAAAATATATCCTATCTAGGGTGTAGCTCCACCCCTGCGTCGGACCGCCTGCACCGTGATCGGAGTACTGGGTTAGGTTTTGGTTGGTTACCTGTGAAAGAAGAACGATAGGGATCAACGCTGTTTCGCAACCGCGCCCATCTCTGGGCGCACTAGGCAACAGCGTCCTTCCTAGTTTTGCAATTCCTGACCCATCTTTCCTGTTCTTTTAATTTCAGAATCTTTAGTTATTACTAATAAAAAATCGTGCAAAACATAACTTAATTTGACTACCAATTTCTCGTGTACTAACATATTCATAAAACATGATGAATTTATAATGCTATTAAAGTATTTTCTAGAGATAAATCTACTCGTATCATTTTTATATGGCTGATCAAAATATTTGTAGAGATATTGTTAGCCAAAGTTAAAATTGTTTGACTACATGTACTCTAGTATGGCATATTTTTTACTATAGGGAGCATTATGGTTTGCTTAATGAATCAAACACGTAGCCCTAAAACCAGATTATACCCATGCGAATCTGCAAGTATAAGAAGCGAATGTCAATTCGATGGACCCAAATTTTATTGATTTCTTCTTATAGGCGTACGTTAGCATGCAGGGTGAAAAAATCTTAGTTAAAAACCCTTAGGAATGAAATTTTGATAAGACCTAAGAATTCTAGGAACCGAGCAGGCGAAGAGATCTTGTGCGATTTCAGCAGCGCAGTTTTACGATACGTAATTGTACCATATAGGTTTTGTTGATCAACATGCATGACACGACGTTTGCATAGATACCTGTCTGCACTTTTCCAAATGGGGGATCGTGCGTGCTCTCCTGCAGGAAACTAAAGGTCTGTTCTTTTTTTAAAGGTTTATAGTTTTTGGTTGCAGTTTATGACTTTTGAGCTGTTTGTACGATAGATTACCGAGTAACAGAAATTTATGTACGTTTTTTGTCGATATAAATGAAATCAGTACAATATGTACTACAATTAATTAGTAGTCCATATATTAAAAAGATACTTTATTTAAAAGCTAATTATTATAAAATAAAGCAAAAGCAGAAGCTAAAAACGAAAAAAAACTAGGCTAAAGTTACTTAGCCATCACATTAACTTGTAAGAGTACATATGTTTCACGAGAAAGTACTGTTGGTCTTCTGTGTACTTACGACAGGATTTTCTATACGTTTAATAAATTCAAGAAGAAGAAGAAAGCCAACCTTTGCCATCTAGAATTGATTTGCAGATGCCGCCTAGGAGTGTTACGAACGAAAAAGGACTGATCTCGCATGTGTGCGAAATCTAACGTAGGATTGATTTTTAGATGCCGATCGGCTGGGAGGGAATTGGGAAGTGCCATAATATTCACCATCAATTCCTTGCTATTGAAGTGGTTTGGCATCCAATCAGTTTGACCTCCCATGCTGTTCACTTGGGATTCCCTGCCCGCTATCATCAGTAGATGCTTTGTCTCTTTGCGATCGAGGAGGGAAACAGAACTGCACAAAGATATATATATATATATATATACACACACACACACACGCCAATCAAATCGAGCATATGAAGTCCCGCTGTTTTGGCTTGAGTTTCTGGTTTATTTTATACAATTCATCTTTTTCTATATTTTTATCTTTTCTTGCTTTTTTTGCCGGTTCTTTTTTCTCCTATTTGTTTGCATTATACGTGATAGACTAACATGTTTTTTTTCTATTTTTAAATTTTTGTAAATTTAATTATGCCAAATAGGTCTCCGTCAGCTACAGTGTTTTTTCAGTTAGCCACAGTACTTTTTAGTTATAAACCACTTAAAAAATTCTTTTGAGCAGAGCCTTAGCTAGGTTTGTTTAGGGTGGAATCCTAGCTCAGCATACTTACCAAGGATTTAAACTTCCAGCATATCTTCACGGTCACATCGCACGGTACGTAGAGAGGGAATTAACAGTGCCGGCAAATGCGCGATTCATAAAAGTAGTTTTTCGAGAAAATAATGCTATAAACTAAGTAAAAATTCATTAGCGGATTAGCGCCACGTATGGCTAATATGTACTTCGCCTATTTTTATAAGGCGGTTTGATTTGAACGGTTTCCAAAGTTGAGCTTCAAACATTAATTTCTCTTATTGTATACTGTTAATAACTACAAACTCATGCCATATAAAAGTACCTTGAAATATGAATCTAATGATACCGCTGTCACTAAACTTATATATTCTTAGACTATTTTTGGTAAAAATTACAAAGTATGAATCTTGGAATGCGTGTGCACCTATAAAAAGTATTAGGCATGTTCTTTTCGGCTTTTAAAACCGATTTTTGATTTTTACTATAGTACATAACTTTTAAACGGAGTTTTTTTAAGACAGGGTCTACAAGTTAACTGTAGTACACATTAAAAGTATAACATCTGTATCATCTACAATCGCAAGTGTATCTCTCTCCATAATGTTTGTCACAAACAACTAAAATTTAAAAATTTCAGCTAAAAACCATAAGATACAGCTATATAGATCATGCCCTTAATTAATTAGTTTAGCTTTTAGCCTTATTGGCGCTAAACAGTGTTTCCTCTATCCGATACTTCCCATGTCCCATTCACGAGGGTGTACGGCTTTAGGGCCTGTTCTTTTCCTTCGAAGTTGGTGGTTTTTGATTTTTGCTACAGTACCTAACTTTCAAACGAAGTATTTTCTAAAGACGGGATCTACAAGTTAAACGATGTCTACGTTAAAAGCCCAACATCTGTACCATCAAAAATCGCAAGTGAGTATCTCTCTCTCCGTAATCTGTACCGTAAACAGCCAAAATTTAAAACTTTCAGCCAAAAGCTATAAGCTACAGCCGTTGCCAAACAGGGCCTTAGTCGATTACGACGAGATCAGCGTGAAGATGAAATTGGCGAAGATTGATGAAGTACACATAGGGGTGGAGAAAAGTTGAGTTCTTTTGATTTAAAGTTGGTTTATGTTTGTACTATCTATAATAACAAACTTTTAAACGGTATAGTTTTTTAGATAGGATCAATAGAAAAATTATAGTAAAAAGTATACTGAGTTCAGTTGTACCGGCAAAAATTGTATGTAACTATTTTTCTATACATAATGTCTTTCGCGAACGGTCAGAATTCAAATATTTAAACCATAAATTATAAACCATCAGTAAAAAAAACCCAACTAAAATTTACATTACAAGGACCAGTTAGGAAGAAGACGTAGATCATGCCAGGGGCCAATTATTTTTTTTACTTTGCATTACGTATGCGCCTATAAAAATGAATGGAGAGATTATTAATTAATTAGTCTATCTTTTAGCCTTATTTGCGCTCTAAAAGGCACTATCCGATACCTACCCCGTCCCATTCGCCAGGGTATACGGCTTTAGTCGATTATGACAAGATCAGCACGAAGATGGAATTGGTGATGGCTGATGAAGCGCACACAGGGGCAGAGAAAATTTACATGACAAAGACCAGGTAGGAACAGTGGCGGACTCAGAGAATTTGACAAGCCTGAACGAAGAACAAAGGCTAAATAACAAGCGTTCGGAAACATAGATCATAATACAAGCAAAATATGAATTTCATGACTTCTACTGCTCACACGTTCACAGTTGAGCCTGGGCAGAGACCCAGGGTCGCCGGGCCCTGGGTCCGCCCCTGGGTAGGAAGATATAGATCATGTCAGGGGCCAGTTTTTTTCCCTGTGCGTTACGTATGCGCCTATAAAAAAATGAACGGAGGGAGTACTAATTAATTACTTTAGCTTTCAGCCTTATTGGCGCTAAAAGGCGTTTCCTCTATCCGATACCCACCACGTCCCATTCGCCGTTCCATTCGCGAGGGTATACGGCTTTTTGTTCTTTGCATTACTACATGGCCTTGTTCTTTAGGACTTTTAAAAGTGATATTTAGTTTTTGTTATAGTATCTAATTTTCAAATGAGGTATTTTTTAAGATGGGGTCTACAAATTTATTATAGTACACGTTAAAAGCCCAACATCTATATCAATCAAAATCGCAAGCGAGTATCTCTCTCTATAATCTCTGTCGCAAACAGCTAAAATTCAAAATTTTCAGCCAAAAGCATAACCCGCAACCGTATCAAATAGGCCCCCATAGAAAAGCTTGAGGTAGGGTTTAGCTATGATGTAGTCCTAATTCATGGTAAATACAACAAGAAAGTAAACCACAGGAAAGATAATATGAAACAAGAAGCAAAGATAAATTTGTTGTTGGAATGGGGTCGTGGTCCTTCTAGCCTTCCCCCTGTCGTCGCTGATCCGGACTCCCTCGCCGCTTCTTTTCCCAAGGGTATAGTATATGGGAGTGACTATTGCCAAGGCGATTGAAATTTTTTTGTCTCTCAGTCACTTGAAGTTGCACTCTCAATCAGCTAAAATTGCAGTTGTTCTGAGAGTGCAACTTTTGGAGGAGGGCTGTTTTTTTTGGAGGGTGCTGCAATTTTAGTTGATTGAGAGTGCAACTTTCAAGTGACTGAGAGACAAAAAAATTCAGTCGCCTTGGCAATAGCAAAACCGATAGTATATCTGGTGTGTCTCACCCGGCCCTTAGGTGCATTTCTGTACATTATTTTCGAAACATGATGCCAATAGTCTAAGAAATCTGAAACAGTTTCAAAATATTGGCACAAGATCAATCTATCATGCCACAAAATCAAATCTAGATTCGGCCTACGCATGGAGAAACAAGAAAGGCAAATCCTATTGAAAAGGAAATCCAAAAAAAAAAGATAAATCTACTATTTATTGAAATTTGCTTTTTTTTTTGTTTCTCCTAATATAGGTCACATTTTCAGTTGCATTTTTGCAGGATGCCTGATTATATCATGAGCTATCTGGCCAATTTTTTTCAGAAATTTTTTACTTCAATTTGCATAGTATTTCGAAGATGATGCATGGGAGCGCACTGATGCACCGGATATGCTCACCCGTTTTCCCTACAAACCCTAAACCCTTCTTCACAGTCCATCCGATTGAACTCATATTGCCATTTGAATCAGATTTCGGGCCTGTTCTTTTTGGCTGCGGCTTATGGCTTTTGGCTGAAATTTTTGAATTTTGGCTGTTTGCGACAGAGATTACGGAGAGAGAAATATTCGCTTGCGATTTTAGTTGATACAGATGTTAGGCTTCTAACGTGTACTACAATTAACTTGTAGATCCCGTCTTGAAAAAATACTTTATTTAAAATTAGGTACTGTAGCAAAAGCCAAAAATCGTTTTTAGAAGCCGAAAAGAACAGACCCGAATTCTGATGTTTCCCTTCTCTTGGAGCCAGTTCCGACTCCTGATTTGCATCGAAAAACATCGTCTTGCTTGCACAATCAAGTAGAAAACCTTTCCATATACGCTGACTCATCCGACTACCCGGGTATTTATATTTTCAACTCTAGAGGCCAGTAAGACTATTTATTTAAAAATATATTATCTATCTTTTCTCGATTGCTTAGGTTTTGAGAGGATTGGCGCATGAGATTCAATACGTTCCACCAACAATCGTCTAATTAACCCTACACGCACAGATTAGATGGACGAAATGCTAGCCGGTTTTTTTGCACGTCTCCTCGATCGGCCCTGTCACACAAATCTGTGCGATAAGAAAAGCATCTCGATAATGACCTCAAATATGCAGATATGGATCGATCTCGTATCAATGGCTCTGTTCTTAAACGGTTTTTGGCTTCGATTTTTGGCTTTTCTACAGTAACTAGCTTTTAAACGAAGTGTCTTTTCAAGATAGAGTCTAGTAGTTAATTGTAATACATATTGTACCGACTTCATTTATATCGGTAAAAAGCACACGTGAATTTCAGTTACTCTATAATCTCTTAAACAAACAGTAAAATGTCAAAAGCTACAACTAAAAATCATAAACCGCAGCTATAAAAAAACAGACAGATGTCTTGAAAGTTAATTAGCTGGGTAGGTCTGACGTCCGACTGGGTGGACCGACCGCGCGCGCAGTGTCCGTGATCGCACGCATCACCGCCCGATCGATCCATCTGCGAATAGCCTACTTACATACCTCTCCGTCTCGGCTGCTACCTTTCAGAACCGTCGAGACTTTGCAGTTGCAACCATGGCGAAGGCGTAGCCAAGTCCCAAGGCTCTAAAGAATTGATCCGTAACACGCTCGAAATTAGTTCAGACCTGAATGCTGATTATTGACATGCTCGAGTTCTATACCTATATAAATTACAAACAACTGTACCGATGAGATGCAATGCACCTCTTTGGTTTTGCGGGCAAAAAAATCCTACAATAATTCTAATTTTTTTAAAAGAATTGAGAATTTTTTTCATTAGTCAAGAGAAAAAAGATCTACATGTTTATTTGCCTTTTTCGTATCTCACAAATGGGATTGAGTTTGTTTTTGAAATGTTGATGTATATAGACCATACAATTAAATATAGCTGGTAGTTATTTTAGAATTTTTTTAAAACTTGTGCGATCACTTTTAGTGAAAATTGCACTAGTTTCACTTGACATCTCCCCACCTTAACTTTTTGAAAGGCCGGAGATGGCAACAAAGAGGAGTAAATTGTGCCAACTCAAAATTTTTCTTTAAGTATTTAAAATTCTATTCTCAAACACCTACAGCGGTGTAAAACATAGAATCTTTAGTTAAAAATCAAACCAACTAGCATAGGACAACAAAACTTAGAATCTAACCCTTTCCGATGGTCTAACCGGCTTCCAAAAGGCGGTCAACCATACATATCTCCATCCCAACCCCTTTTATAGGTGGGCAACTAGCCACCTACATCTTTTAATGGATCCTATCCACTATTACAATGGAAAAACCCGTTAACACCACACACACACGGGTTTTACACTTACAAGTTCACTTCTGCACGTTTTTCAAAGCACATAAGTGTGCATCCGCTAAACCCTTAGCCTTGATCCAACCAACTCCACATTGACCTAAACCGCTCTCCAACGCATCACTCATGCGCCGTGGTTTTGATCCAAGATGGTTTTCGGTATTTTGGTCAAACTACTAAAAGACCCTTCCTTGACCCGATCATCACCAACCACTACAAGCAATCGTCATGCTTGCCATATGTAGGTGCACCACTAGCCTGCCACACGTTACCAAGTCTCTCCCATCCCGGTTCTACCAAACCACAGCTCACTTAACTCATGCAAGCTACATGGCGCCATCCCGTCGTTCAAACTCGCCTTCAACATTTCTTGCCTTTCTCGGCCCATGCTTGAGCTCACCATCTCACCCGGCATCCTCAACCGTTCTAGGGCTCAACTTCTCTATGAGCCTAGCCCTAATCCCCACCGTTGACTACAGTTGACTCCAAACGATCCCGCACATCCAAAAACAAAGAAATCGTTTTTAAACACAAGTTCTTCACAACTTAACCTACATTAGTCAAGGCATGCATCATGTAACCTTAATCTATTGGCCCAGGTCATCCCAACTCAATCCATGACTTAATTTCCCAAACCCCTAGTTTTTTGGGAAGATCGGAAGTATCGCGCCTAACACGTTGGTACTTCTGTAATGCAGAACTACTGCCTCCCAAAATGGTACTTCCATGCATTGAAAACCTCGCTTGGGGCTCGTTGGAAAAAAAATATACCGCAACTCAACCCGATACTTCTGCCAAGTGGTACTTCCGTACTTATACATGCGGTACTTCCGCCAAATGTGAGTACCGCACTTATACCTACGGTATTTCCGATTTTCCTAACACTTCCAGAAGATAGCCCAAATCAAAAGCAATCTCTGCAAAACCATTTCACCACTCCACAAATGTTGCAATGGTTCATCACAACAGTATCCTGGACCTTCTCACATGGTCCTTCAATCTCCTCCTTAATGAACACATTGGCAATTCTTTAAAAATACAAATTTGAGGTGGTTTCTAAAAGAGAAAGAGGAATTTTGCAAAGAGAGCTCCAAATGGTCAAATGAAGACTGCGAAGAACTGAAGATGACCATTTGAAACAGAAATGGATAGAAGTTGATACAAATGACAGTTTTGCACAAAAACTTCATATCCACTCAAAAGTATCAGAAAATCTCACTCTAGATTCATATGAAAGAGCAATTGCTCGATTTGACCTTAGTCATGGTGAGAGGTGATAGAAAATTACAGCAGCACAATAAAACTCCAAAAATTGAGATTTTTCGCAAAAACACCAAATCACACTTTAGATGCGCATTTTTATCTATCTTTCTCCCCTTTGATAATGGAATCATCAAGATGCACGGAAGAAGATAGAGTATGAAGAAAATGAAGTGGCTATAATTTATTCATTTTAAGTATTAGGAGCCATGAAGATTATCCAAAGCGACTTTTCAAATATTACACCAAGCCATAAAAAGTGAAAGTGCTATCTAGATCATGCCAAAATATATATAGCCAAGCTCAAGCCAAATAAGCAATGATTCTGGAATTAAGTGAATTTTTAGCACGTCAATTTATCCAGAAATAAGCTAAACCATGTCAACAAACTAAATGCAGCCAAGAAGCTATAATTGAATCATTTTAGAGTACTACAAGTTCAAAATTGAAATATTTTGTTAAAGCACTTGATATCACTTGTAATTGAGCAAATTTAGCACATTTGGCTAATCTTCAACCATTTTTCACAAAATTTAGTTTCTTTAGCCATGTGCTAGATCTCAAGGCTTATACGACCATTGCAAGCAAGAAGCTTAAGGAAGTGATCTTGGTCATCCAAAACTCCCCCTGATTCATGCCTAGTGTAATGGCAAGCCATCTCATGAGAAAAGATTGGTGAAATCAGTTTTTCCACACAAAAGAGAACATTTTGCATTTTCTTGACTTAGTTTAAGAACAAAGAGCTGATACTAACTCATGTTTAAATAAAAAACTAGCATAGTTCAATCTAAAACTCAATCTAAGTTCAAGACTCAACTTAGCTGATTTGACATGGTATGAATTATAGTAGAAAACAAGACATGATTTAGTTCAAGTTTTTCATACTTAAAGAAGCTAGCATGGCAAGAGCTAAGCTACACATAAAAGGTCATGATAAATCTAGCAATCTAGCACAAGACATGGCAAGATGTAAATCAGTATTATCATGTCACATAAGGATAATAATCAGAGCTTCATATATTTATATTACAATCAATATTGCTAAATTTAAATATGATGCAATTGAAAGAAATTCCAGCTTTTCCTTAGCAAGTAAGTCATTTTTAGAAATAATTTGGTTTAAGTTGAGTTATGTCATCTTTAAGTTCCAGAGAATCTCAAATAAACTCCCCCTAAACCAAAATAATAAGAAAGAGGGAAAAAGCTTGGACAGAAGGAAGAAATGGCAATCCTTAAAGCAAAGACAAGATAAAAGAATCACTATGGCCCAGACTCGCTCTCATCTACCCCAAATGACTCTAGGACTATTAGCTGGTCATCTAAAATACAAGAGAGTAAACATATTCCCTATCTACCGAAGAGGGCCCAGCCCCTGCTAGACCTAAAAGAAGTGAGTGACTTCAACTTAGTGAGAAGAGAAGCAACTAATAAACAGCATCCTAGAATCACAAGATGAGAGGAAGAAGTCTAAACAGCTGAGAATAAGAACCACTCTAGTCTATGTTAAAAAGACTAACCCAAATGCACCCATAAATAAAATACAACAGAAGGTAGATGTACATATAATACAGGAAAAAAAAACATGATGCTCTCTCTCAGATCAAGCCACAAGGACAAACCACCCCAAGCTCTCTCCGCAAGGTCATGAACCTCGAACTATCTAAAGGCTTGGTCAAAATATCAGCCAACTGGTGGTCACTCTCCACAAACTATTTTCAGGCACAAGTTCTTCACAACTTGACCTACACTAGTCAAGAGATGCATCATACAACCTTAATCCATTGACCTAGGTCATCCTAACTCAATCCATGACTCAATTTTCCAAACCCTTGTTTTTCTCGGAAGATCAGAAGTACCGCACCTAACATGTCGGTACTTTCGTAATGCGGTACTACCGTCTCCCAAAAAGGTACTTTCGCACACTAAAAACGTCGTCTAGGGCTCTCTGAAAAAACATACCGCAACTCAACCCGATATTTTCGCCAAGCGGTACTTCTGCACTTATACCTGCGGTACTTCCACCAAACGGAACTACCGCACTTACACCTGCAGCATTTCCGATTTTTCTGACACTTCCAGAAGATAGTCCAAATCAAATGCAATCTTTACAAAACCATTTCACCGTTCCACAAAACTTACAATGATTCATCACAACAGTATGGTCCTTCACTTTTCATGGGCTAGTCTGTCAAACTTTTGATCATCGGGTAACTCTGAGCGATCTACTAGGACGTCACCTTACTTTGATTGTATGGTCACGTTCATCGTGAGCGTGAGCATATTTTACCTGTGTTACTGTCACCGAGAAAAAAAAGGAAATCAACTAGTTTGTAATGGCAGATCCACGTGCTACACAGCAGTATTTGTGCCAGCATCCGGATAGTTTGGACGATCAAACCACATACGGTTGTAATGTCGTAGCGATTGGAGGCTTTGCCGCCGTCGATAGAGCTATGCTCTACTTCAGCTCCAAGAGGTTTACCGGCATCTACAAGGAAGTAGGAGACGACGAGGGCACCGTTGAAACACCCCAGGAAAATCTCAAATTTTTTTCTGAATTTTTAGGTGAATTTTTGAAAACTTTCCTTTTTCGGAAATTTCCAGCCGAATGCGCTTTCCCTTTTCGGCATTTCTGCCTTCTTTTCTCCTTGGCGCACTTCCCTCTTTTTCCGTTTCCTTCACCCGCTGGCGCCTCTTCCCCCTCCCGCTTTCTCCCTGCGCCAGCGCTCGCCCGCACGCGATCCTCCACCGCGCGCTGCGCCACTCCTCCACCGGCCGTCCCCGACAGCGCCCAACCCGGTCTTCCCCCTCTACCATCCGGACCCACCTGCCAGTCCCTCCTTCTCCTCCTCCACGCGTTGCATCGTCGCCTGTCACTATCATCCACCTGCTCCCGCGCTGTCCCCTCGCTTTCACATGTGGAGACACTCCCTGTCACTCAGACCTGACGCCGCGCCAACTCCCGCAGCTCCCCCATGCCCTCTGCAGCTCAGCAGGCCGCCCACACCGCGCCATTACTCCTCCCCCACCAGATCCAACCTGCTCTCACGTTGCCAGCCCGCTCCACACCTTCTTAAGCCAGGCCGACCCCGCCATTGCCTCCTCCACACTCCCTAGTTGCTCCACAAGCAACCGATTGAGCTCCAAGCGCCAGCATCGCCGTCGATCAACCCTTCCGCTGCCGGTGACCCCGTGAGTCGATCTCCTTCCCTCCCAGAGCATCTCTGTTGTCCCCTGATCACTTTGGTGAACTTCCCCGGCCAGGTGCGAATCCGTGGAGCCCTAGCACCGAAGCTCACCACCGGCCGAGGAGACCCTCCCATGGACAACCTCACCAGAAGCTTCCCTGCCGTTTTCGTCACCACCATCGTGAGCCCCAAGTCCCATGGACCGTGAAAGCACCCTCCCTTTTGCTAAAAGGCCACCGACGAGCCTTTTTGAGCCGCCGTGGAACCGAAGCTTCCCTTTCGCCCGCCGGCCACCACCAGTGACCCCCTTGCTCTCCTAGCCACTGAAATGGAATCCCCTTACTTTTTCTCCTTTTTCATAGATTTATTTTTTCCTCGCTTGATTAGGCTCAAGCCGAACTTATGTTGTTTTTGTGTGTTTGCGCTAGCTTCAGATTTTTCGGAGGCGACTATACAAGGACCGGAACATGGAACCGCAATTTACGAATTCGCCGAGCTAATCGAGGACCGAGGCAAGTCACAAGTCCTTGATCATGTTGAAATCCCATGCCATTTAAATTATGTACTTATCGTATTTGTATTATTACTAGTTGTGAAATGTTAGTTTGCGTAAAATAAAATGTTTAGAATGACTTGATATATAGATAAAACCTACCACTGATAAATGACATGTTAAACTTGCAGCCATTTCTTTGATAGCCCTCGAAATATATAAATTACTGTATGAATAACTGTAGGATATATATATACTTCATGCAAAATTTTACACTACTAAGGTTGTGGCCGCGGGCCGGTAGATTTGGAAAATGTGGAACTGGTAGTTTTGAAAAGTTGAGTTGGGGGTGAAAGTGTTGTGGGACATCGCTAGACGGTCTTCGCCCACCGTTTTACCCTGGGGTGGAGGTTACGAACCTCGTGAAAAAATATAAGGACTAGACCCTTGCACCGAGCAAATGACATAGTGATCGCTCAACCACTGGTATTGACTTGTCAACCCTGGTTTAGTAGCTGCTCCAGCCTGAGTGGAGCCCTGCATGGGGAGTTAGTATATGGGACGGAAACCCATACACAGCAACGATAGGTCCCCACGACTCGGGCCTGACGTTCCGTAATGGCCTGCGGATACCCGAGGGTGTGCGGGTCTCTAACCTATCGGGTAGAGTGTAAGCGAATGATTGAGCAGTGAAACGACCCAGTTTCTTAACTCAGTCATGAGGGTTAAGAATGCTTGTGGGTAAAGTTGGGCAACTCTGCAGAGTCAAATAAATGGTATTCGGATACGCCGTGCTCCCGGTTAATAGGGCTGTGTCAATTGGGTGATTCCAGCAGCGAAACATAAGTAGTTTTCATCAGTGTTTTAATCTGATTAGTTGGCTAATCAAACTTTAAAAGAAAACCCCTGTGATCTTAAGGAGTAGTCTTTGGTTCTGGGTTTTCGAAAAATGTTTACAAATAAAACTACATCCACTCAAATTAATAAACAAAGTATACTCCCATCCTTTTGTGATCCGTGCAATCAGTTAAGATAGGGTTTCCCTTGTGACTTGCTGAGTACAGTGGTTGGTACTCAGTCTTGCATAATTTTTCCCCCACAGATTTAAGAAACAAACAAGGTGAATCAAGTTTTCATGTTAGGGTTGCGACCGCACTCAGGCTTTCCTGTGGTGTTTTCTGCAATTCTTCTGTATGAAAGTACTCTTGGGATGCACGCCCATTTTGTTGTTAAAATTGACCATTATGTCTTATTTCAATCAAACTAACTCTTTTCAAATGTTCGTAAGCAGCCATGATACTCGTTCGGTCTGCAACCAAAGTCTTGGGTGGTTACGGATTAAAGACGCCCCTGTTTCCCCAAAAATGAGGGCGTTACAACCGTTCACTTCCACCTACGCTAGGTTAGTTATACCTCCCCGTCGTAACCTTTTAGAATCTACAGTAGTAGACTAGTAGTACGTACGTACCGTAATCATCACAAAAGATTGGAAAGTCATTAGTACCACTGCGAGCTTCATTAAGGCGGCCAAGAGGGGCATTACCGCATTAGGCCCCTTTCCTACTTTTAAACTAGTAGGTTGCATTAGGTTTAAGCTGATAACCGTGTTAGCCAACCTTAACCCGGCTAAATTAGCTTAAATCAAGTTATGTGTTTAGCAACCAACCCCATTGATCTAAATTATTGATTAGTTAGATTAGGTGGTTTAGTTAGATTAGCAGTAGGAAAACAAAATTTAGGAGGCTGAGTTGTACTGGGTTAGTTTATTCCACCAATTTGGTGGGTTAACTTAATTCTAGGTTAGAATAGCTAAAAAACTTTGATCAAATTAAGTTAATCCTCCTAATCCAAGAGTGTTTGGTGAATTAAATCCCTAAATCACCTCTTAACCCGGAACCAAATGGAGCCTTAATGATGTATTGCAAATACATATACATGTGTATACAAAGGGTTAACAATTAGGCCTATTCATATTAACTACAGCTAAGAGCTTTTGCTGAAAATAAATAGTAGCGGTTAAAAGAAGTGGTTTTTAAAAGGAGGGCAAACCACGGGCAGAGTTGGGAAAAATATAGCCTAGGCACACTACTACAAAAATGATCATCATAGACGGTTCGGAACTGTTATCACAGACGGTTTTCTGAACTGTTTGAATTTGTGGGTCAATGATAATAGCAGGTTATCACAGACGATTTGTGAACTGTCTGTGATAAATACAATATAGATGGCTTATAACTAGAACCGTCTGTAAGGAACACTATCATAGACGGTTCAAACAAAAAACTATCTGTGATACTCGCACATCACAGACGGTTCTAGCTACCAACCATCTGTGATGAGCGAGTGTCATAGGCGGTTGGTATATAGAACCGTATGTGATACTTTCGCAACATAGGCGGTTGTTAGATAGAACCGTCTATGCTGGGCGAGTGTCACATACGGTTGTTATATAGAGTCGTCTGTGATACTTTCGCATCATAGACGGTAGGTAGATAGAACCGTCTGTGATGTGCGAGTATCACAGATAGTTTTTGGTTCAAGCCGTCAGTGATAGTCCTTCATAGACGGTTTGTACCACAAAACCATTTGTGATAGTTCATTTTGTACCTAAGATTTTTCTATTTTTTTGCTAGCCTCAAGAAATGTTAGCTATGCCCTTTGAAAACAAGCAAATACAGCAGCAAACACAACATCACATTCTATTTCCGTTAAGATTAGAATCCACCATTACAATATAACAAGATAATGAGTAGGTTACTAATCTAACACAGTAAGAATATGGCAAGAACACCTCTCCTAGTCCTACGTACCCAACTCTTAAACATGGCAAGAACATAGAAGAAATAGAGATCCTAGCATACAGTAGAAGCTCAACCGTGCCGACGAGGCCTCTATGCCTAGGCCCTCTCGCCACTGATGCAGCACGTGAGCTGGGTGTCCTTGACGCCCACCATCGTCGACGCTGACTTGAGCGACGTCTTGGTAGCTAGCTGCTTCCACAGCACCTTGTTGCTCATAGACTTGCGTACCGTCTACTTCATAAGGGCCATCAGGGTTGGGGTCGAGGAGGAGGACGGTGAGGAGGCTAGAGAGATTTTGAGCGCGGTAGAGGATGGGTTTGGGTGAGTATGTATAGGGGAGGAAGAGGCGGGAGTGGAATTTTTTTTGGCAGAATGGACGCAGGGACGAAGAGGTGGAGCTACAATCTGTGGGGTGGGGTTGGTGGGTTTCTATTGGACGGGATTGGGTTGGGGAGGATTGACAAGCCCAGCGATCAGGGATACATAATTATCATAGATGGTTTGAACCACAAACCATCTGTGATATGCAATTATCACAAATGGTATGAACCACAAACCATTTGTATTACATAATTATCACAGACGGTTTGAACCACAAACCGTCCGTGATACATAATTATCAAAGGCATTATATGTATATACCGGTGCAATGTTAACAGTTAGTCTCAAAAGATAAAATAGCAAAGTTATATATGGCTTATATATGCTTGTTTGAAAGGTTTCGATGAGATCTATAACTTTACAGTTGATGCGAACCCCAAATTCCGAACGGAAGATTGAAAATTTTGACAAAAATAGAAACTAAAAACTTGCGGTCTCAGACAGGAGATTATAAAATTTTAGAGAATTACGAAGCGGAAAACATATCACAGATGATTTTTAATATAAACCATCTATGATAACTTCATTATCACAGATAGTTTGTATTACAAACTATATGTGAAGTATCGCAGACGGTTTAAATAAAAAATCGTCTGTGATATTGCTAAATAGCACAGACAATTCTTGGTAAGAACCATCTGTGATACTTCACAGACGGTGCTCACCATGAATCGTCTGTGATATTATCTCTTCATAGATAGTTTTTAGCGCTGGCAGCAATGTAGACGGTCTCTAAATTTAAATCGATTGTGATTGCATTTAATATTGACGGTTTTGGTGAACCTTCTATGATGAAGCGTCTAATATAAGCCTTTTTGTAGTAGTGGCAAGTCCATTTGGGCATTGCCGCATTGGGGAGCCGGAGAGGGAGGGGAAATAAGGAATCACCTTCTCGGCTTCTCTTCTTTTGTTGGCACATCGGCGTCATGAACTGGGTTCATCGCAATGGTGCGACCGATATCCGACGGTCGACACCTCCTCCTTTGCGGTGCGGCTGTGCAGGCTGCGGCCCTCACCGCCATCCCCGATCTCCGCCACCTCCTCCTCTCCTAGGCTAGCAAGTAGTAGTGCCCTCACGGGTTGCTGCCTCACCGCTGCCTCCTGGAGGGAGAGGGAGACTGGGATCTAGGAGAACAAGGAGGGGAGGTGGCCTCCTCCCCATGGCTCTGCCCTTTGGGCTCCTGCCCTCACCGGCCTCTGTCGTATCCTAGCAGCGCCCGTGCCGGTCGTGGCCCAACGCCTCACCAGACTGCTACTGCTCTCCGCCTGTAGGGGAACTGGCCGACTGGGAGAGGAGCGACGTGAGGAGTGGAGGTGAGGACTGCTCGACTATTGACTTGGCTGGGCCTGGGGTGGTGGGGAGTAAGGAGTGGCCGAGTGGGCCTTGGCGTTTTGGGCTTTTAGCTTGCATCATGCGTCCATGCCGCCTCACGAGCATGGCGCATTCAAGCCCAAGAGCACGTGCGGCCCAGTTGTCTGGAAGCCAGTCGTCTTCAACCGTCAGGGAGTAGTCGAGTTGTCCGAGTAGAGCATCCATGGCACCAAGCATCAGACAAAGCTTGCCCAGAGAAGACGCGACTTTCATCGTGCCCGGTAAAGGTGGGACTTCACTACAGCTCCACTGCTTGACGCCGGTGAGCCTGAGCAGATGCGTACCCTACCCGAAGGGTTGGCTCCACCCCTAGGGCCAGTGGTGGGAGAAAGTGAGGAAGAGATGTGTACGAAAGACATGAACAAGAGGAGTAGGGTGCGTGCTGCGCCTATAACCTCTATCTTATCTCCGGAGTGAAATAGCAATGAGAGAAATAGGAAAGTTGCTTCGAAAAACCTAGGCTTAATACATTAATTTAGTAATTTTTGTTCAAGCTCCCCAACTGCACTCCGCCCTACCAGCTGGATCTCCTCGACTCCTATAAATATGACCACAAAACTAGACATCATCGTGCAATTAGCAGCTAGCGGCAGTTAGAACTGAAGAAGCGAGGGCTAGCTGCTATCAATTAATGGATGTGGAGAGCCGGACGGCGAATCGCGGCGAGGCGGCAGCGGTCGCGGTAGACTGCAGGGGCAGGCCGTGCAAGCCGCACGAGCACGGCGGCATGAGAGCCGCCGCGTTCGTCCTAGGTACCGTTCGTGCGTGCATATATACGTTTCGAACGAATGCAAATGCTTCACGACGAGGCGGTGCGTGGGTGCAGGGATGCTTGCGCTCGAGATGATGGCGGTGGCGGCGGTGGGCAACAACCTCATCACGTACGTGTTCAGCGACATGCACCTCCCGCTCGCCGAGGCGGCCAACGTCGTCACCAACTTCGTCGGCACCGTCTTCCTCCTCGCCCTCCTCGGCGGCTTCCTCGCCGACTCCTACCTCGGATGCTTCGCCACCATCCTCGCCTTCGCGCTCGTCGAGCTCTCGGTATATATATATATATCCGTCACGATCACGATCGATATATATCTAGTTCGTTTCCATATGTAGGTTTAGTTTCCATATATAGTAGTGTAGTTAATGAGCATGTTGTTTCACCACGCGCGCCTTGCATGCACGCACCAAGGGGTTCGTGCTGCTGTCGGTTCAAGCGCACTTGCCGCAGCTCAAGCCGCCGCCCTGCGACATGGCGTCCGGCGCCTGCGAGAGGGCCGGCGGGCTCCAATCGGCCGTATTCTTCGCCGCGCTGTACCTCGTCGCGCTCGGAAGCGGCTGCCTCAAGCCCAACATGATCGCGCACGGCGCCGACCAGCTCGCCGGTGGCGACGGGGCAGCGCGGATGCTCCCGACCTACTTCAACGCGGCCTACTTCAGCTTCTGCGCCGGCGAGCTCGTCGCGCTCACGGCGCTCGTCTGGATGCAGACGCACTACGGGATGGACGTCGGCTTCGGCGTCTCCGCCGCCGCCATGGCCGTGGCCCTGGCCTGCGTGGCGTCCGGCGCGCCGTTCTACCGGAACAAGCCGCCGAGGGGCAGCATCTTCACGCCCATTGCAAGGGTAAGACTTGGGATCACTTTCATGTACATATGTCACGTATCCTAAGCCGGCTAAGCGTTTAATTAGGACACCGTATGCGTGTGCCATCTCTCATGTTAAGTGCAATTTGCGACATGGTATTATTCCCTTGAAATTAAATTATCATATTTAGATATGCAGATGATAGCCAATTAATCATGCATGCCTGTGCTATACATGGCAAATGATTTGCTTGTAGGAGAACATGAAAGTAGTAGGTATTTGCTGTTACATATATAGTGCATTCTGCAATGATTCTTACTTGTCAAGATCATGCTGTCATGATCACATTATTATTGCGGTCTACTACTCTTTGGTTGTATAGGCTAGCTATAGGTATACTCGTGAGAAACGACACATTTGACGCGAAGTTACTTCAATCATCACACGACCAAAACCTGCAGTTGCATATGTTCAGTAATCAGTATGCCAGGTTAATGACTAATGTCAAGTCAGTACAACCTTTTTTCTGTTCATGTAATCATGTTCAATATGCTACTTTTATCACTTCAATCACATAAAACTTTTTTTAGACCTTCAATCACATTAACTTTTGCCTGTTTGTAACGCAACATTTCTTCAGGAATTTCGTAGATTTTTTTTACCAGAAGATGGACAGTTTGCCATTGATTGCATTTACCTTCCTGCTTTGTAGATACTGTGAAGTCTGAAAAAGAACTTTCACTTGAAAATTATGCAGGTCTTTGTTGCTGCCTTCGCCAAGAGGAGGCAAACCTGCCCTTCTAGCTCCTCCAGCCTTGCCATTGCCGCCGGCGACTTCCACCAACCGACACGCCGCGAAGGCGCCTTCCGCCATGCCGACAAATTCAGGTCGCCATTTCAGCCATGGTTGAGCAGACATCGACCAAAGTTGCACCAAGGCCTTTAGCAATCAGCATTTTCCAGCACATACATATCTAGTACATATCAATCAGTCTAGAACTCTAGATGCCCACTTACACGGTGACCTGTAACTACAGATTCTTGGACAAGGCGTGCGTCAGGGCAGCAGCGCAGCGGCAAGGCGCCGAGGCGAAGCCGGAGAGCCCGTGGAGGCTCTGCACGGCGGCGGAGGTCCGGCAGGCCAAGTCTCTCCTGGCCATGGCGCCCATCTTCGCGTGCACCATCGTGTTCAACACAGTCCTGGCGCAGCTCCAGACGTTCTCGGTGCAGCAGGGGGGCGCCATGGACACGGAGCTGGCCGGCGGCTTCCGCGTCCCGCCGGCGTCGCTGCAGGCCATCCCCTACGCCGTGCTGCTCGGCCTCGTCCCGGCTTACGAGCTCCTCCTCGTCCCGCTCTCGCGCCGGCTCACCGGGACCGGGTCCACGATCACCCCGCTCCGGCGCGTCGGCGTGGGCCTCTTCGCCGTCGCCTTCTCCATGGTCGCCGCGGCCGTCGTCGAGCGCAGGCGGCGCAGCGCGGCCGCCGCCGGCGAGCGCATGTCCGTACTGTGGATCGCCCCGCAGTTCCTTGTCTTCGGCGTGTCGGAGATGTTCACGGCCGTGGGGCTCATCGAGTTCTTCTACGAGCAGGCTGCCGCCGGCATGCAGGCGTTCATGACGGCGCTGACCTACAGCTCCTACGCCTTCGGCTTCTACCTCAGCTCGGCGCTCGTGTCGCTGGTGAACAAGGCGACGGCGGGGCACTCCGGCGCCGGCGGTTGGCTGAGTGACAATGACCTGAACAAGGACCGGCTGGACCTCTTCTACTGGATGCTCGCTGCCCTCAGCGCCATCAACTTCTGCTGTTACTTGCTCTGTGCAAGGTGGTACAGCTCCGGCGCAGATGCAGCTGAATCTGCATCTGCTCAGGTTGCAGCAGAGGGCAATGGCAATGTCAAGGAGATCATCATCTGAAGCAACCTGATGATCTGAAATAATGATACATGTATGCTTATAGATGCATGCAAGCGTTAGAAAATGGCGAATAGATGATTAGTACATCTTTGTGTGTGTGTGTTCATAGGTTTAGTGACCTCATTCTATAAGAAATGCAGAGCATACATAGCATTAGTACTGGAGGTACATGTAATTTAGCAGAAGCATTAGTATTGCAGGTATATATAATGGGTGTTGATAAACATCATCCGGATGTTTTCTTCCTAACTATCATCCAGATTTGTGATCATTGGATTAGAAATCGGGCATGAATTCTCCTCCACCCCTCCAAAAAAATGGGTCGTTGGATCTCTAATTTAACGGTCTCAAATCTAGATGATTGTTAGGAAGAAAACATCCGATGATGCCTAGACACACCCATATATAATTTAGCAGAAGCATTAGTGTTTCAGGCATATGTAATTTAACAGAAGCATTAGTGTTGCAGGCATATGTAATTTAGCAGAAGCATTAGTGTTGCGAGCATATGTAATTTAGCAGAAGCATTAGTGTTGTTAAGAACTTTGGTTAGCAAAAGCATGATATTGGCTGGTGGCACATTCACATGATAAAGCCAACCATATGTAGCATATATTCAGGAAACACAGCACCATGAATCTACGAACACAAGGTGACAACACATCATGCTTGGAACCTATTGCACTGCCCGGTATTAAAACACCCCTGGTATTCCATTGAAACTAAATCCTGAAATTTTCGATAGCAATCCCCTTATCCAAACACCCCCTAAGTCAGTATGCCATCCATTGGCTGCAAAACTTATTACTGCATGTATAAATCACAACCATTTCAGGCTTGACAAAAGCATATAAAGATGCAGCACACATCACAGGTAGCACCTCCGATCACAGGAAAGAAGCGTAATGTGAATAGTCGATAACTATTCGCAAGGGTGAACCGCAACGAAAAACTTAAACAACTCTAGACATGTAAAAGCTAATAACGTAAAGATATGAGATGACCCAGTAGCAAAAGTTTATCTGTTAAAGACTGGTTTAAGAGTACTGGTGTCCTCTATTAACAATGCATTAGGCACTCCCGCATGTCACTAAATTTCCTAAGGGACACTGCTCATAGAATAGCACATTTGTTCTGTGTAATACCACTAAAAATGCAAAAGGAACAAATACAGGGGGTAAAAACAATCCAGGGAGAATAAAAGAAATAAAGAAAAGTTTTGCCGTTAGACCCATCGGCTTTAGAAATGCCGAATGAATTAAGCGCTCAAAGAGGTTTCCAGACAGTCCCAATCCGATCAGCACCATCTCGCGTTTTGGGTTTTCGTCATTCGGCAATAGGAAAAATACGAAGCCCACGTCTTACCTGCCGAAGTAGAAAAGGCTCAAACAGTGCAGAGCCCTTTTAGACCAAAAGGCCCTTATGGCCAATAACAATCAGAGAGAGTGAAGGAGGGCATAAATGGCAATGCACAAAACAAGTGAGGGAGGCTAGCTGTGACCTACTCACTTAAGCCTAGCCAACACCCGCCATCCTCATCCCCCCAAAAACAAAGAGTTCACCCAGTGTGCAAACACTCCACAAGCCACAAAGCCTCACTCACACTTCCTTCCCTCAGCCAAGAGTTCATTAGAGCAAAGACATCAAAGGGGAGGGGAAAGAAGAGAGGGAAAAGAAAACCATTTTCACTAGAGCAAGCACCAGAAAGTAGCTATCTCTATCTCCTTCTCCTTTCCATTTCCCGCTGATTAGAACCCCCACACAATCCTTCCATTCGGCCGGCACAAGGTAAGAACAAGGTAAGGCCACCGATCACATAACCATCACCATCCATCATCCTTATGCACAAGGAGTGGAAGGGAGGTAATAAGGAAATGAGTACTGAAGGTGAGGATGTTGTATGCCGTCATCGGCAAGCCACACACTTCCGACCACCAACCTATGCCCCTGGCACACAGCAAGGCCTCGGGCTCCGTTGTGGCGAACCTTGTTGCACACGGTATCCACTCACCAAATCAATTCAAAACAAACCATTGGACTAAAATAAATCAACAAAGAGAGAGTAGTAGTAGATGGGGAAGAAAAGGAGCGATTGTCGATGCTCTGGGTCGGCCATGGGAGCCAAGAAGGTTCAAGATGACCACGGCCGGAGCCAGGGAGGGTCGACACCGATGGAGCCACGCCGTAGCCACAGGGGGGCGGCGCAGCCCAAGGAGGAGGCCACAAGGTCGACAGAGTAGGGGAAGAGCGGTGGCTCCGATAGGGCGATCCGAGCCTCGACGACGATGCCTGGCCATGGCGGCCAGTGGTAGGCAAGGCAAACCAAAGCCATGGTTGGGGCGGGTGAAGCACGGGTCGCCTCGGCCACCTTGGCCAAGGGGAGCGTAGCCGTCGGCAGCGAGCCGTGGCGGCATGGTGGTCGAGGCAGGCCATCACGGCTTGGGATAGCCAGATCCGGCCCTGGCTGACCGTATTTGGGAAGGAGACGAGGAGGGGTCAGATGTGGGTGAGGATGGAAGAAGTGGAGGGAGTGGGAGTAGGGAGAGTGAGGGGGAGAGGGGGAAAGGATGGGGACGGCCGAGGAGCCGTCCGCGGCGAGCTCCAGGCCAGCAATGCCCGAGCTTGGCCATGCGCCGTCGCATCGCTTGGGAGAAACCAGGCCTCTCGGCCGATTAAAATAGGGAGAGAGATGTATAGGGAGAGGAGGAAAGAATAAGGAAGAAAAAGGGGGGAAAGGGTAAGGCCGGTTCGTCCTAGTAGAAATAGAAAAAGAAAGGGAAGAAAAAAAAAGAGAAAAGAAAAGTGGAGAAAAAGAAGAAAAAAAGGAGGGTTGGTACTTGCGTGATGAGTCCTTAACCCAGGCATTTTTATGCTAGAGTCGGGTCATGCGTGTAGGGTCGTCGCTGCTCGCTTAACACTGATTTCGATATGATGTGTTGACTCGGGTTGATGTTGCCTCGTTGCTGGAATCACCCAATTAACACAGCTTCATTAACCGGAAACACGACATATTTGAATACCATTAATTTCACTCTACAGAGTTGCTCAGCTTTACCCACACGATTTCTTAACTCCCGCGACAGAGTTAAGAAAACCAGGTCGCTTCACTGCTCAATTCTTTATATAGGCTCTACCCGATAGAATCACTCAGACACGGTTCACACACTAACCCTAAACTCTTCTGCCCGCTCCGAGTGACCTCTATCGTTGTTAGGTATGGTTTTACCATTCCGCATACCTAACTCCCCATCATCAACACACCCACATCCTGTAGAGTTTCAATCGAGTTGAGAGCTACTAAACCAAGGTTGACAAGTCAACTCTTGTGATTGAGCGGTTACTGTGTCTTTTATTCAACATAAGATTCTCATCCTTATTTTTCACTTGAGGCACCACCCCTCTGCTCAAGCCTCCATCCTTGGGTAAGGTTGTGGACTCCAACCATCTTGTGGCTTTCCACAATTCCTCCTTACCCTAGAACCAATTTCCAAACCCTACCAGCCAACGGCCAAGTCATTTAGTAGAACAAAACTTTGAATGAGATGATCTACAAATATTTATAACATAATTTAAATATTATTAAGGCTGCCAATGTGAATATGGCCTCAAATTAAACATGGCATTTATCAGTAGTAGGATTTAACTAATTAGCATGTCATTCTAAACCTTTATTTTAATCAATTAACATTTCACAATTAACAATAATGAAAATACTGTAATTACATAATTTAAATTCCGTGGGATTCAAAATGATCAAAAACTTGTAACTTGCCTTGCTGATCTGAAACATCGACGAGCTCGTAAACTTCGGTACCTGGTTCTGGACCTTGGACTGTCGCCTCGGAAAAATCAGAAGCTAGCGCAAACACATAAAATAACAATAAGTCCATACTTGAATCTAGTCAGGCTAGGAAAAATAAACTAATTTAAAATGTGTAAAATGCAATAAATCTTAAAGGAAGAGTTTGAATTTATTGATATTGAATTTGGTGGATTGGGGGTTCAAAAATGGATTCTCGGCGTCGAAACGATCAAAAGAAGGTGTTGTGGTTATAGACCAAACAAAGAGATGGTAGTATGGTAGTGGAGGTGTTAGGTGCGCAATGCTTTCTCTGGGTGCTCCCCAGGTCCAGGATAGCTTTATATATATTCACATGGGGAGTACTTTATAATTATGTCCTTACACCCAAGCATCCCTCTCAAGGGCATTTATGATATTATACATGTCCTATTTTTGGCTTTACAGCCTTCTAACAGGCCGGCTGGGCTTAGGTGAGGGTCACCCCTACAACAGGAGCCTCTCATGGTGAAGAGTTTCACAGACCGAAGCCATGTTGATGAGCCATTTGGCCCCCTTCGTCCCTACGGCCTGTGACCTCCTGTGATCTTGGGCAGAAATGCCTTTGCTAGCACAGGCCGGCCTCACAGCGAGTCTACGGACCCGAACATGGCCGTGAGTTACTTCCGTCGCGGAGTCGAAGTTGCTGGCAGAGTCGCCGAGGTGAGGTCGTGCTAATCCTGCGGGCATGTTGTCGATGTGCGAGCGAAGCCTGGTACGAAGTCGTCCCTCGTGTGGGAGGCCGAACCGGGGGGCCGACTCAACCCACGGACTCGGAGTCGAGGTGGGCTCCGGAGTCGTAGTGCGGTACCGAAGTCGGGGTGGAGTCTGGAGTCGTCCTGCGGTATCGAGGTCGCGGTAGACTACAGACTTGCTGCCCAGACTCGAAGTCGAAGTCGGCGTCGTTCCGCGGAGGCGTAGCCGTTGTCGAAGTCGAAGTGACGGGCCGATGATACCTTGCGGGTTCGGGAGCTTCATGCACAATAAACCATGGTGTGGGACTGCCCCGAAGGAGTTGAGGGTTGGGCGCCCCAGTATGGCATTGTACGGGTACGGGATGTCAACGACGTCGAAGGTGACGTCCTCACTCCTCGCGTTATCGCCCTGGCCGAAAGAGACTTGTAGGCGTATCTGGCCCAACGCCTTCAGCGGCTGACCCCCGAAGCCTTGCAACAGGATTCCCAAGGGGCCCAAGCGACTCCGAGGGATCCCCATCTGGTCAAAGGCCGCCGCGAACAGGATGTTCGCGGAGCTACCTCCATCAACCAGGACGCGTTTGACATCGCATCCTGCGATGGCGGCCTGGATGACCAGGGGATCTTGGTGAGGGAACTCCACGTCCTCAGCGTCAGCGGGCGCGAAGGTAATTTCGTGCTGTGCCCACTCCGGCGGTGCTTGCGCCAGGTAAGATTCCGCATGGTGTAGCCTCCGCGTGTAGGCCTTCTGTTGCCGCGCTGTGGTGAATTCCAGCAAAGAGCCCCAGAGATGGCGTTTATGATCGGCGGGCTCCTCTCGGGCCTGACCGCAAGGGCCTTCACGGGTTCTTGCACGTGGGCTCGACCGCATGGGCCCTCCTGGGGCTGCTGTACATGGGCCACGATGGGCGGCCTCGCGTCCAAGGTTCCATCCCTGGCAGCGCTCTGACGGAGCGCCCGATGGCAGTGCATGTCCACGTGTTGTGGCCACCTCGGCCATGCATCTCGCACCATAGGTCGTATAACTGGTCTTCTTGTTCTGCACGGGGTCTATCATCACGACCCCGGCCGCGCCCTCGCCCTCCGCCTCGGCGACCCCGCCCGCGACCAGTGGGGGTACCGTCTTCAGAGCTGCCATCTATGTCGAAGACGTAACGGGCCTTTTGGGATTTATGTTGGCTGCGCTTGGACTTGTCACCCAACGGGTCCTTGTGCTTGGCGTCTCTGTGCTCGGGGGAGTCTTTCGAAGACTCTTACCTGTGTTTGCCCTTCGAGGTGCCCTCCTTCGATGAGTCTTCGTTCTTCGTTGAGCCCTACGTTTGCTTAGTGTCGGAGTCGTCACATTTGCACCGTCGCGCGTCCTCCTTCGCCCTCGCGTACTCCTCCATTTTATCGAAGAGCTTCACGACCGTCTTGATTGGCTTACGCGCGTTGTACTCGGCCAACTGCCCTGAGCGGAGGCCCTGTACCGCTGCATTGATGATGGTTGTTTTGTTGACGTCCTTGACCTGGCAGCGGACCTTCGCGAAGCACTTGAAGTATTCTCGGAGCCTCTTCGAGGGTTTTTGCTTGACGGCGAAGAGCTGATCCGCGTCGACGCGCTCGATGTAGTTCCCCTGGAAGTTGTTGTAGAGGTGGTCGCGGATCTTCTCCTATGTATAAATGGAGTTCGGCTCTATGGTGAAAAATCAGGAGAGCATCACTCCCTGTAGTGCGAGGGGATCCCCTTCACTTTGGTGGTGTCGTCTCCACCCGCAGCTTCGATAGCGGTCTCGTACACGCGCACGAACTCCCGAGGGTCCGTGTCGCCCTTGTACGGCCGATGGCGCTGGGGAACTTGAAGTCCTCCGGCCATGCCGATTGCTGCAGGCCCGCGGAGAGGGGGGACTCCGGATCCACGCGCTGCAGTGGGACGCGACTGGAGGTGGGGGCGTCGCAGCTGTCCGCCCGCTCCGGCGCGGCCGCTGGCAGGACTTGTTGGCTCCGAGCCTCTTGTATATCCCGCATGGCTTCGCGGAGGTCCACCAGCTCCTCCCGCTGCATTGTACCGAAGGCCGCTAGTAGAGCGTTCTCCACCGTTGGTGTGGTTGCGGCAGTTGGAGCAGCGGGTTGCGTCGTCGGGCTGGCGGCAACCACGGCTTGTGCTCCAGAACTACTCGGCGCGTCGGTGCGGTGAGCTTCAGAGTCGGTAACGGGACCGGCGTCGCGACCGAGGCCATCCGCCGCTTCTACACCGGGCGCAGCGGCAGCGGCCGCGGTAGCCCGGGCATCAGCGTCAACACTCCTTACGGTCCGGTCGGCACCCACGCTGACCGCCGCATCAGCGGTTAGGGCGACTGCCGCACCACGGGTGTCGAGATGTTAGGTGAGCAATGCTTTCTCTGGGTGCTCCCCAGGTCCAGGACAACTTTATATATATTCACATGGGGAGTACTTTACAATTATGTCCTTACACCGAAGCATCCCTCTCAAGGGAATTTATGATATTATACATGTCCCATTTTGAGCTTTACAGCCTTCTAACAGGCCGGCTTGGCTTAGGTGGGGGCCACACCTACAACAGAAGGTATTTTTAGTTTTTAGGGTTTTGGATGAACAATAACTGTTTTGACACTGTTCACTGTAGATTTTTGCTGCTCGTACTCTTAGAACTCCACGAGTACCCAGGTGGTCGGAGGTTTCTGCGGAACGAAAGACGTGGTCGTATCCGAGTTACGACCACGATAATCGAACGTCCAGTGCAGTCGTAAACCAGGGCGTAGTCGTAAACTGCATCATGGTCGAAAGCCACAACGTGGTCAAAGCGACTTCTGAGTATTCGCAGCAACTCGGATATGACTACGAAGTCGGATGAGTGGTCGAGGTTCGACTTCGACCAGGAAGCCGATGTAGATCAGACGGTGGACGTGTTACTGCAGAGATTGGACGACGTTCGAGATCGGACGATGTCCGAGTAACTATAGAGATCAGGTTGCGTCCGAGTGACTTAAAAGATCGGACGGTAACCGAGTGGTTTGAGCGCATCGAATGACGTTCGAGTGGTTCAAGCTCAGTACTCGAAGCGAAGCGGTCGATGTCTCTCTCGACCACAAGGTGGTCGGAGACCCCAAGCGGTGGGGTGGTCGGAGCTGGAACAGGGGAGTGGCTGGGGATTTTCGACAATGAGGTAGAAAGGAAATTAGTGGTCGAAACAGCAATTAGCGACTATGGTAGGTTCCTGGGACCACAGGGATTCCGATTTTGAAGTTGGTTGGGGTTGAGCGGCGATGGTCTTGGCTAACGGCAAGAGGAGGCGCTACGGCCAGAGTATGGCATGAGGCGGCTCCGGTGGAGTTCTGGCGAGGGGATAGGGTTTTTAACCATCTACTGGACAAGACGAACTCAGAGGTGGTGGTGGTTTTTACTAGGATGGTCTGAGCTGGGCTGCCCACGGAGAGGGTGCTCCGACCGTTGGCAGCTCACGGTGCCAGAGCTCTAGGAACACGCTCCGACCAAGGTGAGTTTACAAATAAGCTCAATGTGCCACAGAGATACTACCAACACAAGCAATTGAGTTCTAATCAAAGAATGAAGGAGATTGAGTGGAAAGCTCACCGGACGCAGGGGAGGTCGCCGGCGGCGATGCAGTCGATTTGAGTTGAAATTGGTGGATCAGTGAGGTGTGTGTGGGTGGTGTGGAGCGTTATGCAGTGGCTACTGGGCTTATCATGTCGCGAGTGTCGGTGGCCACAGCAAGGTAGTTTGGGGCTCGTCTCTCGCGTCCGAGTGAGGCGATAAGGCGAGCTCTGCCATTGTGCAGAGAGCAGGGGCGAGGTGGTATTGTCGCCCTGCAGGAGTTGACGGGAATTTGACAGCGGTGTATAGCATGGCTTGTGAGGCAAAAGAGAGAGAGAGGCGAAGAGTGGCGGCGAGGGGAGCGAGCGCGCGAGCGGCGACACACGAGTGAGGGGAGAGCAGAGGCGTGTGACTGAGCAGTGGGACCGCGTGGATAGGTGGATGTGAACACGCGAGAGCGGGCGGCCGCAAACCGACGAAACGACGATGCGGTGCGTGGACAGCCGAAACAGTGAGGTGGTTCGGCAGCGGCGCCAGCACGGGGAGGCGCCAGCGGGAGAGGGAGACGGGAATTCCAAAATGAGAAATCGGAATTTCAAAGAAAGTTGCCAAATTGGGAAAGATTTGGAATTCAAACACAGTTCAAGAAAAATTTCAAATTGTTTGAAATTTTGAGGTGTTTCAGAATCGACGAACAATGACCTGGTGAGATGTTTAGTTAGGTTTTGGTGCCGCTGTAGCAGTCAACAACGGTATATACTATACATTATTGTTATATTTCGAAATGGGTGGTTAGCCGCATGTTGCACGCATAAGCGCTAGAGGTATGCGATAATTTGATCCTTGATCTGTCATACTTTTAGTCCCTACAATCATTTTCTCAGATCTAAGCAAATCAATTTAGTCTACATGAGGTGATCTTGCAATGTAGATTACTAGAGATTATGAGCGCTGTGGATATTGCTAATTACAGCATATAAATTCACGCATCTTTGAACAATGAATTAAACGCTTTGTTTTGACAAAGTTGGTTGGCTCGGTCGGTTTGCCATCAGTATCACTACCTTGTGCTCTTTTGCCATGTCATGTGCTCGCGTGGGTGAGTTACCAAGCTTTTCTCGACAAAAAGAAATAAAGTAGACTGATTCGAAACAACGTCAAAATCGATCGCCAAAACCGAAATTTGAAATTGCGCATAGGCAAACATGGAAACAGGAGTATTCTAGTTGTAGGAAGAACAAGATGGAAACAGGAGAACTCCATAAACACAACGAAAAGGAGGGGAAAATACAAACACAAATCACGGGACTGGGTTGAAATATAGGGCATGTTTGATATGGCTATGGTTTATGTTTTTTGTCTGAAATTTTTAAATTTTAGCTGTTTACGATAGAGATTACGAAAAGAGATACTCATTTATGATTTTGGGTGGTAAAGATATTAAGCTTTTAATGTATACTGTAATTAAATTATAGATCTTATCTTAAAAAAATACTTCTTTTAAAAATTAAATATTATAACAAAAATCAAAAATCGATTTTAAAAACCATATCAAACAAGCCCGTTCGAAGAGCTTTGAGGATTTCTGGAGAAGCTCATCACTCATCAGTTTCGGCCTTTTCCCCAACCGTTGCAAAAATTTCCGCCCATTTTTTTTCCCGCGCTTTCCCTCCTCCTCGACTCCCGCATCTTCGCTTCTTTTCTCTTCTCGTCTTCTCTTCCCACCCCCAAAACCGACTCGAAAACGAGAGCGCCAAACGAGTTAAATCCGGCGCCGCGCGACCAGCGCGATCCAAGGCCTTCGCCTCCGCCGCCGCGCTTCTCCCCGGCCGCAGAGCCGGGCCCTGGATCCCCGCCTAGCGGGCTCCCCGACGACCCCCGCCTCGCCCGCTCCCGTGCCGCGCCGGCGGACTCCTCGGTGAGATCCACGAACCCCAAATTTTTCTCTTGGTTTCGCCTCGTATGGGCTGATTCGGTCGTGGTTGCGACGTGGGTAGCCGGGTTCCCGCGAGGATGGCGCGGGCGGCACCGCCGCGTTCACGTGGTGAATGGTGAGCTGGGTGCGGGGTGGTGATTGGGGTTTGGAGGCGACTTGGGAAAGGCGCCGCCCTTGGGAATTCTTGGGATGGGAATGAGAGATTTTTTGGGGGGTTGGGAGCCGTACGGGGTCTCCCGGCTCTTGGATTTCGGGGTGCTTCACCCATTTTGTGACCCCAGGGGTCAGGAATGTTTTGCATTGCTCATTTGGAGCAACCGGAGTTCGGGTGATCTGTGATGTCGAATGGCAGTGCAATCTGCTGTCGGCGTTGTTGTGCGTAACGAAAGCTCTGGGTGGTCGATTTGGGATAGATTGCTGGGGTGTTTTGGGTTCTGAATTTGCTGCTTGGATTGTGATCTAGATTAGTTGGTAATACATTATATTGCCTCTTAGGTCTGTGTGAGAATGGGGTGTTTCAAGTTGTTGTTATGTACTTATCTATACTCCTTTTCTCTATGCTTCATAATGTGGCATGGCATACTCAATTTTACCCAAAAACTGTTTCCTGATTGTTGTCAGCAGTATTCTAGATTCATTCTCCAGTACACCATGACTACTCATATGGGACCGTCCTTTATCGTTTCAATGAATTATTAGTTCTATGTGAGTTGTGTAAACTGTTCTTTATTATTTTGTAGGTTGGATCAGAGGTCCAATGCCTCTCTTCAAGAGGAAACCTTTCTCCTTACTGGAGCCCCCTAAGGACTTGGATCCTAAGGAGAAGGTTTTCCAAATACGGTTCACAATGGAGATATTCCGAGATTATCAGTATCCTCCTTCATGACACTGTTGCAGCTTAATTGATATTTGGTTGTTATCTGTTCATAACTATCAAGCATTGTTGCAATGCAAGAGTTTATGCCTTTCACATTTGCAGTGGAGTATGTTGTCTGCTCCAATGCTTGTATCCTTAAGAATTGATCAGAGAATACATAAAAAGGTTGAACCTTTATTGCCAAAGAGTTTGGACATGTAAGGTGTCTGGAAAATCTAATTTGACTTTTGAAGAAGCTTTGGTGTCTGAGCACCATGCGGCGGAGAAGGCTCAAAAATTGCCGACAGAGTTGATGGCTCATGTTCTTCGGATGACTCAATACAGTAAGTGCAAATATTTCTGGATTTTGTCGTGTCTCCTGAATCTTGATAATATAATTTCATTTATAAGTTTTTGCATCATCAGTAGCTTTTGTTTTTTATGACACACTATAGCTGTCCTCGCTTAGATATCCAGCATTTCTCATTATGTGTTCCCCCTCTTGTCTTGCCCTAGATAAAGCTACTATGAGATATTGATACTCAATTTTTTAATGCCATCACATGCTTGCCACAGAAATTGGTGGTGCTATAAATGTTTTGAATTTTGTTAGCTTTTTAGTATCCAACAGTACATGCCTCTTTGCAATGTAGTCTTTTTTTTTGCATTAATGATTTATGATTTGGTTGTGACGATGCAGGGTGATTGTTCATTTCCATTCGATATTAATGTATAGCTTTGAATTCTATGCTTGGACTGGTTCTCTGCTGACATGAGAAAACAGTCCGTAATAAATTGACCTAGTGTGCATACTTACTGTTATGTTATGCAATGATAAAGTGTGTTCAGAACTGTTTTGGACTACTCTATCTTCTATTTCATGAGCATTGTGGACTGCATCTCTGTGTTCTATTTCATGAACATTATGGACTGCATCATTTTATGAACATCTATGCCATTTCACTTAATTAGAATGGAAATGAATTTCATATTACCTTTTATTTCAGGCACTCTTGGCTTACATGAGCTTGTCAACAAGATATATGCTAGTCTACAGGAAGATGTATTTGAAGGATTAGAGTTACATGCTAAAAAGGATGGTTCTGAGGTTGCTTGCAAGATTCTGAAGATTTTAGATTCTGGTGACACCAAGATATATGAAGTGGGTTGGATTCGTCGGGACAAGACTGTGATCAGCACATCAGTAGTCAAAGCTGTAGATTTGATTCGCCGAAGGGCTCCTGTTAGTAGGAATACACTGAAAATTTTTATTAGAGATGCAACATCACAAAGTACACCATGGATTATACATGAAAATCTTGCCAAAAAATATGGCATACCCATTGACCCCCCTAACGACATGATGGTAACCATCCCTTTTTCATTTATTTTTGTTTCTCATGTATGTTATAATACTAAAACTAGCCTTCTTTTTCTAGAATGGTGAAGGTCTGCAAAAGAAAGGGAGGAAAAGGCATGAGAATGGAACTACAGAAGATGCAAGAAAAAAGTTGAAGAAAGGTGATTCAGCTGAACCGGAACTGTTTGTTGCACTGGTTTTGTTAGCCACCTTTTGACTTATGGCATTCATCAAAGCTTCTTATTATTGATTTTTGTATGGTTGCCAGATGAGGAACATCTATATGTGCCAATTAAGTACCCAATAGATGATCTCTTAGTAAGGCCTGCTGCAGATGATCCTGTCTTGTCGAAGAGACCCCCTCTGGCTACAGATTTTGGAATACCAAGATATTCTGTGGGGGATCTCCTTATGATATGGGACTTCTGCTTGTCTTTTGGGAGGGTTCTGAATCTGTCCCCGTTTTCGCTAACAGATCTGGAGAATGCAATTTGCCACAAAGAAAGCAATGTTCTTCTTGTGGAAATACATGCAGCAATATTCCACTTGCTTATTAAGGATGAGGGTGACTATTTCACTACTATGCGGAACAAGAAACAGAAGTTAAAGGTTTCTCCCTTTTCCTATTAAAATTTACCCCTCCCTCCCTCTCTCTCCATTGAATATACCCTTTATTTTTGTTTTGTATGCATCCTTTGCAGGTAAGTTTAGTAACATGGGCCGAATATCTCTGTGATTTCTTGGAAATGACAAAGATTGCAGAACTCTCCAGTAACATTGCGACAGTAAGGCGGGGTTATTATGGTCTTATTGACACTGATATAAAGCTTAAGATTCTCCGGGAACTAGTAGAAGAAGCTATTACAACTTCTGCTATAAGAGAGAACCTAAGTGAGCGGGTGGACCAGCAACAAGCTCTCGCTGCAGCAAAAAGAGAGAACACCAGAAAGGAAAAAGAAGAGCAAAACTCAAACATTGAAACTGCCATGAAAAATGAAAAGAATCAGACAGATGATGTACAAGATGGCAATGAGAGTGTTGATGAGCAGGCTAAGGGAAAAGAAGAAAAGGATAAGAACAATATTTCTCGAAGCAATACAGAAGGGAAATGGCATCCGGTGAGCACCTGAATCCTCAATGTACTTGCATGTGCAAATGCACCTCTCTATGTATTCCAGACATGTTCTATTGCCACTGGCCACGATTTGTACTGACCCTAGTTTTATGCTTACTAAATTTCAATATATTTGTAGGTACAGCACCTTGAAACAGAGATTGAGAAATTATCCATCCGTGCCAGCCCTCTTGGAAAAGATAGACACTATAGTAGGTATTGGTTTTTCAGTCGTGAAGGAAGGCTTTTTGTTGAAAGTGCAGATTCCAGAGAATGGGGATACTACAGCACTAAGGAAGAGGTGATTGCTATGCTCTGTCTCTGTATTTGGTATTTATGATTGTACAATTATAAGCTTATTTTGAAATGACAGCTTGATGCGCTCATGGGCTCACTGAATGTAAAAGGTACAAGGGAGAGAGCTCTCAAACGGCACCTGGACAAGTTCTATAATAATATAAGGTAAATAGATCTTTATCAACCTTACCATTGGGCTTTGGTTCTGTGCATCGTAGAAAGGGGCTACCATTATGCTTGTTCTTGATATAATATTTCATTGTTTATGCTTGTTGCAGACTTACAATACTTTATTATTCACGCTAGAGGTAACAAGTATCACAGTGTTGCTATTTCATCAATTAAGTGTTGACTAATTATTTTCCTTTTCCATGTTACAGTAATGCTCTGGAGAAACGATCAAAAGATATCACTCACAAAATATTACTTGAAGAGGCTGTACTGCGTCGTTCCACACGTGTCCGGGCTCAGCCAAAGGATAACCTTGCCATGGCGTTCCTCAAGTATGTCAACAAATGGAAGGAGAACTGAGCTACCGGATGACATGGTTTGCGGCAGGAATTTATGAAGGCTTTGTAAGGTGGTCTGCGATTCGCCATTCCTCATGGTTGTTCTTTGAGCCATCGTCTCCAGGCACCAAAACTTGTATCTCGACTCCATACTGTTTGTTTGGGGATCTTGATATGCACAAATGGAAGGACTTTTTTTTTGCCTTCCACTGAGCCCTCTCAGTGTAATTTGTCTTACATGCAAAAATGGTACTAGCCTTAGGAATCGTAACCGATGTGCTGCAGTTGTATGTTGGTATGATCTTGTCTGTCGTCTGGAGTCTGGACATGCTTCTCTCGGTGCTATTTTTCTTGGAAATGATCTACATAAGGTCGTATTGTGCTTTCCCAAAAATTACAAGTGAATCAACTTGGGGACTGACTATGCGTTATGTAGAGTTACTCGTTGTAGTAGTACTAGTAGTAGCTGTTTTTGAGTTATGCTTTGTTAGATGTACTAAAACTCGACGAGGGCATATTGCCACCGTTGTTTGACGCCTTTTTGTGGCTGTGAGCTTGTAGCAGCATATGGGCGTGTTCTTTTTAGCTGCGGCTTATAGTTTTTGACTGAAATTTTAAAATTTTGGTTGTCTGTAATAGAGATTACGGAGAGAGATACTCGCTTGCGATTTTGGTTGATACAGATATTAGACTTTTAACGTGTACTACAATTAATTTATAGATCTCGTCTTGAGAAAATACTTTATTTGAAAGTTAGATGTTATAGCAAAAGCTAAAAATCGTTTTTAGAAACCGTAAAGAACAGATCCTAGAACTATAGCCATCATTCAGGTACGTGAAATATGGGTACCAGAATTGCTGATATATATTAGAGCTCGCATTTTTTTTATAGAAAAGAGAGAGATAGAGAGAGGGTAATCTAAATATCTAATTTCTAGTTCAGATACGTTAGCTGTTCAACGCAAGACGGCAAGCGTCCGTGTTCCTTGTACGCTGTACACCACTACACGGACGGGGCAAGCCTGGCCGCAAGGTCGCAAGCAAGCCTGCTCCGTTCACTTCAGAAGCTCAGAGAACGAGATGTGTTTGCCCCAAAAAAGCAATATTGGTAGCAGCCAGTAGGACAACGTGGACGAGCGAGCATCCACAGGAGCAAACTGAGCACAGAATCCCCAGCCAGACCAGCAAAGAAGATCTTTCTCCTCTCCACTCCACACAGAAACAGCAGGCAAGGCAGGGAGGAAAAGCGAACACTATAAAGCCCCAAGGCCTCAAGCAAGCACTTGGCAATCCTCTCGCGTGTTCGCTAGGCTACACTTACTGTAACTTCTTTTCTGATCTTGTAGTTACTGGAGACTAGAGAGGGAGAGATGGCTTGCCCTGCCCAGTCCATGCTCTCTGCAGGCAGCTGCATATTCCTGAGGAACAACAAGCCTCAGGCTACTGTTCTGCGAGGAGGAGGACGCATCGGCGGCAGCAACAGGCTGTTCTTGCTCTCTTGCAATGCTTCTTCTTCTTCTTCCTCCCCGCCGGCGCCGGCGCCACCGCAGGAAGAGCCCGACTGCAACGAGGAGGAGTGCGCCCCGGAGAAGGAGGTTCCGTACCTATCGTCTAGCTCTCCTTCGCTTCTCCTCTTTCGGACCTGATAGCCACTACTGCCTTTGTACAACCGCTAATAGCAAGAAAAGTAAAGTAAAAAAAAAAGAAGATAGCGCCAGACGGAACGAAAGAGATTGCAGCTGCGAGTGACTCATGCTAGTGAATTTGTTGATGCTCTTTCTCTCTCGGTCTCAGGTCCTATTATTTACGGTATCTAAAAGCGGCCTTTAACTTTTGCTACAGTGTTAACTTTAAATATATTATTTTTTCAAGATGAGATCTACAACTTAATTATAGTACATGTTAAAAGCCTAATATCTGTATTAACCAAAATCGTAAATAAATATCTCTCTCTAATCTCTATCATAAACAGTTAAAATTTAAAAATTTCAGTCAAAAGTCATAAACCGCAGCCGTATCAAACATGTTCTCAATTTGCGTGTCTTGTCTTGCCTGCGCAGGTTGGGAGCCTTAGCGTGGAGTGGCTGGCCGAGGAGAGGACCAAGGTGGTTGGCACATTCCCTCCCAAGAAGAAAGGATGGACCGGCTACGTCGACAAGGACACCGCTGGCCAGACCAACATCTATTCCGTCGAGGTAATTAACCATTTGCATTGCAAATCCTACCTTCGATGTCCGTGCTTACGGGTCTGGCTTTTTTAACTACCGCTTCTAACTTTTAGTTATAACGTATTAATGTAATAAATAGTGATTATGGAGAAAAACTAAAAAAATAATGAGAAAATCTATGGGAGTGGCTATTGTAAAGGTGATTGAAATTTTTTTATCTCTCGATCACTTGAAGTTGTACTCTCAATCAAATAAAATTACAGTTGATTTTTTTGGAGGAGAGCTACAACTTCAGTTGATTAAGAGTGCAACTAAGTGTAATTTTAGTTGCACTCTGAATCACATGAAGTTACAGCTGTTTTTTTAGAGGGACTGCAATTTTAGTTGATTGAGAGTGTAACTTCAAGTAAGTAAAAGATAAAAAAATTTTAGTCGTTTTTGCAATAGCAAAACCAATAAACTAAAAGCCGGTTAAAATACAAAAGAACGGCTCTCGTAAGGCTGGCAGTAGCTTATCTATCACCTCAACTACACAGCCGACGGTGTACGTGGCAGAGAGCGCCATCAGCTCCGGCGCGGCGGGGACGTCGGCTGAGGGGTCCGAGAACACGGCGGCCGTCACGGCGGGGCTAGCCCTGCTCTGCATCGCCGCGGCGTCGTCCATCCTCATCCAGGTGAACAAGAACCAGCCGCAGGCGCAGGCGCCGGACTACTCCGGCCCGCCCCTCAGCTACTACGTCGCCAAGTTCCAGCCGGCGGCGGCGCAGGCCCCTGCCGCCGCGCTCGCGCTCCAGCTCGGCCCCTCCGTCGAGGCGGCCTCCCCTGGCTCGCGCACCGTGGAGGCGTCGGCGGCGTCACCAGACGCGGAGCAGCTGACCTCATGAGCCGCTGCATGCATGCTAATAGAGTTTCAGTGCATCTTCAAGTGTACGTCGAAGCATAGAGTTTGTGGAATCCAGTCCAGACATGAGCTTGTGCGTCAGTATTTCAGTATATGTATGCTAGGGCAAACAAGCTGATGAAAGATATGTACTATGCACAGTAGACGAAAACATTTCGGAAGTGTTGGAAGTTTCGTGTATATTCAAATGCATACATCACATACATAAAACGACTCTCCAAGCGAACATTTCGGAAGTGTTCTGGTGTTGATGAACTTGATGACTGAGGAAGAATAAAACGACTCTCCAGGCGATCAAGCAACGCCCCAGTGGTCTGAAGAGCTGTAGGAGATTCAATGCAGAGAGCTAGTTTTTCAAGTGGCACAGACTAATCAGCAGATTCCTGATTTGTTCCCAACACGACGTCAAAGGCCCTAGCCAACACCACTGTTGTCTTCCTAGCGATGATATGAACCCTTCTCCGGCATATTTTTCTACTAGTCCTTAAATTAAACTTGCAACAATACCCCATTTTTAGTTATTCAAAGTGCCCACATAACTCTCAAAAGTGAATTAATCGAACAAGAGAAAGAATAAACTTTCTGAAGCCGGTAAATTTGGCAAGCAAATGCCAATGGGAGCTGAACATTCTCATCATCAAACGAACCTGGGATCCCAGTTTGGCACGGATCAGACAAACCCCGAGTGGATTGCGGCTCCCATATTTTATCAAAGAAACTAGAACAGCATCGTCTCGCTAACCAGTTTGCAGCACTACATGTGGCTGGCTAGTTGCTTCCAAGCTAACACAGAGTTTCAGTAATCCATCTACAAGATTAGGTGTGTCGGCCCAGCTTCTCTCGACCACACACTAGCACTCACACATTGTTTGGCTCCTGGATGAGAAACACATTTACACACGCAGAGGTTGCGGCACTGCACACCAGTGCCTTTTTTCTTTTGTTTTTCTTCACTTCACAACACTTAACACAAGCTAATAACACTGATGAAATAACACACACGGCGCAAGCTAGGCATCAACAGCCCGGCCAAAACTCACGCCACGTTCAGCCGCATGACTCAGCCGAACATTCACATAACCAACTCCACTAATAGGCGTACATGCAAGATCACCTCCACTAATTCCTGCATGCACGCTGATCTCTTCTACATGTATGACTCACTAATACATGCATCTATATCCAACGTGCACACATGCAAATACATGTCCGACTCCAAAATAGCACACATACGTGTACCTGGTTGATACTGGCGTGCCGATTTGCCGCACACACACCCTGTGTGTGTCGATCTGCCACACACACACCCTGTGCTTTCACTGATGGCTGATCAACTCTCTACGCTATGCAATACGATAGCTAATTTGGACTCAGACCACTACTTGGACTCAACACAAGAACACGTAATCAACAAGATTAACTCCAACAAGGTGTAGGACTAATATGGCAATAGAGTGGGGTGGTGAAATGATCCTTCTAAATTTTTCTCCCAACTAATCCAATAGTTATGAGAAACTACGACTAATCACTACACACACAAAAATCCAAAGGAAAACTGATCAAAACAACTTTCATTATGTTTGGCAGTTAGATCGGATGAGCAATACCCTGGTCAGACCGCTACAATATTTTCAGCACTATTTCAAAACAAAAATTACATGAAACTTTTGATCCATAAATTCAAATGACATAAAAATTGGCACGCACCTTCTCTAGGATATCACAAATCTATTCCAACCAATGATAGAGAAAATCGTTGTCAAATTGTCACCATTTTTCAGTTTTAAGAAATGTTACCCTAATAACAGGCAAAAACAAAAAACGGTGAATATGACTTACTTGTGGGTAGATGATGGCTCTAAATGCATTTTCATATGTCACAGCAGGCAAGAATATAAAAGAAATCGAGTTAAAAATACTCAGATCAAAAAATCACTCGTGAGGGTCAAATCCAAGTAAAACCGGATTTCTTCATGAACTAGTCAACCAGTGCTTAAATGGTGGAGATTGAGAGTTTTTGGCCAAAATGGCACAATTACAAAAATGACACCCTCGTCCGTACGGTCACTGTGCGGGATTAGCCATGAGCCGACACGTGGTGGAGCCCTGCACAACCATTGTACGGGATTAGCCATGGGCCGACACGTGGTGGAGCCCTACATGGTGGCCATGTGGGGCTCCGCCACATGTCGGCATGTGGCTTGTTTATACGGTGCCCATGCAGACAAAGATCCATTTTTGCAATTGTGGATATGAGGGGTGTCATTTTTGCTAATCACGCTTCAAAATTTGCTATTTTTAGCCATAAACTCAATTTTCAGAGGTCATTTATATCTTTTACACGTTCTTGGCACAACAAGATCAAGAAGAGAAGAGAGAAGAGCAAAAATCAATCAAGTCATAAGTAAATCAATCAACACAAGAGAGATCCATGGAGATAAGAAAAAGATTAATGTATTGCTACTTGAGAATAAAGATTTTATAGCTACTCCACTTGGAAGACAAGAGAACACACCACAACACTCAAGTTCTCTCAAACCCTAATCCTACTCTTTTTCGCAATGAGAGGATGGTTAACTACAAGTCTCCATCCCAGCCCATTAAATAGATAAACTAGCCAGCCCTAACTAATTCTTAGTAGATACTATCCACTCAGCACATTTTGGGGGAAACCTGATAACCCCATACATAGGTTTTAACTCACACACACACTACTCTTTTGAGCACTTTTCAAATTACATAAGCCCGAATCTGCTATGTCCTCACCTTGATCCATCTTAATCTTCTCAGTTTCTCCTTGACCTAAACCGTTCTCTCAAGCGACGCTTAAGCGCTGCGGTTTTGATTGAATATAGTTTCTGGTATTTTGATCAATTTACCAAATTACCCTTTCTTGACCCAGTCTTCACCTTATATTGCAAGCAATCATCATGCTTGCCATGTATAGGTGCACTATTGGCTTGTCACACGTCGACAAGTCTCTCCCATTCCAATTCCACCAGATCACGCCTCACTTAGACTGACCGAGCCACATGATGCAATCCACCGTTCGAACTTTCCTTCAACATTTCTCACCTTTTTTATGCCATGCTTGAGCTCAGCCATCTCACCCAACATCCTCAATCATTCTAGGCATCGCTCCTCCATGAGCTCAGCCCCAATCCTCGCTGTTGGCCGTGGTTGACTGCAAGTGACCTTGCACATCCAAAGACAAATAATTTATTTTCGGACATAAGTTCTTCATAACTTGACCCACGTTAGCTGTAATATGCCTCATGCAATATATAAAACCTGACCTAGGTCGACAAAAACCATCGTGAAACCAAAAACCCAAAAGAACAGAAATCGAGGACAAACACCAACCGGTCTAACCAGACCCCATACCGGTTAGATCAATGACAATGGCCGGTCTACCCGGTATTGGCTACTGGTTAGACTACTGATAAATTCCTGACCTCCCCGTTGAGCCAGTCTGCAGACAATTCCAAATCCTAACAAATTTGCAATTTAAATTTCTAACCTTCCCAAATTGTAATTGTTCATCACAACATAATTCTAGACCCTTTCACATGGTCCTTAACTAGGATTTTATTCACCATAGAGGCATCTCCACACCGAAATACTATTCCTGACTCGCAACCACCAACCAAAAACGAATTGGACTTGAACCGCACAAATATCTCAATCCACCGACAAAACCAACCCAAAGGAAAGAATACAGTGAAGAAACCCCGAAGCCATGCTAGAGAGCGACCCACCTATCTCCGGAGGTGGGTGTCCTAGAGCTTGGTTTCGATCTCCTCCTAATCTGCGGTGGTACCCTTGTCGCCAGCGAGCCCTCCTCCGTCGGTATTTCCAACGCCACCGCCTCCGACACCCTCATTCCCCTTCAATCACGGACACCCAATCAGATTCCACCAAATTTGGTGGTATTGCGTTAGATTCCACTCGATATCGCACGAATTCAATGGATTCTCGAATCCGTCATGCGGCTCGCTGGGCAGCTGCTTCCCTTCTTGTTGGGGACTGCAGGTGTCGGCTTCGCTTGAGAATGTTTTAAAGAAGATATGAGTAAGGAGGCTGGAGGCGTGGGCCCACATGTCAGGGGGAGAGAGTGGGGTTAAGGGTGTTTTGGTAATTTGGGCTATAGGCGGCGTTGTATCGAAGGGGAGGCAACGGGACCACACAGAGATGATCATAGCATGTGAAATAGTAGGGGCGACTGTTGTTCATGTGATCATCTATATCTAAAGTCAAAAATAAAAATTCTTTATAACGTGTTATCTTTGAGATTGTCTCTATGAGACCCCCATGGTCTTTTAATAATGGCATAAAAAGTGTTTATTATAGACAATAACTTATATAATGATATTTTGTGTTGTTTATATGCTATTATTTTATGGGCTTGGGTTTCTTCGAGAAGAGAGAGCTACCCTCTCTCTCCTCATTCTCTCTCCACTATATCAACAAAAATTCTACATGATAAAATTTATAGATATCTGACATCACATTATTGTACATGTCTCTCCACGGTCGACACAAAAACGTACAAACGAAAGTGCCCTCCAGCCCCGCCATGGCAAAGCATTTCTACATTGTTCGCTTGTTCCAATGATTTGGAAGCTTAGGCCCATTTGGAATGTAGAGAATTTTCTAAATTCCAGCAGAAATTGAACTATTTTGTATGAAACTTCTATAAATCTTATAAAAGTCATGCGTTCCAAGGAAGCCTTTAGTGTTGCTATTTTGTATCGAACTACGGCGCTCCCATAGTAATGAAATGCACTTTAGCGTCGGTGTATCGCTCTATGCTACTAACTCCTATGGCTTTTGAGCAAAAGAGCGTGATTATACCACGTAGGCGATATAAGATTCTATGGTACAATCTCCCAACGTAATGGAACATCACTACATTAGGAGAAAATCTTTGTATGGTTTTCAACTTCATTGCAAAGAAATAATGTTTTTCCGCACATTACATGGTGGTGACAGGAGTGGTAATATTGAAGCAACCATTTTAGTTTATAGGATGTAGCAACCACAATTTTTGATGTCTACGTGTTGCGTGACAGACTCAACAAAACATATTCAGGGTCAATAGCAAATGGCAAGACATATATTTTGAGAAAAGAAAAAGATACTGATATGAAAATTCTGAAGGAACAAAAACCTACAAAATATTTGTAACAATATATTGGTCCTAACATGTATATCAACTTTATGATCACCGCTGCTCGTTGCCCAGTGTACTAGGCGAGAACACAATGGAGTTTCATATCAAATCTACAAGTACACATTCATTGGATTTCACTTTTATGGTTAATCTATTACTATTATAAAAGAAGGAGTTGGTGGTTGTAGGTTCATTCTTCTCCAACCGTTTTATTCACTCAACTTCTCACTATTCTCTACTTTTCAACTGATCAAATCAATTCTTTTTTATAGCAGGATTATCTATATATTTAATGAGTTTCGTTGCAACGCACGGGTACGTAACTAGTTGCTGATAATGTAGCACACCTATCTATCTATTCACTTCAAAAAGAAAATAAAAGTTGCAACCAGAAGAGAGCATAAGGGGCCTGTTTATATTAACTGCTGATGATTTTTGACTATAACGGGTGATTTTTAAGTAAAAATGAATAATAGTGGCTAAAAAAGTGGCTTTTAATAGAAGAACGTGAGCGGTGAGAAAAATAAGAGAGTGATACGTGCATAGGATAAAAATGAGAAAAATAAGATACATGATATATTCATAACCTTTTGGGTCTGTTCTTTTCAGTTTCTAAAAGTTGCTTTCGGCTTTTCTACAGTAACTAGCTTTTAAACGGAGTATCTTTTCAAGATAGGGTCTACAATTAACATTGTAGTACATACTCTACCGACTTCATTTATATCGGCAAAAATCGCATGTGAGTTTCTACTACTCTATAATATCTCACACGAATAGCTTAAAAGCCATAAACTATAGCTAAAAGTCATAAGTTTCAGCAAAAAAAAGACCCTTTATCTTATTTTGGAAATGAGATAAGAGAAAAAAAGCCAGAAATAAAGGCAGTATAAACAATAGGGGTGCAAACGGATCGGATTCGGACGGATATTGTTGTTACCATGTCTTAACCCATATTTTTTCTCCGGATTCGGTACCAATCGGATTCGGTACCAATCGGATTCGGTGCGGATCGGTCGCCAGATTAACCCGAGCCGCTTGCACCCTACTTGTTTGTAAGGAATGCATGCAAGACAACAAATGGAGTAGGAGGACGTCTTGTCAAGAACTTGATGTTACTACTTAATAGGCGATGTGGAAGATTTTATTTTACCATTGCAAAAGAAAATGAAACGTCAAATAGTAGCACTAACCTGAAATCAAACTTGAAGACGTATCGGATTCGGACGGATATTGCTCTTACCATATCCTAACCCATATTTTTCTCCGATTCGGTGCACCAATCGGATTCAAGATTAATCGGATTCGATTGCTGATCGGTCGGGATTAACCCGACCCGTTTGCACCTAATAAACGAATGGGGCTTGTCCCCACTCCTCTTCCCTCCTATTCCTCAATCTAGACCACTCACTAATGATCCAATGGCGGGTTTTTTATATTTTCACCATTTGCCCATCCATCATAAATAATAAAAATACGAAAAATAAAATTTATTTTTATTATAATTTTATTTGTTTCTGTACAAAATTATAATAAAAATACAGAAAAAATAAATTTTATTTTTTATATTTTTTTATTATTTATGATGGATAGGCAAATGGTGAAAATATATAAAAAAACTGGCCATTCGATCATTAGTGAGTGGTCTAGATTGAGGGTACAGGAGGAACAGGAGTGGGGACGAAGCCCCATTCTAATAAACAGATGGGCCTATTCTTTTGGTCAACATGACTTTTGGTGAAATTTTTGAATTTTGGTGCATTTACAGTATAGATTACGAAAAACAGATACTCATTTGCAATTTTGGCTGGTACAGATGTTAAGCTTTTAACGTGTACTACGTTTAACTTGTAGACTCCATCTTAAAAAAATATTTCATTTAAAAGTTAGATCAGAATGGCCATGCGAAAAGCGCGCCGGCTTCTGCACAGCCGAACAGGCCCTAAAAAGGCCGCCGTCCGCAGCCGAGTTGAAGGCAGCAACAATTACCAGTTTACCCCCGCACGAAACCGACGAATCACCCACAACACCCTAGACCGACGTTACCCTCCCCTCCCGAGACGCGAACCCTCGTTCCCCCGTTCCACCCGCAACCGCAGCCTCCCGATCCCCCCCTCCCGCGCCGGCGTGCCAATCCCGGTTCAATTCGCCTCTCGGTAAGGTCCCCGTCGATCTCATTAATCCCCCGGATTTTTCGGCGATTGTTTCTCGTGCTAGGGTTAGGCGGGGATCGGCGTCTGTGTCGGAGTAGCTCGGAAAATCTTCGTTTTTTTTTTTTCACATTTTGGTGCTTTTTTGTGCAATCTTCTGATGATTTTACTGCCAGGAGTTGTTGGGTTGGCGGATGGTGGCGAACCAGGAGGTGGCGGCGACAGAACCAGCGCCGGCGGCGACGACGACGGTGGACCCGATGCGGCTGGCGTCGCGGTGGCGGTCCCCGGCGGAGTGGGAGGCCGCGGCGGCGGAGCTGGAGGCGGAGCCCGCGCCGTCTGAGCTCAACACCACCAACAGCTCGGGCCTCTTCGCCGTCGTCTCCACGGACAAGATGTCAGTCAGGTACCTCGGCGTCAACCACCACGGCCACGACGTCGGGGTCGTGCAGGCCAACCGCCCCGCCCCCACGCGCCGCGCCGTCTACTATTTCGAGATGACCGTCAGGAACGCCGGGCACAAGGGGCAGACCTCCATCGGGTTCACCACCGAGAGCTTCAAGATGCGCCGCCAACCCGGGTGAGGCCCCTTAGTCTTGCTGCTGCTTGGTCCCACTAGTCTGGATGTAGTGTTTTGTTGGCATTAGCAGTGCAAAACTTGGGGTATATATCTCCTCATTCTGAGAAAATGTCAAAGTTTGCGGTAGTGTTGGCTAACCTGTCTAAGATGATTTGTGGAAATCTCAAATTGCTTAATCCTAAAGCTAAATACATGTAGTTCAGTGTCGTATTCGACTGTTTGTTGCAAAGGCTAGATCTTTCATAGTTTCATGCTAAAGAGAGTATAACCTTTTTGTTTGTGCGAATGTACCAAAATTTCTAATTGTTGTTGGCCCTGTTGGTTGGGATTTCATGGCGAAATGTCAGTGGTAAACTGGTAATGTTGCTTTCCATGATCTTAACTATTATGTAATGCTACAACTTTTTAGCAAATAGCCTTTTTTCCTGTTCATTTGAGCAGACTTGAAATTTGACCTGCTAAAGTATTTTAGTGCTTTCTATTCAATGAAATTTTATTATCCTGTCTGTTCATTGTTCTTTCCAGCTGGGAGTCTAACAGTTTAGGATACCATGGCGATGATGGCTATCTTTACCGGAGTTCCGGGAAAGGCGAATCTTTTGGACCCAAATTCACTTCTGGTGACACAATTGGCTCTGGCATCAACTATTTATCACAGGAATTTTTCTTCACGTAAGTTTGGTAATTCTTGACAAATTGACAGTGTTTGCTTGTTGGATTGCCTATTCATTAATCTTCTACGAGATGTTGTATTTTTATAGAATTTCTTGAGTTACCATCTTTTATTTTTTGACTTGTGGGCTGAACTTTGACATACTTTCATGATAAACCTTCACAATTTGCAAAAAATAAAAAATTGAGCACTACAGTTGTTGGATGTTGAATCTTGAAATTGAAAAAAAAATGGTAGTTTTGGATTTGCATCTTCTACCATGACCTTCTGGTATTGGTATATCATTCTCTTGTATTCTCAGCTTGAAGTGTACCATAGGCTTGTTTCTTGTTCTATGCCTCGAGCCCTTCACCTTGTTTACTTTATTTTAGAATATTATGCTGCAGTGTAATCTAATTACGTGTAGCACCTTGCAGGAAAAATGGATCTCTGGTTGGAGCCTTTCCAAAAGATATTAAAGGCCCACTATATCCTACCATTGCAGTTCATAGCCAGGATGAAGAGTAAGTTGCCTCTTTTTAAAGTGATTATTGTTAGTGAAAATAGAAATGCTAAATAAAAACTGCATTTTACCCCAGGTATTTCAACCTTAGTTGCAGAAACATGGGTTTAAGTTCAAATATTTGCTAACTTGTGGTTTTCTGCAACTTGGATTGAAATATCTAGGGCAAAGCACAATTTACTCATTTATTTTTTGCTTCTTTCATTCACAAGAGCTACAAATTGTAGGGCCTGTTCTTTAACGGCTTCTAAAAACGGCTTTTGGCTTTTGCTACAGTACATAACTTTCAAACGGAATATTTTCTCAAGACGGGGTCTACAAGTTAATTGTAGTACACGTTAAAAGCCCAACATCTGTATCAACCAAAATCGCAAGCGAGTATTTCTCTCTCCGTAATCTATATCGCAAAAAGTCATAAGCCGCAGCCATAGCAAACAGGGTCGTAGATGATTTTCCCTTTCACTAAAACACATTAAGTTCCAAATCCAAATCCTATACTTTGATAGTAACACCAGTTAACTCTCTGTTTTCTGCTTAGACATAACTTCTATTTAATTGGTAATTAATTGATTTTCAGGTTTGTAGCTTCAACATGTAAAGGTGTAGCAAGTTGTGCTCATTGGTTAAATTTGTGATTGATGTAAGAACTAATAAGTGCTACCGTTACCGTGTTAGGCTTATATGGGCTCGTTCTTTTCGGTTGTGACTTATAGCTTATGGATTTTGAATTCTGACTGTTCGCGCGAGAGAGTACAAAGAGAGATAGTAGCGTGCGATTTTGGCCAGTATAGCTGAAGTTGGTACAATGTCTATTATAATTGATTTGTAGACCCCGTCTTGAAAGACATTTCATTTGAAAGTTAGTTACTATAACATAAGCTATAAGCCAGAAGCCGAAAAGAATGGGGCCATTAGCTATTTCTATTGAACCTGCCTTTACCTTCTGTATCAACTAGCTACCTCAAGCTATTATGTGATGTTCAGAATTACATGCACTATGTGTGATTGCTTTATTTTCGAATGGTCTGATTATTTGAATTTTTGAAATCAGGGTAACAGTAAACTTTGGAAAAGAACAGTTCTGTTTTGACATTGAGGTGAGACAAGATATTTCAGCTACTTAAAAATTAAAATTGTCTTAATTTTCTTATATCATTTGAAATTCTTTTTTTCATGGCAGTAACTGTACATTAAGAAAATTTTGCTGTATGTATGAAACATATTTCACTGTCTCTTATGAATTATCCATCTCGGTTTGCCAAATTTGGCTGCATTGCATCTTAAGTGCAACTCCTTTTGTATACTCGTAACTGAAACGATATTTAATTGCATGCACCCTTAAGGGCATTATTAGCCACCAAGATATAATGCCACAAAAATCGACTGAGTTTCCTTAATTGCAATTCCAGCTCTTCTCATAAGCACATGGTGTTTAGTGCTTACTGTTTAGTTTATGCGGCTAATGTGGTTATAGTGATGATGTAGCTGACATATGCGATGGGATAAACACTAAGTTTGAGTATTCGCTTGGTCTACACTGTATAGAGTCTTTGTGATTGATGCAATTCGCTTGTATCTGGCAGGGTTATATCCTTGAGGAGAAAATGAAGCAACAATCTGTGAGTGACAAATTGTACTTGCAACCAGACATCAGTCATTGGTACGCCTCCATATGCTAAATAACAATCTATTATGTTTAGTATTGCATCACACGATAATTCTGTATCCCGTTCCCAGATAAATATTGCATTAACTCCCTCAAATTAAAGTCAAAATGGATATTATTAGGGAGTTTTCTTTAATAGTCATGTAATTTATGATGTTGACTCTGTTTGGGTTCCGTTTCTGTTGTGTTTGTCTGAAATTTATCATTTTGTGTAATCTACTTTGTTGTTTACCATCTTCATTTCCACCCAACCTTATTTTAAGCTTGCTTCCACTAAATTGTTTAATTATTGTGCTGCATGGTTCCTCCCTTTCTTGATATTTAAAATCTTTTCTAGGTTGACACGCCTTATGTGTATGTACCATGAACTTTTGACAGGATTGTTCGTTCATATCTCCTACATTACGGCTACCAAGATACATTAAATTCTTTTGATATGGCAAGTGAAACTGATCCTCCAGCCAATCATCAAAATGGTTATGGGGAACCTCCAGAAATGTATGGTCTTAGCCACAGAAAATTGTTGCGTCAGGTGAGCTGAGAAACATTATGAAATTGAATTGCTTTGGTAGTTTCATTTGTTATCCATTTTCTGTTCTTTTAATAAGCAGCTCTGGGGAGTCAGTTGGTACTATAAAGTTATTAACAATTACACTTGTTCACTCTAATGCCAGGCCTTTAATGTATTGCTTGAATAGCTAAACACCAGTTACTAGTCCGGTAGATGAAACCTTTGTGCCTAGTATCCAATGTGCACCTTATTGTGGTTATTGCATATATGTGTTGTGAGTGGGGTAAGCTGACTTTTGTGTACTGTAACTCAATACCAATCAATTATGTTTGTAAAGTTGTACATTTTTAAACTTCATTGAATGGTATGATTGCATGCTCCGTGAGCATTGACATTTAGTTGAAAGAAAAACAATGATCGGTCACTGCTCTCAAATCTCAACTGTTATTTAAATTGCCTTGCAAGCTTGATCTCTTCCATTTTTTGGCTGTACAGTACCAATAAGTTGCAGTTATTACATTTGTGCACAGTATTCCACTGTCCTTACAGATGCCACGCAATCGAAAAAATAGCCCCCTTTTGATTTTTGCTTCTGGTGTGGCTTCTGCCTTCTGAAAGCAGTTTATTTGATTTCATGAAGCTTATCATGAGTGGAGATATTGATTCTGCATTCAAAAGACTCGGAGAGTGGTATCCACAGGTCATAAAGGTACATAATCTGCTGTCTTGTAGAGTTGTAGTTAATTTAATTTATCTCCTAAATGTCATTACCACAAATTGCTAATGTGACTGAGATTATATTGGTGCACTAAATTAATATAGTGGACTTGCATATGCAATCACTTTCTTTATTACAGCATTGTCAGTTGTCATAATCTGTTTCCCAGAAAAAGTTAGTTACATTCTTTTTGCCCTCTTAAGAAGGAAATCATTTTTTTTTTTGTTTTTTGCAGGATGAAACATCAGTTATTTGCTTCTTACTCCATTCTCAAAGATTCATTGAATACATCAGGGTAATTATCTGAATTCAATTGTTGTGCTTCATGATTCGTGCAAGCTATATTGTTGGATAAATTGTATTAAGATTTTCACTTCCACTGTATGTTAGCTGCCACTTTATATTGCAGCTTTTGTATGTATGCCTTTTTCATTATTAATATACATTTTCTCAGTAGGGTCCTCCCTTACTGTTTAAAAAAAGAAAAAGAAAAAAGGAAATAGGGAACATTACCGTGAATAGGCACATGCATTAACTTTTTTGTCACAGATGGTGCTGGTCATTTGGACAATGTTGCATTACATCTTGTTTCATATTTATAAACTCAAATTCTCATGCATTAGGCTGAACAACTGGAGGATGCTGTAAAATATGCTCGTGCTAACCTGGCCAACTTCTTGACGCACAAAGCTTTTGAGGGGTTGCTGAAGGTAATCCCAGATGGGTCATTCTTCTGTTGTCTACATTGCTCATTACAATAGCAAAGCATTTTTAATTGTATTGTTTGAAATCTTCACATCTTGGTAGACTTGCGATTTCAATAAGCTGGATACTTTGTATCATGAGCTCAACAGTGTCTAATGTGCTGTCTTCAGGAGAGTGTGGCCCTGCTTGCGTATGAGAAGCCTGCAGAATCATGCATTGGATATCTGCTGGACTCTCCACAGCGTGAATTTGTAGCGGACGCGGTGAATGCTGCTGTCCTGTCGACGAACCCCAACATGAAGGACCCCGAGAGCTGCCTTTACTCGTGTCTTGAGAAGTTACTGAGGCAGCTCACAGTATGCAGCTTCGAGCGACGCACATTCAACAATGATCAAGGGGATGCATTCCTACTTCATAAAGAAGTACAAACTTGTGAAAGATCCAGACGTTCCTAGGCATCAAGTAGGCATCTGAGTAGCGAACTCAGATGAGATGAGATCCCCCGCCGCTCTTGGAAGGAAAAAAGGATCACCTCGGAGTGGTGGACCATGGCACGAGCAGACACAGATCCTTCCCTTTGAAGGTCTGCAGCATCCCCCAGACCTCCACAAGGTGAACACCAAATTGCGCTGTGGACTGTAGCTGGGACATTTGGCAGGATTTCCTTCCCTATAATCAGAAAACTTGTATTCACATATGGCCTTAACCGCTGTGTTTCCATAAACTTGTTGGTTGGCTATGTGCTGTTGACATTGTGAATGTTAAGATAAAAGCTTCAATAAGACGTGTAAATGAACTCAGAATGTCCTGAACCTTGCCCTCCCAGCAATTCCGTAACAAGTCTGGCGGTTTCAAGAATTACCCTTGTTTGCAAAAAGTTTGGTTGCTCTCAAAACATGTACGTTTAGTTGAAGACGTACCATGCAAGGGCCAAGCCATCAAGGCCGTTCCAGAGATGGAATTCTGCTCTTTTTTGGGCCTTTAGGTGAATTTGCACTTGTGGATCAAAGGCCTCTCTTCGATTAAGCCCATGTTCAAAAGTGATCTGAGTTTTGCCTCCTTGAGGGAGCGGAGGATGCTTGTGCCGAGAAGTTATTCTGTTTAAATGGTTCATACAGTGACTATTATAAATAGCTTATAGCACTCACAAAAAGAAATCACTTTATTTAAATGCAAACTTTTAAAAGCTCTAAAAGATAGAAGTTGTTTGGAAGATATATAAACATTTCCGGCTTCTAGCGGTCTAGCCATTTACCTCGATAGGTGTGTAGCTGTGTGCTTGGTACATGTACTGTTTCCTATACTAATGTCTATATTACTCGGTATTCATTGTTCTCTAACGAAGGGGATGTAGCTCAAATGGTAGAGCGCTCGCTTTGCATGCGAGAGGCACGGGGTTCGATCCCCCGCATCTCCAAAATTCGTTGCTCCCTATTTTTTGGCTCTCTTTTTTTTTATCTATGAGCTTACATCCTGATTTACCATTTCATCCTCCAAATTGTATTTAAACCACAAGTTGAGTGAGTCAGTATTTACTAGATCAAACAACGACGTTTGTATGAGCATCTTTTCACTACCTTATTATTTACAGTCTACAAGTACCAAGAAGTCATTGCTTGGTGCCAAAAAAAAATCTTGCAAATCGTGAGAATGCTTATTTGCACGAAATCTTGAGGTAAACAAGCTGAAACTGTCTGGAAATTGCTTCAGCTGACCAAATAATGGCGCACAATTCCAAGGTTGAAGTTTTCGTAATTCGAAGGTATTATATAGTACTAGTAGCATACAGATTACAGAGTTCTTACAAAACGGCTCGTTTTTAACTCAGTCTAATGGGCAGCGTTGTGATTCCGTGATCGATCGCAATGAGCAACCACCACCATGGAGGCAGGCGCGGAGGCGGCGGCTCCGACCTTGAATCCGGTACCGGCGCGTCCCGCAGTAGGCCCCACAAGCCCCGCTTCATCGACGCGCACCCCGTCGCCGCCGCCGTCCTCCTCTCGCTGTCGCTCGGCCTGTCCGTGCTGATCATCCTCTCGCTCTCGGCGTACCGGGTTGGCGGCGTCGACGACGACGTCGTTAATAGTGCGGGGCTAGGCGAGGAGGCCCCCGGCGGCGGGTCGGGCACCCGTTCCCGGGCCTCCGGAACCTGGTGATGGTGGCCGGGCACGCGGTGTACACGAGCGGGAGCTGCGGCGGCGCCGGCGCGGGCCGGGAGGGGTCGTGGTTCCTTGAGCCGTACCAGCGGCACCCTGGCCAGGCGGCCACGTTCGTGGCGCACGTGAGGGCCGGGGTGGCGGCCGCGGCGAGGGACGGGGAGGCGCTGCTGCTGTTCAGCGGCGGCGAGACGAGGAGGGAGGCCGGGCCGAGGAGCGAGGCGCAGAGCTACTGGTCCGTCGCCGACTCCATGGCCTGGTTCGGCCATGACGTCGACGCCAGCAGCGTAAGGAGGCGGGCACTGACAGAGGAGCATGCACGAGACAGCTTCGAGAACCTCCTCTTCAGCATCTGCCGCTTCAGACAACTCACCGGAAGATTCCCGCAGAACATCACCGTAAGTCCTGAATCCGCAGAAATCCTGCACGAATCCACGAAATCGCCTTAATCTTGTTCTGTCTGTCAGGTGGTGAGCTACGACTTCAAGGAGGAGAGGTTCGCGCAGCTGCACCGGTCGGCGCTCAGGTTCCCGGAAGCGCGGTTCCACTTCTTGGGCACCCCGGCCGCGCCCGCGGCGAGGCAGGCCGCCGCCGAAGGCGAGGCCTCCGTGCGTTCCCAGTTCCGGCAGGACCCGTACGGATGCCGCGGCTCCCTTGGGCGCAAGAGGGTCCAGAGGGACCCGTTCCGCCGCGCCGTGCCGTACCCCGCCGGCTGCCCCGAGTTGAAGGGCCTCTTCTCCTACTGCGGCCCGGCGCCTTACCCCGGCCAGCTGCTACTACCTTGGAACCCTAGACAAGATCAAGTTCGTACCAAATAATCTGCTATTTTGGACCAAATCAGAATGAAAAATTCTGAAAAGAACGAATGCTGTACTAGTATGAAGTTTTGTAGCACTCTTTTTTAACATTTCATCCCCAAACTTAGTGTGCGCTAGCATAACACAAAAGATAAGTTTCATCTGAATAGAAACGTTTATCTTTTTTTTTCTTTCCTTTTGATTTATTATTTGCCAGAATTTTCTCATATTTTTACTCTTAACATCAAACAATTTTTTCACGTTCATTTGGTGCCTCGACCGACCGAGCTGCACGGTTACACACCCTAGAAGTGGGTTGCACGGCACCTCATGTGTTGCCCTTACAGTGCTGCTAACCATGATGTAAACTACCCCTCTGACTTGTCCTTGGAGCGACACTGGAGTGAGATAAGTAAATAAGCCGCTTCGAGAAATCAGATGTTTATATTGACTTCTAGCTTCGTGACCTTATCGTTATTTTTATATATGCTGGTGAGTAATCTAGATTAAATAATGTCTTAGGATCACAGAAGGGATAATTAATAAGGGCAAAATGAGAAATTATGCATTATAAAAAGTAAAACGATAGGTATTTGTAAACAAATAATGTGCTCAAAAGTGACAAGTATTTACAGATGGAAGAGCTCTCATGTTACCATTAGTTAACAGGAAGCAGTATGCCCAGACCTAATCAAATGAGCTGCCAGACACGGCCCAATTGACCAATTTAACTAAATTGACCATGTCGTGCTGACCCACAGGCTAAGCCCTGGACCTAGACACGGTCCAATGAGATCAGGGCCATGCCGTGCTGGCCCAGATATGTTAAGCCTGATGGGCTAATATCGGCCCATTTAGCCTATCAAGCATTTTTCAATCACATTTCTAAATTTCAACCGTTGGATCGAAATCCAATGGTCATCATCCATTTCCACTAATCCCATCCTATATATAAATTTTAAACGGCAAACCTTAAACCATATTCTCCAATCGTAGCTGCCCAGCCATTGCCCGCCCCTAGTGCCCACCGGCCTCCATGCATTGACAACAGCACATTGCCTACCTCCTCCTCTGCCCCCAACCTCCTAGACTCTAGCGCCAGCTGTTGCTACTCCATGCGACGCCAATCCTTCACGCCACCAGCCCCTCCGCCTCGCCCTCTGCCACCGCCTCTCGCCTTGTCTCTGCCCTCAGATCACCACCTCCTTGTCGTCTAGATGGGCTATGAATAGCACAACGCGGTATTGTACGTGCCGTATCAGGCAGGCCCACCGTGCTGAGGTGTCGACTTAAGCACGACATGACTGGTTGGACCAGGCTAGCACGATCTGTTTAGATGTGGGTCATGCCGTACCTGAGCTAGACCAATAATATCGTGCTTCGGACCGGCATGATTAACCCAGGCCATTTGGCCACTCCTAAAAGTATGTCCAAGTCATCACATCATTTTTCCTCTAAGATTCCATAGCTTTTTCATACCACGAACTGACTGGGGTTACATTTGTCATAGCGAATCGGATAGCCATGGCCCATGAGTAGGGCTGGCAACAAACCTCGTTTGGGCTCGATTCAAAATTGGTTCGATTAAAGTAGTTGTTGGGTTCAAAATTGAAATAAGTTCATTTCAAGTAAAAAAGGTTAATGAGGCTCGGCTCAATAGTGGCTAGTTAGCTCGAATTTGAAACTGCCACTTAAATGATAAATAAAATAATTTTATGTCGAACTTTGTCAATTTCAACAGAAGCTCGATATCCAGATGCCATCTCTTTGTATTATGTTTTAGTACTTAATGCCAGTGATATCCTGCTAACATTAGCGCACTGATCAATTATATAGTCGTGACTGGTTTTAGGAACTAGATGGTAAATTGGCTATCCAATTCAGAACTGTAAACATAACCTACTTGTTTTGTTCAAGAGATAAAATGTGAGAGACCATATGGAGGTGGTCCTATGTTTATGATGAGTAATTGAACCTTGATTTAGAAAGATTGAGTTTGGTTTTTGAAGTTTGAGCTGTCTCTGCAAAGTCGTAAGCCTTGGAGAGTAGTCGGCAAACCCTTTACGACCACGTTGGAGCTCTTGCGACCACGTTGGCCGTGGTCGGAAGTCACCAGACGGATTTACGACCACGTTGTCAGCAGTCGGAAGTCACCAGACGGATTTATGACCACGTTGTGTCGTTTACGACCATGCTATCCATGGTCGGAGGCTGACAGACGAGTTTACGACCACGTTCGGAAGTCGGACGCCTCAACTGGCTGTGGTCGAAAGTTCGAAGTTTCGACCGCTGTGGTTGGTAGTCAAATCTTCGACCGCGTGGTCGGAAGTCGGCAGTCAGGTCTTCGACCACGTTCGGAAGTCGGCAGATTTCGACCACGTTGTCTGTGGTCAAAAGCGGGTTTCGACCACGTTGTCATTCGACCACATTGCCTGCGGTTGAAAGCGGGTTTCGACCACGTTGGCGCTTCGACCACGCTGTACAGCTTCGACCACGTTGTACATGGTCGGAAGAAGGTTCGACCACGCTGTACGGCTTCGACCATGTTGTATGTGGTCAGAAGGTGCTTCGACCACGATGAAAAGTGCTGAACGTGGTCGGAAGTGGTTGCGATCAGCTATAACGTGGTTGTAGCGACTGTTTTAGCGGTCGAAGGCAATTAGCAATAGTCGTAGCTTCTATGCAAGGGGTCGTATCGACTTCTGGGTGGTCGTATCAACTTGTCATGTGGTTGTAGGCTATGAGCCTTTCTTGTTTTGTGCAATCGACCGGTTGTAAGTGGTGTACGACCATCAGGGATAGATTTATGAGTACAATCTTCTGGTGCAGATGATTGGTCTCAGTGTTTTGTGCGGTGCTATGTGATGTTTTCTTGTCTGTGATGCTTGCAAGACATTGGAGCTAAGTCGTGACGAGGCATGGATGAGCCGTGTCAGACCCGGATTTTTCAATCCGAAATCCTCTGTGATTTAATGCACTATTCCCTGGATCAGTAGATAGTGCTCACGATTCTGAAAATGAATATCAAATACATACCATGCGGAAGCATAAATAAAATAGTAAACTTACACATGGGCCGATTAGGCCGAAATCATTAAATTGCAGCAGCGGAAGAACGAAGCACACAGGTGAACCCTCAGGACTTGCCCACAGGCAGCCAACTGGAGGTTCGCGACCTAGCCCTTGACATCTTCATCTTCTTTGCCTTTCGGACCTGTAAGTATTGCTGATGCGTAGCAATCCAAGCCTTGATTCTGGATTTGTTATGAGAGCGAGTGTGAGCACACTAACCACCGTGCTCCACGAGCGAATACACAGAATGCAAATATATAGTATGCATGGCTTATCAAAGGGAAGGCTCGGGTTGTTTTATTTGCCTGAAATCGCTTTATTACTGCTACCTAAAACTTCACACGGCGATTGCCAAATTGACTCACTTCCCCCAAATGCCATAATTGACTTAATCCCCAAAGACACAATTTTCTTACTAAATGTCGTCTAAGACTCCAAACTATGAGTGGCATCATTTAGCTAATCCACCGATCGAACCCTTTATATATATATACATTCATTCTGAATCCACCAATATCTTCACGTATTCCGAATTCATACTAGTCCAATCTTGTAATCAATATTCACCAACTCCCTATACAATTCCAATGATTCCCTAATAGGATTACTTTTAATCCACCGACATCATTCATATCGAACTTTCTAACAATTCAATCCTTTCCGCTAATGATCCAAAACCATAAATTGCTTTTTCCATAATCATCCTTATTTTCATTATATATCTCTAACTAATTCATCAATACTTCTGCACCAAGAATATCATTAATCTAGTTTATGCTTTCAATTATCATATCTCCAAATTTCCTCAAATTTAAAACATCCATCTAGATCAATTCATGTTAATCCCATTAAATCCAACAATTACCTTTACACTCTTCTAATTCACCAAATTCATTGATCCAGATTATACTCCGATAATTATTATTATTCCTCCGATATACCCAAAAATTCAATTCATCCTTCCAGTATTTTAATCAAATCCTATCAATCACATTATTATTAACATCTCTCAAGAATTTATATTAGTGTCGTAATCCAACAATTTCTTTTGCACACTCTAATCTTCCAAAAATCATTTAAATCATCTTTCTAACACATCCATTCATATAGACTCCACCGATTTATTTCTCTTAAACCCCTCTCTAATATTCTCTTTTTATAATCGGCATGAATCCACCAATCATCGTTATGTATTTACCACAGCAGTCATCCACTCTTCCTGCGACTCTATTTATCTTCCTATCACTTTACTTTGTAAAAGCAGAAGCTTTATCATCGATTAGCTTTTGAAATATAATACATAGAAAACCTCCTGAGACTTAGCAGTTTGAACAAAACGTAATATATATGGGAATGCAATAACAGTAGCGATTCAGATTCCATCCACCGTTACATGGCATCTGCACCATATGCTTAATCCTTCAGCGTTATAGCCGCTTAACTTACCACTGGGACGACACCCAGGACAACACAAACCAGGGCCTTGCACTGCCCTTCACTTTTCCATTCCCACCCCAAATCATTTTGAAACAGAACTATATCTGGTTAAGTTTCCCATGTCCGCCCATGACCGTGGGCACGGCTATTCGAATAGTTTTGACTGCAGAGTTTGTACACTTTCACCACAAGAGACAATCAACTCTTTGCCCCACACGATTCCTTAGTCATGTGGTTGAGCAGACCATCACAGTGACTGTTCAAAGTATCTAGTTCCTTTTGTCATCTCACCTTATGGGCTTCTCCCACTTGCGGTGGGTCCCATCTATGCACGGATGTTCTCCACATTATTAACGCAATGGGCTCCACTTCCGCAACGCTTAGAACAATGGAAAACTTCACCTCCCTTGGTGTCCCTTTAGGCCTCCCCTTGCCCTTGCTTATCCACTACCAGTGAGATGAGTCCAGGAGTTTCGATACAACTACTTAGCCAAGTTGTACTTTACAGACTTGTGGTTGCACTGTTTTACGTGGGAGATCATGACAAGATTCGGTCCTTAGTGGTATCGGGCGATTCTACCACAACCCACTTTGTGCCTCCACCGCACCATTCACACACACACCATCGAACCATTCGCCCAGATATTCAAGCAAGTAAGGTTTTGGGATCACAAAATAATCATATCGAACATATACCGTCATTACCACCATGACCGCCCAACCAAATTTTCTCATGATTAAAGTGATGCTTGGCGTTTTCACGCCCATGAATACATATGCAACACTACGCATGGCGTATAAATTACGGACTTATTTTCAAAAGGTTACTATCGTAATTTTGCTAGGGCGACAAGGTTCATATATTCAAATATTCAACAAGGGGGTGTAATATTAATCCAGGCAAACAATGGGCATATAACTAGAATCTTGAATTAAGCATGTATTTGTACATAAAATAACAAGATGCAATTTGATAATTTAAACAAAAGTAATTTGCATAAAATGTAGGTTCAACATGATCAAAGTATTGACTACTTTGGCGCGGTTTATCATGGTCTTGAGCTCACACAATGCTTTCTCTTGAGCTTTTGGTCTCTATCTTCTCTTCGCTCTTGACCATGCTTGATCCTCGGTTCTTCAGACTCAATTTCTAATTACGTGCTAAATGACTGAACACGAATAAAAGCAAGTAACTCAAAAGACCCAAATAAATCCAAATAAACTCAATCTAGTTTTATTACGAGTTAATGGATGATTGGAGGCAAGGTCGGTGCTAGAATATGATGACTTAATCTTTTTATTAGTAATCTCTTTTTATTATTTTTGCATTTATTTAGGAAGTTCCATGAGTCAAGTTAGACTTATGAATTGGTGTATTTTGTCGGGTGCTAATGTTCAGGGCATGTGATATATACATACATATATATACATATATATATATATATCTATATACATATATATACATAAGTAATGTTTGCAAATTTTAGCTTACCGAGTTAATCTCATAGTTTATGTTTTTAGCATTTTGTGGTATGATATTTTATGCACACTTAGTTATCACTAGACGTAATTTATTTTGGATTAGGATCCGCTTGCTCGAGTCCTAACTTGTTATATTCAGTTATGCATGTCATTATTACCAAATCTACATTAAAATTTAATTAATAGTACCGTTGATATTTTGTCTATACTTTAGCGATTATTAGGCTTGGCTCTATATAATTTAGATTTATTTACCAAGGCGGAGATTTGGGTACAAGGTAATATTTCATTATTGCTAGGTTATAGGGTTAACATTTAGGTCTTAGCGATGTGGTGGCTAGTTATATCTATTTTACTAAAATACATGAGTGTATGATTGGTCCTTTAAAAGGTTTCCATTTGCTAAATCAATATTCCATGAGAGCATAACCTAAACAGTATTTTACTCATTTTCTTAGTATGCCGTTGATTAATAGTTAAACTTTAAAACAATTATTCGGGGCATATTAGTTACTAACATATGTCGTTGGATCTAGGATTAAACATTTACTAAACTCATCTCTATCTTGATAAACTCTAGTATTATTCACGGATTAGTCCTATATTTTTATTATTTGTCGCTAATGTAATCTACCTCCAAGATTTATTATGTAGGTTTTAAAGGAGAGCACAACTATTCATTTATGATAACTAATCCTCATTTAAATATTAAATAATCTTGTTTTTTTATAGGTAAACACATTATTCATCTTTCTGGATCTATATTTTGAATGCATTTTTGATTAGGATTTTATCAACCTTGGACTATGCACTAAACCACATTTTATCGGTACCTTTAAGTGATAATTAAACCTCCATTACATATCTAAGCTATGTTAGCTGCTTATTTAATAAATGATCAAATCTTAAATCTTAGGTAACCTTATTTTATACCCTAATTAAATTCATTAGCCCCTCTAATTTATTCCCAAATTTTCCATGATTTTCTTTACTTGACATGGTCCACAAAAATTAAAATAAAAAGGTGGTGGAGCTAGCACTGTAATAACGGGGAAGCGGGCGCGGTGGCGGTGGCGAGAGCTCGGCGAGGGAGGTCGGTGGGGCGGGGTGAGTCGGCAAGACAGGTCCCCGAGTAGGCGTGGAAGCCGGTGGAGGAGGCGGCGTGGCCGGGGCGGCGTGGGTCGGCGGGCGGCCGCTCGGCGGCGGTGAGGTGGGAATGGGGCAGCACGGCGCCGACGTGGGGATAGGAGAACAGGAGGTGCGCGGGAGTAGGAGGGTGTATAGGGGAGGCTTACCGACGAGCTAACCGAGCGGGAGATGTGCTGAGGGAAGCTGGCGGCGGAGACCGGTGGTGGCGCAAGCATGTTTACGACGCCGGCGAGCTGGGGGGAAGGGGAAGCTCCGGCGGCGGTTGGAGGGGATTCGTGGCACCGAAGAGTCGCTCCCACCGCGAGGAATTGGAGGGAGCTCGACCGACGAGGCTGCGGCAGTGAGATTGGTGGCGGCGGCCGACTTTGGGGAAGGAAGCCACGCCGGCGATCTCGGGGCTCTTGGGGGCGATTCGCCGTGGTGGGAGGATGAGGAGATGGCGCTGGGTTGAGGGAGGCACGGGCTCCTTTATATGCACTGAGTCGGGCGGCGGCGGAGGACCATCGGTCCTTGCCCTGGGCTCGGCGTGTGCGAGGGTGGCTGTGGTGAGGTGGCCAGGCGGCGGCGCGGAGGACGGCCGAGCGCAAGCGGGGCTCGACGCGGAGGCGATGGGAGCGGGCGGGGCTCGGCGAAGCGAGAAGGAGGCGGCGGAGGAGGCTTGGCCACGAAGGAGGAGGAGAAGGAACCAGAGCGTTCGGGGAGGAGAAAGAAAAGAAAGGGAGGAGGGCGGTGAGAGAAGGAGATCGGCGGGCGGGACCCACGCGCAGGAGGGCGAACGGGAGGGGGGCCAGCAGCAGTGGAAAGAGAGAGAGGGAGGAGGGGAGAGAAGAAAAGAAAAGGGGGCCCCACATGGAAGAGAGGAAAAAATAGGAATGGGAAGAAAAGGGAAAAAGAAGACTCATTCGAAATTTTAGAATCTGGATTTCTAATTTAAATTTTAACTTGCATTAGGAATTACTGATTGAAGTCTTTCATAACATTCAAAATCTTAAATTTTAATTTTCAACCATTAGATGGGGTTTGTATTATTCTTTTAGCCATTTTTCTTTTACCTAGGTAAGTTGGAATTCAAATTATTATTTCCATTATCTAATACTTCAATTTTTTTTTATGTGTAGATCCTTAGGTCTTCCATTTCTTTTAATATCACTATTGTTTTTGCTTTGGATATTATTTCTTAGTATATTGCTTTGCATGGCACAGAACTCAAGAAGTTTCAAATAAACGCTCGAAGGAAATTTTAAACACCAGCAAAATGCAAGAAAAGTTTTAAATTTTTTCATATTTTTGAACACCCGAAATTTGGGATGTTACAAACCTACCCCCCTTAAATGAATCTCGACCCCGAGATTCCGGTGGAATAGAAAGAAGAAGTGGGGTTACATTGGCTAGCAATGTGTTCTTGGGTGTTGCTTGACGTATAGTTCCTTTAGCTTTGCGGAGAGGTGAATATCTGCACAATTGGGATTAGCACTTGGAGAAGTCAAAAGGGAAGAAAGAAACCTTGTTCTCTGGGGTAGGTCCTAGACTTCCAAATGCTTGCTCTCTGACGTAGTTGTCCTTGTGTCGTCATGGCATGAAGTAGTTACATCATCTACTGGACATATAGTTGTAGAATTTCCTATTTGATAGGCGGGTAAGAATGGCCTGTGCTCTAGGGGTGGAGGGCCTTAGGAATGCAGAGATGCGATGGGCATATCTATATATATGGTGGTCTTTTACTTCTGCTGGGAATCTCGCTCTCACTTTTCGGTTTTGACAAGTTGGTGATTTTAGCTATAGGTACACCTTGTACTCCTCATCTTCAGAAGATTTTTGGCCTTGCGGATCTCCGTGTACTGGTCTGATTAGGTCTAATACAATTTGTTACACCTCCTAGGTAATCATACATCTCATCAATCCTTCCAAAAGTAGTTATACATCATGGTAGCTTTATGACATCTGGTTTACTCGGGCTACCCCCCTTAAAATAAAGGATTACTAGCATTAGCTATCTTTTCTGGCTTCAGGCTTGACAAGTCCTATAGCGACTTGGAGACTCGTCCGTTGTATCTCATTGTCTTGGTCAAGAATGTGCTCATGGAGCGTCCTTGGGCGATGGTCTTGTCCTCGCAGAGAAAACATGTGATCTTGCTTGTTGGGCATGCTCCCGGCGGGTGGTCTCCTTCGCAGTTGGGGCAGCTAGCTGTACATTGACTTTTCTCATGTCCCTTCTCCCCACAACGCCTACATGCTACTAGATTGATGAGGCAATCGTCGGGGTAATGATGTTTCTGCAAGTATAATAAGAGGAGGCTGGCAATTGTAGCAAATATGTCCGGTTTGCCCGCAAGTGAAACAGGCTCCTTGTCCAATTTGTCGTAGTGGTGGGCAGTGTTGTGCGATATGTCCTTCTTTGCCACACTCACTGCATATATTATTCTTTATAGCTTCCTGGTCTAGTGACAAAACTTTTGCAACTTGTTCTTCTTCGTCAGAGTTGAGGCTGATGGTGATGGCATCTATTATTCGCTTGTCTTTCCTCTTCATGGGGCGACCTTCGCATAATGTCCCTCGGTCGCCACATCCAAACACTTGCCTTTCTTCTTCGAGCACCTCGCCATCGCAGGCAACTGTTATTTTCATGATGATGGCCTCTCTTTGACTTTTCTCGTAGAGTGAATGCTGGTGATGGCTGGTACACATGGTTGGGGCTATTACGAGCATCAATTATTATTCTCCCCTCCTTACTCCTGATTGTGGTAGTGGTCTTGCTTCTATCCATTGGGCCTGATAAGATTTTTCAGAAAAGATGAGAGGGAACAGCATGAGACGAGTGACACATCACAGAGATAAGATACTCTAAACCCATCCAATTTCTAAGAGAGTATATCCCAGAAGCTGGGGGTGATACGGAACCACACAAATTTTGAAAGCAAGCCTTTCCTATGACTGCGAAATAGGACGCCCGAGGGCAAGAAGGCAGTGCACAGGACCAAAGTGAAATCTTGCAACAATACAACGTCTATTCGGGGAGCACGCATAAGGGGGCACGGGGTTCATCTGCGTAGTTTGTTTGAAACGAAACCACTTTATCTTCATGACGATCTTCAACGTTCCTAACCTTAAATTTTTGGGGTAAGGGTACGAGATGAGGATCAAAAATTTTCTTCCCAAATCAATAGGAAGAAGAGGAAAGTATTTGGAGGTGATTGGCTTGATATCATTTCTTATTCCAATACTATCATTATTAATATTATCATTTTAATGAAACTTTGTAGCAAAATGAAGATTTTTCTTTTAACTAGGGGTGATAAAACCAAACAGGGAGTTTAGGTTTTTACCAACATAACTCTTTCGAAGGTAACACCCCAAGGTTAACCCTTAGGATCTATTTTTGAAAAACAAAGTCCTTGTTGGTGAAAGCTTTCAAGAAGTAACTTTATTTTGCACTATTTGAGAAACCAAGGTAAAGTTTTGGATAAGTTTTTGGTAAGTAGTTTAACTTATGAAAATTCCTCGGAAGATCCAGGTTTGTCAAAATGAGTTTGAAAATGAATTTCGTAAACAATTTGATAATCTGTCCTCCAAGGATATTTTTTTGAAATAAAGCTTTAAATTCAAGCATCATGACTATTGGCCCAAAATAGGTTTTCAAGGAGAGTTCACAAGAGGAGTACTGGATTTTCATCCTTTTGAGTTCAGGGTAAGAGAGCACGAGAAGTAGAAATGGCTAAGGCAAGACATATAGATGAGAGGAATCATCTAAGAGAGATAAGAACGAGCAAGATAACTTGTATTTTCGGAGATAGTGTTTTAAAGAAATATGTCTAGTCATGGAATTAACGGCCAGCTAACTAGGTCACGACTGCAATCGATATGCTCGATACCATCCTCGCCGGACCGGATTTTTCAATCCGAAATCCTCTGTGATTTAATGCACTATTCCCTGGATCAGTAGATAGTGCTCACAGTTACAGAAAATGAATATCAAATACATACCATGCGGAAGCATAAATAAAATAGTAAACTTACACATGGGCGATTAGGCGAAATCATTAAATTGCAGCGGAAGAACGAAGCACGGTGAACCCTCAGGACTTGCCCACAGGCAGCCAACTGGAGGTTCGCGACCTAGCCCTTGACATCTTCATCTTCTTTGCCTTTCGGACTGTAAGTATTGGCGATGCGTAGCAATCCAAGCCTTGATTCGGATTTGTTATGAGAGCGAGTGTGAGCACACTAACCACCGTGCTCATGAGCGAATACACGTAATGCAAATATATAGTATGCATGGCTTATCAAAGGAAGGCTCGGGTTGTTTTATTTGCACGAAATCGCTTTTGGTAACATTATTATTATTAGACCCGTGTTGTTATTCGCTACCTAAAACTTCACACGGCGATTGCCAAATTGACTCACTTCCCCCAAATGCCATAATTGACTTAATCCCCAAAGACACAATTTTCTTACTAAATGTCGTCTAAGACTCCAAACTATGAGTGACATCATTTAGCTAATCCACCGATCGAACCCTTTATATATATATATACATTCATTCTGAATCCACCAATATCTTCACGTATTCCGAATTCATACTAGTCCAATCTTGTAATCAATATTCACCAACTCCCTACTTCTGAATTCCAATGATTCCCTAATAGGATTACTTTTTAATCCACCGACATCATTCATATCAGAACTTTCTAACAATTCAATCCTTTCCGCTAATGATCCAAAACCATAAATTGCTTTTTCCATAATCATCCTTATTTTCATTATATATCTCTAACTAATTCATCAATACTTCTGCACCAAGAATATCATTAATCTAGTTTATGCTTTCAATTATCATATCTCCAAATTTCCTCAAATTTAAATCATCCATCTAGATCAATTCATGTTAATCCCATTAAATCTAACAATTACCTTTACACTCTTCTAATTCACCAAATTCATTGATCCAGATTATACTCCGATAATTATTATTATTCCTCCGATATACCCAAAAATTCAATTCATCCTTCCAGTATTTTAATCAAATCCTATCAATCACATTATTATTAACATCTCTCAAGAATTTATATTAGTGTCGTAATCCAACAATTTCTTTTGCACACTCTAATCTTCCAAAAATCATTTAAATCATCTTTCTAACACATCCATTCATATAGACTCCACCGATTTATTTCTCTTAAACCCCTCTCTAATATTCTCTTTTTATAATCGGCATGAATCCACCAATCATCGTTATGTATTTACCACAGCAGTCATCCACTCTTCCTGCGACTCTATTTATCTTCCTATCACTTTACTTTGTAAAAGCAGAAGCTTTATCATCGATTAGCTTTTGAAATATAATACATAGAAAACCTCCTGAGACTTAGCAGTTTGAACAAAACGTAATATATATGGGAATGCAATAACGATGGCGATTGATTCCATCCACCGTTACATGGCATCTGCACCATATGCTTAATCCTTCAGCGTTATAGCCGCTTAACTTATCACTGGGACGACACCCAGGACAACACAAACCAGGGCCTTGCACTGCCCTTCACTTTTCCATTCCCACCCCAAATCATTTTGAAACAGAACTATATCTGGTTAAGTTTCCCATGTCCGCCCATGACCGTGGGCACGGCTATTCGAATAGTTTTGACTCTGCAGAGTTTGTACACTTTCACCACAAGAGACAATCAACTCTTTGCCCCACACGATTCCTTAGTCATGTGGTTGAGCAGACCATCACAGTGACTGTTCAAAGTATCTAGTTCCTTTGTCATCTCACCTTATGGGCTTCTCCCACTTGCGGTGGGTCCCATCTATGCACGGATGTTCTCCACGATTACTAACGCAATAGGGCTCCACTTCCGCAACGCTTAGAACAACTGGAAAACTTCACCCTCCCCTTGGTGTCCCTTTAGGCCTCCCATTGCCCTTGCTTATCCACTACCAGTGAGATGAGTCCAGGAGTTTCGATACAACTACTTAGCCAAGTTGTACTTTCTGGACTTGTGGTTGCCTTTGTTTTACGTGGGAGATCATGACAAGATTCGGTCCTTAGTGGTATCTCGGGCGATTCTACCACAACCCACTTTGTGCCTCCACCGCACCATTCACACACACACCATCGAACCATTCGCCCGGATATTCAAGCAAGTAAGGTTTTGGGATCACAAAATAATCATATCGAACATATACCGGTCATTACCACCATGACGCCCAACCAAATTTTCTCATGATTAAAAGTGATGCTTGGGCGTTTTCACGCCCATGAATACATATGCAACACTACGCATGGCGTATAAATTACGGACTTATTTTCAAAAGGTTACTATCGTAATTTTGCTAGGGCGACAAGGTTCATATATTCAAATATTCAACAAGGGGTGTAATATTAATCCAGCAAACAATGGGCATATAACTAGAATCTTGAATTAAGCATGTATTTGTACATAAAATAACAGCATGCAATTTGATAATTTAAACAAAAGTAATTTGCATAAAATGTAGGTTCAACATGATCAAAGTATTGACTCGCCTGGCGCGGTTTACCGCGGTCTTGAGCTCACACAATGCTTTCTCTTGAGCTTTTGGTCTCTATCTTCTCTTCGCTCTTGACCATGCTTGATCCCTCGGTTCTTCAGGACTCCAATTTCTAATTACGTGCTAAATGACTGAACACGAATAAAAGCAAGTAACTCAAAAGACCCAAATAAATCCAAATAAACTCAATCTAGTTTTATTACGAGTTAATGGATGATTGGAGGCAAGGTCGGTGCTAGAATATGATGACTTAATCTTTTTATTAGTAATCTCTTTTTATTATTTTTGCATTTATTTAGGAAGTTCCATGAGTCAAGTTAGACTTATGAATTGGTGTATTTTGTCGGGTGCTAATGTTCGTGGCATGTGATATATACATACATATATATATATATATATATATATATATCTATATACATATATATACATAAGTAATGTTTGCAAATTTTAGCTTACCGAGTTAATCTCATAGTTTATGTTTTAGCATTTTGTGGTATGATATTTTATGCACACTTAGTTATCACTAGACGTAATTTATTTTGGATTAGGATCCGCTTGCTCGAGTCCTAACTTGTTATATTCAGTTATGCATGTCATTATTACCAAATCTACATTAAAATTTAATTAATAGTACCGTTGATATTTTGTCTATACTTTAGCGATTATTAGGCTTGGCTCTATATAATTTAGATTTATTTACCAAGGCGGAGATTTGGGTACAAGGTAATATTTCATTATTGCTAGGTTATAGGGTTAACATTTAGGTCTTAGCGATGTGGTGGCTAGTTATATCTATTTTACTAAAATACATGAGTGTATGATTGGTCCTTTAAAAGGTTTCCATTTGCTAAATCAATATTCCATGAGAGCATAACCTAAACAGTATTTTACTCATTTTCTTAGTATGCCGTTGATTAATAGTTAAACTTTAAAACAATTATTCGGGGCATATTAGTTACTAACATATGTCGTTGGATCTAGGATTAAACATTTACTAAACTCATCTCTATCTTGATAAGCTCTAGTATTATTCACGGATTAGTCCTATATTTTTATTATTTGCTGCTTAACAGAATCTACCTCCAAGATTTATTATGTAGGTTTTAAAGGAGAGCACAACTATTCATTTATGATAACTAATCCTCATTTAAATATTAAATAATCTTGTTTTTTTTATAGGTAAACACATTATTCATCTTTCTGGATCTATATTTTGAATGCATTTTTGATTAGGATTTTATCAACCTTGGACTATGCACTAAACCACATTTTATCGGTACCTTTAAGTGATAATTAAACCTCCATTACATATCTAAGCTATGTTAGCTGCTTATTTAATAAATGATCAAATCTTAAATCTTAGGTAACCTTATTTTATACCCTAATTAAATTCATTAGCCCCTCTAATTTATTCCCAAATTTTCCATGATTTTCTTTACTTGACATGGTCCACAAAAATTAAAATAAAAAGGTGGTGGAGCTAGCGCAACCGTAACAGGGGAAGCGGGGCGCACGGCTGGCGGCGCAGGCTCCGGCGAGGGGAGGTCGGTGGGGCGGGGTGAGTCGGCAAGACAGGTCCCTGAGTAGGCGTGGAAGCCGGTGGAGGAGGCAGCGTGGCCCGGGACGGCGTAGGTCGACGGGGGCGGCCGCTCGGGCGACGGCGGTGAGGTGGGAATGGGGACGACGGCGCCGACGTGGGGATAGGAGAACCGGAGGTGCGCGGGAGTAGGAGGGTGTATAGGGGAGGCTTACCGACGAGCTAACCGAGCGGGAGATGTGCTGAGGGAAGGTGGCGGAGACCGGTGGTGGCGCAAGCATGTTTACGACGCCGGCGAGCTGGGGGGAAGGGGAAGCTCCGGCGGTTGGAGGGGATTCGTGGCACCGAAGAGTCGCTCCCACCGCGAGGAATTGGAGGGAGCTCGACCGACGCGGCTGCGGCAAGTGAGATTGGTGGCGGCCGACTTTGGGAAGGAAGCCACGCCGCGATCTCGGGCTCTTGGGGCGATCGCCGTGGTGGGAGGATGAGGAGATGGCGCTGGGTTGAGGGAGGCACGGGGCTCCTTTATATGCACGGAGCTGACCGGGCGGCGGCGGAGGACCATCGGTCCTTGCCCGGCGCGGGGCTCGGCGTGTGCAGGGGTGGCCAGGGTGAGGTGACGGGGCGAGCGGCGCGGAGAGGACGACCGAGCGGCGCACGGGGCTCGACGCGGAGGCGATGGGAGCGGGGCGCGGGGCTCGGCGCGAAGCGAGAAGGGAGGCGACGCGGAGGAGGCTTGGCCACAGAAGGAGGAGGGAGAAGGAACCAGGCGCGTTCGGGGGAGGAGAAAGAAAAGAAAGGGAGGAGGGCCAGCGGCCAGAGAAGGAGATCGAGCAGGGGGCGGGACCCACGCGCAGTGAGGGCGAACGGGAGGGGCCAGCAGCAGTGGAAAGAGAGAGAGAGGAGGAGGAGAGAAGAAAGAAAAGGGGCCCCACATGGAAGAGAGGAAAAAATAGGAATGGGAAGAAAAGGAAAAGAAGACTCATTCGAAATTTTAGAATCTGGATTTCTAATTTAAATTTTAACTTGCATTAGGAATTACTGATTGAAGTCTTTCATAACATTCAAAATCTTAAATTTTAATTTTCAACCATTAGATGGGGTTTGTATTATTCTTTTAGCCATTTTTCTTTTACCTAGGTAAGTTGGAATTCAAATTATTATTTCCATTATCTAATACTTCAATTTTATTTTTATGTGTAGATCCTTAGGTCTTCCATTTCTTTTAATATCACTATTGTTTTTGCTTTGGATATTATTTCTTAGTATATTGCTTTGCATGGCACGAACTCAAGAAGTTTCAAATAAACGCTCGAAGGAAATTTTAAACACCACAAAATGCAAGAAAAGTTTTAAAATTTTTCATATTTTTGAACACCCGAAATTTGGGATGTTACAAGCCGGGACTACACACAGGAGGTGTTGAGGTCCAGAACGGTTCGGGAAGTGCCGAAGATGACTAGGCTTGCAAGGTGGCTGCACGGTTTGGACAGCAAGGCAACGAGAAGTTTCTGGGAAGGTGCAAGAGGGGCATTTTGGAGAAATGCTCAAAGCCTGCAAAGAAAACTGCTCTCTAGTAAAGTCGCTGTTAAAGCACTAGAGTCTGTTGGTGTTAACGGGTAAAGCTGTGTAAAACCTGGTGTTAGTTGGGGGTTAACAGGTTTCCCCCCGGTATCTAGAGGCTATAAATAGGAGGGTAGAATACCAGTGCTCGGTGAGGCTATTCCCGAGAAGCTCTAGTTTTCATTCTGTTCTTGCGTGAGTTGTTCTCTGGGTGGAGCGTGTGTGCTCCTGAATCTCCTGGATGGAGTGGTTGCAGAAACCTCCATGAATGCAATCACTCATCCATGTGCCTCTATTTGAGTTATTTTATCTGATTGATGTTTGTATGTCTTGATTGCATTTTGTCAGCTCCATCTTCTCTTCTCTTCCTTATGCCTGAGACCTTGTTTCCTTTCGGGTTGCTCATGATTTGATCTGCTCTGAACTGGGAATCATCATCAAGGCCGTCTTGGCTAGTCTATTCCCGAGAGCAAGATCTGGTCGCAATACCTTATTCTCTTAGATATGGTCGTAAGCCTTCTTCGCTATTTCTAGCAGAGATCTCGTGTTTGTTGCTAATCCTTCAGTTAAAAGTCAGTGCAACCTCCTAAGATCTTCATCTTTCCGTGTGCAAAGTTTATTGTCCTTTTGTTTCCTAAGTCGAAAGTTCTTTGAGTTCTTGGCCTAGTGGTCATGTGTCTCTCTAGTTCCTCTATTTCATTTACGACTTTGTCCTTCTTTTCGATCACAATAGAGAGGCTTCGACCGCTTTGGATTTTCTCGGCCAGAGGACGTGGTATTGCTGTGTTTGAAGTCTCATGACCAATTGATTCGTGAACCAAAAGTTATTCAAAAATCTGATCTTGTGGTCGTACACCTTCTCACTTCCTCTGTTTCTCTTTCGACCACGCAGTAAGTACTGTTCACTCTATTTTTGGTCGCAACTGTTTTCTCTCTGTTGTCGGTCGGTTTTCTCGGTGTCAAGTCTTCGATCTCTCTGGTCTGGCTTCTGCTCTCTGGTAGTTGTTCTGGTCTTGAGTATCTTTGGCTGTCTTCGACCGCATAGAACAGTGTTCTTCAATGTGCTATTCTTTCCCTGTTTACAGTCGTTTCTCTCGGTTTCCAGTGAGCTTCCATTCTCTACTTCATAGCTCTGTAACTATTGGAGAAATTCTCCTACTTCATAGCTCTGTAACTATTGGAGAAGAAGAGTTGTGTGAATACTTGAGGACGTTTGAAGGCACCATTCACCCCCTCTGTTGCCAATTCGGTCCTACAAAATAAATCAGTTCATCGATAACTTATCCCTCATAAGACTAGTAGAAATATAAGAGGTGGTGTCATCCCTCAAAAGTATAGAATAATCGCATGATGCACATTTTAGAAGGAGAAGGTATGTTCCACCAAACCAATCCTAGCATGAGAATGTTGTAAGATGGCAATTTCAATTTTTGATTACTTGTGCAGGAATGGAGCTAGTGTAGGACTGGTAATATACACTCCCTCGGTTTCAAAAAACTTGGGCACTTTTACTAAATCAAGCATACCAAAGAAATCAAGTTTTGGATGAAATTTGGGGAAAAAAATGCGACGTGCAGTTTGGGAAAATGTGTCTATGGGAAAGTGACAAGTATTTACTATTTATAAACAATTTTTTTTGTTCAAAGGGCCATGTTGGGCCGTACAGGCCCAGTCCATTTATGCACCAAGGCCATGGTGATGATGGGCCCATATGTCGGCCACAGTGGGTACAATTTCTTTTATCGATGACTTGAGAAAGAGTTTTGTTTCTGTTAATATTTTATTATTGCTCATGTCATTTAAGTGTTGTTGGAATCATACTTTCATGCTCATATTTGATTAAATTTCTGGTAAAACCGCATTATGTTCAACAGTAACTTGTCAGTAAAATCCCGCATGAGCCATCTGCAATTCATCTGCTAACGTCTTAAGATCTTGTTTAGTTTGTGAGTTAAGTATAACTCATGAAGATTAGCCATTTTTAGCCATGCACTTGTTAGTTAGATGCCTGGATTTCCAGGACTGAAAGAGGTAATATTTTGTGCCGCTTATGCTATTGCGCATTCCAGAAGTTGGATCAGTGTTTATTAGTGACTGAACTGAGAAGAATTAGGAGCAACTATATCTTTTTTGCACAAATGTATTTTGCATAGTTTTCTAGTTGCGCTGGAAGTCTAACGTGATATTTGCATCCTCAGATGGCATTTATCTAGTTAGTATAGCTTCAAGTCTTGAAACCAAATCTGGTACAAAATGAGTCTTTCTAGTCTACTAAGTAAACAATTGATGATGATTAATGTTCTCTATTCGCAGTTTTCTGGAACAGATAAACTTTTGCCTAACAAAACAGCTGAAATTACTAATTGTAAGTTTGAATTGTATCTTACAAGGCTACAAGTGCACCGGGCAAACCCAATATGAAATGTTGTGTGTTCGCACTTCGCGCTGTGTTTACAAAAATGGTCGATGATGATTTATATTTACAAAAATGCCTAACAAAACAACTGAATCAGTAGCCTTTCCTCTCTTCAGCTGTTGTTATTAGGAGATTGTCACTTCTGCTTAGATGCTATAAACTACTTCAAAGAGCTACTGCTTGACTCTCTTGTTCCATGGTCTTACTCACACGGTTTGGTAAGCTTTGCTACCTGTGATCAATCAGGTATTTGGTGCAAATATTTCTTTCTACCTACTATCTCATTAAAATTCACGAACTCTCAACACTTCAAATTCAAATATTTAAGCTATACACCGTGGTCAATCAATCAAATAACCCCACCCATCGCACTCGCACGGCACGGCCAAGTCATCAATGTTCAGATGTGTCTCCAATCGCCATTGACGAAGCACACAATTTGGGCGTTTTTCCAGAGTGCGTGCTTCGCCTTTAGAGTTCCTTTTTTCTGTGTCCTTCATTAACATTTGCTGCCATATGATCCCTGGATCCGTTCATAGTAAATTCATGTTGGTAAGAGCTGTCTTTCGCAATGTCATCAACAGGATGCAAACCGGCTGATAAGAAAGAAAAACCGGGCCATGATCGTATCTTCAGTCCCCTTTTTTTCGGGAAATTTGGCAATGTATCATTTTCTTGTATGCGTTTATTTTCTCACAGGTCAAAATAAGGTGAACAAATTCAGATTCCAAGAACTGCAGTGCAAAAAAAACAAAAACATCAACAACGCCGAGGAGATTTGAATTACAAAACATCAACCAGAAAAAGGGCATCAAAGAAACAAGGAACCATCAGTGGCATGTAGATTTGACCTCACAAGAAATTTCAGTCCGCATCATGGTTGGATCGCCAAAAAGGCAACCCACATCATCTGGTTCAACATGTTACTTCCGACACTTTCCGTTCAAGCAAAGGCTCACTAATGCAGAGGTGCCAACAATTTCCCAACCCACAAGAAAGAACCAAAAAGAAGAAAATCATCCAGATGGATCCCTCTATGACGTGTAAAAGAGAACAAAACAGAAGATCAAACAAAAGGGAGGAGTTCTTTTCCACTTGCAGGCTCAGATACATAATGGGTAGTTAGTTTGTTTGTCAGCACAAAGAAATAAATCTCTTAATTCAGAGTGGTGCATGACTGATACTTCTCTCATCATCGCCTTTCAGCTTCCCTCCCGACAAAGATCAACAGCGGCAGAAAGGGATCCCCGAGCTAACAACACACCACCTAGAAAATCCACGAACCAAGCAAAAGAAGAAGTAGTAGATCACAAATCAAATCAACCACACAGATAAATCACAACTCCTCGAGAATCCAAAATAGAGGAGAGGCAAGACCAAATGGGAGCAGGGATCGGCGCAAGATTCAACGGATGGAGAAGGACGGGCGCTCGCGGAGGAGGGGGGAGAGCACGCGCTGCGGCGGAGATGGGGCTGGGTGTGTGGACAGGAATGGAGGGGCGCTATTTAAGAGCAGGTGTTGCCCTCTTCTCTAGGGTTTCTTCTATTCGATGCAGCTTTGCTGGCCTGGCCCAAAACATATGGGGCGGGACGGGCTGGGCCCGAACTGAACCAGTGGTCCATGGACCAGGCCCAGTTTGTGATTCCCTGAGCGGCTTTAATTAATTTTGAGTAATTAGCGCATCCATTTGCGTTTCAACATCCTTCTTGTTTTGAGGAGGCCATGTTCTCTTGTGAATTTGCCTTTTGATTTCTTTGAAAATCAAAATAAACAGTACGATTTTTTAAAATAGATTTTTTAAATAACTTCTTGAGGCTAAAACTGTATGTGTTATCCATTGCCGTCTCAAAAAATATAAACAAAAACTATCAACAGCAACCAAAAGCTATCAGCCGCAACCCCCAAAGAAAAACAAGACCCCTGCCAAGAAAAACAAGACTAAAGCTATCAGGTTTTCCAGACTCTGTTTGCTCTAGAACCCTGCTAGTGATTTCAGAAAGACTTAAAAGCGTATCCGTTTAACCCGCCTACGTTTTTCAACATCTTTATCTGGCATCTACGGCAGTTATGTGGGCCTGTTCTTTTTAGCTGCGGCTTGTGGCTTTTGGCTGCTGCTTGTGACTTTTGGGCTGTTTGTACAAGAGATTACAAAGTAACAGAAACTCACATGCAGTTTTTGCCAATAAAAATGAAGTCAGTAAAATATGTACTACAATTAACTAGTAGACCCTATCTTGAAAAAAAAATACCCCGTTTAAAAGCTAGTTACTGTAGAAAAGCCAAAAAACAGCTTTTAGAAGCTGAAAAGAACAGGGCCACAAGCACAAAATGTGCAACTGTATCTTTTAGTAGCAACAAATTGCTAGCCAACCTGCCTGGTCACAACAACTTACCAAACTAATGTAGTGTAGCCGCTAATAGATCATTAGTATCAGTTATTTTTTGTAGTATCGTCGATGGCAATCAGAGATGGTGAATGATTGTAATTTTTAGCGAAATTTTTTTCTTAAATTTTTTGTCTTCTAATCGTTGAATAAACTTTTATTAAAAAAACGTAGGAACTGTTCATCTTTTTTTTTCTTTCTTCGCGTCACGGCCACCAATCAAACGCACTGCAGTCTCTCGCGTGCGGACCGAGACGACGCTAACGTTGGCCTCAAGAAGATGCAAAGCGAAACGCATGTCAGAATTTTTTTCGGAATAGATCTATAGTTTTATTTCTAAATCATGGTGGCTACAAAGTGCCCTCCAAGCACCCCTAAACCCTAGCATGAAATTAGTTTCTCCAAAAGCCACAGGGTTAGCTCTTAACCCCATCTCTATTTATAGTCTAGGGCCCAAAACATGCGCTTAGCCTAAGCCCACGAGTTCTAATCCAATTCCAATAGCAAAGGGACCTGAAACCCTTCCTAACACGAATTTTCTAAAATTCCAACTTTTCTAACGTGTCACATGTCGAAGCCTCCAGGACCGTGCCTCCCTTAGCTTCTCCACGCATCATCCACCACGTGTCGTAGCCTCCGGACCGCACCTCCGTAGCTGCAACACGTATCATCCATCTCTGATCTCCATGCACCCCAAGCATGAGCCCGACCATCTCGTGACCTCCTTGATCGTCTGAACCTCGGATCTCTCATCCTAGTCCCGGTCCACCTCGTCATCGACCATGATCGCCTTCATACTCAACCTACACATGCAAAGACCAAAGAACATTTTTCTGGTACAAGTTCGTATCAACTTGACCAACATCAATCCACACACACCACACATCTCGCATAACACCGATAAGCAATATTATCAAATATTCATCATTATAAACTAACCATTGTCAATTATTCAACGCCAAAACATCCTAGACCAAGCCACATGGTCTAACAATCTCCCTCTTGATAAATACGTTGACAACACCACAAAATTGCATGATAAATTAGCTTCAAACAGATATAAGTGAAGAACTAAAACCGAAAAAGCATGTTAAGCCACAAATCTCAAATCTCTTCAAATATTCTCCCTCTCAACACAAGAGAATCAATTTTAACAAATTTCTCTAATATCTCTCTATTCTCTTCAGTTTCTCCCCTTTTGGCAATGTAATCATCAAGAAACTTCAAAGAGAAAGAATAATTCTAAGAAGAAGCAATAGGAGTAAAAATTAAGAAGCTTTGCAGACTATCCAAGTCACTGTGCATTGATTTAATAAAGCAACCAAGCCATATCTTTTAGTAGAGCTATCTAGATCATATAAAGTCATATATCATATAGCAATGTTAAAACTAGTCTTGTGCATGATTAAGCAATTTATATTAATAACAGGCATCTCAACAATGACCAAATCAATTATAAAGAGCACAATGAAATATCACAACGAAAAATTAGAGCCTAAACGTAAAGCAAAGTTTAAATCCAGACGAGCTAGCAATCTCATGTAACAACCTGTTGCTCCACACTCAATTCGAAGGCATGTGTCATGCTTGTAGCATACTTCTTTTCATAATGGAATGCTTGTAGCATATTTGTTTTAGATGGTGACATACTTGAAGCATATTTCTTTTTATTTATGTAGTTTTTGTGCATTTTCTTTTTTGTGTACCATGGCATGCTTGAAGCATACATATTTTCAATTTTCTCTTTCACATCTTTTTTTATGACATGACAAATTGAGTGGTCATAAAAAGATCGCAATATGAAACATGCGAGCCTCATAGCCAAGATTTAAAATAAGACTCACAATCAAACTAATCCTTTTCGATGAACATCGTAGAGTACTATCTATAATCAATCTAGTCAAAATATTCCATCATGTCATATTTTAGTTCAAGTGTAATAAATTTATTATAACCAGTCATGATCAAAACTACATAGCATATGAGTAAATATGATAAAGAGAGCTCTACAACTTATTTAATTTCAATGACTTGGGCTTATTGATTTATTTGACAAGTATAATAAACAAAACCTCTAAAATTTTTAAACAACAATCACCCCCTCAGAATAATCCTATAAGATGTAACATACCCAACTCACTTCGCAAATGAGTAAAACGAGAAGTATCAAGCAACTTAGTGAGAATATCAGTAACCTGAGAATCTAACTCAATAAGGTGTAGGACAACATCAGATTTCCCACATGGTCTCTTAAAAAGTGAAATCTCTTGGAGGCAATCAAAGAGATAGAAGAATCATCAAGTGTTCCAATCAAACAATGATGTAAAAGACCGGAAATTGATCTAGCTCATGTTCTCCATCCTTGTCAGCTATTCTTACATCACAGGAAACATCGGTCTTATAGTACTGGGGTTAGTGAAATAAGATTTAGGAATCCAGTACTGAGACACACGACGAACAGGAGCAACAAAGCTAGAAGCAAAATCACGTGTATGTGGGTGATCAGAATGCCGAAAAAACGTGAATTATTTGAATTAAATCCCAATCTATCATGTGAAATAGATTTAAAGCCATCATAAAAGTTCTCTAAAACATAACTTTCGTATTTGTTCTAGGAACAAAAGAGGTTGCACGTTTTTGTTTTAAAACATTCAATCTTTCCTTCTTCTTTTTCTTAGCTCGCCTAAAACAAAATTTATGCAAGTGCTCATCTTTTTCACAGTAGGTGCAATAAAATTTAACACACTTGGAATTCTTTTGATATGATGAGCTAGCACCTACAGCATTAGCAACCGAACTTTACCCAAAACTGGTAGATTTAAACACAGTTTGTTTTGATTCAACTTTTACTTCAATTTTTTCAAGTTCAGGAAGCATAATAACCTTAGGAGGATTATTCTTTGCATGCTCAAAAAAATTAAATCCTAAACCATGATTTTTCACACTTGTTTTTGACTTGTCTAGAATCATATTCAAATTTTTCTTGTCAAAAGAAAATCTCTCTAAAGTGTCTTTCAGGTACTCATTCTCTTTAGCTAGAGTGGGACAAGTTATGCATTTAACAAGTTTATTCACAAGATTTTTAGAAGCACTAGACTGAGTAATCTTTCTTTTTCAGTAAAATCATTAAGTTGTCTAGTTAATGCTTCTATGTTCATGTTAAGCTTAGGACAGTTAGAGCAAGAGGATATCTCATGATAAAGCATCTGTTAAATTGTTTCTTGTGATGAATTAAGTCTAACTTTTAGCAGTTCACAATTAGATCAAGTTTTAGATTGAGCATTTGAAATACTTGATTCTAAATATGTAGAAGAGCTGAACTTGAGCTTTCAATTTCATCATTTGCAAGTTTTAACTTTTATCACAAGAGTCATGTGTCAATCTTAATTCATCAAGTTTAGCAGTTACATCACTAAGTTGAACCAGGTTTGATGTATTAATTGTTCTAGCAGATTCCAACTCAGTATGTAAAACTTGGCAAGATTCATCATCAGAAAATAGATGCTCTAAGTCTATTGATTTTAAAATTTAAGCTCTCAACAATGAAATCGTGATTTTTAATTTTCTTTTTATAATTTTTGAGCTCTTCTGTCAATCTAAGTACAGCACGAGATAAATCAGTATAAGAAGGTTTTACCTCATCAAGATCACTATAAAGATTATCATCGTTGAGCTCCTCACTATTGGCCATAAAACACATCCCTGTGAAGTCCACCTCTTTTGCCTTCTTACCATTGCTCTTATCGTCGCTTTCAGAATCATCATTACTCAAAATAATCTCATCAAGTGCTGAAATTATCTTGTTGACTGTCCTGCGATAATTGCGCTTCTTGTTTAGATCAATCTTGATTTGAGAGCGACGAGTTGGTACCTTATCATCTTTGACCTCTTTGCTCCTCAGTTTGGAGCAATTCATCTTAATGTAGTTTAGCTCACCATATTCATAGCATTTGATTGAAGCTCCTCTTCGTCTTAATCTGATGTTGTTAATTGCCTTAGTCACCCTGTTGGAGAGAAGTACAAGTTGCTCTTCTGGAATTTCCTCTAATTGTTCATTTGAAATATAACACAATGCAGACAAAGAAACAATAGAAGAACTAGAAGAACTATCGGCTTGGTTAGTCACTAAGTCCAAAGAATTAGTCTTGTTTATCCTGGCAAAACATCATTCTCATGTGTTTTTATCTTGGAATAAAGACCATTCAAAGTGAATGTTTCCATATTAACAAAATGATTGGTAGGAGTGACTAACACATTCCAAATAGACATATCCAAAACATTTAAAATTTGACGAGTATTGTTAGAATCAGAGTATGTGACATCAACAGATTGCAAATCACTAACAATATTTTTGAAGCTATCAAAGAGTGCATCTACTGATTCTCCAGGTTTCATCTCAAATTTAGAATACTCCTTTTTGAATTGATTCTGACGCACACCTTTAACAGATTTATATCCTTCATGATAATCCGCTAGAGTGGTCCAAGTTTTATTTGTAGATTTTAGGTGAGCAATTTTGACAAACTCGTTTCTACTTAAACCTTGCAACAAGATATTTCTAGCCTTAGCATTAGTTTCAACTTCAGAAGAATTTTCAGTTGTAATAACAGGAGGCACTTCATATGTATTTTCAACTTTTTACCAAATAGCATTACTTTGTGCTTGTAGAAAAACCTCTATGCATGTTTTCCAATAGAGATAATCCGATCCATCAAAAAACGGCGGCTTACCTGAAAACCGGTCTCGATCTGATGCCATTGCAACCGGCTCTGATACCACTTGTAGGATCGTTGATGTCAATCAGAGGGGGGGTAAATGATTTGAAATTCCCAGCGAAAGCTTTCTCTTAAATTTTCTTTCTTCTAATCGTTCAATAAACTTTTATTAAAAAACATAGGAATTGTTCATCCTCTTTTTCTTTCTTTGCGTCATGGCCGCCAATGAAACGCGCTACTGTCTCGTGTGCGAAACGAGACGACACCGATGTTGGCCTCAAGAAGATGCAAAGCGAAACACACGTCGGATTTTTTTTTATTTCTAAATCATGGTGGCTACAAAGTGCCCTCTAAGCATCCTTAAACCCTAGCACGAAATTAGATTCTCCAAAAGCCATAGGGTTAGCTCTTAACCCCATCTCTATTTATAGTCTAGGGCCCAAAACATGGGCTGAGCCTAAGCCCACGAGGTCTAATCCAATTCCAATAGCAAAGAGACCTAAAACCCTTCCTAACACGAGTTTTCTAAAATTCCAACTTTTCTAACGCGTTACGTGTCGAAGCCTCCAGGACCGCGCCTCCTGTAGCTTCTCCACGCATCATTCACCATGTGTCATAGCCTCTGGATCGCACCTCGGTAGCTGCAACACGTATCATCCATCTCTGATCTCCATGCACCCCAAGTATGAGCCCGACCATCTCGTGACCTCCTTGACTGTCTGAACCTCGAATCTCCCATCTTAGTCCCGGTCTACCTTGTCACCGACCATGATTGTTTCCATGCTCAATCTGCACATGCAAAGACCAAGAATATTTTTCCAGCATAAGTTCGTCTCAACTTGACCAACATCAGTCCGCGCACACCACACGTCTCACATAACATTGATAAGTAATATTATCAAATATTTATCATCATAAATTAACTATTATCAATTATTCATCATCAAAATATTCTAGACCAAGCCATATAGTTCAATATTTATTTAAGAGAGGTGTACGATGGATTTACGTTCCACCAAAAGCTTAGGATATACGAAACAGCTCAACCTGAAGCTCTTGCCAAACAAGGTGAAGCGGAAGCGACGTCTCTGATAAACTACCATATGTACTTCCTTCGATTCAAAAAACGAGTTATTTCGGATATCTACACATCTTCAAAAAAAACAACTTTGATTACCACTTACTATTTATAATATATTGTAAAACATAATAAAATTATAACATTATAAAAAATACTTTTGGAGACAAATCTACGCATATAATTTTCATATATCTAATCTAAATATTTTACAAAATATCAACAAAGTGAGTACTATCGCCTTCCATAGATACTCCATAGATCCCCGAAATAGAACAAGCTTCCTTATGTACTGCCTTGATCCCGCGAATAGAACAGGCTGAAGCTCTACCAATCAAGGTGAAACAGAGGCGGTATCTCAGGTGAGGTGAGCCGAAGGTTCTTCAAGCAGTTCCCCGTAGAGCTTGTTTGGAACGTGAGAATTTCTTATGGAGTCTTAGCACGTAAGTATCGGAACATCTTCCTTAGCCACACACGTTTTCTTGGGCACCTGTTAGTTAGGGCCCCGGTGTTCACGTCAAGAAATCCATCGACGTGTTACTGCAGGCAAAAGTCAAAGGAGCAGGTATTATTATTGATACATGGAGCAGCCATTTAATTTCCTGCACCCTGCGGTAAGCAAAGGGAGCCTCAGTTTCGCCCTCCATCTGGAAGCAAAGTAAGACCTGTTCCGTTATCGACAACGCGCCCAATTTTTCCTCTCCTTCTTCTTCTTCTTCAGTCACACACACATTAGTCTTCTTTGCCCTACAAAGCATTTGCTACTTGATAACAACGATAGTTAGTAGTTGTTAGTGTTCAAACATTCCGCAGCACGATATTCCAGACACTTCACCTAATAAACAAAGAAAATAACCTTTCTTTGGTGGCAGGTAACCTTCAATCTTAGACCTACTGGTTGAATCATAGGCAAATCAAGACCCCTCTTTTTTTCTTTCAATTTTTTCTGTTGTGTTGCCTTTTCTCTATCTCTTTTCACCCTCATATATGTGGCCTTCTTTGCAAGCTTTAGTTTAGTGGTTTGCCTAAAGCAACACGAGAGGAGAGAATAGGACTTACAATCGCTTGGCTACAAAGGCACTGCAGAAGTTTGCTTCAGATCGGTTGGGTTTGGTGAACGTCAAAGCGTCTCTAACTCTCTCTATGTGTGTGTATATGGTAGCCAATCTACATTCCAACCACAGCAAAAGGCATCTCTCTTTTTTTTTTCGTGTCTTTCAGGAAATATTCCTACTTGATTAATATTTATATCCCTGTCAAAAATTCGCATCCAAAAGAGACTGAAGAAGGGTAGCAGCAGCATAGGTTTGCTTCAGCTGTGTACATCTCTGTCAGACAGACCCTAGCTTTAGTTTGTGATGAGTTGCACCAACTCTGTCTTTGCACATAACATAAGTAAGGTGACACCTGAAGCAACAAGATGATGATAGTAGGGTGAGTGAGATGAAAACACACATGTTGTTGAAGTATAAGTGAATTGATCATCTTTTTTCATCAACTTAAGCTTTTAGGTAAATTAATTGGTGCATGTAACACAATATGGTATCAGAGCCAAGAGGTCCTGAGTTCAAGATCTGGCTGACGCAATTAAAATTTTTTTACAGTACATTTCTATTACACGTATTAGGCCTAAGGGAGCCTACACGTGAGGGGGAGTGTTGAAGTATAAGTGAATTGTTTATCTTTACTCATCAGCTTAAGCTTTTGGGTGAACTGATTGGTACATGCAACTCAATACATGTGACCAAAGGAAGACAATGGAGCAGCTGAACAAGGCCGGGGGAGGTGTTTTAGGTTTGGAATGGACGGCATGCACATCACCTAGCTTTCATGTACCTTAATGTGGAGTGCAGGCCAGGCCAGGGATTATCCTGTGCATTAATGTGATGTGTTCCAAACACTTGTGAAAGGGACCAGGTCTTCTTCAGTTCCAGCAGGAACTTGTCAACCAAGTGTCCTACGGTCTCTCTCACCTCACCTGCTAAATGCCAGTGCTATAAGTTCCTTCCACCCCCCAGGTTGGAACTCTCATTTTGCCCTGAGACCTTTCCTCTGCCTCTTCCTGAGAGGCTCCTTGATCACAGAGCAACTCTGTTTGTATATATGCGTGCGTGGATGCGCATATACTACTCCATGATATCGAGCTATCGATCCATCTCTTAAACAGTCAAACTTTTGACTCGAGCTCTAGCCATCAGAGTTGATTTAGCAGGAAGATCGATCGAACTCCAAATTAAGCGAGCGAAAAAGAGGAGGTTTACCGACGAAGCTCGTTGCGGAGCTGCCTGAAGAAGAGATACGTACGTACCTAGGGTTTGATCGGAGCTGCTTTGGTGCTGCAAGATGCGAGGTTGCGCTTGTGCTCATGCAGAGAAAAGGCATCGCCCGGATAGAACTTTGTGAGTCGTTCTGGCCCCTGCCTCCATTTGCAAGCCTACTCCCTCTGCATCTCTAGTATTTCTACATGTAAAACTTGTTTTATCTTCACATATGCGTCATGCATGATGATACATACCACGATTTAATGCTATGGATGCCATTCAATCAAACTGTTTTGATGTGCTTGTAAGTCTTACTGTTCTTGTGAGATCAGATTTTTACAATGTTTTTCTCAGTCACCTTGCTGCTCCTAAGCTAAGGCTACCAGCCTACCACAGTTTCATCCATTAGCACCGCAAGACACATATATTGAAAACTGGAATTCTATTTGATTTTGTCTTGCAGTATAAGTTTAAGCAGAACTTTCATATATGTTCTGTAACGTACAGTAATTATTTAGTCACCAAGAAAATGAATTTTCACCCTGAGTAGAAAAGTATCTCATCCTGCTGACTTTCATAGCACAAGTAACCTTCCGAGGTGGGTAGCATTTTTTTTTCCAAAATAAAAGTGACGTGTCCACCAATATTTCAGTTTACTTGAATCCTCCTAATTTCGTGTACATATAAGAAAACCCAATTATCCAAAGTTAGTCTCTATTAACCAAAATTTCCTTCTTATTTAGGTGAACTAACGTAGATTAAAGAGAAGTGCTATAGAACATTCGACTATTTTTTAAGGCAAAAATAGTTAGATGATCTGGGGGCGTTGGATCTTTATCCACGGATCCACTCATATAAGTACCCCTCCAAAAAAAATATCTCATATAAGCACCCCTAAAAAAAGATCTGGGGCGTTGAATCGCCATCCAACGTCTTGAAATCTGACTATTTTGCCTTGAAAAATAGTTAAATGTTGTATAGACATTCCCTAGATTAAATTACATTCAAGTAGGGAGTTACATCACAGTTTGCTCACCTGTTCTGACCTAGCAATCTGGTGCACCAATCTGAGGTCTAGTTTGGTGAAGAAAAAGTCACGACGCTGCTTCAGTTCCGAACAAGTCTTTCTTTCTCCATGCCAGATGAAAGGAATAGCCTCTGAATAGGAGCAGGACGAACAAAAGCGACACATGAGATGAAGTCAAAGATAACCAAATGGTGCATCTGGAGCAGAACCAAGGAAGCAAGGGAGATTCCAACAGTCAACGACAACGATGAGCAATCGACGCGACGAATGGAGAGATGACGAGTGCTAGATGTAAGCCTGGACCATTAAGAGTATGGTACTAACCGTCCCTGATGACTTGCTGGAGTAGGTGAAGAAAGAAACCCCATGCAAACATTTGTGACTTTCAGGTCTTGAACTGAAAATAACAGGGAAGACATGTAGAATTTGATCGGAAGGAGAGTAGAAAGGACCCAAAGGCAGCAATCGGTTGCAGGTCACAGTGGTAAAAGTAAAAGAAAAATTAACACCTCACTAAAAACCGGTTACTAACTTAATTGCAGCCGATTTTCTTCGTAACCACTTAACTTTGTTGTTCAGTTTACCTTGATAGATTTTGTTCAGTATTACTTACTTTGCGCATTCATCTGTGTTAATTTCAGGACCAGTCTGAGCAAGAAGGGTTGCATAGGGAGCTACTACGCGAAGGATGCGAAGTACAAGCCATTCAGCAGCCTGCTACCTGAAGGTTCAAGCAGCAAGATGCTCTATGTGAAGCTCGTCCTCCTGATCCTCATGTGTGGCTCCTTCATGAGCCTTCTCCACTCCCCATCAATCCACCATGGTGATAATGGACACAACACGCAGTGAGAAAAACCTTCAGATAATTAAAATTGGAAGTCCGATGATCTGATCATCAATAACAAATGTCAAATGATTAATCCTCACTTGTCTGAAACACACAGGTCATCTGAAGCATCGAAACTGAGCTGGGCATCGTCGAACACCGATGAGCCGGATTCGGGATATGTGTCGAACCTGCAGATCGACTGGTCGAAGATCTCCATGGCGGTGCAAGATGTTGCGCAAGCAGAAGACGGCCTACGAGTAGGGCTACTCAACTTTGACGAAGGCGAGATCGATCAATGGAGGGCGCTGCTGCCGCACACGGCGGCCTCCGCGGTGCAGCTGGACCACGTCGAGAGCAACGTCACCTGGGAGCACCTGTACCCGGAGTGGATCGACGAGGAGGAGCTGTACCACGCGCCGACGTGCCCGGAACTGCCGGAGCCAGCGGTGGCGCCGGACGCCCGGTTCGACATCGTCGCCGTGAAGCTCCCGTGCCGCCGCACGGCCAGCTGGTCCAAGGACGTGCCGCGGCTGCACCTGCAGCTGGCAGCGGCGCGGCTCGCCGCGCACCGCTCCTCCTCGGCGGACAGGCGGCAGCCGGCGCACGTGCTGGTGGTGAGCCGGTGCTTTCCGATCCCGAACCTGTTCAGGTGCAGGGACGAGGTCATGCGCGACGGCGACGTGTGGCTGTACAGGCCGGACATGGACGAGCTGAGGCAGAAGCTCGCGCTCCCCGTGGGATCCTGCAAGCTCGCAATGCCGTTCAAAGCTCTGGGTACGTAAGCTGCACACGTCATTCATGCATCACACGGTCATCGTGCCCATTAATTGCACGCTCGCTTACTCGTTGCATGCCATGCCATGCTGTGTGGACTGAACAGGGGAGGCGTACGTGGGCACGGCGCCGCGGCGGGAGGCGTACGCGACGATACTGCACTCGGAGCAGCTGTACGCGTGCGGCGCCATCGTGGCGGCGCAGAGCATCCGAATGGCGGGGTCGGACCGGGACATGGTTGCGCTTGTGGATGAGACGATCAACGCGCGGCACCGGGGCGCGCTGGAGGCGGCCGGGTGGAAGGTGCGGACGATCCGGCGGATCCGGAACCCGCGGGCGTCGCCGGACGCGTACAACGAGTGGAACTACAGCAAGTTCTGGCTGTGGGCGCTGACGGAGTACGACCGGGTGGTCTTCCTCGATGCCGACCTGCTGGTGCAGCGGCCGATGGAGCCGCTGTTCGGGATGCCGGAAGTGAGCGCGACGGGGAACGACGGCACGGTGTTCAACTCTGGCGTGATGGTGGTGGAGCCCTGCAACTGCACGTTCCGGCTGCTCATGGACCACATCGGCGACATCGAGTCGTACAACGGCGGTGACCAGGGGTACCTCAACGAGGTCTTCTCGTGGTGGCACCGTCTGCCGTCGCACGCCAACTACATGAAGCACTTCTGGGAGGGGGACTCCGAGGAGCGCGCTGCCGCCAAGCGCCGCGTCCTGGCCGCCGACCCACCGGTGGTGCTCGCCGTGCACTTCGTCGGTATGAAGCCATGGTTCTGCTTCCGGGACTACGACTGCAACTGGAACTCGGCGGAGCTGCGCCAGTTCGCCAGCGACGAGGCGCACGCGCGGTGGTGGAAGGCGCACGACGCCATGCCGCCGCCCCTGCAGGGGTTCTGCCTTCTGACCGAGAGGCAGAAGGCGCTGCTGCGGTGGGACGCAGCGGAGGCTAGGGCGGCCAACTTCTCCGACGGGCACTGGAGGGCCAGGATCGCCGACCCTCGCCGGACGATCTGCGCCGACGAGGTGTGCCACGAGAGGGAGATCAAGAACAGGCGGGTGGAAGGGAACAGGGTCACCACGTCGTATGCCAAGCTCATCGACAACTTCTGAGAGCAGGAGCATGCATCCCATCCGTTGCCTGTTGATCCAACGGTGACCGCGCCGACAACATCCATGACCGTGATGATTGGGATGTCGAAACTATGTAAGTAGTCGCACATATATGTTCACCATTTTTGGTCCCTGACGTCATCATGCATGTTACCGTGGATTGCTTTATCCTTAGGCCTGGTTACCGTGGATTGCTTTACTGGGGGATGGATTATGAGTGGATTCTATTCAACGATCCTAGATTATCTGACTTTAGAAATAGTCATCTATAACATTTTTCTACAAATTATAGACAACCAAACAAGACCTTATGGTCATTTTGTGTTTCTGTGTGGTGCAATGTGACCACAAAAGTTAATTTGCAAGCCGGAGGAGCGTAATGTTACAACCACAAAAGTTTAAAGGGCTCCATGCAAAACCGCAGGCAGGAGAGAGCTCCATGCAATTTTACTCTCTTCTTATTGTTATTTAGAAGGCAACAATCTCCGCTTGCAACATGGTTTAGAAGAGCAGGCAGGTAATCATGAAGATATCTTGGAAGACAAATTTTCATGGAACAAGATTAACATCATCTGCCGCAATACCAAACGGACAGTAATTCTTTTAGCTTTTAGAAGCCAAAAGTTGAACGAAACGACTTCTTAAGGTGGTTTCTATAAGCAGTTTGTAGAAGTTACTGCAGGAGTCTTTTTAAACATAATGGCTTCTTAATATTACTGTCTCTTACTTTCTTAATCTCTCTCGTAATCAGCTAAAAAAGCAAAAAACATGTCACTTTTGAACAAAGTTTTTGTTTTCTTTGTAGCAACTAAGATGGAAATAGAATGAAAGGAGAGGTTTTGGCACATGTGTTTCACCAATCTTACCAGTATTACGACCGGGGTTCGCCCCTCGCTGTCCACGTCCCTCGCCTACATACGCGTGGCGGGGAATTTTCGTACGGCCGGGGAGGTGATTACCTCCGGTTTTTTTGAAATTACGTACAGGTCCTTAGTTCTCGCAAAAAGGTCCCTGGAAATTTTTTTTGGCCCCTCCGTTTTGCGGGATGGCCCCCCGCGTTTTCGGATATCGCGCACGGGTCCCTGTTTTTTTACGTACAGGTTCTCGGTTTTTTTCGAAAAACACCTCCGCCTTCTTCGAAAATGCGTTTTCCCCCGATTTTTTTCTTAAAACTCCTCGCGAATTATCGCATCTTTTATTTTGGTACGTATGGTGGCTAACGCGGCGTACCGCCGCGCCTACGAGGCTAGTTGATACGGAAGCACACACAAACCATTGTGTCCGTGAGTGACCCACCTCCTCCCTCCCTCTGCCCACGGCTGTCTCCCAGCTCTCTCTCTCGCGGACACGTGTCTGAGCAGGTTTGCTATGCTGAGATTGGTCTGTGGTGCTGACCGCTGCTTCTGTGCTTGGCCGTGCATTGGAGTATTGGACAAGGAGTTTGGATGCCCTTTTGTCGATTTTTTTATAAATAATTCATACTTTATTCGACATAACAGAAATATACTTGTACAAATATTTTATATAAATAGACTTTAGTCACCAAAACGTTGAGCGACTAGAACCTATCGCCCAACGACCACGTGACAACTTCTGAGAGCAGGAGCGTGCATCCCATCCGTTGCCTGTTGATCCAACGGTGACCGCGCCGACAACATCCATGACCGTGATGATTGGGATGTCGAAACTATGTAAGTAGTCGCACATATATGTTCACCATTTTTGGTCCCTGATGTCATCATGCATGTTACCGTGGATTGCTTTATCCTTTGGCCTGGTTACCGTGGATTGCTTTACTGGGGGATCAGGGGCGGAGCCACACCCCGGAGTAAAGTAGACTTCACTTCAAAGTGTGAAAAAATATCTAATGTATAGTTCGGGTAATTTCAGTTCTGCCTTTTTAATATTTTTATGGTCCAATCCAGATAGTCTAGATCATTCTACCACTGAGTTCGGGGTATAACTAAATCCTACTTCTACCACTGTAGGGGATGGATTACAAATTAGACTGCCAAACAAGGCCTTATGGTCATTTTGTGTTTCTGTGTGGTGCAATGTGACCAAGGGGCGTCACGTCAGCGGGTTCCCTCCGTTAATAGCAGAAATAATTTGCAAGCCGGAGGAGCGTAATGTTATAACCACACAAGTTCAAAGGGCTCCATGCAAAACCGCAGGCAGGAGAGAACTCCATGCAATTTTACTCTCTTCTTGTTGTTATTTAGAAGGCAACAGTCTCCACTTGCAACATGGTTTAGAAGAGCAGGCTGCAGGTAATCATGAAGATATCTTGGAAGACAAATTTTCATGGAACAAGATTAACATCACCTGCCGCAATACCAAACGGACAGTAATTCTTCTAGCTTTTAAAAGCCAAAAGTTTAACGAAACGACTTCTTAAGGTGGTTTCTATAAGTAGTTTGTAGGAGTCACTGTAGGAATCGTTTTAAGCATAGTGACTTCTTAACATTACTATCCCTTACTTTTTTAATCTCTCGTAATTAGTTAAAAAAGCAAAAATCATGTCACTTTTGAACAAAGTCTTTGTTTTCTTTGTAGCAACTAAGATGAAAATATAATGAAAGGGGAGGTTTTGGCACTTGTGTTTTACCAATCGATACGGAAGCACACACGAACCATTGTGTCCGTGAGTGACCCACCTCCTCCCTCCCTCTGCCCACGGCTGTCTCCCAGCTCTCTCTCGCGGACACGTGTCTACGCTGAGATTGGTCTGTGGTGCAGACCGCTGATTCTGTGCTTGGCCTTGCATTGGACAAGGAGTTTGGATGCCCTTTTGTCGATTTTTTTCATAAATAATTCATATTTTATTTGACATAACAGAAATATACTTGCGTAAATTTTTTTTTATAGAAATAGACTCCAACCACCGAACCGTTGAGCGACTAGAACCTATTGCCCAACGGCCGCGCTACACACAAGCAATCAGCTGGCTGTTGAGCGACTGTAAGAATGATTAAAATAACAACGATAGGTAAGTACGAAGATAAGTGATATTGTGATGTAACCGAGAATTCGTACAAGGAGGATAACTTATTTGTTAATATTGTTGAATGACTTGCTATGCGAATAATTGAATGCGAAAAGACAAGGAAATATGCATGTTCGAATTAAAATGGACTTCGTAGTACAGTTGGGAGTAACACGGCACGTAGGGTTTGATTATATGCATAACAAAGAGCATCATATACGATACAATAAACCGAACTGCTCCTACGATACATATGCGCCTTTTTGGAATGGAAGTAAATTCGACCTTTAAGAGAGTAGTTAATGCAGGACAGCCCGACCTACTGCATGGACCAGGGCCATTTTCCCTTCCTTGCAAGCTCGGCGTTGAACTTCTCGACGACCTCTTTTGCCTTAGCCACCATTTCTCTCTTTTTCTCGCCTCCCTCTCGCGAGCCTCGCGCTCCCTGCGTGTGCACGCCTTGAGATGAGATTTCATTTCCCGATGTATACGCTCGGTTTGCTCGTCCTTATGGCGCTCCTCCTCCCGGATCTCGCAGGACCTATTGACGTTACACTCCTCGAAGTCAAGAGTCCACTGGTCATCTGGTTGGATCTCAAGATCGATCCATTTGTGGTAGCCACATAGGGGTTCCGGGGACTGTGGATAGACGGGAGAGCTTGTTAGTTCGTACTTTGAAGGAGAAAACGTAGGGCGAACACAATATAACTGGTCCTTACCGGTTGCCGATAGCTGGTGGTGTCCCGACAGCGATCGGGATAGTCACTGGAGTAGTTTGCGCAATCCCAGTAATGCATACCCAATCTGAGGCGGTGCTTAGACTTGAAGAACTTGCATGGGTTCCGACACCAACATAGGGGCGGCACTCCCCTCGGGCGGGTGTTGCGGCGAACGCTCGGTAGGAACGTTCGGGATGGGGTTGTTGCTACGGGTGACATCATTGCGGGGAGCTGACTTCGTAGCACACTCGGTTTATTCGGCTCGGGCCGCAGCAGCTCTTGCTTTTTCATCGCGGGGCGACAGCATACCTTGCTAGTTCGCAGGTCTCCTCCCATTGCTTCATCATCTTGTCCTATTGCTTCTTCTGCCTCTTGTCCATCCCGGTGTGGTGAAGCAAACTTCGATGTAGTGTTGGTTTTGCTTGTGTAGTGTTCTCTCCTAAATCTCTTCCACCTTTTATATTGCCCCGTGTGGTCTTCCAGCTGCATGAAGTTGTCTTGTGTGGTCTTCTCATTGCATAAAGCATCCCTGTCTAGTGGTCACTACGCAAAGCTGGCCCGTGTGGTCTTATCACTGCGCAAAGCTACGCAATGTGGTCTTGTCGGTATGCATAGCTGGCCAGTCAGGTCTTCTCACTGCACAAAGCTGCACCCTTTGGTCTTGTCACTGCGTAAAGCTGGCCGGTGTGGTCTTGTCATTGCGCAAAACTGTCCTGTCTAGTGTAGTCGCTGTGCAAAGCTGGACCATCTGGACTTCTTACTATGCAAAGCTGGCCCGTGTGGTCTTATCGCGGTGCAAAGCCGCCCTATATGGTCTTCTCACTGTGCAAGGCTGGCCCCTGTGGTCTTGTCGCTGCGCAAAGCTTCCCCGTGTGCTCATGTCACTGTGCAAAGCTGTCCCGTGTGGTCTTATTACTTCACAAAGCTACCCTGTCCAGTGTAGTCACTGCACGAAAGTTGCACACGGCGCAGTTTGTCATAAAGCACGACGCGACACCCCATGGGCTATAAAATACATGCCCAAACCATTGATAGTAGGAACAACTATCTTCTCTATCCTAGAGTAAGATACCATGGGAAACGCTGAGGGGCCAGTCGAACATAGGTCACCAAGGGGGACCTTCTGCTCGAAAGGAGGGAGGATTTCGGCGTTAACTGCTGCTTGTTACCAAACAGGCGTGCTCAGCCAGTGTGACCGAAATGCAGACACAAGGAGGACGCGGTCGTGCAGGCGGCGGAAGGCCATTTGGATGGCGGGCGACGTTTCTTCCGATGCCCACACTCCGGGGTACAATTAGGCAAAAGTCTGTTTTATAGTACTGCTAATAGAGTTTCGATGCTAACCTTCCTTTCTAGCAGATGGCCAAATGCGACTTCGTGCGATGGATTGATCCTCCCCATGAACGGTATATTGCGAGGTACGTGGATATATTGTGGGAGTGAATCCTTGACTTAGAGGCACGGATTGAAAGTCTCGAAGAGCACAACGATGATCTCCGTCAGCAGATACAGCACGAGAAGGGCAATGAGGAGGTCATCATTATAGAAAGTTTGTACGATCCAACAAGCTACTGCGCGAACCCTAGTTACCTATGTGCTTGCCATAATCATGTTATATACAAAGTTTTCATGGCCAGTTGATCTCTTAGCCAAAAGTTTTGTGAAGTTTGGATCTAGCGGTCGTGCGCTCTCTGCTTTCCTCTGTTCTTCCTTTGCTGTTAAGACCGCCTCCAAATTCGACCACGATCAAGTCTCCGACTGTATCGCTTTTCGTTTCGACCACGTTCAGACTATTCGATCTCTTCTCATTATTCTGTTGAGCCTGAATTAAAGAAGTCGAAAGTCGATCACATTGATTTCGACCACGGTCGAGTTCCAGGCTGAAGCGTGTTATTTGTAACCACGCAGTAACTTCCAAGCGCTGCTAGTTCTTCTATTTTCGGTTTGTATCTGAACTGAAACAATCACGTTGTTTACTGTCTGAAATCTCGATCGCCTTTACGATTACTTTGGTTGCGACCACGGTCGAGTTTCAGATCTCTTCGCATTGTTTTCGACCACGTTCAGATCTTTCGATTTCTTGGCTTTCTTCTGTTGAATCTGAACTGAAGCAGTCGGTAGTCGGTGCACTCTCTGGAACGTCGATCAGTTTTACGACTACGTTGGTTTCGACCATGATTAAGTTCTAGACGACATTACACCAGTATCGAGCACATTCATTCTTCCGACCGCTTCGCTTTTTCCTAGCGCATGAGGTTTCCGACCACTCACAGATCCTCCTATTCTTTGGTTGGTTTTTGAGCTGAATCGATCACGCTAATTACAGATCATTCGTTGGCCTTCGACCTCATTGGTTGCTCGACCACCTGTTGGTTTACGACCACGCTGATCTTTTGGTTGTAGACTGGTTCTGACCACATCGGTTGTTCGACCACCTGTTGGTTTACGAGCAGGTAGGTTACGACTACGTTGATCTTTTGAGTTGCAGCCTGGTTTCAACCACATTGGTTGTTTGACCATTCATTGGCTTACGACCACGTTGCCAACTGGTTTCGACCACGTTGGTTGTTCGACCACTCGTTGACTTACAACCACGCTGGTTATGACTGGTTACGAGAACGTTGATTGTTCGACCACTTGTTGGTTTTCGATCACGTTGTCCGTGGCTACGTCAGGATCGACTGCAACAATTTTCGATCACATTATTTCTGGTCTCGGTGGTTATCGACTACAATGACTTCTTTTCGGTAGTCGATTTCCGACCACGCTGTAATTCTGTCGAGTTGTCGGACTTACGGCCACTCTTTCAGCTCACGATCACGTGTTGAAACTTACGACCACGTTGTAAGTTTTCGACCATGTTGTTAGTCTCCGACCACAGTTAGTTTTCTGCTGTGCTCTCTCTGTTGCTCTGGTTTTTTAAATGTGTTTTTAACCCTAGTCTTTATAGCTCAGTAGCTATAGGAGAAAAGAGTTAAGTGAATACTTAAGGAGAATTTGAATATACCATTCACTCTTCTCTGTTGTATGTCCGATCCTACCGTTGATAAGCCATGCGCAACCACAGTCTACCAACAACTAACCAGACAGTATGCTTCTTGTCTCATAAACTGTGCTCCCAATATTGTAGTCATCAAGAAACTGCCGTGTGTGATGACGCCATCCGAACAAATTTTAGTTTATTCCATATCTAGAAAAACGTGGGCAACAAAGGCTTCCTTAATAAACTGGAGTAGTAACACTGAAATTGTCTGCGACGCAAATCAACGTGAGCAGGGATGACTGATGAGATCAGTGATGACCTAACCGCTCAATGCAATGCAAGTGCTCCGTTAAATATATGAACTAGTGGTCGTTTGTTCCTTGCAGTTGCGCATGCATAAGAAACTATATCCTGTTGATCAAGCTACGTACCTGATTAATCGGAAGAATGAGTCCGTTGCTCGCAGTCAAAGTACGGGAAAAGGTAGACTGTGACTGGCTTGGACGCCGGATAGCGTTTCGTTTCTAGTTACCTCTTCCTTACTTTTTGCTTAACTTTTTCGAGTTCCTACTGTCAAACCACAAATAAATTTAAAATTATCTAAATTGGTGATGAATTAGTGTTAGTTAATGTTAGTTAATTGGTGAAAGGCACTGCCCACTCGTAATTCAGCCGTATTAGGGAAAAAACCATATTAGAAGCTTGGAACTATATAAGATTACCGGGGCTATTGTGCAGAACATCCTAGTTGTCACGAAAACATTTTAGAACAGAGTACATGCTGCCCAGATATGAACCGGGCAAGGGCAAGAAGAAAACAGATGATAAATTAAGGAAAAAAGATTCCAGAAAGGTACGACTTATAAGAATGGCTTGCCTGAACGCTACGCTAACTCTACTCTCTGACTCAACCATGGATTTATGCTATTAGAACGTAGGGAATTGCTAACATTTATACGTACGGATCCTGGAATAAAATCGGATGTTTCCACCTTCTCTCACTCTTTTCTCATTCTCCACCACACCGCAGATCCATCCATCTATCTCTCTCACTCTCCTCCCCGGCGGCCCGTCCCTGCTCGACCCTATGCACGGTGACAACCACAACTCCAGCCACCCTGCGCGCGGCGCCGCTAGATCCGGAGCGATGGCTCCGCATCGAATGCCGACCACTACGCCGAGATCGAGAAGCACTTCTCCGTGGCCGTAACGCTGACGGTGGCTGTCGGATCTCCTCATTTGAGCTCACCATGGTCTCCCTACCATCTCGCCGCCGCCCAACTCCTCCGCGGGCGGCCGCGAGGGTGCCACCATGATGGACAAGCTTGACATTGACCACGACGGCTTCGTGAACTTAGGAGTGTTCCTGGGACGGCGAGGTCAAGGCCGAGCTGCGTGCCACCTTCGATGTCTACAACATCAACGGTGATTAAATTATTATGGTGTTATTTTTTGCTACAACATTTTGATTCGTGTATATAACATTTTGATTTAGTATACAACAATCAACCATAACTAGTGTAGCATTGATATTTTTTATCAAATATTTTTATTGTATACAAGACCAAGAAATGTTATAGACATGGGTGAGAAATGTTATGACCGATCGTACGGAGTTAGCGCTCGAATCGAACATCCAGACGCTAGTAAATCCTTTAAAACCGAAAAGGTGGCGATCAATTGTAGAGGTGCTATCGATCATGCTTTTGATGTCATCAATGGAGCATCGGCTGTTAGGACAATCGCAGTGGTTGGCTATAACGGGTGGGTTCAGCAGGGCTCCAAGTCGGTTTTAGCCCTGTACCTGCTATCTAGCTTTTAAACGTATGGTTTTTTAAGATAAAAATTTATAAAAAAATTATAGTAAAAAATATACTAAATTTAATTATACTGATCAAAATTACATACAAATACCTCTCTCTATATACTGCTTCTTACGAGCAACTAAAAATCAAAAAACTAAGCCAACGTCAACCCAAGTGTTCAACCGTCGCTCTATACCTCACATACCTCCTCTGTACTCCTTTGAATTCTTTTGCGCACCCGAACTTTTGAATCCTCTAATTGATTTGATGCAATTTTCAGACGTACCCGGTGAATAAACAGAGGGAAAACGCCATATAAAGAAGCGAGGTCTCTTTCTACGCGAAACCAGGGGCCATTCATTCCGGCTTTTTAACGGCTTTTATCTTTCGACTGTGGGTTTTTAATTTAAATTATATTATAACAGCTGTTAGATTTTTCTAAATCATTCAATTAAAAAATAATAAAATATGAAAAAATATTATTATATCTTTACAGGTACAAAAGAAAAAAGAAAAAGAAAAAGAAGATAAATCAAAAAAGCAAAAAATTTTGAATTAAGAAGCTAACGTGTTTATTTCAGCTAGCCAAAAATTGAAGCCAGAATAAACAGGGCCTCATGATCTGCACACTCGGTTAGGGACGACGTACATGATTATTTTTGATAAGGGAGATAGACCATCGCATCACCGGCGATAACCAAAATCGGTACGACGTACATGCATGATTAGGAGAAAGTAGGTGAGCTTTCAGCAACATCTTTACGAAAACAAACGTATGTACTCTAATAAAAACGTCGTTGCCCCGTATCTTTGGTGATCGTCATGTCCAACAACGAACATAGAAAAGAACAGGCGTATAGGCATATGCTTCAACGGGAAGTTTGTGCTTGACATGGCCTCACATCACAGGCGAGTCTCGGATCCATGAATCAAGAACAGGAAATTTTTTTAAATAATATATTTTTTATTTCGAATTACATTATTATACCTATGTTTTTTTATTTTACGAAAATGCTCATCTATCGCTTAATGGTTAGACGATATGGATAAATCACCCGACGGTTGGGCGACTTGCCCATATCGCCAAACCATCGGGCAACTAGGTCAATTTGGTTGACTGACTAAGTCTTAGTCGCCCCACGGTTGAGCGATTTAAAATAACAATTTTTATTTTATTAAGCTGATGGAAATAGTTGTGGTGGAGTAAATGGTAATTTTTGTAGGTAATACATTTATCAAATCTTGTTTGCAAGTTGTTATATTTTTTTGAAATAAAAGGGTAGACAATGTCGGTTAGTCCGTTTGTGATTTTCGTAGTTTCTGAATGGTACGAAATCTGTTAGACTCGCAATAATATTTTATGATCGTCGTATGTTATTGCACTGCGATAAATTTTGGAAGAATTTTATGAGGATAATTGAGCTAGCAATGATTCGTAAGTAGGAATGTAAGTGATATTGCGATGCAACACGAAATTCATATACGGAGAACTTTGGAAAAACAACGTAAGGAAAGCAACACGACAGTTGATCCGAAAGGGGGTTACATGGCGTGCAGGCTAACAAACCAGTCATATCGTTGGCCTAACACGAGTACTCAAAGATAGCAAGAATTAAAGCACTTGAACCGACCATGCTCTATGCACCAGCCAGTCATACCTCTGGTTTAACACGAGTACTCGAAGTACTCGAAGATAGCAAGAATTAAAGCACTTGAACCGACCATGCTCCATACGCTAGCCAGTCATACCGCTGGCCTAACACGAGTAATCGAAGTACTCGAAGATAGCAAGAATTAAAGCACTCGAACCGACCATGAAGCCTACGACTATCGATCACAAAGTCTACGATCATCAAAAAGTACTGTAGCTACGACCACCGACCAGTTACTATAGCTGATGAACTTTCATTTTAGCTAAGACCGATTCACTATTGCTTACGACCGATTCCCTATAGCATATGGCCGGTTTACTCTTTGAGGTCGAAGACTACCGATTACCTACTGTGGTTGTTCTGTCATAGTCGAAGCCGGACGTGGTCGAAGCTGGACATGGTCGAAGACGTGGTCGAAAGCTGCCGTGGTCAAAGTCTGCCATTCGGACCTGCCGATCGGACCATCCATCACAAGGCCGATCGAACTACCATTCGTGGTCGAAACCAGATGTGGTTGTTCTACCGTAGTCGTGCTGCGATGCTCATACTGCCGATTCCAGTTCTGTAAAAGAGCACCGACCGAAACTTTCCCAAATACAAATTTTAATGCAACCCAAATGTCAATTATTCATCATCAATAAATCCATGACCACCACATGATCTAATAGAGGCTATTCTTCACGCGAAGATATTTTTTCTTATCAACAAGTTTTCTTCGTCTTCCTTTCTAACCTCACGAGATCCTCGCCCCTTCTTCTCTCATTCTCCCGAGCTGCTCTCTTCTCTCCTTCACTCCCTCTCCTAAGCTCCTTTATTTCTCCCCCTCTCATTCTCTTCCTAAGCTGAGCTTCTTTGCGGTCTTCTCCTCCTCTATACTTCTCTCCTTCTTTTCCCCTTTTTTCTCCTCTCTCTCGAGCTCATCTCGTTTTTTCGTGAGAGAAATAGTGAGAGAGCCCGTGATAGGTCAGGTCAAAAAGAAAAGGAGAAGATGACAGCAAGTAGTCATCCAACCGTTTGGGCGACTTGCCATGTCGCCCAACGGTTGCACGGCTAGAGACACTAATCGCCCAACCGTTGGGCGACATGGACAAGTCACCCAATCATCGGATGACTTTGCCACTTGTCGCTTGACGGTTGGGCGATTTGCCCATATTATCTAATCATGGAGCGACAAATGGCTATTTATGTAAAATAAAAAAACATAAGTATAATTCTGTAATTTGAAATAAAAAACAGATTATTTTAAAAAAATATCAAGAACAGACGTAGATCACCGCCACGTCATGGCCGCATCCCGGCCGTCCGTTCATCACCAGGGTCACCCCAGCGGGGTCCACCCTCCACAACCCCACGCCACGCCGGCGCGAACGAGCAGCCGACACGCCATCCGCGAAGATTCCCACACACCCGTTCTCATCCCCACATCCATTCCTCCGGGCCCACGCGACTCCTGCCCTGCCCTCCGTACGGTTTCAGAAACCGACCGGGCCACACCGCGGCCGGCACGTCGCGCGCGCCCCGCCCTCGCTGACGGATCGAGCCCACCCGACCAGATTAATGGGCGCGGGCCCACACCCTGGGCGAGTGGCATTAACCCCACGCACACAGCACGGCGACACTCGACACTCGTCGTCGCGGCGGCAGCTGTCGCGCGCTTATTACGAGCGGCTCTTCTCTTTTCCCTGAACACCCTTCGCCTCTCTCCTACTATCTCGCTTCGTCTGCGCGCGCCTCCCTCGAGCTCGACGGGACGGGACCTTAGTGGCTAGGCGATGCCCTTGTGGTGGCCGCGGAGGAAGTCCAAGCACAAGGCCAGCGCGAAGCCCACGCGGGCCGCCTCCTCGCCGCGGAATTCTGTCGACCTCGGCCCGTCCGCCTGCGCCTCGCCTTCCACTCCGCGGCGGGGGGCGAGGGCGCACGGCCTCGACTCGCCGGCTGCGCGGCGGGAGGCGCCGGCGCTGGCGCCGTCTCGCGATGCTGCGGCGGCGGGGTTTGGGGCCGCGGCGGCGGGCAGGTGCAGGGGCACCCGCTCCCGCGCCCGGTGTCCAACTCGGCGCCACTGCCCCTAGCGTCCTCGCAGGCGCAGGCAGGGGCGGCGGCGGCGTGCGGTGGTTGCGTGTCCGCGGCGGCGTCGGTTTCCAGCTCGAGCTCGTCGGAGTCAGACGAGGCGATGGATCACCCAAGTTACAGGTACTTGGTCATTAGCGTAATTGCCACGTTTCCAAGCGTGATTATAACGAAATTGATATGATTACTCTGAGGTGAGGAATTTTGTAAATACATTGGTGAACCTGCGTGATGCGCTGGGTAAATGTATGTCAACCGGTGCAAATCCTCTGTGATTTTGGGTTGAGGGCAAACTCCAAGGAGTCGGAAGTGAGGTTTCGCACCAACTGCAGCCGTTGACCCTTTCCGTGCTTGTTCTGCTTTGGACTATCCGAAACCATTATCTTTGTTTAGTAAATGCCGTGGACTTGGGGAGTCAGGGTGCCAAAGCGCGTGAATTGTTCAACCATCCTTCTTTTTATTCATAAAGTATATTTAAGAAACAGTAGATTGTATGTTGTAACTCAATACCGTCCTATGGGAAACGGCACCGAGGCGCTAATTCTAAAGACAACATTGTTTAATCTTGCGAGAAATGATGCACATGAATTAGTTTATCTTTTGTTACGACGTGGTAAATCTCAACACATTGATGGCGTTTTTTCCTTCTGCCTGTAGTTGTGGAGGATGTCTATTGCTTTACCCTTGCCAGCATTGCCTGTGTTGTTTGGGCCTGTTCTGTTCTCTGACAACTTGTTGCAGTCCTTATATATTCTCTGATATTTACTGTTGGTTGGTGCAATCTCATCTCTAGGTATACAGATCCAGTTGTCTACCCTGGAGGAAGGACTATGCCACCTGATGGGCATAAGGGCATGGTGGAAGAGAAGCACCTTGTCTCATGTAGTCCCCGGGAGCATCAGAAGTTCTTTGAGGTGCCTATCGCTAGTGTGAGGGAGGTTTATTTGCGAAGCTTTGATCCTTCAACAAGTGAAGCCAGTTGTTCGCGTGGCAGAATGTTACCCGAGGATACATTTGGTGCAAGAACAGCAAATCCTTCCCCTGGCCCAAGAGGGCATGCTTTTGCTGCCAGTTATGCAAGTCCAAGAGATTTTGGGTTTAGTCCATGGTCACAGGTGAAAAGGATGGATGACCTGAGGAGTCCGTCTCAACCCTTGCCTCTTCCTCCAGTTCCTGTTGCTAGCTCGCCCCTCCCTACATCTCCCATTGCTTCATCTCAATCCCAATCACAGTGGAGAAAGGGGAAGCTGTTAGGTAGTGGCACATTTGGTCAGGTTTACCTCGGATTCAACAGGTATGGAAGTCTTAATATGTCTTAGCTAGCTGTAATCTGGACATACACTCATGAATGTTTGATACTGCTGTGGACCCACACGTTCAACTCAATAGGCTAGTAAAAGGGGACGGGAAATCATAACTATCAGATATATATGGTCCTAATTGCCTCTGAAAAATGCTATCTGTTGCACTTTTTGGGATAACATGAAACAAAATCTTAGAACACTATTTCTGTGGAACTGCTTCACTCTTGACACCTCTATGATTGACATCCTGTGATTGATCTTAACTATGTGTTATGCAGTGAAAGTGGCCAGTTTTGTGCGATCAAGGAGGTACAAGTTATTTTGGATGATTCAAATTCAAAAGAACGTCTCAGACAATTGAATCAGGTCGTTTGCTTGCCCTATTTAATTGATAAGTTGCATATCTATCAGAAGCAGTTGTATTGATTTTACACCTGTAGCATGCACTTTTCTGAGACACTGTGCAACACATATCCTGTTGATTTGGTTTAGTAACTTGCTATCGTTCTTGTATCAACAGGAAATAGATATGCTTAGACAACTCTCACACCAAAACATTGTGCAATACTATGGAAGTGAACTGGTGAGTTCCATGTGATAACTGACAAACTATACCCTTTTGAGTACCATGCAGCCACAGAATTTTAATCTGTCTTCATCCAAGCATATTTTTGCTCTGCATATTGCTTCTTACAGGATGGAGCTGTGGGGGAAAATAGTAACAATATTAAAAGTGGGAGCTAATGCAATGATGTATAGACTATGCACTCTTTGGTCACAGAGAGAGCATTTAAGTTATTGTTGCAATGCTTAATTGTGTATACCTTATCTTTTTCTTCCTTTTCTTGTTATGATGAAGTAGGATGGATGTTTTCCATTGTAAATAAAAATAGCATTTATATGTTCTGTATAAATATGAATGGAGCTCTATATACAAAATGTAGGTGTGCCTAATAAGTGAGTATCCTTAATGATATAATAGAAAACTAATGTGACTATATGATATGTGGTAATATTGGGAGAAATGAACCCATATGTATGCGATTACATGGTCTGTTGGTAATGAGTAGAATGTTACTCACAGGGTTCCATCACTATTTTAAAAGTAATTATTACATGAAAATATGGTTGATAATATGTCCAGATGCCGTGGCAAACCTTCTCTCAGAATACTACCTCACTTCACTGCCTGATTATTTACTGAAAGCATGTCAAATTCCTTGATGTGGTAACTTTATTAGTCAAGGTTCCATTGAAAACATGCATATACAAGTTTGCATGTACTAGCTAAAAGTTGATAAACTACAGGATTCCATTGTGTTATTCCTGATGGGTGCATATCCACTCGGATGTGGGAAATAGGATAAAATTTTATGGTAAGGACATAGTATAGCTGAATAGCTTTGCCTCACTTTTTTTTTCTTTATTTTTCTAATTTTTCACTAATGCTGTATAGTGTTAAAACATCACTGTTGCCTTCCTTCTTTCCATTTGACTTGTGCCTTTAACTTATCTTGTTATTTCTCCAATATAGGGTCTTTTCATCCCAATAAGAAATCATTTGTCTTTAGTACTTACCATTTTGTACATAAACTTACTCTGTGAAGTACTGATTATACTTGGACTTACCTGATTTTATATGGTTTTGGGCAGACTGATGATGCACTCTCCATCTATCTTGAATATGTTTCTGGAGGTTCAATTCATAAATTACTTAGAGAGTATGGTCCATTTAAGGAACCTGTGATCCGTAGTTATACTTGGCAGATTCTTTCTGGACTTGCCTATTTGCATAGTAGGAATACCGTGCACAGGTAGTGTAAATTATCTTACACAGTTTATCGTTTCCATGGTCAAAATTGAATAGAAAGATCACTTCATAATGATTTGCTTGGCAGAGACATTAAAGGAGCAAACATACTTGTTGGCCCTAATGGTGATGTCAAACTTGCTGACTTTGGCATGGCTAAACATGTATGCAGTTTCTCTTCATTTTCTACCAAGGATTTTTGTTTGTGTGCATATTTGCAGAAGCATCATTAGAACCTCACTCTCACACCCACACGAGCATGTAACTCATCTAACAAATAATTAGCTTGTCTCCTTGGGCAGCCAGCCAGGTGCAACTCAGGGAATCATGTTTGTTTGTCTCTCATATATTAGGTCTTGAACATAATCACTTGCCATCTTTTAAGGTTGCAAGTGGTCAAAATCTGTTTTCTGTGGTCTGCACTCCATATTTTCCCCCAAGGTCCAGAAAATTCCTCTGTATTAAAGGCTGGCAATTTGTTGTACATGATTAAAGCAAAAGATGGCTTTGATTGCTATTGATAGGCCTTCTTGCAATCAACAAGAGCAAAAAAAAAAAAATCCTTTTGAGTTTTATTGCCTCCTTCATCTCACTTTATTGCTTATGTTGAAACAGATAACATCTTTTGCTGAAATACGATCTTTCAGAGGAAGCCCATACTGGATGGCTCCTGAGGTACTATTTTCTATTATGACATTTGAAGAATTTGCCATATGTGATTTACACCTCCAAGAAAGTATTGTCCAAATAACTGCAAAATCTGCAGGTTATAATGAATAACAAAGGGTACAGTTCTGCAGTTGATATCTGGAGTCTTGGGTGCACGATCATCGAGATGGCAACTGCAAGACATCCTTGGCATCAATACGAAGATGTATGATTTCACTTCGTGTTATACTTTTCTGAAATAGTTCTGCCCCATTTGGATCTTCTATTTCGCTTCTTGTAGTTCAAGTAACTTGCATGCACTTCATACTATGATAATTAATGGGGCTAACAGCCATCTTGTCCAATCCTTGGTCTTGAAGGTAGCTGCAATATTTAAGATTGCCAACAGTAAAAATACACCAGAAATTCCAGAAAGTTTTTCTAAAGAAGGGAAAGATTTCCTCAGCTTGTGCTTGAAGCGTGATCCAGCGCAACGCCGCTCTGCAACTCAGTTGCTGGGTCACCCTTTTGTTCATGACCATCAAGCAGTAAGAGTAAAGTGCAGTGCAACTCAGTTGAGAAATGGACTATCTTCCCCTGCAGAGGCAAGTCATAAAAAGGTGAGTTTTCTTGTTATTTTTTTAGAAACATTTTCTGGTCATTTTAAGTTTCTTTCGCAAGGGTTCTTAATATTTCTAGTTATTGTGATTTGTTCTTTTCAAGCACCAATAGGAGCTAGAAGCATCTACTTTTCTATGCTCCTCTGTAAACTAAATTACACAAATCTTGAAACTACATTGTTAGTAGTAGAGTAGTGGGTGGTTGCAAAGCAAACTGTCAATTGCTTTACAATTTGTGCTTTTCATTTTTGTGAGAGCATTATACACCTTTCTTTTCTAGATTCTTCTCACCAGATGTTGAGTTTGTGTTTGCCGTGTGAGACTACCTTGTGGCTGTCCATTTATCCCATGCCATCAGATGATTGGTAGTCGGCGCTGATATCTTTGCCATTCCTTAAATTTGGTTGCAGTCCAACGGAGAATCTTCATCAAGAAGAAGCATTGCTCCTTTGCGGGATATCGGATCAAGAAGAAGCATTGCTCCTTTGCGGGATATCGGAGGACTAAGTGTGAGAGATTTCACTGGATTTTCCACAGCTTATCCTTCACCTTGCAATACCTCCAGGTATGGAAATCTACATTTACTGACCATCCTTTCTTTCAAATCCGTCCAACACATCCCAGCATCTTGACTGAACCACCATCTTCCTGCAGCAGCCCTGTTGCTGCAAGAACAAATATGTCTCTGCCAGTGTCCCCATGTTCAAGCCCGTTGCGGCAGTTCAAGCAATCGAACTGGACTTGCCTGCCTTCGCCGCCACATCCGATTGCTTCCGCTGGATCTGCTGCCTATAACCCAATAAATTACACGCAGAACCAGATGAGACGAAGCACCGCGGTTCCAGATCCTTGGGTCGACATCTGCCAGTTGAGACCCACAAGCCCATATGGCTCCCCGAAGAGATTCTTAGTCTGATCTTTAGAGTTCTAGGAGGGTGTGTTGACATTTCACTGGAGATGATTTGTGTCGACAAAATCTTTGTAACTATGGCTAGTCTGATCTGATTCACTGTATAAAAGAAAAAAAGAGGGTGTAACCTGAGATAGGATATATCTGCTGCTCTGTAGCTGTTGATGCTTCGACTCTATGCAGGTGTTGTAAATGGTCATAATTTATCCTAATAAACTAGTAATACAAATAACCTCCAACGCGGTCATAATCTATCCTAATAAATTAGAAATACAAATAACCTCCAACGCTGATGCACTGAGGACTTTTTCAAGGCAGAATATAAGGTTGTCTTTTTTCAGGGCAATTAGGAGGGAGCGTGCCAGCAACATCTAGCGAAGTCATTTTGTTCCTGGTGCTTACCTATCTGCATCTGCTAATATCTTGCATGAAGTGAGATCAGAGATACAAGAATCGTGATTCCTACAGTGCTTACAGAGTTCTTTATTTTCATTGTTAACCTAATGTTGACACAAAAAAAAATTGCATTATTGTTTTCCAAAAGATTAGTAATTTCTAAAATAGAAAAGGAAGCTTACTTCAAATTTTCAAAACTCTAACTGCGGTGAGCGTGGATCGAACACGCGACCTTCAGATCTTCAGTCTGACGCTCTCCCAACTGAGCTATCCCCGCTGTCCAACCATACTGGTGACCAATAAACATGTAGAATGGTGTCAAAACAAACATGGCCATTTGGGTATTGGACTTTGGAAGTTGGGATCACCATGGTTTTGAGATTTTGGATTTGGGTGGTTGCCTTCGCATCCATCACTTCATATTAGTGTTTTCTTTTGGAGAAGCTTGAGTGATGATGGTTGAGGTGAATCAATCAACTTGTTCCACCTCTTATCGTGAAGTAGGCTGGACTTGCTGGCCAGAAGAAAAGGCAAACGAACTTTTCAGATCTAGGTAAAAATGGGCTTTGTTCACCAGAGTCAATTTGCAGTTGGCTGTCGACACATGATGCCGTAATTCTTTTATCGTTCCTAGTTTCCTAATCAACGATAGTCCATGTGAAAAACAAGATGATCATTACTAAAATAGCTTGTGCTGACAGTTTGATCAGAAGGCATATGATATCTACCTTGAACTGGTAATGGCCGGCATGCGTGGGATCAAAAGCAACCTTTTAGAACTCGTGAACTGGAATCCTACACTTTTGCATGCTCATTAGAATTTCTCTAGAAAGTCTCAACAGTAGTAGTTCCAATTGAACTCATCTCCCCGTTCATCAATAGGGCTGTAAAAAAAGCTCGGAGCTCACGAGCTACTCGAGTTCGGCTCGTTCTAGGCTCGATTCGAGCTCGATTCGAACTTTAAACGAGCCGAACTCGAGCTTGATCTCGAGCTCATGAGCTTTTTGAGCCGAGCTCGAATAGTTCGCGAGCTCCAATTCGAGCTTAAATAGTAATACATATTAATTCTTACCGAGCTTATTCGAGCCGAACTCGAGCTCGAGCTTTTCTTATTATTTAAAATTAGTGTATATTTGAATTATTTTGACTGTTATCGAGCTTACTCGAGCCGAACTCGAGCTCGAGCTTTTCTTATTATTGAAAAATAGTGCATAATAAATTATTTTAATTGTATCGAGCTTCACCGAGCCGAGCTCGAGTCTAATCGAGCTTAGGCCGAGCCGAGCTCGAGCCCAGGTTCAAGCTCGGACTCCATCTCGAGCTCGGCTCGAGCTCGACTCGAGCTTCTACCGAGCTCGAGCCTGGAAGGCCAAACTCGCTCGAGCTCGGCTCGTTTACAGCCCTATTCATCAATCGCTCACAGTCGCAGCTACAACTCGCATCTAGGAGGCATCAGCTCATGCTTAGTGCTAATTAGCAGCTTACAAGCACATGATGAGACATCTTGTAGGATCAAAGATGGCAACAGAGAAGAGTGAATAACGCCTTAAATTTTTTCTCAAATATTCACCAATCCTTTACTCCAATAGCTACAAAGCTATGACAATTATGATGACAAGTCAAAACAAAATCCAGCGAATCAAGAAACTGAACTTCGTAGAAAAGACCAGCAAAATCGGTAGGAACGCTATAGTGTCACATAGCCCTGCTTGCTACAGTAAAATCCGGCACTGCCACTACAGTACCCCCGGTACTACCGCCAGTTATAGTGGATCACGATGAACAGTAAAATCAGCGCGATTTTAGAACCAAGAATCCATATAACTTTTAATCCATAGATCCAAATGACATGAAACTTGGTATGCACCTTCTCTGGCATGTCAGAAACCTATTCCAATTAACGATCAAGGGAATCATTGCCAAAGTTTCGACCTTTTTATGTTTGAAGGAAAAGTTTCGACCTTTTTGCGATTGAAGGAGAAATGCACCAAAACTAGGCAAAAACTAAAAGCGGCGAATATGACTTGTTCGTGGGAAGAGGATGGCCAAGATGGCTTCAGATATGTTTCCACATGTCATAGCAAGCAAAAACATCGAAGAAATCAAGCAAAAAACCTTCGCATCATGAAATCATTCGATAAGGCCAAAATGAAGCAAAACCAGGTTTCTTCATAAACTTGCTATCAAAATTCCTAGATCGGTGGAGATTGATTTTCAGACAATGTCTCCATCTCTTATACGTCCTTGGCACAGCAAGAGAAAGAAGAGAGGAGGTCAAAACCAACCGAATCAAGAGCAAATCAATCAAGACAAGAGATAACCATGGATATGATCAAAGATTGATTCTATTGCTGCTTGAGGAGGAATGTTTTATAACCACTCCACCTTGGAGGACAGAGAGCACACGCAAGCACTCAACTCTCGAACTCTAACCCTAAACAAGAGAGCGCAAGATAGTTTGGTTGGATGGTTAACCACAAGTCTTTATCCCAACCCCTTAAATAGATGGGCTAACCAGCTACATCTAACCCTTAGTGATACTATTCACTTAGCACAATGGGGGAATGTAAGATCGAGAAGGCCGACTAGAGGGGGGTGAATAGGCCGTCTAAAAATTCTCTTCCAATTATTATCAATTAAAGACCTTTTCTTTTTGTCTAAATCAAGTATAAAATATGGAAACTTAAATCAAATTGGTTTAGCACAAATGAAGCCTAAATCACTTATGATCACCTAAGTGCACCAACACCCTAGAGCTATGTCAAGATTTGCAATCCTAGGATGACAAGCAATCAATTTAATTCTATGAATATAAATTGCTTGAATTCAAATTGAGTACAAGAAAACAAACCACAATTGACACGATCTCTTTTTACTGTGGTATTTGGAGACTTGCCGGTCTCCCCTAATCCACGTTGAGGTTAGCCCAAACTGATGAGGACATCCCTATGAAACCTTCTTCCTAATCGACTAATGATCCAAAAATAAAGGTCGAAGTGCCATCAGGACCAATTACACGAGCACGTACCAAGAAACTACAAGATCAGGTGAATTTGCTCTTAATGAACATATTATTAATTTTAATGAGAATTTTATACTGCCTAAATCTTGTAATTTACTTTTGCTTAGGTATTTGGAGCTCTACAACACACCATCGAACACAAACGAACAACAACACATCAATGAAAACCGATTTACGTGTGGAATTCACTTCGGGAATATTCTGGATCGTTTGATCAAGAATGGAGCGTCCAATCAGCATCGGGATGTTTGGACCAGGCAGAACGCACCAGCGTCGTCCTCACCGTTCGACTAGATCCAGATGGCCCAATCAGCTTTGGAATGTTCGGACCAGTCCGAACGCTCCGGTGTTATCCGCACCGTTCGATCAGATCTGGACCGCTCGACCCGCTTCCGAACAGCTTCATTGGTGGTCAACCATCCAATCGTCCATGGACCACCCGATCTCTTCGGTGACGTTTGGACCATACCGAATGTTCGCACCGTTTGATCGCTCATGGACTGTTCAATCCTCTCGGTGACGTTCAGACCAGTTCCAACGTTCGCTCAGTGTGTGCTGTTCGATCGACTTTGGACGGCCGATAGTGACGGCAACGTTCGGACTAGTTTGAACGATCGGGCCATTGGATTGGCTAGAGATATTTGCAGCCATTCGATTGACTTGGAGGTATTCAGATCTGTCTGACCATATCTCTGACAGTATTTCGCATATTCCGATCATATACCTTGCGTAGAAAGGCAATAACTTTCACGTACGAAATCCGATTCAGGCGTTCTCGGGCTCATTGGAAAGCTGATTTCAAGGACTATGGAATGGAAGGAGTTTCATCATTAGAAACATCATGTATTTTTATTTGTACTCTATTTTTGTTTCCTTTTGTGAGAGTTTGAGTCTAAAACAACTTAGACATTGTGTTGAACCTGTGCAGGAAACCTTGTGGACTCCCAAGGGTTATATAAACTTGTATACGTCGCCTGTTGAGGGGGGACCATAATTATTTTAAGATAGCCAATATTGTTTATTCTTGGGTTGATGCTACGTGCTGCCTTTGGGAATTGGGTGATTTTCTTGAGAATAACTTCATTGTTCTTGTTCTTCCTTGTGATTCGCAGGAGCGGCGACACGTTTACTTGTGTGGTCGGGTAGACGAGATCACAAGTGTATGGTTGGACGAATTCTTTTGTTGCAGGTTGCAGTTCTTACAGTGGTTGGTTCCATTGATTCATCAAATCGTATGGATCCAATTATCCTTGATCTTAAGTCGTGAAGATCGGGCCCCCCGTATCACAAACGAATTGGAACGGCTCCACGAATTAAGCCGAAACACCTCAATCCACTAGTGGTAGCTCTTTCCTGCTTCGGGTAGGTGAGCTCCAAGCTTCACACTTTGCCTGGTCTTCTCACAACCTTCTTTGAGAAGATCACCATACACGACGCCTCTAACGCCGTTTAGGAGTCGGCAAACTCTAAGAGTAATAAGTCAACCTCATCACTTAACTCTCACCACGTGCAATGAATGTCCAAGCTCGAGTGTATACTCAATCCACCTCTAGATGCAACACATGTAATCTAGAACCTTCCTCCTTGCTCACTGATTAGATTACTCACACAGAGCCGATCGATCGCTCACACAGAGCTAGTCGAAAGTACCGATTATCAACTAGACTAGTCCCTGACCACGTCGGATGGTTTGACCACTTAGGTCTCCAACCATGTTGTCCGGTTCGACCACACAAGTCTTCAACTACGCTGATCTCCAACCACGTTGGTCTCCGACCACGCTGTCCGGATCGACCACACAGGTTTCTGACTATGCTGGTCTTCGACCACATTGTTTCGACCACGTCGACCATGTCAGTCTTCGATCACACAGATCTCTAACTACTCCATCGATCTTTGACTATACTAATCACGTCAGTTTGACCATGTTGGTTTCGATCACACAGGTCTCGACAACGTTGGTTCGACCAAGTCGGCTCTCGACCACAAAGGTCTTTGACCACCAACGCACGTAGTAGTTCTATGATTACAACGTCGGTAGTTCCGGTCAGTGGTAGTACCACAGACTACAAAGTGGTAGTTTTGATTTCCCTGAGAAGTGCAGATACTTCAATAGATTTTGAAAAACACATTTGCAAACAACAATATCTTTCATATAAGGATGAAACATGATTACCAACAAGTTACAAAACATATTTGTACAATTTTAGAATCATGATATAAGGATTATATATGAGCTTCAACTATTTGCCAAAGAGAGCTAGAGCAAGTGAGGTTGAGCTATCAACACATGATGAGACTCAATCTACTAGACAAGACCCCTCTTAACAGTATGACAATCTATACTAGCAATCCGGTCTTCCAACCAAACTTCAAGACCGGTAAAAGACTAGAAACACGTTCTTAACTCTAGCTAGTCATACATTTGCCTTAGCATCTTCTTAAAGCATGATGACAAACACCTTCACTTCAAGTCCGGGTCCTTGTCACTTGAACTCCATCAACACATGATGGGTATTCACTTGACTTGGTGATCAACACACGATCATCTCCTCTTGGACATGTATCAACTCATGATGCATCTTTCACTTGACTTGATGATTTTCAACACATGAAGCCATCCCAATTCATCCTTTTTTGTGAAACCTAACCTATTCATCCAACTCATAGAAAATGTTAGCCCACAATCTATTGTCATCAATTACCAAATTTCACCATTAATTCACAATGGAGGGACTAGATTTCACAATCTTTCCTTTTTGGTAATTTATAACAATCTCAACAAATAATGAGATAAAAGATTATTTTTCGAGTTGACAACATGTACGCAACAATTGTGTACTCTAGGATAAAATTTTTAAGCAAAGCTTACTTATACGGTTGTTATTTATCATTCAACCATTAACATATAATGGAGGAAGTAGATGACAACCCGATTATGAGTATATATGAACTACACAAGCTATATATACCCAAGAGATATCTTTTAAGGTATAGATCCCTAATATGTGGAAAGATGAATATAGATCAATATTAATAAAATAACAAAACATAGAGTGAACTCCCCCTAAATCTGTGCATACAAGAATGTGTAATAGAGATATATGCACATATTCAAGTTTGACTATTTGGTGAAGTTCAATCTATATTTTAGATCCAAAAAATGCAATAAGAATATGATATAGAATACATACCTTTTATGGTTTTCACCTTTTCATCCAAATGAGACTAGGTAATATCATAATCAATAAAACAAGTTAGTCTCATAATTAGGTTTATCATTATCACAAAAACCAACTTAATGGAACTTGAACTTACAATCTCTCCCTTTTTTACGATGAATGATAAATTCATTAGCAATAATAGCATTTGGATAAACATTAACAATTGATAGCAAATTAAAGACTATTGGTGAAATTACTTCCCCTTTTGGCATTATTTTTAACCCCCCTTTTTGGCATTGTTCAAGTTTAACTTTAAACTTAACAATGCTATTCTCCCATTCTCCCTCTTTTGGTATTTTTCAATTCTTCCCCTTTTGGGCATTTTCCACCATATAGTATAATTCTCCTCCTTTTTGGCATTGATTGATCAAGATTTAACTTTAAATACATTAGTCTCCCCCATAGTACAAAGCTATTATGCATTATTCTTCCCCTTTTGGCATTAATCACCAAAATGCAATAAAACTTGATAAGCTAAAGAGGAGACTTTTTCAATGCATAGAGCTTGATACTAATTAATTCAACTTAATGTGGTCATAAGAAGAATGAAGATATATGCATGTGACCAAGAGGGAATTTGAGGGAACTAAAGGAAAAGATATTTGAAACATATTCAAATAGTCTTACTCATGAGAGCTCCTTGAAGACTTTTGAAGTTTTCCCTTTTTTGGTATTTGATACCACTTGTACCATTTGAATCACTTTCAGGATTTTGAATTTCAATTGAGCCTTCCAAAGCTAGTTGAAAAACTAACATACAAAAATCCAATACATCTGATAAAAATTGTCAGTATACATTAACAATATGGGATTAAAAGTCATAATTGTAATCATTTCAGATTATGAGCAAACTCAAAGATGTGAAAATCACAAATCTGCTCAAAATCATGCAAAGCTCTAAAATTTTCAGCATTTTGAAAGCAAGAGATTACATAGAGTTTTCATTAAAAGCTAAAAGAAACTAATTTAAGCAAAAGAGAATGAAACACATTCATTGACAAGATCCATAAAATATTTTGGGCAAATAGGTAAAATAGTTTTTCCCATATTAATACTTTACCCTTTTTGTTTTATCAAGCCCAAATAGTACATAAATTTTTCACAAAGAAAAACTCCTCCTTACGCAAGGTTCTTCTTGGCAATATTTTCTTTTCCTTTGACATATAAAACTCAAGCTGAGGTCAAGATGATCAACTGTAACTCCCCAAGACCCACATTACCCTGGGATGCCATTAAAACCACTCCACTACTAACCAATTAAACTGGCAACAATTCCTAAAACAAGATAAGATAAGCGGAAGTATAATCAACTAAGGGAAACGTGATAGCGATAACAATTCAATAATTAAAGTCAACTTCCAACATTTTAACCAAAAGAATAGTTCACAAATTTAACACTATTAAGTTAAAGTAAACATTGACGAGATAGCTAGGCAAAAGACTATAATCCCTTCGTCTTTATTACAACATAAATTTATGATCCAAGTGCATTAATGTAGTGCCGCTCTACCCTTCCTATGCATGCTCAATGATCACCTGTAGGGGAAAAAACGAGGGTGAGATAAAATCTCAGCAAGCAAACTGTTTAACAGGCTATTCAAACTACAAACAATTATATATCATCATTTATGTTTCCATACAACCACAACCACAATCATTTAACCACCACAGACTTCCACGAGTCATACCTCATAAATTTTCTAATCAGATGGCATATGAATGCAGTCATTTCATCCACAATTAAATGCATATGAATGCTATCATGCTATGCTCCACTGCACCCTTTCCCAATAGGATAAGAGTGTGCATCGTACTACGGCAATGTACGATGCTGTACCGGTACGGTCATTGCTAAATGTGGCGACATCCACAATGCAAATATCATGACATGTTATGAATGATACGATAATCATAAATCACATGAATTCCGACTTCAAAGGAGCATCAACATGCTCATCAACATATCCACAACCACATATCCACCACGTATTTATTTTCATATTCCGCATTTAGTACATTAAACAAATTACCACATGACTACGAGCAATTTATCCAAAGCATGTCAGTTGATCAATAATTGCTACCATAACCTCATTTAGAAAACATGCAACCATGGCATAACATTTCAAATTACGAGAATCATGTAGATTGCAAGTAGTAAGAATAACGGGTTAAACGGTAGCACATCCGCTACATTTACTTGCCTTTACCGGCGAAGCGAAGTAATCATTCGTCCTCGAATCTAACTCCTCAAACCACAAATCAAGAGAACAGCAAAGAAAAGAGCAACTAACGGAAACCACAGAATCACAACTACGAGTACTCACCAGCCTTGAAGAGCTCAGGATACTTCCTTCGCATTTGATCCTCCAGCTCCCACGTAGCCTCCCTCTCAGACTGAAACGTCCAGAGGACTTTCACATACTTGATTGTCTTAGTACTCCTCAAGACCCGCTCCGAAGTATCCAAGATACGCACTGGTCGACTCTCCACAGTGAGATCCTGATCCACCGTGACCTGCCCCAGGTCAATCTTGTGCTTGGGATCCCGCAAATATTTTCTCAGTATAGACACATAGAAGATATTGTGCACCCCACTCAATGAGCTTGGCAACTCCAAACGATAAGCCAAGCTACCCACATGAGCAACCACTGGAAAAGGGCCGATGTACCGCGGGCTAAGCTTCCCGGTGGTACCAAACCAAAGAATACCCTTAGTTGGCGACACCCGAAGGAGCACAAGGTCACCAACCGTAAACTCCAACTCTCGGTGCCAAACATCTGCATAACTCTTTTGTCGGCTCTGAGCGGCCAACAGGTTCTCCCGCACTTTCTCCACAGTCTGCTGAACAAAGTCTGGACCAAGTAAAGACCTCTCACCCACTGCATCCCAACAAAGAGGGAAAACACACCTTCGACCATACAAAGCCTCAGAAGGAGCCATCTTGATACTCGCCTGATAACTATTGTTATACACGAACTCTGCCAAAGCCAGATGGTCCTCCCAACTGCCCTTCCAAGATAGTACATAAGCCCGGAGCATATCCTCCAAAGTCTGAATTGTCCGCTCTGATTGACCATCCGTCTGAGGGTGAAAAGCCGTACTGAGGGAAACTGTCATGCCCAACGCAGCCTGAAGACTCTGCCAGAACTTAGAGACGAACTTGGCATCCCGGTCAGAAACAATTGACTTAGGTACACCATGTAGTATCACCACCTCTCGGATATACAACGGGGCTAGATCCTGCGCTGTATTGGTCGTCATCATCGGAATGAAGTGTGCGGACTTGGTAAGTCTGTCCACCACAACCCAAACTGCGTCTCGCCCTCGAGGCGAGCGCGACAATCCAACCACGAAGTCCATTGTGATATGCTCCCACTTCCACTCAGGTACCTCCAAAGGCTGCAACAAACCAGCATGCCACTTATGCTCGGCCTTCACCTGCGGACAAACGCCACTAGATGCGACATACTTAGCAATGTCCACCCTCATCCGTTTCCACCAAAAGACCTGTTTCAGATCTTGATACATCTTGATCTCACCCGGATGTACAGAATACGGAGTCCGATGAGCCTCACGAAGAATATCATCCTTCACCTCTGATTTCTGGGGTAGACACAGCCGACATCTGAAACAAACCGCACCAGTCTCATCCACACTAAAGTCTCAGGAGCGATCCTCCGAGATTCTCTTCCTCACCTCCGAAAGGGGCCGATCGTGCTGCTGAGCCCCACGAACGCGCTGGGGATGGCGATCGAATGATTATCGTGTCTCGCCTGCAACTCGGTGAAACAGAAAGAGATACCTATCCTCTCAAACTCCGAGATCAAGGACATCGCTGTCTGAGGTACTCCTATCCTGCTCAAGGCGTCAGCCACCACGTTAGCTTTACCAGGGTGATACTGGATAGTTAGATCATAATCTTTGATCAACTCCAACCACCTCCGTTGCCTCAAATTCAGCTCTCGCTGAGTGAATATGTACTTAACACTCTTGTGATCGGTAAAGATGTCACACTGTTCCCCGTACAGGTAATACCTCCAAGACTTCAGAGCAAAAACAACAGCTGCCAACTCCAAGTTGTGAGTAGGATAGTTCTGCTCATGAGCCTTCAACTGTCTAGAAGTATAATCGATAACTCGCCCTTCTTGCATCAACACACAACCAAGACCAATCAGTGAAGCATCTGTATACACCGTGAATGCTTGCCACTCTCGGGCAAGGATAGGATAGGTGCATTCACCGGCTTGCTCTTCAAGGTTTAGACTTTGCTTTGTATTGGATCCTATAAATGAGAGAAGAAAGCTGATAAAGTTACAGGAGTTGAGCAGCACAAATCTTTGTGTCTCCCTGGTGTCGTATCCGAGCACGACTTTATTGTCGTAATCGAGGACGTGGTCAGAAGTCGAAGTCGGGCTTGCAGTCGTGGTCGAAACCGACTATCGAGTACGTGGTCGAAATCGACTATCGAGTACATGGTCGAAACTGACTACTGAGTACCTACGACAACGAGTGGTCGTAAGTCGTAACCGACTATCGACTTGCTACGACAAGACGTGGTCAAAAGTAGTATCCAACTATCGAGTTCGTGCGTGTCTACTCCGACTTTCGCTTCAACAATTAACGTGTTAGAATTACGACCACATTATGCGTTTCTGTGTGATTTTTTCGGATCTTCTGAATGTAAATTAAGTTTTAGGCTTAGATGCCGTAAAGCTGTTGTGGTTTGACAATTAGGTCATATTTTAGTTAAGATAATTTTTTAAAAGTATTTATAAGTGAATATAATACTTTTTCTATTTACAACTGAACTCCTGACGGTAAACTTCTCGCCCTGTCCTAAAAAATGGGCCGTTACATATTGTGTACTAGTCTTTCCTATTATAAAAGTTTGAGTTGGTGGTTAGTCCATTCTCCATCCTCTCTTCTCAGCCATCCGATTTGATCTAGATCATTCGTCTCTCTCCTCTCTCTGTCAGGATACAACCGCCCACCCCCTCCACTTTTCTTATCTCCTCGCGCATTCTGGCCACCCTTCTCTCTCTGTTGCTTGCTCTCCAATGTTTAATGTGTAAAGTTGGCCAAAAAATAAGTTTCGTCTCATTATTTTTATGACTCCGTTGCAACGTACGAGTCTAACTAGTACTACTTAGAACAGGAGTCACAAGACAAATTTACCAGGATGCTAGTTACAGCAGTGGAAACGGATTCTCTACTCACAACAGAGAGAGAGAGAGAGAGAGAGAGAGAGAGACAGCGAGCTGTGCACGATGGCTGCAAGATGGAGGCAAAAGCTTCTCTCTGTAGCTTTGTGGCAGGAGTAGGACCGGAAGAGAGAATAATTGCATGGTATGGAATGTGAGTTTTATGAATCTCATGGCTGTATATGGGAAAATTCAGATCGAGTGGTCAGAGAAGAGGACTGGTCAGAAATCATAATAATGCTTGTAGAGTGGGCATCGCAAGAACTTGACTTGCAATCGGTCATGACCAGCACATGATAGAGCGCCCTACCACGGAAAACGGGGAATTTTTTTTGTACGGATAATCTATTTTTTATTCGAAATTACATAAATATACCCGCGGTTAAATTATTTACAACAATAGACTCCAGTCGCCCCCCCATTGGGCGGCTGGAGTGTTTCGCCCAACCAGGAGGCGATTATATTGTAGTCGCCTTACGTTCAGGCGAGTACATGCAGTCGCCTTTCTATTGGGCGACTAGAATGCTGTCGCCCAATGGATGGGCGACAGAAAGTGCAGTCGCTCAATAGGAGGGCGACTGCACTCGTACCCCGTGATTTTGTAGAGTTTTGCCAATTTTGTAGTTTTAAACTGGAAAAAAATTTGGTGTAGTTGTAATAAAAGTTTATGTTCACTGGATGTTGTAGGTGCGTAAAAAATTTTGGAATTTTTTTTAAAGAACGATTGACTGTAGAACGTTCGATATATATAGTGGTAAGTGATATTGTAATGTTACTGAGAATTGGTTTGTTAATATTGTTAAATGACTTGCTATCTAAATTATTAGATGCGAAAGATAATAACCTTATGTGTAATAGAAATAAACTTCATAATACATTTAGGAGTAACATGCCGCATACATTTTTATTACATGCATAACATATAGCATGATATGCGACTAACCCATCCAACTGCTCGTACGACCTACTGTGTGGACCGGGGCCACTTTCCTTTCCTTGCCCGCTCGGCGTTGAACTCCTCCGCGGCCTCTTTTGCCTTAGCCGCCATTTCCCTCTTTCTCTCGCCCATCTCGCGAGCCTCCCGCCTCCTCCGCGTGCACGCACGAGATGGGCTTGCGACTCGCGTTGTATACGCGAGGGTGTGCTCGTGGTCGCGGCGCTCCTCCCGCAGCAACTCCTTGTCCTGTTTGACATTCCAGTCCTCGAAGTCGAGGGTCCATTGGTCCGCAGGGTGGATCTCAAGATCGATCCATTTGTGGTAGCTACATAGGGGCTCTGGAGACTGCAAAACGAGGGGAGAGATTGTTAGTACGTGATGTGAAGGAGAAAATGTTGGAAAAAAGGTGCATGTGTCAAAACGGCGGTTGGGGTATTCACTGGAGTGGTTTGCGCAACCCCAGTAACGCATACACAGGGTGATGCGTTCCTTCGATTTGATGAACTTGCACGTGTCCCCGCACCAACAAAGGGGGGTGTCTCCCCCTCAGGTGGGAGTTGCGACGAACGCTCCTTGGGGACGTCCGGGATGGGGTTGTTGCTACGCGGCTGCTCATTGCGGGGAGCTGACCTCGTAGCCGCAGCAGCCCTTGCTTGTTCCTCGCGAGCCGCCGCAGCCCTTGCTATGTTGCGTGTCTCCTCCCATTCTGCCTTCTTGCGGGACTCCTCCCTAGCCTTCCGCTCTGCTTCATTTATCTTGTCCGCGAATTTCTATCATTCCTTTAGATTCTTGTTGTTCATTTCGACGTGGAGAAGGAATGTATGATGTAGTGTTAAATTGTGTAGTGTTCTCTTGCAGACGCATTGCACCTCAATTTATAAGCGAAGGGTAGCCATGTGTTTATTTTGTGGCCGGTGCGCAAAGCTGTCATCTTTTGCCACGTCACTGCGCAAAGCTGCTATCTATTGTCATGTCACTGCGCAAAGCTGGGCTATTTTGTCATGTCAGTGCGCAAAGCTGGCCTCTTTTGTCAGGTCACTGCGCAAAGCGGCCTCTTTGTCATGTCATCGCGCAAAGCGGCCTCTTTTGTCATGTCCTTGCGCAAAGCTGGCCTCTTTTGTCATGTCACTGCGCAAAGCTGACCTCTTTTGTTATGTCACTACAGTAAGTTCTCTCGTTTCCCACGTCCGCCCCTACGACCCCGCTTGGCCGTCCTCCGGTGCAACGAGTGACGACGAGGCTCCGAGAAAGTAAAATGTGCAGGAGGATGTCAAACCCAGCCCTGCGTGGGTGGAGTCACCGCACTCGGCCGTGTGCCCTCCGGCACCGTGGAGGGCATCGGCGGTGAGAACCTCCGTACTGGTCGTACCACCGCCGCCACTCCGCAAAAAGCGGTCAACGCCGTCCGGGCCGGGAGACACCGTCTTCTTGGTAGGCACCGCAATAGTAATATCGTTAGTTCGTTGCATGTCATCTTCAGATAAACACGGTATCGGACGATGCGTACCAGTAGCTGGCGCCATCGAGGAAGGAGGGGGGTACACGCCCTGCATGTCGAAGCCGGGGAAGTGCGGAGGAGGCTGCGCCCAGGTTGAACCGCCTGGCTGCTCCGGGGGAGGTGGGGTAAGACGTGTCCACGTACTACCTCCGGGGTACGCTGGTCGGAGCCGCACTGGTGGACGCTGGGTCGGAGCGCTGGGCGTGGGAGTGCAGACCTCCGGTAACCTCGTGCAGGACAGCAGGCTAACGATACGTCTACACCCCGCGTGAATCCGGCGCGCGAAGCTGACGGTCTCCTAGCGGGTAAGATCCGCACCAGTGGTGAACCTCTGCAGTACTAACCCGGACTCGTTCCATAGGGCGTAACCGACGTCACCGCATACGAATACATAAAATGAGCAATCATCAAAACAGCGTAGCCATTTGGGAATATTTGAAATTACATGTACCGTACCGCGATGTGAGCGTCGCATGCAAGGTGCCCGGGGTACGTGTCAGTGGGAGCGGCGACGTGTGCGGCAGGCGGGTCTACGACATATATGAGCCTCATACGTGTCCGTGCCTGGTACCAGGCCAGCTACTCCGCGTAGTCCCTGCTGTCGTACGGGCGGTTCTCCTCCACGCGGTCGTCGAGCGCACCCTTCCACTGCGCAATCCAGGGTTCCATCCTCCTAGACCAGTCTGTCCCGCGCTTCACTCCCTTCGCGTTGTTCCTGCGTGTAGAAACATTACGAAATGTTAGTACTTGCGAAAACAGTAGTAAGTATGTACGTATTTATCATTAGCGATCACTCACGCGTGCACGTTCTGCGGAAGCGGTGGTCCGAGTGGCACATGGAGCGTCTGTTGGAGCCCAAACTGGTGCATGACTTGCTGGGGTGCGTAGTCCTCCACGTAAATGTGATATACGAGCTTCCGCGGTGAGCCGAAGCGGCCACGCCAAAGACAAGGCGGAAAAGCCATCAGAGCACGAGCTCGATCGCCAGATCCGCGACGGCTCCCGGCGACGTCGGACTCCACGAGTGATCGAATCGCTCCACAAATGGCACGTCACGCTCGCGTGACCGCACGCGCGCGAACGCACTGCAAGCAAAAGAAAAATTGCTTAATATGACGATCATTAATAAGGCATAAATATTTAACTGTGGTAATACTTACTCATCGACGACACCAAATAGAACCCATCGTCGGCTGGTCGACGTCTCCCCCCGGATACATGTCGGCCCCGTACGGAGCCATGTCGTCCAGCACAGGTCGTCCGAGGCTGAAGCGCTCGAACGACCACAGCTGCAGCAGCAGGGGACAGCCTGTGAGGATGGAGTTCGCCTTCGTCCTCGTGCACGCATCGCACAGAGCGCGGTACGTCGCGGCAAGTGCGGCTGATCCCACTCACACGGGGCTCGCCGTCGGCGATCGCCTCGCATAAGCGATAAGGCGCGATCCACCGAGTTGCCGTGGCTGGTCGTGAAAAGCACCCAACCAAACAGCCACAGCACGTACGCCTCCAAGTGGCGTGACACCTGGTAGTCGTCGGCCAACGGTCCACCAAAGCCGTAAGCAGGGAACGGTCGAACGGGAAGCGTCGTGATCGCTCCACGCCCGCCTCGTCACCGCCCGCAGCCAAGGCGGCTCCATCCTCCTCCGTGGCCTGCACCATCCGGGCAAGAGGGAGTAGCCCTGCATCCCGCAACCTGCAAAAAATGTGACGGTCAGCACGGAACGTTCTTATGGTCGTAATAAACACTGCGTAGTGCAAACCTGGCAGTCCAACGGGGGTCAAGTCCCCAGGCCACGCGAGGTGTGCATGTCCGGACCACTCCCAGCTCTGTCGGCTCGACCGTGCTACCCGGTGCCGGCACACGATGGGAAGCGCGATGCTGGCGGTCCACGTGCTCGTCTAACGGTACGTCTCGCCAATGAGTCACGTCCAGTACGAGCCATACCTGCAAAAAGGGTACAACAAATTTTCATTAACTTAATTTCTATACTACATTTCTAAACTAATTTCTGTAAAACTAAATTGTCTAAAAGAAATTTTCTAAACTCAATTTCTTCTAAACTAAAATTTCTTCTAAACTAAAATTTGTTAACTATATTTTCTAACCTATAATTTTCCTAACCTACAATCTCTTTTAAACAATAATTTCTAAACTATATTTTCCAAACTAAATTTCTTCTAAACTAAATTTTTTTCAAAACTCAATTTCTTCTAAACTAAATATCTAAACTCAATTTCTTCTAAACTAAATTTTCTAAATTCAATTTCCTAAACTAAATTTTCTAAACAATATTTTCGGAACTAAATTTCTTCTAAACTAAATTTTTTTTCTAAACTCAATTTCTTCTAAACTAAATTTTCTAAATTCAATTTGCTACATTAAATTTCTTCTAAACTAAAATTTCTAAACTAAATTTGTAAACTACATTTTCTAAACTAAATTTTCTAAATTTACCAAACTAATTTTCTAAACTAAAATTTCTAACAATAACAAGATATACCTGAAAATCACGCTTTCCCTCCCTCTTCTTTTCTGCTTCTTCTTCTCGCTCTCTCGCGCTGATCGGTTTCTTGCTCTCTCGCTAACAAGATATACCTGAAAATCACGCTTTCGCTCTCTCGCTCTCTCGCGCTGATCGGTTTCTTGCTCTCTCGCTAACGCCGGCCGGCGACCGCGCGGGCGGTTTATAAGCCCCTCACAGTCGCCACACAATTGGGCGATATTAGTGCAGTCGCCCAACGGTTCGGCGACTGCATGCCAATCGCTCCACCGTTGGGCGACTTTAATAAATCGCCTAGCGGTTACGGACTCCCATCCGTCGCGCAGAGGGAACGCTCGATCGCCCAATGGGGCGGATGGAGCCTATTGTTGTAAATAATTTGGCCGCGGATATATTTATGTAATTTCGAATAAAAAATGGATTATCCGTACAAAAAATTCGAAAACGGGGATTTTCCGTAAACTTTTTGTAAAAATCTTGCAAACTTACAGCTATGTTCGAAACAAGCCAAAAACTTGGCCAAAATAATCTTGTGCGTATTTTGATAAGAATAAGCATGAAGGATATTCTCATTCTTTCTTGAAGATATATGTTTCCCCCTATCACTTGCGTTGCATTTTTTGGCCGGACTGGCATTAATTTGGTCAGCATGTAGAAAATGTGTCAGTAAATTGCAGCAGAAATCAAAGGCCAACTAGTTTGTTCCTTGTTCTTATTTTCGTTTTTGGTTTTAGATAATGAATCATGACTAGTGAGGCACATTGGAATATCTGGACTAGAATAACGCCAATAGTATACTAGTGTAACCTAGTATCACACAATATATATAGAGCATGTTCTTTACTTCACAAGCCAGCAGCTTTTAGCTTTTGCTATAGTACCTAACTTTCAAATGGAGTATTTTCTTAAGACGGGTCTATATGTTAAACGATCTACACGTTAAAAGTCCAACATTTGTACCAGCTAAAATTGTAAGTGAGTATCTGTCTCTCCATAATCTGTACCGTAAACAACCAAAATTCAAAAATTTTAACCAAAAGCCAAAAACCACAGACGAAAAGAACAGACTATGCTGTAGGCCACTTGCCATTTGTGAAGCTGTGTGCTAGCTCCAAACCAGCAAAATGGCAAAAGATACTTCAACCACAACCAGTGCATGGTGGCCGGCACAAAGGGAAATCTTTACAGGTACAACCTTGGGCACTGTTCCATTTCACTGCGATTTGCCATGTTTTAACGTCTGCATTACGGCACCTAATATGCAGCAAAAGCCACAAACACAGAGCGCTATCGTCTCCAATTCAAACAAAAGAAAAGATGCACTAAAAAAAACAGTATATTGTGCCAAATGCGCACAGGCATCTAAAGAAAGTAATACATAAAAGAACAATACAATTTCTATTACAAATATACATGGTTTTATATAAACCACATCTTACTCAAGTAATCATGGACAATCAGAACACTATGATCTCCACCATCGGACAATTGAGGACTAGATTACAAAGACTACTGCTAATAGCTGGCGTGTGTTTAAGGCATTAGAGAACTGGGATTTCTTGGAGACTACAATTCCTTAGGTGTTTAGCTTAAAATGATTGTGGCTTTGATAGTCCTAAAGTATGGAGTAAAGTAAACCTTCGTGAGGCAGTGTACCCAACAGAGGCCGCATGGTAGTGCCAGATTAAATTAAGGGTGTCCTAGGGTTAGGTTGATGCCCAAGATGAACAGAAAATTGGTTAATTTTAATTGGGGAGATCAAAAGTTGGAATGATATGAACAAACAGAATATAGGCTACCCACATGCATGTCAAAGTTAAACTTTCTGAGCTAGAGGTTTCACAGAGAAAGGCTAGAATAGGGGGTCATGCTATCATGCATGTGTACCATATAGAATTTCAAGATGATTTAAAGTTTACAACATTTGAGATGAGAGAAGCTTTTGCATGTGCTGCCTTGCTCAATGTGGCTTATAAGCCGTAGCTTTTGACTTTTTTTTTTGCATTGTGACGGCTAAAAATGCATTGTAATAGCTATTAGCTTTTTATAAATAGTTAAATTTTAAAAAATAAAAAATATTATATCATCACGGATAATATCCGTGCAAAGGAATAAGGGAAAAATAAAGAGCAAAAGCCCTAAAAAGTCAAAAAGCCAAAAAAAAAAAACAAAATCAATAAGTCAAAAGTTAAAATTGTTTAGAGCTAGATCAATTACGCCATAGTTACCTAAATATCACATCACCAAAGTTCATGTATGCTAGTGTTCTATGCTTAGTCAGAAAATAGGAGGAAACCTAGGAATTCAACATGCATGCATGCATAGTTGAAAATCATATTTGCTTTTTCTATGTCCATTTTTGTCTCGATCAGTGGATTTGTATGGAAATTGATGTGCCATGTGACTACATGTTGAACCAATTGATGAAAAATGTGGCTAATGCCTAAGAAAATTCCAGTCACCTTACAAATAGACACCCCATTGAAAAAGGCATATCCTTTCCAAGTAGCTTCTTATGAATGTCATTTCTATTTATCAGAATAACATACATTGTATTAGTGTAGGATCGTACGACACAATCAGAGAGGGTGAATGAGTGTCTCCGCTTCTTGAAATCTCTACATAGTCGATGAAGAATCCGACCACTCGAACGAACACTTGATGCTCAGCTTTGCTCGTAGTCGTGCGCGTCGCTCAAAGAGCAATCACCAGAAATTACGAATCAGATAGATTCAAGATGTTCTTTATTGCTGAATTTTGGTGGAGTTATAACGTGCCCTCACAAGCACCCCTAAAAACCCTAGCACAAAAAAACCTCGCAAAGCCACAGTTAAAACACTTAGTCTCTCCCTAATTTTATATGCTAGAGCCCTAAATCGTGTTCGACTCAAACATGAAATTATATCCCTTCCTCAGATTAAGGGACCCAAAACCCTTCCTAACACGGGTTTTACCAAATCTCTAATCTCTCCCGTTATGGACTCCTTCCATAACGTTTCTAATCTCACCACGTGATGAAGCCTCTAGGAACGCACCTCCCGTAGCTCCATCTCGTATCATCAATCTCCATGTAGAAGCCTCCAAGACCGCACCGCCTGTAGTTTCTTCACGCATCACCATTTTTAATCTCCATATATTCCAATATTATTCTGACCATCTCGCGTGACATCCTCAACCGTCTAGACCTCAGATCTCCTCATCCTAGTCCCGGTCCTCCTCATCACCGACCATGATTGTCTTCACACCATTCTGCATATGCAAAGACCAAAGAAACGTTTCCCGGCACAAGTTCTCCACAACTTGACCGTCATCAGCACACTTACTCACACCACCTTTGTCCATCCATAGACAAGAACAAAAACATCCAGTCCATCAACTAGGTCGTCTATGACCACACATTCCATCGCTTACCACAAATCAGCTCTAAACAACTTCTTACAACCACTAGCTCAATGAGTACTCGAAAACCACAAGTACTCGAGAAATACTATCACTCTGCTCCAAACACTCAAGGATACCACGCATCGCTACCGACCAAAACCATCGAGTACAGAGCGCCAAGTCTACGACTACCGATCAACAACTAATCACCGCACCATCGATCACCGAGCATCGAGTATCACCAACAATCACTTACCGTCCGATACTCCATTGCTACTTGAACGCCATCCAATGCCACTCAGACCCGATCGGACTGGTCTGAAACTACTTAGAGCAACCAAAACCACTTGAAGCCGTCTGATGCTCTAGAGTTGCTCGAATACCATTCGATGCCACTTGGACCTGATCGAACTGGTCCGAAACTACTCGGAGCAACCAAAAACACTGAAAGAAGACATAAACCACTCAAAGCAGACTAAAACCACTTGAATTTGAAACCTTCAACCGCGATTGACCAAAACTTTCACAAATACAAAATCCAAAGTAATCCAAATGTCAATTATTCATCATCACTTTATTTACAACCATCCACATGGTCTAACTGTTAGTGATATGCCCTAAAGGCAATCATAGAGATAATTGTATCACTTCTATGTTTATGATCTTTTAAATAATTTGTTATTTTGTCCCATGAATATATGTCTTTCATTTTGATCAACAATTATGTGACTTGTTCGTGAAACTCTTTATTCATGTTTTGATGTTATTCTAAATTATCCCTGATCTTATATCGTTATGTGAGACAATTATGATTTACAGATCAACACATGTATTGATTGATGATCATATTTTACGGATCATGGATATGAGATACTAAATCCATAATATGGACACATGTTAGAGAACATGGTATTAGATTGACCCATTATGAGACACTACGGGAATTGTTATATTTTTGTGTCATCAGTTGGTCTCATACATATTATGTAGGATCTTTAGACCTAAGATCGTCATTGTTTCCTACATATGTAATAGTTTACTTAGGGGTTACCAAACACTACTCCATGACTGGATGGTCAGTAAGCTAGCTTTCGGGTTTACTGTGAAACATGCGGAGGAATATGAGCGATCAAGATGAAATTTACCCTTCCTATATAACAGAAGAGATATCTTTGGGCCCCTCGATATGGTTGGATTAAGAAAGTACATTGCCATGCTGAATGTGGTTGAGGAGTTAATCACAACTGAGTAATCCACTATAGGTTTCAGTGAAGGATCGAGCTATCATAAGATGGTACGCTTCTCGTCTTGAGTTCGATCTGGTATCATGAGACAAAGAGATCGGTATATAAGCACTATATAAGTCCGCCCGATATGATCTTTACATATATTTGGGAGTCATTATATCCTGATAGGGACAACTACCGACTTATGGACTAAAAAGGAGTTTTTGGCCTATGGCCAAATATATATGAACCTACAGGGTCACACACTTAATGGGCTGAAACGATAAGGGTCTGGATGAGTGTTTTTGAGTGGAATTCGATCTATGCTCGTATCGGATAAGGATCCGATTGGAGGCTATATAAAGAGAGATGCGTGGCTGAGGGAGGTATCCTGAAAACACACCCATCGAAATCCTAGCCGCCACCTCTTCTAACCCTTACCGTGCACGCTGATGCTAGCACGCCAACGTACGGTGTTCCATCTCTGGACGTGTGGACTTCAGTAGAGGCGCTGAGCGGGACGATCACGAGGAGGAGACAGTTGGCCGGAGGACGATCGACTACTACCACTACACCAACGCACTATTCGTTGAATCGGCTGTTTCAACTCTACTTCTGTTGCACTGCGCGTCTAGTGGTAACGATCTATGATCTCTTACTCGCATGGTTTCCTGGTTTACGCGGTAGAAAATTTTAATCTAAGCTAGTGTAGCCTACCCATATCCAACACGTTGTACGTTTGGTCTAGGTAGAATGATGTATTTTGACCCTTTAATCTTCCCATACATCGGTGAAAGCAAGATTTCAGGCCGGTGCAACTTAAGACAAGTGATGCCAATCTACATTTTGTATTTTTGTTCAGATGCCTGTGCAGAATCAGGTAGTCAGCTAGCTGGTGTTCAGGTAGTCAGCTAGCTGGTGTAGGCGAATCTTAGCAGCAATATCATGTCTAATACTAAATACTAACATGTTAATCACAGAGAAGATTAGCTAGGTCACTATGCTAGCCACAAGAGCACTTGTTGTGTTGCTTGGAATTCCAATTTTGTTTCAACGACGTCGTAGCAATCTTCTTGGACGGAACAAATTATTTCTTCTTCACGTGGACCTTTTTTTTTTTGACAAAAGCATACCTGTCCATTGTTTTGTTCAAGTTATATCGTGACAGAGCGCAAAGTAAGAAGCTGAAAAGAACAGGGCAGCCAGCCGCCAAGGTTAGGAGTGGCAGAGTTACACCGTATATCAATTAGGTCACGTTGATTCACATGATCTTGCTTTGGTGAGTCGGATCAGGCGGCCTCCAAATTGAACCTCGAGTACATGGAATCGAATCCCTGGAGGGCCTGGGCAGATCACCGCCATCAGCTTGTTGTGATGCAAATCATGCAACCATGCAGGATATGGAGGAGACATGCATGATGAGTTGAGCTCATCTAGTCGTCTAAAGGCATCTCACATCACATGCACCCCCTTTACAACACTTGGTCCCTTCCTCTAGCTCAACCACTTTGCCCCAGCGCTGTGCTGCGCTGTGCTGGGGTTTCATGTCTGCACATTTCCTGGAGCTGGTCCACATCTGCTGAAGAGTTGTTAACCACGATCAAGGAAGATTCCTACTTCAGTGCATGCAGCAGAAAAATAAGAAGGGAAAGGATAACCATAGTATATATTTTTTGGGAAGTGCTACATAACATTCGACTATTTTTTAAGTCAAAAATAGTCAGATGATCTGGAAACGTTGGATCTCTGTCCAACAAATCCACTCACATAAACACCCTCTCCAAAAAAAATATCTCATATAAGCACCCCCTCCAAAAAAAGATCTGGAGCGTTGGATCACCATCTAATGTCCTAAAATCTGACTATTTTTACCTTCAAAAATAATCGAATGTTGTACAGACACTCCCATATTTTTTTTTCTTCATTCACCTTGACATGATGCATCCATCGAGCTATAGTTTGACAATGCGAGTACGTGACACAGGCACATAGTTGAAGGAAAATAAACCTTTTTGCGTGTTCTTGAAAAATGTTAAGCCCTTCCAAGCCTGACGCATGAGTTCTTACTTACTCGTACATCAACACTTGGCTCATGCCAAGATGTCATGGCTTAACCAAGTAAGCATGCATGGGACGAGGACTGTAGATAGCATTTCCTGCTGATTCCTCTGGTTGAAGCTCTGAAACTGTGCATCATGACAATGCGGCGACCACAAGCCATAATCATGCACCACATTCATACCAGCAGTTGTACAACCACTAAAGAAGAGAGAGAGAGAGAGAAGAGAGAACTGAAAAGGCAGAGAAGAAGAATAAAATAGAAGAGCCTTAAAATAAAAACTTGAACAAGAATGAACTATTCGAATTTGTTTTCCTAACCGCCAATAAGCCAATGCCTCTCTCTCCCCATCTCTCTCTCTCTCTAAAAGAAGAAGAGAGGAAAGGCGTGGATTAGAAGAATGAAAAACACCAAAAGATGGATGGATCGATCAGGTGATCAAAGCAAAAGGCAGCAAATAAACAAGAAAAAAAAAACCCGGCAATGAGCATTTGATCTTGATTCTTGATCCACTGCTCCGAGCCCCAGGAGAAAGAAACTGCCCTGTTCCACCACCTCGGGCCGCCCGGCGCATTTGATAGATTTGTTTAGTTCTGTCCGCCTCGCCAAACCGCGCGCACATCGCGCCGCGCTGTGCACCACTGGAAAGATGACCCCTGTGGGGACTCCCTCCCTCCTTCTCTGAGCCATGAACTGTGCGCCTTTTCTCCCTTCTTCCACTGGAGAGCGCCTCTTTCCGCTCCCTCCCATGCTCTGGTGGTTTCTCGCTTCTTGTTTCGAGGGGAGCAAGAGGAGAAGAACAAGGCCGCCCGGTGTTGTTGGATAGGGAGCAGCAGCAGCAGAGATGGCGAAGGAGACCGAGTACTACGACGTGCTCGGCGTCTGCCCCGCCGCCTCCGACGACGAGATCCGCAAGGCCTACTATATCAAGGTAGGTCCCTCCTTTCTTGTCCTTGTGTCGATCAGCTAGCTTCTCGGTTTCTAGTTCTGAAAAAAAAAGGCTTCTTGGTTTCTGTTTATGTTACTGAGATTGGGAGCATCTTTTCTTCTTTCACTGATTTCGATCTCGTTTCTTTCCTCAGGCCAGGCAGGTGCATCCCGACAAGAACCCCAATGATCCGCAAGCGGCCGAGAAGTTTCAGGTTCTTATTGTTAGCCTAACATCCCATTGTCACTGTGACTGTTAGCTTAACACCCCATTTTCACTGTGACACCTTGGTTCAAGAAGATGATGTGCATGTATTCATATTACCATTACTATATGTATTCACATTAGTATCATCATTGTATATATCTCTGTACACTAATGAATCAAACAAATGCTTCATTTTATAAGTCTTTATGGTATCAGAGCTTTAAGTTTTCTAGCTTTCAAATCCTAGAGCCGTCACTTGTCTTTCGCTGCGCTGCCCCCGGGAGGAGCATCTCCACTCTTAGGGGCAGCCATCTCCTGGCCGATCTGGCGTGGACGGTGCCACCATGCCAGATTCGGCTGCCTCCAGCCTCCCTGCCGCTAGATCCGTCGCCAAGCCCTGGGGAGCCACCTCGGATCTGCCCCCCCGCTGTCTTTGTGTTGTCTTTCCGATGCCTCCCGCTCGGATCTAGTGACTCCGCGCCCGATCCGGCTTCCTCCGCGCTGGCCCTCTCTGCTGCTGCCTCGCAACGCTAGGCCGCCTGCGCCTCCGGTCGTCGTCGCCTGCCTCCATGCGCCCACACTGTTGCCAGCGCTAGAGCCCGCCCGAGCCAGTGCCTCCGCGCTGTCACTCGTGCCTGCCTGCAGCCAACACCACCGTCGCCTACTCCGACGGATCTTGGGCCACCGGATCCTGTCGCCCCCTGCTCAGGCCAACCCTTCTCCGCCCGGATCGCCTTCAAATCTGCCGACGTCGGTGGGCATCCTCGTCGTTGATGGCCTCCTCCACCTTGCTGCCTTCTTGCTGGATTCGGCATCCCGCCGTCGGATCCGGCGCCCTCTGTCCGTCTCCGGCCGCTAGGCCTCGCCTGTGCCGCCGCCTCACGGCAACCGTGCCCACACCGCTGCCTCAAGGCCGCAGCACCCGCGGCCTCGACTCCCTCCTACTCTAGCTTCTCCCTTGGCTCTCTCTCTCTCTCTCTGAGCTCGCATCACCTGTCGAACCTCCTCTTTGAGCACCTTTTTCTCCTACCCACCACCCTTCTTCCTTTCATCTAGCTATAGGCGACTCTGACGGACTTCTTGGTCCGCGCCCCACTGGTGTACCACAGTGACCTCTACCCATTTCATTGGTCAGCCATTGCTTTCTTCTTGCTTGCCTCCCCTTGCTCTCTCCTCCCCCTTTCTTCTCCTCACTAGCGCCAGCGAGGGCCGGGCTAGACTCGCTGGTGGCCACCCACCTGCTTTCTTCTTATTTGTCACTGCCCCTTCCTTCCATTGCTTATCTGGTCATCACTTCCTCTTGGTCGCTCCCACAACTTCGTCACTGAGTCATGCTGGCTCCAACAATTTCTTTTGGAGCTCCGACAATCCCTTTGGAAGACCATGGTCATCTTCTGCGACAATATCAGTGCAGAATGTGTCGCTCTTGATGAAGTCTGCATGCACCACATCCCTACCAACTCCTAGTACGTCGACATCTACAAAAAAGGGCTCCTGCCGGTGACCTTCAAGGAATTCTACTCTAGTTTGAATGTCCGACCAGCTCTCGTCCCAAGCTGGGGGGAGGGTGTTAGCCTAACATTCCATTCCCACTCGACTATTAGCCTAATGTCCCGCTCCCACAGTGATGCTTGGTTCAAGATGATGCTGCATGTATTCACATTAGTTACATGCATTCACATTAGTATCATCAATTATATATATATATATATATATATATATATATATATATATATATATATATATATATATATACCAATGAATCAAACAAGTGCTTCATTTATATGAGCCTTCACTTACTTCGATTGAAATTGATATGTATATGTTCGATTAGTGAGTGTGAAGTACTGAATTGCCCTGATCGGGTGAGCTTCTTGTGGATTTTGTAATTAGGCTCTTGGAGAGGCCTACCAGGTACTGAGTGACCCTCTGCATAGGAAGGCCTATGACGGCTACGGCAAAACTAGCATATCCAGGTACAATTATATCTGGGCTGGGATGATATAACTCATCAGCAATTCAAGCTTCACTCTAACAAGTGAACAATTATTTTTCCAGGGAGAACATGCTGGATGGTACTGTGGTGTTCACCCTTCTTTTCGGGAGCGAGCTGTTTGAGGACTACATTGGCCATCTTGCAATGGCGACAATGGCTTCCTCCGAGCTGACAAGCGAGAACGACAGCCCCGAAAAGCTTCAGGATAGGCTCAAGGTCAGTGGAATGAACAGGCATGCATCTGTTATCGACGGATGCCCATTGCCCAGCACCAATCTGATCGTTTCTTCTCAGATGGGATATTGGTGGTGATGGTACTGTGTTACTTGCAAATCTTAATGTAAACGCTGTTGGTTCCATTCTATTTTGTTGTGATGAAGGGTGTGCAAAGGGAAAGAGAGGAAAAGCTAGCTAGATTCCTCAAGGAGTTCCTCTCGCAATACGTTCGCGGTGACAAAGAAGGATTCGCCAATCGTGCGGAATCTGAGGCGAAGAGGCTCTCTAGCACTTGTCAGTCTGATCCCTACAACTCATTTCTATCTATCTGCCCTGTAAAAAAGCTTTCATTTAACTTCTGTCAAATGCCACTCATAGCATCTGGACTAGACATTCTTCGCACCGTCGGATACGTGTACTGCCGACAAGCTGCAAAGGAGCTTGGCAAGAAGGCCATGTACCTAGGAGTTCCATTCCTGGCAGAGTGGGTGAGGAACAAGGGCCACCTGTGGAAGTCACAGATCACAGCAGCGAAAGGTGAAAACTTTGCAAAGCGGGTTGCGTCGTAATCATTAAAATTTCTGACTGGTTAGGGGGCAAAAAGAACTGTTAAATCTTTATTCCGGGGGAAAACGCATACATCGCAAATAAATTGAGAGAACACAGGAGAATTTCTGAATTTCTCTATTCTCTTACTTGCGCCCCTTTTCCTTTTTTTTCGTGTTCTTTTAAAACTGACTACAAGCCTTCTCAATATATAGGCTAATACTTTTCTACTAGCATACGTATTCGGTCTTCAAGTTGGGCACAACTTCAACTTGAGTTACACATAGAGACGAACTCTACTACGTCTTAGACTCGAAGTCAAGATTATTTCTAACAATCTCCCCCTTAATCTTGACTTACATACTCTAGTTTTAGTCTCAATGCATTATAAACTACCAGCCACGCATTCACATGAAGCGTTCTACATGCAAGCTACATGCAGGAACTTAACTCAATTGGTACGGGTTCATCCAGATGCAAAAATTCTAAAACATTGAGGCAGTTGATCTCAACTACGACTTACTGAACTCATACTTGATACAGAGCGGTGACACATCTCAATGTTCCGATTTCTTTTTACCTTACTTGAGTTTGGATGAAGACACATCTTCTCAACGTCCCTAACTAAACTCATCATTAGAGCATTATTGATTCATCATCGCTGAGCGCTTCATCATCTCGGAAATGGACAGACGGACGGAGACTTCGTTTTTCCACTGTCGCCGCACAGATGGATCTTCTGGCGCCTGTCTCTTGCTGCTTTGGAACGCGCCAGAACCGAAGGATCGAGTGAAGACATACTTGTTGTCCTCTGCACTTCGGAGACGACGAAACGCGACGGGAGAACACTCCAGAACAGGGGGCATCGAGACTGCGTGCAATACCTCAGGAGCGCTGCGCGGCTCTGATACCACTTGTTAACTTTGCTCCAGGAGAAAACACACATATCGCAAATAAACTGAGAGAATATAGGAGAATTTCTGAATTTCTCTATTCTATTACTTGCTCTCTCTTTTTCCTTTTTTTTCCTGTTCTTTCAAAACTGGCTACAAACATTCTTAATATATAGGCTAATACTCTCCTACTAGCATATGTATTCGGACTTTAAGTTGAGCATAACTTTAACTTGAGTTACACATGGAGACATACTCTGCTATGTCTTAGACTCGAAGTCAAGATTATTTCTAACAAAAACAATACAGGAGCCCTGCAGCTTCTGCAGCTGCAAGAGGAGGCCTGCCGGCAGAGTGGCAAGGATGGCTGTGCCAGCGAGAGGGACGTCGACTTGCAGATGAGGATGAACAAGGACCTGATGATGAGCTCACTGTGGAAGCTGAATGTTGTGGATATTGAAGTGACTCTTCTACATGTTTGTGAAATGGTATGTGTTTTGAGATGTCTAGTAATTGACAATATGACAATTGATAACTGTCTGGTACTGTCTGAACTACGAGCAGCATGACATGCCAGTCTTGTCTTCAAGATTAATATGTTGAAGTGATCAGGTCATGAAACTGATTTGGAAAGTTATTGACTTCTTAGGTACTGCATGAAAACAATGTCAAGAAAGAGGATCTCAAGGCCCGTGCAATGGCATTGAAAATTCTCGGGAAAATATTTCAGGTACAGTACTTAACCTTTTCTAGGACAGTTCATATTGCTACATAAGGTAAAAAAATATGTAATTAAAATTGACATATACACTATTTGATCAATTGGAATACGAACAGAGGGACAAGGAGGCATTACCAGGGCCATCAAAACCGACCATTCTCGATGATGACAGCAGCTCAGATGAAAGTTCAGACGAGGATGTGGCTCGGACGGTGCCATATCGGACTCCTGCAGTTACTCAGGTAATTGTTCAACCATCACACCCTTATATTGTATAGAAGTGCGTTACATATTCAAATCTTCAGTAAGACAAGTTCATCTGTTTGTGATGCAGGGAATTGGAAGGCTATTTAGATGCTTATGCAACCCAGCTTACGATGTTGATGATGACTTCGAACCCCGGAAATGAGTGGTAAAGAAGAAGAGACACTACAAACCATTTCAAAGATCCTTGAGCTTTCCCAGATATATGCTTCAGAACAGCTGGGATCATACATCACCGTCCTTTATCTGAAGGATATACATGTAGATGCTGCTTCAGCACTGGTGATCAGACCGACATTTCAGAGTTCCCCTTTTCTCTCTCCCGTGGACAGTAGTTGCTCAGTTTTTTGAAATAGATTCTATATCGACTTGTGCCGTGCTTCTGTAATTGTTTGATTTCGGAGTTGTCAAAAGAAAAACAAAGAAATGCCTTTGGAAGTATACTTTCTGATTCCAAAATGACATGGAAAATTCTGACTTGAAAATCAACTTTTTATACTATTGTGTGCACTGTATTACATCTGCAACGATTTTGTGACTTCAACACTTCATACCGAAAATTTTGACTGCGAAAAAAAGTTTCTCAACTTAAAAGGAGTGTCTTTGCTGATGATTTTGAACTTTTATAAAATGATATCTTAACTCCAACATTGAACATTGATGAGCATTAAAAGGAACCAAAATTACCCAATGAAGGTTCGCCATGCTGCGACTAATATGTTCAGCTAGCTGAGGGTGATGATGGCTCATAATTTGTACAGATTCTAGCGCCATGTATGCAAAACGATGCAAATCAGATGAGCAGACAGTCATTCAAACGCACATGCACCTCAACAAGCAGTCTGCAATCTGCATTGCACTGAACAGAACCACCAGTCTAGCACTTTTTCCTACCCTGGTAGATAGAGCTCCTTGTGGACTACACATGTTATAGAACGCACAACAAAATATGAAACAATGCAGAATAATTAGGATTACAAGACAAAGATTTAACATGAAAAACCATTGTGGAAAAAACCACAGACGCACAATCGACAAAATCACTATATAGGAGAGAAGTTACAAAATGCTCTTGGCATGTAAATAGATAACTTGTAGCAAGCCGTGCTTGTTATCATTAGGCTTATAGGGGTATAAATAGCCTTAGAAACAAGAGTCTTAGATGAGAAAGGAATATAGTCCAAGTTGACAATGGAAATAGAGATCTACTCAGAAACTAGAACATAACCTGCTTAGAGACGGGGACAACACTCTGCTCGAAGACGAAACAGAGTCTCAGAAGATGATGGTGAATAGTTGTAATCGAAAATGCCTCAAGTAGCCACGTCTGAGTTTAGTTGGTGCAAACACCTTTGGATACCACGTTTGGTGCAAGTCAGTGCATAATGCATCACCAACACGAAGATGATCCCAATCATAACCTCTGACTAATTCATATTATTGACCGATCTACTGGTCGGAATGCTCACAACCAGACATACTAGTCGGAATGCTCACAACCAGACATACTGGTCGGAACATATCCCTTTGAGTGAAACCTGATCAGATTTAGATCACAAAATACAATAATCTCCACCATAAGCCGAATTCCTCATGTAACGAAAAAGAGCCAAAGAACTTCTCAAATAACTTGTAAAACACTTCTTGTGTGTCAAACGTCCGAAATGACTAATGAGTAATACCGATAAAAAAATTGATCAGAGCTCAGATTTAGTGGTAGGAACTAGTATTGTCATCATATCAGCTGGATTATCATGAATACTGATCTTGCAAACTTTAACATCACCTTGAGAAATAACTCCTCGGATGAAGTGATATCTGGTATCAATGTACTTTGCTCTCTCATGAGATATTTGGCCTTTTGTAAGACAAATAGCTCTCTATCTATCACAGTGGATATTGCTGTAAGATGTACTTCCACAAATCTCAGTGTACAAACCTTTTAGCCAAACAACTTTACAGGCTTTTCAAAATAGTAATGTACTCGGCTTTAGTGGTTGAAAGAGCAATAGTAGTTTGCAGACAAGTTTTCTACCTTATGGCATAGCCTTCAACAGTGAATATATAATCAATAAGAGATTTACTCTTATCTAAATATCTAGCAAAATTAGAATCCACATATCTGACCAGTCTATCACTAGTCTTTTCAAACTACAAATAAGCATATAGAGGTACCCCTCAAATATCTGAAGATCCACTGAACTGCTCTTTAGTGGTCTTTCCCTGGATTGACCATATATTTGCTGACAATACTTAAAGCATGAGATAGGTTGACCGCGAGAGCAGACCATGGCATACATAAGCGATCCGACTGCACTTGCATATAGAACACTTGACATGTATTCAACTTCTTCAACTATTTGTAGACTTGATGTTGAAGAGAGTTTGAAGTGTGCAGCTAATGGAATGTTGGTCGGTTTAACCTTGTGCATATTGAAATGATGAAGCAATTTTTCAATATACCTATTGTGGCTTTTGCCACAGCAGTGGGTAGTTGCTACCCGTTCTCCATAGGAGACAAAGGAAAAGAGAGACCTAGAGACTACCAGTAGTGGGGGAGAGAGAGCTAGTGAGTAAAAATGAGTCATTTCCCTTGCCTCATACCCCTTTGAGGGCTTATATGCATGAATGCGGCTGGATAGGAATTTTCTATCCTAGCCCTCAATAATTGCAAGGGGTAAGGGTATATTGGTATATTTCTTTAGATATAAAACACTATGCTATTAGGCTTACTCCAAGGCCCACTAGCTAGTCCTAATGGCTCGAGGGGTTGGGCACCCCCATAACAGTACTCTCTCGACAACAAGCTCTGATGTTCAAGGGGTGAGTTGACGCGACTAATTGCCCTAGCCCCTCGGGGGCCTAAATACCCCAAACCTTTAGGAACAAGTCTACTTCCATCAGCAAAGTCGTAATCGCCTTGTCTTCGGAGCACACGGTGCATAGAAGTGGAGCCATTGAGGTAGGGCCCCTCGCCAAGGCAGTGCCTACCAGGTAGGCGGTGAAGTCATGGCCGCTCCATCGAGATCGTGCCTTGAGATGAGCAGCGCATAGAAGCAGAGCCATCGAGGCCCATCGAGGCAGGGTTGCCCCGCTAAGGAAATGCCTACCAGGCAGGCAGTGAATTCGTGGCCGCCTCATTGAGGCTGTTTTTTCGAGATGAGCAGCATGTAGAAGCGGACCCATGCATATGCTCATGGGGCTATGCTTATGTGCCCTTACAGGTGGCCCGATGTTGTGTAATATTTGCCTTGTTACTGCCTTTTCTAATGGACTAGTAACGTTTCACCCTTCCACCATGGTGGTGTGCCTGCTAGAGGCAAAAACACCCTATGGTGATGCAAAGGGACGGATGTTGCCATGCGTGAAACAAGGTGTGTCACAACGATGCTATCTCGTAGGTGCAGTGAGGCCAGACCGCCATTCCCCTACCTTGAAACACAGCTCTCACAGAGGGTGAGAAACGTGGCTCGAGGGAGGCGCTAACACACGTAGAGGTAGGGAGGCCGGGCCACCATTCCCCTATGTTCAAAAATAGCTCCCATAGAGGGCGAGCAGCGTCGCCTAACAAGGACACTAACGTATACAGAGGTAGGGAGGTCAGACCATCATTCCCTTATGTTCAAAACATCGCCAACAGAGGGCGAGCGATTGGCCCGAGGAGGGCACTAACGTATGCGGAGGCAGGGAAGCTGGACCGTAGGACCCTACGTTCAAAAATAGGACCCACAGAGGGCGAACAACATGGCCCGAAGAGGGTACTAACACACACAAAGGCAGGGAGACTAGACTACCATTCCCCTATGTTCGTTTTTCTTTTATCTCCAGCGTGTACTCGTTCGACCGATCGAAGTATTCGAGCGGCTAAAGTCTTCGAGCGGAGGGATATTACGACTACGTGTGTCGGTAGTCTTAGCGAGCGGTCGTAGCGAGCGATTGAAGGGAACGGTCGGACGATTGAAGCATTTATCGAGCACGAGCAAGCGAACGAGCGTCTTGCGGACGTAATCTACATCAGGTAATTTAGATTGTTTTTCTTCTGTTTTTAATTTTGGTTTTAGGTGTCAAAAAGTGAAGGTAATCATTCACCCCCTCTGATTGTGCCATACGATCCTACAAGTGGTATCAGAGTAAGGTTGCGATGGCAACAGAGAGGTATGTGAATCGTCCCCCATGGTAGATGGTTCTGATTGTGCTTTTTAGAAATGTCGGATGCAAGCGTACATTGAGGCTCAGGGTAGTGATGTTGGAATAAGTTTTCTAGACCCTTTGAAGTTCCTGCCACTGTTACGAATCTAAATAAAATAGATGTTGATCTAAATGCTCAAGCTTGTAACTTGCTCTTTTAAGGAATTTCTCACAAAGAATTTGATCGTGTAGATCATATTGCTTCTGCTCACTTAATCTGGAAAACTCTTTGCGATTAACACGAAGGAATGACTAAGATTAAGAAAGTGTGTAAAAATCTTTATCAAAAAGAGAACTCGGATTTCGCTATGAAACCTGGTGAATCGATAGATGATCTTTTTGCTCGTTTTGAAAAGATTTTGAGTAACCTACGTGGAGTCGGTGTTATTCTTGCTGATGAAGATAATGCTACTAATATTTTAAGGTCATTAGGTTCAGAGTGGTTGATGGTCATCACGACAATTAATCAAACCGTCAATCTAGATACACTTACCATGGATGATATATATTCTAGATTGAAATCCTATGAGATGGAAGCTTTACCATCTAAGACTAATAAATCTTCATCTTTAGCACTTGTGACTAATCCCATGCATGATGTTTCTTCGAGTACTATGTCTTGTGTTTCCTTGTCTGCTTTGACTTCTTTTTCAGAAGATCAGTTCGAGTAGCTCCCTGAAGAGGACTAGATCTTAATCTCCTCACGATCATATAAGGCTCTCAACAATCTGAGGATGAGAAAGGTAGGTGGAGCTCCAGGTCCGGTCAGATGCTAACGCTTCACTTAAATCTTTATCAGTGTCTGTTGTTGCTTTTGTTCATCGTGTGTCACAATATTAAATTCTTAAATTCTATCTCACTAACCCCAGTACTGTGAGACCGACGATTTCTGTGACATAAGACCAGATAACATTGGATGAAGAACATGCGCTTGAGTGAGTTACGGTCTTTTTCATCATTGCTTGGCTGGAATATTTGTAAATTCTTCACTCCCTTTGATGGCGTCCAAGAGTTTCATCTTCTAGTTAGATCATGTGGAAAATGTAATGTTATTTTACAAGTGGTCTTTGAGTTCCTTCTTAGATTGCTCGTTTTCACTATTAACTTCTTGATTCTTCTCTTTGTGCTCGGTTGAGAAGTGAGTTGGGTGTGTTGCTCCTTTGGGGATTATTCTGAGGGGGAGCTTGTTGTTTGAAGTGGTGTCAGAAGTTTTGTTTGTTATACCTGTCATATAATTCATCAAGTTCAAGCCTTGAAATTAAATGAGTAGAAGAGCTTTCCTTATTATATTTACTCATACGCTATGTAGCTTTGTGTAATACCCCAGAAGCAATTCGAGAGATAATCGATTAATTGGAGGGAAGGACCATATAGAAAATAATTAAACACGAATTTTTATAGGGGGATTTCTGAAAAATCTTGGCAACCTGGGCCTGGGCCTTGGCCCATGTGGAGGCCAGCCAAAAAGGGGGGAGGCGCCCCTCCCTAACCCTAGCCGCCACCCCCTTTGCCCCCTCCTCCTTCTCCCTTGGCCGCCACCCCCCTCTCCTCCCTGCGCCTCCACCTCTCCCCCATTGCTGTCCCTTGGTGCTAGGAGAAAGCGAGAAGGAAGGAAGAAGGGAGGGAAGGAGAAGAAAGGAAGGAGGAGGAAGAAGGGGAAGCAGACGGATGATCCCAAGGGGATCCCCTAGGTAACTCTCCCTTATCCCAAATCCCTCTGATTTTGCTGTAATTAGGGTTCTTAGTCTAAGATTGGTGGGGATTAGTAATTAGATTCTCCGATTAGGAATTCCTGATGTATGTCTGTAGATCAATCCAGCTGTGACGATCTGTTTCTTGATTTAGACCTATGAAACTATTTTTCCTACGGGTCTGCCCAAAAGGAAAATTGTAGAGGACGACGAGATCTACATACTGTATTGTTTTAAGAATTTTTGGCCACGGGATTTGGGAGTAGCAGGGTCGGGAACCTCGCTATCTGTCAGGGATGCAGACTGGGGCAGATTGCTGTTCAGGTGTGATTTAGGAGTAGTAGATGATTTTTATGTTTTTTGTCACAATATAGAAAAATGTAGAAAATTCAGTAATCTAACTACTGTATAAAAATCATAATTTTTAGAGCCTTACACGGTGGTTGGAATGCGTTAGAATCTGGCTGCCCAGATTGCCAAAATAGAGAACGTCCTCTGTTTTGCGTGTTAAGTTACACCTTGATAGTAACGAAATAAAAATAAGTGATCTACATGAAAAGTGAAGGTATTTAAGTGAGGAATCCAAAAATATATCTGTCTTTGTAAATGGTTTAATAATCTTAAAGATACAAAAAATTAAGCAGCGCTACTACAGCGGGCAGAGTGTAGAACCGTTAAGCGGAGAGGGAATTGCGGGTTTTGGACGTAGAGGAATTTGCTTCTCAGTTGTGAATATTATATTATGATTTTGTGCTGAGTGGTGCCTTGTGAATAGGTGGCTTCGCTCCTGATCATGCTTGATCCCTTTGCTCCTTCGGTAAATGCAAGTATAATGATGGTTTACATTGATATAGTGAAATGTCAGTGTTTGATTTATATTGTGAGCAATTGTGTTCATGGTTGTGATGAAGGCGTAACCAGTAATGTTCATGGTTGTTTGTGAGTTATGGAATTCATGAGTATTCCTTGTGCAAAGTTGTTATGGATGCATGTTTTTATTAAAATGAGACCTTCATACATATACATTATGTTGGTTTATTGAAGACTTGGTCATGTGATGACCAAGCATTTGCTGAGGTTCCCATCATGTTGATGACGGACTAAAGGTCCCCATACTTGCGGAGTATGGGCAATTGGTCCTTATACCAGATGGTACAGACATGGGTGTGCATCGACGGATGCGCACTTTGCATTACCGGTAAAATGCAAAAGAGAAAGAGATAAAGATAGTGTTGATCATATTGCATAGCACATGTTTTGGAGTGACAGTTGGATGTTCTTGTGGAATGATGCACATGTATGCATATCATGTGTTGATAAGTAACTGTTGGATGTTCTTATGAAATGATGTACATGTATGCATAGCATGTGTTGATAAGTAACTGTTGGATGTTCTTATGGAATGATGTACATGTATGCATAGCATGTGATTACAAGTAACTGTTGGATATTCTTATGGAATTATGTACATGTATGTTGTTGTTACCATTTATTATATTTGCTGAGTCGTTGGACTCACTCTTGTTATTTGTTGTGTTTTAAGTACCCTTATGAGATCGGTATGCATGGGAAAAAGAAAGGATTAGTCTTGTTGCACTTTGCACGATCAACCCATAATGGAAAGAAAGGAAGAAATTAAACAGTAGAAGAATTGAATTACTTTAAGTATCTTTTTGATCATTGCTTGCTGAAAATTAAACTGTAATAAATTACTAGAGTATTTATGGTGTTCCTGTTCTTTATCTAGATGCTAATTCTATGAATGTCCTAGTAACCTATAGTCAATTTTGTTTAGTCTTGGTCGAAATACCTGTTGGATATCTATTCTTATTAATTCTGCTTGTTGAACCCTCTAGCATAGATAATTATACAGGGGAGGTTCTGCCAAAATTTTGTGAGGTGTTTTTAGTTTATCCTTGTTACGTTACTAGTTTGGTAGCATTCCAGGTCATTGTTTGGCTGGGGTGTTACAGTTTGCTCATGACTGGTAGTAATGAATTTGCTATACTTGAATTAAAATATGACATGGAAGAATGCTTTGACTAGGCTGATTATAGTTAGCACATTGTAATGTTCATCTGAATGGATTAGCTTGATAGTGAGTCTTCTTTTAAATCTTGGATATGAGAGTTGTATGTTTCATATTGCAATCTTGTTTGTTCACTCAAGTTGGCATGTTATAAATAAAAAATTGAGTTCATACATGTGGTATCAGATGAAAATTGAAAAGGATTGAAAAGATGTATGCTTTAAGCATGCTATGGTTAAAAAAAGAAAAAGGCATAAAAGTGTATAAATTAAAAGAAGTATGCTCCAATCATGCCACCATTTAATATAAAAAATACTACAAAGATGGCATTGTGAAAAGAAGTATGCTTCAAGCATGCCACATGCTTAAAAGATTTGAGTGTGCAGTAATAGGTTGCCTTATGAGACTGCTAGTTCGCCTAGATTTAAATGTTGCTTCACTTTTAGGCTTTGACTTTTCATTTTGATATCTCCTTGTGCTCTTCGTAGATTAGTTTGGTCATAGTCATGATGCCTGTTAGTAATCTAACTGGTTTAATCATGCTAAAGACCTGTTCTGACTTGCTATATGGTATACGACTTTATATGATCTAAGGAGCTCTACTAAAAAAGATGGCTTGGTTAAATTCTTAAATTAATGCAAAGTGACTAGGATAATCTACAAAGCTTTTGGCTATTTACTCTCATTGCACCTACTTAGAATAATTCTCTCTCTCAATTTCTTGATGAATACATTGCCAAAGGGGGAGAAATTAGAAGAAAGGGGGAGAATTTTCAATTGCTTAAGAAAGGAGGAGTTTTTGAGCGGTTTGCTACTGCTGTGGTTTGCTTTGAAACTTTCTTTTCGCAAATTCTCTCAGACACCTTTGCGGTGTTGTCAATGTATTCATTAAGGGGGAGATTATTAGACCATGTGGTGGTCGTGATTAAAAGTGATGATGAACAATTGACATTTGGATTGCTTTGGAATTTGCATTTGCGAAAGTTTCGGTCGATCGCAGTCAAAGGTTTCGAATCCGAGTGATCTCGTTCAATTCTATGTTGCTCAGAGTGGTTTTGGCCTGCTTGGAGTGGTTTTGGTTGGTTTCGAGTGGTTTTTGTTGCTCTGAGTAGTTTTGGTTTGCTCCGAGTGGTTTTAGTCGGTTCTGAGTGGTTTCAGTCAGTTTCGAGTGGTTTTGATTTGCTCCAGTCAATTTTGGTCTACTTCGAGTAGTTTCGGACCAGTCTGATTGGGTCCGAGTAGCATCAAACGATATTCGAGTAAGCAATAGAGAATCGGACGGTGTTTGAGTGCTACCAGATGATCAGATGGTGTTTGAGTGGCACAGAAGGATCGAACTGCATTCGAGTACCACCGAAATATCAGGCGGCCTTCGAGCGGCACGTTCAAAGATTCAGACGACGAACCGGTCAAATATATAGGTTTTTTATACAGTAGAAGCTACAGTGATCTGGTCAAAACTGTATGGTCAAAAGAACAATACTCTGAGGTGAACAGTGGTTCAGCAGGTACTCAGAAAAGTGCTATAGCAAAGCTCGGCTTTACGACCACGTCCAACTTCGACCACAACCGACTTCAACCATGTTTGAACGACCATGGCATTTTGACTACGTCTGGCTTCAACCATAGCAACTCGACTACAGCATTCCGACCATGATAGATTTTGACCACGTCTGGCTTTGACCACGTTCGACTTTGACCACAACGGAACAACCACTAAAGATAATTGTAGCTACAATACTTTTTCATGGTCATAGGTACAATGCTTTTCATTGTCATAGCTACAATACTCGATAGTCATAAACTTTATTGGTCGGTACTCCATACTCGATAGTCATAGGCTTTACTGGTCGTACTCGATAGTCGTAGAGTTTGTGGTCGATAGTCATAGACTTTGTGATCGATAGTTGTAGACTTTGCGGTCGATGGTCATAGGCTTCACAGACTGCTGCCATACTATTTGTGGTCATTGTCTTTAGTTTTTTGGTCAGTTTGTCATAGACCACGCGATCGGTAGTCAAAGACATTGCATCGGTTGCCGTAGGCTTCACGGTCGATACTCGTAGACTTCATTGTTGGTACGAGTGCTTCACTTCTTGTGATCTTCGAGTACTTCGAGTACTTGTGTTGTACTTCAAATACTTGTGTTAGACCAGTGGGATGATTGGCTGGTGCTTGGTGGTCAGGTGGTTATGATACTCGGTAGTCGGAAGGACTTGGTACTCGATGGTCGGTGATCAGTTGTCGTAGGTGTTGTGATCGGTTGTCGGAGACTTGTGGTATATGATCAGTACTCGGTAGTTTATACTCGATGGTTCTGGTCGGTAGCGATGCTTGTTATTTTCGAGTGTTTTTGGCGAAGCGATGGTATTTCCCGAGTACTTGTTTTCGAGTATTCATTGAGCTAGCAATCATATTGAGTTGTCTGGAGCTGTTTTGTGGAAAGCGATGGAATGTGTGGTCGTGGACGACCTGGTTGATGTTCGTGGATGGTTTTATTCTTATCTATGGATAGACAAGGGTGGTGTGACTGTGTGTGTGCTGATGGCGGCCAAGTTGTGGAGAATTGTGCCAAGAGAAAGTTTCTTTGGTCTTTGCATGTGCAGGTGAGCGTGGAGACGATCATGGTCAGTGACAAGGAGGTCTGGGACAAGGAGGGGTAATCTGTGGTCCAAGTGGTCGGGATGTCACGTGAGGTGGTCGGGCTCATGCTTGAGCATGTCGAGATCGAAGGTGGATGATGTGTGGAGGCGTGGAGACGGTTACAGTCAGTGACGAGGAGGATTGAGACTAGGAGGGGGTAATCTGAGATTCAAGTGGTCGAGGTGTCACATGAGGTGATCAGGCTTAAGCTAGAGCATGTGATGATGCGTGGAGAAGCTACAGAAGGTGAGGTCCTGGAGGCTTCGACACGGGAGTTGGTGACACATGATGGAGATACAGGAGGTGCGTTCTGGAGGCTTTGTCACGTGGTGAGATTAGAGACGTTATAGAAGGAAGCTGTGATGAGAAGGTTTAGAGATATGGTAAAATCCATATTAGGAAGGGTTTCGGGTCCCCTGATTTGAGGAAGAGACAGAGTTGTGTGTTCGTGCTTGAGATGGACACGACTTGGATGTTAGCCTGTAAAAGCAGAAGGAGGCTAAGGGCTAATGTGTGGGTTTTTAGAGGGCTTTCATCGAGAGAGCTTTTAGGGGTGCCGTGAGGGCACTTTGTAACCGCATCCATTATATAGAAATAATAGATCAGATCTATTCCAAGAAAATTTTGTTGATATCGGCGATGTGTTTTCTAAGCATCGTTTTTCTTCTGTATTCGGCGTGTACTCGTTGGAGCGGCTGAAGTCTTCGAGCGGAGGAAGATTGTGGCTACGTGTGTCGGCGGTTGTAGCGAGTGATTAAAGGGAACGGTCAGACGATTGAAGTGTTCATCGAGCATGTGCGAGCGAACCAGCATCTTGCGGTTGTAATCTACATCCAGTAATTTAGATAGTTTTTCTTCTGCTTTTAGTTTTGGTTTCGAGGTGTCAAAAGTAGAGACAATCATTCACCATCCTCTAATTATGCCATACTATCCTATAAACACTCATCTAAAGTAACACTTTTGCTCACGACCATTGTTGTGGTTACACTTCAAATAGTAGATATTGGGGCTTCAGGAGGCTGTAAGGGGTACCCGAAGCCTAAAACTCAAAGGAGGGGACATGTGTAGAATGTCACTAGTATCCAATCTCAGTTCAAGTTTACTACACCCAAAAATGTCCTCTCCTCCTCTCCATGGTGCCCTATGGGCCATATTTATAGCCATGGAGAGGGAGGTTCACATGAATGCCCTGTTGGGGGTCTTTACTAGCAATGACAAACACGTAATTTTCTTAGTATGACCTTTATTGCATGTATACTTGGGCTTCTTTTCAGTGGGTCGAGTGGACCAAGGTGAGGGCCACTCACCCAACAACCACCTTTTAGGTCTCAGGATTCCACAACTTATACCTTTTAACTCCAAACTTATAGCCGAGGAAGATACACTTAACGACTCTTAACTCAAGTTTACCTTTATCAGTATGAGCACAAGCAGGACAGTAAAAAATCCTTATGCTCGAGTAGTCTATAGGAGACTAAAACCACATATTGTTCGATGTTTTCTTGTCGATGTCAATGTTCGGTGATCGATTGATTAGATAATAAGCAATGTAAGCGGCTTCAGCCCAAAATGTCTTTGATAGACCCGACGTGGACAACATTCAACACACCTTTTCCATGATGGTTCTGTTCATGTGTTCGGCCACACCATTCTACTATGGTGTGCTAGGTACTGTGTAATGCCTTACAATTCCTTTCGATCATCATAACGCTTCAAATTCTCCTGAACAGAATTCTATACCATTATCTATTTAGAGTTCCTTGGCATGGCCTTTATTACATGTGTACTTGGGCTTCTTTTCAGTGGGATAAGTGGGCCAAGGTGGGGGGTCACTCCCCTAACAACCACCTTTTAGGTCTCAAGATTCCATAACTTATACCTATTAACTCTAGGCTTATAGCCGAGGAAGATGCACTTAACATATCTCTTGACTCAAGTTTACCTTTATCAGTATAAACATAAGCAGGACAACCAAAAATCCTTATGCTTGAGTAGTATGTAGGAGAATCAGACCACACTATTTGGTGTTTTCTTGTCAATGGCAATGTTCGGTGATCGATTGATCAAATAACAAGCAGTGTAAGTGGCATCAGCCCAAAAATTCTTTGACATACCCAACATGGACAACATGTAGTGCACCTTTTCCATGATAGTTCTGTTCAAGCACTTGGCCACACCATTTTGCTGAGGTGTGCCAGGTATTGTGTAATACCTTACAATTCCTTTCGATCGGCATAAGGCTTCAAATTCTCCCGAATGGAATTCTATACCATTATCTGTTTGAAGTTTCTTGACATGTTTACTGGTCTATTTCTCGATCATAATCTTTCACTATTTGAATGTCTTGAACACATCAGACTTGTGCTTGATGAAGTACGTCCAAACACTTCGAGAGTAGTTATCGATGATTGTCAACATATGATTGGCGCCTACAAGGTATGGAATGTGGGACTTATCCCACAAATCAGAGTGAACATAATCCAATATGCCTTTTGAAGAGTGATTTGTAGAGTTGTAACTCACCTTCTTTTGTTTACCAAAGACATAGTGTTCATAAAACTTTAACTGGCCGACGCCTTAATCATCGAGCAGACTTATTTTGCACAACTCTTTTAAGCTGGCTTCACTCATATTCCCAATACGCATATGCCATAGACTTGTTCGATTAGCATCGGACAACCTAGTTGAGACAACAATAACCTTGCCAACCAGGGTAGTGCCTCGAAGATGATAGATGTTTGCTACCTTCATATCACCTTTCATCACAACAAGAGTGCCTTTGAAGATCTTTAGAACTCCACCTCCACTAGAAAACTCGTACCCTTTGGTATCAAGAGTACTCAACGAGATAAGGTTTCTCTTCAAATTTGGATGTGTTGGACCTCTGACAGGGTTCTGTTGGTGCCATCAAATATCTTGATCTGGACAGAACCAATGCTTACAATCTTGCACAGAGTATTATCTCCCATTAACACTGGTCTATTAGGAAAGTGCAGGCTGAATCAAGAATATATTCATCGTTGGTTTTGGAATCAACAACAAAGGTAAAAGGAATCTCCCCTTTGGAACCTTCTTTTGTGACAATGGTGGCCTTAGCTTCATTATATTGTTGTTCTTTCTAGGGATTATTATTCCTCCTTTCCTTATTCTATAGTTTTTAACACTTGGAGATATCATGTCCACCCTTCTTGTAGTAGTGACATAACTTCTTGGTCTTTGATTTTGAATGACCTTTGTATCTATTTGAACTTCTAACTTTAGAATAACTAGTTGGAGACCGCTCGACTAGTTTTCCCCTGACTGATAAACCTTCTGCATACGAACTTGAGCTATCACTCAAAACCATATTTTTTTATCTTTTTTCCATACAGAGCTTCATAAACCTCCTTCAGAGTAAGAGTATCTTGACTATATAGAGTTATGTCTCTAAATGTAGAGAATGAAATAGGCAATGAACAGAGCAAGATAAGACTCAAATCTTCATCATCGTATTTGACCTCCATGGCTTCAAAGTCAGTAACCACATCTTTAAATGTGATCTGATGATCTTGCATCAATTCGCCTTCCGCCAACATGAGTGAGAAAAGCTTCAACTTCATATGCATCTTACTGGTTAGATCCTTGGTCATGCAGATCCATTTCAACTTTAGTCATAACAAAGCATCGGTGGTCTCCTTCATAACTTCCTAGGGGATATTATTAGAAAGATGAAGGTAAATTTGACAGGGAGGATTACGATATCTCCTTTGTTTCTCCTCAATGGACCATGCAACATGCATCTTATCGATTTGCAATAACACATCATCCATCAAGCTATGATAGAACCCTAATATTATGTCACGATCTAGCAATAGAAGATCATACTTCATTGACGTCATGTCTAATATGTCCTAGATTGATAAGGCGAAGAAACAAGCTATGATACCACTTATTATAAAACGCACGGCAACATATGAAACAATGAAAAATAATTAGGAGCACAAGATAAATAGTTTACATTAAAAACCCTTGTGGGAAAAAACCATGAACGCACAATCGGCAAAATAACTATATAGAGGAGAAGTTATAGAACGTTCTTGGTGTATTACATGTGTAGATGTAACATCCCAAATATGGGGATTGTGGAAAATGAGAAGAATTTAAAATTTATGTTGAATTTTGGCATTATTCAAAATTCTTAGCTTTCATTTGATAATTTTGAATTGGTTTTGCCAAGCAATTCAATGAATGAAAATAAAATCTGAGATCAAAAACCAAGAGGTTCGGAAACTAAATTGAGCAAAAATTTGAATTTGAAATTCAGACAAACAATAGTATGCGAAATAAAATTAAACGAAACCAAAGGCAAAGCAATATTAAAATTCATATTCAAAATTTTGAGCCAAGAATTTGAATTTGAATTCAAATTCAAATGTCAATCTCAAAAATGGAATTCAGAGCAAATCAAATCTGAAATCTTGCTAGCATCATCCTTCTTTCTCTTTTCCTCCTCTATGTAGTGTGGCCCCCCAATTCCTCTCTCTTGCATTGTCCCTCCTCTTCTTCTAGAGGTGGCCACTGGGCCCGGCTTAACCGTGTCGGACCACGGCCCAGTACTATTCGCTCGGCCTAAGCATGGCATGGCCCGTTTTATCTATGAAAAATCTAATAGTGTTTACGGTCGTGGGCCATGCCGACACAGCACGACCCGACCTATTGCCAATGGTCATAAACGGGTTGTGCCGGTACGGCCCGGCCTGGCTAATATAGCCGTTTTTTTACCGTTGGGTGTAAAAAATTTGGAAAAAATAGCAAACAATTCCAAAAATATGAATTTATTTCTATAAATAGGGGGTATCCGGCCTCCATTTTCAACACCTCAAACCTCACTCTCATCTCTCTATTTATCTATGAAAAATCTAATAGTGTTTACGCAAATTTGGCAAGATTAATGAGAAATTTCTGAGAGCTGCAAAAGAGGTAATAGTTCAGTCTTATTTTAATTTTTTGCTATTATTTGTTGATTCAATAATAAGTTCGTTGTTCTTTACTATTTCAATTTGCAATTGATTCAATGGAGAACTATGATTTTCAACTCTCCGAATTCGGTCTCTCGGCGGACGATATGCAATTCTTTCAAGAAGCACATCCATTTAATACTTATGCACAATCTTTCTTATTAATCTTATTGTTAAATTTGGTTTAAAAAGATTAAATGCTTGTATTGATTCTTTTAGGGATGCAATTTCATATATTAATTGTTCTAACCAATGAATAGCCGCGTATAAGAGATTTTGCGTAGCAATGAACGTCCGTCCTAGAAAATTTGGCTTAGACATGCCTGTTAGATGGAACTCTACTTATCTTATGCTTAAACATATATTGCCATATAAGAGAACCTTATATGTTTTCCTTCATAGCCAAGGTCATCAATCTTGTAGCTCCTCCAGTAGAACCCAAGTTAGAGACCCTGAACTTACTGAGAACGATTGAGTTGTTGGTGAAAAAATATTTTCTTTTTTAGAAATTTTTCATAAAGCTACAATTTGTCTTTCTAGAGTATACTATCCAACCTCTCCTCTAATTGTTCATAACATTCTTGAAATTGCCACTCACCTAAAGGCCTTTGAAAATGATCCTGTGCTACGGGATATTGTAGTTGCCATGAAAACTAAGTTTTTAAATTATTGGAGGTAAATTCTAATTTTATATGCATTCGCCTTTATTTTGGATTCTAGGGCTAAACTCCAAGGATTTATAAATGTATTACAACTTTTAAGTGATGCTACCAGTTTAGATTATTGTACATACTATAGAGTAGTTAAGGATAAATTATATGAGGTATATGAGAAATATGAAAATAAGTTTGGGTCAGTACATTTGGAAAGACCCCCGGTAGCCCCTAGCACCTCTAGGGGGACTAAGCAATGGGGCAAAATTTGTGGTTTTTCCTCTAGAGATTCTCGTGCAGGTGTAGGTACACATCTGTCAAGACGAGGAAGGCTACAAAGTACTGGAAACCTATCAAGCAAACTCAACAGTGATAGCGTCAGTTTCAAGCAAGAGTTGAACATCCTCTCATGGTGGCAAACCCAGAAAGTAACATATTCAGTGCTATCCATATTAGCGTCGGATGTGTTGACTGTTCTTGTCGCTACAGTCTCTTGGAGTCAGCCTTTAGTCTATCTAGAAGAATAATCGATGAGTAACGAACAAGTCTCTCGAACGAGATGGTCGAAATCCTTCTAATCGTTAAGGACTGGGAACAAGTTGAATCAAGACTCCAACATACTGCAGAGACTAGAGATTTAGAAGAATCTTTTGAGAATTTATATCTAGATAGCAATGAATAGAATTTTTAATATTTTTCTTCACATGTAGTCACTAATGAGCTTTATAGGTTGTACTCTTTTTTCTTTACCAAGGTTTTCTCAAGTTGAGTTTTTACTTGGTAAAGTTTTAACGAGGCAGCCATCCCATGTAATTTAACAAGTTAATAAAGCTCATTATATCATTGAAAATAATTATCTTGATGTTTAACAATGTCTACAAATTTCTATAATTTTTCTGAATTTTTTTCTCAATTTTCTACATTTTTTTCTTAATTTTCTACAATTTTTTGAATTTTTTCTCTTTTTCCCTGCTTAACAGGCCGACCGGGCCGGCATGGCCCGTTAAGCCATAAACACGGCCACGACACGGTCATGATCCATGTCTTGGCTTGGACCGTGGCCCGTGGGCCAGAACAGCACGATCCATTTATTTAGAGGGCCTAAACGGGCCGTGCCGCCGCCGAGCCTGTTCGTGCCAACCCGGCATGGCCCACTAGCCACCACTATCTTCTTCCCTATGCTGGGCATGACCAAGCCGCCGACTCGTGCGCGTCAGGCACGGTGCATGCCCATGCCAGCCTGCGCCCACACGTAGGGCCTCGCTCTGTGCGCGCTCTACCATGCCGCCTAGCCAACCCATGCTCGACATGCACGCGCACAACATGTTTGCACCCCACACGTGCCCTGTCGCTCGATAGCCACACCCTTGTGCCCTCTCGCGCGCCCCACGTGGCCCTCCTTTGTTGAGTGCCGCCTTTCTCCCCACCCCTGGCTATTTAAGCTCGGGACAACCTCCATTGTTACGTTCCTTCCCCCATTCTCCCGGAGCCGAGCCGCTCCTGTGCTCGCGCCCGTCGTCGTGCCCACCCCGCCATTTCGGTCACCTCGGCAGGCTCCTTTGAAATCCGCTTGCATCACAACGTGTTCCACCTCCCCAATTGCCATTTTCCTCATCCAATTAGGTGGTAACCTCGCTGGAGCTCACCACAACGGCCCTCCTCCTCTATTCCAGTCGACGCCACCTCTCCCACTCCCATTTCTTCTCCAGAGTGCCATCCCCTGATTCCCCTCTGCTGGGGCATCTCCTCGCCACCCTTGACCTTCCCCAACCGCTGCTCAGAGCTCCCTCTCGCCCCAGGTCGCCGCCACTATGAACCTCCCCTAGTCCTTGTCGTTGGCTCACCTCGGTAGCTCTTTGCCACCCTTGACCACACAAGTACATTTGCCTTGCTTTAATTGTGCTCGTGCTCCCTCAAATTTCCCCTTCTTCCCTCTGGTCGTCGCCGCCTCGTTCGACCCCTACACCCGATGCTCCACACCGTCGCCTGCACGCTGTGGCCCCACGTCAGCCTATGCTACCACCTCCCTTGGCTCCCTTACCTCCCACGTCTCATTTTGATGGTCGACGAAGCCGTCCCCGCCACCACTCGCTGTTGGTGAGCCTACCCTCTGAGCGCCCTCTGAGCGCCGCCTTCCCCTGTTTCGATTTTAACCGAACTCCTCTCCATTTCTCCTTTCTCCCTCTCGGTGTTTATGACAGCGCCCCCAAACACTGTTCAAGGCCCCACATGTCACTCCTTAATTCCATTTTTTGTTAAGAAATAATATAGGTGAATCAAAATAATTAATGAATATTTAAATAAAAAACAAGTGAAATATGATTTAGTTATAAGTGCAAATAAGAGTAAAATTGAATTATGATATTTGAATAAAATATCCATGCAAAATAAGAATAGTAGAGCTTTAATCTTGAATATTTTGCATGCCATTAAAATTAGTAAATTAATTGTCATATAAGAGTAATTAGCCATGTAAAAATAATAAATATTATATATACATCTCCTAAAATCATGAGACCCCCTTTCAAATGATGCTTAAATAATTGAAATAAATTATTTGAACTGTAATTCTCTAATATTTATCTATCAATGCTAAGATGTAGACTAAAGATTACCTTATGTGTGATTAAGAAATTCTCAAACATAGTTAGGGTGTCATTAATATTCATCTCAAATCCAATTGCTAATCAGAAACATCATTGATATATATATCACCTTGTGCAAATGACAAATTAAGCTAAAGAAAAGGTAATTAACCATTATGCCTTTACCATCCAAATCAATATACAAACTTAAATTAGAAATCTTGATAAAAAACAACCTTGCTTAAATAGTAATCATCCTATCGATATCTCTAGATTTAAAAATCACCAATGGGTATTAAAAGTAATTAATATACCAACAATTCAAGGCTCTAACCATCAAGTTATCTCTTGGAACTTCCTTAATAAATGTAAAATAATCAAAGGAACTGTTAATTAAAGATCAAGCCTGGTATCTTGCAATCGGCTATGCTCTGTCATCTTTGAACCTAAAGTGGAATATTCCTATGAATGCTCCTTCAACATCGATCCTTCTGGCAAAGCTTTTCCCGCCATTCCATTCTTTCGCTCAGACTTCGTTTAACATTGTCCTGCATCCCGCAATCCACTAAATTTTCTATCATAGCAAAACTTAAATAAGCTCAATTGAATTTATTTAAACTTTTAATGTTCTTTGGATTTATTTGGTTTTTCGATCGTTTATCGCGTAATTAGAAGTTGGAGTCCTACAGAAGCAATAATTCAAGCGGGATCAAGATTCGAATAAAGACAAAGACCAACAGTTTCAAAATCATTGACTGAGAAGGATTTGAGTAAGATCATAGTCGTGGTAAATTAAGCAAGGCAAGTCACTATTTTGATCATATTGCACCTATCTTGCGAATGCAATTATTTTATTTGAAAATATCAAATTATATTATTTACTTTGTTACTCAAATTATATTTACACTTGTTCATAGCTAAATTCTTTTGGATAATTGTTTAATTATACCCCACTCATTGACTTTGTACATGAACCCTTATCGCTCTAGAATTAATGGTAAACTTACTAGTTATAAGATGCATCTAAGCACCATGCTTAGTCCTGTTTAGATACCCAGGGCATCAAATTGCCCTATCATCAACTTTAAATGTGAAACTTGATTTGGACAGACATTGGAAGTGACTAATACATTGGTCTAAAAGTACTTTATGCTTCTTAAAACCCTAAAACTTACTTTACCTATCTAGGCGGATGGTAATAGGTGTTAGTGCGGATGGAGCACGAGAATATTTGGTTTGTGGCAGCACCACCTAGATAACTCCAATGACTGAATCATGTGACGATTTTCTAATATAAAATAATGCAACTACAAGTCTATAATGGGTACGACATGGCCGGCTAATTTGCATCGACCCAGTGAGGGTTACGCCATCTGGTGGCACATAGTCAAGTGAGCGGGTGGAGGCCACTGATGTGAAGGTGCAAGAGGGGGTTTCTGGAGCGGGCGGACGTAGCTGCACAACGGTAGAAACCTTAGTGGGTGTAGCCTCATTAGGAAGATACATTGTAAAGTCTTTGTAGTGATCTTCTTGATTCACATGTCCAAGAAAATATGTGAAATATAACAAGTCAACTATCTCTTGTGGGTAAAGTGTACGACCTCTGTAGAGATAAACTGTTCGAACAGTCGTGCCCACGGTCAAGGGCGAGCATGAAAACTTAATCAAGTTATTATCTATTTCTAAAAACTTTATGGGTGGGATGAAAACTCGTTGAGTAGATGTAGCCCTAAATTGATTTCCCTTGGACGGTCGTAGCTAGTGAATATAATGGGCTGATGTAACCCTAAATTAACATACAGTGGAGGTAACGATGTGCTGTAACTGGTGAATGTAACTTGCACTGCTATTATTGCTGTATTCTCTCAAACAACTTAGGAATATCTATTTTAGTTCAAACTGCTAAGTCACAGGGAATTTCTTATTTATTATAACTTTTAAAATGATGACTTTAGTAAATAAAAGAACTTCAAGCCTCCATTTGACAACCTTGTATTTATTAATAGTGCATTCTGTGTGGTGGCTTACTGAGTACCTTTTTACTCATTGTTGCTCAATTACTATTATTCAGTAAGTAAGAAGGAAAAACCAAGTCCTGCGGTCATCTAAAGTAGTCGATAGAGCTGAAAGATGATGATGCCATGAACTAGGTCGCGAACCCCAGTTGACTGCCTATGAACATGTCCTGAGGATCACACATGTGTGAAGTTTTCGTTTCCACTGCTGCTTTTTAATTATTTCGGTCTAACCGGCCCATGTGTAAATGATTACTGTATTATTTTCGCTTTCGCAAGATATGATTTTGATATATAGTAATATATTTGTGAGCACTATCTACTGATCCAGGAAATAGTGTGGTGGAAATCACAAAGTATTCTAGATTGGCAAAATCCAAGTCCGACAGTAGATAACTTGTAGTGCGTCGTGCTTGTTGTCATGAGGCTTGTAAGGGGTATAAATAGATATGGGAACAAGAATCCTAGACGAGGAAAGAATAGAATCCTAGTCGTCAATAGAAACAAAAATCTACTAGGAAACTAGAATAGTAATCTGCTCGGAGATGAGAACAATAACCCGTTCGGAGACAGAATATATCTCAGAAGATGATAGTGAAGACTTATAGTCGGAAGCGCCTCAATAGTCATGTCTGACTTCAGTCGACGCAAACACCTTTGGACATCACGTCTGGCGCAAGTCGGTACAGAATCCATCATAAACACGAAGATGATTACGATCATAATCTTCAACCAGTTCGTATTACTGACAGTCTACTGGTTAGAATGCTGCGACCAAACATACTGGTCGAAACATATCCTTTCGAGTGAAATTTGATTAGATTTGGATCACAAAATACATCAATATAACAAGAGCTTGCCGTATGCCACATGCAGTTGCCCACCCTAATCTAGCTTGGGTCATCTTTACGACAATTGCGCAATCGAAAGGGATCGGAATCGGAATCTGAGTTCAGAATCGACCGATCATGCCCGGAGTTTCGCGAGGAGGCTGCCAAAGGAGAAGAAGCTGGTCCTGGCCATGCTGCCCGGCTCCGGGGCCTTGACGGCAGAGGGCACTCTCTTCACGTTCAGCATGACGGTCTGCCCGATCTCCCCCCGGAGTCCCTCGATCGTCTTCATGTCCACCGGCTGGCCCGACGCGTCGCGGACGTAGAAGACGTTCATGGCCTGCTCCCCCACCGTCGTCACGTCGGCTCTTGTTACCGTCAGGCCGTGCTCCCGGAGCACCCTTGTGACGTCCGAGAGCAGCCCCACCCTGTCCCTGCCGCACAGCTCAAGGGTGAAACCCTGCAAGGCGTGCCGGTGTCAGGAACAGGCAGATCAACAGCATGGACTAGTTAGGAGCATCGATCGCATTATCGTTCAGTATCAGAACAAGAAGTAACAAGCATACTATTAATTACTAGTTACTAGTACCGCTTCAGCATTTTTTTGTCAGAAATAGAGCAGCAAACAGCAATATACTGGTAGTCACTAGTTGCTACAGAATTGAGAGGCAAGGTCGCATGGTAACACAACTAGTCACTACTGCAACATGTCCTTGTACAAGGAGCAGGTTGCTAGTCACTAGTCAGTACTCAGTACTAAGTATTAGTAGCTTGTACGGACAGAATGGATCCAGGACCAGAAAAGGCTCTGAATTTTACCTCGGATACTCTTCTCGAGATCGCTGCTTCGAGGCACTTGATCACCCTCTCCGCTTCATCTTTCAGAAGCGTGCGACCGTCGTTGCGACGAATATACAGCTCCTGAAGAAAAAGTTTCGTGAATCTTCATGGCTGATACTGATGCAAACAGTGTCAAGTGTCTGAAAATTCAGGTGTTCGATCCGTGCATTAGTGCTACCTGAATGCCATAGGTCCCATCAGACGAAACCGACGCATGGAACACGACATACTGCATGTCCGTCAGCGTACAGACGATGTCGAACAGCAACTTCGACCGGTCCTTGCACTTGACGTTCACCACCGAGTACGCCTTCTCCTCGCAGTGGTCGACGGTCACCACCGGCCTGATCGCCGTGCTGTCATCGGCCTCAGCCAGCGCGCCGCCGTCGCCGTCGAAGTCCACGTCGGCGTGCATCAGCTGGTGCAGCCGGCGGTCCACGTGAGTAGAGCCGACCGAGAAGTTGGTGTGAGCTCCCCGGACGTCGTCCCCGTGCCCTCGGAGGACGTTCCTCAGCCGGTCCTCGATCTTGGAGAGCCGGCACGGGTCGTCGATCGCCTGGCCCGATGCGACGTCGTTGACGTACACGACGCAGGCGACCCTCGTCATGTGCGTCCAGACCTCGGCAGCCATGACATTGCACTCGAGATGGGCAAGAACGGCAAAGATTTCAGAGAGGAGGCCAGTTCTGTCAGGCCCCTTCAGCTCAATGGCTGTGTAGTCGCCGATGGAGTGCATCCCGACCGACCTCCCCGGCGAAGAGTTGCCCATTGCAGCACCCAGCAAAGAGTTGCCCATTGCAGCACCCAGCAGGTTGCTGTCCGGACCTAGTGCCTGTGTACAAGTACTTCAGTTTTCAGAGTAGTGTCTACTGGTGCAGTGCACAACTCAAAATTGGTGGAAAATAGTGTGACACAGAGACAACAGATGGTAAAATTTGCCAAACCTTCTCAATGCACTGAATAGTCTTCTCATCAGTGACCTTCTGCCCTTGCTTATCCAACACATGAAACACTGCATCAAGTTGCAACAGATAGCATGAGTTGCAAGATTGTGAACCATATAACTTGGGAGTATAGGTGTTATATGGAAGTATGCACAGCATAGGATATTTTACCATCCATGAACCATCCACCATCTGAGGTAATATACGCTTTCGAGATGGCGAGGTCGAGATCACTCAGAACCTGCACCACCTCGAGCAGGATGCCATTCCTGTTCATGCTGTCGACCTGAATCCAAATGCAAATAAAGGGTGCATAGGTGAATCGAAATGATTCTTTAGAGTTGAGAGCAATGTTCTATGAAAGATGAATTTAAATGATTTCTTACCTTCACTAAAGTGCAGTCGCTGCATGTGCTATTGTCGATGCAAACCCTGCAAAATTATCACTGTGTTAGGTACAGAAAGTACCAAATTTCTGAAAAGTATTGAAATAATGGATAATGAAGTGAGAAATTCTGCAGTTTAGATTGATAAATTAGAGACCGACCGAGGAGGGTTGATGCGCTGATTGAAGTTCTCGTACTCCGGATCAAAATAAGGCAGCATCTTTCCGAGGCAATGAATCCTTCCACTGAAAGAATTATGAGCTAAATTTAGTATCTAGCACTGTAGATCATGATCTACGATACTTAAGCGCAAAAGAAATGCACACATCATCGTGTGAAATACGTGATAATTTCCAATCATGAGAGCAGAAACTTCAAATCCAAATTATCAACGGAGAAGGCAAATATGAGCTCCTTATAAAGAAGATCTAATCACCCTAGAGAAATAGAATAGATCAACCTTTCAGTAGATTCTTCTTTCAAAAGTCTTCAAAGTTCCTTTCGATGAAATATTTTTGATGGCTTCAGCTGAAAGCTAAGCCAGCACTGGACTGTAGTTTCCTGAAAAGCCACCAGCACCTTCGAATCAATTTCTTAACAAGGATCTCCCTTTGAAAGTAATACAAGGCAGTCCTCTTTTTTTTTAAAAAAAAAAGATATCTACCTCATGAAACTGAAAGTACTTACATACCTTGAAACTTCTTTTGAATTCAGACACTGAATAGTCAGAATTGCAGAGGAAACACCTGTTTTTCTTTCTTTTTTTCAGGTAACACTGAAATCTCAGATCGAAATCTGAGCCAGAACGTTGTGCTCCTAATTATAAAAAGTAATCAATTGGGATCATGGCAAATTAGCAAAATTAATAATGGCGATTGGACCATATTTGCCTGAGACAGTAGACTACAACAACACTACATAGCCCTTGGGAACCCTCATTACAAGCAAGATACTCTTTGGCCTGAACAAATCAGAGAAGAACAAAGTGCCTGGCAAATCAATGCATACTTTATGTGCTCGTGATGTGTTGATGCAGAACCAACAGCCACGAGCAATGGCCAAAATTATTGCAGGAATCCAAATAGAGCTGCCCGGCGCATTAGAATAAGCTCTGAGGAATCAAGAACCACGTCAGTTTGACTGGATGGGGAAAAAAGAAATGCCTTTTGCAGCAAATGACAAATCATGGGCGCGCTTTAACCCCACCGTCAGATTCTTGAGCAAGTGCGCGATCATGAAAAGAATTCGCTGCTTGGTTGATGGTTTCAGTTAGCCTGCTATGTCGTGCCTGAATCTTTAGAACCGTTCTTTAATCTGCACTTGGGGTTTCTTGTTGCTAGTGCTCATGTGACTTGTCACTGTTGGGTAAGTGGTTTTCAGTGCTGTCTAGTTGGAGTTAGGGCCCATCTGTCAGTGACTGAGCATGTGCATTAAAAATAAAACTTGGACGCTTGTTGCAATAACAAATTGGCTTGGGCCAGTTCTTTTCCTCTGAAGCTGGCGGCTTTTGGCTTTTGCTACAGTACCTAACTTTCAAACGGAGTATTTTCTCAAGACGGGGTCTACAAGTTAAACGATGTATATGTTAAAAGCCCAACATCTGTACCATCTAAAATCGTAAGTAAGTATCTCTCTTCGTAATCTGTACCGTAAACAGCCAAAATTCAAAAATTTCAGCCAAAAACCATAAGCTGCAGCCGTTGCCAAACTAGAGAGCTATAAGACAAGAGAATTGCGAGAGGGCTAACTAGTACTCCACTTGGGATAAATCTAACAAGCTTCCTTTTCAATCCTGAATCCAAAACCTGGCCATTTCTTGTAACTAACAGACCAAAATGTACAAGTAAGTCCTGCTTCAATTTCTCTATGCAATGCAAGCATGTTTACAACTTAAACTAAGCTAGCCGTCGCTCTCATTAAGCTACGTCAGGAATTAAACACAATTAGGTAGCGAAATGAACCAAAAATGAAAGGGCAAACTTAAACTTAAACTAAGGTCTCGTACAAGAAGAGCACATTTTAGAACCTAAAAACATGAAAGGGCAAACTTATGGGGAACTTTTACCCGCACAGAGACGTACGCACGTAAGACTGCGCAACAAGGTTGAGACCTTGTTTGGAACGTAGAAATCTTTTCTGATTTCTTTAAAAAATGGTACAAGACAGATACACACAACTCACACCTCAGCATACGCGTGCGTGTCCCCTAACACGCGTTCGGAAATTTTTGCGAAGACACCAAGATTTTATATAAATATCTAATTAGTTTTTTCAATTAATTGGTGATAATTTTATGAATGATACACTTATTTGCTACGTAGCGAAACAAGAATTAATGAAAATTATCAATGATGTTATGGTTCATCACTTTTTGAACTTGAAAGAATGTAAATACTATAAGGTAATATATTAACTTACATTTGATCATTTTACTATTTTTTTATTTGAAAACTTTATGTAATTTTGTTCTCTTTTAATAGGCCATTGAGATCGGATAATGTATTTTACCAATATCGACCAACTTTTGTCTGTAGTTTTATCCTTAGTTCCTTTACTTTGCTACAATTAATCAATTTTATTATCGGGCTTTTTTTATTTTGGTAAGCATTTCGATCACTACTTCTTTATCATCATACACTGTCTCAGTCACTTTAAAGTATTGATGCTAAAAATTAGCAGATGCATTAGTATTTAGCATAATACTATTTAAAAATTATATATGTTATAATATATATGGTAAAATGATAAACCCGATTATTTTTGTTCTAATTCTGTCCTGTTCAGTTCTCAAATCTTTCCTGATACTGGTATGAAAAGTGACAAGGAGCCGGTCAACCGAGCTACACTCGGTTCTCAGCTAATCACATAAATGCCCTAAGCCTCTAAGCCAACTTGGATTAAGGGTGTGCTCAGTTGGGCTTATTTTTTGTGGCTTATGGCTGAATTATCACTGTAACTGACTGAAATTACATTGTAATTGATGATGGCTTATTTGGCATAATTAAATTTAAAAAATTAAAAATAGAAAAAATCGGTTAGCTCAGCATGTATAATACAAACGAATGCGAAAAAAGAACTAGCAAAAAAGCTAAAAAATTTAAAAAAAATCAGAAAAAGACGAAATTTAGAAATAATAAAAAATAAGACAAAAACCAAAAGTTTAAACTGAAACGAACGGTACCTGTTTAACCGAAGGTTAATTGTCTTCACATGGTCCCAAGTGTGCTAGCCATCATCTTCATTTGTCTTCGCAAGGGGTTGATCTCTGGACTCCGTACAGGCTGCCCCTACTGTATTAACTACCCAAGCAGCCGCCTCCACACGTGCAGGCGGCGCGAGGCGAGCGTATACGTGGCTGCACGGGCGCGCACACAGCTCTGCTCTGTGGACCCTGTATGTCACCGACAGATGGGAGCGGGCAATCATGCGGGAGAACTGAGGAGCATCGGTGCAAGCGAAAGTGATAATTTTTGTCCAACCGTTCAAAGATTAACGGAACGAATATAAAAGTAATAAATAGATATCTGATACTATCTACATTCAACTTTAACTTAGAAAAAATACAAAATATAATATGAGATAAGTGATATCCGTTCGGATATATTTATATGTTAAAAGATATGAGTAAATCTATTGTGACTTTACTTTAAAATAAGAAAACAGATATGTAGATTATTGTATCTAAACAGACAAAATATTGGATGCTCTTCTTTCCATATCCCGACGATTGGCCTCTCCGCGATAGCTTTGCTTGCAGTCATACTGCTTAATGTTTTATGTAGGGGTGCAAAAAAAGGGATAATTTTCACCCGATCAATCGTTCGAAGGCATATAAAGCTAATATATAATGGAAAAATGATTATTCGATATTATCCGTATAAAACACTAACTTTAAAAAATATAAAATAAGATATCATCCTTGTATTACTCCCGAGGGAGTCCCGGATGGAGACGCAGGCCACGTCGCCCGCGCCGGCGCTCCGCGCGACGCGTGGACGGAGATTTTTGGTACGGTCGGGGAGCCTTTTTTGCAAAAAAACCCTGCGTTTTTCCGAAATTACGTACAGGTCCTTGGTTCTCACGAAAAGGTCCCTGCCAGTTTTTTTAGCCCCTCCACTTTGCAGGATGGCCCCCCGTGTTTTTTAAATTGCACAGGTCCCCGTTTGTTTACGTACAGATCCTTATTTTTTGCGAAAAAGTACTTTGCTTTTTTCGAAAATACGCATTTTTCCTTCGATTTTTTTTCAAACTCCTCACGAATTATCGCGTCTTTTATTTTGGTACGTACGGTGGCTGACGCGACGTAGCGCCGCGCCTATGAGGCTAGTAGAATAAATAATACCTGTTCTATCTGCTTCCAGTGCACGCGAGAAAGAAGCCGAGGGGAGCCCACGCTTTCCCAAAAGGCTGGCCACTTTCCGTAGATGCGGTGGGTGCACACATGGTTCGTCTGTTGTGGACCTGCCCGAGCCGTGGGATTGTGATCGGACGGTGTGAGGGTGATCACAACGAAACAACCTCCCTTCACTCTCCGAACAGGTGGTGTACTTTTCTTATTTTCCTGCCTGCCGGTTGGTCTATCGGCTACTTATCATAGAGCAAAAGAGGTATATTTACCTTGTGTTTATTGTTGAATTCTCTTCGTCAAACAACACATCCTACACACATCTAGACTCGTCTCAAACGACCCCTAGCGTAAACATCAACCGGTTACACCAGCAAAGCATTAGGGCCTCGTATGGGTCTTACACGTTCTCGAAAAGAAAGCTAGCAAGGAGCTGGGCGTTAGCTCACTGGTCCTAAGATCAACCGGAGGATTTTTTATTTATCCCCTTGGACTCGGTCCAGAGAAGAAAGATAACACGCACACGTGAGAAGTTTAGCGGTTAAAGCGTGTATCCGTGCTCTGTAAAATGTAGGCTTTCGTTTTAGTTAGACTATATTAGTGAGTAGGGAATACAATTTCAGGCCAAAATTCACGAAATTTGGTTTTCTCGGCCTACCCTGAAAAAAACCCAATATGGTTAAAAAATTCAGCCCACTTTCAAATTTTTCGGCCGTCCGGCCCAACCCACCAGGCCACCACGACACCACTCATCTCTCTCGCTGCCTCCACCCATTCTCCCGATTCGCAAACACTTAGTCGTCGCCGCCTCCCCCTTTTCCCGAACCCTCGCCGCCACTCGCCCCGTCTCCCGCTGCTTGTCCCTACCGCCTTCCACTTCTCCCGCACGCTTGCCCCTGCTATCGCCGCCGCCTCCTCCCTTCTCCACTAGCTCGACGATGGCGCACCATGGCAGCACCAGCAGCTAGCGTCGACGGCGTGGATGCAAGGCTCTTGGCTCCTGCGCGGCTCCAGATCCCTGCTCCCGACACAAAACTATCGAAGCCGGCGGCGCAAGAAGACGGCAACGACGGCTCAAGCTCTACACCATACTCGAAGAGGTCAGTCTAGCTAATTAACCATCATCGCGCCTCAACTTACCTTCAATCAGCGTGGATATATTTGTATTTCTTGAATTTAAATTGCATTTTTGAATATTTTGACCGAATTTTCCTTCAAAAAATTCCAAAATTTTTGAAATTTCTAGAATTCAGTTTTCTCAGAGTTGTCCAAAAATCTTTCTAAAGCGAAATTGTTTTCCCTGCTAGTGAATACACCCACGTGTGTAAGTTAGAACACGCATATGAGATATGTGAGCCTCCGTTGTACTAAAAAGCATATTATGTACAAACCCAACCTAGAACACACGCCAGAAAATGCATTGCATTGTTTATTAGTAAGGACACGTACCGGGGGAACAGCCGCCTCTGCTCCTCTCGCAGCCTACCATCTAATCATGGCGGACATGATTTTCTCTAACCCCTCTGATTCTGATGGCGACCAAAATATCGTGGGGCCCGCTGGTCAGCGGAGAGAGGAGAGTGATGGAGAGGAGCAGCAGGGCAGGGTTCGATAGGTACATGTCCCTCATCATCGTGCACACCCAGCCAGCTTTCCCAATCCAACATGTTACAACAGGAGAACCAACCAACCAAGAACAAACAAATATATGCCAGGAAGAAGAAGAAGAACAGCAGAGAGGCGCAGTCCGGCGGCTGGTGCCGACATACGGAATCACTAAAACCATGTAGTATTAATTCAACACAGGCTCCTAGCTAATCGATTGGCAAAGAAATAAAGCAATCAAGAGAGAGAGAACTAAGGGCGAGTGATTTGGTGATCGTCACCTCTGTTCTTGGATTGCTTCTTTCTTGCTTGCCTCCTCCTCCGAGCTTGTTGGTATGCTGGGTTCTTGAGATTTTTGTAAATCTCACGCAGAGGGAGAGGACGACAAGCCGGTGGGGATGAGGAGGATGTGCTAGGAGAGAGAAGACTGCGGGAGGAAGAATCAAATCAAGAAAAGGAATGGCGAAAGGGAGATATGTATGGATGGATGGAGGCAAATGGGCCTAGCCTAGCAATGAGAGGGGGACTCAGGTATTTCGTTACCGGTTTGAAATTTTTAACGGGTCAGGTAGAACTGATTTTTACCAATTATCATAAAATTTCAGTAGATTTCATCTGAAAATTTGAAATCAAAATTTAAATTTTAAAAAACCACCTGAAAATTGGCCAAAAATTGGTTGAAAATATCGGACGAATTCAGAAATATCATAAGCATACGTGTGAATTCAGAAAAAACAGAAGCTTGTATGTAAATTCAAGAAACATGAAAGCATGAGGTAGCTCATGAATCTTTCGCTCGAGGACATCAGGTTCACGGCTGGTAGCAGCTAGCACCCTAGCCGGCTGCTGTCCTCAACGTGTTGCCCGCGGCTGTGGAACTCCATGTCGCTCCCCACCCTATCCGAGGCCTGTCTCCCCACCTCCACCACCGTGTCCCCCTACACACCGCGCTCCTCTGCCTCCTCGCGCTCCACTCGGTCTTCCTCGTCATGCCCGTCGCCCGCGCACTCCAATCCTTGCCCCACCTCCTCCCACTCCTTGCTCTCCTCTCTGCCACCGTTGTCCTCCTCCTCCCAGCCGGCTCCAAGAGCTAGCCCCACCTCTTCCTGGCCCTCCCCCACCTCCTCTACCTCGCGCTTCTCATCACGCTCTACCTTCTCCTCCAACTCGTCTCCCTTCGCCTCCTGGCCTCCTCATCCTCGCGGACACCGTCAGTGCCCTCCGCTGCCCCTCTTGCCGCCATGTCCTCTCCATGCACCAAATTGGGATTTTGGAGAGAGGGAACCGAAGCAAAGCCACAGAGGAGCTGAGGAGGAAGCAGACTAGCAAAGAGCCAAAGAGGTAGAGAAAAAGGCGCAAAGCACCCGCCACCAACAAGAGCATTCTATGCGGCTATATACTAGGGCAACCGATAGAGCAGACCATATGGGCCATGGTGTGTCGAACACATTTTTCAACTAGGCCAAAATATTTGAGCTCGGTTTGTAAACCAACTAGGGACGACCGGTAAAACCGATTTTCGCCGATAATCGGCGATTACCGGCTTGTAATGTGAACATTGGACTCACTAGTTAGCCCTACATATGCCTTTTGATGATACTTTCTTATCTCTCCTCCCTCTAGGATTAGGATTATATAGAACATGGAAATGCTAAGGGCGTACACACAAGCCCTTGGGAAGTTTGAAATAGCACCCTTGTCCCTAAAGGAAAGAAACAACCGTAGGGACGGTCATGTGCAGTACGTAGAGCTGTAGATAGCACACGACAAGTAGCGCCAGGTAATCGCTATGTCCAGGGTGTGGCTTTGTTGGAAAGTACGGCTAAGTATGACGTTGCCGCAGCACTGGTATCTCAAAACTGCAAGGTATAGTCACATGATCTTTTTTAGGAAATTGCTTTGATGCATACATCCGATATGAGTGATTTGTCATACGCCCACGTATTGCTATCTCTACACCACTCATATCTCACTACCAGGTGCTGCTACCTCTATAGCACTCATTCTCCGCTACCAAATGCTTTTAGTCTCCCACGCTCTTCTTGCTTCCCTCTCTCCTAACTCCTCTCTACTTCTCTCTCCATCTCCATCACAATGCACATGGCCATGGCTAGCAGCCCATGTCTGGCAGTAGGCAATCCTCCATTTCTCCCTCGCCCAACCTCCACTCCCAAGGGCTCACCACTGGTCCGATAGGTCACCACTGCTTGCGCTCGATGGAGGAAATCACTCACTAGCCTCCATGTACAAGTGACTTGCGCCATAGAAGCCGCAGGAGCCACTCCCCCACTCATGATAATGATGAAGAAAAACTGATGTAGTTGATGGTGAACGGGTCAGAGTGGCTCTGGCTAACGGCACAGCATTGGTGGTCGACGTTGAGGCACAAGGTCAACTACCACACAACCTCCTCATATAAGCCCGATTTCTCAATAGGGATGGTCGTTTTCTTGTCGTTTGGTTGGTTGTTGCAGGTGTTCTCTTAATCTGTTGTTGTCCCTTTTCTCCTTTTGTTGGATCATGTGTTTCATTTTTGTTGCATCTTTTTACTAAAATAGGCCTTCTCTATTGTTATAATAAGAGTTTAATTTCTATTGTTGTAGTAGTTGTTCGCAGGTACCGCATCAAGTATTTTTCTTTGTTGCAGTAAGTCTTATCTATTGTCATTAAAAGTTCAGTTTTGTCGTATAGATCTGTTGTTTTAGATGCTTTTTTCGTTGCATTAGTGAAAGATCAAGCTCTGTTTAAATTAGTTTTGGTGTTAATGACAAATATCATAATGTGATTTTAATGATAATATCATATACAATTATGTTGCTTCAATAATATTGACAAATGCATATATGAGACTAATATGTTTGTTGAAGTTTATTTATGATTGGTCTCATTTGATGGAAAGGTGAAATCAAAGAGGTATGCATTCGAAATTATTCTCTCATATATTAGTGCATTTCTTAAATCCAAAATATAGATTGAACTCCACAAATTTGTTCAAAATGAATATGTGCATATGTATTCAATATACATACTTGTATGCATACATTTAGGGGGAGGTATCTATATATTTTGGAGTTTCATGAGTATTGATCCATGCTTCTTTCAATATGCATATTTGGGATCTTTACTTTGAAATACATTGTTGGGTATATATATAACTTGTGTAGTTCATATATACTCAAGTATAATCAGGTTGTCAACTAACTTCTCCATTATATGTTAATGGTTGAATAGTCAAATGACAACCGGATAAGTAAGCTTTGTGTTTAGCCTAGAGTATACAAATTGTTGTGTACAAGTTGTATATTCGCAAATCAATCTTTATATCATGATTTATGGAGATTGTCACGAATTATCAAAAAGGGAAGATTGTTGAATCTTGTCCCTCCATTGCGTGTTAATGGTGAAGTTTGGTAATTGATGACAATTGTTTTGTGGACTAACGGTTTCCATGAGTTGGATGAATGGGTTAGGTTCCACAAATGAGCATGACTTGGGATGACTTCATGTGTTGAAGATCATCAAGTCAAGACGCGAGAAGAAGATAGATTCATGAGTTGAATGCTATCAAGAAGATGAAGGCTTCACGTGTTGAAGGCCATCAAGGTGATCATGTGTTGATCAAGCAAAGACCATCATGTGTTGATAGAGTTGATGTGAAAGATGTATTATGTGTTAATGCATATCAAAATGATGACCCAAGGCAAAGGTATGACTAGCTAGGTCTAAGAATGTGTTCCTAGTCTTTTACCGGTCTTGGTGTTTGGTTGGAAGACCGGATTGCTAGTATAGGTTACCGTACTATTAAGAGGGTCATGTCTAGTAGTTTGAGTCTCATTATGTGTTGATGGCTCATCCTCACCTCGCTATCTCAAATTGACATGAGGCTTGTATTTGCGAATGTGTTTTGCAAATAGTTGAAGCTCATGTATTGAACATCTTTGTAACATGGGACTATGCATTGCGAATGTGTTTTGCAAGTGCTTGAAGTCCATGTTTCTATTCTTTGTAATATGAGGCTTAGATTTGCAAATGTGTTTTGCAAATGGTTGTAGCTCATATTTAATCTTTATCGTCTGATTTCAAAAGTGTGCAAATGTGTTTTGCAACTTGTTGAAAATCATGTGTGATCCTTGTGTGCATGATATCATAGTTTGCAAATGTGTTTTGCAAAATCTGTTGAGATATCTGCACTGCTCAAGAAAAATCGAAAGTACCGGCTCTGTGTGAGCGGTACTACTGGCGAGCGGAAGTACCGGCATGTGTTGAGCGGTACTACCGGCTCTCGGAAGCTCCGAGTCCCGAGCGGACCCTTTTTTCCAGAGAGCACCAAGTTTGGGCTCGACTCGAGCGGAAGTACCGCGCCGACTTTGCGGTACTACCGGCGAGCGGAAGTACCGAAAAATGAACGGCGGTACTACCGCTCTGACCATGTAACGGCTAGTTCAGAGGCTCTAACATAGCCGTTCTGTATGCGTCGAAGCGGAGCGGTACTACCGGCCGTTGGGCGGTACTACCTCGTCTGAAATTTTTCAGGACTTTGCTCCAACGGCTAGTTTTCTTGTTTGGGGTATTTATACCCCCTTGAGGCCGGTTGGAGAAGTTGCTGGAGTATTTATTTGTGATCCCTTGAGCTAGTTTGAGGTTCTCCACTCTATTGTGCATGTGTTGCACTTTGTGAGAGAGGGGAGGTGACCTAGAGTGCATGTGTTGCCTCTAGTTGTGGACTTCGTGTCCGAGTTGAGCTTGTGCATCCGTTGCACGTGGTGAGAGTCAAGCGAGAGGCTTGGCTTATTACTCTTGGAGTTTGCTGACTCCTAGACGGCGTTGGAGGCGTCGTGCGCGGTGATCTTCTCAAGAAGCTTGTGAGAAGGCCCGGTGAAGTTGTGAAGGTCGGAGGTCACCTACCCGGAGCGGGAAAGAGCTACCACTAGTGGATTGAGGTGTTTCGGCTTAATTCGTGGAGCCGGTCCAATTACTTCGGTCTAACCTCAACGTGGATTAGGGGGGAGCGGCAACTCTCCGAACACCACGGTAAAAAGAGACCGTGTCAAATTGTGGTTTGTTTCCTTGTTCCCTATTTACATTCAAGCAATTTACATTCATAGAATTAAATTGATTGCTTGTGTACCTAGGATTGCAAACCTTGACCTAGGATAGAATTTGGAGCTTTTAGGCGATATTCCTGTTGTAGGCGCTATTTGAGCTAAACCAAATTAATTTACGCTTCTGCATTATACATTTGGTTTAGGCAAATAGAAAAGCTCTTGAATTAATTAGCAATAATTTTTAAGACCGCCTATTCACCCCCCTCTAGTCGGCCACATCGATCTTACAATTAGGTATTTTTAAATGTTGCAGTATTGTAAGGCTCTAAATTTTTTTGTTTAGTAATTCTAATATTGTTTTAGCACTTTGCAAAGTCATATATTTATGGTATTATGTATTTTATGAGAAGTGATATTTTTTCAATTTTTTCTCGATTTTACCCATATTATTATGCATTTTGTTGAATACTTGATTGCAATTATTGCACAAGTAGTTTACCGATATTGCATTGGAGCGTACGATGGAAAATCCCTCATCATATGTTCAGATGCTAGTAATCTCTAGTACGATGGAAAGTCCTTCATAATACGTCCGGACACTTGTAATCCCCTATTTTTATGTTTGGTGCGATGGATGGTTACAACCTGTTCTTTTGTGGCTTTTGATTTTTCTACAGTAACTAACTTTTAAACGGAATGTCTTTTTAAGATGTGGTCTACTAGTTAATTGTAGTACATACTGTACTGATTTTATTTATATCGGCAAAAGCCGCACGTGAATTTTAGTTACTCTGTAATCTCTTATACGAACAGTTAAAAGTTATAAGTCGCAGCTAAAAACTATAAACCGCAGGCACAAAAAAACAGACCCTTAATCATGCGATAACAACAAAGTAGAAATGACTAATAGCTGGAGCGTTCGTGTGAATTCTCAATGCTTTATGTATTACTGTAATAAAGCTGCCACCGATAACAGTCTATACGCAGCTCGGTATGTGCTACCATGTGTGACGAGCCCACAAGAGTTGAAGCAATGTCATTGCAATATACTATAATCACATGTATTTGGTTATATTATTTTATGTCCTATTATTATTATTTGTTGTAACTATTAGAGTAAATCCAATAAACAGCCTAAGAAATGCCTGATTTTATTGTTATACTGCGCGTCTTAAGTAGAATAAACTGCCTGATACCTACATGCTCTCGTGAGATATGAGGTGGGTTCTTTTGACTTTAACTTATGACCTTTGTCTTATAGCTTTTGAATTCTGACTGTTCGTAAGAGAGATTACGAAGAGAGAAACAATCGCATGCGATTTTGATTGGTACAGCTGAACTCGGTATAGCGTATACTATAATTGACTTGTGGATCTTAGTTTAAAAAAACGCACCGTTTAAACGTGAGTTACTGTAACGTCGTACAAAAGCTAATAAGCCTAGGCTGATTTGAACTCACCCATGATGAAGAATTACTGAAAGAACAATATTGGTTACGTACAATATGGTGTCAAAGTGAAACAAATAATTTTACAAAAGGGCAGATAAAAACATGTTCAAAAACCCCCGTTTGCAAACCTGTGTTAGTGCGCATGGCAGTACTATCAAATTAGCATCTCCAAAAAACTACATAGGGATCCGTATTCTATTAGCTATTGTGTCACAAAAGAAAAATGTCTGGACACAATAGAAACGGATTATTCCATATAGCTGACACTAGGCAAGATGCATCAGAGGACAATTCCCTGAAAATGATTGCAACCCAACTTTGTGCCACGGTTATTTCACAGAAAGAAATGCCATGTGGATATGTCTGTGATCTAGTGCAAGAAAAATATTTTTAAATTTGGATTTCAAACTTTTCGATGTCACAAAATATATTTTTGTTTGCGAAATAGGAATTTCAACATTTAGAATTTGCGACAAAAAATTATACGTTATACTATACCACCCTACCCCCGTGCAATTGTGCGGGCCAATCGGTTAGTTTTACAAAAAGGGCACGTAAAAACATGTTGAAAATATTCCCCTGTTGTAAACTTGTGTTAGTGGGCATGAGACTGTTATCAAATTAGCATCTCTAAAAACTACAAAGGGTCTGTATTCTATTAGCTACTGTGTCACACAAAGGAATGTCTGGACACAACAGAAAAGGATTATTCCATAGCTAACATAAGGCAAGATTCATGAGAGAACAATTCCTTGAAAACGATTGCAAGTCAACTTTGTGGCATAGTATTTCACAGAAAGAAAGACCATGTGGATGTGTCTGTGATCTAGTGCGAGGATCAAAGCAGAGCGGCATGCAGAATTCTACATAGTAAGGCAAAGAGCTGGATGTGAAAGATTCGGATTCCATCTGCAATGTCATGCGCTTTAGTGCCCTGTATGGCCATCCACTCATGAACTGTTCAGATAAGCTCTAGTGATCAGATATTTAGATAATAGTGTTTGTGTAATCTATCTGGAGAAATGAGACAAGCAGTGTTTTTCTTTACTTGAGACTCTCTTCTTCTCTCACTCTCTCAAAAAGAAAAATCTTGCATCCTTTAATACACATGTTGCTGAATCTATTATCTACTAAAATATCAGGACATCTGATTTGCAGCTGCTAAGAAAAAAAAAAGACAGAAATATGCTAGAAATGATAAAAAAAAAGAAGAATATCAAGCCCTTAATTTGATGGATCTTAAGTTTAAATGCTTGGACTTGTCAGTCGGTTTATAGATATAACAATTTTAAATAATTCTGAATAAACATGTAGGCTTTAATTTGGTGGAACCCAATTTTAAAGACTTAGATTTAATAGTTGGATTAGAGATATATTAATTTCAACAAAATAGAGAAACCCGATCCTAAATAAATTGCGCTAATTAAATGTAAAATCAAATACCACAAATTTATTTTGTTTGCGAAATGGGAATTTATACATTTGTAATTCACAAAGAAAATTTTATATGCTATAATATACCACACTACACCACGCAATTGTGCGGGCCAATTGGCTAGTTTCATTCAAATTTCATTTAATATGTTGGCGAGAGATCTAATAAAACTTTCATTTATATGTTTTATGGCTTGCCTACTTCCAATTGCCCTTTCTTGGTAGTTCTGTGTTGGCATATTGCCTTAAGTCACACAAAAATAGAGACGCTTTGTTTGGTTTACGTTGCAAAGGGCGTCACAGTTTATTTTCATTTTATCGATCAAGAAGGTTTGCTTTCGGTAGCATGAAGTTAAAATTTCTTTCTTTCTAGCATAGTAAAGCTCTAACTTTAAACTCACTTGGATTAAAATCCGAAGCATGAGTAGCATGATGTTTCGCACCTCATAAAGTTCATGTTTCAACTTTCAAGCCAAATTACATTTTAAGCTAAGGGCAAACTAGGAATAGCTAGTGTCTTTAGTAGAAGCAACTAGGAAATTAAATATGCAACTCGAAAAAAATCTTATCACGGCAATTCAGTCTCCGCCACCATCTAATTCATGAGTATCCAATCGAATACCCAAAATTTTTAATAAAAAAACCATTATATATAAAGTATAATACATATATATATATATATATATATATATATATATATATATATATATATATATATATATATATATATATATATATATATATATATATATATACTAGTAGTTGGGCTAAATTCGTTCTGTTTACACCCAGTTAACTCAAATTGATACCAGATCCTTTTGGCCTATTTTCCCCTCCCATCGACATTGGTCCAAACCCACTGTCAACCTGTTCATACCCAATTGTGAGACCATGTCTCACTCAGTCTCTCCTCTCTTCATCTAGCGTCTGATCATCTCTCCATCTCTCGGCACTTAGCTAGCGTCTAGTAGCGGTGGGTGTCTGTGCCCCTGGTTCTAGTCTTCTGGAGGCGGCATAGCTGGCAAGGGGGCTGGAGGCTGCGCAGGTGGCGGGAGCGCTGGAGGCCGGAGTGGCCACCGGCCAAGCAGGCACTGCCGCACTACAGGCCTGCAGCACTGGGGCAGGTTTATCCTCTTCGACCTGACAACCCCATGCCGTAGAATCTAAATGCATAGACGGTAGATCTGCTCTGCTTGTGTGCCCCTAGAGTTTGTAGTTTTGTATTTCCGAGTTAAGTGGATGATAGATCCGTGGATGACTGAATAGATGTGGATTTGGCATATGTTTCTTCTTTGTTTCACTTTAGGTGCTTACATCTTGTTTAGATGTGGTGGATTACTGGATTTGACTCAGTTATCTTTAAATTAGTGGTTATGCCTTATGAATTGAAATCCATATTCTCCACATCTTTAAGTCTGAGTAGCCTATATCTATATGTCAAGTATTTGAGAGGTGTGAGCTTATGAGCTTCATGTCATGCCTTCATCTAAGCTCTTTACTGTGAATATGTGAAATAAGATCTTTAGTAGCAGACAAATTATCGCTTATGAATTATTGAAATACATATTCTTCACCTCTTACATGTGATTCTGTGAACAAATACCAAGTATTTCACAAGTGTGAATAAATAGTTTCAAGTTGATTTTCACTATTCTGATGTGAATAGTAAATATAGATGGTTTCAGAAGAGACAATAGGAGCTAAATGGAATTGCACATTAGTAGAACTAATTGTAGTCTTTCAATCGGTTCCAAGGTACAAATAATCGTCGAGCTAATTTGCGATTTTTAATTATTTTTTAATTTCTTTATATTATTTGAGACGTTGTCCCTAGTATGAATATTTGTACTTTAATTTTTGCTATTGTGGACTTTTATATTTTCTATTAGACAATATTTTTGTAACTTCGAATATCCATTCTAAAATTTCTGGATCCGACCCTGGACCGCCTCATGCATGCGTCTCCTCCCAAGTCCAAACATGCCCTATTCAGCGTATCAGAATACACGGCCGAAGGAAATGCCGCAACAGATCGACCAGAACATACCATGTGTAGCTTCTGCGTTTGGCAAGAAACGAAGGCAGCACACGCCGTTTTCACTCGCTGCTGCCCGCTGACTCAGAAGCCCGCATGAGGCAACGGCTGATCGGCGCACGAGACTCAGCTTTCCGACGCGCGGGGCGGGGCCGCACCCGATCTTGGCGTCGCTCGAAGCAAAGGCGGATGGGGGATGACGCAGCGCCACGCTAGGACCGGAGACTTCGGGAAGGTAGCTAGCCTTGTCTTGGAACGCCACTAACTGAAACCTCCTCTGTTTTCTGGCTTCTCCTTCCTCAGGCACAGTCTCCATCACGCGAAGGGCCCTCTCCTCGTCGCCATCATTTGGCCATTGCCTGCTCCCATTTGGGAGCCGCGACGCGAACCTGCCATTGACAAAAATGATTCTTATGTGCGCTGTTTTTTCTCTGCTAGGCCCAACTCCAAGTCCGTCCATCCACGGCGGATGGCCTCGATGCATGGCTGCACCGTTCACGTGCAGCAATAGCAGCTCAGTGAGCACCAGAGCTGAAATATTTGTGTGTGGGGGGGAAAGGAGCTAGTACGTCCTTGCGTATGATGCTGATCTGCCATTTTGTTGCCACTTGGAGTGTGTGTGATGAACCAGGACGTGATGTTCAGTCAGGCTCCATGTATGCGTGGAGACGAGTTAATTGCAGGAAAAATCAAAATTAGCTCCTTTCTTACTGAATGTTAATCGCTGATCAATTTCTGCGTCTTGTCTTGGCCACGGATCCTCATGCAACTTGTTTGATCTTACTTTGCATCAAGAAACTCTGCTTCCATGCTAACTAGTAGGGTAGCTTGCGCATTTGCACGGCTGGATTCGTTAAATCTCTTTAGTATCAAAATACAACTTAGGTTGTTTAGAATATCTTTTTTATCAAATATTTGGGATATGTAGATCTTTTAAGATGAACACATCCTGAGGAAACATAACTGAATGATAATAACTGATTGAAAAAAATCAATTTTAGAATTTATGATGTATGGACCTTAGGGACCTGGTATTCACATGTCACTTCGTAGAAAAATAATTGTGTCACAGCTAGGGGTGAAAAATAGTAACGGATAATTCGTTTTATCCGATATTCGTATTCGAGAAAATACGAATATGGTAAGCAAAAAATCGTATTCGAAAATATTCGTATTCGTATTCGATAATATTCGTATCCGTATTTGTGAGTATTCGTATTCGCATTCGTATTCGAGAATATTCGTATCCGTATCCGTATTCGAGACTATTCGATTCGTATTCGATCCGTTTCTAGAACCAATGAAAAATTCATACAAATTTTGTGATTCAAAATTTGAATTTAAGTGGTTTAAAACCGGTAACCGGTCAAAAACCGGTGAAAATCGGCAAAATCGCTAGGAATCCGTTTTATCCGATATTCGTATCCGAGGAAATCTGTATTCGAAAAATATCCGTATTCGTATTCGAGAATATTCGTATTCATATTTGAGAATATTCGAATTCGTATTCGTATTCATTTTAAAAATATAGATTCGTATTCGTATTTGATACTATTCGACCTGATCCGATCCGTTTCCACCCCTAGTCACAGCCTCTAAGCTCAACATTGACTTGAACAGTCTCCCTTGGATATAATGCTTCTTTTATAAGAGATATAGATGTTTTGCAAATCTTATTCGTGGGATATAGCTAAACTTTGAGACCATGTGGAGGTTGTTAGAATATTTAGCACTTTAGTGATTAAATAATTCTGTAAATAAATCATGACTACAAGAGCAACATAAATACTAAATATAGGTAAAAGTATTAACTGGACATACACATATGTTTCTCATGAGCATGAACTAGCAAGATAAGTATTATGAACAATGAAACATATATATTCATACTGACAATTAAAGAAAACTACGAACTACTAGATGTTACCGAAGTGAAACGAAGGGCGTTGCGGAGAAGAAGACGAGACCGTTGCCAAGAAGATGCAGAAGCTATCACTGTAGAGAACGGCGAGCAGTCGCGAGAGTCGCTTCCCAAAAACCTGATTCACCTTCTCCCATATAGGATCGCAAGGACGATGGCTTGGAGACCTACTCTCCCCACGATCGGTGCAGTCGGCGAAGGGATGGAGTAGCCGGTAACAGCGCAGTGCCAAGGAACTCAACTCGCACTCAGATCCTTCCGAGAGAATAGGCAGAGTTTGCCTCTTATAGACTTCAAAAGGAATTCTCAATCATATTTTTCATAAACAGAAGGTGCATTAATCGTAACTAATGCCACTTGATTAGAGCATTTTTAAACATCTCCTTCCATCCTAACACAAATGCATGGCAAAAACAAAATTGCAAAAAAAAGCTATGTTTGGACCATGGCTAGACCCGAAATAGCCACACCATTCACATGCATGTCGTACGGCCGGGAAGCCTAGCCTGGTGTGGTGAGGTGAGCGAGCGCGCACATGTAGTCCTCCTTTCTCTTGCTTCACCAAGGCTAGACATGCTTCGCCTTATAAGGTGGTGTCTCTCTACATTGGCTAGCAATATGGTATTAAAGTATCCCACATACCACCATGCATAAGTGGGCCTTTGGGATTTTTCTAAGAATTATCGATAAAATAATGGGCCAAGGCCCATTATTCCAACAATCCCCACCAAATCCCAGAGGCTCACAAAATTTGCCTGCTGTTCCAAAGGACTGTTAATATACCAGTTTTTCAATGGAGACCTGTTAGGGTTGAACATCCACCTAGAGTTTCAAGCTACATTCATTCACAACTACACAATGGACTAGGTCTTGAATTGGTAGTTTTGCGTGAATGAGTTTCTCTTAAAGTCTTGACTGATACTAGGTTGCCAATAGGCTACCCTCGAGTGAAGCGTATAAGTCATACTCTGGTGTCTCTTCATGAGCTTCTTAGAGAGTACCTATTTCTCACATATTGTGACTATTAGTCGAGCTCACATAGGTGTGTTCTTTCAAGAATACTCTGTAGGATAGCACCTAATCAAGAATACTCACTTGATTAGGTGTTTCCTCTTTTGGTTTTCATGTTAAGTGGTGTTATGATTTTGGTTTTCACTTCTCTGTGGTCTCCAAACATGTTGGTTTTTTCATCTATTCTCTAAGGTGATTTGTCCATAAGGAGTTCACCATTCACTTTCATCTCTGGCATGATGGTGGTCCTGATTGAAGGCATGAGGTGAAAAAATGGCATTTTAAACATTGCAATGAATGGATTTTAGTTCCTTCTAGGAAGAGTTCTTCATTAAAAAATGTTTTATTCAGTCCAATGTTGCAACATTCGAATCAATCTATTCCATCCTCATATGCTACAGTTGTGAAATAGGATATCTCATATGGAAAAGCTATGGTGCCTCAATAAGGTTTTCTCTCATTTATTCAATGATCTCTATTGGATTTTCTTTTGTGGTCTATGGATTGAATGCTCATGTTTCGAAAAGTGTGCATTCTTCTAAGGATTCTTCATTGGATGATCTTCGTTCTTTGATCAGCTGAGGTAAAACTTATATCAAAGATTCTTTTGAGCTATTACAACGTAGCAAGAATTCTGTCGGCATTTTAGGAAAAGGACCTTCCATGTCAAAGCAGCAGTCAGTTTCAAATCAAAATTTTCTTGTTCCCGGTGTCATTCACAAGATCATTCTGTTAGGGCATGTATAATGGTATAGACAGCTATTGTCTATAGTACTCATCCATGTCACATATAGATGACACAAAAGGTAGCTCGTACAATAGGTTATCTTTTCGCTTGTCTTTATAGATTGCACAGTCTTTTAATGCTTATATGGGCCTAAGAAACATGCTGATCAACTCTAATTTTTATCTTTGTGAACTACTTGTGTTGCTTTTCCATCCCTCCCATGCACAATATCCAGGTGTACCCATCACTTTAGTTGAAACATGAGTATCATCACTAGTTGGACCTAGCTTTGCCAAGCCAACAGCTTTGGATGATATCCCTCTCCAAGCAAAATGTTTTCGCATTTCATGTCAGAGTTTATGACAGGAGGGTCAACCTTGACATGCAAATGTTGCAGGCCTTCAGCTGCCCTAGCAAGTATCTTCATCCTTGTATTCCAGTCAAGAGTCTTCTTATCATGGGAAGGATCTGGATAAACCAAGACCCAATTCTGATTACACAAGCTTCTAATTATTTAGGGACAATGTGATGAAGATGAGAACTGTATATAGTAGTTTGGTAGCATACCATGGACAACTTTTCAGGGAACCCAAAGGCATGTATTCATAAACTAGAAGCCTCTGATCACCATCAGCACAAAAGCCAACAAGCTTGAAAAGATTTGGGTGATGCAGCGTGCTCAACATCAGAACTTCAGTGAGGAGCTCCCTGTTCCCTTGGTTTCCTTGGAGATTAAGAATCTTTCTAGCCACCTCATTTATAGGTCTCGGTTCGAGAATTAGAGCAACATACAAGGGAATCAAAGCATACAACATCTTCTCACAAACACCAATTTTCATAACAAATTAGCCATAGAACCGATCAACATTATTCATATATACATAAAGGAAAACACTACAACAATCCTTGCACTCCCCGCTTCAGTTCTACTTAAGATCACTATAGTTCAAGCGAGTAACACATTAGCAACAAAATATCATCTGATTTTAGTACATAGAACATAACTGCAACTATTGAATTGCGCAGAAGCATGTGAACCTACCTGGTTGGTGCCATCCATCACGCCCTTATACCCCTTGCCGAACCCACCCTCTCCCAGGAACCGATCTGCTCTGAAGCCCTTATCGCCGCATACAGCTCCTCGTAAGTGAATGACTGGCAATAGATACTGTCGTGTTACAGACCAAACAGTATAAAGTAATACTAGAGATGTTAGATGAACAATGCCTTGAAGTCTTTCCCGTACCCAGGACAGCTTTATATATATTTACATGGGAAATATTTTACAATTATGTCCTTCCACCCAAGTATCACTCTCAAAAGTATTTATCTCATTATACATATCTCATTTTGAACTTTATAACCTTCTAACATGCCGACTAGATTTAGGTGGAGACCACCCCTACAACAAATACGTTTCTCCGGATTATGGTTTGAGATGAACTCAATGTGCGCGGCGTCCGTAATTCTAACTTTGCCATCTCCGTAGAAACAGTAAAAATCCCACCATTTCAAGAAGAACACAGACAAAAACTGAGAGGAAACATCTATAACCCAAGAACCTTTACTCATAGCAAAATCATGCACGTATCCTTCCCGTGATAAATGAGAGCCAAAACACCAAAAGGATCCCGCAACTCCCCCGAATATTTCACATATTTCAGTATTCCAGTGAATTGCAAGGCCTAAAGAACCAGAAAAAGAAACGGAAGGAACAACCAAGAACCACACAAGAACCCAAAATCTCCCCCAAGAAAAGGCAAAGAGCATACATATAGATAAAAGGCACCTTCCCAATTATGTTCTTGAATATACCATGCTTTAATTTTTGTTTAATCTTAATTTCTTCCTTTAATCATTGCACTAGCACTACACCTGATGCAAATACAACAGTAGCCACACCAGTGTCTCATCAGCGGTGGCGGCAGCGGTCACCACCACCTGATCCCTCCGCCGTCCAGCCTCGCGCCGCTACCAACCAGCCCAGCCGACATGGCAGCAAGCGCGCTGGCTACAAGTGGCTCGTCTCGCTGCAGGCAGCGGGGCCGGCAGCGGCTCAGCTGCGACCGTCCGTGTTGATGTCGGAGTGCACACGGCTAGCACGCGCGCCACTCTCGGAGCCTGGAACCCTTCGGTACCCGCGCTGCGACTTGACCAACACCAAATTCTGTGGTGAGAGAGGAGGAAGACGAGAGAGAGGATGGAAGCCAACAACAGCAGAGAGAGAAGCGAACTCACGTTGAGTAGAGAGAGAAAAGGAGGGCGCACTGGATCGGGAAGGGGTCGATGTAGATAACTCTGACGTCGACTTGCATACAGCGGCAGCAGAAGTCGTCGCTATTTTCTTCTCGTGAAATAGCCGGCTAGTAGACGATGTACTTCCTTTTTTATTTTTTTATCCATATTAGCAAAAATTCTAGATGACAAACAGTATACATAGCTAATATAAGTTCATTGTCCGGTGTAAAAAATGCTACAATTACGGTGACATATCTCGGTTTTGCCGCTCTTCCAATCCCATTATGCGATGGGTTTGTAAAAGGCCTGCTTTAGAAAATCTGGCACAGACTTCGAAGCAAATCTCTTCTTTTGGGAACGTCTCTTTGCCTTCCTTCCCCCCTTCCAATAGGACCAAATCTGATTTTCTTGCCCTCTCCGTCCCCAGCGCATTATCTCCCGCAGTTGCAAAAAAATCAATCTACTGAAACCTCGCCACAAGTCTTCATGGCAAATTTTCCTCAGAATCCTCAACCCTTCATTCATGGGGTCCTTGACATTGAGCATGGTTGGATTAGGCTGCCAAGAGGCAGGCCCTCTGTGGAAGGTGACCGGTGACCCTCCACGACAGCATGGGTATGCCATTGCGGTAGTCGAACCGCCTCTGCAGCCGGATGATCTTCATCAAGCTATGCATGGGGTTCGTCACTTCCTACAGCAAGAGGTTTGAGTTCGAGTGTTCTCGGCTTGTATCTCTCTGTTTGGGGTTAGCCTATATCAGTTTATATATCTGGTTGTTAGGGATTCTCCGATTCTTGGAAGCCCATATGAGCTTGGTCCAAACCATACTCTCGGATTAATCAAGCATGATGAGGCCCTCAATTTGCACAATTGTAATTACAATATAATATGCTAGATCATGTCTTTGGGTTTCCCACTTGATTACGTAGGACCGGATGGCAAGAGAGGGAGATGAATGATGTCAACTCAAATTTTATTCTAAGTATTCAAAATTCTATTCTCAAACACCTACAGAGATGTAGAACACATAATGCTCAGCTGAAAACCTAAATCAACTAACTCAAGTCAATAAAACTGAAACCTAACCCATCCTGGCAGTCTGGCCGGCCTTCAAACGGTGGCCTGATCGACCAGGCGGTTTGACAGTTGCTACAGTAAAATCAGGCAAATGAATAGTATTTTCAGCGTTATTTCAAATCCAAAAATCGATGGAACTTTTGATCCGTAGATCCAAATGATATGAAATTTTGCAGTGATCCTCTCTAGGTTATCAAGAACCTATTCCAACAAATGAACATAAAAATCAAGGTCAAAGATGAGACATTTTTCTGTTTAAAGGAAATTGCACCGAAACAGAGGCAAAACTAAAATCGGTGAATACAACTTGCTCGTGCATGGACGAAGGCCAAGATGGTTTTAAATATGTTCCTACTTGTCCTAAAAAGCAATAATATGAAATAAATCATGTCAAAAACCCTCATATCAAGAAATCACACTTTGAGGCCAAATTAATAAAAAACCAAATTTTCTAGATAAACTTGCTATCAAAGTATCTCGATAGGTGGAGGTAGATTCCCAGATGTTGTCTCTATCTCTTACACACCCTTGCACAACAAGATCAAGAAAAGGGAAGAGCAGAGATCAAAACTAACCAAATCAAGAGCAAATCAATCAAAACATAAGGGATCCATAGAGCTGATTAAATATTGATGTATTGCTTACTTGAGGGGGTAAGTTTGACAATCACTCCACCTTGGAGGATAGAGAGCACAGAATGCACTCAACTCTCAAACCCTAACCCTAGACATAAGAGTACAGAGAGATGGATTGGATGATCAACACAAGTCTCAATCCTAATTCCTTTATATAGGTTAGCTAACCAGCCACAGCCAGCTCTTAGTGGATACTATCCACTTAGCACAATGGGGAAAACTCGATAACCCCACACACATGGGTTTTACTCACGCAGGTTCATTTATGCGCACTTTTCAAAGTGCATAAATCTGAATCTTCTAAGTCCTTTACCTTGACCAAACTAGCTTCTCCTTGACCTAAACCGCTCTCCAAGCGCCACTCATGCGCCGTGATTTTGATCCAAGGCAGATTCTAGAATTTTGGCCAAACAACCAAAATACTCTTTCTTGATCGGGTCTTCATCTTCCATTGCAAGCAATCACCATGCTTGCGATGTGCAGGTTCACCATTAGCTTGCCGGGCGTCGGCAAGTCTCTCCCGCTCCGGCTCCACTGGACCATGCCTCACTTGGACTGCACAAGCTACATGGTGCAAACCCGCCATTCGAACTTGACTTCAACATTTCCCGTCTTTCTTGTACCATGCTTGAGCTCACCATCTCACACGGCATCCTTGATCGTTCTGGGCCTTGGCTCCTCCCTGAGTATAGTTCTGATCCTCGCCGTCGACCATAGTGACTCCAACGCCCTGTACATTCAAAGACAAAGAAATCGTTTCTGAGTACAAGTTTTTCACAACTTGACCCACGTTAACCAAAACATGCATCATGCAAACTTAATGCAATGACCCAAGTCACCCAAACTCAAACCATGACTCAAATCCCAAAAACCTCAATTTTTGCTCGAAACCAAATCAGTCAAAGTGCGATCTTTGCAAAATCACTTCACCACTCTACGAAGCATGCAATGGTTCATCACAATATTATCCGGAACCTTCTCATATGTTCTTGAATCTTCCCATTGATGAACCATTTGGCAATTCTTCAAAAATACAAATAGGATGTGGTTTTAGACATAGAATGGGAATTTTGCAAAGAGAGACTCAAAATGGTCACAAAAGGAATGCACATGCATAAAAAGACCATATGAGACAGAGATGAATCTATCGAAGAAGGCAAGTTTTCCACAGAAAGCTTCAAAACCATCAAATGAGTCAAAAAATCTCACTCTAGGTCCATACGAAAGAATAATTTTTCTGTTTGACCTTGGTCATGGTGAGATGTCAAAAGATCAAGAGAGTCCAATAAAGCTCCAACTTAGCAAGATTTTGCATAAAATCTTTAAAAATGCTCAAGATAGGCATTAGGAGCCATGGAAATTATCTAAAGTGGCTCTACAAGTATTACACAAAGCTATATTATGCGAAAGAGTTATCTAGATCATGGTAAAACATATATAGCAAAACTAAAGCCAAATCAACAATAATCTGAAATTAAATAGATTTTTAGCATGCCAAGTTGCTCAAGATCATAATCTAGCTAAAAGTATCCAAAAATGAGCCAAGCTATGTCAATATTCTAAATTAAACTAAGAAGCTACAATTGAGAGTGCTGCAAGTTCAATGTTGAATTTTTTTGTTCAAGCACTTGGTAACACTTGTAATTAAGGAAATTTAGCACATGTGGCATTTTCTAAAAATCATTTTTGGCTTTATCTTAGTAAAGCAAGTCCTGAACTAAGAGCCAACCACAATTACCTCCTAAACTTCAACCATGCTTCACAGATTTTATTTTCTTAGCCATGTGCTAGATCTCAAACCTTATGCGACTACCCTAAGCAAGAAGCTTAAAGAAGTGATCTTGGTCATACAAAACTTCCCCTGAGTTCATGCGTAGTGCAATGGCAAACAATCTCATGAAAAAGAATTGGTGAGATCAATTTTTCACACAAAAGAGATCATTTTGTATTTTCTTAACTTAATCCAAGAACAAAGAGCTAATACTAACTCATGCTTTAATAAAGAGCTTATATAGCTTAATCTAAATATCAATTTAGATTCAAGATTCAATATAGCCTATTTGACAAGGCATAAATGCTAAAAGGATCACTATAGCAAAACTAGTTACAAGATCCAACAAGACATAATTTAATTAAAGTTATTCACATTTAAACACCATTCCACATCTTGCCACTTTGGTCACGTTCTTTCTTTCTCTTGAAAATAGACCACTAGTGGCTCTTGCAACTTGTTTGCTTTAAAAGTCAAAAATTCAAACTCAAATTATTGTCTTTAAGGTGTTTGTCAAATTACTCATCAATAGGGAGATTGTAAGGCTATATAGTGGTAGTCCCATGTTGGTGATGAGTATATGACATTTCTCTTGATGTGTTGTCATAGGTTAAGTTTGATTTTGTGTTTTGTATTTTCTAGTTTTTCTATCAAAGTGGTGGCAGTCTAACCAGTCTTGGGCTGGCGGTCAGACCAACCGGCGGTGTGACCGGCTTGAGGTTTGACCGACCCTTGGCTGGTGATTGGACCGGCCAGTGGTCTGACCACAACTGACATTGTTTTTTTCAAAGTCTCCCCCGTCAAGTGTAGCCCAAATTAACTCATTATGTTGAAAGCCTACAACTCCACCTTAGAATCCTTATCTGCGGATCTTGCCGCAGTAACATGTAGATGATGATAGATTGCCTATAAAATCGCCAATGATTAATCTGCATGGATGCTGCCAATAATAGGCATAACGGCCTAAATTGCAATGAACTCTACCTCCAATAAAAAACATGCAAGCTAATGACACAGCTTCTTCATGGAAGATGATGACTGACTGAGGCAGAAGATTATCGATGGAAATGGGGTAGTACACCACCATGGTATGGCCACGGGTTACGTGGGCGAAGATGTTGGCAGAACTTAGCGCTGGAACAGTCGTTGAGGTAGAGCGTGGATCGACACTTAGGATGAAGTTGAGTAATCGAATGGAGTTGAGATGAGTCAAAATCGTCAAGTTGAGGTTGAATCTTAGTACACTACTGTGTATATGTAGCAGCGCAGGGCCTTCTTGGTAGTCTTGTTCGAGGGCACGTAGCAATTTTATCCATTTGAAGATTCTACTGCTAAATTCTAACTAATCTGAACCGTTGGATTTCAAACATTGGATGGTTCATATTTATTTTAAGGTATCGTAAAAGAGCTCAAATTTATTTCTTTTGGTTCACTGGCCTGTGAATTTTATTTATTGCCATGGTCTACCTTGCATTAATAGTTCGAAACTCATTATAGTGGGTAAGGATGTAAAATGAGTTGTTTGGGCTTAAGTGTGGATACAATTCATGAACCATGCTACTGAATTCACCATTCTAGTAGTCTCCTGATAATTTTTCATTCAGAAAGAAAATTGGACAAATTTCTTCATCCAAAAAGCTGAACAAGGTCACTAACATATCGTTTCCTCATGTAGGGACTTCTGAAGCACTACTAACTGTATGGCTTTATCTCCTTCCCCCAAGTCAAGTGACAACAAATCATATTATATCACGATTCATGATATACTTGATCTGAATGTAGTTCAGGTATATGCTTCTGCAGTTCTGCCAATTATACTTACTTATGGTCAGTTCAAACCTCTTAATCACTGCACTGGTGTTTCTACAATTGCATTTTGATATTGTTATTGCTTTGCCTGATCAAACTTAAGCATCTAGGATACAATGCCATGTTAGAGAATATCTAAATTCCAACCTTATATGGTTACCTTTTAGGTGGCTCATCTGCTGTTTCTGCAAAGGCTAATGTTGTCCATCATATTTGGCCCAATCAAGGTGGCATCAGTGCTCAAAAAGGAGACATTGTATGTATATGATGTTGCTGCATATACAGAACTAGGGGTCATAGTAAACTTGTTATCCGGTTGTCAATTGCCAGAATCTGAACTTTCTGTTCAGCTAAAAGTTTGTTACATTGTCAGAATAATCATCAAAGAACAACTTAAATGATAACACATAGACTACTAGCATAACTATAATTTATTTTTTGTTTGTTTTTCCATGTGTCCCCATTCACTTATATATGTTGGACCTTCATCATGTTTCTTAAGTCAGGAAAAGTTAGGACATGCATATGAAATCATGAATAGGTGAATTAACAACTCCCCCTAGTACATGCATTAATTATATCGTAGCATTTACAAGGGTAAACTTCTCAATTTATCAAAACTTTTGAGTATTTTAAGTTACTGAATAGCCACTGCCCCATTATTAGTGTACTAAAGCCATCCATTAGGCAATGAGCAACCAATCAGGGTTTGGAAACTTTAGCAGGGTCCACCTGGTAACTGATTTGGCAAGTTTGGTAAGTTCATGGGAGCACTACTTCCTTCACAGCATGCTTGCTGCAAGGAGTGCAAGCGCGCACATGTAGACTCACTTGACCTTTAAAGCTTATCTCATTGACGGCATAAATGCCAGTATGCTTGCGTAAGCTCCACCCACCTTCACTTGTGTAGGACCGACATCAACAATTAAATCAGAGAGAAGTAAATGATTTCTGAAAATTTTTCTCTCTAAGATATTCAAAATCTTCACTCCGTTGACTATGATAGCTACCAAGTTCAGATTACACCAACACGAATAAGCAAAACAAAACTAAAAATAAGAATCACCAAAATTAATAACCTCCTACACAGGGCCGGTCAAACCGCTATTGAAGAGCCAGTCTAACCTCTGGCCAATGACCAGTCACACCGATAGGCTGGTCTAACCATAGGTTTAGGATAGGTCCAACTGGTCTTCTATTCCCAGATCTGAAAACCTCTCAAGTCAAAAGCTTCAATATCAAGAACTTGTTCAATTCTCATCCAAACACATCTAAAATTTGCATGAGACTTATTTAAGGCAATAGTAAGCTAAACCAATCAAGAATCGCATAGTTCTTGGACTTAAGTTCACTAAATTAAAAAGAATCGAATCTAGTTAACAAGAACACCAAAAACACTAAATCTCAAATTACCTTTTGCTTGTGAGGATCTAAGGTATGAGATCTTTCAAATCTATTCTTACATATCCTAACAAGGTAATTTAAGTAAGAAATTAGGTTAGAACTCCCACGATCCCGAACTCATAAATCTAGCCCAAGTACAAAGAAAATCAAGTAAGAATGCAAACAAAAACATGATCCTCTTGTTAATTCTAGCCCTCCTTGACCTAAAGCCATTTCTCCTTTACGCCTCTCTGTGCTACGGTTTTAATCGAGGCACCAATCCAGTATTTGGCCAACTACCAAAATACCATAAACGAAGCTTTCGGGCGCTTTCCCTTGACTCTGTCTTCATCTTCACCTCAAAGCACCTCTATGTGCTTTCATATAAAGCTTATAGTGCCCAATGACTGACCGTCACATCTTCACACATTTGGACTCCCCGAACCATCTCTACGTCCACCGGCCTCATCACTTGGCATACCACATGCACCAACTCTCCTCTTCATAGTCCTTGTCTTATTTGTGCTTCTCCCTTGAGCCACGTAGCCTCACCCGGACCTACATGATTGCTCGAACCTCAGCTCCCCCTAGTACCGATCCATTGCCATCGACCGCTACACCTTCTAAGCCATCTGCACATCAAAAAACCAAGCAACAATATCAAGAACAAGTTCCATGACTCACGTTAGTCAAATATATGCGTCATGCAATGCAATACAAACCATCATAGCTCCCAAGGCATGAACCAATCTCAAACCAACTCAGCCCATGTCAACCTATTTTTCTAGCTGCAGCCCTTGGTCTAACCACTCTTCCCATGTCGGGTCGGACCACCCCAATCGGACTGCCAACCACTGGCTGGTCTGACCGTCCACCCGTTGTGACCACATTTTCAAGGTTGGTCACACCAGCCAACTCACCCCGGTCTGACCACCAACCATGGCTGGTCCGACCACACATGACCAATATCAAAACACACTCTCTAGAAAAATTAGCTGCCAACTAGAAATCAATCACATCGGACCACCATTTTGACCGCCGCCCAATATCCATTCAAACCGGACCGCCGATTAGACCGCTATTCACAGACCGGTCCAACCACTTCCTTCCAGCGATCCGACCGGTCCCACCGACCGGTCCGACCAGGAACTGAAGGACCGAAATGGCGACAGAGGGGGGTGAATGTCGTTCTCTTTTAAAATCGCCCCGAGAATTCGTACACTGATTACTCAAAAAGATGCAGAACGAAGCAACTCACAAAAAAAGAAAATTTATTCTGCTGAAAACTGGAACGCATGCGGTACTTAAAAATTCAGCATAAATCAGAGAGTAATCAGTAAAAATTTCAGCTGAAAATAAACTCGTTTGTTCTGCATGCAAAATGGCCAAAGATTAGCAAAAGAATAAAAAGTAAAGCATTGAAGCTTGATAACACAAAGACACACTGCTGCTGCCGAAAGAAGAAAAGAAAAAGGAAAAGAGGAAAGATCAAAGGAATTACTCGATGGTCACATGAGCTCCACTGGAATTCAGAAACACTGACCAACAGTAATTTGGCCGGCAATAGAGCAGAGAATTTGATCCAAAATGGGAGAGAAAGAGCAAACTGCGCAATTTGCAAAGCAAATGAAAGTAGAAGAAAAGGTAACTATCTTCCAGTTGGAAACAGAAAGCTTAAAAGCAGAACTAATAAGAGGTTCTTTTCTGTGATCCAACAGAAAGAGGAAGAACCACAAAAGTAAAGCAAACAGGAAACAAAAACAGTCAGGAGACAAAAGAAGGAAAGCAAAAAGAAGGGAAATGCAGTTCGGAACAGAGGAAACACACAGCTGCATATAGCCAAACTGAGAGGCTTGTTTGGATAGCCACAAGACAAAACATATACTGAAAAAATTTTAGCTCTTGATAAGACACTTGATTTTTACTACTGGCCAAGAACAATCTTTGCTGCCGAGAGCAGTTTTTCAAGCAAAGAGATAAAGCTTGAAACACATACTCAATCACATGGACCAAGCAGAAAAAACTCAAGAAGGAGTCATTCGGTGGAGCAAGATTGTCAAATTGCCATGAAAACTTGAAACGATAATCAACTGCAGGGACTGGAGCTTCTCAAGAAAGAACTCTACACAATAGAAACTAACATGCTGCCATTGCCTACTACAAATCACAGCACAACAGGGAGACACACCCTCACGCTGGAGACATACCCAGAGCACTCACTTGAGTTCTCACGCCTAGCACTAGAACTCCACACTCATTTTCTATCCAGTCAAGTGCTTTCTTCTCATCTTCTCCTTTTAACAACAAGCCTCACACCCAAAGGAGAAAATCAAGAAGTGTCATACATATCTCACTTTTCCACCTCTCACACATGAGGCAAGAAAGTCAACAAAACCTTTTGGAGGGAAAAACAAAAACCAGCCCCCAACTCATGACTTGAGTCAATTTACCAAATTGCCCCTCAAGCACCTTCCCGGAAGCTTCCTGCAACCGGTATCTTGACCGTCTGGACCTCGACTCCTCCCTGAGTCTAGTCCCGGTTCTCTTGTCGTCGCCTGTCGTGTGCACCACTGGTAGCTCCAGCTCCGGTTCCTCGTCTCCCGACTCGCAACCACCTCACCAGCCTCGATCATCTTCGGCATCACCGACCGTCTAGACCTCAACACCTCCTGTGCCTAGTCCCGGTCCTCCTCGCCTCACCATGACCTAGCTCCGAAGTCCTGCAGTCACACGGACAAGCAAACCATCACATAGCACCGCTCGATATATGTAAGCATAATCAAATCCAAACCTGTCGCATCAGCAGAATACGCCTCTTAAACCCGTACGACAGGTTCGACCAAGTCCGACCGAGCCCGTTACGCCACGCAACGTCCAGGTCCGAACCAACCGACTCAAACTCGACTTTTCTAAACCGATGTCAATTACTCATCATACACAACGGGATGACCTCCACATGGTCTCTCAGGAACACTGACAGCAAATCTGAATTTTTTGAAACTATTACAAAATTCAAATTTAACTCAACCAAAGTGCTAATTATTCATCACAAACATGTATTAGACCTTGTACATGATCTCTCAACTTGTCTTAATCTCTATTAAACAAAAGCATCTCGATGCCCCCTTTTCTTTGTGGGTGCAACACCATTGTCCATATAGATACCAAGATAAGTTGGAGAGGAAGGAAGCAAGCAAGCAACTGCACAAGCCTATAGCCACATTTCTACATCAGTCCCTCACCCACAAGCTGCTATATGGTGCACGCTTTGATTATATCGAATGATTATCCAAAGCACGTGCCTCATGAGTCAAAGCAAACCACAAAATGGTTAAAAACATGAATTACTGATCTATTAAAGCTTAGCTAAGAGACTTGTATGTTACACATGTTAAGGAGATAGAGTTGTATTAGGATAGTTTGGATTCTATTCCATATATGCCCTATCTCTATATGGCATATCCTCACTCTCCTATATATATGGCCCTTTGGGTCTCATATCAATACACACACACAATATTCATAACATGGTATCAGAGCTTAGGTTGAAACCCTAACCTCATCAATCTTCCGCATCTGCTGCCCCCGGGATGATCATCTCTACTCCCGGGGGCGGCCACCTCATCTACGCTCGTGCTCTGGTGCGTCTCGGTCGCGCTCATGTGCGTCGCCTCGTCGCTATACTCCTGCAAGATCGTCTTCTACTTCAAGGCCGTGCGGCGCGAGTACTACCACCCGATCCGGGTCAACTTCTTCTTCGCGCCGTGGATCGCCTGCCTGTTCCTGGCCATCGGCGTGCCGCAGCTGGTCGTGGCAAGCCTCCCCCACTGGCTCTGGTATGTGCTCATGGCGCCCATCGTGTGGCTCAAACTCAAGATCTACGGGCAGTGGATCTCAGGCGGCCAGGATCTACCGCGGCATCTACGGATCAAGACGATCGATTCTCCATGCATGGGCCATGCATACATATGTCACGTATGCATGCGTCCAGAGCATACGTCTCCATGCATGGGCCATGCACATCCATCCACATGTCGCATGCCTCTACGCGCTTCGCCTGGCGGACATCTTCGCGAAGATCATCTCGCACTCGTCTCGCGGTGCCAAGAGCCACCGTGGAGGTCCCAGAGAATCGACGCGCCGCCGCCATGGCCGCCGCGGAGTCGCCGAGGCTGATGCGCTCGGCCGCGCGGATCTGGACGGAGTCCGGGTCGACGAGCCCCGCGGGATGCATGCATATACTTCTGTCCACGCAGTGCACCGGGAGGCCGCGTCGCATACGAATGCTTCATATGCATGCATGGATACACTTCGGGCATGGATACGTGAATGCTTCATATGCATGCACGGATGTATGCTTCTCGTACATGCATGGCTTCTACGCCCGTCCGTGTACGCGAGATACACACCATCCGTCGTGGCTACGGACTGCACACGTATGCTCACCTCCGCGCCGACGAAGACTGGTTCCGGCCTCTGCTCGCCTCCACGGCCTCCGCCACCTCCGAGCCGCCGGCCAAGACGCGCCAAGGCGCCGCCGATCCGGCCTCCCGCACTGCCGAATCGCGACGCCCACGTCACGCGGATTCCTTGGTCTTCGCCAGGCGTCCTCCGTCTCCTTCATCTTCGCGCTCGTTCGCCAGGCGTCCTCCGTCGACTTCGTCTTCGCCAGCCGTGCTCTCGACTACTTCTGGGCCATGGCCGCCATGTGCACACTCAGCTTCGTCGTCTACAGCGCATTCGCCGCCCGCCTATTGGCTCCTCATCCAGTACGGCTTCGTCGGCATCGCCGAGGTCTTCTACATCATCGGCCTCCACGAGTTCCTCTACCAGGAGGCGCCCGACGCCATGCGCAGCGTCGGCTCCACCTACACCGCCCGAGCTTGCCGATCGCGTCCTGGACGCCCGCCTCCTCCCCCGCTTGACTCGCTCCGCCGGAGCTCTCCATCGACAACCGCCTCGTTTGATCGGCTTCCTTGCGGTCGTGGCATCGCTGATTCCGCCGACCACACCGCCGCTCGCCGGCCCGCTGTCTCGCCGCCGACTCCACCGCCGCCCGCCGGCCTCCCTTGTCGCTCCGCCGGCCTCCCCATCGCGCCGCACGCCGGCCTCCTCTTCGCGCCGCGACGCCGGCCTCCCGCATGGCTCGCCGTGCTCGCCGCCGCCGGCATCTCTTTCTTGGCGCCGCTGCGCTGTGGTCGTCTTCCTCGGCCTCGTCTACCGCTCCTGTGGCTACCCCGCGGCTCTACTGCCGCCCGCCGACCGTCATCTGAGGTCGGCCGTCACCGACCCCGCTCGACTCCACGGTCGCCTCCGGCCTCCCCATCGTCTCATGCGCCGGCCTGCAGCCGCGCTTCTCCGCATGGCTCCGTCATGCTCATCGCCCTCCGGCTGCCGCCCGAGGTGTCGGCCTCTTCGCCGCCGATCCGGTCTCCTCCGCATGGCTCCGCCGTGCTCGTCGCCCTCCGGCTGCCGCCCGAGGCGCCGGCCTCTTCATCGCCGATCCGCCTCCTCCCTGCGCCGCACGTCGGCCTCCTCTTCGCGCCGCACGCCGGCCTCCCTTCGCGCCGCACGCCGGCCTCCCTTCGCGCCAGACGCCGGCCTCCCGCATGGCTCCGCCGTGCTCGCCGTCAACTCCGGCATCCTGCTGAGCTACATCGCCGACTTCGCCCTCGCCGGCCTCTCCGGCCGTCTCCGGCGATAGAGATAGAGTTGTATTAGGAGATAGATTTCGGATTTTTCTTGTTTTAATGTTAACTTCTTTTTCAAATGCAATGCTATTGCATACGCTTTGCATTTGAGGGGGGGTGTTAAGGAGATAGAGTTGTATTAGGATAGTTTGGATTCTATTCCATATATGCCCTATCTCTATATGGCATATCCTCACTCTCCTATATATATGGCCCTTTGGGTCTCATATCAATACACACACACAATATTCATAACAACACACATATGCCACAGTTATCAGACACAAGCTCAAGATTTTTACTCACTGGAGGATAATTAATTACACGGTAATGATCTAGGATAGACTGGATTAGGCTCAATGCCTATCAGGCCATTTGATCATCCATAAGGCAACAGCTCATGTAAATATCACCGTCATATTTGATTAAATGGTTTGATAGGCATAGGCCCTTCCGTCAGCTCTACTGAATAGAGTTCTAATTATTCGGCAAGCTCACTTCGTCATAGTCATCTAACGACAAAAACACCTCATCTAAGCATGAAAGCTCTGTGCCCTCATCATGGAAGCTCACTTGCGAACCGCAGCTTGATCCGAACACTCGGCATATAACCCAGTTGTTGGACTCCTGCGATGATCATGCATTGATTTTGTGCGTCAGTTAGTCCACATATGTGATTAAGCTGTTGACTGCCGAGAAGCAAAATGATATATACAACATTACTCACCGTGCTTGAGTGACCTCTCTTCTTGTGGGACTTCCTGTTAGAGCTTGAGCTAGTTGATATAGAGGTGCTCCGTGCTCGTACTCGTACCACTGGCACTGTAGCCTCCATCTAGCAGATGGTACTCATGCATGATCCAGTTGGTTTTGATGCCCTCGAAAGGCTTTCCAATGGAGAAGATGAACGTCCTCTTCAGTCCAACATTACAACCACCACTTGTTACTGTTTCTTCAGCACCAATGGCGTTCCAGTACCCATTCGGTGAGGTCCTACTTTGTGTTGCAGGGCTGAAGAAGTACCACTGGTTCCCAGCTTGAAGAGCCTTGCCTTGAAGGGGTAATTGCTATCAGGAATCGATATTAACCATAACAGTTAGAGAAATGGATGAGAGTATGCAGTAATGAAAATGCAGTTGCACACCATTCAGCTCCCATGGATCATGGCGGTGCAGAAGCACCGTTGGGATGATGTCAGGGTGGCATGGGAGAAGGGAGGCTTTGCGACGGAGAAAATGGACGACGAGGTCTTCGTCTGAGGGGAAGAAGTGGAAACCCGGGGGCAGGTTAGTAGCTCCTCCCATGTCAGTGCAGCCTATAACAGTTTATGCAAGCTAGCAGAGAAGGTGAAGAGTAACTTGCTGGTTCTGGTGACCGACTGGTACTTGTAGGGAGCATGTGTGTGTGTGTGTCTCTCTCTCTCTCTCTCTCTATATATATATATATATATATATATATATATATATATATATAATATATATATATATATATAGAGAGAGAGAGAGAGAGATAAACGTGCAAGTCAAGGAGTGTTGAGAGGTTTTTGAGGCGGCTGCAGGTAACAGGGGAAAAAAAACGTGCTATGCTTTTCTTTCCCTTTGTTTCTTTTGTGGAGGGAACTGATGATACTATGAGACATTTGTTGTATCATGATGCGGTACCATCTGCCGTTGTGTGCAGTAGAGTGCAAAGACAGATATAAGTATTTCCGAGAGGGGCCAGAGATAACAAATTGAATCATTTCATGCATGATAAACAGCTTATCTTTGTATGTTTTGCAAAAATAAAAGTAATAGAAAAGAACAGAAGGTTTTGTTGAGCAATGAATCATTGGTTTAGGACTGCTTGATTACAATAATCCTTTCTAAGAATGTGGATGATCATTGAGCCCTCTTTTGTAGATATATGACATGAACAATTGCATCAAGTGCCGACTGCATACAAGTCATAGCAGTTAATGCACTTGGTCTAAACTTTTGCTTCAATGTTACTTTTGTTATGCTTAAAAACATCATCTTCACTTAGGGCATCCATAGTGTATATGATCCAAGAGGTCTTAAGGTGGGTCCCATCTAAACCTTAAGGTCAATGCTGTGATGTATATAACCCACTAGACCTTAAGATGGTCCCACTTGTCAGATAAAGAAAAAATGTATTTTAATGCTTATGGCCAGGTCTTTAGCTTGAGGCCTGGTCTTAAGGTTTTTTTGCTTATAGCCTGCTTAAGGTCACCCCTGTAATGTATAAGGTCGACCTTAAGGTGACTTAAGACCCCCTATTTTTACACACTGTGGATGCCCTTAGGTAAACCGTGAATTGCACGTGATTTATTGCACTAGAGCTTCTTATTTTTCATCCCTATCCGAAGGTTCTACTCTGTTTTATAGCTGGTGATGCGATTCGAAGCCCTGCCTTGTTTTCTTCTATTATTTTAGATTTGGTAGATTAGACATCAGCTATTTTTCTGTTAACTAATTGAATTGAATTTCAGGATATCTGAGAGACCACGTGAAGGTCTAAAATATATTTCTGATGAACAATTGGCAATTTGGTTAAGTTAAAATTGAATTTTACAAAAGTTAAAAAATAGATTTCAGAATGTGTTGTCAGAGTTCAGGCGGTATGACCGGCTGATGGCAGGAGGTCTGACCGCCATAGGTTGAGCGGTCAAACCGACTATGGACTTTTGGAAAATGAACATCAAACACTTGTGTAGTCTTGTTTGGGGATGAGTTTGCGCTAGATATCATTAGAATTGAAAACTGGAATTGCTAAGTGGATCAATCGCACTAAGGTATTAGCCAAACGTAGCTGCAATATAACTCCGACGGCTCGGCACGTACTTGAGAGTACAACCCGGAGGTAGCATAGGAATCTCTTTGTAGATTAATTGCTTCTCAAGATTTACCTTTAAATTTTGGTGAGTCGGATACTTTTCAAAAATATATTAGGACTGCTCATAACCCTTGATTTAGTGTTGTATCTAAGCAAACCACAACTAGAGATTTAATTAAATATTATAACAACTGTCGTAAAAAAATTGAAAGAAATGTTTCATACATGTACATTCTCTATTGCTTTGATATCAGATATTAGAGAGGATTATATTAGTGTTGTTGCTCATCATGTTAATAATGACTGGGTAATGGAAAAAAGAATTATAGAATTTAAGTTAATTAATGTTTCGCATACTGCTGAAAATATTGCAGAATGTATTATTACAGTTGTAGAAGATTTTGGCCTCACGGATAAGATTTTTCTATAACTTTAGATAATGCAGCTGCAAACACTAAGGCTATGGAAATTCTTACTACTTTGTTTAATACTTATGCATAATCTTTCTTACTGCATCAACGTTGAACATGTTATATTATTAATCTTATTGTTAAATCTGGTTTAAAAAGATTAAATGCTTGTATTGATTCTTTTAGGGATGCAATTTCATATATTAATTGTTCTAACTAATGAATAGCTATATATAAGAGCTTTTGCATAGCAATGAACGTCCATCCTAGAAAATTTGGCTCAGACATGCCTGTCAGATGGAACTCTACTTACCTTATGCTTAAACATATATTGACATATAAGAATATCTTATATGTTTTCCTTCACACCCAAGGTCATCAATCTCGTAGCTACTCCAGTAGAACCCAAGTTAGAGACTCTGAACTTACTGAGGACGATTAAGTTGTTGGTGAAATTTTTTTCTTTTTTAAAACTTTTTCATAAAGCTATACTTTGTCTTTCTGGAGTATATTATCCAACCTCTCCTCTAATTGTTCATAACATTTTTGAAATTGTCACTCACTTAAAGGCTTTTGAAAATGATCCTGTACTATGGGATGTTGTAGTTGCCATGAAAACTAAGTTTTTAAAATATTAGAGGGAAATTCCTATTTTATATGTATTCGCTTTTATTTTGTATCCTAGGGCCAAACTCTAAGGATTTATAAATGTATTACAACTTTTAAGTGATGATACCGGTTTAGATTATTGTACATACTATAGAGTAGTTAAAGATAAATTATATGAGGTATATGAGAAATATGAAAATAAGTTTGGGTCCGTGCGTTTGGAAAGATCCCTGGTAGCCCCTAGCACCTCTAAGGGGACTATGCAATGGGGCAAGATTTTTGTTCTTCCTCTAAAGATTCTCGTGCAGGTGCAGGTACACATCAGTCACGAGGAGGAAGGCGACAAAGCACTGGAGACCAATCAAGCTATCTCAACAGTGATAGCGTCAGTTTCGAGCAAGAGTTGAACATCCTCTCATGGTGGCAAACCCAGAAAGTAACATATCCAGTGCTATCCATATTAGCGCGGGATGTGTTGATTGTTCCTATCTATATAGTCTCATCGGAGTCAGCCTTTAGTCTATCTGGAAGAATAATTGAGCAGCAACGAACAAGTCTCTCGAACGAGATGGTCGAAATCCTTTTCACCGTCAAAGACAGGGAACAAGCTGAATCAAGACTCCAACATACTATAGAGAATAGAGATTTGAAAGAATCTTTTGAGAATTTATATCTAGATAGTAATGAATAGGATTTTCAATATTTTTCTTCACATATAGTCACTAATGAGCTTTATAGGCTTTACCCTTTTTTCTTTACCAAGGTTTTCTCAAGTTGAATTTTTACTTAGTAAAGTTTTTAACGAGATAACCATCCCATGTAATTTAACAAGTTAATAAAGTTCATTATGTCATTGAAAATAATTATCTTGATGATTAACAATGTCTACAATTTTCTATATTTTTTGAATTTTTTCTTAATTTTCTATAATTGTTTCTTAATTTTCTACAATTTTCTAAATTTTTCTCTTTTTTTGGGCTTAACGAGCTGACCGAGAGCCAAGACGACCGTTAATCAGAATCGTGTCCGTCGTCGGCACGCAGCCGTCAGCAGCCATGCCCGGCTCTGATCTGCGACGTGGGCCAAGACAAGATGGCCTATTTATTTGGTGGCTTTAACGGGCCGTGCCTAAATGGACCGTACCGCCGTCGGGCCTGTGCCGTGCCGGGCACTGTCCATTGGCCACCACTATTCATATCAATTGTAAATTATTTGATTTCTTGGTGAAGGTAGCCTGCTATTAGACCTGATGGACGGTTAGCGAGTATTATATTTTCTTAAATACCCTAAAATAAGTAGAACAAGGAAACGTGTCCGCATCCCATAATAGGCTTTCTGTGCATGTTTTTATTTATTTATTTATTTTTTTTTGCTCTGACCGCTGCATTCTTACATGTCATGCAAGCAGCGCCCTTCTCAAACCATGTTCCTTTATGCCCTTTGACTGTAGCGGCCAGCAGGTTGCACAGTTTTGTGGACTTGTGACAAAGTACAAGAGCATCAGTCGGAAGGTCTATTTTTTGGTTTTTATAAAAAAATTAACTTTCAATTAAAATATATTTTAAAGATATGATTAATTAAAATCGTAGATAAATTTCTCTTATTTTATACTTTATTTCACAAATAAATAAAAATCATAAGCTACAGCTATAAACCATACTTCACGTCCCAAAAGAACGGCGCCAGAGAACAAGCAACTCAAAATTTCATCCTCCCCATTCTTCTATTTTGGTTGCGCTCAGAATAGCTTCGGCTGTGGGCTGTGGCTGCGGGCTTTCACGAGCGGCTACGGTAAGTGGAGCTGGAGCCGTACGTAAAAACCGAAGCCCCCCCCACCCCGAAGCCTGAAGCTGCATTTAGTTGGCCACCGACCGAAGCTTCGTAGTCCATCCCCTTTGTTGAATGCACCGGCCCGGTTGGAAGCTCCCATGACACCGCCACTCGCTCTCCCCCGCCGCCGTGGCGAGCGCATCGGCTGCGGCCAGCTCGGCCATCCCCACTGTTGGTGATATGCCCTAGAGGCAACATGGAGATGTTGAATATATCACATACTATATTTATGATACATTGCTTTGTTCTTTGAAATAGACATTATCATTATTGATCAATGAGTATGTGACTTATTCATGAGACTCTTAATGCCAAAATGTTGCTATTTCTAAATGATCCCCGATTATATTTCATATGAGGAACAAATATGATTCAAAGATCGAGATATGTATTGATTGATGATCATGTCTCATGGATCATGGTATGGAGATACCAAATCAATAATATGGACATGTGTTAGTGAACATATGTTGATAGACCCGCCATGAGACACCGCAGAGATTCCATGTGTCATCGCTGGTCTCAAGTAGTGTTTATGTGGAATCCTTAGACTTGAGATCATCATGGCTCCCATCATGCGTAGTAGCTACTTTGGGACTACTAAACACTACTCCGTGAATCGGGTAGTCATAAAAGTAGTCTTTGGGTTTGCCATGAAACATATAGTGGGATGTGAATGATCAAGATAGAATTTGCCCTCCTTATGGGAGAGATATCTCGGGCCCCTCGATGTAATGGATTATGAAAGTGCATGGCCATGCCAAGGTGATTGAGGAGTCAATCACGAGTTTATAATCCATCACGGAATCGAGAGAGTGATTGAGCTATTAAGAGGATGACACAGTGTCTCGCCTTAAGCTTAATCTATATCGTGAGGCAAAGGATTAGTACATGAGAACATTACGAGTTCAACCGATATGATCTTTACGTATACTTTGGGGTTAATATGTCTTACTAGAGGCTGCTATTAACTGTGGTGACCGGAAGGTGTTTCGGTCGCGACCAAGTATACGTGAACCTGCTGTGGTCGCACACTTAACGGGTTGGAACACTAATTGAATGTGATTCGGATATGGGCTCAATTCGGATAGAGATCCGGATAGACTCCTATTGGGCCTCGGTCCACGAGGCCCAAGTGAGGAGGTCTATATATGGAGGCGAGGGCCGAGGATGCATCCGATAATCCCGAGCTAAACCCCGCCGCCACCTCCCGAGCCAAACCCTAGCCGCTCGCGAGTCCGGTACACTCGCGATCGGCTGCCCATCCGGGACGTGTGGATACCGGTGGAGGCGCGCTCGTTGCGGCGTTGATCGGCATCAACAACCCATGATTGATCCGCTCGTGGTGTGGTTGATCGCGGAGGAGACGATCGGTTCGGGACGATCGACTACTTCCACTACTACCCGACGCGTGGTTGGATCGGCTTCTCCAACTCTTCTTCCGCTGGCCTAGTGGTAACGATCCATGATCCCTCCTAAGCATGATGTTCTTGTGTGCGCGGTAGAAAAGTTTTGTTTTCGCTATCGTAGCCTTCGCAATCCTTTAGTGGTATCGAGCCATCTTGCTTAGTTTCCGATCCGATCGGCGCATATGTTGATATGCGGTTGTAATAGATTGGATCTATTACGGACTAGATCAATCGGTCATAAGGGGTTGGAATATGTATGAGTTGATAGCATCATGTGGCCAAAAGATTAGTTCGTGCTCCTTCTTTGATGTACGCTGCGACTTGCCCCTACCTACCGGTAACACCATCGGGCTAATCACAAGACATCAAGAGATTGAGCCAACAGATCGAGGTCTTGTGTTGCGGTCTCCTCAAGCATACCGATCGCGATGATCAATGTGATCGATCTAATGAAAATTGAGACATTTTCAATGGCTCGGATTTGGGTTGATTTGATCGGCCCGATGAGATTTTCATAGCGATTTCATAGATGCGATCTATGTAATTCCGTTACGTACACGCATAGATTGTTATAGAAACACATTCATGTCAGGGCGGTAGGATACGTTCTACGCTTAACTTGTTTTTGCAGGGAATGATGTGAATGGTATGTCATAGATGCATATGTGATGCATGTGTGTTTTGGCGGCTCGTGTGTCGTATTAATCACAGTAGGGTTGAGGTCGTTCTTTAATTGTATAACGACTGCGTGTCGACTTGTGATGCTTGAGCTCCTCATGTAATTCATTTGCTACCTATTAGTTGTAATAGTTTAGTTCTTTGCTATGGAGGCTTCAAGCATGATGACAAAGAGGACAAGAAGTGTGGCGAAGAATATCACCGTGGAACCATGGCGATGGCGACCACTACGATACAAAATGCCATACCATTCACAAGATAATGTGATTATATGCATGTGATGTTTATTTCTTGTCATACTATTCTTTCATGCCATACCTATAGAGGGTGTGTTTTTCATGATAGAATAGCTTCTCTCAAGAAAAATTAAGAATTTATTTTGATGCCCTTCCAATTGTCGCGCTTATAAGAATCATGATCATTGTTTGGTAGGTCCGCCAAAGCGTAGTACCATCAACTATCTTGATCTAATAGGGTGGATGTCGGACATCCACATGCATAGTATTGGTTTACTTGACAAGGCTATCAAATTGGATTTGGGCCTTGGGGCATGGTGTTGGGAGCCGGGCATTGGATGCCACCCAACAAACAAGAGTCACATAAGATGTGATTAGCAAGTGTTGCTTACCTACGTCACTAGGTTTCTAGCAAGTGATGCCAAAGCTCACTAGAACTTAGATGAACATGGATCTTGACCACTATATGTCGTTAGAGGAAGACGATTACAAAACATATAGTGGGAGTATCTTTGTTAAATTGTTTAATGGAAGATCAAACATGAACATAGTGCTAAACTTTGCATATTTTTGTTGTAGATCATGTCAACTAATGCCGCATCCAGTTCTTTTAATTTGCGATCTATTCTTGAGAAAGAAAACTCAATGGAACGAACTTTTGGATTGGTATCGCAACTTGAGAATTGTTCTCAAGCAAGAGCGCAAGGAGTATGTCCTTGAGTCTCCTTATCCCGATGACTTGCCCGATAATGCTACCGTGGTCGCACGGAAAGCTTATGAGAAGCAAACGAATGATTACCTTGATGTGAGTCGTCTCATGCTTGCCGAATGTCCTCCGAGCTTGTAGCAATATGAGAACACAGATGCCTACAATATCATTGTGGGGTTGCGTGGTATGTTTGAGAACCAAGCAAGGGCTGAGAGGTTCAACACTTCAAAGTCCTTGTTTGCGTGCGAGCTTGCAGATGGGAATCCGTCGACCCTCATGTGATTAAGATGATTGGCTACATTGAGAGTCCGGAAAGCTTGGTTTTCCCTTAGCCAAGAGTTGGCTATCGATGTGATTCTTCATCGCGCCCCCGAGCTTTGAGCCATTCATTCGAACTATCACATGAACAACATGGACAAGACCCTGGTCGAGTTGCATGGGATGCTAAAATCACCGAGGAAAGCATTAAGAAAAGCACCATCATGTGATGATGATGCGAAAGGCAAGGGCAAGCCCTATGTAAAGAAAGGCGCGGTCAAAGAAAGTTAGCTCCCGATGAGATCGCGAGCGGTTCTAAGGCCAAGCAAGTCAAGAAGGGTCCTGCTCGATGCGATTGCTACTCAGAAGCAATCGTGACATTGGAAAAGGAACGCCCAAAGTACTTGGAGGATCTTGAGAAAAGAAGGAAGTACGACTTCGCCGGTATAAATGTTATAGAAATCAATCTTGCCACTTCTTCATCGATTCTTGGGTATTTGATACCGGATCGGTTGCTCACATTTGCAAATCGTTGTAGGGGCTAAGAAGAAGTAGAAGTTTGAGGAGGAGCGAAGTGGATCTTGGCGCTGACAATGGAGCAAAAGTTGTCATGCGGTGGTGTTGGCACCATGCCATTGTCTTTACCTTCGTGATTAGTTTTGGAATTGAATAATTGTTATTGTGTTCCATCTCTTTCCAAGAACATTATTTCGCTTCATGTTTACAAGCGAAGGTTATGACTTTAGATCCGTGAACAATGGTTGTTCTCTTTATTTCAAAGATATGTTCTATTGTCATACTCCATTGGTGAATGGGTTATATGTTCTTACTCTTGAAGAGTCATCGGTCTATAACATTAATACAAAGAGGCAACGATCAAATGATTTGAATCCCACGCTTATTTGGCACTGCCGCTAGGTCACATAAATGAGAAACGCATGGAGAAGCTCCATAGAGATGGTATTCGCACTCATTTGATTTTGAATCATTTGAGACATGCGAATCTTGTTTACTTGGCAAGATGACAAAAGCACCTTTCACCGGTCAAGGTGAACGGGCAAGTGACTTATTGGCACTCGTACATTCGATGTATGTGGACCAATGAGCTCAATAGCCGAGGTGGTTTTCGATTTCATAACTTTTATCGATGACTTTAGTAGATATGGATATATCTACCGATGAAGATAAGTCCGAATCCTTTGAAAAGTTCAAAGAATTCCAAAATGAAGTGCAAAATCAATTAGGCAAGACAATCAAGTTTCTACGATCTGATCGTGGAGGCGAGTATTTGAGCCATGAGTTTGGTAATCATATGAAGGATTGTGGAATTGTTCCACAATTGACTCGCCCGAACACCTCAATGGAATGGGGTATCGAACGAGAAATCGCACCTTATTAGATATGGTGCGCCCATGATGAGCCCAGTGATCTTCCGTTGTCTTTTGGGGTACGCTCTTGAAACAGTAGCGCCACACTAAACAGGTTCCATCTAAATCAAGAGAAAAGACACCATATGAGATGTGGACAGACAACGTCCTAGCTTGTCTTTTCTTAAGATTTGGGGATGTGAGACTTATGTAAACGTTTACAACTGATAAGCTCACCCCAATCGATAAATGCTTCTTTATCGGGTATCCTAAGGAAACAAAAGGATATTACTTCTATAATCAAGAAGAAGGCAAAGTGTTTGTCGCCCAAGATGGTGTCTTCTTAGAGAAAGAGTTTCTCTCAAGAAGGGATAGTGGGAGCATGGTGCAACTTGAAGAAATTCGAGAAACACCGAAAACGTTTTAGCTCCTACGTAACCACAACAGATGAACAAACTGTTGAAGAACCTGTTGTGGACACACCGCACCACGAGGTCGAGAGGTCACGTCGTGCACCGAGAGGTACATGTTCTTGACTACTCAACAACGGGACATATTGTTGTTAGACAACGATGAGCCTAAGACCTATGAAGAAGCGATGGTGGGACCAGACTACGAGAAATGGCTTGAAGCCATGAGATCCGAAATTGAATCCATGCACAAGAATCAAGTTTGGAACTTGGTTGATCCACCGATGGTGTTAAAACCATTGAGTGCAAATGGGTTTTCAAGAAAAGATAGACATAGATGGAAATGTTCACATCTATAAAGCGCGACAGGCCAAAGGTTTCAAACAAATTCAAGGTGTTGATTATGATGAAACTTTTTCGCCCGTCGCAATGCTAAAGTCTATTCGGATCATTCTAGCGATTGTCGCTATTTCGACTATGAAATATGGCAATGGATGTCAAAACAGCTTTCCTTAATGGAAATCGAGTGAGGATGTGTACATGACACAGCCCACGTGTTTTGTCGATCCGCAATCACCGAAAGATATGCAAGTCGCAAAGATCCATTTATGGATTAAAGCAGCATCTCGAGTTGGAACATTCGCTTTGATGAAGTAATCAAAGGGTTTGGTTTCATCAAGAACGAAGAAGAGCCTTGTGTTTACAAAAGGCTAGTGGGAGCGCACTCGTGTTTCGGTCTTATATGTGGATGACATATTATTGATCGGAAATGACATTCCTAGGCTCGAATCGTTAAGTCTTCATTGAAAATAGTTTCTCTATGAAAGACTTAGGAGAGGCGATATATTCTGGGCATCAAGATCTATAGAGATAGATCAAAAGGTCGATTGGATTAAGCCAAGATACGTACATTGACAAGGTGTTGAAAAGGTTCAACATGCAGGATTCCAAGAAAGGCTTCCTACCTATGTCACATGGTATAAATCTTAGCAAGAATCGGTGTCCTAGTACACCGATGAGCGGATAAAATGAATGCGATTCCATATGCTTCACTATTGGATCCATTATGTATGCCATGCTTTGTACACGCCCGGATGTCTCAGATGCTTTAAGTGCTACAAGTAGATACTCACGATCCGGTGAAAGTCATCGATTACCGTAAAGAACATCTTGAAGTACTTGAGAAGAACTAAAGATGTGTTCCTCATCTATGGGGTGAGGAAGAGCTCGTTGTAAATGGTTACACCGATGCTAGCTTCCAAACCGACAAAGATGATTTTAGATCGCAACTGGATTTGTATTCGCCGAATGGCGGTGCGGTAAGTCGGAAGAGTTCCAAGCAGAGACAGCTTGTCGATTCTACAATGAAGCCGAGTACATAGCGGCTTCAAGTCGCTAAAGAGGTCGTTTGGATCAAGAAATTTGTTTCGAGCTTGGTGTGATGGCTAGTGCCTCCACCCAATGGACCTCATCTGTGACAACAAGTGGAGCCATTATAAGCCAAGGAGCCTAGATCGCACTGTAAGTCCAAGCACATTCTACTGATTTCATCTCATCCGCGAGATTGTGGAGAGAGGCGATGTTAAGATATGCAAAGTACACACGGATTTGAACATTGCGATCCGTTGACAAAGCCGCTTCCGACCAAAGCATGAGGCTCACACTAGGGCAATGGGTATTAGATACCTACATGGTTGACTCTAGTGCAAGTGGGAGATCTGGTGATATGCCCTAGAGGCAACATGGAGATGTTGAATATATCACATACTATGTTTATGATACATTGCTTTGTTCCTTGAAATAGACATTATCATTATTGATCAATGAGTATGTGACTTATTCATGAGACTCTTAATGCCAAAATGTTGCTATTTCTAAATGATCCCGATTATATTTCATATGAGGAACAAATATGATTCAAAGATCAAGATATGTATTGATTGATGATCATGTCTCATGGATCATGGTATGGAGATACCAAATCAATAATATGGACATGTGTTAGTGAACATATGTTGGATAGACCCGCCATGAGACACCGCAGAGATTCCATGTGTCATCGTTGGTCTCAAGTAGTGTTTATGTGGAATCCTTAGACTTGAGATCATCATGGCTCCCAAAGATGCGTAGTAGCTACTTTGGGACTACTAAACACTACTCCGTGAATCGAGTAGTCATAAAAGTAGTCTTTGGGTTTGCCATGAAACATGTAGTGGGATGTGAATGATCAAGATAGAATTTGCCCTCTTTATGGGAGAGATATCTCGGACCCCTCGATGTAATGGATTATGAAAGTGCATGGCCATGCCAAGGTGATTGAGGAGTCAATCACGAGTTTATAATCCATCACGGAATCGAGAGAGTGATTGAGCTATTAAGAGGATGACACAGTCTCGCCTTAAGCTTAATCTATATCGTGAGGCAAAGGATTAGTACATGAGAACATTACAGTTCACCGATATGATCTTTACGTATACTTTGGGGTTAATATGTCTTACTAGAGGCCGCTATTAATGTGGTGACCGGAAAGGTGTTTCGGGTCGCGACCAAGTATACGTGAACCTGCTGTGGTCGCACACTTAACGGGTTGGAACACTAATTCGAATGTGATTCGGATATGGGCTCAATTCGGATAGAGATCCGGATAGACTCCTATTGGGCCTCGGTCCACGAGGCCCAAGTGAGGAGGTCTATATATGGAGGCGAGGGCCGAGGGATGCATCCGATAATCCCGAGCTAAACCCCCGCCGCCACCTCCGAGCCAAACCCTAGTCGCTCATGAGTGCCGGTACACTCGCGATCGGCGTTCCATCCCGGACGTGTGGATACCGGTGAGGCGCCGCTCGTTGCGGCGTTGATCGGCATCAACAACCTCTGATTGGATCCGCTCGTGGTGTGGTTGATCGCGTGGAGGAGACGATCGGTTCGGGACGATCGACTACTTCCACTACTACCTCGACGCGCGTGGTTGGATCGGCTTCTCCAACTCTTCTTCCGCTGCGGGTCTAGTGGTAACGATCCATGATCCCTCATTAAGCATGATGTTCTTGTGTGCGCTGTAGAAAAGTTTTGTTTTCTGCTATCGTAGCCTTCGCGCAATCCTTTACCCACCCCCCGTCGCACCTCCGTCCCCGAGCCCATCCGCGGCGGCCGACCGAAGCGGCAGTCCCAGATCTGCGCGGCGGGCAGCTCGGCCGTCCCCCCCCACCCGTTGGAGCTGCGTCACCGTCCCCTCCGCAGCAGCGTCGGCAAGCGGCCCTCCCACAGGTCCCAACAGTCACAGCTCCGTCGCCGTGCCCCTGCGAGGCGAACGCCACTCCTAGATCCGTCGTCGCGCCCACTTCGAGGTTCACCCTTGTCGCATGCCGACCCATCCATGCATATCGTTCCGCCATATTTTTTGCTGCTTTACGGTAGCGTCCCGTGCACAACTTCGGTAGCCATCTCCCAACTGCGCTTGGCCATGATGCCTGCAGATGGCCCCGGCGACCTGGACCAATGAGAGTACGCAGGTGTTCTTGCAAGTTTGCGCCGAGGAGGTGGAGGCGAACAACCAGCCGTATTCAAGGTTGAACACGCAGGGCAAGCAGAACCTTGTCCGAAAATTTGCGGAACGAACTGGCTTGCAATACACAAGCAAGCAGATGAAGAACAAATGGGAGCAACTGGCTCGTGATTACAACAAATGGAAAACATTGAAACTTCGTGCCACGGGGCTTGGGATCGATCCTTCCATAGGCTGCATTGATGCGAGTGACGACTGGTGGGCAGCTGCGGGTGGAGTAAGTTTCGATTTTCTAGTGCGCTGCTATTTGCATTACATCGGTGATATGACATCATGCATTGCAGGGAAAGTCCGAGATGAGGAAGTTTAGGGCCATAGTCGCCAATGACGAGGACCTCCTAGATGTCGTGTTCGGTAACACCACCACGACGAGCGAGTGCGCATTCGTCCCGTGTGTGGATGACATCGATCTGGACATCGAGGACCTCGACGAAAGCCCAGGAGAAGAGGGCAGCACCATGACTTCACCTATGCAGGCCCTTGCCAGCGGTGCGTCGGCGTGTACTTCCGGAAGCAAGAGGCCATGCCCTGCACCTTTGCACCCGAGCAGCTGTCGCGCAAGTAAGCGCACTGAACGTGACGTGCATTTCAAGCGCCTGGTTGACCTTTATGAAGCGCAGCTGAGCATGTATTCTGCAAGCCGAGGCTCTGGCACGAGTGTCACATCCCATGCGCTAGACAACACAAGGGAAGACGTGCATCGACTGATGAAACTGGTGGAAGAAGCAAGTGCGCAAGAAGGATCCGATGAGCACTACTATGCAACGCAGCTTTTCATGAAGCCTGAGTGCCGCGACAGCTTCTCCTTCCTGCGAACGAATGAGGGTCGCCTCAACTGGATCAGGCGTACTTGGGAAAGACGAGGGGAGATGTGAGGAGTACGGACGACTGCGTTGAGCGTTGTCGGTCCGTTAGCCATGCGTTAAGTTTTATTGTGTCCATTTACCTATGCGTTCGTTACCTAAACTTTGTAATATTGTTGAGCTATGCGGTTCGCTGCCAAACATTTATGTGCGTGTACCTATGCGTTTTCCAACTGCGGTTGTGCGCATGTGACAATCCCCTGGTTTTCCAACTTATGCTAGCTTATTGCTCTCTGTATGTTTTACTGAACTGTGAAGGTTGCTGTTGTTTTTCTACTGCTGCCAATGGTCTGCTGTGTTCTTGAAATGAGATGCCTGCTCTCTGTCTGCCGAACTCTCTGTCTGTCGATGATGCTATATGTGCTGCCGCTGAGCTCTCTGTCTGCTGTATGTGCTGCCACTGAGCTACATGTCTCTACTGCAGCCGAACTGCATTATCTCTGTCTGCCGAACTGCATTCTATCTCTGTGCCGAACTGCATTGCCTCTACTACAGCCGAACTGCATTGCCTATACTGCTGCCGAACTGCATGTTTTTTGATGTATGTGCTGCCTCTGTGCCTCTACGGTGACCGTTTGGATCCTACAGCAAACAACGGAGAAATACGGTGACCGCTTTTCACATCCCCCAGGTTGTATGACTATTTTACATCGAAGTACTCCATGCTTTTTGAGTTATGTACTAACCAATATTTTTAGTTGCAGACAAATACTACCTTGTCGACTACAGCATTTCAGGTGTTAGCTACAATAACTTCTTCAGCCGCTACAGTAATTTTTTAGCTGCTACAATGTTTTAAGCCATAAGCTTTCAGCTTTTAGCCCAACCGAGCACACCCTTTAGCTGAATAGTGCTACGTCGAAAGGATACATCAATCATTTCAAATTATGCACAAATCAATCGGTAAAATGTTTATTTCTCTTGGCAGGCATAATAATGGCACTTCTTTTTTAATTCCGCTATTGATCTTTCTATAGTAATTAATTTTTTCTATATTAACTAATTTTTAAATGGGTTATCTTTTCGAGGTGAGATTTATAAGTTGTTTGTGGTAGGCACTGTAGCAACTTCATATATATCAGCTAAAATTGCATGTGGATGTTTGTCTTTTCATACTCTCTCACGAACAGCTAAAAGTCATAACGCACAGTCTAAAAAAATGGCCCAAATTATCGCAAGGATTCCTTCCGACGATGAGATTGTTACGAGGATATGGCCAGTGGCCAGTTGGTGGATAGACTCATCGTCAACAAGTTGCAGCTCAAGTGGTAAAGTCCTATTTTTCTTGATAGATAGTACACCCATCTCATAATGATGAGGATTTATGAATGGACACTGGGGTTCCCACTGATTTCAGAAATAAAAGAACAGAAAGAATAGTAAAGGAGATTTGCTAAGTCATTCAGTAATCCCTTCGCTACTTGCCTAATATCCTGCAAGATGCATATCTTCATGAAACTTACGAGTATAATCATGGACGCCGACTCCTCCAGCAAGTACCCTAACCACTCCCAGAAAAAGATATCGTCCATCATTACATAGTGCACAAGCATCTCCTTCACTGTTTCACAGTATCTATCTCCAGGCCCCTCTGTTCTTTCTCCTTTCCTCTTTTTTTTTTTTTTTTGGCTTTCGCTTTGTCGTTGGGGTTTTGTATGCATGTTGTGCTTCTTTATGGCAGAGCATGTAAGATTAGGCTGAGTCCACCACGGGAGCCGGTGCTGGGGATTCCGGTACACGTTAGGCAACCCAACACCCTGATCTAGGGGGACCCACTTGTCATGCAGATAAGGCTTCTTTGGCACCATCCACCTGGTGACGTACTGATGATGCAATTCTGCGTCCAATCGGGTGTCCACATTGCAACATTGGATTCTTTGCGCATGTTCGAATAACTGCTCACACATATAGCACGGTAGCATAATTTTTTTTCCAAATTTGACCTTTGGACCATTATTTTTGCAAAAAATAGTCCACTACTGAGCTCAGTAGCGCAAGAGATGACACGTGCTACCTGCTAGCCTACCCAGGATCACTAGGCCGGCTCGGCTATGAAAGGGTGCGCAAGCACGGCAGGCTAGAGGCGAGCGCGGAAGGCAGAGCGACAGCTGGCGCGAGCACGACAGGCTCGGCAACTTCTACCGAGCTCCCCTAGCTCACAGCTCTACTGCCTAGGCTCCAGTACATAGTCCCCATTGGTTGTTTGCCCATTTAACTCGCACAGACTATGGACGGAAAAACATCTGGTTTTGTTAGAACTTTTTTAGAGAGGCGCAATGAAGGGTTTGAACAGACAAATAAACCAACACCACCAACTCTATCTTTTAAGTAGTGCAGATACATTATTGAAAAATGTAGGAATAGACCATTTGTAGCCTAACATAGTACTTCACAGTAAAGGTACGAATTACAACGGCCCTAGGGACTAAATGTGGAACCGTATGACATTTGCATGGCGTGATGTTCATCCGGACAGCGTGGACATGGCTGGTTGTCGTGGTAACGGTAGGCGCAATGGCAGTTCAAGTTGGCACAGCAGCAATACGGGTGGTAGTCGTTGCCGAGGTGCACCACCTATTCGTTGTTCTCTCCCTGATCCTCTTCTTGCGGAGCTCATTGTTGTTGGTCCTCTCGGTCTAGAGTTCCTCCTATAACTCTTCCAAGCAGATATACATTTTGTAATGTAAACCTAGGCGGGTATTAGATACGATGAATCCACCCACTCAGTGAACTTGCAATCCGCTGTTTGCAAGTAAGACGAGGTTAGTACAAGCGCTCCATGCATGCAAGTATATGTAGATAACGAATCACTTACCATGAATAGAGGGCAGCGAACCAATCGACATCCTAGGTGGATGCTGTCGTCATAAACCTACACCACCGTGTCAAGGTTATGCTTATATTGCGTCCAAGGCTCGGGGACGTGTGGTAGTCATGGAGGGGATTCCTAAGGGTGTACAACTCCCTAGTTTCAAGCGAAAGATCAGGTTTTGGGGGGGTCAGGATCCAGGGGACTATAGATGCTCGTATCTGCAAAATAAGCATCATGGCCTCAAAACCCAACATGTGTCCACCGTCCCCTCCCATATCTTGAGCTTTTAGTCCTATCCATCATGCTTCTGTTGCGGTAGTGCGATTCCCTTCAATACAGAAAAAGGATGTTTGAGTGTCCATATGAAATGTACATTAAAAGCGTGTATCAATGTCCATACAAAATTCACATTAAAAGTTACACTATTGTTGTGGTTAGGAGGTTACACTATTGTGCACCTTAGACATGTTGGTTGTCATAATCTCGTACCTCGCATGGTCAGTGTGTGAAGCAGGGACCATTTCTTCACGTCAGGGCATACAAGTTGATCCATTGGGTGAACTCGCCTGTTGCTGTGGAAGTGTCCTGAGCTACGACCGGTTCCGCTTCCTGCGACTCCCTCACATGTTGGAGGTCTGCTCGTCAAGTTCTCGCTATATTGCATTAAACTTACGCCTCTGGTTCTGTGTGCAAAGCTTCTTGAACTTATTCATTAACTCCTTATTGCAGAAACAGGTGTGAAAGTTCACCTTCATATGCCTAATGCACCAATGAGTCCTCACGTTGTTCCACTATCTAGCTGGTTGAGTCCCTGTTGCGTGATGCTTAGGGCCGACAACAACCCGGTGTTGTGGTCCGTAATAAGGCAAACGTTGGGCTGGTCTTGGAGTACTGCTTGTTTTACATTGTCCAGAAAATATAGCCGCTATCAATATTCTCATTCACCACAATTGCATAGGTAAATAGGAGTAGCTGGTCATTTGTGTCAGTGGCCACCGTCATCAACACTGTGCCCTTGTACCTATCAGAGAGGAATGTGCCATCCATCATAAGCACTAGATAACAGTACTTAAACCCTTCGATTGCCTGCCAAAATGCCTAGAATACCCGGTCAAGAATGAAACAATTGGGTCCCTTCGTAGGGTGCACCCTCTTTATCTTGTTTATGTATATACCGCAATTGGCTTAGGCAATCTGATGTAGGATTATTGGCATGAAGTCGTAGGCCTCCTCGTACGTGTCGTACGTTCCATATATGACCCTCCTCCTCACCCGCCACACCTTACCATAGCTCACTGGGGAACCAATTAGGTTCACAGCATCGGACATCAATAGTTTTGGCGAACCTGTGACATCCGCGACTACGAGGTGAATTATCAGGCTAGCGATGAGTGATGAGGTCACATTGCGGTGCCTGTGCAACAGCTCCACAAGCTCGCAAGTGTGATCCTTCACCACTGTTATCCAAAAATATGTTGTACCCTCTCTGAATCTCTATGCACAGACCTTCCCAGGACAAGAACCGTCCATGCACTTCACCACATACGTATCAAGATTTGACCTTTACACCCAATACATGCAACATATGCGAACGACATATCCTGCAATGGCTTGCTATGTGATACCCTGTTGGAGAAATGCCCTTCAATGAGTGTGTCTTCATCGAAGGACAATTCCGATCCATTTTCGGACAGTAGAACAAGGGATGCCAATGCAACATCATCCAATCTTGAGAAGACATACTCAACATCCGTGCACACAATGCAGCCAGATGTACCGCCCCCACCAGTGCCTACACCAGCCTCATTTCCACTACTGGCTATGTTGGCATACTCTTCCTCGTTGGAATGACTTCCATCCAACGGGCTATCCAAATATTCATGGCAATTAATACGCGCTGCCCACCATCTCCCTAAACCTTCTATTGGCTCAAAGTTATGAGCCAACCTCGAAAGTAGGTTACCATCCCGATCGGCACCATCTTTCCACCACACTACCACCATGGTTAGCACTAGCAAGTTTCACTTCACCACCACCATCCCCACCAACACTACACTCCACGCTACCACCACCAACCAACTGCGGCACTTCCATGCTGTCGCTCCCTTCTCCTCGTCCCTGCTCAATGTTTTCACCCACTCCACAAACTGCACATACACCATTGGCTTCTCATATATCATCGCAGTAGGACTGTTTGTAATCTCCATATACTGCCGCTAGGCGACATTGCCAATGACCTTCTTCAGATCCCAGAAAAACTCCCCCGAATCTCCAATCACCGTAGCTATCACCGCTTCGATGACAAGCTTTTTCTTTCCAACCTCCATGTCAAATGTACTTCACACGCACCTCTTAAGCTCAGTGAGACTCATCTCCTTCAGCACCGAAGTCTGGAATACGGTCCTTTCATAATTTTGAAAGTCCGCCCCGTACGCTTCATCCTATACAACTCCCTCCCCTTAGAATATGAACATATGTTTTATATCTGACAGCAGATACCTACCACCAATACAGACAAAATGCACTTCAAACGATACTAAATACAACTAAACATAATAAAAAATAATCATCCAAATATATATAGCTAAGATAGCAATATGCTTGTGGCTATGTGCTAATAATACAGGTACATAGATGTTTTATACAGTATTTGCAATGGCACCAGAGCAATACATATATGTGTGCATACCTAATTTGGAAAGTCAGCGATAACTATACAAATAACAGTGCTTATTTCTTTAGCTATTTACAAAGAATCATTATTATCGCCACTAATACATCATTAACATGGCTAATTATAAAATATCATCTGCATGAACTAAACACATACATCAACTAAACATGATAACCAAGCATATTCTATATAACCAAACAACTGTTACGCTAATGAAACGATAATGACATATTAAGCGCATTGCTTGCAGGCGAATGAAACATACCGCTTAGTGAAGGTCTTCACCAAATCCACACTAAGTCCAACTACTAAATCCTTAAATCGTACCAAAAGCACTTCGAAAAACTAGTTCAAACTCTCTTCTACTCTCTCTTTCTTTCTTCTCTCTCAGCTCTCTCTCACTTGGCAGGGAAGATACTCAACCTCGTGGCTTCGAATGAGAGAGTGGAGAGGGATATAAGCCATTTTATGCGTGCGAGGACACGTTGGTGACCGACAGACCCACACGAGCGCATGGGAATCACTATCAAGCACCGCTGCTGTGGTAGATCGGCAAGACCGCCGCCGAAGCTGAAGCTCGGCAGCCCTAAGCAGGGAGCTTGGCAAGAGCTGCCGAGCTAGGGGTACTTGGCAGCGACAATTGTCGCCCTGCCTACCGCGGCTACGCCAGTTGCCGCAGCTGAGCCTAGATGATGCGGTAGGTGACACGTATCGTCTACCGCACTTATCGAGCTCAGGAATGGTTATCTGAAGGTCACATTTAAATAAAATACGCTATAATGCTATATGTGTGAGCAGTTCATGATCAGATGCCCACGCCCAGGTGTACTGTTTGGTTTCGCAATTCTGAAGATGTCAGGTAGATGTGGCATATGATTTCAAGGTGATGAAGCCCATACTGTATTTGGTTTTGCAATTCTGAATGTGCTGATCTTGTGTGTTGATATTCTTGTGTTCTGCAGAATGAATCAGTAGTTTTATTTCAACTTAATACAAGCAGGTTAGCGCTGACGGCTGCTACAGAGACCAACAACAGCTAGAAAGACCAGTCGCACACGACTGCTATAATACTCCTCGCGGCTACGACCGCGACCACGTACATGGACTTCACGCACAGGCACCACGACCACGACTACTTGACCACGACTTCCCTTCGATTGCTTCACCGACCACACAGGTCTTCAAATACCGACCGTCTTACTGTAGCAGCGACCATGGCTTCAACCATGGCATCAACCATGCCTTCGACCACGGCATCCACCACAACCAGTGCACACGATGCTACAGCACACCGCTACTTCGACCTCACAAATCTTCCAGCATTGACTATCGAATGTAGCTATGACCATCGATCACAGTAGCTACGACTACTGACTATCGATCATGGTAGCTACGATTACTGACCATCGACCACAGTAGCTACGACTACCGACCATCGATCACACTAGCTACGACTACCGACCATCGACCATAGTAGCTACAACTATCGACCATCGACCACAGTAGCTACGACTATCAACCATTGACCACTATAGCTACGACTATCGACTATGACAGTACTCCTCCGAATACCGACTGAGTCACTGTGGCTTCGACCACTGCCTTGACCATGGCATCGACCATGACTTGTCGACGACGCCTTTGACTATGGCATCGATCATGGCATCGACCACGGTTTATCGACTACGCCTTCGATTGGTTCGGAGTCTCCGACCGCTCTCCGACTCCGGGTCTTCAACTCCTACACATACTCAGACACACCGCCGACGCAGTACTTGAACACACCGAGTGCACGACTACGACCACGCAGTGCTCAAACACTCCGAGCACTCGACTACGACCACGCAGTACTCGACTACAACCACGTAGTACTCGAACACACCGAGTACATGACTATAACCACGTAGTACTCGAACACATCAAGTGCACGACTACGACCATGCTCAACAACAAGATTAAATCCAACAGTACCTTGCAATCATCGACGTCGAAGAGATCGTGTCCCGGACGCTCATTTGGTCGAACACCCTCATCGCGTCCTCCACCCTCCCGGCCTTGCTGTATGCGTCCACCATGGCATTGCCCATAATGACAGTCACCTCCGTCCCCGACATTACCACCACTCCATGCATCTCCCGGAGCGGCCTCACATCTCCATGCCCCGCGCACGCGCTCGCAACGCTGACCACCGCGATGTGTCGACGGCCACCTCCGGCCCTGTGCACTGCCCCGGTCACCGAGCGAACACGCTGAGCGCCCGCTTCCGGCCATGCCGCGCGAGGGACGAGATGACGGTGTTGTAGGAGACGACGTTGCGGGAGGAGGCTGGCATTGCGTCGAGCAGGTGGAGGGTGTTGGGGAGGGTGGCGCGGCCGCGGGAAAGCGCGGCGAGGAGGGAGTTGTAGGAGTGCGGGTTCTTGTGGGGGAGGTCGTGGAAGGCGGCGAGTAGAGCGGAGTTGGGCGCGTTGCGTGCGACGCCCAGCCCACCGTGCTTCGTGTCGCTTTGTGCCGCTTGCCGCTCGGCCCAATATCTCGTCGCCGCCGTGCCGCGCCGCCTGTCTTGCTTTCGGCCAGCCCAAGCACGCCCAAAGCCCGCCGCGGTTTGCGTGCCGTGCGCCACCAAGCCCACCAAAGTAACTATACACGATTTAAAGCGATGGCGACAATGGTAGCGATGGTCGCCATCTTCCTTTCTCTTATACCCGCCTTATTAAAAACATACTTAAAATTGATACTATTGTCGTGTATGCTATATATGGTTGATGCAAGATTGGACTTGAGACTTCGTTCACATGATCATGTATAAATAATGCTCGCAGATATGTTTGTACTTCCCCGCAGGAAATTTTGTATAGAGTCGTAAGATCAAGTACCCCAGTTCTTTTGCCTTCTACACTGCCTAATTGAAACGTGCTAAATCTATCTCGCCTGCCTAATTGAAAAGATTGCCAATGATCCCGTAAGATGGTTTTGTTCTAAGTCATGTAGTTTCATGCATATATATAACATAACGATATTTGTTTGAAATAATATACATTCATCACATATACACACACACATCCTCATCTCATATACACACACACATCACACATTCACAGATGCTAGGATCAAACCGCGATGCAATCGGACTTCAGAGGGCCAAAATTAGAATTTCTAAGGGCTAGAACAAAAGAAATCAAAATAAACAAAAAGTCAAGGACTAAACTGTAAAATATATATACACATATACACATATATATACATATACACATACATATATATATATATACACATACACACATATACATATATATATATATATATATATATACATATATACATATATACATACACATACATATATATATATATATACATATATACATATACACATATATATACATACACACACATACACATATACACATATACATATATACATATACACATATACATATACATATATATACATATATATATATATACATATACACATACATATATATACACATACACATATACACATATACATACATACATACATACATATATATATATATACACACACACATACATACGGATGTATAGGATCTATTCGATGAAAATAGAATTTACGAGGGCTAGAAGAAAAAATCAAAATAGATAAAACCTATTCGAGATTTTAGAAAATCAAGGACTAAATCGCAAAATTCTAAAACCCTAATCCTAATATCCTTCGCGAATCGCCGCCACCCACTCATTCCTCCCCATCTCCCGCCTCCTCGGTCTCTTCTCCCCGATCTCCCGCTGCCTGCCACCCGCCCCATCCCCGCCGCCCTCCTCCTGTGATCTCCCCACCGCCCCTCCTCGCCCCGCCGCCTCCTTCCCTCCTCCCCGCCGCCTCCTCCCTAGATGGCTGATCTCCCACCGCCCCTCCCCGCCACCGCCTCCTCCCGGCCGCCTCCTCCCCGCCGCCTCCTCCCAGTAGTCCTCCTCCTCCCCGACGCCGCCTCCCCGGCCGCCTCTTCCCCGCCACCCTCCTCCCTGATCTCCCCGTCGCCTGTCGTCACCCGCCTTCCCCGCCGCCTCCTCCTCCTCGCCTCTCCTCCGCCGCCTCCTCCTTCCCCCGCCTTCCCGCCGCCCTCCTCCTCCACCTTCCCCGCCGCCCTCCTCACCCGCCGCTGTCCTCCCCACCTCCCCGCCGCCGACGGAGGTGGGTCGCTGCCACGGCTCACATGCCATCGCCCGCCGACTACATCACCATGGCGGCGAAGTTTGGCCAAGGTCAAGGCCGGGGTCATGAGTGGTTCTTCTCCCGGCCCCACGGTGGCCACCGAGGTACATGGTCCTTCCTCTCTCGATCCCTCCTCCGCCTGTGATTGTGCTTGTGGAATGGGATTGGGAACCGAGAACGGGGACGTGGGAGGCGATCGAGGTCGCTCGGCCAAGACGCCATGGCCGCCGGCGGGCGCAGGCGATGCCGACGGAGGTCAAGGCTTGGTCGCCACGGCACACCGGGCCGGGCCGTGTGCCCTGTGCCGGGCGTGCCCACCCGTCGGGCGTGCCTCCGCGCCGACCGTGCTCACACCGGCCGCCGCCCCAGCACGCAGACGCCACGCCGCCGCGCCGTGCCGCCCACCGTGCCGGATTTGCGGGTGCCCAAGACGGCCCACTATTCGTGCGGCCGGCCAAGACGGCCCGCCACGTGCCTGCCGGCCGTGCTTGGGTCAGGTGCTTGCGTCGGCCGTGCTTCGGCCAGCCAAAAAGCACGGCCCAAGTCCCACTCTAGCGGCGAGGAATCGACCGGGAGGGAGAAGGGCGAGCGCGACGAGGCGGTTGGAGAGGAGGGTGGCAAAGAGCCTGCCTTGACGAGGAGCACGAGCGGCGCGGCCGAGGCGGCGGACGTCGCCCGCGGAGATGGCGCGCCCAGAGGGGCAGCACCCGCGACGGTGACGGCGAGCGGGCGGCGAAGCGGCGGGAGACGGCGACGCGCTCTAATGAGCAGCAGCAACAGTTGCGCCGGCCCATAAGATAAGCTATTTGCTGGGCCGAGGGTCGTAGTGGGCCCAACCCGCAAGACCCGCGTCTCCACCGACCCTCATAAGTAAGCAAAGACCTCTATGGGCCGAGTCAAGCGAAGCAAAGCTTTTCTTCGCCTCGCCCTGCACTCGCCGGCGCTTCCACCGCCGCCACCTCCGGCGAAAACCCTACCCTGTTCCGCGCCAGCAGGTTGGTAGGTAGGTACCAAGAGGCAGTCGGGCAGCGGTCGGAGATGGTGTTCGGGCAGGTGGTGATCGGGCCGCCGGGCTCCGGCAAGACCACCTATTGCAACGGCATGTCGCAGTTCCTCTCCCTCGTCGGCAGGTAGCTCCTACTACTAGTGCTCTGTTCTTAACTGCCTGGTGCTCCATCATCACAAGCTGCTCTCTTCTTGTTTCGCGACTTCCAGTTCTAGTTGTTTGTTCCATTGCTTGGCCTTGTGTTCTGTTCGATGTAGTATATACTGCCTGGGATGCGTTGTGTGATTCGATTAGTAGCTGTTGCAAGCAAGATTTGTTTCCTCTTGTGCTGAACTCGATTGCTAGTTTCAAAATAGCGCCATAGATTGCTGATGCTAGAAGTTGTGGGTAGATGTTAAATTAAGCATCTTGGCTTTGTTCTGATGGGGGTAAAGGTTGAGAGAATGAGGATTATCATTGTTGGTGCTTGCAGAGCTCCTCTACTTGCAGTTGTGCCAAATTTTTGTCTGCCTAACAAGTTCATGTGCTTCATTGTTGGTTTGCAGGAAAGTTGCGGTTGTCAATCTTGATCCTGCGAATGATGCATTGCCGTATCCTCTGCTGTTTGAGCTCTAAATGCTCCTTTTCCTGTATTCTTTCTTATCGCTTGTCAGCTTGGTATTCTGCAGTTACACCTCAAATGTATGTATCCTTGACAAATGTAACTAGATATGAATGTGCCATCAACATCGAGGACCTCATAAAACTCAGTGATGTCATGGCTGAGCATTCTCTTGGTCCTAATGGAGGTTGCCCCCAAGTGTTGTTCAAGAATCAAGCCTACTGGTTTTGCTTCTATGGTTACTTATGCTATGCTGTTGATATATATGACAGGGCTTGTGTATTGCATGGATTACTTGGAGAAGAATATTGACTGGCTTGAGGAAAAATTGAAACCTCTTATTGAAGGTGAGTACAGGATGTTTTTTCTTTCTTCAATAAAATTATATCCTTCAGCTGCAAGATCCATAAAAATGAAAATCTCCTAAAGCGGCCATGGCCCATGGGTAGTGGTTATGTAATTAAATTTGAAAAAAAAATATTATGGTGCAATCAGAGAAAAAACTGATAAGTATCCAATCTCAATGGACCAGCTTTTTAAATGGTCCATTCACCTTGCTATGAGCTTGGACGGAACCTTTTGCAATTCCAAATTAGAATTTTGAACAATCTAGAATCCCGGATTGCGTTAGTCTGAGGATTGTGTTTCAGTTTGTTTCCAAAGTATCTCTGCTGTTTATTGAGCTATTTCTGAAAGATCAAAGTCGTAGTAGAGGAGTACTGAAGTAGCTACACACTAATACTGCTCAAATTGTACTATTTTCTTATGTGACTTGCTCAAGGTTGATGTTACTGCAGATCACTATCTGTTATTTGATTTCCCGGGTCAGGTGGAACTTTTCTTCCTTCACTCAAATGCAAGGAGTGTTATCAATAAACTCATCAAAAAGCTAGACTTGCGGGTACACGCCTGTTTTCAATTATATTCAGAATTCCTTATGCTAATGAATTACATTATCCACGCTTTTTCTCGGTATTCTGCAGCTGACTGCTGTGCACCTTGTCGATGCCCATTTATGCTGTGATCCTGGGAAGTATGTGAGTGCTTTGCTTCTTTCACTGTCAACAATGTTACACTTGGAGCTACCACACATCAATGTTTTGTCAAAGATTGACCTCATTGAGAACTATGGAAATTTAGGTATCATGCTTGTCTGCAGTAGATTTTAATTGAGTAATGTTTCTACTATAGTAGTTACGCATCTTCTTGATTGGCAGCATTCAACCTTGACTTCTACACCGATGTCCAAGAGCTGTCTTATTTGCAACACCATCTTGATCAAGATCCTCGTTCTGCCAAGTACAGGTATGTTTCCGAACAACAAACACCTAATTTTATTACCTCAGTAAGGGTTATGTGCAATCCATGTTGCACCTATTGAAAGCTTTAAACTTGATCAAAGTTGATATTATTAAGCAGGCATCTCCAATTCTCTTGGAAAATTATGAAAGATAAATCAAATACCAATTTATTAATTTGTTTTTTCCTATTTCATTGACAAAACCAGTTTTAAGCTGCAACTAATGTACTTATACAAATATCTAACACTTACCCTGTTCAGGGAAGATAGTAATGTATGTGCTTACACTGAGGCAAAGTTGGAAAACAAAACACAGGAGTTGCTGATGCATCCGATGTTTCTATTCCTTGGGGAATTGCTAGAGGATCATCCTTCATGCATCTTAAATCAATTACTTTTGCAGTGTAACTTGTTATGAACCCTGAAATGCAGTAACTATGAAACCATTAATTCATTCACAGCAAAACCTGCAATGTTGGTGGTCTTATCTCTTATGCTTACATTGCATTCTCTAATTACGATATGCTATTTTTACACTTTGGGTTATTTATAACCTTTTTGGTTGAATCTGCTGACAGGAAACTTACTAAGGAGCTATGTGATGTGATTGACAATTTTAGCTTAGTCAATTTTACAACTTTGGACATCCAGGTCTGTATTGGGAAGACTTGGTTATTTCAATTCAGTTCCTCGTTATCTTGGTTCTTACAAGTTGTTTTTGCCTTCTAGGACAAGGAAAGTGTTGGCAATCTTGTGAAGTTGATTGACAAGAGCAATGGCTATATATTTTCTTCTATAGACAGCAGTGTTGTTGAGTTCAGCAAAATTGCAGCAGCGCCTCTTGACTGGGATTACTACAGATATCCTTTACTGTTTCTTCTGATAACTTATTCAAACAAGCCTCTTATCTCCCATTACTTATATGCTATCTTCAATGTTCTAGAAGTGTACTATTTAAATCACCTCACTCTGGCATGTACAGGCATAAAGTATTGACAATATGGAACAGCGTTAGACCTTGCGGGCCATGTCATTACATGCCATGCCAGCAAAGTTGTGGCTAGATAACTTTAAAAAAAAAAGACTCATGTTGTATAGCGTTGAGGGTGATTATATGGTGACTAGATCGCAACAAAACTAATTTTATATTTCAGCCCAATATGTCGATTTAGTACTAATAAGATTTACTTGAGTGCATCATAGCGTCCTTTTTTAGCAGGCACATTGTATGATCTGCTATGCTTGGTCATTTTTATTGGCCATGAAATGCTCTTAATGCATCATTATCGATGTGGCTACGACAGCAGAAGTGCAGGAGTACATGAAGCGCACGTAATGCATCATTGTCCATCCCAATTCCCATGTACTTTGCACATTTTCTTTTTTTTCCTTGACATGTGGCTACGACAGCAGAAGTGCAGGAGAAGTACATGAAAGATGATGAGTTCGTGCAACAAACAAGCGGGATGCAATGAGATTGACGTTCGCTCCCCCACCTTTGTGGCACTACAGATGAAACATGTCAGTGTGGCGTACACTGGTACTTTTGTTTACCAGGGAACAATGTGAATCTGTTTGTACCCATGTAACCCGGTTGTAGATGTTGCCTGTAGTTTCTTGCAAATTGCTAGATGTGTAGAACTTTGCCGTTATCTGTTGCAACGAAAATGGTACTCTTGGGAAGAAACCATCCTCGTGTTCCCAATGAAGCTATATTGACTGCATTGTTTTCAAGTAGCATTGCACAATGGTGTACTAGTGCAGAATTTCAGTTAATCTGTCGTACTCTTACATTGGTAGCTGCACACACCAAGTATTAACTCAAGTCGTATGGAGTATAGTTTTTTGGAAGTAATAATAGCTAAATGCCGTGAACCTTATGTAGCCGTTTACTTTTCTAGTGGTCTAACCAACAGCTTGCTGTTTAGTTTAGTTTTGATCCAATCTCAGTTTGTTCATGCAGCGCAAGTTAATGCCACTACCATTCCACTAGCACAATTGGAACTACCGTTTAGTTAATAGGCTGTCACCACATGCCATGCCAACTCGATAAGCTACTTAGCGTGCAAGTGGTAATTTTGTTTTTCCTGAACAGAGTAGTAGGGGTACATAGTAATTTTGCAACGAACTGGTACTCGTGATTAGTGTCACTAAAATGAGCGTTTAAAATTTAAAATAAGAATAGAGGTAGCTAAATAGGCTATGCCAGTCTGGTCGATCCAAAGCATGGCACTGTTGGCCCGTCTTAGGTATAGCCCATGACATAAATGATTCAGGCACTGTTGGCCCGTCTTAGGTATAGCCCATGACATAAATGGTTCAGGCGGCATGGCCTAATGCACTTGGCCGTGCTTGGGCCGTCACTGGCCCAACATATTGGCCCGGCAGGGGTTGGCACGGAACAGCCTAGGCACAATCCAGCTGGCATAGTCCATTAGCCCTGTTCGTTTTTAATATGTTATATATTTTTTTTATAGTTTTTGAATTTTATATAGTTCATTTTTAAGTACAAATAATTTTATTTTGTGTTTTTTGTATGTTTCCTAGAAATTTTTTACATTTAAATTTTTTCATGTCAAATGGTTAATTGTGTCTGGGTGACCTGATAGGCTAATCGTGTCAGGCTAACCCGGCACCGCTCAAGAGGCTATTGAGTCATGCTAAGTCAATGTCTCAACCCAGGAGGTGCATAGTACAACCCTTCTAAGTAAGAGACAAAATGGTCGTGGCCCATGCCGCCCAGTTGGCCGCCTCTAAGTAAGAAGATAAAAGGGGCCTTGTGTTGAGTCCATGTGGGAGTTGACGAGAAGCTGAAGAGCGCAAACAATGCTGGAAGATCCGACTGGCAGGGGCTGAGCTACAGTAGATGCATGGGGGTACAATTGTACCTCCAAAATTTGTGCAAAAAAATCTAGTATATACCCTCCTTAATACATAGAGTATGCATTAGATATACTTACTAACTGTTAGGGGTGCAAATGGAGCGGATATTTCTTAACCGTCCGTCCGTTTTAATTCGGATTCAATTCAGAGCAAATTTTCGGATATCCGAAGGTTTTGTCGGATACGGAAACAGGATCGGATATTTTTTGTTGGATACGAAAACAGATTCGAAAAAAACATTATCCGACGGATACGGAACTATCCAGGTATTTTTTTTCCGGATAGTCACCGGATAGTTCGGTGGGAAATAGAATGTTTTCTGATTGAAAATCTATGTTAAGCAATAAACATACAATTATTACTGGGACTATGAGTTGCACCGGAAAAGTTGAGCCTGCTGAGAAGAAGCAGAAGAAATGTACCTCGAAGGTTTGAAACTACTATATTAAATATACGGTGACTGTTGACATAAAAAATGGTAGAAGCAGAAGAAATGTACCTCGAAGGTTTGAAACCACTATATTAAATACACGGTGACTGTTGACATAAAAAATGGTGAAAACGAGAAACAATTTTGGTTGCAGTGCAATAAATATCCTCACAAAGCTCGATGTGAGACCTTAAGGGGCACGAAGGCCTTATTGAATCATTTGCTAGATATAATGAAGTTAAATGAACTAGTGATGTACTTTGCTACTTGGTAAATGTAGTCCAGACACGAGCTGATATTTACAAGTTTTCTTGTTTTGCTCAAGTTGAAAAATCCTGTTTATCCAGAGCTATTTAGTTATGCCATCAAGTACATTTTGGCACGGTTAGTGAATTGCGCCTGTTAAATTGTCTTGCATGTGCGCGCGCGCGCCATTAGTAAGCTGCCCTGGTGCAAATGCGTTTCTTTGGCCTGTGCAGCAACCCTGTGTACGTTGTGAAATAATCTTGCAGATGCTTATTCTCCTTGCCTTCTTGTGAATGAAACATGCCATCCTTACCCTCTCGGACTCTCTGGTTGTGCATGGCAGTTGGCTTATTCATACATGTACAAGGGTATGTATGGTTTTGCACTTTTGCTGTGCCTTGTCAACTGAAATATCTGTCTTCTCCTGCATTTGCCCAGCCTCCACTTACAAAGCCTTTCCTGCCTTTGGTGACAAGTCCCCTTCTTTCCCCTCTACCTGTTTTACTTGACCTTGACACTAGGCCTGTACTCTGCTGCTGCTCCGGTTGGTGTTTGAAGTAGAAGCAAAGACAAAAACAAAAACAAAAGAGCACATATGTCTACTTCACCCCTCACATTGTTGCATTCCCGTCAAGCCACCATCCATCATCTCTTCCTCACCTGCATTGCCGGCAACTTCTTTCATGGAGATCGCTGCCGCCGCAGGCCGCTCCGAGATCGACACCTCCCGGCCGTTCCGGTCGGTCAGGGAGGCTGTCGAGGTCTTCGGCGAGCGGTGCATCGCCGGCGGCAGTAGCTCCCACGAAAGCAGTGAGTCCAGATCCAAGTTCAGTGTGCCTCCAGCTTCTTCCTCATCATCCACTTTGCTCGACTGCCTGAAGAAGCTGGAGGCGGACCTGGCAGAGGCCAAGACTGAGCTGGTGCAGCTCAAGCAGAGGCAGTCGCACATGGAGATGGCCGTGTCCAGCATCAGCGTGCAGTTCAGCAATGAGTTGGCCATCTTCTCCGACCGCAAGAAAGGAAAGGAGCCAGCCGTCGTCGGCGCGGTGATTAGAGAGGAGGAAGACGATGACCGGGTTCGCAGCGACCGGTGGGACGAGAGCCGGGCCGAGGAGTGGATGGCGAGCCTGGAGTATCTACCCAGCCTGTCAGAGGCACTGACCATCAAGATGATTCAGGATGACTTGGGAGGAAGGAAGGAGAGGAAGGTGAAGAAGTTGAAGAAGGCCAAGAATAAGCAGCACAAAAAGCAGAAGAATGGGATCTCATTGGTTGGAGGCATCTTCTCCAAGAAAGACAAGACCAGGTGATCAAGGGATCATTCATATACATATGCTTTATTTATATTGACCGTATGGTTCATAAGATGCAACCTGCAGTAGCTGCATAAGAGTATAAAGACCCTATTTTGGAACGCGGGAATTTTGCAAGGAAGGAAACATCACTTTCAGTGGATTTGGGGTTTCGTACCAAATTCCTGTGGGAATTCTCCATGCCAAACAGGGGTTTTTGTGTTTTGAGTTCCTGACGTTTGGTTTCTGTTAGCAATTTTATGCGTGTTTTCTGGAGAAGTTGCTTGGTAAGAAGGTATGTCAAATTTCCAAGAAAGATGAACTCCGTGTGAACTTCTATTTGTATGTATTGCCGGACTTTGTATCGAGTATTAACAGCAAACTTCTGCATGTCTTTAGCCAAGTCCCATTATGATACTGTCTTTTTGTGTGGTGGAGCTCGACAGGTTTTCTACTTCTTTTCTTACCAGAATTTTACAAAATAAAAATTCAAAACCAAATAATTTATGTTCATGTAACGCCCTACAAGGTTCAAATCGGCTCAAGCCCACTTCCACAAGGAATAGACCATGCATTTACATTTTAATCTCAACTTGTGCAAAATAGTAAACCAAGAGTTGCCACCTTAGACCTATAGGATTTATATGTCGGTGTCCTTCACCTTAAGTTAGGGGTGGAAACGGATCGGATAGGATCGAATAGTCTCAAATACGAATACGAGTCCATATTTTTAAAACAAATACGAATTCGAATATTCTCAAATACGGATACAAGTATTCTCGAATACGAATACGGATATTTTTTAATACGGATTTTCTCGGATACGAATATCGGATAAAACAGATTCTTAGCGGTTTTGCCGATTTTTGACCGGTTACCGGTTTTAAACCGTCTAAATTCAAATTTTGAATCACAAAATTTGGACGAATTTTTCATTGGTTCTAGAAACAAATCAAATACGAATTGAATAGTCTCGAATACGAATACGGATACGAATATTCTCGAATACGAATGCAAATACGAATATTCTCAAATACGGATATGAATATTCACGAATACGAATACAAATATTTTCGAATACGGATTTTTGCTTACCACATTCGTGTTTTCTTGGATCGAATATCGGATAAAACGAATTATCCTTTACGGTTTTCCACCCCTGCCCTAAGCTAGCAAGGTGAGACTAAACTCAATACTCATGCACACATACATGGGCCACACATGGGCTCAATTCATCTTGGGCTTGGATATCGTAGTTCATCAACAGAAATTTCACCCTGTACATATCGCAATCATCATGCCCTTCCCAGCAACTGATCAAACGTTATATAAATTACGCTAAAACGTCACAATCACACAAGCATCCATATATGATGTACTAGCTTTCAACAGGACAACAAAACCAATGCATCTTAATTGATGCTTAGCTTGAAATAGCCTGCAAGGGTTCAGCTAAACTGATTATTTTCTGCATAGTACTATTACTAGTAGTTGCAGGCAAACATCATATCGGCTCAAGGCAGAGGGCACTACAGTTCATTATATGGCCTCAATGGTAGTAGTTACTTAAGGCAGGAAGCAATGAACTAAGACTGAGCAACATACACTGGATAGTGAAGAAGGAAGGTTGCCCAAGGTTATTGTATACTGCTAGGGTTAAGGAGGGTGGAAGAACATATGCTCATCAGAACCGCATTCTCTTCGCATCGTTCTGCGGCACATGTGTGTCAGTTCCATTGCCACAGGGGATACCTTTGCCTGATTTACAAACCTACAAATAGGAAATGTGGAGTGATCCATCTGTAACAACCCTATCGAATGATCCACATGCTCTTGATTGAAATTGTTCAATAAGAGAATAATCTTTTAAAAGAAGATAATGAGCTCACGTTCTCATCAGGGACGATGGCGTATCGCTCCGATGGCGAGACCCAAACTTTGGCTGAAAACATCAAAGATATGCTGTAAGTTGTCTGCCTACCTTAAGAAATGTAGTCATGTAAATGCAAACCTGCCATTGGAACTGCTTTTGATGACTCCAGCTGCTTGCAAGCAGATCCATCCGAGCTTAAGGCATCGATCATCTTGGGTGTGTTCCTTCATGAACCATGATATTTTCTTGATTCAGTTATTATACATTAGGGAAGCAAGCTGGACCTTCTGAAATGTTTAAATACCTTAAATGAATTACCTGTCGACTATTTCACCATGACCAAGCTGTCCACTGCTACCCCTTCCCCATGAGAAGACATTCTTATTTTCTGTAAGAGCAAGAGTATGCCTCCATCCACAGGCAACTTGAGCAACTTTCTGCAATTGTGCCCGTAAATACATGAGCGACTGAATATATATGGGAAACTCATAACATCAATTGACTGGATCCTTCTTCACATGAATCAACAAAACAGGTTTGATCACAAACATTGCGGTCAAAAACTACATCACACAATAAATTTATCTGATTAAAAGTTTGAGCAATGGTACTCATCTGTGGCATACTACAGCTCACCTGTTCGTCCGGAAAATTGATTTGTACAGGGGAACAGTGATCTACATTATCGGCAACGCCAACCTGTCCAAACTACATATTCAAAACACGAGGCAGGATCAGCAGAAGTGATACGATATAACTGTTAAGGGTATTAGAGATAAGGAGATAGAGATAGAGTTGTATTAGGAGATAGAGTTTGGATTCTAATCCATATATGTCTTATCTCTATATGGCATATTCTCTTGTACTCTCCTATATATATGACCCTTTGGGTCTCATATCAATACACACACAATATTCATAACATGGTATCAGAGCTTAGGTTCTATACCTAGCCTCCGTTCATCTTCCGATGTCGCTGCCCCCGGGAGAATCGATCTCTCCTGGGGGCGGCCATCTTCTCGAGGCGCTTTGGGATTGAGCGTGATGTGCGTCTTGAAGCACTCCTCGAGCACGGCGGCATGGTCCTTGGACAGAAGCAGCCTCTTGCGGCCGCCGGCGCCATCCCCGCCATCCTCCGCCGCCTCCTGCACCGACCTCTCAGGCGGGCGCACCGTGTCGTCTGGCGGGCTGCGCCGATCGCGCCGCACAGCGTGATGGCTGTGGCTTCGCCTACTGGAGAGCGTGAGCGAGACGGAGTCGTCGATGGAGAGCTCCCCGGCGGAGCGAGTCGAGCGCGCGGGAGGAGCGGACGTCAAGGAGTGGGTCGGTCGGTCGGTCGGTGCGGCACCATCGGGCGCGCTGCCCCGATCTCCGGGTCCGGATCGGCCAGCGCCGGTACCACCGCCTCCAGTATCAGCACGCACGCCCACGCCAGGTTCGTGGGGGACCTCACCGCTCGCTGGTCTTCTCCAGCTCTTCCAGCCGCCTCCGAAGATCCTCCAATGAAATCTCAGCTTCAAGTTTGCGGTCCTCAACACACTTTATGATAGCCCGCAGTGCAGACTGCTCCTTCTTGTTTGCATTGATCCCAGATTGGCCAGTGCTTGCGCTCAGGTAGGATTTCAAAAGGACTGGTGGGAAGAGAGAGAGAGTAAGGAGACTGGTGGTCTGTGGGTTCATGTCCATCGTGGTTGCTATGGATATTTTTTTCTTCTCTTTCTCTTTTTCTGTTGTTTTTTCAGTCAGTCTTCGCGTTATTTTTCTCGTGAGTCTTCCGTTGCGTTCATCCAAATCCGTAGTCTCTAATTTCTAGTTCGTCCAAGCCGTGCGAGTCTACAAATTTATTGTCAGTCATAGAAGTGTAGGAATTTTATTTTGCATGGCAGCAGCCGCCGCTCTATTCTTTGACGAGCTTGTAACGCCGCCACGCTTCTTTTGCACTGCGCCTCCTGCGCTTCTTGTGCATCGTGCCGCCGCCGCCGCCTCGAGCTTCGATCTCGCGCGTCATGCATCTATCTATTCCTCTTCGACTTGATTTGACAGTTTATTCCAAGGCTGCACGTAACGACGACATCATCAAGGCTCGGATTTCGGTTTTTTCTTGTTTTAATGTTAACTCCTTTTTTCAAATGCAATACTCTGATACCATGTTATGAATATTGTGTGTGTATTGATATGAGACCCAAAGGGTCATATATATAGGAGAGTACAAGAGAATATGCCATATAGAGATAAGGCATATATGGATTAGAATCCAAACTCTATCTCCTAATACAACTCTATCTCTATCTCCTTATCTCTAATATCCTTAACAATAACCATCCTGGAGGTAATCGGTGTACAATAGTTTAAGCATGCCGGGAATAGAAGTGCAACTGATTCTCGTATATTACAATTTACAACTTCCTCAGAACTCAGCTTGTCAGAGTAATGACATATACACCAACTTCAGTTTCTTCCCCTAAATACTGCCAAATAGCACTCACACTTCAAAGCCCACGAGATCTAGGTGTTGGTTGACACGGATACATACATGCCTTACGTTTTCAATTAAATATATTATTTGACAAGAAAGAATTAGTGAGCAGCATTAAATATTGCCAGATGAACTCTAATTTAATTGGGCCTTTATTTATTATATTTGGAGATGCAGAACTACTATTTTATTTAATTATATGTAGCCACATACTCGATCTGTACAAGCCTAAAGTAAAAATGTATTTAGAAGGTGATGAAGAAAGAAAGTGGGAACTGCATGCACTAGAAGACAAGGTGCTGCTCCTTCACGTCTTGACAACAGAGAGCCAACGTTGCCCATCACGTTAGAGCAAAGAGGCAAGGAAAAGAAACATGCATGCTTGCTGTCACGAGGAGCAAAGGAAAAGGAACATGCATGCTTGTTGTCCAAAAGAGGTTCATTCGGTGCAAAGGGAAAAGGCCTAGCTACAAGGATAGAAAGTCCATGTTGTCAAGCTGGAGATGATATGCAGCTGGTCCAAATCAAAACCGTGCGGCTATCATCCAAGCCTATGGGTGGCAACACCAGCCCAAGGCCAGCACGTGAGGTCAAACCGAAGACTACCTTGTTTATTAAGTTGAGTCTGAACTTTTGAACTAAACTCCATATTAGCTTTGACTCGATCTTCTGACTGAATAGGATGTGAGTTGGACTTTGTTTCGGCGTTTGGCCGAACAAACCAGCCGGCCCTAGGCCCTAGCATGTGTGAGTCTTGAGAGGCACCATGAATACCTTGCCCCTCTCTTGTATCCAGGAGACGAGATATGAGACCAGATATTATGAGAAATAATAGATTGAAAAGTTTATTCTTTGTTCTCTTGATGGCCGATCCATTATAATTTTTGTTTTAGTGTTGATCAACGTGTTCTTTTGCATAGCTTAATCATTGTGTTCAATCTAAAACCCTAAATAAATTGTTGGTTTGAACTCCTCAAAACCAGCACCCAAAAAAAATTGCATCTATACAAGATGTTGTCTGGCCATTATTTTTCTAGTTAAGTCTCATCTGGTGCATGAGCAAGTTTTTCTTGTGTCGGTTGAAGCCACATCACGGCAAACTAGTTTGTTGGAATCAACTTGCTGGCCGAAACAAACTTCTAGAGATTGATTTGAATTCAACTAGCAAGGCTAGAGTCATGTGATTAGAAGCCAAGTCTACGTGAATTATCACCCGAAAAATAATGCTACTGGATTGGTTTGACATCTCTGTTACTTGAGCCAACTTAACCCCAGCCGAAACATTGTCATGAGCTTCACTTATATCTATTTTTCATTTCATCTTTGAGACGAGCCTTTAATGATTGCTTAGGGGCTGTTCATTGAGTTATTCACGCTTGCTGAAATCTTGAACTTGCGCAAGGGAATCTAATCTTAGTTCGGCCACACCAAGAAAAAAAAAAGAAAAAAAGGCAGCCAGTTATTAAAAAGCCACAACCAAAGATTAATAATTAAAAAAATTACACCGCATAACAACAGACCCAACTTCTTCTCTTCGGCTACTCCAGAAAAAAATCAAAGAGAAGGAAGCTTTCAAGTCCATGCGGTTGTGAACAAAAAATAGAAAGATAGAGAAAAGGAGTTGGCTGAATAATGGAAAGTTTCTTCAAGTCCCTCAATTTTCAGATCGTGTATTTAATCTCTTTGAGCAATCTTGTGCCCTTACATTCATATCATTGTAATTGGCTAACGTTTCTCCTAATACTTGGTGCAAAACGACCTATTTAAATTTTAATTTCAGATTGCCCCTATTTAGCTCATTACTTTATTTGCATTAAGTCACATTAATCTTTGCGAGTGCGTTCATATACTTCACTTAACCCTTTTGGATCAAAACTTAGATAAAATATTCTAGCTTAGATTATTATTTAGCTTTACAACATCAAGAATTTCAGATTTCTAGGGCATACACTTTCATATCAAGCTCCACTAAATATCCGTTGTTGTCCAATTGTGAACACTCTTAAATTCGCTTGATCATCACTTATTATTGTAATTTCTATTAAGTGTAAGTTTTTATTAGCCTTAATTCACTTCGGAAATGTAAGAACTTTACTTGTGAGAGAAAAGAGTGAGATTGAGTGATTATACTAATCATCCATATACCCTGTTATTGCTTTGTGTTTTCTTTTGCACAATCTAATCATGTCAGGTAGAGAAGATAACTATAGTGAAGAGCATGATGTTGACTTTAATGCCCCGGTGACCCACTTCCAATATCAGGCATTGAAAAGCATATTGCAATAAGAAACTGCAATAGAGGGACAACTTAAGGCGGATATGCAGGATCTCCGAATTGAGCTCAATCAACAAGTGAAAGTGTTACACAAAAACATCGTGAATGATATTGTGCGAGCACTTCGTCCATAACAAGATAGCTTTGTTCCTTTTTATGGCAGTGATGATCCAGAAGAGTATCTTGAGTGGAAATAGTAAATGGAGAAAGTGTTTAGATTTCAGAAGCTTTCCGAAGCCCAAGAGGTGATGCGTGCCATAAGGGAATTTGAAGACTATACTTATAGTTGGTGACAACAACTATTTAGAAAATAATTAATTAAATCTTGGTCAGATTTGAAGGCATTCATGAGGAGTGAGTTTATGCTAGCCTATTATATGCGGGAATTGCTATGCCATTTAGAGAGTATCACACAAGGAAGTAATACTGTTCAAGATTATTGTTATGAGCTGCAAGATGTATTGCGTCGTGCCAGTGTCACTATGCATTAAAACAAAAGGTATACTTCAAAGGAGATTTAAATTCTAAGATCGCCACTATACTTCAATATAAATATTTTAGTAGTGTACTATTGAGGAGAAAAGACTTATGGAGAGGCATACACTATGGTTCCATCTATATCCATATTTCAGTGCTTATGCCTCTACTAATGTGACGTGAGAAGATAACCACGTATGGGACTTTCCCTTCGGTCAAAGAGATATTTAGTATTGTGCCAATGCTAAATACAATATTTGAGATGTATCAAAACCCATGTAAGAATGAGAACCACATAGCCAAATTGAGTGAGTGTTAAATAAGAGTGAGTTGTGGGATTCCACCATATGTGAGGTTGAGAGCATTCAAATTGAGTGTGAGAGAAACTAAAAGAAAAAAGAGAAGTAGAAGACAGACAAAGTGAGGTTGATTTTGAAACTAACACATTAATATATACTTTTAGTGTTATTTCTCACATTGTGCAGGTTGATATTAAAGAAGATGAGTCGAATGCTCAACAACCGTCACCACTGGAGATAAACGATGAGATGTTCACAGTTGAAGATGAAGTACTTACTGCCCCGTTGTTACATCATAATGATTTAATACCTACAGCAGCTACATCAACTGAGGATAACGATAAAGGTAACAATATTGGTACTAAATTTAATTGTGAAACAATGAGTGATTGTGAAAACTCATGTGTTCAATCAAAAATTCCATGTTCTGAAATTTCTTTGATCAATTTATATCATGTGAAATTAATTACTCATAAGAAAGTTCTTACTCGAATATCTCCTAGTAATTCTTTGTATTATATCATGTTCGATGATCCTAAAGAACTATCTAATGTGATTGAAAATATTGTTGAAATTTCATGTTTAAAATCACTAGTTTGTACCTATGCCTACACTTTTAAATTCAATTTGGTTAGAGATTATGGTGTAGATGAAAAATTTTATATTTACCAAATATGCATTATATGTAATAAGTTTGCTGAATTAAAATAGTATATTTTGGATAAATAATCTTTTATGCCATATCATGATTACAATGAGATATGCTTCAATAATAGTGCTTCATGTTTTAAAAGATTTCTTAATCCTACTTATTCATCCTTTGATGTACAATCATGTATAAATAATCAGAGTAGTGCAGTTGAACTATGGAAGACACTAAAGATTTTCTTCCTCATATTTGAACAACTTGATCGGGTTTTACCTTTTGATATCTTGTCTATGTCTTTAGAAAAGTTGAGGATGATTTTTTCTCATGGGAGGGAGAATGATGTGAAAGAATATTACAATGTATATATCTTATGGTTGTTGTTATACTAATTAGTTTGTGCAAAACAGCGAGAATGATACAATAATTGATTCATACTTATATCATTTATGTGTTGTTCTTTTTGTTTACTACACCTTCAGGTAATCACAATGTGCTAAATGGAAGAAGTGTAAATGGCAAATATATATACCATGCATACACATTGTATTCTTTGTTTAGTACATTTTCAGGCTATCAAAAGTCGAGAGTGGCTTTTCTTGAAAAAAGGGAGGATGATGCGGATACAAGCACGCCTTACGTTTTTTAATTAAATATATTATTTGACTAAAAAGAATTATTGAGCCACATTAAATATTGCCAGGTGAACTCTAATTTAATTAGGTTTTTATTTATTATATTTAGTGATGCAGAGCTACTATTTTATTTAATTATATTCAAGCACATATTCGATCTGTACAAACCTAAAGTAAAAATGAATTTAGAAGGTGATGAAGAAAGAAAGTGGGAACTGCATGCACTAGAAGACAAGGTGCTGCTCCTTCACGTCTTGACAATAGAGAGCCGGCGTTGCCCATCACGTTAGAGCAAAGAGGCAAGGAAAAGAAACACACATGCTTGTTGTTACGAGGAGCAAAGGAAAAGGAACATGCATGCTTACTGTCCAAAAGAGATTCATTCGGTGCAAAGGGAAAAGGCCCAGCTGCAAGGGTAGAAAGCCCATGTTGTCAAGATGGAGATGATATTCAGCTGGCCCAAATCAAAACAATGTGGCTATCATCCAAGCCTATGGATGGCGACACCAGCCCAAGGCCAGCACGTGAGGCCAAACCGAAGACTGCCTCGTTTATTAAGTTGAGTCTAATATTTTGAATTAAACTCCATATTAGCTTTGACTCGATTTTCTGACCGAATAGGATGTGAGTTGGGACTTTGTTTCGGCGTTTGGCCGAACAAACCAGCCGGCCCTAGGCCTTAGCGTGCGTGAATCTTGAGAGGCGCCATAAATACCTTGCCCCTCTCTTGTATCCAGGAGACGAGATATGAGACCAAATATTATGAGAAATAATAGATTGAAAAGTTTGTTTTTTGTTCTCTTGATGGCCGATCCATCATGGGGAAATTTGGTAGAGTTCTGCTAGTTAAGATAATTCAACATTTCCGTTGGGAATTGGGAACACAACAAAGCTTCGCTTAGTGGTTGTGAAATCCGACGTGTGTGTTCTTGCGAATTAAAGAGTGTTCGTTCTTGTATTAGTAACGGAGGATCACTATGATTCGAGATATTGCAGTAAGTATCTTGATCCTACGTCGAGAAAATCGGATGACCCGTATCATTGGTAGTGGTGTTTGGGGGCATGCTGAAGTAGTGGGTAGGGCACTCTGATGGTGGAGGCAAGTGCGTGAATGGTAGTGGCAACAAGGTGCTCTAGAGGCACAGGAAAAGGTAGAACAAAAGGGAAAAACCAGCAAATGAAAAACCTAAGAGAAGCTCTATGGTACAGTGGTGAGAATTGTTACAGATGCCTGATCAAGAGAGTAAATCTCCTACTTTCATTTTTCCCTTTTGTTGCAAAGGAGCTTCCAGTTTTGACCATGAATCTCATCATACGTGAGCAACATTCATGTTCACATTAAGAATGATGATTAGCAAATTAGAAACTTAATAATTTTCAGTATTGATGTTGATCAACAAAATTATGTGATAAAAGCTAACTGGTGACATGGTTAAATCAGTGCACCAAACAAGGGGCTGAGATAAAAGTAATCACCTTATTCCACCCCCATCCGTAAAGTTTCCCATCTGCTGCAAGTGCCATTGTATGCCTCCACCCACCTGAAATCTATACCACCAAAGCATATGTTTATAAATCTTCGTCCCAAAATTACTATATTAACATAATGAAAGGCTATTACGCAGTAGTAGTACCTGAGATATGGAGCTATCCTTTAGGGCTTCCAACTTGTGTGGAACTAGGTGATCTTCAAAATCACCATGCCCTAGTTGGCCATACTTGCTCCAGCCGTATGTGTACAGGCTACCGGAGGAGGACACAGTAATGGTATGGCGCCATCCACATGCAACAAGCACCATCTTTTCTCCCTGCAAAGTTAAGAAATGAGATGATAAGAACTTAAGATGAACCTGGAAAGACAAACAAAACATTAGATTATGCACCTCCACAGAAGAAACTTTTTCCGGGACTAGGCGGTCATTGCGATCACCAAGGCCTAAGTTACCATATCGACCCCAGCCCCATCCATAGAGATCACCATCTTCTGTTACTGCAGCACTATGCTCAGCACCAGCAGCGATCATTTTTACACAGACACCCTGAATCCATTCAGTACTGTCAGTGGCAATGCACATAGTTGGTAGGAGGAACAGGATGCTTCCATTCTAACATAAACAAAATTTTGAATTGAAATAAGAAATACGGGTTACAAGTTTAGCTGGGTAAGTAAAGGTTTTAGTTTTCGTATTTCTTCCCTTTATTTTAAAAACTATTTTTTTAAAAAAAAAGAAAAAGAAAATTTTTGTGGCAGATAATCTACAACAGGCCAAAAAGAAAAAAGAAAAAACCAAAACAAGAGCACAACACCATGAGTTAGTATTTTTTTAGTGCTCGTCCGTTCCAAGTGGGAGATCTTTGTAATTTTGGATCTGTATATCACTAGTTATCAGCCGAGTAACTGAACCCTACACTTGTAATGTATAAACAAGTATATATAGGTGGTGACTTGGTGTTGATTATCCTCAGTTAATGAATAAACCAGTTTCTCTATACAAGTGGGGGTCCCAAACTTGGTGGTGCTCATGGATGTTAATATGGGCATTTATGGCCCCAGACAATTAGAATCACCTGGATATAGAGACTTTTCTCACCATCAGTCCATCACCGAAGAGATCTTCAAGTGGATCACATGTGTAGAGTCTAATTACTATTAGAATGCAAAGATTCGCACTAGGAACCCATGGACACCAAAATATTGTCCCCCAGATGGTGTCAGAATAAAAAATTCTTCCCTATTGTAACACATAATTAGAGGGCATTTCATACCTCAAAAGCTTGAATCTTTTGTGGGAGCAACGAATCTTCGGTGCTCCCATGGCCGAGTTGCCCATTCTGATTGCGCCCCCAACTGAAACAATTAACCAACAGTAAAGCAGTCAATAACTGCAACATAACACAATAGTAATGTAAAGTTTTGTTGCTTGAACTCGTGGGAGTTGACAGGATCCACCCAAGAATCTGCTGAACAATGGGCATTATTTCTCGAAACAACAAATCAAAGATTCATCTTTCCTTCAGAATTTTTTCTTATATATATAGTCATGACCCTGTAGACGATATACTTATGAATTGCAATTAGCCATTCTTGTAGTACTTTGTCAACTTTATTCCAGGAGAAAACGCACACACCGCAAATAAATTGATAGAACACAGGAGAATTTTTGAATTTCTCTATTCTTTTACTTGCTCCCCATTTTCTTCTTGTTTTTTTTCTTCTTACAAAACTGGCTACAAGCCACCTCAATATATAGGCTAATAATCTCCTATTAGCATACGTATTCGGATTTCAAGTTGGACACAACTTCAACTTGAGTTACACACGGAGACAGACTCTACTACGTCTTGGACTGGAAGTCAAGATTATTTCCAACAATCTCCCCCTTAATCTTGACTTGACATACTCTAATTTTAGTCTCAGTGCATTATAAACTACCAGTCACGCCTCCACATGAAGCGTTCTACATGCAAGCCATATGTAGGAACTCAACTCTACTGGTACGGGTCCATCTAGATGCAAAGATTCTAAAATATTAAGGCAGTCGGTCTCAACTACGACTTCCTAAACTCATACTTGATACAGAACGGTGACACATCTCCTCAACATTCCGATTTCTTTTCACCTTACTTGAGTTTGGACGGCGACACATCTTCTCAACGTCCCTGACTCATCTCATCATTAGAGCACTGCTGATTCATCATCGCTGATCGTTTCAGCAAAAAACACTTTCTCCATCCTCGGCTTGGAGTATTCTGAAGCAAACTATCCGTAATCGTTACAATTATAACACCTCACTTTTGCCATATCAAACTTCCGATTCTGACAGCCTTGGCCACCACCCTTAGAAGTGTTCTTGCCTTGACGCTTCGATGATCGGATCTCCCACTCAGCGCAAGTCAACAAGACCTTTCCGTCGCCTTTGTTACTATTGTCGTGAATGCGTTCCTCATACGCCTTAAGACGACCGATGACTTCTTACACGGTCATTGTCTTTAGGTCTTCAAATTGTTCTATAACCGAAACACTTAGGAGAAACTGTGAGGGAAGAACACGAAGGAATTTCGTCACTACGTATAACTCTTCCACCTTCTCGCCAAGGGCCCGAATCTTGTTGACGATGATCGTCAACTGGACAGCGAAGTCATTGATCGACTCTGTTTCCTTCATACGCAGCACCTCGAACTCGGTCTTGAGAGTTTGTACCTTTGCTTCCTTCACACGATCATCGCCAAGATGCATCGTCTTCAACGCCTCCCACGCGGCTTTGGTCGTCTCCTTTTCGGCCAGTAGGAAGAGTGTCTTCTTTGGGATGCCCTGATAGATGGCCGCGAATGCCATCTGATCCTTGCGCACATTGATGTTGCCGTTCTCGATCGCGTCCCACACTTCTTGAGCCTTCATGTTCACCTTCATCTTGATCGCCCATGCTGCATAATTGCTGATCGTGAGCATCGGATAATGCAGCGAGAGAGCGAAACTCTCCTTCGCCATCGTACTGGATGATGCTTCGTCACCTGTGACACCACTTCCCGGAGAACACAACATGACCTTGAGCACGGATCAAGAACTCAGACTACATTGAAGCGGCTCTTGGATCGAGGAAACGGAGAAAAAATGCGTTGTTTTTCTCTTTTTTCCCTTGGTCACTTCGTGCTCTTTGGCTCTGATACCACTTGTTAACTTTATTTCAGGACAAAACGCACACATCGCAAATAAACTAAGAAGAATTTCTAAATTTCTCCTCCACAAAGAAAAAAAAAGAATTCTTACAAAACTGGCTAACTTGCTCTGATAGCTTTCTACGTCTTGTTAACTTCGTTTCTATTCTTACAAAGCTGGCTACAAACCTCCTCAATATATGGGCTAATACTCTCCTACTAGCATACGTATTCGGAATTCAAGTTGGACACAATTTCACCTTGAGTTACATACGAAGACAGACTGTACTACGTCTTGATCTATAAGTCAAGATTATTTCTAACAATCACATCCTTAATCTTGACTTGACATACTCTGGTTTTAGTCACAATGCATTATGAACTACCAGCCACGCCTCCACATGAAGCGTTTTACATGCAAGCTACATGTAGGAATTCAACTCAACTGGTACGGGTCCATCCAGATGCAAAGATTCTAAAACATTGAGGCAGTTGGTCTCAACTATGACTTATAAAACTCAGATGTGACTGATTTCCTCATTGCTGCAGAAACGTGTTCTGTTGATTTACCGACGGATGCGCCACACGGACGAGCTGCTGAAACGCGATGACGCGCGGAGCGGACGCCTCAGTAGCGCTGCGTGAGACGGGCGCAAAACGGAATCATCGAGACAATGTTTTTCAGCGACTTGCTTCTCGCGTAGGCTCTGATACCACTTGTTAACTTTGCTCTTGGAGAAAACACACACATCGCAAATAAACTGAGAGAACACAGGAGAATTTCTGAATTGTAGTCGGTCTCAACTACGACTTACTAAACTCATACTTACAAAACTCATGTTACTGACCGGATGACGGAACCTTATCTTCGATTTAGGGTAGACAGCTGCTGAGCACTGGGCTTTGCTTTTCCACTTAAACTGAGAGACTGAAACAAAATACTGCTTTTCACTGTCGACCAATGGACGGTTTGATTTGTGCCTTTAAGTAAAGGGTCGGATCAAAGAAAACTAATGTTGCTCGTCAGCTTTTTCTTCGCAAACTGCCGAAAGAATCTGAAGCCGCTTCGCCTCGCGCGCACTTTTATTACTGGAGCGAGGAACCGAGTCGGAGACACTTCATCTATCTTGTCTCGTGTCCCTGTCTAACACGGACTCATGCTTTCCTTTTGCTTCTTTGGAACGTGCTAGAACTAAAGGACCGAGCGAAGACGTATTTGTTGTACTCTGCGCTTCGGAGACGACAAAACGCGATGGGAGAACACACCAGAACAGGGGCACCGAGATTGCGTGCAATACCTCAGGAGCGCTGCGCAGCTCTGATACCACTTGTTAACTTTCTTCTTTCTGTTCTTACAAAACTAGCTACAAGTCTCCTCACTATATAGGCTAATACTCTTCTACTAGTATGCGTATTCGGACTTTAAATTGGACATAACTTCAACTTGAGTTACACACGGAGACAGACTCTACTACGTCTTGAACTCCAAGTCAAAATTATTTCTAACAATCTTCCCCTTAATCTTACTTGACATACTCTAATTTTAGTCTCAATGCATTATAAACTATCAGCCACGCCTCCACATAAAGTGTTCTACATGCAAGCTACATGTAGAAACTCAACTCAACTGGTACAGGTCCATCCAGATGCAAAGATTCTAAAACATTGAAGCAGTCAGTCTCAACTACGACTTACTAAGCTCAGATGTGACTGCTTTCATCCTTGCTGCAGAAACGTGTTCTGTTGATTGACCGACGGATACGCCATATAGACGAGCTGCTGAAACGTGATGACGCGCGGAGCGGATGCCTCAAGAGCGCTATGCGAGACAAACCCAAAACGGAATCGTCGAGACTTCGAGTCTAAGACTTAATAGAGTCCGTCTCCGTATGCAACTGAAGTTGAAGTTATGTTCAACTTGAAATCCGAATACATATACTAGTAGAAAATTATTAGCATATATATTGAGGAGATTTGTAGACAGTTTTATAAGAAAGAAGAAAAGAAAGAAGAATGGGTGCAAGTAAAAGAATAAAGAAATTCAGAAATTATTCTGTGTTCTCTCAATTTTATGATGTGTGTGTTTTCTCCTGAAAAAATTAACGTACCCTTTTCAAAAGAAGTATGTGAGATTCAATGTAAAACCTTTCAGATCATGAATTGACAAAATGGGAGCAACGAAAGATTTGACTGAAATGGACACCAGGGTGTCTTGGCACCAAGCCTCTCTGCCTTTAGATTGCTTTTAGATGCGTGCAAGTGCAATGGTATATAATATCAAGATAAAAAGTCTTAATTATGAATAGAAAGTCTCAATCATAGATGAAAAGTCCTAATCGTAGAGCCTAGCACCGTGGTGTCTCTGTTATTTATACTATATATACATATACATATATGTATACATATACATATACATGTACGTACGTATATATACATGTACGTACGTATATGTATATGTATATATATGGAGTACCTTTGCACTTGCCCGGTGACAGTGACAGCAAGACAGTGGCTATCCCCGCAGGCGATCTGCTTGACCTTGAGGCCCTGCAGCGCCTCAATGGGCTGGGGATTGAACACATCGCTCGAGTTGCCATGGCCCAACCTTCCAAAGTCTCCCCTGCACATGCACATCGCAGAAGCGCACAAGCTGGTCAGCAAACCGTACGCCAAATTAAACGAGAGCGTACGTTGCACGTACCATCCCCAGCTGTAGAGCTGCGTCTCGTCATCAGAATAGGCGGCGGTGTGGTCGGCCCCGCAGATGACGGAGACAATGCCAGGCGCGTCGAAGGCGCTAAGCACCGTCGGCACCGGTCGGTCCTCGGCGTCGCCGTGGCCGAGCTGCCCGTCCTCGCCGCGGCCCCAGGAGCACACCAGCTTGCCGGCTGCAACATGTATGTACAACTCACGCTCGATCAGATGAGCGCACGGTCTTAGTCGAGAGAGAGAGAGAGAGAGAGAAAGAATAGGAAGATCAGAGAGGTGCTCGACGAAATGCCCAAGGCAACAAAGACTATATGGTGCACGCAACGCAAGAAAGCCAAGAACGTAGGTAGAAACAGGAGGTCGCGGGAGGAGGAGGAGAAGCTAGGTATATAGGGGGCGCGGGCTTACAGAGCAGGGCGACGGAATGGCTGGCACCGGCGGAGATGAGGACGACGGACTGCTCCGGCGCCTCCGGGACCTCCCCATCGCCGGCCACCTGCGCCTCCGCCTCCATGTATGTATGTATCCTGACCGATTATCTCAGCTGCTCGCTAGCTCGATGGCTGGATCGGCCAAGTGGAAGCACAGCAGACGGACAGCGAGAGCTAGCACAAGATGGAGCTAGGCAGTACTGCACTCGAGTACAAGTAGGAAGGAGGAGCAGGAAGCGAAGGGAAGGGATGGGCCACCCGCCGTATTAATAGCGCCATTATTAAGCGACCCCTGCTTTTTCCTATTGAAACTTTGAGCGACCCCTGCTGGTAGTAAATTCACTTAACTGAGTTCACTTCGCTACTCCGTTTAAGCTGCTGCTCATTTCATTTCGGTTTATTTTTTACTACTTAATACTATGAGATTGTTCGCTGCTGCTTATTTTGTTTTTTTTACTACTTGGTACTATAAGATTGTTTTTCAACTTCTAAAACTATTTTTTAATTTTTCTACAATAACTACCTTTTAAACGAAGTGTCTTTTTAAGACAGGATCTACAAGTTAATTATTGTACACGCTATAGCGACTTCATTTATATTGTCCAAAACTACACATAAGTTTCTGTTACTACATACTCTCTCTCACGAACAGCTCAAAAATTATAAATCATAGCCAAAAGCCATAAGCCGAAGGCAAAAAGAACATGCCCTATAGATGGTTTATTTTGTACTATAGTTATTGATAGCTTATTTGGCGTAATTAAATTTAAAAAATAAAATAAGAAACAGATTGCCCATCACGGACAATGCAAAGGAATACAGAAAAAAAGGTAAAAAGCCAAAAAGCTAAAAAAAGATAAAATTAAGAAACTAAAAACTAAAAGTTAAAGCTAAAGCCCAAACGAGCGGAACCAACCGGTAAAAACGCATGATTTTTCCTAATACCGTGGAAACAAACCGTTTTATATGAAACTCCTGTAGTTTAAATGGGCCTTAGTAGATGTCTATCTTAGCTGAAGTCCAACGGAACAGGGCAATCAATTGAAGAGCGTATACTTGGTGGCATGTATTAGGAAACACATACCCATGTATTAGGAAACACATACGCATGTGATGTTGATGAGTTAAAACTATTTTGGCACTGCTTCGTATCGTATTTACAAAAATAATCATATACGTACCGTATTGATAAAAATATCGTTTCTGCCGTCCGATGAACGGACGCAAGAAGACTGAGGCGACACCTAGTGTTGTCGTGGCGATGGCGTCTGCCGCCCCTCACCGCACGGCGACCCTACCGCCGGTGGTGGGCGACGACGTGTTAGCCTGCATGCGGTGAGGAGCGAGAGGTGATTGCGGCTAATTAGCCAGCTCAATTACCTATCCTAATTTTTTTATTTAGTATTGTTTGAACTTTTAAATATACCAAAAGAGCTCCAAAAATTACGAAAATTTATATACAGCCTTCCAACATAACGTACCTCGTATAATAATTTTTGGGTAATTTTATCCATTGCAAATGTTGCTCCAAAATTCATACAATTTTGATATTTTACGAGTTTTTACATATAGCAAACGAGCTCCAAAAATTACGAAAATTTATGTGAAGCCTTCTGATAGAGTAATAGTTATTGTGTAATTTTTTTTAGTAATTTTATGTGGTCCAAATTGGCCACATTTATTCGGGTTAACTTAATCATGAATTTACGAATATTTCACGTCTTTTTACAATTTTATACATTAGGAATTTTTGCAATTAAAAGTAATTATAGTAGTACAAAAAATACATCCCACTGGATGCGATATGACTCACTCATCTGAGCCGCGTCTGCCTCCCCTACGTGGTCTTGTCTTCCGTTGAGCACGAGCATGTCCCGTTGGGTACGTCAATCGGTCCGAAGGTTGCGTCTTAGATCGGAGAAGATATGGAGACTGTTCTATCTGCAAGATAAAACGAATATTAGTGACAATAAATATTCTGGATGTACAATGTGTATCTTATACCTCCCGAATGTGCAGCGAAGATGAACAACGGGGAGTGGTAGTCTGTGAAGGTAGTGCGGACGGCAAAAGGAGTGCATCTCGACGACGGACCTACGGCGAGAGAATGTCATGATGTTAGTGGAACGCAAGGCGTAATAGGAAAACAAAATGTAGGTTCGTACATAAATTACCTCCTCGTCGGTACGACGAACGGATGATCGGCGGCTAGTACTACGATGCCATGCTGACTCAGTACATTGCGATGGTCGATCGGACTCGTTAGGTCGCGATGACCTGGTGGGAGAGCATTGTGCCCCCACTGGGTGGATCATGTGCGCACTGTGATTCGTGGAACGGCCGCAGCTTAGGTTACACACCATTTTTTTGGCCTGCTTTAGAATGAACTTCATAGTCTTCTGCAGGACCGATGGTGTCTCTGGGCTACTGATGCGGCCTCCGACGCGCTTACGATGCGCTACGCCCGCTCTAACTGAAATGACACACGAAGCGCTGTGGGGATCGATGGAGCATTCCAGACGTTCCTTGTGCGTGGTCTACTCGGGGAGACCTGGTGGAGGAATGGTTAGTCTGCTGCGCAACCGGGGTACGTACCACTCCAGGTACTCGTCGTACGTCTGGACGTCGTACGGATGCTGCTCCATGACGACATTGAGATATGCCCTTTTCTGTCCATGCCATTATCCACTACTGCTACATTGGCCGCTAGTTTGTACAATGCCGACCAACCCTCGATTGCCTGCATTTCCAGAATCATCGATGTTACATACAAAGTGTATACAATAGTCGTATGGAGTTTGATTCACCGGTGTACGGCATGCGGTACGAACCTGCCGTCTAGAGGGGGCACAGCCTAGTGCAAACCCAACTGTCGTATCACGCACTGTGGCGTGTAAGCCTCCACCATGTATGAGAACACCAGATGGTGTGTCGTCGTCCATAGATCCTCGTCCTCCAGACAATGCGACGACAGCCCGTACGGAGATACAGGATGTACAAAACCTACCGTCCAGGGACTCCATATGACTTTGCTGTCGTGCAACGACTTGAACTCGTTATGTCACAGCAAGTAGCACCTCGACGGTTTGCCCTTCGCCCACCGTAGACGTACAACAGTCCACCGGATGCCCATAGTGGGCCCGTCTATCAGGTCAGCGAACTCGCCGAACGGGTGGACTGGTATCACGATCGTCGAACGTCCGATAAGGAAGTTCTCCCAGCTCCACAGCTGCAGGAGCACATAGCAGATGGCCAGATTGTGGGTACCAATAGTGATGCGCTAGCAAGCGCCACATAACTCCTGATGTGTGGTGCACAGAACCGCTGATCCCCAGCTATACCGAGGCATCGCTCCGAATTATGCGTCCACCAAAGACTTGACGAGGCCGATGAATTGGGCATTGCAAATATCACCATGTGTAGTTAGAAATATGCTCTAACCAAAGAGCTGGATAAGGAACGCGACGAGGTGCATCCTGACGACCTCCAGCGGTGCAACCTGTGGGCACACACTAAAATTGTTAAGCCACATGCGGGGGACGCTATGTGCACTCTCCGAGATAGCCTGGCCGAACTGGTCTGCCAGCCTCTCCTTCCAGTCAGCTGGTGCAGGGGCTAGAACAAGTGCGTCATCCCCCGAGAAGGAGACCGGTCAAGAACGTGACGTCCTTCAGAGTGACAGTCATCTCACCCCAACGAAAGTGAAATGTGTGCATCTCGGGCCTTCACCTGTCCACCAGAGCCACGAGTAGGCTGCCATCGATGGTGAACTCGTGCCTAGTGGAGACCAGCCTCGAAAAGGGCAACAAACCCGTGGCCCGTAGGGTTGGGACATAGCGCTCATCCAGCGCCCACAGACCCCTCCCCCGCAGATTGAACAGCGAAGGGCTAGCCGTGTCACCCGTCATCTATGCGTGGCAATGGTGTTTCTCATCGTACGAGTGTTCCAAAAGCTCCGGTAAAACCATACCAACCAATACATAGGGCAGACGAAATATTAGTGCAAAGATTAATAATTATTTTATAATACAAACTACATTAACTATGACTAACTAAATAACAGTAATTATGACTACGACTACGGGAATAGCGTTGAAAGCATGCTATAAAAAATTACATGTCTTTCGAAAGAAGTAATAAGCATTGCCGCGTCCTCAATGACTTATGCACTGCCTTCTCTAAATAATTAGCTACGCACTATTAATTTTGAGAGTACCTTGCAAAAAATAGGACAGACGAAATATTACTACGAAGATTCATAATGACAACAACATGCTACAAGTCAGTGATTACATACGTGCATGTAACTACATACGAATACTTCACTACTTACCGATAATTTGATTACTCATCCGAAAAAATGACGAGCCATTCATTACTGTCGTCCTTAGCACTAACTCATTACTTACCCCGAACTAACAAATTATGGGTACCGTACGTACACAAAATAGAACAAACTATGTCTAAATTACTACTACATACTTCGTAATACAAACTACATTAATCATGACTAACTAAATAACACTAATTGACTACGATTACGAGAATAACGCCGAAAGCATACGACAAAAAATTACCTGCCTTTCCAGAGAAGAAATCAACACTGCCAATTTTGAGCTACGCACTAGCTTCTCGAACTAATGAGCTACGCACTCTCAATTTTCAGTAACGACCGCAACAATGACCTTCTGCGATGAGCGAATGGAATGAGCAACGACGAACTGCCAAAAGTGTGTATTTATGCCCGAGCGATAGGTGAACCCGGTGCACTCACCCCATGCATTGAGGACCCATTATCACGAACAGCGCTTCGGGTGAGGGGGGACAGCATCGTAACAATGACAAATGTGCAAACGAGAGAGCGGGCGAGGGGACGACACGGAAATAATAATATTAGTGCGAACGAGAGAGCACACGAGAGGGGCACATATATAGAGAGTGACAATTGTGCGAACCAGATAGCAGCAAATAATATATACCACGATTGGTCAACACATGCCACTTCAAAATATGTGTGACGATCATTAAATTCATGATTAAGTTAACCCAAATAAATATGAAAAATTCGTACCATATAAAATTCCTAAAAAATTACACAATAACTATTACTGTATTGGGAGGCTTCACGTAAAATTTCGTAATTTTGGAGCTCATTTGGTATATGTAAAAACTCGTAAAAATATCAAAATTGTATGAATTTTTTAGCAACATTCGTAACGGATAAAATTACTCAAAAATTACACTGCGAGGTACATTGCGTCGGAAAGTTGTACATAAATTTCATAACTTTTGGAACTCATTTGATATATTTAAAAATTCAAACAAACATTAAACAAAAAAATTAGGGTAGGTAATTAAGCGGCTTAATCACCTACCGCTCTCTCACCAGATGGCAAGCTTGCTTGCCGTCTGCCTACTGTCTGGTAAGGGAGTGGCAGGCGCCTATCATCGGCGCATGTCCATCGGACTGCAGAAATAATATTTTTATCAATACTGTACGTATATGGTTATTTTTGTAAATACGATATGAAATAGTGTCAAAAATGGCTTTAATTTTGATGTTTAGGAGATTGTAAGTTGTGTGTCCGCGTTTGACTTGTAATCTCTCGAAAAAATTAAAGCGTATACTCGGTTGCGTCGGCAGCGCATCCGCATTTGCACCCGCATCACTGCATATGCAAAGTTTCTGTCGTTCCAGCCAAAATCCAGGAAAAAAGAAAAACTAGTTTTTGTCAGATCCAGATCGCGAATTGGGGCCGGGCCACTCCCTTCCCCGTCTACTTACAACGGGATCTTCATCTAGTTAACGCTGGGAGTGCATGATTTGTTCCCATCCATGCACCAACACCTTGCTGTTGATTTTGTACCGAGTTAAGTTAATCACGAGTCGGAAATTAATGCTTGATCGCAACTTGTCGTAGGATAGATGCTAATCGGAGCTTCTTGTACGTCGGTCCAAACATATCCGGACACGGAGAACCCTTGAACGGCGACAGGCACACACGAATAAAGAATAGAGTGGAATTATTAGCACACCTAATTTCTCTCCGGTAGCACTTGCCTTTTATTGTTTCTGTTAGAGAGAGGATGGGCGCCGGAGAGAGAGAAAGGGAGGGATGGGCGCCGGCCGTCGTCTGGTCGGCAGCACGGACGTACGTCGACCGGAGCTCAAGAAATTTCCTAGCTAGCTCGTCCTAACCTTTTACAGTACTACTTCTGTTTTTTTTTTTCGTTTGAGATCTTCGGAATTAATCATTGTTTGAGATCAGTATACGATCACATGCATGCACGGTCATTCTTCGAGCTGAGATTGGTTGGGTTTGAGTAGATGGGAAGGGCAGGCACCGAAGGAAACCAAGAGTCTAGCCGCTCAATTAGGTTGGAATAAGCTAAATTATGGTTAAAATTATATTGTAGTTGACTGAAATTATATTGTAACTGATAGTGGTTTATTTGGCGTAACTAAATTTAAAATAATTAAAAATAAAAAAAATATTAGCCTATCATAAATAATGTAAATGAATACGAAAAAAAGAACAGGTAAAAAAACTAAAAAAACAAAAAATTAAAAAAATTTAAAAATAGTAAAAAATAAACTAAAAATCAGAAACTCCAACTGGAATGAACTTACAAAGCAATGTACAAAGCTAATCTCTAAGAGAAAAATGGCGAGCTGGCAGCAGCAAGGCTAGTTAGTACTAACACCAGCATGGATGCATGTGGCTCTGTACTTTTTTGTTTTTTTAACTGGTTTTAGTTTTGAATTTGCTTAGCAATTATTACTTATTAAACTAATAAATCAAAGTTAAAAGTTATAAACCACTATCAAAAAGAATGCATCGTGTGTTAGAGCATGTATAATAATATAGATAGCGGTAGTCTGTAATACACCTTTATATCATTTATAGATAGAGTTAAAGATAACACATACAATAGATTATCTATATAGTTATCTGTAATAATCTTGTATAATTAATATACTATCTATATAATATAGCTATTTATACAATAATATAGATAGTAAAAAACTATCTATTAAATAGTAAACATCAATTATCTCTTTCCTTCTTCTTTCTCTGTATATCGCCTATAATCCTTCGTAGTGGTATAGGTTTATATACAGCTGTCTTTAGATTGTTTCGTTTTAATAACTACTAGCTGAATGCACGTACGTTGCTACGGATTTTTAAAATTTATCATACTACATGTTTTAAAATTTATCATTCTACGAAGAGCGGAAGAACTGTTTATATGCGGATCTGGACGACTGATCTTTAATCGAATGGCTGAGAAGAGAGGAGGGAGAATAGACCGACGATCACCAACTTAAATTTTTATAATAATAAAGATAACAGCAATGTACTAGTTAGTCCTGTCCAGTCACAGTCAGATCAACCGACCGCTGGGATAATGGATTTATTGCCTGCGTATACGGAGCGTGCAGTGTGTACTGGTAGTCCAGTACTAGTGCCCATGTTATGAGGTAGTTGGCAGTTCGTGTCATGTCCTTTGCTGGATCGATCGGCCGATCGCCATTTCATTCGCAGGTTTTTCTTCAAGCATGCATACATCCGACAGAACTAGTATTACAAATTTAGTTATCGGAGCTTCTTCAAGTCGTTTCTAGCATTCATGCCGTGTTCCAATTTTTACAAGTCATTAATTGTACTCTTTTTCTTCCAAGGAGAATTTACCATACTCTCAGTTACTTACAGCAACATACTCCCTAAAAATGCCGCTTGATATACCATTACCCAAAGACATGTTAATTAAGCAGGGTTAAAATGGTAAATTTACCGTGTATTCACAGTTATAACACTATAGTTTTTTTTGTTCAAAAATAACCCCCGAATGCCCTTTTTGCAAAAATAACCCCCATCCCCGAGCTCGAAGGACATGACAGCCGACACCTACACCTGTTGCACCCCCTTGCTCGGCAGGACAGGACGGCCGTGGCATCACGCACGAGCGCGGGGGACTAGGCGTGGCGTGGCAGGTGTGGAATGCCAGCGCTATAGGCCACCGCACGGCATGGCAAGCCGGGCTGCCAAGGCCCCTGGCTCGACGTGTGGGTGGGTGACTGACCACGAGGGCACAACACGACGCGCTTGACAGTGATTCTCGTGGCTCTCAGCTAGACATGGCCGCTGCCACGCACACTCGTGTAGGCTTGTCGGTCTACAACACCTCCCTGCGCACATAAAATGGCTTGCCTCCCTCTCCGCTAGCTCATCCTAAGCCGCGCAACTGAGTATCTTCCCTGAAGAGCGAGAGAGCTGAGGGAGAAGAAAGAATAAGATAGTAGAAAATAGTTTGAATTAGTTTTGCTGCGATTTAGAGGATTTCGCAGTTAGAATTAGTATAGTTCCGTAAAGACATTCACGAAGAAGTATATATCATTCTCTGTGAGAAATGTGTTTAATATGTCATTAATATTTTGTTAGCTTAACGGTGGTTTGGTCCGAATTTTTTCTATTCTAACCCTTTTTTTGAAAAATATTCACATTTAGACCCCTGGTAGTTTTAATTCCGTTTTAGACCTAGGAGGTCCGTGACCCACGCGCCGAGGTAGCACATCTCGGCGCCGTGGTCCACGGCCGAAGCCGCCGAGCCCACGCTGGTGGTGGCTGCGTGGCGCCGGCGTGGCGGGAACCTCGGCAGTGAGTAGTGGCGCCGAGCTCGGCGCCGTGGGTCGTGGCGCCGAGCTCGGCGCCATAGATCTTGGCGCCGAGTGTGAAAATACAAACCGGCCGAGCCCGACCTCGTTCATTATTCCACGCCTCCCAACACGCGATCGCGCCCGATCCTCCTCCCGCCCCGCCCCCCCCGCCTTCCCGCCCCGCCCCCGACCCCGCCGCGCCCGCCTCCCCCCGGCCCTGCCGCCGCCGGCCGCCCGGCCCGCCGCCTCCCGCCGCCCGGCCACCCGCCTCCCGCCTCCCGCCTCCCCCCCGCCGCCCCCAGTGATCAGTCTTGTCTTCTGTTTCATGATTTTGCACAAATACTTGCATGATGTTCGACAAAAGCGACTTGGGGCCACCGCTCGTGGCAAACACTATAAAACAATGCTCGCAAAAGGAAATAAGAAACTATGGAAATATGGGTGTTTACCTTGAGTGAAGCAGTACTCCTCCAATAACAAATACATGCCGGTTTGGAATATATGTTATAATATAAATTAGTGATCAAAATTGAGTTTTGCGACCATGTTAATGTCTAAAATAATATATACTTGTGTTAGTAGGGAGTAATATTTTAGCATGAATGAATACCGTTAGCCTATTGTGTCTAGGTCTTTTATATATATAAATACCCACAAGTTGGTATACATATAGATATATACATATACATACATATATACCCGGGTGTAAAAGGTATTTGTCATTTTAAGTTTGCTTGAATTCTGGGAATTTGATCATGATTCTTTTGTGTACCATGGGAATTTGATGCTTCTTCATTTTGGTTGGTATGAAGGTATTCATCTGTATGAACTAGATGGACAACCTAGTCACCCTATATCATGGAGGCAGTGTGACAAGTGATGATTATGGAAATGTTAGATTTGTTGAAATGCAAAGGGTGCCTCGATATTCGGTGGACGGTAGTCGTTTAGTGAGTTGGTTGCTAGGGCGGGAGGAGCTACATTGTCATGCAAACGAGGAGAGCATCACAGTTGAGGGTTGCTTCACTTGATTCGAAGATACAATTCTAAGGCGGTTGATCTTAATTGGTTGTGAGGATCGATGGGACACATATGTCAAATTGGTTATGAAGACTGAGATCCAATGTTTGGACCTTGTTGTGCGGAAGGTGTCCATTGATCCCACCCCTCATGGTTATTCACCAGAACTAGGTGATCATGCACCCTTGACCCTCCTTACCGGACCTTGCGGTGGATGTGGAAGAAGTGCACGAGGTGCCCGATGCTCTATCGCCCGAACGAGGGTCGATTTCTCAACCGTTCGAGTCGAATGTCGGACTGATGATGTCGTGGCGGCCCCTCAGGATCATCCCAGTAAGTGTCGAGCAACTCAGTTCAAAATTGTAAATCATTACATGCAAAGCAATAGTAAAAGTAGATAAACAATAATAGACAAATATGTGAAGAGAGCAATCTGGTGATCTTCTTTATTGATATGACTTGATGTACAAAATAGATAGCATCTCTCCTATATTTATAGTCAACTAACCTAAAGAATCTTTCAGTATACGCTCACATCTCTTTTTAGAGACGAAGTTGAAACCACGGGGCCCACCAGGGTTGATGCGCACCCCCGAAGGGGTGCCGGTTATACAACACTCCCCCTTGGGTGGATACCGTGACATACACATGCCTCATCCATAGTTACTTCCAAAAACCTAGTGGAAAAAAGTAATGGAGAAAAGAGTATATTGCACACGCAAGATATATTGCACTAGCTGCCTCGTTAAAAACTTTCATGAGAAAACTTCTAGTAAAAACTCACTAAGAGAAAAAAAAAGTACAAACTTTTGATCTCTATGATCACATTTAATCTTCAAGATTAAAGAAAAGGTATTGATCTTTAGGACGATTAACATTTGGGTTACTTATTCAGGGAAGTTTACATGCACTGGATCACGAGCTGGAGCGCCACCGTGGCATGGCAGCCTCAATTTGCAAAGCTTCGGCGGCGGGACCCACGCGCCGAGGTGTCGCCACGTCGGCGCCACGCAGCCACCTGTTGGCGTGGGCTCGGCAGCTTCGGCAGTGGACCACGGCGCCGATATGTGCTACCTCGGCACCGTGGGTCACGGCGCCGACCTCCTAGGTCCAAAAACGGAATTAAAACTACCAGGGGTCTAAATGTGAATATTTTTCAAAAAAAGGGCTAAAATAGAAAAAATTCGGGTGGTTTGGTTGTATAGAATGCGCTCTGTAACCATATTTAGATGATGTATGTATTTAGTTCTTACGGATGATATTTTGTAATTACACATGTTAGTGATGCATTAGTAGCGATAATAATGATTCTTTGTTAATAGCTTACCCTTTTTGTATTATTATGTGTGCACTGTTATTATTTGTACACTATTATTATCGGTACGCTGTTATTATTTGAACACTGTTATTATTTATATGATGCTATTATTTGTACATTGTTATTATTTGTATATTGGTATTATTTGTTCTTATTTGTACACTGTTATTATTTATGCATTGTTATTATTTGTACGCTGTTATTATTTGTACACTGTTATTATTTGTACACGTTTATTATTTAATGTGATGTTATTATTTGTGCGTTGTTATTATTTGTATAATGTTATTATTTATACACTGATATTATTGTACATTGATATTATGTGTACATTGTTATTATCTATACACTACTGTTATTTATACACTGTTATTATTTGTATCTTTTTTGTACTTTATTTGTAATGTCCATGATGTATTATCTGTACACTGTTGTAACTTGTACACTGTTATAATTTGTAAATTTTTTGATAATAACAATAAAAAAGATGGCATTATCTTTTGCACACTTATCACTGTCATTTGCATATTGCATATTAGGTATGCACATACATATGTATTGTTCTAGTGCTATTGCCAATAATATAGAAAATATCTGTGTACATGTATTTTTAGCACATGGTCATAGCCATTATTAGTAGGTCAGCTATGTACATATGGGTGATTATTTTCTATTATATTTAGTTGTACATAGCATTGTCTGAAATAAGTGTATTTCGTGTGCATTGGTGGTAGGTACCTGCTGTCAGATATGGAACATTTGTTCGTGTTCTACCGGGAGGGAGTTGTACGGGCCGGGTCGTACAGGACAGACCTTTAAAATTGTGAAAGGACCAAATCTAGGCTCTGAGACTTAAGGAGATGGGTCTCCCTAATCTCAAGAGGTTCGTGCGGAGTGCATTTGACAAGGAGGTTGGCAGAAAAAAGCTTGTCATCAAGGCGGTGACAACCACAGTGGTTGAAGATTTGGGGGGTGTTTATGGGAGCTGAAGAAGGTAGTTGGCAATTTCACCTGGCGACAGTACATGGAGATTGCTAGCAAGTCTGCTGCGGTGATATATGAGAAGTCAATGGTGTCTGGGCAGTTTATGAAGAGGGCGGAGGCATCAAGCAGGGGCAAGGGCAACGGGAGTAGCGGTGTGGAAGTGCCACATTTGGTTGGTGGTGGTGGTGGTGTGGAGTGTAGTATAGTGTTGGTTGGGATGGTGATGACGAAGTTGAACTTACTAGTGTTGGTAATGCGGCGGAAGACAATGCTGGATGGGATGATAGACGGCTATCGAGGTTGGCTCATGACTTTCAGCCAATATATGGTGAGTAGCGTGTATTGAATGACATGAATATTTGGATGGCTTGTCGAATGAAAACCATTTCGGCGAAGAAAAGGATGCCGACACAGCCATATGTGGAGACGAGGCAAGTGTAGGCGCTGGTGGGGCGGTGTGTCCGACGGCATTGCATGTACGGATGTTGAGTGTGTCTACTCAAGGTTGGATGTGTTGCGTTGGCTTCCTTAAATCTACCGTCTGAAGATGGATTGGAACGGCCCTTCAACAAGACACTCTCCTCGAAGGGCAATGCTTCTCTAACAAGGGTGCCACGCAGCAAGGTATCACAAAATATATGTCGTACGCATAATCTGCATGTATCGGGTGCATAGGTCAAACCATGATACGAATGTGGTGAAATATGTTGACGACTCTTGTTCCGAGAAGGTCCGTGAGCACAGATTTAGAGGTGAAGCAATGGACTTCTGGATAACGGTGGTCAAGGACCATACCTGTGAGCTTGCAGAGCCATTGCACGTCGCCTACCTGATAAGTCACCTCATTGATGTTGTGAACCTAATTGATTTTCTGGTGAGCTACGGTAAGGCATGGCATGCGAAGAGAAAGATCATACATGAGATGTATGGCATGTACGAGGAGACCTACGACTTCATGCCACGAATACTACATTTTGTCGTTGTCATCCGTGCTTCACCAGTAAAATTTAAAGGAATCAAAATCTATACTTTCACTTTTTGTCTTGTAGCCAAGTCGATCCTTGCTAGTCTTTGCACACCATTTTTTCGTTGTCATCCGTGCTTCGGGAGTAAATCTTTTATCACATCTTAACACACATGTTAGTCCCAAACATAATCTTGTCATTAATTACCAAAACCAATTTTTAGATACCTGGATGCTTTCACCTGAGCTACAATTACGTCTACCACTACCGCGCCAACCAGCCACGTCCACGTCGTCTAGATGACCGCCATGCCATGTGGGTGCCGTACGGATCAACATTTTCACCCTAAGGTTGTTGTAATTCGCACCTTCATTGCAAAGTGCTATGTCAGGATACACATGATCCATTTCTATAATTTTTTCATCAATGTATTGACACTACTTAAAAGATAGTGTTAGTTCATCGGCCCGTCTAAACCCCCGTTGCACATCTTCAAATAAAGTTCTAACATAACTAGACGATTATTGAGTCAGTGCAGGTTAGTCAGGCAAATGGCCACTGGGGCGTGGTGGAGGCGAGCGGCGAGAACTACGAGCCGGGGAGCTCGATAGGAGCTGTCGAGCCAGGGGCCGGCCTGCCACGCCGCGCCCAATCCTCCCGTGCTCGTGCATGCTGCCACAGCCGCCCTATCCTACCGAGCAAGGGGATGTGGCAGGTGACAGGTGTCGTATGTCGTGTCTTTCGAGTTCCAGGAAAGATCTAATTTTGTAAAAACGGACGTCTATGGGTCATTTTTGAAAAAAAAACATCTACAATGCTATAACTATGAACAGTTCGCGCCGAGAGCTAGAATAAACTTATAATATGGAACCGATGGGGCATAAGGTCTGTGTAAGAAAGAGCTAGCTGGGTTTCTTCTGTTTTGAAAATAGAGGAGCATTTCGGCTTGTTGTTATACCATCTGCATATCTCTTGGCTGCCCAGTCACAAGTTTGATGTAGCACAAAACAGCAGTAGCCATCACAGAGGTCGATCTACTGCAATGGTTCGGAAAGTTGCATTTGCTTTCTATTTTGTCTTGAATCAATTTAGGCTGCGTTGGTTACCGCCAGCGAAAGCTGTGGCGTACTGTTGACAAATCCTAGAAACCCGCTTGTTCGAGATGAGCCTGCTAGCTGCAGGTCCAACCACGAGATGCAAGCACTGTTGTTTTCAGCTTTTCAATTAATTTTTAACTCCAACGTCTATCAGTTAGTATTATTTATTATAGTTATCGACCGTAGCCGAAAGAGATTAGCTTAGAAGAACAGGGCGCACGCACATTGCCTTCCACTAATTTTATGAGGCAAGAAAGAGAATCAGCATCATCGTAGCTTGCATGGTAGCCTAAATTTTTGGCACTTTTGCCATATTTTTAATCTATACTTATACAAATAGTCATACACACGCAAGAATGATAGAAATGATATTTTTGCCGTCCGGTGACCGGTCTGCAGCGCGCTGCAGTTGACACTTGGGCCATCAGAGCCCGGCCACCAGACAACAGGGCCTGTCGCCCAACCATCGGCAGTCGTGCACCTATCACCCAGCCACCGTGCAGCGCCGTCCCTGCCGCCCCGCCACCGGACGGTAGGTAATTAAGCCTGTTTTACCTGCTTTAACTATATGTACTGCTTCTTGGATTTATTAAATATAGCAGATGAACTCAAAAAAATTATAAAATTTTATGTGCATCCTTCCGATATAACGTAATTGGTTGTGTAATTTTTTATAATTTTATTCGGTGTGAATGTTGCTCAAGAATTCATAGGATTGTACTATTTGTAAAAGTTGTTACATATAGCAAATATGCTCAAAAAATTACAAAATTTTATGTGCAGCCTTTCGACATAGTCGACCTAATTGTCAAATGTTTTTTGGGAATTTTATGTGGTATGAATTTGCCATATTATTTTATGTTAGTTTAATCATATTTAGTGATATGCGATGCTCATTTAATTAGTGATTAAAATCGCCTACTGCACGACCACCATACGGCAAGCATCTTTTACAGTGCGTGATCTCTCTCTTTCACACATGTCGGCCCGTTGCTGCTATCCCCATTTTCCGCTGCCTTCTTCTCACATTCGTCATTCTGTTCGTGCCGTCCCCCCTCGCCCGATCCCTCGTCCGCACATTTGTCGTTATGTCCGTGCCATCCCCCCTCGCTCGCTCCCTCGTCTGCGCATTTTTCAGTCTTACCATATCATCCCCTCTCGCTCGTAGTGTTGCGCATCGATAAGGAGCTCTTAATTTGCGGGGTGAGCGCATTGGGTTCCTTTTTTGCTCAGCCATAAATACGAAGGTCTCGTAGTTGCTCATCGTTTATCTCAGTCGCTCATCGCAGAAGCTCATTCTTGTGCTCGTCACTCAGAAATAAGAGTGCATAGCTCATTCTTTAGAGAAGCCCGTGCACATTTGTCGAGGACGCGGCAGTGCTGATTGCTTCTCCTGAAAGACAGGTAAATTTTTGTCGCATGTTTTCGACGTTATTTCTCTAGTCGTAGTTAATTAGTGTTATTCAGTTAGTCGTAATTAATATAATTCGTATTATGAAATAAGTAGGTTATAGTAATTTAGCTATAGTTTTGTTCTATTTTTGTGTACGTATGATACCCATAATTTATTATTGTTTGGTACTATGTACGTACAATACCCATAATCCGCTTATTAATGAATTATTAATATGTAGTTACACACATGTAATCACAAACTTGCATGCTGCTTGTCATCATTTTTTGTTGTAACGCTTATTGTTGATCTGGTTATTGTGGCTTTAGGTAGTCACAGATATGGAATACTTGACAGTGTTCTATAGCGATGGTCTTGTACGGGCAGGACCTGATATGTTGGATCTATCGATATGCCAATACAAGGTGCTCCGGGCTGAGGGGCTCAACGTGATGAATATTCGCAAGCTTCGAAACTGCATCCGGAGGGAGTTCGCTACGGATACAATGGCGATGAAACTTGCGATTGAGGGGATCACTTGCATAAATGGTGTGTGGGAGCTCGTGAAGGAGAATGGCACTGTAGCATAGAGGCAGTACATGCAAATTGCCTCCCAGACCGAGATGGCCATTTACAGGAGGCCGATGGTGTACCTGAGTTTCATGCATCGGGCGCCAGAAAACATTGATGAGCCCGTCCCTCCACACCCAGGCAACCACAGGCCGAGCTTCAAGACGATAGCACTGAATGTGCCATATCGGAGGAAAGACTCGCCCCTGATTTCGTGCGGAATGACGGGATGGACATGTGGTGATTAGCTCGCATTGACTGCCACGAGTATCTACCGAAGCAAGCGCTTGGGTTGGAGTCTGACAAGGACACCGACATAGGCTCCATTGATACTAACGACGACGCATAGCAGACGAGTGGTCCACCCGGGAGAATTGTGTCATAAGAGGTGTCCTATGTGTCCTCTAGAATCGATGATGCTATGGTATGTTCCCTCGTACTGCTGCAAGAAAAAGGGTCCCAGTGGGGGTGTCAAGCTGACACTCTCCTAGTTGGACAGTGCTTTCCTAGCAAGACAGTTGTGCAACAAGCTGTAGAATGGTACGCCTTGTCTGTCAGTCGTGTATACCGAGTGCACTAGTCCAACCTAGCAATTACGCAGTGAAGTGTGTAGTGCAAGGCTACCCAGGAAAGCTCAACGCTCAACGAGCCAAGATTTTTGGCTCAGTATTCTCGGTCAAGGCGATGATCGACCACACTTGCAAGTTTAGGGAGCCCCTGTGCATCATCGGAAAGTGACTTCGGCATATGTGGAAACATTATCAGCCAGCTAGATGCGGCGGACATGATCGTCTCCCCTAAGATGCTCATGTCAGAAGTCGCCAATGTGGTTGGCTATCCAGTCAGCTATAGAAAGGTCCAACAACGCAAGCAAAAGGTCATCGAGTCCATGTATGAGATGTACGAAGAGACGTACAACCTTGTGCCGAGATTGCTTCACCAGATAGCCGAATCAAACCCCGGCACGTACATAAACAAGCTTGAGCGTTCATATGCTGACATAGGGCTCAACTACTTCATACTGGACTGGTTATTTTAGGCTTTCACCTAGGCCATTGAGGGCTTTAAGTTTTATCGTCCTGTGCTCGCGATGGATGGCACTTTCCTCATAGGGAGGTACAAGGGGACCATTCTCACCACGGTGGCGGCCGACGTGAACGACCATCTTCTCCCAGAGGTATTTGCCATCGTGGAGAGTGAGAACACGTCCAGTTGGCTCTAGGTCCTGGTGAACGTGAAGTGGTCTGAGAACATGCAGAGGAATTTCATCTATTAAATTGCAAGTAATGCCTATATCCCCATTAGCTTAGAATATTCCTTGAAAAGAATAGACTCGTGTTTTTCTTTTAGCACAACATAATTATTTTGAAGAGAGATATATACCTTCTTCAAAATCTTAAATTTAGCTTTCTCCATTTCAAGAAATTCATCAAGCTCTTCTAGCATATCCATAAACTCATTATAAGAAGGTGCATCATTGTCATTATCATTATTTACCTTCTTATTACCTTTAGCCATAAAGCATCGAGTTGATGTGGAGGGAATGGGGGATTCTTCACTGTCGAAGCTAGAAGTTGAACATTCATCTCCCGATATCCACTCTTGTATGCAATCCTCATCGGATGAGGTAGACACTTCATATTTATCATGAATTTTTATCCACATACCATGAGCGCTCTCAATATTGCATATTTTGTTGAACACATCTACACTCAAAGTACTAAATAATGCATTAGTTACTTGAGCATCGAGATGTGACCATTTCTCTTCCTCAATTATTGGAACAAGATGAACCATTGGAGGAGAAAAGCTCACATCTACAATCCGCCATATTTTTGGGCTCATAGCCTTAAAATAACAAATCATGTGGATTTTTCAATTATCATAATTGGTGCCATTAAATAGAAGTGCTTCATCTAGGTATACTATACCTCTAGTCGCCATCCTTTTACTCTCTAGGCGGTGAAACCTAATAAAGAAGAGACCAAGCTCTGATACCACTTGTAAAATCAAGGAGGCCGACTAGAGAGGAGTGAATAGTCATTTCTAAAAACTCTCTTTTTAATTAAATTCTATTTAAGCTATTTGGTTAAAACCAAGAATATAATACGGAAGTCTAAATCAAGTTGGTTTTAGCACAAACAAAACCTATATCAACTAGGTTCACCAAAGTGCACCAACAACCTAAGTCTATGTCAAGGGTTTGCACTCCTAAGATGACAATCGATCAATTTAATTCTATCAATGCAAAACTTCTCAAAAGTAAATTCAGCACAAGAAAACAAACTATAAAGATACAATATCTTTTTACCATAGTGTTCAGATACTTGCCGGTCTCCCCTAGTCCACATCGAGGTTAGCCCAAATAAATTAGACTGGTGGCTTGATGAATTAAGCTGAAACACATCAATCCACTAATGTTGTTCTTCCTCCACTCCGGAGATGACGAGCATCACACCACTCACAATTCGCCAGGACTTCTCACGATCTTATTTGAGAAGCTTACCATGCATGACTCCTTCAACGTTGTCTAGGAGTCGGCAAACTCCAAAATTAATAAGTCAAGCCCCTTGCTTGACTCTCACCACGTGCAACGAATGCATAATCTCAAATGGACACTAAGTCCAACTCTAGATGCAACACAAACACTCTAGATTATTGTCCTTGCTCATAAGCTGCAACACATGCACAATTGAGAAGAGAACCTCAAACTAGCTCAAGGGAATAGAAATGGGTCGAGCAACTCTTTCTCTAACCGGCCACAAGGGGGTATTTAGACTCCCACACAAGAAAACTAGCCGTTGGAGCCAAATCCTTGAAAAACAGGGAAATCAGAAGTACCGCAGGCAAAACGCCGGTACTTTCGCTCCCCTCGCAATGGGCAGAAAAACTAACCATTACAGTCAAAATCGAAAGTTCCGTTATTCATTTTCCGGTACTTCCGATAATCGAAAGTACTGCTACACACATGCGGAACTTCCGCTTTCCCATGGAGGCGAAAACCACCACATAGGTGCCTCTCTGGAAAAATTGTACCGTAGAAAAATTCAAAACTTTCGAAGTCCTATAGTACCACACAACACATACCGGTACTTCCTCTTCCCGGTAGTACTACTCACACAGAGCCGGTACTTCCGCCGGCTGGACGGACTGCTCACATAGAGTCGATCGGACCACTCGCATCAGGTAGTACCGCGCAACACATGTCAGTACTTCCAATGTTCGATAGTACTGCTCACACAGAGCTGGTACTTCCGACCTCCGGTAGTACCACTACATACACAGTAGTAGTTTCGATTTTCCTGATAAGTGCAGATACTTCAACAGATTTTGCAAAACATATATGCAAACTATAGTATCATACACACAAGGATCAAACATGATTCCCAACAAGTTGCAAAACATATTTGCACACTTTTAAAATCATGACACAAAGAATAGGTACATGGGCTCCTCACATTTGCAAAACAAATTCGCAATCCTAAGTCTCATGCTACATGGATTGTATACAAGCTTCAATTATTTGCAAAACATATTTGTAAAAAAAAGTCTCATACCACAAGGAGTAGGAAACATTGACTTCAAATACTTGCAATACACATTCGCAATGTACAGTCTCATGTTACAAGGATTTCACACATGAGCTTCAACTATTTGCAAAAACACATTCGCAAATACAAGCATCAGGCTAAAGAGAGCTAGAGCAAGTGAGATTGAACTATCAACACATGATGAGACTCAAGCTACTAGACATAACCCCTCTTAATAGTATGATAACCTATACTAGCAATCTAGTCTTCCAACAAAACACCAAGACAGGTAAAAGACTAGGAATACATCTTTAGCTCTAACTAGTCATACCTTTGCCTTGAGTATTATTTTGAAGCTTGATGGCGCACATCATCACTTCAAGTACGGGTCATCGTCTTGACATGCATCAACACATGATACATCTACTTCTTGAACTCCATCAACACATGATAGGTCTTCGCTCCTCTAGGACATGCATCAACTCATGATGCATCTTCTTCTTGATGGCCTTCAACACATGAAGCCATCTTCCATCTAGACTTGATGATCTTCAATACATGAAGTCATTCCAAGTCATCCTCATTTGTGAAACCTAACATATTCATCCAACTCATGAAGAAAATTAGTCCACAAATCAATTACCATCAATTACCAAACTTCACCATTCACATATAATAGAGGGACTAGATTCTACAATCTTACCTTTTTAGTAATTCATGACAATCTCAACAAATAACGAGATAAAGATTGTATTTGCAAGTATACAACATGTACACAACACTTGTATACTCTAAGATAAGCTTTAAGCAAAGTTTACTTATCTAGTTGTCATTAATTATCCAACCATTAACACATATGGAGAAGTTATATGACAACCCGATTGCAAATGAGTATATATAAACTACACAAGCTATACATACTAAAAGAAAGTGATTCAAAGTAAATATCCTAAATATATGTATTAAAGGAAACATATATCAATACTTATGAAACCTCAAAACATAAAGTGAACTCCCCCTAAATGTGTGCATACAAGTATGTGTAATGAAGACATATGCACATATTTATTTTGGACTATTTGTGGATGTCAATCTATGTTTTGGATCCAAATAATGCACTAATATATAAGAATGTGATTTTGAATGCATACCTCTTTGATTTCACCTTTTCATCCATATGAGACTAAGCAATAATATACTTAAACAAACATATTAGTCGCATATATAGATTTATCATTTAATCATATATTTGGGCGTGAGGAATGCAACAAGATTATAAGAAAGATATCAAATGCATACCTCAATAATTTCACCTTTTTCATCCATATGAGACAATGTAATATCATAATCAATAAACAAAGTTAGTCTCACAAATGCATTTGTTATTATCACCAAAACCTCATAATATTATTTGTCATTATCACCAAAACCAACTTAAATAGAGTTTGATCTTTCACATGCTAAGGGTGAAATGAAACAGGTATGTACCCTAGGTGATGTGGCCACATGCACCTACAACAAGCCAAAGCTCCTGCATAAACCATGCTCGTATGTGTACAAGATATGTGCGCAAATGAGGTAGATGTTCGAGCTGTACATCTCTCAGTACTGCAACATGTAACACCTTTTTAGTACATAGAGTGTAGAGTTTTACTCTTACATCTTGGAGTTAAAGTGCAGGGATCGTTGGCTGGACATCATGCAATGGGCCCCCTACAAGCACTTGAAGATAACTACGAAGGGATGTCGGCAGACGCGACGCTTGCAGAGTGACATGAATGTCAGGCAACGTACTAGCATTAGCCGCACAGCAAAGTGCAGGATATGCAAGACCTACGGGCACTCAATCAAGGATTGCCCCAACAGACCGAGCTCGTTTGGTCGCCATTCCATGTCGTGATTTGATGTATATTTCTGTTTATTAAATTAATTCATATTTGTACCAATTCAAGATGTACTATTTCATGTCACGGTAATTGGCACCAAGCGTTCGCCGTAGGACCCACCCGTGGGGAAGACGCCCCCTCTCTGCTGGTGCAGGGACACATGCAAGTTCTTCAAGTCTAAGAACCGGTTGAGCTTGGACATGCGTTATTGGGGTTGCGGTAACTATGCCTGGGACTATCCCGACCGGTGTTGGGACATAGCCCACTACCTGCAGTCGGTAAGGACGGGTTACATTATATTCTTCTAGTAGTTGTCTTGTATGGCATGCACTAATAAGCTATCCCCTATATCCGTAATCTCCAGATCCATTATGCACGTACCATCAATGGATCAACTGGGAGATCCACCCGCATGACCAGTGGTAGCTAGACTCCGAGGAGTAGGACACACAAACAACACATGAGAGGATGGAGGAGCAGCGGCGCGCTGAAGATCAAAGCGAGCGTATCCGGCAAGAGACAAAAGCTCACCTAGAGGCATACAGGCGCAGGGAGTGTGTGGCTCGTGAGGCGGAGCATGAGAGAAAGTGCGAACTGGCGGCCAAGGCCAGCACGACCGGCGAGGACAACAACGCTGACCTCGCGATGAAGGAAAAATTGCCTCAGTCAATGTAGTAGTCTGACCATCTTCGTCCGTATGTGTACTATCCTTAGTTCCTTAGCTTGCATGCCATGTAACCCCCTTGTCGAATCAACTGTCAGTTTGTTATCGTTGCGCCATTTATCCAAAGCCTTTTCATACTAGAAAACTTCACACAGAATCCTTCTGATACCTCACTGACATGTGGCTTACCACTTAAAGGTCCCACATGTTAGCCAAATACTTGACATTTTCTGAATATCTCCGCCCGTAACGCCGTGGAGCGGTGGTTCAGCTTCGAATACCCACCTCCTCTTCCTCTGCTTTCTTCCCTTGTACACCACTCCCAAATTTATTTGATTCCTCCTCCCACCCACCACTACCTCCTCCCCCCCATTCACTTCGTTTCCCCAGTTCGAAACGTAGGGCTCGAGGGGGACAGAGTTTGGAACGTGATAGTAGCGGCGGATAAAATATCATAATCACATAAAATATTTTAGCAACATTCAGAGTGGATAAAATTGTCAAAAAATTCCACAATGAAGTACGTTGTGTTAGGAGCTGCACATAAAATTTTGTAATTTTTGGAGCTTATTTTCTATATTTAAAATTTTAAACAAATACTACATACAAAATACTAACTCAGGCGTGCAATTAAGCCAGCTTAATTACCTACCGTCCGGAGACGGCAAGGAGGGCACCGCACAGTGGCCAGGCAGTGCGTGTGCGGCCGCCCGGTGGCCGGGCTCCGATGGCCCAGGTGATAGTTGTAGCGCACTGCCGCCCGGTGACCGGGCGGTATAAGTGCCATTTCTGCCATTCTCACACGCATATGGCTATTTTTGTAAATACAGGTTGAAACATGTCAAAAGTGCCAAAATTCCTAGCTCACATGGACATGGACATGGCCACCATCCATACATACATATATACCCACATTTAGCTCATGGGATCTGGGAATGGGCATTAACTAATCAATCAGAGCTGTGAGAAAGGTTATATTTGTACTTCTTTTGTAGTACTACATGTTAGCTACCACAGCCCACTACAATAGGGTCCTGTTCTTTTGGGTTATAGCGGATGACTTTTGGCTATGGATGATGATTTTTGTTAATGCTTTTCTAGATTGCGGCGGACAGCAGACGCGCCAGCATGGACGACGTACAGGGTTTTGCCTCGGGAAGGCACTTAGAGAAGTAGTGATGCAGGTACGATCACGTGTACCCTTGGGGTTGGCCCAATCTTTCAGTGACAATGATCATACGGTTGACGAAGATAACTCAACCAAAACAATACGATTCAAGATCGTACAACAACGATCAGAAGGGTATCTTGAATAACACAATACAATTTGATAAATGAGGTAAACTAGTGTCAAGCACAAGATTACAACCACTACAACCGTATCACATTCTTCATAAGAATCCACACCACGTAACTCGCTCAATGGCAAGAGCACGAAGTGGACGATCTCAACCAATCGATTCTCGCAAACTCAATGAATTCATAAGAATAAAAGATTGAAACTCCCAAAATCCTCGCAAGGATATTAAGGGATACAACCCTAAAACCTTCATGGTGACTTTATTCATAACATCAACATTACACACCAATACATGAGGGTGTACTCTCCCTTATATAGACATTTTAAGCCTGTTGCTACAGTAACCAACTATATAGTGTGTGGTTGCTCCAATACAAAAAATAAAAAATACTATTTGGTTTCCTTATGAAATAGGAAAGAAAATTGAAATCCAAGTTGGATTTCATTTACTTAGGCTCTAAGTAACTAAGATATTTATTTTGGAATTCTGTCAAACCGGATGGACCGACATGGAGCTAGTGGTTAAACCGGTGCCTTGAAACTTTTCAACTCCTTCTCTTGAATAATTTGATGCAACTTAAGAGCTCTTTACATAATGATCATGAATATATGACTGATGTTGATTATATCTGCATCATCTGGGATGATGTAGGCATGATCACACAAAACCTTGGGATGATGTAGGCATGATCATTTTACATTCAAGCAATTTACATTCATAGAATTAAGTTGATTGATTGTCATCCTAGAATTGCAAACCTGGACATAAGGCTTAGAGTGTTGGTGCACTTAAGTGAACATAATTAATTTAGGCGATAATTGTTCTAAACTAATTTGAGTGAAGCTTCCACATCTTATACTTGGTTTAGACAAATAAAAATTAATTAGTGAAAAAAATTTTAGACCGTCTATTCACCCCCTCTAGTCGGATGGCATAGCAGCGAGGCATGACAGAGCGCGGAGCCTGGAGTTGGGGAGGCAAAAGGGGCGGCGACGCTGGAGGGAAAGAGAGGAAAAATGAAGGCGCGCATATGCATGAGGGAGTTGAGAGGAGTGTACCAGGGCTGATGGCAAGGTCGGTAAAGGATTGTGAGGGTTGGTGGTGAGAGGGTAGGGTGGTATGGTGGGCTTCACAACGGCGGCAATCTGAGGCAAGAGAGGGCTCAAATTGACTATTGGGTAAGGAAGAGGGATGCATAGAGATGCTCTCAGAGAAGGAAATCGAAGCGTGGCTCACCGAAGAGGGAAACGAAGTGGCGACGATGACATTCGGATGAATCAGAGGAGGAGGACGGCGTGGCGAGCTCCTGGGAAGATTTCTAGAAATTGAGTAAGGTAAAGTGATGACAGAGGTGACAGACACACTTTGACACACACGGTACTAAGGGAGCTCACCGGAGTTGGCCAGAGCTATGAGGTGAGGACGGTGGCCAGTGTGGGCGTGATGGTTAGTTGAGCTTGATTCAGCTTGAAAAAGGAGGGGTGGAGAGGGAAGTGATCTGGGGAGCTAGAGTTGAAGTGTGGAGACAAGGAGGGCTTTGGGTGACTTTTATAGCCAGTGGAGGCGGTAGGCTGGCATGTGTGTCACAGGCATGGTGTAGGGGATGATGCGGGGATTCATGATGGTCGACGCACATGACGATCCGACATGATAAGGCAGAGTAGTTGCGACGCTCTTATGGCCAGTTGTCAACATGGCCATTTAAGGTGATGCGACAGCAGGGCATGATGTAGGTGAAGCGACGGCGCTATGTGACGTGATGGGTGGGACGCGCGCGAGGAGTCAATGAGATAAGCTGGCAGCGGCCACGGCTGAGGCGCTCTCATGGCCAGTCGTTGGTGTCACTGGTCAAGGTGACGCGACGACGTGCCATTGTGGCACGCATTGTCGTGGGGTGAGTTAATGCAACAGGTGGGCAAGGTGACGAACGACAGTGCGGTGCACATGGCGCGATCGACCAAGGTGGTGAAGCTGACTCGGTCGGGAAACAAAGCAAGCGAGAGAGAGAGAGAGAATGAGGGAAAGAGAGTAGGTCGAGCGCACTGCTGGGATAGGAAGGAAGGAAATAAGGGGAAGAGAGAGCGGGCTGTGTGCCAGTGGCGCCAGGGCAGGAAAAGAGAAAGAGGGCGAGAAAAGAAAAGAGGGTCAGCAGGCCAGGTGGGCCGATGGCAAGTGGGTCAGGGAAGAGAAAGAAAAAGGAAAATTGAATTGGGCTGGGCTGAAACTGATTTTCTTGTTTTTGATTTCCACATTTCCTTTTCTATTTGAATTTTAGAATTTGAAATTGAATTCAAATTTCAGTGTTTTTTTGCCAAATTTTTAATTGTGCTCAAAAATCAACTTAATTCTGAAAAAAAATCACAAAAATTAGGGTGTTAGACCACACCACACAACTTGTTCAATGACAAGAGCGTGAAGTAGACGATCTCGACCGATTGATTCTCGCAAACTCAACGAACACACAAGAACAAAAGAGTAGAACTTTCAAAATCCTGATAAGGATATTAAGGGATACAATCCTATAGACTACATGGAAACTTCATTCATAACATCAACATTACACACCATTACATGAGGGAGTACTCTCCCTTATATAGACCTTTTCAAGCTGGTTGCTACAGTAACCAACTGGCAGCTGCTACGGGCATGTGGTTGCTACAGTACAAAAAATACTATTTGGTTTCCTTGTGAAACAGGAAAGAAAATTGAAATCCAAGTTGGATTTGATTTACTTAGGCCTAAGAAACTAAGATATATTTTTTGGAATTCTGTCAAATGGGTTGGACTGATACAGAGCTTGCGGTTAAACCGATGCCTTGAAGCTTTCCAACTCCTTCTCTTGGATAATTTGATGCAACTTAAGAGCTTTTTCCAGTTTGGCAATTGCAATGATCATGAATTGACCGATGTTGGTTATATCCGCATCATCCTCCCTCCCTTCAAGAAAAGAAGTCTTTGGATTTTGTTCTTGGTGGAAGAACTCATCTCCAATTTGGGACAGAACATGCATAATTGTATTATCTTGTGCATTTATTCTTCTTTCTCTTTATATGCATCAAATAACTTCTTATGATCCTCTTGGTGCCATTGATGAATAACCTCTTGTGGCACATTTGCATCTTCAGTTTTAGACAGCAGTGGTAGAGAAATCTATCATCTTTCCTTATCTTCTTGAATCAATATAGGATCACAAACAAAACTACAAGGAATAGGGTTTAAAGTGTTACTAATATTATAATCATTTTCATCTTGCTTTGGTGGATCTCTACTATTGAAGTGGATGTTTTCAACCTTACTTTTGGTGGAATCACATAACTCACTTGGAATACTCTCATTTTGTGAAATTGTGGGCTATGTACTCTCATTCTTACTTGGGTTTTGATGCATCACTATGGCCTACATTTGGTGCTTGGCTTCTTCTCGTTTCTTGATTTCCAATAGCATCTCGTTTCTCCATGCAACACACATTTCCTCACCCATAGGCAAGAAACAGATTGGCCTACCCTTCAAAGTGAAGTAGTAGCCCTTGGTGTGCTAGTCTTGATGCGATGCATCAAACTCCTTACACCAAGGATCTCCCAGCAAAAGATGACATGAGACCATAGGGACTGGAATAATATCACATAAAATCTTACAAGAGATTTTGCCCAATGAAAATAGTACCTTAACTTGATCTGTGATGTCGAGTATGCCGGTGTACCATTTTAGTACATATGGTTGAGGATGTGGGGTTGTAGGTAGCTCTATCTTCTCAACGAGCTCGCTTCTTCCTCTCCTCTCCTTCCTCTCCTCTCCCCCCTTCTCCCTCTCCTCTTCTCTCCTCTCTTTTCTTTCCTCTGCTCCTCTTCTCCTCTTCTCTGTCATCTCCTTTTCTCTTCTATCCGCTCTTTTATCGCTTCTTTTCATTGCGCGGTTCTTTTATCTGCTCTTACAGTCGCCCAACCCTTCGGCGACTGGAAGCGCAGTCGCCTAATTGATGGACGACAGCAACTGCAATTGTCCGATCGTTCGGCGACTGCAATAATTCGTCGAACGGCCAGCTTATTGCTTGCTTGTCGTGCGGCCGTTGGGTGATAGGCTCCAGTGGCCCGACGGTTAGACGACTGGAGCCTATTTTTATAAAAAAAATTGATAGGATATATTCCTGTTATTTCGAATAAAAAATAGGTTATTTATAAAAAAAATTCGGAGAGGCTCTAGGCTGCTTCGTACAAGTGTAATTGCTTAATCTGGACATGTGAACACAAATCTTAACTCCTCCAGTTCAGTGTAGAGTTTGGTCAGTACAAATAAACTCTGCTGCTACAGTAGCATCAACGTGCGAGCAGTAGTGGCCTGTTTTTTTGTTTCGGTTCTTGCTATGGTTTATAATTTTTAAGTTATTTATAAAAAAAGTATGGAACAACAAAAAGCTACGTACGATTTTGATCGGTATAAATAAAATCAATACAATATATAGTACAATCAACTTGTAAATATCATTTTAAAAAAACACTCCTTTTGAAAACTAATTACTGTAAAAAACAAAAAACAACTTTTTGAAGCTAAAAAGAAAACACACGTAATATAGTCGGTGATGGCAACGAATATAGAAGCATTCACAGCACAAAACCTGAGAAATTGTTTAGAGAATCAGTTTCGTTTGTTTGGCTCCGTAGATGCTAGAAGCCGAAAATAGCAACAAAAAAAAAGGCTCTAGGCTGCTTCGTGCAAGTGTAATTGCTTAATCTGGATACATGTGAACACAAATCTTAACTCCTCTAGTTCAATGTAGAGTTTGATCAGTACAAATCAACTCTGCTGCTACAGTAGCATCAACCAGCATGTACTAGTAATATAGTCGGTGATGGCAGCGAATATAGAAGCATTCACAGCACAAAACCTGCTTCTCTAATAACAATCACAATGCCGAATCAGCGGCTATTACAGACCAAGTGTTCATTGTAATAGAAAACATACATGAAAGTGTTGAAGACATGCTCCCAAGAACATCGAGTTTAGATCAGAGAACAAATATACATGTAGCTTCAACAACATTTTTTTCCGATGATTGCATTCAACAACCTTGATGCAGACAAATCATTCACTCTCACTTGACGATTCACCAGCCATTAGTAGTTCCGACGGCAGAGAAGGATAACCATTCGCATGACCATATGTTATCATTATGTCTTCTTTCCCAGTCAATCATTCCAGCCAAAAAAAAGTCAAAAACAGCAAACATTAGTAAATTTGAGTAGAAAATCGTCACATTATGCCATGCACATTTCATGACACAACTGAACTTGAATACAAAAGAATGAGATAAATCTTCAAAGAAGATGCCATGTAATTTAGATTCAGGACTTTACCTGACATGCCTTGCAACAATTTCGTGCGTGCCCGTGCGCGCGTCCAGAGTTTAAAGAGGGGCAGGAATTAACCTTGAGCTACAGAGACAGCACAAGAGGTAGAGTGTACAAGTAACAGGAGGCTTAAAAGTTAGGAGCCCTCCAAGCAATTGACCGTTTCAAAAATCGACCAAATACAAAAATTATTTACCTTTCATATACATGATTCAAGAAACAACTTCCTTTCTACTGAAGTGAATATGGTATAAAGTAAAGAAAACTATAATGATATGGACTCATAATACAGCCAAACTAGGAATCTTGTCGGCATGACAGATGAGCATACAGGAACAGAAAGCTAAAACCTGAACATCTTCAAGGCTCAAGATAATATCAAAGCAGAAATCGCTTTGCTGCAAACAAAAGCTGCAGTTGGCAGCAAAGCAGAAGGAAAATGACGCGCATAACATGAGCATGGAGAAGATTGTCACTGAATCAATTAGCCATTTAGCCTGTAAAACGATGTGAATCAAATCAAGTATTCCTATTGAGATTACACATTGAGCAGAGAAAGCCAATGAGCAAATTAATTGATAACAAAACTGCAATGGCAATGACCTACTTGCAGCATATGTTCTACTACTAATGAAATAACAGTAACAACCTCTCCTGTTAAACAGAATTAAAGGCTCACACAATTTCTGTTACACTTCTCACGAACAAGAATTACCATGTATACCACTACTTGAGGTTCCAAAACCAGGACTGGGTCATTCTCTGCCCCTAAATCCTGAATCACCATGTTCCTGAGACATTGGAAGCCGGCATCTTTCAAATCTATGATGATTGCTTGGAAATCTCCTTCCTTGATAATTGTATCGCCATCTCGTTCTTTGCCCATTCTGCCAATTTCTATGCACTCTTCCGCCCCTGTCCGCAGGCCTTCCACAATATCCTGAACTGTTGTGTTTCATGGCGAGTGTTCCATCATGCTGAGACATCTGAGTTGACGAAGTGGAAGGACAAGGACTCCCTCGTGGATAGGGCGGCAATGGTGGGAATGGATTAAAAGGCACACCAGGTGCGACTTTCCATTTTTGGCAACACTGGCCTCCTCCAACTTCTGGGGTTCCGAAGTGCTGAACAAGAGCAACCGGAATCCCATATGAAATACTCAAATTAGGTTGATACCTCTCCAGACAGAATCCTGGAGCAACCCCCCAGTCTAAAGAAGCATGTGCAGGCTGACATTCCTGTTGAGACTCGAACCCAGGAGGCGCTTCATCATCTGCACCCTCCGCTGAACTTCCCATGACAGGAACATCATTATGATAGCTGCTTGTTCCCGAATTCCCCTGCAACTTGTTTCTCATCAAGCCAGTCTGAAGATCCAATTCACTATGTCCAGAACAAACTTTCTGAATTTTTAATCCAACCATTTTATAGTGGTCATCTGGTTGATAATCCCAACGGCTCTTGCGTTTTCTTCTAGCAAAATTCCAATCTGTAGAACAGTTTGAAGTTGAAACAGACCCACCAGTAGCAGAAATTCCCTGGATATCCTGTGCGGATGTGGATGCACGTGGGTATTCTGTTGGCTCGCTTCTTGCTATATTACGAAGGATCCATCTATCACGGAAGTTTCGAGCAATCTGATGAACCTGTTAAATCATCGTAGAAATTAAACAGGTCACTTTACATATAGAAGAAACTAGATTAGGCTTGACAGAGTGAGTTCATGAACCACCTAGCCTATGCATGCAGACAGTAATAATATATCAAATTCTTATTGGAAAACCTACAACGAAGATCAAAGAGAAAATAATAAATACTGTTAACTGACAAGTAGCCAGCAGTTACCAGATTTTCCTGTGAGGACCAAAACTGGTAAACCTTAAGAGACATGTTACTTATTTGTAGGATTTGTTCTTGTTATTTAAAAGAAAACTGGTGCATAAGTGGCTGGCCTCTGGTGTTAAGCCAGAACAGCGAATGGGGGTTTCGGGACCTGGAACGGTTTTATGAACACTAAGATAAGGGAAGGTTTAAAGAATAAAACTGTCCATGTTGTGAATATGATGTTTTACAGTGACAGTTCTCACATTAATAAATTTGTTAATTTTATTTGCAAAATCTATACATTAGTCCATGGATAAACTATGCATTTACAACTTAACAAAGAAGCAATACAACAATATATCCATAATAGAAGTTGAAAAGCATACACTGATGTCACCTCATCTATGCTTTTCTTTTACAGTGGAACTTCCCTCACGGATTAATTATTTTGTTCAACTCATTTGTAAAATTACATCAAAAGATTATGTCTTTCCATACATCTATGCGTTCACAATCTAACAAATAGGCAGTTTTACAGACGTATATACACAGCATAAGTTGAAAAGCATGCATTATCATATATCCATTACCTGTGTGTTGCTATGCCTGGTCAAGTTCAACATCGAGTCCCTGAAACTGCAATACAAATTCAAGAAAAAAAAAGTAATGAAAATTGTGTAACTGAAGCTTCAAAAAGAACAACAATAGAAGCTATTTTTCTAGAGCAGTGGAGATTTTTCCATAGCATGTTATTGCACTGGCTAAAGCTTAGTAATAGGGTCCAGGGTAATGCAGTGCTGCAACTGCACGTAGCTGTAAATCAAGACCTACGTCATAGTTGTAAACTCAAGATCAGCATCTCAAAAAAGGCTTCACTTGCATATTATTCACTCAAGGCAGGATTAGGAAATAGATCTAACAGGACTTAGAATATAAGCAATCACAAGGCTAAACAACAAACAATTCAACAAGTGACAGCCTGTTGCATAAGAAAAGGCCATACAGCAAGATATTTTAGGAAATTTGAAAGCTCAATTATCAAACATACAACAGAAATAACTAAAAGCAAGAATTCCTTTATTTTTTTATTTTTGGAAAACCATATGTAGGTTTGAATCCGTTACACAAAGCAAATATAGAAAAATGTGTAATGGAGCAAAAAATGAAAAAAAAAACAAATAGACTATGGTATTTCTTCAATTAGTATTTAATAAAGTGGAACAAGTGAAAGTTTGAATAACCTAACCTTTCCATTCCAGCACATCGAGGACCACAATTTATATGTTCGGATGTCAGAATTCCCTTCGAAGCAAGAAACTCCAATACCTGAAGGAAGATGCCAACACTCGTAAGGACCAAATATATGGCTCTGTTTCTATAATACTATGATAGAAATGTGATCCTCATTTTTTCTTAAACACAGGAAACAACACCAGGTGATGGTGACATTACACCAATTACAATTTCACATGAATATAAATTGGAAACCATACAGTAGGTGAATGTAGTAATTGATAACATCAAACCAGTGAAGTGCAAACCTTCAGAAGCTTCCGTATTATGGGTATCCGATGGAAGTTGTTTCTATTCTGCTTCAATATATTATGAAGCATTTGCAATCCTGCATAGAATAGAACAAATTAGTTTACTAGTCAGTAATTATAGAAGATTATCTTTCAAGTAGAAAGCTGCAGAAAGGCGAGGAAATATACCATTCTTGCTGATGATATCCAACAGGACTGAATGCGATTTTGTTTTTAGAAGTGCATCAAGAATTAACGAAAGATCCCTTACACTGAAAGAGAAACAATATCCAATTTAGAGTGGACAAAGGAAAACTTGTTTGACATGTCAACTGGTAATCAAACCTTTTGGATGTGCCCCCAGCATTGTCACCTTCCGCAGCAGTCACAACGAGAAGCTTCAAGTATCCATTTGTTGCATCCTGTTCACATAAAAAATGTTTCTGCCACTAGTTAGAACATATAAGCAAGGTAGAACAGGGAAAAATATCTTTGCACTATTGGAGGTCTGATTGATGCAACATGCAACACATGCAAATAGAAGAGCCTTTCACGTTCAAGCCATGCCATGTACAGGCAATCAAGAAGAGTTTCAAACCTAAAGATAATTCTAGAAGCTCAATCAATCAAAAGTTGTTTCATACACTATGTTCTCAAGCTTTTGTAATGAAGAAATGTGAGCACCACTTATCTATCTTCCGTACACTATGTTCATGGGCATTTGTACTCCAGAAATGTGAGCACCACTAATCTAAGTTCTCCTAATCTCCTATGCCTTCCAAACTTCCATTAAAAAAGTCATACCTAATTGAGTTGCTTTTCTATCTAGCATATGGCAATGTATTCTAATTACAAGTCACCGCATAAAAAGTCACAGTAAATTTTTTTTTGAGAATAAAGTCACAATAAAATACTCAGTCCAAGTCTAGTATTCAAGAATTTATACAACAGAAGGGATAACAATGGTACATACTTTCCGCTTGCTGATACCTCCATCTCCATCCAGCAAGTTGTTTAGTCTCCCTTCGACTACAGATACCAAGGAGAGATCATAAGCACTATCATATTTATCTTAGGCAGCAAGAAAGATACATTTGACTTCACAGTATTACCTCCCAAAATGTGCTCATTGTCAATAGGAGATGATGATGGTTTCACATTCCTATAATGTTTTAAATTGTTTTTCTTACTAGCATTGAAACCAGGTACCAGGATGCTCCCCAAATCAGAACTAAGCGTTGATCCATTCATTACATTTGGAGCCTTTGATCCATCCATTGTGTTTGGAGTTTTTTGCAAAAGTTGTGATGACTGAGTGCCATATGGTGGAAACTGCTGCAAAGAACTCTCAATTGTTAGAGACACATGGACAGGTGTACGGATGACGTCTTCAGCATCCTGTGGGCTCAACACTTCCAAGGAATTTTCTGGCTCACTAATGTCAAATAAGGTTCCTGAAGTTTGTTTGTGAGGTTCTAACTCTGGGAGTGCAAATGGGCTATCATTTGAATCATCTCTTTGAATGGAAGTTTCGTGCTCAACAATATCTGGAATTCCATGAGAACAAGACCTATTTGCACCTAGCACTTCCTCAGCATCCCTGTCAACAGCCATGGGTTCAAAATGCTCTGCCTCTGCATCATCTTGAGCAATGATATCAGCCCCTGATATGTCTCCACCAATGTAACCCCGGCATTTGGCAGTACCGCAAAAGCATTTTTGAGGAGCAGCACCAGATACACGAACATAGTTGTAATCAAATGTCAATTCTTCATCCTGTGAGAAAATAAATATCCATTACATGCAGCATATAGATATAGTGAATACAGGAAATGAAACCGATAATATAACACAGGAAGACATTTCATTGGTGCAAGTTAAATTATAAACAAAGAAAATCCTCAGTCTTTTTCTTCTAGGAGATGCACTGTGTCCTTAGGGGCAAACAGTTTAAGTTTATTGATAATTTCTAGCCTTACCTTCCTGATGTTCCTCATAGCAAATATTCCAATGCAGACTTCTCCATTGACCATCCACTATTTCCAAGAAAACAGAAGGGGGAAATGATTTAGTAAACTCGCAATGGAAATTTCAAGCAACATCAGTATTTTGATTTTGTGCATATAATTCGAGATTATCAGGACATTTTAACCGACAAGGGCAAGGAACATGGGCAAAAATACAAATATAAAAATAAAATAAACCAAAGCTACACCTTCTCTGTACGACAATTAGGACTGCAGCTATGATTGATGAAACGGCCCAAGTTTCCCTTAGTGCAAGCATCTATTACCTGGAAGAATTCAAAGCAATAAGTCAAAAGTAGTATCAACAGATTTATCGAAGTGTGTTAGCGTCATGATGAATCTTAAAAGAAGTGGGTGCCACACAGGCTTATGTGTATGAGATCATCTATTAAAGGTAGAGAGAAGGAAATAAGGGGAAATAATTTAATAATTTCTCATCGAAGACATTATAGAACAAGAGATAAAGGTGAGAGACTTGCAACTAGAAATGGAGGGAGTAACATCTAAAGCAATAGAAAAAAGAGTTGATGGACAAAATATAACGACAGGAAATCAGAAGGCATACCTCACCACCATTTAGTGCCATGAAGTAGAAATGTTTCTGGCCTTTAGAAGCATAATATCTTTGGCGGGATTCATAGGCCGTTATATCAAGGACCTGAGACAACAATGAAGTAAACAAGTCAACAAACTCATTGGATATGGACATTGTATAAGAGAAATGAGGGAGAGATTAGATTGCATAGATGACCACATTTTTGGATTTTAATGGAACAGAAAAGCAGACAGGATTTGTACCCCCAGTGGGTTGCAGACTTGGATTATAAGTGTGGCCTGGGTATTTATTTGTATGTTGGAAAAAACAACAAAATGCTTTTAGAATTGCAGTTGTGTTAAAATAGATGATGCACATATACAACACACATACATGGATGGAATGGTACCATGAAAGGTTGATTAGTTTGCATTGTTCTCCCTTTTGTTCTTTTTGAGTTTCCACTAGAAACTAATTTGCATGTGAAAAGGAGCAGGAAAAAAACACCGTGGGATCAGCAAAAAAAAATGGTATTCAGCAACAACAAATACCCACTGCTGTGGGAGAGTACCACCAACAGGAATATAGCAACACCATACACCCACCTCCAACTCGTTCATCAAGATCAGAAAGGAATAAAAAAAGAACAGACAGTCTGAACTGGTACCTCTCCAACATATTCAATAAGGAACCGTCCTTCAGATACGTCTTCTTGCAACTGCAATCCATAGCCTTTCTTGCCAGAATGGAACCAACTAAGTTTTGCATAGTTGCGCCTTTGAAACTGTTCCACAGATTTTATTAAGTCAAACCAAATGTAGTGCGGAAACATGCACTGGAACTAAGAAAAAGCAAAAGAGAAAAGGAGAAAGCAATGACCTGCTGATTGGAACAGTGCTCCCCGCACGGACATGTACGTTTGACACATTCAATGTTGAGCATCCTGTTCAAGCAGCCATCTCTACAACCCATTCGGCCATCTTGAGGAGGTTTGCAGTTGCATACCATGCTCTGATAGTATTGAATGACAAAACATAAGATGAAAAATTTAGGTCATTCTTTTGAAATTTCAACTAGTACTCAAGCCCCAAGGAACAAAGAATAAAGAATCAGTATATATTATGTACAATGGTTCAAGACAGTTTAATCTACAATGAACTAGAATAAAAGTAGGAGAGAAAATGTTTTTATTTAGATATTAAAAAAAGGTATCAAATATACAAGGAAAACAAAGGGAAAACAATTAGGATTGACTAGGGTGCAAATTTGTACTTTTTATAAATTTTACCAACAGTTTCCACCTTCCACTAATCATCATACAAGTAGAAGTGAGAAATGGAAACATGTCCAAGTGGAGGTTGATTTTAAATTTTTGGAGTGACTATGGTACAAATGTTTATCTTTTTATGCACTTTGCCAACAACTTTTCCCTATTCATCCTACAAGTGGAATTGAGAAGAGGAAATATGTGGAAGTGGAGAAATATTGAAAATTATTTTGAATCCAAAAAGTGTGCACCACATTCATCCCCAAAAAGATTTATAACGATGCAAGGTTCTGGCTTCTAGGTCCAATACACAAACTATGAGAGTCTATATGAACTTTATTAACTAACTGTCCTTACAAATAAAAAGGCAATACAATAAAAAAATTGATGAATACAACGAAAAAATAGCAGAAAAGGATATCAACTCAGAAAGAAAAAGTGGGTGGATCAGCACATACCTCATCGATGGATTGCGTCCTGCGGTTACGATGTAGAAACAAGTTTGACCTCACATGAGTCCACGATGGTGCTCTAGACGCTACAAAACAGCAAGATGCAAAAGGCCTCATAAAATCAGATAAGATAGAGGCAAAACATAAGGGAGCTTTTTGCATTATATGACCAGAGAGTGTACATAAGAAGAAAAAAAATATAAAAGAGGTTCAAAACCTTTCGAGTTTGATCCATCATCGCCGGCTTCATCAGCAGAAGCATCTGAAAGCTCAAGCTCAGCATTGATCTCAGCGTTTGTCTTCTCTTGTGGTATAGAACAATCAGCAAATGCCTTGTCACAATTATCCTTACAAGTCCTTCATAGTAACAAGAAGAAAGGATGAATCAGAAGCATAAACCATTAAATATATCAACAAGAATTTAAAATGAATATGCAAACACATTACAATAAAATGGCAACTGAACGGAATAAATCAAGAATAGAAGAAATAAGTGGAAGGTCTAAAATATAGATTTGCAGAGTAGGGTTTGGAAAACCGGCGGTTACCGGTAACCGGATTTCCCAGTGGGTACCGGGAAATAAAAAACCGGCCGGGTTTTTCCGAAGTGCATTTATATTTGTGAATCTTTTGTCACTGCGCAATGCACCTCCTAGGTTGGTTTAAACCTTTTTTTACTAGATTACCCATTGTATGAGCTAAATATGCTTCGAAACATCCCAAATTCAATTTTTTTCTTGTGTTTCCCTGTTTTTTAGCGGGTTTTCCAGTTTTTTAGCAGTTTCTCCGGGTTTTTTGGGCGGTAACCGGCCGGTTTTTCCGGTGACCAGTTTCAAATTTAAATTTCAAATTTTGAAATTTTCCCCGGTTTTTCCGGTTATCGGTCGAACCCAGATCTGCCCCTCATGGGATTTAGGCTTCTGGGTTTTGGAACCTTGTTGCAGAGAGGCGGAGCCACATGTTAGGCTGCGGGGTCCCCACAGCATTTTTTCAAAAGGCATAATATGTTGGGAGCATTCATGAAAACGCCTTCGAAATACAAATTATTTAGAGGAATAGACCCCCGCAGATATTTGTAGCTATATATTAGAACCCACAGGTACAAAATTATAGTTCCACCACTGTATCCACATGGAACAACAATACGAACATAGGCATATCTGATATGCAAGGAGCATCTTTCTTCCTGTGGGTAACTGGCTAGTAGATGGCCAGCTACTGCCAGTATAATTAGAGTTTATGTTGTTACGCCGTCATGCTTCTATATATTCCTCTTCGGCTTGATTTGACAGTTTATTCAAGAGTTGCACGCAACGACGACAGTATCAAGACTCGGACTTGGGTTTTTCTTGTTTTAGTGTTAATCCTTTTTCAAATGCAATGCTATTGCATACGCCTTGCATTTGAGGGGGGTATTACGGGTATTAGAGATAGAATAGGAATCGGCATATTCCCCTGTCTGTAATATTCCTTTGTACTCTCCATATATATTGTCGATTGGGCATCTTCAATACACACAATATTCATAACATGGTACCAAAGCTTAGGTTAAAACCCTAACCTCGATCTACTTCCGCTCCGGCCGCCACCGGTCACCGCCCCCGGGAGGAATGCGCTCCACTCCCGGCGGCCACCTCCTTCCGCTTCTCATGGCGCTCACGCCATCGCTCGCCGTCGGTGCCGCGCCCGTGGCCGCCCGACCGACACCGCTCGACAACGACGATTCACCACCGGATCCAGCCGCCTCCATGTCCCGCCGTCCTGCACTGCCTCCTCGCTGGATCCGTCAGATCCGGCCGCCGCGCCACGCTGGGCTGCCTGTGCCTCCGGCCGTTGTCGCCCACGCCAGCACCTCCACGCCGTCGTTTGCGCCGGCTCCCACGCCGGAGGATCTTGGGCCACCGGATCTCGCCGCCCCTCCGCACTGGATCGGCGATCGTCACCCCTCGTCGTCGTCCTCGGATCGGGCGCCATCGACCAAGCCGCCACGTCCTGCCGTCTGCCGCGCCGCCTCGCCGATCCGCCGCCCCGCCGGATCCGCCGCCGCACCACGTTGGTCGCTGCACTCCGTGCGTCGTCGCCGCCGCGCCGCTCACAAGACCTCCGCGTCGTCGCTTGCACCGGCACCCACACCGGAGGATCTTGGGCCGGATCTCGCCCTCCGCCGCTGGATCGGCGATCGTCACCCCCGTCGTCCTCGGATCGGGCGCCACCGGCTGAAGCCGCCACATCCGCCGTCTGCCGCACCTCCTCGCCGGATCCATCGGATCCGGTGGCCGCGCCTGTTGGGCTGCTGTGCCTCCGCCGAGTCGTCGCCACGCAGCGCCCGCCAGCACCTCCGCTGCGTCGCTTGCGCCGGCTCCCACGCCGGTGGATCTTGGGCCGCCGGATCTCGCCGCCCCTCTGCTCGGGCTAGCCCTTCTTCGCCCAGATCCAAGGTTATTACGGCGGCGCGGCGAGGCGCGGCGCCTCACTACCTTCACACAACAATATCGCTTATGGCGCGCGGCGTGGCGACGCCATATGATGTGCGGCGTGGCGACGCTATGCACACATTAATTTAGTTTGGTAAATATAGTAGAGCAACATAACAATTAACAAACATGACATTACCAACATAAGTTCACAGTCCACAAGCATAGTCATAACTCATAAGTTCACAACAATAACATAAATGCAACTCAAAAGTCATTCAAGTCCAACTCTCTTATCTCTCAAAAGTCATCAAGTCCAACTTCCGATGGCAACCCGCGCTACTGTTCGTGCGATCCAAACGGCGCAACCGCTTCGTGCGTTACTGTTCCGAGCGCATACAAATACGTCCGCTTCGCGCGACACAAGACGATCAGCAGACAAAGCGGAGGTCCGCTCCGTCGCTTCACTCCTGGCGACACCGCGAGTGGCGAGGGCCGAGAGTACACTCACCGGTGGGCGGCGTGGATCTGCGGCCGGCGGATCCATTGCGGGCCGGTGGAAGCGACAGACGGCCGGTGGCAGCGAGGCGGCGGCGGGCCGGGCGGCGGTGGGCTGCGGCTTTGGCGGATCCAGTGCGGCGCCGGCGGATCCAGTGCGGCGGCGACGGCCGATTCGGTGCTGGCGACAACGATTCCGGCGGCGGCGGCGGATCCGGCCGCGGCGTCGGCGGATCCGGCGGCGGGACTCTCTCTCTTTTTACCGTGCCAAAACCCTAGGTATGTCGATGCAGTCGACTAATACTACTCGAGTCTCGACTTTAACACCCTCCTCCTATGGCGTCCGCCGAAGCGGCGACTTATCGTCACAACGCCGCCACGACGACGCCACACCGCCATATCGGAGCCATGGCGGACGGGGACGACGCGCCTCCATGCCGTCCGGACGGCATGGAGCGGCTGGCCGCCACGACGATATGGCGACGAGATATCGCCGATATATCGACGCCATAACAACCTTGCCCAACCGACCGTCTCGGGCCGGATCCGGCCCTCACCGCGCCCGCCCGGATCTGCGCGCCGCCGCCGCCGCCGCCGCCAAGACACCTCCACCCAAGCCGTCGCCGCCTCTTTTTTCTCCACCGGCTTCTCCCTCCTCTCTCGCCTCCGACTGACCGATGGTGGAGACAGAAAGGGAGAGGTGCAGAGAGGGGGATGAGGGGCGGCGGCTTCTTGATGCAGCCGGTGCGAATAGAAAAGGAGTTGAGCGTGCGCAGTGTGGGGATGGATCGAGAGGGAGGGAGAGAGAGAGGAGTGAGTATTTATGTTCTTTTGAGTCATTTTTCTTGTGAGTCTTCCGTTGCGTCCATCCAAGTTCGTAGTCTCTAATTTTTAGTTCGTCCAAGCCGTGTGAATCCACAAATTTATTGTCAGTCATACAAGTATAAGAATTTTTCTTTTGCATAGCGAAGACCACCGCTCTACTCTACGAGTAGCGTGCTTGATTGTAGAAGTTGTTATGATGCCGCCGCCCCGAAGCTTTTAAGACCTGCGTCTTTTGCACCTTGTGCCTTCTTGTACCGCCGTCTTGGGCTTCGATCTACACCGTCATGCTTCTATCTATTCCTCTTCAGCTTAATTTGACGGTTTATTCAAAAACTGCACGCAACGACGACATTATCAAGACTCGGATGTCGGATATTTCTTGTTTTAGTATTAACCCTTTTTCAAATGCAATATTATTGCATACGCCTTGCATTTGAGGGGGTGTTAAGGGTATTAGAGATAGAATAGGAATCAACATATTCCCTGTAATATCCCTTTGTACTCCTTATATATATTGCCCATTGGGCCTCTTCAATATACACACAATATTCATAACATATGCAACTACAAAATATAAGTTGTTGTCTAGATTACATAAAAATAGTATCAACATGTCAGCTTTACACAACAGATAGTAAGTAATGCAGTGTGAATGTGTGAATTGTGATAGGTATTTCAATCATTTCCTTAAGAAAAAAAGGCCCTTTTCTGTTTTAGCAAAATTCTTTCTATTTCAAGTAGGTGATTCCGGATTAGCATCCCAAAAACTTGAAACAGTCTAAACAAAAATGGATTTCCAAAATATATAATACAGACTTCTTCCGGAGTGGAACAATGCAGAACTAGATTTCAGAATAGGGTTTCCAATTAGATTAGCAGGCTGGTTCAACCATGAAAAAATAATCAATTAAGATAACAGGAAGGAAACCTATACCATCTGCAATTTGTTTCTCCAATGATATCTGCCAGTTCAGCTGGTATGCAGCGCCATTTTTGGCAATCATCACAACACACCCATGCAGCACGTAGCGGTGGCGATGCAGATGCCCCATCCGTTTTGCAAGCAGCATTCCTAGGTAATTCAGCCGATATGGTAGCAGAGTTCTTGAATGCAAGTTCAGTAGCAGGTCTAAGATTACCTATATAAATAAGTGCCAATATCTATTGAAGGTACTTGATATATGATAGTGAAAAAAAGGATCAAATAATAAAAGCAGACATACTCTGTTCATTCATATGAGATGCTGCCAGGTCAGTGGCCAACTGAGAAGGTAAACTAAACGATCCACAATCAAGGAAAATGTCATCTGCTATATTTTTCTTCTTGCTTTTTCCCTTCACATGTGGATCCCGCACCTTACCCTTCTTCCCTCTATGATTATCCTTTTTCTTGCGCCTTAGTGATTTCTCATTGTCAGTTACAGAAGGACCCTGCATACTGTCATGTTCATGCATACCGAGATCCTGTGTGGCAGAAGTTAAGGCCTCAAAACAAGAACCAAGCATTGGAGGTCCTGTACAAAGCAGTAACTCAGATGGATTAAGTGAAGATGAATCATTAGAGGAGGCCCTGTGTTTTGAAGCTTCACTTGAAGAATTTTTGGTGGAACTTCTATTTTTCATGTTCTTTCCCTTCATTCCAGCTTTCTTTTGGCGTTCCTGCTTTCCCAAATTTTTACTTTTCCTCGCTGTATTGGACTTCTCTAACGCTTGCACTTTTCCTACACCAATATCATTATCTAATATGGCATTAGATGGACTAATCTCTTCCTTTCTTGTGCTCTCATTCCCCCTCACAGTTTTGGCCCGCTGCTCCAAATCCTTTGCTGATGAAGCATGATTTTTTCCTAAGTCAGAAGTAGATAAAGCAGATGAATGAAGACCACCTCCAGTCAATGCACCAAGATCAGACAGGTTTTCACGCACTACAACATCATGGCTTGCAGAAGTGTTGTTTTCACATGTAAAAGAAGCTAGCTCCAAAACAGAGTCCGGCGAAAATCCAACACCGGCATTATTCGGAGAAGGTTCAGAACTTGAAATAGCACACTCGCCATGGATGCATGCAGGGCATGTTTCTTGAGTAACACTTTCCAAGCCCCTGTCTAACTGCTGCCTGTCAGTCTGGATGGATGTTAATTTTAGTGTATGATTACCTTCAGTACATTGTGCAGTTTTGCAAGCATCATCAGAAACATTAACCAATGCATGAAGAGCCAATTTTGGGTTGTTTCCTATGTGACCTTCTGAGGAAGCATTGGTATCAGTTGTAACTGAAAAGGTGGGTTGCCCATTCAATTCATCCGATGCATATCCTACATCAGAAAAGGCAGTGAATTTATTTTTTGAATGTCTTGAACTTCGACTTTTCTGAATACTTGGCTGCCTTTTCTCGTCAGATCTTCTATTTGATCTTCCTTGTTCCAGGCAATTCAGATGAGAATTAGAAGTAGAAGGCCCACAGTTCTGACCGAAAACATCCATTAGCTTTTGTAGAGTGCCCCAAGTAGAAGATTTCAGTGGCCTGTTGATGCCACTTCTTCCCTTTGTGGTTTTGTTTGGGAACTTAATCATGGTGCTTTGAAGTAAGGAACTTGAACTCTCCACCTTCTGAGATTTGCGTGTGCTATTGCTTGGTTTGTTTATTTGATCATGCTTCTCAAGATTAGTATTTCTTGATGAGGCAGCTCTGCTTGGATTCCTACGTCTGAAGACAATTAATGGTGCTGACTTTTGGTTTTGCAATTCTCCATCATTACCATTCTTGACAAACTCAACAGAGCAAGGTTTGTTAATGGCAGAATTGCATGCACTAAGCTCTTGTGCCAAATGGTCTGAATAACCCGATTGGACACCATTAGCATCCTGTTGGCCCAGGCACAGAGCAGATGATTCCCTGCCACTATAACAAGGTTCATCTTTACAAGGTTGGTTACAGGAAGAACTAGTCAGGTCTCTCTCTGGGGGTATTTCAGAGGTCCCATATTTTTTGTCAGTCTGTTGGAGTGGAACCTCCATGTTTGCTTCTTCACAAACAGAAGAAGCCAACCCCTTTAAAACCGCCATCGTGGAATGTTGATTCTCATCTCCAGAAGCCTCAGTCCGAAAACCGATCTCACATGAAAGCATATCTCCTCCCAGCGAATCACAAGACAATTTCTCCAGACATGTTCTATTTCCAGATATCTCACCAACCCGACTGGCCTTGCCATCTAAAGGAATATCAGTGGATTTCTCATAAATGGAAGGGACCGAAGCTTCATCCAATGGCCAGGATACCTCTGCATAAATATTTGGCAAAAAAATGTCCTCATGATTAGCATCAGTCATCAATCTCAGGCCATCAGCACCCTGTGGCAATTTCTCAGTGTCATGCTTCCCCGAATCTGACAAACCCCCATTGTCATGACATGCTTCCATCCAACATGTCTGTAAGTGCTCTTCACTTGTGTTCACCTCCATTCTGGAACACTGATTCTCGTCTCCAGGAGCCTCTTTCCAAAACCAACTCTCGCAGGAAAGCATACCTCCTCCCTGTGAGCCACAAGCCACTTTTGCCATGGCTATTCTATGTTCAGATATTTCACCAATCTCACCAGCCTTGCTATCTAAAGAAACAGCAATGTAGCTCCCAGAAATTGAAGGAACTGAATCTTCATGCACAGGCCTAGAGACATCTGCTCCAATTTTTGGCAGCAAACCATCCTTTTCCAGCTCATGATTAGCATCTTTCTTCAAACGCATGACATCCAAGCCATCTGGCAGCAGCTGGATACCAAGTATTACCGAATCTGGCAAGCCCTCATTATCACAATGTGGTTCCTTGCAACACATCTGTAAATCCTCTAGGCTTGTCTTTACCTCCAATCCATCACATAAAACACCTCCCTCACCCGCCAAACTGTCCTGCTCACATTGACTCCCCTCTGTTGCCTTGTCCACCATGTCATACATGCACCCAGCATCCTTGGACTGATATCCTTCGCCAAAAGTGCATAAACCTTTGTTCCACAACCCGCCATCAGCCACATGACACGTCACCGAATCAATGGATATTTCACCAACCCGTCCTGCCTTGCCATCTAAAGAAACATCAATGCTCACAGAAACGGAAGGAACTGAATCCTCACATACTGGCCTAGAGACCTCAGCTTCAATTTTTGGCATCAAATCATCTTGTTTTGGCCCATTATTAGCATCTGTTGTAAATCCCACGCCATCAACCCCACGTGGCCATCGCTTGCTATCATGCTTCATTGAATTCGACAAGCGCTCATCATCACAGTGTGCTTCCTCGCAAACCATCTGTAAATCTTCTATGCTTGTCTCTACCTCTGTCCCGCCAACCCAATCACCTTGGTTACCCGCCAAACACTCCCGCTCATATTGGCTCCCTTCTGTCGCTTTGTCCAGCGTGTCATGCACGCATCCAACATCCTTGGAACAAAATGCTTCACCACAAGTAACACATAACGTCTTATTCGACAACCTGCCATTTGCCACATGACACATCCGCAAATTGCCAGATTCAGCAGATTCCCCTGATTCCACAGGAAAAATATCTCTCTTCTCTTCATCCACGTCCATGGTCCTGTCCTCCAAACTAGAACCCTTCTCCTCACCTATCTGACCCCTTCCTTTAAAGGGGGCAGGAATAGCCTCAACAGACTCTACCGATTGCACAGCAAAGCCGCCTTCTTTCTCTTTCTCTTTCTCTTTCTCTTCGTCTTCCTCTGCGGACAGGCATCTCTCCTGAGCACCGCAGACCATCTTACCATCACCAAACCCATCGCCCACTTCAGGCGCGGCGGCCATAGCCAGACCGCCGCCGCCAGCACCGTCCTCTCCTTCCAACCGCGCGGCGGCAACATGACCCTCCCGGCTGCGCGCGTCCACATCAGGCTCCTCCATTGCAGTAGGTGGTCAGCAAGGAGCCGTATGGATCGAGACCATCCAATGCACGCCCGTCCCCTCGTCACCTACACCGCCGATCACGATGCGGCCCGCAAAACCCTAAATTTCCAGGCGCCGGACGGCGAGACAGAAAGGCGAACCCGATCAGAATTCCGCGGACCAACGGCACGGCCCTACCCCCTACCGAAACGAAACGTGGAGAGAACGAACCTTGGAGGGGCGGCAGGGCGGCGAATGCCTGCGGATTGGCGACCGGCGGGGGCCGCGGCCTCCAGCGACACGCGGCGGAGGAGAGCGAGGAGGCGCCGGAGCCGGCGGCGAGGAACCGGTCGTCGCCACCGAGTCGGGAGGAGACGGCGGAGGCGGATAGGGGGGAGGAGGACAGAGAGGAGTATACTATGAGGAAAGGAAAAAATAAAGGGAAAATAAAAGAATAGAAAAGGAGGAGGTGTGTGTTTCCTCCGGGTTGTTTTGTTCTTGAATTTTGGGACGGTTGCAAGTTTGCAAGGTAGAGAGGGGGGAGAAGAAGAGTTGGTGAAGGTTCCGTCCGTATTTTCTGGATTTGGAAGTAAAGGGGTGGAAGGCACGGTACTTATGTGCAATTTTTTTAAAAAATATATTGTTGCATATGTAGATGTTATGCTGCTTGGACCGCCTCTATATTTACAAACTGAGCGTCATCTATATTTACATCGAACGATAGCATAGAATAGCTTATGATACCGAGTTGTTTTCTCATTGTTCTTATGAAAAGGAACACAAGTGACCTAGATTTAGAACTAAAAGCACGATATAGACAATCATTTGTGCTCTAGAAAGAAAACGTTATCGAGGTTACAACTGTGTGACGTACGTATATCACACAGTTGTGGAATGGTAGCATGGAAAAAGGATTTATGGGTTCCAATCACAGTCCCTTTGTTCATGTAAAATCTTCATGTGAGAAATCTGACATGAAGGAAGTTGCAAAGAAACATCGTTGGAGGTCTCGTGGACCGGAGGGGATGAGGGGTTGTCGGTGGACCCTTCCTTCCCCAGTCTTAAGACTTCAACGGTGTGCGGAGGAGTGAACTACGACCGAGACATGTAAAGAAAGAAAGAAGGCGACCGCCTCATCGTACGGACGGCACTCGTGTCGCGTCAATTTTCGTGCACAAATTGTTGATGAAACGATCGCACAAGCTCCAGTTACGTCAGTACAAGCACATGCCCTCTCAAAAAACGAAGTATATGCATAGCACTCCTACACGGCGCAGTTAGATTAGTATGCCGGGTAATTGGAGGGGTAAAACCGCAAAAAAAGGGTCAGGAATCCTTATCTCAGGGGCGACGCCACACACACACGTGGGATGGCGCGGGTTCCGCTGACACGTGGCGGCAGTGCTCGCGTGAGATCGGGGAGTCAGTTGCAGAGGAGGCTGGCTTTGCGGGCCGCATGGCGATGGCGTGGGTAGCAGCGGATCGACGCGTGCCCCACCTGACCGCCTGCGTACGTCGCCGAGGTCTACGGGGGGGTGGGCCCATCGTTCTGGTGCAAGGAGCACCGAAGACTGCGGCGGTGCTGGACATTGGGGTGTTTGATTGTCAGCCATCTACGTTTAAGGTTAGACAAATTTGATCAACTTAGAGAGCTGTTTAGTTGCAGCTACAGTTGTGGTAAGATTCCCTTCTAATAAACTAGATCCCACGCATCAATGACTTAAAAAAGTGTGGCAACATTCCTTTAGGCTTGCTAAGGTGTGGCAAAGAATTTGAGCACCTCAACTTAGACAAGTGTGGTAATTTTTGTTGGCAAAGTGTGGTAATTTTTGTTGGTAAAGTATGGCAAAGTTGTTCACGACTGTTCATATGGTACTGTAGCTATTTTTAAAATAATTGGTCAAGTGTCTGTCTTTGCAAATCTAAATTCTGTTCTTTTTGACTTATGATTTATGCTACTGTAACTAGCTTTTAAACGATATGTCTTTTTAAGGCAGGGTCTATAAGTCGATTGTAGCAGACACTTTTCCGACTTCAACTGTATCGGCCAAAATCGCACGCGAATGTCTCTCTCCATACTCTCATGAACATCCAGAATTCAAAAATTGAAGTCATAAGCCATAGCCCAAAAGAACTACCCCTAACTTTCTCCTCGTATCTCGATAATCGCCTACCGTGCTACAGAAACTCAACAGGTGCTACCAAGCTACCAGAGCTCGGCAACACTTGCCGAGCCACAGTTGTTTGACAGCAGGATTCATGATTAACACTAATTAAATATGATTAGCGCTTATTACCACTCCCTAACTCAGCAGTAGTTACCTACCAGCTTAAGAAGGGAGCTACATTTGTATAAACATGTGTTCAGAAGTCAAATTTAAAAAAGTGGCTATAGTGTCATTTGCAGTGTTCCTCTAGATGTTAGGTGCTAGTCGAGCAGTAGATCGACGCCTAGCATCTAATTAAGTTAGACGGGCATCTAAACGGGCAAAATCGGTTAGACGGCTAAGACGGGAGACTGGCACCTAGTGTCTAGACGCTCTCTAGGCGAGCTAGACGGCCACATAGGGAACACTCGTCATTTGTTTGAACAATTCGTGACTTACCGTTCTTCTTTGCCGTCGATTCGTACTCCTTTTGGGTTGCGACAATCATAGACAATCAGGTGTAGTAGATCCACGTTCGGTTAAAAGGTTGGCGTACGTTGGATATTATATCCAATCTTATTTTACCTACAAGATCATAGCCCGCGTATGTAAATGGTTTGCACCCACAGTGAAAGCACAATGACACCACAAACATGTGGTCGATGTGTATGGTAACCTTCAGCCGTTTTTGTTATTGATTTGCTACTGTCTAATACCTGTGGTTGTTTGTCTACTTCACAGGCTGCGTACTATTTGGTATAGTCAACGGCTAGTCTAGCGTTAAGTAGTAGCCCCCACATCTTTCGGGTTCAGTTTCCATATTTTGGTGTTTTTGAGTTCGGTTTTTTCAGCTGAAAACCAGAGAAACCAGAAAAACCAAAAAATTAACAATAAACGTTCAGGGATTCGAACCATGGCTAAAGGGTTTAAAAGACAAACACTCTACCAACTAAGCTAGGATCTGGTGATGTGGTCGACAAGAGACAGTCGAAGCTGTGGTCAAAGGAGCGGTGTGCTGTAGCAGACGTGTGCGCTGGTTGTGGTCGAAGGCCCGATCGATGTTGTGGTCAAAGTCATGGTCGATGTGTGGTTGAATCCACAGTCGCAGCTATAGTAAGACAGTCGGTGTTTTAATTCTGCTAGTACATTTACCAAAAATATTATCTATAAAGATATCCTTATATTTGATAAATATGAATCATCCTCATTTAATACTTCGTTGCATCGTTTGTGTATTGGACTCTCATAGTTTGTGTATTGGACCCAGAAGCCAGAACCTTGCATCGTTATAAATCTTTTTGGGGATGAATGTGGCGCACACTTTTTGGATTCAAAATAATTTTCAATATTTCTCCACTTCCACATATTTCCTCTTCTCAATTCCACTTATAGGATGAATAGGGAAAAGCTGTTGGCAAAGTGCATAAAAAGATAAACATCTGTACCATAGTCATTCCAAAAATTTAAAATCAATCTCCACTTGGACATGTTTCCATTTCTCACTTCTACTTGTATGATGATTAGTGGAAGGTGGAAACTGTTGGTAAAATTGATGTTGAATGTTTAGTTTGAAATTATCGTTTGATAAATATGAATCACCCTCATTTCATACTCCGTTGCAACGTACGAACATCTTACTAGTTAAGTTATAAAAGGGGTTAGGCAATGTTCTAGGGGTGCATCAACGATTTTTTAATAATTCATCAATGATGTTTCACGCATTAAGTTATAAGAGGGCCAACTAATGTTCCATAAGTTTAGTTCTAATGTTACAATGGTTCATCTGCGCAATGGTAGGCTTAGGTGAATTGAATAGATGGAAGACAAATCAAGGCAACTAGCTGAACAGAACAAAAAATATTAACAGAATAAACAGCGAAAATAAGAATACGGTGAACAACAGAAAAAACCTACTGCAATATTCGATAAAAAAACTAATGAAAATAAGAAAAAAATAATAGAACGAAAAAAGAAACGGAGGGCATCGGCCTGGTGGTCTGCATGGGCGTCGGCCTGGTGGTTTGCACGGGAGGAAACAAAAAGCCTGGCGGGCGCATGGGGTTTCGTCGTCGGCCTGCCACATTGCAGCGTCGCAGCGTTAATAGGCCGTCGGCTTTGGCGGTAGACGGCACAATGCTATACATATCGCGGCGTATAGGATTTTCCGAAACCTGCAGTACATTTTACTTTGCGTGTATGCAGAAGCTAGGGATGAAAACGGATCGGATATTTTTCGACCGACCGACCGCCGAATCCGAGTCGGATCGAATTCGGATAGTTACGTCGGATAATTATCGGATTCGGAGTCGGATTCGGATAGTTTTTTTCGGATACGGATTCGGATTCGGAAAAGAACTATCCGACGGATACGGATACTATCCGGAATTTTATCGGATAATACCCGGATATATTTTCGGATATCCGCCCAACGACAGCGATGAAGCCCATCACGAGATTAGCACGCAACGACGTCGTGACTTCGTGAATTGAGATTCGAGAGGAAAACCTGCAGCCTGCAAGTACTTATGGTTGTGCATGTGGCCATGAGATTTGCTTCAAAATGTTCCAGGCTAGATATATCTAGCCAAGATGCATTGATAAAAAAAACTTCATATTTGTAGATAATCTGTCTCTGCAGTAGGGTCATTTTAATATTTCCATTTCTTGGTACACGCGCCCGGCATTAGCAAGTGAAATTAAAAGACGCGGTTTCAAGTAGTATGTATAAATGGTACCAGAAATATATGAAAGATTTCTTCCTGTCAGACCCGGATTTTTCAATCCGAAATCCCCTGTGATTTAATGCACTATTCCCTGGATCAGTAGATAGTGCTCACGATTCTGAAAATGAATATCAAATACATACCATGCGGAAGCATAAATAAAATAGTAAACTTACTCATGGGCGATTAGGCGAAATCAATAAATTGCGGCGGAAGAACGAAGCACAGGTGGGACCTTCAGGACATGCCCACAGCGACCAACGGAGGTTCGCGACCTAGCCCTTGACGTCTTCACCTTCTTTGCCTTCAAGACCCAAGTATTGCTTATGCGTAGTGATCTGATTTCCTGAATCTGAATTTGTTATGAGAGCGAGTGTGAGCACACTAACCACCGTGCTCCGCGAGCCAATACACAGAATGCAAATATATAGTATGCATGGCTTATCAAAGGAAAGGCCCGGGTTGTTTTATTTGCCAGAAATCGCTTTTGGGTAAAATTATCGTTATTGAATCATAGAGTCCTTGCTACTACCTAGATTCTCCACACGGCGTTTGCCATAATTGACCCACTCCCCCAAATGTCATAATTGACTTAATTCCCCAAAGACACAATTCTCTTAACAAATGTCGTCTAAGACTCCAAACAATGAGTGTCATCATTTAGCTAATCCACCGATCAAACCCTTTATATATATATAAATACATTCATTTAGAATCCACCAATGTCTTCACGTATTCCGAATTCATACTAGTCCAATCTTGTAATCAATATCCACCCACTCCCTACTACAATTCCAATGATTCCCTAATAGGATTACTTTTTAATCCAGACATCATTCATATCAGAACTTTCTAACAAATCAATCCTTTCTGCTAATGATCCAAAACCATAAATTGCTCTTTCCATAATCATCCTTATTTTCATTATTTATCTCTAACTAATTCATCAATACTTCTGCACCAAGAATATCATTAATCTAGTTTATGCTTCAATTATCATATCTCCAAATTTCCTCAAATTCAAATCATCTATCTAGATCAATTCCTGTTAATCCCATTAAATCCAACAATTACCTTTACACTCTTCTAATTCTCCAAAATCATTGATCCAGATTATACTCCGGTAATTATTATTATTCCTCCGATGTACCCAAAAATTCAATTCATCCTTCCAGTATTTTACTCAAATCCTATCAATCACATTATTACTAACATCTCTCAAGAATTTATATTAACGTCGTAATCCAACAATTTCTTTTGCACTCTCTAATCTTCCAAAATCATTTAAATCGTCTTTCTAACACATCCATTCATATAGACTCCACCGATTTATTTCTCCTAAACCCCTTTCTAGTATTCTCTTTTTATAATCAACATGAATCCACCAATCACCGTTATGTATTTACCACAACAGTCGTCCTCTTTTACTACGACTCTATTTATTCTTCCTGTTATTTTACTTTGTAAAAGAAGAAGCTTTATCATCGTTTAGCTTTTGAAATATAATACATAGAAAACCTCCTGAGACTTAGCAGTTTGAACAAAACGTAATATATATGAGAATGCAATAACGATGGCGATTGATTCCATCCACCGTTACATGGCATCGCACCATATACTTAATCCTTCACGTTATAGCAGCTTAACTTATCATTGGGCGACACCGGGACAACACAAACCAGGCCTTGCACTGCCCTTCACTTTTCCATTCCCACCCACAAATCATTTTGAAACAGAACTATATCTGGTTAAGTTTCCCATGTCCGCCCTTGACCGTGGGCACGGCTATTCGAATAGTTTTGACTCTGCAGAGTTTGTACACTTTCACCACAAGAGACAATCAACTCGTTGCCCCACACGATTCCTTAGTCATGTGGTTGAGCGAGACCATCACGTGTTGTTCAAAGTATCTAGTTCCTTTATCATCTCACCTTATGGGCTTCTCCCACTTGCGGTGGGTCCCATCTATGCACGGATGTTCTCCACGATTACTAACGCAGTAGGGCTCCACTTCCGCAACGCTTAGAACAGTGGAAAACTTCACCTCCCTTGGTGTCCCTTTAGGCCTCCCTTGCCCTTGCTTATCCACTTCAATCCACTACCGGTGAGATGAGTCCGGAGTTTCGATACAACTACTTAGCCAAGTTGTACTTACTGAGACTTGTGGTTGCTTTTTTTACGTGGGAGATCATGACAAGATTCAGTCCTTAGTGGTATCTGGGCGATTCTACCACAATCCACTTTGTGCCTCCACTGCACCACTTCACACACACCATCGAACCCTCCGCCCAGATATTCAAGCAAGTAGGGTTTTGGGAACATAAAATAATCATATCGAACATATACCAGTCATTACCACCATGACTGCCCAACCAAATCTCTTCATGATTAAAAGTGATGCTTGGGCGTTTTCACGCCCATGAATATCTATGCAACGCTACGCATGGCGTATAATTTACGGACTTATTTTCAAAAGGTTACTATCATAATTTCGCTAGGGCGACAAGGTTCATATATTCAAATATTCCACAAAGGGGTGTAATATTAATCAAGGCAAACAATGGGCATATAACTAGAATCTTGAATTAAGCATGTATTTGTACATAAAATAACAGCATGCAATTTGATAATTTAAACAAAAGTAATTTGCATAAAATGTAGGTTCAACATGATCAAAGTATTGACTACTTTGGCGCTGGTTTTACCGCGATCTTGAGCTCACACCGCTTTCTCGGGAGCTTCTGGTCTTGATCTTCGCTTTGCTCTTGATTACACTTGATCTCTCGATTCTTCAGGACCCCACTTCCTAATTACGTGCTAAACGACTGAACACGAATAAAAGCAAATAACTCAAAAGATCCAAATAAATCCGAATAAACTCAATTTAGTTTTATTCTGAGTTAATGGGTGATTGGAGGCAAGGTCGGTGGAGGACTACGATAACTCGATCTTTCTATTAATAGCTCCTATTATTATTCTTATATTTATCAAGGAATTTCCATTAGTCAGATTAGACCTATAGAGTGGTATAAGAGTTCAGTGTAGTAAACTTATCTTTAAGGTACGCATTCCTCGCAACCTAGGTTATGGTATTTTATGGGGTTCTATTTACTCATTATTCGAAGTATTCTTTCTAATTTAATATGTATTCCATTTTAAACGTTTACAACATATCGCTTAATTATTTTTAGGGAGCTGCTTGATTTGTTATTTAATTAAATACACCATTAAGATTTATTTTACGGCTACATGTTTAAATGTTATGCAATATACATATATATATATATACATATATATGTATATATATATATATAATTATAATTAAGGGTAATCTCTAATTCAAGCCTCGCTTCTATATGTAAAGATACTGTTCAATTCATTTTCTTAATCTTAATCTTTGAATGTGTTTTTAATTGAGATCTTTATTAAATTTTGAACATGCAACCAAGACCATCTTTTATTAATGCATTTAATTAATAATTAAATTTTTAACTAAATGTTCCAAACTACACTTAGTAATTCATATATGACTTTTATTCTAATATCAAATCCTAAACAACCTCATTTTATATCCTAATCAAATTCTATTAGCTGCCCTGGATTATCTCCAAATTTTCTAGATTTATTTCCTACTTGAAATGGGTCAATAAAAACAAAATAAACAAAAGAAGGAAATGTCGGGGGAGGAATCGAACTCTGGACCTATGCATCGACACACGGCTCGGTGGCCATCTGCACGCGCCTTGGGTTGTGAGTGAGAGGGGGGATTCATTTAGTAGAGCAGTGGCAGGAGGTGAGTTCAAAACAGGGCATGCCGGCGGCGCTCGGGGTTGGCGATGCCGGCGGTGGCGGTGACCGGAGAGGTTGGTGCAACCGGTGAAATGGGTTCATGGGAGGTGGGGAAGCTAGTGGAGGAGGTACCGCACCGGGATGGCACCGAAGAGGTCGGCGAGAGCGGCGGCGGCGATGTAGGATAGGGACGGCGGTGCGGCGTGGGGAGAGGAGAAATTGGCCGGTGCATGAGCGAAGGGGTGGGTCAGGAGCTCCCCACGGCGACGACTTGGCCGGTGAGGTTCCGAGGTGGCCGCGCGACGAAGCCGAGGCGGCGGCGAGAGGGCTCGCGGTGGCGGCGTCGAGGTGGAGGAGGCGGGGGCGCGGGAGGAGCCTCGGGATGGTGAGGTGGTGCTCCACCGGCGATGAATCGGGCGGGATGGACGGTGGAGGGGGGCGGCGGTGGAGGTGCGGCGGGGTCGTCTTGGGAAGAAGAAAAAAGGAAAAAGGTGGGGACAAAGAGGCGGCGGAGGGAGCTCTGGCGGGCATCTTTTATAGCTGCAGAGAGGAGGAAGGCGTGGTGGCGGAGGACCGGACGGAGGCGGCGAAGATCCGGCGGTTTTGCCGGCGCAGGCTCGATCGCTGAGGCGACGCCGAGGCGCGACGAGGCTCAGCAGCGAGAGCGGAGACCAGAGCGAGAGCGAGCGAGGAGGAGGGAGAAAGAAGGCGGCGGCGAGCTCGGCCGCAGAAAGGGAGGAGAAGGAGAGGGAGGAGGCGCAAGCGGGTGGGGAAAAAGAAAGAAGAGAAAGAAGGAGGAGAGGGAAGGGGAAGAAAGAGGGGAGGCGGGCACGCTCGGGCCCACGGGGTGGAGGAGAAAGAGAGGGAGGAGGTGGGGCCCACTTGGAAGAGAGTGGGAAAGGGAGAAAAGTGAGAAAGGAAGGAAGAGCTAGGCATAATTTAAAATTTGGGTTTTGAATTTAAACTTTTAATTCTTGTGTAATTTATATGCTTACATATATAATTGTATGAGTAATTTCCTTGCATAAATTTCTCTATATCCTGTTTCATTCTTTGCATATATAAGTATATATATGCATTTATCCAATTAATTACTTGTTGATTATGCATATATATATATATATCTGTCTGTGCTTTATTTATTTTTATTTTTATTGCCTTCTTACTATTGGAAACTCAACCAAAATTTTAGGGGAAACATCATTAAAATCCAAATTCCAATAAAAATATGTTGCAAAATAATTCAAGAGCTTCGTATTTTCAATTTAATTTTTTTCAGGATGTTACAAATCTACCCCCCTTAAATGAATCTCGACCCCGAGATTCCGGTAGAAATAGAAAGAAAGAAGGTGAGGTTATATTGGCTAGCAGCGGGTTTTCGGGGTGTTATCCGACGTATAATTCTTTAGCTTCACGGAGAGGTGGAAATCTGCACAATAGAGGTTAGCACTTGGAGAAGTCAAAAGGGGAGAGAGAAACCTTATTCTCCTGGATATGTCGTAGACTTCCAAATGCTTGCTCTTTGACATAGTTGTCTTCACGTCATCATGGAATGAAGTAGTTACATCACCTACTGGACATATAGTTGTAGAACTTTCTATTGATAGGTGGGTAAGAATGGCCTGTGCTCTAGGGGGTGGAAGGCCCTAGGAATGCAGAGGTGCGATGGGCATATCTATATGGTGGTCCCTTACTTCTGCTGGGAGTCTCGTTCTTACTCTTGGGTTTTGATAAGTTGATGATTCTTAGCTAAAGGTACATCTTGCAATTCTCTTTCCCAGAAGATTTTTGGCCTTGCAGATCTTCGTATACTGGTTCGATTAGGGCTAATACAAATTGTTGCATCTTCGAGGTAGCCATACGCCGTCTCAATACTCCCAAAAGTAATTATACATCGTAGTAGTTTTTCTGACATTGGGTCTACTCTTGCTACCCCCCTTAAAATAGATAGTTACTGACATTAGCTATCTTTTCTAACTTCGGGCTTGACAAGTCCTATGGCGACTTGGAGACTCGTCCGTCGTATCTCAGCTGCCTTGGTCAGCAATGGGCTCATAAAGCAATTCTTGGGGCAGTGGTCTTGTCCTTCGCAGAGGAACATGTGATCTTGCTTGTTGGGCATGCTCCTGGCGGGTGGTCTCCTTCGCAGTTGGGGCAGCTAGCTGTACATTGACTTTTCTCGTGTCCCTTCTCCCCAACGCCTACAAGCTATTAGAGTTGTGAGGCAGTCCTCCGGATAATGATATTTCTTGCAGTATAAACAGTAGGGAACTGGGCAATTGTAGTAGTAATGTCCGGTCTGTCCACAAGTGAAACAGGCTCCTTGTCCAAGTTGTCGTAGTGGAGGGCAGTGTTGTGCGACATGTTCGGCTTTGCCACACTCACTACATACATTATTCAGTGTAGCTTCCTGGTCTGGTGACAAAGCTTTTGCAGCTGGTTCTCCTTCGTCGGAGTTGAGGCTGATGGTGACGGCATCCATTATTCGCTTGTTTTTCCCCTTGATGGGACAATTCTTCACATAATGTCCTTGGTCGCTATATCTGAAACACTTACCTTTCTTCTTCTGAGTGCCTTTGCTTAGTACAGGGATGCTATTATTTTCATGATGGTACCCTCTCTTTGGTCCTTCTCGTAGAGTGAAGTCATGCGATGGTTGGTACACATGGTTGGGGCTATTGCGAGCATCGATTATTATTCTTCCTTCTTTCTTGTTGTGGTAGTGGTCTTGCTTCCATCCATTGGGCCTAGTAGGGTTTTTTTTTCAGAAAAGGTGAGGGGGAAACAGCATGAGATGAGTGTCGCATCGTAGGGATAAGATACTCTAAAACCCATTAAAATTTTTAAGAGAGTATACCCAGTCGAGGTGATGAGAACCACACAAATTTGGAAGCAAGCTTTTCCTGTGACTGCGAAATAGGACGCCCGAGGGCAAGAAGGCAGTGCACAGGGCCAAAGTGAAATCTTGCAACAATACAACGTCTATTCGGGGAAGCACACATAAGGGGGCACAGGGTTCATCTGCATAGTTTGTTTAAAACGAAACCACTCTATCTTCATGACGATCTTCAACGTTCCTAACCTTAAATTTTTGGGGTAAGGGTACGAGATGAGGATCAAAAAATTTCTTCCCAAATCAATAGGAAGAAGAGGAATGTATTTGGAGGTGATTGGCTTGATATAATCTCTTATTCCAGTATTAGCGTTATTAATATTATTATTTTAATGAAACTTTGTAGCAAAAATGAAGATTTTTTTTTTTTAGGGTGATAAAACCAAACAGGGAAATAGTTTTTTTTTTTTTTTTACCAACATAACTCTTTCGAAGGTTAACACCCCAAGGTTGACCCTTAGGATCTATTTTTGCAAAACAAAGTCCTTGTCGGGGAAAGCTTTCAAGAAATAACTTTGTTTTGGAACTATTTAAGAAACCGAGGTAAAGTTTTGAATAAGTTTTTGGTAAGTAGTTTAACTTATGAAAATTTCCTCGGAAGATCCATGTTTGTCAAAACGAGTTTGGAAATGAATTTCGTAAACAATTTGATAATCAGTCCTCCAAGGATAAACATTTTTTTTTAAAATAAAGCTTTAAATTCAAGCATCAGGACTATTGGCCCAAAATAGGTTTTCAAGGAGAGTTCACAAGAGGAGTACTGGATTTTCATCCTTTTGAGTTCAGGGTAAGAGAGCACGAGAAGTAGAAATGGCTAAGGCAGCATATAGATGAGAGGGAATCATCTAAGAGAGATAAGAACGAGCAGTACAACTTGTATTTTCGGGGATAGTGTTTTTAAAGAATTATGTCTAGTCGTGGAACTAACGGCCAGGCTAACTAGGTCACGACTGCGATCGATATGCTCGATACCATCCTGTCGGACCGGATTTTCAATCCGAAATCCCTGTGATTTAATGCACTATTCACGGATCGGTAGATAGTGCTCACGATTCTGAAAATGAATATCAAATACATACCATGCGGAAGCATAAATAAAATAGTAAACTTACTCATGGGCGATTAGGCGAAATCAATAAATTGCGGCGGAAGAACGAAGCACACGGTGGGACCTTGAGGACATGCCCACAGCGACCAAGCGGAGGTTCGCGACCTAGCCCTTGACGTCTTCACCTTCTTTGCCTTCAAGACCCAAGTATTGCTTATGCGTAGTGATCTGATTTTCTGAATCTGAATTTGTTATGAGAGCGAGTGTGAGCACACTAACCACCGTGCTCATGAGCCAATACACGTAATGCAAATATATAGTATGCATGGCTTATCAAAGGAAAGGCCCGGGTTGTTTTATTTGCCAGAAATCGCTTTTGGGTAAAATTATCGTTATTGAATCATAGAGTCCTTGCTACTACCTAGATTCTCCACGGCGTTTGCCATAATTGACCCACTCCCCAAATGTCATAATTGACTTAATTCCCCAAAGACACAATTCTCTTAACAAATGTCGTCTAAGACTCCAAACAATGAGTGTCATCATTTAGCTAATCCACCGATCAAACCCTTTATATATATATAAATACATTCATTTAGAATCCACCAATGTCTTCACGTATTCCGAATTCATACTAGTCCAATCTTGTAATCAATATCCACCCACTCCCTACTTCTGAATTCCAATGATTCCCTAATAGGATTACTTTTTAATCCACCGACATCATTCATATCAGAACTTTCTAACAAATCAATCCTTTCTGCTAATGATCCAAAACCATAAATTGCTCTTTCCATAATCATCCTTATTTTCATTATTTATCTCTAACTAATTCATCAATACTTCTGCACCAAGAATATCATTAATCTAGTTTATGCTTCAATTATCATATCTCCAAATTTCCTCAAATTCAAATCATCTATCTAGATCAATTCCTGTTAATCCCATTAAATCCAACAATTACCTTTACACTCTTCTAATTCTCCAAAATCATTGATCCAGATTATACTCCGGTAATTATTATTATTCCTCCGATGTACCCAAAAATTCAATTCATCCTTCCAGTATTTTACTCAAATCCTATCAATCACATTATTACTAACATCTCTCAAGAATTTATATTAACGTCGTAATCCAACAATTTCTTTTGCACTCTCTAATCTTCCAAAAATCATTTAAATCGTCTTTCTAACACATCCATTCATATAGACTCCACCGATTTATTTCTCCTAAACCCCTTTCTAGTATTCTCTTTTTATAATCAACATGAATCCACCAATCACCGTTATGTATTTACCACAACAGTCGTCCTCTTTTACTACGACTCTATTTATTCTTCTGTTATTTTACTTTGTAAAGAAGAAGCTTTATCATCGTTTAGCTTTTGAAATATAATACATAGAAAACCTCCCGAGACTTAGCGGTTTGAACAAAGCGTAATATATATGAGAATGCAATAACGATGGCGATTGATTCCATCCACCGTTACATGGCATCGCACCATATGCTTAATCCTTGATTATAGCAGCTTAACTTATCATCGGGCGACACCGGGACAACACAAACCGTGGCCTTGCACCGCCTTCACTTTTCCATTCCACCCACAAATCATTTTGAAAGCAGAACTATATCGGTTAAGTTTCCCATGTCCGCCCTTGACCGTGGGCACGGCTATTCGAATAGTTTTGACTCTGCGAGTTTGTACACTTTCACCACAAGAGACAATCAACTCGTTGCCCACACGATTCCTTAGTCATGTGGTTGAGCGGACCATCACGGTGACTGCTCAAAGTATCTAGTTCCTTTATCATCTCACCTTATGGGCTTCTCCCACTTGCGGTGGGTCCCATCTATGCACGGATGTTCTCCACGATTACTAACGCAGTAGGGCTCCACTTCCGCAACGCTTAGAACAGTGGAAAACTTCACCCTCCCTTGGTGTCCCTTTAGGCCTCCCTTGCCCTTGCTTATCCACTTCAATCCACTACCGGTGAGATGAGTCCGGAGTTTCGATACAACTACTTAGCCAAGTTGTACTACTGAGACTTGTGGTTGCTTTGTTTACGTGGGAGATCATGACAAGATTCGGTCCTTAGTGGTATCCGGGCGATTCTACCACAATCCACTTTGTGCCTCCTTTGCACCACTTCACACACACCATCGAACCCTCCGCCCGGATATTCAAGCAAGTAGGGTTTGGGAACATAAAATAATCATATCGAACATATACCGGTCATTACCACCATGACCGCCCAACCAAATCTCTTCATGATTAAAGTGATGCTTGGCGTTTTCACGCCCATGAATATCTATGCAACGCTACGCATGGCGTATAATTTACGGACTTATTTTCAAAAGGTTACTATCATAATTTCGCTAGGGCGACAAGGTTCATATATTCAAATATTCCACAAAGGGTGTAATATTAATCAAGGCAAACAATGGGCATATAACTAGAATCTTGAATTAAGCATGTATTTGTACATAAAATAACAGCATGCAATTTGATAATTTAAACAAAAGTAATTTGCATAAAATGTAGGTTCAACATGATCAAAGTATTGACTACTTTGGCGCTGGGTTTACTGCATGATCTTGAGCTCACACTTGCTTTCTCGGGAGCTTCGGTCTTGATCTTCGCTTTGCTCTTGATTACACTTGATCTCGATTCTTGGGACCCCACTTCCTAATTACGTGCTAAACGGTGAACACGAATAAAAGCAAATAACTCAAAAGATCCAAATAAATCCGAATAAACTCAATTTAGTTTTATTACGAGTTAATGGGTGATTGGAGGCAAGGTCGGTGGAGGACTACGATAACTCGATCTTTCTATTAATAGCTCTATTATTATTCTTATATTTATCAAGGAATTTCCATTAGTCAGATTAGACCTATAGAGTGGTATAAGAGTTCAGTGTAGTAAACTTATCTTTAAGGTACGCATTCCTCGCAACCTAGGTTATGGTATTTTATGGGGTTCTATTTACTCATTATTCGAAGTATTCTTTCTAATTTAATATGTATTCCATTTTAAACGTTTACAACATATCGCTTAATTATTTTTAGGAGTGCTTGATTTGTTATTTAATTAAATACACCATTAAGATTTATTTTACTACTACATGTTTAAATGTTATGCAATATACATATATATATATATATATATATGTATATATATATATAATTATAATTAAGGGTAATCTCTAATTCAAGCCTCGCTTCTATATGTAAAGATCTTGTTCAATTCATTTTCTTAATCTTAATCTTTGAATGTGTTTTAATTGAGATCTTTATTAAATTTTGAACATGCAACCAAGACCATCTTTTATTAATGCATTTAATTAATAATTAAATTTTTAACTAAATGTTCCAAACTACACTTAGTAATTCATATATGACTTTTATTCTAATATCAAATCCTAAACAACCTCATTTTATATCCTAATCAAATTCTATTAGTCGCCTGGATTATCTCCAAATTTTCTAGATTTATTTCCTACTTGAAATGGGTCAATAAAAACAAAATAAACAAAAGAAGGAAATGTCGGGGGAGGAATCGAACTCTGGACCTATGCATCGACACACGGCTCGGCTGGCCATCTGCGCACGCGCCCGGTTGTGAGTGAGAGGGGGGATTCATTTAGTAGAGCAGTGGCAGGAGGTGAGTTCAAAACAGGGCATGCCGTGGCGCTCGGGGTTAGCGATGCCGTGGTGGCGGTGACCGGAGAGGTTGGTGCAACCGGTGAAATGGGTTCCACGGAGGTGGGAAGCTAGTGGAGGAGGTACCGCGGCCGGGATGGCACCAGAAGAGGTCGGCCGAGAGCGGCGGCGGCGATGTAGGATAGGGGCGGCGGTGCCGGCGTGGGGAGAGGAGAAATTGGCCGGTGCATGAGCGAAGGGGTGGTAGGAGCTCCCCACGGCGACGACTTGGCGGTGAGTTCCGAGGCCGGCGGCGGAAGCCGAGGCGGCGCAGAGGGGCTCGCGGTGGCGGCGTCTTGAGGTGGAGGAGAGGCGGCGGGGGCGCGGGAGGAGCCTCGGGATGGTGAGTGGTGCTCACCGGCGATGAATCAGGCGGGATGGACGGTGGAGGGACGGCGGTGGAGGTGCGGCGGGGTCGTCTTGGGAAGAAGAAAAAAGGAAAAAGGTGGGGACAAAGAGGCGGCGGAGGAGCTCGGGCGGGCATCTTTTATAGCTGCAGAGGGAGGAAGGCGTGGTGGCGGAGGGCCGGACGGAGGCGGCGAAGATCCGGCGGTTTTGCGGGCGCGAGGCTCGATCTGTGAGGCGACGCCTCGGCGGCGCAGGGGCTCAGCAGCAGAAGAGGAGACCGAGCAGAGAGCGAGCGAGGAGGAGGGAGAAAGAAGGCGGCGGCGCGAGCTCGGCCGCAAAGGGAGGAGAAGGAGAGAGGAGGAGGTAGCAAGCGGGTGGGGAAAAGGAAAGAAGAGAAAGAAGGAGGAGGGAAGGGAAGAAAGAGGGAGGCGGCACGCTCGGGCCCACCGGGCAGGGAGGGAGAAAAGAGAGAGGGAGCAGAGGTGGGGCCCACTTGGAAGAGAGTGGGGAAAGGGAGAAAAAGTGAGAAAGGAAGGAAGAGCTAGGCATAATTTAAAATTTGGGTTTTGAATTTAAACTTTTAATTTACTGTGTAATTTATATGCTTACATATATAATTGTATGAGTAATTTCCTTGCATAAATTTCTCTATATCCTGTTTCATTCTTTGCATATATAAGTATATATATGCATTTATCCAATTAATTACTTGTTGATTATGCATATATATATATATATCTGTCTGTGCTTTATTTATTTTTATTTTTATTGCCTTCTTACTATTGGAAACTCAACCAAAATTTTAGGGGAAACATCATTAAAATCCAAATTCCAATAAAAATATGTTGCAAAATAATTCAAGAGCTTCGTATTTTCAATTTAATTTTTTTCAGGATGTTACACTTCCCATCTATATAGATGTCTTTTGTATTCTTACGTAATATCCGACGAGATATTCGTTATCGTATTCGCATCCGCTCCGTATTCGTTCCGTATCTATAACCGATACTATCCGGATTCGTATCCATATCCAAGCACTATTCGTATTCGATTCGTATCCAGAAAAATATAGGATAGGATATGGAATAAGCAATATCCGACCGAATTCGATCCGTTTTCACCCCTAGCAGAAGCTAATAAAATGAACGAATATTACGGAGTAATAACCCACATAAACAATTGGTAAACATTTACACACTAGTTAGAGATCCGTACATTACAATAAAGTCATAAAAATAATAAGACGAAATTTATTGCCTGGCCAACTTTACACATCAAACATTGGAGAACAAGCGACACAGAGAAGGGTAGCCAGAATACGCGAGGAGATGAAAAAAGTGAAGGGGGTGGGCGGTTGTATCCTGAGAGTGAGAGAGGAGGAAAGAGACGAATAGTCTAGATCAAATCGGATGGCTGAGAAGAAAGGAGTGAGAATGAACCAACCACCAACTAACATTTTTATAATAGTAAAGATATATTACACATAATTGGAGTACGGAGGACAACCACACCAAACCACTATTTCTCTACAGGGCAAGCAACAGTGGGAAACGCCACTCTGTGCAAACTCTACGAAATTTTTAAGATTTAGTCTGAGAATTTGAATCCAAAACCCCTTTTCTAAACAGGAGAAAGATTTCGATTATAGTTTCGATTATAGTAAGCTGCAAGGTAGACACAGCAGAAGATGTTCTTGATGCCATCAAGTATGGGGTGCTGAAGGAGCGGGTGAAGGGCAAGCCTAGACCCATTTGTTGGGAAACCTAGGTCTATGCTTAAAACATTGATTTATAGTGGGCACCTCACTACTAGGTTATATATAGGGAGTTCCATTATCTATTTTCACCACTAGGCTATATATAGGGAGTCTTATTGGCTATTTTGTACACACGTGAAAGAGAAACCAATAAAGAAAGAACAGGAGTTCTCCCCCTATCTCTGTGTTTCCAATCTACTATTTGCATTACTCTATGATTGATCCGTCTCTTTGCATAGGAGAGGAATCGATCGGACTGGACTCGCCAGCGACAGTTCCTCAACACGTTATCAGCACGAATTGTTCCATGGATCGAAGGTAATTATCGAAATACTCATAGATTGAATTGCATATATCTAGATCACTTTAAATTCCGCAGATTTTGCTTTCTAGATTATTTTCTACGGTGTAAATCCTCTCTAATATACCACGAGCAGACTTGAAATCGTCGGCACAATATCGTCCGGTAGATTACATAAAAGAGTAGATGTTGATTGCACTATAGATTGAAAAAAAAGAGAAAAATCGCACGCGGCCGAACACGCCACCGACCCCGTACGGCCGCCTCGCATGAGCGTTGTGCCCGTCCGCGGCCACGCTGGAATGCCGGCCGCCATGCCGTCGCTGTCGCCCGAACGCGACGCGCCGCCCGAGCCGTCGCGCCGTCCGCATCTGGCCGCATGCCCAAAGTCACCGGCCGCTCGTCTGCTGCCGTATGTGGCCACGGCTGCCTCGATCGCCGGTGATGCACCGCTGTTCACGCCGGTGCCCGCGCTGGTGCCGCTGGCCGCCGCCTGAAGCCACTGCGCCCGGCCGAATTTGAGCTCGGCAGACGGTCCGAAGCCGCTCGATTGCCGCCGCTCGGGTCCATGGGCGAGGAAGATGCTAACTCCGCCTCCGCACACGGCACCGCCGTCGCCGGCCCTGTAGGCGTCGTCGTTCGCCTCCCTGAGGTGTGCCGCCATACCGGCCGACCCGACAGGCGCCACCGGCTAGCCCGACGGCCGCTACCCGGCCACCGATCCCCAGCGCGCTGGCGCACTCTGGCGCCGCCGCTCCGCATGAGCCCCGCCATCGCCACCACACGCGCTCCGCGAGCTCGCCACCGCCGACGCGGCTCCAGTGCCGCCACTCCCGCACGAGTGCCGTTGCTGCCTCGGGAAAGCTGGCGCCGCCGATGCCGTTCCTGTAAGAAGTGCCGCTGGCCTGCACGCCGCCATCCCCCACCACCGCATGTTGTCGATGCCGCTCCTGCACGAAGCACCGCCAGACCGCACCGCCGGTTCGTATGCAGCTCAGGCCGTCGCCGCCGGGTGGGGATGGGGTAGGGGAAACCCTACCCCATGCGTCGAATGGGCCGGGATGCCAAATACAAGTTAAGATCAAATTTAATCAAATGCCCTAAGAGTACACTACGGGTGTGGTACTACCACCCGAGGCATTGCAAGATACTCTTGCTCTCGGTAGTACCGACATGCCAAGCTCATGGTACTACCACCTGAGAGAAAAATAGAATTTTTATGCACAATTACTTGAGTCTTGTCCTTACCTATCCTAATCACATCTTCCTTGATATAGTAATCATGGTAAGGATAAAAGGCTCTGTGCGCAAGAATGCCTCTCCTGAGGGAGAACCGGTGGAGCGTTACAATCCACAAAGCCCTTCCTCTTCTCGCCGCAAGGCAGCTTCGTGCAAGTCGGCGCTAAAGAGGGTGGTTCTTGTGCCTCAAGAGGATAGTAACTCGGAGACTGCCTCTTTCTTGCAAGAGATGAGAGCTCATGATAAAGGGAAATCTTCAAGACAAGAACAAGCTAGTGAATAACATGTTGAGCAAAGTGAAGAAGAAGTAGATGATGAAGAGGATGAATGTTTTCCTCAAGGCAATAATGATGATGACGACGATGATGATGTTGATATGGCAGGGGCTGGAGAGCCAAGGTTCAACCTTTTACAGATTACTAATGATAAGTATGCTCAACTCCATCATCAAAATCAATTTAATAAACAAGCAACCCCATCGGATCCCCGGTTTCACACTAAGTTTCAAGAAGATGTGGTCAACCAAATCTACAACTATCATAAATAGTTTGTGAATCATAAGTATATTGATTGGAGACAATTGAACACACTTGACCATTTTGCCAGTGCCTATAGTCTCTTAGATGCAGCGGGACTACAAGACTTGGTGGTTTTGAAATGTGATTATCAAAAGGACATGATTCGCCAATTCTACGCCACTATCTTTGTCTCCTATGACTTTGATTATATAGTATATATGACCGGAAATCAAAGGGTTGAAGCTTTAAATGCCGATTTTGAACGAGCACTTGGGACTTATTCAAGTCAATATGAGAAAGTGGGACTTATTCAAGTCAATATGAGAAAGTAAACTCCCACGGGGCACGCCAAACTCCGGTATGGTGTGAGTTTTATGATGCAAATGTAAGATACACCTCTAGGAAGTTAGCGGGACTTCTTCCACTTCCAAGATGAATCAATAGTCATCACCATACATTCTTCCCGAAGAGTGACAATTTCGACGCAATTTTTGGATATGCATGGAACATAATTGACTACATCATGCAAGGAAGGAAGTTTGATGTAGTTGATTTAATTATAAGAGAAATTACGTCATCGAAGAATGATAGTGTGAAGCGTATTTACTACTCTCCTTACATCATGGCCCTCATCATGAGGAGGATTGGCTTCCGAGGGGCAAGGCAATCAGTGCATAAGCCCTACTAGCCTCGGGGAGGGGCTCCAGTGCCAACCATAGCTCCTCCACGTGCTCAAGTAGAAGAAGAGCACATTTAAGAGCAAGAGCACCCTTCTCAGCAAGCTCAAGCATCGGATCCCATCCTTATACCTCTCACTCAAATCAATCACACTCTTACAGAGATCTGCGATGCTCAGTTTGAGGCAAACTACCAATTAATTACTTTAACTCAACGCATGAGTGCGCTTGACCACCTTTTCTCATTGGCCTCGCAGTCGACGTAGCCTTCATAGTTAATTCACTATCGTCGTCACTTCCGCAGTGATCCTTCCTCCTAATTAGTAGGTTTTTGGTACTTGATGCGAAAGGGGAGAGATGAGGATCTAGATGATGACTGCAGATGAAGTTGAAAATGAAGTCTGAATGTTATCTATTATATAGTTATCTAATATTTGGATCTTTTTCTTGTATGAACTTCATATATTGAACTTGTAATAGTTGCTACCTTGTAATGGTTGCCATGCTTATGCTATGCTATTTTGGTTATTATGCACTATCATATTACAATGTTCATCTCATGTTACTTGTCATTCATATTGTTTATCCTTGATTAAGATTTTGACATACATCCACAAGCTCAATTCATGGAGCCGATCCAATTCGTTTAGACTTACCTCAACGTGAATTAGGGGAGACCGGTAAGTCTTCGAGACTACGGAAAATATCAAGTGTTATATTTGTGGTCTATCTCTCTTATCTTTACTTTTCGCACTTACATTTTTAGCAATTATTGGATTATCTTGTATAGCTAGAATTGTATGTACTATAGACATAGGTTTGTGGTGCCTTAGCGAAATTTTGAAAATTTATGCCTTGACTTGTGCAAAACAATTTTAATTAGCTCATATTTGCTATAAAATTATGGTTTCGCCAGAAGAATTCAAAAACCTCCTATTCACCCCTCTAGTTGGTTATGCTTAATTCTACACCTGCCCGTCTCCCACGTGCGATACCTCTTGCACCGTCCGTAGGCTGCGCCGTCAGATCTAATCTCGGAGCGCATGGGGAAGATCAACATCGGCACCTAGAGCTAAGGGCCGCACTCGCCACCACGGTCGTGTGCGTTGCGCGTATGTAGGCCGTTGTAGAAGGGGATGCGGTTGTGGTGGATAAGAGGGCCGGGTGTAGGCGGTGACAATCGGTACTCGATGCCAGATCTGAAGAGAGGAGAGAGGGGGAAGGTACAGAGAGAGGAGGGAGATGATTTTTGGGGATGACATGTGGGCCCATCAAATTTTTTATTTTTTATTCATTAGGATGTTTGCATAACGGACTAGGAGGTGGTTTGATGCTTATGTGTGATCACTTATCTACATAGATGCTATGTAGGTGTCACCTAGTGTAAAACCGTCTTTACTTAGTCTAGCAAGTAAAATAAACTATATTAATAATTGAGGAAGGTAAAACAGCTGATTTTATAATTAAAAATTGAAACTTAGAATTTAACAAGAATTCATAGGGTCAAATAGACTTATTCCAAGGCAATATACGTATTCCAAATTGCTGAACAAAATACACTCACGAAGAATTATGTGCAATAATACGTTTCCGCCTTCGCGCTGAGTTCACTACCATGCGTCTCCCGCTTGTCCCACGCTCCCCTCCGCTCGCCACCGCCGCCGTATCCGCCACGATGCCTCCTCACCGCCGCCGCCGCTGCGTCAGACCGCCACCACCACCCTTCCTCCCTCCTCTCCTCCACCCCACCGCCGACCCCACCCGTGGAAACACCCAAACCAGAAACCCTCGAGCAGCGCCCTCCTCCCGCCCGCCGCCGCCTCCCCCTCGCCGCCGAGGCGCAAGAAGAGTGGCATCCCCTCCCGCTCTCCGCCGCGGACCTCTCCCTCCCTCTCACCCTCCCCACTGGCCAGAGCTTCCTCTGGCGCCGCACCTCCCTCTCCCCAATCCGCTTCACCGGCGCTGTGGGGCCCCACCTCCTCTCCCTCTCCCACCTTCCCGACGGCCGTGTCGCCTTCCTCCTCCACAACGACGATCCCACCTCCTCCTCCTACGTGGCCGCCGCCCGCGCTGCGCTCTCCGACTACCTCAACGCCGCCGTCCCGCTCGCCGATCTCTGGCGCCAGTTCACCGCCGCCGACGCGCGCTTCGCCGAGGTCGCGGCGCGGCTTGGAGGCAGCGGTGCCCGGGTGCTCAGGCAGGACCCCGTCGAGTGCGTCTTCCAGTTCCTCTGCTCCTCCAACAACAACATCGCGCGGATCGAGAAGATGGTGTGGGTGCTGGCCGGCTACGGGGAGCGGCTCGGCGAGGTCGGCGGGTTCGTGTTCCACCGGTTCCCGACGATCGAGCGGCTCGCGCGCGTGTCGGAGCAGGAGCTTCGGGAGGCCGGGTTTGGGTACAGGTCAGTTCTTGGTGTCTATCTCCTTCTACTTGGTAAATATGCTATGCTATTAGCATTGGTAGTTCTTTGTGTTGAATTCAGAACAATTAGTCTGGCTTTCTTTTATGAGGTAATTGATCTTTTGCCACACCCTTCATAGGCTGTTCTTGATATGATTAGTTTAGTATGATTTTTCTTAACCTGAATATTGGTTAAGAAATGAAATACTATATGTAGGAAGCACCAGTCTTTCATTGTTGGCTGATTATTGAGCAAATCAGGCGACGTGCAATTGTATTTTCGTTTTATGATGGTGATGATAGCGTTGATTATGTCTCTACTGTTTGTGTGAATATGTATAGAATCTCAATTTCGCATTTATGGTGTAGGTCAACTTTGGGAAACCATCTTTTACCCTGTAGAAATATAACTCTTGTATGTAATATTGGAATCATAACTTAGTCATGTGTATTTGTTGTGTATACAGCATTGCTAGATACTTCATACTTTGTACTTTGTGGTACACTGATTTGTGCAAATGCTGCACGTTATCTTCTATAATAAATGGCAGGGCCAAGTACATTGTTGGCACTGCTAAAGAATTGAAGGCCAAGCCTGGTGGAGGCGAGAAATGGCTTGCCTCACTGCGTGAGAGGGAACTTCCGGAGGTGATCGAGGCCCTTTGCACTCTGCCAGGTGTTGGTCCAAAAGTTGCAGCCTGTATTGCTCTCTTCTCCCTCGATCAGAATCATGCTATTCCTGTTGATACTCATGTCTGGAAGGTACGCTATATCTGATTAAACATTTGTTGTAGAATCATGCTATTCCTGTTGATACTCATGTCTGGAAGGTACGCTATATCTGATTAAACATTTGTTGTATTAGTGCTGTAAAAACAGCTACATTTGTCCTTCCATTCCACCATTTTACTGTTGGTCTGTTGTTACAGAATTAAATGATGGGCAGAGCTTGAGTTATGATCAGCCTTTATGATGACCACAAATTTAAGGCTTTATGACAACAAATTTTAATCATTTTGACCATGATAACCTGTTTTGCACTTCCTAAGCTGGACATGTTTAAATTGCACGGGTGCACCTGGTTCAAGTTATGACTTCACTTTTTTTTATTTGACTATAAAAACATAGCTGTTTGCGACAAGGTTTGTTCTTTTTTATATTTTTTGGGGAAATACCTTTCATCCTTTGAAATGGGCCGATGATCAATGACCAATCACCATTGATAAATAAATGTTCACTCTGTATTCACAATTGATGCTCTGTTAAGCATAAAAACATCAAGTGTGGTATCAACAATTTTGTTCAACCATGAGAAGGCAGTCTGAGGAAGAAGGAACTGGTGCATATGTTCTATATGGCCTAAAAATATATTCTATGTGAGTCTTAAACCCTAACTGTATGGATTTCATGCAGGTTGCTACACAATATCTATTGCCAGAGCTAGCTGGCAAGAGCCTGACCCCAAAACTTAGCGCTGTTGTCGCCGATGCATTTGTAGCTAAATTTGGAAGCCATGCCGGTTGGGCACAGAATGTTCTCTTCATTGGCCAGCTATCTACTAAAAAACTAATGGCGGCTGAAGTTACCAGTGGCGTCGCAAAACCTACCAAAAGGAAGCGTGGGGGAAACAAGGTTGAAAAAATGTAACCACAAGAGAGCATGGATAGCCGTGGTAGCAAGTTTTGCCTTTTTAGTGCCATTTTTTTTCAGTAACTATGATGTTTGAACATTCACTGATTAAGCCTGTATTAATTATTGCAGGAGTGCGAAAGGATTTGGTCGCGATGAACTATCTTCTGTTGTATGTTATGTAGGGTGAATCGGGAGTTATTGAAATGCGTGGCACAGCTGCTTTATTGGCACATGGACTTCCCAATGTCCTGCTGAAATGAAGTGCTGAGAAATGGAAATTCAGCTATGCAACACGATTCTCAGAACTTGATGGCAAGTGGCACCTGTCTTTTAGCAGTAGGATTCCATTAGAAGGTTTTTTTGAATCTTGATTACATTAACATTGAACTCGTCAGATTCTGACATGTGAATGCTTGACTCGTTGGTCCTGATGTTGTGACATGCTCAATCTTAATTTTTTTTATGGAAGTTTGTTGTATGATCAATCTACTCGGGCATCTTCCACAAAATGGAAGGGTGGTTGTTATTGTATGGTTTATTCTGTTTCTATGCAAGTGTTAAGGTTGTCATTGCCTATTGTGATGTACAAATTATTCTGTTCGTATGTGAATGTCTGAGCCTGACCATAGTGTGTCGATGTTCGATTCGAATCTATTTCAAGTACACATCCGATTCATATTTACATGTGAATATGATTTGACCATTACCCATACCCTTTTGAATTCTGTATGTGAACTACACCTTTCACAGGCAACGTATGGCCCTGTAGGTCATGAACCCGACTATCCCTTGCTCGCGCCAACGAGTAAGTGAGTAACCAACCTCTCCAGGTGTAGGCCCACATGCCATAGACTCACGCACCAATAAGAGACTCCTTTACGCCTTCCTCTTCAGAACTCCGGAACCAAACCGACGGCGCTGCCATGGCCGGAGGCAGCCTTGCGGCGGCGTGGGAGCTCGCCGAGGTCTTCGTACTCCGACCCCTCCTCGCCGTCTCCTTCGTTCTCACCCTCATACTCCTCTGTACGGCAACCTCCACCCTCCTTGGGTCGTTTCTTTGGGGTTTGGAGCTTTTCTTGATTCGTTCGTCTTGGGGGCGAGTCCCAGGTTGGTACGTGGCGTGGATGACGTCCCGCTGGTGCAGGAGATCGCCGGGCTGCGCCGGAAGAAGCTCGTCAAGCCCAAGTCCCCTAACCGCGGCCGCATCTCCAAGTTCTATCAATCACAGGCCCAAAGGTGAAAGTTCCACCACCGCAAGTCCCTTCCTTTCTGTCATTTGGATGGGAAGCATTGGCTCTCTCTATGCACCTGAAATTTATATGTCATAGATTGTAGGGCACCTGGTAAAGGTATCCGAAGGCAGTGTTACCTGTACAATTGTGTTCCTTGTGTTTCCCCCTGGATGCGTATCTCAAATTCCTGCGTCTAACACTCATGTCAAGTCCAGTGTTGATGCTAAAGTAAAACTGTATGTCCCAATTCAAAGAAAAACCTAGACAATTCAGTACATGGAGTATTTGATTTGCTGGGAGCCTGGGAGTGGTAAGCAGTTGTCCATTTAAGAAACGTGGCCACTGTTAAATGACAAAAGGTACTAGTATTAAGATTTGGCATTGGCTGTTTTTTCAGATTTGCATTTGAAGGCTTAAAGCAATCGCCCATGTTAGAATTGTAGTTGCTCTAAGAAAAACAGAAGTTTTCGATGCCTATCATTGCGAATACCTGCAGTCATATTGTTTCAAAAGTTGCAAGTTCGTTATGAAATTTCTTAGGTATGGTTCAAGAGCATTGGATAGATAATGGAAGAAAATAACATCAGTATTATCCAAGAAGTCTATATGGTTCATAGCATAGCATATCAAGTAATGATTAAAATAGCCTATGAAATTTCTTTGTTCAGTCACTATTAATTGCAAATTGTACATGATAAACATGGTTTTCAATTCAGACATTAACTGTACAAAGTCAAGTGGTTGAAAAAGGAAATTGCTATATGTAAACCGTTATGATGTGGTATTTGATTTATACTTCGTTGTCTCCCCAGACAGAGTCTACGTTTTTCCTTCACCCGTAGTGCTAATATCAGTATTACCATGAGAAATTACCAGCCTTCCTTTTGTTCATCTCAACATGTCAGTTGTACCTTAATATCATTCCTCAATTTCACTGACTGGCAATTGCTTGGAACATAAGAATGACATGTCATTGTTTGGCCAAATGGTGCCAGTTTTGTTGCTACTAGGTGGTTAATACCTCTTTGTAGCTAGCTGCCGTGGCAAGCAGTTCAATATCAAATGTTAAACTACTCCAGTGGTTGAGAGCTGCTGCAACTTGCGAGGAATGGTTTCATGCTGGTTTCTAGAAGATTCGGTCAAAATAGCTACCAGGAATTGTGTTGCTTAGAGTGTTACAGAGTGTCGCATGCTTTTCTGATCTACGGTGCATTTTTGAAATGCGGCCCCGATACGTCCAGATACGTATCCTGCCTGTATTGGTGATTTTTCTGATTTTTTTTAAAAAAGAAAATAATTCCCGATATTTGGTGGATGCTTCCCCGATAGTTTCCTGATACCTCTCAACCCTTACCTCTTATTTCACTCGTTATGAAGCCGTCTATTCGCTTGTTCTGTTCGTAAAGGCACACACAATTCCTTTCACCCCTGACGCCGCTTCCTTGCTCCCCTACCCGCACTACTACTCCTCTTCACTCGCCAGCGGCGTCGCTCCTGTTTCCCCTAGTCCTTGGATCCAGCGACTGGATTTGGAGAGGGGAGATGGGGGAGAAAGAGAGCCCTAGTTTTCAGATGTCGCCAATTGGTGAGTATCGTTGGCTCGTCACCACCTCCCGGCTTGCTCTCGTCTCCTCTCTTTTTGCTCTCTTTTCTTTATTTCTTATCTGTGCTTGTTGAGGAAGAAGAGAGAGGTAATGATGGGATTAGTGTGGGGTGGCGGTTGCAGATGAGAGTAGAGAGAGATCGAGATGGGAAACCCTAAGTGACTGGTTGTGGTTGGTTGGTATGATAGTGCATTATTTTGTACAAGTAGGCTAATGGGTTGCTCTCTGTTGATGGGCAGGTTGGTTATGTTGTGGTGATGATCTGGTTGGGTTGCTCATTTCCTATAAGAAATCAGTCATTTCTGTATTTTTATTTTTAATTTTTATCATATATACATACGTATCGGTGTTTTTAGAGAAATGGCGTATCGCGGTATCACGTATCCGTATTGGCGTATCCGGGCAATCTAGTTTCTGATTTCTTCCAATAAGTTTACATCATGTTGTGTTTACTTGCAAAAGTTACATAAAATTTAGACAAGATAGCTAGCAGGAATGTTTTCTGGTTGCTTTCTAGAAAACCCTGGTTATTCAGAGTGTTGCTCCCTTTTTCAGATATACCCCAATAATTTCACACTACATAGTTCTCGCTTGCAAAAGTTATATGATATTCAGACAAGATAGCCACATTCTGTATATACTATATAGCATGGAGTTATTTATGCTAAAAGACTAACTGGAAAGCATCTGAAATTCTGAATGTAGCACAGTGTTAGGTCAGTTATGATATCTGCTTTGTACGCCGACTTTAACCTGGCTGTTTGTTATTTATTGGTTGTCAGGAACAGTAAATCAGAAGGGGCCTCTTAAGTCAAGACCTTTAGTGCTTTGCAAGCAGCACCTTCAGACTGTAGCATTTGAATCTCTCATTCCATTGTCGAATGCAATATTGCCAATGAGATGGCAGATTTCTTTTTTTAGGAGAGCATGGGTGTCAGCATCTGATGGAAGCTTCCCCCTTGGCAACTGTTTACACATCCAGCTTCCGCAACAAAAAAGCCACTACTGTATCCACTGTATATTGCACCGTGTAAAGTTGAGGATCATGTACTACTAGATTGTACATACACCTGTATAAGAATAAAGAGAACCACTTGCCCTCTGGAATATCAGTGTACCATTTGTTCTACAATGTTTTCTTTGTTAAGTTCAGATCTAATCATTGGCTCATAATGACATTCCTACAGATCAACATTGCTTTATCTGACGGCATTATGCCCTCAATTCTTTCTGCTTTGCCGATCAATGACAATTCACTCAATCATTGGGTGATTCCCTTGGGGAGGATGAGGATCTAGACTAACGTGGCAAGAAAGAAACCATACATCCCTTGAGAACCATGACCAAACTATTTGCTCAAAGCCACTTCTTCTGCACCAAAGTTGCTTCCTCCGATTGCAATCTGTTTTTAATCAAAACAAATGACCTGTTCATTCTTAAACAGTACAGGCAGGCGCGATTACGCAACAGAAGAGTTGACATAAACAAAGGCCACATCTCTTCTCCCTTTCCTTTCTCATTTTTTTTCTTTGCCAGGCTTAAAAGGAAAAGGAGTGATGCAAATGCTTTTAACTTAAGAAATGAGAGGAGAATGGAAATGATGGCTGATTCGACCTCAGGGAGCCGTGCTTCCCCCAGCGGCCACTTTTATAGCACAATCTCCATGCTGATCACCTTATATCTTACCGAATAGCGCCGCGACGATGACGATGATGATGACAACGATGGTGACGATCGTGCATGTCCGGAGATCGTACCGGTCGCCGTCATTGAAAATCGGCTCAACGCCGTTTGCGTGGGCCCCAATGGGGGGGGGTGCTGTGCTGGGTGTGGACGCCATGATTAGGTGATTTGGAGCATTATTGTGCCCCCCAAGCTTGCAGATTCCAAACTAATCAGTGGTGATGGTGGTGGATTCGGCTGCTCTAGATTTCGGTAAGATATCCTGGCTCGTGTCTAAAGCAAAGCAAACCAAAGCAAAGGTAGCTCAGTTGAGTTGAGGTGTGTGTGAGTGACCTATCATGCAAAAGCAACAGAAAAGGGCTCAGTTCAAGGTGTAGAGGAGCCAATCTTTCTTAGAATGTTTCAGGTGGCCAATTTTTTTTTAAAAAAAGAGGAACATTTGTGAGATCGCACATGACACAGCACTGGCTTGGCTGCTACACATATGAAACAATGAAATTATAAGAATCCCTAAAAGGGCACACTTGACTTATCCTAGTACTAGTAGAGCTGTAAGACAACCATCATGCAGGTCTCCTTCAACTAAAGAAGGCCTAGAAGCACAAGTTGTAACATCCCATTTTTGGGATGATTTTGTGCTTATGCAAACTTTTGAAAACTTGAGTTGAATTTGAAAGGTTCAGTTTGAATTTCAAAACTTCTCAGCTTTGGTGGGAATTCTAAATCTTGCAAAAATCCAAAACTTCTCCTGGGGCCTCCGGCCCATTCCCTCCTCGCGGCCTCTCCTCCATTTTGGCCCATGGCCATCCCAGCCCACCCGGCACCCCCTTTATCTTCCTCCTTCTCCCCCTCTCCTTGTTTCCGTTGACTCTGAGCGCCTGCGTTGCCATGGTCCGGCGCCCCGACTAGGCTCTGTGCGTACGCCCGCCCAGTCGCATCCCGCATCGGCTCCCCCGCGTTGTGCCAACTCTTGAAGAACAGATTATAGTAGCTCAGAAAGGACACCCTGGAGTCTAGAGATTCAAATGCCTCATAGCCAAGGGAGAAGCCCCCAAGATGGTAGAAGATCAATAAGGAGTCCTATGATACGAGAAACACCTCTTTGTTCCCCACCAGAAGGATATCAAAGACTTGATACTCAAGGAAGCCCATAGCTTGGCTTACACCTTGCATCTAGGCAGCACCAAGATGTATCAGGATATGAAAACCTTATATTGGTAGCCCTGCATAAAGAGAGATATTGCTGAGTATGTAGCATGTTGTGATGTGTGCTAGCGGATCAAAGCAGAATATCAGAGACCTGCCGAACTACTTCAACACCTACAAATCCCCTAATGGAAGTGGGAGGAAGTTGGAATGGATTTCATGACTGGTCTACCACGCACTAAGTCGGGATATGATTCCATATGGGTTATAGTCAACAGATTAACCAAGGTTACCCATTTTATCCCTGTAAAGACCACCTACAAGGGAGATAAATTGGCTGAGCTGTATATGGCCCACATTATATGTCTGCATGGTGTGCCTAACTGAATAGTTTCATATCAAGGTTCCTAGTTCACCTTGCATTTCTGGGCTAGTCTGCATGATGTCCTTGGAACCCATCTTGCCTTCAACACTGCATATCACCCTCAGACAGATGGGCAAGCCGAGAGAATAAACCAGATTCTGGAAGACATGCTTTGAGCTTGTGCTCTAGAGTTCACTATAGATTGGCAAGATGTTTGCCCTATACAGAATTCTCCTATAATATTAGTTATCAGTATAGCCTAAAGATGTCCCCTTTTGAGGCACTCTATGGCCGGAAGTGCAGAACCCCTTTGCACTAGTTAGACGTAGGATAAGGTTATATCTTTGTGCCAGATACCCTGAAGCAGGCAGAAGAGGAAATCTGATTGATTAGAGATAGCCTTCAAGCTGCCCAGTCCAGGCAAAAGAGCTATGCTGACAACCGCCGCAGAGAATTGGTCTTCCAAGTTGAAGATCATGTCTACCTCAAAGTGTCACCCCTCCAAGGAGTCCGAAGGTTCAATCTGAAAGGCAAGCTTGTGCCCAGATACATAGGCCCATTTCCAATCATCACCAAGTGTGGTGAAGTCACCTACAGATTGAAGCTACCAGCAAGCCTGTCAGATATGCACAATGTGTTCCACGTCTCTCAGCTCAAGAAGCGCCTCAGAATTTCAGAAAAGCAAGCTCCAGTCGAGACCATCGAGCTCCAGAAGGATTTGACCTACCCAGAGCACCTAATCAAGATCCCCGACACCATGGAGAAGCAGACAAGACGTTAGACCATCCGTCTCTGTAAAGTCCAGTGGAGCAATCACTCAGAATGAGAAGCAACTTGAGAGCGGGAGGATCAGCTTAGATTAGACTTCCCCTTTCTATGTTCTGAGTAGTCCAAATCTCAGGGTTGAGATTACATTTAGGGGGTAGGATTTGAAACATCCCATTTTTGGGATGATTTTGTGCTTACACAAACCTTTGAAAACTTGAGTTGAATTTCAAAAGTTCAATTTGAATATCAAAAACTTCTTCTTATTTTTGGTGGGAATTCTAAATTTTGCAAAAATTCAATAATCTCCTTGGGCCTTCGGCCCATTCCTCCTCCTGGCCTCTCCTCCCTCTTGGCCCGTGGCCATCCCATCCCACCCGGCGCCCCCTTTTTCTTCCTCCTTCCCCCTCTCCATGTTCCAGTTGACTCCGAGCGCCTATGCCACCGTGGTCTGGCGCCCCACCAGGGTCAATGCCTACGCACACCGCATTGCATCCTGCATCGGCTCCCCCATGCTACGCCCACATGCAGCCATGGTTTAGTGCCCTATCGCACCTGCACCGCCATAGTCTCGCCTGGCCATCCCATCGCATCCCGCGTTGGTTCCTGTGCATGCACGACTGGCCTCCCCAGCTCCTACCGCCCCCATTTTGCCCGCGCTAGTTCCTCTCTCGTCGGCTCACCTCCCTCCTTTGCCACCCATAAAAGGGTCGTCGAGCGTCCCTTGCTCCTCGCCACCCTCCCCACCTTCTTCCTTTTGTCACAAGCTCACTACCGCCTCCGCCGTGCACTTCCCGTGCGGCTGTCACCGTCGACAGCTCTCCCCAGTAGACCTTGGGCTCCCCTTAACCCTTCTCCAAGTTTGCCATTACCTCCTCCCGCTCTCTCCAAGCCTAATTGCTCTCTCTCCCACTGCAGGCCGCCGGCAAGCTCCTTCTCCAGCTCTGGTGCCCGACCATCCTGACGATCCATTGCTCCTCGGCTCTATTCACCACACTAGAAGCACCACCTGGCCACCTCAAGTCTCCCCCGACCCTCGCCCAACTTCCTCCTCCCCTTCGCCAAGCTCGTGCTGAAGCTACTCCTCCGCCGCACGGGTCCTCCACCGCCAGCTCATCTTTGACCTCCCCGAGCCCCCTTTTCTTCCCCGGTGAGCTCATGCACCCTCATAGATGCTCTCCCCCTCTTAATCGACTTATAGTAGGTAGGTCGCCGCCGAGCCAATCCCCTAATCCCACCGCAATCGAAGCTCACCGCCGGCAGCTCGCCGCCCATCTTCAGCCCATGCCAGCTCACCCAAAGGAGCGCATGGGGACGAGCATCCCATTTTGCTCATGTTCTCGAGCTGTCGCCGCTTCCCCCACCATCGGTGAGCATCGCCGCCCTCTTGGCGGGGGTTAAAACTGAGCATAGTGATTAGCTTAGCATGTGTAATTAGTGTGAACTAATGACTAGTAGCTGGCTATTAATTAGTTGCTGACAGTGGGCCATCCTCCTCCTTGATCCCAAGCCACATCAGACCAACAAGGGGCCCCACCCCGGTTAAAATCTTTTAATTCCTGGTTCTCAAAAATAGGCCACTAACATGTGGGCCCAACACTATTTACACAGTACCTGGGCCCCACATGTCAGTGTCTCTAGGCCTATTTTCACATAAGAAAATGTTTCTTTTATTTGATTAAACCGTGGTCCCACAAGTCATTCTCTAAAGATTCATGAATAAAAATAATTCAAAAATTAATTTAAAATTCACGGCCCCACTTGTTAGAGATAGAATTCTCTCTCCTCTGTATATTTTTGGGATTTTTCTTGAAAATAAGCTTTGAAGAGCTCGTTCTCCCTCATCGTAGCTCCAATTTTAATGAAACTTGTTTCTAAATTTTTCTAAAATTAGGATATATCTATTGGTGCTAGTTTTGTTCAATTTGGAGTTCATTTGAATTTTATTTGGTATTTATTTGCCTTTTCTTGTTTGCGGTTCGCTTTCCGATACGTTCTTCCGAGTAGAGTTGGAGGACACGAACAGACCCCAGATTGAAGCAACGCAAGATCATCATGACCATCAAGCTTTTGATCCAGGTGAGTCAATACTTTGATCATTTTTAACCTATATTTTATGTGAATTATGTTCATTTAAATTAGCAAAATTGCATACTTTATTTCCTATGCAAAAGTATGTTACTCTTAAGGTAGTTACACACCCACTTGTCAATCTAGTATTATGTTAATGCCATCCTTGATACTTGAAAATCTATGAACCATGTCACCCTAGGTAATATTATTAACTTTGATAGCTATAAGTCATATTTAAAGGCCATGCTAAGTCTCATTTTAGTCCAGGGCACTAGTTTGCCCTGATCATCAGTCCTTAAGCATGAAAACTGATTTTGGGATAGTCACGGTTGTAAGTGACTAGTAATTTGTGGCAACTTTGTTCATGCTTGTCCAAACCCTAAAAATTGCTATACCTATCTAGGCAGATGGTAAGAGTGGTTGGTACCAATGTCGCACGAGAAATTATGGTTTGTGGTATGAACCACCTAGATGAATTGATGACTTAATCCTGTGATTACCTCCTCATGTAAAATAGTACAATCACAAGTCTTCAAAATGCAACTGGGCCAACTAGAATTACTAGACCTCGGAGTCATTCCATCGGTGGGGGAGTAGAGTAGTGCATATGCGGACCAATGTCTGGTATGAATGGGACAACTTTTAAGGTGATATGTGTGCACTGCTGCATTAGATCTATGGAAACGTTGTAGTCTAGCTAGTCTAGTGACTGGCGTATGACTTCCTGCACAACTTATGAGGCCCATTACCCGTGGGACAAGCTCATATTGGGTGGATTGGCAATGGGGCGTGGTAGCTGCAAAAAGCTGTGTGACGATCCCTTGATCTACATGACTAAGGAATCATGTAGGGTTATCGGGTCGATTGTCTCTTATAGGTAAAAATGTACAGTCTCTACATAGTATAAACTATTCGAACAACCGTGCTCATGGTTAAGGGCAGGCATGTGAACTTCCTTGAGTTAGTTCTATTTCAAAACCTTTTGTGGGTGGCACAAAAACTGTCAGGTGGATGCAAACCCGACTTTGGCTTTTTCCTGGAGAGAAGTACTCCGGTGGATGTAACCTAATGATCAAAATATAGCATAGGTGGATGGAACAATATAAAAGGTGGATGGAACCTATACCGCTATAAATACTGCACAATTTCAATGTCTTTAAAGCATGTTTGTTAAAACGCTAAGTCATAGGAGTTTTTAATTATACAAATTGAAAGTGTCACTTTAAGCAAATAAAAGAATCCGAGCCATCATTGTTTAGCCTTGCATATATAATTGCATGCATTATGTGTGTTGTCTCGCGGATCACGGTTGTGTGTGCTCACCCTCGCTTGCAACCCCTCTTTAGAGTGCGTGAACCAAGGCCACTATGTCTACTACGAGGACCAGGGCGATGAGGCGGTGAAGATGATGGAAATTAGTGTAGCCCTTAGTAGTCTAACATCTTTCCTCAGTCTAGTCGACCAGGCTGATATTTGGGTGGTTCCAATATTAGTCAGGTCTTTGGCTAATATCGGTGGCACCTGAGTTGTCTCAATCGCTTGCTTGTGGTGGGATGTGCCCTACCACTTTTGCCTCCACTATCACTTCCGCACTTTATGTATTGTAAACATTTGGCCAGACGACTCTATTGTAAACTCAACCCGATGCAGTTTATTTAAAACTCTGATATTGTAATATTAATGCAATGGTATGGTAATTGTCGTGTATGAAATGATCCGGCAATATATATGTGAGCACTATCTACTGATGCAGAGAATAGTACAGTGGTTTCACAGATGGTTCCGGACTGGCTAAATCCGGAGTCCGACACAAGTACTCTGTGCACGGAATTATTCCAATAAAATTCTTATTAATGCCGGTCATATCACTGTTATATCTACTTTCTTGGGTTAGGGGGTGTTCTTTTAAGCTATGACTTATGGCTATAATTTATTGTATAATAAATAATGATTACTGAAAGATATCAAAGTTAAAAGTCGACTGAAAAGTAAAAAAGAATGGGGCTAGCTTGTCGATGGGAGTTCAGTTCAACTAGTAATACGAATCCTTCGCACGCGCACTACTCTAATTTCAACAAAAAATGCAGGGAGTTGTGTCCCATGTGTTGAATTGACAGTGCTTGAAATGCAGTAGCTTGTGTCTAGAGGTGTCACTGTTTGAGGTTGAGATGTGTTGGGTAAGGATGGCCGGATCCACCATATGTGCATATTTCCAGAGTAATCTTATACAAGAAAAAGTAGGACCCAACAGCGAGAGATGCTTAGCTAGTACGACTAGAATTGTGCTTCTTGGATAGGGGTCGCCCCGTACGCTCATGACATTAATGTATAGAACATTTTTTATTTATGTTTCATAGCGTACAAAAAAAATGGATCTATAATACTCAAATATACAGTTTCAGTAAATATATGATGGTTTACTTTAGAGAAAATTCATAATATATCACCGAATAACTACATAATTCATAATATGTCACTTATCGTAAGGCTAACATATCAATGAGATATCAGTGCCATGTAGTAAAATACGAAGTTATTGGCTTAATACCACCCAAAATTTGCTCTGGTAACGATTACACCATGTTTGCACAATGTTATCCATGTTCTAGTGGCGGATGTGAGCTATATTGGAGGGGTGAATTCACCTCACAAGTTTTTGCGAAAAAAATAATAACTATTGGTATTTGTATGTAAGTTTAGGAAAACCTAAAATTTTGCGGTTGTTGATCCGCGGGACTCGAGTCCTTGATACGCCTCCCCGTCAGAGCCATAAGAAAGATGCGCGCGTATCAATAATTGTCAATGTGATATTTATCTATCACTCCTTTTTCCTCGACAGGGAGATGAGAGGTGAGATGTCCGAGCAACTGCCGATCTCCATCAAAGCTGAAACTGAAACTGAAACCGAGAGATATGTTTCCATATATGGCATTGTAGCGTAGTGTTTTTTCAAATTTGGCCCTCTAACAACTTTTTTTGTAAATCTAGTTCCATTCTCAAGCTCAGCAGACGATACATGTCTCTTAACGTGCCACCGGAGCTTAGCAGGATAGCACCAGCGCGGTAGCCCGGGTGAGCACAGCAGGCGAGGGAATCGCACAGGAGCAGGCAGGGCCCATCGGCTTGCCGAGCTCCCCTTGCTTGGCAGCGCAAGCCAGCTCCTGCCGAGCAGTGGAAGCTTAGTAGATGGTTGACCGTGGTATGACTCGATGTGACACGACGTGACGCCACTCCGCAACACATCCCGTGGCTTTCGACAGGGCTTGGCGCAGCCCTTTGCTCCTGTGGCCTTGTCGGTCACCAACATTTCTCCGCGCACATAAAATGGCTTGCATTGCTCTATGCTCTCATCGAAGCCTCGTAGTTAAGTTCGTTCCCTGCAGAGCGAGAGAGAGCCAAGGGAGAAGAAAGATAGAGAGAGTAGAAAACAATTTAAATTAGGCTTTCGAGGTGAATTTGTTGCGATTTAGCAAATTTCGTAGTTGAAAATAGTGTAGGTCTGATGAAGACCTTCTAGAAGAAGTATGTTTCATTCGTATGCGAGAAATGCGCTTGGTAACTACATTTAGTTCACATATTTATTTAGTTCGTACAAATGATATTTTATAATTAGTCATGTTAATGACATATTAGTGGCGATAATGATGATTTTTTTGTAAATAGTTGTAGAAACACGCACTGTTATTTTTAGTGTACACACTATCATTAGTGTAAATATAGTATAGTGTACGCATATCATTAGTGTAAGGCCTGCTTCAAATGACTTCAGTTTTTGGGTTCTAAAATTCGGCCGTTTTTGGTCTTTTGGCCTTTGTTTTGCCTTTTCTTTTCTCCTTATTCTTTTGTATTGTCCCAAAAGATTTAGCGGTATTTTTCATTGTTTCTGAATTTTTTTTACTATTTTTCTCATTTTTTGACTCACAAAAAGCTAATAGCCACTACAATATTTTTACAGCCACAATACACACAAAAAACCATAAGCTCCTGCTTATAAGCCTTTTGGAGCAAGCCTAATTTAATGCATAGTGTAAATATAGTATGGTGTACGTATGTAATTAGTGTAAATACAGTATAATGTAATTAGTGTACATATAGTATAGTGTGCGTATAACAGTGTAAGTATAGTGTGTGCATGTTATTAATGTAAATATAGTATAGTATAGTGTATGTATGTCATTAGAGTAAATATTGTGTGTGTGTGTATGTATGTATGTATGTATGTATGTATGTATGTACTGTTGTTTTTAGTGCATGCACTGTCATAATGAAATAGTTGTAAAAATATGCACTGTTATTTTTAGTGTACATAAGGACATATGTGTACTGCTCTGGTGCCATTATAAATAATGCAGAAAATGATTTTAAGATTGTACCATTGTGCACTGCTAGTTGTAGTATGTGTTCGTATATATGTATGTATATATGTGTGTACTTGTATATATACATATGAGCACATGGTCATAGGCATAATTCATAGCTCAGCTATGTATATGTGCATGATTTTTTTTGTATTATGTTTAGTTGCATTTAGCATCATCGAAAATAAGTGGATTTCGTATGCATTGGTGTTAGGTATGTGATGTCAGGTATGAAATATTTGTTCATGTTCTATGGGGAGGGTGTCATACAAGACATGCCGTATGGCGCGGACCTACAAAATTGTAAACGAACCATGATCCAGGCTCTAGGAGATGGGTCTCCCTGAGCTCAAGAAGTGTGTATGGAGTGTATTTGATAGGGAAACAAGAAGAAAAAAAGCTTGTCATCGAGGCGGTGATATCCACTATTGTTGGAGCTTTGGGGGAGTGTTTCTAGGAGATAAAGAAGGTGGTTGGCAATGTCGCTTAGCGATAGTACATGAAGATTACAAGTAATCCTAGTGTGGCGATATACAGAAGACCGATGGTGTATGTGCAGTTTCTGGAGAGGGCGGGACCGTCGAGCAGGGGCGAGGTTGGTGCGAGTGGTGGCGTAGAAGTGTCGTAGTTGGTTGGTGGTGGCGGTTTGGAGCGTAATGTTGGTGGGGGATGGTGGTGGTGAAGTGGAACCTATTGTTGCAGCACATGGTGGTGGTGCGGTAGAACCTGGTGCCGGTCGGGATGATGGAGGACTGACGAGGCTGGCTCACAACTTCAAGCCAATCAAAGGCGCATGGAGATAGTGGGCAATGCGTATTGATTTCCATAAATATTTGGATGGCATGTCTTGTGGAAGCCAATTCCGATGACGAGAAGGATGTCGACACAACCAGCAATGGAGTCGAAGCTAGTGTAGGCACTAGTGGGGGTAGTACATCCAATGATATTGTATACATGGATATTGAGTGCATCTCCTCTAGATTGGATGATGTTGTGTTGGCCTCCCTAGTTATGCCGTTCAAAGATAGGTCCGAAATGTCTTTCGACAAAGACACACTGGTGAAAGGACAACGCTTTCCCAATAAGGGTGCTACGCAAAAAGCCATTGCAACATATGCCATCCATATAAACCACACGTATTGGATGCACTGGTCGAACCCCGACATGTATGTGGTGGTGTGTGTCAACGGTTCTTGTCTTGAGAAGATCCATATGCAAAGATTCAGAGGCAGTGCAATGGACTTTTGGATAACAGTGGTGAAGGATCACACGTGTGAGATTTCATAGCCACTGCACAGGCATAAGAATGTGACCTTATCAAACGTCGCTAGCCTGATCAGTCACCTCATAGTTGCAGATGTCATAGTTTCATCGAATCTGTTGATGGTTGATGCCGTGAACCTAGATGGTTTCCCAGTGAGCTACGGTAAGGTGTGGCAGGCGAGGAGAAATGTTGTACATGGAATGCACAGCACACATGAAGAGGCCTACAACTTTGTTCCAAGAATGTTGCATCATATCACCAAAGCCAACCTTGGGACATGTATAAACAAGATAGAGAGGGTGCATCCTTTGAAGAGCCCAATTGTTTCATCCTAGACCAAGTGTTATAGGCATTTTGGTAGGCAATCGAGGGGTTCAAATGATGAGGATGTTGGTGATATGCCCTAGAGGCAACATGGAGATGTTGAATATATCACATACTATGTTTATGATACATTACTTTGTTCCTTGAAATAGACATTATCATTATTGATCAATGAGTATGTGACTTATTCATGAGACTCTTAATGCCAAAATGTTGCTATTTCTAAATGATCCCTGATTATATTTCATATGAGGAACAAATATGATTCAAAGATCAGCATATGTATTGATTGATGATCATGTCTCATGGATCATGGTATGGAGATACCAAATCAATAATATGGACATGTGTTAGTGAACATATGTTGGATAGACCCGCCATGAGACGCTGCAGAGATTCCATGTGTCATCAGTTGGTCTCAAGTAGTGTTTATGTGGAATCCTTAGGCTTGAGATCATCATGGTTCCCAGCATGCGTAGTAGCTTATTTTGGGACTACTAAACACTACTCCGTAACTAGGTAGTCATAAAAGTAGTCTTTGGATTTGCCATGAAACATGTAGTGGGATCTGAATGATCAAGATAGAATTTGCCCTCCTTATGGGAGAGATATCTCGGGCCCCTCGATGTAATGGATTATGAAAGTGCATGGCCATGCCAAGGTGATTGAGAGTCAATCACGAGTTTATAATCCATCACGGAATCGAGAGAGTGATTGAGCTATTAAGCGGATGACACAGATCTCGCCTTGAGCTTAATCTATATCATGAGGCAAAGGATTAGTACATGAGAACATTACGAGTTCGGTAGATATGATCTTCTGAATACTTTAGGGTTAATATGTCTTACTAGAGGCCGCTATTAATGTGGTGACCGGAAGGTGTTTACGGTCGCGACCAAGTATCGTGAACCTACTGTGGTCGCACACTTAACGGGTTGGAACACTAATTGAATGTGATTCGGATATGGGCTCAATTCGGATAGAGATCCGGATAGACTTCTATTGGGCCTCGGTCCACGAGGCCCAAGTGAGGAGGTCTTTATATATGGAGGCGAGGGGCTGAGGGGATGCATCTGATAATCCCGAGCTAATCCCTAGCCGCCACCTCCTGAGCCAAACCCTAGTCGCTCGCGAGTCTTTGGTACACTCGCGATCGGTGTTCCGATCCGGACGTGTGGATACCGGTGGAGGCGCTGCTCGTTGCGGCGTTGATCGGCATCAACAACCTCTGATTGGATCGCTCGTGGTGTGGTTGATCGCGTGGAGGAGCGATCGGTTCGGGACGATCGACTACTTCCACTACTACCTCGACAGCGTGGTTGGATCGGCTTCTCCGACTCTTCTTCATTGCTGCTGGCGTCTAGTGGTAACGATCCATGATCCTCCTTAAGCATGATGTCCTTGTGTGCGCGGTAGAAAAATTTTGTTTTCTGCTTTCGTAGCCTTCGCGCAATCCATAAGAGGACATGACCTCTATGGGTACGACCATATTTGCTATGCTTGCTGTTCTAATCACAAGAGGTCCTTTTTCAAGTGATGAGGACATGACTTAAATTATCAGGTGAGCTCATTTTTATGAGTGTCTTTATATTATTTGAACTATATGATGCTACCTAATGATGAATATATATATATATATATATATATATATATATATATATATATATATATATGTGTGTGTGTGTGTGTGTGTGTGTGTGTGTGTGTGTGTGTGTGTGTGTGTGTGCATGTAGCACCACATCACTTTTGGGTCAAGATGAACAAGACTTGTTTGGACCCATTTTGGAATCCAATTCGGCCTCATATAGTCTCATATGTGCCATATTTTAGGGTTTAGATTTCGTTTATGTTTAGTTTGCCTTCATTGCAACTTGTATGTTCTACGTGTGTCGACTAGACCACTCGGCCAAGATCCTTATTCGAAATCCCATCTCATCAAGTGCTTCAATCCTATTTGCAATACATCAAATTGCATTTTACCTTGTTCTTGCATGCTTCTTCGGTGTATGCAGGAATTGTCCTTCGTGATCAGGTCATCTGGGTATTCGTGCACGGTTGATAACAACTTGTTGAGCAGTTCAGCAATTGCATGGTTTCAAGCCTTGCAAGTCCGTAGCTAGGATCGTGAGAGTTGAGCAACTTCTATCGAATTTATCTTCTCATCAAAAGATCGGGACACCTATTGTCGCATCAAGTGGTATCAAAGCTAGCGTTGATCATGAGAATTTTCTTTACCTATAGTCCACAAAAGCCATGAAAATCAAAAAAACTTATTAGGGTTAGTTCATCTTGTCCAAACTAATATGTGTCTTGCAATTTTTCTTTTTGGTATTTTGCTTGTTGAATTTTTCATTGCATCATCGTGTCTAGTTCCTGATTTCTAGTTCTAGTTGAAGTCGCTTGATTGTTCTTTTAGGGTTCTTAAATTTTGCTTCTAAAATAGAAAATTCGTGGGTTAGAACTTCTCTAATGCACACCAAAAACAGAAAATTTCATGGGTTAGAACTTCTCTAATCTGTGTAAAAAACCACTTTGAAAGAGTTCATATTCGCTTCCGCTTCATTACCATGAAATCGAGAGGATTGCTGTGATCATTCGTGGGTTAGAACTTCTCTAATCTGCGTAAAAAAACCACTTTGAAAGAGTTCATATTCGCTTCCACTTCGTTACCATGAAATCGAGAGGATTGTTGTGATCTTTTGGGTGAGTTGGTGTTCGAGTCTAGCATCCACCCTTTGTTGTTATTTGTGCCTTGCAGCAAACCCTTGGGACGGCCAGACCAAAAGGAGAAAGTGGCAATCGTATAAAACAAAAGCCGTGGTAGGAAAAAAAGTAAAAAAAGATAAAATAAAAGTGAGACAAAATTGGTGGAGTCCTTCTACATATAGCTACAAGCTTCCACAAAATATTTTAGCAAGTTTGGCCCACGAGATTGAAAGATATATCTTTTTCAAGTTGAGCCTGAGTTAGTTTCCAGTCCGAGTAAGAATCCGATTCTGAGACACCTTTAGTAAAACAGACATAATTTTTGCATACGGTGTTCCTTTTTGATGTTCTTGTACTCGTTGGAAATCTAACAACGAGGCGCATCGAAAAAAAATGTCTGCTTGCACTAGGCACCCTCTAAGACCCCCAAAATCGACCATCTTTACACCCAAATTTGCGTCGCAAGCTTTTGGGTTTTGTTTTTGCCCTTTTTCTTGGTCTTCCCTTCAGAATTTGGGTTTCACCTCAAGTGTAAAGCTATAGATCTCGTCAAAAACTTTCAAATGATCATATATAAGCCATATAAAACTTTGTTCCTTTCATCTTTGATACTAGCTGTTGTTTTCTGCTCAAACTAGAGGGCTGTTTACATTGCACGTTATTCCTGTCTTGTGCACTACATCTTGTGAATAATCTTGTGCCCTTAGATAGAAGTATGAGTAGTGGGATAGTGTCTTCTTTGCTTACCTCAAGTCGCATTGATCGTTACGTGTGCGTTCATACAAATCTGAATAAAGATGTTGAATTATGAAAGAACATACAAATCCTTTCACCCTTGCTAGATGAATTTGCTATTACTTGATTAAAATCTGATTATAGGGATGAACTTTCTTTGATTCCAAAAGTTGTAGTTTTGCCCATATGTGCTACCACTACAAGTTTACAACTTCAGATATTTGAATTTCATAAATGCTCCACTTACATTTGCAAAACTAGTTGCAATAATTGATGTGTGAGAAAATCTGATTTGCTCATTAACATTTATGATTACTCTTGGGTTAATAATATAATGAGTTTTTATGATCACTGTTGTCTTATAACATTAATTGTGCAACAACGAAAAACCGTTGAAATAGATGACATATACATATATCATGCAATTACCTTGGCTTCTTTGTCACCCTATTTTCAGCTTATCAAAAGTCAAAGATGGCTTTCTTTTCAAGAAGGGGAGGATGATGAGGATATGACCCTATGGATACGACCATATTTGCTATGCTTGTCGTTCCAATTACAAGAGCTCCTACACATCACTTAAATTATCAGATGAGCTCGTTTTTAGGAGTGCCTTTATTTTATATGAGCTATATGATACTACCTAATAATGAATATATATATTTGTGTAGCATCACATCACTTTTGGGTCAAGATGAATAAGAGTTCGAGTTGGACCCATTTTGGAATCCAATTCGGCCTCCGGTGATAGCACCAATTTCAAATAAGCATAACTTTTACATACGGAGTCCATTTGGGGTCCACGAGTACTTTATGGAAAGATTATCTTGTCCTCTTTCCAACAGATCCAGCCTCACCTCCAAATTCCTTCTGAGCACAATGCAATCTGCAAAACAGTCTATTGCTATTTCTGATTCCGAACCAAGCTGGTGCTGCCCACCTCCACTTGGGCCCATGGGCCTTTTAACCCTAGGGGCGTGCACCCATCCCCTGGCTGCCACCCTCTGGCCATCGTCCTCGTATAGTCTCTGGTGCACTATATCTTAGGGTTTGGATTTCCTTTATTTTTAGTTTGCCTTCATTGCAACTTGTATCTTCTACGTATGTCGACTAGACCACCCAGCCAAGATCCTTATTCGAAATCCCATCTTATCAAGTGCTTAAATCCTATTTGCAATACATCAGATTGCATTTTACATTGTTCTTGCGTGCTTCTTCGGTGTATGCAGGAATTGACCTTTGTGATCAGGTCATCCGGGTATTCGTGCACTGTTGATAACGACTTGTGAAGCAGTTCAGCGATTGCGTGGTTTCGAGCCTTGCGAGTTCATAGATCGGATTGTGAGAGTTGAGTGACTTCTACTGAATTTATCTTCTCATCGAAAAATCGGGACACCCATCGTCGTATCATCAAGTACTGTCGTTCAATACTCATGATGGATGGCACGTTCCTCTTCGGCAGGTACAAGGGCATGATGTTGACAGCGATGGCTGCCAATGTAAATGACCAGCTACTCATAGTGGCCTTTACAATTATGACGAATGAGAACACTAATAGCTAGCTGTGGTTCCTGGACCATGTGAAGTAAGTAGTAGTCCAAGATCGATCCAACATTCTGCCTTATCACGGACCACAATATTGGGCTACTGTTGATGCTGAGCACATGTAGTAAGGGACACAACTATCCTTCCGGTGCAATGACGTGAGGACCTGCTGGTACATGAGGCATCTGGTGGCGAACTTCCACACTCATTTATGAAATAAAGAGTTGATAAAAAAGTTCAAGAAGCTTTACATGCAGTACCAGGTGTGCAAGTTCAATGCAATTTGGAGGAAAATTGACAAGGAGACCTTGAGAACTATGAGAAAATCACAAGCAGTGGAACTAGCCTCAGCTCAGCTCACTTTGGTAGCGGCGGATGAGTTCGTCCAATGGATGAACTTGCATGCCCCCAACTTGGAGAAATGGTCCCTGCTTCACGACACCGATGGAGCTAGGTACGGGATTATGGCGACAAACATGTCTGAGATGCGCAATAGTGTGCCGAAGGGTGTGCATTCCCTCTTGATCACTGCAATTGTGGACGAGAGTTGGAACCGCACCGTCAGTTACTTCATTAATAGAGCCATGATTGTGAAGAAGCAGTTGTATCAAGGGAAACAACTCTCAGAATTGATGCAGGCGTGCGCGGAGCAAAAAATGAGGAATGCTCATTCGCACATTGCTTGGACCACAGACAGGGTGAGAAATAAGTTCAAGATCAATTTAAGGGAGAAGTATGTCATAGGTCATGCCAGAGACGATTTCAAGCATGCATGCACCATCGGCGAAGAAGCGACCTGCACATGCAACAAGCCAAAACTCCTGCACAAGTCTTGCTCGCATGTCTATGTCGCATGCACTGTGTGGCAGCAATCCTCCGGGCAGCACATTTTAGAGTACTACGACATCTATCATCTGTACGGGACTTGAAGCATGGAGTTCAACTCCTACGAGTTGGACATGCATTACGGGAATATTTGGCCGGGGAAGTAAAGTGAGTGTTGAATGACATAGATGATAGTTAGTGGACTCTGACCACAAAGCCTTGATCTACCACTTGAAACTAGGGAGTCATACAACCCTAGAAATCCCCTCCACGACTCCCCACACATCCCCGAGCCTTGGCTGCAATGCAAGCACAAACTAGACGCGGTGGTGCAGGTTTGTGACGATAACACACACCCAGGTGTAAGTTCAAACTCCATTAAGTTACTTTTGGTGATAATGACAACTGCAATTGTGAGACTAGTTTGTTTATTAGTATGATATTGCCTAGTCTCATTTGGATGCGATAAATGACAAATATAATTGTGAGACAAACTTGTTTAATGATTATGATATGGCTTAGTCTCATTTGGAGGAAAAGGTGAAATCATGAAGGTATGTATTTTACACTCACACTCTTATATCTTAGTGCATTCCTCAGATCCAAAATATAGATTGAACTCCCTAAATTGTCTAACTTGAATATGTGCACATGACTTTCATATACATTTTTGTATGCACACATTTAGGGAGAGTTTACTCCATGTTTTGAGGTTTCAGTAGTATTGATCCACGTTCATCTTTTCACATATTAAGGATCTTTACTTTGAAACATATCCCTTGAGTATATATAGCCTGTGTAGTTCATATATACTCATAATCAGGTTGTCATCTAGTTCTTCCATTATGTGTTAATGGTTGGATAATTAATGACAACCGGATTGACAAGGAAAGACAAGTCAATTGTGCTAAATTTGCTTAATTACAAAATGATCAAGTGCTTGAACAAATGATTCATTCATGAACTTGTAGCACTCTAAGTTGGCTCAATTCTACCTTCTCGGTTCCACTTAGAATATTTACATGGCTTGCATCATCCTTAGATACCTTTAGCTGGACTATAATCTTGGATAACTTGACATGCTAAGAAATTTGATCAAACTTCAGATTATGACTTATTTGGCTTAACTTGTCTATACATGCATTGTCATGATCTAGATAGCATTTTATTGTGTTATGGCTTGGCGTAATACTTCAAAAGTCATTTTGGATCATGTTCATGGCTCTAATGCTTAATTTGAAGAAAATATAGCCATTTCATCCAAATCATGATCTATTTTCCTCCTTGCATTTTGATGATATTATTGCCAAAAGGGGGAGAATAATGGAGAAAAAACTATTTCATGGGGATTTTCTAGAGCTTTTGAGGAAAACTTGTTCTTTCTGTTTTTGTGCTAGCATTATCTTTTGTCAACATGGTCATAACTTCTTTGCATTTCTTTGGACCATGTATGACTTTCAAACTCAACTTTATATGCTTTTTGGTGTTTGTCAATATACTCATCAAGGGGAAGATTGAGAGACCATGTGAGAGGTGCTCCCATGTTTGTGATGAGTAATTGACACGTGTTATGGAAGTTTGAGTTTGATTTGAGTGTTTTGTACTTAAGTTGCGATTAATGTAAATGCTGATTCTATTATCTCGAGCGGTGCTATGTGATGTGTTTTCTTGTCTGTGAGGTGGAGTCGTGGCGAGGCACGGGATAACCGGACTAGGCACAGGCGGTGCTGAGGTCGGAGCGGTCGGGATGTGCCGAAGACAGCGAGACTCGAAGTGGTTACGAGGCTTGGACGGAAAGAAACGAGGAAGCTTCCCAGAAGGTGCAGTAGGGGCATTGTGGTAAATGCGCAAGGCTGCAAAAGCGGAAGCGGATTCGGTTCGAGTTAGTGGGTAAAGAACAGAAGTTGTTGGCGCTAATGGGTAAAGTGTGCTTGTGAACCTATTAGTGGAGACTATAAAAGGAGAGGGAGAGGCATGAGAGCAAAGTAGTAGTTAGGGTTTTGCTTTGTGCTTTCTCTTTTCATTTTTTTGCTGAGGAGTGGTTGGGCAGAGCAGAGTGTGTTCTGCAACTGTTCCCCCTTGCCCACCTGAGTGAGTAGTGTGGGTTCTTGCTCTCCTTTGGGTGTGTTGGAGAGATGGTAGAGATGGATTGAGTTGGACACAGAAGAACTCTTTGTAATCATTCATCTCTCGAAATCCAATTAAGGAATCATGTATTTGAGATGTTTTGGTTCTTAGTTCATTCTCTGTCTATCTACGTTTTTTCCCTTCCTTGCAATTCTGTGTTGATTTCTTGATCCTCTAGCCGCTGAATGTTTATGCTTTGAACTAGGAATACTCTCTAGGTTGCTTGATCATTCCATTTTTGAGAGGAAAAAGTAGAATAAAAAAGGTTTCTTTTCTCCTGAATACTGTGCAACTTCTTCTCTGTTCTTGGATATTCTAGGGTTAGGAGACAGAGCACTTGTGCCCTCCTGCTTTTCTAGGTGGAAACATGAATCTGGAGGTTAGCTCATTCTTCTGAGAGTATCTCCTTACTAACTTCAAAGTTTCTTGAGCCAAGAATCCAAGAATCATGAGTATTTTGGATCATGTCACTATCTGCTGAGTTATTCTCAGAAAATCAGGATTTCCTATTTTTGTTTGATCTTTGTCTGCAATTTCTTCTCAATGAGGTCAATATGCTATTTAGGATGATGTCCTGTTAAATTGACTTGAGAAGAGCAGCAAGATGCGATGAATTTCTTGTTTTCAGCAAACTCTGCGTATTCAGTTCTTCAGTCTGTAGCTTGCGGTACTACCGGGTTTTCCACGTCTGTACTACCGCCCGACGGTACTACTGCTCCTAGACGGTACTATCGCTCAGCGACTGAGTTTGCAGCCGGTACTACGTTCGGCTCAACGGTACTACTGCTCAGCGACTGAGTGCATAGGCGGTACTACCGTTCGGCTCAACGGTACTACCGCTCAACGGTACTACCTCTTGTCACAGCGGTACTACCGCTTGCAGTCAGACCAGCTCTGAATCTCCTTTTTCTGGATTATCTCTCTTTGGCTTTTTTTGCTGATCTTCTTGACAGTTTCCAGTGAGTGTTTACCTTCTGTCTTCATAGCTTCTATAGCTATTGGAGAATAAGCATAGGTGTGGATACTCAGAGCGGATTTGAAGGCACCATTCACCCCCCTCTGTTGCCATTTCGGTCATACAATGTGTTTCTAGTCTTTTACCGGTCTTGCTGTTTGGTTGGATGACCAGATTGCTAGTATAGATTGTCGTACTATTAAGAGGGGTCATGCCTAGTAGTTTGAGTCTCATCATATGTTGATAGCTCAACCTCACTTACTCTAGCTCTTCATAGCATGATGCGTATATTTGTGAATGTGTTTTGCAAATAGTTATAGCTCATGTGTTAAATCCTTGTAACATAGAATTATACATTGTGAATGTGTTTTGCAAGTGTTTGAGGCCTATGTTTCATATTTCTTGTGGTATGAGGTTTATATTTGTAAATATATTTTGCAAATGGTTGAATCTCATATAATCCTTTGTGTCATGATTCTAAAAGTGTGCAAATGTATTTTGCAATATTTTGGGAATCATGCTTGATCCTTATGTGCACGAAATTATAGTTTGTAAATGTGTTTTGCAAAATCTGTTGAAGTATCTGCACTTCTCAAGAAAATCAGAACTACCACAGTGTATTATACGGTACTACCGCCGAACGGAATTACCAGCATGGATATCATGGTACTACCGCATTTGTTGGTGGTCAAAGATCAATGTGGTCGATGACCTGTGTGGTCGAAGATCGATGTGATCGAAGATTGACGTGGTCAAATCAGAGTGGTCGAACCAGCGTGGTCGAACTAGTCTGATCGAAACCGACGTGGTCGAGATCTGTGTGATTGAAACTAATGTGGTCGAACCGACTTGGTCAAACCAACAAGGTCAAAGATCGATGTGGTCAATGACCTATGTGGTTGAAGATCGATGTGATCGAAGATCGACGTGGTTGAATCAGAGTGGCCGAACTAGCATGGTCGAACCAGCGTGGTTGGAACCGACGTAGTCAAGATCTGTGTGATCAAAACCAGCATGGTCAAACCAGCGTGGTCGGAACCAATGTGGTCGAGATCTGTGTAATCGAAACCAGCGTGGCCGAAACTGACATGGTCGAGACTTGTGTGGTCGAAACTAACGTCGTCGAGATCTGTGTGATCGAAACCAGCGTGGTCGAACCGACGTGGTCGGAACCGATGTGGTCGAGACCTGCGGTCGAAACCGACATGGTCGAATCTACGTGATCAAAACAACGTGATCGGATACCAGCGCGTTCGGGGACCTATGTGGTCGAACCGGATAATGTTGTCGGAGACCTGTGTGGTCGAATCGGACAACGTGGTTGGAGACCTATGTGGTCGAATCGGACAACGTGGTCGGATGCCAATGTGGTCGAAGATCAGTGTGGTCGACAATCGGTAACTTTGGAGCGATCTGAACAGTGAGCGGAACTATCAGTTCTGTGTGAGCTGTACTTTCGAGTTGTGGAACGACCACTTTGTGTAGCAGTATGTTTTTTTTCCAAAGAGACACCTTAATGGGAGTCTTCTCATCCCCGGTGATAACGGTAGTTACGCATGTGTGAGTGGTATTACCGCCAAGTGATAGTACCGAACTTTGTGTGTCAAAACTACCGGATTTGCTGAGTAGCGGCTAGTTTTATGACCGTTGTAAAGGGGAGTGGAAGTACTGGTGTTTTGCCTGCGGTACTTCCGAAAATCCTATTTTCTGTCCCCCAATGGCTAGTTTTGTGGTGTGGGATGTAAATACCCCCTTGTGGCTAGTTGGAGAAGAACCTTTGGCACTCTATTTCACTCTCGTGAGCTAGTGTGAATTTCTCCTCTCAATTGTGCATGTGTTGCACCTTGTGCGCAAGGAGGAAGGCTCTAGATTGCATGTGTTGCATCTAGAGACGGATTTAGTATCCACTTGAGCTTGTATATTTGTTGCACGTGGTGAGAGTCAAGCGAGGGGCTTGACTTATTACTCTTGGAGTTTGCCGACTCCTACATGGCGTTAGATGTGTTGTTTGCGGTAATCTTCTCAAAGAAGGTTGTGAGAAGACCAGGTAAAGAGTGAAGGTTGGAGCTCACCTACTCGGAGCGAGAAAGAGCTACCACTAGTGGATTTGAAGTGGAAGGCTTAATTTGTGGAGCCGGTCCAATTCGTTTGGGCTTACCACAACGTGGAATAGGGAGACTGACAATCTACCTCAACGTAGACTAGGGAGACTGACAAGTCTTCGAACACCACAGTAAAAAGGAACCGTGTTAATTGTGATTTGTTTTCTTGTGCTCAAATTACATTCAAGCAATTTACATTCATAGAATTAAATTGATTTCTTGTCATCCTAGATTTGCAAACCTTCACATAGACTTAGGGTGTTGGTGCACTTAGGTGAACATAACTGTTTTAGGTGTTATTTGTGCTAAATCAAACTGAGCTAAGCTTCCACATTATAAAGTTGGTTTTAGCCAAATAGAATTATATTAATAATTAGAAGAGATTTTTTAAACCACATATTCACCCCCTAATCAGCCTTCTCGATCTTACACCAAGTCATCAATTCTTTCGCTGCCCTCTTTTCACGGTACGTGGGGGTTACCTACCTATGTACTTCCAGACATGGATCGCTTGTACTCACCCCGTCTTTCTTGCAAATCGTAGATTTCAAGTTCACTGAGTGGGTGGATCCATTGTATCCAATACCTGCACAGGTCTATATCCACACTCTCCAAATCTGCCTGCAAGAGTTGAGGGAGGAGCTCTAGATCGAGACGTCCAATAACGATGAGCTCCGCAGGCAGAGGATCAGAGAAAGGAACAATGAGGAGGTGGTCCACCTCGGTAGCAACTACCAGAGGATCAGAGAGAGGAACAACAAGTAGGTGGTCCACCTCAGTAGCAACTACCACCCGTATTGCTGCTGCATGAACTTGACCTGCAATTGTGCCTGCCACTACTATGACAACCTACCCTACGTTTCACATTTTTGCCCTAGGGGCATTCCCCCTCAGACCCTACTAGAACTATGTCCATCAATATTGTTTCGTTTCAATAAGGCCTACATGCATCTTAGATGTAGTTCGGCTTGATGGTCCATGCATGTTGCCATTTGTATCATATGAGTAGTGCGATTTAAAATTCCACATGGCACGCCATGTTCGTACACAAAGTTTACTGGAATTTGATAACAACATGCACCAGCTTTTCTTAGTGAATTGATAACACACGCCAGTTTTTCTCAGTGAGTTAACAACACACGCCACCTTTTATCAGTGAGTTAACAGCACGCGCCAGCTTTTCTCAGTGAATTGATGGCATGCGCCATCTTTTCTCAGTGAGTTGATAGCACACACCGATTTTTTCTCAGTAAATTAACAGCAAGTGCCAACTATCCTTAGTGAATTAAAAACATGCACTAGCTTTCTCAATGAATTAGTCTTTGGTGCCAGCTTTTCTCAATGAGTTGACGCACGCAAAAGCTTTGTCAGTGTGTTGACAACACGCACCAGGTTTTCTTAGTGAATTGACAATAATGTAACCTTTCCTATGCCTACAAGATTGCTGTCACAGACATGAATGCACTTCCATTCAGCAAAATTTACTTCCAAATATTATGCACTAACCGCCTATAAAAAGAGGTCAGACTCCATAACGAGAGCCAATACTTCACTCAAGCTAATATCGAAAATAGAGGGAGAGTGCAGGGAGAAGAGAGGAGAGCTAGAGAATGTCGCTCCTCCGAGCTTAGGGAGAAATGCTTCAAAAGCAGAAGTGGGCTGCTAAGAAGAAGGGATTCTGCCCTGATAATTCTTGCAAAGACGCACCTGTGCCACTAGAGTTTTCATGGCCTCAGTGCAACTGCGGTAATCTAGCATAGATCATTCAGTCCACACATCGAGCAACTATGGTAATCCGGTGCAAATCATTTAGTTCACATATTGAGAAACTACGGTAATCTGATACATATCATTCAGTCCGAGGATCTCCACGTAAGTGAATGCCACGTCTTACCAGAACACATTACAAGTTTCATTTCACATATCGCTAATTTTATCCATGCATGATGGTAGGCAATAGAGTGTTTCTACTTCTTCCAATGGATTGATGGCCCAAAAATGTAAGACAGGGCATTCACTGAGCAGAAATATATGCTCAATTACCTAGTGGTGCCGGAGAACTTCACCCGTTAGAAACCTTACACCCCGGATGATAAGAAAAAGACTGACATGGTGAAGGACAAGAGAAAGGCATCGATGGTCCCCGATACCCTTGAACACTAGGTAATTTTGGACTGGGATAAGCCTACATAAGTTGTGAAAGCCAAGTACTGGGCTGGAGTCGAGAAGGCTCAAGCCCGAAGGGAAGACAAGGACCCTAATATATACGACGAATGACTGCAAACATCACTTCCAAAAAGCACACAAGTATCTTAGCTGCAGTTGTGATTGATGGTTCGTGTATGTTGCCATTGTATCACACGAGTAGTCAGGCAAATATATGCACCTAACCAAACCCTACACGCCATATATTTCGTACCTTCGAAATAATCCATTACCACAATATTTTCTATAATGTATCAGTACAAAAAAAGGCTAAACGGGGCAACCCGCAACACCGAGGCTCAGCCCTCCGGCACCTGCCAAGCCAGGATACCTCGACAGCACCTGCCGAGCTGGCTCGGCAGGCCGATGAGCCCCGCTGGCTACCGCACACTTCGCTCACCTGCCGCGCTGGGGCTGTCCTGCCGAGCTTCGGTGACGTGGTAGGAGACATGTATCACCTGTCACACCTACCAAGCTCAATGATGAGTTAGATTCGTAAAAACGGACGTCCGGAGGCTAAATTTAGGGGAAAATGATATAGTGCTATATATGCAAATGGTTCAAACTTGAATGGACAAGACAGTGCACGGCCAGTACGAAAGCGATGATGAAAGGGAATGACAAACAGGCGACTGGCGATTGAGTAAGTAAGTAGCCGCAACAGCTCGGCCTGAACGGAACTAGCCTTGCAATGCAGACAGAAATCCAGGTAGCACAATCATGCGTGGCAAGGAATCTTCATATGTTTCAGAAATCAGAAGGGGCAAGTGGTAGTAGAACCCTAAACCTGCAAGATATTTTCGGACCTGAAACAGCCATCAGTTTTATCAAAAAAAAATCTCCTGATTTTAGTAATCTGTTTTTATTCTTTCTAAATTATTTGGCCGAATTACAGTATACAAATTTCTGAGTTAGCTCTGATATTTTTCCTCCACAATCTTTTCTGAAATTTCACCAGTTTACATTGTACTATATGCCACTCATAATGAAAATATCAAGGGCAACCGTTGGTATGTTCCCATGGCTCAGTCCTAACTAGCTACCAAGAATTCTGAGTTTGAACGAAGAAATAATCTGTGATCAATGAAAGAGGTCCTGAATATTGGGTAAGAAAAAGGAAAGATGATTCATATGCACCATGTGCATGAGAAGCTCCAAATAAATTATTTTGGGACCCGTTGTGTTCAGCTCAGAATATGTAGGTCTTGTCCAGGCCTTTCTTGCAGACAAAAGAAGCAAGACATGTCATATGATCTGCTCTAAAATGTCAACATGTAAATGATGTAATGGGATAGGAACACCGAAAGAAAAAGGAGGAGGAGGAAGAAGTGCTGAGATGCTGACCTATAGGCTCCTCTTTTTTCAGTTGTTCTTGTCTTTCAACCATATTGCTATTAGAGCACAGAGAGAAGTGATTAGGAAGATGCATAGGATTTGTAATTTAAAACAGATCCTAGCTAGAGAACGAGAGAAGTGGTCCGAAGTCATGACTTGAGATTTAAGCATTGATTAAGATTTAAAAGATCAAGATTCATAATGGTAAAGTAGTATTTTTTTAAACCATGGAACTTGGTTTTCTACCAGAGTTAAGGCAAGCCAACACCTTACAATAAGATACTTTGATATTGGCACTAGTTACGATTAACATATAAATTGAGGAGTGGTCACATGGCGTAACTTGAAATCAAATAAACAGAACAGCAGGGAAAGCAAGCTCAGAACTAGGAAGTTCTGTGTGGAAATTAAAAATTATTGAATATACTAGGCTCTAAGACAATATATTGTCTTTTCTTTTTCACTTGGAAGAACATAGACAAAATGTACTTGAGGGCAGCTTAAAGTGTTGTGAAAGTGTGCTGAAGACTAGCCTTTTTGTTAGAAATAATCTTGACTTAGAGTCTAAGACGTAGTAGAGTCTGTCTCCATGTATAACTTAAATTGAAATTGTGTCTAACTTGAAGTCCGAATATATATGCTAGTAGGAGATTCTTAGCCTGTATATTGAAAAGACTTGTAGCCAGTTTTGCAAGAAAAGAAGTAAGGGAAAAGGAGGGCAAGTAAGAGAATAGAGAAATTCAAAAATTCTTCTGTATTCTCTCAGTTTATTTGTGATGTGTACGTTTTCTCCTGAAATAAAGTTAACACTTTTTAATTAGCCAATGAGATCTGCATGGAGGACCAACATGCCTTCCTCCGAACACTTCTTGAAGACATGTAAAAAATACCTGCATGGAGATCTGCATCACATTCTTCAAGAACCCACGAACACCAACCTCATTAAAAAAACATGTAAATATACAAACTACTGTGGCTTTGTTAGAAATTTTCATTGGAATTGCACTTACTAAAAATACCTAAAATTTTTCTAAAAAAAGAACACTTCTTGAAGACAACCATTTGTAAACAATAATAGTAAATTATGCATATGTAGAATATTTCAGTTCAATGCAAAATCTTGAAAAACTTATCGAGGTTTTGTTTGGAACGTAGAAATCCGCATAAATTTGTAGGAAACATAGCAAGTACTCCAGATTTCTTAAGAAAACCCTTATGGGATCGTGTAGGATCGACAGCTTGAAATGAAGCTTTGTAGTCGCATGTATTTGTGACATTTTAATTGTGCTTTGGAAGGAAAAAAAAAGCCCCGAAGCAAGTGCCGGATAACTATTAGGCACTAAAAAAACAGGATTCCAATAAGACGCATCAATTACCGGAGGAAAAGCAGAGCTTGGGGCAAGGAGAGAATCTGAAAAGAAGATCTCCATAGTGGTTCGAGATATGGATTTGATGCAATGCATGATGCATCCCCTTCCCTAGGAGTGCAAAAGGTGCCCCGGGAATTAGGGTTTTGGGCGAGCAATTGGAAACAAAAGACGAACCTTGTTTGATTCATGGTCATCTGCTACATGATTCTAAAACAGATGGCATGAGGAAACGAGGAGACGGGCAGAGACTGAGATCGTTCGTCAAGGTCACATGGTGAATCATTTTCCAAGGTCTTGATTCTTGAAACAAGGAGGAGAGATGATTGATGATCTCGGTAACAAGAGGGAAACCGCCGTCAGTGGCACGGATTCAACATGGCCATCGATCGAGATTGGGGCTGAACGGAAAGTGAAGCGAAATGAAATGGAAGCTAGCATTAGCATGCCATGTAATCATTTGGATATTACATATCAAATGGAGTCTGTCCCTGCATGCCAAGGGAGGACTAGCTAGGAGGGGGGTTCCTCTAAGCACATGAGCCAATCAATGGCCTTTCTAGCCTACCATCACCACCACCATCACCTCACAAGATTAAGAAATCTTGGTCCAGGTTCCTCTCCAAAAACCAAAGCAAGTTTCGAAGTAGTACTAGTACTATATTCACATGGGCAAGGTGTGCACCCTCCTACTCTTAGTGGCACCTAGTGCCCCAAAGATGGAAAGGCCCTGAGGAAAGGAGGAGAAAATTTCTCTTTTTTTTCTCATTCAATAATCTCACTTTATGGGGTAATAATAGCTAGTGTAGCTTAATGAAGAGAGAGCCGTTGTTTTATGCCGATGTTCATGTCCCATCCCAAGATTAAGAACTTATTATTCCAAATGAGAAAAAAAGGAGGGGCGTCGAATGTACCAATTAAAGAACATTGTATGCAGCCAAATACGAGCACCACTAGTACACTTTAGAAACAGAGGAATGTACCTGTACAAAATATTGGGTCGGCGTTTGATAGGAATAAGACCCGGAGAACAGGTACACATGGAAAACGTTTTTGGTATTTTTGGTCTCTTTTGACCTTAGATTTATAAGAATAGCCGTAGTGGCACGATAAATATAAAATATCATTTTTGCTGCACGGCCACCAAACGACAGCCCTATGAAGGCAACACGTGCCTCAGCCGCCCGACCACCGTGCAATGCACGAAGGCTGCACGGCCACCGTGCGACCCTCCCCTCTACCGTCCAACCATCAGACGGTAGCTAATTAAATAGGCTTAATTACCTACCTTAATTACTTATTTATGCGTCCTGGTTGTTTGAATTTTTTCCAAATATAGAAAATTAACTCAAAAATTACAAAAATTTATATCCAACCTCCTGACACAACGTACTTGATTGTGTAATTTTTTTTCATAATTATGTCCACACTAAATATTGCCAAAAATTACACAATTATGTAGTTTGTAGGAATTGTTTCATATAGTAAACGAGCTCTAAAAATTACGAAATTTTATGTACAGTCTCTAGACATAGTAAACCTAATTTTCTAATTTTTTCAGAATTTATCCATTATGAATTTTTCTCAAAATTTCATGCAAATGAATTGTACGTACGATTTTTTTAATGCAAAAAAATAAGGTGCAAACATTACGAATTTTTTCTGAAGGCTCGGTACGCAGTGTATTTGATTGTTTAATTTTTGTAGGATTTTATATGTATATAAAATAACAAGAAGTCTGTAATGAAGAGAGTAGTCGCAATAAACAAAAAATCACATTAAAATATAACCTTATGCATCTAGTAAAGCACAATGAGCCATGGGTCATTGGTAATTAAAAATAATCTAGCTAAAATTTACCATTAAATGGCAATGATTTGATACATAATCACATGCGATAATAGATTACAGAGTTAATTATTTAAGTAATCAATTGATTAATTGGCAATTACAACCACATAAAATACTACATCTCAAATTGGTAGAAATATTAATTAATTTGGTAAAATAAAAGATACATTTAGTATTTTAGTCGGTGTCCAGAAAATATTAGTGTGTGCATTACATGAATCTTTCACACATAAACCTGGCTAGTACTATGGTACGGAGCGACATAAGAAATTTAATTACAACCACATGAAATACTTAATCTTTGTACCATAGTACTAGCATGGTTAATTTAATTGTATAATTTCTCTAGAGTTTTACATGTTCGAAATTGTCTCAAAAATCAAGTGTTTAGGTCTCAGAAAATTGGATTTCCGTTTTTCAAAATTAGGGTTTCGTGATTTTATGTGACTTGGAATGCGGAAAGTTAAGTATTACATAACTACTCTATGTCGCCCTGTCGCTTCGAACAGCCGTTTGAGTTAGGGTTTCATTGTTAATTTTTTATTCAATTACACAAGGAATAGATAGCCCCAAAAGTATTACTTTGCACGTTACGTAAATCTTTTGTACATGAATCTTTCAAGTTTTACCAACCTCGGTACTACTACAGTACAAAGCGACATAAGCATTCGGACCATGTACAAACAGAAGCTTTTAGGAGATACAAAAAATATGGTGGGTAAGACTAGGGGATACTATGGAATTGCATAATCTACTACGTGGAGTGGGGTCATTTGCCCTTCGTATCGAGTTCGGCGTTGTAGTCCTCATAGGCCACCCTGGCCTTAGCCAGCCTCTCGCACTCTTCGCGCCTGGACACCTCCAGATGAGCTTCTATCTCCTGCCGGATACGCTCGCTATGATCGTCATTGCGCCGCCACTCCTCCCTCTCGCGGACTGTCTAGGCATCCCACTCCTAGCCTAGGCGCATTGCTCGTCACGGCCCTCAAATGTTGTGTGTTGTGCAATGTGTATGAGTAATAATAATTTGTTTTAATGAGCCATGGGTGAAAACATTTTTCTTACATTCGTTTTATTCATGAAATAGAGCAGTCCACGTGACAACGCAAATCACAACAACAGTCATAGCACTACACCTTCAAGATAACAACAAACACATGAAAGAAGATAACACACAACATCAAGTTCATCTTGCTCTCTAGTCTGTCAAAATAATGCCTCATCTCCACCATTTTCAGAACCCCCATGACAACTTTCTCCTCTGCAACAATGTCGTGCCTAGTGCTCATTTCATCTTCTCACAGCCAGAATCGGCAACCGCCTAGTCCATCCTGCAATTCAATCAACACAAAAAGGCACCATAACATCTACAGAACAATTGAAATCAACCCAAACCAAACTGACTCATCGAGTGAAAGGAGCACTTTTAGTAGTGGCATCTAGAATTCACGGCCATCCATGAGGTCATACGTTTGATGAGCGTGTTGCATTTCGGGCAAATAATTGTGGTGTCGATGAAGAAGCACTCACTTGGCTCATCTTGATGTCTGCGGAAGGGAGAAGCAAGGCAAAGGTACAGGGAAAGTGCCTGAGGAATGGCTCCCTTTTATAGGCCAAACTCTCCACTCGTTTTCCATGAGGGACAGCCTTGCGCAGTGACAGAACCAAACGGAGCATCTTTGTGCAGTGACAAGATCAAAGGAGACAGCCTTGCGTACTAACAGGACCAAATGGGACAGCTTTGTGCAGTGACAAGACCAAAGGAGATAGCCTTGCGCAGTGACAGGACCAAGCAGGGCAGCTTTGCGCAGTAACAAGACCAAAAGGGGCAGCTTTGCACAGTGATAAGACCAATGGTGACAACTTTGCACAGTGACAAGACTAATGGAGACAACCTTGCGTAGTGATAAGACTAAAAGGGGCAGCTTTGCACAGTAATAAAACCAAAGAAGACAGCCTATGCAGTGACAGGATCAAATGGGGCAACTTTACGCAGTGATAAGTCCACAAGGGGCAACTTTGCATAGTGACAAGACCAAAGAAAACAACCTTACGCAGTGACAGGACCAAACGAGACAGTTTGCGTAGTGACAAGGCCAAAAGGGGTAGCTTTGCATAGTGATAAAACCAAATGAGATAGCCTTGCGCAATGATACAACCAAAAGGGGTAGCTTTGCGCACTAACAAGACTACACGGGGCCTCGTGGACGCGAATTTACCTAAACTGAATTGGAATTGCAAAGCGCACACCGCGTCGGCTAAGCCTATAAGTTCTACCCCTTTCGCGGCGTGTTTTCCTTCACCGCGACTGTAGCACTACATTGCTAGTATGGAGAAGCAATGAAAGGCGATCACCCAACTCACAAGAGCTGCTACAGCCCGGAAGGAACAAGCGGAGCGTGCCAGGAGGCCACCTCCCCGAAGCGTTCTTCAAGTCCAAGGATCGGTTAAGCTTGGGCATACGTTACTAGAGTTACCATAACTACGCCTAGCACTATCCCGACAGTGTTGGGACATGACCCGCTATTGGCAGCCGGTAAGGACGGGTTACAGTACATTCTTCTACTAGCTCTCTTCTATAGCATGCACTAACAAGCTCTCCCCTCTTCCTGTAGTCTCCAGATCCGCTATATGTATACCACAAATGGATGACCGGGAGATCCACTCACACGACCAGTGAACTCTGGACTGCGAGGAGTGGGATGCTCAGACGACAAGCGAGAGGATGGAGGAGCGGTGGCGCAGTGAACATAGAAGCGAGCATATCCGGCGGGAGATGCAATCTCACCTAGAGGCGTGCAGGCGCAGGGAGCGCGAGGCTCGCGAGGAGGAGTGCTAGAGAAAGCGCGAACTGGTGGCCAAGGCCAGGGTTTCCAATGAGGACTACACCGCCGACCTCGCGAGGAAAGGCAAATGGCCGCGGTCCACGTAGTAGACCGCACCATTCTGTAGTACCCCGCCATCCTACCCGTGAATATATTCCTATCTCCAAAATGCATGTATTCCTACATGCTTCAGGTGCATGTGTCACTGCGTACCCTTGTAGTACCATGGTTGAAAACAAAATAGAATGAACAAGTTTTCTCCTAACTAAACCGCGAATTAAATGAGCATCGCATGTCGCTAATTATGATTAAATAAATATAAATTAATATGAAAAATTTGGAGTACATAAAATTCCTGAAAGATTAGACAAATAGGTTAACTGTGTTGAGAGGCTACACATAAAATTTTGTAATTTTTGGAACTTGTTTGCTACATGTAACAACTCCTACAAATAACATAATCATATAAATTTTTGAGCAACAGTCGGAGCGGATAAAATTATGAAAAAATACACAATTAAGTACATTGTGTCAGGAGACTGTATGTAAAAGGTCATGATTTTTTGGTTTCATTTGCTATATTTAAAAAAATCAAATATATAGTACACATAAATTGTAATTAAGGCAGCTAATTAAGCTGGCTATTTAGCTGGCTTAATTAGCTGCCGTCTAATGGCTCGGCGGTAGAGGGGGCGACTGCACGGTGGCCGTGCAGTCTTCGCGCATCGCACAGTGGTCGTGCGGAGAGACACATGTCGCCCTCCCAGAGCTGTCGTTCGGTGATCATGTGGCAAAAATGATATTTTTACAAATACCACATGTAAATGAGACCAAAAGAGGTTAAAAGTGCCAAAAAAATCTTCTTGGAAATGAAAGGGATTACGACTATTTACATTTACTACTAGTAGTAAGTAGCTCAAAAAAAAAGTAGCACTAGGAAGCATGAAACAGACTCGCACTTGAAGGCAGGGGCTACTTCAGCTGTACAGTGACGGCCATGCGGGCCCACCCCATTGTGGTGGCCGTTTTGGAGGAAAAATTTGGGGTCAAGTCGTCAGTCAAAATTTGGATGGATCTCCTTTTTTGCCTTAACCTCGGTGTTTGAAATGGCTGGAGCTTTTTGCTTTTGGTTAGAGTTTTTGACTTTAGAATAATAGAGGCTGAAAGTAAAAATGGCTAAAAATGGGAGATGTTTGATTCGGCTGGAGCTCTTAGCTTTTGGCTGAGTTGATTGGATTGTGCCCCTATTCATCCACAAGCACAAGCACAATCACAACCGAATCAGGCTGCGGTGGCTGGAGCGACGAGGCGAGGCCGACGACAGCACTAGGCTGGACCGCACGGAGCCGAGCCGAGGGAGGAGCAGGGGAAGGCCATGGCGACGAGTTTATGGCAACTCGACGTCAGGGGAGTTCCCAAGAGCGACGACGACAACCACTGAGAGGCGGCACCGACGGTGGTGCTAGATCTAGTCGGTAATCCCCAACAACTTGGGATGGACATGGCAGTGCCATGGGAGAGAAATGACAGTGCGCTCTCTCTACTGCTCTCCCTGTCCACGACGGCGGCCGGAACAACGAGGCATGCTGGCGATGGCACTAGGCTGGACCGCAGGGGGCCGAGCCGAGGGAAGAGTAGGGGAGCCTCTAGGAACAACAGCGATGACCACTAAGAGGTGACGCACCAAGAGAATATCGAGGGAGGGGGAGAGACCAGGAGAAAGAGGTGATACCATCGAGGCGGCGGTAATAGAGGTTGATCCGATCAAAGCCACTTTCAAAATAGGGCTTTTGATTCGGTGTTCGGCTTTTGAAATCTAGAAGTCGGTAGTCCCAACCGTTTCAAACGCCCCTTGTCTCACCCATAATCTTTGCTCACCTCAGATCTTCTGCAGTCAGCTCAACTCATGGTGCAGTACAGCAGCAGTGGGGTAGGGGTAAAGGTCGGCTGATGATAGTTAAGCAATTGCAGCCAACTATAGGGATGCGCCTATGCATTTTGAGATCGCCTAATCTAGTCTCACTCGGTTGGGCTGAAAAATAGTGGTTTATGGCTAAAATTGTACTGTAGTTGAAAGTAGCTTATTTGGCGTAATTAAATTTAAAAAATTTTAAAAATAGAAAAAAAATATGTTAGCCCATCATAGACAATGCAAATGAAAAGCTAACAAAAACTTTTTTGGTGAAATGAGCGGGGCCTAATGTGGGTGGCTTAAATCAATTGCTACAGTAACTCCATATAATATTTGGTGCCCAATGTTGCTACAGTTAACTTGGTCGCGCACCTGATGCGGGACGATCGGCAAGCAATTTTTTTTTTCTGATAGCGGTGTTTTCCAGATAACACGCGCCTGAAATATTTATCACTCAACTAAGTGATACTGCAAATTGCAGGATCCAGTATAATCCTTCCAAAACTCCTCTGCGATTCCACCGTTCCACACACGGGACCTAAGTAAACGGTCAGAAAGCATCAAAAGTCAACAGAAACCACCCCTGCTTTCTCCTGGATCGTCCGAGCAGCGCCCTGCCTCAACTGCGGAATGTAGACGCAAATCACCATGCCACACACGACAAGCATCATGATCTTTGGAAAAAAAGGGCAGGGAAAGAGGAAGTGACCGGGCCGGTCGGTCCGTCACTCGCGCAGCGAAATTGAGTCGACGGCACCTCTCAGGAGAAGACGGTGGTGACGCGCACTAACAACCTTGGACTCCAACCATCCGTTGATCCTCGTCGCCTCTGCTCTCTGCCCGGTGTCCATGGAGAAAGGGCAGTTGAGTCCCAGGCGGCCCTATATAACACACGGGGGCAGCACGAATGAGCCCCCTCCCTCTCCGCGCCAACATCCGAAGGCCTCGCCATCTCGCTCTAACCTAGGCTGGGACAGCAACCATGGCCGCAGGAAAGAGAAAGGAAGATTGAAACGGGTAGAGGAGCTAGAAGCCATCCCTGTTTGGAGCGCTCCACGTAGCTCCATCACTTTCGGTCGCTAGCTTAGCTTGGCTTGAGAACAAGAACAAGGTCGCCATCCATCCCGAGACAACTCCTCCGCACGTACGGTTGCACTCGCGCCATTATTATACCTAGCAAGCTATCTTGCATCTTTGACCCTCTGTCTCTCTCCGTTCCACAAGGAAGTGCACCGAGCTAGCTAGCCATGAAGCCGTCCTCCGCGACGGTGGCCGCGTTCTATGCGACGCTGGCGCGCGGGCTCGACGACCTCTACCGCTCGCTGGCATCGACGGCGTTCCTCTCGCTGCCGTCCCTCCGGGCCGCGCTAGCCCTCCTCCGCGCGGCGCACGCGGGGCTCACACGCCTCGTAGGCTCGCTCCACCTCCCCGGCGGCGCCGCGTGGCTCGACGAGTACATGGACGAGACGTCGCGCCTCTGCGACGCCTGCCGCGCGCTCCGCCCCGGCGCTGCCGCCATCGAGAGCTACTCCGCCTCCGCCGCTCAGGTCGTCTCCCTCCTCCAGGCCACCGCCGGCGTCCCCTCCAACCCCCACCTCTCCCGCCAGGTGCGTTTCTTCGCCTTTGCACTACTAGCTTGCACCACCAAGCAAACCAATTAACCAACCTTAGTTATTAATGGTGTATGATCAACTGCGTGTGAATTGATCGTGGCTTCAGGTGACGAGGGCGATCTCGGTGTGCAGGAGGGAGGCCATGGCGCTCAAGGAGGAGAATAGGATGCTCGTCGAGACGCGGGCGGAGGCGCTCGCGCTCCGCCTCAGCGAGAGCGTGCCGGCCGACGCCAAGCTCAGCGGCTTTAACGGCTTCCGCGGCGTGCTCTGCGCAACCAGGATGCTCACCTCCTTCCTCCTCACGCTCCTCTCCTGGGGCGTGCTCCACTACTGGCCGGACGCTGCCTCTGGCGCCGCTGCCTCGGACTGCGGCGCCTACTTCGGCTCCGCGTTCGCGTCGGCGCTATCCCGCGCGCAGCAGCGGGCGGCGGCGGAGGCGGACAGGGCGTCCGGCGGCGTGGGGGTGATGATGTACGAGTTCCGGCGCGCGAGGACGGCGGTGGAGGAGGTGAAGGAGGCCATGGACAGGGGCGGCGACGTCGCCACGGCGGCGGAGGAGGTGAGCCTGTGGGCTGGGCTGCTGCGGTCCGGGTGCGAGGACATTGTCACGCTGATCGACGACCTGTTCGACGAGATCGTCGAGGGGAGGAAGAAGCTGCTCGACCACTGTAGCAGCAGTAATTAGCAGCAGGCTTCCCCTGGCGCTCGCCTTGCAATGGCTGCAGAGGCTCTGGTTCATGTCTTTCTGGAGTGTTTCTTCTTGGTTCTCTGTTGGGTTCCTGAGTTGATAGTAGTTGGACTTGTGTGATCATAAATGGTAGAAGAAATGGATGGGAAAAGTTGCGAGCTGTGTCCAAGATGCTGCTGATAGCTTGTTCAATTTCTGCATGATTAAGCTTAACTTCTATGGGTTGACATGCCATAAAATAATATTAAACAATTATGATTATGAGGTGTATCACTATGACAACATATCGCACAACTGGCTAAGATAATATCTATAGCCATGTAGGGCTCCTGTGCAGAGATTGACCCGATAGATTCTTATTCTTTTCAGCAGGGAAAAAAACTTGTCACAAGTCAAGAACACAGGTTATGGAAGTAGTGCAGTAGTGCTAGACTCGGACTCGTAGGCTGCATTCTTTTTCGGCTTCGCTCTTGGCTTTGGGCTTCAGGTCTGTTCTTTAGAGTTGTAGCGGGTGTCTTTTGGTTCCGGCTGATGAATAGTAATAGCTGATAGAGAAACTGTAAGAAAAAGTACAGAGTAAGATAAACTTCTACACTATTTTGGTCAACATAGATGAAGTCGTTACAGTGTTTACTAAAATCAACTTGTAGACTCTATCTTAAAAAGACATTTTGTTTGAAAGCTAGTTATTATAAAAATACACTTTACTGCAGAAAAGCCAAAAGCTAAAGCCAAAAAGAAGAGGCATTCGATCGGTGGCTTATAACTGTGACCGATGAATAGTAACTACCAATGCAAAAGCCATACTGTTCTTTTGGGCTAATGGCTTTTTGGCTTTTTGCTGATTTTATTGATCTAACAAGTGTGTTGATTCGTCTACATAAAATTGAACGCGTGCAATTAAGAATGAATTGCAATGCATAAGCGGCTCGTGTACATCGCACAAACATACATACAGACTTTGACAAATATATGCGTATGCATTTGTTACAGGCATACATACACAAATACAAACATACGGGCATACATGCGGTCCTTGCATATAAGAGTTCAATTCGAACGTATGCACGTACATATCTTCCTTACATACACACGCATCATAGGGTAGTCAAAATGATGTCACACGACGAGAGCGCCTGCAATGGTATTACGTACGTGATTCATATCTACATCCCCGACGAAAGTACACCCACATCAGAAGTGATGTCCGGTTTGGATCCTACGTAATCTGGGCCCAAGTGGGGATTTTTTAAATCCCGGTCGCGCAACCTACTATCTGTTATGAAATTGTGCAGGGTCACTATTGCACAAATTATCTTTTTTGGGTCGATGCGTCGAAGCTCAAGATAGGCTGTAGGATATGCTATTTCATCTTCTACACCTGAACGCACGTTCAATGACGTTGCGCAGGGAGGAATAGTGGTAGTTGAACATCTTCTTGCGCCCGTGCGGCCAACCGCCATTCGCAAACTTTGCTGCGTGGTATCGTTGGTTCCTAAATGGCGCTAAATACCATGTCCTATTAGGATATCCTAAGTCAACTAAGTAGTACTTCCCTACGGTACCAATATAGGACTCGTGAGTGAGAATGAGACGTAAATTGACATGAATGAAGGAATTGACAGAGTTGGATTGTCACCCCACGAAGGATGTGCAAACACATGCGTGTAACTTCCCAACGTGTCCAACAGAATGCGCACATTGTGCGCTGACCCGAGCCATCCAGTGACTAGAATGTGAACCTTATGTCGAAGTCGCATACCACCGTCACATTTTGGCTCGTATAATCGTCCCGATTTGTGTGCATAACTCGCATGTCGCTCGGCACCATCACCGGAATATAGGCCTCATTGATGGCTCCTATGGATCCGCAGAAGTATGGGTGAAACCTCGAATCCCTCAATCTTTCATGCACAATACTTAAGTCCAGTCTGCATAGATTCTCTGCGAGGCCTCCTGGATGACGACAGATCCATCTCCGCAAAACTTACAATCATAGCCATTTCCAACAAGGGGTGGGATGTCATCGTCGTTATTGTCATCGCCTTCGTGACCCAACATGGCACGTCTGCAAAAACCACGTGAACCGTTCAACATTAGACTTACGAACAATGCAATTGTAACTATCATTTCATTGCTAAAGAGTAGTACCAGTCCGCATGCCATTAGTAAATATCGACAGTCTCAATAGTAAAAACAAATTCAGAAATGTAAGTCTAACAAACTCAACATACACATTCCACAAAAAAACATTATACAACAAGAACAAATTTGTCAACACCCACAATAACTGATGGAATGAAAGTCCAACTTCTAATCAAGGAAACGAATGAAGATCGGGAACGAACTCAATATGCACACAGTCGATTCAATAGAACACAACAAAACACACAGAGATGCCTAATGCGAACACAACATATGCAGTCCACAAAAGAAAACACCGACTGACATAAGCAGACGCCAGCGCCACAACACTACAGTACCAGGAGAAGTGGACATGGATGATCAGAGTCCACCTACCCCACTGTGTGCCTGGTAGATCGGCCACATCCTACATAGCCAACCGAAGCATCACTCCAGTGTTTACAGCGTCACAAAGACATCCCTATATATTCTCTCAGTTAGCAACACACATATGTAGAAGTGCTTGTCTATGCCCTCGGGGTACCCGTCGACGATCACCAATTCGAGCAACACGACTACCTCCTTGCACACAACTTCTTGCTCGGTAATGGCAGAGGCAACACGACCCATGATGGATCCCTCATACATGTCGCAAATGTGCTCCACGCATTTGTTGACCATGTTTCCCCAATACTTCTTGGATTCACAGTCGGATGTGGCTGCAGTCTACTTACCGGCCCTCTTGCGCGATTAGCTCGCCTAACCAAATTGCTGCGTGCCGATATTGTCATCAGAGTTGGAGTCCATGTTGAGTTGGCTCGCTCTAGGAACCGCAACATGCTCGTTTGTGCAAAGTGTGTCGCAGAAGATTACCTACATCAAGTCCTCATGAAGCAACAACACATTCTTGAACTTCATGCACCCCCTCAATGCCTGAAATGGAGAAGACATTGCAATTAGCTCAACCCACGGAGAAAGACAAAAGCGAGAAAAACATACATTGCATGAGGTTCCATACTGTGTTCTGCTGCTCCCACCAGTCGTTGCCGGCATCGATGAACCTTATACTTGGGTCAATTCCTAAACCCGACGCATTGAGTTTCAAGGTTTTCCATTGCGTGTAGTAGAGCTTCAATGCATCACAGTGGTTCTTGAACTGTTTTTTTTGTGTACTCTCTACCGGTGCGCTCTTTGAATTTCCTAATTATATTGTTGTGGCCACGCCTATTTAGACAGCCCATGGGACGGTTGTTAGCCTCCACTTCCTCGCGATAAATTTCTAGCATGGCGACCTGGGCGACATCGTCCCAAACGACAACGAGAGAACGAGACATGTCCATCTAGTACCGACAGGAATAGCCAAAAGAAAAGACTAGCGGCCATAAGACCGCAACGCAATGCAATAACACACGAGCAGCGTTGCAACATTGAACCGAGCAAAAATCGAAATGAACTTCAAGAGTAAACACACACAACAATTACCTTGGCGGCCAAAGGGACGGCATCATCGACGGGAGGGGAGGCGGGCTGCAAGTCCGGCTGGCTGACGCGGGGAATAAGGGCAGTGAGCAGAGCGTCGTTGACAGCGAGGCCTCCTTGCAAGACAGTCGGGACAACAACGCGCACTACACTGGCGCTGGCGACATCGAACGAGGATGACACATTTGACGCCGACTTTGATGTGAGGATGGATGCAACGTTCGAGGAGGCGAACGCAGAGGTTGACGCTAGCGTGGAGAAGGGGGTGGCGTCTGTGGATATCTCCGCACAGGAGGTGAGGCGAGAAGGGGAAGGGGGCGCGGTGGTGGAGGCAGGAGGGGAGGGCGACGGTGGAGGTAAGGGTGGGCGACCACGGAACCCTAGCGGGGATGCAGAGTGCATGATGCCATCGGGTGAGTAGGGGAATTGAGGATCGGGGGTGAATGTCAGAAGTGGCTTGTATAAGCCGTTGTTGCAGCTTGCAGCTGTGTTGTTCGATCTAGCTTTCGGCATCTTTGGCCCGAAGCCAGAAGCCAGCTTGAAAAGCCGGATCGAATGTGCCCTACTAGTAGCTTGGAAACCTCTTTTTAAACAAGAAAAATAGTAAGGAAAAAGATGCGGCAAACTTTTGGATAGGCAGAGATCTCGCTAAGTTTGGAATAGTTTAATTCTAGGATGTTAGAACAGGGAGGAATAGAACTAGTGGAGGGATAAAAGTTGGCTAGGGACTTCCCCTGTACGACAAAAATCAGAAACTGAAAGTATGTCTCGCAGTAGCTGCAAGACTGCTGGCGCTGCTGGAAGCTTTTGTCTGATATTCACTTGTTGACCTCGGGAACAACTGCAGTAGTACAAGAAGGAACTAACGCACCTGCGACAAATATCTGCAACTCCTGAGCCCTTTATTCGCAGGCAAGGCTGCAATGGAAGGATCTTCTCCCATGACCCCCCATCCATCATCCATCACGAACCCCATAACCTGACAGACACCTCTCTTTCTCTATCTTGGTGCCAAGTTGACCGCAAGAGAGAAGGAAGCATGGCAGGTAGAAATTGTGAGACGACGGAGAAAACACCCCAACAGTTTTTTATTTTGATGCAAAAGAATTGTTGAAGTTTGAGATTGATTTTTTGAGAGTTTATAATTTTCAAGAGTTGTAATCTATCTCTGGTGGTCTGGTGGTCTAACCGACTTAAAGTGAGCGGTTAGATCGGTAGGTCTGGTGTGACTGGATTTGGGAGCGGTCAAATCATCAGTGTGGTATAACCGATTTCTAGTTGACGGTTGTTTTTTTAGAGAGCGTGTTTTAGAGTTAGGCACGTACGGTCCAACCAGCCATGGTGGCGATTGCACCGGACTGGTGTGGTTGGCATTGAAATTGCGGTCACACTAGTCGGGTGGTCAAACCGACCGGTGGTTAGTGGTCTGATCGGGGCGATCCGACCGTCATGGGAAGGACGGCTAGACCGGTGTCTCGAGAGTACATATGTCAGGGGGTGTAGATGAAAATAGATATAGCATGTTTTAGAGTGTGTGCACGGTATGGGTTCGCTGCTTGAGTGTGGCATGATGCATGATGCATTATGTTTTACTAATGTAAATCAAGTGCATGGAACTTGTGCTCTACATGGTTGCTTGGTATTTAGATATGCAAGTGACTTGGAGGCCGTAGAGGTCAATGGCAATGGACCGGGACTAGGTAGGGGAGTTTAGGTCCCGAGCGGTCATGTAAGTTTGAGTGAGACTGCGTGACTCAAGCAGAAAGCACAGCTAATACAAGAATTGTGAAGAGATGAGTCAGTGTATGTAATGCGTCAAATGATGAAGCCGATGCACGTAGAGATAGCTCGAAGGAGACCGAATGCGTGAAGACATGACGACTAGTCATTATGCACTACGGGCTGCGTGTCAAAGCATATAGAGATACTTTGAGGTGAAGTAAGTGTTCATGACTCATCAATTATATCAATTGATGATTTTATGTGTTGTGCAATGCTATGTGATTATTTGCTTGTTATTGTTGGTTGTAAGACTCCGAAGGTAGGTCATAGTGAAGCGGAAGGGGTGATGACTAAGCTAGGCGAGATGAGGTCTAGAGCGACTAAGGTGCCGCCGGAAGATGTTTGAGGCTAGCGGAGTGGTTATAAGCCGGAAAGACAAGGAATCAAAGTGAGAGCTACCGGTGGTGGATGGAAAGGCATATGACGCACCAAACCGGAAACTTGGGACTTGATCAAACCACGAGACGAGGAGGCGCAAAGGAGGTGGTTTAGGTCAAGGATGTACTGAAAATGTTAAGTAGATCAAGTCTTGATTTGCTAATGGGTTAATGGTTATGTGCACTTTGAGGAGCGCGTATGTGTAAGTGTAAAACCCGGTATGGTGTTGGGTTAACGAGTTAGCCCATGTAAGTGGATTAAATTCAACCAGAGGGGCTGGTTAGGATTTCTTGTGTACCTCCACTATAAAAGGGTGGAGAGGATTTGGCTTAGGTGCTAAGCCTTGTAGAAGAAAAGGAGAGGTTATGGTTCTTAGAGAAAACCTTTATGAGATGAGTTTTGGCTCTTGTACTTGAGCTTGTTGTCATCCTTAGCTTTGTGAAGTGGCCGTAAATATTTATCTCTAAATATCAATATATATCTAAAATTCGTTCAAGTCTTTCTCATTTTTGCTCAAGTGTTGAAATCTTGATTTAGCTTGGTTTTTTGTGTTTCCTCTTCTCCTCTCGATCTTGATTTGTACGAAGGACGTGTAAGTGACAGAGATATTTTTTAGAGACTAGATCCCATCACTCTTGTTTACAAGTTCTTACTCTTGTCAGGTTTTGGCTAAAAAAATATGGTTTTGGATGTTCTTTGGATTAAAGGTTTTTGGCTTGCGTTCTTTCTATTATTAGGCTTGCTAAGATATGTGAGTAGATCCAACATCATCTTGATTATTAATTACCCACGAGCAAATCTTAGTTCGAGTTCTTATGTTTTGCCCAGTTTCGATACAACCTTCCTTCAAATGGATAAATGTTAGTACTTTGACAATGATCTTCTTGATCTCTGATTGAAATAAGTTCTTGACAAACTAGAGAAGGTGTACAAAGTTTTAAGTGATTTGGACCAATGTATCGAAAGTTGCGTGGTTTTTCGTGTACAGAATCGTGCTGATTTTCTGCTCTGCCCTGAGGGAGCGGTCTCACCATCCAAGGCCAGTTAGACCGCTCTTTGCACTCTGATCTGACCGTTTGGATATGTTCTGATCTATTTGGCTTGATTTTTCTTGTATATGTCTTTGTGAGTCGTTAAGCTTTGTTCTTCTTAGCTCCTTATATCTGTTGAATTGCAAGAAGTGTGGTCTTCTCTTTTGAAAAAAAATATTTGAAAAAGACGTTAATTTTGTTGGCTTTTATTCACCCCTCTAGTATTTAAAAAAGACGTTAATTTTGTTGACTTTTATCCACCTCTCTCTAGTGGTTGTTCTCGGTCCTCAAAAGTACTTTCTGTGCCTTATTGACCATGTGTGAGTGACCAAAGTTGAGGGAAAGAACTTGCTTTAGCTCAGGTCAGGATGGAGAGTATGATGCTGCAGAGCAAACAGGTGGGCATGGTGCAGGGTTGGTTGGTTCCAGGCTTTCAGCTTTCAAGGAGCTCAATTCAGACAGCCAAATATGGCCCATGGAGTGATGCAGATCAGATCAGAACTGTAACAGAAGCTGTAGAGACTGCAGCTATATGTAAGAATGCTGATCAGCATGGTGAGATAGGGTACTGAGCAAACAGGGTAGAGGGTGGCACCAGAATGACTGAATTGATGCGCGATCAATGATGGGGACTAGTTGTTGGAGAACTTAGAATTCATAATTACACGAGACATGGTATGCACACCACAGTCAACAAAAGGGAAAGGGGGCAAGCAGCAAGCATCCAATGCCCCCACATGTAATCTCTTTTGCTTTGTTCTGTGCAACGACAGACAGCTCAACGTGTGCAATGGTATTGGCTGGTTTGGTGCTTTGCTTGTTAAGGCCCCGCTTGGCGCAGCTCCTGCTCCTGGATTCTCGTCCGGAGCGGCGCCAACCGCGATCTGCTCCAAGAGCTAGAGAATCAAGAGTGGTGGGAGCTAGCAGTGCAAAATACAGGGCAGGGGCAGGGTCGCTGCGCGTACTCCAGAAGAGGGAGCAGGCAGACGCCGATGGCGCCAGCGCCGGTGGTGAGGAAGAAGGCAGCGGGGAGGCTAGTGATGACGGAGAAGATGGTAGCGTTGATGACAGGGAGGCCAATAGTGACGAAGAAGATGGCAGAGAGGCAGATAGTGATGGAGAAGGCAGCGGCACCAGCGGCAGGAAGGCCAATGGTGACAAAGAAGGCAGTGGCGTCGGCAGTGAGGAGGAGAAGGCATGGAGGATTTTTGGAGCCACCCTTCTACCAAACGCTTCCTAGCCCGCTTCTGATTCTCTTAGGATCTGATTCTTCGTAGAATTATAGCAGAATCTAATTCTATCAGAATGTAGAGCTCTACCAAACAGGCCCTAAGTCATGACAAGATGCAACATTTTTTGTTCATATGTAGGGGCTAGACAATGCAAGTATCATGTAGACCGTATGTAGGCGTCCTTCTTGCAGAGGTTTCTCTAAAAAAATGAACTACATCGTGTCTAGAAAGGCTGGCTAGAAACCTATATCTGGAATTCAGTTTGAGGATAAAATCGATGAAGGAATAAGGGATATGAATTAAACATAACAAAGGTAGTAGTAAAGGTTACCTCATAGTTACTGTTGATGAAGAAGAGGTTGAGGCTGGTTGGTTGTTGATATTGCAATGAGCGGATTTGCTGCTGACGTTTCAACTGCATTAGATCACCAAAATAGAGAGCATCCAGAAGATGAATCAGAGCTGCAAGACAAACCGGCTCCTATGGGCAAACAGTGAAGATTTGGTACCTGATAGGAAACAATAACAATAAAGATTGACACAAACCTCTCAGTAGCCATCACAGGATGCATGGAATATGTAACAGAACTGCAACTGACACAGCTCAGACATGTCCTATGTGCAAAATAGGAAAATATATGTGCACAATAAATACCAGGATATTAACATAGACGTTGGCGTTGCGCAGGGTTTCAGATAGACACCGACACAGCACATACCACGTAAAAATGCACCCAACAGTTCGGGTGAGTGAAGTAAAACCAAGATGGGCAGTTTTATGCCAAATGCTACATTTCTCATATACAGATCTAAAAAAAAACTCTGCTGCTTGAGCATATCACAGGATAGATCTAAAATTGGCAGTTATAGGAAAACTTATTCAGCTTTGCCAAGTGCAATAAAAAGAAAACGCAATGGCCATAACACAATTAATGGCAAATCAAATTAAAATGTCAATGCTCCAGGAACACCCAGGTGAATATAGCAGCATAAAATTACCTAGAAAGTAACTGTCATTGCACACTGAGAGCAGCAATCTAAGAAGGTATCAGCTTATCGATACGATTATACAAGTATGAACAAATTATCTTAAGATTCAAATTCACTTTATCTACTGGTAATTCAGATCTATGTGTTAAAGCACTCATTGCATATTACAAGAAGCACTCAACTTTAGTTTAGCAAACCGTGATATACAGATACGCAAGGGTCACTCCGTTTCCGTCATTGTGTATGGTAGTAGAGCAAATATGGTCATGGACTTCTAGCCAAAGCACTCTAAACAGCCTCGCTGCAACATAAATACATCCCTTGTCCAGCAACCGTCGAAAAAACTCGTAAAATTTCACATCTTCTTCCACATCTATCTGAACCGAACAGCAGTCATTTGCCTAGCGTATATAGGCATAGCAACAATACTTGGTGCAGTTTTCTTCATGGCTCTCATACGCATGCATGATAAGTGTGCCTGATGAAATGAACAGAATGAAGGTCAAACCGAACATTTGTTCTGATTTCTATAACATGGAAAGCAGGAGCATTAAGCTAAGAAAATGGATTATTGTATAGCACTATATACATGCAAAATCAGGACCCAACATACTAAAGTAGCAAATGGTATAGAAATTATTCAATATAGGTTGTGACATCAATAATAGAAGCAACAATTCACTTCCTGTTATCGATCAAGTGAATTTGCAGCCCTAACAACAGTTAAGTAGGTTAACTCATGTATACTTACATAGATTATAATCACAAGTAATGTGCATACATTATGCTTTCTGTACCATCAGCCAAGAGTAGTTGATGACTTTCTCTTGATAAAACTAAGGGAGTTGCTAGCCCACGCTATACCGTTGGAATCGTTTCCAATGGTGTTGCACGTTTCATCCGTTTTAACAAGTTTCATCCACGTTTCACAGGTTTCATAAGGTTCCAAAAGAGTTTCAAATGGGCTACATAAGGGTTTAGCGTGTTTCGACAAAATTTAAATGGGTTTCAAATCTAAAACTATAAGTTTCATTCAATTTCAAATCTGAAACTTGATTAAAAAGAGCTTCAGAAGAATTTCAACTGAGTTTTAAAAAGACAAACTTCACATCTTCACAGAGTTTCAACAAGTTTCATGCGAAAATTTATAAGTTTCATTGAAGTTTTAAAAGGAAACATCAAATTACAAAAAAGTTTCAGAGCATTTCATAAGTTTCATTTAGGTTTCAAAAGGAAACATCAAATTTCATAAAAGTTTCAATGCATTTCGTAACTTTCTTGTATGTTTGAACACATTTCAAGAAGCTTAAGAAATAGTTTGAAGCAAGTTTCAACACGTTTCAAGATGTTTTATGAAAGTTTCAACAAGTTTCAAAAAGGTTTCACGGGCGCTTCAATAGTTTCAAAATTCGAACAAAATTCAAGCAAATTTCCAACGGTATAGCAGTTTCATGGAGTTTCGTGAGATTTCATTTGCATAAAGTTTCACAAAGATTTCAGATTTTAAGTTTGAAGTTTCATGAAAATGTTTCAAAAAGGCTTCATGTTTCAAGCAGGTTTTAACATGTTTTGTGAATTTTTCATGCAAGTTTCAATACGTTTCAAGAAGTTTCAGAGATAGTTTCAAGCAGGTTTCAACACGTTTCAGGAAGTTTCACAAAAAGTTTAACAAGTTTCAGAAAGGTTTCACAGGCTTCAGCAAATTTTCATCAAAAGTTTCAAAAATTGAACAAAGTTCAATAACAATTTCATATTTCGAGTAGGTATCAACACAATTGCAAACAAATTACACCGGATTTCAACCAAAAATCTATAAAAAAAATCACACCACTTCTCGGATGCACCTTGGCTCAACAATGACTCCTTGCTGCTCTTCGCATCCGTGCTAGTCCACCACTGCTAGCCCAGGCAAAACACGATGAACCGCCACCAGCCTCTGTTGCGTGCTCTTACCTGCCACTAGCATCGTCGTGCCCCCTTGTCCGCCGCCGTTGCACTGTACGCTTTCACCACCCCCGCTCCCCTGTCAGTTGTGCGAATAGCCCACAACGTAAGCGCCGCTGCCCTCACCTAGTCCAGCTCGCGGTCGTACTAGAGACGGGGAGCCTCCACAAGTGCGATAGGCGACGTTGCCGGGCAACAAGATCAATCTGTGCCCTGTGGCTACTCAATTTGGGAGGTATTTTGGAGAGAGAGAGAGAGAGAGAGTGAGAGAGATGGGACCACGAAATCGATGGGGAATGGATAGAGTGATGAGGAATGGATAGAGAGTAAAGGTAACGTATGCAGTACGCACAAGTGGAGGGGTGCTAACTTTTTCGGTCCGTCCAATGGATATAATCGGATGGCATAAGACTATACCGTTGTTTTGGCTACGTACGGTATACCGTGCTATAGTTTTTCTCTAAAACTAATACAATCTTGTGAATCTACCCTTATTGCTCAACGTCAGAGCACATCACATCCAAGAACAAACCTGCAGCACTAGAACACCCACACCCAAGAACAAGATCACCAGATTACCTTGCGCAATCCACGCCGGACTCCATTCATTACTCAATTCACGGCTTTTGACCTCAAGGGCGCTGAAGCAGTCCGTTGCCGTCACTCACGCAACAGCAATACAACCGAATTTTTTCTATTCTAGCCCTTTTTTTGAAAAATATTCACATTTAGACCCCGGTAGTTTAAATTCCGTTTTGGACCCAAGAGGTCGTGGCCAGTGGTCCACTGGCCGAAGCCGCCGAGCCCACGCTGATGGTGGCTGCGATGGCGCCGACGTGGCGTAACCTCGGCCGTGAGTAGGGGGCGAGCTCGGCGCCATAGATCTTGGCGCCGAGTGTGAAAGTACAAACCGCCCGAGCCCCGACCTCATTCATTATTCCACGCCTCCCAACACGCGATGCCGCTGCCCTCCCTCCCGTGGCCGCCTCCCGGCCTCCCGCCACCGCCTCCCCCCCCCCCCGCCTCCCGACCACCGCCCGCCGCCTCCCCCGCCCGCCCGCGCCGCCCCGGCCCCGCCTCCCCGGTGATCAGTCTTGTCTTCTGTTTCATGGTTTTGCACAAATACTTGCATGATGTTCGACAAAACAGCTTGGGGCCACCGCTCGTGGCAAACACTATAAAAACAATGCTCGCAAAAAAGGAAATAAGAAACTATGGAAATATGGGTGTTTACCTTGGTGAAGATACTCAATAACAAATACATGCTTAGGTTTGGAATATATGTTATAATATAAATTAGTGATCAAAATTGAGTTTTGCAGACCATGTTAATGTCTAAAATAATATATATTTGTGACCGTAGGGAGTAATATTTTAGCATGAATGAATACCGTTAGCCTATTGTGTCTAGGTCTTTTATATATATAAATACATAAGTTGGTATACATATAGATATATACATATACATACATATATACCCGGTGTAAAAGGTATTTGTCATTTTAAGTTTGCTTGAATTCTGGGAATTTGATCATGATTCTTTTGTGTACCATGGGAATTTGATGCTTCTTCATTTTGGTTGGTATGAAGGTATTCATCTGTATGAACTAGATGGACAACCTAGTCACCCTATATCATGGAGGCAGTGTGACAAGTGATGATTATGGAAATGTTCGATTTGTTGAAATGCAAAGGGTGCCTCTGATATTCAGTGGACGGCCGTCGTTTAGTGAGTTGGTTGTTAGGGCCCGGGAGGAGCTACATTGTCATGCAAACGAGGAGAGCATCACAGTTGAGGGGTTGCTTCACTCGGTTCGAAAGATACAATTCTAAGGCGGTTGATCTTAATTGGTTGTGAGGATCGATGGGACACATATGTCAAATTGGTTATGAAGGCGAGATCCAATGTTTGGACCTTGTTGTGCGGAAGGTGTCCATTGATCCCACCCCTCATGGTTATTCACCAGAACTAGGTGATCATGCACCCTTTGACCCTCCCTTACCGGACCTTGCGGTGGATGTGGAAGAAGTGCCTGAGGTGCCCGATGCTCTATCTGCCCCGAACGAGGGTCAGATTTCTCAACCAGTTCGAGTCGAATGTCGGACTGATGATGTCATGGCGGCCCCTCAGGATCATCCCGATGAAGTGTCGAGCAACTCTTTAGCCTTTTCCGTCATTCCATTCTTTTGTCTCAATCCCATCGTTTCGTGCTTATGATGTAGGATACATTGTCGATAATGTGGGTGCTCCTCCGTTGCTCCATCCGCAGCGTTGAAGAAGTCTGTAGGGACTCCAACGGTGTGGACGTTCAAATTGTGGATGATCGGAGCCTTACGAGATCGCTAGGGCCGTTGATTACGATGATGACCGCCCTTTGGAGAGTCGACCGAAGTGATATTGAGCCGATCAGCGTTATTGCCTGGCCGGGATCCATCGGTTCATGAATTCACGATCTTAGGCATTCCCATAAGGCTTATGCGAAGGAAGGAATGACGAGTTGCTAGATGCTCCCGAGGGTCAAGCATGACAATTGAGAAGGGCATGGTGTTTGAGGACTTGTCGACATTGAAAAGGTGGATGCGGAGTATTGATGATTCGAAAATGCCATTCAAGGTGAGACATTCTTATGTGGAGCGGAGGTACAGTTGTGTGTGTAGAAGGAAACATGTCAATGGAGGGTTTGTGCTAGGAAAGAAGGACACGGAAAGTTCAAGATCACAAGAATCGTTGGCACACACACTTGTGCCGAAGTAGAGCTCAAATCGAAGCATCGGCAGTTGACCTCTACCATTATTGCGAAGTCACCGTGTCACATAGTAAAGGAGAACCCAATATGAAGGTGAAGACACTAGGCGGGATTGTTAAGGAGAAATTTGGATACGAGATAAGGTATGGAAAAGCATGGAGGGCAAAGCAACGCATCTAGAAGATGATATATGGGGATTGGGAAGATGGGTACTTGCAGTTGCCAGCACTGTTGAATGCAATCAAAGCGGTTAATCCAGGCATGCATTATGAGTATGTCCCAAAACCCAAATTCGACTGGCCCATCCGCTTCCGACATGATATTTTCACCACGGAAGAGAACGTACTTCGTTGTTCGATTTAAAGGGTTCTCTGCGTACAATGCCATGGGACCCCAACCTGGCTATTTATACCGAACGGAATGACTTATCGCAATGACCACAAGCGGTGGCGGCTTTGCGCGATGACATGGCAAAGAGGCCGCCTTTGCGCGATGACATGACAAAGAGGCACGGCTTTGCTCGGTGGCGTGACAAAGAGGCCGACTTTGCGATGACATGACAAAAGAGCCCGGCTTTGCTCGGTGACATGACAAAGAGCCCGGCTTTCCACGGTGACATGACAAAGAGCCCACTTTGCGGTGACATGACGAGAATCGAAAAGGCTACGAACTATGAATTTATTACGAGACTACGTGCTCGAAAAACCTACATACGAACATTTATTGCTACTGGAATCTCGGAAAAGCCTACGAAATGTTTCATGCAAAAGACTAAGAAGGCTACGAACTATGAATTTATTACGAGACTATAGGCTCTGAAAAGCCTATATAGGAACATTTATTGCTGAACTGGAATCCTGAAAAAGCAAAAAGAGTCGTACGACACCCTCTCCATGGACTATACCCACTGCACCAGCTAACATGCCTACATAAAGGCCTCCTATGTCTTCCATACCACATCTCCTCCTCAAGCCATCACAATACTACTACACAACAATGTCTTCCGGAGTTCCACCCATTTGAGTCTGGGAGTGGCATGGCGCCGGTGCCATTGCGGCTTTAGGACGATGTTGGGAGTGCAGACGGATCGAGTACAACGAGCCAAATACTACCGTAGGTTCTTCAAGTGTCCGACACGGATGGCGACTTCGTGGTAACGACGACAACTAAACCATTTGTTTCTCGTTATCGTTTTTCAACTTGATCCATGACATCTACCACGCCACACATAGGCTTGCACGTTCGTCGAATGGGTTGATCGGTGTCGCGGCATGGCCAAATAACCCAGGCGGTGGAGGTGGAAAACAAAGGACAATACTTTGTCAAGATGACTCGAGCTCGCGGTGGCACGCCAGATGCGCCTTGAGCAAGAGCGCCGCGTGATAGTGGCACAAAACCGTCGAAGGCCAAGGAGGATGCGGCGCAAGCTCGTGAGGCGACTCTCAAGACCAAGAGTGACGGGAAGAATGATGCGGTGAGCCATCCTCAGGCCCAATAGAAAGGGAAAGCAACCACGCTACACCCAGTAGACAAAATGTAATAGACTCACGCTATCTACAGTCTATGCAATCCTATTATTATGCACTGTATTGTGTTTGCCTACCAGATCGATTGCACTTGAGACTACCCAGTATGACGGTATTGCGATCGATTGCTTCACTAAACTACAATTTAATAGAGTGCATAATGTTGCCCACCCATGCTTGCTCCAAAGAATGTCGCATAATTGATTAGTTTGCATATAGACAAGAACAGGAAATCATGTCTACTCAGTTCAAAATTGTAAATCATTACATGCAAAGCAATAGTAAAAGTAGATAAACAATAATAGACAAATATGTGAAGAGAGCAATCTGGTGATCTTCTTTATTGATATGACTTGATGTACAAAATAGATAGCATCTCTCCTATATTTATAGTCAACTAACCTAAAGAATCTTTCAGTATACGCTCACATCTCTTTTTGGTGACAAAGTTGAAACCACGGGCCCACTGTGGTTGATGCGCACCCCTAAGGGGTCTTGGGTTATACAACACTCCCCTTGGGTGGATACCGTGACATACACATGCCTCATCCATAGTTACTTCCAAAAACCTAGTGGAAAAAAGTAATGGAGAAAAGAGTATATTGCACACGCAAGATATATTGCACTAGCTACCTCGTTAAAAACTTTCATGAGAAAACTTCTAGTAAAAACTCACTAAGAGAAAAAAAAAGTACAACCTTTTGATCTCTATGATCACATTTAATCTTCAAGATTAAAGAAAAGGTATTGATCTTTAGGACGATTAACATTTGGGTTACTTATTCGTGGAAGTTTACATGCTTTGGATCACGAGTGAGCGCCACCGTGGCAGCACTGAATTCTGAGCTCGGCCGGGACCCCTGCTGCCGAGCTCGGCGCCACGACCACCAGCGCAGCCGAGGTGTCGCCACGTCGGCGCCACGCAGCCATGCTGTTGGCGTGGGCTCGGCGGACTCGGCCGTGGACCACGACGCCGATATGTGCTACCTCGGCGCCGTGGGTCACGCACGACCTCTGGTCCAAAACGGAATTAAAACTACCAGGGGTCTAAATGTGAATATTTTTCAAAAAAAGGGCTAGAATAGAAAAAATTCGGGCAATACAACATCAACTGAATTCCCCAGAATCGAACGTGGAGGGTATCCTCCTGCGTGCACTGGAACCTAAAGCTTTACCACCTGCAGAGCGCACGAATCAGCTACAAACTGCTCCATCCCAGCACCAGCCCGATCGACGCGATCACGCGAGCCTCCGAAGGCAGCGCGCAACATCCAGACGCCCAATCGGGATATACCAAACCCACACGCTAGCTCCAATCCGAAACAATCAACGCAAAACCACCCACCCTGATCACGCCCAGCACACGGAATAACTGTAGCTAACTAATCATGCTGAGTACACCAACTAGAAGAAGCAGGCGGCACCTGGGAGACCCTAGAGGGCGGTGGGGGTTCAGGTGGCGGCGCCGCAGAGGTCTTCCTCGGTGGGGAAGGAGTTGCAGCAGAAGCAGCGACAGTAGCACCACCGCGCCCGCGTAGTCCATCAGAGCGAGCGAGAGCAGAGCAGAGCTTGAGGCCGAAGCTGGAGACTCTGGTCTATGGAAGCCCCTCGATCTCTCGGACCCGGCCAATGCCTTCCTTAGGCCGGTGGTTTGGGGTTCTTCCGCTTTCCCGCCCCCGTCTTCACCGTGGGCGCGGTGCACTTGCCAACCAACTAGACTATGGTCACTTGTGGTTTAACAATGTTCTTCATTTCCGAAATGGATGGTTGAATCATCTGTCAAAGTTGTAGCTGCTGCTGATTGTTTGCATACAAGTACATTTGAACTCGATCTAAACGGATGCATCAAAATGTGCTACTGCTGCTGCCTATCGTTTCTCAGCAACTGCATAAGAAATCATCTGCTACCAACATGTGCTAGTTAACCAGCAGCACCATCACCAGGCTACAACATCTGCAATCTGCCCATTGCCCACCTCACCGTCTCCAATCTTGCAGCATGAAGATTCTCCCAAGGTTACCAACATCAACCATGATGATAACGGTATCGCCATGGCATGCCACAAGAACTGCTGTTATTGATCCTCCGACGACAGATCCAGATTCCAGTTGATCATCTGCTGGTCCCTGACCTCGAATCAAGCTGGAGTACCTGATGAAAGTGTAGGCTGGCGACTGACTGTACTTGAGACCAGATTCAAGAGATCAAATCCGGTATCAGTACTGACCAATGTCAACCATCAGAAACCAGCTCCAAAATCGGACAGGTGCCCACGTGTTTCTAACTTTTGAGTAGTGACAAACAAACCGACCGAACATTGGGACTCCAAAATGGACGAGGCATCGGAGGTGGGAACTTCTGCAGGAAACATTAAGCCGTTCTCAGCATACATTGGTCATCAGGAAACGCAGATTGCAGCAATACTTCAGAAAGCACCATGATCCTGTTCTCTTGCAATTTGTTCTGAGATACAGATCCGCACAAGAGCACATCGAAAAACCTAATAGTGAGACAGAGTTAGTGACTAGAAGAATAAGAGTACCAGTAAAGAACAAATTCAATAGTATAAAACCATTTTCACCAATAGTTATTGCAGGAGCAGACCCCATCTTGGAACAAGTAGGAAGCGTTGGCGGTTGCACACAATGATCTCATGCTGGTAGAACTTGGACACAAGCTTGGCATGCATATGGCAATCACGCACACTCAAAGATTCTTGACAGTACTGATAGGCATGCCATGGGAATGTTGAGCATACTAATTGCTAATGCCGGCATCTTGTTGTGGTAGGATAAGGTATTGCCCTTATCTTCCTCATCATTCATGTCCATAAGCACTTGGCTGGTGTCCTTGACATAGCCAATCCGTTGCGACCTCCTCTCCACATCTTCCAATAGTTCATAGACCTTCCTTGTCTAGGGGTATCTCGTATCCCCAGACATGAACTCATGGAACCAACCATTTCACTCTATGAAGCTCAAACCTGTCTCCTTCTTGGCTCCCCTCTCCTCCAGCATCTGTCGAATGACTCTTGCATCTTCCCATCGACCATTGTTTGCATATAGGTTGAATAGAACAGCATAGCACCCGCCATGGTCTGGCTCTAGCTCAATGAGCCGCTTCCCTACATGTTCGCCCACATTAATGTTGTTGTGCATCTGGCATGATAACATCAGTGCACCCCATTGCGACGCATGCGGCTCCATTGGCATATCCAGTAACACAGCCTCGGCTTCTTCGACACACCCTGCACGCCCAAGGAGATCAGCTAAGCACCCATAGTGCTCCCTCCGTGGCTCAATGCCATGGTCCCGCATGGACTGAAAAATCTCCTTCCCTTCATCCACACGCCCTGTGTGGATGCACGCACACAAAACAACAATAAACGTTGACTCATTCGGCACCAAGCCCTTCTCAAGCATCCTTCGGAACAACTTAAGTGCACGCTCACCATAGCCATTCATCGCAAGCCCTCCAATCATTGAGTTCCACAACACCACATCACCACCCCAAACGCTAGGGGTGCAAGCGGATCGGATTCGGACGAATATTATTGTTACCATATCCTAACCCATATTTTTTCTTCGGATTCGGTACCAATCGGATTCGGTACCAATCGGATTCGGTGCCGGATCGGTCGGGATTAACCCGAGCCGTTTGCACCCCTACTTGTTTGTAAGGAATGCATGCAATACAACAAATGGAGTAGGAGGACGTACTGCCAAGAACTTGATGTTACTACTTAATAGCTGATGTGGAACATTTTATTCTACCATTGCAAAAGAAAATGAAACGTCAAATAGTAGCACTAACCTGAAATCAAACTTGAAGATGTATCGGATTCGGGACGGATATTGCTGTTACCATATCCTAACCCATATTTTTTCTCCGGATTCGGTACCAATCGGATTCAGTACCAATCGGATTCGATACCGGATCGGTCAGGATTAACCCGACCCGTTTGCACCCCTACCAAACGCTGCCAAACACCCACCACGCCTCCTCCATGCACCCACACATGCAATACATATCCACTAGCGTTGTCGCAAGCATGACATTCCCTTGCCTCCCTCCAAACCCCTCCGTTTCCAAATACCAATGAACCCATCGCCCCTTCTCAACCGCGCCCAGGTGTGCACAAGCCTTGAGCACGCTCGCCAGAACCACTGCGTCCGGCCTGAACCCCTCCCCCATCATCCGATCAAACACCTTCAACGCCTCGCCAAACTCCCTGGCACGCACGAACGCGTCGACTATAGCGATTCGAGAAACCAGGTTCCGGTCCGGCATTCTGCCAAACACCTCCCACGCAGCCGCCAGGTCGCCGCTCTTGTCGTATCCGGACACCATCGTGTTCCAGGAGACGACGTCCAGCGCAGCACCCGAGTCGAACACCCTGCGCGCGTGGCGGAGGAGCCCCAGGGCGCAGTAGAGCTTGAGGAAGGAGTTGGTGACGACGGGGTGCGCGAGCGCGCCGCACTTGAGCGCCTGCGCGTGGGCGAGGCTCGCGGCGGCGAGGAGGGTGCAGCCGGTGGAGGGGTAGGAGGCGAGAGCGGCGAGGAGGAGGGAGAAGGTGAACGGGGTGGGCGGGGCGGCGGCGCGGATGCGGCAGTAGAGGGCGAGGGAGGCGGCCGCGGGGACGCCGCGGCGCGCGAGGGAGGCGTAGAGCGGGCAGCGGATGGAGGGCACCGCGGAGAAGGAGGCGGCGACGGCGGGTGGGATGCTGAGCCTGGGGAAGGAGCGGAGGCGACGGGGGTGGGCGGGCATGGGAGCGAGAGCAAGCCACCACCTCGCGTTTGGTTTGCACTACGCAGAATTGCAGTGTGCCACAGCCAGAGTTAAACGTTGCAGGAAATATTATAGTTCCTACAGGATTTTTATGGGATTTTCGCTTTTCAAACAGGTTCAATGTTTACTACACATGTGATAAAAGAGAATATTCAATTTAGAGAACAAATTTCTTTTTAAAAAAGGAAATTAATCTAGGACAACAATCAAATGCTAGTGAATATCGTTTTAAAATAATTTGATGGTTTCCATTTTAAATTTGATGCACATGTAAATGCACGAGTATTTTACCCTTTTTTTTAGCACTTGCAGCAACATGCGATGAAATTTATGGTACAAAACAAGTTGTTATGGTGTTTCTGAAACCTCATGGCTTGATTCTAAAAAAGGAAAAGTTTACTTTACACCTTAAAGCTTCGTATTTGTCTGTGTTAACCCCTTGAAATTTTATTCAGTCTATTTAACCTTCTAAGATTTCACTACCAGATCACTTCACCCTCTAATAACGGATTTGCTACTATAGCAGCCACATCATCCGGTTTTGCAATGTAGCATCACACATGGATTGACGTTATCATCGTCATCTCTCTCCCAACACACACTTGCATAGCACAGGCATAGCAGCGAGTGCACGAGTACCATGGGGAGCTAAGTGCGGTCATCGCATGCAAGCAGAGTTCATGCGGCATAGTGAGTAGAGAACATGTGGCGTGGCAAGCGAAGCCCGTGCGGCAAGGATAGTGCTCACACGACTCGTGTACGTTGGGCATGACGAGCAGAGCGTTGCAAAGCACGTGCAAGTTGTGCGCAACGAGGACAACGGCCCGCCTACCCACCCATATGAAGCCGTAAGACATGGCCGAGCCGAGCCGTGGCAAAGTCGGATGATGTGGCTGTCACGGTGGCAAAACTACTCTCAAAATCGTCTTCAGGGGTGAAGTGATCATGTATCGAAATTTCATAGGAGTAAATTTGATTTTTTTTTTCCTTCTAAAAAATCTTGTGACTTGTGGGATTTTTTTACAAAAAAACTCAATTTCGCTATTTAATAGTCCAATTATCCGATTCAATAGAATTTAAATCTCAGGTGTTCAATTCAAATTTCCACCTTATCACTGTATCACTTAAGCTTTTTCTGTAGTTTTGCCTGCCAGAAAGCACAAGCATGACATGTCTACCATTACGCCGTAGCTGTGTTCATCATGAAACATCAACAAATGTCATGGATCTTACAGCATTATACGAAGCAATACAAGTCTCACTGGGTTCAAGAATAACAATTGTGGTATATACTAGAGATCTACTACTCAACAACTATGATCACGGCTATACAGCAAATCAAAATATGAAATTTTGTTGCCCGAAGAGGGATCAAAGAGGAGACAAAAAGGACAATAAAACAAAAACCATGGCTGCCCAGCTCGTCGCCAAAGAATGATCAAATTCCACAATCTGCCCTGGCTTCTTGGCCATAGAAACGCTGCTCACTCGACGAAACAAGGCACACCCGCATACAGTTTCTCCCCAGCTGTCTAAATTGGGGTTGATCTCTAGTCACACTTTATGTTCCTGTAGATCCTTCTCACAAACAATGTCGATCCAAGATATCCTACAGCACCTAGATCAAAATTCCAAGCAGTATCAGTTGAAAGTTGAAACAATTCAATACTCGGGTTTGTTCATGCTATCAATGCAGAAGAGCTTACCGCAAAGTGTCCCTAAACCTAGGCAGAACATTAAAGTGTAGCCGAAGTAGAAGCTTGTCTGGAAGAATCCCGACATCTTGGTCTTCACATGGTAATAAAACACGGAGTAGAGGTAAACATACACAGCAGTGGAAGCAGCAGAGAAGAACGAAGTCCATTGCCAGTGATAATTCTCCGCATTTAGCAAGAAATATGTACCAACAATTGTTACACAGATGGTGACAATTATGAGGATCAAAAAGACCAGCAACATGAACCCATACACATAATACACCTGCCAATGGATGATCAGAAAGAAGGCATCAGTCTCAATTCCCAGGGATCCTTAGTAATGAAGCTTATATAAACAAAATAGAGTTGTCCTTTCTACCTTGTAATTCCAAAACGATGTGAAGACGAAGTACATCTCAATGAAGATACTGCCAAAAGGAAGCAATCCTCCCATAAGAGCAATGACAGAAGGCGTGAGGTACCATTTCTTCTCAGGGATGGGGCGAGGAATGGTCTTAACTCTGCATGGATTATTTGGGGCACCGCTCCAGTTTCTACCAACAACAGTTCCCAAAAGAGCAAGAGGGAAAGAGATGAAGGCCCACAGGATGAACACAACCACCATTGTACCGAATGGTATGGCAGCTAATGATCGGTAGAATATAGCAATGGTGTTGAGCACTAGGCCAATGCCAAAGCACATAAATGGGAAGAGTGATGCTGTCATGATCATTGCCTTGATCCAGTTTTTCCCTGGTTTAATTTGAACAGATCTGAGCAACTTATATAAACATAGGTATGTGGTGTCATTTAATATAAGATGCTAGATAATCTGAGTTCATACCCCCATTCCGTGAGTATAGTGTGCCACTGACATATCCAGAGATGAATGAAGTAAGGGCATAACAAACAATGAATGTTGTGACAATAGCTCCTCGCCTGGCAGAAAAAGAATACAAGTTGTGAGGGACACTTTGGCATAGTATCACAAAGTAGAATTAGAATGCTTTATAATAAAGTGGTGCAGCTGCTTGTGGAATATAGGTAAAATGTCCCAAAAAAAATTAACACCAATAAGTGATGGAGCACAAGGTTCCAAAGGACCTCTTTAAGTAGGTAGTTCAAGGACAAGGGCAGAGAATAAGAAAATGAGGCTAAAATTCATGAGAAGAGTCTTCAAAAATAATTAATAAACCATCTTCTTTTCTTCAAAAATAATCAACACACTAAGCCAAATTCATTTTGTTCTTGTTAGGAGGGAGGACAAACAAGCATACATAAACTGTAAGGTTATACCTGAAGAGTGTGTTGTCGAGCAACATAAGTTAGTAGTCTCCGACTTTCGTTTTAGGTTACGGGTTCGACAAGCTAAGGTGCCACGAGGATGAAGTGGTGGAAACTCAAAGGAGATACCGCACAGACGTTTAAGGAGAGAATGGTCACGGAAGGGACGTGAGACGTGGGAGAAGCGAATAGTATGTGGACAGAAATGGCAACTCGCATTAGGAAGGTGGCTACAGAGGTGCTTTGAGTGACCCAAGGGACAAAAGGAGAACCAAAAGACACATGGTGGTGGAACGAGGAAGTGCAAAAAGCTATTGAGGAGAAGATATGCTACAAGCATATGCATCATGATAGGAGCGATGACAACATACAGAAATACAAAGCAACAAAAAAGAATGCGAAGAAAGCGGTGAGTGAGGCACGAGGCAAGGCATATGAGGAAATTTATCAAAAACTAAGTACAAATGAGGGAGAGAAGGATGTCTACAAGATGGCTAAACTTCGAGAAAGGGAAACGAGAGATTTCAACCAAGTTAAATGCATCAAAGATGACACTAATAGACTTTTAGTGAAAGACGAGATCAAGAATAGGTGGAGAGATTACTTCGACAAGTTGTTCAATCACAATAATGATAATAGTATGATTGAACTGGATGATACTTTTGACGACACCGATAGGTGATTTGTTCGAAGAATCCAGGAGTCGGAAGTAAGAGATGCCTTAAAAAGGATGAAAGTGGGTAAGACGTTGGGATCTAATAACATCCCTATTGAGGTGTGGAAATGCCTAGGAGAAGTGGCGATGTTTGGCTAACTAATTTGTTCAATAGCATTTTGAGGTTAAACAAGATGCCAAACGAGTGGCGGAGGAGCACATTAGTACCAATTTTCAAAAATAAAGGAGACATTCAAAGTTGTACTAATTATAGAGGAATTAAGCTCATGAGCCACATAATGAAGCTTTGGGAACGAGTGATTGAGCGTCGTTTAAGAAAAGTGACTAGCGTAACGACAAACCAATTCGGTTTTATGCCTGGGAGGTCGACCACGGAGGCGATTTTCTTGCTACGGCAGTTGATGGAGAGGTATAGGGAGCAAAAGAAGGACATCCACATGATGTCATTGAGTTGGAGAAACCCTATGACAAAGTGCCAAGAAAGGTTATGTGGTGGGCGCTCCAACAGAAAAAAGTCCCAACAAGATATATTACCCTAATTAAGAACATGTACGAAAATGTCGTGACTAATGTCAGAACATGTGGTAGTGCTACTAATGACTTTCTTATTAAGATAGGACTACACCAAGGGTCAGCGTTGAGCCCATACATTTTTGCCCTAGTGATGGACGAGGTCACATAGGATATACAAAGAGATATCCCTTGGTATATGCTTTTCGCTGATGATGTGGTACTGGTTGATGATTGTAGGATAGGTGTTGATAGGAAGTTCGAATTGTGGAGAAAAACCTTAGAATTGAAGGACTTTAGACTTAGTAGGACTAAAACTGAATACATGAGGTGTGATTTCAGTGGTGCTAGGGCAGATGATGGAGATGTTGGATTGGACGGACAAGTAGTACCTAAGAAGGACATGTTTCGTTATTTGGGATCGATGCTACAGTGGGATGATGAGATTGATGAAGACGTGAGTCACAGGATAAGAGCAAGGTGGGTGAAATGGCGCTAAGCATCTAGTATCCTGTGTGACAAAAAAAATCCCTCAAAAGTTAAAAGGTAAGTTCTATAGGACGACGATCAGACCCACGATGCTATATGGAGCAGAATGTTGAGCGACTAAAATACAACATATACAAAAAATGAGTGTAGCGAAGATTAGGATACTGCGGTGGATCTATAGTCACACAAAGTGGGATCACATTCACAATGACGATATACGTGATAAGGTGGGGTTAGCACCAATTGAAGAGAAGCTTATCCAACATCGCTTGAGATTGTTTGGACATCTCCAACGAAGGCCTCTTGAGGCACCGGTACGTAGTGAAATTTTAAGATGTACTGGAAACGTAAGAAATGACAGAGGTTGAACCAGATTGATGTGGGAGGAAGCAATTAAAAAGAAACTTGAGGGATTAGAATGTATCTAAAGAATTAGCTTTGGATAGAAGCGCATGGAAGTTAGCGATCCACGTACCTGAACCATAATAAAGCTAGGAGCAATGTTTTAGGCTCTCGACTCAGATAGCAGGATGTACTGCTTAGAGTTTTAGCATTGTATGTTTTATTTCAAGACTCTTATCTCTTTGATCTTAAGAAGGTTTCATTCCTAGCGTACCCCAACTTGTTTGGGACAAAAGACTTTGTTGCTGTTATTGTATCTCTTTTTCTTCAAAAGGAGTTAATAACAGAAAAGGGGCAGTTCAAACACTATAACTATATTGTTAAAATTTTCACTTGAGAAGCTGTCCAGTGATTAGATTGTTAATATGAGAGGAGGAAGGGATGAATGGTTGAACTTGAAGGCTAGATGTGTACTGCAAAGCCCAAAGGAGCAATATATAGTACAAGACTTAACACAATCCTAAAACCCTAGGACAATAGGAAATGACACCAATACCTTTAATACCCCTCTTAAAATGCAAGGCATATGCAATAGCATTGTATTTGGAATGGTTGACACTAAAATAGGGAAAATCTAAAGTCCGAGTCTTATAGATATCGTCGTTGCATGTAGCTTTTAGAAGATTGTGTCAAGTACCAAATGATCTCCTCCCATTCGGAATCATGCAGCAGCCCATAAAGCACAAGGTACAAAGGCTGGGAAAGCAGAGGTAAGCGGGAGCAAAGTCGACTACGGCAACACAATGAAGAGCATATGGAAGGTAACACAAATAGAGAGAGCTGTCAAATCAAGCCGAAGAGGGATAGATAGAAACATGGCGGCGTAGATCGAAACTCAAGACGGCGGCGGCGTGGAAGAGAAGTGTGGCTGCCTTAGAAACTCGAGGTAGCGGCTCAAAGAGAAGCGGCAACATCATAAAGACTTTACGATCTACGGTGGCTCAAAGAGAAGAGCAGTGGCTGCTGTCATGCAAAAGGAAGAAGAGGACCACACTCGATCCAAGATGATGGACCGTGGTTAGCAAAGCAGTCGGTTGATTGACAAAGAAATTTGTGGACTCGTAGGCTTTGACGAGCTGAAAAATAAATATTACGGACTTGGATGGATGCAACGGAAGACTCAAAAGAAAAGGACTCAAGCAGCGAATTCTAGCAGCAGTAACACCAACACCAAAGAGCTAGCCCTCAAACATGTTCTCCGCTCCAACAATCCGCTCATCAACCAGCTAGTTGCTAGCCGTTGCCCCTCTACTTTGCTTCGCCCCAGGGCAGAGGAGTCGCCCACTTCCCTTCTCGCTCCCCAAATCCCAATCTCCCACTCCCACCTCACTCCCCCTTCTGCCATGGTCATGGACAAGTCCAACTTCCCACCGAGCTCCATCTCGACATCGTGGATGTGACGGTAGGGTAGGTGGATGGCCTTGAGCCCTCCACCTGTGAGCGAGCAAGCAAGCAAAGAGCGGAGTCTGAGGCTGGAGGCGGTGGCGGCCGGGAGGCGGCATGGTGCGAAGAAATGGGAGGCGGCATGCGGGCGGGGCACGAGAGACAATGGCAGTAGAAGAGAAGCCGGATCCGGCCAGGCAAGCTCGATCCGGCGGACGACGCTGCGTCCGCTACCGATATCGATCCGATGGCTCGTGCGAATCCGACCGGGCGACGGCGATTGAGGTGGAGCGGGTGCTGCAGATCCGGCGTGGGAACCTGGATCCGGCGGTGGGATCCGGCGAGGGGAGCCTAGATCCGACGGTGGGTAGGGGCGTACGGCGTGGGAGGCGACAAGGAGCCCGCGCCGTCATGGGATCCCGTGCCCAAGCCGCAGCTAAGAAAGAAGGGCGGAACTCGGATCTGGCTTCTGCCGCCCGCATCGCCATGGGATCTAGTGGTGGCTGGAGCCGACGTAGAAATGGCTGCCCCCGGGAGTGGAGATTGACCCTCCTGGGGGCAGCTGCAGCGGAAGAGCAATAGAGGCTAGGAGAAACCTAGTGCTCTGATACCATGTTAATATGAGAGGAAGAAGGGATGAATTGTTGAAGGTTAGATGTGTATTGCACGGTCCAAAGAGGCAATATATAGTACAAGACTCAATGCAACTCTAAAACCCTAGGATAATAAAAAAATGACACCAATACCCTTAACATAGATTTCCTTAATTAAGCCCCTGCACATCAAACAATTCTCTGGTTCTGTACATGGCAAACTGTGTTTTCTTGGTTAAAGCTAGACATAACATTGATTTGACTATGTTGTAATGTTTCAGTAACTTCAAGCAACATATACTAGAGAAGCTGTAGTTAAAACAATTTCAAGACAAATATTTTGGAAATTGATTTCCATTTGATCCATAGAGAAGAGCATACAATATTACAATTAAGTCAAAAGATATTTGGAAGGTGGTATGTTTCAACAAACTCCAAATATACACAGTTAATATTAAAAAAAGGCATGATGTGTATACAGCAAATTTATAAGCCTCACGGAGAAAAGGAAGTAGTAGCGCACCAGTTATGACCATGGATTTCAATAGCATGATTTGTAAAATCACAATTCGACGTATCACATGTAATTATGCAGACATGTAATTATGTGGTCATAGTTATGGACCGGCATAGTTTCCTAGGCACTGTTACAAGAACTTAGAGCAACAATATGATGCAGACCTACTTGTGATTAACAAATTTTGTGTTTAAAACTTGAGATGCTACATGCTATTTGCTTGGCAAGTATCAAGTAACAAGCAGGAGAAAACTCAGGGGCCAAGGCAGGTGGCTTCATTGAAGTTCTGCATTTACTAGAGGCTGCTTGTAAAGAGAAAGGTGTCAGGTGTAGCAAGTGAATAAAGTACGTGCATACCCAACGTACAACATTCCGATGATTGCCAACAAAATCACTAGCAGAATAAGAGCGGCCAACTGTGTCCCGATACCAACAAGAGCTGAAAGAAGAGCTAAACTGCGAGGAGGCCGGAAAACATCCCCATGTACAAGCTTCCATCCAGATTCTTCACTGACATCTCTTTCCTGATGAAATAAATTATATCAGTCAGAGGCTGTAGGAAATGCAAAATTGGAGTCTGCAAATCATCATTTGCATAATAGAATTTGTATATTATATGTGTAGATAATCAATCACCAGAGTTTCTAGATCATCATCGTCACGGGCATACTTTGCATAATCATTTCTTAGGGTGCGCATTAATATCATTGACACTAGCCCAGTGAGAAAGATAACCATCATAAAAGAATTGAAGATAGAGAACCAATGTATCTGCAATCACAAAAAATATCCATGGTCAGAGGAAACTATCAGAACTCAGTGCGGTTATAAGGTACAGCATGTCCTTTGCAAGATAAATAGGAATGCAGTTAAAGGTAAAGGTTAAAGTGAAACAAATTGGTAACAAAACTCACAAGAACCAAGGTGCGGAAATTTGATTGAATCACGGAATCAAATATTGTTACTACCTGGTGTTCAAAGAACGGATAGTCAAGGTATACATCAAAGCGATGCGCAAATGTTACATTTGTTGGCTCCCACTTGACAGAATATGTCATGTCCAACGCCTTACCCGCATCAATAAGCTTTGGACTTTCTTGAGTAAGATTAACATGGATAATCTGCATGAAAGTGGCAAGGATGAATGATGATAATCAGTACTTGCAAGTTCTGTGAAGTGAAATGATTTAAGCTCCTAAAATACAAACCTGATTGCCATTATATCTGATGACAACATTCTTGTGAGTGAAAAGGAAATATTTGTTATCATTGTTTCTATCCGCCTCTCCAACAAAACCTGAAAAGTCCAATTCAAAACAGATAAGACTATATTAGATGGTCTTTGAGAGAGCATAGAAACAATACAAGGAAGAGTATATACATACCCCATAGAGGCAAATCATCTTGATTAGCATAAAATTGGCGAGCAGAGTATTCAGAAAAGAATAGCAATTAAGTCAATAAATTGGAGTCCAAACAAATTTGATTATCAATAAAAATTGGTAAGTAGGTACACCAACGAAGTCCAAAAAGAAACCAGTTAGCTTACCAATGAAGAACTCAAACCAATATGAGCTCTCAATCGCAGCTGATAGTTGCTTGGCCTTGTCAGGATCAAGTTCGATTGAACAAATGGTGCCCTTGTCAACATTCCCTGAGACAAACCATGATCAGTTTAAAACAGCGCATTTTGACCTTGCCATTTCAATGTTCAAAACTGAAGCAGGAGAAGAACAATGAACAAGGGCTGGCTCACTTACTTCTGAATTTTATGTCAATCTGACTATCAATCAGTTCATTCCCACCGAGGACCTCCCCAAGCCCTCCCCATTTATGCACAGGGTTTTCCAATGGATGGCAAAACGGAAGGCTGTAGTAGTTGTACGTTTCCTGCGGGTTGTTGTACGGACCAACCTTGTTCACCCAGAGCGTAACCGGCTCCGCCGCTTGGTACTAGACAAAAAAGAAGAGCACAAATCAATCCAAAAGGTCGCAGCATGACACAACAATTGCTCCGAGCAAAAGCTCTCCCAAGACCCAACATACGTAGCTACAGGTCCAAACATCACCAAAGGATGATGTACAGAATCACAGGCCAAGCAATGCAGGGCAACGGCACTTTATACAAGAAGCATTAGTTTACCAATGTAGCAAAGTATCGCCTCCCAGATCATGCAGGTAGACTAGCACAACAATGATGTCGAATTTCAGAAGGTTAACAATGCAATTCCTCGCCTTCGCTGTTGGCCCCCCGCCAATGTGATTCTAAGACTCCACTGCCCGCCAACTGGAGTAAGATCTAGCAACCAAATGACCACCCGATCCATCGGGGGGGCTATCAGAGATCCCGCATGTTGGAGCCCGCGCCACGCAGATCTGACGCCCAGCAAGCGCAGATCTAGCGGCGAGCGGAACCCAACACGCAGGCCGAACCAACCGTTGGGGGGCGACCACACCACTCCAGGCCTCCAGGGCCTGGTTCCGATGCGTGTGTTTCTCCTTCGAGGTGGGGGTAAGTTGGCCGGTCGGTTACCTTGTGGTCGGAGTCGGACGCGGCAGCGAGGGGGAGGAGGACGGCCGCCGCGAGGAAGGCGGCCGCAGCGCCGCCGGCGAAGGCCATTGGCGACGGCGAGGAGAGGGAAATGGCGTGGCGCTCCTGTTTTTTCCCCCTCTCGTTATTGCATTAATTTTCTCTCGCGGTTTTGGAGGTGTGCGATGGCCGGCTGCATGGGAGGAGACGGTGGAGGTTTTGAGTTGAGGAAAGGCACTGTAGTTGCAGGGAGACTTGTGAGAATTTTTTTAATTTTTTGAAGCTTTCTTTTTTTCTCACAAAATCATGGTAAAGTTTTTTTTTTGTTTATATTGCGCTGTAAGTTAAAGCCGTGCAAGTGGTATTTGACAACTCCAATCAAGGTGCTGAAATACGACGCAGATGGGTTAGGCGCGGAAATTTGCTAAATTCTCGTTCGTAACAGGTCATTAGCGTCTTTTTTCTATTCTAAAAAGGTATGCAACAACGTGTGCACCCTCTAGTCAGAAAAAAAAAGGTGACGTTTTAATATCATACGGTATTCAAAACACACTTTGGTAACTCATTTATATTATAATATATTTATAAAATCTAATGAAACTAGGTTCTTCCAAGAAAATGCCATATTATAAAAGTACTTTTTAAAACAATCAGTACGTACCATTTACATATGTCTAATTTGAATATTTATAAAGCTTTGGATAGCCATAATATGGAATATTTTGTGACTAGAGGGAGTAAATTGTTCTCTAGTGTAGTTAGTCTATTTCGTAATGAAGTGAGCATTTATTTTGCTCCTCGCAAAAAAAAAGAACATTTCTTCTCTCAGTGGATTGTTTCATTCATGGTAAGAACAACCGAAATAAGCAAGATTTACATGAGAGAACACACGAACGATGATGCGATTTATCTCCCGCAAAACAACGCACGCCACCAAGTGTGCCATTAGCCCTCCCACTTGTTCCCACGCCTCCTCCAGAAAACGTGAGAAAACCGTTCATAACATGCCCAGTGAACTAATGCCTCTTCCAGAAAACATGAGACAACCGTTCATAACAAGCCCAGCGAACTCATCGCGTTCGGTTATTCCCAACTCTATCCACGTCTCCTAACAAAGCTTCTTATGGTAATGGTATGCTCAAGCCTCAACCACATATTTTTTTGCTCCTTAGCAAGTTCCTTCCTCGGTTCCTCCTCTTCTCTCCCTTACACACACCAAAACGAGTTCTGGCGAGTCACCTCTATAGCCGACGAGCTCTAACTTTTTGCTCCACTCCTCCTCTTGTTCGGCTTCCCAAGCTACGCCATTGGCCACCGATCCGATCTCACCATCGCTAGCGCTCGAGGAGCTTGCATACCTAGATCAGTTTAAGAAATTTTCAGGCAAACCGATCAGACTGTTGGGATGTTGCCAGTCAGACCAGTAGACAGTGTGACCGTAGCGGTCAAACCGCTGGGAACAATATGACTCTAGCAGTCATACTGCTAACTGGTAGTTCCGCGGATTACTTACCGTTTGCAATTTTTCAGAGAGGTTCAGTTGCAGGGAGCAGTAGTACTGACCTGTGGTTAGATGCCATACCAGCCCAAATGGAAATTCTTGAATTTTGGGAATTTGGTTTGAATTATGCCTGGCCAGTGCATTAATGTTGCATGGAGCATGTTTTAACTAACGTGGGTTAAATTGTGAAAAACTTGTGCATATAAATGATTTCTTGGTCTTTAGATGTGCAGGGAGCCTTGGAGTCAATCATAGTCAATAACGAGGATCCGTCTATAGTCATAGAGGAGCCGAGACTCAGATCGATCAAGGATGTGAGGTGAGATGGCTGAGCTCAAGCATAGCATGAGAAAAGACGGGAAATATTGAAGGGAAGTTCGAGCGACGGGTTGCACCATGTGGCTTGGTCAATCCAAGTGAGGCATGGTCCGGTGAAACCGGAATAGGAGAGACTTGCTGACGCGTGGCAAGCTAATAGTGCACCTACACGTGGCAAGCCAATAGTGCACCTACACGTAGCAAACATGACAATTGCTTGTAGAGGAAGATGAAGACTGGGCCAAGAAATGGTATTTTGGTAAATTGATCAAAATACCGCAAACTAACTTGAATCAAAACCGTGGCGCTTAAGCGTCGTTTAGAAAAGAGGTTTAAGCCAAGGAGAAGCTAAGAAGATCAAGTTGGATCAAAGGCTAAGGACTTAACGGATTTATGGTTATGTGCTTTGAAAAGCAAGTATAAGTGTAGTGTGTAAATAAAACCCTATGTTGTGTGGGGTTAACGGGTTTTTTTATTTGTACTAAGTGGATAGTATCCATTAAAGTTAGATAGGGCTAGTTGCCTTGTCCATTTAATGGGTTGGGATGGAGACTTACTAGTTAACCATCCAACCATCTTAGCTTTCCTCATTAAAACCAAGTGTTTTATGATTAAAGTTTGAGAAGTGTGAGTGCTATGGTGTGTGCTCTTGTCCTTAGGAGGAGTGGCTATAAAACTTCATTCTCAAATAGTAATATATCAACTTTGTACATCTCTCATAAATCCCTCTTGTTTTGATTGATTTAGTTGGTTTTGATCTTCCTTCTCCCCTTCTTGATCTTGTTATATGCCAAAGATTAGTTAGTAATGGAGATATATCATAGAAATCAATCATCATCCATCTAAGCATCAGATTGGCAAATTCATGAAGTTGTCCGGTTTTGCTTGGATTTGACCCTTTCGAGTGATTTCTTGATCCAGTTATTTTTTGTCTCAATTTCTTGGGTGTTCTACCTTGTTGTAATATGTGAAAATACATCTAGAGTCATCATTCACCTGCGAGCAAGTCATATTCACTGTTTTTGGTTTTTCTCTGATTTTAGTGTAACTTTCTTTCAAATAAAAAAATTGTCATAACTTTGATAACGATTCTCTCGATCGTTAGTTGGAATAGATTCGTGACATCCTAGAGAAGGTACATGCCAAGTTTTAGGTCATTGGATCTACGAATTAAAAGTTACATGAATTCTTGGGTATGAAATAGTGCCAACTTTACTGTTCACCAAGCTGATTTTACTGTTCATCGTGATGACCGATACTGTCCACCAGTTGACCGAATTTACTATTCACCGTATGACCGAATTTTGCTAGAGATATGACCGGTGGGGTTTTTAATTTCTTAGATTTTTAGTTTCTTCATTTTCTACCTTTTGTGTCGCCTTTACATCCTAAATCTTCATAACTCTGTAGCTATCGAAGTGAAGAATCTGTGAATACTTCGGGAAATTTTGATAGCACCATTCACCCCCCCCCTCTGCTACCATACCAGTCAAATAATGTTACAATGGGTCATTGGAGTTGTAATTATTTTGTCGCAATGTTGCAATGATGATTTGTGAACTTTTTGCGTGTGTTATTCTGATCTGTTGTAAATGTTCTTTCTAATTGTTGCATCTGTATTTTTAGAATGATGCAATATGCCACTTGTCACTATGCACACCCCCTTCTTCGTGTATGCTTTTGTTGCAGCCATTTCTCAAATTTATTGCAACACACTTTCCTCATTGTTGCAGAAAGTGACTTTATTTGTCACAATATTTTATTTCTAATAGATGGATATGAGATGTTGCAACCAGTTCATTGCGGATGTTGGAAGAAGTAATTATAGATATTGTACCTATTTGTTTTGACCGTTGCAACAATAAATCTTATTTGGTGCATTTGGATCCCCTCTCCAACCACTTTCATAGCTACATAGTCCACACCCCTCCCATGACTGTGACAAGAGCACATGGGGTAGGCATTGTCTAAGCCCATGGCGACAGTGTTTGAGCTCCAGGCCACCATCAACCGGCTGCTCTTGCTCCTATATTTCTTTCTTCTCCAACGGCCACAAGGAGAGGGCATCACAGCGATAATGGTCAGAAGTGCACCGAGTCAGCCTTGCCCCACCAGATCTGTCCCTCCTACTAACGCCGAGACACAAAGGGATCGACCGATACTTCCTCCTACTTTGAGCTCGTGTTGTTGCCGCTAGCCACACCCAATGCGTCAAAAGTGTGGACGAGGAAGAAATAGGGGTGGATATGTGTGTTTTGTTGTGAAGGAAATCAAACGATGGAAGTTAGTCATGTGTAGAATCCGACGATAGACATAGCATATAGAACTAGCGGCCAAATCGTACGTCCGGATGCTAGTCGCTTCCAACTTCTTAACAAACTAGACAAACTCATCTCTCCCATCCTCTTCCTCCTCCGTTGCCACAGTCGCAGCCACTTGCTACCATAGACGATGTAATATGATTTTTTTAAAAAAAAGAGCTGGTGGCGGCAGCGCTGAAGGTATGATGCAGGCCAAGCACAGTATTGAGTGGTTCTGCACATATTAATTGGAGGTTAAGTTCCTCCTATTTATACGTGTGTGTATCAGAATATTGATACAATAATTTTAAAGTTGGCATTCTGACATGTCAACATGTCTAATTTGGCTAAATTTGGATGAATTATAAGCTGCCATATCCGTAAATAACATATAACACAATAATACATATCACCTGACGAATTATGCTCTATCTACTTCCTTGACCTATTGAGTTTCACCAATCATACATATTAGTGGAATTCTAACTTATTTGTTTGATCGTCTGCTATTCATGTACACATTTAAATACGCGGTGAATATTTAGGCTCCTGTTGTTTCTTTACCGGTTAGCTCATTCAAGAACACAATTCTCAGTTTTAAGTATTGGATTTGATATTCAGGCTTTGTGGCACAGGCATTGGACTACTTTAGTAGCAAACAGAGTGCTCTAAGGTTCTGCTCCAAATGGCTTTAGCTTCTAGCTTATGTAAGTCAAAAGCCATTTGGAACACATCGATTTCTATTTTCAGTTTTTTTGCTTTTTTGCTTTTTTGTTTTTTCCCTTATTCCTTTGCACTGTTCGTGACGATATAATGGTTTATTTATTTATTATTATTATTTTCATATTTTTTCTTAGAAAAAGCTAACATCCACTATAATATAATTTCAGTCAACACCTAAAAACCATAACCAGAAACTTAAATCAAAAACTAGTTGGAGCAGGCCTCATCATGGCCTGCATCCATACATGGTCCCCTCGATGTGGTTGGTACTTGTGCTCTTCAGTTGCTTCTCGATCAGTTGGGTCTTTTAAAAAAGGCATTATAATCTTTCTATTTTTTATCATGAACTAGGATGGTAACCTCAAATTATCTTGCTTACCTCTGATGAAACAGTAGGGATTAAACTGTTATGATGAATAGTAGGGATTGAAGAGGTGTAGTACCGATTTAGCTTTCATGTTAAACATGTTGAGTTTTTTCAAACCCTATATTGATTTTGTGAAGACTTTTCGGTCTGCTCTCTATTCCTCTACCTTGTCTGTGGTGTTGCTCATAATTGTTTTATAAGGCTAGAGGGTACGGATCTATTTACACACTCCACTTTTAGGTGTTATAAAGTGGCCCACATGTTTCTGGTACATCGTGAGACTCCTGAACCATGTCACCAACTACGATCAGACATGCCAGTTTTATGAGTCTAAGATATATTAGTCCCTAGCACACATGTGTTAGTGATGTTGAAGGACCGAAATGGCAACAGAGGGGGGGTGAATGGTGCCTTTAAAACTTCCTCCCAAAGTTCTTCTTCTCCTTTAGCTAGAGAGCTAAGAAGTCGAAACAACGCCAACCGAACACAAGAACAATATAACAAGAAGTCGAATCAAGACAACCGTAGTCGTAATCGTGAAAGCGTGTCGGGTTTTGACCGTGGTCGAAGGAACCGATCGAGCGAAACTTGACGAAGATGACGTGGTCGCACCGAGCTGCAGCAGACGACCACCGAAACTCGCCGTGGTCGTAAGACCGAAAATTGCGAGTCGCACAAGAATACTTGTTTTGTCGGGCGCACGACCACGAGCAAGAATTTGAAGAACTTTTGATTTACAAATCCAGAACGCAAGAAACTTCAAACTTAGCAAGGATAAGATCTCTAGAAGTAGATTAGTCAAGAAAATCGAGATCTAAGCAAGGTACGAGAGAAGACCAAAGTCGAAAAACGTAAGCGAGCACGGGAGGCTAAGATCGAGAATCAAGAGATTTCTCCGATTTCAACTCGGCTCCTGGAATGAAATGGCCAAATAGTCTTTAGATAGATTCCCTGCTCGAGCAAAGAAACACAAGCCAAAACTCAAGTAGAACACAAATAACAATGTAACAAAAGAGAGCAAATAGATCAAACAGATCATCTCAAGAACACAAATGAAATAGATACGAGAGATGAATCCAATCTTTTCTATTGCACATGGAGGTTTTCTGACCACTCCATCGGAGGTACACGAGCATCCATGCTCTACCGAGACAACTCACACAATAGAACAATAAGGCTCATAGCACTTTGGGACAACCTCGCTCGCTCCCGAGACCTAACTCTCTATTTATAGTCTCACACGCTAACGGGTCTCAACAGACCACCTGCTTCAGAGAGTCCAGTGCTTTGCGTGCCTCCAGTGCTTTGCCCATTACCCGCTGGCAACGGCTCCACCGCTTGCCCAATAGCACCACCAACTCCAGTGCTTTCCCAGAGGACACAGACTTCCTTTGCGTGCTTTGGCATTTCTCCAAAATGCCCTTCGCCAGCCTCCCAAGCTTCCTCCTCATGCCTTGTTGTTTTCGTTACACCACTCGGGCAAGACCACGTCCTCTTCGGCTTCCACGCCGCTCGACCTCAACATCTCCTATGTCTAGTCCCGACCTCTCTAAGCCTCACCAAGACATGTCTCCCAGTACCTGCAACAAACAAAGACAACAAAACCATCACATAGCACTGATCCATACGCGACAAATCACGAGCTCTAGTCTCTTTCCACGAAATTAGACTTTACCAAACCTTGTCAAAATGTAGAACAAACCACCTACAAGGTCCATGACTTCACAAAGAACCCAACCGACCAAACCTCACCGTAATCGGACATGAAATGCACCTCACGACCAATTTTAGTGATCCCGCACGACCATGGTCATCCAATCGATAACGTGGTCGAACGCGGTTTCGACCACGTTCAATTCTCGCGCTAGCGTGGTCGTAGCTCTCCGAGCGCACAACGCGGTCGCACCACCGAGTGCCACAACGTAGTCGTGGCTCCTTTCCCACAACGTGGTCGAGGCCTCGAGCTCCCACAACGTGGTCGTGACGCCCACCGACCACGGCCAAAGTGGTCGAACGCCCGACCGCCCAACGTGGTCGAGGCTCCGATCCCACAACGTGGTCGTACGCTCCTGAACGAAATTCGACCACGACCAAACGTGGTCGTATGGCATCCTACATGGTCGCACGAGCGGGGACAAGTCGCATACGACTTCATTTCGACTGAATTAAGACTTTGCAATAAAGCCCAAAACAAACTCAATTTTCCTTCAACCAAGAGTCAAATACTCATCACAAAGATAGAATCATCTCCACATGATCTCTCAATCTCCCCCTTGATGAGTATATTGACAAACACCGTAAAATATGAAGTTGAGTTTGTAGAAGCCGATATGGTCCAAAGAAAGAAAATGAAATAATGACCATGTCAACAGAGAGAACACTAGAAAAATAAAGAGCAAATTGATCTCCAAAGCTCTAGCAGTTCCCGTAAATTGAGAAATTTTCTTTTCTCCAATCTATTCTCCCCTTTGGCAATAAACACATCAAGTATGCAAGAGAGAATAAGTCATAATGATGGATGGAATGACCGATTTGATTATTCAAAGTATGCGAGCCATGAGAATTATCCAAAATGACCAAAATGTATTACACCAAGCCATAACATACAAATATGCTATAAAGATCATGACTAAGTATGTAAAGTGAAGCTAAACAACAGAAGGTATAATCTGAATTTTAATTGAAGTGCTTAGCAAGTCAAGTCAAACAAGATTTTAGTCTAGCTAATGATATCCACAAATGATGCAAACCATGTCAATAAGCTAAATGGAATCAAGAAGCTAGTGTTGAGCAAACTAGAGTGCTATTTGTTCAAGAATGATACATTTGTTTAAGTACTTTGACATTTTTGCAATTGAGCACAAATGACATTTTTCTTTAGAGAACACATGGTTGTTTTCAACCATCTTTTTATTCAGTCATGTGCTAGACCTCAAGCCTTATGCGATCATTCTAAGCGAGAAGCTTAAGGAAATGATCTTGGTCATCCAAAACTCCCCTGAGTTCATGCCTTGTGCAATGGCAAGCCGTCTCATGAGAAAGAATTGGTGAGATCAGTTTTTTTCGCACAGAAGAGATCTTTTTTTTTGTTTTAGACAGTTGTACTAACTTATGTGTCATTAAGAAACTGTATAGCTCAATCTATTGCTCAACTAAGATTCAAGACTCAACTCAGTCTATTTGACATGGTAAGAACCATAAAAAGATAACACAAAGCTGACTAGTCTCAAATATGAACATGACATGAGTTAGGTTAAAATTTAGCATTTTAATTAACCTATCATGGCAAAGATTTGACTACACATATAAAGTCATGATCAAATTAGCAATGGAGCATAAATCATGGCAAGATGTAATATGATGAAAACATGTCATGAAAGGATAATAATCAGGGCTCCATTAAGTTATGATACAAATGAAGAACATCCAGCTCCCCCTTAACTTGAGATACAACTTTTAGTTCAAGTTGAGTTATGTCAACATTAATATCTAGAAGTTCTCAAAAGAACTCCCCCTGAACCAAAGCAATAAAACGAGAAGTCGGCAAATAAATCACAAAACAAAGGTCCTTAAAGCATAGATAAGATATAGAGGATATTATGGCTCGATCGACTCACATCTACCCCATATGACCTGTGACTAGTAGCCGATCAGAAAACACACACTAGAGAGCAAACACGCACTGCTCTACCCGAGGGTGGCCCAACCTCGCTAGAACCTAAAAGAAGTGAGTGAGCTCAACCTAGTGAGATAAGAAACAACTATCCCGAAGCACAAGATAAGAGCAAGAAGTCTAAGCAACTCAAAGAAGAGACACACTCTAACCTATGCTAGAAGGATTAATCCCAATGCACCCGCAAATGCAATGCAACAGAAATGAGACAGAAGCATAATCAAAATAGTAAAGCAGTAAAGCTCAAAGCTCCCCCTCACAACGGTCCGTAAGGACAAACCACCCCAAGCTCTCCCGCAGAAGTGAAAACCTCGTGCTATCCAAAGGCTTGGTGAAGATATCGCCAATTGGTGGTCACTCACAAACCGGAGCACGATGTCACCCTTCTACATGGTCTCAAGAAAGTGATATCGATATCGATGTGCTTGGTCCGAGAGTCTTTGCACGGGTTCTTAGCAATGCTAATCGCAGACGTGTTATCGCAAAAGAGCGGAACACGATCGATAGCTAACCCAAAGTCCCGCAGAGTCGAGACCATCCAGCACTTGGCTACAAAGAATCGGCCGCAAAGAACGACTCGGCCTCTGCGGTGGATGTGCAACACCGGACCGCTTCCTCAAGACCGAGACGAGAGAAGTGCCAATGAACCGGCGGTGTTCGGTGCTCTTCCTATCTATCCTACACCGCAAAGTCTCGCATCCGAATAGGCTCTCAAGGAAAGACAGAAGAAGAAGAGTACCGATACCATAGTCAATGGTAGCTCGAAGTTACCGAAAGATGCGCTTCACCGCCTGACGGTGAGATACGCGAGGAGAAGCCTGAAACCGCGCACAAAGACACACGGAAAAGTGTATGTCCGGTCTTGAGGCAGTGAGGTACAAGAGAGAGCCAATCATGCTTCTGAACTCTTTTTGATCAACTGGCTCACCGTCCTCATCTGGGTCTAGAACTACCAGAAGCCATCGAGTCGACACCGCTTTCCATCATCGATGTCAAATCGTCTCAGAGATCACGGGTGTACTTGCCTTGATGCAAGAAGGTACCTCCCGAGTCTCGCTTGATCCGAAGCCAAGGAAGAAAGTCAACTCACCCATCATGCTCATCTCAAACTCGGTGCTCATGACATCCGAGAACTGTGAAACTAGAGCATGAGAAGAACCGCCAAAGATGATGTCATCGACATAAATTTGGGCGAGCAGAAGGTCATTGCCAAGCCGGCGAATGAACAAGGTCTTGTCAACTTTACCCATCTCAAAATCATGTCTCAATAGATAAGACTTAAGCCTCTCATACCAAGCTCTAGGGGCTTGCTTAAGTCCATACAACGCTTTGGAAAGCTTGAAGACATGACTAGGTATTTAGGGTTCTCGAAACACGGAGGTCGTTCGACATAGACTTCTTCCTCAATGAAACCATTGAGAAAGGCACTCTTGACGTCCATCGGTAAAGCTTGAAACCCTTAGAAGTCGCAAAGGCAAGCGTAATTCTAATGGCCTCAAGACGAGCTACAGGGCAAAGGTCTCCTCGAAATCCGCACCCTCAACCGGGAGTACCCTATGCAACCAGCCTAGCCTTGTTTCGAATGACTACCCCATCCTCACTTTGCTTGTTCTTGAACACCCATTTGGTTCCAATGATATTTTGATCTCGAGGGGCTCAACAAGCGCCCGCACCTTGTTTCTCTCGAAACTCTCTAGCTCCTCATGCATGGCGTTGACCCAAGACTCGCCGATAAAGCATGGCAAACGTCCTTGGGCTCAAAGGAAGCTACAAGGCGAGTGAGTGGAGATGTAAAAGTGACACGCCGACTTGAACGTGTGACTCGCTCAAATAGATCTCCAATCATTTGCTCGGAAGGATGAGATTTTTGGATATGTCTTGGAGGTCCCGAATGAGATGAAGAAGTGGCCTCTACCTCGTTACCGACGGGTAGGAACAGAGCCACTAGCTCCGTAATAAGCGAAGGTAGGGTCGATCACCCCGAGGTGCCGTGGAAGAAGGCACCTCAAGGGGTGGAGAAGGGACCGGATCGGGTAGACAACCCTCATCTCCATCATCCTCATCATCCACAAAGATGGTCTCGGACCGCTCTAGTGAACCTAAGATATCGGGCCTAGTCCCTGACCGCCTCATCGAAAGTTACCTCACGTGTTTCTACCATTTTGCTAAACTCGCAGCCTGCACCCCATAGGCCCGCCAAGAAGTCGAGTAGCCCGAAAAAGTCCATCACAAGAACGTGACTCGAACTTATCTAGGTTCCCTGACTTGTAATAAAACACTTGCAACCAAACACACGAAAATGAGAAACACGGGCCGCCCGTATCTCAACTCATAAGAAGTGCGGTGCAAGTGTGCCCAAGAAAACTCGATTGGAAACATGGCACGCGGTGGCTATAGCTTCACCCAAAACTTCGCGGTGTAGAGTACTCATCAAGCATCGCCCCGCCATCTCGACTAAGGTACGGTTCTTTTCTCCACAACGCCATTCTCGTTGAGGGACGATGGAGAAGAGGCGGTGCTCTACACTGCCTCACCACGAAACTCTCAAAGTAGGAATTTTGAACTCCGTGCCATTGTCACTACGGATCGCTCAGAAGGCACCGGAAGCTCAACGTAAAGCCTACTAAAAGACCTCGAAATGTGAAACGCCTCATCCTTCGAGGCTAAGAAAACACCCAAGAGTACCTCGAGAAGTCATCGACCACGACAAGAACATACCACTTCCCTCCCGCAGATCGCACTCGAGCCGGTCCGACCGTATCCATATGGAGCGGTGTCCTGCATCGGTCATAGTAATCTTGTGGGAGGATGAGAAGCGGCAACCATCTTGCCGCGTCAGGCATGGAGCGCAAACAAGATCTTTGACCATCTTAAGTTTCGGCGAGACCACGAATGAGATCGTGGTCGCTAACTCGGGTCAAATGGTCAAATCCAATATGACCAAGTCTCCTATGCCGAAGGAAAGATCGCGGGACTCGTAAGCAAGCAAACAACGGAGAGGATCACCGAAGACTCGGAAAAATCAGCACGAAGATCCTCCCAAAGCGAGAAATCCATAAACCGTACTCACCAAGAATCAAGAATTTTGCGGTTGTTTTCTTAAAACTCAACTCGAAATCGTCATCGGTAAGCTGAGAGACTGAAAGCAAATTGTACTGCAGCTTGCTAACTAAAGCAACATCTTTCAAAATAAATGAATCATTAATGCGCACAGTACCTTTGGCGATGACACGCCCAGATGAAGCATCTCCAAAGGTGATAGTCTCATCACCTGGAGCACGGGCAAGGGAATAAAACCAACGGAATCTCCGGTCATGTGTCGTGAACACCCGAGTCTACAAGCCAAACCTTTCCTTCCTCGCCCGCGAACCCGAGTCAACAAGAGAGCAAAGTCTCGATCGATAAATCAACATAGATTTTGGCACCCAATACCGAGTCACACGTCGAGCGTAAGAAGTAGTCACACACGACCGACCTCTAACTACCCCACGCCTCCGTCGCTCAAAGAAGCGTAAGGTCTATGTGGACACAGAAGTCAGTCTTGCCGGGTCCGACCGCCACGGAGAGCGAGTCTGAGCACCCAAGAAGACGCCGATCACGCCGCTGGTAGCTATCTCGATGGAAACGAGATCTACCCTCGTGACGGCGGAAGTCACGACCGAGAGGGAGCATGAGGACGAAAAATGTAAAACTCCTAAGAACCAAGTCCTCGATGTCGCCCAAAGCTACCAACAAGAGTAAGTTTAGACCTCGTGTTGGTCTTAGGTGCACTCAAGGTCCGGGCCGACCTCAATACGCCTAAGAGACTCAACACGGTCTCTTCGCGATCTTGGCGCTTGAAGCAATGGTCAAACAAATGCCCATCCTTATGACAGAAGGTGCAATGATACTTCGCCTTCTGAGGGGCTGAAGTAGCATGAGATGGCTTCGCCTTCCGAGAGGTCAAGTCGCAGTGAAATCACCTTGTCGCCGAAATTCCTTGGACAAAGCCCGCCGATTTAAATTGAACTTTCTTGTTCTTGGGCTTGACCTCGATCACACCTATGGCTACGGATCCGAGCACGACGGTGGATGTTTCCTCACATCCTCATGAAAATCATATCCTAGACCTTTTTTAAATCTGGAAATCTTAGACTGGTCTAGAATAAGGTTGAGCTTCTTCTTACCTCCTACAAATTTCTCGAGAGTGTTCATAAGATACTGACACTCCCGAAAGAGAGAGGCGCAGGAAGAGCAAGGAGGAGAAGAAGAGACAGCAGGAGGAGAGGAAGGAGAAGAACCAATAGCAGAAGAGCGAATAGCACGTGCGTATTTTTCCTTATGCACGGCCACCTCAACCTTGAGGGCTTCACAGGACACACAGGGGGCAGCCCTAATCCTAGCCATTTGGTTCTCGTAACTCTTCCTAAAAGTCTCTACCATGTCCTTATCCTTTTCCAACATTTCAAAGACGTAAAGCACGTGAAGGATGTGATTTTTCTAGAAGGTCCTTAGTTAGCTTCACACACTTTTCATCTAAGGCAATCAAATCGATTTTAGTTTATTACAACTTTTGCATGGTGAGCTAACGGGATCCTTAGAAGCATCTTGAGCCATTTTCTTATTATCATCAACAAATTCTTGAAACCTGTTTGGAGACGATTCAAGTTCAAGAAGAAGCTTGGGACAATTCACGCAAGAAGCAATAGGCTCAAGCAAGAAGGTTTGAAATTCGCAATTTTATGATCCGCCTGCTTTAGTTTCATATTCAAGTTATCACAATTTACACAAGACTCGGCAGATCCGGAAGCATGGCATAAGGTCCTCTAGCATCAAAGTCCTTATCCTCACATGAGGTGGGAGCAATAGTCTCATCAAGAGTAAGTAGGGTAATGACCATCCTACTCAATTCTAAATCGCCAGCGGACTAACATTCTCCACCTTAATTGCATCAAGCTCGGAGGAGGATGACTATCATGTGAGGTCCTTAGCTTCTCCATATCACCGATCAAAGCACAAGATGTATCACATCGTCACGGAGGGAGCAGATATAAGTGAAGTAAGCTCCGTGACAATCTCTACTTCCTTCTCCAACTCGCTACATCTAGTCTTAGCTCTAGCATGAAAACCTCCTAACTTAAGAAAGGCTTCATTGTTGGTCATAAGAGGACATACCTCATCGAGTCGAATAGAGATCATTGTCGCTCGGTTCCGCCTCAAGGGCCATGAAGCACATCCCGAGAAGTCGTCGCCGCCCTTGGGGTCTTGGTCACCGCCCCGTCGTCGTCGCTCCATCCCTCCACCTCGGTGAGGTCGAGGTCGTCAGCGGCGAGAACGCGGTGGAAGAGCTTCTTGGCCTTCCCAAGGTCGCGAACTTCTTCTTTCCCGAGCCGGTCTTTGAGAGCTTCGAGTTGCGGTTCTTGTCGATGTAGTCGTTCTTGCCCGAACCGCCGAAGTCACCTTTACCCTTCCCAAGCTTGGGACAGTTTGCTCGGATGTGGTTGGGGCCACCACACTCGAAACAAATCACGGGTCCTCTTTTCCTTCCGTCCCTCCTCCCTTTGTAAGCATGGGAGAATCTCCGTGCGAGGAGGGCTAGTCGCTCATCCGCAAGTCGCTCTATCCGATCATCGGTTATGTCACAGAGAGCAGCGAGGGAGAATCCGCAAGATGGCTCAGAAGAAGTGGATCCAGAAGCGGGATCGGTGACTAGTGCCATCGACTGAGACTTCGACCGACGAGAGACTATGTCAATCTCGTGAGTCTTGAGGCGCGAGTAAAGCGCATCAAGAGTCAGGGTCGAGAGGTCCGTGGTGTCCTTGATGGTGGTCACCTTCATTTCCCAAACCCTAAGATCGAGTGCGGAAAGAATATGTCGAGCGTTATCCGAGTCGGAGTATGTGAGACCGACGGCTCGGAGGTTGCTCAGAATCTTATGAAAGCGAGAAAAGCACTCGCCTAGGGACTCACCAAAGAAGCATCTCAAATTTGTTGTAGTCGCTCTTGAACCGGTCTTGTCGCACCGTCTTTATTTGGGTGGTGCCCTCATGGTAAGCATTGAGGGTCACCCAAATATCGAAGGCCGACGTCAGGTGAGAGATGCGATCAAACTCGCTTCTACTCAAACCCTGAACAATGATGTTCCTCGCTCTTGCGTTAGCCTCAACATCAGCCATATTCCCGGCATTGATGTTCTCATCGGCGGTGTCGGGACCCCGGATTACCAAATCCGGACCCTACGTATTACAAAGACTAGTCCCGGATCAAAGCTAGTGCACACGCTTAAACAAATGATGATTACATTGCCAAAGACTAATATTACAATAATATAAAGAGTATCGACCAAAGGTCTTACAACACAAACGAGGTTTCTAGACCTCACAAATAAACATAAACACAAATACGGTGGAAGCAAATAAAACTTGATAAAGACCCATCAATACGCCACGTGCAATTGATCGGGAGCGCGACCTAAACGTCTGAAATCCTTCATCAAATCCAACCGCAGAGTAGTCGAAGCCTCCTTCTTGAACTTCATACTCCTCTGAGATATATATTTTAGGTGTAGCATGTGAGTACATAAAGTACTCCGCAAGTCTTGGGAAAATGCAATAGATGCAAGGTTTAACAAAGAGGGCTATATGGCTCTTTTGCACAAAGCGACATTTAATTTCCAATACCAAAACTATTTTTGAAAGCGACAGCTTAATCAAGTATTCACTTTAACTAAAATTCTTAAGCATTTTTAATCGTAAAGATTCTACCACCAAGTTTGATACTACGGTTCCAACCACCCACACCGGTTCCAACCACAGACAAAATCCCGAGAGTTCCATCCACTCTCGGGTTCCTAAAACTTTGTTTTAAACCAAAATAAAGATCTACCATGTGAAAGCATTCCTTGCCGCCCTTGACCGTGGGCACGGCTATTCGAATAGTTTTACACTGCAGAGGTTGTACACTTTACCCACAAGAGACAAGTTATCTTAATAGTCAAGATGCTTCCTTAGGCATGAGACCCGAGATAATTCATCACAAAGCCTTTACCTTACTCTAGTCTAGCTAGACACCACCACCGAGGTTTCACCGTCAAGGGTTAACCACCCGCATGTAAGCCCCTCTTGCGCCGTATGAGTACAAGAACTCGTCCTCACCGTGAATAACCAAGAACCTCGGTATCCACTTTCCATCGGTGGTACCTAAACTAGTCTATTATAAGTTAATCGCCTAGGTCGCACCCATATAGACATGTGGTTGTACCAGAGTGCTCGGATCGACAAACACAAGAGTCGGTCCTTAATTGACTAGGCGAAACATACACTTTTCAAGATCTCGTGCTAACCGCACCAATCCAAACCAACCATCCGCCCCCGCCTAAACAATTTTCACAATTGCTTTATTTCACAAGAACCGTGGCAACACCAATTGCTACTCACATCCGAACAAAAGAATAGAACACCGAAATGTAATTACCATTCCAAGGTTACTAAAGTTATAAAGCATGTCTAAGCATCTTACTACCGATACAACAATTATCAAAGAATTTGTAATAATCTCAATAATGAGACAAAGGAAACTTAGGGTGTCAAAGGTACATGGTTGTCAATGTCAAATGAGGGCATAACAATCATCGGTTTAACTATTACTTCTAAAACACAAATTATCATTTTATGTAACATAGCAATGCATTAACTTTTAAAATAATTTAAAAACATTTCTCAAACATAGGTTCAAGATGATCAAAGGAGACTTGCCTTCGTGGGTGAATTCTTGATTCTCTTGTTATGATTCTGCGAACTCTTCGACCAGATCGGATTCTACGCGCAAAACGAGAACACAAAGGACAAATAAATACACATAAAAGTACAGAATTTATAATAATATTACTGGAATGAAGTTTATAAATTTAGATGAATTTAGGAGGAAGTTTCAATGGAATCGGAGTTCAAACGAGGGAGAAAGGGTATTTGAAATTTGAAACTTAAATTTCAAAATATCAAATAAATTTCAAAAATTTGAAAGGATGGCAGAAATGTAAAGATTGGAATTTTTGATGAATTTAGAAATTTGAACGGACTCAATCGGAGTTAGGATGAAAAGTTATGGCCTCGGAAGATTTAAATCAAAGGAAAAAGAAAACTACGAGTTTGCCCTCGGAGAATACGACCACGTTAGGCGACGACCACGGCAAAAGTTATGACCATGTAGTCTTTACGACCACGATAACGAGCACGACCACGTAGTCTTTTACGACCACGGCAAAGTTACGACCACGTAGTCTTTACGACCACGGCAAAGTTACGACCACGTAGTCTTTACGACCACCAAAAGTTACGACCACGTAGTCTTTACGACCACGGCAAAAGTTACGACCACGTAGTCTTTACGACCACGCAAAAGTTACGACCACGTAGTCTTTACGACCACGGCAAAGTTACGACCACGTAGTCTTTACGACCACGGCAAAGTTACGACCACGTAGTCTTTTACGACCACGGCAAAGTTACGACCACGTAGTCTTTACGACCACCGTGGAGCTTTCGACCACGATGAGACGACTTACAACCACGAGTTACGGAGATCCTACGGCTCCGTGAGTTTACGACAACGGAGGCGATCGACCACCTGAGGAGCGATCGAACGCAGGCTCGCCGGCCGGCGGTGGAGCTCCTGGGTCGGCGGCGATCGGCGACCGACGATTTCAAAATAAAGGAATGCGGGAATGCGTTGGTGCACACGGAGTTACCGAGAACGGTATGAGGATCGGTTGGCGATGAGCGAGGCGCGAGGCGATCGGGTTCCCGCATGGCAAGCCTTCCCGGCGAGGGAGGTCGACGAGGGGTCGCTGAGGTTCATGGAGGCGCGAGGAAGCCGAGGAGTTGACGGTGAGACACGAGGATGACCGGGCGGCGGCAAATCTCACGGAGTTGGAGACGGCATGAGACGGAGTCGCAATCGCCTGGAGGGGTGGAGTGGCCGGGAGAGAGAGGGAAGTAGAGGGAGAGGTGGAGGGGAGTACGGGGGCTCGGGGGGGTTTAAAAAGGGGTGAGGGAGAGGGAGAGCCGGTGGCGATTTGTCGCCAGAGTGGGGGAGGTGGTCGCGGCGGTTTACGAGCGGTTTTGGGGAACCGTGTGGAGAAGGGAGAGGGGGCAGTGGGCGCGGAGTGACGATCAGTTTGGGGAGAAGAAGAGGGGGAGGTGGCCGAGAGAAAAGGCCGGGTGGCGGGCGGTTGGCGGCGGTTGCGTGAGGGAGCGACGACCACGCGAGGAAGACAGGAATCGACGGTGGGGACCAGGCAGAGAGAGAAAGAATGAGGGAGGCGGCGACACCGATTCGGGCAAGGGATGCTACAGATCCGCCGCCCACGCGGTGGCTCGAGGAGAGGGAAAGGGATTCCACCGGTGACGTGGGCGGTGGATCGACCGTCCACTTGGCGCCCGGAGAGAGAGAGAAAAGTGATTTTTCCGAAAATAGTTTTTAGATACCTTTTGAACTTAAATAAAATATTTCCAAGATGTTTTGAAGATATATTTTCATATAAAAAATTTCCTTTTAATTCTAAAAATTGATTTTAAAAACTAGAAAACTCAGAAAAATTCAAATAAGATCCAAATATTTTAAAATAATTAATTTGAATTTAAATTTTCAAGATTTGCAAATTTTGGGATGTTACAAACCTACCCCTTAGGATGAATCTCTACCGAGATTCGGATGGACCGGGAAAAGTTCGGAAACTCGATCTCAAATCTTCTTCAAGGCTCCCAAGTTGCTTGAGACTTAATGATTACTCCACCGAACTTTACGAATTTGATGCTCTTGCTTCGGTTCGACGCTCGCTTCATCCAAAATTTTGACTCGAAACTCTGGATATGTTAGGTCCTCTTTCAAAGTCACTTCTTCTAAAGGCATTTGTTCTTTCCGTACTGAGACATTTTTTAATCGTGACACATGAAAGACGTCGTGCACATTCGACAACCGAGGTGGGAGATTTAGGCGGTAAGCAACTTCTCCCTTTGGCTAGAACAGGAATGGTCCAATAAATCTCGAGCAAGTTTCCCAAGAATAATCGAAACGACGCACCCTTGAGAGGTGAAACTTTCAAATACACATGATCTCGTGTATAAATTCTAAAGCTCTTCGACGATTGTCTGCGTAGCTTTTCATCTTGTTTGTCTTGTCTTTAACTGCCTTGAACCGTCGAACTTGCTCTTTCGCTTGCTTCAATACATCGGTCCAAATACTTGTCCTTCTCCTGTTTTTTCCAATACAATGGTGTTCGCATTTTCAAATGCTGATGAGTTCAAACGGAGACATTTGTAAGCTTGATTGATAGTTGTTGTTATAAGAGAATTTCGATATGGCAAATTTTGATCCCGCTAGCTTTATTTGCTAAAACACAAGCCCTCAAAGATGTCTTCCAATATTTGATTTACTCTTTCCGCTTGTCCATCGCCCGTGGATGATATGTCAGATCGAATTCAAGTTTGTCCCCAAGAGCTCATGCACCTCGCCGTAATCTTGATGTGAATTGTGTTCCTCGATCCGACACGATTTTCTTTGGGACTCCATGTAAACAAACTATTCTTGACATGTATAACTCGCGAGTTTATCTCCGAGTAAGTGGTCTTCACGGTATAAAGTGTGCAACTTTTGTTAGTCGGTCCACAATAACCCAAATTGAGTCATATCGACTTGGTTCTTGGCAATCTGTTATGAAGTCCATACCAATTTCTTCCCATTTCCATTCGTGTATTTGTAAGGGTTGTAGAAGTCCAGCAGGTCTCGATGTTCACTTTGACTCACGGCACACATCACACAAGGCTACATATTCAAGAATTTCCTTTTCATACTTGACCACCAAGATCTTTCTTTGAGATCTTGATACATTTTCGTGCTTCCGGTGAATTGAGTATCCGCACTGTGAGCTTCCTTCAGATTAGTTCTTTATTTCTTTCCTTTCTGCACAAGAATTCTTTTTCCAAACCAAAGGATACCTTCTTCATCTTCTCAAAAATTTGGTGCTTTACCCTTTTCATATTCTCTTTGATTTCTTTGACATAACTATCTTCTCTTTGGGCTTCCTTTATCCGGTTTTCCAAAATTGGTTGAATCTCCAAAGTAGCTAGGAATCCTTCCTCCACTACTTTTAAGTTGAGTCATTGAAATTCTTCATGAAGTGCAGTCGACCGTCCCTGATCATCGAGTATTGCAATAGCTTTTTCGCTCAAGGCGCCGCCTACTACATTAGCCTTTCCGGATGGTAATGAATTCCACATCATAATCCTTTATTAACTCCAACCATCTTCTCTGCCTCAGATTAAGGTCGTTGAGTGAAAATATACTTCAAACTCTTGTGATCCGTATAAATTTCACAACGGTTGTCGATTAAATAATGCCTCCAGATTTTTAGAGCATGCACAATGCCAGCCTAGCTCTAAATCATGGGTTGGGTAGTTCGCTCATGCGCGCAATTGCCTTGAAGCATAAGCTACCACTCTTCCTTCTTGCATCGTAACACAACCTAGACCTTGTCCGGATGCATCGCGAATACTTCAAAATCCTTCCCGATATCCGAAAGAGTCAATACCGTGCGAAGTTAACCTCTTCTTCACTCTTGAAACCGTCTTCACATGATTTACTCCATTCAAACTTCTTTTCTTTCTTTAGTAATTGGGTGAGTGGTCCGCTAGCTTGGAGAATCCTTCATGAAGCGACTGTAATAACCACTAATCCCGTAAAACTTCGATCTCGCCATCGACTTGGGTTGTGTCCGATTAATACATCCGTCACCTTCTCGTGATCTACTGACACCTCCTTCTCGAAATCACATGACCCAAGAAATCTACTTTCTTTAACCGTAATTCACACTTGTCGAACTTGGCATACGGTGGTGTTCTCTCGAGTTTTTCCAATACTATCCTCGTGTTGGGCATGTTCTTCTTCATTCCGGAATATATCGAATGTCATCAATGAACACTACGACAAACTTATCCAAATATTCCATAAACACTTTATTCATCGATTCATAAAATATGCAGGAGCATTGGTCAAACCAAAGGACATTCAGATACTCGTGATAATCCATAACGAGTAGCAAATGCTTTTGGTATATCCTCCCATTCGATCTTCATTTGATGATATCCCGATCAAGATCAATCTTGAAAAGACACATGATCCTTTTAACCGATCAAATAAGTCATCTATCCCGGTAGAGGGTACTTGTTCTTGATTGTTGCATCATTCAATGCTCGTAATCCACACACATACGTAGACCGCCATCCTTTTCTTCACTAGAAGTACCGGTGCTCCCATGGTGAAGAACTTGGTCCGACAAACTTTTTCTTGTAGTTCTTCGATCCGCTTCTTGACTTCGCTAGATCATGGCGCACATCCCAGAGGGTCTCTTGAAATTAAATGCTCCGCACCAGATTAATAACAAATTCGACTTCTATCCGTGGCAATCCCAGAAATCTTCGTGAAATACATCCGGGTATTCTTTACTATAGGACTTTTTCCACGCTTATTCCTTCAAGCTATTCAACTCACATCCATTCCTTGAGGATAAACTCGCTTGCACTCTATTTGGATTCCTTCGAGTTGGTAAGAGTAATAGCACGGTTGGCACAATCTATCTCGCCTTTATACTTGGTTAACCAATCCATTCCAAGTATCACATCTAGACTATTGGAGTCTATTATAATAAGATCCGCTAGGAACTTAACTCCATTTATATCTACTGTTGCTCTAGGGCGCACCGTGTTAGTCCTCATTTCCTTCCCTTGATTGGACTAGCATACTATTCCTTAACAATTGAGCATTCAAATTGTTTCTTTCAAAAAAACTTTGGAAATAAATGAATGCTAAGCCCGTAATCAAATAATACCGAGGGTGCATCGAGTTGACAAGGAACTTACCAACTACCTCGGTGCTTCCTGGTCGCTCTGCAGAACATGGTTGACATGTCCCTGCTTAACACTTGTGGAGTCCTTGTTGCTTGCGGTGTTCCACGGACTTGTCTGCTTGGTGGGGCTCACCTGGAGTAGTCCCTGTGTTGAAGCGGACAGAGACACTTCTGGGCGTTCATGACAAATTGTTGGCGAATGCCCCATGTTCTTGCAGTTGAAGATCAATTCCTGTTGCAGCCTTGTTTTGTTGTGCTTGACCTCCGCTGATTGGTCGTGGAGCTCGTGGTATTGGGCGAGGTCCACGGTTGGTGTCCTCGGACACTTGGCATAGAAGGCCCGAAAAGTGTGGCGATTTGGACGGTGGCGAGTGTTATTGGCACCTCAGGCCTGAAATTTCTCTTCGGACTTCGTAATCGGCGTTGGGCATCTTCTTGGATGATAGCTTTGTTCACCATGTGCCGGAAAGTTGGGTAATCATTAGACACTAATCGCACTTTGAGATTGGGATCCGCCCTTGCATGAATCTCCAAATTTTGTCGCATCGCTTGCAACATCCTCTCAAGCATATCCGCCGCTTGGTAAATTTGTTCAGATACTCATCCTGTTGAGGTTTCCTTGTCGCAACTTATAGAATTCCATCCTTTTCATTTCCATGATTCCAAGAGGAATATGTGCAAGACGGAATGCTTCTTCAAACTCATTAAGTGATATCTTGTGCATTCGTGAGCAAGACAATAGTTTTCCCACCAATTAGTCGCAATTCCTTTCACCGTGAGCGATACAACACTTTTTCATTTCCATTGCATTGTGCCAAATTCAGCTTCCTTTCAACATCCTTGATCCATCGCCGCCTTCCATCTGCCCATCGATCCATCGAAAGTTGGGGACGAGTTCTCATAAACTCCCCGCCTTGATTGCGGTGTTTGATTGGGTGCTCGCGAATTTGCCGGACTTGGTTTTGGGCTAAGGCTTGGAGCAACTGCAACTGCATGGCCATCATCTGCTCCAGATTAGGAGCTTGAACCGGGGTGGAATTGGATTATCGCCTCCGGCCGAGCATTAACATTCGGTCACACGCAGACTGCTCCTTGTGTTCACCATCTTCGTGGTAACGGGGTTAGCAAAAGGAAAGAGGGAAGTAGCATAGGTAAGAGATTAGGGAGACTAAACCACATCCCAAACCAACACACAAGGAAAAACACGACAACAAATTGAAAGAAAACTTGTTTTGAATTCAAATTAAATTTTAAAGGAAATGGTCTGTACCATGTGTGCACAAGTGCTTGGTACACCCACCCCACACACTAGAATTAAATACAAATCGCTCTAAGGAATTAAACATTAAATTGGGTACCACTGCTCTCAGAACTACTTGTCCTCCTCGAAGACAAGCTCCTCCGGATCCTCCTCTCGATCCTCCTCTAGGATACCCACGTGACGCAGCCTACAACCACACTCGGGCGGTTGCAAGAAGCACGGAGTGGAGATGATCACTACCGCTGGAGGCAATAGACCGAGAGCAGAACGGAGCGAGAGAGATCCGTCTCTTGCTAGAGTCTCCGGCGTCGATGTCGGGCAAGGACTAGGACGCCGCACACTCTTGCGCGCCGTGAGTAAGGTACGGGTCCCGTGCGACGAGCCGGAGCTTGGTTGTTGGGGACGATACCTGTACCGTGAAGATGGCGTAGTCGTGGAGACCGCCGTTCGCTCGGGTCGCCCTACCAAACTCGCCGCTTGGCTCGATAAGCCGAGCACGAGAGTGCTCAATGCCGGTAGCCGGAAGTGAGAAGCATCCGTCGCCCAATCTCCTCCAAAGCGCCGGGCGTAGGTGGTCGCCATCGCCGAGTGAGCCGAACTCGATGTGAAAGGCGGGATCGCCCACGGCGATCTTGAAGGGCTGCGGATGACTCGCCCCGCACAAGTGGATGAAAAGAAACGAAGAAGGCGATCGCCGCAGAATCCCCGGTAAACCCGACACGCACTGTTATGGCCCCGACGAGTCGCATCCCGAGTGGCGTCCGAACGATCATCCGAGGATGATCAATGGGTATCTATGGGGTTCGAATTCCCTTCCGTGCATACAGAATACCTCCATTGTCCAAGAATCTCGATCCAATATCCGGACTTTCCGCCTCAAGATAGGCGGTAGACGGAACTGTGTACCGCATTAGTTGGCGAAGAAGCTCAACAAATGCACCCTCGCCTCAAAGATGGGAGATGTAGTCCCACTAATCATGAGATAGAGCCACCATCTACAAATTTTGAAAAGATAGAGAAGTTTAGTAAACAATTTTGGGTAAGTGATTATAAATAGAATAGAGATAAAGAAGTATAGAAATATTTTCTAAAATATATATTTTAATAAATATAGGTCCTTAAGGCTTTTGCCATTCTAAATTAGGTCACGCCCCACAGTCAACATTGGCTCGATACCATCTCTCGTCGGGACCCCGGATTACCAAATCCGACCCTCCGTATTACAAAGACTAGTCCCGGATCAAAGCTAGTGCACACGTTTAAACAAAGGATGATTACATTGCCAAAGACTAATATTACAATAATATAAAGAGTAATCGACCAAAGGTCTTACAACACAAACGAGGTTTCTAGACCTCACAAATAAACATAAACACAAATACAATGAAGCAAATAAAACTTGATAAAGACCCATCAATACGCCACGTGCAATTGATCTGGGAGCGCGACCTAAACGTCTGAAATCCTTCATCAATCCAACCGCAGAGTAGTCAAGCCTCCTTCTTGAACTTCATACCTCCGAGATATATATTTTAGGTGTAGCATGTGAGTACATAAAGTACTCCGCAAGTCTTGGGAAAATGCAATAGATGCAAGGTTTAACAAAGAGGGCTATATGGCTCTTTTGCACAAAGCGACATTTAATTTCCAATACCAAAACTATTTTTGAAAGCTTACGCTTAATCAAGTATTCACTTTAACTAAAATTCTTAAGCATTTTTAATCGTAAAGATTCTACCACCAAGTTTGATACTACGGGTTCCAACCACCCACACCGGTTCCACCATCAGACAAAATCCCGAGAGTTCCATCCACTCGGGTTCCTAAAACTTTGTTTTAAACCAAAATAAAGATCTACCATGTGAAAGCATTCCTTGCCCGCCCTTGACCGTGGGCACGGCTATTCGAATAGTTTTACACTGCAGAGGTTGTACACTTTACCCACAAGAGACAAGTTATCTTAATAGTCAAGATGCTTCCTTAGGCATGAGACCCGATAATTCATCACAAAGCCTTTACCTTACTCTAGTCTAGCTAGACACCACCACCGAGGTTTCACCACCAAGGGTTAACCACCCGCATGTAAGCCCCTCTTGCGCCGTATGAGTACAAGAACTCGTCCCTCATCGTGAATAACCAAGAACCTCGGTATCCACTTTCCATCGGTGGTACCTAAACTAGTCTATTATAAGTTAATCGCCTAGGTCGCACCCATATAGACATGTGGTTGTACCAGAGTGCTCGATCGACAAACACAAGAGTCGGTCCTTAATTGACTAGGGCGAAACATACACTTTTCAAGATCTCGTATAACCGCACCAATCCAAACCAACCATCCGCCCCGCCTAAACAATTTTCACAATTGCTTTTATTTCACAAGAACCGTGGCAACACCAATTGCTACTCACATCTGAACAAAAGAATAGAACACTGAAATGTAATTACCATTCCAAGGTTACTAAAGTTATAAAGCATGTCTAAGTATCTTACTACCGATACAACAATTATCAAAGAATTTGTAATAATCTCAATAATGAGACAAAGGAAACTTAGGGTGTCAAAGGTACATGGTTGTCAATGTCAAATGAGGGCATAACAATCATCTGCTTAACTATTACTTCTAAAACACAAATTATCATTTTATGTAACATAGCAATGCATTAACTTTTAAAATAATTTAAAAACATTTCTCAAACATAGGTTCAAGATGATCAAAGGAGACTTGCCTTCGTGGGTGAATTCTTGATTCTCTTGTTGCGGTTCTGCGAACTCTTCGACCAGATCGGATTCTACGCGCAAAACGAGAACACAAAGGACAAATAAATACACATAAAAGTACAGAATTTATAATAATATTACTGGAATGAAGTTTATAAATTTAGATGAATTTAGGAGGAAGTTTCAATGGAATCGAGTTCAAACGAGGGAGAAAGGGTATTTGAAATTTGAAACTTAAATTTCAAAATATCAAATAAATTTCAAAATTTGAAAGGATGGCAGAAATGTAAAGATTGGAATTTTTGATGAATTTAGAAATTTGAACGGACTCAATCGGAGTTAGGATGAAAAAGTTATGGCCTCGGAAGATTTAAATCAAAGGAAAAAGAAAACTACGAGTTTGCCCTCGAGAATACGACCACGTTAGGCGCACGACCACGGCAAAAGTTATGACCATGTAGTCTTTTACGACCACGATAACAGTTACGACCACGTAGTCTTTTACGACCACGGCAAAAGTTACGACCACGTAGTCTTTTACGACCACGGCAAAAGTTACGACCACGTAGTCTTTTACGACCACGGCAAAAGTTACGACCACGTAGTCTTTTACGACCACGGCAAAAGTTACGACCACGTAGTCTTTTACGACCACGGCAAAAGTTACGACCACGTAGTCTTTACGACCACGGCAAAGTTACGACCACGTAGTCTTTACGACCACCGGCAAAGTTACGACCACGTAGTCTTTACGACCACGGCAAAGTTACGACCACGTAGTCTTTACGACCACCGTGGAGCTTTCGACCACGAGACGGCTTACAACCACGAGTTACGGAGATCCCACGGCTCCGTGAGTTTACGACAACCGGAGGCGATCGACCACCTGAGGAGCAGCCGGGCACTGCCGCCGGCGGCCGGCGGTGGAGCTCTGGGTCGGCGGCGATCGGCGACCGACGATTTCAAAATAAAGGAATGCGGGAATGCGCTGGTGCACACGGAGTTACCGAGAACAGGAGGGAGGACTGGCGATGAGCGAGGCGGCGGAGGCGATCGGGTTCCGCAAGGGCGCCCGGCGGCGAGGGAGGTCGACGAGGGTCGCCGAGGTTCGCGGAGCGCGAGGAAGCCGAGGAGTTGACGGTGAGACACGAGGATGACCGGGCGGCAAATCTCGCCGGAGTTGGAGACGGGCATGAGACGGAGTCGCACTGCATGGGAGGCGGTGGAGTGGCCGGGAGAGAGAGGAAGTAGAGGAGAGGTGGAGGGAGCACGGGGCCCTGGGGTTTAAAAAGGGTGAGGGAGAGGAGAGCCGGTGGCGATTTGTCGCCAGAGTGGGGGAGGTGGTCGGCGGTTTACGAGCGGTTTTGGGGAACCGTGTGGAGAAGGGAGAGGGGCAGAGGCGGAGTGATGATCGCTTGGGGAGAAGAAGAGGGAGGTGGCCGAGAGAAAAGGCCGGGGTGGCGGGCGGCGGCGGCGGCTGCGTGAGGGAGCGACGACCACGCGAGGAAGACAGGAATCGACGGTGGGGACCGCAGAGAGAGAAAGAATGAGGGAGGCGGCGACACCGATTCGGGCAAGGGATGCGGCAGATCCGCCGCCCACGCGGTGGCTCGAGGAGAGGGAAAGCGGGATTCCACCGGTGACGGGCGGTGGATCGACCGTCCACTTGGCGCCCGAGAGAGAGAGAAAAGTGATTTTTCCGAAAATAGTTTTTAGATACCTTTTGAACTTAAATAAAATATTTCCAAGATGTTTTGAAGATATATTTTCATATAAAAAATTTCTTTTAATTCTAAAATTGATTTTAAAACTAGAAAACTCGAAAAATTCAAATAAGATCCAAATATTTTAAAATAATTAATTTGAATTTAAATTTTCAAGATTTGCAAATTTTGGGATGTTACAAACGGGAACAACGAACTGGACCTTGACCTTTCGCCAAATGGCGTAGCCCTAAGCTCGGATGTAGGTCTCCATCCGGCTCTTCCGAATGGAAAATCCATCCCATCAAAGATCGGGGCTTGGTCGAGTACTTGTCTGTCGCCATGGCTCTTGAGTCCCAAGTTAAAGATCTATCGTGAAGAGCTAACCGTCTCGATACCAATTGAAGGACCGAAATGGCAACAGAGGGGGTGAATGGTGCCTTTAAAACTTCCTCCCAAAGTTCTTCTTCTCCTTTAGCTAGAGAGCTAAGAAGTCGAAAACAACGCCAACCGAACACAAAGAACAATATAACAAGAAGTCGAATCAAGACAACCGTAGTCGTAATCGTGAAACCGTGTCGGGTTTTGACCGTGGTCGAAGGAACCGATCGAGCGAAACTTGACGAAAGATGACGTGGTCGGCACCGAGCCGCAGCAGCACGACCACCGAAACTCGCCGTGGTCGTAAGACCGAAAATTGCGAGCTGCACAAGAATACTGCTTTGTCAAGACGACCACGAGCAAGAATTTGAAGAACTTTTGATTTACAAATCCAGAACGCAAGAAACTTCAAACTTAGCAAGGATAAGATCTCTAGAAGTAGATTAGTCAAGAAAATCGAGATCTAAGCAAGGTACAGAGAGAAGACCAAAGTCGAAAACGTAACAGAGCACGGGAGGCTAAGATCGAGAATCAAGAGATTTCTCCGATTTCAACTCGGCTCTCTGGAATGAAATGGCCAAATAGTCTTTAGATAGATTCCCTGCTCGAGCAAAGAAACACAAGCCAAAACTCAAGTAGAACACAAATAACAATGTGAACAAAAGAGAGCAAATAGATCAAACAGATCATCTCAAGAACACAAATGTAAATAGATACGAGAGATGAATCCAATCTTTTCTATTGCACATGGAGGTTTCTACACCACTCCATCGGAGGTACACGAGCATCCATGCTCTACCCGAGACAACTCACACAATAGAACAATAAGGCTCGAGCACTTGGGACAACCTCGCTCGCTCCCGAGGCCTAACCTCTATTTATAGTCTCACACGCTAACGGGTCTCAACAGACCACCCGTTATGAGAGTCCAAGTGCTTGGTGCCTCCAAGAGCTTTGCCCATTACCCAAAGGCAACGGCTCCACCGCTTGCCCAATAGCACCACCAACTCCAGTGCTTTCCCAGAGGACACTGCTTCCTTTTGTGCTTTGGCATTTCTCCAAAATGCCCTTCGCCAGCCTCCCAAGCTTCCTCCTCATGCCTTGTTGCTCGTTACACCACTCGGGCAAGACCACGTCCTCTTCGGCTTCCACGCCGCTCGACCTCAACATCTCCTATGTCTAGTCCCGACCTCTAAGCCTCACCAAGACATGTCTCCCAAGACCGCAACCAACAAAGACAACAAAACCATCACATAGCACCGATCCATACTCGACAAACACGAGCTCTAGTCTCTTTTCCACAGAAATTAGACTTTACCAAACCTTGTCAAAATATAGAACAAACCAGTCTACAAGGTCCATGACTTCACAAAGAACCCAACCGACCAAACCTCACCGTAATCGGACATGAAATGCACCCTCACGACCAATTTTAGTGATCCCGCACGACCATGGTCATCCAATCGATAACGTGGTCGAACGCGGTTTCGACCACGTTCAATTCTCGCGCTAGCGTGGTCGTAGCTCTCCGAGCGCACAACGCGGTCGCACCACCGAGTGCCACAACGTAGTCGTGGCTCCTTTCCCACAACGTGGTCGAGGCCTCGAGCTCCCACAACGTGGTCGTGACGCCCACCGACCACGGCCAAAGTGGTCGAACGCCCGACCGCCCAACGTGGTCGAGGCTCCGATCCCACAACGTGGTCGTACGCTCCTGAACGAAATTCGACCACGACCAAACGTGGTCGTATGGCATCCTACATGGTCGACGAGCTGTGGACAAGTCGCATACGACTTCATTTCGACCAGAATTAAGACTTTGCAATAAAAGCCCAAAACAAACTCAATTTTCCTTCAACCAAGAGTCAAATACTCATCACAAAGATAGAATCATCTCCACATGATCTCTCAGATGTGCTATGATCAGATTGTTTATGATATCAATTCCAATCTAATCATGTGAGTCAACAGTTTGAAGAGCCGATCCTGCAAAAACAAACTTAGTTATTCCGCATTGTGTTTTACCCAGGTTAAACATATACATGCATATTAAATTCCAGTAGACTTGATCTCAGTAAATATATCTACCATATTCCAGCACAGCCTTCCTCGGCACCTCGAGTATTAATTCCTCGAGTTAAATTCCACATCAAACTATTCCATATCACTTGTATCAATAATATGAATAATTTCACAATGAGTTAAACTAACAATAACAAAAATAAATGTTGAAAGACACATAAAAATTCTAACATATCCCACTTGGCTGAAATATTTCAATCAATAAAGTGTTGTCCTATGTCTTTAACATCCTTAGAAAATAATTCCTGACTAACTGGCTTAGTCAGTCGATTTTCCTTCATTATGTTTATTTTTACTATAAAATAAGTGATAGGTTGTGATATACTTTCCATGACATTAAGTGGTGCAAAAAATTCCCTTAGCCATACGCTTTTCGTTTGCTGCTTCAGATGTAGCAATGTATTTAGCTTCCATAAAGGAACGAGCAACTATATCCTGTTTATTGTTATACCAAGAAATAACACCTTATGCCAAAGTAAATAGATAACCGTAAGTTTATTTTTGGTCATCTAGATCCCCTTGCCAATAAGCATCAGTATAATCCAGTAGCTGAAGATTACCATTAAAACATAATGAATAATCCATAATTTCTTTAACATAATGCAGTACATATTTGATTTGTTTCCAGCGTTCTGTCCTATGATTATTTTGATATCTACTAAGAATTCTAATGGAATGGCTAAGATCAGGTCGTGTGAATAATATAGCATACATAAAACATTCCAAAGCTAAAGAATAAGGAATTCTATTAATTCTAGCTTGTTCCATATTAATGTTTGGACATAATTTCTCACTGAGTTTAGTTGCCTTCACAATAGGTATATTAATAGGTTTGCGGTTTTCCATAAAAAAAATTGTTGTAAAACACTTCCAAGGTCTTTTGGGACAACTCAAAAATGTTTTTATTCCAATATTTATTTATTTCAACTCCTAAAATATAGTAAGTTTCTCCCATATCTTTCATATCAAATTGAGAAGACAACCAAACTTTCACTTCTATCAATGTATTTTTATTATTGGAAGCAATAAAAATATCATCAACACATAAAAACAATAAGATAAAATATTCTCATATAACTTTTGTATATATATGCAATTATCACCTTTCATCGTTGAAAAACCATATGACAGGATACCATTATCAAGTAGAATATACTATTGACATGATGCTTGTTTGAAACCATAAATTGATCTATTCAATTTGCAAACCTTATTTTCATTTTCTTTTTCTTCAAAACCTTCCGGCTATTTTATATAGATTTCCTCCTCCAAAAGACCAATAAGAAAAATAGTTTTAACATTCATTTGGTGAAGTTTAAGATCATAATAAGCCGTCAAAGCACTAATAATACAGATTGAAGTAAATTTTACAACACAGAAAAGTTTCTATAAAGTCAATATCTTCCTTTTATGTAAAGTCTTTAACAGCAAGTCTAGCCTTATATTTTTTCACTAAACCTGCTGCATTCATTTTCCTTTTAAAAAATCATTTATAACCTATGGGTTTATGGTTGTTTGGCACATCAACAAGTTCCTAAATTTTATTCCTTTTCATCGAGTGTAATTATTCCCACATTGCTTCTACCAATAGTTTTGATTGTGAGTAATTTATTGCTTCTTTATAAGTGTTTGGTTTTTCTATAAATCTAAAATTTTAGAGTAAACATCCTCCAAGAATAAATAATAATTATCTAGATATTGTGGTGCACATAAATTTCTCCCACTTCTCCTAAACATGTTAGTATTTGAAGTTTGATTTGTATTTCCTCCAGGAGTCGAGCTTCATTCAGTGTGAGAATTAGTACCAAATATATCCATCTGTGTTTCCAATGGTGTTGCCAAAAATTTCATCCTGGCCCGCTTAGCACGACAAGGTGTGTTTTGTTATAAAAAATATTGCATCATAGCTTTTCACCAGTTTATCCTTTTCTAGATCATAAAACCTATACCCTTTTGATTCTAAAGAATAACCAATAAAAATTCACAGCGTGCTTTTAGGCCACATTTTTGTATGGTTTTAATTTGGCACTCTAATTTATGCATTACACCTCTAAACAACTAAGTGGTGAAGTGAGGGTTTCCTTCTGGTTCACAACTCATAAGGAGTGACTGTTACAGTCTTGGATGGTGAATAATTTAACAAATAAGTAGAAGTATGTAAAACTTCACCCCAAAAAGACAAAGGAAAATCGGAATAAGGCATCATAGATCTAACAATATCCATAAGTGTTACATTCCTCCGTTCAGCAACACCATTTTGTTGCGTAGTGTAAGGTATAGTATAATAATAAATAATTTCATGCTCTTTACAAAAAAATCATTTAATATTATTGAAGTGCATTCTCCTCCACGATTAGTTCTCAAAACTTTGATATTTCTATTCAATGGATTTCTCACTTCAGTTTTAAATGTCTTGAATACATCAAATCCTTCCAACTTACATTTAAAAAGATACACACAACTAAATCTAGAATAACTATCAGTGAATATGATAAAATAAATTTTTTGACCTCTAGTGGGAGTAACATCTCATTATAAATATCAGAATGAATAATAGCAAAATGCTCATTAGATCATTTTGTCTTTGGAAAAGATGCACAAGTCATCTTACCCATTATACATGCCTCACAAATACCAAAACTTTTTCACTTAAAGTACAGAATTCAAGAATTAACAAGCATCTTAATTCTAGTTTTAGATATGTGACCAAGTCATAAATGCCATAAGTACGATTTTGAGTATGTGTTCCTATCATTAATATTTCTTACTATGGAGTTATTTTCACCAACTAAGCAGTTAATATTATCATCATTTGATAGTTCATTAAGAAAATAAAGACCTTCACGACAAGTTCCAGTATGCACTAATTTTTTATTGAGCAATATTTTAACTCTTCATTTTTCAAACAGTATAACACAATCGATAGATTTTAACTGAGCAACAAAGATTAAATTTCTTCTCATGCTAGGTGAATAAAGTGTCATGTAATAATAAAATTTTCCTCTATTGAAGAATTTTAGGATATAGTTTTCAATTCCAAGTAAATTAGTTTTAGCATTAGTGCACAAAAAGTATATCTATTTCCCCTTAGAATTGTTTGCGTAGAAGTAAAAGCTCTATGATCTCTAGTAATATGAGATGTAGCACCGGAATCAACAACTTAACTATTTGAAAAGTAGTAGTAAGTGAAGATGCAGTACATACAAAAATAACAGACGTACCATCAGGCGAAGAATTGTCTTTCTGCTTAATTGGTTGATTGTTTTGGTTCATTTGCTTATTCTGTTTCTCCTTTTTCCCGCAGTCAGCTCTAAAAAATCCATACTGACCACAGTTATGATATTTGAAATTCTTGTACTTATCATTCCTCTGTACTGAGTTATAGTTTCCATGATCACCTCGATCACGTTTCTTGTTCAACTTTTCTCTTAAATCACTATTAGACTTTCTCTTTTACCAATTCCTTTTATTATTACTTTTTTCCTTTCCAAGGTGTAACTCAAAATTATGAATATTTATTTCCTTTCGTTGTGAGAGTTTTCTATCTTTTTTCATAAGCAAATGATGCTTCAGAATGCGTATATTGAGTATCCTCTCATAATGACACAAACATATCTTAAAATGTTCCATGGAATTTGGCAAAGAATTTAGAACAGCCATGACATGTACTTCTTTAGAAAAAAAATATAGCCAGTATTTTTTATTTCCTTTGATAAAAAAACAAAGTTTGTTGATATTCTCATTAATTGAAATGCTATCATACCTCTTAGTATAGAGAAAGCGATTAATAAGATCACACACGTTAACAAAAGATACTTTACCATAATCTTGTTCCAGACTATGTATTATTTTTTATATATTCTGTTCACTCTTAGTGTAAAATTAAGTAAGATATAGGTAATCCGGAAAAAAACACTGTTAGTTCCATGGTGAGAATAAGTGTTACTTGATTTTATAGGCTCAACAGTCAATGCTCACTTGATTAATTAATACCAGGTAACAAAACCGAGGACGGCTCAATGCATTGATGTCGCTTTCGATCTGAAGAATTTCTACACACCCTTGCTGCTCCTTTTCTTTGCTCAGTGCATTGACTTTGTGTCTGCTCTCCTCGATTCCGCGCGCCATGAGGAATTTGCTCTCCTCGATCCACGTGGTGCATGAAGACGTGACGGAGACTGGCTTTTTCCGGTGCTCTGCGCGCCTTGACGCAAGGGCACGTCGCCGCGCGAGACCGCGAGTGAGCCGAAAGAGGACCGTGGAATTCCACGCGAGACCGCAAGCGCACACTGATCGAAAAACCGCCCGAGGCGAGGAGATCACCGCGCTCTTCACTGGACGCGCGTGAGGCCACGTGATGGTGGCACTTTCGTGTTTTTCAAGGTTTATTTAAAGTTTTTAAAATAAAAGTTATCGTTTAAATTTTTTTAAAATCAATTACGGCTTAAAAATTTTATATTAATTAAAACGTTTTAATATGATTAAAATAAACTTTAATATTTGCTAGAAATATTTTATTTTGGCTCTTTGTGCTTCAACAATTTTTCTGGATTTTTCTGAGATTTTTTCGGGTATATTTGCTATTTTATAGAGTTCAATCGATTTTCCTCCTATTTCTGAAATTGGAAAACCCTTAAAAATCCTAAAAGGCCAATTGGGCCGAAACCCATTTCTCCCTCCGGCCCGCTTCGCCACCGATCGACCGCCACGTCGCCCATCCTACCGAAATTTTGCCTCAATCGCGCCGACTGTCCGATCGCCACGCATCAGCCATCGGAGAGCCCATGAACTATTCATCTGTGTCGTTCGCACAAGCTATTCGATTCCTCACCGTGCTACGTGTCGTCCATCCAAGGGCCCCTGCACTGTTTATCGTCTTCACAGAGCTCGCCACCATGTTCGTCTCGGACTCTGCCGCTGCCACCCGTGTCCGACCCGGCCTCGACGTCCGTGTCGTGTGTGCCTTGGTCACCTCGGCATCTATGCCTATAAAACCCAGCCGCACCCCTCGGCTTTCGCATCACCGCAGCCACTTCGCGCTCGTCGAGCTGTCGTCATTGCCTCATTCCGCGCAGTTGTCATCTTAACTGAAGCCGTCCGATCCGTCACTCGTCGTCGCCATTGTCGTCTTTTCCAACACCGGTGAGTAGCAGTCAAATTCGCCGTCCGCCTCCGCCGCTAGCTAGCCACCTGTTCACCCTTTGCTGTCGCCTCACCGCTGAAAGCCGCAGTCGCCTTAGTCTGCGTGCACCGTCGCCGCCTCGCCCGACATGTGCCGCACCCGTTCGAACCCAAAAGGGTCGTCTCGGTTCACGCACCGGCCGACATCACTCCATATCCGCCCACGCGTCGATTCGTCTCCTCCGTGGACCAAGTTCATGGTGCGCTGAATCAGTGGTGTGTGGATCCCATATGTCAGCAGCCACTATTCCATAGACCCGTGAGCCAAGTCAAGCCGAGTGAGCTGCCACCTCAACCCTAAATCCACGTGTCATACCATGTGGATGCCACGTCATCCAACAAAGCCGTCCTAGTGCCATGTCAACATGCCACAAGTCAAGACACGTGTTCGCTACGTCAGCCCTAGATGCCACGTCAGTAGCCGAGTTGCCAATACAATATTCCGCGAGCCGAGTTCACCATAGACTTGCTATTCCATGCACCCGGTTCGCAGCACAGTATAATTTCCACATTTCCAGTATTTTCTTTAAATTTAAATTTTTCAAGAGCCCGTTATTCGCCGTCCTAGCTCCGATTGACCTGATTCTTTTTCCTAAATACTTCTAAAATTGAGCTCTATCTTTTTGTTCTACTTTTGAAGTTTTAGAGTGTATTTGAATTTTATTTGATTTTATTTGTGCTTTATTTTGTTTTCTCTCTCATTAGATAACATCTTCCAAGGAGCTAAAGCAAGATCTGAAGATCAAGAGCCATTAACTGAGCAACGCCAAGGCAATTCATGTTCTTTGATCATGTTGAACCTAGTTTTTAAATCTATTTATTTATTATTTTGTTTTAAATTATGAAGCATTGCTATTTTAATACAAACTTTCTACTTGGTAGTTATTGCCCAATTTAATTAATCCCTCATTTGAAAATTTGAATGCCATGATTCCATTATCACCCATAGGATGGATAATTATCTAGTGATGCAATACTAGTTGTCACATGTGTTGTACGTCTAGTATGCTTAGCCATGCTTATAGTTACGTTGGGTTATTCATCACATGTGGTCAATTAATTAATTTTGACTTAATGAAACATTGAATCGTGGTTGTAGCCATAGATACAAAATTTGTGTGCTATGATATTGGTGTGTCATTAGTGTTGGTTATACAAAATGGTTTTCATTTGGGCTAGTGATCGTGCAGTAAAGGGGGAAGTGTGGTTAGCACTTCGAGGGATGTGGATGTCTGGCCTAGATAATGTCTAAGGACTTAACTTTGTACTACATTGATCTAAGCCTTACTGCGCAACCACATCTCTAGTATGGAATAGACCTGCTGATTAATTTGTGATATTTCAATTTCAATTTCGCCATTGTGATGAATGTGGATGTTGGTTAGACATTTCCATGAGGTGCAAGAGGGGGCAATTATCGACTAGGTGGTTGACCTACTCGACGGCGAAACCTTAGCGGGTGAAATTGAGTTTGAGATTGAGCATTGTAAAAGTCTTATTGTGATTTTCTTTTATGTAGAGATAATCACATCGTGTGGGTAAAATTGTGCAACCTCTACAGAGTGTAAATTTATTCGAATAGCCGTCTCCCCGGTTATGGACAATGCGCAGTGATTTCACATGAGGGGTAGAGTTTTCATAAAAATTTGGTTGGGAATAATTATAGGAAGTGAATGGTTAGTTCACTGGTAATTCATTACGTGAATGGTTAGTTCACGAGTGTTTTATTGGGTGAAATGGTCAGTTCACTTGTGGTTTATTCAATTCCTTTGGTTATTTATTTATGAATCATTTCCAAAGTTCACTTTCAATCTATTTACTACATTTACCTTAAATTGTTGTTTTCTACAAAATAACCACTTAGCCATCATTTGGTAAGCCTTGCATACTATATTGCGTTCTTGTTACAAATGACTTACTGATCCTAGACTAGTGCAGAATATATAGAGAGTCCGGATTTGCATATTTAGGTCTCGACAGAGGTGGTATCAGATCATATCGACTGTAGGACGAAGTCCTAGTTAGAATGATCGAGTCAGAGAAAATTTCAAAATCTATTTTCTAAATCAAGCCAACCAAATTGGATATGTAGTAATTTGTCTTCTTTCCCCATTCTTAAGGTTCTCGCTCTTCGCCTTCTTCTGAAATTGGTTTCTAATTCCTTAATTTGACTTCTTCTCCCTTTTAATGCTTTAGATGTCTTGAGTTTCTCACAACTAGAGCGGAGGTTGGCCTAGATTTCTTTGAGTTTTGTTGCGGAGCTTTGGATTAAAGAGGCAAAGCCCAGTGAGCCCAACTTGGTAGGACCTAAGTGAGAGCCCTTAGACTGGGCCCTTGTGTGGATAAAGAGTGCGAATAGAACATTTTGGTTTTTATTTGTAATTGCTTGTGATGTGAGCTGCAGTTTTGCCTTTAAAGTGTTATGTTGCAGTTATGTCAAAATCTTTATTCAAGTAATTTAATGCTTCTTTTGTTAGCCTTTTGGCTAAGTATTTGCTTAGTTTAGGTTTGCTATTAATATTCCCCTTAGACGAGCTTACCACTTATCTATACTTTTCCTTCTCTTGTTTTAGCCCTGAGGAGACAGTCTTTCAGTAGTTGTCATCTTTCAAAGCAGTGAAAAGATAGTTGATACCTGAAACTCAGCTAGTCATAGTCATATAAACCACGATCCAGGAAGCAGCACGGCAGATCCACCATCTTAGGGACCCCAAGCAACCCATTGGGACTAGATCCAATTCTAAGTCAGTTTATAGTAGCCCAGACCTAGTTGATAAACACCATGATGCAAAACATGAATACAATGATGAATCAACAGAACCAGGAAGTAGTTGCTCCTCTGTAGGATCAAGGATACCGACTAGAGGGGTGAATAGGAGGTTTTTAAAATTTTCTTTTCACTTAAGCAATTCTCTTCAATTCTAATAGCTAGAATGTAAGATAATTAAACCTACACAATTCTAGTCAAGAGAATAATTAAGCTAGCTCTAAAGTAGGCAATTCAATTTACACTAAGGAATATAAATAAGAGCTAGAAGAATGCAATGTAGAGAAGTACACAAATGACGTTTTACCGTGGTATCGGAAACTTGCCGGTTCCCCCTAATCCACGTTGAGGTTAGCCCGAACGAATCGAACCGGCTCCACGAATTAAGCCAAAATACCTCAATCACTAGAGGTAGCTCTTTCCCGCTCCGGGTAGGTGAGCTCCAACCTTCACAAGAAAACCGGGTCTTCTCATAATCTCCTTTGAGAAGATCACCGATCAATGCTCCTCCCAATCGTCCAGGTGCCGGCAAACAACAAGAGTAATAAACCAAGAGCATCGCTTGATTACAAACAAGTGCCAAGGATCAAACTAATGAATGCAATGCACTTTTTGCTCAACCACCTCAAATAAGTGCTCAAGAGAGAAAAGAGGTGTGTAGTGAATGCCCAATGATCATGAATGTTCAATAGGGTCTCTAACTTCTGTCCTAGAGCAGTGGTATGGGTATTTATACCTTCCACCTACCAAAACTAGCCGTTTGGAACAAATTCCAGAAAAATCAGGACGAACGGAACTACCGCCGGTCTGAGGCCGGTAGTACCGCTCCCCTATTTGATGCGACAGAACGACTATGTTAGAGCCTCTGCAGTGACCGTTGGGTAGTCGGCGCGGTACTACCGCTGTTGTAAATTATGGTACTACCGTTGGCCGGTAGTTCCGCAAAATCGGCGTGGCACTACCGCTCAAGCCGAACTCCAAAAGTCCAAGTTGGGTGTTCTCTGGAAAAAAGGCTCCGCTCTCCCTCTAGAACTACTTGTAACCGGTAGTACCGCTCTGACAGCGGAACTACCGCTCCCTCAGAAATTCGAAGTGCATCCGGAGGGTGCTCTCTGGAAAAAAAGGCTCCCCTCGGGTTCCGGAGCTTCCGATCGCCGGTAGTTCCGATTTTCCCTGCGGAACTACCGCTGGACGGTAGTACCAACGTTGAAATTTGCGGAACTACCGCTCAACCAAATAGAGCACAATTTTGGCTTTTAAACAGATTTTAGAAGAATGCATGATCCTAGTTGATCCAAGTGGCACATAAAATTTGCTATCAAGCTACTTGCCATGATCCCTCTTTATGGTACGATTATTTAACCTATAATCCGGTCTTGCACCTTTTCTCCTAAGACCGGTAAAAGCAAAAAGGGATCCTATTCTACATATACCTTCATCTTGATCCATACTTGATCTTCAAATTCACTTTTTGGCTTGCATCTTGTTAACCACATATGGACTTAACCTTTAAACACTTATTAAACACATTAGTCCTATATTCATATAAACTCATTAATTACCAAAATCATTTTTAGGGGCCTAGATGCTTTCATCCTCAGCCAGTTCGGTAGTAGTCAAAGTTTACAGAATTCATGAGAAGGAGACTACCTACCTATTCATGGTCTTCTGAACCTTTAAAAGCAGATGATTTGCTTCGTTCCATAAAGAAGCTAAATCTCGCCCAGTGCATGGACCGAGAGAAGGTTATGTACGCCGCCCACCAATTGGAAGGAGCCGCTGCAGAGTGGTGGAAGAACTACTGTGCCACCCATGAGGACCAAGATAGCATCGCTTGGGCTGAGTTGACACCAACATTTCGTCATACCCATATCTTAGATGGAGTGATCGAAATGAAGAAAGAGGAATTTCGAGAGCTGCAATAGAAGAATATGTCAGTGAGTGAGTATCTCAACAAGTTCACTCAGCTAGCTCGCTATGCATCTGAGGATGTTGCCATCGATGACACACATAAGAAGAGATTCAAGAAGGGATTAAACCCAGGACTAAAAGTTCAAGTTGTGGGCAATGATTATGCCAGTTTTCAGAATATGGTGGATAAAGCAATACACATCGAAGAGAGTCATCATGAGTTAGAGGAGTCTTGTAAGAGGACGAGGATGCAACAAGGAGCTCAGATGCATTAGTCCCAGAAGGCTTATTCCAATGCATATCATCGGCACGTGTGCCTCAACAGTTAGGATTCAAAACTCCAGCACCCGTGCCTTGTCAATTCATGTTTAGACCACGCCCTATTGGTTCGAGTAACCGACCGCAGAGGAATGTCAATCCTGTAGAAGCAATCACATGCTTCAAGTGTCATGAGCAGGGACACTATGCCAGCAAATGTTCATAGAAGCAAGCCCCGACACCAGTCCATTTCAATTTGGGAGCTACACCAGATAGAACCCCTGTTCCAGGATCAGGACGTGGATCGCCCCTAGTTCCAAGCCAAGTTAATCAAGCACCACAATCTATTGTCCGAGGACAAGTGAATCATGTCACCGCAGAAGAGGATCAAGCACCACCAGATGTTGTAATGGGTAGGTTCCTAATAAATTCAGTTCCTGCTACAATTTTGTTTGATTCTGGAGCATCGCGTTTGCTTGTTTCTCAATGCTTTGTCGTTACGCAACAGTTGAAAACTGTTGTTCCTAGATTTGTTCTTGTGGTTCAATCCTTAAGCTCTGAGTTGAGTACAAGTTATGTAACATCCCAAAAATTCGGGTTCTGAAAAATTTAATTTTAAATTAATTATTTGAAAGTATTTGAACTTTATTTGGATTTATCTGAGTTTTATTTCGAAATCTAAAACAAGAAAATATATTTTAAATATTTTATTAAAGCCAAAAAGAGTTCATTTTATTTTCCCCAACCTTCCCTAAATTCTTATTTAAAGTTTGAGAATTTTCTGGAATTAAAAATCAATTTTAAAAGTTAAAAGGTATTTTATAAAATTATTAAAGGCAAATCCGAATTAAAAATATTTTTTTGTCAAGTCTAAAATAGCTCCAGGAATATTCTATCATTTTTCTAGAATTTTTAGATATTATTTATTATTTTCTAAGCAATTATAATATTTCTAGTATTTCCTGAAAAACTAATCCGAAAATTAAATCCGGATTTAATCTCGGGCTGACACGTGTCGCGCCTGGATTAAATCCATCCATTTCTTGATCTAATCCTAGCCACCCGTAGCCAGTTACCCCTTCATTCACTTCAACGCCCGAGATTGCGCCACATGTCGTTCATTCAGCCGCCCATACCCCTTCATCCCCTTTCTCTCACCGACGGGTGGGCCCACCTGTCATCTCTTTCTTCTTTCTCCCTTTCTTCTTCCTCCAGCCTTCTCTCTCGTCTCCACCTAATGCCGAACCGAGTTTTAATTTTCGGCCGTTTCTTCCTCCTTAACTCTCGTTTGAGTGCGCATTTGAATGCCCTAATCACTCCCTACTAATCCGCCGGCCGTTTTCCTCTTTTAATTCCCTCTAATCCGTCGGCCGCATTAACTCCAGCGAGCTCAAACCGCCGGCCTTCCCTCTCCCTTCCCCGCCTATAAATTCCCCTCCCCGAGTCTGGCTCCCCTCCTTTAGACTCTTCTCTCGCCGCCGCACCTCCACCTGTCCTCACCCGAGCCTCCCCGCCACCGGAGCGCGCCGCCCCGAGCGCCTCCACCGCACCCAACTCCGGCGAGCAATCGCCGTCACCTCGGTTCGCCTTGGTCTCCGCCGCCGCCTTCTTCGCCTTCCCCGCTTCGCCGTGAAGCCCGTGCACCCCTCGACCGAGCCTCCTCGCCACCGGAGCGTCGTCCCCACCGGAGCACCGCACGACGCCACCGCCTTCCTCGTCGCCGACCCTCTTCGGGCCGCCGTCGGTAAAATCCGCGCCCCACCCCGAGTTCCCCTCGGCCTCCTCTCCCTCGTGCGCGCCTCGGTTTACGTTTAACTTGTAGAACCCGTCTTGAGAAAATATTCCGTTTGAAAGTTAGGTACTGTAACAAAAACCAAAAACCGGCCGGCTTGTGACTTGCCAAACATGCCCATAGTCATACCCTCATTTAGAGTATTAGACAGTTAAACAGTAAAATCTAGACTATTAGTTATATTTTGTAATTTGTGTGGTGATGTATTTTAGTCATACCCTCATTTAGAGGCAGAGGTCGACCAAAACTGACGTGGGAGGAAGCAGTTAAAAAAGACTTGATGGATTGGAATGTATCTAAAGAATTAGCTTTGGATAGGAGCGCATGGAAGTTAGCGATCCACGTACCGAAACTATAAGAAAGTTAGGGGCAGTGTTTAGGCTCTTGACTCAGATAGCAGATTGTACGACTTAGGGTTTTAGCATTGTAGGTTTTATTTTAAGACTCATATCTCTTTGATCTTAAAAAGATTTCATTCCTAGTCTACCTCAACTTATTTGGAACAAAATTTTTTGTTGTTGTTGTTGTGATGTATTTTATAATTTATTTATAAATTTGCAAAAATAAAGAAATAAACTTGGCAATTGATGACTCTCTTAGCTTCCTGCCTACCCCAGACATAAAGATAGACGTAGATTGCAGAGAGAGGGCACGGCTCGGCACCTCGGTGAGGACGCAGCGGCCCACCGCGGTGAGGGCGTTGCGGCGGCGGTTTGGTCAAGATGTAGCGACTGGTAAGTCAGGGTGGTTGACGCACGTCACGAGGAGCCTTCAAGAAATGCAGCAATGGGCTACCAACTGTGGCAACGACGAGCCTGCAAGGAAGGCGACGTGGCGTTAGTAAGTCCTTTAAACCTACTATTTATTTTTATTTTGGCTTCGCCACTGAGCCCAATAAAGCCAACTAAAGTCGATGTGCTACACTAATATGATTTTATAGGGAAAAAAAGCGTGAGCAACGTCATAATTTACAGCGGGATAGTAATAGAGTACCAGTGCATTTCGGGATCTTTCCTTCTCGCAATTTTTGGGATAGGTGTAAACGCTGAAGAGAGAGATCTATAGTAGTCGGTCGCCCTCGTGTTTGGCGCTGCACCTGCACGGCCGCGTTGCATTTGTTTTGGTAAACACCTGGGCACGAAACGAAGCAGCAGCAATGGTCGGCAAAAGCAAACTGCAATGCAACCCTCCTTGCCTTCCCATCATTTTTCCTCGTTACTTCTCACCGACGACACGATGACACAAGAAAAAGAAACCGTTGTTTCATGTTGGGATCTGAAGTCGCCGCAGTACAAAAACGAGAAGTGAACATATGGGCCTGTGGCCCACAACGTTTTCGGCTGAGGCAGTCTAGTATTCTAGTAGACTATGCTCAACATCAATCCAGGCCTGTGCTTTTATTTTCCTTTTTCAAAGCTGTCTGGATGCAAACAATGAATATCGTTTCCGAGTCAATACCTGGCAGAAGCACCTGCCTAATTCAGAAGGTTAAGGGGCCAATTCTCATTTCTCCTGCCTAACTAGTCGGCCTTATTGGAATATTGTACAGGTATGCAAACCTATAACCCAAAGCTTATAAATTATATGCACAACTACCCAAAGACAAATCATCAGGCGGTTCAATCTTCATCTTCAGTCTCCTCGTCGTCGCTGCTGGCAGCTCTGTATCTCCATCCCCCCTCATCAGCATTACCTCCCTCTTCCTCAGTCTCCTCGCTATCATCCTCGGACAGCATTTTCCTTGGCCACTGGTGCTCATCGGGGATATGGACAGCTGGAGATGGTGCCGTATATCCTCTGCGCTTGGGGATCTTGGGCAGTGGCATCTTGGCCGTGAGGGTCGGCTTGCTTCTGTGGGACTTCTTCGACATGGTGCCCTTAGAAGAAGCAACTTGAGGACCGGCGTCCTGGTAGTGATTGGGATGCTCTTTCTTTAAATGGAGGTTGAGCTTGTACTCGTGAATGTATGCTTTCGCACAACCATCGTAAGGGCAGACATATGGGCGCTCAGCTGAGGGCGCTGGTGGTGTTGCCAAAGATTTCACTGTGTTAGTGGGGTGATCTCCTAGTGCATTGCGGTTTATCGCAGGCCCACCTGGATTCTGTAGGACAACCTATATTAGTCTTGCAAGAATTAAGCTTTTCGGTAAGTGGCAGTTTACAAAAAAAATGTAAATTTTACCTTTTCATGTTGTGCCTTGATATGAGCCCTTAGTTTAGATTCCTGTGTAAATCTTCGACCACATTCTGGGTACTTGCACAAATGATAGTTATCCGCAGAATGTGTTTTCATGTGTGCCTTTAAATTAAAATCCAAAGAGAAAGCCTGCAATAAACAGGATCCAGCACATTAACAACACAAATTGCCAAGAAATGAGTAAGGAGCTGCATTCATTCCAGCAGTTAGAAAGATTGGGCATATCCAGTGCATCCTAAAAAACTTCAATATAAATTCTCAAAAATTATTATACAGGGAGTAAGTCTCTTGTTGGTGCTACCACTCCGGGTTGAGTGTGTGTTCGAAATTTTCTTCCTCCCTACCTCTAGTATTTCTTGAAAAAAATTAAGCATTTTCATGTTGGGTTGCCATTTCTTGAAAAAATTTAAGCTTTTTTATGTTGGGTTGCACAAGGGATGCTCCGACTAACCCCTCCAGGGTAGTTATCTACGGATAAAGTGAGGAACTATAGATTACACAAAATATCTGTAAGTTACCACGTCCCTTTAGCAATTTTCTCATTAGTGTGCATGTGAAATTTATATGGCATGCAGAATAATGCATTTATTGAATAAAAAACACACAAAAAGAGCATCGTAAGCTAAATGCAGCCAACATAAACATAATTAAATGATCAAAGCTCTAAGCCAAGAAGCGGTATCATTCAAGTACAAACCAAGCACCAAGCTTTCCTATATTCAGCAAAAATGACTTTTCCCATGATTAAATATTTTTGGTAACTTGCTATTTATGAGAAAACATACAAATTAGTCATACATGATTAAAAAAGAAATTGCAGTCAAGAAAAGCATGACAAATACAATGGACAGAACATGCTAACCACCTTGCCACAACCTTCATGAGGGCAGACAAAGTTCTTTTCTCCAGTATGAATAAGAAAATGCCTCTTCAACTTAGAGCTATCTAAAAATTTCTGCAAATTCAGATTCAGCAAGAAACATTAGCTAAGCAACTCGGAGGCAAAAATGTCACTGCGATCTGGAAAATGACTCTGCGATGTAGGCGAGAAAAATAAGCAAAATACACAATACCTTGCCACAGCCATCGTAGTGACAGATGTACTGCCTCTCCCCATGGATATTAGCATGCTTCCTAAGAGCCCCTGCATCAACAAAGGTTTTCCCACAGCCATCGTAGCTGCACAGGAAGAGAACCTCAGTGGTTGGTTCGGCCTTTGCAGCTTCTGCCCCCTGTTCCTTGTCCTTGGGTTTGAGAGCAGACAACCTATCCTCTGTACAGGAATAAGGTAAAAACATTATCAGCTGAATGAGAAGGCTAAATTACGAAACAAGCAGCATGTCCAAGAAGGAAATTCAATTAGTTGTGTATCCTTATTGGTGCATTGTATGAGAACTATACATTGTTCAGGAAAAAGTTGTAAACGAAGAACAGATGTGGACGCATGTAAGATTGTCCACACCAGACGCTTGAAATTTAGCAGAAATAAAAGAAAAAACTCGATTTTCTGCTATTTGTTTTGACTGAGCATATTACTCTAAGCCAGATGGGTTTGTAGGTTTCGAAGTCTGGAAGGACTAAACAGAAATTTAATAACCTTTTTTGTCGGTCTGTCTGATTCCAAAAGTAAAAGGATTGCAGCATACTACATCAGAGAGGGTGCACAGGAATATCTGATGCAAGAAGGAACAGGGATAATTCTTTTCTCTTTTTCTGTTTGGTCATATTAACCGCACAGTACAATTATTGGATCCCCCCTTGCAAGGGAATGCGCATGATTATTACAGCAACTAGAGGAGCGGCGGCGAGTAGGGAACGTACCTCGCACCCACTTGTAGAGCGCGCAGGGGCCGCCAGCGACGACCAGGTCCTGCGGAACCCTAGGCGAGCGCAGACGGGGGAGATCAGATCCAAATCACGTGAACCAAAAACCAACAGAGCACCCAACCAAGAGAAGCAGATGGGGATTCGAGAGGAGAGGGGGGTTGGGGGACGAACCACTCCTTGACCCATCGGTAGGAGCGGCGGGCAGCGGCCTGCATCTCGTGTCGTCTCGTCTCCCCGCGGCGGCGGCGGCGGCGGTGAAGAAGGCGAAGGGCTAGGGATTATAGGCAGGAGGATGGGATTCACTCCCCAGGGCCGGAGACTTATGTTGACCGGGCTACGGGGACAAGCGCGACTCGGAGTCGGATGGCATGGTGGATGGGATGGGTGAGCGCCGTGGAATCCATCACAAATATCATTTTGGCTGTCTTTTTTTATTTTTAATTTGATTTTCAACGTTTTTTTTTGTAAATCTACTCCTCCCCTGCGAAACTACCGCGCACGTCAGCCGACCTACTGAGCTATCAACTACAGTGCTACCGAGCGCAGTAGATCGAGAGGAGGCTATATTTACAAAAATGAGCGTTCAATGATTAAATTTGAAAAAAACGATTAGAGTGATATTTTCAAACTCGATTCCTGTCGTCGTGGTGGTTAGGTTAGGTATAAGAAAGGAAGGAACTCTATCACCCTGTTTTTATTTAATCTGATAATAGCTCTTAACTATAAGCTAAAATAAAAAAAAGAGCTAAAAAGCCGAAAAAATATGACCTATGGCAACAAGGTCCTTATGTTTTTTGTGCCTGTGAGGGCATGTCAGCAAGAAAAAAGTTCTAAGGGCATCCATAGTGTATATGACCCAAGAGGTCTTAAGGTGGGTCCCATCTAAACCTTAAGGCCAATGCTGTAATGTATATAACTCACTAGACCTTAAGATGGTCCCACTTGTCAGATAAAGAAAAAATATATTTTAATGCTTATGGCCAGGTCTTTAGCTTGAGGCCCGGTCTTAAGGTTTTTTTATATATACCGCTTAAGGTCACCCCAGAATGTATAAGGTCGACCTTAAGGTGACTTAAGACCCCCTGTTTTTGCACACTGTGGATGCCCTAAGGCACCAGGCGCATGCTTCTCTTGGTATGTTGGTTGGTATATAGGACTGGATCCTATACCCTATGTGAAGAGACGGTCATTGCGGTGCCTATATTGGTAGCTTTAGAGCCCGGAGCTTTGGACATGTTTATATTGGTTTTATCTTTGGTTTATAAATAATAATAGTTTATAGAAAAGTTTATAGATAGATATATACTCGCGTGTTATTTTGATCATATAAATAACTTATGATTTATGTTATATTAGATACTATAATATAAATCATAAATTATAAATTATAAGGAAAAGAAAAAAGGAGCTCAAATGTTGGAATGGAGCTTTCCTATCCCCTTCTCCCTATTCCCCTCCCTATTCCCTCAATCTAAACCACTCATATCTCATCTAATGGCTAGTTTTTTTTTATATTTTCACCATTTGCCCATCCATAATAAATAATAAAAAATACAAAAAAATAAAATTTATTTTTACTATATTTTTTTACAGAAATTATAATTTAATTTTTTTCTGTAAAAAATTATAATAAAAAAATAAATTATGTTTTTTCTGTAAAAAAATTATAATAAAAAATAAATTATATTTTTTTCTGTATTTTTTATTATTTATTATGGATGGGTAAATGATGAGAATATATAAAAAAGCCTAGCCATTGGATGAGATGTGAGTGGTTTAGATTGAGGGAATAGGGAGGGGAATAGGGAGAAGGGGACAGGGAAGCCCCATTCCAAATGTTGCAGGGCATAATGGGAGAGAGAGAGCTCACTGATGTAAAAGGCGCTGCCTGAAGAACCAATGGGATAGTCGACAAAGCGCGCAGAGCCAAACCGGCGAACCCCCACCAAAAGTCAGTGCTGTGGTGGCTAGTAGGCCGTACATTTAATAAACCCCTCCCAGCCGTGGACTTTGCGCACTCCTCCCTCTTTTATTTTATTTTTCAGAATTATGTGTAGCAGGACTAAAAATTCAGACGTTCTATGGCTCATTAAAAATATCAACGTTGTACCAATCACGTATTCTTATTTATTTATCCTGAACTACAAGTCCACTGCCCACATCAACAAATCACTCCACTGTTTTGATAGTGATGACGGCCGGATTTCCCGCTTGAGCTCGCCGTGGACTCCCCTGCCATCTCGTTATCGGCCAGCTCCTCTGTGGGTGGCCGCGTGGTCGCTGCCATGGTGGATGAGCTCGACACCGACCGCGACGGCTTCGTCAATCTAGGAGTGTTCATTGCCTTTAACGTCTAAGGTTACGGCAAGCTTGAGGTTGAGTTGCGCTCCGCCGTTGACGTCTACGACATCGACGGTGATTAAATTGTTGTTGTTGTTTTTGTTGCAATATTTTGATTTCACGTGTGCAACAGTTAGGAATAACTAGTGCAATACTGATATTTTTATCAAACATTTTTATTATAAATATGGCTAAAAAATATTGTATTTATGGTACGAAATATTACAAACCATCATACAAAGATAATGTTTGGATTAGACGTCCGGACGCAATTTTTTTACTTCAAAAAACAAACACACCCGCAAGCTTTTTCTCCGGACATAATTTTTTTTACTTAAAAAAACAAACACACTCGCAAGCTTTTTCTCCGACCAAATCCACATCGAATAACCACCGAAAAGCACAGGGTTCCTACCCCGTCCGTCCGTCCGTGAGGCCACGGTCATCACGCCGCGGGTGGGAGGTGCCTGTCGCCGTGACGCGGGTCGCGCCCCTGTTGCGTCGCTCGCCCGCCCCTCCTCCTCCTCCGCTCGTGCTGCTTTGTACGGTTTCTTTGGGGGTTGGGTCGCGTCAAATTTCTAATCTCTCACGCCGGCTTTCTCGACTAATCGGCGGGAGAATTTTCTCGGCGTTTGGCTGCATTGTCTTCTTCCCATTGATTCGGTACATGGGCGGATAGTTGTTGTCGTTCGTCTTCCCTCGTTTGGTGCTCAAAAGGGCGCCTCCTTCCCTTGGTTGGTTTCTTGGTGGTCGTCTTCTTGGTGTTGGTTGGTTGTCGTCTCTGTCCGCCTCGTCAACGCCAAGACTTGCGTGGGGTCTGTCTGGTTTGATCTTCGCTCGAAGCGTGTGCTTACTTCCTTGTCATCGCCGGTGTTGGAATCGAGCGAATTTCCTGTCAATTTTGCATCTTGCAGGTGCTCGGTTGGGCAACTTGACTTGTTGGCGCATTGTTGGCATTGGCTGCCATGGGCGGCGTGTGCTCGGCGGGGATCCCCGGGGACAGGTCGCCGACGGAGCTCTCGTTTCGGGCCATGGGGTTCGTTGTGGAGCAGGTTTCAAGGCCTTCCCGGGAGTCGGCAATGTGCAGGGCAAGAACAAGACCGCGCCGGTCGAGGAGGCGGTGGAGCCCGATCAGTTGAGCGATCAGTCGTTCCGCTTCTCCGACAAGTGCTCGCGGCCGTCCACCAGCAGCCAGGCTCGCCTCTCGGTCTCCAAGGACTCGCATTTGACCCGTGTCCCATCGGAGAAGCAGAAGTCCGGGAAGTCCGGGCCAAGCACCTACGGCAAGGCCGCTGCGAGCAAGGCAAGTCCTCAATTTTCGTCGTTCATGCACTGGAAGCATAGCTCTTCAGATGAGATGATAATTTAAGTGGCTTGTGTAATTGTATTACATTGTGCTCTTATAGTGCAGCATGATTTTCATTGGAAGCCATGGCAAGATTTTGTAGATACGACCTTATTTTGCAATCTTGTTCATAGCCGAGGACATTGTGTTCTTACACTGTAGATGAACTATGACCTGATTGTCTGTAACTGTATTAAGCCATGATTTTTGAAGTTCTGAAGAAGTGTGTTTCACCAGCTTGCACTATGCTTTTTTTCCCTTCTCCTTTTGCAGGTTTCAGACAAAGGCTCGGTGTTTGGTAGAGCTAGTACTTCTGGACTTGGGAAAGCAGTGGAGGTTCTAGATACACTGAGTAGCAGCATGACAAGTTTGAGCCCTGGAGGCGGGTTTGTGTCGGGGGTGACGGCATAGGGAAACAAAGTGTCGATTCTCGCGTTTGAGGTTGCAAACACAATAGTGAAGGGCATGAGCCTCATGCAGTCTTTGTCCAAAGAGAACCTGAAATATTTGAAGGAGACCATCCTCCGATCAGAAGGTGTACAGCATTTAGTCTCTAGCGATATGGGTGAGTTGATGAGGATTGCTGCAGCTGACAAGAGGTTTGCAACAGATGCATTGATATTTGGATATTTGTGTTATAGTTTTGCAGATGTTGTTAGTCGGTCATGTTTCAAAATAAAATGGAAGTTTGACATTTTGGTTGCCCCTTCACAGGCAAGAGCTGAGAGTATTTTCACAAGAGGTGATCAGATTTGGTAACCGTTGCAAAGATCCTCAGTGGCACAACCTAGATCGCTATTTCTCCAAGTAAGTTATCACTGTCTACATGCCTTTGTGATTGATATCATAGTATGATGAACTCAGTTTTGTTCTTCTTGTTTTCAGGCTAGAATCAGAAATTACACCCCAACCAGACTTAAAAGAAATAGCCAAAGCAGAGATGCAACAATTGATGACCCTGGTACGACACATGGCTGTGAGTATATTATACACTCAAATATGTTTTATTCGTTGTATTGAATGGAAAACTGAGCCTAGCGATATTTTTTATGCTATTTGCTAAGTGTTTCCATCAATCATGCAATCTGTTTGCTATGCATCTTTCATCCCCTTGCCCTCTAACAATTCATTCTAGCTTTTCCTGATTCAGTTGCCATTTAATTGTTTTTGGCTCATAGGATCTCTACCATGAGTTGCACGCATTAGATAGATTAGAGCAAGATTATCTCCAAAAATTGGAGGAAGAGAAAAAAATCAGTTGTGTTTGAAAGAGGTATATCTATCATCATCCATATCTCCCACCCTTGTTGCTTGAGATGCTATTTCACAACCAAGCCAGTAGTCTCCCCATAGAACTTATGATTGAGTGCAATGAATGAGCAGGGGACACTGTTCAGATTATAAGGCAAGAACTGAAGAGCCAAAGGAAGCATGTACAGAACTTGAAGAAAAAATCTCTTTGGTATAAGATACTCGAAGATGTTAGTAAATTGTACTGTATTTTTTTTTTTGCATAAGATGTACATAACGAGAACTTTCCAGTCATCTGTGTTTAATGAGTTATTTGAATCATGCAATTTCCCCCCAATTATAGGTCATGGAGAAGCTTGTAGATATTGTCCACTTCTTACATGTTGAGATTAGAGATGCTTTTGGGTCTTATGGTATGCCTAGTTGCCCACTCTTATCATTTATGAATTCACCATAGCTACCACCTGATTAATATGGAAAACTGCAAAGGTTGCTATGCTTTTTGAAAACTGCAAAGGTTTCTTTTGGAACCGTTGTTTTTATGGCAATCACAAGTCTGTGCTCAAAAAAATATAATTGTGGAGTTCAAAGATCTTATGATGCTAATAATAAACAGCAAGTGAATCATACTTTCAATGAAATGTCTTTTCTCCAAGACAATTATTTGTTGAACTCTTCACTTACTGATTTTGGTTACCTAACGTTTCTCGAAGCTCTGCTCCTCCACAAAGTACAAGAGATGCGCTCTATCAAGGACTGCCTCCAAATGTTAAGTCTGCTCTTCGAACAAGATTAAAAACTTGCTCAGAATCTCAAGAGGTATTTTGATGCTTAACAATATTGCTCCATAAATTACATTGGCAACCCTCCATCTTGGAGTTTACTTCCTGAATTTATGTGTTTACCTGCAGGACGTGTGCACGAGGCGACGCTCTCCCGGGAAGAGCAAGAGCCAGGAGCTATCGACATGTAAATCGGCGTTGAACAAGAACGGCCGGCTGAGCAAGAGCAGCGACCATTCCCCGCTGCGAGAGAGCGGCCAGATCTTCCCCCTGACGAGGAGGTCCTCCACTGTGGCGCCCGCTGTCGATCTCGATGTCGACAGGATCAAGGCGCTGGATGCGATCGACAGAGTGGATGTTCAGAAACAGAAATGAAACAACCTCTTCTTCTCTGGGCACTGCAATTTTTGGTGGACGCTGCCGATTGCGCCCTCCAGCGAAGTAGGCATGCATACTGTCAGACAGAGAGGAGATGAAAGATCGATGATGGCGCTAGCAGCTGGTGGATGCCACCGTACTTACGGTGTGATTGTATTGCCCTTGTACATTATAGAAGAAAGAAAGATAGGCCAAATTACAGTATCAGAAACCACGAGACAATGATTAGTCATGACTAGCTGTACATAATGCCTGAAGAAACACTGCAGGCACATACGCAGTGAAGTTTTCCTTCCTGGTTTTGTCTCTTGGATGATCAGTTTTTGCATCTGCACTGTAGTGTATAAATCTCTCGTGTGTGTAACTGTGAATACGTACACTTATCAAAGTGCAAGTTCAGTACTAAGGTGATCATGCGCTTGTTCCGGTTCTCGAGATTGTTGGGACCCCCTTGAAGATTTGCTGGTCTTACCTGTATCATGCTGCCTGTACATGGTCCCTGGATCATGAGGCAAGATTCAAGAAGCAACATCTATTTCTTTTAAAAAAAATTGCTATTTCAAAAAAGATTCAAGAAGCAACAGAATCAGAGAACATGGAATCCCCAGTCCCACACAGTAAAAAAGATTGCAGGAACCCTGAACTAGAATCCACTCGAGAATCGAGATGCTACAGCTAAGCTACAGGCTGCAGCAGGAAAGAAAGATGGTTGTGCATCATCAGCAAGTTTGGATCTGAGTGACGCCAGGCATGAAACACAGTAATTCACGAGTTTTTTTAAATAATCTATTTTTTATTCAAAAAAACAAAAATATACACGTGCAAATTTTTTTTACAAGAATGGCCTCCAGTCGCCCAACCATTAGACGACTGAAACCTATCGCCAAACGGCTATGCGACACGCATGCAGTCGGTTGGCCGTTAGACGACATAATTGCAGACGCTGAACAGTTAGGCAACTGGGACCAGTTGCCCAACGGTTCGCCCAATCGTTCGGTGACTGGATGCACATATAAATCGGCTGCTCGACCGAGCCCCTATTTCCATCCGCCGACGCCGTGCCGCGAAGAGAAAAAAGAGAAGGGAAAGAAAGTAGAGAAGAGGAGAATGGAGAAAAAGAGAGGAGAGGAGAGAAGAGGAGAGGAGAGGCAGAGGGAGAGGAAGGAGCAGATGTTCCATTAATTCTATGAGGTAAAAATTTTATATGTTATAGTTAATATTTTTTATATGAAGTAAATAGTTTGCTTAGTGTATAATTAGGATCTGTAAAAAATTATAGCTGTAGAAAAGAATAGTACAATTTTGATGTGAAGTAAATAGTCATAGAAAATTTAGTCAATGTAGTTATAGAAAATTAGCATTCGTGCAGAATTATAGTTGTAGAAAATTAGCATCCGTGAAAAATTCTAGTTGTAGAAAATTTAGTCAATATTATGTACAAAATAAGTATCGTAGAAAATTATAGTTGTTCAAAATTTAGTCAATACTTTTGTACGAAGTAAATAGTTCGCTTTGTACAAAACATTATAACGTAACATTTTATGATTAATTATGAATGAATATAATGTCATTCGTACATTGAAAATTCATGCGTACCGTTAGGACTGATATATTGACATTTAAATTAGTATGTTATGTAAATTATCGAAACACATTAGAAATTATTTACAGTAGAAGAGAGCTCAAGTAGCGAAAGAAGAGCAGCGTCGGTGCGCATGGGAGCTGATAGGGAGTTGATGCATATTGGGTCGGAGGAAAGGGAGCGGTGTCGGTGCGAATCAGGATGTGTTACACTATGAGGGTAGTGTAGTTGGTCATGATAGACGAGCTTAGCGCAGTGAGAAGACTAGACGGGGCAGCTTAGTGCAGTGAGAAGCCGAGACGGGGCAGCTATGCGCAGTGATTACACCAAATGGGGCAACTTTGCGCAGTGACTACACTAGACGGGGCAGCTTTTGTGCAGTAAAAAGACTAGACGGGACAGTTTTGCATAGTGAAAAAACTAGACAGGGCAGCTTTGCGCAGTAACCAGAAAAAATGGTGCAGCTTTGCGCAGTGAAAAGACAAGACGGACAACTTTTCACCAGCAACTTTTTCGAAAGACAAGGCAACATTCTGCCTCGCAGGCTACTCACATGAAATTAACCAGACTATGCCAACCCTTTGACTTATAAAAGGAGGTGGAAGAGATCTAGGAGAGAACATACTCAACCAAACCCAACACTACACCAGAGTTTGCTTCACCACGTCGGGATGGACAAGAGGCAGAAGAAGCAATGGGACAAGATGATGAAGCAATAGGAGGAGACCCGTGAACTAGTAAGGTCTGCTATGGCCCGCGATAAACAAAACAAGGGCTGCTATGGCCCAGGCCGAACAAGCGGAGCGTGCTAAGAGGTCAGCTCCCCGCAATTATGCTCCTATAACAGCAACCCCGTCCCGAACGTTCCAACCGAGTGTTCGCCGCAATACCTGCCCGAGGGGAGACGCTGTCTCTCTGTTGGTGTAGGGACCCATACAAGTTCTTCAAGTCTAAGCAGCGGCTCAGCTTGGGCATACATTGCTGGGGTTGTGCAAACTACTCCTGTGACTATCCCAACCGCTGTCGGGACACGAGCAGCTATCGGCAGCTGGTAAGGACCAGTTACAGTATGTTCTCTCTACTGTTTCTCTTTTACAGTACACACTAATAACCACTCCCGTCTACCCTCCCCAGAATCATTATGTGGCTATTGTAAATGGATCAACCTAGAGATCCACCCATATGACCAGTGAGCTCTCGACTTTGAGGAGTGGGATGTCAAAAGGGCCTACGAGATCAGGGAGAACGAGCGCTGTAATGACGAGCAAACCCATCGTATACATCGGGAGACGAAAACTCATCTCGAGGCGTGCACGCACAGGGAGCGTGAGGCTCGCGAGAGGGAGCGCGAGAAAAAAAGAGGGAAATGGCCGCCCAGGCCAAAGATGCCGTCAAGGAGTTCAACGTCGAGCTTGTAAAGAAAGAAAAATGACCCCAGTCCACGCAGTAGGTTGGAACGTTCCGCACTAGTCGTCCGAAGGTCGAATTTATTTCTATTCCAAAAAAATGTATATGTATCGTAGGAGTATTTTGGTTTGTTGCATCATGCATGATGCTCTTTCTTATACATGTAACTAAACCCTGTGCGCTGTGTTATTCCTAGTTTTATTATGAAATCTATTTTAATTCGCAAAAACACATCTCCTTGTCTTTTCGCATTCAATTCTTCATGTAGCAAGGCACCCAGCAACATGGAAAAACAAGTTCTCCTCCATGTACGAATTTCCGGTTGCATTACAATATCACTTATCTTCGTACTTACCAATTGTTGCTATCTCAATCGTCCTCAGAAAAATTTTCACAAAATTTCTTGCATTGCACAACGAATCTAACAGATTTTGTACCATTCATAATCTACGAAAATCATAAATGGATCAACCGACATTGTCTCCCATTTTTTTAAAAAATACAACTAATAGATAAAATTTGATAAATGTTACCGACCTACAACAATTGTCATTTACCCCTTGCGCGGTCGGGGAAGTCGCCCGACTGTTGATCGACTGGACCTTGTCGCCCAACGGTCCGCCGACTGCATGCGTGTCGCGCGGATTCCAGTCACCCAATGGTTGAATGACTGGAGACCATTCTTGTAAAAAAATTTCAAATAAATATATTTATGTTATTTTAAATAAAATATAAATTATTTAAAAAAAAATTAATAATTCACTTCCACTATCCGGTGAATGGTGGTGGTGAATTGGTGATGTGTTGTCTCTACATCACATGGCTGCCTCAGAAACCGGAAGCAAAGCAGGTAAGCAATGATGTGCGGCTCCAGCGGAAGACAGTTCGACACCGTGAGAAAACCGCAATGGCTGACGGAACCATATAGTGGAATGGTAATACTTACTCACAGGGGCAATTAATCTTGTGAAATTAATGGCTGCCGTAGAAATCATGTGAAATTCCTATGTTCTAAATGTGCCCCCGAACAATCAGGCAGGAAGTTAACATGCTATGTGCCATAGAAGCGCACAAAATTCAGCTGGGATTGTCCAGGAACAAAGGAAGTACTCACTGTACCCTTTCTCTTGGTCTTGCTCTTGCTTTTCGACTGGATCAATCTTAGCTTGGGCATGTTCCCTTGCCTTACGGTGCATGTCACCGCTTGCACATATCCGTGTCCCATGCACGTATATATACCATTGCCATGCCAAACCTAGCAAGGAAATGCTCCATACTTTTCGGCGGTTTTTAACTTTTAGGTTCTCTCAGCAATCGCTATTTACTAGACTAATAAGTCACAATTAAAAGCTATAAGCTGCGCCAAAAAAACAGGGCCATAGGATGCATGATCCTTTTCCTCACCTTTCAGTTATCCTTTAGTTGCGCGGGAATGCAAGGTACGTAGTATGTGCTCTTCTACAAAATGGAGATACTACTAAATGTAGTTTGCAAGATAATTAACTAAAGGCAATTAGAACGCGGTACCACGAGGAATCCATTCGTTGAAGCTAGAGACTTAGCGCAAGCATGGAATTAGGTTTAGGAGGAAGAGTTGCCCATTAAGTTGGTTAACATTTAACAAAGCCATGTTAAGATTTAGCACCAAGATGAATGGAGTCTGGAGACGAAATCATGGAAATCTAAAAAAAAAAAACAATCCAATCAACATGCAGTTCGTGGAAGTCAAACTTTGGTCACTTTAACAGTTCAACCATGCCACACCGATTGAGCTAACCAATCATCGGCATGAATAGAACTTTTCTTAAAGGAAAGCATGAGCAAAGCTTTGTTGTAGTAATTAATGAATTATGACTAGAACGGCTAGCTTGGTGCATGTCAATTTCGTTAACTAGCAGATCGATCGATGATCAGCAGGTCGTAACTAGTAGGTGTGAAGTTCCGTCCACTATTGACTAACAACGACACCCGAAATAAATTGAAGTTCCCCCTACAGATAAGGCTGTAAAAAAATCTCGAAACTCGTGAACTATTAAAGTTCGGTTCGTTTTAGAATTGATTCGAGCTCGATTCGAACTTTTAACGAGTCGAACTCGAGTTTGATTTCGAGCTCGCGAGTTTTACCGAGCCAAGCTCGAATAGTTCGCGAGCCTCGATTTGAGCTTAAATAGTGATACATATTAACTCTTATCGAGCTTACTTAAGCCGAACTCGAGTTCGAGCTTTTTTATTGTTGAAAATTAGTGTATATTTGAATTATTTTGACTGTTATTGAGCTTACTAGAGCCGAGCTCGAATTCAAATTTTTTTTATTATTTAAAAATAGTGTATAATAAATTATTTTAATTGTTATCGAGCTTAAGTACTCGAGCTTAAAACCTAAGCTCGAGGCCAAGTACAGACTGAACCCTAACTCGAGCTCAACTCGAGTTTCTACTAAGCTTAAGCCTAAAAGACTAAGCTCATCTAAATTCGGCTCATTTATAACCTTACCTGCAGGTGCTATTATAAGGAGGCGAGCAACACGAAAGAAATGCAAGGCAAATCGGAGTGAGATGACAGTGCAAGAGTATAATAATAATCTCGTCGTGATCTCAATGACAAGGACGCGTGCAATGGCTCGGTTCTGTAGCTCTCTGGCCCTGTGTAATGCAATGTTTACGGTCTGTTTTTTTCGGCTGCGATTTTTAATTTTTAGTTAAAAATTTTAAATTTTGACTGTTTACGATACAGATTATGGAGAGATATATACTTACTTGCGATTTTAGCTGGTACAAATATTGGATTTTTAACGTGTAGATCGTTTAACTTATAGACTCCGTCTTAAGAAAATACTCCGTTTGAAAGTTAAGTACTATAACAAAAATTAAAAACCGCTAGCTTTTGAGGTAAAGAAGCGAATGGTGTCCTCTCGTCACCAAACTGATTACCGCTGCATGGTATGAAAAGCTAGCCATTAGGGGAAGTTAAAACAAGCATACACCTGTATCAATTGGGGCTCCCCTAGACAAGTCAATAGAATTGAATATGTCGCTTGAGCACTAAATATACGAGGATTGCCTAACATATGTTGATTGTTTTTTTGGTAGTTGATAAGGTGCCTCATGGCACCTTCGGCTTCTTAGCCATGTTACGAAGTATATATGCCTTCTCTGGGACCAGGAATCTTGTTTGGAGGAGATTTAATCATGTCCAATGCTACCATGCTTGTAAAAATATTAAGATCATCCTACAGTTTGAAGTAAAATAAATTGGTTAGTCCGATGCACTGTTATGAAAGAAGGGTAAAATATTTTGTGGGCACAATGCTATTTACCATTGAATAGTAATCTTTAGATAATGCACTTCTTGTCCAGTGTAGCATGAACCTCAACGCAAGTAGGCCGCATGACCAACTATCGTAAGGTTATATGATGAATCAATAAAACCGAAGAAAATCAAGAAACGAAGCAAAAAAGAAATCTTCAGTTTGTTTTATACCTGTCATTTTGTTGTGGAATTGTAGTGATCGGGCACAGTAGCCAGGTGGTAACTTTTTAATTGCACTAGTGGGTATATGTTGGTTCTTTTATATCTTTCATGTGTGGCAGGTACTTTTCCAATCTTTAAGTTATGTCATACATTCAACATAAAAACTACAGTTTGAAATCATTCCATCTATAAACTGTAGAATGTCAAGGTTAGAATCTTACAACATTTTGAAGTTTCTCATCTTCAGCATAGTTTCTTGGCTCCATTTTTTTTATTGAATCTAGTATATGAATTTTCTCCTAACTGCTATTACTGACCGCAACGTACCAATGATTTTTGTTGTGATTTACTAGCAAAAAAAAACATGAAACAAGTGTAATCTGTAACTGATTTATTTAAGTAATATAGTTTTGTGATAGTAACACAAAATACCATGTCATATTGTCATGTCCTAAATATCTTGCTGCACGACTTGCATTTGTGTCAAGTTTCTTTGTACTTCCTACGCAACTTGCATTTGCGTCATGTTTCTTTGTACAAGCTATGCGACTTGCATTTGTGTCACATTTCTTTTCATTTGTGCATTCATCTTGACAAGTACCATTTGTTTCCCACACCTGACACTAAACTTCTATCTAGAGAAAGGTGGTGCCGTCTTCCCTTACTTTGTTAAGATTATTATCGCATCTATGACCTGTTATAGCATGGCAACAATGACATTAGTTAGTGTTGTGAAGAAAAAGTAACTAGTACGCTTAAGCAATACTTAATTGTCCTGGCAACCATCTATATATGTTTTGGTTGTACATTACCTTGCACGACCAGGCAGTTCATGTTGCTTTGATGTAAAAAAATGTCTTTCAAGTCTACTGGTAACATTTTGGGGTTAGACTTCCTGATGTATTCAGTGATTAATTCATCTAGTAAATCAAGCCCCTTGCCTTTTGAATCCTTACTTGATGCTTGATTACCGAACGATACATTATGGTTTCTCATACTATAAAATAGGCACTGGTTTTGTTTGTCATGTGTTGGCTTAGAGACCCTTCCTTTTGGACCTCTAATCCTTTTTACCAATGCTTGTTGCATCATGGATGCTTTTCTCAGATGAAAATCTTGATAATTCAGCATATCAATTGTTAATCATGTCCTATAAGCTCAGACGACGCAATACAAAAGCACAAGATCGTAGAGAAGAAGAAAATGGATGCAGTGAGATTCTCAGCTATATATTTTGGATGTCTCTATGTATATATAGACAGACTGTGAATTGACAAATTTAAACAACCATTTACCCACTGGTAACTGACACATTAGTCACCTATTTACCTACTAGTAACTGCATGTCATCAAAATCCCAATAAAGCCTCAAATTCAAATATTTGAATCTCATTCAAACTGAGAGAGTGTGAGGTGCAGGGTTCAACAAAAAATAAAGATGGACTTGGTCTGCCAGGTGGGTAAAGATGGACACAAGTCACAAGTCACGCGAAAATGCGCTAATACGTGCACGCGCGTGATTAGCCAAAGTCCTCCTTATGCCATCTCTATCCCTATTCAAGGAGTGGTGAGGACTCCACCTTATAAATTGGTCTCTCCCACCTTGATTTACCAATATGGTACTAAACCATACATACTTTGGAATTAAGAAAATGAGCCTTTCTCATATGGGCTAATTTCTAACACAAGTGAGGCCCGAGCTATTGTTATGCGAGCGATGCCCTAGGGTCGGCGATGTGCAACGAGGCCCATGGCTAGCGGCGTGCGAGCGAGTCCCTGGGGCCAGTGATGTGCAAGCGAGGCCCTAGGGACTGCTGCGTGCGGTGATGCCCTGCGGCCAGGGCATCCGACGACTAGCGGTCAACGCTGTCCTTGAATCGACGCGAGTGAAGGGAAGGGATGCAGTCGACTATATGTTGATGAGAGTTGTGCAATGTCTATCCTGCCCCCATGAAACAACCTTAAATCAACGGATAGGATTAACTGGTATATCTTTTTTTTAGTTGAAAGGTACCGACACCTCCTGTACCTTCCAACGAGATAAAAAGGCTCATATTACGTACTGAGCTGACAAAGCATGCATGATGTAAGTATCTATACTAACTATATATATTTCACTTACGTTTACACATTTGATCAGCAATGGCCACCCCAAGCAGCTCAACCACAAGCTGTTTTAGACTTTAAACCTAAACCCAACACAATTAATGAATGCTTACTAAAGCGCACCAGCAGCAACGACATTTGACCAAAACTAATGGTCGCCGAATTATTGGGACAAGAATAATCAAGCACATGCATACATGAAAGTGGAGTTTATATGAAATCCTCTTAATTAATTTACACCAAACGCAAATCCAAGCGCATCACAATATTGCTATGAACACACACGCACGAATTAACACGCGCACAGAGATGGCACGAGCTAGCGCGCGCGCACTCATCTCTCATGCCGCCGACGACTTGATCTTGGCGGCGAAGCACGCCGCGGCGCGCTTGCAGGAGCGGTAGAGGCTCAGCAGGGAGAGCCACTCGGCGAGCGCGTCGGCCACCCGCGACCGCGGCCGCCGCCGGAGCCGGCTCCGGCGGTGGACCCGTACCCTCCCCAGCTGGGGCCCGCGGTGCCCCGGCGGCGGCGGCGGCATTGCGGCGTACTCGGTTGGGACGACGGAGGAGGCGTAGGGGTCGGCGGCCCTGGAGAGGAGCGACGGCGGGAGCGGGAGCGGCTTGCCGGCCTTCGAGGAGCGGGACCTCGCCGGCGTCTTAGGGATGCCCGGGCGGTGCTCCCACGAGAAGGGCACGGAGGAGGCGCGGAGCGGGGAGGGGAGGAACCGGTGGAAGGGGGACGACGGCGGGAAGAAGGAGAAGGGGGAGGAGGACGTGGAAGAGTTGGTGGAGTTGGACGGGAGGAGGCGCCGGCGCCGGCGAGGTGTGGAGGAGGCGGAGGTCGCCGGCGGCGGCGGCGAGGGAGGCGAGGAAGTGGGCATCGAGGTGGTAGGGTGTGGGGCAGCTGGGGTCGTCGGTTTTTATGGTGCGCGGCGCGGGTTTGCCTGTGGGGGTGAAGGTCGCTCGACGGGAACCCGCGTCGGCCACGTGGGACGCTGACGTGGCTGCCCGGCTCCTCACGTTTGCAGCAACTAGTAGGGCCAGCAGCTAGAGCGATTTAGCGTAATGGGTTCGAATGTTTCGATCGTGTGCTTGGAACATGTATTTCTTGATTGTTCGTATGGAAATCCATGTAGCTTTTGACTTCTGTCTTTTATTTAAAATCAGTAGCCATTTAAAACATGTTAGATTTTTAATATAATTTTTTTATGTTATCTATAAAGATATAATAATTTTTTAATTACATATTTTAACTAAAAGTTAATAATTAGTATAGTGTTATTTTAGCCGAAAGTCAAAAGCCGTCGTGGAATTGAATGGGATTCACGGAGATGCATGGAATGGGGTGGTGAAGCATCGGTTCCCAGTTCCCACCACTGCTAAATAAGTCTCGTTAGCGAGCATCGGCTATATTTTTGGTTTTTTTTGAGATTTTTTGTTGTTTTTTTCTCGTATTTATTTGTATTATACATGATGATCTAACATGTTTTTCTATTTTTAAATATTTTTAAATTTAATTATGCCAAATAAATCTTCGTCAGCTACAGTGTATTTTCAATCAGCTACAGTACTTTTCAGCCATAAACCATCTAAAAAAGCTTTTCTGAGCAGGATAGTCCTTCCGCCACCGGTTCGAGAGAACGGTGCAGTTTTTTTCTTTTACTTTTGAATGAATGGTGCAGTTTAGTGATGTAAACCGGAAGCCACCACCTTGATTGGAGTACCATTTTTATCAGATTAGTCTCGGTCTGACTTTAAGACGGAGGGTTATCGATTCCAATCAAAGGATGGATGGTTGTCATACGGCCAAACCATGGCTAGCTCTGTCGAACATGGATTGGAACAAGGTGTTGTGTATGAAACAAGTATCCTTCTCTATCTAAAAGTAGAAAAAAAAACGAGATGGTAAGCAATATATTGCAATTTGAACTCTTTACACCTAGCTCAAAGGAGGTATATAGTATTCCATTGCAATTTGAGCTTGAGCTGGTGATACGTCGTGCGTCACATCTCTTTCAAGCTTTGCACGGCCAGCAAAGGTAATCGAAACTGGTCATACATGTGGCACTGTAGTTTATTTTTTTAAAATTTAACCTTTACATATCTATTTTTGTAAATATAACTCTCCCTATGAGTTCGACAGTCGCGACAGACGACACGTATCGTTTACCGTGCTACATTAGCTTGATAGATCCTACTAAACCACCAAAGTTGGTAATATGTACCGAGCAACCATGCCTGCCGAGCAGCAACAAATCGGCATGTTTTAATTAGTCATTAACTTAAGTATAGTTAGTACTAATTAAGCATAATTAACACTAATTAACATGCCGTAGCGCCGGCCGGTCTCCTATTGCCGAGCTTCCCTAGCTTAGTAGGTTTCAGTCAAGCTTAAAAAGCGGTTAGATTTATAATAACGGATGTTCAAATCTATTTTTTTCAAAAAAATAGCTATAATTCTATATGTGTGAACAGTCGGTAACCGGGAGAAAGGGAGTATTTGGTACATACACTCGCTCCCCCACGTGTACGTGAGACGGCGACGGTACTATCTTTCACCCGTTTTTCCACTTCGACTACCTTGCCAAACTGCACCGATACCGAGTGCCTGCTCACTATTTGCTAATTGCTACGTCCTGCTTGAGTTGATAAAGAATTAAGGTTGCAGCAGATGCAAGGAACTCTGTAGCTAATCAAACCCTACGATCTCTAGCTTGGATGTGATACACTACTGATCTTGTCAGCACGATCGTACAAGTAATATTTTCAGCGCTTTTACGGTGTACTTTTTTATCTCTTAGCATTTACGATATGCGCTGAGAGATTGATTAGGTTAGCTTTGAATTGTCACCTCTCGTTTGGGATGTAGATGGATCGATCATGCCTGTCCTGAATGCATGTCCCAAAATTGTACGTATAAGTACTTATGCCAATTGATGGCATTTCTTTTGTGTTTGTTTAAGCTAAATCTAAAACAAAAACACATTATTGTTGGCTTACGCCAAAAATAGTACCGAAGCGGCCACGGTAAAATGATTGTTGGCTTACGCCAAAACATTCTCCATTTCTCCCCACCCCATCTGTTTTCTTCCCTTTTCAGTCAGGAAGCACCGACGCATGCGTACGGCGCAAAACCAAACGCAGCCAAAGCAGAGACGCACAAGCCGTATGCGTTTCGCCATCAGTTCAGCAGCTCTCCCTCCTCGTATCGTAGCTTGACGAGGAGAAAGCAGAGAGAGCATCGGAGAGAGAAACACCCAGCAAGCAAGGCAAACGAGTGCCTCTCCAGAAAAGGAACCGAAAGAGAGAGGGAGCCAAAGCCAGGAGGAAAAGGCGCGTCCATCTGCACCTGCATCTGCATCTGCCTGTATATCCCATTGTACGCAACCTCTGCCTGCAATTGCGTAGGTAGACGTCGATTGATGGCTTCGTCGGACATAATATACATGTCGTTTCCATGCTTCTAGTACGAGAGCGTTTTCAGCTCGCAACAGACAACTGCAAGATCACAAGCTAGAAGTTGCCTGAGATTAAAGGATGTGCGTTTTGTAGTATTTGGCATCGTCTTGTAACGCCTGAAGAACAAATGGACAGTTAATGGGACAAATCTCAACTCATGAAAAATTGGAGGTGACTCTTCTTTCACTCTCATCTCTTAACTTGTCACCATTGTCTACGATTGTGGCGCATACTGACCTAACCTAATTTGGCTCACAAAAAAAAAAAAGTTATCATCACGCAGTAAAAGAAAAGAGTTCTTGATCGATGGATCGAATGTACATATCATGTACTGAGAAAGAGGCGTCTTCTTGGTACTGGTGATTCTTTACAGCTTACTATATGCAGACACAATAATGCAATAAAGTACGCGTCAGATCTACCTAATCTTGTTGAAAGTGGCCCGGGTGCAGTTTAACCATTTCGCACAACACAAAAAAAGGTGAAAAAAAGCATCATAATATGGCAAAGAAATGCTACTAATTATCCATGTTCTTTGGCTTGTGCACCGTCTGATTATGGTGCAGGACAGGTCACCTTCACATTTGCAAGGCAAATGCAGCACCATGAAGCACAAAAAGTAGTGGTCCGGCTAGCTAATTGTGGTGTACTAGTGGACATACTGCCACATAAAGGGTGTGCATCCTGAAAGCTATATCCAAAGCACCTCCATAATGAAATCTTAGCTTTCTCCTATAATATATGAAGCAATCATTAACAGTATCTGTATTATATCTTTCTTCAGAAATGCACATTATTATTTATGAATAGTACATTAGTACTCATAACTTGGCACCAGTTTCATCTATCATCTGTTCAACACCGATGGAATTATGCAAACAGGAACCCAGCATACCTTCTGGAGATCATATCAGATGATTGATGAATCATTTGTGTTCTAATTACATTGACCTGGAGTGGGGAAGTCAGGGCATTGGCCTCACTGTGCATGACATCAAACAATCATATGCAGGAAGCAGAAAACATCAGTACATTAATTTCGTAATGTGTTAGGGGTTAGGTGGCAAAACAACATCAGGGAATGATAAGCAAGTACACTGAGATTATATGACGAGAAATTATACAACTAACATGGGGAATTAGAGTGGCTCGATGCAGAATTGCAGATGCCAATTAAGTAGGGCAGTTCTGCTGTGCGAAGACGCATCATGCATGACTGCATGTAATCTTGTACTAGACGCTGTTTAAGACTTGTCAGTTTTATCATAGGTTTCCAATAAACAGATTAAGAAATGAATTTGCACACGTATTAAAACAGTGCATATAGTAATGGAGTAGTGTGCGGTTGAAAAAAAAGCACTCTCGTCTTTCTTTAAAAATCGTGTTTTTCACATTTTTTGGAAAGCACCGAAGAACTTTGCAGGAATAGATTGTCGGTTACTGCTCAAATCAATGCTTCCACAATTGTGATTAAGAAACATACAGTTGAAAAAAATAGATTATTTGTTAACCACACGCTACTCACTGATCAGAACAGTGTTGGATTAGATTGTTCCTCCTTTGATTTAATTTGGTTGTTTGCTAGCAATGCTCCATTGGCATCGTACTTAATTAGAGCTGTATTTTGTACTTGAAAATTGAAGCTGACGTACAGGTTATGCATGTGGAGAAGAAAGGGCAGGAAGATAGTCCAACAGACATACAAAGAGAGATAGAGAAAAGACCTGTTTAATGGAGGATCCCCGTGCAGCCATTCCTTATGTATTAAGTAGGTGGAATGGGGATTTTTTTTATTCTATTCCTCCTCTCTCATGCAGTTTACATATAAATGTGCATAGGTCTAATGGGTCAAAACACGCTTACAATCCAACACTTCCCCTTAAAATGGGTAATAAATATTTTTCATTTCCATCTTGTTACATGCTGATATACATTCTCTAACATCTAAACCTTTTGTTAGACAATCAGCTACTTGTTCTCCAGACATTACAATACCCAACTTTAGTGTTCATTCAATCCCTTGTTGATAAAGAAGCGATCTATCTCTACATATTTCATTTGATCATGTTAGACTGGTGAAGAATATAGACCCGTTATTATGAGTTAATGGTATATTTTGGTAATTAATGATAATTATATTGTGGAACCAATATTTTATTGAGTTGGATGAATATGTTATGTCCAATGATGAGGAAGACTTGGAAAGACAGCATGTGTTGATCGTCATCAAGTCAAGTAAAGAATTATCATATGCTAATGGTTAAAGTCAAGACCCTGGACTTAGAGAGAAGATGCTCGTTATCATCTTCAAGAGGATGCGTAAGCTAAAGGTATAACTAGGATAGACTAAGGATATGTTTTTAGTCATTTTGTTGGTCTTGGTGTTTGGTGAAAGATCGGATCGCTAGTATATGTTGTCATACTATTAAGAGGGGTCTTGGCTAGTACCTTGTACCTTGAGTGTGTCATGTGTTGATAGTTCGTTTAGTTTGCTCTAGTTTTTCTTGGCATGATGTTAGTATTTGCAAATGTGTTTTACAAATAGTTAAGTCTCACGCATCAAATCATTATAGCATGTGAGTAGAGTTTACAAATGTGTTTTACAAATGGTTGAAATCTATGTATCTACTCTTTGTGGAATAATGCTTAGGTTTGCGAATGTGTTTTGCAAATAGTCGAAACTCATATATAATCCTTATAGTACGAAGTTTGAGAATGTGTTTTGCAAAGGGTTGAGTCCATGTACCTAGACCTTATGTCAATGATTCTAAAGTATGCAAATGTGTTTTGGAACTTGTTGAGAATTATGCTTTATTCTTTGTGTGCATGGTACTAAAATTTGCGAATGTGTTTTGTAAATTTGCTGTAGTGCGTGCATTCTGTCTCTGCTGAAAATTGAGGGCGATACAACCGGCTCTATGTGAGCGGTCAAACCGGCCGGCTGTAGACCCGCTCTGTGTGAATGGTCAGACTGACTCTATGTGAGCAATCGGACTGGCCTTCTCATGGCGGTAGGACCATCTTCATGCGAGCGGCCATACCGGCTCTATGTGAGCGGTCAGACTGGTCGGCGGTACGACCGGCTCTATGTGAGCAGTCGGATCAACCATGCGGTCCTATCGGCCTGTGTGCCAATTGCTTTTTTTTCATAGAGCCGTTTTTCTAGTTTTTGGTCATGCAGTCTGATCGGCCTGTGTGGTGGTCCGACCGGACCATGAGGTAGTACCGGACTCTATATGGGCGGTAGTACTGGCAGCGGCTGTAACCACTACTTTTTTAGCCGTTGCAGAGGAGAACGGTACAACTGGCCTTATGCATGTGGTGCTACTTGCCCTCCTTTTTTCCTGAAATCTTGTTCCAATAGCTAGTTTCTTGATGTGGGGTATAAATACCTCCATGTGGCTTCCTTTCGCTAAAATCAATTTTATGTGCGGAAGTGTAAATCAAATCGGTTTTGTACAATTAAGGCATAAATCAACTAGGTTCATCTAAGTGTATCAACACCCTAAATATATATCAAGGTTTGCAATCCTAAGGTAACAAGCAGTTACTTGAATATAAATTGAGTATAAGATAGCAAACAACAATTAACACAGTTTATTTTTATAGTGGCGTTTGAAGACTTGCCGGTATCTCCTAGTCCACATTGAGGTAAATCAAAATAAATTGGACCGGCTTTATGAATTAAACCTAACACCTCAATTTTTACTAGTGATAACTTTTTACCGCTTCAAGTAGGTGAGCTTCAACCTACACAACATGCTAGGCCCTTTCACAAGCTTCATTGAGAAGATCACCGGACCACCACACCTCCAAAGACATCTAGGAGTCGATAATCTTTAAGAGTAATAAGTCGAAGATGCTCACTTGAACAATCAAGTGCCAAAGCTCAATGTATACTAAATCTAACACCAAGTGCAACACATGCACAAAGATTTTCCTCTACAAGCTCACTAGGTGCAACACATCTACATAAAAGGTGAGAGGGCTTTCTCTTAATTAGCTCAAGAATGAAGAATAAGACACCAGTAACTCATTTCCAATCGGCCACAAAGGGGTATTTATACCCTACACCCAAAAACTAGCTGTTGAGATGAAATTAGTAGGAGGCCGGTACTACCGCCAACTAATGTCTGATACTATCGCCCTCCTCGTAAAAGCTAGAAAACTAGCTGTTGCGGGCTATGTTGGTTAGATCGCCCTCACAGGGGCCAGTCAGGCCACTAAGAAAACTGATCAGACCGTCGAACCAAAACTCAGAGAAATGTCTCTCTCTAGAAAAAGACAACCGGCTACTAAACCCTGGTCAAACAGCATGGTCGGTCAAAACACAACATGGGCTAGTCAGACCGGTGATGTCGGTCAGACTGCCAACTCATGGTCGATCTGACCGCCAACACTGGTCAGACCATAGGCTTATTGCCGGTCTGACCACTAGCCCAAGTCAGACCACCAACTTATGGCCGGTCTAACTGGTGTGCCGAGGTTAGCACATGTTAAGATGCATATACTCCAATCAATTTGCAAAACACATTAAAAAATTACAGTATCATGCAAACAAAGGTCAAAAGCTGATTCACAATAAGTTACAAAATACATTCGCACACTTTAGGATCATGCCACAAAGATTAGTGACATGGACTCAAACCGTTTGCAAAACACATTTGCAAACTTAAGTCACATGTTATAAAGATTATGCATGAGCCTCAGTTATTTGTAAAACACATTCACAAGCGATGACATCATGCCATGGAGAGCTAGAGCAAGCAAATGAGCTATCAACATATGACACACTCATGCCTCTTAATAGTATGGCAACCTGTACTAGCAATCGGATCTCCCAACCAAACACCGAGACTGGTAAAATACTAGGAATAAATTTTTAGCATCCACTTACGCATCCACTTAGAACATGATGACAAACATCTCCTCTCCAAGTCCGGGTTCTTGACCATAAGCATCAACACATGACTTGATGATGATCAACACATGAGTACATCTCAAATCATTCATCACCATGGGATATAACCTATTCATCCACCTCAACGAAAATATTAATCCTCCAATGTGATTGTCATTAATTACCAAAACACGTTATTAACTCATAATGGTAACTCTAGATTCTTTACCTACCCAAAGCGGGAAAGAGCTACCACTAGTGGAATTGAGGTATTTGGTTTAATTCGTAGAGACGGTCTAATTCATTTGGACTTACCTCAATATGGACCAGGGAATACCTGCAAGTCTCCGAGCACCACGGTAAAAAAAAGACCATGTCAATTGTGATTTACTTTCTTGTGCTCATTTATATTCATGCAATTTATATTCCTACAATTGAATTGATTGCCTATCACCTTAGGATTGCAAACCTTGACATAGAATTAAGGTGTTGGTGTACTTAGGTGAAACTAGATGTTTTAGGTCTTAATTAAGCAAAACCGATTTGATTTACGCTTCCACATCTAAAATTCAGTTTTAGCTAAAGAGAATTTTAAAAGCGCCTATTTACCCCTTCTAGGTTGCCTCCTCGACCTTACAACTAGATTATTAGCAGTGTTTATCGCTAACTTGTTATCGCACCATAACTCCATGGGGATATCCTTCACCAACTTCAACTCAGATAGAAGATTTCTCATCCATAATATCTCGCTCAAACTTATCGACATTGCCCTGTATTCTGCTTCAGTGGTAGAGCAAGATACCACCGATTGCTTCCCACTCCTCTAGGACACCAAATTATTACCTATAAATACACAATAGCCTGAAATTGACCTCCTATCATCAGGGCAACTAGCCCAGTCTGCATCACAATATCCTTCCACATGTAGGTGTCCATTCTTCTTGAACCATAACTCATTTCCTGGGTTTCCCTTTAAGTATCTCAGGATTCTAAGTATAGCTTTCTAATGACCACTTCTAGGATCATATATGTATCAACTTATCACACTCGTAGCATAGGCTATATCTAGCCTAGTTTGACATAAATAAATCAACCATCCCACAATCCTATAATATCTCTCTTTATCCACTAGATATCCTGACTAGGCACATAACTTGTGGTTCGGTTCAATAGGAGTTGAAGCTAGGCGATATCCAAGTATACCTGTGTCATTAAGTAGATCCAATACATATTTTTGCTATGAAGGAACTATCCCCCTACAAGATCTTGCAATCTCAATGCCCAAAAAATATTTGAGTTGGCCTTGACTTCAACTCCTTGCATAGATTCTCCTTCAGTCAAGCTATTTAAGTATCATCCCTTGTAATAATCATATCATCCACATACACATCAAGAATAGTGATATGACTTTCAGAATGGCGATAAAACACTGTATGATCTCCATTACATTGTCTACACCCCAAACCACACATTGCACTCTGAATCGATCAAACCATGCCCTTGGTGACTGCTTGAGACCATACAAATATTTCTTTAATCTCAGTACTTTTCCCTTAGTTTGTGATGTGGCGAACCCAGGTGGAATTTCCATATATTCTTTCTCCTAGAGGTCTCCATGAAGGAACACATTCTTAACATCTAGTTGATACAATGGCCAATCAATATTAGTTGCACAAGATGCTAATGTCCTCCCCGTGCTCATCTTTGACACCGGTGCAAAGGTTTCATCATAGTCAACTCCATATGTTTGGTTGTACCCCTTCGCCATAAGCCTCGCCTTGTACCTACCTCTCTACCTTCCCATCAGGATTTTGCTTCGCAATGTGCACCCTAATTGCAGCTTAACCACCTTCTTCCCCATTGGGAAAGGTACAAGATCTCAAGTCTTGTTTTTCTCAAGAGCCACCAACTCCTCCAACATGGCCTCGTACCACTTTGGATCTTGTTTTGCTTCTATCCAATCATTTGGAATCATCGCTGATTGTAATGATATAATAAAGGCCTTGTAGGCAGGAGATAGAAGCACATATGAGACATAGTTAGCTATGTCATTCTAATTATCATCTTTGGTAGTGATATCTTCAAAGCCATATCTTGATGGAGGTTTTCTTGCAGAGCTTCTCTTTCCCTTTCTTATAGCAATAGGGAAGTCAGATTTCTCTCCTTTATTTCAGACTCTTCTCCCCCTATATCAGAGGATAGCTGCGCAAGGTTCAAAGAGTTAGATGTTGATCTTCCACTTCAAAAATAGCTTGAGACCATTGCTACTCCCCTAGTTGCATCACTGAAGTTTTTGACTTTCTACTTGTGTAAACCTGCAAATTTTCTTCTTCGTTCGGTCTTCTCCATTTCTGCCCACATGTGGACTCACTCACAGGACATGGGATTGAGCCAATCACCACCTTTTCTGATTGCTTATCCTCTTCAGTGTCTAGCATCCCATCCTCCTTCTCTTGACAGTCATCACATACATAAGTGGGGTCAAGATCAGTAAATAAGGTACTCAAATATGTCCACAAAATGGGATCGACTCTCTAAGGTCACATCCATGCTCACAATTGTATGCCTTTCAGATGGACTACAACATATGTACCCCTTTTGTCCAGATGAATAGCCAATAAAGATACACTTGATAGCTTAAGGATCCAGGTTTCCCATTGAAAGCCTATGATCTCTAACAAAACAAGTGCATCCAAAAACCTTTGGTGGAACAATAAATTCATTCTTCCTAAATACTATTTCATAAGGAGCTTTCATCCCAAGTACGCATGATGGCATGCGGTTAATAAGATATGTAGTGACTGCTTGACTTCATAAGAATCTTGGCACATTCATTGTATACATAAGTGATTGAGCTACCTCTAAGAGATGTCAATTCTTCCTTTCAGCCACTCCATTTTGAGGTGTATCAGGACAAGAAGTTTGATGCAATAATCCTTCTGTAGAGAGGAAACTACCAAATTCATTGTTGACATCCTTTGTCCGATTATCAATTCTAATAATTTGAACACAAGTGTTGAATCGGTTTCTAACATAAGCATATAAGTCTTGAAAGCATTTAAGCACCTCATTCTTATATTTCATGAGATATATCCAAGTCATACAAGAATAGCAGTCAATAAAAGTAACAAAGTACTTCATTCCACTCACAGAAATAACAGGAGAGGTCCACATATCAGAGCGAATTAAAATAAAGGGTGATATACTTCGAAATCCCCTGCTCACATATGATGTCCTCGTATGTTTTCCAAACTCGCATGCATCACATACTAATTTATGTTTATCCACCTTACTCATTTCATTAGGAAATATTTTGCTCATAGTCTCAAAAGATATGTGTCTTAATTGATAATACAAAGTATTACCTTAGCCTCCTCCTCACTTGCAACATCTATCAATGCAAGACACACTGCTTCACTTGTTTGCTTTTATCTAAGTACCAAAGTCCATCATGCCTAACTCCAATCCCAAGTCTCTTACCTGTTCATCTCTCCTGAATTAAACAAATCTCACGATCAAGGGAAAACCAATAGTCCATATGATCAACTAAAGCACTTTTTGAAACTAAATTAATCAGAAAGAAGGGAACATATAAAACTAATGATAATGTGAGAGGAGCACATTGTACTGTACCAACACCTCTGATGGGGTGAGATGTTCCATCAGTAGTTTGGATTGTTTCACTGTGTGTATAGGGTATGGTGTATATAATTTAAATTCATTGGACATACCCGTGACATGTTGAGATGAACCTAAATCTAGTATCCAGTTATGAGAATCTGAATGAGCAAGATTAGCAACATTATCAACAACAGTTGTTGCTCCTTTGTCTTTATTCCTTAAATCTTCTAATTCAGCCACTACCATATTAACTTGTAATTACCCCTATATCCACATCATCTACCTCCTCCCCTTGGTCCACCTCTGTCACTGCCTCTTCCACCTTCACGATTAGGCTTGCATGGGGCACGACAATTGCGAATCAAGTGTCCATTTTCACCATAGTTGAAACACTCCCTAGTTTCAACTACTACAAAAGCAGGATGGATTGGTGTCATTGGTTCTTTGGAACTAGACAACACCTTCAATCTAGTCTCCTCTTGTGCAATTGCTGCAATAGCTTCCTCTAAAGAAGGAAGAGAAGGCTGATGAAACATAACAACTCGCCTTCCATCGAATTATGGATTCAACCCCTTCAGGAATTCTATCACCCTCCTGCTTTCAATCCACTTCTTAAAAGTGGTTACACATTTTGAATGTGTCAACCAAGAGGATCATAGTGATCTAGGTCAGCCTACAACCTTTGTAATTATGCAACATACTCCATCATTGAACACTCCCCTAATTTATTTCACTAATTCTCTCTTGTGTTTGCACCATCAACATCACATTACCCTCTCCTGAGTACAACTTTGATAAAGTTTTTCATATCTCAGCGGTGCTTGAGATGGTCCCCACCGTTGTAGCAATGGTTGGAGACAAAGATCTTAACAACCAGGCCACAACCAGTGAATTGCTAATGCTCCATGTCTTCCATTCAACATTTGACTTATCGACTAGCTCAGTTGCCTTCCCTTCCATAAAGCCTTCTAGTCCCTTTGTCTTCAATATTAGCAATGCCCTCTAAGACCAACTCAAATAATTTTTGATACCCTCCAATTTAATGTCATTCAACATCAATTCCACCTTCTAGATTGGCTCCATATGTGCAATAATAGCTTGGCTTGATGTCATCTCAATCGCCTTCGCAGCGAGCAATTGAGCCAGCTTCTCGAGCACCTGCTCAATACCCTGACTTTCCACTATTGTGTGTGTAGAAGCTTCACTTCAAGGAGTCTAGCTGTAGCACAATCCTAGGTCTCAATTGCAGTCTCAGGTCCACAAAGGCCTCATATTGTCCTCAGTACATGAAAGCTTCTAGGCCCCTAAAAATAATTTTGGTAACTAATGATGATAATGATTAAAGGGACTAACTTGTTTATTGGGATAATTAAAATGTTTAGTCCTGGAATTTGATGATGTCATGAAAAAGGCATGCAAAAGTGATCAAAGGTTGATGTGGATCAAGATAAAGCTCAAGGCAATGGTAAATTATAGTCTAAGGACATCTTTATAGTCTTTTACCAGTCTTAGAGTTTGGATGAAAAGACCGAATTTGTAGAATAGTGTTGTACTATAAAGAGTAGCTTGAAGCTTAACTTATGACATTTTTTATCAATTAAATGTTCATGTATGCATTTGAATTTCATTTGGAACCTTCTGTGAATATCCTTTGAAAAACCGGTATGGCCACACAACTTGAATGGTAGTACCGCTGATCGGTACTACCAACTGATACATACTGGAATCTAATTTCCAAAAAGGTATTCTTTTGGTATTTCTTGAATCAGTACTACCACATATGTTGCACGATAGTGCCGTAGAGTGATATGACTGCATGTTGGTGGTACTACTACAGATCGATAGTACCAAAACTTACACGATAGTAGCTAATTTCTAGAGAGGTGTGTTTTGGAGTATTTTCTCTCCTCTAATTATCGAAACTTTCGCAGCTGGGGCATGATACTACTGTATGATCGGTACTACCAGACCCTGCGAGGGCAGTATCACTGATATTTGAAATAATGGCTAGTTTTTGTGCATTTAATGAGCCTCAAATAGCTGTTGAACAGTAGGTGTGGTAGTACCGGCCACTACATGGAGGTAGTACTGCAAATCATGTTTTTTTGGATTTCAACCCAAATGGTCATCCTGTTGGGTAGAGGCTATAAATACCTCCCCACCAGCAATAAGGGCTCCCTTCTTGACTTTATTGAATACCCTTGAGCTCCTTATGCACTCTCTGCTACTCATTTGCTCATCTTTCATATCTTAAGGTAGTTGAGAGCATTCAAGTACACTGCATCATAAATTGATCTTTGTAGCACTTGATAATCTTCAAGCAAGTGTTGTGGTTCATTACTCTTGGTGGTTGCCAACACCTAGACGGCTTGAAGGAGTTATGTAGTGATATCTTTAAAAGAAGATTATGAAGAGGCTCGACACCATTTGTGAGTGGTATGGTGCTCACCATCTCCGGAGTAGAGGAAGAGCAACCCTAGTGGATTTGAGCTCTTTAGGCTCAATTCATGGAGCTAGTTTAATTCATTTGGGCTTACCTCAATATGGACTATCGAAGACCAGCAAGTCTTTAATACCACGGGAAAACATTGCGTGCCTTCATTGTGGCTTACTCTCTTATTTTTACTTTTCACATTTACATTTCTAGCACTTATATTGAATTGAATTGTGTAGTTAGAAGTGTATCCAGCATTGACATTGCTTGTGGTGTCTTAGTGAAACCTAGAAGATTTAGGCTTTAATTATGCAAAACGTTTTTGATTAAGCTCATACTTGCTAAAAATTATGATTTAGTTAAAACATTTAAAAAGACCTCCTATTCACTCCCCTCTAGTCGATTTTCCTTGATCCTACAAGTGGTATCAGAGTTTGGTTTCTCATTATTAAGCTTTACTGCCTAGAGAGTAAGGATGACTAGTGAGGGTATATCTTTAGGGAAGACACCTCTTTTTGATGGCTCAAATTATGCTTATTGAAAAATTCGCATGACTATATATTTAAAGGCCATGAGCCCAAGTATATGGAGAATTGTGAGTGAGGGTTTGTTATGCCTCTTGATGCAACACACCCCACGGATCTTGAGAAGCGAAACACTCACCTCAATGTTAACGCGATGATCGCTCTTTTTAGAGCTTTGTACACGGATGAGTTTAATTGAGTGAGCAACTTGGAAACCACGCATGAGATATAGACTACGCTCTCAAAAATTTATGAGGGCACATCCACGGTCAAGGAGGCCAAATTGCATAGACTTCGGATCAAATATGAAATATTTACGATGTTGCCACATGAAAACATCAATGAGATGTACTATTTTTTTAACAACATTGTAAATGAGCTCAAGAGCCTAGGCACTTTTCTAACCGATGTTGACATTGTTTGTAAGATGCTTAGGGATTTACACTTACCTGAGTTGCCGAGAATGACACCAACTAGACTCTTGGGCAACCTCATAACTAATAAGTTATACAAGATGGACAAGGATGAACTTTTTGAGAAATCCTCCTCCAAGAAGAATATTACTATTTTCAAGGCGAAAGTGGAATCAAGTGATGAGACAGATGATAATGAGTATGACTGCAAAGAGGAGATGGCTCTCCTTGTGAAAAGAATGAAGAAGTTTATGAGGGGCACTCAAATTGGAGTGATAACTTTGACAAGAGCAAGAAGGGTACTCCTCCAACAACAAGTGCTATAATAATATCCGTTGTTATGAGTGCTATGAGAAGGGGCACATTACCTCTCATTGCTCGAACAAGAAGGATGACAAGGCCAAGTAATCTAAGAAGAAGCTTTTCAAGAAGCTTCAAAAGGATGGCAAGAGCAAGGCACACACTGGAAAGTGGAACTCCGATGAGAAGTATTCCGACTCTGACTCCGATGACGATGGGCCCTCAAATAAGAGGGACTAGTTGGAATTGCTATCAAGGAGGATCCATTGCTTTTCTCCTCTCCTACACGCCTCATGGCAAAATGTGATAAGGTAAAATCTATTATGAGCCTTCTTATGATTATCTAATGGATATGCTTGGGGACTTCAATGAGTACCTCGGGAATAAGAAGTCTAAGTTCAAGGTCTTGAAGAGAGAATTTCTCTCTAAGGAATTCTTATGAGGAGTTAAAAAAAGCTCATAACTCTCTCATTCTTAAGGACCTCACTAAGTCTCATTCTAGTGTTGAAAGTAGTTGCAATATCATTGATGACTTGACTAGTGTAGAGGTAGCTACTTGCAATATTGCTAAATCTAGTGTCTCTACATCTTGCAATGATTTATCAGCCATGCCATGCACTTCTAAAAATGATTCTAGCACATGTATGGCTAACCCATGTGACTTATTGCACATTGTTGAAAATAATGAAGTAAAAGAGCAAGTCACAAAGCTAAGTAAGAGCTTGAAGAGAAGCTTCAAGGGCAAAGCTACCCTTGACAAGTTATTGAGTAAACAAGGATGATCATTCAACAAGGAAGGACTTGAGTTCATTTCCAAGAAAGGTAAGAAGGCAATTTACAAGCCCACGAGGTTTGTAAAGAAAAGTGGCAAATATTGCCATAAGTGCCAAGGCATGGGACATTTGCAAAATTTGTATCCTGTTGGTAAGATTCCATCCATTGGTATTTATGATTCATATTACATGCTTAAGAAATCTAAGAATAGTAAGGTTATTGCTAAATTTGTTAACACTTTTATTTTAGGTGTTAAAACAAATGCTATTTGGGGCCCAAAGTATTGGTTACTAACCTCGAAGGACCTCAATAAATTTGGGTACCTAAAAAACTTAATTGTTCCTTTAGAGGTGAACTACAAAACTAGTAGAAGGCAATAAGTAGTAGATAGCGGTGCACTCAACACATGACTGGAGACCAGAAGATGTTCACTAATTTTGAAAGTGGAGGCAACGAGAAAATCACATTTGGAGACAATAGCAAAGGAAAGATAATAGGATTGGGTAAAATCACTATCTCAAATGACCTTTTCATTTCTGATGTACCTCTTGTTGAGACATTAAATTTTAATTTACTATTCATTGCTCAATTGTGTAATTTTAGTCTCATTTGCACTTTATCTCAAGATGGTGTCTTGATTTCAAAAGAAAAAGATGGTGATTGGGTTTTCAAATGCTTTCATTAAGGTAATCTCTATTTGGAAATGATTCGTGTTTGAAAACATATTTAATTGCAAAAACCTCTTTAGGTTGACTTTGGCATAGGCAGCTAGTTCATGTGGGGATGATTCAACTTAAAAAGCTTTTGAAACATGAATTGGTTGTGAGCTTGAAATACGTGATGTTTGAGAAAAACAAGCGTTGTAGTGCTTGTCAAGCCAAAAAGCAAATGGCTAGTTCTCATCCTTCCAAAAGTACCATGATCATTTCTAGGCCATTGAAGCTCTTACATATGGATTTGTTTGGGCGAACAACCTATAAGAGCATTGGGGGCAATAGCTATTGTTTAGTCATTGTGGATGATTACTCGAGGTACACTAGGGTTTTCTCTTTGCATGACAAAGCCGAAACCTCTGGTATTTTCAAAGGTTTTGTTAGAAGGGCCCAAAATGAATTTGATTTCAAAATAAAGAAAATTCATAGTGATAATGGTTCCGAGTTCAAGAATACCAAATTTTAAGATTTTTGTAATGAATTTAGAATAAAGCATGAATTTTTCACAACCTATACTCTAGAGCAAAATAGAGTTGTAGAGAGGAAAAATCAAACACCAACTGAAATGGCAAGGACAATGTTTTATGAGTATAACAATTTTTGGCTGAAAGAAATTAATACCACTTGTCATGCCACAAGCCATCTTTATTTACATAGGTTTTTGAAAAAAACTTCCTGTGAGCTTCTCGTTAGAAGAAAACCGAACATCCCTTATTTTCATATTTTTTGTTGAAAGTGTTGCATTTTATGGAAATGTGTTCATCTTTCAAGATTCCAAAGTCGATGAGATGTTAGATTTCTTCTCAGTTATTCATCTAATAGTAAATCTTACCATGTCTTCAACAAAAACTCCAATTTAGTTGTGGAGATGTGTGATGTGCAATTTGATTAAACTAAAGGCTACATCCCCCACCCTTCGGACTTAGGGTCGATGAAGGCAGGTCTTAGGATGACGAGAGGTTCATGCGCTCCGTCCGCCACCCTTCAGACTTAGGGTCGACGAAGGCTGACCTTAGGACAAGGAGAGGTTTGCGCACTCCACCCCCCACTCTTCAGACTTAGGGTTGATGAAGGCGAGCCTTAGGACGAGGAGAGGTTCACATGCTCTGTCCCCTACCCTTCGGACTTAGGGTCGACGAAGGCTAACCTTAGGATTAGGAGAGGTTCGTGCGCTCGTCCCCCACCCTTCGGACTTAGGATCAACAAAGGCTGACATTAGGATGAGGAGAGGTTTGCATGCTCTGTCCCCCACCCTTTAGACTTAGGGTTAACAAAGGCTAACCTAAGGATGAGGAGAGGTTCATGCGCTCTGTTTATACTCCGTAGAGGTGTCCGGGACGCACGAAGGTCTCAACGCTATATACTTCACAGAATTTGCATGTGGCCCATAAACCCCATGCTTCATTAATACTCTGTAGTGTTTGGCGCAGAGCCCATTGACTACGTGCTCCAGCTAGGGAAAACCATGGCTGGGTTCTTTTGGGCTGATGGCTTATGGTTTATGGCTTACTTTGCAAAGAATGACCATAAGAATCCTCTCCTTGACCTTAGGTTCATCCGGACGTGAAAGAAATCAGATCATTTTTGATATGGTAAGTCTCAACTCTCAACTATAAAATATGAACTATCTCATTCTCAATATGTCAATTGTTAAGTTGTCAACTATGTAACTCACTACACTCTACTTTGCAATTCATAGATACATTCAAAGAGAAGAAATAGGCTAGATGCGAAACATCTCAACAATCTAGTCTATGTTTAATTCAATGCAAGATTGTTAAGCAAAAAAGAGAAAAACAATGTGAAGAACATCGATGTCATTCTCGCTTTGAATTCTACACAAGCTCAAAGGTGGATAATTGAAGGTGGTGATGATGATCAAGAGGTTGAGGTCGGTATGAGGCTTACATGGAAGCTCATTAATGAAGCATCTGGGGCTAGGAAAGCCATGCAACCTCGTAGGAGCACAAGAGTGTGGGGCCTCTATGAAGATGATTTCTCGTCCGATTCCGAAGAGGATGTCAACGAGGGGGAGGACAACATTGAGTTTGAGTCCAACCAAGATGAAATGGTTATTACCAAGAATTATGAGGAGGAGGACGAAGACTTTAACTCATGATTGATAGATTGAGTCATCTTATCAATTCATCATAAACTCTATTAGTATTTTACTTACTTCTAAGAATCTAAGACTATGTCTATGTCTATCAATCTATTTGTGGTTCTATGCCTTATTGTGTGAGAGTGAGACTATGTGAAGTTGGCACTATCATGTTATGATATTTTTTTATGTTAAGTCTTTGAGATGTGTGGCTACATACATATATATGTTTCATACTTTCATTCATTCATCAATCATTCATACATTCTTTCTCACATAATAATAAAATAACTCACCATTAATTAAATATGTAGGTTTACATGATTATTTGGTTACATACATATTTACATCAAGCTTTTGGAGGGGAGATAATATACATGACTACATCAAATTGCCTATGTCTTACTTCTTTAGGTAATTATCCTTCTATCTTGCTCAATTTGATATCTGATGCTTGCTTAATTTATCATATTATTCTTATTGTGGACTTATCTGCACTGTTGCCAAGCTGGTCACCTAGGTACCGCCTAGTCTTCCTAGGCGCTAGGCTCCGGGCCACTGCCCACCTAGCACCTAGCGCTTTCTTAAACCTTGCATATGAGTGAAGGAACATTGTTATTAGATATAGTTAGTCCTAACAGACCAAGTTGCGCCAACCAAATACAGTTAGGTACAGGCATAAATTGTGTTCGAGCATGGAAGCAACAAGCAACAATTTAACTAGTTGCTTGCTAGCCATCAAGGAATTAGGCAACATGGCAATGGACATGATACATGCATGATGCATTGGTAGCTACAGAATACTTCTGATGTACACAGATACATGGACTCATCAGGTAAGTGCCTTGCCATGATAACAGAATTCAATGAAGCTATCAGAACAAAGTTAGCTGCAAGCTTCTTCATCGTGATTGTTGGGTAACCTGGAAGTTGGAGTGTAAACCATACCAATTCTTGTACTATTCACATACCCCATTAAATGCTGTCAGGTATTGACCAGGATCTCATGTACCTAAAAGGGGAAAGGAGAAACTGTTACCTAATCTCTATCAAGCGCACAATTCTGGATTGATATATGCAATAAATGAAGCCCAACAAGAATAATCAAGACAAATTATTTGGTGATATTCCTGTGTTTAGACTGGATACACCTTTGCTCTTTAGAAAGATCACTCTTCTCATTCTTGTCCAACCCCCCATCAGATAAGGAAAATCTTTGTGCATGAGTAGCTGCTTCCAAAAGTTTTCTGATTATAGCTTCTGTGACATAAAAATAAGATGTTCTTCTTCATCTTTGAACTATATTAAGGGCATAAAGAGACTGAGAACCAAAAGGAAGCATAGGCAACTACTAGCCTGAACCTACTTTAGATTATTTGCAGCTGCAAATGGTCGACAAAAATAACCAGTCTCCTTGTAATCAAATAAATGAGCTCCTGGGGAAAAATACCAGTTCCTTAGGATTTTCAAGTGGAAATATTTCATGATATTTACAGTTTAGCACGAAGCGAAGAGCACCAGTTGGAAAATGCACACTTCAAATGTTGTACAACTTAAACAGCAACACACAAATGAGCACAGGATGGTGATAATTTTTAAGGAGGTGCTTCTATGCTTTTCTTAATAGTGATTTTCATAATTTTTAAAGCATGATGAATGGTAGATAGATGTTACTTAACTCTTCATTTGCTTTGAGATTAGTGCTACTCTGAATCAGTCATTCCTCTTTCTGCCCGACCAGAAATAGTTGTTGTACTTGCAAGGCTGAACAAACCCTGATGACTAGTACAATAAAATTAGCATTAGGAGGTTTTCATACAAAGATTGCATCTTTTGTGAACAAAAAGAGAGAGACTACATCAGTAAACATAACTTAAGCAACTAAACTAACAAAAGAATATGGCAAATGAATTGGTATCATACACATAACTGACAATTGACTCTAAGTATAATGAGTTCAAGCTGGTGTACATCTTCTAAAATTAGTATTGCAGTTTGTCCAAAAAAAATTTACTGTTTTCTGTCCTTCTGTCAATAAAAATTGCATATACCTCGCGCTATTCCGATCACAAATGCTACATCCCACGAAATTTTTCCTCTTGAAATAGCAATTCTCATAGGCAAATTTAAACAAAATTGGATGAGATTTGTGCTTTGTCAGGAAGAATAATACCTCTCCACGAAGACTACTCTGTTTAGAAGGAAGCGCCGCGCCATCCTAATGGATTAGATGCTACAGTACAACTGCTCAAAAAATCCTCATAAAGCACATGGAAACCGCGAAAATAATGTGTACCAAAGTGGGAAGAGACAACGAGGTAGGAGTAGGATCGCTCGGCCTCGAAAAAGGAATCTGGCTAGCCGGAGCACGGCCACCGACAGCTCCACTTCGTCAAACTCCATCCTTAGTAGAGCTCTAGGTGAGACCGACGCTCTCAAAGTTGTTGCAGGAGTGTGTGGTGAAGATGAGCCGGGTGTCCCAGACCCCGTGCTCGTACTAGTCGTGGTCGTGCCCGGAGTTTCTGCTTCATGGTCATGTCCTCCAACTACATCCATCGTGGTTGTAGTGTTGGAAGCCACCACGTGGTCGTCAGGACCTGTATCAGTGTCAGGAGAGTAATGTAGTATGAAGATGTCTTCAATCAGTCATACCTCTACCGAGGGATCTCTACCTTACTCCCACTTTCTCTCCTCCTCAAACACTGCATCACGAGGCACCACAACTCGTGACTCTGGATCAAACATCCGATAGCCTTTCGTCTTCGAATCATACCCAATGAAGACCATTGGCTTGCTTCAATCTGCTAGTTTGGGAAGGTGTGGCGTGGTCATCTTCACTTGTGCAATGCACCTGAAGAGCGAATGTGACCAACACTTGGCTTGCGGTCGTAGTAGGCTTCGTAAGTAGTTTTGCTGATGACGCCCTTCGTTGATGCTCGATTTAGGAGATAAACTGCAGTCGATACTGCTTCTCCCTAAAATTCTCCTGGGACCCCTATGCTCTTTAGCAGACTCCTTACCATAACGACCATCGTCTGGTTCCTTATTTTGACCACATTGTTCTGTTGAAGAAAATAAGATGCTATCAAGCAACATCTAATTCCCAACAGCTCACATTAGTCCATGAACTCGTTCGAAGTAAACTCGCCATCGCGGTCAGTGCATAGAGCTTTTAACCTTAGATTTTTTCCATCTTGGCTGCAACCTTGATCTTCTTGAACACCTTGAACGCTTTATCTTTGCTTTGGAGTAACATCATCCACATAAATCTTGTATAGTCATCTACCAATAGTAAAAAGTATCGATTTCCTCCATGTGTGGTCGGAGTGATTGGCCTGTAGACGTCACCGTGCCATAGATCATGAAGAACATTTGCTCGGTAAAGAGACGTGATCGGAAACGGGTTTTGATGTTGCTTATCGATTAGACAACCATCACAAATGTGACCCACGTGCTCGATCATGGGCATCACATGCACCATCTTCTTGTGAGCCAAATCCTTCAGAGCATGAAAGTTCACATGCCCGTACCTGGCATGCCATTGCCACACCTCTTCCGTGCTTCTTGCCAGAAGACACTCTGGGAGAGTCAGATTGATGTGTAACACATACATATGATTTTTTGACCTGTTCACTTTGGCCAACATCCTGCGATATCTGTCTAAGATCGACATTACTCCTCCTTCGATCACTATCTTGTAGCCGTTCTCATCTAGCTGACCGAGACTGATTATATTACTTCTCAACTTTGAGATGTAGTAAACATTTGTGAGGATATGATGTTCACTTATAGAACACTTCAATAGTACCGAGCCCCTTCCTTGTATCTCCACAGCTGAACCATCTCCAAATTTGACTTATCCTTTCACTGTCGTGTCAATCTCAGCAAATTTCTCCTTGTAGCCAGTCATGTGGTTACTTGCGCTGGTATCAAGATACCAAGCCTTGTTTTGAGTGCCGCCAAACTTCAGCATCACCTTATCTTCGTGCAGGAATACCTCCTATTCAGCATCGAGACTGTATGGATGAGTTCACATACTTCAACCATCAGAAGTTGAGGATCTTTGTCATTTTGCTTCGCTATGAGATTGGCCCTTCCTCTTCGGTTTAGCTTTGGACACTCTTTTACAAAATGCCCATACTCGTTGCAATTGAAACACTTGACCTTGGTTTTGTCGGTGTTATGCGGCATTCGTTCATCGACAACGCGATCACCTTCACCTAGGCCTCCGCCTTGTCCATGACCACGTCCCTAACCTCTTCCGTTACGACCTCCTCTTTGAGTGCTACTAGAGCCCTCATTCTTCTTAGTCTTCGTGCTCCTCTCTTTCCACTTGTTTTGGGTAAAGAGTAGCTTATCTTCTCTATCCTTCGAGTGCCATCGACCCTTGAGTCCTTCCTCGTAGGTTCTAAGGCAACTGATCACTTTCGTGAGTGACATCATTGCGACATTGCCAAACTGTTTGATCATTCTGATAATTCGGAGGAATCGATCAGGAACCAAACTGAACAATTTCTTGACGACGTTGCTCTCTTCCAGCTTTATGTCGAGTGAACGGATCTCATCCACCAGCGTCGTGAGTTTCATGGAGTACTCGGTGATCGTTTCCGAGGCCCCCATCAACAACTTGCTCAGTTGCCATTTCAGCACTTGAGCGTGTGTCTTCTTGACGCGATCTTTGCCTATTCGTATCTCCCTGAGTGTGATCCAGGCTTCTTTCGTCGTCTCCTTTTCGGCGATTGACATCATCACATCATCTGGCACCGCTTGTGAGATGGCCACCATCGCGCCTTGATCCTTGTTGCCATCGTCGTCTCCATCTTTGACCGCCAACCATACCCCTAGCAAACGCAAGATTAACATCATCTTGATAACCCATATGCCATAATTCGTTTCGCTCAACATAGGGTAGGGATCGAGACGCTTGTTTCCGTTGACTTGATGAACACGCCTGGCTTTATGGATCGAGCTCGTTGCCCGTGGTCTCGATGAGCGCTCCTGACTTCGATGGATCAATAGCGCTACTGGCCATCGCTTCGTCCCCTTAATCTCTGATACTAATTGTTGGGGAATTTGCCCAGGCCTAGACGAGCGATGAACTTAAACTATATGATCACATACGCGAACATGAGTAAACACATATTGATTTCTTTTTTCGAAGCGGTACGTCTGCGTTCTTTTCGTCTTTCTTATATGGAGAAGCAACATACAAGACTATATAATCAACGCGACATCCCACGTTAAGAGTGCTACACGGACACACCCTGACTGTCCTTTAAAATCACTCTGAATCCTAAACGGACTCTAAACTCTGAATTTACGACTACGACTGCTACAGTACTTTTATGACTGTGACTGATACAATACTTTATGACCACTGACTGCTATAGTACTTAAATTGGTCGTATAGGCTATCGTGATTGTAGACTGCCGTAGTCATAGACATACTCTAATCATAGATACGATCAGAGCACAAGACAACTAAATTAACTCTATGGTACGCGTCGTCCTCGCTCGATCGACCGTTCTTGAGATCGTATATCCATGACATGGCCAGCTCGCAGTTCTTTGTTGGTTGCTGTAATTAATGGTTCAGAGCTTGGACTTAGGAGGCATTGGAGTACTACTGCACACATATTATATATATATATGATACGTCGCCATTTCGATCGCCAGTGTACTGGCCTGTTCTTTTTTACCGTAGTTTGTGGTTTTTGGCTGTGGCTTATAATTTTTGAACTGTTCGTGCGAGAGATTATAGAGTAACAGAAACTTAAATGTGGTTTTTGCCAATATAAATGAAGTTGGTACAGTATATACTATAATTAACTGGTAGACTCTATTTTGAAAAAATACTCTGTTTAAAAACTAGTTACTATAGAAAAGCTAAAAAATAGCTTTTAGAAGCCGAAAAAAAGAGGGCTAACTTTGCAACATCTTCAGCCTTTTTCCTGTAATGGATGCGTGATTTCTAATATCACACCTGCAGCCAGCCAGCCAGCCAGCCCTCGAGAAGTAGCTCTCAGCAAGTCGTATCTTCAGAGTACCATGGACAAGACAGTACTGTGGTACAATGATTTTTAAGTTTGTTAGCAGGTCTATATAGATGAGAAAAGTATGAATTACTGTTTTGCGACGACCAATTAATCGTCGATCGAAACGGTTAACCGATCTCTCGGTTGGATCATCGAGCTATATAGCTAGCGGCAGACGCTGATCGTTGGCCGCGGTTGGAGGGTCGCCTGTCAGGTTTGGTGCCCATGTCGCCTGCAGCTTTGTCGTTGGAGCATCAGCGTTGCATGCGTCGGTCCATCTCAGGCCCTGGGCGTTGATGCGCTAGCTGCGTCCTAGTGTGAGGACGCAGCATCATGTTGTCGCTCTAAATGATCAGAGAACCACCCTTAGCTTATTGTTGTGTAAGTATAGGGTCTGTTCTTTTTGGCTGTGGCTTATGGCTTTTGGCTGAAATTTTTGAATTTTAGCTGTTTACGGTACAGATTACGGAGAGATCGATACTCACTTACGATTTTGGCTGGTACAGATGTTGGGCTTTTAACGTGTACTACGTTTAACTTATAGACTCCGTCTTGAGAAAATACTCCATTTAAAAGTTAGGTACTGTAGCAGAAATCAAAAGCCGTCCGGCTTCTTACGTGCCAAACAGGCCCATAGATAGTTCAGCAATGCTAGATAGTTCAGCAATGAGGCATCACCATCAGTTAGACCAAGACCACCAGACCCTGAACAGATGAAATCAGGTCTGCGCACGTATTTGCTGCATGCTAAAGAAGAAACCGATGGTATAGATGTGAACAGTGCTAAGAGAGGTGGTGATAGCATCTATCGCCGAGATTGTATTATATCTCTCACTTTGACGAGAGAGGGCAAAGTGACGAAATGGACGATGTAGAATGGCATCACCTTCGGTTTCTCTTGCGTACAATGCTGGGTTTATATTTTTCGCGGTGGGAGCTAGAGTTGTTCATGTCGATATACTTAACCTTTGATAATTAATTACTCCCTCTAGTCACAACAAATTTGTCTATTGATATCTTTATGAACATCTGGATTCCAACATGAAAATTAATATTCGTAGATTTATCTTGAATAACACTTTCAGCATATATCAATGCACAAGGTTTGTTGTGTGGGTATCATACTATATATGTCTCGGAGTGCAAATATGTTGGGCCTATTTGATCTGAAGCCAACGTCGCCAAAATTAGCAGCCCTGACCATATTTTGGCGTATATACACTTGATCGCCACCGAAAGTATTGTGTAGCAAAATTCAAGGACCCATGTTCCTGCGCCGGAAACATGGCTTAAACTTCCCTGTCCGACTCTGCTTGATCAGAAGAAATCGTGTTTCAAATTTAGGAAGAGCAAGCGCACACTTGTATTTTTTTTCTGGAATAATAGGAGCATCCCAGTACACTTTGTTGTGTGACTGTGGCATGCATGTGTTGGATCGATGCCACTGGTGTGGCAGCTGGGACGACTGACGAGATCATGGAATGGGTTTTTGAGAGACCATATGCTACGTCTAAGATATATTATAATAACAATTAATATTTGATTGAGTTAGATTTGAATTTTATAACAGGTTTAGAAAATTCAAATTTCAGTATGTATTGTCCGAGTTCAGCCGGTCTAACCGCTGATTCTTCGGCGGTTTGACTGCCATGCGGTGTGCAGTTAGACCGGCCATGGGCCTTTGGGAAATTAGACACAAACTATTGTTTAGGCTTGCTTGGGGATGAGTTTGCACTTGGTGCTACTAAAATTGAAAATGCAGTTGAAACTATATAGAATTTAACTGAAATTCCAGAGAAGGTATTTTCTGATGAAGTTAAGCAGTCAAACCGGCCAATTACAGTTGGTCTAACCAACATGTTGTCGGCGGTCAGATTGGCCCCAACAATCTGACTGGCTGGTAATGGTGGTCAGGCCAGTTGTTGACAAATTGGGTTGGTCAAGTGGTGATTGAGTGTGAACATGACATGGGGGCCATGAGATGGTTGTGTTGCTTTGCATGATGCATGATTTTGACTAATGCGAGTCAAGTATATAGAAGTTGTACTGGATATGGTTACTTGGTCTTTGGATGTGCGGTGACTTAGAGGACGTAGCGATCGGCGGCAATGGATCGGGACTAAACAGTAGAGCTAAAATCCGAGCGGTCATGTAAGTCCAGGTGAGACTACGTGGCTCAAGCGGGAGCACATAGAAGGTAAGGATCATGGAGAGACAAGTTGGTGCATATGGTGCACCAAGTGATGAGGTCGATGCATGTAGAGATGGTTCGGGGGAGTCTGAATGTGTGAATATATGACGGCTAGTCATTGGACACTACGGGTTGTGTGTCAAGGCATCTAGAGATACTTTGAGGCGAAATTGAAGATAGAGCCAAAGAAAGGTGCCCGGAAGTTTCGTCAAGGTTATTTTGGAGGTTGGCCAAATATTGGGCTGGTGCCTTGATCAAAACCGCTGCGTCAAGAGGCGCAATGGAGGAGTGGTTTAGATCAAGGAGAGTTGGATTTGACAAGTGGATTAATCGCTAAAGAGTCAGCGGGTTGAGTCTTTTAAACGCTTTGAAAAGCGTCGTGTGTGTAAAACACGTGTAAGTGGCGTGTGTCTTGTAAAGTTGAGAAAACATTGGTAAAGAAAAAAAGAGTACAGCCTATAAAGCTCATTAGTGACTACATGTAAAGAAAAATATTAAAAATCCTATTCATTGCTATCTAGATATAAATTCTCAAAAGATTCTTCTAAATCTCTATTCTCTGCAGTATGTTGGAGTCTTGATTCGGCTTGTTCTAGTCTTTGACGGTCAGAAGGATTTCAACCATATCGTTCGAGAGGCTTGTTCGTCGCACCTTGATTATTTTTCCAGATAGACTAAATGTTGACTCCGAGGAGACTGTAGAGACAGAAATAGTCAACACATCTCGCGCTAATATGGATAGCACTGGATCTGTTACTTTCTAGGTTTGCCACCATGAGAGGATGTTCAACTCTTTCTCGAAGTTGACGCTATCACTGTTAAGATAGCTTGATAGGTCTCCAGTACTTTGTCACCTTTCTCCTCCTGACTGATGTGTATCTGCACATGTACGAGAATCTCTAGAGGAAGAACCAAATATCTTGCCACATTGCATAGTCCCCCTAGAGGTGCTAGGGGCTACCGGGGGTCTTTCCAAACACACGGACTCAAACTTATTTTCATATTTCTCATATACCTCATATAATTTATCCTTAACTACTCTATAGTATGTACAATAGTCTAAACCGGTAGCATCACTTAAAAGTTGTTATACATTTATAAATCCGTAGAGTTTGACCCTAGGATCCAAAATAAAGGCGAATGCATATAAAATAGGAATTTTCCTATAATATTTTAAAAACTTAGTTTTCATGGCAACTATAACATCATGTAGTATAGGATCATTTTCAAAAACCTTTAGATGGGTGGTAATTTCAAGAATGTTATGAACAATTAGAGGAGAGGTTGGATAATATACTCCAGAAAGACAAAGTGTATCTTTATAAAAAAGTTCTAAAAAAGAAAAATATTTTTTCACCAACAACCCAATCGTCCTCAGTAAGTTCAGGGTCTCTAACTTGGGTTCTACTGGAGGAGCTACGAGATTGATGACCTTGGGTGTGAAGGAAAATAGATAAGGTGCTCTTATATGACAATATATGTTTAAGCATAAGGTAAGTAGAGTTTCATCTAACAGTTATGTCTAAGCCAAATTTTCTAGGACGGACGTTCATTGCTACGCAAAAGCTCTTATATGTGTTTGACGTATTTGTATCCCTTGCCTTCTTTTGCAATTAATCTACAAAGAGATTCCCGGGCTACCTCTGGGTTGTATTTCTAAGTACGTACCGAGCCGTCGGGATTATATTGCAGCTGCGTTTGGCGCATTTGTATTCCTTGACTTCTTTTGCAGCTTGCAGCATGCCGTTGTAGATGACCTGTCCCATCTGAAGATTTTGCAGATAATTCATTACCATAAATTTTACGAACAGCATATTTTACTGAATTTCCATTATCGTACCAGGTCATGGGCTGGTACGATTGGGTCCGACTCACTTGGACAGCTCTAGCTGATGAGTTCTTAGAAATGATTGTTCTGGCAAGTCAAATATCCTTTTTTACATTCGTAGATTCCTAAGATCCCCTCGAGCTTCGGGGCTCCGATGGCGGAAACTTGTTTTTGCTTGGACTGCAGAAGGTACAACTCTTAGTTGATGTTCACAACTCACAAGCTTGACTGAAGTCACAGGAATAGCCCTTTTTATTTAGGGGGATTGGATCATATACCCTCCTTTTAGTTGGGAAATTGAGGATTTATCCTCCACATCTCAATGACATGTGTGGTCATTATAAGTCACTGACTCGTGGGTCAGGAGGGTAAATCCTCAATTTCCATCTAAATGGAGGGTATATGATCAATTTTTTCTTTTATTTATCCCGCAGGTTTACGTCTTCTCGTAGGCACTAGTTTACGTCTTCTCGTAGGCACTTGCGCCTTCGCCCTGACAAAATTTACATGGCATGGTCAACTGTGTAGGGTGTGCTAGTACAAACAACAGTAACAACACGCAGTTCAGAACACTAAGGAGCCTGCGAGATCGAATCGGGCGAACGCATGGCGCCGGTGGACAAGCCGCTGTCGCTGCCGCGGCGGCTGGTCAATCTCCTCGTCCTCGTCCTGGTGCTTCCGCCGGCGACCTGCGTGGCGAGCGGCGGAGGGGAGCCGACGGAGTTCGAGATCCCCCGGGTTGGGAGTGTGGTGGAGCTGGACGAGGGCAACTTCGAGGCGGCGGTGGGCGCCGTCGACCTCCTCTTCGTCGACTTCTACGCTCCCTGGTGTGGCCACTGCAAGCGCCTCGCCCCCCAGGTACCCTACCCAGGTAGCCTCCCTGTTAGTGCGAACGTGGAAAGGGATATCTTTTAGTTGATGCTGAGTAGTGAGTGATCCAAGAGATGGATTGGGTTGGGTTGTAGAAAGAAAATGAAATCAGCACCAGTGCATCAAGATCCACCAAGATGGGAGACAGAAGTTCCACTCATCTGTTTTCGCTTGTAGAGTTGTAGTTGTACTATGACTCTCATCGAGACAGGCAGGGCGCACTCTCTTTCCTCCAGCATCTGCGCGACCTGCCTCGTTGTGAACTGATAAGCTGCTGCTCACGTTGCCTTTTGCAGTTAGATGAAGCTGCTCCTGTGCTTGCTGGTCTGAGCACGCCCATCGTAGTCGCCAAAGTAAATGCCGACAAGTACACGAAGCTTGGGTCCAAATATGGAGTAGAGTAAGCAACCTGGATAGCTCTACTGGTTCGGTTACACTAAACAGCCACGAGTTTGAAATGCCTACTGTTTGTAGTTTTCTCAATGCAGTGGCTTCCCTACTCTGATGCTATTTGACCATGGAGCCCCCACGGAGTACACCGGTTCAAGGAAGGCTGATTTGCTCATTGAGAACCTTAGGAAGCTTGTCGCACCTGATGTTTCTGTTCTCGAGTCGGATTCGGCAATCAAAATCTTTGTTGAGGCTGCCGGCATAGGATTTCCATTGTTTATTGGATTTGGGGTGGATGAATTGTTGATTGCTGAATATGGAGCGAAGTACAAGAAGAAGGCATGGTTTTCTGCAGCAAAGGATTTCTCCGAGGATATGATGGTCGCGTATGATTTTGACAAGGTTCCAGCATTGGTTTCTCTTAACCCAAAGTATAATGAGCAAAGTGTATTCTATGGCCCATTTGAAGGTATGCTTGGGATAACTATTTTCTATATGTTTCTTGATACATGTGCTATGAGGGGAAAAATAATTTATTGCCTTAATAATCACTCTCATTCCTATTGTTTGTTTTGTGCCCTCTGCTTTTCTGCTGATGTAAATATGTAATTCACCTAGCGGACACTCTGTCCTGTATGAACTGAAAAAAATATGGGCACTTTGAGTGTTTGTAATGCATGTCTTTTCCAGATTGATGGTACATAGCAACAATTTTTGTGGATGCAGGAACCTTCTTGGAGGATTTTATACGGCAATCCCTACTGCCTTTAACTGTGCCCATCAGCTCAGAGACTGTCAAGATGTTGAATGATGATGACAGGAAAGTTGTTCTTACAATTTTGGAGGATGAGTCAGATGAAAATTCCATGCAGTTGATAAAAGTTTTGAGGTCTGCAGCCAATGCAAACCATGACCTAGTGTTTGGATATGTGGGAGGAATTCACTGAGACTTTTGATGTTTCAAAGAGCTCACAGCTGCCAAAGATGATAGTCTGGGACAGAAATGAGGAGTTTGAAGTAGTAAGTAGAACAATTTTTAACTCTGGTTAATTTGTCATACTTATACTATATATGACCAAATTTAGAAGTATCATGTTTTTTGTTGCAACGAAAAGCTTGTATCTTTTCTTACACACGTCACATGGTATGTTCATATGCATTTGTTATGTTGAATTATTGTCTCATGCTGCCATCGCATTTTCTGTTCAAAGTTATCTCTTCATACTTTGTTGCTTACGCCCCAACCTTTAATAAACTTGGCATTGCCATCTTGCTTATCTGTTTAGTTGTGTTATGTGATTGATTGAAACGCTTCTTGCTGAAGGTTGAGGGTTCAGAGAGTCTTGAAGAAGGTGACCATGGATCCCAAATTAGCCGTTTCCTTGAGGGATATAGGGCAGGAAGAACGACAAAGAAGAAAGTGGGTGGTGGTCGTTCCCCAACACTTCTCGGTGTGAATGCGTTGTACATTCTCATCTTCTTGGTTGCTGTTCTTGTTGTCATGATGTATTTCTCTGGGCAAGGCGAGGAAGAGCACCGGCCAAGACGAGCCCATGAAGATTGAAGGTGGTGTAGTTATTCGTGCGACATTAAAGGAATCCTGCAGCAGGAGAAGGCTGTAGAGAGGGGAACCTGCAGATGATGATGATTTTCTGATTTTTCATTTGACGTTGTCTTGAGGAGGCTTAATTTTCGAGGTGCCCTCTGAGTTTTGACCTCCCTGTATCTGTCCCGAGTCCTGGCGGTTATTAGCTCCGCTATTTATTTCATGTGAAGTTGTCACGATGTCATGTTTAATTATCGGAATTTGTACAGGTGTTATCATCAGACCTTAACATTAACGGGTCCACGAAAATTAACAGCTTGCTTGCCTCTGGAACCCCGTTCTTTTTCACTGGGAAAATGGTAACATGTGAATCAATTAAATCAAGCAATCACTCTTACTTTAGCTTTCTGTTTCTAGCCGCCTTTTTCACTTGGAGATGGAACTGCAAAGTTCGAGGCTACCGCGAGAATTCCAAACTTAATTATTCTTGATGATCGGTCTAACATTTCGTTTGTTACCCAGCTCCAGATATGCTAGCACTGTACTCCTCTCTTCAATCACAAATTAGTATGGTTTTGGACATTAACACGGTTTCAGAAACATAACCTGTAACCACTGAGAAGCTCCACCTGAGTATTGACTACTATGCCATTGACAAATTGGTTAGTTTTTTTGGACTTATGCTCGGCTTTCTACAGTGACAAGCTTTTAAATAAAGTATCTTTCTAAGACGAGGTCTATAAATCGATTGAAGTAGATTAATGACTCGGTGCCAATTTACTTTGGTGTCCATGATGTGTGGGACACTGCCACCCAGCTCCGTCGTGGAGGACTGTGGAGCGTGGAGATCGGAGAACAAGTTCAACGGCTCAAGGGAGTGGAGGACTGTGGAGCGTGGAGGTGCTCGCGGGCTTTGTGGAGGCTGTGGTGAATGGTCTTGTTGCCGGTGCAGAGTTCCATCCATGCAGGCATTGCAGATTGTTCAGTAACTACGGGAGAACAAGGTCTCCCAGACAGTAATCGATAACAATACATACACAATACGAGCCGTAATAGGTCATTTTTATTTTAGCTATAGTTGATGCTATGATTCTAGTATCTATTACCGTACTGGACTACTGGCATCACAGTACAAATTGAACAGTACTTCCAGATATTAAGTAGCGTATGCTCCCATGACCTTGATACTACTGTTAGTAAAAAAAAAAAGGCAAAATACATCCCCTCTCCGTATTCCACACCATTGGATTGTGAGGGTGCAATTGTTAGCACCAAGGAAAATGTTATATATTTCACCAGTCCACAATATTCTTCTGACGACAATATTTATGTTGTATACTTGTATATGTGCCATCTTTCGGGCTTTCATTCAGGCATTCTTCAATATTTGCATTTTTAATCACAAAAGTAATACTCCTGGTTTATCAGGCCACTGAGGAAAATCCTTCAGAGCAATATAATGTTACATGTAGAATTGCTTCCAATATGGACGCAACAAACTCAAGTCAAACATCAAACCTCATGAATTGCACATGACAAAGCTTCAATCTTTCGCCCCAAACTAGAACATTCTAAAACACGTATGGATCTTTTTTTTAAAAAAAAAAAAGATGTATGCGTATTCCAAACATGTATGATCATTGCATTTCAAGCAGTAAAATACAATTCTCTACAAAATCCCCAGTATTTGTTAACTACGTTGTGCATTCAAGTTCAGCAAACCACTACAAGCTCACAGCTTCCATTGCTGCCAAAGAAAATCAATAAATTCCATGGAAACATGGGCAATCAGATTCCAGTGTGTGGAACAACTATAGCAACACCCATCTCTCTGTCACAGAACGGATCGTAGCAGCAGGGTGAAATAATTCAAAGCTGAACTCCGGTAGCCAGTACCTCCTACATGCGCGTGCAGGACGTGTCGAAGTCGTCGGGCGCGACCCTGGCGATCCAGTCGACGAGGGTCCGCTTGACCTCCCCGTGGTTGACGTAGGCGAGCTCGTACATGCTGCACAGGTTCACCACCACCGTCTCGTTGAGCGCCGCCGTGGGCACCCTCTCTAGCGCGCCCTCGAGCACCTTGATGGCGTCGCCAAGGTCCCGGGAGTACATGAGGCAGAGCGCCTTGTTGTTCACGGCGATGGCGTCCGCGGGGTCCGCCTCGATGCAGCGCTCGTACTCCCGCACCGCCGCAGCGTAGTCCTTGGCCACGATGCACTCGAGCGCGCGGTTGCGGGCGAGGAGGTTGGCGTGCGAGGGGTCGTCGGCCGCGACGGACTCCACGTGGCGGAAGACGGAGGAGGCGGCTGCGAGGTTGCCGATCTGGAGGTGTGCGTAGGCGAGGCGGGAGAGGAGGACCGGGTTGTCCGGCTCGCGGGCGACGAGGTCGGCGAGGAGGGCGAGGGCGACGTCGAACTCGCGGTGGGCGAGGTGGTCGGCGACGAGGAGTGACGAGACGAGGGCGTCGCGGCGGCGCCACTCGGGGTGGCGGGCGTCGGGGCGCGCGCGGACGGAGGAGAGGAGAGTGTAGAGGCGGTCGAGCGCGAGGGGCGGTCGGGGAGGAAGAGCGGGAGGAGGGCGTGGAGGAGGCGGAGTAGGAAGGGCGGCGGCGGGCAGGCGGGGTCCGGGTGGAGGGAGGCGAGGAGGGCGGCGGCGTCGGGGAAGCGGCGGAGCTTGGCGAGGAGAGGGCGGAGAGGGCGGAGAGGAGGAGACGGTGGTGGGTGTGGGAGGGGTGGGAGAGGTGGGCGAGGAGCGCCTGCCACTGCCCGCGCGTGGCAAGGTCATAGGGGATGGAGAGGTCGGGCGGCGCGGCGGTCGCCGGTGGTGGAGGAGAGGAGGCGGCCATGGTGGGATCGAGATCTCGGGGAAGGAGGCGTGGTAGGAGGGCTTTGGAATTGGACGGATGGAGCCTGCCTGGTCGGACGGAGTGGGCTGGACCCTGCCTGTAATTGTACGGAAACATTAGGCTCTGGCCTATATATGTGTAACTTTGCGGACTTCGGCGTGCAATTATTTTTACCGCTCTTGCTTCTTGGTTTAGGGCTGTTTCAAGGCATAGGTTGCACGAAATCCCAGGTATATCATATAGGATTTGCTAGCGTCCGGATGTCCGATTCGGGTACTAGCTCTGTACGGTCAAACGCAACATATCTCGCCAATGTGTGCAATATTTCTCGGCCATGTATACAACAAAAATATTGATAAAAATCTCAATGTTGCACTAGTTGTTTATAATTGTTGCATACATGAAATCAAAATATTGAATACATGAAATCAAAAAATGCAACACAACAATGTAAATCACCATTGATGTTGTAGACGTCAAAGGCGACGTGCAGCTCGGCCTTGAGCTCGCCGTCCGGTGAACACTCCCAAGTCGACGAAGCTGTCGTGGTCAGTGTCGAGCTCGTCCACCATGGCGGCGCCTCGCGGCCGCCCGCAAAGGTGCCGGGCAGTGGCTAGATGGCACAGGAGAATGTGGCGAGCTCGAACGAGGAGATCCGGCAGCCGTCGCTCTGGATCTAGTCTGTGCCTGAGGACTGCCAAAGAGGAAGTCGACGACAGCGGTCGGATCCGATGGCGTTGGCGTCGAAGACGGGATGGCTGAGGCTATGGTCGTCGCCATATATGTAGTCGAGCAGGGGTGAGTCATTGAGGAGGAGGAGAGCTAGAGAGAGGGATGGATGGATGGTTGGACAAGAGCGAGCGAGCAAGATAATGGGCCAAGGAGTGGGCCGGCATCCGATACATGGGACGTCTGGTTGGTATCAATTCCCATATTATATATATTGGAAAATGACATATACTGAGGCCTAAACGTGGCACAAAATCATAGGTAAAATGGAAGCCGAGCTGTCATCCACTAGCAGTGGTGATTGGTGACGGCAGCGGCGAGGGATGGCCGGGAGCTCTTGTATTCAAATTCAGTATGATTTCGTGGAATTATGTGCCACTTATTAATATACCTTGGATTTATCTGCAACTTGTAAAATAATCTTATTTTTCGCCAGCAGTCGTGACTCATCCGGGTAGCAATAGGAGGTGAAAAAAAGATGTTAGAAGAGAAAAAAAATGGTTTTTCAGGCAGCCAGTCAACCTCCAAATAAAGCATTACCATCTGCTTGCAACAACTAGCAAACATGTTGCGAATTCAAAAAAAAAAAACATGAACGTTTTCAAGAATTGAGACTTCACATACCGGAATATCTAACTAGAGGACTAGGGAAAACTTTTGATATGTCCGTTTCTTGAACACAAGCACAACTTCAAATTTATAAGAAAGAAACACACATTGCACACTTTGGATGACTTGTCTTCACAGGACATAGGCAGCAAATTAAACGGATTTGAAACGTAGGCATGTAGAAACGCAAAAAAAAAAAAAAAACGGAGCAAACCTTTATTCGTTAGAATAGCACTTCTGTTCATCACAGGGAAGCTGGAATCAGCGTAATCATCCGTACAGTCAACTCATACAGCAAAGTTGAGTCCAACCAAAAGGATCCATAACTTTAGGATGACCCAAGCAAGAATCAGAGTATCTTCTACTTATATCACCTTCCATATTCTCTTCGTCATGTTACCGCGGTTGACTTTACTCCTGCTTATCTCTACCTTCTCAGCCCCTGCACTTTGTGCTTTATAGGCTGCCGCACGATTTCAGATGGGAGGCAATCTTTTCAACACAATTTTTCAAGAGCTACACGCTATGATGATATCTTCAAAACTCAGATTTTTGATTTTTTTTTCTTTTTAATGTCAACCCTTTTTAAATATAATGCTATTGCATATACCTTACATTTGAGAGGGTGTTAAGGGTATATGTGTCTTTTCCTATTATCCTTGTAGTCTAGAGTTTAGTGAGTCCTTGTACTATATACAGCCCCATGAGCTGCTATTGCAATACACTCCAAATATTTCATAATTACGTACCTTCTATTCTTGTAACAGTGCCCGCCGGGTAGCTCAGTGGAGATTGTTGAGACTGAGCTTAATGATTTAAGGACTACACTTCCTAAACTCAAACACATCAGCTGTAGCATGGGGCAATTTGCAAGAACCTAACAAGGAGAACTCATTTAATTTCTACCTGGACTAATTAGCTTTGAATAAATAGAGCTCCCAGAGCAGTACTATTGTACTAACTATATTTGTATCGGGAGGATCTCTTTTTTTCAATAAAAAAAGGTCTTGGCTCACTACTACAGAAAGGCTAATACTAGACGGCAAATCACAGACGGTTTTATAAAATCGTCTGTGACAGATACTAATATAGACGGTTTTAATTTGAACACCGCCTGTATTGGTGGCGTCGGCGAAAAAAAGTATCACAGACGGTTCATACCTATGAACCGTCGTGATACTAATATCCTGAGCGGTCCGTATTAAGAACCGTCTGTGATAATCCCAAATTATCACATACGGTATTTAGTAAAAAACCGTCTGTGATAATCCCCACTACGCATTTATTGCTCCACTCAGACCGCATCTGTCTTCATTTCGATCCAGATCTAGCCACCGCTGCGCACTCTTTCGCTCAGGAGACAAGCTAGGCGATTTGAGGCCAGTTTTTTTGGTGGGAAGAGGCAGAGATTGAGCTTTGAAGATTCATTCAATTCATATTTTCCTGCTGGTGGCTAGCTCTAGATATGGTTAGTAAGAAAATTTATTTTTTCTTTAATTGCATTACAATTTAGATTTAAGTAATTGGTGAGTGTTATTGAAGATGGTTAATTTGTAAAATTGTTGGTTATATAATAGCTGTTGTGTCTATAATATGAATTGAGCTAGCAAATTAAACCTCAATATAATATCTCTAGATATTGAGTTGTTATGTATGTACGTAACGTAGGACCGAAGCTGGATGTATGCCGCGAGGCGTGTGAGTGAAGAGTATATTAATGGCGTGTCGCTTTTACAAGAGCCGCCGAGGAGGATATGTTGAATAAGGGGTGGAATATATGTCTTGTCCATCTACCGATTGCGAATTTAAAGATGTTTAAGAACCGAGGGCAAATTGAAGCGCACTTGATTCGGAGGGATTTCAAAAAGGGTTATACGTGTTGGACCAGTCATGGCGAAGTGAATGATCATATGCCGCCGGATGACATCGCCGGTGAAGTGAATGATATGCCGCCGGATGACATCGCTGGTGAAGTGAATGACATGGCGCCGGATGATGTCGATTGTGGTTCGGATACGGATAGGTTGCACGATGACAATCTGGATCAGATGCTTCGCGATGTAGAAGAGAACTATAATGAGAGAGAGTATGTTAAATTCCGTGGCTTGATGAAGGATTCGGAGAAACCTTTGTTCACATGTTGCAGGTCAAAGTACACGAGGTTGTCGTGCGTGCTTGAAGCTGTTGAAATTAAAGGCAAGCAACAGTTGGATCGACAAAAGTTTCACGCTGCTGCGGGTCTTTTAGCGGACATCCTTGGGAGGAAATGAGTTGCCTAAAACCACGTATAAAGCCAAGAAGTTCCTTTGTCCATTGGGAATTGAAGTAGAAAGAATACATGCATATCCGAACGATCGTATCTGTCTGTAAAGAGTATGAAAACATGCATGTATGTCCGGTGTGCAACGCATCCCGATACAAACGTAACAATCAATCGATGACGACGAGGAACAGAGGTGAAGAAAGGATCTCCTGGTAAGGTGGCATGGTATTTTCCTATAATTCCCGTTTGAAAAGGTTTTTGCAAATCCAAAGGAGGCAAAATTGCTGCGTTGGCACTTTCGGAGCGCAAGAAAGATGGAATGGTAAGACACCTTCTTGATTCCGCCCAATGGAGAACATCGATAGGAGTTTTGCGAGACTTGATGCAGAACCAAGGAATATAAGGTTGGATGATACGGATGGAATGAATCCTTCGGTAGCATGAGCACCGACATAGCACATGGCGTGACTCTCTGCATCTATAACATTCCTCCTTGGTTATGTATGAAGCGAAAGTATATTTTCTTTGTCGATACTTATCCAAGGGCCAAAGCAACTGGGAATGATATTGATGTGTACCTAGCACCATTGGTGGAAGATCTAAAAGTACTATGGATCGAAGGGTGCGGTATGGGATGCGTACAAGCGAGAGAACTTCACTTTGCGCTCTTTATTGTTCGCACCATAAATGATTATCCCGCCCTTGCTAACCTATCGGGCCAAAGTACGAAAGGTGCCAAAGCTTGTACTCACTTGTTTAGATGGTACCGAGAGTGTGTGGTGAAACACTCACATAAAACCGTCTACATGCGTCACCGCCGGTTCCTTGAGGGCTCACCCATACCGCAAGATGAAGAAACAATTTGACGGAGAGAAGGAAGACGGTTCAGCTCCAAGACATTTAAAGGGAAAAGAGGTTTATAATATGGTTAAGGATTTAGATGTTGTCCTCGGAAAGGGACGCAAATTGAGGGCTCGTGAGAAGAACACACGGAAGAAGAGATCAATATTTTGGGACTTACCTTATTGGGAGTACCTAGATGTTCGACATCGCATCGACGTCATGCACGTAGAAAAAATGTATGTGACGACTTGATTGGTCTCTTCTTGAACATTCGTGATAAAACAAAGGACGGCGTCAATGCACGGCTTGACTTGGTGAAATGGACATCGGGCACGAGTTAGCACCGACATGCAATGACAATGGACGAACATACCTTCCCCTGCGTGTTACGATCTGTCCAAGGTGGAGAAAGCAGAAGCGTGCGGTGCTTGCATGGTGTCAAAGTTCCGTCGGTTACTCGGCAAGCGTCAAGAAACTTGTTTTGATGCAAGAATTGAAGTTAAATGGCATGAAGTCTCACGATTGTCATGTGTCGATGACACGATGCTCCCTATTACAATTATAAATATTTTACCGATCGAGTCCAGAGACAATTATGAGGCTATGTTATTTTTAACACAATTGCTCGAATGTCATCGATCCCGAAGGACTAGATGCTCGCAATACGATGTGGTGATGACTCTATGTCATCTTGAAATGTATTCCCTCCTTCATTTTTCGATATCATGGTCCATCTCATTGTTCACCTTGTGTGGGAGATAAAATGTGTGGGCCCGTATTCCACGTAGCATGTACCCATTTGAGAGGTTCATGGAATTCTCAAGTCCTACGTGACGGAATCGTTCTCGACCGAGGACAAGATCGTCGAAGGTTATGCAAGCGAAGAGGTCATTGAGTTTTGTGTCGATTATATAGCTCAGATTCAACCGATAGGTGTGCCTCAATCTCGTCATGAGGGGAGGTTGAAGGGTATCGGAACTATCGGAAGAAAATCAATCACTCCAGATATGGACGCGTATACTCAAGCCCATTTCACGGTCTTGCAACACATGGTGAAGTGGCGCTTATGTTGACCAACACAAGGATGTGCTTGACAATGTAATCCGGAGCGCGAGATGTTTGGATCATGAGGCAACACAACACTCGATTCAACCAATGGTTGAAGGACCAAATCGCTAGGAGCTCATAAAGTGAGTTGTTGACATGGTTGGCAAAGGACCAACATTTACAGTTGTGACATGGCAAGGGTATGATATAAATGGGTACACATTCTATACACAGGATCAGGATGTAAAGAGCACTAACCAGAACAACGGTGTCCGCATAGATGCGTTCAGTACCGATGGGTTGAGAAGCTCGTACTATGGATTCCTAGAAGAGATTTGGGAGCTCGACTACGTGCTTTTCAAGATCCCTTATTTCATTTGCCGTTGGGTGCATCTCCACGGTGAAGGTTGACAAATGCGGTGTCACTACCGTGGACCTCCAACGTGTCGGTACAAAGGCGAACCATTCGTACTCGCCAATCAAGTTGTTCAAGTTTTCTATGTAACCGACCCGGCAAATAAGAAATGACATGTAGTTTTTCATGGAAAAAGGAGAATTGTCGGAGTAGAGAATGTAGTGGATGAGGAAGAATACAATCAATTTGACGAGTTACCTCCTTTTGGAAATGGCATAAGGGTCGATGATGAACAACGTGACGAAACTAGTTACGTACGCACTGATCATCATGAAGGCCTAATTTTTAAAGGAACTAAGCAAGTGGATTGAGTCATACACCCAATTGTTGAAAATGTGTGATATTTAGGTGAATGTTGAAAATGACAATTCATATATGTGATGTATATGTGAATTTGCATTTATGTATATAACAATGCATGTATGTGATGTATATGTGAATTGATGTTTATATGAGAAAATGTATATGAATGCTGGTAGGTGATGTATATGAATGCTGGTTGGTAACTAACTACAGCGGGTTATCACAGACGGTTCTAAATTAATAACCGTCTGTGATAATATATATCACAGATGGTTATCAATTTAGAACCGTCTGTGATAATGGGTATACTTACCCTTATAGTGTAAGAAACAACTGAGCGGCTACTTGGCTAGCAGCGGTCTCTCCCGGCTCCCTTGGCGCGTTCGAGCCCCGCTCACGCGGCGCCGAGGTTGAGCCTTTCTTTTTTTTCGAGACTGACCGGTGGGCCCCACCTGTCAGAACGACATATCACAGACGGTTATCAAATTGATGTACTGAAGGACATAGATTGCTTGTGGGATCAGTTGTTGCTCTATGATGATTAAAATCTTATGCTGAGATTGGAGGATTTAATCTTTGAGCTCTAATTACTGTCACTTGTTGTCTTTTGATTCATGCTCATATCATGCAACTATTGTTAATCGTGAGTTTTGAATAATATATTATCTTTTAATTAATGTCACTTGTTGTCTTTTAATTACTGTCACTTGTTGTCTTTTAATTACTGTCACTTGTTGTCTTTTAATTACTGTCACTTGTTGTCTTTTAATTACTGTCAGTTGTGTCTTTTGATTCTGTCTGTTGGCCGAATGCACACATGTGAATGATATATTATCTAATTTGAAAGTGAAAAGGTTAAGAGCTCAAAGATTGAATTCAGTTTTGTTATAACCAATCGATGAAAAGTATATGATTGAGTAGCGAGACGGCCAAGATTAATCTTGTGTAACCCTACAATCTGAGAGCACAAATAATCAATTAATTCTTGAGCTTATTGCTAGTTTTAATTGATATGCCTTTATACTTGACATACATATCTTGTCGAATATGTGCTATATCTTGAATGATTTGTTCAGTTCATATGATTACATTTTCATTATGATTTGTATATATGGATTGATGTCATTGGTGTGCTTATATAATTATAGAGGAATTATATTTATGCTTATATCGCAAATTTTTTATCCTAATAGACCCACAAATTATCGAATGGCAACATATCATCCGCGCATTCTTCAACATCATCGGGGCGCCCGCTCCAAAATCAAGGCGCCAAGGAAGTGGGCTATCAAAGAAGCACGAGGGCGATTTACCATCACACAAGTCGATGTATCGGGGTCCTCTCTTTCCTCCCAAAGCGAGAAGCGCATGGAGAAGAACGATCGGAATAGTTGCACGACAACGAATTGAAATCACATTCGATTCGTGGAAGAGCGTGCTGCGACTCGAAGCGTGGTGGTGACGAAATTTTGGCATCGTTCGAGATCCCAGAAGAACACCAAGACATCGTGCAACGACAAGCCTTGCTAGGGGCATGCAAAGCATGGAAGAACTTCAAGAGCACGCTTGTCAAGGACTACGTGGAGAAGGACGAAACGCCCTTTCAAAAATACTCATTCCTGGAACCACAATGGGAAGAGTTCAAGGCGATGAAGACAATCGAAGAGTTCAAAAGTACAAGTGCGGCGCACAAGGCCCTTCAGGCAAAAACACACACCCCACGACTTGGCACGGTGGGTATGCGGGTAAAATCGCATGATGGAGGAGAGAGACGAGCAGCGACCACAGCGGACATCGCCCGCCATTTGCCAATATCCGGATGACCGCTCGAAATTGGATTAGAGCAAGGTCATCTACAACGATATCGAGGATGTCTCCTTCGAAACCCTGCGAGACCGACAAGTGTCTCGGTAGCTTGGTAAGATATCGATCGAACTACGTAGCTTGTAATTACTCCACAACTTCGTACGAAGTGAAATGACATGTCGTGCTCTTGCAGGAAGCGCTGATTGTTGAATCTTCCCAGGGGTCATTCCATGGAACAAGGGAGAAAGATATACTCTCCGCGGCCTTGGGAAACAAGGAGCACCTGGGTCGTACGAGAGGCCTTGGGCTTTACGTTCCATGGAAACATGGTTTGAAGATGACTCAAATGTATCGGCGTCGAAGAGAAACAAAGCCGAGCGTGATGACGGCCGAGAAGAGCTCAAGGCTACTCTTAGAGAGGAGATAATGGGTGATCCGGCGATGCAATCGAGATGAGGTGCTTGAAGCAGACGGAAAATCAGCGAGCCACCCCGCTCCTATGCTAGCTAGCCCGCACAACCATCCGAGTAGTTGCGCGTCCAATTCGACGCAAACCGAGGCCAGATTTTCTGTGGACGACATCCTGGTAATAATTATTATCTCTCAAATGCTTGCTCCATTGATAGGCCTATTCGATGGGCTAATTCTATATCGTTATGTAGGAGCCTACTAAGTGCAGGCTCCAAGTGAGATATGCCTCCGTTCCCTTGTACGCTGCTTGGGGCCGGGCATATCGATGCAGTATCGGGGCCGGGTGCGGTCAAGCTTTAGCGCCGAGCCAAAAGTTCATGTGGATGGTGTGCATGTTAATTTTGAGGTCGTCCGCTTCTCAAGCCGCCCACAGACGAGATCGTGGCTCTAGGGCGAGCCATTGGAACATTCATCCGGTGGCCTAAGCGACATCTCCCGGAGGCTTCTTCACCGTAGCGAGGACCGGATCTCTGTGCACCGGTGCCATCTCCACCGCAAGACTTGTCTCCACCACCGCTAGCTGCACCGGTGCTATCTCCACAGTGCTCTTCTCGCAGAGCAACTTGCCCATTGCTACCTTTAAAGTCGACTACAGTAAAGTCGACCCACACCGAGGCGATAAGGGCGCAAGGGCAAAGCACGAAGACCAATGATGATATTGGCTCGTACCTACCATTGGCCGTAAATTGTGCTTGGCGAGCCGTTGCTCGAGAAAAGGGCCTCCAACACCTACCAATTAGTTGCCGGCAATTGCACAAGTGGTACATGGAGCATCCAATAAGCCGAGGGCGAACGGAGATCGGTATCCTTTGTCAAATTCGCGTTGGAGCATTTCCATCACGATTTTCAAGGCGGTGTCTTCGTGGTCGCCGAGGACTTATTCGATCTTTTCACGCTCAACGCTCTCGACGTCTCACTCATTCGATCTTTGACGCCGTAAGTGTGCACAATCACGATCTCCGTTCATGTCATACCGATAAATGCCATATATAATTTGTTGCTTTCGTGTGTGTATATGTAGACACGTGCGGACTAAAGCTAGAACATCCCGTCATCATCGGTTGGTTTCTTGGACCCACACATGGTTGCCAAGTATACCATCGGCGAGGATATGTCCGTCGTCGAGATGTACATTGCATCGTGGTGCGGGCTCAACACAATAAGGATTATATACTTATGCCCTACAATCAAAACTTTCATTGGATTTTAATAGTCATTGTACCAAATGGAACAATGTATATTACCTTGATTCCTTAAGTAAGAATAAAATAGACTTCACGGTTGTCGCCCAAGTAATCGATAGGTAAGTTTATTTTCTCCATACATACCTATATTGTACTCTTTCTTTCATTCGAATGACTAAGGTTAACTTTTTGAATCACGAGGGCGTTCGCGATGTGCGTTGAAATGGGAGGTGTCTCGAAGCAAGGGCCAAAGGCACGAGACATACTCGAGATTTTAAGGTATTCGCTATTACACATTAATTAATCCTATGCGTGATTCGTATTAATGCCTCTTGAATTATTGCTCATTCTATTTTGCGGTGCCACCGGCCACCGGGCAACACATGTGGATTTTATGTTTGCCACCATATGGACCTACTCCTCGATTCCTCGAGGATCACCAATTCAAGGTTTATCAATCTTTCCATATTTACTTCATACTTATCACGTTACATATATCGTACATTGATATCCCTATCGACAGTGCGTACATCCCGTCAACGCATTGGAACACCCGATATTTCACGAATTCGAGGAGAGTTGGCGTACTTTTGGTGGCTCAAGTCATAAAGTCGAAGGACAGTTCCACATGCACCATGAATTTTATTGCATTGTAATGCGTGTAATGGATATTTTATTTCAATTCAATTGATTCATTTGCGAAGTGGATACTTTATGTTTGTGAATGAAATGTGATGTGTATTGGATGTTTATGAATGTCTTATATACTTGTTCATCTGCTTGTTTCAAAGGGCATGGCTAGCATTTCCTGAGGCTAGCCAATAAATAGGAATAGATTTAGGGTAGAAGGAATATCACGACGGTTTTAACTAAAATCCGTCAGGATACTGATAATCCCGAGCGGTTTTAACTAAAACCGTGCGTGATTATCATGTAACACGAGCGGTTTTAACTAAAACCGTCTGTGATATGGTGATAATCTCGAGCGGTTTTAGTTAAAACCGTCTCGATTATCAGTATCGCTGAATGGTTTTAGTTAAAAACCATCTGTGATTATCACCATATCACAGACGGTTTTTAACTAAAAACCGTCTGTGATTATAGGCTATCACAGACGGTTGAAATATCGTCTGTGATGACCTCGTATTATCACTGACCCATAAATTCAGACGGTTCGCAAAACCATCTGTGATGATGTTTTCGAACCGTCTGTGATGATCTTTCCTGTAGTAGTGGTTCTCATTTCTACTATAATCTTGTGAATATAATGTCGTTTTTATACTATTCAACAGGTCCACACACAATGTATATTTGTATCTGCTAAACAACAGTCATAAGAGCATGCTTTTTTAACTCGTATGCTATTTTTTGAACTCTTTTGAAGGACGAGCAACAATATTCTCATAACTATATACCTATCTGAATTAGTTATACTTTTTTTTTGTATAAAGTAATTTCTAGCATTGGATTCACACATAGGTACGTGTTTTAGTACTATACTCTTTTCTCATGTAGTATGTACTACACATATCTATATACTGCATCACACATATATTGCTTTCTCTAGTATATGAGAAGTATGGGATCCCTGTAAGTATAGTACTAAAACACATAGTTTATACTACTTAGTTACTTCCCATACGAGGCTAGCCTTCTTTCTTATACACAATCCAGATGCACATGTGGTTCCAGATCAAATTTGAATGGAGGACGTGTCGTCGTTTTTGTTATGCATGCATTCAGTGGTTGGTTGTGGACTTGTGGTGGCCTTCAGTAGATAACTAGACACCCAATAGCTAAGAGAACCCGATCAAGACTCCCTGGATGTACGTTTCATAGGGTAGAAGTATGTACTCTTAGGAGTACAAAGACTTTCTACACATACGTACGTACACATATATATATACACACACATAGAAAAATGATTTCACACTTCTAGGAGTATATACTTCCACTTATTATATACCGCTTAAATGATGTTGTTATACCTCTTTATCCTTTTAAGTAGTATGTAATCATTGTTAGAGTATATTCAAAAGGATAAAGAGGTATAATAACAACATTTAAGTGGTATATAATAAATGGGAGTATGTACTCCTAGTATTATGGATTTGTCCCCTCCCCCCACACGTACTCCCAGCAGTATGGAATTATTCCTCACCCCCCCCACCACACACACACACATAGGGCTTGTTCTTTTTGGTTGTGGCTTATGTCTTTGTTTGTTTGTACGAAAGATTACAGAATAACAGAAACCCACGTGCGATTTTTGCCAATATAAATAAAATTAGTAAAGTATGTACTACAATTAACTAGTAGACTCTATCTTGAAAAAATACTTCGTTTAAAAGCTAGTTCTTGTAGAAAAGCAAAAGCGACTTTTAGAAGTTTGAAAAGAACAGACCATACATACATATACATATACATATACATATATATATATATATATATATATATATATGTATGTATGTATATATATATATGTATGTATGTATGTATATATATATATATGTATGTATATATATATAGTATAAATAACAGGGGCATCATGGTGCCCAGGCTCCATGATTAAGACTTACCATCCATGATTGAGACTTTCCATTCATAATTAAGACTTTTCATCATGATATTATATATCATTGCACTTGCACGCATCTAAAAGCAATCTAAAGGCAGAGAGGCTTGGTGTCCGGGCATCCTGGTGTCCCATTTCAGCGTCCTATATATATACTAGTTACGTACCCGTTCGTTGCAATGAAACTCATTGAATATATAGAGAATCGGCTATAGAAGAGAGTTGCTTTTATCGGTTGAAAAGTGCCGAATGATGAGAAGTTAAGGGAATAGAGCGGTTGGAGGAGAATGGATGTACAACCACTAACTTATTCTTTTATAATAGTAATGATATATATAATGTTTTAGAACATATGAGATAAAATGTGAGAGAATAATCATTGGATAATCGAATTCGTCTGACTTTGATCTGATTTACCAAACAAAGTAATACAATTTTTTATAGCTTTTCCCACACCATTCTAAAAATAAGAACATCACAGCAGCATCAAACTGTGGTTTTTATATACGACGTAGAAGAACGTGAACGCCCACGAAGATTCGTACGTCTACCGTGTATGATCAATCTATCCTTGGATCATTCTTTCGACTCCCTGCATGCCTCACGATCGGTAAAGACTCTCGACGACCACTGATCGAGCTAGCCAATCCCTTTGCCTCGAAACTAGCGATGACCAAATCAGCAGCTGTTAAGTTTAGGTCCCGCTCGTTTCGGCTTCAGCTTCTGGCTTATTTTTTACTATTTATAATTTTGTTTTTTTCTGAATTTTTGACTTTTTTGCCGGTTCTTTTTTTTGCCGTATTCGTTTGTGTTGTTTGTGATGGGCTAATATATTTTTTATATTTTTTATTTTTAAATTTAATTATGTTAAATAAGCTCTCATCATTCTGATATTTTTCGATCATTACCATGTATTTTTCAGCCATAAACTCTCAAAAATAAACCAAAATAATCACCACCTTAGGGAAGATGCTGGGGTGGGGACGTCGCCTTCTCACTTCTTTGTTTTCTTGACCGCCCAGTAGCACACGACAGCATACATGGATATAACTAGCGTAAGATGCGGACGTTGGAGCAGACATATTCTAAGTTGCCGGATTACATCGCTTGTGAAAGCGGGGGTGTTACACTGGTTGGAGGTTGGAACTTCTCCCCCCAAGGATGTGATTCTAAGCTCTACTAGTTCTTATATATGCCTCTGTTTTTTTTACTGTGACTGATGGTTTTTGGTTGTGGATGATGATTTTTATCTGTGCTTTTCTAGATGATAGCGAACGGTGTAAATGCCGACACGAATGACACACATAATTTTGAATTCGAAAAGCCATTTAAAGAATTCGTTTTAAGAATTCGTCCTATCTATTTTGATTTTTGAAAAAGGCAAAGAACAAAAATAAAAAAAAGCTGGACTGGCTAGTACTGTTCTCTTCTTTTTTGTGTGTGAATCTCCGGTAGGGGAGGAGCACCATTAATGCCGAACTAAGTGCTGCAACTACCTTTTGATCTAGTCGTCGGACAAATCGCAAACATGAAAAATAGCTCCATATATCTTCCTCGGAAGCACCTGCAAAGCTGCGATCTGCAAACAAACTCGGCACTCTGAGCCAGAGCTGATGCAGTTCGTACTTCACTGGAGCACGGCATGCTAGGATGGATGCGTGACCTCTTTACAAGTCGTTCTAGACTTGAAATGCAGCTCGTCCACCCTAGAGGTCAACCAAGTCCCTTTCTGTGTGCTGCTTTCCTGTTCTTAGCCCGGCACTCTCCCTTTCTGCAAGGGAAAAAAATATACAGACAAAAATTCATCTCTCAGACTCAAGTCATACTTCCAACTTCCAACTGGCAAAATCATATGGCGAGAAATTTGAGTACTCAATCCTAAAAAAGCACTCGTGAAGAACCATGTGAGAAGGTCTAGGATAATGCTGTGATGAACCATTACAAATTTTGTGAAGTAGTTTTGTGATTTTGCAAAAAAATCGTATTTTGTTTAGGTTATTTTCTGGAAGTTCCAGAAAAATCGATAGTACCGTAAGTATTTGAGCGGTCATACCATACCATAGCATCTTTGGTCTTTCAATTGGAGTATTGGTTAGCAGTTCCTGATATTATATATGCTTCTGAAAGTACAAACATGTCAGCGTTAATAGGGGAATCAATCTTGCATCATGCCCACTCCAAGGGTTGAGGCTGTGAGCTGCAGCATGCTTGTTTCTGGTCAGGGAGGCGTATATACACCACCAGAGACACCGCCCTTGCGGATGGAGTTGTATTAGCGATCGAGTTCAGTAGAAAACCCTCCCTTGTGTCTCCTGCCAATCGCTCCGTGCCGATCGACCATGGCGGGAGCGACGTCGGTCGCGTACCAGAACACGTCGTCGTCGCCGGACTGGCTGAACAAGGGCGACAACGCGTGGCAGATGACGTCCGCGACCTTGGTCGGCCTGCAGAGCATGCCGGGGCTGGTGATCCTGTACGGCAGCATTGTCAAGAAGAAGTGGGCCATTAACTCGGCGTTCATGGCGCTGTACGCCTTTGCAGCCGTCTGGATCTGCTGGGTCGTCTGGGCGTACAACATGTCGTTCGGCGACCGGCTCCTGCCCTTCTGGGGGAAGGCGCGGCCTGCGCTCGGGCAGGGCTTCCTGGTGGCGCGGTCGGAGCTCACCGCCACCGCCGTGCGCTACCACGACGGATCGCCTGAGGCGGACATGCTCAGGCCGTTCTACCCAGCTGCCACCATGGTGTACTTCCAGTGCATGTTTGCCAGCATCACCGTCATCATCCTCGCCGGCTCGCTCCTTGGGCGCATGAACATCAAGGCCTGGATGGCCTTTGTGCCGCTCTGGATCACCTTCTCCTACACTGTCTGCGCCTTCTCGCTCTGGGGTGGCGGCTTCCTCTTCCAGTGGGGCGTCATAGACTACTCCGGTGGCTACGTCATCCACCTCTCTTCCGGCATCGCCGGCCTCACTGCCGCCTACTGGGTACACAAAACATCTCCGATTAAATTCATCGTTCCACTTCCGTATCCATACACGGTTCTGACATCTCGTGGCGCGCAGGTGGGGCCGAAGTCAGCGTCAGACAAAGAGCGGTTCCCGCCCAACAACATACTCCTGGTGCTAGCGGGGGCGGGGCTGCTCTGGCTTGGATGGACGGGCTTCAATGGCGGCGACCCATACTCGGCCAATATTGATTCGTCCATGGCAGTGCTCAACACGCATATCTGCGCGTCCACCAGCCTGCTCGTGTGGACGCTCCTCGACGTCGTCTTCTTCGGGAAGCCATCGGTGATCGGCGCGGTGCAGGGCATGATCACCGGCCTGGTATGCATCACACCTGGTGCAGGTGAGAAGCCTTCCCTCCCTTCATTGGCAGACGGACTGGTTCAACCGAGAGGCCTAAGCCACTTAAATTATAGCAATTTGCATTACTACTTAAAATTTTATTTGTCACTTTCTCACCACGAATATTCAAGGATAATTACCCATCGTGACCGACTGGCACACGACTCTGACCTTGGCTTAACCTTCCAGATTACTTTTATTCTTTCAGTTGATAGCAATCTTCCTGAGTCCTGATAGCAATCTTTCAGTTGATACCAAGTTCAGATATCGAAATTTACCTGGTTCTATATGACACCCCTCCGGCTCCAAAAAAACACACGCTTGGGTGCACACACACAGGAAACAAAACTATGCCCCATTTTTTCCTTTCTTTTGGAGATTTCCCCCCTAAATATCACGGAAGTAGACACTAGACAAGTCTAAGGGCCTGTTTGGCAGCAACTGCGGTTTATGATTTTTTACTAAAATTTTTAAATTTTAGCTGTTTACGGTACAGATTACGAAAAAAGAGATACTCACTTGCGATTTTAGATGGTACAGATATTGAGCTTTTAACGTGTACATCGTTTAACTTGTAGACCCCGTCTTGAGAAAATACTCTATTTAAAAATTAGGTACTGTAACAAAAGTCAAAAGCCGTCAGCTTCGAAGAAAAAGAATAAACCCTAGATATCACGGAAGTAGACACTGGACAAGTCTAAACCAAGGAGACATACAGGATAATAGACAAATAAATAAAGTGGGCATGGAGAAATTTCATGATACAGATTAACATGGCAGTAAGCTACCCAGGTGTAATCAACAAACCTTTACATCAAACTGCAGCTATTCTCCATTTCAATTGGCCAACAAAGATTTGACTAGATGCGTCGTTCAACAGGCCTGGTGCAAGGTTGGGCAGCTATCGCGATGGGAATCCTCTCCGGTAGCATTCCCTGGTACACCATGATGGTGCTGCACAAGAAATGGTCCTTGATGCAGCGGATCGACGACACGCTCGGCGTCTTCCACACCCACGCCGTGGCTGGGTTCCTTGGTGGCGCCACCACCGGACTCTTTGCCGAGCCCATCCTCTGCAGCCTCTTCCTCTCCATCCCAGGCTCCAGAGGAGCGTTTTACGGTGGTGTTGGTGGATCACAGTTCGCGAAGCAGATTGCTGGCGCACTCTTCGTCAGTGCCTGGAATGTTGCTGTCACCTCCATGATCTGTATCCTCATCGGCGCAGTCCTGCCCCTCCGGATTGCTGATGAGCAGCTGCTTATCGGAGACGACGCTGTGCATGGTGAGGAGGCATATGCTATCTGGGCGGAGGGTGAGCTCAATGACACCACCCGCCACGATGAGAGCCCACACAGTGGTGTCGCCGTAGGAGTGACACAGAATGTTTGAACAGCATTCTCGAGGGAAGAACTGAAGTACATTTGTCTACTATCAGTTGATGGAGCAGAAACACCTTCCCTACAGATTACTGCAGTTGTTCATGCCATGACCCATGCATGTATCGAACTTCCGTACTTTCATCAAGAATCTTTTTGAAAAGTAGGTGAAATCTTGTACTAACTGAATCCATGGTAGAAAAATATTAGTTCGGTAACAATCATAAATTCACCATGCACAATCACAGAGATACAGGTCGGAAACTCAATTCGCTGCACATGTCAAACATTCATAAATAGAAAAAAAGAATACGTATGTTCCCTATTTTCAAGGCTGCGGAGGAAAGACTTGTTAGAATGTGACACAGCAGGGTTTTTCCTAGAGGCCATGGATGATGGCACTGGATTAGCACTTGGTGCTTGCCATATCGTTTGTCTATTGTCTACAAAATTCCCATTTACACAATACTACAAGGTTTGGCATCCTGGTTCTTGTCATGTTACCATGGCCAGTTTCAAGCCAGTTACCAGTGATATACGAGCATAGTAGTCCTAAGCTGGTGAGTTCACATCTTACATCATAGGCAGATGCATTAGGTGCCATATCTCACTTAGAAACCAGCTAGTAAACAACCAACATCAGCTAAAAAGTGGGTAAAAAGGAACCATAATTGTTCTTTCTCTCTCCTTGAATAGTTCTGAAACATTTAATTGTGGTATCTAGAAATGTCGATCAACCCAAACTCAAGCAACCTAAACTCACTCATGTTCATCCTACACTTGCCTCAAGATGGCAAATCTTTGCAGGGTTAACTGGGCAGTTGGCCCCAATACGCAGCCACCAATACAAAACCTAAAAAAGAAAACTACCGGATTTTCATCATAACAATTTAACAAACATCATGGATTCATGAGCATTGGCAAAGATGTGGTACCAAAGACAGTAGTATCGAGTAGAGCCCAGGGAATCGAAACAAGAAATAAAAAGGAAGAGCTGAAAGAATAACGACTTACTCAAACTTGTATCTTTTTTCAGAATTTTTATTTTCATTTCTTAGAGTAGAGTTTGAGTCAGCATAAGAGAAGCTACGCATGCATCTTCTAAAGAACCCAGAATTACACCTTGCTTATCCTCAGCAGTAAGTCCAAAAAGGTTAATTGATGCTTCTTTCAAGTGGCATAAGAAAGTGCATATTGGGTAACATTTTCTAGGTATTTCTCCAATTCTTTTTCTCCTCTCTCAAGAGTCTCCCAAAGTGACTTCCTCAATTCCTCCTGCCCTTGACTCTTCATCACAAGGTCATACGCGTACCGCATAACATGGTTGCAGTACGCATCTTCATGGTCCATACATTCCTGGTATGATGATTCATATTGCTTTGGATTAAAAACCCACTTCTTAGCATCCTTGGTCCACCGCTTCAGTATATAGGTTTCTGGAATTTTGCATGCATTCTTGATACTAAGAGCTTTCAGAGCATGTGGACAGAGTAAACCCATTGTCTCAAACTTACTACAGCTGCAAGTGAGTTGCATTGTAGACATATTGAGATGAACTGTGCAGACTCTTGACCCTCTCCCCTGCATGGTCATCTCAAATCGATATGTGTTACTGTCTTCGCATTGAAGCTCCTTGAATTTTGTGGCTCCACACCCATCAAGAAAATCTGTCTCAAACAACTTGTAGATTCTGTGTGTATAAACTTTTGCTGCATGATTCAAAATATCACTGTGCTTTATAATACAAGCAGGTGGCTTTTGGCAACACCGCATGTCCTCGTCAAACTCTTTTTCACGCCAATCTTCGGTCAGCTTATCCACAGCAACAACAATTGTGGAAAGAGAAGTCAATTTATCAGCAATGCAATTGAATATGTTACTCAAACTGTCACATTGTGGCTCATTCTCGACCCCACCATCAAAAGTGCACTTGTTGAGAGCACCACACCACTTCTGCTTGAGCTTATAAAGTTTCTTAAGCCACTTATTATCCTGCAACTTAAACTCACGGAACATCTCAGCCCATGTTTCCTCAAACTCTGCTTCTGAGTCACATCCCTGCATACTCTTGGTAAACATCTTGTTAAATGCTTTCGAACCATTAAGCGCACCAAGACGAGAAGCAGCATTCTTTTGAATGTGCCAGTGAGCAATGCGATGGCATGTATTTGGAAAAACTTGCTCAATTGCTTTTGTCATAGCTTGGTCTTGATTGGTAAAAATAGATCGAGGATGCCGGCTCCCCATTGCCTCCAAGAAAGACTCAAACAGCCACACAAAAGATGACATTGACTCGTCAGCTAACAGTGCACAGCCATACATAGTGTTCTGCCAATGGTGGTTCACGCCAACAAAAGGTACACATATTAAGTTCTGTTTGTTTAAGCGATAAGTTGAATCAAACACAACTACATCACCAAAACAGTCATAGTCAATCCTGCTCCTACCATCGCGCCAAAAGAAATTAGTCATCCGACCACCTCGGTCTATTTGAACATCCCAATAAAACATGCCATCTTCATTTGCTCTGCTCTTAAGGTGTTTTACGAGGCTCTGCAAGTCTCCATTCCCTATGGCCGATGTCCTTGCCATACTAGTATAAGGGAGGAAATCTTGCTTCGATGTCTCTGCATTGTTGGTTACACTAGCGCTTACAGTCATTTGGGAAGGTGCAACCGTTACCTGGTACCCACCATACAACATTCCCTCCACAGAACTTGACCTCCCCGCTATGAGTGACCTTGCAGACCGCAAAAGGTGACGTTCTTCAGGTCTTGCCAAGTTGTGGTTGTGATCAGAGACAAGTCGGATGACCTTCCACTCACCCTGGTCGTTCACTCTGAAGCGGACCATGGCCTTGCAATTCGTCCTGGTGTGCGGGTCATTGAAGTTTGTGTCGGTAAGCTTCTCCCCTTCCTTGAGGCCCTCCTTGGAGCAGAAGTAATCCTTGGTCCTGATCCTCTTCGTGCCAGTAAAATAGGACTGCTTCCCCTTCCGGATGCTGAACCCCATTCGGTGGCCGTAGTCACAGTACAGCTTATACGCCTCCTCCTCGCTGTACACCACCTTCCGGAGCAACTCCTCGGTCCCCTCCTTGCTGCCGTGAACCGTCGCCGCCTCTTCATTCTCAGCTTCATCAGCATACCCTATCCTCCCCATCTCATCGCCGGAGTTGGAAACCGCCCCCTGCCCTTCTCCCCTGATCCCATCGTTGTCAATACCATCCTCCTGCGGCCCAACTCCTCCTTCGCCTTGGTCCACAGCAATGACCATCTCCTCAACAACGCCGGCATTCTCATCGACACACATCGGGTCTCCGCCCCCGCCATCGCTGCCGCCTTCACCATCAGTGTTCACCATGGCTGCAAAACCCCCAAAGAAATGGCATCAACGTTGACCAAAACCCGAAACCTAGCTCACGAATCAGAAAAGCAACTAAACATCTCTTCAAGACTAGAGCTTGGTAATCAACTATCCATACCCTAATTCGGGCAGGGGCCGCTACGCGTCAAACTTTTTTTTTTTTTTGGAAATGAACTGAACTGCTATTGGTGGTACTAGTTCAGGGTACCATGGATAGTCCTATCAATGGGATCGATCTTGAAGAAGAAAGAAAGATCTGGCTGGATTCGATTGTCGACAGCAAAGAGAAGACCAGAGCAAAACGAACAAGAATCCAAGCAAGCTGGGTGCTAGGGCTTCCTTACCAACACAAGGAATCACGCAGAGGAGGACGAGGAGGAGGAGGAGGACGCCTACGAGGGGGAAGAGCTCCTTCGCTTCGAGGTGGCAGGCGTGCTTCCTTCGGCGGAAGGATCTCCGACTAGAGGCGGAGGGGTTTCGCTCGGCGGCGTTGGCAAAAAGAGGATTTGGGACGGAGGACCAGTTGCCATTCGTTCTTCAGAAACACGTGCAACTCTTCTGCGGCTGCTGTAGAGCTATAGCAGACCCCACTGCAATACAGAGTTCCAAATGGGAAAAAGGACCACAAATTTGTTATTTTGAACTATGATTTATGACTTTTAGGTATTCATGTGTGATTTTAGCTGATATGATTAAAATTAAAATAATATCAACTATAATTGATTTATAGATCTTGTATTAAAAATACACTCTATTTGAAAAATAGTTACCGAAAAAGTAAAATCACAGAGAAAAAAAACTCACCTATTCCCTCACACAAATCTCATAGCAGACAAAAGGGTATGTTCGGAACGAACGAAGGAAAAGCCAAGAATCTTTGGAGGATTCAGATCGTACAGAAAGAAGAATTCCTGCGAAGCCATTTGATAACAAAGAAATAGCCCCTAATAATTCCTTTGAAATTCCTATGCGACGGGCTATCTCTACTACTTAATACTTAAAATTTGGAGTTGATGGCAGTCTGTCCGTCCTCCACAGGCCCTCCCCTCACTTTCTTGCGCCGACACGTGGGCCCATACGCTCCACGCTGCCTCCATTCTTCCGCCGAAATCGCTGCGCCCTCGCCTCATCCGCCGAAACCGCTCCCTCGCCTCGTTGAACTGCCGCCTCCTCGCGGAACCGCCGCCCGCCTCCAGCATTGCCGCCACCCTCCGCCGAAACCGCCGCCTCGTCTCCTCCTCCCACCCCACGCCGCCGACTCCTCCTCCCCGCTCCTCCGCCGCCTTGCCTCCTCCTCCACGCCTCCGCTCCGCCCGCCTCCTCCCCCACCCCACGCCGGATCGAGCCGGGCGGGCGGTGATGGCGGGATCTGGCTCAGGCTGCTCGGATCCGACGAGGCAGCGGCGCCATGTGTTGTGCCACCTCCACGCGTCGTCGCTCCCCCCATCCCCCGTCGTCTCCCCTAGCACCGCCGTTGTCTTACCGTATCACCGCTGGGAGCTCTTGCCTAAGCGTCGCCACCACCTCCTCCCTTGTATGTTGCACCAAGCGAAGCAAGGATGAGGCGATATCTGACGAGGAGGGAGAGGAGGCGGTGATTTGCTTGGGAACGAGCGCATGTCCAGATCTTAGATTGACCGGATATGGGAAATAAGGAGGGCCAGCATGTCTTGGGTGGTGGGCAACCGCCGCCGTCTCCCACCTCCATGTCGGGTCCCCCTCCACGTGCCCTCGCACGCACCTCCACGAACCATCCATCCCTCGCCGACTTCCACTACCGTCTATCTCGTGCTCATCCTGATGGCCACATATGGGAGAGGCAGCGGTTATGGAAGATGTTGTTCTTCTCATCACAGTAATTATGTTGCTTCTCTCCTTGTAGAGATTTTGCTTGTAAATAATATTGTAGTTCAACGATTGGATGACTATGTAATGTTTCTCTCTGTCTTGTAGGTTACCGCTTGTTGGATTTTATTGTTCAAAATTTTTCAGACACAACGATGTATTCCTTTGGGAGTGTGTAAGGTTAGTCTTCTACTCAAAGATGTATGATTGAATTGTTGTCATGTCCAAAGAAGAATTGTTCTTCAAGAACTACAACTCCACACTATCTGATCCTCACACATTTCATATTTTGTCCAGTAGTGTAAGTGAGCCATTAGATAATACGAGACTTCTCAGTGTAACTGAACCCTCTATGTTGGCTGTTGGTCGTGAGTTGGAAGTAAGGATTGAACCCAGAGTTACCCGACCCTGATAATGTCATGGTCATTATCACGTGAGTCATTCCCTTTTTACCCACCTACCATTTTAAGCATCAACAGTGATGGAACTTGTTATCCAGCCTCAATCTGTTGATTTTTTACAGTGAAACTGCCAATTAGAATCACCAAAGATGAACTAAAACACTGCCCTGGAACTATTACACAGAGTGGCACTTAAAATATATAGTTACATCAGTCTCGTGTTCTATATTGAATTGATTTGTTTCTTTGTTGACGTGAAGTTAATTTCTCTACTTTTTTTCTTTCAAGAGAACAAATATCATGGTGCGGATAATGGACTTATTGGTCAACTTGGTGTGGGGTTTTGTTCAGCTTTTGTAAATAGCAGTAAATAAATGAGTAAGTACTGGTTTGCTACACTTCTTGATATTACTGGATGGTCAAAACTACACCAAATTATTTTTCTATGTTGGAAAATTAATTCTAAACTGAGAATTTTAATTTACAGTATAGATGACTGCATTCTTAAGGTGAACTAAGACTCGGAGATTCATCTGGTTGGTGATTTACAGAGGCCTCACCATGAAGTTAAAGAGCAATACGATATCTGTTGAACCCAAATCTCTGCTGCACTCAGTAATATACATGCATATCTGTTGTAGAGACATACATGATTATCATCTTTTGGCATAAAAACAAGAAGTCACTGAAAGATCTCACATTCATATTCAGACAATCTGAGAATGTCAACTCTAATTACTAAGAGTTGCTGAGGAGGTAGTGTTCATGTTTAAGTCTCAAACATATGATGAAACATACTTTTGCTTGATACACTATATTCATGCTCATTGACTTTTCATTTCAGATAACTGCAGCCTGCCACCATTATTCTGTATGTTGAATATTACTTTCTATTCAGTCCGAGTTTCAAAATTATGTATCCAGTAACATAGCATAAGTAGAATATAAGCATGTTGTGCAGAGTGATGAATTCGTTAGTGATGGACCTCTGTTTTTATGTGCTCTATCTTTTGTCGATTGTTAATTCTGTGATGCCACAACTGAATAGCATCTTTTTTGTTCTTCTACAAACATCAGCATTTGCCTACGTTTTTTCTGATAATGGCTGTTTATTTATGTGTCTAGCATGTGCATTTCCAAACTCTACTTTAGAATTTCAACTCTTTCCTTTTTCTATTTAAAGCAGTATTACTGCTGGAATAATTCTTGGATCATAATCTCTATTTTCTATTCTGTACCAGTTTATATTGCACATCTACTTCATTATCAGAATCGTGTCAATTCACAGAAGAAACAAACTTTATGTATCCTGGCCAATGTTTAGCAAGGGATGGAATGGATGCTTTGAATCCATGACCTTGTTGATTCTTTGCTTGGTTGTTGGCAATGCGCTTCAACAATTTGTTTTCTCGAAGTTGAACACAGCATGAAGTTTTTTGGGGCTGATTTATATTTGCTGAAATGAACAGATCATGGTAATGCTGCCCACTTTGCTTCCGACAATTATCAGGTAAACCAGGTATTTCCATCTTTGTATCTAACCCTACAAATTGGCTCTATATTTTAAAACAAGTGTGTCTCTTTGGCTTAGGAGTGACAGATTGATTATCTCAGAAATTTAGCAAGAATGCTCTTTTGTGATTTTAGAGTGGAAAGGAGATTGTGCTGAAAGACTGTGGTGAAGGATCCCTAGCAGTTGTCTCATAGCTTGATCCAAAGGATGCTATTATGCAGTTGCTTACGCAGGAAACCTACTCAAGGTATTATGCATTGTATCTTGTTTTTTTCTACTATTGTGCTCTTGAGATGTATAACCATTTTTTTCTATGTTTTGATTTGAATAGCTTAAACACTTGGTTCTTCTATGTTTGGATTTGCTATCCTGATGTATGATTGCTCTCACTGGATCTGTTGCTTTCTTTATTTTGGTTCTTCTAATTTGCCTATCCTGATGTATGATTACCACGATTCTAAAGTATTGCTCTCACTGAATCAACATTGATGTTAAATACATTTATATGTTGTCTTTTATGTTTTCGTTGCAATGCACGGGCGCCTTACTAGTTTTCTTTTAAATTCCTCTGTGTGTGTGGAATTCCTGTGCTTTTCTTGTGTGGCGTCGAAGCAACACTCTCGAAGTTTTCCTGTGTTTTTAGTCCCTGTACAAATCAATAGGCCATGACACCCCAATTTCTGTATTTTTCACATGTATTATTAATTCGTGTATTCCAGACAGGGCAAAACGCAAGGTAAAATGTTTTCAGCAAATTCCTAGTATCATTATAGCACCTGCTTAAGTACATCAAAGCCCCCAAAATTCCATCAAGATAGAAGTATCATTCCATAAATTGCATTCCATCAATCCATCTTGCTAGCTAAAATCACTCAACCGTTCAATACAATTACATGGGCCGCAAGGGAGCCAGTGTGGTAATTTACAGAGCTGTAGCATCAAACCAGAAAGAAGAAGAAGACCCTCGACAACACAAGTTACAAGACTACCATAACTAACACCTAGGGTTCAACATAGCTAACATCAAACCAGTGCTGGCAACTCGATCTCGTCAGCTGATCTGAAACTCGCCGCTGGCGTGGACTTGCTTCACCTGCTTGTCGTACTCGTCCTCGCCATCGTACTCCTCATCCTCGTTCCTGTCTTCCTCGTCGGGTTTCTTGCCGTCTTCTTGCTCTTCCTCCTCAGCCCAACCGAAACCAGCCACCGGAGTAGATGACGGAGGTGGCGTCCGCGCCTCCTCAACAATCTTCATGATCTCTTCGACAGTCTGATCAGAGTAGGTCGGGGCGCCGTTGACCCTCGTATAGTACTTCGCTTGCGCCGCTTCCGTTAGCTCTCTAGGCAAGTTCTTCAGGAACCAGGGGTGGTTTCGGATCTCCCTAATCGTTATTCTCTGCATGATATGGGGGTAATAGTAAAAAAAAATGAAACAAAAGATCGAGGTTTCGCAGTTCTTTTTTTTTCCAAAAATAAAAGCTTTGCAGGCTTCGCTCTCCAATGAATACCTTTGCGGGATCCGCGACGAAGATCCTAGAGAGGAGCTGCCTGCAATCTTGCGATATGTGGGCGTACTCCGGTATTTTGTATTGAATCGACACAATTCTCTGCAAAAAAACAAAAAATTTGCGCACAATATGTTAGTACATTCGCAGGACTTAGTAGGAGGGGTTTAGACAAGAGAGCGTCTATACAACATTCGACTATATTTGGAGGCAAAAATAGTCAGATTTTATAACATTGAATGGTGATCCAACGGCTTCAGATCTTTTTTTAGGGGGTGCTTATATGAGATTTTTTTTTGAAAGGGTGTTTATATGAGTGGATCCGTTGGATAGAGATCCAACGCTCTTAGATCATCTGAAACAGTCGAACATTGTACAACACTTCTCTTTAGACAAACTGTTGGAAGAAGCGAGTGAAATATGACCCCAAACGTCTTTCTGAAATTCTTGGGATCGTCAGGGTCCTCAAAAGGGTAAGCACCAACGAGCATCACGTAAAGGGTCACTCCACAAGACCACACGTCTGCCATCTGCACCAAAAAAAAAAAAAACCATCGATTACACGATGCAAAATACTTAAACTACATCACAAGAAAGAGGAGCATATGCAACAACAGTATCAAGGAAGCAAGTGCCTCCCCAGAAATTTGAGTAGGCCCAAAAAAAATCAGCAGACTACACGCCAACCCACAGTCAAAATAGAAATAGAATATAAAATAGATAGAGAAAGATAAAGCGAAGAACACTATTGGAGGATAGCGGAGTTCTGGAGCAGCCCAAGAGTATACAGAACCAGTGGCAGAGAACTGTGCACGTCTGGAAAGCAATACCAGATAACAGAAACTAAAACAGTTCCTCTAGAAATCAACAATATTAAAAAAAATCACAAATGTCCATTTCCAAAACCAATCTCGATGCCTCCCTACAGTTTCTCTTTCACAAGCAAAGGCAACTAATTTTGCACGCTGGAAAGGAAATTTTGTCAGCAGTTTGGCGCATGACATCGCAAAAGGTAAAGAAATAAAGCGCAATAACCATTCGTGAAACAGCATCTACATAAGCAGGACAAGTGATAGATGACAAAAGGAAAACAAAGAGGACAAAGAAAAAATAGCTCGAAAGAACGACAGGTGACCAACCAGATGTTCAGTCTTAACATGGCTAGATGATGAAAAGATCAGGCTGAGGGCCCCGTGGTACACATCAACTAGGGCTGGAAACATGATGGAAATACGGTCCAGAAAAGGACATGGAGCATGACGAATGGGAACAATATACGACTCGTGAAACATGCCCACAGGGCGTCTCCACGATACAAAGCCACGCGCAAGGATTACATGTTTCTTTCCATGCTTTCTTTCTCAGTGTACCTCTGCAGAGACAAGTACATTTTTTTTGGAGCTTCACAGATTTCTTAGGCAAGATGAAATAGTGTTTGATTGTTGGTCAAGGATTCAGCAGCGCAAAAAAGTTCACAACAAATATTTTATTAACCCTCACTTCAGGTAGATCATTTGGATTAAACATGATAACAAGATCTGCATCAACAGAACCTTGTGCTTTTATCCAGCAAATCAAACTTTCTTTTGAGGTCATTACATCAACAACACCATGCAGACAGGGCTCCACCATGTAAATCGACTGTGAACCCGATCAAGGGTAGAATTTATGCATGCAATAATAGCAGGCACACCCAGTAGGGCAAAGATCACCATCAAGCATGATGTGATTGGTGATACTGAATGAACATTAAGAACACTTCGTTAGACTATCTCTTCCCCTGCTTCTTTGACAAAATTGTCGATACAAATAATACTTGGAATCCCCCTACAGGGATACGGACAACCAGGGGAAAAAAGCGGTGCCAGTAACCGGAAAAACCGGTAGGAATCGAGAGAAAAAAACCGACCAAATTTTTTCAAATTGAAATTTAAATTTATGATTGCATAATGTATTTCCTAGATTGGTTTAAGCTTTTTTGTGCTATATTACGTATTGTATGAGCTAAATATGCTGCAATTATTGTATTCGCAAGTCCCAACATTTTTTTAAACAAACATACACTTGGGATCACTTTATTGTCGATACAAATATTACTTTATTAAACACTTTCTAATTAATATTTGCATTATTCTAATTGCTAATTACCCATAACTAGTTTTCTCTCGCTTTTCCCGGTTTTCATTACGGTTTTTTCGGTTTTCGCACGTTAACCGTTCCAATTACTGATTTCAAAACAGCCCAAATTCAATTTTTAATATTCGAAATTCATCCGGTTACCGGCCGGTTACCATTACCGGCCGCCGAGCGGGTTTAATAACTCCAGCACCGAGATTTGTATCCCTGGGACAACACACCAATACTGACATGTGGGGCCAGGCCCACTCCCTGTCTACTTGACCTCAGAACAAAATTCCATAATCCAAAACCACTGGTAAGGGAGGTGCACCAGGAGCCTATTCTACAAGGCACGGATGTATGCTGCATTGGGGCCACATACCAATCCGAGTGCGCTTTCATGCACTGGGTCTAGGAATGCAAAGGAACGACGAGACGACGTTGGGGCCAGAGGGTATTGCGGGAGACTGGCACAAGCATAGCAGCAGCTGCAGTAGGGACCCCTCATAGCGGGACCCAGTTGCAGTGACATTAAGCGTAAGAGACGTGCAAAATGACAAAACTGACCTTGCCATCGTACTCCCGGCGTGAGAGCACCTCCGGAGCAATGTACGCCGGAGTGCCAACCGTGGACTTCGGCTTCGAGTGCAGCAGCGAGGACTGCGACGACGAAACATTGCAAAAGAGAGGCGTGAGTAACCGAGTATACATCCACAATGAGGAACCACAGAGTATGCTTGCAAAAATATGGTTCCAAACGATTTGTTGGTAACATCACTCAATAAAGCTAGAGATTGGTCCAAGTTTGGTTTTCTTTTTAGGCAATAAAGGCACGAGTTTAATAAACCCAGGTTCGTGTCAAAATTTTGGTCTTCCGGTATGCAGGGCTAAACAAGAAAGGCGTCTTTCAGTGCACATTTTTCAGAGAAAACATAGTAAGAAAGAACAAAACGAATAAAATTGGTACCTTGGAGTAGCCAAAGTCGCAGATCTTGAGGCTCGGCGCCGGGCGCCCATCCAGCAGCGTGTTCTCCAGCTTCAAATCCCGGTGGCAGATTTGCTGCAAGCTCAAACAAATTTGCAATCCCACACCTCGTCGGCACAGATTTTTTTAAACATTTATTCCAGAGGAAAAAGTTTATTTCTTTTACTTGGTTGCTGTTCTCACCATGAAGTGGCAGTAGCTAACACCACAAATTAACTGCTGGAAGAAATACCTCGCCTAGAATAGTATCAACGCCGCCAAGAAAAAAGATTAGGATACCAAACTAAAAATATTTGGGAAAATAGGAAAGATCCGGAGCCATCTGATTCGAGCAAAGTAATGATCACCTCATCCTCGCTGAATCTACCGGCGCTGCAGATCCGGTCGAACAGCTCGCCGCCGGCGGCGTACTCCATGACGATCGCGAGGTGCGTAGGCGTGAGCACGACCTAACAACACGCTCCCCAAATGGACCGAAACGATCGAATTCCCTCCACCGAGAACAACAAATCTCTACACAAAAAAAATCCGAACTTTTGCTCACCTCCTTGAACCGGATTATGTTGGGGTGCCGCAGCGAGCGGTGGTTTATGATCTCCCTCGCCACATTCTCGTCAACCTGCACACAAATTCAGCAGGGACACACGTCAGAATTCGACCTAGAAAGGGCACAAATTCCGCGGGGATTTGAGAATCCGAACCAGGGCCGCCGCACCTTCTGCCCCCGCGGGGTGTACTTCATGGCGACGAGCTCCTTGGTCTCCTTGTTCCGCATCAGCCGCGCCACCCCGAAGTTGCCCGAGCCGATGTCCTTGAGGAGCTCGTACTTCTCCATCGATTCGAAGCTAGCTCGATCGGATTGGGGGCGAGGGCATGGGGGGTCGGTCTCAGTCTCGGAAGCTCTGCTTGTTGTTGGGGTGGAGAGGAAGAGGACGATAGCGCGAGGAGGAGGGAATGGGAAAGGATTCGAAGCTTAAGCAGGAGGCTTCTTTTTTTTTAGCCTGCTATTATGTGCTTTTCTCTTCTCGGTTGGGTTTGGATTTGGGTGTGAATAGTTTACGGTGATTAGACGATGTGGCAAGATATGCGTGCAGCGTGTGACAGGTGTGAAAAGACGGGCAATGGTCTTCCTATATTTGTTTTTATATTATTTTAGATACGGGTGTGGATATGAATATTCGGATATAAATATAAATATAAGTAATGTTGAATAAAAGTACGGAGTGAATATGATATAACTGTATACGGTCATAGATATTTCTTATAATATAAAAATCCCTTGAATTGTACGTAGAAAATCAACGAAAACACACATAAACTACATGAATGGGATTGGGGATCAGGAATTGTGGCTAAGGTTCCTTACCGGAATCTATGTATTAATGTATATGTTAATGCATAATAAACTACTAAAGTATCATATAAATAGGCTAGATTGAAATAGGAGATATACACTCGGATATTCAGCTTCCTAAATATCTGAATAATTCGTATCCATATTTAAATTCGACGGACAGTGAGGTAACAAATTTATATTCGTTTCTGATATGACACTATCCAATAAATATCCGAACAGATAGAATCTATATTCGAAAACAATCAGAATGGATGGGAAACTATTAACCATTATCATCTCTAGCAATGAGCCATGGTGACATGTGATGACCCCTAAATGTTGCTGACTAGTGGAACTAGTATAGATCATTCATCATATAAACCTCTCATGTATTACTTTTTGCAACTTAGTCCTTTGCAGGTAGCTTGCAGGGAATGGTGATTTTTCGGAAAGAAACATAGAAAGCCTTGCAAGGGTTGCCGGTTACTGCAAAGAAATATAGAGGGCATTGATTGGAACGTAGGACTAGACATGAATTCTATAGGAATTTGAGAGGAAATGGAACATTCACTTTTATTTTACGTAAGATTTTCCACAAAATTCACACAAGAGTTCTTCATTCCAAATAGGGCTTATATAAGTTATAATTGAGTTGTTTCTTGCAAAAAAAAATCCTACAAAATTATGTGTTCCAAACAGAACCGTAATTGCCTATAAGGATTGCCATTTCCTTTTCTTTAGTTTCACACGACACAAAAACCACTCTATGTACATTTGTACCATCTATCTCTCTTCAGAGTCTAGAATCCGAAGTGAATACTATGCTTCACATGAAATTAATTGCCACAGTATCTTGATAGATTTGTGGCTCTTTTTCTTCCCTCTATGGATAAAGATAAAATGAGACAAATCAAAACACAAAAGACCTATCTGGAACACAATGATTCCACATGAAATAGTTTTTCTACCAAAAAAATGAGGAAACTATCCTGTTCCAAACGAACCTACACAGGGCATGAATCCAAAATTCATGAAAGATGAGGTGCACTTTGTGAGAGGGCAGTCCAAAGAGGTGTGGAATGAGAATATCTCACATTGTTTGTTTGATAGAACTTAGGGGGATATATATGAATATATCACAGTCGTAATAAGACGGCACCACGCGCGGACGCATGTGGGGGCGGCGTACGATGTTAGCATCAGCTACCCGGTGTTTACTTTGACTTTTGTTAGGCCGAGCGATCGTGATGCCTGCGCGTTCCCCTCCCCAGCTCTCCTTGACCACGGACTCTTCTATTTTATAAGATTTTGATTTGAGGATGAAATATGCATAAGATGAAAGGGATAGGTCGCGTGAGCTATTCTTTTCTGTTTGCTTCGAACTTCACCAAAAATGCAAAGGTTTGGGTTTGTTTATAATATTAGTTTCTCAAAACTGTTTTTCTACCGTAATAGTTTTTGTACAGTGCATAGCTTTCAAACAGATAGTCTTTTTAAGATGGATTCTACTAATTGATTGTAGTACACACTACAGTGACTTTATTTGTACCAGCTAAAATCACACGCGAGTTTCTCTCCATACAATTTTTTTACAAACTATTACTATTTATAAGCTAAAGCAAAAGGCTATTAGCAAAAACTAATATAAACGGGCTCTAACAGCTGCGACATTTTTTCGGGGCATCTTGGTTTTGAAATGTGAGAACTTTTTAAAGTTAAGTAGGAATTGAACTATTTCCATAAAAACCGGTGAGAAATACTTGTGAAATTTCTCGCTCCAAGCTGGTATATCTATTTGTGTCTAGGTGCGCGTGTGTTCTTTTGTCAAAACGAATATTAATGCTCCAGGTAGGGTATCAACGGATGGTATATAAATTGAATAGATCTTTTCATATTCGTATTTATATTTTTTAAATAAATATGGATATGCTCAATATGGATCGAATATTATAACAAATACGAATCGAATACCTACTCAATTTGGCCATATGCAAATATCCTATGGTATAATGAAGTTTAACAAATTAACACCGGTTTTATAATAATATTTACGGCCCTTTTTCTCTAGTTTATCATGTAATCATTGATTATTGGTGTCATTTTGCCGCTAATACTAACTAATTCTAGATATATTGTAAATAAATTAGTTATAAACATATCAAATTTGGCTAAAAAGAGCATGCAAAAAAGTTTTATTAGGAGATGTGCCAAAATAAAAAATATGAAATGCCAAATTAGAGTCCACCATGATGAAAGCCTTGTGTAAATAATCGAAATGCATATATAATATGCCCCATTTAAAGGTAAAATACAAAAGATACGTATTAGCTAGCTGTTACTATTATGTCTGTTGAATCCGAATATTATTCGTATTCGTATTCGATTTGCACCTATTTTACATACCATATTTGTATTCGTATTTGATAAAAAAAAACTAGATATCATCTGGATTCAGATTCGTTTTACAATACAAATGTATTTTTATTTACCATATTTGCTACTATTTGGATACTGAATAAAATGGATAATCGAGATTCATTTGGCACCTCTGCTCAAAGGGCATGGCTAGCTCGAAGGTAAACACTTGTTAATGAGTTATTAATGAGAGGCTATTTCAATTCTGCTGGGAACATGACACATATATATCTCGCCATGAATGTGTCAAAACGGAGCATATATTTCTCCGGTCTTTTCTGTGCAGAATCCGAGCATCCCAATTAAGTCAGTGCTTCAAAGATTTTTTTTGTGCAAATAATCTATTTTTTATTCAAAATAACAAAAATATACATACGACAATATTTTTTACAGAAATAGAGTCCGATTAGCCCCCGCGTTGGTCGTGGAGCTAATCCCCTAATGGCCAGGCGACAGAGTTCCAGTCGTCCGACCATTGGATGATGGAACCGATCGACCGACCATTGGCGGATGCAAGTGAAGTCGCTCACCCATAGGGCGACTACAAATTGCCATCCCGTGAATTTCGTAGATTTTGTGAATTTTGTAGATTATAGCTGGAAGATAATCTGCTGGATTTGTAATAAAAATTTATGGTCGTTGTATGTTGTAGGAGCGCAAAAAAAATATGTGAAACTTTTATTAAGAACGATTGACCTTAGAACGATCGGTAAGTACGATGGTAAGTGATATTGTGATGTTACTGGGAATTCGTATATGGAGGAAAACTGGTACGTTAATATTATTGGATGATTTTCTATGTGAATGATTGAATGTGAAAAGACGAGGAAATAAGCTTGTCAGAATTTAAATAGACTTCATAATACAGTTAGGAGTAATATGCCATGCAGTTTTTGATTACATGCATAACATATAGTATCATGTGCGACTAACCAATCCAACTGCTCATACGACTTAATGTGTGGACCGGGGCCATTTTCCCTTCCTTGCCACCTCGAAATTGAACTTTTCGGCGGCCTCTTTTGTCTTGGTAGTCATTTCCCTCTTTTTCTCGCGCTCCCTCTCGCGAGCCTCCCGCTTCCTACGTATGCACTCCTCAAGATGAGCTTTCGTCTCGCGTTGTATACGCAGGGTTTGCTCGTTCTTGCGGCGCACCTCCTCCCAGATCTTGGAGGACCTTGCGACATTCCATTCCTCGAAGTCGAGGACCCACTAGTCTTCTGGGTGGATCTCAAGATCGATCTATTTGCGGTAGCCACATAGGGGTTTCGGGGACTATGAATATAGGGGAGAGGTTGTTAGTGCGTACTCTGAAGAAGAAAAGGTAGGAAAAACGATGCACCTGGTCCTTAACGACTGCCGATAGGTTGCGGTGTCTAGACGGCGGTTGAGGTAATCATTGGAGTAGTTTGTGCAACCCTAGTAACACATACCTAGGCTGAGCCGGTGCTTAGACTTGAAGAAGTTGCATGTGTCCCGGCACCAACAAAGGGGGGGCGTCTCCCCTCTGGTGGGTGTTGCGGCGAACACTCGGTAGGAACGTTCAGGATGGAGTTGTTGCTACGGGGCGCATCATTGCGGGGAGTTGACCTCGCAGCACGCTGGGCTTGTTCTGCCCGGGCCGCAGCAGCCCCTACTTTCTCATCACAGGCGACAACTGAACATGCTAGGTCACGGGTCTCCTCCCATTGCTTTATCATCTTGTCCCATTGCTTCTTCTGCCTTTTGTCCATCCCGGTGTGGTGAAGCAAATGCCGGTGTAATGTGGGGTTTGCTTGTGCAGTGTTCTTTGAGAAATCTCTTCAACCTCCTTTTATAGGGCCCCTTGTTGCCCTGTCGGTACATGAATGTGCCTATGTGGTCCCGTCACTGCGCAAAGCTGGTAAAGCTAGGCCGTGAGGTCTTATCGCTGCGGAAAGCTAGGCCGTGTGGTCAGGTCACTGCGCAAAGCTTGTGCGTGCGGTCTTCTCACTGCACAAAGCTGGCCCGTGCTGTCATGTCACTGCAAAAAGCTAGGCCGTAATGTCATGTCACTAAGGAAAGCTGGCTCGTGAGGTCTTGTCGCTGCGCAAAGCTGGCGTGTGCGGTCTTCGCAGTGCTTAAAGCTGGCATATGTACTCTTGTCACTGGTGAAAGCTGACGTGTGTAGTTTTGTCATTGCTCAAAGTTGGCATGTGTAGTCTTATCGCTACGAAAAGCTGACACATGTGGTCTTGTCGCTGAACAGAGCTGGCACGTGCGATTTTCTCTGTGCATAAAGTTGGCATGTGTAGTCTTGTCGCTAGTGAAAGCTGGCGTATGTAGTCTTGTCGGTGCTCAGAGCTGGAGTGTGTAGTGTTGTCCCTACGAAAAGCCGGCCCGTGTGGTCTTGTCGCTGCGCAAAGCTGCCTGTGTGGTCTTGTCGCTGGGCAAAGCTGCCATGTGTTATGAATGGCACCGTGACACCGCAGTTACGCTATAAAATGAATGAATAAGGCATTGCTGGTTGGAACAATTATCTTCTCCGTCGTAGAGTAAACCACCATGACAGATGCCGAGGGGCCAGTCGAACATAGATCACAAGAGGAGAACCTTCCGCTCGAAAGGAAGGAGAACTTCGGCGCATGTACTCTGGGGTACAAGTTCGCACTCGTCTATTTTTGTAGGGCCCCAGATTTTAATATCTGGAATCCTCTGTGATTTATTGCACTATTCCCTGGATCAATAGATAGTGCTCACAGTTACAGAAAATGAATATCAAATACATACCATGCGGAAGCATAAATAAAATAGTAAACTTACTCATGGGCGATTGGGCGAAATCGAGAATTGCGGCGGAAGAAGAAGCACAGGTGGGACCTTCAGACATGCCCACAGGTAGCCAACTGGAGGTTCGCGACCTAGCCCTTGACATCTTCATCTTATTTGCCATCAAGACCCAAAAGTATTGCTGATGTGTAGCGATCCGATTCCTGCTTCTGGATTTGTTATGAGAGCGAGTGTGAGCACAATAACCACCGTGCTCCGCGAGCCAATACACAGAATGCAAATATATAGTATGCATGGCTTATCAAAGGGAAGGCTCGGGTTATTTTATTTGCCAGAAATCGCTTTTGGTAGCATTGTTATTATTAAACCATAGTGTTACTACTACTACCTAAAACTTCCCACGGCGATTGCCAAATTGACTCACTCCCCCAAATGCCATAATTGACTTAACTCCCCAAGGACACAATTTTCTTACTAAATGTCGTCTAAGACTCCAAACAATGAGTGGCATCATTTAGCTAATCCACCGATCAAACCCTTTATATATATATATACATTCATTTTGAATCCACCAATGTCTTCACGTATTACGAATTCATACTAGTCCAATCTTGTAATCAATATTCTCTAACTCCCTACTTCTGAATTCCAATGATTCCCTAATAGGATTACTTTTTAATCCACCGACATCATCCATATCAGAACTTTCTAACAAATCAATCCTTTCTGCTAATGATCCAAAACCATAAATTGCTCTTTTCATAATCACCCTTATTTTCATTATTTATCTCTAACTAATTCATCAAGACCTCGCACCAAGAATATCATTAATCTAGTTTATGCTTCAATTATCATATCCCCAAATTTCCTCAAATTCAAATCATCTATCTAGATCAATTCCTGTTAATCCCATTAAATCCAACAATTGCCTTTACACTCTTCTAATTCTCCAAAATCATTGATCCGATTATACTCGGTAATTATTATTCCTCCGATGTACCCAAAATTCAATTCATCCTTCCAGTATTTTAATCAAATCCTATCAATCACATTATTACTAACATCTCTCAAGAATTTATATTAGTGTCGTAATCCAATAATTTCTTTTGCACACTCTAATCTTCCAAAAATCACTTAAATCATCTTTCTAACCCATCCATTCATATAGACTCCACCGATTTATTTCTCCTAAACCCCTTTCTAATATTCTCCTTTTATAATCGGCATGAATCCACCAATCATCGTTATGTATTTACATAGCAGTCATCCTCTTTTCCTACGACTCTATTTATTCTTCCTGTTGTTTTACTTTGTAAAGAAGAAGCTTTATCATCGTTTAGCTTTTGAAATATAATACATAGAAACCTCCCGAGACTTAGCAGTTTGAACAAAACATAATATGTATGAGAATGCAATAACGATGAGCGATTGATTCCATCCACCGTTACATGGCATCCGCACCATATGCTTAATCCTTGACGTTATAGCCGCTTAACTTACCATTGGGACGACACCCAGGACAACTCAAACCAGGGCCTTGCACTGCCCTTCACTTTTCCATTCCCACCCACAAATCATTTTGAAAGCAGAACTATATCGGTTAAGTTTCCCATGTCCGCCCATGACCGTGGGCACGGCTATTCGAATAGTTTTGACTCTGCGAGTTTGTACACTTTCACCACAAGAGACAATCAACTCGTTGCCCACATGATTCCTTAGTCATGCGGTTGAGCGAGACCATCACGTTGTTGTTCAAAGTACCTAGTTCCTTTGTCATCTCACCCTATGGGCTTATCCCACGCGGTGGGTCCCATACGTTATGCGGGATGTTTTCCACGATTACTAACGCAGCGGGCTCCACTTCCGCAACGCTTAGAATAGCTGGAAAACTTCACCCTCCCCTTGGTGTCCCTTTAGGCCTCCCCTTGCCCTTGCTTATCCACTTCAATCCACTACCAGTGAGATGAGTTCAGGAGTTTCGATACAACTACTTAGCCAAGTTGTACTTTACAGACTTGTGGTTGCACTGTTTTACGTGGGAGATCATGACAAGATTCAGTCCTTAGCGGTATCTGGGCGATTCTACCACAACCCACTTTGTGCCTCCACTGCACCATTCACACACACACCATCGAACCATTCGCCCAGATATTTAAGCAAGTAGAGTTTTGGGAACATAAAATAATCATATCGAACATATACCAGTCATTACCACCATGACTGCCCAACCAAATCTTCTCATGATTAAAAGTGATGCTTGGGCGTTTTCACGCCCATGAATATCTATGCAACACCACGCATGGCGTATAAATTACGGACTTATTTTCAAAAGGTTAATATCATAATTTCGCTAGGGCGACAAGGTTCATATATTCAAATATTCAACAAGGGGGTGTAATATTAATCAAGACAAACAATGGGCATATAACTAGAATCTTGAATTAAGCATGTATTTGTACATAAAATAACAGCATGCAATTTGATAATTTAAACAAAAGTAATTTGCATAAAATATAGGTTCAATATGATCAAAGTATTGACTCGCCTGGCGCGGTTTACCGCGGTCTTGAGCTCACACAATGCTTTTCTCGTTTGATGGTCTTGAGCTCTCGGCCTTTTTCTTCACCTCGATCTTGATCTCGCTCGATCCATTGAGTCTTCGGAGCCCCCGTTTCTAATTACGCGATAAATGACTGAATCCAAATAAAAGCAAATAACTCACAAGATCCAAATAAATCTGAATAAACTCGACTTAGTTTTATTATGAGTTAATGGGTGTCTTGAGGCAAGGTCGGTAATAGAATACGACGACTCAGCCTTTTTATTAATAATCTCTTTTTATTATATTACATTTATTTAGGAAGTTCCATGAGGTAGGTTAGACCCATGAGTTGGTGTATTTTGTCGGGTGCTAATGTTCGGGCATGTGATATACATATATATATATATACATATATATACATAAGTAATGTTTGCAAATTTTAGTTTATCGAGTTAATCTCATAGTTTATGTTTTTAGCATTTTATGGTGTGATATTTTATGTGCACTTAGTTGTCACTAGCCATAATTTATTTTGGATTAGGATCCGCTTGTTCGAGTCCTAACTTGCTATATGCAGTTATGTCCGTCATTATTACCGAATCTACATTAAAATTTGATTAATAGTACCATTGATATTTTGTCTATACTTTAGTTATTATTAGGCTTATTTTATTTCAATTCACTCATCCGGGCAAGACTCATTTTGCAGAGTTACACTTTAATATTTTGTTATTTAGCAAAGTCATTTCTGACAGACCCTATCACGAGCGGTTCGGAACCGTCATCACGACAGTTTCGAACCGTCGGTGTTTAGGTGTCGATGATAGTTGGTGGTTATCACGAGCGGTTCTGAGCCGTGCGTGATAACATACATTCTGACGGTCTTGACTACTAACCGTGCGTGATAGTTCGATATCACGAGCGGTTTTTATAAACAACCGTCGTGATACCTCACTATCACGAGCGGTTAGTATTCAAGACCGTCATGTCTGAGACTATCACGAGCGGTTTTGTTTAAACAACCGTCGTGATACCGCACTATCCGCGAGCGGTTAGTAGTCAAGACCGTCGTGATATACCTAATATCACGAGCGGTTTGTGTTACTAACCGTGCGTGATATTGTATATCCTGACGATCGATTGTAAAGGCCGTCGTGATATCATTCACACCACGACGGTTTGTAACAACGAACCGTCGTGATACCATATCATCATCCATTTTATTTTTGCTTTTGGCTAGCCTCGGGATATGCTAGCCATGCCCTCTGAAAGCGACAAGCGGCGATTACGAGATAAATGCGGATATAAGTTAATTGCAACTCATAGTAAATTACAACAAAATTCGATACGGATGAATGTAACAAGCGGCGGCGGATCACATACATATATATATAGAATGAAAATCGTTACACAACATCGACAAATGAATTCAATTGAAGGAGAATTGTTTGATTATGCAGTTGAATCCAATGTTTCAACATCTAATTATCACCATTGCCGACGTGGAACTCTCCATTCTTATTTATGACCTCGCTAGCAAGAATTGGGAGATGGTTCCACGAATATCGACAGATTGTCAAGATCGTATGCACTTTCGTCGAAGTTCACCGTACCGTCGCTAGGAGCAATGTTAAGTCATTAATTAGCATGTGTGTGTAACATAAATACATATATATAATCAGAAAATAATAATTATTGGAAGGACGACAAACCTACGGATCATTGATCTTAGTACCCATGATTTCCTTCATATGGCGACAAGCGTAGAATCCACATACGTTGCCACAGCAGCTGCTTGGTGGCATTGCAAAAATAGAATTACATACATCGGTATTGTCAATTCTAGAGGCATTATAACAAAGTATGATATAGGATTGTTGTGTTGTAGCGGTCTGGAAATCGCGTGTTGTGTCGTAGTGTGTCCTTTGGATTTTTGTCGTGTGTTCCTCCTTGGGCAACATAATCGGCAAAGCCCCTCGTGATTCAAAAACTTAGCCTCGGTAGTGGCAAACAAAGAAATATTACAATAGAGTTATGTATGGAGGAAATGAGTTTACATTAAGTACTTCTTGCACACGATGAAGTCGTGGTTGCTCTAAGGAGGAATCAAGGTATATTACCTTGCTCCACTTTGGTACAATCACAAGCAAAATCGGTGATGCCTAGTTATGTGTGTCGCCATAGTGATTAATCCTAAGTTCATCTTGCATGTAAAGTTGAAATGAAACATATGTGTGGCAACTAGTGAAGCACTTACCCTTGGTTGAAGGGTACCATGATGTACTCCTTGTCGGTGTGAGCAATCAATCCCTCGTTATGTAACCTTGCACGAAGGATGCATACGTGTTGATAGATTGCTCGGAGACCAGCGAGGGTCGAGGAAACCCACGGTCGTCGCGATTGCGGACTTGTTGGATCATGTATCTATACATAAAGAAAGAGTAATGACATTTATCGTATAACGTGAATGTAGAACTTCATTATACAGTACACTTACGATGTCGACATCGTAGAAGTGAGGCGTCGAGTTCGTCGAGATTGAATAGTAAGAATAAATCTTGAATGTCACGACGATGTAGCGGGTCGTGGAGGAAATGTCTCGTTATATTTGAGTGAATGCACTCTGTCGGTTTGGCTTCATGTTGGACTTCTCCATGTACCGGGCATGCAATCTATTGCAAATCATACCAAGTGGCGTAATTGTGAGTCGGGCACCAACGACACTCCTAGAGTAGCGTCCATGGCACGGACGCGGCTTAATTTTCTTTGCATGAGCCTTGGAGGCCTTGGAGCCTCGCTTGTGATATGTTCTCGGTGGCGTCTCGGCGGGAGCCGATGCAATGAACTTTCTTGGATTTGGAGGTGGAGGTGGAGCCACCGGAGCCGATGTGCCAGTCGAGCGGCGTCCCTCTTGGGCCTTTGGATGTGAAGATTGTGGCACGGACATGTCGAGGGCGATGTCCCTCTTGGGCCTTGAATGAATGTGTGGACGGCATCCCTAATGTCTTAATCTCTTCGTTTGGGGCTTCTCAAGAGGACGGAATTAAAATATCATTGTCGTGTCCACGGACCTTTATGAAACCGGTGTCTACTTGTACCGTGCACCGGCGTCTGGCGGCAATGGATACACCATGCCTCTCCCGGCGTCAGCGGAATAGAGCCAACAAGCGACTTTGAGGTCGCAAGGCATGGGCTCCTACATAACGATACAAGAGATCGGTTAAGGCGTCTACGAGAGAGATCTATGTACCATTCTAAAGAGGTACATTACACGAATGTCATCAATACGTGGCGGTCGTCGCTATGTTCGAAATTGGTGTGGACGCGACTCTTGCGACGTTGAGTGGGACTGGTACCGCGATACTAGGAGTGGGTTGCGATTGGTTGCGGACTTGTCTCGGTTCTTCCCGCGAATCTATCTCTCCTCAGTGAGGCCGTCGCTCTTGAAGTGAGGCGGATAGTTGTTCCTCAAGTTGAGCATGAAGCTCTGTTTTATTTGTTCATTGTGATGCGCCTTGGATCTCTTCCTACTCCTATATGTCTCGGAGTAATCTGGAAATCCGTGCCTCAAGGTACATAAACCCCATGCCTCGTGTGCGACACAGGTGCTCCTTGTTTCCCAAGGCACGTGATAGTAAATCTATCTCCCTATATTCTTCAAAGGAGCCACAAGATGATTCGGTAGTCAATGATTCTTTGCAAGAGGCAATTAATCATGTTATTTTTCAACCCATGAAGTTGAAGAGGTGTTAACAACTATCTTTGTTGAACATATTTTACCAGCGTTGGGACACTTCCTCATCTGCGGGGTTTTGAAAAGACACCGAAGATGTGGTTGATGACCGCGCTCTTAACCGATTCGGCGCTCGTTTGCGATCCGGCAAATGGCGAGAGGCCTCCGATCGGATTGCGACCTCATCCCGCATCCTCCATTGTGGGATTTTACCCGCGTACCAGCGATCTGAGTGCGTGAGGGTGCGTGTTTTTGTGAAGGTCCTTGTGCGCCGCACTTTGTTGTTCAAATTCGGTCGTCGTCTTCATCTCGCACAAAGGCCTCCCATGTTTCGGCGACACGAAAGGATACTTCGTGAAGGCGTGACATCCTCGACCACGTACTTTGTCACAAGAGTGCTCTTAAAATTTTTCCATGCTTTTCCCATCGCGAGGGCGCTGTTGCACGAGTCCACGTGCTTCTTTGGGAACTCGAGCAATTTGTAAGTTCCTCCCATAGCTGATTTTGTGATCCTTTGTCAAATCTTTCCACTTGCTATGGTGATGGGGACCCGTTGCCTTCAATTATACATGGTAGTCCGAAATGATGTTGCTTTCGGCGGTTCGAGAGGGACCCCATCCGAGAGACCACCGTGATGGTCATTCGAACTGTGGCCATTCGATACTCCTCGGCCACGTTTAGATTTCGCGATCTTGGGGCGTGAGACCCGGATGACGACGACGAAGGCGTGTGGACACCATCTCTCTTCTAAGAAAAACTAATTGCGGTGAGCTATGGGCCTTCCAAATAGACCTTGCGACTAACAAGTGCGACATATATTATATGCTACATAAAATACATGTGAAGCATATATCATAAAGCTAACATGTGAAGCATATATCATAAAGCTAACATGTGAAGCATATATCATAAAGCTAACATGTGAAGCATATAACATAAAATACACGTGAAGCATATAACATAAAATACATGTGAAGCATATAACATAAAATACATGTGAAGCATATATAACATAAAATACATGTGAAGCATATAACATAAAATACATGTGAAGCATATAACATAAAATACATGTGAAGCATATAACATAAAATACATGTGAAGCATATATAACATAAAATACATGTGAAGCATATAACATAAAATACATGTGAAGCATATAACATAAAATACATGTGAAGCACGAGGAGGGACCGGCGTCGGGAGGCGGCGTCGGGAGGTAGTGAGTCGGGAGGGACCCGGCGTCGGGAGGTAGCGGAGTCGGGAGGGACCGGCGGCGTCGGGAGGGACCGGCGGCGTCGGGAGGACGGCGTCGGGAGGACCGGCGTCGGGCGGCGTCGGGAGGAACAGCGGCGTCGGGAGGGAGCGGCGGTGGGAGGGACCGGCGTCGGGGCGGCGGCGTCCGGAGGAGGACCGGCGGTGGGAGGAGCAAAACCTAGCTAGCGGGCGCCGCTGCAGAGTGGAGACAAGAGGCTGCGGCGGATGGCGGACTCGCGAGACCTAGTTGCGGTATTTATAGATGCATTATCACGAGCGGTTCTATATATATAACCGTCATGATATACATATCCTGACGGTTCTATATATATAACCGTCATGATATCATATATCACGAGCGGTTCTATATATAGAACCGTGCGCGATATATATATCATGACGGTTATATATATAGAACCGTCGTAATATTATCACGAGCGGTTTCTTTTATAAACCGCTGTGATAGTTCACTATAAATACCATGACTAGCTAGGTTCCTATGTCATTTCACAATTACAATATGGAACATAGATACATTTATGAAAAGCATAAGCATAACCATAAATATAACTATTTCATAGTTCCTTAGTCATTTACAATTACAATGGAACATACATACATTTATGAAAACACAAGCATAACCTATATCATTTATTACACTTTGGCTATATCATTTTAAATAAAGCCCTTCACGATGATCGATCGCATATAGCTTGCTTCATCGCCTTGTTCTTCATCGAGCGATCTGCCGTCTCGAATGGAGCAAATCATCAAATTGATTGTACTCTTCCTCATCCACAACATTCTCAACCCCGACAATCCTTCTTTTCACGAAGAACTACATGGCGCTTCTTATTTGCGGGTCGGTTACATAAAATACTTGAACAACTTGCCTCATGATACGAATGGTTCGTCTTTGTATCCTACACATTCGAGGTCCACGGTAGTGACGCCGTACTTGTCAACCTTTACACCCGTGGGAGTTGGACCCAACGACACGAAATAGAGGAATTTTGAAAATTACGTAGTCAAGCTCCCAAATCTCCTCTACAAGCCCGTAGTACGAGCTTGGGCGGTGATCTTGCCGTGCGAATCATAGGCATCTATCACGGACACCGAGTTACGACTTGTGCTCTTTCTATCTTGATACATTGTATAAAATGTGTAGCCATTAATGTCGTATCCTTGCCATGTCACAATTGTAAATTTTGGCCCTTTGCCAACCATTGTATTGTTTCATTTGACGACCTCCTAGTCAATTGCGCCTTCAACCATTCGTTGAGCCGCGGTTGTGTTGTCTCGTGATCCAAACTTCGACCGGCACGCATTCTCTGACGTAGCATGTCCTTGTGCTCTTCAATATATGGGGTCACTTGGTCATGTGTTGTAAAACCATGAAATGGGCTTGAGCATACGTATTTTGATCCGGAGTTATTGCTTTCCTCCCGATAGTCCCTATACCGTCTAACCTCCCCTCGTGACGAGATAGAGGTACACCTATCGGCTCTACCTGAGCCATGTAGCCGATGCAGAATTCAATGACCTCTTTTGTTGTATAACCTTCGATGATGCTACCCTCGGTCGAGATCGATTGCGTACATAGGACTTGAATTCCATGTACCTCTCGAAGGGTACATATGGCGTGAAATACGGGGCCACATATTTTATCTCTTTCACAAGGTGGACAATGAGATGGACCATGATATCAAAAAATGATGGAGGAAATACATCTCTAGATGACATAGAGTTGTCACCACCTCGGTTTGCGAGCATCTAGTCCATCCGGATCAATGACCTTCGAGCAATTGCGTTGAAGAAATAACATAGCCTTATGATTGTCACTCGAACCTTGTTCGGCAAAATACTTCTAATTGCAACGGTAGCATTTGAGTCATTAGCACATGACAATCGTGAGACTTCATGCCAATTAATTTCAAATGTTCCATGGAAACAAGTTTCTTCATGCTTGTGGGTGACCGGATGGAACTTTCACACCATTTAAGGGCGGCACAATTCAGTTCTCTCGGACTTAGGCAGTGTAACATCTTTGGGGAAGGTACGTCCGGCCTTTATCGGTCTCTATCGGTGCTAACTCGGTCACGATGTTCATAGCGACCAAGTCACGCCTTGCGTTAACACCATCCTTTGTTTTATCGGGAATGTTGATGAGACCAATCAAGCTGTCACATACATTCTTCTCTCGTGCATGACATCGATGCAATTGCGAACTTCTAAGTGCTCCCAATAAGGCAAGTCCCAAAATATTGACCTCTTTTTCCACATGTTCTTCCTCAATTTCGTCCCTTGCCAAACACAACATTTATATCCTTGACCATATCAAACACCTCTTTCCGCTAAAAGGTCTTGATCTTGAGTCATCCTCTTTTTCCGTCAAATTGTTTCTTCCTCTTGCGGTATGGGTGATACTTTGGAAGGAACCTACGGTGACGCATGTACACGTTTTCGCGAGTTGTTCAACCACACACTCTCGGTATAATCTAAGCGGTGCGGACACACTTTGGCTCCTTTATACTCAACCACGAGAGGTTACCAAGGGCGGAAAATCATTAATGGTGCGAGAACAACATGGCGTGTAGAGTGAAGTTCTCTCGTTTGTCGCATCCCATACATGTACCCTTCATTCCACAGATTGCAAGATCTTCCACCAATGGGGCTAGGAACACATCAATATCGTTGCCGGTTGCTTGACCCTTGGATAAGTAGTGACATCAAAATATATTTCCGCTTCATACACGACCAAGGAGGAAGGTTGTACATGCACGAGTCACGGGCAGTGCTATGTCGGTGCTCATGTTACCAAAAGGATTCATTCCATCATACTCAACCCAAACCTTATATTTCTCGGTTCCACACGAAATCTACAAACATCCTATCGATGTTCCTCCTTTGGCGCGAATCGGCAACATGTCTTATCATTCGTCTTTCTTCTGCCGCGCTCGCGGTTAGCGCATCAATCTTGCATCCTTGCGGTTTGCAAATAAGCGCTTCAAGCGGGGATTACGGGAAGATACCACATGACCTTAGCAGGAGGTCCTTGCTTCACCTCGATGCCCTTCCCATCATCGAGTCATTTTACGCTTGTATCGGGATGCTTTGCACCGGACAAACATGTAAGCTACCATACTCTTTACTGATGCAGGATACAATCATTCCGACATGCATGTATTCTTTCTACTTCCATTCCTAATGGACAAAGAATCTTCTTGGCTTGGTAGGTGGTTCTCGGCAACACATTTCCGTTGGAAGCATGTCCACTAGGAGACCTAATAATGCCGTGAAACTCTTGTCGGACCAACCATTGCTTGCCTTCAATTTTAGCAGTTCTAGAAGCGATGACAACCTCGTGTATTGCGGCTTGCGGCCGGGAACAAAGGTTTCTCAGGTCCTCCATCAAGCCCTCGAATTTACCAAACTCTCTCTCACTATAGTTCCCTTCGCATCACGTAACATCGATCCAGTTGTCATCCTGCGACCTATCCTCGGGATCCAGTTGTCATCCTGCGACCTATCCTCATGATCCAGTTGTCATCCTGCGACCTTTCCTCATGATCGAAAGAACGGTCCACAAGCGGCATATCGTTGTCTCCCTCGACTATGTCATAACTACCTTCTTGTGTACTCTTCTCTTCACCGTGATGGTCCAACATTTGTACCCTTTTACGAAACCCCTTGAATCAAGTGAGCTTCAATCTGCTTGAGTTGCTAAACATCTTGAGATTATCACAATCAATACATGGGCAATACATATATTTCATCCCTTCTTCAACATATCCATTTCGGTAGCCCTTCTAAGCGAGACATGCCGAGAATGTACTCTTCACTCACACGGTTCTCAACATACATCCGACCGGTCCATCTAAGCTACACAAGTGACAAATAGGTGTCAAAATGATTATTACCCTACTACTAACCTCGATCGGATCACTAAGAATGTTAAGCAATTGAGTACTAATCTACGATCGGATCACTAAGAATGTTAAGTAATTAAGTATACTAACCTCGATCGGATCACTAAGAAGGCGGTGATATTTTTCGCTTCAACTCCCTAAAGCCGCCGCCTTGCTCCACCGATGCGGCGCAATGAAGGCGAGCCGGTGTCGACATCCTTCAAGCAAATCGCCAAGCAATTAATACTAGCGAGAATATCACGAGCGGTTCCAACCACAAGCAGTGCAGTGAAAATGACATATCACGAGGCGGTTCGTATTAATAATGCGTGGCGGTTATTAATATGAACCGTTTGTGATACAAGCAATATCACGAGCGGTTCAACTTAATAACCGTCGGTGATTGTTGCCTATCATAGGCGGTTCACATAAATAACAAATGCGTGATAGTCTACATTATCACGAGCGGTTCTTAACACGAACCGTGCGTGATGCATACTATCGCGAGCGGTTCTTAACACGAACCGTCGTGATGCATACTATCCGAGCGGTTATTAACACATAAAATCGTGATACTAAGTATCGCGACGGTTCATAAGTAACAACCGTGCGTGATAGTTCAACCCGCCTTCGAGATATCTCAAAGGGATTATTACCCTTATAGAGTAATTAAGCAACACCGGTGAACCACACGGCTATCGGTAGCGATCTACGGCTCCCTCGGGGCGTTCGAGCCCCAAAGCGACATTTCAGTTCTTGGTGAGCGGTAGGCCGACATACCGACTTCTTGGTGACCGACTATCCATCGCTTCTTCCCACTTCTCCCACAAGAAAAGAAGTGGGAAGATGCGAATGAATAATCGATCACCGGGTTGTCTGTATGTCGGTCTACCGCCTCAAGATCTGAAAAATCTTTGAACTTTGTAATAAAATTGCCTTGAATTTTGCGGGAAAAAGAAGGATTGTCGGAGTGGACATCACATCTCGACGATGAGTCGGCATCGTCGAGGAACATGCAAATCAGAGGCAAGCACAAAAACTCAACAACACATTGATCGGATCGATCTATTACGGGATGACAAGCTAACAAACCCTTCGTGGCACGACGGTCCACACTAAACAAGACACACTTACGACACTTACGGCAAGAGTGTGTTCTTTAGTATGAACCGGTCGTGCGCGATGGAGGTGCTAGCTCACGGCGGAGGAGATGCATACGGGAAGCTTATAAGCTAGCTAGTGGATGAACTCACGCGTGACTAGTACCGATGGAAAGGTTGATGGGGAGTTATTAATAAGGGCTGGCCGTGGAGGAGGCGGTGCCGACCATTCGATGTGGAGAGAATAGGCGGGTGAGATCGAAATCACGTGTATCGCCAATTATTGGTGACATGTGACTATTACACACCAATTATAAGTGACATGGGATTATCACGAGCGGTTCTTAAGGAACCGTCGTGTTATCAACTTTCACGGACCGTTCGTGTTAATAACCGTCGTGAACTTTCCTGACGGTTCTTAACAGACCCGTCGTGTTATCTCGATGGTATAGGCGGTTCGTATTAAGAACCGTGCGTGAAAAGTCCGAGCGGTTATTAATAAAACCGTCTGTGATGTCTCAATTATCACAGGCGGTTCATGTTAATAACCGTCTATGAAAATATCACAGACGGTTGCCAGTAAAACCGTCTGTGATGTACCCGTCCAGTATACCCTCTTCTGTAGCAGTGAGTCTACCACTAATATTTATTTCATGGTGGCCTGATAAATATTAGGGCATATTTGTTTATATTTTAATTGAGGGTAATCTTTATTAAATTTGGGTATTTAACCAAAGTCATTTAGTAGTAAACAAAGGATTCTCAAAATTGCTAGGACATAAAGACAACGGTTTACGGTTTAAACTTGGCAATGATTAATCCTATAACATTTACTAATATGCAAGGGTTTAAACTTTAATATGCATTCAATCTCTATTTATTACTTTATAAGCACAACCTCTACACCAAATTTGCATCCACTTAATATGCCATTACTTAATATTAAACTTTTGGAACAACTGTTCATGGCACACTAGATACCATTATATGATTATTATCCCAAAATTAAACGTTTAATGAGCTCCTTTGTGTCCTGAGATTATTTCAGATTTTTAGGGATATTTCCTTAGTTGTAGTCGGTTTAGCAACAAAATAAAAAAAACTTAACTACTCTAATCCCTGCGGTCCGGAGGAATCGAACCCAGGCGGTAGCATTGAGCGAGAGCTCTGCTAACCAGTGGGGCATGCGGTGTGTCTTGGCGTACCGGGGAAGGAGAAACAGAAGAACCGAGCTAACCAGAACAGGGGAAGGCGGCGGCGCACGGTGCCGCGCACGCCGGCGGAAGACGATGGCCGGGGAGGCCGGTGCAACCGGTGAAACGGGTCCCCGGGGAAACGAGGAGGCCGGTGGGCGGGCGTGAGCCGGGATCACCGGGTAGGGCGGCGGGGCTTGGCGGCGAGGCGGAGGTGGTATGGGTGGCGCCGGCGTGGAGGAGGGCGGGATAGGAGGGGCACGAGTCGGAGGAAGGAGTGGTGATCCTTACGCGCGCTTGGTCGGGCGGAGGGTGCCGAGATGAGCGGCGGAAGCCATGGGCGGCACAGATGGTGCTCACGGTGCCGTGGGCTGGGGTGGGGAGGGCTCCGGCGGCAGGGGAGGCTCGGGGTCTTGAGGATGCTTCACCCGAGAGGAATTGGAGGAGAGTGGCCCGGGAGGTGGCGGTGGAAATGGTGGTGGCGGCTGCGCATGCCGGAGGAGGAAATGGAGGTGGGGAAGAAGAGGGGGGCGCGGGGCTATGGGGAAGGTCGGGCTTCTTATGGTCGCGGCTGGGCGGGGAGGCGCGGAGGACCCAAGCGACGACGAGGACCACTGGCAACGGCCGGCGGGGCTCGGCGTGCGAGGTGGCTGTGGTGAGGTGATGGGGCGGCGGCGCGGAGGGGACGGCCGGCGGGCTCGGGGCTTGCAGAGGGGCGGCACCAGGTGTCATGAAGGCGGATGCGGCGCAGGGGGGACGACGGAGAGAGCTCGGCCACAGAGAAGAAAAGGAGGAGAAAAGAAGGAGCGAGGCGCGTGGGGAAAGAAGAAAGAAGGGGGAGGGAGAAGGCGGGGCCCAGCGGCAAGCGGGGGGGGAGAGAGAGAGAGAGAGAGAAGAAGAGCAGGGCGACGGGGGTGCCCCCGCAGAGGGGAAAAGGAGGGAAGAGAGAGAAGAGGGAGTGGGTCCCACCTGGAAGGGAAAGAAGAATGGAAGAAAAGGGGAAAAGAAGGCTCATGCAAAATTTTTGAATTTGGATTTCTAACTTAAATTTTTAGCTGGCATTAGGAATTACTGATTTTTGAAATTTTACTAGACATTCCAAATTTTAAATTTTCAGTTAAGTTTTTGTGTTCAATTTTCGGATTTTTAATTATTTGCCCTTGGATTATGATTTTGATATTACTTTGCTCTAATTAAATTCTGGATATCCAATCTTGGGTTTGCATGCCACAAAACTCAATAAGATTTCAAATAAATATTCAGAAGAAAATTTGAATGCCAGCAAAATACAAGAAAAGTTTTGAAAATTTCCTATTTTTGAATATCCAAAATTTTGGGATGTTACAAATTTGTTGTGCTACTAATAGAGTTTCAATGTTAATGTTTTCTTTGTAGCATATGGATAAATGTGACTTCGTGCGATAGATTGATTCTTCCCATGAACGGTATGTTGCGATCTACGTGCATATGCTGTGGGAGCGAATCGCTGATTGGAGGCACGGATTGACAGTCTTGAAGAGCAGAACGATGACCTCCATCAGCAGATGGAGCGCGAGAGGGGCAATGAGGAAGTCATGAACATAGGGAGTTCGTATGACCCAACATGCTACTGCACGAACCCTAGTTGTATATGTGCTTGCCACTACAACGACGGCTAGCTATGTCCGAGGCGGCCCCCTCAGCAATACTCCATGTGGGTACCACGAGGCTCCTTCCACCTGTAGGCAATGTTTGTATAGTTGTACTGTTGTACTCAGGACAGTTGTTCAAAATAATTTGCAATATCGTTAAGCATGTAATTGAATCATTCATACGTTACCGCGGTTGCCATCAATGTAGTTCGCTATTCATTTCGTGCAGGCATCGAGAAGGTAAGGAGAAGTAGAAGTAAGCTCGCCACAGTATTGTAAACAACACTACGTAAACAAAAAAACGTAAACAGTACATAAACAAAAAGTGTACAGTCAGCACTACCGTCCCCTAACAGCATCCCCAGCCCCCCCTCCGTCGCCACCCTGGCCCCCTCCGTCTCCGCGTCCGCGTCCTCCCATACGGCCCCGCTTAGCCATCCTCCGCTGCAACGGTTGACGACGCCCTAACAACATAAGACGATTAGGAGACCATCGCACCTAGCCCTGAGCTAGTGGAGTGGGCTACACCACCGTCTGTGTGCCCTCTGGTGCACCAGTGAGGGCACTCCCGGAGAGAACCTCCGGTGGTGTGGCCCGAGGTGCAGAGCCCGACGCCGCCGGGCCATCCAAAAAATCTTGGTTCGGATCGTCGGGGCCTGTGGAGGCCCCATCCTCTCGGGAAGAAAAGACCTACAATACAAATATTGCTAGTTCGTGAGATAAAACATTGGGATAAAACCGAGAAGAGGCGAAGCGTGCCCTCAGTTGGCGCCATCACTTCTGGAGGAGGGATGTACGGCACGGAGTACACCCCCTGCGTGGGGAAACCGGAGATGTACGGAGGACGCGAACAATGCCTGAGGCGCACGAGGTCATCCCGTGCACCCCAGTGCTCGTCCGAGTGAGGTGTTGTAGGACGTGCCCAAGTAGAACCTCTAGAGTGGTGCCATGCCGGTCGGGGCGGCACCGGCATGGCACCAGTGGACGAATCGTCTGTGCACTTGGCATGGGTGTTACTAGTAATACTACCTTACGATCTTAATAGTCCCTACTATGAAAATCCTAGCTACTGGACACCTTACGAGCTAATGAAAACTGGCAGAAAAATCCAAGGTTTGTGGGCACAAACCACATGTGGTATTTGTCGTTCATGTTCTCGTGAGGTTCTTCCTTGATTGCGGTGGGCCGCCCAAGATCGTTCATCCCGATTTTCCAGGATTTATCAATTTCCAAAAATCCAGAAAACCCAAATAAATCCTAGAAAATCACAGAAAATCCCAAATTTCACCACTTTGCTCCAAATAATATCCTGAACCCAGTGGTGACCTCCTTTTTCCCAAATTCATCCCAGAAAAATTCAAAAAATTCACCAATTGGTTATTTTATGCATTTTATTTCTTTTTCTTTTTTTAATAGTTTATTTTCCTTGCTTGATTATTCTCAAGCTAGGATTTAATTATTTTATGTGTTTACGCTAGTGTCGGAGTTCCCGGAGGCTCGGTGCATCCGGGATCCCGAGTTTCACGTTCGAGATCGTCGAGATCGTTCCACCACTGACAAGTCGCAAAACCTTTGATCATATTGAATCCCATGTTTTAATTTATGATATTATGCTATTTGCATTATGCTAGTTGTGAAATGCTAGTTTAAAGTAAAATAAAAAGGTTTAGAATGACATGTGATATAGATACGTCCTACCACCGAAAAATGCCATGTCAAGTTTGTAGCCCTGCCTTGGTAACCCTAGAAATAATTATCTGTTAACCTAGATCACTATAGGTTACTACTATCATGCAAAGTCTTACACTAATAAGGTTGTGGCTGCGGGCCGATAGACTTGTAAACCCGACCCTAGAGTGGGGTGGTATGGGACACCGTACCCTAGGGCGGAGAGTGTCGGTGTACTGGGAAGGGTAAGGGTGTTGTGGGAAACCGCGAGTCGGTCATCGCCCACCGCTTACCCCATGTGACAATATAAGGACTGAAACCCTTCTGCTGAGCAACTGTCACAGTGACCGCTCAACCACAGGAGTTGACTCGTCAACACTGGTTTAGTAGCTGCTCAACTCGATTGAAACTCTACAGGTGTTGAGGAGTCAGGAGGTTGAGTAGTTGAATTAGGTGTGCCGTGCTGCGGATACCTAATAACGGTAGGGTTCACCCGGCGGACGGGAGTTTCCATGTGCCGACAGAGTGAATTCTCTGGGTAGAACCTATATAAAGATTTGAGCGGTGAAACGACCGGCTTTCTTAACTCGTCGCGGGAGTTAAGGGATCGTGTGGGTAAAGTTGAGCAAACTCGCAGAGTCAAATAAATGGTATTCGGATCGCCGTGCTCCGGTTAATGGGTGTGCCACTTGGTGATCCCAAAGAAGAAAGCTTAAGTAGTTTTGTGAACGTTTTAATCTGAGTAGATGGTTAATTAACTCTTCATGAAAACCCCTGTTGATTAAGAAGTAGTTTTGTCGGCAAGATTTACAAAAAGGTTTGCAAATAAAACTGCATCCACTCAAATATAATAAACCCAGTATACTCCATTTCCTTTGTTAATCCGTGCATATAGTAAAGTAGGGTCCCTTTTGCGATTTGCTGAGCTGGTTGTTGGCTCACGGCTTGTTAAATCCCCTCTTTAGAGGATCAAGACGAAGGTGAAAGTCTCCCCGTGGAGGAAGTCCCCGAGGGTCTCTTCTTCGATGAGGATCCTTGGCTTTAGGTCTTCGCCGCGCTCAAGCGGATTCTGGAGCTTTTGTAATGTAAATATACTTTGGGCTTGCACGCCCCGCTGTCAAAACTCTGGATGTTAATCCATATATGAAATATATGCTGGTCTTTTGTTGTAAGCATGCAATGGTATACTCTTGCGCGATACTCCATAACTGTTCATGCGTGAATAGTTACGGATTGTCGTGTCCGTACGCGCCCTTGGAAACGGGGGCGTTACATTCGCTCTCCAATTTTTAGATTAAGGCTCGCACATTTTGGCTTAACTTCTGACTTGTGGCTTATTTTTCACTATTTTTAAATTTCGCCTTTTTCTAACTTTTTAGCTTTTCTTGAGCTTTTTGTGTCGGTTCTTTTTTCATGTATTCATTTGCGTTGTCTGTGATGGACTAACCTATTTTTTCATTTTTAAAATTTTTAAATTTAGTTACGCCAAATAAGCCACCATTAATTACAGTATAATTTTAACCAATTACAGTATAATTTCAATTATAAACCAGTTTATTTTAATTCAACTGAGCGACACAGAGCAAAGAGGGCTAGAGGGGCTGTCATTAGTGTCAAATCATTCATGGTATTTGGACTCGCTGCCGTTCCCAACCCAGGTTTGGGTTTGAGTTGATGAATAGTAACGACTGATAGAAGCGGTTTATAGAAACTGATACTTTCATATTGACTTCTGTTGAAGCAGAAACCAATATGATCAGGCCCTTAATTTCCTCTCACAACAAAGGTCTTTTCTTTTAGACTATGACTAATGTATTTTCTTTTAGATTGTGACTAATGCGGCTTATAGAAACTGAGACTTTCATATTGGCTTCTGCTTCTGTAAGCAGAAGCCAGACCTAGAAGCCAATATGAACAATCTCTTAATTTCCTCTCACAACAAAGGTCTTTTCTTTTAGACCGTGACTAATGATTTTTATATATGCTTTTTGAGACAAAGCGGATGGCGGAGACGCCGATATGGGCGGCATACACAGTTTTTGAATTAAAAAGTCGTTTAGAGAATTCGTTTCAAGAAGTCATTCCATTTATTTCGACTTTCGGAGAAACTAAAATCCTAAGGGCATCAGGAGTGTATATATCGCAATGGGTCTTAAGCGCGGGCCTCACCTAATTGTTAAGATCACCGCTGTTATGTTTGAGGCCACCACTCGCCTGTAACAAGAGTCCCACTCGGCAATAAAAAAATTGTATTTTAATGCTGCTATTGAATGTGGTTGTTAATAGTTGGCTGGTGGGGGGAGAGAGAACAACATGATTAAAAGAAAATTGTATTTTAATGCTTATGGCTGGGTCTTTAACTTGAGGACCGGCCTTAAACCTTTTTTGCTTATTGCCTTCTTAAGATTAATCCTGTAATGTATAAGATCGACCTTAATGTGCCTTATGACCCCCTATTTTCATACACTCCGGATGCCCTAAAAAAGAAGACCAAATGCATTTTATATTCGTTTGCTTGGGCTTAACCATGGTTTGTTTTTATACTTGCTTGGGCTTAACTATATGAACTGTCTTGCAAACGTATTTTAAGTGTTGACTGCATTAATCTCTCTCTCTCTCTCTCTCTCTCTCTCTCTCTCTCTCAATACGGCTACAATTACTACTAGAATTGGATGAATCTGTTACTATCTTATTGAATTGAGCAATTACTAGTAGAATTGTACGAATCTGTTACTATCTTATTGAATTGGGCAATTACTAGTAGAATAGGATGAATCCGTTACTATCTATTGAATTGGGTGAATCTGTTACTATGTTATCGTGTTCCATGTTCTAGAATTCAGCAGTCGACAGGCTCGACACCCCGCCTTTGATGAAAAAAACTGAACAATGAAGGCGCTGTTAGTACCGCCGTATGTATTAAAGTCCGAAAATGCGGATAAATATATTTTACGGAAAGGGAAAGAGACAAATATGGTTCCATAGTGTAGTGGTTAGCACTCCAGACTTTGAATCTGGCGACCTGGGTTCGAATCCCGGTGGGACCTTTTATTTCTTCTTCTGTAGTTTATATAGCCGCTCATGCTTAAACATATATGATGCACTCTTGAGTGATTTCCTAGTACGTGTGCGTTTTTTTTCCAGCTGCGTTGGGTAGCTGCTCATATATATACAGTGCCTTTATATGTCAAAAAGAGTCCAGCTAAATACTTTTAGAATTTAGACCCCAGACACAAACCAGCTTATTTACTAAGGCGGCATTCCTAACATCCATAGCTTCTGACTTTCAAAAGTCGTTTAGATATCATTATTTTCTAACTTCTTTTTCTTTTTTCTATGTTATCAGTAAAGATATAATAATATTTTTTATTTTTCCTATTTTTCAATTAAATACTTTTAAAAAAACATAAAACTATTATAGTACTAATCAATCAAAAGCCACGTCACTTTTTAAACAGAGTCTAAACAAGTCAAATGTGTTGATCCATCATCCATTTACGACTCGAATTCAAGTACCTACGTATTTGCATAAGTATCGCGTTGGTGCATTGAATAGCTTGATCAAAAGAGTTCGAGAATAATTAGGGGTGGAAAACGGTAACGGATAATTCGTTTTATCCTATATTCGTATCCGAGAAAATACGAATATGGTAAGCAAAAATCGATTCGAAAATATTAGTATTCAGATTCGAGAATATTCGTATCCGTATTTGAGAGTATTCGTATTCGCATTCGTATTCGAGAATATTCGTATCCGTATTCGAGACTATTCGAATCGTATTCGATCCGTTTTTACAACCCATGAAAAATCGGTACAAATTTTGTGATTCAAAATTTGAATTTAGGTGGTTAAACTGTTAACCGGTCAAAAACCGGTGAAAATCGGCAAAATCGCTAGGAATCCGTTTTATCCAATATTCGTATCCGATAAAATCCGTATTCGAAAATATCCGTATTCGTATTCGAGAATATTCGTATTCGTAATTGAGAATATTCGAATTCGTATTCGTATTCGTTTTAAAAATATGGATTCATATTCGTATTTGATATTATTCGACCGTATCCGATTCGTTTCCACCTCTAAGAATAATACCTATATCACATCACCCTTTTTGCAAAAAAGCCCTTGTATTTTCTGAAATCATGTAAAGGTCCTCCGTTCTCGCGAAAAGGTCCTTATCAGTTTTTTTCGAAAACCCCCCTCGGCTTCACCCGAATTGCGTATTATTTGTCGGATAGCACCCCGCGGTTTTTCAAAATTACGTACGGGTCCTCATTTAGTTACGTATAGATTCTTACAGGTCATCAGTTTTTTGTGAAAAAGACATTTGGTTTTCTCGAAAATACGCATGTGTCCTCGATTTTTTTTACAAACTCCTCGCGAATTATCATCTCTTTTATTTCGGTCCACACGGTAGCTAGCGTGGCCTATCAGCGCGCTTACGTAGCTAGTTGGATCTACATGCTGACAACTATGGCAGTAGTTGATCACGCGGCACATAGTGTAGGTGGTAGCGTACTTCTTAGGCTGACCATTTGGCATTACGTGGCTGCCAAAAAAAAAACTTCTATTTTGCCGTTTTAATACAAAACTACTTACAACTGCCTTTTCTTTTGAGCCATAACAATAAATTGTTGTCCTAAGTAAAAATTCATGTAACTAATTACATTTCACGCCGTAGTATAGCAACCGTGGTACAATGATCCTTTGTTTTTTTTATCTTAATTTATTGCTTTCTGAGTAGTTAGTTACCCATCGCAAAATCAACTGATTGTTTGGGCAAAAACTGTTATTTTGCTACATTGGCCCTCCTCATTCGGATTGTTTTGTACAGTGTAGACAGTACTGTCTGTTGGGAAACCTGGGTCTAGACCAGCAACTTAGGTCCATGATAGACACCTCATTGTAGTCTATAAACAGAGAGCAATACTAGTATTTTGTACTCATGCAATTGAAAGCAATAAAGAAGACCAGGAGTTCTCTCTATCTCTCTGTGTGTGTTCAATCTATTATTCTGTTTCTGTGATTGATTCGATTTGTTTTAAACAGAGAAATCGATCGGACTGATCGCCAGCGACGGTTTCTCAACACTGTCTGCTTCTTAAAGTAAGGGGAGTAAAGTATGTAACATCAGAATTATTTGTCCATGCTAATTAGCCTCATGCTATGAATGTCCATGAGTCCATCCATTTATGTTCCCAACTTCATGCAAAAGTATTATTTATCGTTGATGTGATTGTGATTTGTGATTACCTCCTCGGTTTACTTTAGCCTTTTGATGCTACAAATTGAAAGTAGTAGCTCTTGGTAACACACACTCAAGATGAATGCCGGCCTGTGTACTGTGTGTGCTCACTGATAAATCAGAACGTTGTGAGTGGGATTCACTGCCAGATCCCAGATCTTTTTTGGCGGTTGCAAAAAAATTACCGACAGGCCCATATATTTTTCCTGTCAATTAACCGTCAAGCATAAGTTTTTTTCGCGTCACTCTATGATTGACGGCTTGTGCCTGATGGTTCACCGACATAAAGTTTATTTCAGTCGGTTTTTTGGCATTTCCCCGACGGATTCAGGCCGTCAAGAAAGATCCAGTCTATGGTAGCGATTGTGCATGTGTGTTGTCACTGAAAATTAGTTTAGCCGCTGAGATGGTGCGGCCGGCGCGTGCCAGACAGATCGCGCCGAGGCTGCGCCATGCACCGACGGCGAGTGACAAGGAGAAATATATGTGTGGATGCATGCTTGGGCTCTTCGACCACGGCATCGATTTTGACCACCACCCTTCGACCACGATCACACCACGGCCCCTTCGACTTCGACCACGGCCTCGACGTCGACCGCGGCCCTTCGACCATGACCACGGCCCGGCATTGACTTCAACCACGGCGCCCTTCGACCATGACCTCGACTTCGAGCGCGGCCTCGATGTCGACCACGGCCTCCTTCGACCACGTCCTCCACGTCAACAACGACCACGACCTTAACCACGACCACAGCCTCGACCTCAACTATGGCTTCAACTTCACCCACGTCGATGTCGACCACAACGTCGACTACGAACATGGCCCCCTTCGACCACGGCATGGGCTTCGACCACGGCCTCGACGTTGACCAGTTCCTCGACTTCGACCACCGCCTCGACCTCGACCACGGCCCCCTTCGACCACGACCTCTACTTGGACCACGGCTTTGACGTCGACCTGATCCTTCGACCACGGCACGACATCGACATCAACCATGGCCCTTTGACCACGACCATAGCACAACATCGATTTCGACCACAGCAAGGCGTCGACGTAAACCATTTCCTCGACTTCGACCACCGTGTCGACTACGAACACAGCCCCCCACGATTGCGCCCTCTACTTCGATCACGGCCTTTTCGACCATAATTTTCACTTGGACCATGGCTTCAATGTCGACCAAGTCCTTCAACCACGGAATGACATCGACGTCGACCACGACCCTTCGACCACGACCACAGCACGACATCGATTTCGACCACAGCATAGCGTCGACGTCGATCATTTCCTCAACTTCGACCACATCGTTGACTACGAACATGGCCCCCACGACCGCACCCTCCACTTCGACCATGGCCCTTTCGACCACGACTTCCACTTGGACCACGGCTTTAACTTCGACCCGATCCTTCGACCATGGCCCTTCGACTACGGCATCGATTTCGACTACGACATTGATTTCGACCACGACATCGACTTTGACCACATCCCTTCTACCACGACCACAGCCTCGACCTCGACCATGGCATCGACGTCGACTTCGACCATAGCACCCTTCTACCACGACCTCCTTTGACCACGGTGTGGACTTCGACCACGACAACGTCGACTTGGACCATAGCTTCGACATCAACCACAACCTCGATATCGACCATGGCTTCGACTTGGACCACGGCGTCGACTATGAACACAGCCCCTTCGACCGTGCCCTTGACCTCGACAACGGCCCACTTCGAACACGTCCTCCACTTTGACCACTGCCCTTTCGACCACGACTTCCACTTCGACCACAACTTCGACGTCGACCCGGTCATTCGACCACGGCCCCCTTCGACCACGACGTCAACTTCGACCACCGCATCGACTACGAACACAGCTCCCTTCGACCACGACGTGGGCTTCGACCATGACCACAACCACAACGCCCTTCAATCACGGCCTTGACTTCGACCATGGACCACAGGCCCCCTTCGACAACGGCTTCGACTTCGACCACAAACACGGCCCCCTTTGACTGCACCCTTGACGTCAACCACGACTCCTTCGACTACGGCATCGATTTCGACCACAACATCGACGTCGACCACCACGTCGACCTCGACTACGGCTTCGACTTCGCCAACGTCGATGTCAACCACCACCTCGACCTTGACTACGGCTTCAACTTTGCCCATGTCGACGTCGACCATAGCCTCGACTTTGACCGTAGACAACGGTCCCCTTCGACCACGATGTGGGCTTCGACCACAGCCTCGACTTCGACCACGGCCCCCTTCGACTGCGCCCTCGACCTTGACCACGGCCCCCTTCGACCGCTCCCTCCACCTCAACCACGACCCTTCTGATTTTTCAAAATTGCATACGAATCCTTCCAAATTACATATAGATCCTCGATTTCTTTAAGAAAATAATCCTTCACGGAACAAAACCACACTTTTTGTAAAATACCTTGTTTTATATAATTAAACTTTAATTTTTACTGAAAACTCAATTTTCCACTTTTTTCGTTGGTCCATATAGTAGCTAGCTTGATGTGACGCCGCGCTTCCGCATCTAGTCACGTTGAGGCCACGCCGCGTGTCTCCTATCTTGTGCGCTGCTCCTACTTTCTCTCTCTCCACATCTCGGCAGCCGCACATGCACTAGGCCGCCTCTCCTCTCTATCCTCAACGGCGTTATCTGATATGCGGCCGTCGACTTGGGCGAGCCTCAGCACCGTCCTGCCTTGAGCGTACATCATCATCAATAATTTTAGCCTTGCTCACTTATTGGCCATGGCCGGCTGGTGAGCGATGTGACGTACGTTGTCATCGTCATCGCTTGCCTCAGGGCTCCCGAGTTGTCATGCGCGCTCCGACTGAGCGGCCTGCTGCACCTTGCTGGCCACGCATATACAATTACAATGGAATAATTCTTTAATTACATGCTGAGTTTCTTATAATTACATTAGAATAATTTTCAAATAGGTGTTCGCCTTGTGGAATCATTACATTTGACTATTTCCTTTTAAATAAAGCACTTCATGATGGTCGACACGTATATAGCTTGCTTCATCGCTTTGTTCTTCCTCGAGCCTGATGTTGTCTCTGAATGGAGGCAGCTTATCAAATTGATTGTACTCTTTTTCATCCACGACATTCTTAACTCCGACAATCCTTCTTTTTCCATGAAGAACTACGTAACGCTTCTTATTTGCCGGTTTAGTTACATAAAAAACTTGAATAGCTCGCCTCGCAAGTATGAATGGTTCATCTTTATATCCTACGCGTTCGAGGTCCACAGTAATGACGTCATACTTGTCGACTTTTACACCCTGTGGGAGTTGGACCCAACGACACTGAAATAGAGGGATCTTAAAAATTACGTAGTCGAGCTCCTAAATCTCCTCTACAAGCCTATAGTAGGAGCTTGGTCCAACGGTACTGAACTACTCATCATGAAATGCATCTATGCAGATACCTGAGTTCTGGACTGTGCTCTTTCTATCCTGATCTGTTATATAAAATGTGTACTCATTAATGTCGTATCCTTGCTGTTGTGGCTACAGACCAAACAGAGAGATGAGAGTGGAGAGTTAGGTGAGCAATGCATGGGCTCTCCCCATGGCCTGGGTGGCTTTACATATTCATATGGGGAGTATTTTACAATTATGTCCTTACACCCAAGTACCCTTCTCAAGGGCATATATGGTATTACACATGTCCCACTTTGGGCTTTATGACCTTCTAACAGGTCTGCTGGGCTTAGGTGGGGGCCACCCCTACAACAGGAGCCTCTCATAGTGAAGGGCTTCACAGGCCGAAGGCATGTTGCCAGGCCATTTGGCCCCCTCCGTCCCTGCGGTCTGTGACCTTCTTAATCCTGGGCGGAAACGGATTTGTCGACGTAGCACGGCCTGGTGGCATGGACCCAGAGTCGAAGGTACTGCCGAAGGCATCTCAAACTGTTGTGGCTACAGACCAAACAGAGAGATGAGAGTGGAGAGTTAGGTGAGCAATGCCTGGGCTCTCCCCATGGCCTGGGTGACTTTATATATTCATATGGGGAGTATTTTATAATTATGTTCTTACACTCAAGTACCCTTCTCAAGGGCATATATGACATTACACATGTCCCATTTTAGGCTTTATGACCATCTAACAGGCATGCTGGGTTTAGGTGGGGGCCACCCCTACAACACTTGCCATATCACAATTGTAAATTTTGGCCCTTTTGCATCACAATTGTAATTTTTGGCCGTTTTACCAACCATGGCAGCATTTTAATTGACGATCTCCCAGTGGATCGCACCCTCAACCATTCATTGAACCGACGGTTGTGCTGTCTCGTTATCCAAACCTCCGACCATCCTAGATTCTCTTGGTGTAGCATGTCCTTGTGCTCTTCAATATATGGGGACACTTCACTCATGTGTTTCAAGACCGTGAAATCGGTTTGAGTGTACGTATCCAGATCAGGAGTTATTGCTTTCCTTCCGATGGTCCCGATACCCTCTAGCCTCCCCTCGTGACGAGATACAGGCACACCTATCGGTTCAACCTGAGCCATGTAATCGACGCGGAACTCAATGACCTCTTTGGTTGCATAACCTTCGATGATGCTATCATTTGGCCGAGATCGATTGCGTACATAGGACTTCAGAATTTCCACGTATCTCTCGAACGGGTACATATGACGTAGAAACAAGGGGCCACATGTCTTTATCTCTTTCACAAGATGGACAATGAGATGGACCATGATATCGAAAAATGATGGAGAGAAATGCATTTCAAGATGACATAGAGTCGTCACCACATTAGTCTGCAGAGCATCTAGTCCATCAGGATTGATGACGTTTTCATCAATTGTGTTAAAGAAATAACATAGCCTCATGATTGTCACTCGAACCTTATTCAGCAAAATACTTCTAATTGCAACATGAAGCAACTGTGTCATTAGCACATGACAGTCATGAGACTTCATGCTAATTAATTTCAAATCTTGCATGGAAACAAGTTTTTTCATTCTGACGGAGTAATCGGCTGGAACTTTCACACCATGCAAGCACTGACATAGTTCAGTTCTCTCAGACTTTGACAGAGTGTAACAAGCTGAGGGAAGGTACATTCGGCCTTGATCGGTCTCTATCGGTGCTAACTCGGTCCTGATGTTCATAGCGACCAAGTCACGCCGTACGTTGACACCATCCTTTGTTTTGTCATGAATATTTAGTAAGAGACCAATCAAGCTATCACATACATTCTTCTCTACGTGTATGACATCGATGCAATTACGAACTTCTAAATGCTTCCAGTAAGGCAAGTGCCAAAACACTGACCTCTTCTTCCACATATTGTTCTGATGGGTCCTCAACTTACATCCATTTCCAAATACAACATCGATATCTTTGACCATATCGTAAACCTCTTTCCCACTAAAAGGCCTTGGTGCCGAGTTATCCTCTTTTCTTTTCTGTCAAATTGTTTATTCACTTGCGGTATGGGTGATACCGTGGAAGGAACCTATGGTGATGCATGTACATAGTTTTGTATGAGTTGTTCAACCACACACCCTCGGTATAATCTAAGTAGTGCGGACATGTTTTGGCTCCTTTCGTACTCAATCTTGACAGGTTACCAATAACAGAAAAATCATTGATAGCGCAGAACAACATGGTGCGTAGAGTGAAGTTCTCTCGTTTGTTTGCATCCTATACCTGTACCCATTCATTCCATAATGTCACAAGATCTTCCAATAATAGTGCTAGATACACATAAATATCATTTCCAGGTTCCTTTGGCCCTTGGATAAGTTGTGACATTAAATTGTACTTCCGCTTTATGCACAACCAAGAAGGAAGGTTGTACATGCATACATTCACGGGCCAGGTGCTATGTCGACTGCACATGTTACCAAAAGGATTCATTCTATCTGTGCAAAATCCAAACCTTATATTCCTCGGTTCTGTAGTGAAGTCTATAAACATCCTATCAATATTCCTCCACTAGGCATAATCAACAACGTGCCTTATCATTCTATCATTCTTACACTCCTTCGAGTGCCAACGCAGTAATCTTGCATCCTTTTGGTTCGTAAATAAACACTTCAAACATGGAATTATATGCAGATACCACAATATCTTAGCAGGAGGTCATTGATTTACCTCGATGCCTTCGCTGTCATCGGAGTCATTCTTATACTTGTATCGGGATGCTTTGCACACCGAACAAGCATGTAATTTTATATACTCTTTACGGTAGAGGATACAATCATTTGAATATGCATGTATTCTTTCTACTTTTATTCCCAATGGATAAAGAACCTTCTTGGTTTGGTAGGTGGTTCTCGGCAACATATTTCCCTCTGGAAGGATGTTCGCTAGGAGAACTAACAATGCCGTGAAACTCTTGTCAGACCAACCATTGCTTGCCTTCAATTTTAGCAGTTCAAGAACAGATAACAACCTTGTGTATTGCGGCTTGCAGCCCGGGAAGAAATGTTCCTCCTGGTTCTCCACCAAGCCATCGAATTTACCAAACTCTCTCTCACTATAGTTACCTTCTGTATCGCATAACATCTGATCCAAGTTGTTATCATACGATTTATCCTCATCGAAAGCACAGTTCACAACCGGCATATCGTTCTCTCCCTCGACACATTGTTGTATACCCATTTTTGAAACCTCTTCGAATCAAGTGAGCTTTGATCTGCGCTGAGTTGGTAGACATATTTAGATTATCGCAATCAATATATGGACAGTACATATATTCCATCCCCTTCTTCAACATATCCTGCTTGGCCGCTCTTCTAAAAACAGACACGCCATTAATATACTCTTCATTCACACGGTTCTTAACGTACATTCAGTTTCGATCTATCTACACTATGCATATAACAAATTAGTGTCAAATTAGATTATTAATGCTACTATAGCTAGCTAGCTATGTACTATTCATTAAGTAATATATATCAAGTAAGAATTAATATGTTGAAGTAAACCAGGAGTACTGACCCATTCTTAAATTGCAGCAAACTACCAATTAAGTTAGATTTAAATCTAGCTATCATCTCTCTTTATCATAAGGCATATAAATTAGAAATAAATACTAAGCTCTAATCGCCAAGCTAGAACAAATTAAACTACAAGCAGCTAGATTTACAATCAGAATGCTTCCCAAATCCGGTCATCTCCTTCAATGCAGCGTAATGAAGATAGATCTGTCGGGACTGGTCTGGCTTGGTATTAATTAATAATACGGTGTATCCCAGACACATCTAATCACATACCGTTTGTAATACATAATTATCATAGACGGTTCATATCAATAACCATCTGTGAAATATCACAGACGGTTCGTGTTAATAACCGTCTATGAAATATTAGAGATGGTTTTTAATACGAACCGTATGTGATGTCTTCAACTATCATAGACGGTTCGTGTTAATAACTGTCTGTGAACTATCACAGACGATTATTAATACGAACCGTCTGTGGTAGTGGCTCATCACAGACGGTAAACTGTCACTCATGTAAAACCGTCTGTGATAATAGCAGCACAAACGGTTCTCCATGAACCGTCTGTGATGAGACGTCTAGTATAGCTTATTTTATAGTAGTGACTCATTCTTGGAGCAACGCAACATCTGTGATTCCGACTCATCGTCCGCCGTGAGGCCAGTGATGCTTACAGTCAGGCTGTACTTGCTTGCGTTCATGGAATCGAAGATGTCAAGAGAGCCACCACCCACTGTTCTTGGCCGAGCACTGCTAGTCATGAGAAATGGCCACGCTTTTTGCGTCACTGATCAGCGTCGAGATGTAGCTCCATGTTGGAACTAATCTTGTTGTTGATAGTAGTCATGCGTCGAGTACTCGTGTGTTCGAGTATTGTGGAGTCGTGTGTCGAGTACTCATGTCTTTGTGTACTGTGTATAGAGTATTCATGTGTTCGAATACTATGTAGTTGTGTGTCGACTACTTGTGTGTCCGAGTACATGTAGAAGTCGGAGACCCCAGGAGTCGGAGAGCAGTCCGAGACTCCGATGTCGGAGACCCTTTGGGAGCTATAGTGAACCGATCGTAACTATAGTGAACCGGTCGTAAGCTATATTGAACCGGTCGGAGGCTATAGTGAACCAATCGTAAGCTATAGTGAATCAGTCGGAGGCTACAGTGAATCGGTTGGTAGTCAGAGCTACAATAACTGGGTAGTAGTTAGAGCTATAGTAATCGGTCGGTAGTCATAAGCTACAGTACCCGGTCGGTGCTCGAAAGAACTGTATTGTCGAAGACCGGTAGCACCAGCTTTATATGAGCAGTGTGACCGGAGTTGCGGTTAGGTCGAAGCACCGTGGTCAAAGGACTCGAAGTCGTAAGGAGTCGACTTGATCAGGTCTGCATGTGGTCATAGACTTGGTCAGATCGGTGTAGTCGTATGTTGAGTAGCTATGTGTTTGCACCAGTCATATCAACTGGCCGTGTTAGTGGGTTAGTGGAGCGAGTCTTTCGGATAGTACGCATTATGCGAGTCTTAGGGATCGTGACTGGTAAAATCGGATCACAGGGAGTTATGTGGCTGTAGTGGGTGAGTGGGCTGCATGTACGGCCCGATTGTATCTATTTAAGTCATATAATCTATTAAGCAATTTGAGAAGCGAGTGAATAACAGAGAGAAGAAAAGACATGTATTACCACAAAAGAAGTATTTCCTATGTTTATTTACTCATTCTCCCTACTTGTGTATGTGTATCGTACTAAGGAAAAACATGCATACGTTTTCTCCAAGAGAGTAGAGATCGGAGCTAAGGAAAAACATGCATACGTTTTCTCCAAGAGAGTAGAGATCGGAGCTGATGAGTTTAGCTCAACACTCCGGCCCTTGCAAACGGCTTTCCGGTGCAACAAATCGATGAACATAGCTTGTGAACGACGAGCTCTACTAAGTCAGTGGGGAGGCCGTACCACTGCCTCCATATATATCATCTCGTTGTCTTGACGGCACAATGCTGGAGCTCTGCATGTGTTCATCCTTCATCGTCTTCTCTGCCTGCTTGTCTTGATGATTCCTGCTTCTTCTGCCTGTGAAACACAAATAAGCATGCATGTGTTAATATCTGCGCGTTGCTCAGTGACTAGCTAGGTCATAAATTAAGTGTCTGTCTAGAACATAGGAATTTCACAGAAAAGAAGCAGTCAATTTCCTGTAGAAATCCGATAAAATTCTTGTGTTCTAAACAGTACACCTGATGGTCATATCATCCAAGGAGACGGTGTACTGTAAACCCTGACGGCATAGTGGGACGATCTCAGGACACGGATGCAATTGGGTTCGGTTCCAGTCCCGCCTCGGTCGCCGGCGACACCGCGGAGCAGTTCCTGCCGACGAAAAGCGTGGTGTCCCCGATGCTCTCGACCGCCCGCCACGAGGCATTAGACGGATCCCGCCGGTAGACGTCGACGTCGACCACCTCATCAGGGATTCCGAAGACGTAGGCTCAGACGAAGTACACGTCGCCCGTCGTCGCCAACTCCTCTCCGGCGATGCCCACTCGGGAATTGCACCGGGATCGTGATGTCGGTCCTCTCGACGCGAGGAGCCGGGGAAGAAGCGTGGACCACGACGGCGTAGGAGGCGCTCGTGGTGGCGTATATCTTCCCTCAGTAGCCGAGCCGACCACGACGGCGTCGAACGCGTCGACCTCGAGCCGCGAGCACGCCTCGTCGCCGGGACGGCAGTAGAGCAGGTAGCTCTCCCTGAAGTGGCCCAGCACGACGGCGCAGCCGCGCGCCTTCGGGACCGGGCCGGAGTGCGTGCAGCTGAAGAGTAGCTCCGGCAGGCGCGGCGGCTCAGCCGGCAGCGGAGGAAGGGGCACGACGACGCCCGTAGCTAGCCCCCGGCGACACGAAGAGGGTCGTCAGAAAGCACTCCTAGTCCCTATGAGGTCGTCAAGTATGAGTAGCCAGTTGCCGTGGCACGCGATGCATCGATGCTTCCCGCGCGTGCCGACGCCGGTGGCGGTGATCTCGTGCAGGGTGCCACTGGAGGGGTCGACCAATCGGGTTGGCTCTCGCGGAATTCAGGGTCGGTCGTCATTCCCTCCTGCTTTCGAAGGTGGAGATATGCAGATGTATATGCGCAAGATACAGAGACCACGCGCAATCCTGGATTCCAGTGTAGCAATAAATGGCTCTATGTAGACTTTTCAGAGACTACGAGCCGTAATAAATTAAATAGTTCGTAGCCTTTTCGTAGATTGGACCATTCAATTTATTTGGTACAACATAGCCTTTTCTGTTGTTTTCGCTATAGGCCTATGTCATCCCGTCATCGGGTTTCACAAAGATCCGGATAAGGGATCTTATCTCTCTCATCCCATTCAATTGGCTTCTTGTCATCAGGGTCAGGAGTAGTCTTGGGTGGGATAAGTACTGGCCCCGTTTTGTCATCTCACTTCAAAAAGCTGCCCCGTTTTGTCATCTCACTGAGTGTAGCTGCCCTTTTTTTTGACGTCTCTGTGGAAAGCTGACATGTATTGTCACATCTCAATGTAAAGATGCCCCTTTCGTCAAGTATGTACACGCAATCTGTTATCTTTTTTTGTGGTCCTTTGCATGAAGCTGCCTGCTTTGCTATAAGTAGCGGTTGGGGTCCCATGACATTGTAAACCAACACGGTTGAGCTTCCTATATTCGTGGTGAAGCCAACCATGTCGAAGCCGAGGGGCGGTGGGATTTGGGTCACCGAAGGAAGACATTCCCTTGGAAAGGAGGGATATGTTCGGTCCACAGTACCGATTGATACCAAGCCGGCGTGCTCAACCAGCGTGGCCGAAATGCATACACAATGAGTACGCGGTCGTGCAGATCTTGGATGGCCCGAACGATGGCGGCGACGTTTCTTCCGATGCTCACGCTCGGGTACAAATTAGTAATATTACATTTATTATGGCTTATGGACCTCGAAGTTTACCGTCCTTTTTGCGAGATGGCAAATGCGACTTCTCCATTGGATCGACCCTTCTCATGAGCGGTATTTTGATCGTTATGTGGCTACATTATGGACTCGAATATGGGACTTGGAGTACCGAATGGAGAGTCTCACGAGGAGAACAACGACCTCCGCGAACAGATGCAACGAGAGAGGCAACGAGGAGGTCGTGAATATAGGAAGCTCTTATGATCCCACATGTTGTGCGCCAACCCGAGCTGCATATGTGCATGCCACTACCACGACGGACGACCACGCCCCGAGGCGACCCTCGGCAATTCTCCATGTGGGTGCCACGAGGCTCGTTTGGCATGTAGGTAACGAGAGTTATGGTTGTGTCGTATTTTAGTTCATGTATTTGTATCACCGTGTTGATCTTTGTGGGGTAGGACTGTTGTGTTGAATTAAAATGTTGGGTGTACTACTTTCCATAAATTCGTATGTGCAATGTATGTGTTGTTTCGTATTATGGCGGGCAAAGTCATATCGATTAAGGTGTGGGATGATGAAATAGGCAATAGGACAGGCAATGTTCGCCATGAGAGTTGTCGTGGGGCGTTTCGACAGACTAGAGTGGAAGATAAATTTAATGTTGTGTGCTATTTTGTTTCTTGTGATTATTGTTATCCTCAAGTTGTAGTGCTGGAGGTTCTCCTCGTGTATGTTGGTAATGTTTTATGCTATGTTGTCGTCAAGCTATTTTGGAGTCGTTTCGGATTCAGGAAGCAAAAATTAATAAGCGATAAATTCAGTATCACTACCTTTTGCGATCGTTTGTGAAACATAAAATCATTGCAGGAATTATAGGACAACAAAGTATCATTACAACATATATACAACGACCCACAAGCCTACACATAAATATCATCGCCTCCTAGCCTTACCCTTACCCTTACCAAGGGCGTCGGTTGCACAGAGTGTAACGGCTAGGCTCGCGGCGGCGTCTGCGTGGTACAGGCTGTGAAGGCTGAGCCCTAGCCTTTGCCTTTTCAAGGTGGCGCTTCGGTTTTGGCGCCCATCTCACTTGTTTACTCTGTAGCGCCATTGCATGTGCGTGTCTTTCGTTGAACCAGGCAACAAGCTTGTAAAAGGTGAAGGATACGATAGCATTGACGGACATACCACGTATACCCTAAGCAAACTATTGAAGGATTCGGCCATGTTGCTTGTGCGAAACTCGTACCTCCAGCCACCGTCGTCATGAGCCCTTGTCCATTTGTCGACATCTCTCATCAATCCCGTCAACCACTGTCTACCTTCTGCGTTTGTTGCAGTATTAAGTCGCTCAACTTTTCCCGGAAGAACTTGACCTCTAGCATTCTAGCGACCTCCTCGAGCGGAGGAAAGTTATCCTTCGTACCATCCTTACGGAGTAGATTCTCGACAAGATGCCGAGTACACCAACAGTGGTGCAAAGTCGCATACCCCGTATCCGCTCTGTCGGCGACAAGTATGCCACGGTGTCTATCGATATGACACCCACCTCCCTACCAGGCCGACCACGTGCCTCCCGAACGAGCCGCAAGAACCATCCCGGTGTCTTTGTTCTCCTCTCAACCAAAGCAAACGCCAAAGGAACCAACGCGTTGTCTGCGTCACATGAAATGGCTATCAGAAGTGTGCCCTGGTACCTGCCAAGAAGAAACGTACCATCAATGGAGACGACGGACGACAATGCCGAAAGGCCTCGATGGATCGAGCAAAGCACCGAAAGCACGGAAGAATATCGCATCCCATCTTGAGTCCATTCGTTTGGTTTCGGACGTACTCATAATGCATGCCCGGATTAACCGCTTTGATTGCATTGAAGAGTGCTTGGCAACCGCAAGTACCCATCTTCCCAGTCCCCATATATCATCTTCCGGATCGTTGCTTTGCCCTCCATGCTTTTCCATACCTTATCTCGTATCCAAATTTCTCCTTAACAATCCGGCAAGTGTCTTCACCTTCATATTGGGTTCTCCTTTACTATGTGACACATGTGACTTGGCAATAATGGTAGAGGTCAAGCGCCGATGCTTCATTTGAGCTCGCTTGGCACAAGTGTGTGGGCCAACGATTCTTGTGATCTTGAACTTTCCGTGTCCTTCGTTTCCTAGCACAAACCCTTCATTCACATGTTTCCTTCTCGCGCTTTGTGTACCTCCGCTCCACATAAGAATGCCTCACCTTGAATGGCCTTTTACGAATCATCGCATACTCCTGCAGACCACCTTCTCAATGCGACAAGTCCTCAAACATCATACCCTTCTCAATTGTCATGCTTGAACAGGCCTCGGGAGCATCTAGCACTCGTCATCCCTTCCTTCGCATAAGCCCCATGAGAATGCCTAAGATCGCTGAATTCATGAACCGATGGATCCCGCCAGGCAATAACGCTCGATCACTCAATATCACTTTCGGTCAGCTGTCCAAAAGGGCGGTCATCGTCAGAATCAACGGCCCTTGCGATCTCGTAAGGATGCAGATCATCCACAATTTGAACATCCACACTGTTGGAGTCCCTGCATACTTCTTCAACGTTGCCAGATGGAGCAACGGGAGGAACACCAACATTATCATGAATGTCTCCTGCATCATAAGCACGAAAACGATGGGATTTAGACAAAAAAACAGCAATGACGGGAAAAGGCTAAAGTGTGGCTCGACACTTCGGGATGATCACGAGGCCGCCACAACATCATCATCCGACATTCAACTCGAAGCGGTTGAGTAATCGAACCTCGTTCGGGCAGATGAGACATCGGGCACCTCGGGCACTTCTTCCACATCCACCGCAAGATCCGGTAACGGAGGGTCAAAGGTGCCTGATCACCTAGTTACGTGAATAACCGTGAGTGGTGGGATCAATGGACACCTTCCGCACAACAACGTCCAAACATTTTAACTCATTCCTCATAACCAATTTGACATATTTGTCCCACTCATCCTCTCGAACCAATTAAGATCAACCACCGAGAATTGTGTCTTCGAACCAAGTGAAGTAACCCCTCAACCGTGATGCTCTCCTCGTTTCCATGACAATGCAGACTTCTCCCGAGCCCTAGCAACCAACTCACTAAACGACGGCCGATCACCGAATATCGAGGCACCATTTGCATTTCAACAAATTGAACATTTCTATAATCATCACTTGTCACATCGCCTCCATGATAAAGGTTCACTAGGTTGTCCATCTAGTTCATACACAAAACCAAAATTAATACCTTTAAGCGAAATTTTGGATAAATCACATGCATACTTGTTTAAGCAATAAAATATCTAAATGAACCCTTTCCCATTCAAACATCTATATAGTCACATGAGATTTTTATTTAATATCATACTTGTCTAAATGAACCCTTTCCCATTCAAACAAATATAAACGCACTCTTGTTCAAACATCTATATATCTAATAGGATCGAGATATAGTCACATGAGATTTTCGGTTATAATATGCAGCCTACATTGTCTTTTTGAAGTCAAACACATGCGAGACGATGCATTTAGAGTTGCGTTCTTCATATATATACTCCGAGACGCACGTATAGTATCTCTGTCCCTATGAGCTTGTTTCCTCCCATCCATCACTAGCTTAATTAGCTACACACGCAACACACTCACTCCTCGCTCCCATTTCTCTCCACCAAACCAACGCCACGAGCCCCCAACCATTCAATTCGTTCACGCCCTGCAGTCACCTTCTCCTCGTTGCTCCATTGATTGTTTTGTTCGATCTCTCTCATCCGCTCGATTTCATTCTACTTCTAAGACAAACAACAAGACATCTTAATTGTCATTTGCTCGGCCAAAACAGAGGCCTGTGCAAAGCCAAAAATTCACGATATACTAGACATTCACCTTGAAGGCTTGGGGCCGGGAGGCGGCAAGGGCGGGGGCGGCGTGGGCGGGGCGCTGCCGGGCGGGAGGCGGCGGCCGGGGAGGCGTGGCGGGGGGCCGCGCCGGGAGGCGGCCGGGCGGGAGGCGGGGCGGCGGGCGGGGAGGCGGGGCGGGAGGGCGGCGGGCGGGGAGGCGGCATGGGCCGGGAGGCGCCGCCGCCCGGGAGGCGGCGGGGCCCGGAGGCGTCGGGGCCGGAAGGCGGCGAGGCGGCCGGCCGGAGGCGGGCGCGGCGGAGCCGGGAGGCGGCGGGAGGCGGCGGCCGGAGGGCCGCAGGCGGAGCCGGGAGGCGGTGGCCGGAGGCGGTCACAGGGCGGGCCGAGCTCAGGCGACGCGAATGAATGTTCGGCCCGCCGACGGGTAAATGCCGCTAGCTCGGCGCCAAGATCCACGGCCGAGGTCGAACTCACGAGTCACGCGCCGAGGTCGGAGCCGTGGATCACGGCGCCGAAGCTTCGCCACGCCGGCGCCACGCGGGTGGGCACGCTGGCGCGGGCACAGGGCCTCGGAGCCGTGGTCCACGGCGCCGAGATCGCAGTTACCTCGCGCCGTGATCCACGGCTCCACCCCCAGGTCCAAAGCGAATTAAAACCACCGGGGTCTAAATGTGAATATTTTTCAAAAAAAGGGCTTAAATAGAAAAAATTCGGTTCATATAATGTGTGGATTCTTTTAGCGTTTCTTTTGATTTATGGTTTTAAATTTTAAATTCTGACTATTCGTGAGAGATAGTATGTAGAGAAAAATAATTACATGTGATTTTAGCAAGTATAGCTAAACTCAGTACACTTTTGCTACAATCTTTCTGTTAAACTCGTCTTAAAAATACACACCGTTTAAAAGCTAGTTATTATAGTATAAATTATAACTCATCATAAGTCATAAATAAAAATGAATTCAACTAATATAAGCCAGAAGAAATCAAGCAAGAGCAAGCTTTTGGCCGTGGCCTGACGGGAATCGAACCGGATCTATTGTATGACCGAAATTTCGCCCAAGAGGGAAAAAAACATGTCCTGGTTCCGAATTTCCGATAATCGCCATATGCATGTCACGAAAGAACTCGGAACTCGAACAACTCGATCCTTTTCGTTCTTTAGGAACTTAGATTTCGTTTTATTAGCTGCGGCAGATAACTTTTTTGTTAGAGTTGTAATCTTATTTTTTCAGTCGTGGTCGTAGACCTGGTCCTGTACGAGTTCATGTCGTGATCGTCTACGAGTTCGCTTCATAGTCGTAGTCGAGTTTGAATTTGTTTCATAGTCGTAATCGAGTTCGAGTAGTAGTCGTGGTCGTAACCGAGTCGGAGTCTTAGAGCAGGCTATAAAAGGCAGATCTATGTAACCGAGAGAGTACGGTAAAAAGAGGGACGAGAAGGGCAAGAGAGGCCAAGGCGATCGGTGTGATCGAAAGAAAGAAATAAAGAGAAAAGAAGAGCGATTTTGCTCTGGAAGTCTATTGAGTACATTGTGTTCACAGACGTGGTCGTAAACAGAGTTACAACCACAGCAACGAGCGAAGGTATTCGCAATACTGAAGACGTAATCATAAGTAGTTACGACCATGGTCACAAAGTCTAGTTACAACCACGGCAACGAGCGAAGGTATTCGCAATACTGAAGACGTAATCATAAGTAGTTACGACCATGGTCACAAAGTTGAAGACGTGGTCGTAAGTCGTTACGACCACAGCGGAGATCGCAGGCGTGTCGTAAAGGAGTTACGACCACAGCGATCGAGTGGTGGCGTGCACAGGAGCAGCAGACGTGGTCGTAAGGAGTTACTACCACGGTCGTAGAGCAGAAGCTGTGGTCGTAAGACGTTACGACTATAACGGTCGACAGAGTCTTCGGCGTGGTCGATAGAATCACTGCGTGGTCGTAAGAACCTATGACTACGTGATCGGCCATGGTCGAAGGAGATGTAGGGAGAGACAGTGAACGTGATCGTAACTTCAGCAGAAGTTTACGACTACGTGGTCGGAGCATAGAGATCATAGTGTGATCGGAGGGCCAACAGAGCGCTCGTAGTGATACAGGAGGAGGTCGTAGCCACTACAACGTGGTCGTACGGCTACAGGAGGTGGTCGTAACGGCCAGATGTGGTCATAAAGATCCTAGGGCAATCGTAAAAGCTGCAACACTTTTTTTATATATTTTAAAATAATAATAGATGATAAATACATTGATATAAATAACATATATAATTTTAAATTTAGAAAACCGTCTGAAGGACGGCTTCAAACCCAAAAAAAAGCTCACTACATATGGTCTGTCGTGGTGTGCAAAACGCACGCTAAGGCCGGCCCATGCTGTGCGCACGCCAGACCGGCCCAGCTCCAGACCAAATATGATAATTGCAAACACCAGCCATGGGCAAAGCAGTCATTTCCATCATGACATTCGTGGCTAGTGACTAGTCCAGTCGTCGTGCTCTCTTCCCCACCCGCACCCTGTTGTCCTCCCCGAAAAAACTCCAAACCGACACAAAACACCAAGCTCTTCTCGATCAAACGCCTAGGGTTTCTCCAAGAAAAGAAGGCGAAGGGAGGGAGATCCCAAGCCAAGCTATGGCTGCATCCATCTTCAGCGGCGACGAGACGGCGCCCTTCTTCGGGTTCCTAGGCGCCGCTGCGGCGCTGGTCTTCTCGTGCATGGGCGCCGCATACGGCACGGCCAAGAGCGGCGTCGGGGTGGCCTCGATGGGAGTCATGCGGCCGGAGCTGGTCATGAAGTCGATCGTTCCCGTCGTCATGGCGGGGGTGCTCGGAATCTACGGCCTCATCATCGCCGTCATCATCAGCACCGGGATCAACCCCAAGGCCAAGCCCTACTACCTCTTCGATGGCTACGCGCACCTCTCCTCCGGGCTCGCGTGCGGCCTCGCTGGGCTCGCCGCCGGAATGGCCATCGGCATCGTCGGCGACGCCGGTGTCAGGTCATCCCGATCTCCGAACTCCCGAAGGAGCTAACTTTTGTTATTTTAATGGCGATTAGTTAATGTGGTAACTTGCAGCATCTGTATGTCTAAGCTGTATCGTTAATGCTATTACATGTGTGATTAGTTTGTGTGGTGGGAGATTTTTGCCTCTCTTCACAGCATTTGGTTGGTCGGTGAAACAATAGGATTAGGTTGTTTATTTAACAGGCTTACTGCCCAGCTTTATCTGGAAGCAAATTTGTTTGTTTATGGCATGAGACAGAACAAGTTGGTTAATCAAGGAGCGCTCTAATATGTCGTGTAGGGGTTATATATTTCTAAATTTGCTGTATAACTGTTGGTTTTAGCATTTATTTTTGCATATGTTAGTTGGGCTAGAAATGGGGGAATTTGCATCTTTTGGCAGCTTTAGAAGTTAGTGTGACAGGATGTTATTTCAGTGAAATAGATTATATAATGAAATTATCTTGGAATGCCATACCTTGTAGCACGAATACCAGTATATGACACTAGTACAATACTAGTATTATTTTATACATGGTAGCATGGCGTTTCTGTTTATAAGGATACAGACACAAGGGTTGGAGGAGTGTGAACCATTTCTATTCTTATGCACTTCGGATATAACAGACATAGTGAGATGCATATCCGGTATGTATCTAGTATTCTAGTGGTAGAACTAGCGAGCATTGAGTACCGCTAGAAACCTTGACCCTCATTCTAGATGCATTCCATTTCCATATAATATTGCACAAATCCACCATATTAAATACACAAAGAGTTTCACTTGGCTCTGAACATTGACCTTTTTGCTATATGGCTGTCCTTGTCAAACTGTATGTATCAAAGTTGTACCAAATCTGTATGGATATAACGCATGTATCTTGATACTGGTGAATGCCTAGCAGAAGTAACCAAATGTCCCCGATAATTTAGGAACATAATAACTAGAATTTACTACAATTGCTATGGTTTGACTTTGCCATTGTTCAGTCACATTTTAGCCATTCTAGAGGCTATGCATGATTGTTGATATACTTTTGATATCTCATGCAACGCTGTGTCCTTGTACTTTCAACCAAACTTATGGCCTATGCGGTCAATATAGTGCATTCAGCGTACATATATTTTAGGTAATATGATCACAGCTGAGATTCTGTTGGTGTATTTGGTGTTGGGTGCATTGGATGGTGCATAATCTATCATAAATTCCAATCATGATTACAATGATTTTCTCTTAGTTAGATCTAATGTTAAGTAGGTTTTACTTTTGACAAGACGAACAAATTATCTAATTGTGACAGGCCATGGAGCATTGGAGCTAGTATATTTTTACTCTGTATAATAAATTACTGCTTGTGCTTCCTAAGAAAGATAAAAATCATGCATGAAGATCCGTTAATGATTATGTTTGTAACTGTTTGACTGACTGTAAATATTATAGAATAACATTTAGTACTGTTTCAAGAATCCTATGTCTAGGAATGACAGAAGAATTTCGAGTGTTATGCTTTGCTTGATGCTGTTCTAATGCGATCTACATTGTTCTCAGGGCGAATGCTCAGCAGCCAAAATTGTTTGTGGGTATGATCCTCATCCTCATATTTGCTGAAGCTCTCGCACTCTATGGCCTCATTGTTGGTATCATCTTGTCATCTCGTGCTGGTCAGTCCCGAGCAGACTAGATATTCGGCTATCATGCCTGTACGACTTGTCTTTGTCATGGATATGACGGCACATCATTGTTCTTTTGCTGTATCTTTGTGGCTTCTTTCTGTTGTTCAGACTTTTATGCTTTCTGTTGATTATTCTTGATAGCAGTACGATCTACCTGTAATTTGTTGATGCACCCCTGTATTTGGTACTGTAGAGGATCGCAAGGTTGCTGGTGTGCTTTAGTTGGATGCGCTGATCAGCCTGATCCTTACTGCATGCAATGCAATAAAGGTTGCACATTGTTGTTCCATTGGCAGTAATACACTAATACCAACATGCCCTTGTACTGCTGCAATTCAAGCCACAGGTCGCCGGAGATGGGACCATGACCGATTAGTCCCAGCCTGGTTACGGAGCACCGACCCAGATTGATGCAGGCTTGTCGATCGTACAATGCAATGTACGAAAACCATGAGACAGCAAGATGCAGGTGCCATCCAGGGCTTCAGGCCATGAGTGCACCTTTCATATTGGGAAATATACCTGCGCAATACACCGATACACAGCTACTTTGCATTGCAGCATCATGTAGCTACAGCAGCTTTGCAGTTGTACTTTGTCAACGCGTAAATTTTGGTTGGACCAGTTATCCCGGTCGCATTCAGTTCCAGGGCTACCTCGGAATCGGAGCTGCCATCGACGAAGGTGCCACCGGACGATGCTCCGACGGCTACCTCATGATCGACTTTCTTGCTAAGGACCTTGGGCTGCCGTTGCTCAGGGCGTACCTTGACAAGGGCGCCGACTTGACGCATGGCGTCAACTTCGCCGTCACGGGCGCCACCGCCCTCGACACGGCGGCCCTCGCAAGGATAGGGATCCGCGTGCCCCACACCTACAGCTCCCTGAATGTCCAGCTCCAATGGTTCAAGGACTTGATGAGCACCACCACCAAATCCCCTTTCAAGGTGCGCGAGAAGCTGGCGAACTCACTGGTCATGGTTGGAGAGATCGGCGGAAACGACTACAACTACGCCTTCGCCATGAACCGGCCGCGAGCGGACGGCGGACGTAGCCTCTACAACATCGGCCGCATGATCACCGGCGCGGTTGAGTCGACGGTCCTTGTCCCAGAAGTCGTGCAGTCCATAATATTTCGGCTAAGGAGCTGCTCGACATGGGTGCGACGCGGATGGTCATCCCGGGCAACTTCCCGCTCGGGTGCGTGCCGAGCTACCTGGACGCCATGAACGAGAAGGACTCGGCGGCGTACCACGGCAACGGCTGCCTCGTTGGCCTCGACCTCTTCGCGCAGATGCGCACCGCACAACGTGCTGCTGTAGCAGCGCATCCGCGAGCTGCGCCAGCTGTACCCGGCCGCGACGATCGCGTACGCCGACTACTTCACCACGTATGTCCAGATGCTCGAGCTGGGGTTCGACGGGGCGGCCCTGACCACGGCGTGCTGCGGCGTGGGCGGCGGCGCGTACAACTCCGACATGGACAGGATGTGCGGCGCACTGGGGACGGCGGTGTGCGCGAGGTCGGACGAGCGCGTCAGCTGGGACGGCGTCCACCTGACGCAGCACGCGTACAGTGCCATGACTTATGAGCGAGCTGCTCTACCACAGGGGTCTCGCGTCCCCTGCGCCAGTGAACTTCCCGCGTATATAGGATCGCCCGTGATTAACTTCGAGATGAAGTTCTGCGTTTGTGTTCTTCCTTTAGAGAAGTCTTCTGTTTCATGGTTTAGTAATGTATGAACATCTGTGGTTGCATCATAAAGCAATAATATAAGCCCTGTTCGGCAGGGCACAAGACGGCCGGCTTTTGGTAGTCGCTACAGTATCTAACTTTTAAACGGAGTATTTTCTCAAGATGAGGTCTACAAATTAAATGTAGTACACGTTAAAAGTTTAACATCTGTACCAGCCAAAATCACAAGTGAGTATCGATCTCTCCGTAATCTATACCGTAAACAACCAAAATTCAAAAATTTCAGCCAAAAACCATAAACCGCAGCCAAAAAGAACAGGCCCAATATAAGCCATGTGATCATGTAACTTGCTACGTGTCTTCTTGTCTCGTCTAGTCGTCTTGCACAGAAGCTAACGCGGCCTGTTTGGCAACGGCTGCGGCTTATGGCTTTTGGCTGAAATTTTTAAATTTTGACTGTTTACAGTACAGATTATAGAGAGAGATATTCACTTGCGATTTTGGATGGTACAGATGTTGGGTTTTTAACATGTATATTTTTTAACTTGTAAACCCCGTCTTGAGAAAATACTCCGTTTAAAAGTTAGGTACTATAGCAAAAGTCAAAAGCCACTAGTTTCGGAGAAAAAGAACATACCCAATTTCTACTTCATTTCTCAACTGATATGCAAAACCAAGTACATCAAGAAGAAAGGCAATTGTAGGTCTCTCAGTCTCACTACGGCCCATTTGCACCCCAATCACGACAAACGGATCATACCTGTCGTTGGCATAACACAACTGTTTAGTACAGTTTTTTTTTTCAAAGTTAGCTCCATACATTCTTTGTACTATTCTAGCTCTGTCGTCGAGCTCAGTAGACGTAGCGAACGACACATGTCTCCTACCACGCCACTAGAACTCGACAGGACAACGCAACAGCAGTAGGCTAGCGAGAATAGGGCGCAGGAGTCAACAAGGCCCACAGGCCTACCGAGCTACCCTAGCTCGACAGGTGCTAGGCCTCGCAAGCTATTTGCTCTGTTTAGTCTTTTTTTGTACTCGTGTTTTATTATAAATAAAAAATCATCTATTTTTATTAGAATTTTTAGGAGGTGCAAAGGGGAGTTAGAATGAGAAGATGGACCACCATAGTCAACTCTCTTTTAAGGTAGTATAAATATATTATTACAAAAATTTATAATAATGGATCATGTCTAACCTAACAAAACACTTTGCGATAAAGATGTGAATTACATAACACGTAGTATTTAGTGTCGTACGTATGTTTACCTCACAGTAAAACAGACCATAAATCCTTTGGACAAAAATATGAAACCGTAGGACAGACATGACAGTCATCCGGACAGCGTGGGCGTGACTGATCATCCAGTAAAGGCATGCTTAAAACAGCAGTCAATCTATCGATCCATCCTTCAATATCAAGCTGCATGTCTACAAATAAAACCACCTTTGAATCAGCAACTTGCTCCATCAAACTGGTATTAACCCCTAGAATTTCTCTACTGCTAAAATTCGATGGATACAGCATTTCTTTGAGATGAGGCATAGTCTACTTATTCTCGCTTATGACATGCTACTCATGTTTATATGTCAAATTACTGAACAATTTGGGCCCTCGGCAGCAGATTAGAAGAATTTCCCATAGTCTTGAGCTGGTTGGCCCCAGACATCCATAAAACCTAAAAGCACAAAAGGGGGAAAAAGAACTTCAGCTCAGGGGGGAGTTGACCCAAAATGTCATACAACAAACTCTTAAAAGTAAACTATGCTAAAAATAACATGCAAAATATGTGCAAAGCTGTTACCACCAGCTAGTCCAAAAATAGATGTCATTTTAGCTCACACACAGAGAACAAGAAATGAGCTAATGTCATAGTTTATGACATGTTCCCCACCAATCAGCATTTTAATAGGGTAGTGGGAAAGTTGACATAAAAAACCGAAATGATATGTATATGCAAACCAAAATTACCTTCCTAAAACAACGCCTAAATTGGATAGTGTAGTATGAATCAAGCATGCAGCAATTCTCATAAATTACCAAGCCATTGAACAAGTAGTTTCCACCGGTGTATTTAATATGACTACTTATCAAGTAACCCAAGGTGTTGAATGTCAGGTATGAGTTTGTCATTCATTTCACTAGCACCCTACAAAATATTGTTCCAATATATTCACGTTGGTTCTTAAACTAATAAGACTGGCAGATAGCTACTATTCCAATGCAAATGCACCAATCTTTTTTTCACATACCAAACAGCTATTCAGTAAAATAAATTTAAAAAAAGGTTTATGCTCTTGTTTGGTGGACAGAGACCGAGTCCGAGAGTATTAAAGAATCAGAAGGCAGGGATAGGATGGGACTAAAGATTGATTCCCTGTCCTGTTGTTTGATTATCTTCTTGCGGGGGTTAGTATTTTTCTCTCCTAAAATTTCTTAACAAGTGAAAAAAAACATATTTGCTTCCCACTTCCCTATTTTCTCTTCGTACAAACAGCACATCAGCTTTGATTTGTGCAAACACATGAATATTAAGTATCTGCAGAGGATTAATTATTTCTCACAGAACATCATATCAGACTTAAGCGTACACTGATGACAACTCAAATGAATGAATTAGTGACTGACCACATCTGCACATTTGACTTAAACAGTATAAGCAAAGCCAGTCAGAACCGAAATTAGGAACAGGGAGGGCTGACATTTATAGCATACTACAGTTAGTGTGCAAGTATACGGCTTGCATAGGAAATAGGATATCATGTGTGGTGTAACTGACTTCTATATACCAGCAGTAGTTCAACCACTTGTTACAAAAACCTCTGTACTGGTATAGATGGTTTCTGAAGGTAGGCAAATAGAGTTCCAGGTGGTGTAGTGCGGGGATGCACGAGTGTGAGGTCTGTTATAAGTCTGGAATGGATAAATGGCTTGTTGTATTGCATAACCCTAAAGGGGCAATATATAGAATACATAAGACCAAACCCTAAAAGCTAGAAAAAGACACTAATACCCTTAGTACCCATTCTCAAATGCAAGACATATGCAATAGCATTACATTTGAAAGGGTTGACACTAAAATGGGAAAATCCAAAGTCTGAGTCTTGAAGATGTAGTCATAGCGTGCGGCGCTTAGAAAATTGTGTTGAGTATCAAAATATCTCCTCCCATCCGAAATCGCGCAGCAGCTCAGAAAGCACAAAATGCAGGGCTGGGAAAGTAGAGGTAAGCGGGAACAAAGTCAACCACGACAACACGATGAAGAGAGTGTGGAAGATGACAACTAGAGAGAGCTGTCAAATCAAGCCGAAGAGAGAGATAGAAGCATAGCGGCGCAAATTAAAGCCTGAGACGGCGACAGCACAGAAGGGAAGCGTGGCGGCCTTCGAAGCTTGGGGCGGCGGCTCAGAGAGAAGCGGCGGCATCATAAAGATTTCTACGATCTGCCGCGGCTCAAAGGGAAGAGCAACGGCTGCTGCTATGCGAAAGGAAGGAGTGGACCACACTCGATCAAAGAGGATAGAGCGTGGCTAGCAAAGTAGTTGGCCGACTGACAAGGATTTTGTAGACTCGCACGGTTTTGACGAATTGAAAGATAGATGCTACGGATTTGGATGGACGCAACGGAAGACTAAAAAAATGGAATCAAAGGGAGCGGATTCTAACAGCAACTTCCTCCAACAACCCAATAATTTGTCTCTCCAACCAGCCAACCTACACCCATTATTGTCTTCTTTCTTCGACTCCCAGCAGCAGAGACACAGATGAAGCTGGAAGACAAGCAAGCATGAAGTCTACAACTATTTCCATGACCACATGTGCAATCACAAAGTCAAGCTCTTTGATAAAGTTCTCCCTCCTTCGCTCATACTCTGCTGCAGTCTTGGTGACGATGCCAACGCTGCACTCAAGATTGTCAGAATCGTGATCCTAAATCGGATCGAAGACACTTTGGTAGGGTCGCATTCTAGGATCGAATCGTAGAATCTAAGATCCTATCCGATTCTACCAAAAACATATATTTTTTTCAATTTACCGTGTATTTCAAGAGTGATATGAGTGTTTATTTGGTCATTTGGCATCTAATTTTATTAATAAATGTATCTTATTCACGACTAGAATCGTGGTTTAAATTCTATGCCATTGAGAGCTATGTCTAGAAGAGTGTGTTATCAATATTGTCATAATCTAATCATTTTACATAAAAAAGTAAAATAAATAAATAATCAAATTAATTTTTATTATTCCAAACTTTCAAATATTAATGTCTAAACTATTAACTACTTAGTACTTAACATACAACTTGAATAGAGAGATAAGACACAACCAAACACCAAAATCTTTCATAATATTGGATGTTGCATGATTCTACGATTCTACCACGATTCTATCTGGTACGACTCCAGATATGGTTTGAGTCGGGTTGGTTTCGTGCGATCGTAGAGTCGTACGATTCTACGACTAGAATTGTGATTTTAACAACCTTGGCCACACTCCATGGCGACCTTGGCGGTGTGAGGAGGTTGGAGGCGTCGGTGGCGAGCGCAGGTGGCAGCGGTACAAGAGGAGCCGGGGAAGGCCAGACGACGACGACTGGAGGGCGGAGCACGGACGCGGCACGATGGCCGAAACCGGAGGCCCGAGCTCGAATCCCCAGCGGCAGAGGAGGTGGCTCCCTAGGCCGAACACGGCGGGGTCTGAAAGCGGTGGCCACGGGAGCGGCGGCAGCGGCCAAAAGGAGAGGCCAAGAGGGTCGAGTGGCGGCGGGATTCAGTGCGGGGAGCCCGGATCTGGTACCGGGCAAGATCCCAGCGACCGGTTCCAGCGTGGAGGCGGCTGGATCTAAGGCGGGGCCGAATCCGAGCTTGGTGATGGCGGCCATCACCTTCAGCTTCTCCATCGTGCGTAGGCAGCGGCGGCAAAAAGTCGCGGGCCGGCGCAGAGGACGGTGACGCGGAGGAGGCCGAAGGTGAACCAGGCCAGGCTGGAATAGTCCTAACCTTGCTCTGTTACCATGTTACAAATCTGGAATAGATGAATGGCTTGTTGTATTGCACAGCCCTAAATGGCAATATATAGAGTACATGAGACCAAATCTTAGAAGCTAGGAAAAGACACTAATACCTTAACAAGGTCCTAGGTTCGATTTCCACCCACACAACGGTGAAAACATTCTCTTATTTTGTAAAAAAGGTAGTGATATAAAACCCGTAAGTCACTGGTTCGAATCCAATATAGTCATTTTTTTCCAATAGTGTGGGAATGGTTTGTTTACCTCAAGCCCTTGTGGGTCCAGACTAACAAATATAGGGGATTGTGCATGCGACAAGCTGGGCTTCTGCACTACGGAAGTCCTAGGAAGGGGCTGACGGGCTAGGCTTCGAAGGAAAATGGAGGCTAGGTCTTAGGTGATAAAAGGACTACTGGACCTAGAACCCAGGCTGAAGCCCAGGCAGCCGGGGTCTGGTTGCGCCCCTGAACAAAGCCATGAGAAATCTCATCTCTTTCTTGTTGAGGAGGGTGTTGCACAAATACTTAAAACTTGTTCAGTTAGATGAAATCAGTGACCACAGGCATTTAGCCACAATTATCAAGGTGAATTGGACATAAATGGCAATGCTAACCTTAAGCAGTTCTCCAAAGCCCCACAATGCATAGATGTGTTTGTTGAATAATGACCAGTTAGTGTATTTGAATTTATGGTTACTATAACCTGAAATTTTGTTCCCTCCATATTGTGCAGATATCTTGCTGACTAATGACCAAAAATGTATTTGAAGTTACTATCTAACCTGGGTTTTTAGAGGTACTCGTTTTCTCATTTTCGAAGTTCACAGGATTTACAACTTACAAATATATATTCATTAATAGTCAATATATTTGTAAGTATATAATCAAGTAGAAAGATGCCAAAGGACATCTGAGCAAAGTTGTTGATTCTGTTCTGTTCCAGCTGGACTGGCCGAAATCATTCCATTCCATTTCCTAAACGGAACACAAGAGGTTGCATTCGGTATTGCCTCAAATTCGGCTTGATGCTGACCATTCCATCTATCTGGTACCGGGGAAAAGTGGACAACCATCACAGCCTTTTCCTTCTTGGCACATAGAATGACATGGCCCTTCCGTCTATGATTCCCACAATGCATGTCCCAAGCCTTGTCCTTCCATATTCCATCAAGAATCCCAGTTTAATCAACCAATATATGGGCCATCTAAAAGGAGACCCCCACTTGTAAGTGATAGGAAAATGTCAGGAGGTACAGGGTGTGACGGGCTGCCATGACAGTAAAAGCTTATTTGAATCTTGATCCAAGGAGAAGCTCCCACATGGACAACTGAGTTCAGAATACTGACTCCGTTACTTATTTCTTGGGCTATATGTGGCTCTGCGCATAGGATATGTGATAAATATATAGCCTATATAACAGAATATATTTATCTCTCTCTTTATACCAGAACAGTACACCAGAACAACCCTGTACCGGAATATTCTGTCCCAAAAGACAAATGAAAGCAACTGATAACTAATTAACTACGTATCTGAAACTGCAATACAGGAAAAGCAGACAATAGGACATGGAGACGTAAAGCAGGGAGCTATAGCAAATTAGGATAACAGAGAATTTAGTCACGTTACCAATATCAGTGAGAGACCCATATATTGGATCATCCATGACAGGGATACCCTGAAAGGGAAAACAAAAACATTAATATGTTATCCACGCGGATAATGCAGTAAAAGACTAAATTCCAACTAAATTATTCATTGGAACTTTACTACAAGGTCTCCATGAGGAAACTAAATAAAAGAAGCAGGAAGTCTCACCTCTGAGCCGTTGGCACATATTCCAGCCTGAAGATCTGATTGCATTGATGGATAGCATGGTATATCAGCACCGAGGTAATCAGAAATTGCAAGATTGTAGCCATCTTGGATACCAGGATGATCATCAGTACGTACAACAGGGTGCATCACGTTATCCATGCTAGAGCATAACACCTCGGTCCTGATTGACAGCACATTATATATTTAAGTGGAAACCCTATGATGCAGTCAACTTAACAAACAGCTTACCGATGCGCTAATGCAACAAGCTATCGCCCATGAACTCTTTGATAGGCCTCTTGACATATGGAAACAAATCAGAGAGAAATACAGAGAGCATTTTCAAGCACTACCAAATAATTTCTACATAACATGGTACCAACAAAAAAATATATATTCGACCAGCATGCTAGACAAGGAAATGACTGGAGTAGAAGCAACTCACTTTGCTTTTGAAGAATCAAAGTCAACAACTTCAATTGGTGTGTCATCTTCTATATCAATTACTTGAACAGCCTTATTGTATAATGGAAGTTGGCATAAATCATCTGTACCACTGACAATGCCACCTGCACTAGTTCCAAAATCTTCTTGCTGCTGTTTCTCTGGCTCCGTGGAAGATCCTTCTGCAGAGCATTGGGCCAACCCAGGATTATTATGCATTGTACAAACCTTTGTACCACCAACCAAGTCAAGATCACATATTTTAAATAAGCTCGATTGATCCAGCTTTTCTTCTTCCATTTTGATGATAGGTTCAGCCCCAACATTAGGAAATAGCTCATCATCAACGATTTTCCTTTGATCAGACAACTCAATCAAGACCACATCTTGTGGCAGCATATCAATATCACAACTATGTGTTCCTTCCTTAAATTGCAGCTTTAAGTTATCCTCATGAGAAGACACTGTCCGAGATAGGTCAGCTTCTTGCATCAAGCTATCTTTGTGAGAAGCTGTCAACGGAGATAGGTCTGCCTGTTCGATCAAGCTATCCTTCTGAGAAACCATCAATGGAGATACATCGGTTTCTTCCTTATATTCCTGGACCACATGGAGTTGCGCATCACTCTTCTCTTCTCTTATATTTTCAGTCACTACTGATGTTTTGTTTTCTTGGAGAAGCATCGGTTCCATTATTTCATTACAGGCTGTGCTAGAGCCAGTGCTTTCTTGGTAGCTTTGATCCTCTCTGTTGTCTGACTGGATGTTAGTCAAAGATCCCTCATTTGCTACTTCATCAACTACCATCGGAGAAGCTTCTCCAGAAGAAACTAGATCAACCGTTTCTCTTTGGACAGATGTTGCATTTCTGCATGCACGCAGCGACCTGGGCCTTGTTGGGGATTTTGCAAAGTCACAGTATTTAAGCAAATTCCTCCTATCGGCATGCAAATCATTTTCCAAATTTGTCGCTTCATCACCCAAAGCGATACGATCCAAAGCAGCCTCACCCAAAATTTTGTCATCATCTTCAGCTTTCTCATCCAGAACCTTAACATAATGCAAAAGCTTCGCCTCTGCCTCCATAACACCAGCAGAAGCATTATTACCATAAACATTAGGGTCCATCCCTTGTTCCACCACCTCCGATTCTGAACTTGACACCTTACTATCCTCCTCCATCTCACCCTGCGCCTCCGGCGGAGCATCAGCACTCTTCCTAACATCACCACTGGAGCTCACCGCCTTTGACCTAGTATCCTCCATTTCCAACTCCCCTACAGCCTTCGCCATCAATGGCGTTGCCTCCCTCACCCCCTTCATCACACAACTCCTCGCCTCATCATTTCCCCCACTGCCCCGCCGCTCTCTTCGGAACCCAGGAGCACCATCCTCATCCTCATCCTCCTCATAGCACCGCCCATTCGAACTCGACCTTCCCCTCTCCCTCTCTCTCCCCCTCCCCCCATCCGAATACCCCCTCCTGTACTCCCCATACTTCCTCTTTCCTCTCCCATTGTAGCTACCACCACTACTGTAATCAACTCTACTGCTACTACTAGTGCTGCTGCTCCGCCTAGGCCGGGTGCTAGGGTTGTTGCTATACTCATCCTCGTACCTCCTCCGGCCGTAGGTCGCGGGTGGTTCCTGCTGCTGCTGAGGCGGTGGCGGAGGAGCAGCCCACGCGCCGCCGCCGCTGCCGCGTTGCAGCGAGGACGGCGGGAGCACGCCCTTTGCCACCAGGTACTCGGCCGCGAGGCGGCCGGCCTCCATGAGCACCTCGTACCTGCGCTGCGGCGGTGAGGGCGGTGCAGGCAGCGACGGCGGCGGAAGGGCGTACACCTGCCTGTGGCCGCGGGGGTACGCGGCGCCACCGCCGCGGTCGAACGGTGGCGGCGGCAGGCGGCGGCGGTGGTGGTACTGCATCGCAAAGGTTACGCCTTTCTCCTCGGAATCGACGGAAATTCACCAAAATTCTGAGGTAAACAAACACACAAAAAAGTTACGATTTCTGCAGCTTTATCTTGCGGCGGGGAATCAGAAACCGTAGAATAAAACTGCTAAGAACTCACAAATCGCAATTAAATCTTCGATCGAGCCATCGAAACGGAATTATCCACTAAATTTGGGGCAGCAATTACCACCTGCCAATACATTTCTTGTTTCTATCTACGATTCCACTTACTCTTATCAGTTTGATCGAAGCGATAAAAGAAAAAACAAAATAATTTTTTGACTAGAAGGATGCGATGGTGTGTTGCTGTTTCTGCTCGGAATTCGATTTCTACAGCAAGAATTTGCTGCTCCGTTTAATAAGAAATTGAAAGAAAAACGGGAAAAACGTTAATGGGTGATGCTTTTGGTGGGTCGGAGTGTATCAGTTTTGGATGCGGGCGTGAATGCGCGCCCCATACTTTTGGCTCCAAACAATTAAACGAAACTGCTTTTTCACCGTTATTTTAAAACAGTTTTGAAACAGTTTTTCTTTTTAAAAACGATCACGTTCGATTTATTCATATAACTATTCATACTAAAAACAAAAATTATAAACCATAGCCATAAATTATAACCATAGTTGCAAAGAACTTATTCTTAATCTGTGGGGCATGAGGATTTTTCTTTTTAGCTGGGTATGGCGACGACAGGTGGGGTCTACAGCGTGGGCTTGGCTATCATAGAATGGGATGGGCTTATGGTTTGACACGTGACACTTCTGAGAGCGGCTATAGAAGGCATGACAGAGAAGAGAATTTTTTTTAAATAACCTATTTTTATTTTAAATTATAGTAATACATCTATATTTTTTATTTTACAGAAATGACCATCTGTCACTTCATAGTTGGACGACATGGGCAAGTTATCCAACCGTTGAGCAACACGTGGCCAAGTCGCCCAACGGTTGGGCAACTTGCCTATGTCGCCTAACCGTGGGGCGACTAGTGCCTAGTCACTCAATTTCGTTGAGCGACTTAGCCGTAGTTGCCTATTGGTTGGACGAATTAAAATAATAATATTTTTATTTATTAAGCCGATGGAAATAATTGTAGGGGAGTAAATGGTAATTTTTGTAAGTAATACATTTAGCAAATCTTGTTTATAGGTTATTATTTTTTGAAATAAAAGGGTAGACAATATTGATTGGTCCATTTGTGATTTTTCGTAAAATGTTAATTTCAGAAAGGGTGTTTTCTAGTGCTCTTAAGTGGCCTGACCGTTGGGCCAACGGTCAGACCGGTTCTCTGTTACTGGGGTTTGACCAGGGTTGACTGGGGTGGTCTGATCGGCCACCGATTGGAGGTCAGATCGACCTTTTTCTGAATGAGTGAGTTGAGTTTTGTCTCGGTTATGTTGTTGCTCTAGGAGCTTTTTGGGAATCTATACAAGGTGTTAGTCATGGCGAAAATCCATACAATTGTTAGTTATGGCAGGAGTTCATGCATTATGTTAATCATGGCTGGGAGTGCTATGTGGTGTTTGCTAACGAGAGTCAAGTGCATGTCATTTGTGCTCGGGTCTATTGGTTGTTCTTTGATGTACAGGGCACTTGGTGATTGATGGCGGTCAATGGTAAGACCAAGGTTAGGGAATGACCTTAAGCCACGGAGAGTCGTGTAAATACTGGTGAGGCTATATCTCAAGTGAGGTAGCACGAGAGAAAGATAAGGTTTATGTTGATGTAAGTGCATGTATGTGATGTGCCATTGGACTTGGGCCATTTAAGTGGAGACGATCTGAGAAGAGTCAGAAAGCGTATAGGCTTGGTGGCAAGTCATTGAGCATCACGAACTGCGCATTGGAGTGTGCTTCGAAGAGAAGCATCGTGGAGGCCGGTGGGGGACAATTGTGAAAATTATTTGATACCTGATGGAGAGAAGGTTTGTAAAATCGTGGTGGTGGCCTAACGTAGATTAGGTCACGTCATAGAGGATAGAGTGTCTTATTGGACTATTAGAGCCATGAGGAAGTCATGTTTTGAAAAACGTGCAAGTGTATGTATAAAACCTGTTTATTTGTGGGTTACCAGGTTTTTTCATTTGTAAGTGGTTGTATCAACTAATTGTGGGCTGATTGTTAGGATTAGGTGTGAGGTGAGAAGCCTTCACTACATAAACCCTTATGTGTGTTGAGAGAAAATATCTCTCGTGCTTAGATGAGAGTGAGGGTTAGATTTTCTTGTGTTGGGAGTTTTGTGTGTGTGCTCTTGTTAGAGCTATGTCCTCCAAGGTGTGGAGTGGCTGTAATCCTTCATCCTTTTGTGGTAACGGAAGATCAAACTTGTTTATCTTGTCCATCCTATGTTCTTGTTTAATTTGTTTGCCTTCTTTAGGTGTTTTGAGGAGTTCTTGATTTCTCTCGATTCTTCCCTATTTTATGTTATGATGTAGCTTGCTATGACTTATGAGATCTCATTCAATGTCATTTAGATCATCAAGGACTCATGAGCAAGTGTAGATTGATGTTCTCCTCTTTTCCTGATTTTGGTGCAATCTTCCTCGTTTGGATAAAGGTCAGAACTTTGTCTAATATCTTCATGATCAATGCTTGGAATAGGTTTCTGACATCCTAAGGAGGGTTGTACCAAGTTTTATCTTATTTGGATTAGTGGTTTAAGAGTTAGTAATTTTCTTGGTAGTGGGTAGTATTGTATTTTCATCTTTTCGTGGAGTGGTCCGATCGCCCCTGTGATCTAGCTTGACCGGTCGAGTGGCCTGACCACCCTCTGGCTAACGGTGTAAGTTCAAACTCCATTAAATTGGTTTCGGTGATAATAAAAAATACAATTACGAGACTAATATGTTTATTGATTATGATATTGCTTAGTCTCATTTGGATAAAAAGGTAGAAAAATATAAGAGGTATACATTCGATATCACATTCTTATCTTATTACATTTCTCGGATCCGAAATATAGAATGCATTTCGCCAAATAAGTCAAACTTGAATATGTACATATGCTTTCACAATATATTCTTATATGCACACATTTAGGGCAAGTTCACTCTACGTTTTGAGGTTTCATTAGTTTTGATCCATGTTTCATTTCCACATACTTTGGATCTTTACTTTGAAACATATCCCTTAAGTATATATATCTTGTGTGGTTTATATATATCATAATCGGGTTGTAATCTAGTTTTTCCAATATATGTTAATGGTTGGATGATTAATGACAACCGGATAAGTAAATTTTACTTTAAAAACTTATCTTAGAGTATACAAGTGTTGTATACATATTGTATACTCGCAATTCAATTTTTATCTCATTATTTGTTAACAATACAAGCATTTAATTTTTTAAAGCAGATTTAACAATAAGATTAATAATATGATAAGCACAATGTTGATGCAATAAGAAAGATTGTGCATAAGTATTAAACAAAGGAGTAAGAATTTTCATAGCCTTAGTGTTTACAGCTGCATTATCTAAAGTTATAGAAAAAATCTTATCCGTGAGGCCAAAATCTTCTACAACTTTAATAGTACATTCTACAATATTTTCAGCAATATGCGAAACATTAATTAATTTAAATCATATAATTCTTTTTCCCATTACCCAGTCATCATTAACATAATGAGCAACAATATTAATATAATCCTTCCTAGCCCTACCACTCAATATATCTGATGTCAAAGCTATAGAGAATGTACATGTATGAAACATTTTTTCATTTTTTTCATAACAATTATTATAATATTTAATTAAATCTCTAGTTGTGGTTTGCCTAGATATAACACTAAATCGAGGGTTGTGAGCAGTCCTAATATATTTTTGAAAAGCATCAGACACGCAAAAATTTTAAAGTAATCTTGAGAAGCAATTAGTCTACAAAAAGATTTCTGGGCTACATCTGAGTTATACTCCCAAATACGTATCGAGCCTTCGAGATTATATTGCAGCTACGTTTGACGTGACACAAATGTTAGGCAATTCTGTTGCCCAAGTAAGGCGGAAATATCAAGCCACTAAAACAGTATGTAGCACGCGAACTGTGTCTGGGTAAGGCCCGTCTGGACATTATCCAAGCCACACTGGTAGGAAAAATAATCCTATAGGATCCGAGTCTTATATGTCATACTCTAAGTATGATCCAACCTTATATACAAATAGGATCCAATCCTATAGGATTATTTTCCTGACGTCAAAACTTGCGGAAAACTTGCTTGGGCGCCGCTTCTCGTCGGACCTAATCAAATAACCCACACTCGCTGAAGTCCATCCAAGGCAGGAGCACCTACGGAGTATGGCTATGTCACGTGATGACGTGAGCTCAAACGACGATCCCCCGGCTTGTACGAAGTTCGCAGGAAGCTTCTTGTTTATAGCGGCGCGGCCCGCACCACTTGGGACGCTCGCCCACACTTTGTCTGTACTATTTCCGGCGTCCATGAAATTCCTCGGACCACACGAAACGGCCGGGGGCCAAAATTGTGGTAGTTTCGGCTGTTTCCGCACCTGTCCCCTTGGACTATAAAAGGACGGACGCACGCACGCGTTAGCATTCGTCCGGGGAGCAGGCCATTCTGAACTCTGAGGGACCGCGAGATTAAGAAGAGACCACGCAGCATGCAGGTTTGCAAAGCTGCTCTTGTTGTGTGCGTGCTCTTTCTCCTCTCAGGCGCCGGACTAAGCGCCGGCGCTGGCGCCGCTATGCCGCGAGCTCTGCTGAGAGCTAGCGTCGCGGCTCTGCCTGGCTGCTGCAGGGACAGGCCGGGTTGCTGCTCGAGGACCTGCTGCCAACCGCCCTATGAGCTCGAGGCAGCCCTTGGCCCGAAGCCCAGCTCCCCGTAGTATCGCGGGGACGGCGCGGTGGTGGCGATGGCACCGAGGTAGCTACACGGCGTGGAGCAGTGGCGAGGTCCAGATGTCAGTGTGGACCGTGCATGCGTACGTCCTTCTGCTAGCCAGTATGGTAGGCTTACTTCAGTAAAAAATAAATTTGGACGCCGCTGGGTGGCCGATGCAGTGCGTATATACGTACCTGCGTGTGTTGTCTGTGTGATACTTTTCGGTGTCGAACATGGATAGCTGCGTTATGGTTGCTTGGCTGTATCCCGTTTGTTCGACAATGCTTGCAATATATGGGAGATTTCTATCTAAAGCTGATATAGCCCTAATTCCTAACTCATTTGTGTTTTGCTTTTGCCAATACCTCAATGGTCCTGAAGCTAACATGCTGCCTTGCCCTGCGCCACTGCTCAAAGGAGCTTTTTTTTGGATGGTCTATGACTGAAAAGTACTATAGCTAGCTGAAAAAATACTGTAGTAGACGGAGGCTTATTTAGTATAATTAAATTTAAAAAAAATTAAAATAGAAAAAACATGTTAGCCCATCACGTATAATACAAACAAATACGAGGAAAAAAGAACCGGCAAAAAAACTCAAAAAAACAAAAGTATAGAAAAAAATAAAATTTATAAATAATATAAAATAAGCTAGAAATCAGAAGTTTAAGTAGAAACAAACGGTGCCACCAACCGGCCCGTTAGGCTTTGTAATGCTGAATCTATATGAACTAGGCCAGCGATTTCCTCCGATCAGGACTGGAACACAAGGCCTCGTTTCGAAACCAAACTATTGGGCCGTTCTCCGGGCCAATCTAGCCATCTAATTAGGGCCCGCATGGGAAAGTATACAGGCCACATGGCTTCAACGCCTCTCAGTCCTGACGGACTCCACTCAAATGGAGAGTGCTGACGGTTTGGACACACAGTAACTGATGCAATTTATCAATGCAGACTAATCTCTACTAATACTAGCTGAATGCCCGTGCGTTGCTACAGATTTTAAAAAAATTTAGAACATATTTGTATGTATGTTCTAAAAAATTTTATCACCCGTTAGTTTCAGAATATATAATATGATAAAATTTTAAAATCTGTAGCAACGGGCATTCAGCTAGTACAAGATTAAGCAATGGATGAAAAATATAGCATGTACTCTACAATGTAGTCTAGATGAAATCCACCTTGACCACTAAATCATGGAAAGAAAGATATTTTAATGGGAATGTGGGAAATTAAATTAAAATAGATTACAAGATGTCTTTAATAAATAATAAGCAAACAAAACGGTTGTGTGCAATGCGTCATAGTTCACAAAATATTACCTCGTGGCCTTCTTGATCTTGGTAACCAGCATTTCGCCACTGTGCAAATGGTTGTCCCATGGAATATGACAATTGTAAAATAAGAATCCAATAAAAGGATCCTGTCAGCAGTAATTGCAGTTACATCCAAGAGGAGTGGCTCTGGCCCTGATTGAAATGAATAGGATATAAGTGAAGGCTGAATCATCACAACTGCGTTGGCTATATTTTCCCTGTCCAACATCATCCTAAAATATGCAGTTTCATCGGGACTATTATTAAAAACCTACATGAGAAGTAAACAATTTAGTATGTAAAAATGTAGATTTTCCATCTTTGATGCATTGTTTAATGAACAAAGGCGAACCAACTACCTGAACAAACTGTGAACGCCTCAAATTAAACATAAACTGGGGAAATATAGATAGACGTGGAGACAAACCGAAGGATGAGGGTGTTTCCTTCTGATAGTCTCCAAATTTAGAACATAAACGTATCAAAGCTCAATCAAGCCATCTTATTGGATCAAAATCAGCCTGAAAGAATACACAACTAGATAATGCACATATAGCTTGAATTTAGAGTTATAAAAGGTGTGAATTATTTCAGAGAAACTATGTGACAACTGACATCAACAACTGAGTCAATGTGTATAGCTGAAACTAAACTGCTTCGGGTGTATTTGCGGTTAGCAAGTCATATGATTTCCAAATCCTTCCAGATTCACCTAACCGATACACTCCATGGCTTTATGGGCATTGTACACAACAGAACAGAGGAGAAATATGTGAACACGTAATTGCAATAGGCTTTTGAAGTTTGAACTCATGCTTCGGATGCAAATAGTTGTTCACCTTTTTTGTGTTCATGTTTAAACTTCCCAAACCGATTTCAATAAAGCAAGGCAAGATGAGATTCATGATCTATTCTGATTTTCAGCTTATATAATGACATAGAGTACTGATAAAAATTAGCCATCTCATCAAAATAATAAATGAGTTCATATTATGTACAAAAACATATAAAAATGAAGTAATAACATATTTGTATTAACTTTTGAACAATCTATATAGCAGATATGTCGGAGTACCTCAGACAACATTCATGGCAAAACGAAAACCACCAAGTATGGAGGCCATGCAGGCAACTTGGTGGAGCTCATTTGTCGCCACCGACCTCGATGTCGTTACCGCTGAGGTTTTCGTCCGCCACCACCTGGCTCCATGCCATTGCCACCTCTGACCTTGCCTCGCGTCTCTGCTCCCCGGTGACTTCGCTGGAGGGCGAAAAGGCGGCAGTGGCGAGGAGCGCGAGGAAGAGGGTAGTGGCGGGAGCGGGCCGAGGAGGATTGGTGGTGGTTGTTGCGGCGACGAAGAGGGCAAGAGAAGGCCACGAGGGGGAGAAAGTTAAATCGCTAAGCGAAGGATGTGGGGAAGACGTGCGGTTGGTTTTCGCAACGTGATGGTGCATTCTAGGGTTGGCTATGCGAGGGGGAAGGTGTGGTCTAGATCTTTGCGAGAGGAGGAGGCGGTGTCGGCGGGGTGGGGAGGAGGCGGCGGCGGAGGCGGGGTGGGGAGGAGGCGGCGGCGGAGGAGGCGGCGGAGGAGGCGGGGAGGAGGAGGTGAGGCGGAGTGACGAAGGGGAGGTAGGAGGCGGGTGGAGCGGCGGAGGAGGGAGGAGGCGAGGCGGACCGGCGGTAGAGGGAGGAGGCGGCGGAGGAGGAGGGAGGAGGAGCGGATTCGGTGGGGAGGCGCACAGGATAGGCGAGGCGGAGCGGGGAGGAGCAAGGGGAGAGGCGGAGAAGCAGGGAGAAGATCGGTCAGGTCTTTTGGGCTACATGTCGTGCGCCTTTTGTGAGAAGGGGTGGAAGAGGCCGGACCAACAACCAACTCCTTCTTTTATAATAGTAAAGATATAAAGTGTGGTTGGTGGTCGTGGGTGTGTTCTCCTCTCCTCTCTCTACAGCCATCCAATTTGATCTGAACCATTTGTCTCTCTCATCCTCTCTCTCACGATACAACCGCACACCCCCTCCACTTCCCCATCTCGCGCATTCTGGACACCCTTCTCTCTCTGACGCTTGCTCTCCAATGTTTGATGTGTAAAGTTGGCCAGGTAGTAAGTTTTGTCTCATCATTTTTAAGACTCCGTTGCAACGTACGGATCTCTAACTAGTAAACATACAAACTTGGATGATATTTGTTGTACGGTTAAATTTAGAAGGATACGATGATGGTGCAATACTAATATACAATTTCTCAGTCTGAAGGGCATAGTACTCGTTAAAGCATTGGATTATTCGTCCATGTGGTCTGGTTGGTGCATATCGTGTTACCACCAAATTTAAAACATGGTTCTTAGAGAAAAAGTGCGGCACCCAGACATGGTGATCGGTGAAAGCTGCACGGACAGACGGCGCACCCCAACTTTATCGGAACAAAAACTACCACGCAAAAGCGAAGGACAGCACTAGTCTGTGCAGCCAATGAGATTTACGTACGCTGCTGCGTACGCTGTGGCGTCTCAGTCATGCAGAGTGGCGTATGTCACGTAGCTGGAGCGCGGGCGAGCCCTCCCTGTCTCCCGCACCACCACCACGTCTTTAACGCCCGCGACGCCACATGGCACGTCGGTGCTCGCCAGTCACGTCTTCGGGTCTGTTATTTTACTATTATAAAAAAAAGAGTTGGTGATTGATCCGTCCTTATTCCTCTCTTCTCAGTCATTCGAATTGATCTGGACCATTCGTCTTTCTCCTTCTCTCTCAGGATACAACCGCCCACTCCCTCCACTTTTTCCATCTCCTCGCGTATTCTGGTCACCCTTCTCTCTCTGTCGTTTGCTCTCTAATGTTTGATGTTTGAAGTTGGCCAGGCAATAAATTCCGTCTCATTATTCTTATGACTCCGTTACAACGCACGAGTCTCTAACTAGTTTTTTACTAAAGTTTATGGTTTTGGTTGTGTCTTCTGACTTTTAGACTATTTATACGAGAGATTACAGAGTAATAGAAACTCACATACGGTTTTTTATCGATATAAATAAAGTCGGTACATCATGTACTATAATTAACTAGTAGATTCTATCTTAAAAAATACTCCGTTTAAAAGTTAGTTACTATATAAAAACCGAAAAACAACTTTTAGAAGCTAAAAAGAACACACCTCTTCAGCTGTGCATGAACGACGCGCACTCCTCAGGAAGCCTCTGATCGGCGTACCCGGGGATGCAGCTGCTCTTTGTTGGCCCAGAGAGCTCTCACAACACATGCTACGCCGTGGACACACACGGCAAGATGAGTTCACCGGAGACAAAAACGAGAACTGGGCAACAGGGGTTGCGTTGCTAACTGATCGCACCCAGTGACGAAGAGAGGGTGGGGGGGGGGGCTGGCAACCCCCAACGATGCAGCCCAGCCCCCCCACTAGATGTAGCCCAATTAGCCCAGCAGTCAGTGACGCTTCATATTTCAGGATAAGGAGGCGAAGCGACGCCAACCGGGAGTGGGGAGTCCGCGTCCGCCTGCGCCTGGCGTGAACATGTTCCCAATTCCCAAAAGCTCTGCTATTCATATCCAACCCCAAAAGCTCTGTTTGAACTAGATAGGTGAACATTGAAGACCATGTTTGCATACGGAGCATGAGAAATCAGCCGATCTGAGTTGGGGTTCTAGGTATTTCATCAATTTTTTCATCAACATGTCTTGCTGCTTTCCCCCCTAACCTCTTTCTGCAAACAGGTTGATTCTTCTTCCCAGGGAGGGCTAAGAATAATATTCTCATGGTCTTCCACCACCTATAGGCTATAATCAACACACGGTCCATACTACTGCTTTTGTTTTACAAGGCTGCGGTATGCTACACTAGCTTTTGTTTTAACTTTACTTCTTTGCATCCCCTGATGATGTCTGAAATCAATACCTTTCAATTTCCATGCTACCCCCAACTGATATCATACCAGGAATTAATTCTTATTGTTTTTGAGAATTTTTATTGTCAATTGTATGCCCGAGTTGAGAGTTAGTGTTAGCACCAAATTACTTGATCCGATCCTCTCCTGACTCACAGTATCTTTGCTCAAACTTCCTTGTGCACTGTGACAGGATCAAGGTCCTTGTGCACTGCGAAATATATTACTTTGATAGTCTGATATGTGACTATTGGATCGGTAAATCCGGTATGGTTCATTGATTCTACTCTACTTATTGTCCATGTTGCCCCCCATATCTAATTCCTGGCTCCGCCCCTGATCGCACCGTGTTTTCTGCTTTTGCTCTGTTATTCACTTTTCGGATGTGCTACAGAAGACTGAAAGCAAAATTTGAAAATACAGATCACACGCACGCACTCACACGATAGCAACAACTAGTCCGACTTTCTAGTAACATGGCCATATCCCAGGCAATTCGGATCATGGACCAGGACCCCCTAACGTGCAGGTTCTGCACTTCTGAAACAATTCTGAACTTAGAAAACACTGAAACTTCAGACTGAAGAAGCTTCAGTCGGCTTATTGACTTCAGACACATATTGAAGAGCTAAACGACACTAATATTGTAGGATGTCAATAGCAATCAGATGGGGGTGAATGATTGTAATCTGCAGTGAAATCTTTTTCCTTAAATCTACTGTGTTCTAATTTTCAATCTATCAATATAGTAAGAGCACAAAACAAAAGACAGTAGAAGAGAAAAATAGTGTATTTTCTCTATTGGCTGATCTTCTCTCTCTATCTTACTACCTTAATGTCTCACATGAATACAAAAATCAACATAAGCAAAAGAGAGAGAAAATAATAAATAATAATGCCAGCTCACTGTTCCAATTGATGAATGCACGTATTACTCATGAATGGCTAGATAACTCCTTTTGCTTGGCTCAAAACTTCATGCATGCGTGTGCTTGCATTGGCTGATCGATAAGGTGTGACGACTGAGGAAAACACCGTGAGGCTAGCCAACTAGAGATGGCAATGGGTACCCGAAACCCGATACCCAGTGGGTTTTTACTCTATTAGGGCATGGGTCTGGGTCAATTTCCTAACCCATGGGTCTCTTAATGGGCAAAAAGCCTAACCCATTGGGTCTGCGGGTTTGGGTACGTTCCTATAGTACCCAAACCCGTAAACCCATGGGTAATATAAACCCGATCCATAGGAGTTATAAACCCAGACTCCCAGCCTCCCAGGCAAACCAATCCAGCCCATAGCCCATTAGTCAAGTACAAGGAGCAGTTGATGTCTCTCCTTTTGGTTTTAAATGAGTTGTGAACCGTGAACTTGTAATGATATGCTATGCCAATGAACTATGAACTGAGAATTGATGGAGTGAACTAGTGATGTGCATTGTGGATTTGTTGTTGCTTGTTTCATACATAGTAGCACATAAATTGAATTTATTGTTGACTTGCTAAGCATTGCACTGTCTGCAATCTGCACAGCTGTTGTTGGGCACGGGCGACCCGTGGGTACCCGTTACCCGAGTGGGCATGGGTCTGGGCAAAAATCTGCACCCGTCACGGGCATGGGTTTTTTAACGAGCACATCCAATTTTCATGGGCACGGGTTTAAGATAGCAAAACCCAGCGGGTTTATGTCCGTTGCCATCTCTATAGCCAACCGAAGAAACCACGCGTGTTTGGTGCTCACGCGTGTGGTATTTTTTCGGACTGGTGCTCTTCATGAGCTAGAAGTATTTACAAGCTTCAATGGGTCAGATTTTTATGGCCTCCTAAGGAACACTTCAAAGATTATCCTAAATTTACACGGACTACCTCGTTCGGCACGCCTCATACCCGAGATAAAAATAGTTTACATGACTTGCTTCTTATGTGTTACTATGGCCTGCCCGTTAGCCTTTTCCCTCCCCATTACTGTTCCAAACTGTTCACCTCTAATGTGAAGTTGATCTACACATGTCAACATGCTTTCGCATTGTTTATTGCATTTGCCTTCCGATCATTTTGTACAAGTCCACTCGGCGTAGCGTAGCTCGCAAATCTGTCTGGTTATTGCTAACAATGGAAGATTTGAGTGTGGACTGCGTCCTTACCTTGAGGAGGTCACTCTGTCAACGTGTGCAAATTATATTGCTTGCTCCGCAGCTTGCTCACTGGTCACCACAAGAAGAGTGGTTGTGCATGTTGTATTTTACAAGGGTATTTTGGTAATTTCTCAATTGAGAAAAAAAGTAAAGAAAAAAGTAAAGGAAAAAGAGAGAAAGGAGACCCACCTGTCGGTGGGCCGACCCAAAGAGATAAGGGGAAGAGCTCCTCCCGTGTAGTGCCTCATTCGGCTGGATCTGGTCTTCTGCGGCGGTGGATTCGGTGAGATGAGATGGCGTAGGAGGCGTTTGTTGCCCAGGAGCTTCGGCTCCAGTCGTTGGTGACCACCACGCCGAGCTCCTCTCCCTCCTCCTTTCGTCTTTATAAGGGGGTCGCCTCACCTCGAGAAGGGTAGAGAAAAAAAATCCGAGTGAGCACTCGAAATCTCCTTCTTTTCTTCCTGATTTGGCTTCGGAGCTTAGTCTTTGGGGCTGTTTCTCCGCTACGTAACTACTGATTTCGGCGGTGATCTGTGGTCCCTAGTGCTCGGCGAGAAGATTTTTTGCTTTTTAGCCCAAAATTTGAAAAAATTTTACATATAGACTCCTAGAGAAAAGATTTGCAAAAATGGACTCTCAGCATGGCGCCAAAGGATATGGCGCCCAGGGTACATACCATGGCGCAATATACTTTGGCACCGTGCGTGGACACGTAGGAGCCACGGTGGCATAGCACGGCGCCAAAGCCCATGGCGCCGTGCTCGTAACCACGGCGCTAACGTCCGTGGCGTTGTGCTCTGGGACTTAAGCCCGAGCACGGCCCCCGGCCCCCCACCCCCTCATTCATCCCTGTGAACAGACATAGCAGCCCGCCGCCGCCCCTCTCTTCCCCCTCCAAATCCACTCCAATTCGTTGCTTTTTCTCGCGATTTTGCTTGCAAACCGAGCAAGCAAGGTGAACTCCCTCCCCTCCCTTGATTTTTCCAATAGATATAGATTATTTAAGGTATATTTCGTGAGGCAAGATTTGAAACCCTAGATGAAATTAGTTGAATTTGGCTCGGTTTTAGGTTGGATTTGCAATAGATATGCGTAATGTAAGAGTAATCATGTGTGTAGATTCATTTTTAGGGTTTGACTTGAGTGAGATTGATGAATGTTTAGAAATAGGTATGTTTTTAGGGTTTGATTTGAGTGAGATTGATGAATGTTTAGAAATAGGTATGTTTTTAGGGTTTATTTGCTTGTTTAGAAATAGGTATGTTTGCTTGTTTAGAAATAGGTATAGGTGTAGATTCGTTTTTAGGTTTAGAAATAAGAAAAATTGGTAGAAGTGATGAATGTTGGAGAGAAATTAGCGATTAGTGATATTAGTAATTTAGTTTATCCGATATAGTATATCGGTTTTCGTTAATAGTTATAGCATTTTGTTGTTGCGACCGATTCGACTGAGGTATGTTTGCTTGTTGTGCTATATATGGATAAGCTTATGACTTTGCACCATGGTGGAACTGTGAAGAGAAATGGCAATGGAGGTGTTGATTTGGAGGGCATGGAAGAGACCACGTTGCTATTTAATTCACGTCCGTCGTATGGTGAGGTCATTTGTCACTTGAAAGAGAGGTTGGGATGGACAGATGAGCATGGTGATGTCGTTATGCAAGGATTGATTGATGTTGATGTCGTTATCATTAACGTATTTTGTTATTCTTATCATTAACGTATTTTTGAATGCACAGGATGGTGATGTATCGGCTGCTGGACGAGTTCTACGACAGGGAGCACTGCGGCAGGCTCACGGAGGACGGCCAGGTACGTGTGTTATCGAAATGTATTTTTCTCATGTTACATGTGTTTTCATCACGCAGCTAACTTTTAAAGCATTTTCCAGGAGATTCCTATACTTCGTCCTCGAACCCATGATGGTCTACGACAACCGCTACACCCCACTGCTTCGCCGTGCTGGCCTTCACACGGTCGCTAACCTACTGCGCCGGGACATGCCGGTCTTCAACCCCGCAGCTTTGACCGCAGTTGTCGACATGTGTATTTTCTCTATCGGGTCCGTTTGTTTTCGTTTCTATGTTCTTACGTATGTAACTAATTCTTTTCTCCGTGTACTATTAACAGGTGGAAGCCAGAGACTCACACGTTCCACCTTCCCTGTGGGGAGATGACCGTCACGTTGCAGGACGTGGCGATGATACTTGGACTTTCTCTCGTTCCTCTACCACCAGCTTTACGAGGCCTGCAGACGCAAGGCAGTCACGTCGACACTCGGTGGCTGCGTCTTCCTCCTGCAGGTGTGGATGTGGTCACGCATTCCTGTGGAGTGTTCCAGGCGCAGCCTTGGCATCCACAGGGTGTGGATGACCTCGGCCCTACTGTGGCGTACCTGTGGGATAACGTCCCAGTCCTGTTCGCGACCACTCGGCGGGCGTACATGGATTACAACAACGAGTTGGACACCTTGTCTCCCACGATGGTAAGAAATTGGTAATGCATTTATTTTTCCTACAGTTCTTGGTTTTTGTACATGGCTAATCGTACTGCCCATGTGTTTGCTTACTAGGTCTCGTGGCAGCCTTACTCCGAGGCGCAGGTTCTAGCTCTACCGCTAAGCACCATGTGCCACAGGGACTATCATATTTGGAGGATGAGGTGTCCGTTGATTTGCTTCTACGCTGTGGAGATTCACCTCCCCCACAGAGTCGTGCGTCAGTTTGGCCTCGTGCAGTTCTACCCCCCTTAGGAGGTGTCGACTTCTGTTGATTTGCACAAATAAGCTACAATTTTTATTTCATTTAGAATTCTATTGGTTCTTACTCTAACACCTATTGTTGACATCTGTTATATGTACAGGTTCGACAGGGTCCGCCAACGAAAGGTGATAGACTTCGCTCATCACCACCGAGACTACGTCTAGTGGTGGAGGAGGATGGAGGACAACTGCGAGCGGGACAATACCCCCCACACTAACGCCAACTTTAGGGATTACTTGTCCTGGTACCACACTGCCACACGCTACAGGCTGAGGCAGCAGTGTACCGATGTTGACTACGCGGACCTCGCTTCGTTCGAGGACGAGGACACTGCGTACAATAGGCGTGCGAGGGAGGGCACAGTGGTCAAGGCCACTCCGATTCTCGATCGAGTGGTACGGAAAGCATGATATTTGCAATACTTTGGTTCAATATGTTTATCTCGCACTTACTTATGTTTCCTTATTTCTTTAGGAGACTTCTCTCAGAACCTCGGTGCATGAGATCGATGAGGCTCTCAGCTACCCAATTGGCGGCCCGAACAGCAAGAGCCGCTTGAGGGACTTCTTGAAGGTACGAAGATAATTTGTTAAGTTAGAGCCATTCAGCATGTATACTATTATAACATATCATTATTTGCAGAGACTTAGACGTCGCATTAGTTGGGCGATAGGTCGTTGTGGTTGCCGCGCACACTCGTCGGCAGACGTGATCATACCAGCGGCCTCCCAGCGCTCGGGTGCCTCAGCCGCTGCAGCCTCGTCATCACACATCGGCAGGCGCCAGTCCACGAGGAGCTCGTCACGTACTCCGACTTTCAGTTAGGGCGATGACGACGAGGAGGAGGCGGAGTAGGATGACGACTAGGAGGAGCACGAGGATGAGGAAGCATCTACCCACGATGAGATTGGGATGTCGCAGATGCCCGACGCACCATCTACTCAGGCTTCGCAGCGGCCTCGTCGTTCGGCCCGTCCCCCGAGCACGTATACTCCAGGGACTGATGCTTTGGCCAAGGGCAAGGGAAAGGCCAAGAGGCAGCGAGACTGACTCTATTTTGTACGCTGAGACTTGTGTGATGTTTTGAGACTTATTGAGAGTTCTGTGATGTTGTTCTACGTTATTAAGACTTATGTGATGTTATTTAGGTATTCAGCAGTTTTATATGTGAATGTATGTGTATGTGTGTATGTGCATGTGTTTTGTATATGCAGAAAAAACAGTAAAGTGCTGTTTTTTCTGCAGGTTTAGGTAGAGCGGCGCCAAAAGACCTAGCGCCGAGGTATTTGACTACGACGCCAGGCCCTTTGGTGCTATGATTATGGCGCCAAAGACCCTGGCGCCATAGTCGAATACCTCAGCGCCAGGCCCTTTGGCGCCGTGCTGAAGGAGTGAGAGTGGGGGGGCCGGGGCGGGCTTAAATCCCAGAGCACGGCGCCACAGGATATGACGTCCAGGGTACATAGCACGACACCATATGCTTTGGCATCGTGCTATGCCACCGTGGCTCCTATGTGTCCACGAATGACGTCAAAGCATATGTCACCATGCTATGTACCCTGGGCGGCATATCCTTTGGCGCCGTGCTAAGGGTCCATTTTTGCAAATCTTTTCTCTAGGGGTCCATATGTAAAAAACTTTTAAATTTTAGGCTAAAAAGCAAAAATTATATGCTCAGCGACGAGGTGCACTGGGCTGGTGCTTCTCGGTGTTCTTACGCGGTATCTACTTCACCTCGGCTTTACTGGTTTTGGTGTGTCCCAAACGGCAAAAGGAGGCATTGTATCTCCGACTACCACTCCCTCTCACCATGGCACAGTGGGGCGTTAGGTTTTCTGGGTCAGCACCTTTGGGTGTGTCTTGCTTGTTCTTCTTGGTGAGTTCGAGTGCCATCCGTTTTGAGATTCTTGACTACTCTTTGCGCATTGCTTGTTTTGTGCCGTACTAGTTGATTACAATTTGTAATTTTTCCTGGTATTGGGAGACATTACTTGTAATGCTTGTGGACTGTAGGCTTAATGCTCTATGAAGAATTTGCGAATACTGGAATTGATCTGTACAACTAGATTAGATTTGAGCTTAATCTGGAGTGCTTCCTACTGTCTGTACAGTAGCTCTTTGAGTATCTACTTTCGGTCAGTCAGAATGTTATCTTGCTATGTGATTATTTGATATGCAATAGTCGGTATTCTGTGTTCAGTTCAGTTCATAAGGGGTCATTTCCTTATTGTTTTCAGTATCTGTGATTGTATTTTCAGCCATCTTATCATCTTAAACTGTCTGTCAGAATAATGCTTTATGGTCATTTACTTGTGAATTTCTGTTATACCGAAAGTTAGAGATGGCTATCCTTTGTATATGAAAATTAGTAGTGGCAGTTAATGTATTAATTAGAGCTCAAATCTTAATCTCTAGTTGTCTCATCATTAGTGTAGAGTATCGATAAAGTATTGAGAAGGCCAAGATCAAAGTCTTGGACAACTCTGCTCTGAGAGCAATAATCAACTTAAAACTTAAGCTTTATACTTAGTTTTAGTTATCCCTTGGTTCATGAGAATGCTTTACATACTCTTCTCGGCAGTAACCTTATTGCATACTTTAAGTATATGCTCTTGTATAAATGATATAGAGGAATTACATGTTTATATGCAATTATTGTTATTTATATATTACTGAAAATATGCTTTATTATGTTAAAATTAAATCTGAATATTTACTTATACCGCATTATTTTCAATTGCATTGCAAAGGTGGTTCTAAATCATGTTTGTCAATTGTTAACACCATTGAGTTCCGGGATCTGACGCTTGAGTTGGATATTTCATATATCCTCCAGTTTTACAGCACAACGAGAAAAAGGATGGCGGAGAAAAGAAGGCAAGCTAGCCGTCGCCGTCGACACCGACCATGGGCGGAAAGCAAACCAACAGAAAAGAAAACGTCATGCCTCTTTCTTTGCTTCTCCAAATAAATAGGCCCCGTCTGAGGCTTGACGTTGGCTTTTGCTTCTAAAAAGCTGGAAGCCTCCAAACAGGCTAGCTTCAAAACAACTTTAGGTGATACTCATTTAGACTTAGGCCCTGTTTATTTCCACTTAAGATTATTATAATCTAGTTTATAATCATAAGTGAAAACAAACAGTCCAAATTATAAGGTAGCTTGTTATAATCTAATAGCCCAGATTATTGTAATCTAATAAGCTCAAAAAAGGAGCTTATTTCAGCTTATAGATCACCTTTTATCTAAATGACCATAAAATTTCAGAAAAATTACCCACATTTGCCATTCATTAACTCCCCAATCTTTAAGCATTATAAGCTCAATGACATTGTAGTCTTTAAACATTCGAATACAACAATTCATAACTCTGATAATCCAGGCTGCCAAACACCTGACAACTTATTTCCCACCAGCTTATTATAAGCTAGCTTATATAATCTGCACATATAAGCTAGATTATAATAATCTTAAGTGGAAACAAACAGGGCCTTAAAAACCTTGGCTTATGACTTATTTGATATTGTAGCAGCTGAAAATGTAATATACATGTTTGTAGTTTTTCAGTATAACTAAATTTAAAGAAATAAACAAATAAATAAAAGTTATATTATCACAGACAATGAAAAGTAATAAGGAGAAAAAAGAAAAGAAAAAAACATAGTCACAAAAAAATGAAAGTAAGAAGCTAGAAGGCAGAAGCTCTAATGAGAAAGGCTAAATGACAGCTTTTAGGAAATGAACTGCAAGGTGCAAGCTGAAAAGCTGAGAGGGAGGTGTTTTTCTGGCTTTTGGTAGATTGAAACTAGGACATTGTTAATAAAAGTTGATATAAAATCTATAGCTATTTTTCATCCAGAAAGTCAAATGGCTGCTTTTCAATTAGAAAGATAAAAAGCTACGGCTCCCGAACAGGCACAATGAGACTAGAAATTGCCAGTGGATACTGGACAGTTCGACGCCGACGTGTCTAGACTAGCGTTAGGAGAAGCTGACCTGTCGCTGGGCCCACCCATGAGCTTGATCGCCGCGGATGAGAAGAACCGTACAGAGTCAGGTGCAGCGGCAGCACGAAAGCGATTAGAGTTCTACAAAACAAGAAACAGGCGTGCATTTGCAGTTAATTGGTGCCTGGATTTTTTTTCTTCCTTTTTTCTCGGATTCTTTTCTATTATTGGGCCATTATTATGGTTTGCAGCTTGCATCGTAGTCAAACTGTTCTCATTGTGTTGGCTGTCTTGTCTGGCCATTATTGGCTTGATATTTTTTCTTAAGTATTAAGATATGAGTTTTTGCATTTGGTGGTTGGCAGTTTGCAGGATTGTCAAGCGATGATCCTGCAGACTTTTTTTGTATGTTGTGTAACAATCCAGGTCATGGCATGCCGACAGCCATTTCTGTTTTATGCTGGAAAGAAAAAAAAAAGATTAAGCATTGGCTTTTATGCAAGAGATATGTGTAGATGTCAGGTACTATCCATTTTTCTATTTTCTATTAAACAATGCTGTGAGTTGTAACCATATACTGATTACTCCTCTTCTCGAGTAATTTGTCATAGAACAGCCAGGTCCATGTTTTTCATATGTTTCAACAACAACAATTAAAAAAAAGGTACATCAAGCAAATTAGAATCTTGAGTATTATTTCCATATAGCAGAAACACTGAAAGGTTATAAAACAATCAATTTTCAGGTGCACAGTTAACTTACAGAGTACAGCTCCATAAAAATCTCTCTCTACTTGCATAAATAAATAAAAAATACTAGGGCTAACACGTTCCTTTGGCACGTACAGATGATGTGATGATCTCCATGGATTGCCACCAAACTGATGAAGGCAGCAAATGAACAGTTTGCGACTTCATTGGAAATTGTTATTGCTCAGAAATCATGGGGATTTTCTGATTTAAATCGACCAAATATCTAGGCCTCTGTGTTTCTCCATCTGAAGGGTTCAGCTTGTGTGCCACTGTTGTTCCCACTACTGTCAGTCTCGCGGTCGCCTGTTTCAACTGTCGGTTTTTCGGGCAATCTTGCTTGCGCTAGAGCTCTACCACCTCGGCGTTCCTGAAAACGACAACAAAGCATACATAAAGCAATATAAATTCAATCAGATGAAGCGATCTGGAGACGTTGATGGTCCTATAGGACTAGTTCAAATGGAATATGAAAGTTAAAAAATATTTGTCAGGATGTTCCCTAGATGAGAGTAATAGAAGGACTGTTCTTTTCCTCCGAAACTAGCGGTTTTTGTCTTTTGCTACAGTACCTAACTTTCAAACGGAATATTTTCTTAAGACGGGGTCTACAAGTTAAACGATGTACACGTTAAAAGCCTAACATTTATACCATCCAAAATCACAAGTGAGTATCTCTCTCCGTAATCTGTACCGTAAACAGCCAAAATTCAAAAATTTCAGCCAAAAGCCATAAACCGCAGCCGTTGCCAAACATACCCTACATGAATAAAGGTTTTGCTGGAAAATAGAGCAAGCAAAATTTAGCCAAGTGCCTGAACACATGTTCCATGCAAATAAAGAACAAGAGTGACTCAGATTTTTTTAGAACGAATGACTCAGATTTTCAGATGATATCAACGCATATAACCAAAAGGAACTGTAACCACACATGAAAGAAATACCAATAAGGAAAGCAAAGTGCTGAATGTAAAAAAAGCAGGTGGATAGCCCATCATACTCCACACAATAGACATCGTATGGACTTGATTCACAATTGATGATAGACAAGCAAAATCTATTGACAGAAAACTCAAAAGTACTGAAATTTTATTTAAAGAATGAATGCCTTTATCGACTTACATCTCTGTATGGGAAATCATCAACTTCAAGCATGTGAATGACGTGTCCAATCTTTGGCCTCTTACGAGCATCAGGGTCCACGCATCGCAACGCAACTAACAAAGCCTTCTTCAGTGCTCTAGAAGTAGGCTTCTGGGGCATCTTTGGATCCGAAACCCCCTCAGAATTTCGGTTGCTTACCATTGTCTTCAGCCAATCAACTAAATTAACCTGAAAAGATCGATCTGCAAATTTAATAAGTGCAGTTAACAAGCTCATAAAGCAGCACTAGATATATAAGGAGGCATATATAGCCATGACTAACCTCTCCTGGTGGCCTGTTGTAATCCACTGGAACCCTACCAGATATTATTTCCATAATGAGAATTCCAAAACTATATACATCACTTGTTTCATTCAACATTCCAGTCCCTGCATACTCCGGAGCAACATATCTGAAATGAGCAAGAAGAAAATTAGTAACCATTAGCTACACCCACCTTATGCTACGAGTGCAGCGCACAGAATCTCACCCGAAAGTTCCCATCACTCGCGTAGTGACATAACTCCGCTCCGAGCCTAGAAGCTTTGCTAGTCCGAAATCAGAAAGCTTAGCATTCCAGTGCTTATCGAGAAGGATGTTGCTCGACTTGACATCACGGTGAACCACCTTTGGCTCTAGTCCCTCATGCAAATACATTATCCTACAGAACAGCGGACAGTTATGTAACTTGGTAAAATGGCAGCAAGATTCAGTAATCTACAGCAATGAGCTGAACGGCACACACCCTTTTGCTGTTCCCAACATAATCTTCATCCTGTGATCCCATGTAAGAGGACTTAATGGTCCAACGTCCCCATGGAGCCATTGCTCCAAGTTCCCATTATCAACATACTCATACACAAGCATCCTAAAAAGAACCATATAACAACACTTACATTACAAACTTGTCGGTTCTAGAACCCAATAAGGTAACCAAATAATGTCCACATACAAGATAGTACCTCTGATTGCCCTCAGCACAGTATCCTAGAAGACGCACCAGGTTCTTGTGCCGCACACGCCCGATCGCTTCAACCTCCACCTTGAATTCCTTCTCTGCCTGCCCCCTAACAAGTCAAGCATAGAAATTTACTGAATTCCAGCAACACATTATAGAAAGCCAGACGTATCAATTTGTACAGAATTCAATCCTCTCGCTGAACTGTACAGTACATCCCAAAACTAACTGAAGATACTATCTATCAAACATAACTAAATTGTGAGGAACAAGCTTCCCCAGTTGGAATGCAAAATGCTAACTGCTACACTACACACAGGCTTTTCAATTTGGAGCACCCACGAATTCAAGCCGGCGAGAGATGTTCTTGGATAACCCATAGCCATGGCAATCACACAATCAAAGGCATTTCAACATTGGCAAAAACATAACCATGCTATCCAAAGTCCAAATTACTCCAAACTGAAGCAGCTAAGCTGCATCCTCACATACCAATGACAAGTTACTGTAAATTTTTCGGTCCACGGAGTTGAATTGTATTGGTAGTACGGTACCTGTTGTTGAGCAAGTTCTTGACGGCGACCTGCGTGCCGTTCTCGAGCACGCCATGGTACACGATCCCGTACCCGCCCTCGCCGATCACGTTCTCGTCGGCGAACATCCCGGTCGCCGTCTCCAGCTCCTTGAGCGTGTACCAGTGGCCCCATCCGAGGTGAGACACCTCCGGCACCGCCGGGGGCGCATGATCCGCCGCGCCACCCCCGCCGCTGCGGCTCTCGCCGCTGCCGTGCGGCGACGGCCCGCCGCTCCGGTGGTTGTGTTGCTGCTGGTCCGGGTACGTGATGCGGTGCTCCTTGCCGGTTGCGACTTGGACGGACTCTGGAGGCGGCACCGGCGCCGGCGTGGGGAGCTGGAGCACCTGCGCGAGCGGCGTCTTCGCTGCGGCGGCGTGGGAGGGGACTTCTTGGATGTCCTTGGGCGCCTTGACCTTCGTAGGCTTCTTGGGAGGGGCGGAGGTGGGGAGGTGGTGGACGGGGGTGGTTGGCCGTCGCCGCCGCCGCCGGCGGGAGGCGAGGAGGCAGAGGACGGAGAGGAGGACAAGGAACAGCACGAAGGCGGCGCCGACGCCGATGCCGACGAGCACCCACATGTGGAGCCCAAACACCACCGTGCTCTGGGACAGCTCCGAGTCCGACATGGGAGCTGCCGGAGCACGAGCACTAGCCTACAGCTTGTTGCTTCTTGCGAATTGGCGGATCTCTGCGGCGAGCTCGGGTTCTTGAGCAAAATTAAGCCGCAAACAGCATTGAGCTTGGATTTTTGGACAGAAATGGAGGCAAGTACGGCGGATTCTGAGCAGAATTGGGCGGCAAAGATTGGGTTGCAGAGCAAACAGTGGTAAAGGCTGGAGCTTTGCAGAGAATGGATATAGTGGACTGGATTTAGAGGAGCATACAGTGAGAAGGGTATGATTTTGGACAAGGCAGAGTGCTAACTGCTAAGAGAGAGATGGAAAAAAGGGTGGATTCGGGTGGTTGATTGGATGCAAAAGGGAAGAAAGATGTTGGGGACAGCAATGTGGTTGCAAAGATTGGATTTGCTTGGAGGAAAAGTGAAGAACGGTGGATGCATAGTTTTGTGTGATGAAAATTTTGGATTTTGGTGAGATGAGAGAGAGATGCTGTGGCACTGTGGCAGGTGGTTGGTGTGATGAAAATTCCAGGGGCAAAGCAAGAAATGAACAGAGAAGAAGGTAACTGCTAACACAACAGAATGGTTGCTCGATGAAATGGCACTATTACTGATCCTACTCCACAGTCCATACCATGGTAGACTGAGAATGACGAGAAGGGGAGGACGAGGGAGAGTAGTGGAGTAATGAGAAGTAATGAGGGTGCTGCTGCTTTGCATGCTTGGAGGTGGGAGGTCAAGAAGCCAAGCACACCACAATTCAAAGTGTAGAAAAAGAGTGCAGTGGCAATTTTTTATATATAAGTTAAGATGATTTAGGCCATGTTTGTTTCCACTTAAGATTATTATAATCTAGCTTATAAATCATAAGTGGAAACAAACAGTCCAAATTATAAGGTGGTTTATTATAATCTAATAGCCCAGATTATTGTAATCTAATAAGCTCAAAAAAGGAGCTTATTTCAGCTTATAGATCACATTTTATCTAAATGACCATAAAACTTCAGAAAAATTACCCACCTTTGCCATTCATTAACTCTCCAATCTTTAAACATTATAAGCTCAAGGGCATTGTAGTCTTTAAACATTCGAATACAACAATTCATAACTCTGATAATCCAGACTGCCAAACACCTGACAGTTTATTTCCCACCAGCTTATTATAAGCTAGCTTATATAATCTGCACCTATAAGCTAGATTATAATAATCTTAAGTGGAAACAAACAGGGCCTTAGAACGAGGTCAAGAAGCCAAGCACACCACAATTTTTTAAAATTAAGATGATTTAGAGCGAGGGGCGATTTGATCCAATTTAATAGTTGATGATGTAAAGTGAATAATTTCGTGGTTAATAGTGTTATTTAGACTTTAGATATAAGTTATAAAGGTTAAATGAATTGTTTCCCCTTGTCCCAAGTTATACGGCACCGTGTGGTTGTCTCTCATTGACATGAACGGCTTGCAACAGTAGCAATGAGAGGGTTGGTAAACATGGAAATTAGTGTGTGCGGTGTGGTAATCTATAGTTTCATAGTTTCTTTTGTTTCTGCAAGTATATTAGAGCTTATATATTCTTAGTTCGGATACATGTACGCTTGCTCAGACTGCTACTCTATCCGGTCTAAAAATGATGTCAACGTATCGTTTTTATGTGAAACTTTCACCATTGATATATTTGTTGGTACTGAGATTGGTCATGATAATATGACATAGACGTATTTATTGCTAAGTTTACTTCCATAATATTGTAGTTTCGTGAATTGTGCTAATGTATAACAACAAATTTTAAGCCAAAATTGTATATTGGAGACGGCCAAGTAAAAAACAGACATTCTTTTTAGGAGAAAATGTTTTCCTTGTTTTCACTTACATGTTACGACAACTACTATAACAAACTAGAAATTTTGCTAACTATTTGTGACTGCTTTATTATTTCACCTACTTGCTTATGTAATCTTACTATTTGAAACTTTAGCAATTCTAACAATGACAGAATTGTCCATACCTAGAATTGATGCCATGCTTATAGAAGAGATTACAAAAATAAAAACCAAGGAGCTTGCTAACCTAGTATTCATCATTAATGACACAAGCTATCCATTACTTCCAAAGAAGGTTAATGTAAGCATCTAGATGCTTTCGCGACAAGAACTTGACCGATCACTGTAGACGTACTAACGATATGCCACTCTCAGCATGATGGATCAACAAATATTTCTATGCAACTTCCCGAGAATACTATCGTCAAGTAGAAAATGTTTGGGATACCTCGTGTCCAGATGATGGAGAGGAATAGCATCTGGTATAACTATTTTCACGATGGCCGTACACGGCTGCTAAACAGTTGCAAGTTCTCAGTCATACCACCACTGAACTACCGGATAGCTCGGCAAGCTGAACACACTCACTCTCTCTCTCTCTCTCTCTCTCTCTCATGAAGTCAGAGTTATGAGTTTTAAGAGGTGTCCATATTAACTACGGCTTATGGCTATTAGATATGGTTAATGGTTTTTGGCTGAAAATGAATAATTGTAGCCGAAAGAAATGCTTTTAGAATGAGGGCACGAGCAGTGAAAAAAGTGAAGAACAGATGCGTATGTAAGAAGGGAGCGAGAGGAGTGGGGTGTGTGATGTGTTCGACACCCCTTGCCTTTTCCTCGGAGCAAAACGGGAGCGAGAGGAGTGGAGAAGCCGATTGGAGAAGCCAAGTGTTCATATTAATTTAAACAGAAGCTAATACAAATACCCTAAAACTTGCCATATCAGACTATGGTCTATTTGATTTGTAGGAATTTTTAGGATTATAATCCTTAGGAAATTTTCCTATATACTACTTTCGTTTTTAAATAACTCATATGTTTGACTTTTAATGTTTAAACTTTGACTAATAATAACTTTTGAAATATTTATTTAAGTACAATGACAACTGTATTGATAGATTTGTCATAAAAAGTACTTTAATAATATTGTATATTTATAAGTTATATTTATATTGCTAAAAAATCATGGTTAAAGTTTGAATAGTAAAAGTCAAAAGCGAAAGTTATTTGAAAACGGAGGGAGTAGGTTGTTTGACTTGTAGGATTGAAGTGGTAGTTCCTATGGAATATTTTCTATACACTCAATTCCATATGAATCTAAACATTGGCTCAAAACTCTCCGAAAAAATCCTTTGTTTCTTCTATTGTGTAATCAAACACCCTATGCTGTAAATTCATGTGGTTTTTAATCATATAGGATTTAAGAAGTCATGACATTGTAATCCTACATTTTTTCTATTCCTGTGTTTTTAGAATCCTATGAATCAAAGAGACCCTAAAGTACAAATGATCGTAGATCATCGTATTTGCCGTTTGATTAGTGCTAAAAGTTTCGGGGTGCCAATTTTGTTCTTTTGATGAACTTTGACTTATATTTACCTAAATTTTAAAAAATATTATTGCGCATTCGTACTGATCGATGTATTGGTAGTATCATGTACTGATCAAATTAGGGGAGCCAAATGCGCATCCAGGTCAACTCCCCGATCGTAAATCCAGGAAAATCTCGGACCAAAAAAAAGTGCAATTTGCAGATCCAGAACATACCTCATTCCATTACTGAAACTGAAATCAGTTGTTGCAAACATATTTATAGTACATCGGGAACTTCTTTATTGATAGCCACCTGTCGCATGTGGATTAATTGTTTCTGCTGTTTGATAAGCATCCATTCCTGTTCTTTCAGCAGGCACCATTGACGGATTGGTTTCTTCAGGAAATGGCCACTCACTCTCCGATAACTGTACTACTGCATCCTTCTTTATTTGCAGGCCTACTGCCTGTACAGACTTGTACAGTACTACTTGTGAAAGAAGTGTAATTTTTATCTCAAAGAACCAATGTGCATAGCACTAGCGATTTTATATTGATGATGGTAAGAAGGGTGGTAGAACATGCCCATCGAATAACTATTAGGGTGGATTGGCTGTTGCAGCGTTGCAGGCCGAGATGTGTATATACGGTGGTTGGAACGGCAATGTCTCGTCTCTTCGCATCATCTTCCCCATCATGATATTAAGCTCCACCTAGCTTTGCCCAAGCCTTTCGTGTAAAAAAATTTAACCCAGGATCCGGTGGTTGTGTTACTTGTGTAGCCTCATTTTTTTTCCCTGACTAGGTTTTCACTTTTATTGCATGAATAAAGAATCAAAAATAGAATGTCAGGTGAAAATGATAGCAAGGACGAGCACAAACCATTATGTAACACATTCACTTGGAACTATCTCTTGATGGGATATTAAAGTTGTAGACGTATGACTCTACCAATCAAGATTTATACCCTGATGTTAGTAGGGATTTTCGAGATCACGAATTTATCATTGGCTTCCGTCTGTTTAGATGTGTGCTACGGGGACATACTTGCATGTTTGTGTGTGGTGTGTGTGCATAGTGGTGTGTGCCAGGGCCGTGCCGTGAAATTTGAAGGTCCTGTACAAAACTCTAAGTAACATCACGGCCCTGGATGAATGGACATTGGACGAGTCGGCTGGCCGGTGCTCTACGGAGACGAGACGAACACGAACTGACGAAGTCACGAATACAAGAGAGAATACGAAACGCCGTAGGGGCCTCGGGGCTCAGAGCCGAGAATACGAAGCGCCACGCACGCGAAGTCGTCGCGCGGAGACGCGCGCGCGGACTCGAGCTAGGCTCTGGGGCTAGGGTGAAAACGGATCGGATAGTTTCCGTCGGATCCGGACGGATACGAATACGGGTTGTGTCGGATCGGATTTTTTTCGGATAGTTCTCGGATCGGATATGGATATGGATTTTTTTATCGGATACGGATACGAATACAGTAAACCTAGTATCCGTCGAATACAGATACGGATACGGATAATCCGGATAATACAAAACCGGATATCCGGGATTTTAGCCCAGTATAAGAAACCGGATACGAATACGGATACAAAATGAACTATTTATGTATTTTCATTAATTTTGGATGTATAGTTTAAGGGGTTTCATGTTCCGATAAATATTCGTAACCGTATTCGTTTCGATTCGTATTCGATCCGTATCTGTATTCGATATTATTCGTATTTGTATTCGTATTCGAGTTATCCGTATTCGTATCCGTATTCGAAAAAAATATGAAAATAAATATGGTAGAGATATTATCCGTCCGTATCCGATCCGTTTTCACCCCTATCTGGCGCTCTGGCCTCACACGAATACATAGGCCTTCTCCTGCTAGGCTGATTTTTTGAGGCCCTGGAAATTGGGGGGCCCTGTACGATCGCACGGCCTGCACTCCCATGGGCACGGCCCTGGTGTGTGCGTGTGTGCATTCTTTGTGATCGCAAAGAAAAGATAACATTTTTACTTTTGTTTTAGTGTTGTAGTGTTGGGATAGAATGCCGGAACAGTTAGCTCTCTTTAGAAAATCCGCTCCATTTTGCCGCAGCTTAGGCCTAGACCTTGATGGCTCGTAAGAAACAACCGCTCTTAACCGCTGAGCTATATTATAATCTTTAGCATTTTTTTCAACGGGGTACAATCTTTAGTATTCATCGCTTCAAATTGTATAGATCCGCATTTTATTACAGTTACTCTCAAAAAGAAATTATGGAACCATCCACAGCTCATATTTTTGCAGTCAAGTTCAAACAAGGTGGCGGGGCATTTTCAGGAACATGAGCTTCTTGGCCAAACCTATTGGCAGAAATCCAGAAAATCCTATCATCTCACCTTCATTTGGAGCTTCTCTCACTGCCAATGCCCCATCAACTGGCAGTGGTGCAATCAGTGGAAATCATTGTACATTATCAGCTGAGTGGCAGGCTGGTTGGCAACCACTTGAATATGTACACTTGACTTATCTCCTCAGTGTGTTTTGTCCATGTAATGGTAGGTGGGAAAGAAGCTAATTAATTGCTGATTTTTTGTAAATAATTAGCCGGTCTAATTAGCCTGTCGCCTGCACCCTGGGCGACAAGCCGCCGCCTGTGTGGCTGGATGACAGCGCCGCCGTCGACGACAGCGCCACACGTCGGCTCATGCCGCGCCGCCACCACCGACGGTAAAATAATATTTTTATCAATACGTCTCGTATACTACTATTTTTATAAGTACCGTACGAAACAATGTAAAAACTGTCTTTGATTCTGCAAAGAACTCACTCTGGTGCAGCTGCTTCAGTTGTTTTCGTCTGACCAAGACCGTATTTCACATAAAAAAATCCTAGCTGCGGTAAATATCTGCTCGGAGATCCATACACTAAGCAGTACGTAGGCTCTCTTTCTGAGTTCTCTTTTGTAGAAAAAGGCCGTCTTTCTGAGTTGGTACCTTGCTTTCCTTGTCGCCGTGCTTTGTCTCCTGTCCTCACGCGTACTGGCAGAGAGGAAGATGTTTCAATGGCCCAATTGACAGGCACCGAGCTGAGAGCTTTCTACGGAAACGGTGGCATGGCAAGCGATCCATCGATGTTGCTGTTGCACGGCCCAGCAAAATCCTCTGCCAGGCCCCCGAAGTAGGCCGAAACTGGAACGAGGTTGCGCTGCGATGTATATTTTCAGCCATTTCATTCCTTTGTTTTTTTTAGTCATGGGGAGCTGGAACAGTGATGCACACAGAGCTTCAATTCAAATTGCTCCCAAATAATCAGTCAGGATGTCGACCGACCGTATTGGTGCGGAGAGCATACCAGACAAAACGAAACAAAGATCAAGATCTACTTGTGCCATTAACCGAAAAGAATCAAGTGAAATTTCGAGGCAAAGAATCAAGTGAAATGAAGCAGGCAAAGCGACGCAACGGACGGGCACAAAACAAAGCAAACCGTAGCTCGTGAGCCCTCTGCTCTGCTCTTGCAGCACGAGCGGACATCGCGATCAGATGAGAGCCCGGAAAGAGATTAATGGACGCGCCGCATAACGTAGTGCCCGGCAGGCAAGTACCGCGACGACCGTAGTCGAAACGCGGGCGGGAGAGAGGTCGGGTCGACGTTGAAAAGCTCCCTTTGTGAATTGTCATGTGATGATTGCGAGGCTGCGTCTAAGCGGTAGCGGAGGCTGCCTGCGCGAAACGGAGGCGGCATCCGCCGCTGCACGCCGCTGTTGGATCGATTCCCAGCTAGCCACCACCGCGCGCGCGCCCCACCACCAGCTAGCTCTTTCGCGCGGCTGCCCTGCGCTGCCCCCGGCCCTCGCTGCACATACAGGGCTCAGATTGCGTTGCGCGCGCGCGCGCAACCTGACGCTGCGACTTGATTTTACCTTGATCTGATCTCTTTGATTTGGGTTGATGCCATGACGGGAGAGCTTCAGAGCTAGCCCCCAGGACCCAAGATGGAGGCCACGACAAGTTTCTACGTTTGTTTATCCCACGGCACAGCGCTGGAGCAATCGGCGCCTCACAGAATTATTTCTCGAGGCCACTGCCTGCCATGCTCCAGAGCCTCTGCCGCTCTGCTTCTACCGTCACAGTGAACGGACGACTTTCTTCTCGTTTTCTTCCGATAACCCGATCCATTGTCCAAGCCCCGATGGACTGAACGAGATAGCAGTGTCGACAACACCTATTTATCCAGGCAATATACAATGGATGCTCAATTCCCCATCTACCTGCACCGCCACACCCGCAATGCTCGACCTAAGGGACCTTCTTCCCCTCTGGCCTTGTGTAGCCCGCTACCTTCACCCTCAGCTCACGCTACCATCCATCTGCATTGAAGATGCTAGATCCTCCATAACTCCAAATCCTCAAACGGCCGGCTCAAGCTAACTCCACCCCCACCCGTAGCGCCTTCAATTGCCGGTTATTGTTGCTCAACCACCACCTCCCCTTCAAGTAAAAGGAAATCTGTTTGTTTTGCCCCCCTCTCCACCAAGGCCTATGCCTATAGCCAGGGGCGGAGCCAGCATATAAGCATTGAGGTTCAGTGACCTCAATAAAATTTAACAAATCCTATAGAAAATTACTATTTATTACTGTTCATTAGTGAATGGGACATTATCGTGCAATGGAGGTGACCTCAATACTCCTGTCGTCTGGCTTCGCCCCTGCCTATAGCTCAGCACTGCGCCTTGTATCTGTCCAATCGCGCCGAACCAAAGTCGTCGGCAGTAACAGAGAGAAGAGTAGCAACCAAAAACATTGAGCAAGCGGCCCATATCTCAGAAGATCAAGGATGGAAGGAAAGCGGTGCCATTGGTGGCGACAAGACCAGCGGGATAGGCACTCAAGTGTGTCGTGCCCTCCTCAGCGCCATTACTCCTCAGTCCTCACCAACGAGCAGCTTGAGCCCCTCTTCAAGTTCTCCCCACCCGCAGGACTTTCGGTCGTTGTTTTCGACTACCTCGCATGAGACCACCAAGCGAAAGAGTGTATAGACCCAACCAAGTGTGCGTGGTGCTTGTGCAGTGGCCACAAAGTGAGGGGTTTGCAAACATCACTGTTGGACTCTACGTTCCCCTTGCCACCGCCAAGCACCTACTCTCTCCGCTACTCCTCCTGAGCACTGACACACCATGCCCAAGCTCAGTGACGCGGCCGCTTGGCTGAGCGAAGACCGCTCTGTGTCCAACACCTTAAAGGAGATGGAGCACAAGCTGACAAACCTCACTGGCAGCGCGGTGGTTGCCTGGCTCGGCCGTGCCCGACGGGCAGATGGCCTTGATCTCATCGAGGAGGTCTTCTACGAATACTTCCACGTGCAGAAAGAAGACATCTCCATTGTCCATCACTACCCCGAAGACTACCTCATGTGCTTCACCCACCGTCACCATAGGGACAGGGTAACAAACCAAACCTACTTCAACAAGGACGATGATGATGATCACAGCGGCAGGAGGCAAGATCATGGACACTCATCCTGGTACGACCTCTTTAGAAGCAAGTCATGGGTAGAACACAAAAATCATGACCAGGGACACACCTAGCAGCACCATCGGGAGCGCAACCTGTCGAATGGTTGTCGCCACTACTGCCCATGAGCCAGTGGCGAACAAGCACCCTTAGACCTATTCGATGCCAAGCATAGGTGTTGCCTTCCACGACTTTCACATGATGGGCCTATGTGTCGAGGGCACACTCCCACTCGGCGCCCATGCCCACGTCCTTGCCACACCACCATCTCACCAACGTGCCCTCTTGTTGGCGCCATGCAGCAACCACTGCTCTCGCAAAAATACAGCTGGTGCTGGTATTGACATCGCCACGCCCACCCTGTCCGAGCATGCCACCCCTATGGCTCCTACTCCCACCATCGCAGAGGCCTAGGACACTAATGATTTCCTTGCACATGTCACCAGCTCCATCCCTCCACCCCTGCTCTCCACACCATTGAGGGTCACACTGACGACATGCCCACAGAAGAGTGCTACCAAGGGCACAACTCTCTGTAGGAGCAGGCGCTTGGCACTCATGTTCAGAGTTCATGGTGACACTATTCCCAGAGGTCGAAGTCCAACATGAGATGATCCTAACGCAGCTTTGCAGTTTTACATGGACCTCTTCAAGGGTCCTCTATCCTAGACGATCATCACCACCATTATTGCCCTTTGTGGGTTAGCCTAGCCAGGACAACAACTGCCGAATGGAGACACCGTTGGGCATGGGAGCCCACTCCAAGCGGTCTAGCTTAACCATCGAAAGAAGAGTAGTTATGTCGTCTCTATCCATGTTTGCTCCTGCACCTGTTGCTTCCCACTTGTTGACTCACTGCTTCATGCGTGCTCCTGTACCAGCTTCATACTCGTATCACCAAGGCAGTGTGTGCTCACCACCAACTTTTGTCATGCCCATGGCACCTGTGGGTGCTCTGCTTGTTCCAATGGCCCTTTTGTTGTCAGTATGCTTGGGGTTGTGTTTGTTTGCATAAATCCAGTACTTCCTAGTTTAGTTGTACTTGTGTTTACCTACATATTTTCAGCTTGACGCCATATATTTCTCCTTGCTTGTTGTCTTCTTCCCGCTCTGCCTGACTGTAACTACCACCGTGACTTCAGCTACCGGCTAATAGTCACGGTCGTCATATTGGAGTGAAACAATGTTGACATGTCCCACCACAATTGTCAAATCCTCAGTAGGAATGTTAGGGGACTTAACGACATGGCACAACGAGATGTCGTGCGAGACCTGGTACATAGCACCAGTACTACCATCGTTTGTTTGCAAGAAACAAAACTCTCACATAGACTGCAATACTATTATGGAAATCCTTGGTGCAAAGTTTGTAGACAATTTCCTTTACTTGCCGGCATAATAAACAAGAGGATGAGTGCATATTGCTTGCTCTGATGACTATTTCTATCTCACCAATGAGCTAGTGATAGCCAACGCCATCACTACCATAATTACCATGAGAGCGAACGCCTCCAAATGGTCCATAACTGGAGTTTATGGGCCCCAGCTAGACAACGACAAAATTGCATTCCTCTAAGAAATAAAAGACATCGCCACGACAATCTCCAAGGAATGGATCATCCTCGGTGATTTCAACCTTTCTATCAAGCAGAGGACACGAGCAACACGAATCTCAATAGGCATCTCATGGGAGCATTCAAAAGCGGCCTTGGATGACCTACATCTCAAAGAGATAAATCTCAACAGCAGGAAATTTACTTGGTGCAAGGAATGTGACAACCTGACTCATACCCATATTGATATGATGTTTGTCATGCTGGACTGGGAGCTTTTCTTCCCAACACGCTTTCTCCACCCCCCTTCCACTTTAGTATCTGATCATAGCCCTCTCCTCCAAGGAGAACTCATGCATGACACAAACAACCATTTTTGCTTCAAAAATTTATGGGTGCACATGAGGGATTTAAAGACACTATGGAGGCAGCTTGGAACAAGCCCGTCTGCTCCACAAGAGCCATCAAATGACTCCACATCAAATTAGCGAGAACAGAAAAAGCAATCAAAATTTGGAAAAATATCCAAAATGGGAGAAATCAGGTTTCTACCTCGATACTGTGCAAGAATCCAGAACTCTCTCTTCGGAGGAAAAAGAATTAAGGACCACGCTCAAAGCAAGACATGTGATTTTTAATCTCGATCCAAAAGGCATGCATGAAATAATGCTCAAGGCTTACCTGGATCAGATAAGGGGACACAAACACTACATTTTTCCAGCTTAGAAAATGGCGCTCACAAGAGGAAGAGCTTTATACAATGTCTGTATGGACCAAGCAAGGAGTGATCTTCTCTCAAGAAGACAAGGCACAAACACTCCTGTTGTACTTCCATCGTCACATGGGTGGATCCACCTCAAGAGGTTTCACCCTGGACTAGGAGACTATTGGATGCTAGAGCCAAGACCTCACCCATCTAAAAGAGCCTTTCGATGGAGAGGAGATAAAAACACCATTTTCCCATGCCAACCAATAAGGTGCCATGGCCAGACGGTTTCACCAAAATTTTCTTCAAACACTGTTGGGATATCATTAGTATGGACCTGGTGGCTGCTTTCAAGCAACTTCATGAGCTCGATGGCACCAACTTCGCCTCGCTCAACACAATAAACATTGCTCTTCTCCCCAAGAAAGCTAAAGTGACATGTGTAGCTGATTACATACTCATTAGCCTTATCCATAGCATGGCCAAGATCTTCTCAAAATTATTAGCCAATAGACTTGTGCCATTTCTAGATAGCTTGGTCTCTCCTTGCTAAAGCACCTTCATAAAATAATGATGCATCCAAGATAATTTCCACTATACCCAAAAAATCTGGTGCAGGAACTTCACAAAACTAAAAACCCATCTCTCTTCCTCAAACTAGACATCGCAAAAGCTTTTGACTTGCTTAACTCGGGATACCTTCCGAGGCCCTGCAAAAAACGGGGTTCGGTGACTGTTGGAGAGAATGGATTTCTATCCAATTTGGCATAGCATCCTCAAGAATACTCCTCAACAACCACCCAGGGGAGAGCCTCCACCATAGGCATAGGGTGAGACAAGGTGACCCATTATAGCCAATGCTCTTCGTTTTGGCCACTAACGCTATGCACAAAATCTTATATGTGGCCACGCAACAAGGGATCCTTTCCCCTTCTCACAAGGACTACCAAAATGCAAACCTCCCTAAATGCGAAAAGTGCGGTGATATTTATCAATGCAGATGCACAAACTTACCAACCTCCAAAAGAGCTTGGTGCACTCATTAAGATGCGAAAATTTGGACCTTGATGCCATTCTACACTCCTTCCTAGGGAAGTGCAAAAATTTCCCTTGCCGCTATTTGAGGCTACCACTATGCATACAGAAGCTCAAAAGGTTGCACGTACAACCTCTTATAGAAAAGTTGGGCACAAGACTCCATGGGTGGAAAGAAAGGCTACTCTCCCCGGCTGGCAGGTTGACATTGGTCAACTCCATCCTCTCCTCCATCCCCACCTACAACCTCACGATCTTTCCGCTGGCTCTATGGGAAAGGAAAAAAGTAGGCAAGTTACGAAGGTCCTTCTTATGGAAAGAGAATGAAGACACGAATGGGGGACACTATTTAGTCAACCGGAGGAAATGTTGTAGACCTAAGCAACTTGGTGGACTTGGGATCACCGACCTTGATAAATTTGGAAGAGCACTCTGTCTTCCTTAGCTCTGGTATGACTTGACAAGCCAATCCAAACCTTGGGTAGGGACCTGTGTCCCATGCGACACAGTAGACCATCAGTTGTTCAAGGCCTCTAAAGTATAACCATTGGGAATGGTGAAAAACAACCTTTTGACAAAATTGCTAGTTGGAGGGTGACACGTCCAAAATGCTTGCACCAAATCTTTTCAAGCTTGTCAAAAGGAAGAACATATCGGTCTATCAGAAGCTCCATAACAATATCTAGATCTGGTCCCTAAGGGGAAGAAATCACCAACACCACAGAATTAGAGGAGTTTGTCTCTCTTTGGATTCACTTGACAAGTGTGCAACTCAACCCTAATGTTCTAGATAGCATCACCTGGCATTGGACCCTGAACGGTATCTACTCGACTAAGGCAGCTTACCTCGCCTAGTCCTAGAGTTCCTACGAGCCTATAGGGGCTAGCAACACCAGCAAAATTATTGCCTATGTGGCTGACAACAAGAGACGGTCCCCACTTGTGCCTACACTACCCTTTTTGCTCTGGAGATCTGGTCGATGGTGATTGCAGAAAAGTTTGGCAACATCCTACAGAGAGTCAAAGCCCTCGACTTCCGAACTATCATTGTTTGGTGGTAGCTTGCTAAAAAAGAAATCCCAAAAGACCAAAGGAGGGATTTTAATGGCGAGGCAATATACATTATGTGGAATATATTGAAGAAAAGGGTGGCAGATCTTCTAAAAATATTTTCTCTACAAGCTAGAAGTAGCACCAAGATGAAGAGCCTTTTCAAATCCGTAATCGTGTCTCTATCTGTTTTTGCTTGCATAGTACCTATCCATCCTGTTACATAGGACCAGATTGGATTGTTTCATGCCTCGTGCTCACCGCACAAGTACGTAGGAGTAAAATTGTAGTTGCAGTGCTAGCCAACTGTGGTGCACGCCACTGATAAGCGACACCTAGGCAAGTTCCAATTCGACTTTGTGTAAGCTAGTATTTTTCTCTCCCCACTAACTGCATGATTATCTTAATGATTATGGTGAGCTTCCTCGGTGTTCACTTTGTGTAAGCTGCAGGAGCAAGCAATCATAGCCAAAGAAAGAAAGAAAGAAAGAAAAGGATATATACCAGCAGCTCAATTTTTTTAGTCTATGCTCCATCAGTCCAGTCATGCTTATATATCGTTGTATAAAAAAAATGGAAATTGGTAGGCCAGCTTTTCCGTTTGTTTGACCATATCTAGAAAACAGACGAGTCGGAACTATCAGAGAGTATTAATAATATGTTAATGTGAATGAGTAGTCCTAACAAATGTTGTTGTTGCGAGGTGTAAAAATGTGCATGCAGTTTTGGTTCAGCGAAGGCTAACACATGTACGCTCGCGTGCAATCTTCGTTCAAAATCGATTAGGAACTGGAGTGGTAGGAAGGAAAGAGAGAGGAATCATCGTCCGTCGTGAATGTTAGGGAGGACCGGAGGAAGCAAGCATCGAAGGGGACGAGAATTCCGTACCGGTGAAGCCCCCACGGCGAGCACGATGCGGTCAAAGCTCGGGGCGGCCGTGCCAGCTGTGCCGCACGTGCGCCCCAGCCCGCCACCCACCCTGCCCGGTTGACCGGGGACACCGCCTGCCCCACCACACCCGCACGCGCGGCGGCCGCGTGACACGTCACCCGCCCACCGCCCTCCTCCTGACGGATCGGTCGACGACGAGGAGGCCGTGGGCTGGGCCCGGAGACGGTGGGCCCGTCCTTACCGGGTCGCCCCCGCCTCCGGTAACGACGACGTGTGGAAGCGACGCGTAGCGCGAGCTTTCTTCTCCCGGGACGGGACCCGATAATCTGCCGTAGTAGTATACTGGCAGCTGGCTGAGGTGTGGGGCCCACGGGGGCAGGCTTGACCGGCGGGGCCGTGGTTGAGATATCCGGCGGGTGGGAGGGGATGCGCGGAAACCTGCGCGAGTGCTTCGGAAACCGCGCGCGGGGCTGGTCCGGACCGGAGCCAGCGCTTCCGGGAAACGTCGCCACTTGGATCGATAATCTCGAGTAGTGCATGGGGCGTACTGCTGCAGGAGGCGGGCAGGTGGCCTGCTCTGACAGCCGTTATTTATACGGTGGAAAGCTGTAGGAGCGGAGGCTCCTGCCCTGTGCGATTTATTACATTCATCACCTGCTTGGCATGCATGGAATGTGGCCCGGCCGGTCAAGCTCGGTTTTTCGCAGCAGTTTACGATAGGCACGCACGACGCGCTTTTCGTATTAAAAGCTGTCTGATTCGGATGGCAGCGAACACTGTCGCTGGGGGAAACTGTTGTCGCCTCATTATTGGCCCTGAGAGCCGAGAGACTGTACTCATTGCAGTTGTTAGGCTCAAGGCCAGCTTCTCATTTTATACGGTATCTGGTCAAATTGCTTATGTACCGTGTCTTCTCTCCGTTCTTCCCCTTAACTGACTACTGCGATCTAGGATATGTTCTTTTCGGCTACGGTTTATAACTTTTGATTGAAAATTTTGAATTTTGGCTGTTTACGGTACAGATTACGAAGAGACATATACTCACTTGCGATTTTGGTTGGTGCAAATGTTGAGCTTTTAACGTGCAGATCGTTTAACTTGTAGACTCTATTTTGAGAAAATACTTCGTTTGAAAGTTAGATACTGTAACAGAAGTAAAAAGCTGATTTTAAATGCCCGAAAGAACAGACCTTAGTTAAACGACTGGTTTATCGCCGTGCGTGCGTGCCTGCAACGAGATGTCCCTCTCCCCTGCTTCTTCCTGCCCACCTTGGTGGTGAAGTGTATGCGTGCACATGCGAACGCAGAGCAGTACATTTCAAGGAATCAGCCGTTCGCATCGGCACCGCGTCTAGGTACGTACCTGCGGCCTAGCTAGCTGGCTGATCACTCCAGTACGTATCTAGTGCTGTAGTTGCCAGCTCCACCGCTAATCGCCAAGCCTCCTAGGCGAGTATTCCTACGCTAAGCTAGCTTGTTAGCTTTTCTGTGCGGTGAGTATTCTCTCCTCTAGACCCCAATGCAAGCAGGCAGCCACGACTCCTAGTGTAGAAGTCGATAAGAAGCCAACAAGCCGCATGTGACCGCGCATGTGTCATGTGTGCCGCGCTCTTGCTCTGCAGACTACATCCCTGGAGCGTCTGGAAAAGGCATATATATATATATATATATATATATATATATATATATATATATATATATATATATATATATATATATATATATTCCATCCGTATGTTGCTCTTGCTTTAATTTGCACGTATATTATACTACTGCTAGTCTACAGTCCGCACAAGAGGAGCCTGCGGGGGATGCGAACAAGCGTTCGAGTTTCAGAAAGCCCTGTTTCCGCGCATATGTCCAATTGTGCATTCCTCCACATAGTTACGGTGACCATTGGATGTGACGAGGAGGGTATCATTGGTACACGAGAAAGTACTCCTGTGTCGAGTAAATAACTTTTAGCAGATTCTTAAATGTAGATTTGCTCGAGCCTAGCTGAGGTACATGAAAACGTAAAGCAGCTTTAAATGATCTTCAACGTCCAGAGTACGATGCCTGCTGTGGACTTGTATATTCTACACCTTTAAAATATATCGTATATGTATCTGTTGGTATATGCAACACATAATGGATGACTGGATGCACGTACCATGTAGACACTGTCAGTTGAATCATGATATACTACTACCTACGCACATTAGGCTACTTTATGGTTAGTTTGCATTGCTGTGTCCGTGTGCATGTGTCACGTTAATTAGCGTGACGTGAGCGAGCCACGAGTAATGCAATGACTTTGCTCTTAAGTTTGTACTAATTTACTCTCGAATTTACACTAATATTGCTCTTATTACCATATATAGATTTTTTTTGTTGATTTTCTGTTAGGCTTGTACTGTTTCGAAATCTGCACTAACTATAGCTTGTTTTGTAGTAGTGTCCTACTCATGTCATGGCACATGATGACAAATCAGGCGCGTGAGGACAAATTAGCAATCACATCGCATATAGTAAGTAAGGATGTGCGGTGGAAATGACGAACGCACGCACATGTGAAACGTAGACGCGTTCGGACCCACCATGTCAGGGTCAGGTGGAGCCTCATGTCCAGCCAGCCCAGTCGAGCCAAGACAAGGATCACCCAACCCAGCTGGTAAGTCGCACGATTGGCGCATACCCAATCACCAACCAAGAGGTTGATCTCACGTCTGGTTCTGTTCTGTCTCAAACTCAAACTCGAGTCCCATAGCATGTACTCGGTCAGTAGTGACCCCACAAGGCCACCATTGAGTTAGGCTCAACCCACACGTGCTAGGCATAGGGGTGAAAATGGATTGAATACATATGGAATAGTGTCTTTACCATATTCGTATTTGTATTTTATAAATGAATAGTTGGACCACTTAGGAGCTAGGGTCCCAAGAGGGAGCACGCGGCGGCGATGGCTGGGCCACCGAGGACAGTAAGACAAGCAGCGCACGTCGATAATAAGACAAGTACATCCCCATTTCCAAGTCCCAAATCTCATATCCCCAATTCAACAATTTTTCGTAATTGTTTTATAATTTCTCTAACTTATTTGAGATATTTTCTCTAATACAAATAATTTGTACTTTGATTTTTACTGCTATAGATCGACTTTTACTTTCTTCATTAAAGCAATATTTTTTAATCACGATCACCCATCCTAAAAATCCCGAGTCCGCCATTGTCGTACAGTCATGCTTAATCATTCTGGTTTATTTACTTCACCTAAAGAAACACAAATTCACGTTGAATTAAAAAAACATATGTTAAACTAATTAGTCGTATTGCAATAAAATATGCATATTGCTTCGCTGAATATGTATACAGATACGAATAAAATAATATTTTGGATGGTAAAAGTCCATATCATATTCGTATTCATATTTTTATATAAATTTTAATACGAATACGAATATGAGAAAAACTGTTAATTAAATAGAAAAATATATACCGTATTCAAATCTTATCAAATGCAACAATAATTCGTATGTATTTCCTACGCCTAGCTGGCCACCTTCCGCCTAGGCGCCTACTTATACCCGGGCCCGGCGTGCATCGTCTCCTTCGGTCTCCACTTTCCACTAGTCCACACTCCTCTCCACGACTGCCACCACCCCACGCACCACGCGGATCACATCTCCATCGCAAAGCTAGATCCAAATCAGAGGGCGGAGCTGATCGACGAGCCGCAGCAAGAGAGCCGCCGGCCGCCGCCAATGCCGGGGAGCGTGCCGCTGGCGCTGGGCCTGGACACGGCGGGGGTGCAGGTGCCGTGGTACTTCCGGTGCCCCATCTCGCTGGAGCTCATGCGCGACCCCGTCACCGTCGCCACCGGCCAGACCTACGACCGCGCCAGCATCGAGTCCTGGGTCGCCACAGGGAACACCACCTGCCCCGTCACCCGCGCCCCGCTTGCCGACTTCACGCTCATCCCCAACCACACCCTCCGCCGCCTCATCCAGGAGTGGTGCGTCGCGCACCGCTCCCTCGGCGTCGAGCGCATCCCCACGCCCAAGCAGCCCGCCGACCCGGACCTCATAAGCTCCCTCATCGCCCAGGGACCCAGCCTCCCTGCACTCAGGAAGCTCAGGGCGCTCGCCAGGGAGTCCGACAAGAACAGGCTCGTCATGGCCACGCACGAGACCAGGGCAGCCCTCGTCGAGGTGGCGTTCGGGGGAGGCGGCGAGGAGGTCGAGGCGGAGGCCATGGCGGTGCTCGCCCTCGTCGGGATGGGGGAGGCAGAGGCTGTCGAGGTGGTAGGGAGGGAGGAGAGGGTGACCCGGCTCGGGAAGGTTCTTGGCGGCCAGGGGACGACGCTGGAGACCAAGGTTAACGCGGGTGCCGTGGTCGAGGCGGCGGCAGCGGCGTCGGGGGCGGAGGCCAGGGCGGTTTTGGGCGCGGCGGAGGGGCTCATGGAGGGGCTGGTAGCGCTGGTGGAGGAGAAGGCCAACGCGCGCGCCGTGCGCGTCGGGATCCGGGGCCTGTTTGCGCTCTGCCTGGCTAAGGAGAACCGCCCCCGAGCCGTGACAGCCGGCGCGGCGGCGGCGCTCGCTCGGCGCGTGGCGGAGGGCGGAGGCGCGGGCGAGCCGGAGCGTGCGCTGGCCGCGGTGGAGCGGCTCTGCCGGACGGAGGGTGGCAAGGACGCGGTGGTCGCCGGTGCCGGGGGCGGCGCGGCGGCAGTTTCTGCGCTGGTGCGCGCCATGTCCGGGCGCGCGGCGGAGCACGCGGCGGGCGCTCTGGTGGCTGTGGTGGGCGGGTCCGAGGCGCTGCAGATGGAGGCCGTCCGCTTGGGCGCCATGGGCCAGTTGCTCCTGATGGTGCAGGGTGGGTGGTCGGAGCGCGCCAAGCGCAAGGCGCAGCACCTCCTTAAGCTGCTCCGGTCCGCCTGGCCGACCACCGACTCCATCGCCAACTCCGACAACTTCCTGCAACCGTACTAACCCACCCACATTAATCGCACGGCCACATTGCAATCCCCGGGGCGAAGCTAAAAGACTAGCAAGCACTGCTGCGCTTAGTAGCTGCTTGCACGCCCTTGCAATGGGGTCTCAGTGGCGCGACGAGGCGGCGGTGGCGTTGTATGTACGGCGGAAGTAGGATCGACGGAGAAAATTTTTCTTCTCAAATTTCCAATTTTGTATGTATCGTTGGCACTGGGGGGGTGTTCTTGATTTGATCAAATAGGTAACAATCACGAATTCTTGCAGTATTGCGTCCGTCCCGTTTCTCCTTTTTCTTCTGCAAAATTTTCATTTTGTTTTGGTGGCGTTGTCGTCGTGGGGGCGGCTGGGTGGGTGTTCGGGTCAGTGCAAGTACAGGTGAAGTGGAGGAGATTGCGCATTGAAAGCCGGGCTGATCGAGCTTGGCCGGTGGGGGGGCGAACGGGGTTGCGCCTTCCGCAGGATGCTTCTGCAGAATGGAATGTTGTTGCGCTGAAATTATTAGCTCCCTTGTTTTCTCTCCTCTTTTCCCCCCTCTCACAGAGACAGAGAGAGAGAGAGAGAGAGATGGAGTGGTATCCAGATTTGATTCGGAGAGGAGGGGCATCGCGTGGCATGTACTGGTAATGGGATCAGAATAGAGAAGCATGAGGGCATCGATCTTGGCAGAGGAGGGAGACTAGACTGCAGCAGTGCTGCAGCTGCTGCTACTGGTGCATTCTGCTGCAAATAGCTGCAGCTCCTGCTCCGCCTGCGACTCTTTTGACCGGATTGATGCGAGGCGCGAGTGAAGACTGCTAGCTCGATCATTAGTGCGGCCACCTAGCTCCCCCATCTTGGACTGGACTGCTGTGCTGTTTGTTTCCTACTAGTTCGTCGCCTCCTCCTCTCAGGCCTGAAAACAGAGACACGACTCTGCGCCTCACCACTGCACAGCCTGTAGCACCCCATGGCACCTGATGAACAAACAAAGCACCTTGCTCGATCCTTTGGGTGAAAGTGAAAAGTGTGTGTGCCTCATTAATCGCAATTGCTTTGGGTTCTTTCCTTTAGTAATTATTGAGCTGTGAATGATCATGCTTCATGCGTCAACTTAGGTATTCTCATCAGGAATCAGTTCATTTCATGGATGATGGATCTGACGCGCGCGGCGCTGGAGGATCCAGATTTCAGGTTGTGATCGGTTCGGCTGAAAGCTGAAAGCTTATGACTGAAAACATTGTATTTGGTGAAAAACATCGTGAATGACGGATGCTTATTTAACATAATTAAATTTAAAAATTGAAAATATAAAAATATGTTAGCCCATCACAGACAACGCAAACGAATAAGAGAAAAAAAGAACCGACAAAAAAGCTCAAAAAAAAGTCAAAAATTCAGATAAAGATGAAATTATGAATAATACAAAAATAAGCTTAAACCATATTGAACACAGCCTCAGAGTATAATACGTAGCACAATCGATCACTTGTCCATTTCTTCCGTGCTGCTGCGGCAGGGGAGCAGCGGGAAATTCAGCGAGAACTGGCGATGACCTCTCCCTCCCCTCGCTGGTCTTTGGTCGAAGCGTGCGATGCCAACTCCCAAAGTTAAACAAGTACTAACCCATTATCCAAATGCAGAGAAGAAGAGCTCAAGAAACTAAACTATTGCATCGCGAGCCCCACCAGACGAGAACAAGTTTGGATGAACAATGAATAACTATTGAGAATGTCCATAGTATTATGTGAACAATTGGCAGTTGATAATCCTATCGAGTTAGAATTTGTATCAGGTCGTACAAAGAGATATTTAAATAGCTACTAAAATGGGGTTTATGGGGAGACCTTTTTTTCCGGTATCTACTGCTTATTTGGGTTAAAAGTCCTGACTTATGGTTTATTTTGCACCGTAGCAGTTGAAAATACATTATAGCTACTAATAGCTTTTCCAACGTAATTAAATTAAAAAAATAAAAGTTATATCATCACGAACAATAAAAAGATCTGAAAAAAAGGAAAAAAAACTAAAAAATTATCTTGTCAGGAAAAACGAAAATATGAAGCCAGAAAATGAAGCTCAAATGAGCGGATTATCTATCTATCTATCTATCTATCTATCTAATTACAAGGATAAGATGGATAAGATGACACAGAACGCAGACATAGATAATGGGAGAATTATAAACCACATCCTGTGCTTTTTTCTTTTTTGGGTGAATATCAATATATAGGTTTATAAAGGAGAGTTTGCGGCGTCCGTACTCTAGTCTAATGGACTCGTGGTACTACAATGATGCCTCCGTTGTTTGCTTGCCACTCCGCCTTCTTTCGAGTATTTTCGCTGCCCGTCGCATAGATTAAAATTCCTAGTAGGATCATAGGGGAATCTACATTAGAATTTGTGCAAAAGGAAGGGAAAAGAAAGTTGGCATCGCTAGGCATAACCTACCTATAGTCCTACTCATAGTCTCCTACAAAAAAAAAAGGAAGCCCTGTAGCAGGAAAGTATAACTAGTTCCCAACAAAGTTAACGTCACTTTTAGCATTATTTTATATAAATATGACGAGCGTATTGATAAAAATATCATTTCTGTTGTTCAATGGACGGATGACAGGCACCTGCTATCTCCTTATCAGACGACAGGCAGCCTACCGCCCGGTGGGGGATGGTTGCGGGGCGGCAGGTAATTAAGCCGGCTTAATTACCTCCCTAAATTCATAATTTATAATTTTTTAAATTTGTAAATATAGCAAATAAGCTTAAAAAATTATGATATTTTTTGTGAAGCTTTTTGAGGTATCGTGGTATATTGTGTAATTTTTTTGCAATTTTTTAGGTCATTTGCTACTAAAAGTTCTTAGAATAACACATAATTAACCAGACGATTACACAACGTAGAACTCTATATAAGGAAGCTCTATAAAAAATTTCATAATTTTTCACTACTATTTGCTATCTCTAAAAATTCTTAGAGTGGCATGTAACTGCTTAATCGTCTGATTAATTATGCCTCGTTCCATGATTGTTTAGAGATAGCAAATGGGCTCAAAAAATTACGTAAAAATTATAGAATATACCACAATGCCTTGGAAAACTCCACCAAAAACGTCATAATTTTTTGAACTCATTTACTATATTTACAAATTTAAAAAATTAGAATAGGTAATTAAGCAGCACCCTCACTCTCCACCTGGCGGCAGACGGCCTGCTGTCCAGTGAGGAGGCGGTAGACATCTGCCAGCTATGGCAGCGCCACATGTTAGGCCACAAGGTTGCCGCCCGTCCACCGGACGACATAAACGTCATTTTTGTCAATACGGTCGGTATATTTCTGTTTTTATAAAGACGGAACAAAACAGTGCCAAAAATGACTTTGGCTTGTTCCCTACACCTCGTCAAGCGACGGGCAATGGTAGCGGTAGTGGCTGAGATTGTAGCGTTTGCTTGCTACTGTTCCTGAACAGCTCTTGAACCAGTAACTCATGTTCCTTCCGAGTTTGCGTTGCATTCTTCCCTGTTTTCTTTGCATTCATGCTTGTGTTCCTATCATGTTTGAGTGGTTGGTTTCTTCTTCTCTCCTTTTTGGTAGCGGGGGGTGGGTGGTGCTGCTGCTGGCCGGCCAACTCTCCGTTGTCTTCGAATGCAACTTTTTGTCATTTGGACACCCACCCCTGCACTGCACCTGGAATAATGCTCCCACCTAGCATGTATGCATGGTCACTGGGGAGGAGAGGCCGGCAAGCAAAAGACAAGAGGGAGAAAAAGGTAGCATGGCCGTTCAATATGGTTTTTGGCCCCTAGCTAGTTAAAAACCCGTTTTGAATATGTAGGCTTCTTAACCTAGATTTTTTCTTTGTATTATTTGTGAGATATAGCTTTTTTATTTTTCCTTTTTTTCTTATTTTTCTCTAATTAAATGCATTAGTTAAAGACTAACAGATGCTACAGTACACATTTGAGGCAAAAGCCAATAGCAACATTAAAAGTCATCAGCAAAATCTGTTTCCAAAAGAGCCTAAATCAAAGCAATGTGCTGGTACTTGCTTAGAAAAAAAACCACTGTGCATGTGGGAATGCCGGGAGCAGGGTGTTCATCATGTACTAGTTCAGTACAATGATCGATATTGTTGTACCTCAAAGTTGCTCTCTCCTGGTCCGTGTACCATCAGATCAATCTGTGTGTGCACGCGTTAGGTCCGCCTTAAGTTTCTGACTTTTAATTTTAATAGTAGCATTTTAGTTGAAAGTATACTAGCAGTTTTTAGTTTCTCTGAATCATTTAATTAAAAAAAAAAAGAAAAACCGTCATATCTTACGGACAATGCAAAGAATTAAAGAGAAAAAAAGATAAAAATTCAAAAAAAATCCAAAAAACCAAAATAACCTAAAATTATAAACTGACATGTTCCAAATAGCCTTTGACTTAAATATACCAAATTTAAAACGAGACCTTAACCAGATAAATCCACATATAGCCTGTGCCAACTCTTCCTTTTTGCTTTTCCTTTCCTCTTTCACGTGCAACTTTGCTTGACTTCCCCCCAATGAAAGCAGCTCGACCCATGGACGGATTGGAAACCACATGTTGCAGTTGAGACCGTAGCTGGCATCACATGCGGATTCAGGCGAGGAGAATGAACCATCCTTTTCCTTTCCTTCTTTAATTAATAATCTTAGCGAAATTTTTCACGTAACTACGTGGTTAAATATTGTAATATATTATATCTTATATATTCGTAATATATTTAAATAATATAGTTATATTTATTATACAATTATAACAGTTATAGTATGTATATATAATTAATCTACACCGTTATAATCTAATTCTACTAAAAAAAGAATACAAATCTTCTCTTTGTTTCTCCCGATTAACGAGAGAATTTCAAGGAATATTACCTTTCTAATTTAAGGATTACTGTGGGATTTTCTATACCTCTAAAGTAAAGGAGGTCTCTATACCTCTAAAATAAAAGAGATGTTTTAAATATCACCAACAGTTGTTTGTAGATATATAGATTAACAATCTTAGTTACACTTTTTTACCCTTCTAATTAGGCCTTGTTGTGCCCATCTCCTCTGCTCAAGCCGTCCTTCATAATGGGCTAGTTCCATTTGTTAATTCACCGCAAAAATGCTGCTCCTATGGGCCGGATTGGTCCAGCATTGACAGGAATACTGGGCCATTTGCCCATGAGAGCCTTCAACCACGGCCGAAAGAATATTACACTACTCTTTTAATATGCCTGAATCAATCACAATGCAGGCATGCAGCAGAGAACAACAACATCAGCAGCAATCTGAATAAGGAGGCACGCATTAAAATGTTTCGGGAATTTAGGAGACGACGGTCGCACTGCTACAGACGACGGTTCTGAAACTGCGATGAACGACACACGGGTTCAGTTCGACGCGACACAGGAAGCTGAATGCTCAAATGTAAACAGAAGCTGACAAGGAGCTGCATGCTACTCCAAATCCTGCGAGCGCTCCACCTTGAGCAGATTGACAGGCGTTAATTCGCACGGCTCGAGCCCCCTTTGCTGGCTTCATCTTAATCAGTTGGAGAGCTGAGCCATTATCTCTGACGCGGCCAGCTTGTAAATCTCTTCAGAAGCCGTATTGTCCCCGAACTGGCTGATCGCTGCTCCATTCACCTTCTCATAGAAAAAGACCTAAATGTCAGTAGCATAAATATTTCATTTGAGCGCCACTCTAAGTCCGTAATTTGTAATGATTAGTGCTGTACTTGTCGGGAAATGCAAGTTAAGATTTCTGGTGTTCTTAATTGGGCTACTAGGATTGTTGTTTTTTATTTTTTAAGGGAGCGGTTGAATATGCCTGAAACTAGTGCTAAATAGATTGTCAGGTTTGTTATGAGCTATGAACAGTCTGGTAGTGGTGTAAAGTACAATCAAATCATTTAGAAAACAAATTAATTTGCTTAAGGAAATCCATAGACTTACATATTGGACTAGTAAGTGTACAAACCGGCCTCTTGTGTAACAACAAGAGTTCTATCGCCTATCATCTAAGGTTCGTTACCTTTTGAATCTTACAAACTCGTAAGTGCAATTCAAGGGATACTCATGAAAGTTAAGGATCTGAAAATCAATTTATGATTTCTTAGCCAAGAGTTCAGTCAGATAAAAGCATCATTAACATAGCAAAAAGGAAATTCCATGCGCAGTAAAGAACCTGTCCTGTACTATATTCATGCAAACAAATGATTTGAACCCCTTGCAACCCCTGCTCCTAATCAACAAGTAGACGTTCCTTGAGTTTTTTTAAAAAAGGAACAAATAGACGTTCCTCATTTTCGAAATATGATTTGCTCCTTTTGATGTCAATAATATAGAAACAGAGATATCCCTTAGTTGTTGTGTTTCTTAATCTTTTATTCCGGTTGGGAGGTATTGTTGTGCAATGCGAGGCACCTCCATGTGTACATTTAATACATTTACTAGGTTCCCACAAGAAGATAGACCCTATAAAATATGCGCAAGCGATAAATGTCTATCTAGTAAATCGTGTGAGCTCTCGCTTTGCTCAGTTATTTGCATACTAGCATCTTATATAATGTCATATCATGATAAATTCTCTTTAACGGTATATTTATTCTCTTTACCATGCGCCCGATACCCCATGAGTCTCTGTCCCTCTCCGCTCTACACCCCCACCCTCTCCTCTCTCCTGACCGACCTCTTCCAAGCCATGCCCCTACCCCAAAGTCACTGTCGCCGTCCCTAGGATCTCACTGATATAGTATCAATTACCACTTCTATTTTGGTAACCACTTTAAAATTATAATATATTGGTGATTCATAAAGTGGTGCTGTTTTGTGTAAAGAGAAAAAAACTAAGGCTGGCCGAGGGAGAGGAGGGGCGGCGTGTGGTATCGAATGATGCACCGGGGGAACACAAGGGCGTATAAAGCACATGGGTCACGTGGAGTGCCCGGCCATGTGGGGCGTAGGGCGCATGCACCAATGGTTGCCACGTGGGTTGGAGGACACGCGTCAAGGGGAGTCGGGCACGTGGGTTCCGCATACGCAGCGCGTGCGGAGAGCCTACGTGGGACGAGCGAAGGAAAGAAAGGAAGGAGTACCGCTGCCTTGGAAAGAAAGAAAGAGAAAAAAGGAAAGGAATCCAAGCCAGGAACGGAATTACGTGGGCCGAGCGAAAAAAGAAAAGAATTAGTGATTGTTTTGGAGAGAAAGAAAGAAAGAAAGGAGGAAAGGAATCTGAGTGGGAGTCTTCCTATTCAGTGTGTGAAGCAAGAAAGGGAAGGGAGACCACATAGAAAAAGGAGACCGAGCCGAAAAGAAATTGAGCCGAAGTTGTGCATGACAAGTAATCCGGATAGAAGGCCGAGCCAGAATAGAATCATGAGCCAGGATGTTGTGTGTATCAAGCTAGAGAGGAAGGAACTAGAAACCGAATTGAGAAGCCAGAAGCATGGATTCTACGTCGGTTCTATATGGATAGGATTTGGCATTTGAAACGGATTCCAATCCAAATTTGCTATCATTTTTTGAGTTTGTTTCTATATTTTGTCATCCAAGTTTGTTAGTTATTTCTAAGTTAGTTTACAAACTTGTGTCGTGCCAAATATGACACGAGTAGGTCTTTGTTTTGGAGTTTGTAACAGACCTTAAGTCCTCATACGTGATCGGGCTTAGCCTATGGGTGCGTGCGTAATATAAGGCCTAGGGTCGATCAGATTAGGACATGTTATGTTTTAGTTTTGAATAAAAATAATAAAAACCAATATTGGCACCAAGTCTTGTGTATGAGATGAGAGGAGAATTGCCGAGAGGTAGAGAGAGATCATGAATTTCAGCGAGAGAGAGAGAGAGTTTTGTGTGTAAGTTGAGAATACTTTGTTATTAGATAATGCCGAATGTGTTGATCTTACAATTCGATTAAACCATATTGATTTACAAGGTTTCGTGTGTGGTACCGTGAAAGGTTAGGCTATTTGCGCATCAATTAGTGCTTCCCACTAGTTGATTTGTATTAGCCGCATCTCCTTCCTCCTCTGTCTTGAATCATTTGTGATGCGGACCGAGGTGCAAGCCATCGGTGGTGACGACGTGCACATCAGCGGTGAGTAAGACACCCAGATCTTGCCTATGGCATGGAAGAGGACCACATTTGGCCATGGATGTGAGGCAGCATGGAGGATTGATAGTAGAGTAGGAGATGAGGTGGCGGGGCAATGCACACTGGCGGATCTGGTGGCTGCAGGGGAGGGGACGGCTGTGGAAAGGACGTCGACAGAACTACCACCTGTGCCCCTGCCCCCTCCTTTGCTGCCGCCAGAGCCACCCCCGTGCTGCAGCTTACCACCAGTGCCCCACCATGCTCCATCCTACTATCCCACCATGCGACTGTGGGCAATCGGCTGAAGGAGATGACGGTGGCAAGGAAGCCGAGGTTTGGACCCCATGTCCCCGCGCCTGCCCCTCGGCCTAACCCTAACCTGAACGACGTGGTGGAAACAGCGGCTATCCTCACGAGGGGGAGCACAATTTGGGGGTTGTTTGGCCAACCCAAGTGGGAAGGGAGGCGGTGGGCTGATAGCAAATGCAGACGAAGTTGGTGGCTAGCAAGATTGTGGTGGCAGTATGTTCTCCTGAGTTCTGACAAAAGATAACGCTGACTGAGACTATGATAACTTGGCTTCACTGTAACATATCTAGAAAACATAGAAATCCAGCCATTGAATTGCTAGGGCAAGTCATTGTTAATGAAGGTATGAAACTTTGGGTATTCAGGGAAGCCTTTGTTATTCCCAATAAGATTGCCCGATAATAGATCGATTCATCCAAAGCTCGCCCTGCTCGTTCCGCTCGCAATAATCCGATTAATTCCCCAGGTGAAAAAACATTAGACATTCCATCTTCGGAAACCCGCACTTTTGATGTTACTTGGCGTATAATAATCTCTATATGTCTATTATGGATCTGTACCCCTTGGGATCGATAAACCTTTTGGAATTAATCGGAGCTTGATGTTTAGACTATGCATCAAGATCACATGGTACATTTCATTTCCATATAGTTTGATACTCTGAATGTGAATGGCTACTCTCACAAACATGTAACTTTGAGTGGGATGGATTGATTTACCTTCTCTCTTGAATGTATCCTAATTTTTGATACTCTGAATGCTAATGGATGCTCCCACAAACATGTAACTTTGAGTGGGATGGATTGATTTACCTTCTCTCTCGAATGTATCCTAATTTTTGGCCTAATTTTTCTTCCGATCATCAATTCAACCTCTAATAAAAAAGATAGACCTTGGTTCTATTCATCTCTTCAACAAGTTTAGTAATAAGCATAACAGTCCTATTGTTTCGATGGAGAGAAGAATCTACAGTTAGCTTTTCAGGAAATTTGTGATTTGTATGACATGTTGGAAGCTTTGATGCCAGCTATGGCTCTTTAATTATGTCTCGATTGGTAAGTTTCCGTACCAATCTGTTGGCTTCTTATTTAAATGGTGCCCTACAATATATCCTAATCTAATGAGATGTATATTTTATTTCTTCATAAATGAAAATATAAAACAATTCACACCCCTCAATAGAGCTGCCGAGTGAACATCCAAATCAAGCATGGACATTACTACTGTATAACATGCTCATTTTGGGTCATATTTAGAGAAAAGCAATAGTTTGTTTGTGTCATATTTTTTTCTTGTGGACATGTAGGACCAAAGAAAGACCACGAGATGTGGTTTCTATCACCGTTCTACAACTAAAATTTCAAATTCAAAACATAACAATTGCATCTAGATTTAACATACTTCTTGATTGATTTTTCTTGTCAAGCCATGAAAGGGGGCCAGTGGCCTTGGTGTGACATGTTGAGACCTGCTAGAGAAGGTGGTAGAAGGTCAGGTAGCATTCATGTTATTGGCGTCGGGAAAGAGGAGCCACTCCACCTCCTGCTATCTACTGTTCTTTTGGGTTTCTAAAAACGATTTTTGACTTTTACTACAATATCTAACTTTTAAATGAAGTATTTTTTCAAGACAGGATCTACAAGTTAATTGTAGTACACGTTAAAAGCTTAACATCTGTATCAACCAAAATCGCAAGCGAGTATCTCTCTCTCCGTAATCTCTATCGCAAACAGTCAAAATTCAAAAATTTCAGCTAAAAGCCATAAGCCGCAGCAAAAAAGAACACGCCCACCGTGATATTGATCTTCGTGTACCTTGTATGCGTTTTTCTTGTTGCAAAATGCTTATGGATGTGTACGTGTGTTGCAAAATCTAGGATGATTTTTATGTGTTATGCTACTGATATATGACATGTTATTTGAAATGATTTGTTTCCTTGTGGTTATCTGGATACCATATTTGATTATTATGTTTGTGTTTTTAATGCCTTAATATATGTTAGAGATTAATTTATTTTCTTAAATGCTGAGATATTTTGGCTAAAGCTAATAACTAATGTCAGTTGAAGCTAAAGACTTGAAACCTGTTTTGAGTTGGATGTCGGCAGAGATACAGAAACAAAACTGGAGGCTTCAGGTAGCCAACATGCAGTGAAAAACTTGTAGCCGTATTTGCCAAATTTGTGTCAGCCGACATGCAAGATGTAAGCTTCTAGCAAACATGTGAGCTGGATATATATGAAGTCACTGGTAAAGAAAGCCAAGATCATTTTGAATAGTTGGTTAGTACTTGTACTGAGTATAGAACATAATATGTGAGCTGTTAGTTTTGCTTCGTTGTACAGAAACGTGTTGTTGGTCAGGTCGGAAAGATAGCTGGCCATGTGATGTGATTAGCTGGTGAAAATGAAAATCATCTTGTTAAGTCGGTTGTAGAGTCGGTTTAGAAATTCTATATAAAGACATGTTTGCCTCCTTTCTAATGTAATCTTGGGAGATGCATGAATGTGGTGTGAAGTTTTGAGTTAGCACTCTTGTTATCTATCCTCCATTCCTTCTTTTGAGCGTTCCAAATTCTCAATAACTGGAATCAGAGCCCCAGGTTCGAGTCGGGCATAGCGGAGTAGTGCATTCATGCTGTTTTTCAGAGTCGGGGTTATGGCTTCAAGTTTAGGCGTCGGGATGGCATAGTTGATGGTTCCCATAATTTCATGAGAGAATTACGATATATGGAACATCAAGATGCAAAACATTGCTACTATCTCAAGGATTGTGGGATACTGTGAAGAATAGCTACAAAAAGTATGCCAGTGAAGATGTTCTTACACTGGAGCAGAAGAAAACTCTGGCGGAGAACAAGATGACGGACGCCAAGGCCTTGTTTTTGATTCAGTAAGGTGTTGCGGAAAGTTTGTTTCCATGGACTATTGGCGCCAAGACCTCAAAAGAAGCTTGGGACAAGTTAAAGGAGGAGTTTCAAGGTCCCGTAAAAGTTTTAGCCATAAAGTTACAAACTTTGCAAAGGCAGTTTCAAAATTTGCAGATGAACGAGTCCGAGAAGATAAAAGATTACTTCTCAAGAGTCATTGAGGTGGTAAATCAGATGTGCACATACGGTGAAGAGATTTCTGATCAAAAGATTGTTGAGAAAATTTTGATCAGTTTACTAGAAAAGTTTGAATATATTGTTGCTGCAATTGAGGAGTTGAATGACTTGGCGACACTTACTGTGTAACAATTAATGAGTTCGTTGGAATCTCATGAAGAGAGAAAGCTATAAAGGGAAGGAAGCTCAGTTGAAAGCGCCTTCCAATCAAAGTTGAGTTTCAAATCCTACAATTCGAGAAATAGTGGGAATTATCAAGGAAGCGGTGATCGAAGGCAAGATATACACGAGCAGTTGATCCAAGATAAAAGAGAAAAATGTATGGCTAACTCTAAATTTTGGTGCAATATTTGCAAAAAAATGCAGTCACACTACAGATAGGTGTTGGAAGAAGATGACTTGCAATAAATGCAAGAGGCAAGGTCACATTACCATATTTGTAGATCATGAGATGGCAATCGGGTAAATTTCTCAGAAAAAAATGAAGATGTAGAAGAGTGTGTTTATTCTTGCCAGACTGTGCAGAAAGAAAAGAAGATACTTGGATTGTGGACAGTGGTTACATAAACCATATGTCTTCCAATTGAAGTATATTTCGAGATATCGACTCGTCATATCAAGCGAAGATACGCATGGACAATGGTTATTTAGCCCAAGCAAAAGGAAAAGGCAATATTCCTGTCCAATTGGAAGGTCATCAGAAGATTGTTTATGATGTGCTGTTTGTACCAGATTTGATGCAGAATTTGCTAAGTGCTGGACAATTGCTAGAATATGGGTACATAGTTTATTTTGAAGATTTTTCTTGCAAGATAATCTACCAGGAAAATAGAGATCGCCTTGTAGCAAAGGCAGATATGGATAAGAACATGAATTTTTTTGTTGAAGATGAGTTATCCAACTCAATTGGCTTTACGAAGAGAGGTTGTTGATAACTCCAGTATGTCGAAGATGGTTATATCGGTAAGCCAACCCCATGTTACAGTCACAACAGTTGAATCGCAGGAGTGAGGTGATGCTTCAAAAGAGAAAAGATCAAGTTCAGGTTTGAACTCAAATTCCAGTTTAGGATCGAGTTCTAGCCTGAGTGCTAGTGAGCGATTGACTATGTCAAAGTCAGTCCTAAGACATGTTAGGAGCATGGCGGAGAGTTACAAGCCACGTAATTTGTCGACAGTTGAAGAAATTGTAAAGCGAAAGGATTTGGTAAAATTCAATAAGGACAAGATCCAAAAGGTTGGGAAAAAAAGATTTGAAGTCAATAAATAAATCAGAAGGAAGAAAAGGAATTGCAGACAAGAGAATTTACATAATGATGAGTACACGTTCATTCGACAAGAAGAATAGAACAAGATGTGCAACTGAAATGGCTGGAGATAAAATTTCAGCTAGAAAATATTTTCATAAATTAAGGTTTTGTTTAGTGAAGTTTACCGCGGAGAAAGATTTCTCAAGAAAAATAATTAAAGGGGAGTTTGTTAGAGATTAATTTATTTTCTTGAATGCTGAGATATTTTGGCTTAAGCTAATAACTAATGTCAGTCGAAGCTAAAGACTTGAAACCTGTTTTGAGTTGGATGTCGGCAGAGATACAGAAGCAAAACTGGAGCCTTCAAGCAGCCAACATGCAGTGAAAAACTTGCAGCCGTATTTGCCAAATTTGTGTCAACCGACATGCAAGATGTTGTTGATCCTTGAAGCTTCTAGCAAACATGTGAGCTGGATATGAAGTCACTGGTAAAGAAAGCCAAGATCATTTTGAATAGTTGGTTAGTACTTGTACTGAGTATACATCATAATATGTGGGCTGTTAGTTTTGCTTCGTTGTACAGACATGTTGTTGGTCAAGTCGGCAAGATAGCTGGCCATGTGATGTGATTAGCTTGTGGAAATAAAAATCATCTTGTTATGTCGATTGTAGAGTCGGTTTAGAAAGTCTATGTAAAGACATGTTTGCCTCCTTTCTAATGTAATCTTGGGAGATGTATGAACGTAGCGTGAAGTTTTGAGTTAGCACTTTCATTATCTGTCATCCATTCCTTTCTTCTTTTGAGCGTTCCAAATTCCCAACAATATAAAAGTGCTAATAGTTGATCTCTCATCTAGTAAATTATTTTCTACTACGAAGTTTCTGTTTCCGTAGTAACGCACCGTCATTCAACTAGTAGGTTATCACGTAACCAATGAGATGTTATATATCCAATGGTTAATTAGAAGACATCTCACGATCCAATAAAGAAATGTACCACGACATCCAAGATCGTGAGCGTGGGCTCCGATCCTTTTCCATTTTTAGTAAGCCGTTTGCAAACAACCATCTTTGGCCAAAACTCCATGACCCAGAGGACAAGAGGTTTACTTACGCGAGCGTGGATCATGAGCATGCTCCGGGAGTCGTCGGACGCGACCTCCGCCGTGACCAGCTCCATGCGGTGTTTCTCCAGCACGGCGGCCACCATCGTCATCACGCCCGGTCGCCGCGCCGCGCACACGTTGATGTACGCGTCGGCCCCAGACACGCTCAGCACGACGGTCGGCCCCGACCACGTCTGGAGCCCCGCCGGCGCCAGCGCCGGCGCCGCGGTCACCGCGCCGGCAGGTGGCATCCCGTCATGTGCTATGATCGGCAAGACCGTCTGCGTCGGCGCCGCGGCGGTGGCCGGTGGCCCCGCGGACGAGGAGGCCCCGGCGTCGGCTGCGCCGCGCCGGCCTCGCGCGAGCTTCATCTCACTCTTGCGCTTCTCCAGATCGGCCACTGTCACCTCCAGGCTCTTGATGTAGTCTATTGCCACCTCCACCATGGTCGCCTTGTCAGTCTGAAACATCGCACTAGCGAGTAGTCCATCATCTGCATGCACAAAGCCCTAGTTTACACTTTATACGAGTGCAGTCTCACCTTGTCGGGGAGACTGGGGAGGAGGTCTTGCAGGTTGGATAGCATCTCCCTCATCCGCTTCCTCCGCTCACGTTCCGTAACGTTGTGGTGCACCCTGTCGCCGCGGCGGCCGTCACCACCGGTACGGCCGTCGGCAGCTACTACGACGTCTGCGGAGCTCTTACCCTTAGATCCACGTTCTTCTTCTTTCTTGACGACGCCCTTCCCCTTGTCGGTACCTGCGTCGACGGGGCTGCCAGACTTGGACCCGCTGCCGTTGTTGTTCTCACCGGAACTCATGGAGTCGGAGTTGATCGCCGGCAGTGTGTTGCCTTCGTTGTTGGAGGTGGCGCCTTGGTGGTCTCGGCCATCTTGAGACATGGCGAAAGGTATGGATTTTGTTCTAACGCGATTACTGATTTGTGAAAGGGTGGTGTGCTTTGGGAGAGAAATGTGGGTCATATAATGTGTGCATTATGCGCCCAGCTTTTATTAGAAGTCTTTCTTCGGTGAATCAGAAGTACTTTCTGCAATTGTGTTTTCTTCTGAACTCTAATTTTTTGTTTGACACATGCACTCGAACTGAGAAATATTTCTGCAAGAAAGATGTGTAACGTCTGATAGCTGGTTCACGGCATCACGCCAATACTGGCAGATCCATCGAATGTACATCCTGCTTATTTATTCAGTGGAAAAAAATGCAGGCAAAGCAAACAGTCTTTGTGAATGATTATCTCCACTCCAATTGGTCACTTACTGGGAAATGTATAAATGAATAATACTCCATAATGTTTTACTTGCTACTTATTAATTACTTGCAGGAGTTTTTTGCTAATTGATAAGCCATACAGGTTACAGGGGTTGTGGCCAACTGGAAATGTATTCTTCAATGCCAATTTTCTGAAGTTCCAGTCAGTCTATCTTTGTGTTATTATATTGGTCAATAATTTTCTTTTCCACCATCAACATTTTGGTCGGTTATGATAGTAAATGCTCTACTTTAGTAACTGATGGCTCGCCAGTGGTATATCGATCTAAGCAAAACATTGGCCTCATTCTTCAGCAAAGTAGTAAAGACACAGAATGGACCATAATTTTCAGAATGGTTTGAACAACAAACTGCAACTGCAAGAGTACAAATTCTGTTTGGACTTCACATTTGATGCGTGGCATCCAGTCCAACTATTTCCTTAATTATTACCTTTTGTATCTTGCCAAACACTTGTCGATACAGGGACAGGGGCTGTGGCCAAGTGGTAATATGTATTCTTCAGCCATTTTTATTTTCTGAATTTCCATTCGGTCTCTTCAGAACATAACTATGTGGATTGATCAGCAATTTATGACTAGTCACTCGCTTATACTTGTAACAAAAACAGTGTCGTAATTCTTCAGCAAAGTAGCAGCAACAGAACTATTCGTATTTTCAGCATGGTTTGAACAACAAACTGCAGCCGCAAGCCAAAAAACAAAAAACAAAAACTGCAGCCGCAAGAGTACAAATTCTGTTTACACTTTATAGAGAGGTAGCAACATCTCATGCATGGCATCCAATTTAACTGTTTCCTCATCACCTATTTGTATCTTACCAAACACTTGGCAGACCAAGTTAATTAACAGCAAGGGGGTCATTTCGTTTGGCTTGGTGTGTAACCTGTCAAAAAGCTTATAGCCGAAGCAAAGATGACACTAGTCTAAAAAAGTTGTTCCTGTTGAGCATGGAGACTTGTATCGGCGTAGAGAGAATTCCTATATGAATTTTAATTGGATTAAAATTTCTATTTCACATTAAAGACAGCTTGGGGTCTATATAAAGTCATGAGGTGTGGTCACAGAGAACCTAAGCCACAAACAACTCATCTAAAACAAGAGGCGGACAAGAGGATTAGATGTTAGGTTATTATTCCGTACTAGATTCTTGTATAGAAAAAGTATCAAAGAGTCCTAAAACGTTCGAGAGGGTTGTGAAAGAGCAACAATCTCTTGTACTCTTTTAAGGTCATATTTAAGGAATTTGCGGTCGATTTCGACAAATCTTTCTCTTGTCATATTTGTTTAAACGTCATTATTTTGGTACTCTATACGAGATTCATCTACTTTATTTTTGATACCATGCATACTCTGTTGTATCACGGCCCAGCTCTGGCGCAGGACTTCGCGTCCGCCTCGTAGGCATCATTTCGACGGGGCGGCCCGGCTCCGGCGCACGACTTCGCCGTCCGCCTCCTAGGCATCGCCTCGGCGGGAGCGCAAGACTTTGCCATCCGCCTCATAGGCATCGCCTCGGCGGGGCGGCCTGGTTCCGGCGCAGGACTTCGCCGTCCGCCTCGTAGGCGTCGCCTCGGCGGGATGGCCCGGCCCGCGCGAGGCTTCGTCGTCCGCCTCAGGCATCGCCTCGGCCGGATGGCCCGGCTCCGCGCGGGACATCGTCGTCGCCTCGTAGGAATCGCCTTAGACGCCGGAGCGGGACTTCGCCGTCCGCCTCGTAGGCATTGCCTCGGCCGGACGGCCCGGCTCCAGCGCGGGACTTCGCCGTCCGCCTCGTAGGCATTGCCTCGGCGAGACGGTCCGGCTCCGGCAAGGCCTCGTCGCTCGCCTTGTAGGCATGGCCTCGGCGGGATGGTCCGGCCCCAGCACAGGGCTTCGCCGAATGCAGGGGAACGGCGGTCTCGCCTCCCTGCCTCTGCGTGCGTAGCGCCCTTGGCCTATGCCGCTCCAAGCGCCCGCTCCCCGCGGGTGCTATTTTTGAAGGCAAGGGAACGGCGACTTCGCCTCCCTACCTCCGCGTGCGTAGCGCCCTCGGCCTACGCGGCAAGCACCCGCCCGCAACGCGTGGAGGGGCGCCTCCGTGCGCAGTCTATGGACTCTAAATAAGACGCGCCGAGGCACGTCTCCGCGCACACTTTACAAAGTATAAATAAGACGCACCGAGGCTTGCCCGTGCGCATTCTACAGAGTATAAATAAGACGCGCGGAGGCTTGTCCATGCGCACTCTATGGACTCTAAATAAGACGCGCGGAGGCACGCCTCTACTCGGATTAACCGCCCGCAACGCGTAGAGGGACGCCACCACGCGTAGTCTACGGACTCTAAATAAGACGCGCCGAGGCTTGCCCACGTGCACTCCACGGAGTATAAATAAGATGTGCGGTGGCACTCCTCTGCACGCATTCACCTCCCGCAACGCGTGGAGGGACGCCTCCGCGCGCAGTCTACGGACCCTAAATAAGACGCGCCGAGGTACGCCTCCTCGCGCACTATACAGAGTATAAATAAGACGCACCGAGGCTTACCCGCGCGCACTCTACGGAGTATAAATAAGATGCACGGAGGCATGCCTCCGCGCTCATTCACCGCCCGCAACACGTGGAGGGACGCCTTTGCGCGCAGTCTACGGACTCTAAATAAGACGCGCCGAGGCTTGCCCGCGCGCACTCTACGGAGTATAAATAAGACGCGTCGAGGCATGCCCGCGTGCACTCTACGGAGTATAAATAAGACGGGCGGAGGCATGCCTCTGCACGCACTCACGATCCGCAACGCGTGGAGGGACGCCACCACGCGCAATCTACAGACTCTAAATAAGACACGCCGAGGCCCGCCTCCGCGCGCACTCCTCGCAGTCTAAATAGTCTATGGACTCTGAATAAGATGCATAGAGGCTCACCTGCAAGCGCTCGCCCTCCGTGGGCACTATTTTTGAAGGTAGGGGAACGTCGGTTTCGTCTCCCTGCCTCTGCGTACATAGCGCCCTAGACTTTGCTGCCCGCCTCGTAGGCGTCGCCTCGGCAGGACGGCCAAGCTCCGTCGTAGGACTTCGCCGTCCGCCTCGTAGGCATTGCCTCGACGGGACGGCCCTGTTTCGGCGCATGACCTCGCCGTCCGCCTCGTAGGCATCGCCTCGGCGGAGTGGCCCGGCTCCGACGCAGGACCTCGCCGTCCGCCTCGTAGGCATCGCCTCGGCGGGGCGGCCCGGCTCCGGCGCAGGACTTTGTCGTCCGCCTCATAGGTATTGCCTCGGTGGGGCAGCCCGGCGGGGCGGCACGGCTCCAGCGCAGGATATTGCCGTCCGCCTCGTAGGCATCGCCTCGGCGGGACGGCCCAGCTCCGGTGCAGGACTTCGTCGTCCGCCTCGTAGGCATCTGAAAGCATCTAGGCCCCTAAAAATGATTTTGGTAATTAATGAGTTTATGTGAATATGAGACTAACATGTTTAATAAGTGTTTAAAGGTTAAGTCCAGATTGTGGTTGACAAATGCAAGCCAAAGGATAAGGTTGAAGATCAAACATGGCTCAAGATAAAGGTATATGTAGAATAGGATCCCTTTTCAATTTTTACCGGTCTTAGGAGAATGGTGGAAGACCGGATTATAGGTTAAATAATCGTACCATAAAGAGGGATCATGGCAAGTAGCTTGATAATATTTCTTAAGTGTCCATGGATCAACTAGAATCATGCATTCTTGAAAAATCTGTTTTAAAAGCCAAAGCGTACTCATGTCGGATGTGCGGTAGTTCGCGATTTTCAACGTCGGTACTACCGTCTAGCGAGAGTACCGCATTGGAAAATTCGAACTACGGCGATCGGAAGTTCAACCCCGAGCGAACCTTTTTTCCAGAGAGCACCCTCCGGATGCTATTCCAAAATTTGAGGAAGCGGTAGTTCCGCTGTCAGAGCGGTACTACCGGCCACAGGTAGTTCCGGAGGGGGAGCGGACCCTTTTCTCCAGAAAGCACCCTCCGGATGCCCTTTGAGTCTTTAAGAGAGCGGTAGTTCCGCTGTCAGAGCGGTACTACCGGCTACAGGTAGTTCCGGAGGGGAACCGGAGCCTTTTTTCCAGAGAGCGACTTTTGGTGCTCGGCTCAAGCGGTAGTACCGCGCCGACTTTGCGGTACTACCGGTGAACGGTAGTACCGGGCTTACAACGTCGGTAGTACCGCCACCGACGGTCCAACGGTCATCGCAGAGGCTCGACATAGCCGTTCTGCTGCGTCGATAGGAGAGCGGTACTACCGGCCTCGGGCCGTGGTAGTTTCGCTCATACGATTTTTCTGGAATTTATTCCAAACGGCTAGTTTGGTAGGTGGAAGGTATAAATACCGCACTAACGCTCGTAAATGATGCTAGAGACTCTATTGATCATTCTTGAGCATTGGGCATTCACTCCACACCTACTTTCACTCTTGAGCATTCATTTGAGGTGGTTGAGCAAAAAGTGCATATCATTTACTAGTTTGATCCTTGGCATTAGTTTGCAATCAAGCGAAGCTCGTGATTTGTTACTCTTGGTGCTTGCCGGCACCTGGACGATTGGGAGAAGCTTGATCGGTGATCTTCTCAAAGGAGATTGTGAGAAGACCCGGTTTTCTTGTGAAGGTTGGAGCTCGCCTACCCGGAGCGGGGAAGAGCTACCTCTAGTGATCGAGGTGCTTCGGCTTAATTTGTGGAGCCGGTTCGATTCGTTCGAGCTAACCTCAACGTGAACTAGTGGGAACCAGCAAGTTTCCGATACCACGGTAAAACATCGAAGTGTGCACATCTCCCTTTTGCTTTCTCATAGTTCTAAGTTTACTTGCTTAGTATCTTGAATTGCCCTTTTAGAACTAGTATTGTTATTTGCTTGACTAGTATTGTGTAGGTTTAAATTGTCTTTCATTCTTGCTCTTAGAATTAAAGAAATGTAATCAAGTAGAAAAGAAAATTTAAAAACCGCCTATTCACCCCCCTCTAGTCGGTATCCTTGATCCTACAAGTGGTATCAGAGCTTGGTCTCTCATTTTTAGACTTAACCGTCTAGAGAGAAAAGGATGGCTAGCGAGGGATTTGCTATAGGCAAGACACCTTTCTTTGATGGATCAAATTATGCTTATTGAAAAATTAGAATGTCAATTTATTTAAAGGCCGTGAGTCCAAGCGTTTGGAAAATCATAAATGAGGGTTACGTCATGGCGCTTGATCCATTGAATCCAACGGATCAAGACGGGCGAAATGCTCATTTAAATGCCCAAGCAATGAATGCTATTTTTGGAGCTTTAAACGCGGATGAGTTCAATAGGGTGAGCAATCTTGAAACGGCTCACGCTATTTGGACAACCCTTTCCGAAATCCATGAAGGGACATCCACGGTTAAAGAAGCAAAATTGCATCGGCTTAGGATTAAATATGAGACATTCACAATGTTGCCTCATGAGGACATCAATGAGATGTACACACGACTCAACAACATTGTGAATAAGCTCAAAGGCCTTGGTACTAACCTTTCCGATCTTGGTATTGGGAGAAAGATGCTTAGGGCTTTGCCGGAGAAGTACGAAATGTTGGTGACACTCTTCCTCAACTCACCAGAGTTAGCAAGAATGACTCCAATACAACTATTGGGCAACCTCATCATAAATGAGCTATACAAGAAGGACAAGGAGGAGCTCTTGGAGCAATCCTCATCAAAAGGCAAAAAGATCACCGCCTTCAAAGCCAAAGCGGTGGTAAGTGAAGAATCCGAAGATGATGAGGAGAACTCCGAAGAAGAACTTGCTCTTCTAGTAAGAAGGATGAACAAGTTCATGAGAAGGCGTTCAAACCGAAGCGCGAACTATGAAAAGACAAAGAAGGGGCACTCCTACTCCAACAAGCGATATAGCAACATCCGTTGCTATGAATGTGATGAGAAAGGCACATCGCCTCAAATTGCCCCAACAAGAAAGATGACAAAGAGAAGTCATCAAACAAGAAGAGCTACAACGGCAAGAAGAAGCTTTTCAAGAAGCTTCACAAAGATGGCAAAAATGAAGCCCACATTGGAGAGTGGGATTCCGAAGAGGAGTATTCCGACTCCGACTCAAGTGAGGATGAGTCCTCCAAGAAGAAGGGACTTGTCGGAATTGCAATCAAGGAGGCTCCATCACTCTTCTCTACTCCAACATGCCTAATGGCAAAAGGAGATAAGATAAAATTACTTGATAATGATGAGCCTTCATATGATGATCTTATGGATATGCTTGTTGAATTAAATGAATTTCTTGGAAAAGAGAAATCAAAATTTAAGATCTTGAAGAGGGAACACACATCTCTACAAGAATCTTATGAGGAGCTAAAGGTAGCTCATGATTTGCTTATCCATGAAAAATCTTGCACTAGCATTGGAATTACTTGCGATATTATAAATGAAATGCCTAGTGTGAAAGTATCTAAATCTAGCATATCTACATCATGTGATGAACTTCTTGCCATGTCATGCTCTTCTAATATTGATTCTAGAAATGCTATATCTTTTATCCATGATGATTTACTTGTTCATGAAAACAAAGATTTAAAAGAACAAGTGTTAAAATTGAACAAAAGCTTGGAGAGAGCATACAAAGGAAAAATTACCCTTGATAAACTATTGAGTGATCAAAGATGCTCATTCAACAAAGAAGGACTTGGATACATTCCCAAGAAAGGTAAGAAACCGGCATACAAGCCCACAAGGTTTGTAAAAGAAAATGGTAAGTATTGTACAAAATGCCGGGATTTGGGACATGAGTCTCACAATTGTTCTAAGGGTAAGATTCAATCCATTGGTTTATATGACTCATGTTATATGCTTAGAAAAACTGAAAATGGAAATACTATTGCTCATTTTATTGGCACCTCGATTTTGGGTGCTAAAAGGAAATCCATTTGGGTGCCCAAAACCTTGGTTACTAACCTCCAAGTACCCAAACAAATTTGGGTACCTAAAATAACTTGATTCTCTTTTGTAGGTGAACTACAAAACCGGTGGAAGGCATTGGGTGTTAGATAGTGGATGCACCCAACACATGACCGGAGATCGAAAAATGTTCACCACCTTTGAGAGCGGGAGCAATGAGAAAATCACCTTTGGGGACAATAGCAAAGGAAAGGTACTTGGTTTGAGTAAAATTGCTATCTCAAATGACCTTTCCATTTCCAATGTATCTTTAGTAGAAACATTAAATTTTAATTTGCTATCCGTTGCTCAATTATGTGATTTATGTTTAACTTGTTCATTCTCTAAAGAAAATGTCATTATTTCAAAAGAAAATGAAAAAGAGATCGTTTTCAAAGGTTTTAGATTTGGAAATCTTTATTTAGTGGATTTCACTTCAAATGAGTCTTGCTTAAAAACTTGTTTAATTGCAAAAACATCTTTAGGTTGGTTATGGCATAGAAGGTTAGGTCATGTGGGTATGATTCAACTTAAAAAACTTTTCAAACATGACTTAGTTGTTGGCTTGAAAGATGTGAAGTTTGAAAAAAATAGACTTTGTAGTGCTTGCCAAGCCGGGAAGCAAGTTGCAAACTCTCATCCTTCCAAAAGTATCATGTCAACATCTAGGCCATTGGAACTCTTACATATGGATTTGTTTGGGCCAACAACCTATAAGAGTATCGGAGGCAATAGTTATTGTTTAGTCATTGTAGATGACTACTCTAGATATACATGGGTGTTCTTCTTAAATGACAAAGGCGAAACCTCCGGAATTTTCAAAAGTTTCTAAAAAAGAGCTCAAAATGAATTTGATTTTAAAATAAAGAAAATTAGAAGTGACAATGGTTCCGAGTTCAAAAACACTAAAATTGAAGATTTTTGTGATGAACTTGGAATAAAGCATGAACTTTCCACAACCTACACTCCGGAGCAAAATGAAGTTGTAGAAAGGAAAAATCGAACAATAATTGAAATGGCTAGGACAATGCGTGATGAATATAATACTTCCGATAGATTTTGGGCGGAAGCTATTAACACCGCTTGTCATGCCATAAATCGCCTTTATTTGCATCGTCTTTTGAAAAAGACTTCCTATGAACTTCTCATTGGGAAAAAACCGAACATTTCCTAATTCAGAGTATTTGGATGCAAATGCTATATCTTAAGAAAGGGTGTTCGGCTCTCTAAATTTCAAAGTCGATGTGATGAAGGATTTTTATTAGGATATTCTTCAAATAGCAAAGCTTATAGAGTTTTCAATAAAAATTCGGGTTTAGTTGAGGAATCTTGTGATGTGCAATTTGATGAAACTAATGGCTCTCAAGAAGAGCAAGAAAATTTGGATGATGTAGGAGAAGAAGGACTACGCAAAGCCATGGAGAATATGCAAATTGGCGACATCAAGCCAAAGGAAGATACTGCATCACCCACATCATCAAGACAAGTTGAACCACCTACCTCTTCAACTTCAAACTATATACAAGTAATAGATGATGAAGCAAAAGATCAACAACAACCGTTCAAAATCCACAATGCAATTGCTAAAGATCATCCAATAGATCAGATATTGGGTGATGTGAGTAAGAGTGTTCAAACTCGCTCTAGAGTCGCTTCATTTTGTAAACATTATTCGTTTGTATCTTCTCTTGAGCCAAAGTTTGTAGAAGAAGCTCTAGATGATCCGGATTGGATAAATGTCATGCATGAAGAGCTAAACAACTTCTCAAAAAACGATGTATGGACATTGGTGGAAAGGCCCAAGGAGCAAAATGTGATTGGTACAAAATGAGTCTTTCGAAACAAGCAAGATGAAAACGGAATTGTGGTAAGAAACAAAGCAAGGTTAGTTGCTCAAGGCTATACTCAAGTTGAGGGTTTCGATTATGATGAAACTTTCGCACCCGTAGCTAGACTTGAGTCAATTAGAATTTTATTAGCCTTTGCATCTAGCTTTGAATATTAAATTATTTCAAATGGATGTTAAAAGTGCATTTTTAAATGGAACTATCTCCGAACTCGTTTATGTTGAACAACCTCCGGGGTTCGAAGATTTAAAGTATCCTAATCATGTATACAAGCTCTCTAAGGCGCTATATGGTTTAAAACAAGCTCTTAGAGCATGGTATGAGCGCCTTCGAGATTTTCTTATTTCAAAAGGATTTAAAATTGGAAAGGTAGATACCACTCTATTCACAAAAATTATCAATGATGATTTCTTTGTTTGTCAAATATATGTTGATGATATTATATTTGATTCTACTAATCAAGACTTTTGTAAAGAATTTGGTGATATGATGTCTAGGGAATTTGAAATGTCAATGATTGGTGAACTAAGCTTTTTCCTTGGACGACAAATCAAGCAATTCAAGGATGGAACTTTCATAAGCCAAACAAAGTATGTGAAAGATTTATTCAAGAAGTTGGGATGAAAGATGCGAAACCTATCAAAACACCAATGGCAACAAATGGGCATTTAGACATCGACGAAGGAGGTAAGTCGGTAGATACAAAGCTTTATAGATCTATGATTGATAGTTTGCTCTATTTTACCGCATCTAGGCCCGATATCATGTTTAGTGTGTGTATGTGTGCTAGGTTTCAAGCTTCTCCAAAGGAATGTCATTTAAAAGTTGTAAAAAGAATCTGGAGATATCTAAAACACTCCTATAACATAGGGCTTTGGTATCCTAAAGGTGCTAAATTTGAATTAATTGGATATTCGGATTCCGATTATGCGGGTTGCAAAGTGGATAGAAAAAGCACCTCGGGATGTTGTCAATTCTTAGGAAGATCCTTAGTGTCTTGGTCCTCAAAGAAACAAAATTCCGTAGCACTTTCAACCGCCGAAGCCGAATATGTTTCCGCCGGAAGTTGTTGTGCTCAATTATTATGGATGAGGCAAACCTTGATGGATTATGGAATCAATTTTGATAAAGTGCCTTTGTTGTGTGATAATGATAGTGCAGTCAAAATCTCAAATAATCCAGTCCAACACTCAAGAACCAAGCATATAGATATCCGTCACCATTTCTTGAGAGATCATGTTGGCAAGGGAGATATTTGCATTAGCCACATCCGGACCGAAGACCAATTAGCGGACATTTTCACCAAGCCTTTAGATGAAAGCCAATTTTGCAAGTTAAGGAGTGAATTAAATGTCTTAGATTATTCAAACATTGCATAAATTTTTATGGCAATTTTTTTTGCTTCTTTGGAGTAGCTTGGACAATGTTGTGCAAAACGCTCTTGTGAAAAAGTTTCCAAATTTGATTAAATGCAAAAATTATTTAAAATTATTATTTTAATATATTTAATGCATAATGATCCTTAAAGATGTTAGTTGAGTGCAAAAACTAGGGATCATTTGCATCCTATACCTTTCCTCTAAAATTCCTGCTGGTTCCAGAAAAATCGGAACTACTTTGTCCTCCTCGGTACTTCCTCTCGGTGGAACCACCGGTGCATGAGCGAACCACCGGTTCGACTTAAAAATCGGGGAGCCGCCCGAATCCCCTCTCTCTCTCTCTCTCTCTCTCTCTCTCCCCGCGCCGCACGGAACTTCCGCCTCCCTTCCGCCGCCTCCTCCTCCTCTCTCTCTCCCTCTCTCAAACTCCAAAAATCCTCTCCTCGGATCTTCAAATCCGTCCGAGTTTTCTTCGGATTTTTGAGTCTTGTGACTTCCCAAGTGTTCACCTCCTCCATCCCTCAAGGTATTTCGGATCATCCCCATCTTTTTATCTATCTTTGAACCCTAGATTGATTTTTCAGGGTTTTCAAAATGCGGATGATTCTTTGCGGTTAAAACTAGGGTAAATGTGGTGTTTTGGTGTCTAGAGGTGTTTGCACACCCATTCCATGGATTCAATCCAAGAAAACACCAAAATCTCAAACCCATTGCTTAACCCTAGAATCGGTCAGGGAAGCGGTACTACCGCCCGACTGAAGCGGTACTACCGGCCCCAGAACGGCGGTACTACCGATTTCCCTGATTGAACAGTTCCATTCCAATTCTTTTCAATTCAATTTGATCCATCCTAGTATGGCTCTAATACTGTATCTTCTTGCTTTTAGATGCCTAATACTAGAAGAGCGACTCGGAGACTTTATTCCTCCGCCGGACAGTCAGGAGAGTCCTCCGGCGCTCCTGGCGCTTCTAAGGCCTCTCAGAAGGCAGCTCAGGACCGTGGCAAAGGTCCAGCTGAGGCGTCAGAGTCTGAAGGAGAGCCAGAGCAGCAGTATAGCTCTCCAATGGAGGAGTCAGAGGAGGATCTCACCGAGAGGGAAGATCCTCAAATTGATTTAAGGAAGGTTTCTGCTGAGGATTACATCAGATTGCGACGCAGGAACCAGTATGAGCTGCCCTCAAACTCCATCAACCCTAACTTTCACACAAAGTTTCAGGAGCAAGTCTTTGATCAACTATGTGGAGAAAGTAGGCAGTTTGCTGATCACAAGTGGGTTGATTGGGAGCACTTGTCCACCATTGACAAGTACGATGGGACATTCAGGCTCTTTCAGCGGTGTAGATTGCATCAGTTGGTGATGCTGAAGGCGGATTACAATGAGGAGATCATTCGCCAGTTCTACGCCACTGTTCACATATCTTCAGATTTTCAGCATATGACCTGGATGATAGTGTGCACGCAGTTGGAGGCTACAAAGCATGAGTTCTGTGAGACCATGTGGAGGTCACCCCATGGTTGTGATGAGTAATTGACTCTTGATCTAGAAAGATTGAGTTTGGTTTTTGAGGTTTGAGCTGACTCTGCAAAGTCGTAAGCCTTAACAATTGTCGCCAGACCGCCACGACTACGTTGTCCTTAGTTGAAACCGAGTGAGGCATTGAACGAGTGGTCGGAAGGCTATACGACCACGCTGTGGAGTACGACCACGTTGCGGAGCCCTCGGAATATTTGGCCATGATCGAAGGTCACCCCGGCCATATACGACCACGTTGAGCGAAATCAAGAACCAGTCGAGTAGCGTACGACCACGTTGTGGAGTCTACGACTACGTTGGCCGTGGTCGGAGGCCACCAGGGCCAGTTACGACCACGTTGCAGCATCCTCGGTGAATTTGGACGTGATCGGAAGTCGGTCGGACTGCGTGAGGACCACGCGGTATCTTACTCGGTGAAAATAACCGTGGTCGGAGGTCTCTAGGGCCATCTACGACCACGTTGTGAAGTTTCGACCGCGTTGGTCGTGATCGGTAGTCGGCGCCGTGGTTTACGACCACGTTGAGCGCTTGGGGCGCCGACCACGCTGGGCGCTGGCGTTCGACCACGCCAGGCGCGTGGGTCTTCGACCACGCTGGGAGATCGGCGTTCGATCACGTACGGCGCATTGCTTTGACCACGTTAGCGGATGTCGACCGTGGTCGATGGAGCTTATTAAACCGGTCGTGTGGGCACATATGGTGTCCGATTATGATGGGAATCGGTCGGTTGGGTTTTCGTGATGTTGTGGACCTTGTGGACTTATTGGTTCATCATTTTGACAGTCTTGTTGCAATCTATTTTCTGTTGGGCTCGAGTATCTCGGTTGGTGCAACAGAGTGCTCAGATGAGGTCTAGACTTTGTGCGATAAAGTCAAAGAGGCTAGTGATGGTCGAGTAGCTTGTATCGCATGGTCGTAACGAGCTTCGTGATGGTCGTGACGACATCTTTGTGTGGTCGAAGGAAGCGTGGAAGTCTTCGTGGTTTTGACCACTTCTTGTCTTGTGCTTTCGGGTGGTCGTAGGGATTTCGACCGGTGTTGTCTTGTGATACTTGTGCCGAGTGATGGTCTGTGTGTATTGTGCGGTGCTATGTGATGGTTTGCTTGTCTGTGTGGCTGCAGGACTTCGGAGCTATTTCATGGTGAGGCGTGGGAGGACCGGGACTAGGCACGTGGAGGTGTTGAGGTCCGACGGTCGGAGACGCCAAGATGATCGAGGTGGTGAGGTGGTTGCAGCCGGGACGAGGAACCGGAGCCGAACGCCAGAGCCGAGCACGACGGGCAACAACGAGGAGGACCGGACTAGGCTCGTGGAGGAGCCGAGGTCCGACGGTCGAGGTTGGGTGCGGTCGCGTGCGGGAATAGACCGAGACTAGACTCGGAGGAGTCTGAGGTCCGATCGGTCGGTTGCATGATCTTGGAGACAAGTCTTAGTGAGGCTTGGAGTGGTCGGGACTAGACATGGGAGATGTTGAGGTCCAGAACGACTGGGTGAAGCCAAAGAAGACTTGGAGCTCAAGGTGGCTGATGAGGAACCGGAGCTGGTGCGGCCGGCCGGAGATAGGTCTGGCGAGGCTAGGATGGTCGGGACGAGACAATGTGGTGTCGGGGTCCGTAAGCGACTGTGGAAAGCCGAAGGAGACCTAGTCTTGCGAGGTGGTTGCAAGCGTGGACAGGGAGGCAGCGGAGGGGCATTTTGGAGAAATGCCAAAGCTGCAAAGGAAGCTGTCCCTCTCGTAAAGCACCTGAGAAAAGAAGTGGATTCAGTTGGCGCTAACGGGCAAAGTGCGGGTCTGTTGGGATAGCAGCAAAGCATTTGAGTTAGCGGGCAAAGTGAGTGTTAAAACCCGGTGTTAGATGGGGTTTCGGGTTATCCTCAGATGGACTAATGGATGGATCCATTAGGGTTAGTCTCGTGTGAGGCTATAAAAGGGAGAGGGAGGCAAGAGTTCGAGAGAGTTGGTCGGCTAGGCCGTGGAGGCACCGCCTCCCTCCCTTGGGAGTGTATCTGTGTGTGTGCTCTAGGGCTAGAGCTTGTCCTCCTGTGGGGAGTGGTTGCAGAAACCTCCCGTGTTATGATTTGAGAGGACTCATCTCTCTGTACTTGTTAGAGTTTATCTATGAGATGGGTCTGTGTTTGTGATCCGGGTTGAGAGGTCGTTTTGAGATATTTTCATTGATTTATTTGCCATCTCTTCATTTTCGGTTCAGTATTTCCTTTGAGAGTTGGCTTATATTTGATTTGCTCGAGCAGAGAATCGCTCAAGGCAATTTGGCGATTCATTCCGAGAGCAAGGTCGAATCGAGAAATTTCGTGTCTCTCGGTCATGCGCCCGGTTCTCGCCTTGATTTTGACCGTGTCGTTCTAGCCGACCATTGCAAAGACTTTAGTTTTACTAGGTGATTTCTCTTCCAGAGGATCTGAATCTTTGTGGTTAAAATATCTCCTCACTTCGTTTGAAGATTTGCAAGTTATCCGGTGTTGGTCTTTGCGGTCGTGCGCATGGAGCGGCTCTGCTCGAGCCACGACCACGTGATCTTGGCGTGTGCGCATATCCCACCATCGGGTTATCGCTTCTCGTTTCGACAACACAAGATTTCTCGTTTATTTTCATTTGTCGGTTCGGGTAATCATTTCGACCTCGGCAGCCGTGTGGCTACTCTCATTTCAGGCGGTCGTCCGTGCGACTTGCATTCTTTGTATTCTGACTACCTTGAGTTGGTCTTACGACTACAGTTGCTGGTTGTCTCGGTCATGAGTTCTTCTCGGCTGTCTTTCGATCACGATAAAGACCTTCTGGCAGCTGATTCGACCGTGGTAATTCTCTGATTTCGACCGATGGTCTGATCTTCTCGGTTTAGACTGGCATTTGTTTTCTTCGTCCATTTTGGTCCGACGACCACGGTAATCTATTGTCGGACTCAATCTGCCGCCTCTCTGTTTTTCCTTGATTTACGACCGTGGTCGATCTTCATGAGATATCTTTTGACCACGGCAATTCTTTGGTATTCTCTGTTGTTTTTCTTCCAGCGGCTGATTCTTCTCTGTTCTCTCTGAGTTTTCCAGTGAACAACCAATCTTCTTCTTCACAGCTCTTTAGCTACTGGAGAAAGATAGGGTTGAATTTTTGGGAGAATTTTTAAGGCACCATTCACCCCCCCTCTGTTGCCATTTCGGTCCTACAATTGGTATCAGAGCAAGGTTGGCTCTGTATTTGATCTTAACCGATCTGGAGCTTGGCAACTAGTAGGGAATCTTGTAAACTTTCCTTTGAATCTTATTAGGGTGTTTTTGCCAATAATGTCCTTTGCGACAAGAGGCTGTTTTCGGTTAGAGGGTGATGTTATTTACAAGAACCCGTGGTCGTAAAAGTTCCGTTTTAGTCACCGCATCGAGGACGGCCCGAGAGTAGTATTCGCCGACCTTGTGCTTTCCCTTGACGCACGGCTCTCGGTACATTGGTCTGTCTTGATATACCCTGCTTCCCAACCAGACGGACGAGAACTGAAAACAGAGGACAATCTTTAAACTCGTGCATTCTCATCTCTGGCCTATATTGTCTTACCTTCTGAGATTGTGAAAATACTTTGAGAAGAGTAGTGCGATGATACGAGCACTTCATCTTGAGTCCCTGTCACCTCTTTCATTTAAGAGGTGGATCTTTCCTTGAGCATAGTTCTTTTGTTAATTGCACTTGTGCCTTTTTGATTAGTTGCTTCTGTTCTTGGCTAGTGCATTTCTTGTTGGCTCTTCTCGGTTGGTCCAAGGACTTCTCTTCGAGCAAGAATGGTGCTTTGTCTTTTGGATCTTGTCTCGATTGTAGACGCTTGCACCATTGCTCATTTTGTGAGAAGGATGGACATCATCGACATCGTGGACTTGTTTCTTTTGTTGATCTTTGTCACGTGTTGTCCCGAGGAAGGATTTCGCCGTTTCTCAAATGGTGGACCTCGCTCACCTAAACGAGGTGTGCACATACCTGGCGAGGAGAAGTTATGAGTTACTTTGATGCTTTGGTTGGTTCTTTTCTTGGTGCTTTCAAGAAAGGTATTCACCGCTTTTCGGTTGTGGGACTCGCTTCACTTGTCGAGTTGTCCATTTGCGGCGTGCCTCGTGGATTGATCTTCTTGCTTGAACCATCCATTGCATCTTGTTTTCTTGCATACTTCTTTTGTGAGTGTGTCAAGTCTTGGGTTCCCAAGCACTTGTCATTTGTAGGTATCCGAGGCGCCGGTTGGAGAACATGTGAATGATTGGGTTCTAGTCTTTTCTTTGATCATGTGACTAGAACATTTGTTGGTTCTCCACTTCATGGCCTCCAAGAGGCATGTACCTTCACGCTTGGCGTCTCCACCTACTTTGTGAGCTACTCTATACCTTCATGCCCTTATACTCATGTTTGACCATATTGGCATGTTGTTCTTGTTCATGTGCTCACTTGTACCATCTTGGCATGTTTTCTCTCAATACTTTCATGTCATGCCTTTATGTGTATGTCGCTTAAGTATCCATGTACCTTGTTGTATTTGTTACATGCTTAAGCTTTGACTTGACTTCATGAGCTAAGTAGAATGTGTGCATTAGAAGTCAAGTATCATCATGACCTTGTGCTCGTAGTATCTATCATGGTTCACATCTTGCTCCTTATGTTCATTCATCATTATTTATACATGTTAGCATACTTTTCATGATGTTGTTTTGCCATGTTGTATGTCTACATGATGTATGCATATGTATGGACAAGATGAGCTTGAGTATATCTTGGATAGTTTCTTTGTGTCATGATGGTGCGCTTATTCATGCCTTTGTATCTTTTCTAGTATACATGCTTTTATCCATGCTAGCATATGCTTCGTGACTGCTTCTCGTCATCCGCTATGTGTATGGTTGTGATTCATTGTGATGCTTGTATACTTTGATCTTATTGTGTTATGGCATGAAATAAATTGTATGACATCTTGGTAGCATTAGTCCGTGCTTATGCTTAGATATCATGAGATTTGTGGTTAGGTCACAAGCTTCTTCTAGTATTGGGTGGCTCTAGGCTTGTTGTTCTAGATGCTTTTGATGAGGGCTAGATTGAGCTTGTGGCGGTGCGTGTTCTCATGTGTTCTATGTCTTTAATACTAGTGATGCTACTGTTGTTATCATTTGCCTCAGTACTGGTTCCATGTTGTATATCATTTACCCCAAGATTAGGACACCGATTGTTCCCCATGATTAAACCGCAGGAGGGGAGGTGATACAATTGTTACGACCGCTCCCGGTCATTACGACCACGTCGAGGAACCACGACCATGGTTCGACCTCTACCGAACTCGTGTTACGACTTCGCCAAGGACGCAATGACCGCACTCATTTACGACTACGACCAGACACCATTACGACTACCGCCAGACATGATCGCTACGACCATGGTCCGCACCATTACGCGTCTTCGATCACTTCATCACGGTGCGGACTCGAATACAACCGCGAACTCAGACTCGACTTTGAACATGAGAAGGACGCGACTACGACAACGTCCTGACTTGACTACGACCACGTTTTGGACGTGGAATTCGGCTACGACTACAGCTTAAACAACCGAGCAACTGCTACAAAGGTTGGTTCTCCCTTATGATTTTCAGTGCTCTGCTTCCCGCCACTTGGCTTTGCATAGTATATGTCTTCTAGTGGTAGGAAGGGTCTTTTGGGCAGTAGGAGCCAACTCTAGGTGATGTTGTCTCATTCACACCTCTCATCCAAATGGTTCTCTAGGATTATTTATTACCTAGTTTGGGCTTTGGTTCTCTAAGATTCTCTTCTACCTAGGTTGAACTTTTCTTGGCCACTAGAGTCTTTTGCATTGACATAGTGTGCTTTTGCCCGTGGTATGAGGTTATAGACTAGAGACCATGAGGATAGGATGTGTTTGGGAATCACCTCCTTGAGCTAGAACCTTCTCTTCTCGGATTTTGTGCCAAATTTCTTGGTTCTTCTCTTTTTGCCTTCTCTAGGGGGAGTTGGATCCTTTCTGTCTATTCGGGCTATGTTTCAGGGGGAGTTCATCTCATGTGCATTCTTTTGTTCAATAGTGCGTCACATTCACATGAATGCCTGCACAGATCTTGGAGCCCGAATATTATCTTTATGTGACATGATATCATGATTTATATCTTGCCATGTCTTGTGATAGCTTGATTTATCATGCCCTTCTATGTGTTGCTTAGCTCTTGCCATACTAGCTTAATTAAATGTGAACAACTTGAATCAAATCATGTCTTGTTCAATCTTGTGAATAGTCCGGCTTTAGTGATCCTCTTTGATTCGAGGCCATGTCGAATAGGCTAAGTTGAGTCTTGAATCTGCTTTTTGAGATTTAGATTGAGCTAAGTTAGTTCATTAGTGATGCATGAGTTAAGTCTTAACTCTTTGTTCATGAACTAATTCAAGTAAATGCAAAATATCTCTTTGTGCGAAAAACCGATCTCACCAATTCTTTCTCATGAGACGGCTTGCCATTGCATTCGGCATGAACTCAGGGGGAGTTTTGGATGACCAAGATCACCTCCTTAAGCTTATTGCTTGGAGTGATCGCATAAGGCTTGAGATCTAGCACATGGCTATGAAAACAAAAATTCTTGTGAAAATGGTTGGAACCAACCATGAATTTCGATAAAGGCCAATTGTGCTAATTTTGCTCAAATATTCTACAAGTGGTATCCAAAGTACTACAAGTAATGAATTACTTGTGATATCTAGTGCTTGAACAAAATATCTCATTTTGAACTTATAGCACTCTAAATTGACTCAACTATAGCTTCTTGGTTCCACTTAGAATATTGACATGGCTTGACTCACTTTTGGATACCTTCTTCTAGACTATAATCTTGAGTGACTCGACATGCTAATCAAACCATTTAATTTAAAGATCATGACTTATTTGGCTTGAGCTTGGCAATAGATAGTTTGTTATGATCTAAATAGCATTGTCACCTTTATGGCTTGGTATAATTTTACGTGAAGTCACTTTAGATAATCTTCATGACTCCCATAGCTCCCTTTGCTTAAAATGAATTAATTGTAGTCACCCCATTTCATTCATGCTCTATGTTTCTTCCTTGCATCTTGATGACTTTATTGCCAAAAGGGGGAGAAGGATAGAGAAAAGGCATTAAGGGTGCAAAAGGCATTAAAATGGGAGAATGCATCAAGGGATGGGAGAAGGATAAAAGGCATTAAGGGGGAGAATGCTTGGTCATCTTGCTATGACAATGGTCATGTGAGCATCTGCTTCTTGGACCATGAGCAAGATTGGACTTTCTGTGTGATTTGGAGGTTCTGTAGAAATTTTGATCTTTCTCTGTCTGCTCCATTTCATTCTGTGTCAACATGGTCTTGAGTCCCTTCTTCATTCTTTTAGACCATGTGTGGCTTTTGCTTCTCTTTCTTTTTCTTCTTTTCAAAAACAAACTCATCTTCATGCCTTTTTCAGTGTTTGTCAATATACTCATCAAGGGGAGATTGTGAGACCATGTGGAGGTCACCCCATGGTTGTGATGAGTAATTGACTCTTGATCTAGAAAGATTGAGTTTGGTTTTGAGGTTTGAGTCGACTCGCAAAGTCGTAAGCCTTAACAATTGTCGCCAGATCGCCACGACCACGTTGTCCTTAGTTGAAACCGAGTGAGGCATTGAACGAGTGGGAAGGCTATACGACCACGCGTGGAGTACGACCACGCTATGGAGCCCTCGGAATATTTGGCCATGATCAAGGTCACCCCGCCATATCGACCACGCTGAGCGAAATCAAGAACCGGTCGAGTAGCGTGACGACCACGCCAGGAGTCTCGACACGCTGGTCGTGGTCGGAGGCCACGGGGCGCCACGACCACGTAAAGATCCTCGGTGAATTTGGACGTGATCGAAGTCGGTCGGATCGCGAGGACCACGCGGTATCTTACTCGTGAAAATAACCGTGGTCGGAGGTCTCTAGGGCCATCTACGACCACGTTGTGAAGTTTCGACCGCTGGTCGTGATCGGTAGTCGGCGCCGTGGTTTACGACCACGCTGAGCGCTTGGGGCGCCGACCACGTTGGGCGCTGGCGTTTCGACCACGTTGTGGCGCGTGGGTCTTCGACCACGCTGGGAGATCGGGCGTTCGATCACGTTGGGCGCTGCTTTGACCACGTTAGCGGATGTCGACCGTGGTCGATGGAGCTTATTAAAACCGGTCGTGTGGGCACATATGGTGTCCGATTATGATGGGAATCGGTCGGTTGGGTTTTCGTGATGTTGTGGACCTTGTGGACTTATTGGTTCATCATTTTGACAGTCTTGTTGCAATCTATTTTTCGTTGGGCTCGAGTGTCTCGGTTGGTGCAACAGAGTGCTCGATGAGGTCTAGACTTTGTGCGATAAAGTCAAAGAGGCTAGTGATGGTCGTAGCTTGTGTCCGCATGGTCGTAACGAGCTTCGTGATGGTCGTGACGACATCTTGGTGGTCGAAGGAAGCAGGAAGTCTTCCGTGGTTTTGACCACTTCTTGTCTTGTGCTTCGGGTGGTCGTGGGGATTTACGACCGGTGTTGTCCGTGATACTTGTGCCGAGTGATGGTCTGTGTGTATTGTGCGGTGCTATGTGATGGTTTGCTTGTCGTGTGGTCTGCAGGACTTGAGCTATTTCATGGTGAGGTGGGAGGACCGGACTAGGCATGGAGGTGTTGAGGTCCGACGGCCGGAGACGCCAAGATGATCGAGGCCGGTGAGGTGGTTGCAGCCGGGAGACGAGGAACCGAGCTGAACTGCAGAGCCGAGCACGACGGCAACAACGAGGAGGACCGGACTAGGCTCGTGGAGGAGCCGAGGTCCGACGGTCGAGGAGGTTGGGTGCGGTCGCGCGTGGCGGAATAGACCGAGACTAGACTGGAGGAGTCTGAGGTCCGATCGGTCGGTTGCATGATCTTGGAGACAAGTCTTAGTGAGGCTTGGAGTGGTCGGGACTAGACATGGGAGATGTTGAGGTCCGAACGAGTGGGTGAAGCCAAAGAAGACTTGGAGCTCAAGGTGGTCGATGAGGAAGGAGTCTGGTGCGGCCGGCCGGAGATAGGTCTGGCGAGGCTAGGATGGTCGGGACGAGACAATGTGGTGTCGGGGTCCGTAAGCCACTGTGGAAAGTCAAGGAGACCTAGTCTTGCGAGGTGGTTGCAAGCGTGGATGTGGAGGCGGCGGAGGGCATTTTGGAGAAATGCCAAAGTCAAAGGAAGCTGTCCCTCCGTAAAGCACCGAGAAAAGAAGTGGATTCTGCTGGCGCTAACGGGCAAAGTGCGGGTCTGTTGGGATAGCGTGCAAAGCATTTGAGTTAGCGGGCAAAGTGAGTGTTAAAACCCGGTGTTAGATGGGGTTTTCGGGTTATCTCAAGATGGACTAATGGATGGATCCATTAGGGTTAGTCTCGTGTGAGGCTATAAAAGGGAGAGGGAGGCAAGAGTTCGAGAGAGTTGGTCGGCTAGGCCGTGGAGGCACCGCTCTCCCTCCCTTGGGAGTGTATCTGTGTGTGTGTGCTCTAGGGCTAGAGCTTGTCCTCCTGTGGGGAGTGGTTGCGAAACCTCCGTGTTATGATTTGAGAGGACTCATCTCTCTGTACTTGTTAGAGTTTATCTATGAGATGGGTCCGTGTTTGTGATCCGGGTTGAGAGGTCGTTTTGAGATATTTTCATTGATTTATTTGCCATCTCTTCATTTTCGTTCCTTCAGTATTTCCTTTGAGAGTTGGCTTATATTTGATTTGCTCGTAGCAGAGAATCTGCTCAAGGCAATTTGGCGATTCATTCCCGAGAGCAAGGTCGAATCGAGAAATTTCGTGTCTCTGGTCATGCGCCCCGGTTCTCGCCTTCGTTTTGACCGTGTCGTTCTAGCCGACCATTGCAAAGACTTTAGTTTTACTAGGTGATTTCTCTTCCGAGAGGATGTCAATCTTTGTGGTTAAAATATCTCCTCACTTCGCTTGAAGATTTGCAAGTTATCCGGTGTTGGTCTTTGCGGTCGTGCGCATGGAGCGGCTCTGCTCGAGCTACGACCACGTGATCTTGGTGTGCGCATATCCGACCATCGGGTTATCTGCTTCTCGTTTCGACAACACAGTATTTACTGTTTATTTTCATTTGTCGGTTCGGGTAATCATTTCGACCTCGGCCGTGGTGGCTACTCTCATTTCAAAGTGTCGTCCGTGCAGACTTCATTCAGATTACGACTACCTTGAGTTGGTCTTACGACTACGCTTCTTTGGTTGTCTCGGTCATGAGTTCTTCTCGGTGTCTTCGATCACGATAAAGACCTTCCGCAACTGATTCGACCGTGGTAATTCTTCGATTTCAACCGATGGTCCGATCTTCTCGGCTTAGGCCGATCGCTTTTCTTCGTCCATTTTGGTCCGACGACCACGGTAATCTATTGTCGGACTCAATCTGCCGCCTCTCTGTTTTTCCTTGATTTATGACCGTGACTGATCTTCATGAGATATCTTTTGACCACGGCAATTCTTTGGTATTCTCTGTTGTTTTTCTTCCAGCGGCTGATTCTTCTCTGTTCTCTCTGAGTTTTCCAGTGAACAACCAATCTTCTTCTTCACAGCTCTTTAGCTACTGGAGAAAGATAGGGTTGAATTTTTTGGGAGAATTTTTAAGGCACCATTCACCCCCCCTCTGTTGCCATTTCGGTCCTACAAGTTCGAGTTAGCCCTGAGAGCTGAGCTGAGTGCGCATGAGAAGGTTTATGACAAGCCAGCTCTCGAGATCTCCGCTTTCTCATCCTTCTACAACCTCAATGAGAGGTCTGTCCCTAGCACTTTGGTTGGTCTTCTTCCCATTCCTAGCATTATCAACAGGATCATCAACCATACCATCCTTCCCAAGAGTGGGAATTTCGATGCCATTAGAGGACACGCTTGGAATCTCATAGATTACATTATGAGGGGTCAGAAATTTGATGTGGTGGACTTGATCATAAGGGAGATAGCTTCTTCCAAAAATGACAGGATCAAGCGCATCAATTATGGACCTTACATTTTTGCCCTCATTGAGTCCAAGTTTAGGTTCAGAGGCAGCTACAATAAGAGACACAAGCCTTACAAGCCGAGACCTGAGCCTCCCATTCCCACTGCCTCCAGAGCTAGACACCGATCCAAAGAAGCAGGAGGGTCTTCAAGAAGAAGACAAGAAGACTGCAGCCTGAGAGCAGCAGAGAAAGTAGCCTCAGTCGACGTGGCATCCCTATCTTAGATTTATGCCACCCTACTTCAGATGAGAGATTCTCAGGCCGAGGGGTTTGCCTCCCTCTCTTCTCGCATGGATACCTTGGATGGGCGTGTTGCAGCCATCGAGCAGTCTCTTTCTCAGCCTCCATCGCTCATGCGCTATGTTCGCCGCCGCCGTCGCGATCCTTCTCCTCCCGGTCCTCAGGAGTAGCTTCTTTGGTACTTGATGCCAAAGGGAGAGAAGAATGGATATTAGGGCTTATCTATAATCTAGGGCTGGCTATCTATGTCTTTTTATATGTTTTATGGATGGACGTAATTAACATGGAACATGGACTATCTATGCTTTGGATGCTTTTGGATGTAATGACGAATGTTTACTTTAATGACAATGCTTTTATCACTTGTTTCCATGTTATGATCTCTGTTGTGCATCTTGTCAAAATTGTGATATAAATGTGATTTATACTCTTGTAAAATTTCATGCACAAATTTAGGGGGAGTATTCTCACTCTTTGACGTTAAAAAGGAAAATAATTCATCAACTGCCAAAATGAAAATTTCCTTCGTTTAAAAAGTCACAAAAGAATATACAACTAATTGTCAAAATAAGTGGTATATTCAAACATTAATTTCCATATAAGATGAGTTGTCATCAATTACCAAAAAGGGGGAGATTGAAAGCACCTAGGCCCCTAAAAATGATTTTGGTAATTAATGAGTTTATGTGAATATGCGACTAACATGTTTAATGAGTGTTTAAAGGTTAAGTCCAGATTGTGGTTGACAAATGCAAGCCAAAGGATAAGGTTGAAGATCAAACATGGCTCAAGATAAAGGTATATGTAGAATAGGATCCCTTTTCAATTTTTACCGGTCTTAGGAGAATGGTGGAAGACCAGATTATAGGTTAAATAATCGTACCATAAAGAGGGATCATGGCAAGTAGCTTGATAATATTTCTTAAGTGTCCATGGATCAACTAGAATCATGCATTCTTGAAAAATCTGTTTTAAAAGCCAAAGCGTGCTCGTTCGGATGTGCGGTAGTTCGATTTTTAACGTCGGTACTACCGTCTAGCGGTAGTACCGCTGGAAAATTTGGAACTACCGGCGATCGGAAGTTCCAACCCCGAGGAACCTTTTTCCGAGAGCACCCTCGGATGCTATTCCAAAATTTGAGGAAGCGGTAGTTCCACTGCCGAGCTGCATCGCCGCCATGTGTAGTTCCGAGGGGAGCGCACCTTTTCTAGAAAGCACCCTCCGGATGCCCTTTGAGTTTTTAAGAGAGCGGTAGTTCATTGTCCGAGCGGTACTACCGGCCATGTGTAGTTCCGAGGGGAACCGAGCCTTTTTTTCCGAGAACGACTTTTGAGCTCGGCTCAAGCGGTAGTACTGCGCCGACTTTCTTGGTACTACCGGTGAACGGTAGTACCAGACTTTACAACGCCGGTAGTACCGCGGCACCGACGGTCCAACGGTCATCGCAGAGGCTCGACATAGCCGCTCTGCTGCGTCCGATAGGAGAGCGGTACTATTACGGCCTCGCACCCGCAGTAGTTCCGCCGCCCGATTTTTCTCGAATTTGTTCCAAACGGCTAGTTTGGTAGGTGGAAGGTATAAATACCGCACTAACGCTCGTAAACAGATGCTAGAGACTCTATTGATCATTCTTGAGCATTGGGCATTCACTCCACACCTACTTTCACTCTTGAGCATTCATTTGAGGTGGTTGAGCAAAAAGTGCATAGCATTTACTAGTTTGATCCTTGGCATTAGTTTGCAATCAAGCGAAGCTCGTGATTTGTTACTCTTGGTGCTTGCCGGCACCTGGACGATTGGGAGAAGCTTGATCGGTGATTTTCTCAAAGGAGATCGTGAGAAGACCCGGTTTTCTTGTGAAGGTTGGAGCTCGCCTACCCGGAGCGGGGAAGAGCTACCTCTAGTGATCGAGGTGCTTCGGCTTAATTTGTGGAGCCGGTTGATTCGTTCGAGCTAACCTCAATGTGGACTAGTGGGAACCGGCAAGTTTCCGATACCACGGTAAAACATCCAAGTGTGCACATCTCCCTTTTAGTTTCTCATAGTTCTAAGTTTACTTGCTTAGTATCTTGAATTGCCCTTTTAGAACTAGTATTGTTATTTGCTTGACTAGTATTGTGTAGGTTTAAATTGTCTTTCATTCTTGCTCTTAGAATTAAAGAAATTTAATCAAGTAGAAAAGAAAATTTAAAAACCGCCTATTCATCCCCTCTAGTCGGTATCCTTGATCCTACAAGTGGTATCAGAGCTTGGTCTCTCATTTTTAGACTTAACCGTCTAGAGAGAAAAGGATGGCTAGCGAGGGATTTGCTATAGGCAAGGCATCTTTCTTTGATGGATCAAATTATGCCTCGGCAAGACGGCCCAGCTCCGGCAAGGCCTCACCGCCTACCTGGTAGGCATCGCCTCGGTGGGGTGGCACGACTTCGTCGTCTGCCCTGTAGGCATGGCCTCGGTGGGATGACCCGGCTTCGGAGCAGGGCCTCGCCGCCCGCCTTCTAGGCATTGCATCGGCGGGGCGGTAAGGCTTTGCCGTCCGCTAGGTAGGCATTACCTCGGCGGGATGGCCGTGCTTCGTCGTGGGATACTGCGGACCAATCCGTAGGCATTGCCTCAGGGAGCTGCAAGCTACTAGTTGCATCGGCTCGCCAGTTGGCACCCTCGTGCTTGCTGTCGGGGAACGGGGGGTTGGGGTAGTGTGGGACGTTAGCTTGCCTATCGGGACCTTCGCGCTTGCTGTCGAGGGAGTACTGTTGTGGGGGTGGCCTAACCCCTCGTGGCTGGGCCTTGCAAACTGGTCTAATATGTAATAAGCTCAATAGTGTAGCGGAATATACCAATGTACCCTCATCCTTTGTAAGTACTAAGGGGCAGGATAGGTATTTCCCATCCTACCCCGCTCACGTATATAAACCCCCAAGAGGGGCAGGAGGAGGGCATCCTCTCATTCTCACTCACCAACTCTCCCATAGATTTGGCTCTCCTCTTCCTGTTCTACGAGCCCCCTTCTTTACTGTTTGGCCCGTAGCCACAACAATAGCTCGATAGTCATAGACTTTGTACTCGATAGTCGTAGACTTTGCGGTGGATGGTTGTAGACTTTGTTATCAATAGTAGTACACTTTGCGGTCGATGGTCGTAGACTGCTGTCATACTCGTAGACTTCATGGTCTGCAGTCGTTGTCTTCAGTTTTCTGGTCAGTTGTCGTAGACCACAAGATCGGTAGTCGAATGCTTTGCGATCGGTTACCGTAGGTTTCACGGTCAGTACTCATAGACTTCATTGCCGGTATGAGTGCTTCACTTCTTGTGATCTTCGAGTACTCATGTTAGACCAGTGGGATGACTGGCTGATGCTTGGTGGTCAGGTGGTCGTGGTACTCAGTAGTCGGAAGGACTCGGTACTCGATGGTCGGTGATCGATTGTCATAGGTGTTGCAATTGATTGCTGGAAACTTGTGGTCATTTGCTTCCTTTTGTGCCGAAAAGGGTTTAGACCATCAATTTTCATCTACTCGAGTGCCGCAACAGAACGGTGTGGTTGAACGCAGTAATAGAACCCTGGTCGAGATGGCTAGAGTAATGACAAATGATCATGCTACTCCTAGGAAGTATTGGACTGAAGCTGTTTCGTCTGCTTGCTATATTTCAAATAGAGTTTTCGTATGAGCTAAATTGCATAATACTTCCTATGAGCTTCGTTTTGATCTTTCTCCGAATATTTCTCACTTGACAGTGTTTGGGTGTCGATGCTTCATCCTTAAACATGGCAATTTTAACAAATTTGAATCTAGATCCTCAGATGTCATCTTTCTTGGGTATGGAGCTCATACTCGGGGTTATCGGGTACTGAACTTAGAAATTAACAAAATTATTGAGACCTATGAGGTCACTTTTGATGAGGCTAGTCCTAATACTAGACCCGACATTGCAGGTATACAGGCTCCTAAGACACTCGATGACATCTTCTATGACTCCGACGATGACAACATGGAGTTCTCGAGCTACACTACAACACCTACGACAATGGTCGCTACGACCATGCCTACGACTATAGCTGCTACGACTACACCTACGACAATGGCCACCACGACCACTCGTATAACTACAGCTGTTATGACTGTACCTTTGATAACAATCGCTACGACCACTCGTATGACTTCAGCTACTGCAGCTGCACCTACGCCTAGTACGATGATTGCTATGACCACATCTATGACAACTCTGCAAGCTCCTTTGCACATTCAATGACGTCATCCCCCAGAACAAATGATTGGTGAGGTAAATGAGAGAACTCTTCGCAGCAGGTATAACTCCAAAGCTTCATATACTCATTTTACTTTCGTCTCCTCTTTTGAACCATGTGATGTAAGTCACGCTTTATTGATGAGTCTTGTATTAATGCCATGCAAGAGGAATTAGAAAAATTTGAGCATAACAAAGTCTGGTCTTTAGTCATAATGTTATTGGAACTAAATAGGTTTGTAAGAATAAACAAAGTAAGGATGGTGTTGTTGTTCGAAATAAGATTAGACTTGTGGCTCAATGATTCACCCAGGTAGAAGGTCTTAACTTTGGTGGAATATTTGCTCTTGTTATTCGATTAGAAGCTATTAGAATTTTATTAGCATTTTCTGTATCAAAGGGTTTTAGACTGTATCAAATGGATGTAGAAAGTGCTTTTCTTAATGGCTATGTTGAGGAGGAGGTTTACTTTAGAGAACCTCCTGGGTTTGAGAATCCTAAATTTTCTGATCATGTCTACAAACTGTCCAAAACTTTATATGGCCTAAAACAGGCACCCAAAGCATGGTATAATAGACTTAAATCATACATTGTTGCTCTTTCCACTGCTGAGGCTGAATATGTAGCTGTTGTTTCTTGTTGCTCTCAATTTCTTTGGATGACAGCTACTCTTAAGGATTTTAGCTTAAAGTTGGATAGCGTGTCGCTTTACTGTGATAACACTAGCGCGATTAGCATTGCTAAAAATCCTGTGCAGCATTCAAGAACCAAACATATTGATATTCGCTATCATTTTCTTAGAGACCATGTGGAAAAGGGAGATGTTGTCTTGCACTTCATTGATTATGATTCTCAGGTTGCTGATATTTTCACCAAACCGCTTGATTCTTCTCATTTTACTCGTTTGCGAAGTGAGTTGGGTGTAATGTATCCTATGGGATTATTTTGAGGGGAAGCTTGTCATTTGTAGTATTGAGAGACCATGTGGAGGTCATCCCGTTGTGTATGATGAGTAATTGACAACGGTTTAGTAAAGTCGAGTTTGAGTCGGTTGGTTCGGACCTTGACGTTGCGTGGCGTAACAAGCTCGGTCGGACTTGGTCGAACCTAGTCGTATGGGTTTATGATGCATATTCTGATAACTCGACAGGTTTGATCTCTATTTACGCTTTTATGTAACGAGCGGTGCTATTTGACGTGTTTGCTTGTCTGAGTTGGCTGCAGGACATAGAGGCGGAGTCGTGGCGAGACACGTGGTGACCGGACTAGACGCAGGTGGCGTTGAGGTCGAACGGTCGAGATGTGTCAAGACGGCGTGAACTCGAGGTGGTTGCGAGTCGGTGAGACGAGGAACCCGGCCGGAGCTACCGGTGATGGACACGACGAGCGACGACGAGAGAACCGGGACTAGACTCAGATGGAGTCGGAGGTCTCGGTCGGTGTCAGGTGGACACGACGGGCAGCGGCGAGACGATCGGGACTAGGCTCAAGGAGGAGTCAAGGTCTAGACGGTTGAGGTACCGGACGCGGGAAGCTTCCGGGAAGGTACTTGAGGGCAATTTGGACAATTGACTCAAGTTTTGGAGTGGAGAGGCTGGTTTCCCTCCATTTCCATGTGTGTTGACTTTCTTGCCGCAAATGGGTATGCGGTGGAAAGTGTTGTGGTATGACACTTCTTGATTTTCTCCTTTGGTGTGTGAGCTTGGAGATAAAAGGAGTGGTGTATGCAACTGGTTGTTTCTATCCAGGCAATGAGTTAGCAAAAAGGAGTGTGTTGTGTGTGTTCTCTGTGAGCAAGTAGTGAGCTCCTGTGTATGTGCGTGAGTTTTTGATTTTTGAATTGTTTCTTCCTGAGAAGTCCCAAAATGGGTTGCTCTATGTTGGGATGATGCTACAAGATCAATTGATTGAAATTCCAAAGAGCAAACCTTGTTTGATTTCAGTTTTGGCATTTTGGAGGTTCTCTGCTCTTCATTTCCAGTTTCTAGGGTTTACTGTTTCTTTTGATTTCCTTTTGTGAGATTGCATGAAACTTGATATTTAGTCTCCTACAGGTATTGCTAATATATCTTCAAAGTTTCGTGAGAAAAGATTGAGAAATCATGGAGTATTTTGGGTTTTGGTTTATTCTCTGTTGAGATTACTGTTTTTGTCAAAATCTGAATTTCTTGATCTTTTGTTTGATCTCTTTGGTCTCCTAGTTTCCTCGGGATATTGTGATCATATCCTTGCTGTTCTTGATTAGAAAAATCTAAGGATATCCCAGAATTACTTTCCTAATTGAAGTCTCAAAAGTCTGCAGTTTTCAGTCAAAAAGGGGGGCATTTGGCTGCAGACTTGCTGCTGTTGTCGCTGCAGTTTTCAGCCTCATTGCTGCTGTTTTTGCTGCAGAATTTTCACTGCTTCGCTGTCCAGTTTTTCAGTTTGCAGCAAGTATTTTGTGCTCTGTTTCTGATCTCAGTCAGCTGCAGATTTCAGCCAAACACTGCAGATTTTCAGTCAGTTTTCAGCTATAAATCTCTGCTGTTTTCAGCACAAAACTAGCAGCAGATTGCAACAATTCTCAGCAAGGTTCAGTTAAGTTTTTCAGCAGTTCCAGGCAACAAAAATCAGCAAAACCTCTCAGTCTTTTCTCTTCTTTTGATTCCTGTTTCCAGCAGCAAAAGTAGTCACTATTTAGAGTATTTTACAAGAGATTTTCAGCAGAAAAGAGAGTCTCCTTTGGGCCTTTTCAGCTTCAGTTTTCAGAAGTGAAGAATCCGTTTCCTTGGTTGGTTAGTGAAGTCTATTCTGTAAAATTTGAGCCCGTCTAAACCTTGCATCTTTCGTAAGTAACTTTGGTCATCGGCAAAATTACTTTCAGCTTCCATCAAGCAAATTTCTTCTGTCTTCATAGCTTTCATAGCTATCGGAGAAGAAAGAGGTGCGAATTCTCGGGGGCGATTTTAAAGAGAACGACATTCACCCCCCTCTGTCGCCATTTCGGTCCTACAATTGGTATCAGAGCCAGGTTAGCTCTTTTCTATAGATCTTAACCGGCCTCATGCGAGCCATGGCGACAGACAAGTATTCCACTGCCGCCCATCTTCGATGGCTGGATTACCCTTCCGAAAAGCCGAATGGAAACTTACATCCGTGCTCGGGGTATGCCGTCGGCGGAAGGTGAAGATTCAGTTTGTTGTTCCTGCCGATGAGAACATCAATGCCGGAATATAGGCGATGTTGAGGCGAATGCAAAGGCAAGGAACATCATCATTCGTGGTTTGAGCGAGCGAGTTCGATCGATCTCTCACCGTCGTCCGCCTACGACATCCGGGTGACCTCAATGCATACCGAGGGCACCACCCGATCAAAACGGTTCGACAGACCCGTTCAAGCGAATACAAGAAATTCGAGATGCTTGCCGGAGAGTCCCTTGACGAGTGCTTTTCGCGTTTTCACAAAATTTTGAGCAACCTCTGAGCCGTCGGTCTCACATACTCCGACTCGGATAACGCTCGACAAATCCTTTTTGCACTTGATCTTCGGGTTTGGGAGATGAATGTGACTACCATCAAGGACACCACGGACCTCTCGACCCTAACTCTTGACGCGCTTTACTCACGCCTCAAGACTCACGAGATTGACAAAGTCTCTCGTCGGTCGAAGTCACAGTCGATGGTGTTAGTCGCCGATCCCGCTTCTGGATCTTCTTCTGCTGAGCCTTTGTGCGGATTCTTGCTCACGCTCTCGTGACATAACCGATGATCGCTAGAGCGACTTCGGATGAACACTAGCCCTCCTAGCACGGAGATTTTCTCATGCTTACAAGAGGAGGAGGGATGGAAAAAAAGGAGGACCCGTGATTTGTTTTGAGTGTGGTGGCCCCAACCACATCCGAGCAAACTGTCCCAAGCTTGGGAAGGGTAAAGGTGACTTCGGCGGTTCGGGCAAGAACGACTACACCGACAAGAACCGCAACTCGAAGCCCTCAGCACCGGTCCAAGGCAAGAAGAAGTTCCGCAACTTTGGGAAGGCGAAGAAGCTCTTCCACCGCATCCTCACCTCTTTCGACGACCTCGACCTCAGCGAGGTGGAGGGATGGAGCGACGACGACAGGACGGATGATCAAGAACCCAAAGGCGACGGCGACTTCTCCCAAGATGTGCTTCATGGCCCTTGAGGGCGAATCGAGCGACAATGAGCAGATCTCGACTTCGACGAGGTATTTCCTTCCTACGACCAACTTAATGAAGCTTTTCTTAAACTAGGAGGATTTCATGCTAGAGCTAAAACTAGGTGTAGCGAGTTGGAGAAGGAAGTAGATAGATTGTCTCTAGAGATTATTGCTCTTACATCCGCTCCCACAAATGATGATTGTGATACTTGCGTGCTATCTTGGGTGACATGGAGAAACTAAGGATCTCGCATGATAGTGTGTCCTCCGAGCTTGATATTGTTAAGGTGGAGAATGTTAGTCTGCTTGCTGAATTAGAATTGAGTAGGATGGTCATACCCTACTTACTACCGATGAGACTATTTCTCCCACCTCATGTGAGGATAAGGACACGCGCTAGAGGACCTTATGCCATGCTACTTGATCTCGCCCGAATCTTGTGAAACTTGCAATAATCAAGATGAACTTAAAATGGGCGCACCATAAAATTGTTGAATTGCGTGCTTCCTGTTAGAGCCTATTGTTTCTTGTACCAACCTGTCCTAAATTAACCTTTGAGCTTGAATCGGTTTCTAAGCAATTTCAAGAGATGGTTGATCATAACAAGAAAATGGCTCAATTTGCTACTAAGGATCCTGTTAGCTCACCATGCAATAGTTGTAATAAACTAAAATCTGAATTAATTGCATTGGATGAAAAATATGTGAAGCTAACTAAGGACCTTCTAGAAAAATCACATCCTTCTTGTGCTTTCTGTGCTGAAGTGTTTGAAAATGATAAGGACATGGTAGAGACGTTTAGGAAGAGTTACGAGAACCAAATGGCTAGGATTAGGGCTGCCCCCTGTGTGTCCTGCAAGCCCTCAAGGTTGAGGTGGCGTGCATAAGGAGAAATATGCACGTGCTATTTGCTCTTCTACTATTGGTTCTTCCCTTCCTCTCCTCCCTGCTGTCTCTTCTTCTTCTCCTTGCTCTTCTTGCACCTCTCTTTTCGGGAGTGTCAGTATCTTATGAACACTCTCGAGAAATTTGTAGGAGGCAAGAAAAAGTTTAATCTTATTTTAGACCAGTCAAAGATTTGCAAATTCAATCAGGGTCTAGGTTATGATTTTCTAGAGGATGTGAGGAAGCATCCACCTATCGTGCTCAGACCCATAGCCGCAGGTGTGATTGAGGTCAAGCCCAAGAACAAGAAAGTTCAATTTAAATCAGCGGGCTTTGTTCAAGGGATTTCTGACAGCAAGGTGATTCCACCTGTAGCTTCGGCCTCTCAGAAGGCGAAGCCATCTCATGCTACTTCTGTCTCTCAGAAGGTGAAGTATCATTGCACCTTCTGTCAGAAGGATGGACATTTGATTGACCACTGCTTCAAGCGCGCCAAGATTGCGCGAAGAGACCGTGTTGAGTCTCTTAGGCGTATTCAGGGTCATCACCAGACCTTGAGTGCACCTAAGACCAACACGAGGTCTAGGTTTGCTACTATTGGTAGCTTTGGGCAGCATCGAGGATTTGGTTCTTCCGATTTTTCTGTTTTTCGTCCTCATGCTCCCTCTGGTCGTGACTTCCGCCGTTCTGAGGGTAGATCTTGCTTTTCCCATCGAGATGCCTACCCATGGCGTGATCAGCCTGTTGCCGGTGCTCCGACTCGCTCCTCCGTAGCAGTCGGACCCAGTAACAGCTTCAGGTCTACTCTTAGACATTCTACTGTGAGTAACAGAGAGCGTAGGGTAGATAGAGGTCAGTCGTGTTTGACTACTTCATCTGCTCGACGTGTTACTCAATATTGGGTGCCAAAATCACTCTTGATTTATCCCAAGATGAGACTTTACTCTGCTCGACTCAGTTCACAAGGGGGAAGGAAATGTTTGGCTTGTAGACTCCGGGTGTTCACGACACATGACCGGAGATTCCCGTTGGTTTTCTTCCCTTGTCCGTGCTCCAGGTGATGAGACGATCACATTCGGAGATGCTTCATCTGGGCGCGTCATCGCCAAAGGTACTGTGCGCATTAATGATTCATTTATTTTAAAAGATGTTGCCTTGTTTAGTAAGCTGCAATATAATTTGCTTTCAGTCTCTCAGCTTACCGATGACGATTTCGAGGTGAGCTTTAAGAAAAACAATTGCAAAATTCTTGACTCTTCTGTAGTTTGGTTTATGGGATTTCTCGTTATGGGAGGATCTTTTGTGCTGATTTTGTTGAGTCTTCCGTGATCCTCTCCGATGTTTAGTTGCTTGAGTCCCGTGACCTCACTTTCTGGCATAGGAGACTTGGTCATATAGGATTTGACCTTTTGACCCGAGTTAGCGGCCACGATCTCATTCGTGGTCTGCCGAAACTAAAAATGGTCAAAGATCTAGTTTGCGCCCATGCCTAAGACCAAGAAGATGGTTGCCGCTTCCCATCCTCCGGTCCAGATTACCATGACCGATGCACCGTGACACCGCTCCATATGGACTTTGTTGGACCACTCGAGTGCGATCAGTGGGAGGAAGTGGTATATTCTTGTCATAGTCGATGACTTCTCGAGGTATTCTTGGGTGTTTTTCTTAGCCTCGAAGGATGAGACGTTTTCACATTTCCGAGGTCTTTTCAGTAGGCTTTCTGTTGAACTTCCAGGTGCCTTACGAGCGGTCCGCAGTGACAATGGTACGGAGTTCAAGAATTCCTACTTTGAGAGATTCTGCGATGAGACCGGTGTAGAACACCAGTTCTCTTCTCCATACGTCCCTCAGCAGAATGGCGTCGTGGAGAGGAAGAACCGTACCTTGGTCGAGATGGCCAGGACGATGCTCGATGAATACTCTACACCACGGAAGTTTTGGGCTAAGTCTATAGCCACCGCGTGCCATGTTTCGAACAGAGTTTTTCTCAGGGCACACTTGCACCGCACCTCTTACGAGTTGAGATATGGGCGAAAGCCCATTGTTTCTCATTTTTGTGTGTTTGGTTGCAAGTGCTTTATTCTGAAATCCAGGAACCTAGATAAGTTCGAGTCACGTTCTTGTGATGGACTCTTTCTAGGCTACTCGACTTCTTCGCGGGCCTATAGGGTCTGGAACTGCGAGTCTAGCAAAATGGTAGAAACCTGTGAGATGACTTTCGATGAGGCGAGTCCGGGGACTAGGCCCGACATCTCAGGTTCACTAGAGCAGTCCGAGACCATCTTCGTGGATGATGAGGATGATGGAGATGAGGGTTGTCACCCGATCCGGCCCCTCATCCACCCCTTGAGGTGCCTTCTTCCACAAAGACCTCGAGGTGATCACCTCACCCTTACGGTTCTTCCGAGCTAGTGGCTCTGTTCCTACCCCGTCAGGTCACGAGGTAGAGGCCACTTCTTCATCTCATCCTGGACCTCCAAGACATATCCAAAAATCTCATCCTTCAGAGCAGATGATTGGAGACCTCTTTGAACGAGTCACACTCTCCAAGTCTGGCGTGTCACTTTTCTGTCTCCACTCTGCCTTCGTTGCCTCCTTTGAGCCCAAAGACATTTGTCATGCTTTATCTGACGAGTCTTGGGTCAATGCCATGCATGAGGAGCTCGAGAGTTTCGAAAGAAACAAGGTTTGGACGCTTGTTGAGCCCCCTCGAGGTCACAATATCATTGGGACCAAATGGGTGTTTAAGAACAAGCGAGCGAGGATGGGGTAGTCATTCAAACAAGGCTAGACGGTTGCTCGTGGGTACTCCTGTGTTGAGGGTCTAGACTTGAGGAGACCTTGCCCTCAGAAGGCCTTGAGGCCATTAGAATTCTGCTTGCCTTTGCAGCTTCTAAGGGTTTCAAGCTTTACCAGATGGACGTCAAGAGTGTCTTTCTCAATGGCTTCATTGAGGAAGAAGTCTATATCAGACAGCCTCCAGGTTTCGAGAACCCCAAATACCCTAGTCATGTCTTCAAGCTTTCCAAAGCGTTGTATGGACTTAAGCAAGCCCCTAGAGCTTGGTATGAGAGGCTTAAGTCCTATCTTTTGAGACATGATTTCGAGATGGGTAAAGTCGACAAGACCTTGTTCACTCGCCGGCTCGGAAGGACCTTTCGTCGTCAAATTTATGTCGATGACATCATCTTTGGCGGCTCTTCCCATGCTCGTTTCACGCTTCTCGGATGTCATGAGCACCGAGTTTGAGATGAGCATGATGGGTGAGTTGACTTTCTTCCTTGGCTTCCAAATCAAGCAGACTCAGGAGGGTACCTTCTTGCATCAAGGTAAGTACACTCGAGATCTCCTGAGACGCTTTGACATGAGTGACGGTAAGCCAGTGTCAACTCCTATGGCTTCTACAGCCGTACTAGACCCAGATGAGGACGGCGAGCCAGTCGATCAAAAGGAATTCAGAAGCATGATTGGCTCTCTCTTGTACCTCACTGCCTCGAGACCGGACATACACTTCTCCGTGTGTCTTTGTGCTCGGTTTCAGGCTTCTCCTCGCGTGTCTCACCTTCAGGCGGTGAAGCGCATCTTTAGGTACCTTCGAGCTACCATTGACTATGGTATCTGGTACTTTTCCTCCTCCTGTCTGTCCCTTAGAGCCTTTTCGGATGCAGACTTTGCCGGTATGTAGGATAGACAGAAGAGCACTCGCACCGCCAGTTCATTGGCACTTCTCTCGCTTCTCGGTCTTCGAGGAAGCAGTCCGGTGTTGCACAGTCCACTGCAGAGGCCGAGTACGTTGCTGCAGGCAGTTGCTGTAGCCAGGTGCTTTGGATGGTCTCGACTCTGCAGGACTTTGGGTTAGCTATCGACCGTATTCCGCTCTTTTGCGATAACACTTCTGCGATTAGCATTGCTAAGAACCCAGCAAGATTCTCGGACCAAGCACATCGATATCGATATCACTTTCTTCGAGACCATGTAGAGAAGGGTGACATCGTGCTCCGGCCAGGAGAGTGACCACCAGTTGGCTGATATCTTCACCAAGCCTTTGGATAGCACGAGGTTTTCAGCTCTGCGAGGAGAGCTTAGGGTAGTTTATCCTTATGGACTGTTGTGAGGGGGAGCTTGGACTTTACTGCTTTACTATATTAATTTGGTGGAGATACAGCTTCTGTCTCATTTATGTTGCATTGCATTTGCGGGTGCATTGGGATTAGTCCTTCTAGCATAGGTTAGAGTGTGTCTCTTGTTGAGTTGCTTAGACTTCTTGCTCTTATCTTGTGCTTTCAGGATAGCTGTTTCTTATCTCACTAGGTTGAGCTCACTCACTTCTTGTAGGTTCTAGCGAGGGTTGGGTCACCCTCGGGTAGATAGGGTACGTGTTTGCTCTCTAGTGTGTGTTTTTCTCGACAGCTGGTTGTCCTGGAGTCATATAGGGTAGATGAGAGTTAGTCTGAGTCTTTAGTATTCTCTATCTTATCTATGCTTTAAGGACTGCCCTTCTTGATTTATTTGCCAGCCTCCTTTTTATTGCTTTGGTTCAGGGGGAGTTCATTTGGGAACTTCTAGATCTTAATTTTGACATAACTCAACTTGAACTAAAAGTTGCATCACATGTTAAGGGGGAGCTGGGTTTTCTTCATCTACATTGTAATTTAGCTACATGGAGCCTTGATTATTATCCATTCATGACATGTTTTCACTTATATTATATCTTGCCATGATTTGTGCTTCATTGCTAATTTGATCATGACTTTATATGTGTAGTCAAGTCTTTGCCATGATAGGTTAATTAAAATGCTCAATTTGACCTAATTCATGTCATGTTAATATTTGAGACTAGTCGGCTTTAGTTATCTTCTTATGATTCTTGCCATGTCAAATAGGCTGAGTTGAGTCTTGAATCATTGTCTAAGCAATAGATTGAGCTATATTAGTTTCTTGATGACACATAAGTTAGTACAATATATTAAAAGCAAAAAGATCTCTTTTGTGCGAAAAAACTGATCTCACCAATTTCTTCTCATGAGACGGCTTGCCATTGCACAAGGCATGAACTCAGGGAAGTTTTGGATGACCAAGATCATCTTCTTAAGCTCATTGCTTGAAGTGGTCGCATAAGGCTTGAGGTCTAACACATGACTAAACAAAAAAATGGTTGGAAACAATCATGTGATTTCTAAAGTCCAAATTTGTCAAATGTGCTCAATTGCTAAAAGCTACAAGTACTTAAACAAATGTATCACTCTTGAACTAGTAGCACTCTAGTTGACTCAACAATAGCTTCATGGTTCCATTTAGCTTATTGGCATGGCCTGCATCATTCATGGATACCTCTAGCTAGACTAAAATCATGATTGACTTGACTTGCTAAGCACTTCAACTAAAAATCAGATTATGCCTTATTTTGCATAGCTTCACTTTACATACATAGTCATGATCTTTGTAGCAACTTTTGGCTTGGTGTAATACATTATGGTCATTTTGGATAATTCTCATGGCTCTAAATGCTTAGATTAATCAAATCAGCCATTTCATCCATTTTCATGACTTTTTCTCCTTCCTGCATTCTTGATGGGTTTATTGCCAAAAGGGGGAGAATAGTGGAGCTTTGAGGAAAATTGTTCTTTCTTTTGCTCCTTCTGTCGATATGGTCATGAGTTTCATTTCTTTCTTTGGACCATGTTGGACTCTTCAAACTCAACTTCATGTTTTTTCTTGATTTGTCAATATACTCATCAAGGGGGAGATTGAGAGACCATGTGGAGGTCATCCCGTTGTGTATGATGAGTAATTGACATCGGTTTAGTAAAGTCGAGTTTGAGTCGGTTGGTTCGGACCTTGACGTTGCGTGGCGTAACAAGCTCGGTCGGACTTGGTCGAACCTAGTCGTATGGGTTTATGATGCATATTCTGATAACTCGACAGGTTTGATCTCTATTTACGCTTTTATGTAACGAGCGGTGCTATTTGACGTGTTTGCTTGTCTGAGTTGGCTGCAGGACATAGAGGCGGAGTCGTGGCGAGACACGTGGTGACCGGACTAGACGCAGGTGGCGTTGAGGTCAGAACGGTCGAGATGTGTCGAAGACGGCGTGAACTCGAGGTGGTTGCGAGTCGGGAGACGAGGAACCGAAGCTGGAGCTACCGGTGATGGACACGACGAGCGACGACGAGAGAACCGGGACTAGACTCAGATGGAGTCGGAGGTCTCGGTCGGTGTCAGGTGGACACGACGGGCAGCGGCGAGACGATCGGGACTAGGCTCAAGGAGGAGTCAAGGTCTAGACGGTTGAGGTACCGGACGGGAAGCTTCGGGAAGGTACTTGAGGGCAATTTGGACAATTGACTCAAGTTTTGGAGTGGAGAGGCTGGTTTCCCTCCATTTCCATGTGTGTTGACTTTCTTGCCGCAAATGGGTATGCAGTGGAAAGTGTTGTGGTATGACACTTCTTGATTTTCTCCTTTGGTGTGTGAGCTTGGAGATAAAAGGAGTGGTGTATGCAACTGGTTGTTTCTATCCAGGCAATGAGTTAGCAAAAAGGAGTGTGTTGTGTGTGTTCTCTCGTGAGCAAGTAGTGAGCTCCTGTATGTGCGTGAGTTTTGATTTTTGAATTGTTTCTTCCTGAGAAGTCCCAAAATGGGTTGCTCTATGTTGGGATGATGCTACAAGATCAATTGATTGAAATTCCAAAGAGCAAACCTTGTTTGATTTCAGTTTTGACATTTTGGAGGTTCTCTGCTCTTCATTTCCAGTTTCTAGGGTTTACTGTTTCTTTTGATTTCCTTTTGTGAGATTGCATGAAACTTGATATTTAGTCTCCTACAGGTATTGCTAATATATCTTCAAAGTTTCGTGAGAAAAGATTGAGAAATCATGGAGTATTTTGGGTTTTGGTTTATTCTCTGTTGAGATTACTGTTTTTGTCAAAATCTGAATTTCTTGATCTTTTGTTTGATCTCTTTGGTCTCCTAGTTTCCTTGGGATATTGTGATCATATCCTTGCTGTTCTTGATCAGAAAAATCTAAGGATATCCCAGAATTACTTTCCTAATTGAAGTCTCAAAAGTCTGCAGTTTTCAGTCAAAAAGGGGGGCATTTGGCTGCAAACTTGCTGCTGTTGTCGCTGCAGTTTTCAGCTAAAAACTGATGCAGTTTTCAGCCTCATTGCTGCTGTTTTTGCTGCTGAATTTTCACTGCTTCGCTGTCCAGTTTTTCAGTTTGCAGCAAGTATTTTGTGCTCTGTTTCTGATCTCAGTCAGCTGCAGATTTCAGCCAAACACTGCAGATTTTCAGTCAGTTTTCAGCCATAAATCTCTGCTGTTTTCAGCACAAAACTAGCAGCAGACTGCAACAATTCTCAGCAAGGTTCAGTTAAGTTTTTCAGCAGTTCCAGCAACAAAATCAGCAAAACCTCTCAGTCTTTTCTCTTCTTTTGATTCCTGTTTTCAGCAGCAAAAGTAGTCACTATTTAGAGTATTTACAGCAGCATTTTCAGCAGAAAAGAGAGTCTCCTTTGGGCCTTTTCAGCTTCAGTTTTCAGAAGTGAAGAATCCGTTTCCTTGGTTGGTTAGTGAAGTCTATTCTGAGAAATTTGAGCCCGTCTAAACCTTGCATCTTTCGTAAGTAACTTTAGTCATCGGCAAAATTACTTTCAGCTTCCATCAAGCAAATTTCTTCTTTCTTCATAGCTTTCATAGCTATCGGAGAAGAAAGAGGTGCGAATTCTCGGGGGCGATTTTAAAGAGAACGACATTCACCCCCCTCTGTCGCCATTTCGGTCCTACAATTGGTATCAGAGCCAGGTTAGCTCTTTTCTATAGATCTTAACCGGTCTGCGAGCCATGGCGACAGACAAGTATTCCACCAAACCGCCCATCTTCGATGGCCTGGATTACCCCTTCTGGAAAAGCCGAATGGAAACTTACATCCAGGTTCAAGGGTATGCCATCTGGCGGAAGGTGAAGATTCAGTTTGTTGTTCATGTCGATGAGAACATCAATGCCGAGAATATGGCTGATGTTGAGGCGAATGCAAAGGCAAGGAACATCATCATTCAGGGTTTGAGCGAGCGAGTTCGATCAAGATCTCTCACCTGTCGTCCGCCTACGACATCTGGGTGACCCTCAATGCATACCATGAGGGCACCACCCAGATCAAGACGGTTCGACAGGATAATTCATCACGACAAAGTCTTTGAAATCAACTGAGCAAAAGAGCTTTCTTTATGATATTTACTCATATGTTATGTAGCTTTGATCATGACTGATTATAATTAATGTGCTACAATTGAACTAAAACATGACATGGCAGAACACTTTTGACTATATTGATTATAGATAGTACTTTGCAATATTCATCTAAAAGGATTAGCATGATTTTGAGTCTTATTTTAAATCTTGGTTATAAGGCTCGAATGTTTCACGTTGTAATCTTTTTATGATCACTCAAGTTGGCATGTTATACAATAGAAAAGGCACAAAATAGTGCACAAATAAAAAGAAGTATACTTTAAGCATGCCATGGTTAAACAAAAGACAAAAGCACAAGAAAGTGCGCAAATGAAAAGAAGTATGCTTCAAACATGCCACCATCAACAAGAAAAAAACGTGTGCTACAAACATAAAAAGAAGTATGCTACAAGCATGCCACATGCTTAGATTTTGAGTATGAAGCAATAGGTTGCTACTGAGATTGCTAGCTCGCCTAGATCTAAAATTTGCTTTATTTTTAGGCTTTGACTTTTCAGTGTGATATCTCTTTGTGGTTTTTATAATTAGTTTGGTCACTGTTGAGATGCTTGTCATTGACATAATTGGTTAATCATGCTAAAAGACTTGTTTTGATAATGATAAATGATATATGTCTTTATATGATCTAGGAAGCTCTGATCAAACAGATGGCTTGGTTAAACTATTAAATCAATGCAAAATGATTTGGATAATCCTCAAAGCTTCTGGATATTTTCTCTTTTTGCTTCTCTTTAGAATTATCCTCTCTTTGGAGCCCTTGATGATTTCATTGCCAAAGGGGGAGAAATTAGAGAAAGGGGAGAGAAATTGGGGGAAATTGGAGAAATTTCATAAAATTACTTCTCTTATGTTGAGGGGGAGTTTTCAGAGTTTTACCGAGTGTCTACTGAGGAAATTGGAGAAATTTGATAAAATTACTTCATTTATATCGAGGGGGAGTTTTATGAGTTTTGCCAAGTGTCTACTGAGTTTCTTGCTTTGCTTTTCTTTCAAAACACAATTCATTCGAGAGTTTTTGAGGGGTTGTCAATGTATTCATCGAGGGGGAGATTGTTAGATCATGAGGATGGTTGTAAATAAAGTGATGTTGAATAGTTGATTTTGGATTTCTTTGGATTTTGCGTTTGTGAAAGTTTTTTTCGATCGCGGTCGAAGGTTTCAAGCTCAAGTGGTTTTAGTCTGCTCTGGGTGGTTTTTGTCTTCTTCGAGTGTTTTTGGTTGCTCTGAGTAGTTTCAGACCAGTCCGATCAGGTTCAATGAAATCAGACAGTGTTTAAGTAGCAATGGAGTATTGGATGGTATTTGAGTAGCTCTGGAACATCGGACGGCTTTCGAGACGCATCGTAACATTGGACTACACTCAAGTGGCATTAGAGGATCGCATGCCTTTCGATCACAGCAGACTTCGACCACGTCAGACTTTGACCACGCCAAACTTCGACCACGTCAGAGTTTGACCACGTTGGTTATGACTCAGAGTCGTTTACGATCACGTTCGACTACAACCATGACTGACTTGAACCACGTCCGGCTTTGACTACGTTCGACTTTGACTATGATAGAACGACCACTGAAGGTAATCATAGCTACAATACTTTGCATGGTCATAACTATAGTACTTTTTCACGGTCATAGACATTACTGGTCGTACTCGACAGTTTTACTGGTAGTACTTTTTCATGCCTATGACCGTGGACACGGCTATCTAGAATAGTTTATACACTCTAAAGAGGTGGTACAACGTTACCCACAAGAGATAATCAACTTATAATGTCAGCTATAACATGCTACCTTCGGTGTGCGCCTAAGTGATTATTACAAAGTCTTTACAATGCAAAGCTGTCAACTTGGTCATGCCCCCGCTAAGATTTCACCATAAGAAAGAATCCACTAAATCAGGGTCTCCTTTTGTGCCACGTGAGACTTCTTGTGGCCTACTCCAAGCTCACATTCAACCTATAACAAGACTCAAGTTGTGACCTAAAAATTAGTTAGTCAGGTTTGTCCCATACCGAACTTGTAACAGTACGATGTGGGTTTATAGCAGTAGCTCACAGACCGGTCCTTAATTGATTTACGCAGACATTTCACATACCCCTTGTGCCACTGAGCACTCACCACCTAGCCATTTGCCTAAGTCTACACTAGGTTTTATGTTTCATTTTTAAATATTTCATATACTTTTTGACTCACCAAAGTCAAGAATACATTTTTAATAATCATCATTTTATGTGAAAAAGTTATTCTAAGCCTAGGATTATTTCTAAGCATGTCTAAGCATTTCTACAAAGTTTTCCAGCTAATACTAGTGTACTAACAAGAGTTTTACTCTAGGGTGATAATGTATTAAGTGCTCAATGTCAAATGTGATCATAACAAATAGGTATTAACTAAGTATTTAAAACTAGAATTGAAATACATTGAGAATAATTTAAATCAACATAATTTTATTTACAATCTATGATCAATATTATCTAGTTGAATAACTTGTCTTGCTCCGCGGATTGGTGAGAGTCGTCGAAGTAGTACTCATCGGAAACGTCGTAGACTACATGTGAAAATAACCAAAACACACTAAATTCAAATAAACTCTAAAATTCAAAAGTAAGGTAGAAATGGATGTATTGGGATTTTAAATGAATTTACAAAAAAAAATGGGCTCATTGGAGCTAGGACGGAGAAGAACAGGCTCTCGGAAGTTTTAAAACTAAGAAAAAGAAAAAAAGAGAGATTTATCAGAATTTCTAGATTTATTTTTATAAATAAAAAAAATTTATGATGCCAGCATGGTTTTTAGGAATTTTGGCCGAACTAAATTTTGAAAGAACAAGTGTTGGAGTCACTAACAGGTGGGCTCGGGTCTATCGACCGGGTCCACGGACGTTGCCTACTCTGCAGTGGACCAGGTCTAGGCTTGCGTGGCATGAGATGCTGATGAGGCGACTGTGCACTGATGTGGCTTCCACGTAAGACCATGCACTGATGTGGCATGGTCGACAGTGGTGGTGCGCGATGACCGAGTGTTCGTCGGTGCTCAAGTGCACGGCAGTGGTCGGTGAGGGTCACAATAGCGAGAGAGGCACGAGGAGGAGTCTTCACCTTGGCACGAGGCTCGGGGACAGTTGCATGCTACTGGTGGTGAGTGAGGAGTAGTGGTGGTGTTCGTCTTTTGGCGGAGACAACGTCCTAGCGATGGTTCTTCATGTTGGAGCAGTGGGCGAGATCGATGATGGCTCAAGGAAGCTTCCCATGGTGACGGCAGAGCTTGGGGCGGTTGGAGCAGCAGAAGGACCTCACTAGAGTCCTAAGCAAAGCACAGGAGGGGAGCGCACGATGCTAGGGGGCTCGACTACGCTATGTGGCGAAGACAGGCTATGGAGGGGTAGTGTGGTGCTAGGAGGTGCCGGGGAAGGCTTATATAGCCTTGGGGGGCACAGTGCACGAATTCCTCACCAGAATGATGGCGACACATATTCGGGGTGAGGGGAGAAAGGAAAGGGGGAGGTGCACAAACGGAAATGGGGGTGCAGAAATCATGCCATTATTGACCAAGTGGAGGTTTTCCTTTTGGGCGAGCGGCCAAGAATGAAAGGCGGCGAAGACTTAGAGACGGACTCAAAACGGTGATGGCAGCGTTGGGTGGGAGAAGAAGGAAGGCAGGAGGAGGAAGAAAGTAAAGGAGGGACAGAGTGCTGACTGGTGGGGCCGGGCAGCAGTGGGAGAGGGGCGTGCTGACGAGGCGGGTTTGTGTGGCAGCGAGGGGAGGTGACGCGTGTGGGAGAAGAAGGCCGGGCGCGAGCATGGGCTGCGTGGGCCGAGGCCACGTGTGGGGAGAGGATGGGCTAGACGGAGGGGAAATAGGGGATGGGCCAGGAGTTTAAAAGAGTTTTGGCCCGAGAGTGAAAGAGGATTTTCAAAAGTTTTTTATTTAAATAAAGGCTGGAAATTCAAGGAAGGTTTAGAAAATAGCAAATAAGGGCCAAAACTTCTGAGAAAATTCTCATAAATACAGAAAGCAAGGAGAACTCAAGAAAAAGAATAAATCCTACTAGGTTACAATTAAACATAGGAAGCCTTTTCTAGCTCTAGGCTTAAATAAAAAGAAAAAGAAATAGGAAAAAGAAAATCCAAAAAAACTCAAATTAAATAAAAGCTAAAATTTTGGGATGTTACAACTTCTTGCTTAGTGGTACTACCACCACCTCTTTGCAGTATGAATGCACCTGGTAGTACAATCGTATTTTTAGGTGGCGGTTGTTTTTTTCTAGAGAGGTGTTTTATGGCTCCCTTGTTTTTCACTCAAGTGGTCATACCGCACCTCTGGTCCCTAGGGTTAATAGCTAGTTTCTATACATTTAATGCACAATAAGTAGCCATTGAACCACAATGCGGTATGACCGGCCCCATAATGACGGTACGATTGCTCCCAACTGGATTTGTCCTCAACGGCTACTCTGTTGGATGGAGGCTATAAATATCCACTCTCTTACAGCAATGGAACTCTCTTGAAATCCTATTGAGTACATTTGAGTCCTTGCTCCTTCTCTTTACCTCTCGTGCATTGATTTCACACTGTGAGGTTGTTGAGAGCATTCAAGTGCATAATATCCATTGTTTGAGCTTTGTGACACTTGGTCATCATCAAGCAAGTGTCATTGACTTGTTAGTCTTAGAGTTTGCTGCCTCCTAGACAGTTTGGAGGTGTGGAATCACTAATCTCAAAAAGAATGTGAAGAGGCTCATTATTGGTGCGAAGGTTGAAGCTCATCAATCCGGAGTGGGAAAGAGCTACCTAAGTTGATTGAGAAAGGCTCATTTTGCATATAGAGCTAGCTTGATTCATTCAAGCTCCCTCAACTTGGATTAGGGGAGTTCAGCAAAACTTCAAGATCATGAGAAAAAGCTCTTGTTTCATTTTGTTGTTTACATTCAAGCTCTCTACTTTGTGTATTTACTTTCCTAGAGATTATATTGGTTGCTTGTCTCCCTAGGTTTGAAAGACTTGTTTAGACTTAGGTTGTTGGTGTAGTTAGTGAGACTTCGATTATTTAGTTCTTGAATTGTGCAAAATGAATTTAATTTTATACTTGCTAAAAAATTAGGTTTTAGCCAAAAGAATTTAAAAACCTCTTACTCACTCCCTTTTAGTCGCTTATTCTTGATCTTATAAGTGCTATCAGTGCTTGATCTCTCATTATTAGGATTCACTGTCTAGAGAGCAAATGATAGCTAATCAGGTGATTTCCATAGGGAAGGCATATTTATTTGATGGCACAAACTATGCATATTAGAAGGTTAGTATGACCATTTATGTCAAGGCCACACACTTTGTAGGATCAAGGATACTGACTAGACGGTGGTGAATAGGAGGTTTTAAATTTTTCTTGTCTACTTAAATAATTTTCAACAATTCCAATAGCAAGAATGTAATACAATTAAGTCTACACAATTCTAATCAAGTAAGCAATAATGATAGCTCTAAATAAAGACAAGGATCTCAACTATGCTAGCAAATAAGAGATAGTAAAAGACAAGTAAGAAATGAACACAATTATGTTTTTACCGTGGTACTCGGAAACTTGCCAGTTTCCCCTAATCCACGTTGAGGTTAGCCCGAATGAATCGAACCGGCTCCACGAATTAAGCCGAAACACCTCAATCACTAGAGGTAGCTTTGTCTTGAGCCATTTTGATCTTCACAAATAATCTTTGGCTTGCATCTTGTCACCCATAAGTGGACTTAACCTTTAAAACTCATTGAACTTGTTAGTCCCATATTCACATAAATTCATTAATTACCAAAACCATTTTTAGGGGCCTAGATGCTTTCAATCTCCCCTTTTTGGTAATTGATGACAACATACCTTAATTGTGAGAGATAATGTTTTGAATATACCACTTTTTTTTGAAGTTGTATATTCTTTTGACTTTAAAAGAGAATAATTTTTGCAATAGTCATTCATTTTGGCAATGTGTGAATTACTTCTTTCAAAATCAAGGCGAGGGGAAACTCCCCCTAAACATGTGCATATAATTTTTAGAAAAGTAAAGGATATCACATATGAGACAAGATGCATGAGATAAAGAAATAGCATATCATGGATATGAATAAACATACAAGATAAATAGTCATTACATCCCATAATCATCCAAGCAACAAGAGTAAGCAACAAGAGTAAACAATGTTCATTACAATTATATAAAATTGCATCTGCCCAAAAGCAAGCCCATCTTCTAGTCCCACTAATCCCAAAAGCCCAACTAGTCACTCTTCTCCCCCTTGGCATCAAGTACCAAAAAGAGCTACTCCTGAAGAGCGGAAGGAGAAGGACCATGGCGGCGCCGGCGAGTGTAGCGCTAGGGCGACGGAGGCTGAGATAGGGACTGCTCGATGGCTGAAAGTCTGCCATCAAGAGAGGTCATCCTCTCATCAACGGTGTCCATCCTGGAGGTAAGGGTAGCAAATCCCTCGACCTGAGAATCTCGCATCTGAAGGAGAGTGGCGTAGATCTGAGAGAGTGAGGCCACATTAGGCGAGAGGCGATGGCTGGCCGCGCTGCAGCTCTTGGCCTGCTGCTGATGACCCTACTGCTGCCGGGTTAGACTGCCGAGCTCGAGAAGAAGTAGGAATGGGAGGCTCAGGTCTAGGCTTGTATGGCTTGTGCCTCTTGTTGTAGCTGCCCCTGAACTCAAATTTGGTCTCAATCAAGGCAAAGATGTAAGGCGTGTAGTTGATGCGCTTGATCCTGTCATTCTTGGAGGAGGCAATCTCCCTGATGATCAAGTCCACAATATCAAATTTTTGTCCCTTCATGATGTAGTCAATAAGATTCCATGCATGTCCTCGAATGGCATCAAAGTTCCCACTCTTGGGAAAAATGGTATGGTTGTTAATCCTATTGACAATACTAGGAATAGGAAGCAGCCCAACCAAAGTGCCAGGGACAAATTTCTCACCGGTGTTGTAGTAGGTGGAAAAAGCGGAGATGTCAAGGGCTGGCTTATCATATACCTTCTCATAAGCACTCAGCTCAGCCCTCAAAGCAAGCTCAAACTCATGCTTGGTCGTTTCCAGCTGTCGGCATACAGTCATCCAGGTGAGGTGCTGAAAATCAGGAGATATGTGGACTGTGGCATAGAACTGACGGATTATCTCCTCATTGTAATCCGCCTGTAATGTCGCCATCTGATGCAACCCAGCCCTCTGAAATAACCTAAATGTCCCATCATACTTGTCAATGGTGCCTAAGTGGTCCCAATCCACCCACTTGTGCTCAGCGAACTGTCTGTTCTCGCCATACAGCTGATCAAAAATCTGTTCCTGAAACCTGGTATGGAACTTTGGATTTATGGATTTGGAGGGCAGCTCATACGGATTTCTATGACGCAGCCTGGCATAGTCCTCAGCGGAGATCTTCCGAAGATCAATTTGGGGATCCTCCCTCTCAGTGAGATCTTCCTCAGACTCCTCCATGGGAGAGCTGATCTGCTGCTCAGGTTCTTCCTCTGAATCTGAAGCATGGGCTGGTCCCTTGCCTCGGTCCTGGGCTGCCTTCTGAGAAGCCTCAGAAGTGACTGGAACACCGGAAGATTCCCCTGAATTTCCGGCGGAGGAATAGAGTCTCCGACTTGCTCTCCTGGTATTAGGCATCTAATAGCAAGGAGAAACAATATTAGAGCCCTACTAGAATGGATCAAATTAGATTGAAAAGGAATGGAATGAAGTTGTAGTCGAAAAAAGCGGTACCGCTCGGGGCGGTAGTACGACGACGGGCCGAGCGGTAGTTCCGCACCCCCTGACCGATTCTAGGTCTAAGCAATGCGTTCAAGATTTTGGTGTTTTCTTGGATTGAATCCGTGGAATGGGTGTGCAAACACCTCTAGACACCAAAACAACTCATTTACCCTAGATTTAACCGCAAAAATCATCCACATTTTGAACAAACCCTAAAAGCTAACCTAGGGTTCAAAAAGATATCAAAAGATGGGAATGATCCGAAATACCTTGAGGAATGGAGGAGGTGAACCCTTAGGAGATCACAAGACTCAAAAACTTGACAAATAACCGGACGGATTTGGAGATCCAAGGGGCGGTTTTGGGGAGTTTTTGGAGGAGAGAGAGGAGAGGAGCGGCGGCGCGTACGGACTTGAGGAGCACAAGGGAAGAGAGAGAGAGACCCGCAGGGGTAAAGGTCGAGTTCAGGCGGTTGTCCCCTAAATTTTTAAGTCAAAAACGGTAGTTCCGCCGTTACGGCCGGTAATTCCGCCGAGCGGAAGTTCCGCAGATGACACGGTAGTTCCGATTTTTCTGGGACTTGCAGGATAAGGATTGGAAAAAAATGGATGCAAATGATCCCTAGTTTTTGCACTCAACTAAAATCTTTAAGGATCATTATGCATTGAATATATATATAAAATAAAATAGTTTTTTCAAATAGTTTTTGCATTTGGTTAGAGACAAAACTCATTTTCATAAAAGTAATTTCATACCAAATTTTCAAGCCATTTCAAATGAGTGTACATTTAAATGTGCCATAATTTTATGCAATATTGGAATAGTCTATGACATTTAATTCACTCCTCAATTTGCAAAAACGGCTTTCATCTAAAGGCTTGGTGAAAATATCCGCTAATTGGTCTTCGGTCCGGATGTGGCTAATGCAAATATCTCCCTTGCCTACATGATCTCTCAAGAAATAGTGGCGAATATCTATATGTTTGGTTCTTGAGTGTTGGATTGGATTATTGGAGATTTTGACCGCACTTTCATTATCACACAATAAAGGCACTTTATCAAAATTAATTCCATAATCCATCAAGGTTTGCCTCATCCATAATAATTGATCACAACAACTTCCGGCGGAAACATATTCGGCTTCGACGGTTGAAATCGCTACGGAATTTTGTTTCTTTGAGGACCAAGACACTAAGGATCTTCCTAAGAATTGACAACTTCCCGAGGTGCTTTTTCTATCCACTTTGCAACCCGCATAATCGGAATCCGAATATCCAATTAATTCAAATTTTGCACCTTTAGGATACCAAAAGCCTATGTTATAGGAATGTTTTAAATATCTCAAAATCCTTTTTACGGCCTTTAAATGACACTCTTTTGGAGAAGCTTGAAAGTGAGCACACATACATATACTAAACATAATATCGGGCCTAGATCCGGTAAGATAGAGTAAGCTACCAATCATAGATCTATAAAGCTTTGAATCTATAGACTTACCTCCTTCATCAAGATCTAGATGTCCGTTTGTTGCCATAGGTGTCTTGATAGGTTTTGCATCTTCCATGCCAAACTTTTTGAAGAGATCCTTGACGTATTTTGTTTGGCTTATAAATGTCCCATCCTTGAATTGCTTGATTTATAGTCCAAGGAAATAGCTTAGTTCACCTATCATTGACATCTCAAATTCCCTAGACATCATTTCACCAAATTCTTCACAAAATTCTTGGTTAGTAGATCCAAAAATGATATCATCTACATAGATTTGACATACAAAGAAATCATCATCAATAATTTTTGTGAATAAGGTCGTATCTACCTTTCCAATTTTAAAGCCTTTTGAAATAAGAAAATCTCGAAGGCGCTTATACCATGCTCTAGGAGCTTGTTTTAAACCATATAGCGCCTTTGAAAGCTTATAAACATGATTAGGACATTTAGGATCTTCGAACCCAGAGGTTGTTCAACAAAAACAAGTTCGGAGATTGTTCCATTTAGAAATGCACTTTTGACATCCATTTGAAATAATTTAATATCGAAACTAGATGCAAAAGCAAGCAAGATTCTAATTGACTCAAGTCTAGCAACGGGAGCAAATGTCTCATCATAATCTAAGCCCTCAACTTGAGTATAACCTTGAGCAACTAACCTTGCTTTATTTCTTACCACAACTCCGTTTTCATCTTGTTTATTCCGGAAGACCCATTTTGTACCAATTACATTTTGCTCCTCGGGTCTTTTCACCAAAGTCCAAACTTCATTTTGGGCGAAATTGTTTAACTCTTCATGCATGGCATTAACCCAATCCGGGTCATCTAGAGCTTCATCTACAAATTTTGGTTCAAGAGAAGACACAAAGGAATAGTGTTCGCAAAAAGATGCTATTCTAGTGCGAGTTTGAACACCCTTACTCACATCACCCAATATTTGATATATTGGATGATCTTTAGCAATTGCATTATGGATCTTGAATGGTTGATGTTGTTGGTCTTTTGCTTCATCATCTATGACTTGGATGTCATTTGTTGTGGAGGAGGAAGGTGGTTCAACTTGTTTTGATGTAGTAGATAATGTTGAATCTTCCTTCGGCTTGATATCTCCAATTTGCATATTTTCCATTGCCTTGCGTAGTCCTTCATTTCTGACATCATCCAAATTTTCTTGTTCTTCTTGAGAGCCATTAGTTTTATCAAATTGAACATCACACGACTCTTCCACTAAACCCGAATTTTTGTTAAAAACTCTATAGGTTTTACTATTTGAAGAATACCCTAATAAAAATCCTTTATCACATCGACTTTGAAATTTTGAGAGCCGAACACCCTTTCTTAAGATATAGCATTTGCAACCAAATACTCTAAAATAGGAAATGTTCGGTTTTCTTCCAATGAGAAGTTCATAGGAAGTCTTTTTCAAAAGACGATGTAAGTAAAGGCGATTTATGGCATGACAAGCGGTGTTAATAGCTTCCGCCCAAAATTTATCTTAAGTATTATATTCATCAAGCATTGTCCTAGCCATTTCAATTAATATTCGATTTTTCCTTTCTACAACTCTATTTTGCTCCGGAGTGTAGGTTGTGGAGAGTTCATGCTTTATTCTAAGTTCATCACAAAAATCTTCAATTTTAGTGTTTTTGAACTCGGAACCATTGTCACTTCTAATTTTCTTTATTTTAAAATCAAATTCATTTTGGGCCCTTTTGAGAAACTTTTGAAAATTCTGGAGGTTTCACCTTTGTCATTTAAGAAGAACACATATGTATATCTTGAGTGGTCATCTACAATGACTAAACAATAACTATTTCCCCCGATGCTCTTATAGGTAGTTGGGCCAAATAAATCCATATGTAAGAGCTCTAATGGCCTAGATGTTGACAAGATACTTTTGGAAGGATGAGAGTTTGTCACTTGCTTCCCGGTTTGGCAAGCACTACAAAGCTTATTTTTCTCAAACTTCACATCTTTCAAGCCAACAACTAAGTCATGTTTGAAAAGCTTTTTAAGTTGAATCATATCCACATGACCTAGTCTCCTACGCCATAACCAACCCAAAGATGTTTTAACAATTAAACAAGTTTTCAAACAAGACTCATTTGAAGAGAAATCTACTAAATAAAGATTTCGAAATCTAAAACCTTTGAAAACAATTTCATTTTCACTTTATTTAGAAATAATTACATTTTCTTTAGAAAAGGAGCAAGTTAAGCATAAATCACATAATTGAGCAACGGATAGCAAATTGAAATTCAATATTTCTACTAAGGACACATTTGAAATGGAAAGCTTATTTGAGATAGCAATTTTACCCAAACCAAGTACCTTTTCTTTGCTATTGTCCCCAAAGGTGATTTTCTCATTGCTCCCGCTCTCAAAGGTGGTGAACATTTTTCGGCCTCCGGTCATGTGTTGAGTGCATCCACTATCCAACACCCAATGCATTTCACCGATTTTATAGTTCACCTACAAAAGAAGATCAAGTTCTTTTAGGTAGCCAAATTTGTTTGGGTCCTTGGAGGTTACTAACCAAGGTTTTGGGCACCCAAATGGATTTCCTTTTAGCACCCAAAATCGAGGTGCCAATAAAATGAGTAATAACATTTTTATTTTCAGATTTTCTAAGCATATAGCATGTGTCATATAAACCAATGGATTGAATCTTACCCTTGGAACAATTATGTGACTCATGTCTTAAATCCCGACATTTTACACAATACTTACCATTTTCCTTTACAAACCTCGTGGGCTTGTATGGCGGTTTCTTACCTTTCTTGGGGATGTATCCAAGTCCTTCTTTGTTGAATGAGCATCTTTGGTCACTCAACAATTTGTCAAGGGTTGCCTTTCCCTTGTATGCTCTTTCTAAGCTTTTGTTCAATTTTAGTACTTGATCTTTTACATTTTTATTTTCATTCACAAGTATATCATCATGGACAAAAGATGAAGCAATTTTAGAATCAATACTTGAAGAGCATGACATAGCAAGAAGATCATCACATGAAGTAGACATGCTAGATTTAGAAACTTCTACACTAGGCATTTCATTTAAAATATCACAAGTAATTCCAATGCTAGTGCAAGATTTTTCTTGGATAAGTAAATCATGAGCTTCCTTTAGCTCATCATAAGATTCTTGTAGAGATATGTGTTCTCTCTTCAAGACCTTAAGTTTTGATTTTTCTTTTCCAAGAAATTCATTTAATTCAACAAGCATGTCCATAAGATCATCATATGAATGTTCATCATCATCGACTATTTTTACCTTTTCTCCTTTTGCCATAAGACATGTTAGAGTAGAGAAGAGTGATGGTGCCTCTTTAATTGCAATGCCAACGAGTCCCTTTTTCTTGGGAGACTCATCTTCACTTGAGTCGGAATCGGAGTACTCTTCTTGAGAATCCCACTCTCCAATGTGAGCTTCATTTTTACCATCTTTGTGAAGTTTCTTGAAAAGCTTCTTCTTGCCATTATAGCTCTTCTTATTTGATGATTTCTCCTTGTCATCTTTCTTGTTAGGACATTGAGAGGCAATGTGTCCCTTCTCATCGCATTCATAGTAACGGATGTTGCTATAATGCTTGTTGGAGTAGGAATGCCCCTTCTTTGCCTTTTCATAATTTGCGCCTCGGTTTGAGCGCCTTCTCATGAATTTGTTCATCCTTCTTACTAGAAGGGCAAACTCTTCTTCGGAATCATCTTCATTTTCTTCGGATTCCTCACTTACCACCGCCTTAGCCTTGAAGGCGGTAATCTTTTTGCCCTTGGAGGAGGATTGTTCCAAGAGCTCCTCCTTGTCCTTCTTGTATAGCTCATTTGTGATGAGGTTGCCCAATAGTTGCGTCGGTGTCATTTTTGCTAACTCCGGTGAGTTGAGGAAGAGTGTCACCAACATTTCATACTTCCCCGGCAAAGCCCCAAGCATCTTTCTTACAATATCAATATCGAAAAGGTTAGTACCAAGGCCTTTGAGCTCATTCACAATGTTGTTGAGCCGTGTGTACATCTCATTGATGTCCTCATGAGGCAACATTGTGAATGTCTCATATTTAATCCTAAGCCGATGCAATTTTGCTTCTTTAACCGTGGATGTCCCTTCATGGATTTCGGAAAGGGTTGTCCAAATAGCGTGAGCCGTTTCTAGATTGCTCAACCTATTAAACTCATCCGCGTTTAGAGCTCCAAATATAGCATTCATGGCTTGGGCATCTAAATGAGCATTACGCCCGTCTTGATCCGTTGGGTTCAATGGATCAAGCGCCATGACGTAACCTTCATTTACAATTTTCCAAACACTTGGACTCATGGACTTTAAATAAATTGACATTCTAATTTTCCAATAAGCATAATTTGATCCATCAAAGAAAGGTGCCTTGCCTATTGCAAACCCCTCACTAGCCATCATTTCTCTCTAGACGGTTTAAGTCTAATGATGAGAGACCAAGCTCTGATACCACTTGTAGGATCAAGGATACCGACTAGAGGGGGGGTGAATAGGAGGTTTTAAATTTTTCTTGTCTACTTAAATAATTTTCAACAATTCCAATAGCAAGAATGTAATACAATTAAGTCTACACAATTCTAGTCAAGTAAGCAATAATGATAGCTCTAAATAAAGACAAGGATCTCAACTATGCTAGCAAATAAGAGCTAGTAAAAAACAAGTAAGAAATGAACACAATTATGTTTTTAACGTGGAACTCGGAAAGTTGTCAGTTTCCCCTAATCCACGTTGAGGTTAGCCCGAACGAATCGAACTGGCTCCACGAATTAAGCTGAAACACCTCAATCACTAGAGGTAGCTCTTCCCCGCTCCGGGTAGGTGAGCTCCAACCTTCACAAGAAAACCGGGTCTTCTCACAATCTCCTTTGAGAAGATCACCGATCAAAGCTCCTCCCAATCATCCAGGTGCCGGCAAACACTAAGAGTAATAAACCAAGGGCTTCGCTTGATTGCAAACAAGTGCCAAGGATCAAACTAACGAATGCTATGCACTTTTTGCTCAACCACCTCATATATGTGCTCAAGAGAGAAAAGAGGTGTGGAGTGAATGCTCAATGCTCAAGAATGGTCAATAGGGTCTCTAACTTCAGTGCTTGAGCAGTGGTACGAGTATTTATACCTTTCACCTACCAAAACTAGCCGTTTGGAATAAATTCCAGAAAAATCAGCACAGGCGGTACTACACGTTTCTACCCCAGTACTATCGCTTCCATATCGACCCGACGAGCGGCTATGTCAGAGCCTCTGCAGTGACCGTTGGATTGTCGGCGCGGTACTACTGCCGTTGTAAATTACGGTACTACCGCTCACCGGTAGTTCCGCAAAGTCGGCGCGGTATTATAGCTCGAGCCGAGCTCCAAAAGTCTAAGTTTGGTGCTCTCTGGAAAAAAGGCTCCGCTCTCCCTCCGGAACTACCTGTGTCCGGTAGTACCGCTCTGACAGCGGAACTACCGCTCCCGTAAAAACTTGAAATGCATCTGGAGGGTGCTCTCTGGAAAAAAGGGTCCGCTCGGGATCCGGAGCTTCCGGTCGCCGGTAGTTCCGATTTTTCTTGCGGAACTACCGCTTCACGGTAGTACCGACGTTGAAATTTGCGGAACTACCGCTCATCCAGACAGAGCAGAGTTTTGGCTTTTAAAACAGATTTTTCAAGTATGCATAATCCTAGCTTGATCCATGTGGCACATAAAATTTGTTATCAAGTTACTTGCCATGATTCCTCTTTATGGTACAATTATTTAACCTATAATCCGGTCTTCCACCTTTTCTCCTAAGACCGGTAAAAATAAAATGAGAATCCTACTTTACATATACCTTTGTCTTGAGCCATTTTGATCTTCACAAATAATCTTTGGCTTGCATCTTGTCACCCATAAGTGGACTTAACCTTTAAAACTCATTGAACTTGTTAGTCCCATATTCACATAAATTCAGTAATTACCAAAACCATTTTTAGGGGCCTAGATGCTTTCACACTTAAGCATCGGGAGAATTATTGGTAAGGGTTTTGCTATGCCCCCTTGATCTCGCACATCTCACCAAACAAGATGAGTAGAACTCTGATCTCAATGCTCAAGCTATGAATAATCTTTTTAGAGCCTTTAAACGTGGATGAGTTCAATAGAGTGAGCAATCTTGAGACAGCTCATGATATTTGGACCACTCTCTTGGAGATCCATGAGGGTACATCCGCGGTAAAGGAGGCTAAACTGCATAGGCTTAAGATCAAGTATGAGACATTCATTATGTTGCCCCATGAGAACATCAATGAGATGTACTCAAGGTTAAAAAACATAGTGAATAAACTAAAGGGCCTTAGTTCTATGCTAACTAATTTTGATATTGTTTGAAAGATGCTTAGGGCACTACCGGATAGTATGAGACATCGTCGACCTTGTTCCTCAGCTCTTCCAACTTGGCAAGAATGACTTCTACTACTCTGTTGGGTAACATCATCACAAATAAGTTATACAAGAAAGACGAGGAACTTTTGGAGCATAGCAAAAGGAAAAATTCTCATATACTAAAAACTTGTACTGGATGAGTACATTGAACTCTTGTAACTCCTCCTATTTAATTCCACCCTTGATTTTACAACCATCTACTCTTGATTTCTACCCTAAAAACAAAGTTTTTATATATTTTAGACTCAAAGTTCTATAAACACAACATAATCCATAGGAAAATAAAATATTTTATATAGAGACCATCTTCACATGAGTACTTAACAGTTAATTCCTTTACGTTGGAAATATCGTACCTTGTGCAATTACTTTCATTAAACGGCAATCAGAGATGAAGACCCTCCTAATTAGAGGTGGAACCACAATGGGCTCCAGGCTTCAGCCATGAGTGCTTCAGTCGTAATGCACATGTACCGGTTTTCATTTTTTTTGTGAAGATAAGTAATCAATAGGATGGTCCGTTCTCATTCATGTTAACTCCAAATTAAATGAAACTTATTTATAAATTCAAGATCTTCCTAATGAAAATAAAATCATCAAATTTCAAGTTTATTTGGATGTATTTATTTGCTTTCCATTGTGATCGTTTGAATAGAGTACGAGGGTCTATAAGAGCAGCAGTTCGAGCCAAGCCGGGACTTTCAAGACCAACCAACTTGTGAGCTAGGTGAGTCAGAACTTTGATCATGTTGAACCTACTTTTTAAAGCAAATTATGTTGATTTAAATTTTTATATTGCATATTTTTATTTATTATGTAAATTTATATTCATCTTAAGGCTATAGTTACTTGCCTACTAATCATTGCACTACTATACCCTACCCCTTGGACTTTGAATAAATAGTCCTTGTAATGCTAGAAATTAATGTTAAACATACTAGTTATAAATTGTATCTAAGCTCCATGCTTAGATATTAGGGACATTAATTTGCCCTGATATCATTTCAAACATAAAAGCTTGGTTTGGGGAGTCACTAGAGGAAAGTGATTGGTATGTTGAACTGAAATATTTTGTGCTCCCAAAAAACCCTAAAACTTGCTTTATATCTGGTCGGATGATAAAAGGTATTGGTGTAGATGTAGGACAAGAATATGTGGTTTGCGGTAGAACCGCTCAGATAGTCCCTAAGGAGTGAATCCTGTGATGATCTTCTAATATAAAACAGTACAACCACAAATCTATAATGGGTATGACCTGACTAACTAATTTGCATCACCAGCGTGGGTTGCGCCACTGGATAGACTCACAGGTCGTGTCGCTAGATATAAACCACCGTGCGGCGCAAGAGGGGGTCTTGGTGAGGGTAGATGTAACCCTTACTAAGGTGAAACCTTAGCGGGTATAACCTTCGCAGAGTGATGCATTGTAAAGGCCTTGTGGTGATCTTCTTGATTCACATGTCCAAGGAAATATGTGAAATATAACAGATTGATTAGCTTTTGTGGGTAAAGTGTACGACTTCTGCAGAGTGAAAACTGTTTGAACAGTCATGCCCACATGCATGGGCAGGAATGGGAACTTATTTGAGTTAATATCTATTTTTAAAACTTTATGAGTGGGATGAAAATTCGTCGGGTGGATGTAATCCTGAATTGATTTTCTCTGGGTGGATGTAACTAGGGATCATAATAGGTGAGTGGATGGAACAATGGTTTAATAAAAATATAGTTTAGATAAAAATCCTAGGTCTTTGGGAATTTTTTACTTATTGTAATTTTTAGCTAATGCCATTTAGTAAATAAAATAATACAAGCCTCCCTTTGCTAAGCCTTGAATCTATAATGGGCCTGTTCTTTTTAACATGACTTATGGCTTTTGGTGAAATTTTGAATTTTGGTCATTTACAGACAGATTACGGAGAGACAGATACTCACTTACGATTTTGGATGATACAGATGTTGGGCTTTTAATGTGTAGATCGTTTTACCTGTAGACCCCGTCTTGAGAAAATACTCCGTTTGAAAGTTAGGTACTGTAGCAAAAGCCAAAAGCCGCCGGCTTCGGAGAAAAAGAACAGGCCCAATATTGCATTCTGTGTGTCGGCTCGTGGAGCACGATTGATTGTGCTCACTCCTGCTCACTAAATCCCCTCAGAGCCTGAGGACCAAGATCACCATGCCTACTACGTCATTCTAGGACCAGATGGAGAAGATAGTGAAGATTAGGACATTCTCTTGTAGCCTAGTTATTACCTTAGATAGGCAGACTTCGATGGTGATTGTGTGCATATTTATTATTCAGACTCTCGGAGAGAAGTAAGGCATCCTTTACCCCCAGTCGCTTGCCTGTGGCAAGATGTGGTCTCACATTTGGCTATCGCTTTCACTTTTGTAATGTATTTATTTGGCCTGATTGACCCTTTATGTAAAACTCTACTCGATGTGGTTTATTTAAACTTTGATGTGTATTATTAATGAATGGTATGGTTCATGCGATGTATGATATGATTTAGCAATGTATCTGTGAGCACTATCTACTGATCTAGAGAATATTGTGGTAGAATCACAGAGAATTCTGAATTGGCAAAATCCGAATCTAACACCGTTCGCTACACCGCCAATGCTTCTCCCTCCTTGTTCCCGATCTGCTCACCGCTATCATGAAGACAACTACACCGTTGTCTATCGGTGAGCTCCTGATGGGGGCACTCGACGACCTCCATGAAGATGATTGCACTGTTGTCCTCCTGTGAGCTCTTGACGAAGGTGCTTGATGGCCTCACTGAAGACATCATGCCATGCCAAATTTAGAGCTTGCGATTTTATCTGGCAGCCAAACAAGATTTAAAATTGCCTTGTGATTCCATTTTCGTATGGTAGTTTCTTTTGCATCCAAACAACAAAATTTGAATTATATGCCAATTTCAATTCTACTTGAAATTGAATTTGTACTCTAATTCCACCATCTCAATTCAATTCAGAGATCCGAATGGAGCCTTAGGCTGAATTTAACATTAGGACCAGTGACATCAGGCCTGACCCACCAAAGGTTTTGGTTGAGCCTAATCTTGCAGAATATGGTCCTGATGGGCCGAATCATGAATGTATGATGGGCCCTAGGTTGTCGTCTTTAATTTAATTAATTAGTCCTCTATAGTCGACTGCTAGCGTCATTGCCCGTACGGCGAAAGCATCGATCGATCGGCTCGAACGCAACCAGGCGGCGACGAGATGCGACATCAGAGAAAACCAACGTACGTACGTATCAAACAGTACGTTTCTTTGATAATTCGTGCAGTACACATCACATCACGCACAACAGCATGAGATCGATAGATGACCAGATCCCTAGCTTAGAAGTGGAGGCTTATTACTGGAAGATCGATCTCGAGAAGAATCAAAGCTGACTTCTGTGTGCATATATTAATTATTGTGTCAGACATGTGATAGTTGACTCTGACCAGGTTTTTTTAGCTTTTATGTCTTCTTTTCAATAAATAAACTAGATCGTTTTTTTATCATCGTTTTGAAGCGGTTTACAGAGATATTTTTTTTGAAATGGTTTATCGACATTCTTCTAACAAACATTTGTATTAGGACAAAAAATTATAAACCACAGCAAAAAAATCCACCTAGAGCTAGGCATGATTGAGGTGGTGCTTAGTTGAGCTGATTTTTTATGGTTTATGGCTGAATTTGCACTGTAGCTGGCTAAAATCACACTGTAGCTGATGATGGCTTATTTGACATAATTAAATTTAAAAATTTTAAAAAAGGAAAATGGGTTAGCCTAACACGTATAATGCAAATGAATACGAAAAAAAGAACCGACAAAAAAGTTAAAAAATCTAAAAAAATCAGAAAAAGATGAAATTTAGGAATAGTGAAAAATAAATCAGAAGTCTAAGTCCAAACGAGCGGGAGCTGAGTCATGCACATACAGGTCTATGGTAGACCCGTTAGCTGATTGGGCGCCATGATGGTTTTGTTGATCTCCTCACCTAACACGGCTTATTTAAACACATGTTTACAAATCTTATAAAAAGAACACCATTTAATTAATGAATACGAGGTACCATATGAGGTTAAGTAATTATAGAAATTAATAAATTATAATATCCTCGTCAAATCACAGAATTTTCCTACTGGATCGACTACTACGTACACGGAAGCTAGTCTCCAAGTCGTGCAGCTTGACCAGCTAGCTGCATGCATGTCGGCCGGCGCTACCTAGGTATTTTCCTCCTTCTGGATGGATCGGAGCACGGTCGATCAAGGTATAGTACCTGCACTCGGAGTCGGTGCTCACGCGTCGTTGAGAAGCGAAAATAGACGAGCGCGTTTCTAGAATCCGCATGCATATGTGCTACTGGATCATCATCATATCGGTTTCTGCTCAGAGAGCCTTTGAAAACTAGTACATAGAAATGCCAAGTGTAGCTTCTAGAGCATGGAAATTTCATTTCAACCCTTTTCCTGAGCAAAGGACTACGCGGTGCAGACATGTATACAATCGTATGGTGAAAGAGTGCAACATCAGATCGTGCGGTCCAAATCGTACAGTAAGGGAGCATAGTATCAGATCATACGGTCTCGAACCGTACGACTCAATCAAGTTGCATGAAAAATGCTACAATTGTTTAGCTACCTATCATCGTTGAGGAGTCCTCATGTTGCTGCCTCTTTGGACCTATAGGGACACCACTCGATGTTCATATCCTTCAATGGCAAGGCAATCTTAGCAGCTATGGTTGCTCAAGCCATTAGCGAGAAGCTCCATATCCCGTGGGCTAAGATTCGGGTGGAGGTTCTTTCAGAGGTTGTAGGAGGTAGCATTGGTGACCCTGGCTTGGTGGACTTGGGGTGATGGCTCCCATGTGTTCCTGAGGGAGTCAACTTTTTAACAGAGTAGTTTTTCAAGGTGGTTTCTATAAGTTGTTTATAGGAGTCATTGCAGGAGTCGTTTTGATCAGAGTGGTTTCTCAACGTGAGTGTCACTTGCTTCCTCAATCTCTTTCGCAATCAGCCAAAACCCACATCACTTTTGAACAGGACTTATATTGGAGGCTTTTTTAGTGAAGAATAAGTTGGCAAGAAATGCTGTAGAAGACTAGCCCTCAAAGGAACAAAGGCGTACCCACATAGATAAAAAGGATTCATATGGGCTGATGGCCCGTTCATATTAGCTTTTGGCTTTGGCTTATGAATGAAGTCACTACAGTGTGTACAACAATCGACTAGTAGGCTATACCTTGAAAAGATATCCTATTTGAAAGTTATGTACTATAGAAAAGATATTTACTATAGAAAAATATATTTTAGAAACCAATACGAATAGGGCCGAAGCATCTAGGTATCATAAGAGGAGATGAGGAAGTGGATGAAGATGCCATAGACAAATGCCTTCACTCCCAGATGGGAAAATGTCTGGTAATTGCCATCAACACCATTGTGGCCCTATTGGGGTGGAACAAGCCGACGAATTTTTAGTTTATGGCTTATGGCTTATAGTTTTTCTTGAACAAACAAACGGGATGACTTTTCTGTCACAATTTCAAAGTGGTTTATTGGGATAACCTTTTTAAAACGGTTTATCAGTTTATCGGTATTCGGTTCATTCACACAAGCGTTTACGTTAGGGCCAAAAAATATAAGCTGCAGCCGAAAAGAACCAATCCTTGGATAGCGGTGCCTCAGTGCTGGCTGTTTAGTGTGGGAGTTGTAGTCTTCCCCTGGTGTGGTTGTTTTTCTTTTGCCTTGGTGTTTTAGGTGTCTAGTCTTGGGTAGTTTTCGGTGTTCTCTTGCTTCCCGATGGTTTTGCGGTGCTTGTTGGTGTTGAGTGCGGCCGTCGCTTGTCTTGTTTTTCTTAAAATAAATGACAGAGCTCCCGTGCTTGGTTAAAAAAACTAGTTTACTACTAAGTAAAGCGACTTCCTGCAGGTCGCAGTGAGATCACCAAGACATTTCTTCCCCGTGAGATCAGCAAGTCCATAGTTTCTAGAAATTCGATGCGATATGCTCTTCATGTTTTTCTTTCTAGAAATTCGATACGATATGCTCTTCATGTTTTTCTTTCTAGAAATTATCGTGTTGCTTACCGCCAAACACACGGGAACACGAGCGGCCACTGCAAGTATACTACCCCTATAAATAGCATCCCCGTCCATTTCTCTAGCGACTGTTTATACGAGATCGAGAGTGGGATAGTAACCGCGTCCTACTATTCTACTAATATACCGTCGGGAAGCTAGGGAGAACCAATTGATGCGGCGGCCGGCGTCGTCGTGGCCGGCAACGGCGGCGTTGTCTGAGGCCGCGGAGACGGCGGCGATCCTGTCAGCCCTGACGCACGTCATTGCCAATGGCCGTGGCGGCGCGACGGCAGTAGCCCCGCCGGCGCCGTCTCTGGTTGTGCCGCGGCAGCCGTGGACGGCAGCAATGGGCTGCCACCGTGGGAACGTCGGACCGTCGGCGTCGGTGGCCAGCGTTTCCGGTACCTCTGTTTACTCCCCTACGCCGCTCAAATCACCAAGCGGATGCTCATGTGGTTGTTGTTCGCTTACAGTGCAACATCACACTGCGGATGCACACTTGCCGTCTCCGGTGGCACCAACGTGGACGGAAGAAACAGAGCAGAGGCTGGCGCCGGCGGCGGCATCGCTACGGCGCAGGTACCGCGGGGTGAGGCGGCGGCCGTGGGGCAAGTGGGCAGCGGAGATCCGGGACCCACAGAAGGCGGCGCGCGTCTGGCTCGGCACGTTCGCCACCGCCGAGGACGCGGCGCGCGCCTACGACGCCGCCGCGCTCCGCTTCCGCGGGAGCCGAGCCAAGCTCAACTTCCCGGAGGACGCGTCGTCGCTCGCCGCCGCGCGACTCCGCCGCCAGGCCGGTGGGGATCACATGGGCCGCTTGCCGTGTCCGGAGTTTGCACACCGGAGGGGCGCGAGTGGCTGGACGGATCGGTTCGTGTGCAATGGGAATGGTCGCTTCTTGGGTTCTTGGACCATCGGACCTTCGCCGCCGCCGCCGATGTGTTCGGTTGCTTCGGCTGCCGCGGGGCCGGCTCCTCCTCTGCTCTGTGGGAGTGGGAACCATGGAAGCAATGGAAGCGGGGAAGGCGGGGAAGATTAGCGTAGCACTCTGGCCCTCAACTTCTAGAAACTTTTTTCTTTATAGTAACCAGAGATTAAACAAAATATCTTTTTAAGACGGTATCTATAAATTAATTATAGTATATATTGTAATAACTTCATTTATATCGATCAAAATCATATATTTTTTAATATATACATTTTTAGCTTTTTTAACACACACACATCAGTAGTTGTGTTTAATATATATTTATTTATTTACGTTGTAGTTGTACAGTAGTACTGTTTTGTTATTTCTGAGAACTGCTAGTTAGACCACTTTACTATGTACCAAATTGTCGTAGTAATTATTTTTAGTTCATATCAGTGTTTTGAGCTTTTTGAGCTGTTATTCTATTTCTATCACGTGTTAATGTTTTTTTCTCGATGGTTGAGGCTAGTTTTATAACTTTGCTTTGAGAGTATTATTAAGTCCAGAAACGTACACATGAATGGCACCGAGCGAGCACGTGAGATGTGAGCCCATAGTTCACCATGATAACTCGGTAATTTAGCATTTCTTTGGAATGCAAGAATTGCAAAAAATTCTATAGGAATTTTACGTCAAATAGTTCAAATCCTTTTGAATTCCTTGGCCAATCCTATATACTATACACGCGTTCAAGCTGTTCTATTACGAAAGCTTGACTTTTTCAGTTTTCCTAGCAAGGAAATTTTTTTGGAGCTTTTCTAGCAAGGAAACTTGAACTTCTTTATTTTTTAAAAAACTAGTTTGTTTTCACTAGCTGTAGCACGTATTGTATACCCCATGATAAAAATGGGCCCACTTATACTGTCACGACCAGACTGGCCCAATTAAATCGATAGCACAAGTTAGCCAGTATTTACTGGGCCGGTTCCGAACCCAAGAAGCCCAAATTAAGCCCATAAAACCCAAAGCTCAACCCTCGTAAACCACCCAGCCTTTCTTCCTTGCTCGGCACTGAAGAGCCTCAAAATTTCTTGCCGAGAAAGGAGGAGAAACCCCTCCCAAATCGCGCGAGTTCGATCACCCGCGGAGTTCAACGAGTACCCGTGTACGACTACCTCGAGAAGGCCATGCCCGCCGCCGGGGACGACGGCGGCGACAGCGGGGGTCACCGCCACCAGCACCACAACAACGGCCAGGAGAGGGAGGGGGAACAGCGGCGCGGGAGAGATTGCTATTGCTATGGCTTGCTTATACCAAGCAAATGAGCTAGCAATGCTTAGTAGTCTATTATGGTTGGTTTCCTTTAGTATTCATGCACATTTGTCATGGTCTGAACTCTGATCGATGGAGGTGGGATAGAGAATTGTGGAGGTTGGTGTTGTTGGGGGTAATGGGGATAAAAGTGCCTTCTCCACTTGAGCACATTGCCGGACAGGTGTGTGTATGTGCAGACTTACAAGGTGCAATGTGGCCTGCGTGATCAAGCGGAAGGGAGGGTGTATGGCTGTTGGTACTACTGTATGCATGGACGTGTCCGTATTTGGGGGCAGAGGAGGATGGTCCTATTGGCCATTTCTGGTTTATGTAGTATACCAATGAAAAATGTTGGTCTCTTTGAGTAGGGTGTGTGAGACCAACATTTTTAGAATTTTAGGTGAAACAAGGATGAAAGTCCTACTGTTGCTCTGGGGTACTGGCCCTTGGTTCATTGCAAATCTGTTCCAAATTTTAGAATTTTACGATGTACCACTACTCTGTTCTCAATTGAAAAACAAATAAAGCGTTTAAAGTTTTTATGGTATGTGTATATCTTTTTCTTGAATTCTTCATTCTTATTTCATCTTCAAATTTCTGACTTTGCTTTGGGCCTGTTCTTTTTTGCTACGGCTTATGGCTGAAATTTTTGAATTTTGGCTGTTTGCGATAGAGATTGCGGAGAGAGAGATACTCGCTTGCGATTTTGGTTGATACAGATGTTAGGCTTTTAACGTGTACTACAATTAACTTGTAGATCTCATCTTGAGAAAATACTTTATTTAAAAATTAAGTACTAAAGCAAAAGCCAAAAACCGCTTTTAGAAGCCGTAAAGAACATGCCCTTTATATAGTTATAACAGTGTGATTGCCTAGAGAATGAGTCTCCCTGTCAATTCCAATCCAATGTTTGCTATCCTTTAATCCTCTTATGACTGATAGAATCTTCATTATCCTTTTTTCAGCCCATCTATCTTGCATTCCTTTTCCTGTCTATACACAAAAACTCTCTTGCGCTAAATATGTTAAGTAGGGTTTAGTAAAGAACTGGGAGTTACACTGAAACGCTGCTGTTATGTTGCATATAATGAGCTTTACCTTTATTGGTCATGTTTTTCTTGAGGTAACTAGTATCAGATTATATGCTTAAGCTTAACAAACTACTATCAAATTATAGCTCACACAAATTTTCCATTATAAGATATGAGTGCTGTACTACTGTACCTTGTCACCTTACCTTAATATGACATGACCTTTTCTATGCAGGATGTCTAAACAGAAAAAAGGAGAGCCTGAGGTTGATTTCAAGAGGGATCAGAAAACTGTCTTTGCTTTTCAGCTACGTTGCGCGGATATTTCTCAAAACTCGCGTATCAGTATCAGGTACTGTATCGGATACGTATACTCCTCTGATACGCTCCGATACGTATCATACCCGTATCCTAGCTTTTTTGAATTTTCAAAAAAAAAAATAATTCCGATACTTTGTGGATACCCCCTGATACCTATAACCTAATACCTGTGTGTGCCTACTGCCTAGATCCAGATCTCATTCGTCCCCCTGGTCTCACGCCTCGTCGCCTTCTCCACGTTACCGCCCGGCCGTAGCCGCCGCCTCCCTTCCACGGCAATGCCCGACCGCAGCCTCTCCTCCATGCCGCCTCCCCTCCATGGCGACGCTCGACCGCAGTCACCTAGATCCCGTAGATCCAGATCTGAGTTGTCCTATGCCTCCCCATCTGGAGGGTCTGCCTGGGGACGACCTCATATACCACCAGGGCAGCTGTTCACGCGTCCTCCGTGCATCCCCGGCTTCCCCACACAGGGGGTGTACTCTGCGCTGTACGTCCCTCCTCCAGACGCGATGGCGCCAACTAAGAGTACGCATCGTCAGATCTCGGTTTTACCCCAATGGTTTATGTCACAAACTAGCGATATTACTATTGCAGGTCTTTTCAGCCCTAAGCAGGGATAGGGTGTCTCCTCGAGCCCGGACGATCCGGACCAAGATTTTCTGGATTGGTCTAAGCGGCCCTGCTCGCACCTCGGGCACACCAAACAGAGGTTCTCTCTGGGAGTGCCCTCACTGGTACACCGGAGGGCACACAGGCAATGGCGCAGCCCACTCCACCGGTTTAGGGGCGGGTGCGACGGTCTCCTGATCATCTTACGTTGTTAGGGCATCGTCACCCGTTGCAGTGGAGGACAGCCAAGTGGGGCCGTATGGGAAGACATGGACACGAAGACGGTGGGGGCCAGGGTGGCGACGGAGGGGTCTTGGGGATCTTGTTGGGGGCGGTAGTCTTGATCGTATACTATTTGTTCATGTACTGTTTACGTTTGTTATTTATGTAGTGAACTTTTTAATATTGTGCCGAACTTACTTCTACTTCTCCTTACCTTCTCGACGCGTGCTCCAAACGAATAGTGAATTGCGTTGATGGCAACCGTAGCAACGTACGAACCATTTCATTACATGCTTAACAACATTAAAATTTATTTTGAACAACAGTCCTGAGTACAACGGTACAACCATACACATCGTTGCCTATATGTGGAACGAGCCTCGTGGCACCCACATGGAGTATTACTGAGGGGCTACCTCGGACGTGGTTGGCTGTCATTGTAGTGACAAGCACATATACAACTAGGGTTCACGCAGCAGCATCTTGGGTCGTACGCACTCCCTATGCTCATGACCTCCTCGTTGCCCCTCTTGCGCTCCATCTGCTGACGGAGGTCATCATTCTACTCTTCAAGAGTGTCAATTCGTTCCTCCAAATCAGCGATTCGCTCCCACAACGTATGCACGTACATCGAAATATACCGTTCATAGGGAGGATCAATCCATCGCACAAAATCATATTTATCCATCTGCTACAAATGAACATTAACATCGAAGCTATATTAGTAGTACAACAAAATAGACGAGTGTGAACTTGTACCCTGGAGTATGGGCATCGAAAGAAACGTCGATCGCCATCCGTATGGCCTTCTGCCACCTGCATCATCGCGTCCTGCATGTGTTTGCATTTCGGCCACACTAGCTGAGCGCGCCTATTTGGCAACAAGCGGTACGTAGTGCCGAAGTCCTCCTTCCTTTCGAGCGAAAGGTCCTCCCTTGGTGACCCATGTTCGACTGGCCCCTCGGCGTCCGTCATGGTGGCTTACTCTATGACAGAGAAGATAGTTGTTCCAATCAGCAATGTCTCATCCATTCATTTTATAGCGTAACTTCGGGCCATATTAGCTCAGTGACATGACATCACGGCCTAGCTTTGCGCAGCGACATGACATGATGGCCCAGCTTTGCACAGCGACATGACCGCACGGTCCAGTTTTCGGCAGCGACATGATTGCACGAGCCAGCTTTCCTCAGTGACATGACATGACGGCAGGGTGTGCCTGGGGACGGCCTCGTAAACCACCAAGCCAGCCTTACGCAGCGACATGACCGCACGGGCCAGCTTTGCGCAGTGACATGAACGCATGAGCCAGCTTTCCACAACAACATGACCGCACGGGCCAGCTTTCGTCGGTGACATGATATGACAACGCAGCTTTTCGCAGTGACATGACAGCACGGAACACTGCACAACCAACAGACCCTATAAAATGAGGTCTAGGAGATTTCGCACAGAACACTGCCCAACCAAACCCCACACTACACCGCGCTTCCTTCACCACACCGGGATGGACAAAAGGCAGAAAAAGCAATGAGACAAGATGATGAAGCAATGGGAGGAGACCCGCGACCTAGCACGGTCAGTTGCCGCTCACGATGAGAAATGGTTGCTGCGGCCCAGGCAGAAAAAGCCCAGCGTGTTATGAGGTCAGCTTCCCGCAATGACAGGCCCCGTAGCAACAACCCCAACCCGAACATTCCTACTGAGCGTTCGTCGCAACTCCCACCCGAGGGGGAGACGCTCCCCCTTTGTTGGTGCCAGGACACGTGCAAGTTCTTCAAGTCTAAGTACCGCCTTAGCTTAGGCATGCGTTATTGGGGTTGCACAAACTACCTTTGTGACAACCCCGACCGCCGTCTAGACACCGCAACCTATTGGCAGCCGGTAAGGACCAGGTGCACCGTTTTCCCACCGGCCTTTTCTCCTTCGCAGTACACACTAACAACCTCTCCCCTGTATTCACAGTCCCTCGAACCCCTATGTGGCTACCGCAAATGGATCGACCTTGAGATCCACCCGAAGGACCAGTGGGCCCTCGACTTCGAGGAGTGGAATGCCGCAAGATCATCGTAGATCTGGGAGGAGGCAGTGGCGGATCTAGGATTGCATCACACCCCAGGCTGAATTTGCTAAAAGAAGACTGGATACTAAGAATAACATGGCTGAATTATAGAATTTATACCCCGGGCTGAGCTGGAATTACCTGGGCTATACACTGGTAATTTTTTCACGTCCCGAGCTGAAGCCCATGCTGCCATGGGTTTAGATCCGCCCCTGGGAGGAGGTGCACCGCAAGAACGAGCAAACCCTGCGTATACAACACGAGACGAAAGCTCATCTCGAGGCGTGCATGCGTAGGGAGTGGGAGGCTCGCGAGAGGGAGCGCGAGAGAAAGAAGGAAATGACGACCAAGGTAAAAGAGGACGCCGAGGAGTTCAACGCCGAGCTGGCAAGGAAAAGAAAATGGCCCTGGTTCACACAATAGGTCGTACGAGCAGTTGGGTGGGTTAATCGCAAATGATGCTATATGTTATGCATGTAATCAAAAAGTACGCAGCATATTACTCACAACTGCATTATGCAGTCTATTTAAATTCAGACAAGCTTATTATCTCGTCTTTTCGCATTCCATTATTCACAAAGCACGTCATCTAACAATATTAACATACCGATTTTCTCCGTATACGAATTCCCAGCAACATCACAATATCACTTACCATCGTATTTACCAATCGTTCTAAGGTCAATCGTTCTTAAAACAAATTTTCAAATTTTTTTACGCACCTACAACATACAATGACCAAAAACTTTTATTACAAATCCAGCAGATTATTTTCCAGTTATACTCTACAAAATTGACAAAACGTACAAAATTCACGGGGGACTAAAACCAGTCGCCCTCTGGGTGGGCGACTCCACATGGAGTCGCCTTTTGGTGGGCGATGGTTCCACCGCCAACCGTCGGGCGATCGGTTCCACCCATAACTGTCGGGCGACTGGTTCCAGCCGCCCAACTGTCGGGCGACTGGTTCCAGCCGCCCAACTATCGAGCGACTGGAGCTCTGTCACCTGGCAATTGGGCGATTTTCTAGTCCCCCCTCGTTGGGCGACTGAAGCCTGTTTGTGTAAAAAATATTACCGCGGGTATATTTCTGTAAATTCAAATAAAAATAGATTATTCATACAAAGAATTCATTTACAGAAAGTAGCCGAATGGGTAGTTTGGACTTGTTTTGTCTTTCTTTGGAATAGATATATGATCTTTCTGACTAGATTTTGTTTGGGTTCGCTTCTTGGAATCAAGAAAGCTTGAGAGCTAAAAAAAGATTCAGTATCCAATATATGCATAAATACTTTTGTAATGGAAAAATTGCTTCCTTGCCCCAAAGTTTAATGGCGTTTGCTCAAATGCCCCATGATGTATCACTGACATGCGGGTCCAAGGCCCACATGTCAGTGAGACATCATGGAGCATTTGAGCAAACGCCATTAAACTTTGGGGCACATGAGCAAATCCCCCTTTTGTAATAGGCTACCTGTTAAGCCGTAGACCTGTGGTAGTGGGCTTGTATGTTATCTATGCTGCTTATAGGTTTAGTAGTGTATTGTATGTTACCTTTGGTTTGGGTGCTGCATGTTGCTGGTAACCCCAGACAGTTGTAACTTATAAGACATTTTATATTTGCTTTCAGTATAAGCACTGAGCCCTTCATCTAAAAAAAAAACTACTATTTTTGAAGCAAAACAAATGGCGTTACCTATAGATTTCTCTTTTTCTTCTTCTTTTTGACATGAGGTTTATCTATCTTGCTCGATAATACAAAATTAAAATTTCAGGTCATGGATCCAGCTGCGTATGCAAATTGTCTAAAATCCATGTAATGTTGAGCCAAAGCTTTTGTCAATAGTTTGATAGTTTGGGTTCCGTTGTAATGCACATACACTTAACTATGTAAGATAAAATTGATATTCATTTATTGTCTGATTTAGGATCATGCTTGATGATATATATCATTCTCTTTTAGTATTATGTTGTAACACGGATACCTTATAGTGAAGGACAATCACCAAGTATTCCTTGGTGCCACGATAGATTGTATTGATCAAACAACAACTGACAATCAGTCATTATGCGCGCGTCTCCGCATTTCGTCCAACGCGTCAAGATGACAGCTCATTGGTGGCCGTCTCCTCCCTCTCCCGGAGCGCGCCGCCTCCGCTTTCCATCCCCTGCACGGCGGGCTCACCACCGGCAGCGCATGCCCGTTCCGGCGGCTTCCGTCCGCCGCCTTACGCGCGACGATGACGGAGTTGATCACCTCGTCGTCGTCGGGGCGGTAGATGGCCAGCACGTCGAACCCGCCCCGTCCGACGTCCTCGGGGTCCACGACGGGGCACAGGAACCCTCGCGCCCCGTGCGCGCTCCGCACGACAAGGGCCGCGCCGGCCGCCATGTGCCTGGCCAGGTGCACTATCACCCGGACCTTCTCCTCCGCAGCCACGCCGACGGGCGCCGCCAGGAAGACCACGTCGTATGCGGCGAGCTCGTGCGTCAGGTCCGCGACGTCAGCCGTGCGGAATGACATGCGCGCGCCCACGCCGCCCTTGTCGTCGCCGTCGGCGCGAACCAGCCTCCTCGCCCGGTCGTTGGCCGCGCCGCACCGGTCGTAGTTGTCGAAGACCGCGCCTGGCATGTGGCGCGCAGCGAGCAGGAGCGAGCTGAGAGGCATCGCGCCCGACCCGAGAAACGCGACGCGTGCCGGCGCAGCGAGGCAGGGCAACACGTAGCGTGCCAGAAGCCCGTGCTCCAGCTCACTCTGCCCGACGTAGCTGCCGTAGTACGGGAAGCGGGCGAGGTGGTCGAGCGGGTCGTCGAGGGCGGCGAGCGCGTCGGCGTAGTGCGCCTCGAGCCGCGCCTCGGCGTCGGAGCAGAGGTGGACGAGCTCCTCCCGCATCCTCCGGGCCTCCGGGCCTAGCTTGGACACATCGACGGGGCTCGGTGGGACGCACGCAGCAACGAGGGCGGTGAACAGCGCGTCCGCGTCGGGAGACGGGCTCAGCGACGGCAGCTTGGAGATGGCGGCGTGGAGGCCGGTGATCTTTCGTACCAGGGCGGCCACCTGTTGGTTCTGGGCCTCCATGTTCGTGGTGGTTACAGTCGCCGTCGAGGAGCTAAGTGTTCGTGCTGTTTGATGAGCTCCGGAATGTGTACGAATCGAAGGCTATATATAACGTCACGGTGGTTCCTCACATCATGCAGCCGGGCCCATGCATGGCTCGCTTCACGCGTCCATGTCTAAGGCTCGTTTCACGCCTCTGTTATGATTTGTACGTATTATGGAAAAAAATGTACTATTTTTATGACCCATTTGGAAGTTGGAATTTCCTATGATTCTCCCTTTTTTGTGGTAAAAATTACACCCCTTATTATTATTATTTTGCAAAACTCTTGCACTCCAAACATGGTATAAATGGTACGAAGCACTAAGCCGAACATGACGGAATGCACTGATGAGGATTGCTTGAAAATATAATCACGAGGGGACCATGTGGCCCACACGCACAAAATTTGCTCAGTTGTTCACTTGCTTGTGTAATAGGTTTTCTAAATCAACCGTTGAGTTTTCTAGTTTTAGTTTATAGTATGGATTTCTGGTAAATTTGTAGACCGTCGCTATAGTAATTTTAGAAGGTTTGGTTTGAGAAAATGGTTAGAATTTTGAGTTGGTGCACATGCTTTGATTAGGCATATGTAATAATGAAGTCTTCGTGTAAATCTAGATCTTAACGTTTAAGAAAAATCATACATGAATTATGGTTTGGGAATGAATTTGTCAACTCATTCAGGCGCAAGCTACAACCCTTAGAACATCGATTCGGGCCGGGCCTCAGCGTCTCATCCAACCAAAACTCTAACCAAAATTGAATTTATTTCCTTTCTCCGCGAGACCAGCTCTCGATTCGAGCGTGAGAACCCTAGTTCGTCTTCCGCGATAGATTCGGGAGGGTTCCTCGTGGTGATGACCGGAAGGTGGGGAAGCAGCGGGACGAGGCGCCCATCGACGCCAACGAGACACGCATCACCGCGCAGGGCTGCGCTCAACAACTACAGGCATGTCATGTTGGCTTCTATTTCTCAAGAAATTAAAAGTTACTATAGATACCTGTTTTTTCAAAGTAGTTTTCTTAGTTCTCTCGTTTCGGGTGACAGACGCAGCACATACCCCACTCCTCTCACGTACGCACATCTCCCTCATTTTCCCCACCGCTCGTATCCTCTTACTAAAAACCACTCTTTTCAGCCACTACTATTTATTTTTAGTCAAAAGTCATTATTCGTAGCCAAAAGCCCAATATAAACAGGCCTACATCACCAATGCCCTCACTCTGGTCCAGGCTCCTTCCCCGGTTAATTTTCGCAAAATTTATTTCAGGGTTACGGTCCAAATAGGGATTTTTTTTATGTGTTTCGGCGGTTAGGGCCTTGGATCTGTGGATTCTAGGTTCTCACCGGTATATGGTTAGTGTATGTATGCTTTTTGGCCCCAATCACCGCATAAGTTTCGGGTCTGTTTTTTTCAGCTCCTAAAAGCTGCTTTTCAACTTTTCTACAGTAACTAGCTTTAAAACGGAGTATCTTTTTAAGATATGGTCTACTGGTTAATTGTAATATATATTGTACCGACTTCATTTATGTCGGCAAAAACCGCACGTGAGTTTCTGTTACTCTGTAATCTCTCGTACGAACAACTCAAAAATTTCTTGATACTAAGATGCTTACTGATATGGTTAAGGCAATCGACCATATTATCATATTATCAAAGGTATTTTGGATACTTTTCCTGTTTGCTTGCCCTGTTAGTGTTGGTAAGCTTTTGTGCTTGGTTGCTCTTAGCTGTGGTGAGGAATGAAATATTGAAACATGTCTATTTCGGTTAAAAATTTAACCCACAGAGATATCTGGCTTTATGGAAACTTTCACTTTAAGCTATTCATTGTGTGATCTAATCAATCTTGTTGGATGATATTAGGAGAATCATGCTCTTCGATATTGTCGATGAGCAAGTTGCCGATCTTATAAATTGCGAGAAAAAAACCTAAGTCCCTCAGAAGGATTTAGGATGAGAATAGAGATAATCTTTATTGCTATAAACTATTTATAAAATACTCTCGATAAGAGATTACATAGGAAGGCTACTAGCCATAAAATGCTATTTCTTATCTCTATAATCTTCTATCAGGTCAGGAGATCTTGCTTGATTATTTAGAATCTGTCTATGTTTGAGTTGTTCTTCTTCCTCTTGGAGTTCTGTTGTTTGTATCTTCTCTTATCGAACCTTAAATAATACCGAAGGGGTGTCAGTTATCCATGTGAGTAGGTGCCTTATCGATTCATTCCGTCTGGTCGAGTGGACAATATATGATCTTCAATTATTGTCGGTGGGAGAGAATCATGGGGACAACTACAAGACGGTTGTTATTAGATATGTAAGACCGAGTTGTCATGCGGTTAGGAGGGGATAAAGAACGTGCTTTATCCACCGCACAGGAGGAATTGTCTGGAGGCAAGCCCTCATAACAGTTCGTGAGATCTCCGAGTGGCACCTGGTCGGGTAAATATACAGTGACCTAGTTCTACATGATGGGAAGGTAAGCAATTACATGATGATGTACTTCAAATCTTTGTGGTCATCATGGAAGAAGTTCTAGTTCTACATGACAGTCAGCAAAGAAGATAGCCTATCCTTCACAGGACGGATAGCAGTGGACAGTTCGGAATGGAGGTCATCTTCGAAGGAGGGGAAATACAGCGATGGATTGATGCCATCGTGTATCTAAGGACAAGGGGCTGACTTCATGGTACGTGATGAAGGATTTCTCCATGCGCCGAATTAGTCCCTTGAAATCACGCAGCAATATCATGCTATGGTATGAAGGTGCAAAAGATTCGACCAGGGACTCCATGGAAGGTATACATCGAGAACTCCAATCGATTGAATCATCTTTTGTTTGGTACATTTTTTATTCAAAAAGCTCCTTCTGTTTTGATTTTGTAGCCTTATCCCTTTCTGAAATAAAAAGAGAGGGTAGAGGTAATCTGCAAAGGGGAAACCGAGCAGAAGGAGGGAATTCCTCTGATCCTAGTAGTTACTGTAGGACCGGAAACGGCGACAGAGGGGGGGTGAATGTCGTAAATTAAAATTATCCCCCGACAAGTATCCACAAAATCTTTACCCTCCGATAGCTATAAAGAGCTATGAAGAAGAGAAAAACCCAGCTCACAGAGAGTCAACAGAGATCAAGGAAATTGAGCGGAAGTCATGACACGAAAACAGCAAAGAATTGCTACCACGGTAAAGGAATCTGCTGCTACGACTGCCACGGTAAGAAAAAATGTTGTTTCTGCTGCCAGCCGAAATTTCTGTGGACTGCCGAATAGCAAGAAAAAGAAGTCTTCAGAACGGCAGCAAATACAGCAGCAGAGACGAAACTGAAAACGTGCTAAAGATAATGCAAAGAGTACTGCTGCTGCTGTCGACAACAGGAAATAAAGAAGCACCCGAGACTGAAACCTCTGCCGAAAACTGAAAGAACAAAAGCAAAAGAAAAAGATTGGAAGAAACCAACCCAAACTGCAGAAAGGAAAAGGGAAAAAGGTAAAACAAGAAAACTGAGCAACAAAGAAGGAAACAAGAAAATACTGAAATCAGAAACACTGAAACTTAAACATTCATCCTGATGTCTAAGAACTGAACTAAGATAAAGAGTTTCAAATGGAAATCTTCTCCAAAGATTAAGACAACCTGAAAGCATAAGCTACTTGAGATAGAGAACTAGTTTCACTCGAGAGATAAAGGAAGCAAAACTTGGTTGAGAGCAAACCGCAGAGCTACCAAAGCCAGTCAACAGTAACTACAGGATTGCCGGAGAAGAAACCAAAATTCCAAATAACTCATGATCCTCAAGTCATTGGCCTATGAGACTTTTGATCACTATAGGAAATGGACTCAGATTACGTGAACTCATGGCTAGACTAACTTCTTGTCAAGCATCGAGAAAACAAAGTCGCGCTCGCCAACCAAGACAAGAAAAGCACGAGCTCTCCAAGAAGAAAGAAGGAAAGGAGTAAGCAAACAGACTCAAGAAGAAGGGAAATCAGATCATTCCATACAAGATTTCATTTCACCCAAGAAATAAAAGGAGTCCCGATACGCATGAACATTAGAACAAGAATGATTACAAGAGTCTCAATCCATCCTCTCCCTCTCAATCCTCAAGAACACCAAGAGCCTCACATGCTTCTTGGGAGGAACACACACACAAAATGATGAATGAGCACTAAAAACACTTGTGATCCTCAAAGGGGTATGCAGCCCCCAACACCTATTTATAGCCCTTGGCTAACGGGTCTCCAACCCGTTACGCCGGCTAAACCCTAACGGAGCTGTCTCCGCTTGTGCGGCCTTGCGAAATTCCCGTTTCGCCCCTCCCACACCTTCCGGAAGCTTCGCGCTCCTTGCCTCGCACGCCCGCAACACTTCGAGTCCACGTCGTCTTCGACACCTCATGACCAGTCTGACCTCAGCGCCACCTGCGCCTAGTCCGGTCCACCGTGTCTCGCCACGACTCCGCCTCGCTGTCCTGCAGACACACAGACAAGAAAACACGTCACATATAGCACCGCTCAATACATGAACGCGCAAATAGCATAAACAAGATCAAACAAGTCGCAATATCAGAATATACATCCTAACCCATACGACTAAGCTTGACCAAAGTCCGACCGAGCCCGTTGCACCCATGCAACGTCAGGGTCCGAACACACCGACTCAAACTCGACTTTTGAGAACAGATGTCAATTACTCATCACTCACAATGGGATGACCTCCACATGGTCTCTCAATCTCCCCCTTGATGAGTATATTGACAAACCCAGAAAAAGCATGAAGTTGAGTTTGAAGAGTCCAACATGGTCCAAAGAAAGAAATGAAATTCATGACCATGTCGACAGAAGGAGCAAAAGAAAGAAATTTTTCCTCAAAGCTCCCAAAGTGGCTTTTTCTACCACTATTCTCCCCCTTTTGGCAATAAACCCATCAAGAATGCAGGAATGAGAAAAAGTCATGAAAATGGATGAAATGACTGAAATTTGTTTATTCTAAGCATTTAGAGCCATGAGAATTATCCAAAATGACCATAATGTATTACACCAAGCCATAACATACAAATATGCTATAAAGATCATGACTAAGTATGTAAAGAGAAGCTAAGCAACATAAGGTATAATCTGAATTTTAATTGAAGTGCTTAGCAAGTCAAGTCAAATATGATTTTAGTCTAGCTAATGATATCCACAAATGATGCAAGCCATGTCAATAAGCTAAATGTAATCAAGAAGCTAGTGTTGAGCAAACTAGAGTGCTATTTGTTCAAGAATGATACAATTGTTGGAGTACATTGAACATTTTTAGCAATTGAGCACATTTGACATTATTCTTTTGAGATCACATGGTTGTTTTCAACCATCTTTTTATTCAGCCATGTGCTAGACCTCAAACCTTATGCGATCATTCCAAGCGATAAGCTTAAGGAAATGATCTTGGTCATCCAAAACTCCCCTGAGTTCATGCCTTGTGCAATGGCAAGTAGTCTCATGAGAATGAATTGGTGAGATCAGTTTTTTCGCACAAAAGAGATATTTTTGCTTTTAATAGATTGTACTAACTTATGTGTCATCAAGAAACTGTATAGCTCAATCTATTGCTCAACTAAGATTCAAGACTCAACTCACCTATTTGACATGGCAAGAACCATAAAAGATAACACAAAGTCGACTAGTCTCAAATATGAACAAGACATGAATTAGGTCAAAATTTAGCATTTTAATTAACCTATCATGGCAAAGACTTGACTCCACATATAAAGTCATGATCAAATTAGCAATGGAGCATAAATCATGGCAAGATATAATATAATGAAAACATATCATGAAAGGATAATAATCAAGGCTCCATTAAGTTATGTTACAAATCAAATGAAGAAAATCCAGCTCCCCCTGAACTTGAGATACAACTTTTAGTTTAAGTTGAGTTATGTCATCCTTAAAATCTAGAAGTTCCCAAATGAACTCCCCCTGAACCAAAGCAATAAAAAACGAGAAGTCGGCAAATATATCAAGAAAAGCAGCGGTCCTTAAAGCATAGATAAGATATAGAAATCTATGGCTCAAACTGACTCTCATCTACCCCATATGACTCCAGAACAACAGCTGCCGAGAAAAACACACACTAGAGAGCAAACACGTACCCTGTCTACCCGAGGGTGGCCCAACCCTCGCTAGAACCTAAAAGAAGTGAGTGAGCTCAACCTAGTGAAATAAGAAATAGCTATCCTGAAAGCATAAGATAAGAGCAAGAAGTCTAAGCAACTCAGCAAGAGATACACTCTAACCTATGCTAGAAGGACTAAAACCCAATGCACCCGCAGATGCGATGCAATAGTAAGGGAGACAGAAGCATAAATAATATGATAAAGTAATAAAGCCCAAAGCTCCCCCTCACAACAGTCCATAAGGACAAACCACCCCAAGCTCTCCCCGCAGAGCTGAAAACCTAGAGCTATCCAAAGGCTTGGTGAAGATATCAGCCAACTGGTGGTCACTCTCCACAAACTGGAGCACGATGTCACCCTTCTCTACATGGTCTCGAAGAAAATGATATCTGATATCAATATGCTTGGTCCGAGAATGCTGCACTGGGTTCTTAGCAATACAAATCGCAGACGTGTTATCGCAAAAGAGCGGAACACGGTCGATAGCTAACCCAAAATCCCAGAGTCGAGACCATCCAGCACACAGCTACAAAGAATCGGGCTGAAGAACGCGTGCTCGGCCTCTGCGGTGGACTGTGCAACACCGGACTGCTTCCTCGAGGACCAAGAAACGAGAGAAGTGCCAATGAACTGGCAGGTGCCCGAAGTGCTCTTCCTATCTATCCTACAGCCGGCAAAGTCTGCATCCGAGAAGGCTCTAAGAGATAGACAGGAGGAGGAAGAGTACCAGATACCATAGTCAATGGTAGCTCGAAGGTACCGAAAGATGCGTTTCACCGCCTGGCGGTGAGATACGCGAGGAGAAGCCTGAAACCGAGCACAAAGACACACGGAAAAGTGTATGTCCGGTCTCAAGGCAGTGAGGTACAAGAGAGCCAATCATACTTCGAACTCTTTTGATCAACGGCTCGCCGTCCTCATACGGGTCTAAAACGGCTGTAGAAGCCATTGGAGTTGACACTGGCTTGCCATCACTCATGTCGAAGCGTCTCAGGAGGTCTCGAGTGTACTTGCTTTGATGCAGAAATGTAGCCTCCCGAATCTGTTTGATTTGGAAGCCAAGGAAGAAAGTCAACTCACCCATCATGCTCATTTCAAACTCGGTGCTCATGACATCCGAGAACTGAGAGACTAGAGCATGGGAAGAGCCGCCAAAGATAATGTCATCGACATAAATTTGACTGACGAAGGTCCGCCAAGCCGGCGAGTGAACAATGTCTTGTCAACTTTACCCATCTCAAAATCATGTCTCAATAGATAGGACTTAAACCTCTCATACCAAGCTCTAGGGGCTTGCTTAAGTCCATACAACGCTTTGGAAAGCTTGAAGACATGACTAGGGTATTTGGGGTTCTCGAAACCTGGAGGCTGTCTGACATAGACTTCTTCCTCAATGAAGCCATTGAGAAAGGCACTCTTGACGTCCATCGGTAAAGCTTGAAACCCTTAGAAGCGCAAAGGCAAGCGAATTCTAATGGCCTCAAGACGAGCTACGAGGGCAAAGGTCTCCTCGAAATCCGGACCCTCAACCAGGAGTACCCCCTGCAACCAGTCTAGCCTTGTTTCGAATGACTACCCCATCCTCACTTTGCTTGTTCTTGAACACCCATTTGGTTCCAATGATATTGTGACCTCGAGGGGGCTCAACAAGCGTCCAGACCTTGTTTCTTTCGAAACTTTCGAGCTCCTCATGCATGGCATTGACCCAAGACTCATCAGATAAAGTATGACAAACATCATTGGGCTCAAAAGAAGCTACGAAGGCAGAGTGGAGACAGAAAAGTGACACGCCAGACTTGGAGCGTGTGACTCGTTCAAAGAGATCTCCAATCATCCGCTCGGAAGGATGAGATTTTGAATATGTCTTGGAGGTCTGGATGAGATGAAGAAGTGGCCTCTACCTCGTTACCTGACGGGGTAGGAACAGAGCCACTAGCTCCAGAAGAAGTAGAAGGTAAGGGCTGATCACCTCGAGGTGCGGTAGAAGAAGGCATCTCAAGGGGTGGAGGAGGAACTGGATTGGGTAGACAACCCTCATCTCCATCATCCTCATCATCCACGAAAATGGCCTCGGACTGCTCTAGTGAACCTGAGATATCGGGCCTAGTCCCCGGACTGGCCTCATCGAAGGTTACCTCACAGGTTTCTACCATTTTGCTAGACTCGCAGCCTGACCCTATAGGTCGCCGAAGAAGTCGAGTAGCCTAGAAAGAGTCCATCACAAGAACGTGACTCGAACTTATCTAGGTTCCCGGACTTGAGAATAAAACACTTGCAACCAAACACACGAAAATGGAAACACGGGCTTTGCCGTATCTCAACTCATAAGAAGTGCGATGCAAGTGTGCCCGAAGAAAAACTCTGTTCGAAACATGGCACGCGGTGGCTATAGCCTCAGCCCAAAACTTCCGCGGTGTAGAGTACTCATCAAGCATCGTCTTGGCCATCTCAACCAAGGTACGGTTCTTCCTCTCCACAACGCCATTCTGCTAAGGGACGTATGGAGAAGAGAACTGGTGCTCTACACCTGTCTCACCACAGAAACTCTCAAAGTAGGAATTCTTGAACTCCGTGCCATTGTCATCGCGGATCGCTCGTAAGGCACCGGAAGCTCAACAGAAAGCCTCTTGAAAAGACCTCGAAATGTGAAACGTCTCATCCTTCGAGGCTAAGAAAACACCCAAGAGTACCTCGAATAGTCATCGACCACAACAAGAACGTACCACTTCCCTCCTGCTGACTGCACTCGAGCTGGTCCAACTGTGTCCATATGGAGCGGTGTCACGGTGCATCGGTCATAGTGCTGTGGACCGGAGGATGGGAAGCGGCAACCATCTTGCCGTCTTGGCAAGGAGCACAAACTAGATCTTTGACCATCTTGAGTTTTGGCAAACCACGAATGAGGTCGTGACCGCTAACTCGGGTCAAATGATCAAAACCAATATGACCAAGTCTCCTATGCCGAAGGAAAGATCACGGGACTCAGAAGCAACCAAACACCGGAGAGAATCACCAGAAAACTCAGAAAAATCAGCACGAAAGATCCTCCCAAAACGAGAAATCCATAAACCGGACTACACCAAGAATCAAGAATTTTGCAATTGTTTTTCTTAAAACTCACCTCAAAGTCGTCATCGGTAAGCTGAGAAACGGAAAGCAAATTGTACTGCAGCTTACTAACCAAGGCAACATCTTTTAAAATAAATGAATCATTAATGTGCACTGTACCTTTGGCGATTACGCGCCCAGATGAAGCATCTCCAAAGGTGATCGTCTCATCACCTGGAGCACGGGCAAGGGAAGAAAACCAACGAGAATCTCCGGTCATGTGTCGTGAACACCCGGAGTCTACAAGCCAAACTTTTCCCTTCCCTGCCCGGCGAACCTCGTCCGAGTCGGAGTAGAGCTCATTGTCACGATCTCGCCCTCAAGGGCCATGAAGCACATCTTGGGAGAAGTCGTTGCCGCCATCCTTGGGCTCTTGGTCCCCCGTTCCGTCGTCGTCACTCCATCCCTCTACCTCACTGAGGTCGAGGTCGTCGAAGGCGGTGAGGACGCGGTGGAAGAGCTTCTTTGCCTTTTCGAAGTTGCGGAACTTCTTCTTGCCTTGCGTCTGGGCTAGAGGCTTCTTGTTGCGGTTCTTGTCGGTGTAGTCGATCTTTCCTGAACCGCCGTAATCGTTCTTGCCCTTCTCCAGCTTGGGGCAATTTGCCCGAATGTGGTTGGGGCCACCACACTCAAAGCAAATCATTGGTCCTCTTATTTTTCCGTCCCTCCTTCTCTTATAAGCATGGGAGAACTTCCGAGCTAGGAGGGCCAGTTGTTCATCCTCTAGCTGCTCTAACTGGTCATCAGTTACGTCACAGAGAGCAGCTAGGGCGAACCCACAAAGAGAATCGGCAGAAGAACCAGAAGTCGAAGTGGGATCGGTGACTAGAGCCATCGATTGTGACTTCGACCGACGAGAGACTATGTCAATCTCGTGAGTCTTGAGGCGCGAGTAAAGCGCGTCAAGAGTCAGGGTTGAGAGGTCCGTGGTATCCTTGATGGTAGTCACCTTCATCTCCCAAACCCGAAGATCGAGTGCAGAAAGCATTTGTCGAGCATTATCCGAGTCGGAGTATGTGAGACCGACCGCTCGGAGGTTGCTCAAAATCTTGTGAAAACGTGAAAAGCACTCGTCAAGGGACTCTCCAGCAAGCATCTCGAATTTGCTGTATTCGCGCTTGAACTGGTCCTGTCGCACCGTCTTGATCTGGGAGGTGCCCTCATGGTAAGCATCGAGGGTCACCCAGATGTCGTGAGCGGACGACAGGTGAGAGATGCGATCAAATTCGCTTCTGCTCAATCCCTGTATGATGATGTTCCTCGCCCTTGCGTTTGCCTCAACATCAGCCATATTCCCGGCATTGATGTTCTCATCGGCGGGAACAACAAACTGGACCTTCACCTTCCGCCAGATGGCATACCCCTGAGCCTGGATGTATGTTTCCATTCGGCTCTTCCAGAAGGGGTAATCCAAGCCATCAAAGATGGGCGGCTTGGTGGAATATTTGTCTGTTGCCATGGCTCTTTGAGACCGGTTAAGATCTATGAAGAAGAGCTAACCGGCTCTGATACCAATTGTAGGACCGGAAACGGCGACAGAGGGGGGGGTGAATGTCGTAAATTAAAATTATCCCCCGACAAGTATCCACAAAATCTTTACCCTCCGATAGCTATAAAGAGCTATGAAGAAGAGAAAAACCCAGCTCACAGAGAGTCAACAGAGATCAAGGAAATTGAGCGGAAGTCATGACACGAAAACAGCAAAGAATTGCTACCACGGTAAAGGAATCTGCACACGATCGCCACAGAAGAAAAATGTTATTTCTGCTGCCAGCCGAAATTTCTGTGGACTGCCGAACAGCAAGAAAAAGAAGTCTTGAACGGCAAACAAATCTGAAGAAGAGAGACGAAACTGAAAACGTGCTAAAGATAATGCAAAGAGTACTGCTGCTGCTGTCGACAACAGGAAATAAAGAAGCACCCGAGACTGAAACCTCTGCCGAAAACTGAAAGAACAAAAGCAAAAGAAAAAGATTGGAAGAAACCAACCCAAACTGCAGAAAGGAAAAGGGAAAAAGGTAAAACAAGAAAACTGGAGCAACAGCAGCCGGAAACAAGAAAATACTGAAATCAGAAACACTGAAACTTAAACATTCATCCTGATGTCTAAGAACTGAACTAAGATAAAGAGTTTCAAATGGAAATCTTCTCCAAAGATTAAGACAACCTGAAAGCATAAGCTATTTGAGATAGAGAACTAGTTTCACTCGAGAGATAAAGGAAGCAAAACTTGGTTGAGAGCAAACCGCAGAGCTACCAAAGCCAGTCAACAGTAACTACAGGATTGCCGGAGAAGAAACCAAAATTCCAAATAACTCATGATCCTCAAGTCATTGGCCTATGAGACTTTTGATCACTATAGGAAATGGACTCAGATTACGTGAACTCATGGCTAGACTAACTTCTTGTCGAAGCATCAAGAAAACAAAGCTGCTCTGCCAACCAAGACAAGAAAAGCACAGAGCTCTCCAAGAAGAAAGAAGGAAAGGAGTAAGCAAACAGACTCAAGAAGAAGGGAAATCAGATCATTCCATACAAGATTTCATTTCACCCAAGAAATAAAAGGAGTCCCGATATGCATGAACATTAGAACCAGAATGATTACAAGAGTCTCAATCCATCCTCTCCCTCTCAATCCTCAAGAACACCAAGAGCCTCACATGCTTCTTGGGAGGAACACACACACAAAATGATGAATGAGCACTAAAAACACTTGTGGTCCTCAAAGGGGTATGCAACCCCCAACACCTATTTATAGCCCTTGGCTAACGGGTCTCCAACCCGTTACGCCGGCTAAACCCTAACGGAGTCATCTCCCGCTTGTGCAGCCTTGCGAAATTCCCGTTTCGCCCCTCCTACACCTTCCGGGAAGCTTCCGCGCTCCTTGCCTCGCACGCTCCGCAACACTTCAAGTCCACGTCGTCTTCGACACCTCATGACCGTTCTGACCTCAGCGCCACCTGCGCCTAGTCCGGTCCACCGTGTCTCGCCACGACTCCGCCTCGCTGTCCTGCAGACACACAGACAAGAAAACACGTCACATAGCACCGCTCAATACATGAACGCGCAGATGGCTCTGAGCCAGCGGAGAGTGTAGAGGCGATTGCTCCAACCCCCAAGAGATGACGAATCGTCAAGAAGTTGCATGGGGTGTTGAGATTGTCTCATGCTCCTCCAACAGTCCGAGTGCCTAAGGAGAAGACAGAAATCCCCTCGGAGGTAGGTTTTTACTATGACCCTGAGAGTTTTTCTTACAAACCTACTCCTTCTTGTACGTAGAATGAATAAATTGCACCGACAGGAAAGCATTTCTTAGATGAAGGGATTCACAGCTGAACTTATCTCTGTCAATGAGACGACAAGAGTTAAGGAGGAGCTACTGATTGGTGGAACCACGACTATGGAACCTACAGTGGCAATCGGTCCACTGGTTGGAGCACTGAGGTGATCGCGGCTGAGAAGGTCTAGGACCTGGTGGTCGCCCCAAGACTTCCGCGACATCAATGGAAACAAGTGTTGTAGTAGTTGAGGAAACTCGACTCTCCAAGGAGGTGAAGGGATTGGAGAAGTAATCTCCAATCACCCCGAGGAGGAACTGACCAAGGATGTCACACTTGGTGAGAACCAAGATTCTAAAACTTGGTAACGGATACTCGCTCGGTCATCTTACCTTGTGGTGATTATATAGGAATCGGCCTAGTACTCAGCCTTGTAATCGATTTTTCTATTTTTAATAACGGATTTATATATTTATATTAATATAAAATCAAAACCACATTTGATGATATTGTTTCGATGTATATAGGTGGTTAAAAAAATTAGTTCCCAACATTGGTTGCTACTTCTAGAAGAATGAAAAGATAAATCAAAATGAAGAACTGGATAATTGGAGATTCATGATGTAAATTTTCAGCTGGAAGCAAGAAGGATCAAAACTACAGAACTGCAAGTTTTAGCTGGTTACCTTTGGACATTACTACTATGGAACTCCCATTGTTTGCTCAAGCAAGTGTAGTTATATAGTAGTTTCTCTTCCATTGGTCCATTATCCATTCCTTCAAATGATGAGAAATCATGACATTTAACTTGGCAATGTACAAGAAAAGCTTATGTATGTAACTTTGCCTCAAGAAGTGATTAGTTTGTAAAGATTTTGACCTTGAAAGAAACAAGGTGCATGCTACTCACTTTGTGAACAAAATGAGGTAGTTGTAGTAATCAGTATAGGTTCAAGACCTCAAGTCATGGCTGATGTGGGAATGACAGGATAGCACATGTCAAACAATCACATGTAAAGAGTGCTAAAGCAAGGTAAAAAAAGACATCTCAGAATTTCTATTTGCATATACCCTAGCATCTTCTAGAAAGACTTCCGATACAGGTCAAGCTCCAATGTTGTTGCTCCTTAACTTGCTCGCAGACTGCTCTTGCATGGATTTCAAATGTTCTTGCCTGTCCTACAAAAGAATGTTTAAATTACAACCTGGACAGCTCCAAACAAAAATATATATGATATTGAGAGGCCCTGTGGAGGTTTCTCCATGTTGGTGATGAGTAATTGATGGTGGTTTTAGTGAGTTTGAGTTTGTTTCGGGTATTCTAGTGTTGAGTACCTTTACTTGTGCTATTATCGATTATACTGTTTCGTGCGGTGCTATGTGATGGTTTGCTTGTCTGTGTGACTGCAGGACTTCGGAGCTAGATCATAGTGAGGCGAGGAGGACCGGGACTAGGCACAGGAGGTGCTAAGGTCCAGACGGTCGGCGATGCCGAAGATGATCGAGACTTGTGAGGTGATTGCGAGTCGGGAGACGAGGAATCGGAGTTGGAGCTACCGGTGACGGACGCGACGGGCGACGACGGGAGAACCGCGATTAGGCTCAGGGAGGAGTCGAGGTCCAGTCGGTCAAAGGTGCGGTTACGGAAGCTTAGGGAAGGTGCTTGAGGGCAAATTGGTAATTTGACTCAAGCATGGAGGTGGAGGCAGATTTCCCTCCAAAAATCTGGTTTGACCCCTTACCTCATTTGTGTATGTGAGGTTTGAGTGGGTGGAGTATGACACTTCTTGCAATTCTCCTTGAGGGTGTGCTCTTGGTGTTAAAAGGAGTGTACTGTGTGTGTCTCGTGTGGCTTGACTCTGGCTGTGTGTGTAGCTCCTCTCTTGTCTTGTGTTTGTTCTTCATTCTCGGAGTAGTGTTCTTGAGAGATGGAGAGAGTTTGAGTAGTGATTCCATGTAATTTCTTTTCTTGTTCAAATGTACAGGCGTATGGGATGAAATTTGATATCTAGAGCCCAGTGGCTATTGCTAGTATATCCTCAAAATTTCGTGAGAAAAGGTTGAGAAATTATGGAGTAATTTGAGTTTTGGCGTTTCTCTGCTGAAATTACAGATTGTGTCAAAATCACAGATTCCATCTCTCTAAATGAGTTCTTTGGATTCTTGGAGCCCTACCAGTGTTTAGGTTAAGTTACAGCTCTGCTTGTTTGAGAAAATCATGAGTTTTCATCAATCTTTAGATTTTCGGAAGCCTACAGTAAACTCAGAGTATTTTTCCTGTCAGTTGTTTTATTCTGCCGAGTGCATTTTCATCGTTCTCCTTTTCGACTTCATCGTCATTCTTTTTGTCTCGATGTTCAAGATTTTTAAATCAAAGCTTGATGCTCTTCGTCAGTCAATACTTCTTACTTGATTGCAGTTTTGTCTAGCTCTTGGGCAGCCTGCAGATTATAAATTTCAGTTCTCTGCTTTTTATTTTCGGCAAAGCAGCAGTCCAGATTCAGTTTGCTGTTCAAGTTTTCAGGCTGTTGGTTCCCAGCTCACGGCTGCACTTTTTCAGTTTTCGGCAGTGCAGTCCAGTTTATCTTCTGTTCAGCATATTTGATGTTCTTTTGCTCCTCTTTCTTTTTGGTGTCCTGCTGTAGTTTTTGCTCTCTAAATCAGCTTCTGTTTCCAGTTCTTTTACTCGGTTCTTGCTCTGGTTCCCTGCTGTCTTTCAAACAGCAAACAAATTTTTGTTGGACTTGATCACTGGAGAGGACTTTCAATCAAAGTAATAATCCTTGTCCTGTTGGTTTTCAATCAAAACAGTTAGGTGCAGATTTTAGTCTAACTCTTGTCTGTGGTAGTAAAGTTCTTTTTCTACCTGTTCTTCAGAAAAGATTATGTTGGTCTGGGTTTGTTTCTTCTGGGAGGTTCTTCAGTGAAACGCAAAATTGGTTTCGGCTTCCTGCAAGTAAATTTTGTCTTACTTCATAGCTTCTATAGCTATCGGAGAAGATTGTTAGCGAATACTTGAGGGGTATTTTAAAAAGGCACCATTCACCCCCCCTCTGTTGCCATATCCGGTCCCACAGATATATCATATATCAAACAAAGATGTAAGCCGCTTTAAAAGACTACAACCTTCTCCATTGGCAGAAAACATGATAGAAAATACATTGGCCAATCACCAGCATGTGGATTACACTAGTATGTTTTTTCACAAAGACTATGCTATGAAAATATATTATAGAGGAATAGACCTCATTATGGAAGTAGACCAAAAATGCATGGATTGTTTCCCTGTATGAACAAGAGACACCATCCCATAAAGAATGTTCTCCTTCCATAATTTGGTACATGTCAAATCCACAACTTAACATCACTTGTTCACACAGTAGCCAGTTATCCAAAACTATGAAGAAAAGACACATTTTGATCTGTGACAAAGGGACCAATTGCTACCACTCCATCTTTGCTTCTGAAGGATCAAGAGGTAAACAATGCCCAAGCAATCTCTGACGAGAAAGGGCTTCTGAAGTGCAATAACCACCAGATACATAGTCCTGTATTAAAAACAAACATTTCTAAGAAGACTAAAGAGTACAATGCATAATTCACCACCCCAAAAAGAATCGATGTTATTTGAAATCAATTCAAAACTATCTACAAACAGAGTAAGTATTCACCTCAAGATGATTCTTCTCTATCACTAGAAATCTGCAAGGTCAGTGCAAAACTTTCTATTATTACAGTTCTCTACCTCTTCTGGTCAAGTTCAACATCATCAAGTTTAAAGCATTAGCACACATTGGAAATCAGCAAGTGTAAAGCAGATGGAAATAAAGTAAAGTTTACAGTTCATTCATGTTATATGTTGCTCCTAGTTCCAACCATGTAGTCATATGGAAAGTTGGCAACAACATGACTACCAATCTACCACTATACAGCAAAACGATGCCTTATCACTAAATCCCTTTACGAAAAGTAAGACCTATTGTTATCGTCTTCGCAGTTGTCACTAAATGTTTAGTAGCCTATTGTCTTCTATATAGTAGATTAGCTAAGCTACCAAACCAAAAACCATCATATGACTAAATAGATTTCGAGTAATCAACTATACTACACTACTAGTAACTACTAAGTGCTAGGATGCTAGCCTGCTTTACTATCCTGCATCACTAAAAGCATGGTCTGAATCATTGTCATCAAGCATCAAGTTGTCATCTTCTTCTTCTTCTTCGCTTTCGGTGCCATCAGTGCCAAACTCCATCTCATCTAAGGCCTCGACTGCTACTGAAGATGATCCCACATTTGGTGTGTTTCTAGAACTCCTCCTAGGTTGCAAGGCCTCTTCAGTGTCCATTGCTTGGTCAACTAACCCCCATGTCAAATCAGACCCCGGTACCAACTCATCACGGCTATCAGCATCCCTAACAATCCACTCAGCTGCCTTGCTCATCTCCTTTGAAGCGCGGGATCTTTTTTCCTTCTCTTTCTTCCTATCAAGGATTTTTGCATTGAATTGGACAAAAACAATTTTATTCATTTTGTCCACCTCAAATTTGTTTCTTCTCTTCAAATGAATCTATGAAATGAAGCATGCAAAAAATATAAATAGTTAGAACTTAGAAAAGCATGGAGCCATGGACTACATATGCTCACAATGTGAGCTGGTATAAAGAGATTGAGAATAGTATATGTAGAATGAAAGTACCCATTTGAATGAGCTCCAGCACCTTTCACATCCAGAAGAAGTACATGTCAAATTTAGAACCTTCAATGCAATGGCTTGAAGCTTCAGAGCAGTTGATCCAAATAATGCCCAACCAATGTGCAAAACAGAAAAAGAAAACAAAAACATCAATCACAACAATGCAATTATATCTGGACAAGTGGAATTAAAACTCAAAACTTTTTGCTTGAGACCTCACTAAAAGTTACCTGGATTAAAATCAACATCATTAGCTTCTCTCAACCTTTTTGCTTGAGGTCTTCCAAATGCTTCAGCTGCAGTCCTATATACTCTCATTTATACCTTTGATATGTGATCATGAATGTGTGTCTTAGGGTAAAAATGTTCAATACAATCTAGGACTCCTCCCATAATTGCCTTATCCATCTAAATCTTAGCACAATCTCTATAAAAATTGTAGGGATTTAGATAGTAACCAGCCATATGGAGAGGGTTATCAAGCTTTCCATTGATATAGAAATCAATGGCTTCAATGCAGAACTTGTATTTGTCTGCTACTTGCTTAAACAATGTCTTATTTGACTCCTTAGCATCCAACAGCCCATCATAGACAAAAACCCATAGAGGGTCCTCTCTCTCCATCGACAACACAAAGCAACTTCACTAAAGGTTGAAAGATCTTCACAGTAAAGAGCACTTCACTCCAAAACTTGTTTGATATCACAATGTGAGTAGCGTTTTTGCCTTTCACTGATTGGAGACCTTGAGTTCCACATACTCCTCCAATGTTAACATAAGTTGCAGCTTCTCTTTCTTCTCTAGGAGGCTATTCACATGAGAAAAGTAGTGGCAAATCTGGTAGCTTCTGGCCTCACAATGTCTTTGTTGTCGGTGAACTTCCACAACAAACTCAAAGTCTTGTGATGGGCATAGATAAAACTAGTGAGCTCCCTCACCTTGGATTTTATTTGTTTGATGATTTTATTCTTGGAGATCTTCTCAAGCATTAAATCAATGCAGTGTGCAGTACATGATGGCCAATATATGTGTTGCTGCGTTATCTTGAGCAACTTTGCAGTAGCTAGGTTGGCAGCCGCTTTGTCTGTCACTACTTGAATGACCTTCTGTTCTCCCACCTCCTTTATGAAACTCTCTACTATAGAACATATATACTCAGCTGTGTGAGCATCTGTAGATCCATCAATACATTTACAGAAGCATGTTCCAAGCTCACAATTCATGCACAAGTTCATAATGCTTCTCCCCTCTGATTAGTCCAACCATTGATCATAATGGTGCAGCCATGTTCCTCTCAAATATCCTTATGTGCTTGCAAGTTCTTCTTAGTTTGGTCAACTTGCCTCTTCACTAGTGGCTCCAAATAATCATATGCAATTGGGGGAGGGGGGCTTGTAGCCTCGGCCATACTGGCCAATTGCCTCACAAACCTTATGTAATGACTTATCAGTGAGAGCATTAAAGGAAATACCACATTTGTATGCCCAACATGCCACATGATCATTCACATTTTCCCTCTCTTTCTTGGCAAAAGCATCCTTGATGCCTTTCTGTGTGTAGTCTCCCTCCTTAAGTGCCTTGGCTGTCTCGGGGTCAAGTCTAACAATCTTATAATTATCCATTGGACCTCTTGTTTGCTTTCTTTTTAATCCAATTTCCAGAATCTCATCATCTTCTTTTTCACCATGGATGTCTACCTCAGCTATCTCCTCCTCTGCCACCTTTGCAGCATCTTCCTTCTTTTTGATGCCCTCAAGATGCTCCTTGCAAAGATTCTTTGCCTCAGCATCAGAATTGGGGCATGGAGCGACAATATGCCTCTTAAAATGGTTTATCCCACCAGATACAAGTTTTGGGCATAACTTGCACTTTACTTTTCCACCTTCATGCTTATTGGGTAGGTACCCATATTTTGAACCAGGGTCTTATGTATTGGGTGCATACAGCTTAGGCTGAGGCTTTGGTTAAGGCTTTTGACTTTCATTTGCCATTGAATTCAATCATGCACAACCACTACCTACAACAATTTCAGAATAGGAAGAAAAGTGAACAACACATCAGAAGAATAAGTGAACAACAAATTGGAAGAATAAGTGAACAAGTGAACGGCTTCTATTTTCAGATAGCTATAGCCTACATAATATAATCAACCAAATCTTCATCACTCATCACATCAGAAATAATGAAATTGAGATTAAGTGAATATCATATGCATTCTATTGCAAACTACAAAGTAGTCTTGCTGTCAAACTTGTGCAAAATATCATTAACATGTTCTCAAATGATATCGGTGAAAATGTTTTAGTGGAGACTAAAATGTTGTACTTTAACTTCTTGTCACAAAAATATGTTCTACTTAACAAAAAAAATTCAAAAACATTGTCTAGATAGATCTAACAAAGGAGAACTAGACGGGCTGACAAATCCTGGTCATAATTAGGAATTCTAAAGCTACTACTATAAACTCCAAAAGAAATAATCATCTAATCTAATGACATCCTATTAGAAGCTTTAAAGAGTCGTATCCTTTGCAAATTCTATATTTGTATCACCATGATCGTTCTCTCTCCGGACAACATCACCAACATAGAAACATCTGAAAGACCATGGCAAATCTTAGAAGTGGAGCTTGCAGTATCTAGAACATTTCATTAATTTGCTTCATCTTTTATTAAATGTCTCCACTGGACACAAAAGGGCAAAGGTGGTCTCCACTGGATCATATTCATGATTCTAAAACTAGGTTCTAACACAGAGAAAAGTGGACGAGGAGTTATCGGTGTTCCCATGCTGGTAGCAGGGTTCATAACTTCGACAAAATTTTTCTGAAATTTTAGAAATTTGTCTCTTTTGCTACCCAATGAAAAAATTCAGTTCGGCCAAACTATTTCGTTTTTGTTGGAACTGTGAAGGGTTAAAGGGGCAAGAAATCCTTCAACTTAGTAAACCAACCCTTCTAGCCCACTAGTCAGACCCCTAGCACGCGTGCAGGAGGTCTAGGGTCGAATCCTGCCTCTTCCACCATTTGTTTGGGTTTTATTCTAACATGTGGGTCCCACGTTAATTCCTAACTTAAAAATAAATTTGGGCACCCAACGTGAATCGAACCCACGATCTCGTGTTTGTAGGGAATGGCTCAACCCACCAGGGCAAGCAACTGTGTGTGTTGAGTAGGCATTTTATATTTTTGTTATCCTTTGGTTTAAAGTTTAAAATTCAAATTTGATTCAAACCATTTGACTAAAATACCAAAATTTCATCTATTTCATCCCTTCTGCTGCCAGACAATTTTTTTCAAAACAAAAGAATTTTCCCTAGCTGGTAGTGGTCGCTTGAGGTGGAAGGCTGTCATCGAAGGGAGGAGCCACAGTAGGGGAGGCCACCGTTGGAGGGAGGAAGCGCAGTAGGGGTGGCCGCCGCTGGAGGGAGGAGCCACAACATGGGAGGCCACTGTTGGAGGGAGGAGCTATAGTAGGGGAGTCCGCCGCTGAAGGGAGGAGCCGCAGTAGGGGAAGCCACCACCGGAGGGAGGAGGAGCCGTAGCATATATTACACAGGCTGACCTTGAGAAGCTCACAAATGATTTCAACACATAGTTGAATGACAGCATGAGCGTCTTGAGAAGAGAGATATTAGAGGAGCTTCGCAAAGAGCGGGGCCTAGTTGACGTCCATGAAAGAGGTGTTGAGCTTGATGAGACCGATGAAGGGAGGGTTGCACGGTTTGCTTGAGAAGCTCAAGCAGACCGAGCCGCTGCCAACGCGGTTCGACTACCCTTTCCTGGATGTGGGGGAGATATTTTTGGTGCTGACCATGGCCAAGGGAGAGGCTGTGGCCGTGGGCACGGCGGTGCCATCCCCATTGAGGACTTCGACGATGATTTTTGGCTACACCGCAATAACAACTATCAACATCATGGCTGTCGTCATGATGACACCGCAATAAAAATTTATTACGTTGAAAGAGTTATCAGTAACTACAGTATATAAAAACTGCTACAGTACAAAAAAACTAAGCTTGAGCTTCAATAATCCTAGATGAGCACCCCGTAACAGTCATCGAGGCCGAGAAATGCAAAGAAGACACTAGCAGTTAGGCCCCTCCGACAAAACGTCCTGAGGCACAGGCCCCGGCAGCGTCTCCATAACAAATCACTCGTCTCATGTCTGTGCATATCTACATCCATGATACCATACGGTGCATAAATCACCGTAGTATACCATACGGTGTGTACTACGTAAGAACTAGCAGTTTTCAGTCATGAGGATTAGCAAGGAGCAACCATGCTAACCACACCTCTCATTCGTTCATTCATCCACTCACCTTCTCCATTACTGCAGCTAATGACAGGTGCTGTTTCCATTGGAGGCCATGGGACTGATACTAGTATCAGTTTGCCTATGCAATTGGGATACACCGAAAAGGTATACACACTGGGTACTGAAAAGAAATGCTTTTGAGACCGGACGTTATGGAGCGCGTTTGAACTTTGAGATGGCTGTTAAGGTTGTGTCCTCTTCTCCCAGGATGTACTGCTGCCTGCGGGGCATCTGCAGGGCAGGCCCCAGAGTTTCCTGGCACACCCCCTAGGCCTTGCCCTCTCTGAATTTTCCATATGCAAAAGTGGTAACTCTCATTCTTGTTAATTTCATGACATTCGTGCATCCGGCCTTGGCTCTCCTGACATGATTAAGTACAACAAGTGAGAACCTCCTGCCTGATATGATTACGCATCTCAGCATGGCATGATTGGTCGTTGATGCAAATGGGTATGAATAAAGCATCATTATCCTTCTCAGTTGATACTTGATAGGAAAGACACTTCTAACAGTAACAAGTGCTAGCAGTTTATTCATGACAAGCACAACTTCACTTTTTCTGGACGATAAGAAATTGGCATTTTCTGATGTTCCGCCGCCGGCAAAATAGAGATACAAAACTGAAAACAATGCTTAGCAACTCAGCTTCCTCCTTGAAAACAATGCCTGCAACAATGAAAAGCATTCATCACCACCATCTGCACTGCTTACCATTTTCTGGAACATTTCGGGTCCTCTAGGCACATCGCAATGTCTTTTGATGGCCGGAGAAAGCAGTAGTTGGAACTGAAAGACAGCAACGATTTATCCCAAAAATCGTTGTAGTCCCTTTGCGACAAAACCAGACAATCTGCCTACCACATCACAAACCAGAACCAACCCATTACATACAAAAAGACTACTCACACATCAATCAATCTAAGGACCAGAAGACAGAATGCATGACAAGAGTTGTAGTCCACCGGTTGCCAAAACAAATGCAGAACCAACTCAAATGGTAGCTTACAAAGCTGAATAGCTGGTACTACTAGTCTTGTATTCTAGTCCAGAAAGATGGTTGATATAAGTACAGGTGTCCAACTGATGCTATGCTATCCCAAAAATCTGTGAAAAAAAATCTGCAACTTCGCACCACCTTAGATCAAAACAACGTGGAAAACATGGTGAAGGTAACAAACTCGATCTTCAGTGATACTGATGTCACACTGATGTTCCACAAGCACATTGTGTCAATGCCTCAACATGTTATAGCACACTTGTGGTACGGACCAGGACAGACACCAAAAAAAATTGTACAGAGATGTCATTAGAATGACAACAGTAGCAAACAAAAGAAAACAGACCGAGAGGTCAATAGCAACACACAAACAACTGCAGCGACATAACAGTAGAACTATAGAATGACAACATTAGCATATAAGTATCATCCTATTGAGAGGTCAAACGGTACCTACTGTAAACACTAAACAACTGGAATAGTCATTCACTTAACCGATATGCAGTTAGCATAAAATTTAATCAAGGGGCACGGATCAATTTATATAGAAGACCCTAAATCTCTAAGCTCCTGCAACGGACAAAAGGATTACCGGCAATTCAGGGCTTTCTAGTTCTATCATTTCCAGTCTTCAATCACTAAATCTTCTTTGGTTTGATACCCATCTCTATTTCTTGAAGCTTCAGCTCCAGCTCCAACCGCTCATTCTCCAACCTCATCTTTTCGTTCTCCAGCCTCATCATCTGCAATTCTCTGTCCTTCTCCTTGCTGAACCTCAGCCACTTGAAATGCCGTTGCTCAATTTTCAGCATCTGAGCTTTTATCTTCAGACGATGTTTCTCGATTTGAATCTCATGCATTCCAGGTGGATTCTTCTCAGCAGATGGACCGCCCAATCCCTCAGAGAATATTTTGTTCATGTCAATAGCAGCAACTTCTGACAGATGAGATCCAAACTGTGTCTCCTCATGGTCAAGCTTCAGCCTCTTTGCATCATGACTTCTGCGATGATGATCTTCAGCACTAACCTCTATGTCATCATTGAATTCGTCATCTTCATCATCGTCATCAGAAAGCATCATCTGATCATCCTCATCATCATAACCAAATGAGCTCTTCTTTCCAGGCTCATCTCTACTCCTAAGCGCCGAACGCAGCAACTTCTGAAGACCCGGATCATCAAGTAGACACAACCGGTTCCGGTTGTGGTATGAGCACATCTCCTCATAGTGCAGATGCTTTGAGCTCAGAAGCTTCCTAGCCTCCTCCTTGAGCTTTCCCGAGAGGCTGATCCCTTCGAGAAGCAGAGGGTTCTCGACTATCTGGCAGGTCGTACCCCGGCCAAGAATCTCAGTCAGCCTCTTGTACCTCTTGTTCAGATCATTGAACTTATCCTCGCACTGCTGCGGCGACACCGCGAGTCCCTTACGGGTCATCACCGTGGAGACCAGCTTCCACTTGCCCTTCCTCTTGAGCATGGCGTGCTTCCTCCTCCCGCTGCTCGTGCCGTAGTCCATCTCGACGTCCTCGTCGATGTACGACACGGCCGACACGAGCAGCTTGACCATGTCGCTGGTCCACTTCACCCGGTGCCACTGGGAGGCCGCCTTGCCGCCGCGGTCATGGTGGTGCCCGTCGTCCGCATCCTCGTCGTCGCTCAGCGAGGCCTTGACCGCATTGCCCAAATCCTGCATCGGATTCGTTGCGGGGACGGGGAACATACCCTGGTGAAGCTGGGGCTGGGCGAAGTGGAACGGCTGCTGGTGCGACTGCATCGACGCCTCCATATCGAAAGGGGCTCCGGGGATCAAGGTTCTTGGTGGCAAATTCCCCTCCATCTCCGAACAGAACACCCCAGGACTGAGCTTCCCCCAAATTCCAGCCTCTCGCGGCGCTCACAAGAACTGCGCCTGGAAACCTCACCAAACTCTTGGGATATCAGCCAAAAGGTGCGCTTTTCTTGGACAGTTTGTAGAGAAAAGCAGAAATAGCCAAAGCTTACAGCTTTTTTGGGAAGGGGGAGTTAGCAAAGCGATAGCTGTTGCAATCTGCAGCACGGCAAGTATAGCAAGGCCAAGAACAGAAAGGAGCCGGGAAAGGGAGAATCCTAGGCAGAAAAATCAACCCGAAATCAGATCAGCCCACGCGAAATCCCCCATTCTTGACCACGAAATAATTTCCGCCTCTTCCAGCACAAACGACTAAAGAAGGGGGGATCAAGAAAGGGGACTGACCACGAACAGAGGCGAAAGCATAGCGAGGTTGATCCAGGATTAAGGTGGGATTTTCAGGCCGCCGCTACACACGCGTATCAGGAAGAGCGTGGATTGCGGCCAATCTTGGCAGAATCTGGGTGGAAACAAAAGCGGGTGTCAAACCTAGCAGCAGGGGGTTAACCTTTCCGAGATTTCGCTGCCCTTTTCGCCTGGTTGGTGGCCACTGCCAATAAACACACACAGAAATGAGTGCCGGTACAAAAGGAAGGGGATTAAGACGCTAACGAAACCTGGTAAAGCAGGCTAAGCCGCCCTTGGATGCTTCCAAGATCACTCGAAAAGAACGCAAGAAACAAATAGTAAATTATCAACTCGGAAAGAAAGCAAGAAACAAATAGTAAACTGGGAGAGGAGGAAGTAACCGAGTCGGCGGCCACCGGGGGGGTTGATGACGTGTGGGATTCGGTGCGGAGCATTTGGCTGGCGCGACGGCGCGGGGGAGTGTGCGCGGCGCACACACACTTGGGGGGCTCCCCTCCTTCCCTCCCTTACACGTGGGCCCCGCTTGGGCGGGCCTGGTGACGCTGACGTCGCACGAATTGACGGGTGGACCGCACTATGGGATGCATCGAACCTCACCGGGACAAGTGTAGATCGCGAGAGATTTCTTGTGGTTTGTTTTATCTTATATTTGTATCTAAAATATATATATATATATATAGTAAGTAAAATTCGTATTCGAAAATGTTCGTATTTGTATTTAAAAATATTTGTATTTATATTTAAAAATATTTATATTCGTATTTGTATTTGAAAATATTCGTATCCGTATTCGTATTCGATCCGTTTTTAAAATTCACGAAAAATTCGTACGAATTTTTTATTCAAAATTTGAATTTAAACGGTTTAAAACCGGTGCAAAATCAACAAAATCGCTAGAAATCTATTTTATCTAATATTCATATTTAAAAATATTTAAATCTGTATTCATATTTATTTTAAATATATAAATTAATATTTATATTTAAGACTATTCCATCGTATTTCATCCGTGTCAATCATTGTAGTGTCTTTTTACGAATGTTTACCCGTTTCGGTCATAGTAGTGTCTTTTTACGAATGTTTACGCTGTCTTGTCGTGATCGCCATTATTTGGAAAATTTTTTCGATTCTCGTGGAATTGAACGGTTTCGTGAGATATCTTCGAAGATTTTTGGTGATCATGATAGGAATTACTAGTGAGACTTATGGAAAGTCCAATCGACATGAAACATGATAGATGGTTGCAATCAGGTAAACAGTTCAGTCTTAAGAAAACCAATGTTCTGCCGCTTATTTTAAAAGAGATAAAAGGCAAGCAAAGATAATGGTCACTCGTTTCGTGCGTTCGCAAGTGGGGTGTCTTTAGGGATGGCAATCGGGTGCGGCGGGTACGGGTAGTGCTCGCTCATACTGCACTCGTGACTGATGACGCCATGGTATACCCGCCAAGGACCACGGTAAAAACCTCGCCCATACCTGTCGCTCATGGTACCCATCGCCCATGGGCATACCCGCTACCGCGAAGAGTACATCACATTCAAACATCACCAAGACACCAATGCATCACACATTCACACATTCAACAACTACAATAGAAATACAAATTAACATAGTTCCTCACACATAAATAAATTAAGTTTACAACAAGAGTGGAACATACGAAAATAGTTCAATTTCAACAGTTCAACAAATAGATGAAAGACATGTCACATGTCTAGTAAATAGTTTGCTAATCAGAGTCGACAATTGAGATTGAACAACAATCTTTAACCTCCTCTTCAATGTCTTCAAGGCATGTCCATAAAGATTCAACTCCTTCACCTAAGAAGTAAATATTGCATTACATTTACATCACTAGCTTGAATCACACATAAAGTTTGAAATATTTAAATCACTAGTTGCATACCTTTAAGGTCATTTCAAGCCGACTTTGTGAGCACATCAATGCCTCCAATATAGTCGGAGTGAGACGATGCGATGTTCACTTAGCACTCTTCCACTAGTGCTAAAAGTCGATTCGAAGTTACCGTTGTTATTGGAATAGCCAAGATATCACGGGCAATCATACGCAATGTAGGATAACGTGTCCCGCCTACCTTCCACCAACCCAAGATATCAAATTCCTCATCCGTGCAAGGAAGAGTTTCTTCTTCCAAATAACGATCCAACTCACTTTTGGTCTTCACCACACCAATATTTTTCTTACTAGCGACTAATGTTTTAAATATAGAAAGCACCTCATTAGCACCAATTGGAGTAGTAGTAGTAGATGATGTAGCCATACCCTCTTGTTCACTATGCACTTGGTACTCATTCATCAATTCACACAAGCAATTATAACTCTTTGTAACCTTTTCTTCAGAGTTTTCTTCACCAAAGAGGGCAATATAGCATGCATGTAACATTGTCATTTTTCCACGTGGATCAAGAATAACAAAGAATAGCCATCAAACCATGAATATCGCATCAATATTTGTCAAACTTCTTTATCATCTCAATAGACATAGCCTCAATTATTAGATCTCCACATCCTAACCATTTATTCATATGCATTTTGACCTCACATATCTTTGGGAAGAAGATGTTGCTTGTTACGTATTTAGTTCCAGAAAACATATTAGTGAGCTCATAGAAGATGCTTAATTTTTCACAAACAATTGAGGCAAAATTCCAATCAGCAGTAGTTGGCGCACAATTAAACTGCATATCAATTTGCTTCAACCTTTCAAAGACTTTCTTATAGGGAATAGCATTACTAAGCATAACATAGGTTGAATTCCATCTAGTTTTGCAATCAAGACCAATCTTTTTAGTTATTTCAACCTTAACAAACCGAGCTGCTTTCACAAATTTTTCGTACCTCTTTGGTGTAGCTGTCCAATAAGAAACACTATCACGAACTCTTTTGATGCCATGCTCCATGACACTCAAGCCATCTTTCACAATTAAGTTAAGAATATGTGCACAACAACAAGATATGTAGCAACTTTCCACCCAATAAAAGATTAGATGTACCAACTTTGTCTCTATTGCTTCAACTAATTTATCATTCGTTGAGCAGTTGTCCATAGTCAAAGTAGAAAGCTTACAATCAAGATTCCAACTCGCAGCTTTTATGTAATGCTTCACAAATAACCTCGATGTATGTGGGCATGGCACATATATAAACCTACATGGTTCAGCATAGCAAAACAATTAGTATTTGAATATAGCAATAAGAGTATCAGCTGTCCAAAGAGTATTTGAATACACATATATTTGAATAATAGTATTTAGCATAGCAATCACCTCAAAATGCAACTTCTGAGCTTCCAAGAGTCATCAATAAAATGTCCTGTCACTGCCATGTATCCTCTCTTTTGATTATCAGCTGTCCAAAGATCAGTTGTAACAGCAACACGACAACTGCTTTTATCCAAGTAACTAAGAGCTCTCTTTCTCTCTGAATCATAATAATCCAAGATATCCTTTCTAATAGTATTTTGAGTGACCATTTTAAATAAAGGTTGTAGTGCACTAACAAATGAACGAAAGCCATGATGATCAACAATGGACAATGGGTACTCATGCGAATAATCATGGAATAGAGAGCTTTCCTAGCAATTTCTTGATCAAAGACATAGTTCTCATGCTACTTGTCCATGCTCAGAAGATCCATACCTCAAACTGGTTTGTACCTTTCCTTCTCTCTTCCGATAGATGCAAACCTTTAGATGTTCATGCAGATGTTTAGTGCCATTCTTCGTTTCTGCCGAAAGGTATTTATTGCACTAAATACACTTTGCCTTCCAAGCACCATTAACTTTTAATCTTGTAAATTCGTTCCAAACGGGTGAAGTGAGTTTTCTCTTCATACCACGAGAGTCTTCCTCTTGTGCTTGTGCATCGTCGACATGTTCTTCAACTTGAGGTGCAGACTCAGATCCTAATTGCTGATCACGGAGTATTGAGCCTTGAGAAGATGGCCCATGTTGGCTACTATTTCCCGGAGTTGTCATCTAAGAGTTAAACACAAACATGAGAACTCACAAAGTAACAAATATGATACTTGAACATAAACACTATGTTTGGATTACAAATACATTAGCCACAAACGAAAATGAGAGCTCACAAACAACTCTCTTATATACAAAGTAAATGTTGCTACAATTTCAATCTTTATGATGATATCCCTAACCATAACTAATCTTTTCTCTATTCTGTAGCGTAGCAGTAGCAGTAGCAGTAGCAGCGGATCCACACCAATGGCCAAGCATGCTTCAACAGAGAAGTGCATTCAAATCTCCGTTCTTACCAGCCTTCAACAGAGAAGTGGCCAAGCAGGCTTCAACAGAGAAGTCCATTCAACATTAGCAGCTAATCACCAACTACCAATGTCACAATTCAAACCAAAAAATTAGAACTTTTTCCAAGAAATTATACACTATTCACAGTATATTGGTGATTATACACTTCAACAGAGAAGGCTTCTACTGGAGTCCGCCTGGCCAGCATGATTTTCTTCCACATGCATGCAAATATGATTTTCTTCCACATGCCTGGCCAGTTCAACTACCAATGTCACAATTCAACCTTTCTCTATTCACAGTATTCAAGCTAGGTTTGGGCTCAGCATGATTTTCTCTAGGCATGAAGTAGTATATGATCCACCACAGCGGCCAAGCTCACCTGAGTTTTGCTGACGGCGGAGAGGGGTGGCAACCGGCGAGAGAGGCGGACAGGCGATGAGGCGGCCGGATCTGGTCGGTGAGCCTCCTCCGGTCCTCCCTCCGGCCAGATCTGGTCGGTGAGCCTCCTCCGGTCCTCCCTCCGACCGGATCTGGACTCCAGGCGGCCGGATCTGTCGGTGGAGAAAAAGGCGGCCGGATCTGGTCGGTGGAGAACGACGGGCGGCGAGGAGCGGCGACGATCGGCAGACCGAGGAGGCGGCGGATGAGGGGCCAAGAGGAGCGGCGAGATGAGGGGAACGAGAGCGGCGATTGAGCGGCGGACCGAGGCGGCGAGCGAGCGGAAGGAGGCGGAATGAGGCGGCGAAGGAGGCGGCGGCGAGGAGCGGCGGAAGGAGGGGCGGCGAGGAGCGGCGGAACGCGGAAGGAGGGGCGGAACGCGGAAGGTGGTTTCAGTCGTTTGGAGAGGCGGCGGCTGCGAGGCTTTGGCGGAGTGCGGACTTGCGGAGTGAGTCGAGTGACCGAGTGAGTGAGTGACCGACCGAGAGTTGAATGTTAGGGTTTTTTACATGGGCCCGCTAGTCAGTCTATTTCACGGGTAAATGGGTAAGACGGGTACGGGTAAAGCTAACCCGCACTGCACTGCCATCCGATGGGTAGAGAATTTCCCCCATTTTTATACCCGTGGGCAGAAAATGCATCTCATACCCGACTCCATTAGGGTATTTACCCACGGGTACACGGGTAAACGGGTAGAATTGCCATCCCTAGGTGTCTTACACGTTAATTGTCCCTATGCGTACGGAACCTCCTTGCGAGGCGCTCCATGGTGTGGGTAGTAAGTAAGAGCTTATGACTTATTTTGTATTATAGGTCTGTTCTTTTTCTCTGAAACTGATGGTTTTTTATTTTTGTTACAGTATCTAATTTTCAAATGGAGTATTTTCTTAAGACGGGGTCTATAAGTTAAACGATCTACACGTTAAAAGCCTAATATATGTATCAGCCAAAATCATAAGTGATTATCTGTCTCTCCGTAATCTGTACCGTAGACAGCCAAAATTCAAAAATTTCAACCAAAAGCCATAAATCGCAACCGCACCCAAACAGACCCTATAACTATTGTTAGCTTATTATACATAATTAAATAGAAAAAAGTTATATCAATACAGATAATGTGAAGAAATAAGGGAAAAACCAAAAAAACCAAAAATTAGAAAAGAACGAAAAACCATAAATTATAAACTCATAAACTAAAAACTGTAGCTGTTTAGAGCGGATATTCCAAAGCTCAATACAACGATGAGTGAAGCGTCCTCCATAAAATGTGCAATGGATGGGCAACTGGGGAGGCACAGAGAATGACCAGATTCGTGTGTGATTTCTTCTTGTTTCATCGCAAAATTTTCAGTCACAGCTTAGTGAAACAAACCTAACAAAAAGCTGTTCATACATCAGACCAGACTATGACTAATCTCGATCGCTGTCTGAAAATACAATCACCTGCATTGACAGAACTTTCTTTTGGCTGAGGTACTGAGAGGACTTTTAAGTAATTGAACACGAACGACTGTATGACGTCATTTTACTGTGAAGTGCTGACTAGATCATCATGGAGTTGCGGTTATGCACTTGGTTTCTCCAACCGGAAGTGAGAGCTCGGAAGGTGTGGAACCGGTGTAATATAGGGATAAATAGTGTCTTTAAAATTTTCTTCAATGTACTTATCAATTTTTTACTTTAGTAATTACTATACTATAAAAATCTAAATAGGAAATCAAGACCAAAATAAGCAGCCCCAAAACAGAAAGCCAAAGAACTCAAAAGTCAAAACACTGGTGGTCAGGCCAGCTACCAAGGAACGGTCTCAAGGGCGGATCCACAGAGCATGCCGGATGGGCCACGGCATACCCTGGGGTCCAGCCGAACGCCGCAACCGGGACCTGTGCCAGCAGCTCGCGCAGCACGTCCAGATCGTCGGCGATCTGCTCCGGAAACTGCAGATCCCGGAGCTGAAGCGGCCCCCTGAGACGCGGCGGCCGCTGGAGCAGCTGGACGACGCGCTCTTCCGTGCGCTGGAGCATCTGGTAGAGTTGGCTACCGTTCTCTTGGTTCTGACTGCAGGACCTTACGAGCTTGTACGCACGGAAGAGCGCGTCGTCCAGCTGCTTTGGTGCTTCGTAATAAAAACTTACAGGTCTCGATTATCACTTCAAGAAGTTACTGAATCTCTCGCACTTGAGGAACAGCCAACAACAGGTACTTTTGCAGTTGCTTATGTGAATTTCTTAATTGGAATCTTACATATGTTGGCATCGTATACGCATTTATTTTTTTCTACATACTACGGTATCCTTTCAGTTAATATTTTCTACATCACTGACGATTGATGTGGTCAATGCGAAGGGAAGGATTTGTAAATGGCTTGACAAGTAATCTGTGATATGGCGCATGACTTGAACAACTTAAGCAGAGACAAAGGATTAGTAGTAATTAATTAATAGCTGTGAATTCTCTTTTAGTCCAATTGCAAGTTAAGAAATGAATGGCATCTGATGATAGAGAATGTTACAAACAGCTTGGTTGGTTGGGGGGGTAGGTATCTTAGTTACGGAGGTATGCATATAAGCAGAGGAGGTTATTTGATACTTGTTGAGTACTTTCTCTTTCCATATTTGACCATTTTCCTTAAAAGAAAACATGCTAGGACCATTCTCCTTCTCCATTTATTTTATGAATATAATTTGTCTTATTTTGCTCTTCTTACTTTATTGATTTACTAAATTTTTGTGTACTGACCATTGTGCTTCTTCTGCATTATACTTTAAAGGTTTGTGGAAGAAGATGATATAATCGAGACTTTCATGTCCTTTAGAAAGCGTAGGACAAAAAAATCAGACAAGTAGTATTGTAAGTCTCTTTTATGTATATTTGAGACTATTAGTATGGTGTTTAAACTATTTATATTGTAATTTGTGCAAGTTTTCAACTTAATCATTGAATTTAAGACTTATCATATTATTTAGTGCATGTATACCGAATTACGGTGCAAATTTTACAATTATTTACCGAATTGGCAAATGGTTTTACCGAATTGCATATGAAAATTTTGGTGCGGCATACTCTTTGGTAAAATCCTGGATCCGCCACTGAACGGTCTCACCAGTGCTTGGCGGTCTAACCATCGGCTACACGCCAGTCTAACTAGCCTCTAGCGGTCTGATCGACCTCCTCTATTCCAAACTAAAAAACAGCTCGAGACGATGCAACTTTTGATACAACTCTAAAAATCTAAATCCAAATAAAATAAAATAATATACTAGTACTAGACGGTATGGATTGTAGTTCTTCAGGTATATACTATGCGTTATTACCTACATATACCCATGTAACATTATAGCCAGGAAGGCAATAAGCATTATAAAACAGAAGCCGGTGCTTATGTACATCTGCACAGTGGAAGTCCATGATACCCGCCGTCCCTGCTGTCTTTCAGGCAGATAGAATACTAGCACACGACCAGACAGACGGCCGCATGCGTGCTGTAGGCTGTAGCTCGCCTCCTCTGACCTATGCAACACCAACTCACGGGGACCTCAAAATGGGTAATACACAAATTTCACACTAAATAGTTTAAAATCAAATAAATTCTTGCATTTTAAATAGAACCCTAACCGTACTAGTAGAAAAGCCCAGATTTTGGTTGAAAGACTGGCTATGTCACCAGTTAGACAGACTATAATTGATTGGCAAGTGTTAGGAGAGCTCTAATGATCCGTCTTGCAAAAGTTATCTCACGCATTCAGAAAGGCTTTTCGTCCGGCTTATGGCTTAATCTTTGGCCCATCGAAGCCGTGAGCCCCTCCGAACAGCCGGGCTTTTTTGGCTATCTGATTACCCCACCGCGTCTCCCACCTCAATAACAAAACCCATCCTAAACCCTCTCGACACTAGGGTTCCCCCTACTGCGCGGTGTGCCTCCCTCCCCTAAATCTAGTCTGCTCGCCCTCGCTCCCTCCCCTCCGGCACCATTACGCATACCGATCCATCGCTCGATCCCCTTTCCCCTCGTCCTCCGCGTAAGTCCCAGTTGATGCCTGGACCTCAGCACGTGACCCCCTCCCTATATTTGCATCCACAGCCTCCTCCAGCCCTAGCACCTCATCGGTGTGGTCCCCATCCCCCTCCGAATTGGCCGCGATGGCGAACCCGTCTACCCCCGCACCAGCATTCGGGTCGGCGCCCTCGTTTCTGCTAGGTAACACGTCTGCGTGTAGATCTACGCTGGCACGTGCCCCCAATCTGACGCGTTAGGGCCCTACTGGAGTCTTCCTCAGCAGGCACCCCATCCCCGCGTTCGAGAAGGCGTCCAGTGACGACACAACCTCGGACGTCACAACAGCGGTCGCTAGCCAATTCAAGGTCCGCAGCACTGCATGCGCCCTCTCTGACACACTTGCCACCTCCCTTTCCTTCGTGCAAGCCGTGGTGCACGCGGTGTCTCTAGCCGTCGTTCATGTCGTGCTCCAAGCTATGCTCATCATCGTGTCCAAGCACGAGGTTATCGCGATAAAGGTAAACGACATCTGCTCTTTTGCCTATCTTGCAAGACGTGCTTCATCTAAGCACATCATTGACGGTGTTCCTATGTTCGCGACGCACATGCCCTAACTCTTTCCCACCTTTGTAATTGAACTGCTAATGCACATAAATGGACAACTCCCCGGTGAACAACAAGGTGTGGGACAAAGTGGCCAATGTGGTGTTCCTAAAAGTTTGCTATGAGGATGTGCTTGCCAACAACCAGCCTAAAATCAGCATATCCATATGTAAACAATGTATTTTTATTCCAACTGAATACTGATATCAACATAACATGTATGACCAAATTCAGCATGTTATTAAGAGTTTGAATATTGTTATTAGTTACTCTCAGAAGGCTAGTTGCACAAGATTCAATCTGGACAATCTCTGCCATGACAAATCTAATCTTGATTATATATGACAGTTGTAGATTTGATCTTGAGCCCTAAATCAAGCTTTGCTATTCAAGAAAATTACCAGATAAAACCGCACGGGGATAACCCTAGAACGACGATTTGAGCTCCTCAGCTGACGACAACAGGAAGGAACCCAACCAGCGGCTCTCAAGACTCAAGATCGAAGAACTACTGTGGGAGATTGGAGATCAGAGAGGAAGAAGTGAACTCACTGCAGCAGTCGAAAAAGGAGAAGAAGATGCCGCCTAGGGGTAGTCAGTGAGGCTTGAGGTTCTGACCATGGTCGGCGCCGAAGCTTTCGCGCCGATGGCGCCCGTCACCGTCGCCGCCAAATCCAATTGGCCAGGAGACGCGGTCTCCAAATGCCTCCCCCCAACCGGCACAGCCAAGCGACTCGGCCTTATCTCTCTATCTCTCATCCCACCGACAGGTGGGACCCTTCTCCTTTTCTTTTTTTCTTTCTCAAAATGGAAAACTCCCAAAATGCCCTCAGGAGTCCAACACACACTGCCTCGCCGACATATGGCGCAGCTCCAATGAGAATAGTCGTCCTTGCCGCTACGCTTCACCCGCCAGCTCCACCGCCGAATCCTCCTAATCACCACAGCGATGCCCACACACTAGCATAGCCGAAACTCTTCCACTGCTTCCACTACCTCACAACCCCTTTAAAGCTTCGACAACTCACCGTGAAGCTTCACACAACTTTCAATTGCATCGCTGAAGCCTATCCATCTCAAATTCTGACCACCATCACCATTATCGACCTCCCCTGCGCCGATGAGCCCTTTCGGCCGCTTCCTGCCTTAGCCGATGGCCTACCAATTACACATGAATAAAATAACCCCAAGCCACCATGAAAACTTATCTGAGCTCGCTAAAACCTTTCGCTGGCCCCATTTTTGCCAGCGCCATTCATCGCCACTGTGCAAACCAGTCACCTGAGGGCAACCTAAACCAAGCAGCCCGAGCTAAAATAGCCACTACCATGCTGATCCCCATGCCCTCTAGGTGCTCAAAACCACTACGACATCACCAAAGAGCCACTAGAGAGCCCCTATGCCATGAGAATACCCAAGAGAGCTCCTGCCATCTTAACCATAACCATTGACCCCGAGCTCCACAAATGCCAAAAATGGAACCCCCGTTGTCTTGTCGAACCCAACAGTACCCCTATTTGCCATCGGCGACCTTCACCGGCACTCATGTCGCTTGCCATCGCTTCTGCCCTGCTCGGCGCACTGTAGCCGCCCAAGGAAGAAGACGATGACGATTGTTTGCATCTTGGGCTGGCCGTTTCGGTCTAGTGGACCTGAAGCCAATTCAGGTTAAGCCCATCACTGTAGCGAGCATAGTCAGCTTGACCAACACTGTGCAGTGTTGTTCAACCCGACATGTTACTGTTTAGACCCAAACCCAAACAGTATTCTAAACCTGTACTATTCCTAAACTTGACCCCGATGCAATAGTGTTAACCTGCTACTATTCATCCAACCAATTATTGTTCATCCAAGCCCTGTTAGACAAGTTTATTCTAACTTTGACCATCTCGAGCCCATCTAACCCATTTTTAACTCCGTTCAGTTAAACCGAACACTACTTAAACCCTATTTGACCAAACCCATTTTTTTTGTCTTTTCAGTTATTTTATTGCATTTTGTTCCCACCTTGTATTATGCGAACCAGAAACTTATTTGCATTCATTTTTTTTGTGCTAGCATTCGTATTCGACAAGTTGGCCAGTGGAGAAGTTGCTAGAAAAATTAAGGTGGATGGTGCAAACCTGAAGCCTACAGTAAAATAATCAAAGACTATGGATAAAGAGGCAAATCACATGTCTTTGATCATGTTGAGCCTACATCATTAAATTATTTAATTATCAGTGCTTTCATTATTCTTTATTTATACAATGTTATTTGTTTGAAATAATTATTTAGAATGATATGATAATTTAGCTATGTCCTAACACTGGAAGAACCATGTTTTACTTGATGGCCATATTTACCTTAACAAGCTCTAATAATAGTAAATTAGTATAAAATTTACCATGTTAGGTTATGAATTCAAATGTTTTAAACTACTAAGAGATTTGGCATGTTGCCGATAGAATTACAAAATAATACTAGGGTTAAGGATGAATCGTGGAAAGCCATGAGATGGTTGAGATCCACGACTTTACCCTAGGGATGAGGCTTGAGTTGGATTGGTGCTAGTGCCATAGTGCACTGAATTATTGGTTTGTGGACGGTTGTCTCGTTGGTGAAAAGTCCGGACTAAAATCTTATGCTGAGTAAAGGACACAGAAATCGCTTAACCATAAGTTTTGACTTGTCAAATTTGGTCTAGTAACTACTGAAATCAATTAAATATCTACTGAAGGGTACGTTGTTCCAGGAAAGGAATGGTCCATAAACGGCAGGGTGGTTTGGAAGGGATGTCTTCAATACTTAACAACGATAGGTCCAATCAAGAGTCAGGTCAAAAATCCACTTTGGCCCGTGAAATCTCGACACTGAGATGTCCATAACCTACTAGGTAGAGACTAAAGAGGAGAGCAGCAAAAGATCTTATTTTCTCAACTCAGTCGCACACTATATGTTGCGTGTCTATTACATGACATTGAGAGTTTGAGAAATTTTATGGGTAAAACTGAGCAACTCTACAAAATATAACAAATGGTATTCAAATACACTGTGCTCCCTGTTAATGGAGTTGTGTTTCATGGGTGATTCCAACAACAAGGTATAAGTAGAATTTGGAGGTTTCGAAAATGAAAATTGTGGATAACAAACCTCCTTCTATTAATTAAATGCTATTTTATTGTTTTAAAATGTAAAATTCCTTACCAACAAACTTGCATACACTAATATTACATTGCAACCTATTACTATCCATTTGAACTTCTATATTAGTTACATAGCCTTCCCATGTGGCTTACTGAGTACCTAGTGTATATAATCTTGCTTTACTTTCTGATATCAAAAGAAGAAAAGATATTTCAGCTTTCGTGTTAAAGTTACGACTGTACTCAAGTGTTCCTGTGGAAATTTCTTCGGTTCTTCTGAATGTAAATTAAATTTTAGGCTTGAACGCCTGTTAAAATTTTAAAGTTGACTGTTACGTCATATTTTAATCAAGCTAATCCTTTTTAAGTGATCATGAGTAGACATAATACTCTTTCTGTCTACAATTGAACTCCTGAACTATTACGGAAAGTACAACAAACATGTTCCTAAAAATAGAGTGTTACAGGATGGTATCCAAGCAATGTTTCCTATACCTGTCAAGCTTTTGTTTACCCACATGCGTAGAAACGGCTTCCAATTCACTGTCTTTGGCATTGATCATGCGCTGCCTAAACGTTGCCGCAGAATCACCATCATCCTGAGAAAATCGTGAATCCAGTACGTTGTCCCTCGTTGCTGTTTTCCCCTCAATTATTTGACCGAGCAATTCTGCACTTTTCTCAAGGACCTTAGTCAGAGCATAGGGAAGGCTGAAGACTTGAACTCTTACAACGAATGTCCCATCCGGAGTAGTTCTCTTGGTCTGTTCGTATTGATTTTTACTGATAAATTTTTGTTTTTGCTGATAAATGGTAGTGATTTATAGAAGCTGAGGTGTTCGTATTGGCTTATGGCTTTTGATTTTTTGCTGAGTGTATTATGTAAGAAAAAGAGTAAATGATGGTGCAATGAAAGACATTACAATATTCAGACCATCATGCGACTTACGGAATTGTGACATAATAAAATATAATGTGTGTTACAATATACAAAAATACAAAGTAGTGGTTGATAGAAGCAGTTTATAGAAACTGGGTATTCATATTAACTTTGATTTCTCTAAATAGAATCTTAGAAGACAGAAACTAAAGCCAATTCAAACGGCCCTCAACAACTTCCTGTGGAGCCTTCAAGCTCTCCATTAAATCAACACCATCTCATTGGATGGTCTCCTTGAATGTACCAAGGGCTTTGAGACCTCCGGTTGGACTTTTGCAAACCAACACCATCTCTTGAAGTAGTGCAGGCCCTGTTGGCCCAACCAAGCAAAGAAACGCACATGAGTGAAGAAAGAATGAGCAAAACACAGGAGGAACTTCTTTTTTTGGCGACACACGCCTTCTCTCCCTTCCTTCTATTCACTCTGTTTTCTCACACTCTTATTCAATTTCACAATAGATTACAGGGTATATATAGACTACTGAGCCGCACAGGCCACTCACCCACTACGACTTTGACTCTGCAACGACTACCGACCATACCGAGCAGGTCGTCAACTGACTGAAGCCCCGCATCATTCCACGATTGCTATAGTGCACGCGTCTGCTACAGTGACCGCCGACTGCTACAGTGACAAGCTGCACATGTCTGCTCCAACGACCGCCGATCGCTACAAGGATGACGGCCCACACGCGTCGCATAAAGACACCGCCGCTTCGACGACGGCCGATCGCACCTTCACCACGGCCGATCGCGCCTTGTCGACTACTTCACCATCGACTATAGCTACGACACAGGTCTTCCAGCGCCGACTGTAGCTACAACCATCGACCTCTGACCACTGTAGCTACGACTACTGACTACCGACCACTATCCACTGTAACTATGACTACCGACTATCAACTACTATAGCTACGACTAATGACCATCGACCACTGTAGCTACGACTATCAACCATCGACCACTACATAATTGACTAACAACTGCGACAATACTCCTCCAAATACCGACTGAGTCACTGTGGCTTCGACCATTCCTTCGACCATGGCATCAACCAAGGTTCGACCATAGCTTCAACCACACCTTCAACCACGGCATCGACCATAGCTTGTCGACCACGCCTTCGATCATGCATCGACCACAGCTTATCGACCACGCCTTCGATCATGGCTTGTCGACCACGCCTTCGACCATGGCATCGACCACGGCTTGTTGACCACGCCTTCACACTCTCCGACTCCGGGTCTTCAACTCCTACACATTTTCAGACACTCCGACTACACAGAACTCGAACACACCGAGTACACGACTACGACCACGCAGTACTCGAACACACCGAATACATTTGGCTATGACCGCTGTGGCTATGACCACACAGTACTCGAACACACCGAGTATATTTGGTTACGACCACTGTGGCTATGGCCACGCAATACTCGAACACTCCGAGTGCTCGACTACGACCACATAGAAGTCGGTGTGGCTTAGGGAGTCCATCAGGTGCACGCAATGGTCGTCGTAGTGGGGTGTGATGGAGGCAGAGTTCATCACTACTCCTCGAGGTGGTCCATGAAGCGGACTCTGCCGGCCATTTGCTGGTTGAGGAGCCGGTCACTGACGTAGGCCACCAGGTGGTCGACTAGCGTGGTCTTGCTGTGGTCCACGTGGGCCATAATGCAGGTGTTGCGGACGTAGTGGGGGTGGTCGATGACCACCACTGCAGCCATCCCCTCATTTGGGTGGGTAAAGCGAGCGACGCGCTGCGCCCCCAATCGATCTCGCTCCTAAAAATTTTGCACAATTCGACTCGACTCAATAAATTAATAATAATTAACTAATTCGGGACTAAAAACCTAAGGTTATGCGCCTATTTATGATTCGAATCAGGATAGAGTCCTCAAAACCTACGATCAAGTATCACCCAGAGTCCAACCTGGACTCGAACTATTTGCAAGTAGTCCAATTCCGGACGCCGTCTAAAACAATAATTCCTTATGGCCTACAAGCCCATTGGGAGACCAGTTCGATATTTTTTTTTGTAATTCGAATAGAACCCTAAAACGAAGAGAGACGGCGGGGAGCAGGGTCTCCGGTGTGGCGGTGCCTACAGAGACCAGCGCACGCTCTCTGCGCGCTTGCCGCTGCTCGCCACGTGCTAGGCATTGATCTTTTTGACGAACCTGTAGCCCCGTTCGCCTCACTGTCATTCGTCCTCTTTTCTCCGTATAGCCAAAGGTATGTAGTGTGTAAGCGAATTGATGCGATGATATTGGACCTGTTTGATATGGCTGTGGTTTATAGTTTCTAGTTTAAATTTTTGAATTATAGCTGTTTGCGATAAAGATTACGGAGAGAAAGATATTTGTTTGTAATTTTGGTTGATACAGATGTTGGGCTTTTCACATGTACTACAATTAACTTGTAGACCCGTTTTAAAATACTCTATTTAAAAGATAGGTACTATAGCAAAAATTAAAAGCTGTTTTTAGAAGCCGTAAAGAACAAGCCGATGATAGCTTCTTGGTTGTTTGATCAATGTGCGTCTGTAATGCTTCGAGCCTTCGATTAGTTCAGATATCAGTCGATGTAGTTGAAAAGAATGAGGATGGCCGGCGGCGAGCCCGGCCGGCTGTAATGGCGAGATGACGACGACTCTGTAGACGGAGGAAAGAGAGAGGGCTGCGGCTTTCTGTGGTGTCTGGTTAATGAAAGAAGTGAGCGGAGGGGAAGGAGATAATAACTCCATTAATTTACTAATTTCGTTGACAATGCTGGGTGGGATTTTTGGTTTAATACGTGAGCCCACACTAATAAGGTACCCGTGCATTGCAACGGTATCATAAACCTTACAATTGAATAACACTTTCTTTGACACACATAAACTCAACTTCATTTGCAAGATATAAAAACAAATTCTTCATGAATAGTGATTTGTTACTCTTCAGGCAGAATTTGATCCTCAAATTTTGTGTGGTTATAGAAAATCCCCTAACCTACATTTGATTTTTTTGAGAATTTTTTAAAACTTCAAATACATAATTTTCATGGGTTTTCAACTTTTATGTGGTTTTAACTGGTTACGCTCTCTAATCCTGGCAGAGAGGTTGTTGTCAGTTTTGACATTCACATAAAAAGGTTTTGAATAAGTATGACAATTGAAATATTTTGGGACTTCATTGACAATATAGATCATTCAAGGGGGCAACAGAATTTTATTAACCACACTACCTTGAAGTTAAATTATCCATCCTTTCCTCCTTTTGAGCTCCACATGTTATAATGCCAACCTGAATAACAGAACAATTTAGCTAGCATTCAATATAAAAACCATGATGTTAGGCTGAATTGGAAATTTTTTCCTTCTCTGGTAACTGTTCCATAAGCTTCCGTTTGTAACTGTTCCTACCTGCACCCGAAGCTTATGGAATCACCTCTTCATGGAGTAGCATGACAGTCACTATGTCCGGTTCTTCTGGTCTTTTAGAGTGGTTTTTGGCTTCGATTTCTTTAAAAACCGAAATAAATGAGACGAAATCTTCAAATAACTTCTTAAAAACGTTTCTGGAAACAACTTTCTAAACTCAATCAACACATACGCCATTCATACCAATATCATCATCATCTTAAAAAATACCACCAAAATTCATGTGCCACATTTTGCCGTTCCTACTTCTGACTGGTTAATGCTCCGCTCGTTTTGGCTTTAGTTTTTGACTTATTTTTTACTATTTATAAATTTTATCTTTTTCTGAACTGTTAGCTTTTTTTGAGATTTTTTGCCGGTTCTTTTTTTCGTATTCGTTTGCGTTGTCCGAGATGAGCTAGCATATTTTTTAAATTTAATTACGCCAAATAAACCATCTTCAGCTACAGTAAAATTTTAACCGCTACAATACAATTTTAGCTATAAGTCACAATTTTTCAACCCAAACGAGCCGGGTTGAATCTAATGCCCGTCTCCTTATCTGCGCCATCCGGCCCAGCCCAATAGCATCCACCCCACCCTACCCAAAGGTCCAGATCCAGAAGCTTCTTCTTCATTCGCTTGCCCCCACATTCTCGCCGCCCTCGTCTCCCACTCCGGTAACCCCACCCTCCTCCCAGATCCGATCCCATCGGCAGATTATATCTCTCTCCTCTACTCGATCTCTTCCTTTTACCAATTCCTTACTTTCCTCTGGGGTTAATCGCCGCCGTTTTCTGCAGTTTGAATCGGGATCTTTCTTGGGTGGTCGCCGGCAACCGTCTCGCGCATGTGAGTGATCCGATCCGATCCATTTCTTTCCGTATTCTCGCGCTAGTCTGCACGCAAGCGTCACGCGTGGGTCGAGCGGATCGCGGTGTTGGGGGTTCCGCTACCCGCGTAATTCCGTTTTGCCGATGTTCGAATTAGCCATGGTTCTAGGGCGTTTCCATTCGTGGATGTCTGTTTATATATACGCTGGGGATGGGTAGAATCTAGCAATGCTGTTCTAGGGCACAGCGCGTGTTACGAATTCGATGCAGAATTGCAGAGCAACCGCGCATAACGACTGGGGCCTCCGTGCTATAGTTAGGGGCAACTCTTCCTTTTTGTCATGATCCAAAGGATCAAAGCACGGATCAAACTAAGAATTGAGAAAATTGACACTGTTGAGGTCCATGCCTGCTCGTTCATCTGGTTCCTGATGTTTGTGTTTGTGAATTGTGCTCTGGCATAGGTGCACCCATCCGTGCCAGTTCTGGTTGCACAGCACTTGCCTCCGGTTATTGTGTTGTGCACGAAACCTGGCATTATCACACCTTGTTTATATTTTTATGGCAACGCTAGATGCTAATATTTCTCTTGATTCATACTCTGCCAGCGCACTTTGGGGTGTTGCCGTGTGTGAGTTTCTTCTGCTGCAAATTGCTGCTAGCAAACCGATTTTGGAAACAAAACCAACCAAATGATGATAGTGCTGCCCATGTACGAAGCAATAGCATCCTCTTCAATAATTGTAGTTTATGTGTTTCCTCATCCTGATGCATCACGCGTGGACACAGACAGAGTATTTAGGTCTAGATTGTCAAAAATGCAAGTTGGTCACTTGGTTGATTCTAAAGGCCTTGACTTATCTCATGCCTCCTGAGTCATGTGAACCTCTATATGTATTGCATCCATGCTTTCACCTGTGGAGGTTAACACATCATTTGGAAACCAGAATGATATAGAAGTTTGCGATCCAATGTATGGAAAGTTGGAAACTTAGTATATAGCTGTTGAATGTTATTGAAATGCGTAGAATGCCAAGAAGTTCCTTGTAATTTCACTTTGGAAGTGTGCAGTGCTTCTAATGCTTTTGTATTTATAATAATTTATTTGTGCTAGTTATCTAATGGAAGAGTTCCAACTCAGTTTCTTGTTATATTACCTCTGAATCTTGCAATGTATTTCAGGGCGGATGAGGAGGTATCTGACCCGAAGGCGCTCCTAGAGGAACGGTCAAAGGCTAAGTGTGTGTCCCAGTGGTATGAATATCAGGTAATGTGCTGTTCTATCTGTTGATGAATGTTCAATTCTTATTGATCTTGATCTATGCGCACACAAATGTGATTAATTTATTCTTGTGAATGATATCTCCTATGTATTTTCTATACAAATGCACTTCAGCATAATTATTGGATCTATTGAAGTGTGTTTTTTTGAGTTATTGTGCTTGTTTTAAGCCATATAGGCTGTTAGATGAAGTTGTACTTTACACGAGTTTACTTCAACCGCTTCCCCAAGGCCCTTAAAAATGTTTTCTTTATATCCTTATCTGAAAACTGAGTTTATATTTTATCTGTGGAACCTGGTGCTACCTCCATTAGAAGACTACAACCTTTTTAGCAGATTTATTGCCGGGTTAGTGCCAGTAATAATAGAAAGGGTAGCAGCGGGTTATATCCTGGGTTCGTACCACATTTGTACCCATTTCATTTAGCAATAAGTTATCTGTTCCAACCCGTCACAGCAGATACGGCATTACATATTTTGCTGCAAGGCTATAACCTAAGGATGCAGTTGCTAGCTGCTACAGAACTCACGTGTTACTACAATACTACTTAATACGATTTAGTACTGTAGCCACCACACATTAGATTATAGCAAATTAGCAAGTTGGCAACCATTATGTTACTTCACCCACTTTAATTAACTTGTATACATAGCACATGTTTTTTGCTGTGTAAATGCGAGTATTAATTTGCCATTGCGTAGTGTTTACAATTTACATAATAAACAATTAATATTCAGCAGCTGTTTTGTATGTTTTGTGCTTATGTTTTTGGCTATCTAGTTGCCTGTTGATCTGAGCATTTGAAGGGAGTGTTCTGTGTCCTCTTGATTGCTGTGAATTATGTTTTCTTTTGCTAAATACCTGTTGTCACTGGAGCAAGTTCTTAAGCCACTTATGTTGTGCACAGAAATGTGTTAAGAGAATTGAAGATGATGAGACCGGGCAGAAGCACTGCACTGGCCAATACTTTGATTACTGGAGATGCATCGACAAACATGTGAGTGCTCCCTGCCTGCATGCAGTTATGTTTGTCTGCCTTATTGATCCGAGAAACCACTCATTTCAGTATTTTTGTTCTAATTCCTCACAGCTCATGGTAAAAACTAGCTTGCTTATGTTGATTATTTCTACTATGCAGGTTGCTGAGAAGCTCTTTGATAGCTTAAAATGATAAGGAACGTATTCTCTCTTTTGCTACTTTTTACTCAACAGTAGTAATAATCATACACTTGTGCACCCTACAGACAATTCAGGTGCCTAATATCTGTAAGAAAAGTTTTGCCTGTCAGGTAAGACTTCAGTTTTTCCACCCTCAGTTCACATTTCGTTGCTGCCAGAGGCATTGAACCCTCAACAGCAGTTTTCTTACTGCATTGTTGGCTCAGAATTTTTTGGTTCGCTATTGAGATATTCCCAAGATCGTGACTGAGCAGTGAATTTTGTTGCCTGCCTTTTTCTATTGCTTTTGTGGTGCATTTTTTATGAGCATATAGCCAATTATCTGGATTTGTTAATTAGATGAAAACTAAATGACCAATCTACCCTTGTTAGCTTCGATGACCACATGATCTGAGCAGAATACTGGTAAGTAACGCATTGAGAAATTGTTTTGTTTGATATGGATGAAATGGAAACCTGTTGGACTCAGTTGCATCAAGTGTTGCAAACTATTTTCAGCATGGTGTGGATGCGACATGTGGTTGATGTTACCTATGCATGTTCCTTGCCCTTCCATGACCATGAGTGGTGGGGTGCAGGATCTTGCATGATGATGAGGCTCATCTAGTCTATTAGCTGCATATTCATGGCAGCGGTGCAATAGCCGTGCAGGGGGTGATCCTGCCACAGGTGTTGATATGTTTACCGTCTATAGTCAGGTAAAATTCCACTTCCGTTTTGGTGTGGGCCAGTTTACCATCTGTGTAGATGTCTATGTATGGTACATTTCGGAAGGGTAAATTTGAGTTGCAGATAACCTGTCCCGAGTACCTGTTTGCAATGATCTTATCATGGCGACAACTGCCAAGAGGCGACTTGTGAGTTGTGATCGAGATTATCCAACGCGGAATGTTAAATCAGTTATCTTCTGGTGCCTACCACGATTTCCTTGTATGCGTCACACATTTTGTGTTTGCCTGACTCGATGGAATGGACCGGAACCGGATGTTGTTGTAACGTCACTGTTGTGGATCATGGTCACTGTTTTAAATAGCTTTTGGCTTGAAGGCTGCTTTTAAATGGAGTGTAGTTTCTATAAGAAGCTGTTTTAAATAAAGAAGCTTTTCAACATAAGTGTTCTTTACTTCTTTAATTTCTCTTGTAATTAATTAAAAGTTCAAACCATAGCTAAAAGCTACAATATTTGTGAACAGGGCTATAGTAATGAGTGTGCCCTGTACTTACATTGCACGAGAGTTGTATCTGATTCGTGTGGTGCACACTACCTATTTTGTGTACACGCTAATGCCGTCACATGGACGGTACATGGGACGCCAGAAAGTAAGGTGCCAATGATGCTCGCAAGTTGGAATCTACTCAATTTGAGGTTTTTCTTTTCAGTGTGAGGTACTGTCAGTGTGTTAAGGAAATGTGTTCCATTTTGTTTGGATTCTAGAGATAATTTATTTCACTTTCTTCCTTTATTGAACCACCTTAAGGTTCTATACAAAAGTTGCAACAGAAGGAATTGAACGGTGCATTCACAATTTGTTTCCTAAGTATCCAAAATCTTTTACTCCAGGAAATGCAAAGCTACGAAGATCAGATTTGGAAGTCTTGATCCAAAGCAACAACCCCAAAACCAAGAGGACTGTAACTTTAGCACCTTATCGGTCTAACCGCCACAAGGAGTGCACTTTGACTGGTGTGTTACCGGTAGTCTGACCGGCGATTGGTTTGATCGGACCTAGGGGCGGTATGACCGCTCCCCTGTTTCTAGAATAGAAAATCAGCCTGAGTTAAGACCAAAAATGGTGTAACTTCCATAGATCAAGATCAAATGAATTGAAACTTTGCACACACACCTTGCGAAAGTCTCAAAAACCTATTTCATCCAAGGGCCGCGTGGATCTTAATCAAACTTTTAACATTTCCTCAAAATATGCAGAGTTGCACCAAAACCGAGTAAGTTCCAAAATCATGTGATACAACTTATTTGTGGGTAAATGATAGTCAAGATGGCTCTAGATGAGTTCTATGACATCCTAAAATTTGGCTTTCTTTAAAATTTATTTTTTAAATTAATTATTTCAAACCTTTGGATTTTAATTGGATTTATGTGTAAGCATAGAGGTAATCTCAATTCCAATCCGAAATCTAAATTTCAAATCCAAATTCAATTCCCAAATTCAAATTCCAAATCCATGTCCAAAATCTAAAACTAATTTCCTTCCTCGGGCTTAGCCCATTTTCTTTTTCCTTGGGTTCAGGCCCATGGCCAATTTCTTCCAGACCCATCTTTTCTTTTTTTCCTTTTCTTTTTCCCTTCCTTTTCCTCTCTCCTTCTTTTCTTCCGATCATGGCTGTGGCTTTCCTCTATTTTAGTCGAACATAGCCATGGCCATGGCGCCACCCACTCTAAGCCGTGACAAGCAAGCGAAGCTGCCTTCCCTTCAATTCCTGCATGGAAACTGTCCCAAATAATGTAAGCAATCAATCCCTTTCAGGTTCTTTGCGATTTATTCTTTCATTTTTCCTTTTATCTCATTCGGTATCCAAATCGAATCCAATACCGATGCCAACGAATTCGTGTCAGTTTCCATCTCCTTCGAGCCCTTACATACGACCTCGTGACCTCTCTTAACCCTTCAAACCTTCCCCAACTCCCTCAAACTCCAAAAGACCGTTGTCACCGTGAGCCCGTCATTCCCGAAACAAATCATTGCCCTGACTCACATTCCAACCACTCTAATGAAGTTCTTCAAAGTCCTTTTGTGTCATATCGTGTTCTCGAGCCTCATCAACCTCTATGTCAAGTTAATTTAGTTTTCGTGTAGGGAATCACCGTGAATCGAGTTTTTCACGAAACCGGCCGAAACAGTCTCTCGTCATTGATTCGTCACCTTCGGTGAGCCAAAATATAATTCCTTGCTCCTACACCATCACTACCATATCCCCTACGCATGCCATCCTTTAGTTTGCCCAATGCATCATCGAGGAGAGCCATCACTGATGTCACCCCATTTGCCATGGCGAGTCATCGTCGCCAGTCCGTTCCAGCCACTCTCTGGCCAAGCCAACCCTATCAGTGCGTTCCCCATGCCGAGGCCATGCCTATGCTCACTCATTTTCTCCTTGTTCCTCGCCCGTGTGCGGTTGTCCCTGTCAACCCGCACCACCCGCCGTTTGGGCCGCCACCACTGTCCAACCTTCCCTAGGGAGCCACTGACCCATTTTGTACCTTGGTTTCGCCATTCCTGCTGCCCATCGTTAGCGTCTACCACCACCTATGCGCCTCCCCTGTATATGTCTAGAGCTTCCTCTGTTTCTTCTCTTCTTTGCTTCCCTTAGTCACTAACAGCCATCGCCCATTGGTCATCCACTAATGCAACTCCAAAATCAGCCACAAAAAAAAGATTCCCTAGAATATTCACTTGTTTCTCTTTTTCCATAATTTCCTTGCCGTTGAAACTTTCAATGATTCGTTCTCCGTTGTTCGAACTCCGAATTGAGTGATTCAAGTTCCTAAATTAATCTAAAATCCTAATCTAACTTCTAGTACCTATTTTATATTTGTATGATTTCATTTGAATTTAGTTGTTTTATGATCTAACTTCCAGCATGAAGAAACCCCAACCACCGTTAACAAAGGTAAGTCTTGCTTGACCATGTTGTACCTAGTTTTACCAAAATTATGTTACTATTTCAAATTTACATGTATTTCTATGTTACATAAATGTTAACTTTGGTCTTAAGGATGTTGGCTAATCCGATATTGTTATACCCTCATTTGATGTTGATATCCATGCACCATTGTCATCTTAGGTTACCCTTGTCTCAGTATATAAATTGTATTACTATTTGATTAATTTTAGAACGGTAGAATTCCTCAGACATGCTATCACGGTCGATATCATCCTATGGGTGGGAATAATATTGTCAAATCTTTATACAATTGTTTTCACAAAATGTTTGGTAATAGGTATGCCAGTGGTTTACAAAATAAAATAAAATGGTAAAAGTCTATTTTAGAGTTGGGCGGATGGTAAGATTGGTTTGGTGTGGATTGGGCACTAGATCTTGTATTGTGAATGTACCGCCTTAGTCAATTAAGGACCAACACTTATGATTGTCCAAACTTAGTACTATCATACAACCATAAGTCTAAATGAGTACTACCTGGCTAATTAATTTGCAATGTCCTAGCTTAGATTCCGCTAGAGGGCTAAATATGGGTGTTAGATAGCGACATTGCCATACGATGTAAGATGGGGCTTCTGACTGGCAAATAGAACCCTTCAACGGTGAAACGGTAGCAGGTGGAGTCAGGTTGGGTTGGTGCATTGTAAAGACCTTGTGATAATCACTTAATCGCACACCGTTGAAAGTGTGTCAGACAGACAATATAAGTTGATTATCTCTTGTGGATAAAATTGTACAACCTCTATATAGTGTAAAACTAATTGAATAACCATGCCCACGATTAAGGATGGGCAAGGTACGTTGTCACATGATAGGTTTATGTTTTTATTTTTAAATGAGCTTTTCAGAATCTGGGAGTGGTTAGCTCACAGGTGTTCATTCTGACAGATAGAGCCAACTAGGTAGATAGAACCTGAAGCATGGCGGTTAGATCCTTAATACTAGTGTTGGTGGCTATAACTTTCACTAGAAAATTATGCATATTGCAGTTATTGTAATTATTTTGTTAAATTGATGCTTTGGAAAATATATAATGGTAATTGAAATAAAATACTGCTTTGTGCAAAAGAACCATACTATCCTTCTTTTGTTAAGCCTTACATATAATTGTATTTTTTTTCAAGACTTATGGAGTACCCTATCTGCTCACTTGCAATCTACACAAACATCTTAGAGGAATATGAAGAAGCAAAAGGAGAATACAACTACTTCATGTGTGGCTTCGACAAAGGATTCCTGGAGTTCTATGTCACGCTTCTCCAGTCAATTGCCTATGACGTATTGATGGGTCATCTTCGAAGTTTATTTTATTTGCTTTCGCTTTGAGTTTGTAAGTCTGCAAAGTCTTGTAACCTCATTTGTAATAAGTGGCCATAAGGCCGGTACTCTTTATTATTGAAATAAAGCATTGTTTGCTTTTGTAATCACCATTGTACGACTGTGTGTACTAGTTTTGATCTGGGACTGGTACGGTCATACATAGAAGGTTCAGATTCAGAAATCTGGTCCCTACAAGTTCCCGCATATTACAGCAAGCTATTCCTTCCAAAGATCCGAAGTCAAAACCCTTACAACAAGAAGCCTCAAGAAAGGCTCAAAACCATGCAAAAATCGGACAACTTCGAGATCTTGCGAAACTTATTGCCTAGATGGATGTGATCTAATCTTCATGAGTCATCTCTATCACTTACACATCCTTAGCTTACAGCAAGATCAAGAAGAGAAGAGGTCAAAACCAACAAGAGCAAGAGCAAATCAACCAAAATAAGAAGACATCATAAGAGATGAACAATGTTGATCTATTACCTTTTGATGATCGATGTTTTACAGCCACTCCACTTAGAAGATAAGAGAGTACACGACAACACCCACTCTTCTCTCAAACCTTAAAGATCTCAATCACACTTGGTTGGGATGGCTTGGTTGCCTCCATCCCCATCTCATTAAATAGATGGAGCAACTAGCCCGCATCAAATCCTAATGGATATTATCCGCTAGCACAATGGGGCAAACCCGTTAACTCCACACAACACGGGTTTATACTCACACTTAACTCATACACACTTTTTAAAGCACATCAGCCTGAATCTGCTAAGTTAATAGCCTTCTATGCACTTGACCTAAATCGCTCTCCCAAGCGCCGTGGTTTTAATCTATATAGTTTTCGGTATTTGGCCTCCTTACCAAAATACACATGTCTTGACCTAGTCGCTTTCTTAACTTGTAAGCAATTGCCATGCTCATCATGTGTAGGTGCACAAATGGCTTGCCACGCACTGGCAATTCTATTCTGTTCCATTCTCGTCGGACCACGCATCACTTGGACCGATCAAGCCACTTGGTGCAACCCATCGTTCAAATCTTCCTTTCAATAATCCTTGCATTCCTTGTGCCATACTTGAGTCCAATCATCTCACCCAATATCCTTGACCATTTTGGACATCGGCTCCTCCCTGAACGTAGTCCAGATCCCCATCGTTGACTATGGTGACTCCAAGCCTTTCTGCACATGCAAAGACCAAGAAAACATTTCTGGGTATAAGTTCTTCATAACTTAACCCACATTAGCTCAAACATGCTTCATACAAAATGAATGCACTGACCTAGACCAAATCAATTCGATCCATGATCAATTTCCCACAAATCACAGAGCTCAGCCGCAATTCACCTAAAGGCCGATCTAACTGCCAACCTCTGACTGATCAGGCCGCCGGCCCGGTCTGACTGCCACCAAGGCTAGTCTGATAGCTTAGCGCAAACATATCTCTCTGGAAAAATGTAACAGCCAACTAGACGTTAGTCACACTGCAACTCTAGTCTAATCGCCACTGAAATCTCGGTCATACCACACCCTGGTCTAAACGCTCACCTAGCCAGTCTGACCATTCGTACATAGCGGTCTGATCGGTCCCAATTACTGGTCAGACCGATTGCCTGATAGACGGCTCCATTTCCAACCCATGTGCAGTACCCTTGCGACTGTCGCCGCTGCGCTCAAGTGGAATCTGCTTTCATCTCTGTCCAAACTTGAAACGTGGACGCAAGTGGCCACACATTTTTCCCCTTAACTTTAAAATTATTTACTTTACGGTCGCTTGTTTTAGCTTCAGTTTTTGACTTCTAACTTTTATTTCATCTATTTTGGCTTTTTAGCTTTTTTAGATTTTTGGCTTTCTTTTTTTCCCGTATTCCTTTGCATTGTCCGTGATAGCCTAACCTTTTTTTTATATTTTTAAATTTAATTATGCCAAATAAACCACCATCAGCTACAGTAAAAAATAAGTCAACTACAGTGAAAAATAAGTTGGTATACGAGCTAACGTGGTATTATTATTCACTGAAAAAGAAATTTGAGACCCACCTGCCAACCTACTTTCTTCTCTTTGGCATAGGGGGCCAGGTTGATTGGGATGTCATGTGTGTATCTATATGGCAAAACAGATGATACGGTAGCTAATACGGCAAAAAACGTCCACAAAACCAGCTTTAGGATACGATTTGCATTGGTTCAACACTTGGGGATGAAACGTGGGGGTGTTCGGCAGGGTACAAGTCGGTCGGCTTTTGCCAGTCTCTATAGTACCTAATTTTTAAACGGAGTATTTTCTTAAGACGGGGTCTACAAGTTAAACGTAGTACACGTTAAAAGTTTAACATCTGTACCAGCCAAAATCGCAAGTGAGTATCGATCTCTTCGTAATCTGTACCGTAAACAACCAAAATTCAAAATTTTCAGGCAAAAACCATAAGCCGCAGCCAAAAAGAACAGACCCGTAAACGTCTTCGGAGCTGAGAGCGAAAATTTAACTCTAGGAAAAGCTGAGAAATCAAATTAAACTGGACTATAACTTTCGCTAAAGGGCCTCATTTGAAATAAGAGACTTTCCTCCTATTCCTGTAGTAATAATTAAACTATTTCATGTAGAACTCATGCATTCCGGAGAATCAGATCAGGTGCGATCTTTTCTTCACTGATTCCTACATCTGGGCCGCTGATTTCCCGACCCGACGGCTCCATCTCTAAGCCATGTGCAGTAGTACCCTTGCGACTGTCGCCGCTGCACTCAAGTGGAATCTGCTCTCCTCTCGGCCCAAACTTGAACCGCGGACGCAAGTTGCAACGTTTTCTTCGTCAGCCTGAAATCCCATGCACATTGCAAGCCCAGTGCTACGTAGTACGTACGTACCTCTTCAGGTGAATCCTCCAAGATCAAGAACCACGCATCACGATCGATCGCTAATTAACACAAACGCTAAGTACGTGCTCTAACCTTGAGCAAGCAAATACGTCTACAACTCTTAATCTTCTACGAGCTAAGACTGCACAATATAATTGTAAAGGGAGTGACTATTGTCAAGGCGACTGAAATTTTTTTGTCTCTCAATCACTTGAAGTTGCACTCTCAATCAACTAAAATTGCAGTTGTTCTTTTTGGAGGGGGACTGTAATTTTAGTTGATTGAGAGTGCAACTAAATGTAAATTCATTTAGTTGCACTCTGAATCGCCTGAAGTTGCAGTTATTTTTTTTGGAGGAAGACTGCAATTTTAGTTGATTGAGAGTGTAACTTCAAGTGACTGAGAGACAAAAAAATTTCAGTCGCCTTGGCAATAGCAAAACCGAATTGTAAAATGCTGTGATCGATCGACATGGATCGTCCATGTAATTACAACTGTTACTGGTCTAAAAGTCGTACGGGGTGATGACCTTCAGGCCGGAGAGGCACGAGGAACGACCGGACCGGCGGCTCGGCCTCCGGCCGGCCGGCGTCGGCGCAGCCGGACGCCTTCTGCGGCGCGCCGAACAGCGACTGCCTGCACGTCGGACACGTGGACCGCGCAAGGAGCCAGCGATCGACGCAGCGGACGTGGAAGCCGTGGTTGCACTTGGGCAGCACCGGACGCGCTCCCGGGCTCCAGGTCCGCCAGGCAGATGGCGCACGCCGGGCTCGGGCTGGCCGCCTGCTGCAGCTGCAGCCCCGCCGAGTACACCAGCGTCGGCATCGCGCGCAGCGCCTTCAGCCGCACCCCGGCCTGCGCGAGCCGCGCCACCGACCCCAGCTCCGGCCGCTGCCCGTCGCCGCCCGCCCCCGGGGACATCCGGCTCGAGCACCGGAGCGCGCAGCGCACGATCGAGTTCAGCCCCAGCGCGCAGATCAGCGCGCACAGGAGCACGCCCAGGATCATGACCACGTTCGCGTCGAAGCTGCGCCCGGTGGGAACCCCACCGCCGACGTCGGCGGCCGGAGCCTCCTGTCCGGGCCCGGCCACCACCTGGCTCGCCTGGAAACTCTCCCTATGGCCGTACAGCGGCGCGAGCAGCAGCGCCCTTCTTGAGTACATGTACCCTTGTTGCATTCTCTGCATGAAGCTCTCACCTTGATATGTTTGTTTGTCACAGCCTATCCCTTCCTCTTCTCAGGTGAAGTCACAGCCTTGATATGTTTGTTCTCTTGCGCTGAAGCGCGCGCGCACACACACACAACTGCAAGTGTGTAGTAAGTTTCTGCTGTGCTGAACCTGAACCAGTATATATACACTGCAACAATGCAGGTAACAGATGAGTGTGACAGCAGGCAGGGAGCCAGTGGGAGGAGTTTTTGGGCATGCAAAGGTCAGAAGGTTAATCAAACACCAATAGCATATATTATGAGGGTGTTGAGAGGCTTGTTTGATTAACAGTAGTGGGCGATCAGAGGGGCACTAGCTAGTAGCACTAGATCCTGTCTGCCTAATGATACTGTAAAGTATATATAAAGAAGCAAGCACACACATGCAGCAATGGAGGATTAGAAAAGGAGAAGACACTGAATTATTTGTGTAGTGGCATCCTTTTGCAAAAGCCATGCATGTGGGGGAGGCTGTATCTTGACCTTTGCTGGCTACCTATTTTAGTGCTGGGTTCATGGCCTAGTGGACTTGGGTCAAACAATGTCTGGTCCAGCTCCAGCCAACAGACACAGCACTGTGGTGAAGTTTATCTAATTGCCAATGCTCTTTTGCTTTCACTGGATCTGACTTGTTATTTCTGAAGGCCATAATTGTTATCTAGCTCTCTTAAACAGGTTGATGGAGTGATAGCTGTTAGGTTTTCCCATCACTTCTTGCATCTTCCTGCCTGCTGGGTCTGTTGACTGAATAATGAGGTAGAGAAGATGGTGCCTGTAATGTTGTGAAACCAATGACTCCTTACACCAGCTAAAGGGAAATTTTCTTCTCCCTGCAGATTTGAAGAAAGAACGGTCGGGTCACTGGGTGAATGAAACAATGAGCTAAGACAGTTAAATTTCACGGGCAACCCAACTTGTAATAATTAACTAACTTCAGAAACAATCATGGCGGCAGTAAAATACTGATAAATGGACACATTTGAGCATAATGGTGAAGCCGGGCCCGTTAAGCAAATTACATATGTTTATTGTCCTGTTTCGATCCTCTCCACTTTGAGCTTGCTAGTGTTACTATGTCTCTGCTCAGGCCATCAACAGCAATCCTACTTGACAAAGGATTCGTTCTTCTGAGTTTGTCGTAAAATGATCATTGTATATGTGCCATTGACTGTATCCAATAAGCTGAAGGAATGTTTGTCACAAGCACATCTAAGACCTATTCATTGACGAAGTTGTTGACGTCCACGTGTAAGTCATGATCTTTCCAAGCTGTCCCTAAACCCTATCTCATCTCTCTACTTTATGCTGTAGTGCAGCCCATGTAAGCACTGAAAGTTACAATGAGAGCTGAAAAGCTCAGACCTACAGGTTAGCCAGATGCACTATCTATCCAAATAGGAGGAAACCAGACTAAGAGGTAGCCCAAGAAATAAAATCATGAAACTAGACATTCAAGAATCAAGATGTCGATGAACAGTGTCCAGATAACTGATGGCAGGAAAGCGATAGGCATATTCACATACAGAATGAAAACACAACATGAATACGAGACTAATGTTGGGATACGAAGTAGGCTACACTAACATAAATTAAAATTTCTACCATGTAAATTAAAAAGTCAAGTAGTAAGAGATTATGAATCATTATCAACCACTAGACGTGCAGTGCAGTAGAAAAGAAGTTGAATCATGCTGGTTCAATGTAGTGCGCATCGATGTAGTGGAAGTAATCGGTCCTCTAACATCCTCGGAAGCTGATCGTCATCTAGCGGTAGTTGATATGTACGAGCCAACTGCCTCCTCCTAGCGATCGTCCTGATCAGCGCCGTAGTTGCAACAGCGCCTCTACCAAAGTCCACGCTTCTAGGGAGGAATGCTATGCACTGGTGTGCTAGCACCGGCACACACCACAAGGCCTGTGAGTGGTGGCGGCTAGAGTTTTAGTGGGTGTGTACAGGATAACTCCCTCAACTCCATGCCTCCGTCAATATAGCACCTCGATGGAACCCTATATTAGGGGCCCAATAAGATGCGAAGCCCACTTGATCCATTAGTAACGGATATAATCCGAACTAATGTATTCTAACTTGTTAAGTGTGTGATTCTGTAGGTTCATATATGTTAGATCGGACACTGGTCGTATGCCTAGGTTCAACCGGGTTTACTCCCTAGGCTCTAGGTCCAAACGGGCTGATCACAACTAAGCCCATGGATTGCCACATGCAAGCCCTAAAGCAACAGACTTATAAGTGGTATTGAGGCTTCTCCCCTAAAACACTAGTCTAATGGGTGAGATTTCAATCACACTTATAAGTTGTGTATTTTTCCTTCTCACAACCGATGTGAGATTATTCCTAACATTCTCCCCCTCACACATCTACTGTGCACTTCTACAACCATAAACTTCAAGGAGATGTTAGGTGTCTGGGCTCTGATACCAATTATTAGATCGGACCCTGACCGCATGCCCAGGTCCAATCGGGTTTACTTCTCGGGGCTCAAGTCCAAATGAGCTGAACACAACTAATCCCACGGGCTACAGTATGCAGTCCTTAAGCAATAGCTTTATAAGTGGTATTAGGCCTTCTCCCCCAAAAGACTAGTCAAATGGGTGAGATCTCCCTCATACTTATATGTTGTGTTTTTTCCTTCCCACAACCGATGTGAGACTATTCCCAACAATGTATATTCGGCGGTAGCCCGAAAACTCCTTTCCAGTCCACGTATCGGACGAATCTATATAGTGCTCACATACCGATTCCTTTGCCTCATGATATCAGATTGAACTAAGACGAGAAATGTGTCATCCTATGATAGCTCGATCCTTCACTTGATCCTGTAGTAGATTACTCAATTGCAGTTGACTCCTCAACCACATTAGGCATGTCCATGCACTTCCTTAATCCAACAACATCGAGTGGCCTATAGATATCTCTCTCATTATGTAGAAGGGGCAAATTCTATCTTGATCGCTCAAAATCCTCCGTATTTTTCACACCTTTATAACCACCCAGTTACAGAGTAGTGTTTGGCAATTCCTATGTAAACTATTACACCTATAGGAAATTATGACAACCTCAGATCTAAGAATCCCACATGCACTATATATGAGACCAACTAATGATACATAAGAATATAACAATTCCGGCAGTGTCTCATGGTGGGTCAATTTAACACCATGTTATCTAATATGTGTCCATATTATTGATTTGATATCTATATATCCATGATTTGTGAAACATGATCATCAATCAATACATGTGCTAATTTATAAATTATAATTATCACACATTATGATATAAAATCATGGATAATTTAGAATAATATCAAAACATTAATAAAGAGTTCTACGAACAAGTCACATACTTGTTGATTAATATAAAAAATATTATTCAAAAGGCAAAATAATATATTATTCAAAAAATTATAAACATATAAGCGGTACAATCATCTCCATGATTGCTTTTAGGGCATATCAGTCATAATCTCCCATTGCACTAGAGTTAATCATGTAAGCATCTAATACACATAGCTCTTATATGTGCCTTATGCTTTGCTACGAGAGAGTCTTTGTCAATGGATTAGCATTGTTTAAATCAGTGCGCATTTTGCATATCTTCGTGTCACCTCTACCAACAATCTCACGAATGAGGTGAAAACACCAAAATATATGCTTGAATTTTTTATGCGAGCTAGGCTCCTCGGCTTGCGTAATGGCTCCACTATTATCACAATAGAGATTCATTGGACAAGAAGCACTAGAGACCACACTCAGCTCAGATATGAACTTTCTTATCCAAACAGCCTCCTTTGTAGCTTCAGAAGCCGCAATATACCCAGCCTCCATTATAGAATCAGCAACCGTCTCTTATTGGAACTTTTCCAACTCACTGCTCCTTCATTAAAACAAAACATAAACCCAAACTGCGATAAAAAAATTATCTTTATCGGTTTGGAAGCTAGCATCTGTGTAACCATTTACAATCAGCTCTTCCTCACCTCCATAAACAAGGAACACATCCTTAGTCCTTCACAAGTACTTCAAGATGTTCTTTACAACTATCCAGTGGTCTTCACTGGATGTGACTGATATCTGTTCATAACACTTAGAGCATAAAATACATCTAGCCATGTACAAAGCATGGCATATATGATAGACCCAATGACAGAAGCTTATGAAATCTTAATCATCCAGTCTTGCTCATCATATGCCGATGGACAATGAGTCTTGCTAAGACTAATGCCATGTGACATGAGCAAGAAACCCTTCCTTGAATCCTGCATGTTGAACCGTTTTAACACCTTATCAATGTATGTATCTTAGCTTAATTCAATTAGCCTTTTAGTTCTATATCTGTAGATCTTTATGCCAAAATGTATGATGCTTCTCCTAAGTCTTTTATAAAGAAACTATTTCTTAATAAAGACTTCACATATTTAAGCATAGAAATATCATTTATAATCAATAATATACCATCCACATATAAGACTAGAAAAATAAGTGCTTTCCCACTAGCCCTTTTGTAAACACAAAGCTCTTCTTTATTCTTGATGAAGCCAATCCCTTTGACTGCCACATCAAAATGAATGTTCTAACTTCAAGATGCTTGCTTCAATCCATAGATAGAATTTTGAAGCTTGCATATCTTTCTAGCATTTTGTGGATCGATAAAACGTTCAGGATGTATCATGTACACATTCTTACTTAGGTTTTCATTTAAGGAAGTTGTTTTGACATCCATCTGCCATATCTCATAATTGAAATATGCAACATTAGCTAGAATAATCTGGACAAACTTAAGCATAGTGATATACTAGAAAGTTTCATCATAGTCAACACTTTAAACTTGTCTGAAACTCTTTGCCACCAATCGTGCCTTGTGGATATGAATATTTACATCCATGTCTATCTTTTTCTTAAAAATCCATTTGCACTCAAAAGTTTTTACACCATCAGGCAGATCAACTAGGTTCCAAACTTTATTGTCATACATGGATTGTATATCGGATCTCATGGCTCTAAGCCATTTCTCAGAGTTCGGACCCATCATCTCTTCATCATAAGTCTAAGGCTCATTATTGTCTAATAATAAAATATCATACGATATCTTATAAGCAATTGATGTGGCCTTTCAGACCTATGTAGGTCTGGTGTCTCTTCCACGGGTTCTATAATATCTTGTACATCTTGTGGAGGTTCAGTAAAAGCTAAAACATTTTCTGATGGTTTCCAAATTTTTTTGACTCGCACTGTGCTCCCACAAACTCCTTTTGAAAGAAACTCTTTCTTCATAAAATGGGCAACAAACACTTTGCTTTCAACCCTTTTATAAAAGTAATATTCTTTAGTTTCCTTAGGATACCCCACAAAAAGACATTTATCTGATTGGGCGTGAGCTTGTTAGACATCAAATGCTTTACAATCCATATATCATATAGTGTCTTCTCTACGATTTTTGATGGAACCCTATTTAATGTGAATGCATCTGTTTCTAGAGCATACCCTAGAAGGACAATGGCAGATCAGATTGGCTCATCTTAGACTGAACCATGTCTAACAAAGTCCAGTTTCGTTGTTCAGACACCCTATTCCATTGAGACGTTCCTAGTGAAGTTAGCTATGGAACGATTCCACATTGCTTTAGATGATCACTAAACTTATGGTTCAAATATTCACCTTCACAATCTAATCGTAGGGCTTTAATTGTCTTTCCAAGTTGATCCTATACTTTATTCTGAAATTTCTTAAACTTTTCAAAAGATTCAGACTTATGCCTTATTAAGTAGATGCAATCGTATCTACTAAATTCATCAATAAAAGTTATGAAGTACTGAAAACAACCTCTAGCCGTTGAGCTTATTGATCCACATATATCCATATGTACAAGGGCCAACAAGTCATTTGCTTTTTCATCTAGACTAGTGAAAGATACCTTAGTCATTTTGCCAAGTAAACAAGACTTGCATATTTCAAATGATTCAAAATCAAATGAGTTTAGAATACCATCTTTATGGATCTTCATCACGTGCTTCTCATTTATATGACCCAAATAACAATGCCAAATATAGGTGGCATTCAAATCATTAGGTCGAAGAATCTTAGCATAAATTTTATAGACAGACACATTATCAAGATTTAAAATATATAATCCATTCACCAATGGAGCATGACCATAAAGCATATTATTCAAATAAATTGGACAACAATTGTTCTTTATTATGAACTCAGAGCCTTCCGCTCCCAAATATGAAGTGGGAATAATGTTTTTGCTTAAGGTTGGAAAATAATAACAATTATTAAATTCTAAAACTAATCCTAAAAGTAAAGATAATAGTAAAGTGTCATAGCCAATGTAGCAACTCTTGCTCCATTGCCCACACGAAGATCAACCTCACCTCTTGCCGAGCTTCTACTCCTTATCAGCTCCTGCATCGAATTGCAAATATGAGCAACTAATATGGTATCAAGTACCCAAGAACTAATATGAGAAGTAGCAATATTTATTTTTATAACATTTATACCTGAAGTGGAAGTCTTACTTTCTTTCTTCTTTTTCAATTCTGCCATGTACTTCTTGAAGTTCCTTTTCCAATGTCTACTTCCATGGCAATAGTAGCATATGGTGTCAGAAGCAGCGCCAATCTTGAGTTTCTAAAATTTAGATTTAATATTCGAGATCTCATCTTGAGTTTTTCCTGTGCCCTTTCCCTTGTCCCAAGCCTTAGCCTTCTTCTTTTTGAAGTTCGCAGTCTTCTGAACTATCATCATATGATTAGAGCTTTTCTTGATGCTCTGCTCTGCTGACTTGAGCATCCTATGCAATTTGGTTATTGATTTCTCCATGCCATTCATATGGAAGTATAAAATGATCAACTCAAAGCTCGAAGAGAGTGAGCATAGAATTACATCAATAGCCAACTCTTGGCTAAGGGGAAAACCAAGTTTTTTCAAACTCTCAATGCAACCAATTATTTTGACTATATGAGGACTAACTGAACTTTCCTCAGCTAAATTGCACGTAAACAATGACTTAGAAGTGTTGTACCTTTCAGCCTTTACCTAGTTCTGAAACATGCCCTTAAGACCCACAATCATATTGTAGGCATTCGTGTTCTCATATTGCTTATGAAGCTCAGAGTTCATGGTGGTAAACATAAGACATCTAACATCAAGTGAGTCATTGCAATATTTCTCGTAATCATTCTTTTCAACATGAGTAGTATTTTTAACTGGTTCATCAGGATATAGAACCTCTAGAGCATATTCCTTTTTTCTTACTTGAAAACAATTCTCAAGTTGCGATACCAGCCAATGAAATTTGTTCAACTTATTTTTTTTCTTTCTCAAGAATAGATCACAAGTTAAAACTGGGTATGGAGATACTCCCACTATATGTTTAAAAACCATGTTCCCTCTAATGACATATAGTGAGTCCTAGTAAGCTTTGGCGTCACTGCTAGAACCTAGCGATATTGGAAAACAACGTTTTACTAATTGCATCGCATGTAACTCTTGTTTGTTGAGTGATATCCATATGCCACAACCTTAACACCATGCCCCTAGGCCCAAAACCATTTTGATAGCCTAGTCAAGTTCAACCAATATTACACATGTACGTGTCCAATACTTACCTTATCTTATTAAGATAATTAATGGCATCCTACTTTGGTAGACCTATCAATTAACGACTAAAATTTTGATATGTGCAACAATTGGAAAGATATCGAGTTTTACTTAATTTTTCTAGAGGATACTATTCTATCATGTTAAAATACCTAAGATAATAATAACATAAACAATAGTACAACAAGAACATCAAAAATTTCATAGATAATCATATTAAACTGTGAGATAGTATAGTGCTTATCATGGCAATCTCCCTCACCACGCTTCCTGCCCACCGAACTACCTATGCTTGAGATCACCGTATTCATCTACTTAGCTATTACTCTTAATAGTTAGCAATGAATTACATACGAGAATATCAAGCATCACAAGTCAACACATATAATGTTATACAATAAAATATAACACATGGCTATAATTTAGCTTGACACATAGGCCATGATAAAATCATACATGCATCACATACATAAGGGGCTACAATATTCATATTAAAACCTGCAAAAACAAGTTATGTATAGAATCCAATTCTATCGAGCGATAGGAACACATAAAACTATATAATGCGCCAACGATTACCTAGTACGGCAGTCCTGCAAGCTAGTTCGCAGGAAGGGTTCGAAGGGGCAACGCCCTTGCAAATTTTTTCAGGACATGAATCCTATTCACAAAATCTCCCTTGAAATTTCATCGAATTCACTATATTAACCCAATTTCCATTGATCAATCACACTGATCAGCTCATGAGGTTTCCAGAAAGAACAATGATCCACAATATTGATCTACTAGCTCCATATGGCTGCGCACCGTGGTCTACCCTGATGGCGGTGTCCCATTCGGGAGAGGTAATGTGTGATGCAACCATAAAGAAGCGCAGCAGATCATGCGATGCTACTAATTCATACCTCATACGAATCCATATTCTAACATCGAAGCCCACTGATCTCATCAACTAGTGCCTAAACCAATCTATCAATATGAACCGATCTAAGCTATTATACCATACTAGTAATAGATCTAATCTACTACTACCACATATCAACTATATGCAACCAATCCAGATCATATACCACAAAGGATGGCTCTGGTACCACTGTTGGGATATGGGGTAGGCTACACTAGCGTAAATTAAAATTTTTACCACATAAATTAGAAATATATGCAAATAAGAGATCATAGATCGTTACTACTAAACTCGTAGTGCAGTGGAGGAAGAGTTGAAGAAGCCCAGTTCAACAACAAGTGCACGTTGATGTAGTGGAAGTAATCGATCATCCAACGCCCTAAGAAGCTTATCATTCTCTAGTGGTAGTCGATCTCCACGAGCCAACCGTTTCCCCCTCACGATCGTGCCGATCAGTACTGTAGTCATAGCAGCGCATCTACTGAAGTTCACACATCTAGGGAGGAACATCGTACGTTAGTGTGCTAGCACCAGCGTGCACAACAGAGCCTATGAGGGGTGGTGGTGTGTGTGTACAGGATACCTCCCTCAGCCCCACACCTCTCTTAATATAGCCCCTTTGTGGAACCCTATGTTAAGAGCCCAACAAGGTGCTAAGCCCACTTGGCCCATTAGTAATGGATCCAATCCGAACTAATGTGGCCCAAAAACTCCTTTCCAGTCCATAAGTCGGTAGCGGTCCCTAATAGGACATATCAACTCTTAAATATGCATAAAGATCATATCGGACGAACATATATGATGCTCATGTACTAATCTCTTTGCCTCACGATACCATATTGAACTCAAGGTGAGAAACGTGTGATCCTATGATAGCCCAATTATTCACTTGAACCTATAGTGGCTTACTCAATTGCAGTTCACTCATCAACCATATTCAGCATGGCCATGCACTTCTTTAATCTAACTACATCGAGAGGCCTGTTATATATGATAATATGAGGGGCAAATTATATCTTGATCACTCATATTCCTCTGCATGTTTCATCATAGTAAACCCGAAAGTTACCTTTATAACTACCCAATTACAAAGTAATGTTTGGCAACTTCTAAGTAAACTATTACATATATAGAAAACTATGATGATATAAGGTATAAGGATCATATATACACTATGTATGAGACCAACTAATGACACCTAAGGATATAATAATTCCTACAATGTCTCATGGTGGGTCAATCCAACACCATATTCTCTAATATGTGTCCACATTATTGATTTAATATCCTCACATCTATGATCCATAAAACATGATCATCAATCAATACAAGTATTGGTCTATAAATCAAAATTATCCCACATAATGCTATAAGATTAGAAATAATTTAAAATAACATCAAAACAGGAATAAAGAATTTCACGAACAAATCACATACTTGTTGATCAATGCAAAAGATATTTATTTAAGAGACAAAATAATATATTATTCAAAAGATCATAAACATAGAAGTATATAATTATCTCTATGATTGTCTCTAGACCATATCACTAACAACTTCTGCATTACCTTACACCTCATCAGATTATCCTGCAGGTGGTACTGAAATAGTAATAGAATAGGTATAGAACCAGGCTTGAATAGCTTTACACAGAAGTTTTCGACTAGGTTCAGCCCGGCTTTGGATTTTCACTTTTTGTTACAGTAACTAGCTTTCAAACGGTATATTTTTCAAGACGGAGTCTACAGTTTGATTGTAGTAGACATTGTTCCGACTTTATTTATATATGTCAAAATCATATGTGAGTATCTCTCTCTCCGTACTCTCTCGCGCGAACAACCAGAATTCAAAATTTTAAGCCAAAAACCACAATCCAAAATAATCCACCCCTCTTCATATGCAACAATGATTTCTGGAAGAGAGTAGAACACAAATGCGTTGCATCTGAAAGGGAAAAAAGTTAGTAGTACTACTACAGGAATATCTGCTACAAGCAACTGGGGAGGACCATATTGAAAAAACACCTTCAATGATTCGGCAACCAAAACTCAAGACTTGTGCACCAGCGACTCCTCCATCTCTAAATGCATTTTCTTTTGATGAAATTTTGTAAATCAAATGCCCCGGGTAATTTTTATAAGCGACTTCAAATCACATCCTACTGATATTCATTTATCACATCCTGATATCGATATTTCCTCTTTCTCCTTTTCCCAATGATTTTGAAGGATGGGCATGCTGAACTCGCTTAATAAATGTAAGATCATATACCATATCTATCTAATTCTTTAGTTTGCACAATATCTTAGATACCTTATGCATTGCTTGTAGAAAATTAAAGTTCACATGTACAATTTTAAAACATTATCCTTCCAATATTGGGTCAGTTCTTTTTGTTGTGGCTTATGGCTTTTGGTTGAAATTTTTGAATTTTGGCTGTTTGCGACAGAAGAGAGAGACTCACTTGCGATTTTGGTTGATACAAATGTTAGGATTTTAACGTGTACTACAATTAACTTGTAGATCATGTCTTGATAAAATACTTCATTTAAAAGTTAGGTACAATAACAAAAGTTAAAAGCCGTTTTTAGAAGCCGTAAAGAACATACCCATTATGGCATGGCCAACAACGAGTAGCAAAAGGAGAAGAAATGGACGCGCACTCAACAGTTAGATAATGGCAGCTGGTACACATGCTTAGACCTTCGGCTAAAATGAATGGAAAACCCCAATATATACAGGAAACCAATAACGACTGCCATGAAAGTTAAACAAAAAGGCACAAAAGCACCGAATTATGAAAGTGATACCATTAACCTTTCCTCGACTTTAACTCACATTTAGCATTCCATACTTTGCAAAACAGTGTCTGATGGTTAATTATTTTCTCTAGTTACTGGGAACACCCCCCCCACCCCAACACACACACACAAACACACAAACAGTTTTTATGATTGAAGAGTTCAATAAAATTTTTTCACAATTTAGATGTTAGAAGACTTTATGTCTCCAAATCGCGTGCTATTCTGTTAAAAGACTTTCTGTCTGCAAATCGCGTGCTATTCTGTTAGAAGACTTTCTGTCTCCAAAACGTGCTAATCTTTCTAATAATTCTCCAACTATCCCTCTGAAGAAACAAAGAACTTGCAAAGCCTATCCAATTAGTGATGCATATCCAGAATCACCTGCTTTTGTTGAGCCTGCCAGATTGCGTCCAGATAATGACGAATATGACATTAGTGCATCCGAGCTTCCTGTCTTATCTGATAGAAAGACTACCTTTCTGCTACTAGTGGCAGGTGGAGATCTCAATCTGGATACATTATGCTGAGTCAACTATGACCAAGGCAAGGCTTCTTTTCGTCGCATTCAGGCCTACAGGTTTTGTCCCATCTGACAGTTAAATCTTACTGGAACATGAGAGAGGTCAGAGTTACCATGAGTAGTGGAAGTTCTACAGTTACTAGAAGTTCTACCTACTAACCTACTCAGTGAATGTAAACTGATCAAGATGTTGGGATTTGCATCAGTTAATTACATGTCAGTGAGCAATTGTCCTATAAAATTATTAGAGAAGGGCTTTTGGAAAGTGATGATGTTAGTGTTTGTTTTTTTGGCTTTGTTATGTAAGTAGTTTTAATCAAAATATGTGAGGTTAAGCTTTTGATCCTTATTTTCAAATATCTGTGTTTGTAGATTGACATAATAGAAGTGCCTGACTAGATGTCAATAGAGGAGCAACATGTCAACAAGTAAAAATTATCAGCTTCATGAACAATATAATTGATAGACCTGCATGAGTGTACATACTTGACTCTGCTGTGATCACCAGTGAGAGGTCTGCACAATCCAGGCTGCTGCTGTCCTCCTCGCCCCCATTTATTCCGCTGTAGTTACCATTGAGGTAGCATGGTCTCGCGCTATCCATATTTCCTTTTAGTCTCTCTTTGATATTTTTTCTGGGCTATAGGAATTACAGGGGATCTAGGAGGTAAAATGATATGGAGTGTCTGATCATCTTGATGTAGGATCAAGGGTAACTAGTGCAATCTGATGAGTCTAGCGTGTCCAACTGCTGCGGGTGCAATGACTTGCGACATATGAACTCACACAACCACACTCTTAATTGTTCTTCCACTCGACCACGAGAAAGTAAAAGATGTGCCTTGCAATAACCGAAGGGAAAAAGTAAGAACACGTGAAGAGAAATACCCAATTCCCCTCTCTAGTTGCTATGCAATGCTACGAGAAGAACAAGTACCATAGGCTCTCTTTTCTGACAAACTGACGCCAACTCAACAAGTTTTGAACTCAAAACTCACAAAAAGGAAATCCTGATTTTACCATTGTCATATTATTTTGCATATTGTAGCATGACCAGAAGGTTTCTAAAGCTAGCACCTTACCCATTGGATAGACCTTGGAGTAAGCTTTCCAACAAGCCCAAAAACACCTGAAACGGGCTCTGTTTGTGAAAGTTATAACCTTTTATTACAGGCTTGTAAGCTGTTTCATGTTGGCTACATATTCCGTAATAACTACTTGTTTAGTTGTCATTTTTTAGAACCAATTGTCATTTGTTATGTATACACTTCAACACTTGTGTTTCATCTTGTAATTTTATTTCTTTTTTGCCATTTCTTCTTTACATGTGTTTCACATTCGTCAGTTTTCTTTAAATTTTAGGCTTAACTACTTGGTGAAATGGCTAAAAATTGGCTTAACTACTGATAATATTCATTCTTGTACTTGAATATTTTAAAAGAATGAAAAGAGAATTAAAAACAAATGAAATAATAGTCATTAGTTTTTAATCTAGAAATAAGCATCAGTAAACCAGCGAAAGGGATATGAAAATAATTAAAGAACATATACTATCAACTAATGGAGCCTATTTATGCTGTAAAAAGAGTGTCATGACTCGTGACATTGTTAGCACTCCGTAGTAGTCAGGTAAGTGCTGCAACAATGTGGAGGCTTTCAACTAATATAAGAGTAATTGGTGAGTACTGCAACAATTAGCCTGTTTTTTGGGCTACGACTTATGATTTTTAACTACCGGTTATCAGTCTAATAAATAGTGATTGCTAAGAGAAATTAAAAACCGTTGAAAAAACAAAAAAAATAGGCCTAACATGTGGGCTTTGAACTATACATAAGGAACATAACAATGTAATATTTTTTATATGCTTCACAAAATGAATATATATATATAATATATGTATATTATTTATGATAAAATTTAAGTTCCGTAGCAACGCATAGTCACTAAACTACTTAGACATAACGGGTGAGCTTGGATCGCACTGTTAGCGCGCCGTGGTACGGCTCTCCGCTGAGATCCACTTCCGTCGTCGCTTGTACCGTCCTTTCAGCGATTCTTCTCCTTCGTTTCCACTGTAGTTTTCTATAACGAAAACCAGAGGAGTATGGTTGATTCCGCATCACAAGCCGGTCGAGTCGAGTGGGTAGGCAGGCAGATTCTCCACGGAATCGCGGTGCGTATTTCCTATGCAGTGCAGCACGGCCACGGCCCATACCTCCAGCACGTACGCGGCCCATGCATCAAACGGTTACTATTTCAATACAGAGTTTTTCCTCTGTCCTTTCTAAACCAGAGGTGCGATTCTGTTCTGCCTTTTTTTCTTCTTGTGTTTGGAGAGGAGCGATTCTTTTCTTCCTGTGTTTGGAGAGGAGCGATTCTTTTCTACTTGTACAGGAAAGGAAACATGGTGTTCCCCTGTGTAAAGAGCAAGCGCATCCATCCACCGGCCTGCACCTGGCCCAGTTCGGCCCGGTCATATGGCCCTTTCCTCGCTTGTCATCGCGCAGCTGGGCCTTGGGGCCGGCCCAGCTCAACCCACCCCGTACTAGGGGCGGCCCTGAGCTTGAGTGTTCCAGAACCCACACGCGCGGCTGTCTAAAAAGAGAAAATTGAGAATATGGCCTTCAACTAGATAAAAATCTAAGATATACCCTCCTTTAGATCCTAATTGATAATATACCCTCATTTAGAGTGTTTTGTTGAGAAAATACCTTTTTTATACATTTTCATTATTTTCTATTATATTTCTCTGTATTCCTTCACTTAAAATGACATATTTACCTCTGTTAAAGTCACAGACCCATCGGCCCTCCAACTAGACCTATTTCCATCTAGTTGTATAACGAATACAATTAAAGTTTCAAACATAGGTAATAGGGTTGCATAATAAATATAAATTTATGTATTGTAGTATGCAATTGCATAGACAACTCGACTAATTTAATAAAAAAAACTCCTTTTTAGAACTTATTTTATTAACCAAGATTCATGAGGAGAAGCATCTAAACCACGTACTTTAATAGGATTAGATCGTAACAGTGTAGATTTATTAGCTAGATGGAAATTACAAATGTTCCTCTAACAAATAGAGCTAAAGTTTCAAAGAATACAAGGCGAGTGGCTAGTACCAGCAGCGCCAGAGTAGTTACTAGGCACAATTTTATTATGTAATTCACTTGAAAAATCATTGCATAAATATGCGCAAACTGGTCAAGAGGGCCAAGTACGGCGAACCGAAGGAAGTGGCTACGCTGGAATGTCGAGCAGCCGACAGCCATCACGTCGGTGCTGTAGCTCCGTCCATGTGTCATCTCGTGGTTAGGTTGGTAGTATAATTCCACGTAGCAGTAAGCCGTACCGTCGAAAATGCTGGCACCAAATGAAATGACAGCCCATCTAGTCGTCGAACTCGGCTCCATGGTTGGTACAATTAGGATCTATTTGGCTGTGGCTGTGTTTATGATTTTTAGCTAATATTTTTGAATTTTGGTTGTTTATAGTACAGATTATGAAGAGACAGATGCTTACTTGCGATTTTGGTTGGTACAGATGTTGGATTTTTAACGTGTAGATTGTGTAACTTGTAGATCCTATATTAAAAAAATACTCTATTTAAAAATTAGTTACTATAGTAAAAACTAAAAACCGTGAGCTTGAAAAAAAATAACATGCCATTACACCGCCAGCATCGAGGTTCACGACGTCAATTTCTATGCATCCACCGATCCCAAGGTCACACTCGATGTTGGAACGAGTGGTCAAGTCATGGAACGCTGAAATCAAAAGTTTTATCGACCATCAACCGAGAGCGCGCCCGGCGTAGCGTCCTCCTGGGGGTGTGGTGTAGGTTGCGCGGTCAGGCTCTCGTCTTTTCTCAGGGCGCTTGCGTCCATCAATCCATCACACGCACAGTCGTACAGGGGCACGGTCACCTCCATGTTGGAACAAGCAAACCATCATGCATGCTCTGTTCTTTTCGTCTTTTAAAAAGTATTTTTTTAATTTTTTTTATAGTAACTAACTTTTAAACGAAATATCTTTTTAAGATAGTATCTACTAGTTGATTATAATACATATTATACCGACTTTATTTATATCGGCAAAAACCACACGTGAATTTCTGTTACTCTGTAATCACACAAATGAATAGTCTAAAAGTCACAAACCGGAACCAAAAACCATAAACCATAGCAAAAAAAAAACAGGCCCTATATGACATGAAGTGGTATATTGCTCGATTCATTTGAAGATACGGTTTTCTTTTTTTTCCTTCTGAACATGGGAGAGAGAGAGATGGAGATGCAAGGCAGGTCAAAGAAACGTCAATTTGGCATGGAGTTGTCTGATCAAATGCATTACGCATCCCCTGCCGTCCCTGAGAGACAGCACGCATGTACCATCGCCGCCAGTCTAATGCTCATCTTGACGGCCGAGATGTGCAATGCGCTCGGACCCAACTTAACCTTGATGTCGTTCAGGTTGGGCGCAACTGGGCGAGTAAGCTTTCTATCCAAGATTCACTTGCAACGTCGGGTACAGGCTCGTTGCAATGAGCGTTCGTCTCTAAAATGAAAAAAAGAAGAAGGGAAGAACCTACGCCGTTTATTTTAACGGGATTAGATTATGACAAATGTTAAAGTTGTATAACGAATACAATTAAAGTTTCAAACATAGGCAATAGAGTTGCATAATAAATATAAATGTATTCCAAAAATATAAATTTATGTATTGTAGTATGCAATTGCATAGACAACTCGAGTAGTTTAATAAAAAAAACCCCTTTTTAGAAATTATCTTATTAATCACGATTCAAGAGAAGGGAAGCATCTAAACCGCGTACTTTAATAGGATTAGATCATAACAGTGTAGACTAATTAGCTATATAAAAATTACAAGTGTTCCTCTAACAAATAGAGCTAAAGTTTCAAAGAATACAAGGCGAGTGGCTAGTACCAGCAGTGCCAGAGTAGTTACTAGGCGCAATTTTATTATATAATTCACTTGAAAAACCATTGCATAAATATGCGCAAACTGGTCAAGAGGGCAAGTACGGCGAACCGAAGGAAGTGGCTACGTTGGAATGTCGAGCAGCCGACAGCCATCACGTTGGTGCTATTAGCTCCGTCCACGTGTCATCTCGTGGTTAGGTTGGTAGTATAATTCCACGTAGCAGTAAGCCGTAACGTCGAAAATGCTGCCACCAAATGAAATGACAGCCCATCCAGTCGTCGAACTCGGCTCGATCGGTTGGTACACTACGGCCTGTTTGGCTGTGGATATGACTTATGGTATTTAACTAAATTTTTTAAATTTTAGTTGTTTATAGTACAGATTACGAAGAGACAGATACTCATCTGCGATTTTGGTTGATATAGATATTAGGCTTTTAATATGTATATCGTTTAACTTGTAGATCTCATCTTAAAAAAATACTCCATTTAAAAATTAGATACTATAGCAAAAAACAAAAACCATCCGCTTCCGAAGAAAAATAACATGGCATTACACCGCCAGCATCGAGGTTCACGACGTCAATTTCTATGCGTCCACCGATCCCAAGGTCACACTCGATTTGGAATGGGTGGTAAGTCATGGAACGCTGTGGTGTGGGTTGCGCGGTCAGGCTCTCGTCTTTTCTCAAGGCGCTTGCGTCCATCAATCCATCACACGCACAGTCGTACAGGGGCACGGTCACCTCCATGTTGGAACAAGCCAACCATCATGCATGTCCTGTCCTTTTTCGTCTTTTAAAACTATTTTTTGACATTTTTACAGTAACTAATTTTTAAACAAATTATTTTTTAAAAATAAAATATACTAGTTGATTGTACTACATATTATACCGGCTTAATTTATATCGGAAAAAATCATACGTGAGTTTCTGTTACTCTGTAATCTCTCACACGAATAATCTAAAAATCACAAACCGCAACCAAAAACTATAAGCCACAGCCAAAAAGAATAAACCCTATATATTGCTCGATTCATTTGAAGATACGGTTTTCTTTTTTTTTCCTTCTGAACTTGGGAGAGAGAGAGACGGAGATGCAAGGCAGGTCAAAGAAATGGCAATTTGGCATGGAGTTATCTGATCAAATGCATTATGCATCCCCTGCCGTCCCTGAGAGACAGCACACATGTATCATCGCCGCCAGTCTAATGCTGATCTTGACGGCTGAGATGTATAATGCCCTCGGACCCAACTTAACCTTGCCGTCGTTCAGGTTGGGCGCAACTGGGCGAGTAAGTCACCAGCACTATGAGGGTCTGTTCTTTTCGGCTGTAGCTTTTGGCTTTTAACTGAAATTTTTGAATTTTGGCTATTTACGGTACAGATTGCGGAGAGACATACTCATTTGCGATTTTGGCTGGTACAAATATTGGGCTTTTAACGTGTAGAACGTTTAACTTGTAGTAAGAAAATACTCCGTTTAAAAGTTAGGTACTGTAGCAAAAGTTAAAAGTCGCTGGCTTGTGAGGTAAAGAACAGGCCCTGAATATACATGCTGATATCCTTTTTATGCGTAACAACTTAGTTTAGATCAAAAACTATGAGATACAATACAAACATATATATGATATCAAAAATAAAAAAGGTGAATCTTATAGAAAGAACCAAAATAACGATGTTGGAAGCAACCACGATAAAAGAGAAAATATTTGATAAAATCAACCATAAATTTATTAAGCACAACCTCCAAAAAGCATAAGGGATTGTCGATTTTTCATAACTCTCTCGAATCTTTTAGACTCTCAGATCCGAAGTATAAGGGATTGTCAATCTCTCATAACTCTCTCGAATCTTTTAGACTCTCAGATCATTGCCCCTATATAAGAATCTAGTACTAAATAATTACCTAGTCTTTAATCCTCTCATGCACCTCTATCTTTGGCTGAGTGACTTCTTTTCTTTGTTGCTTTGTGGCTTGATGCTATTCTCTATAGGTTTATATAGTGCTCTCTAGCTCTTCTTCAAAGTGAAATACAAATTCTATTAGAAAAAATAGAAATCTTAACACCATTACGATTTATCTAGAATTTTTTTATAACATATCTTTTTAAATTTTAAGAGACTAGAATACGAGATAGCATACAGGACATAAGTTGAACAAGAATGAGAGAGAGTGTGCTTCCAATTAATTGCGGGCTACATATCCTTCATATTGACGTTTTACATTTGCCTAACGCGACTCTTTATCTCTCTTTCAAGCTTTGCAAGTTCCGCTCATTTCGACTTGATCTTCTGACTTTTGGTTTATTTTTTATTATTTATAAATTTCATTTTTTTCTGATTCTTTTTTTCCATATTCATTTTGCATTGTTCATGATGGGCTAACCTGTTGTTCATTTTTATTTTTTTCTAAAATTTAGTTACGCCAAATAAGCCACCATTAGCTACAATGTAATTTCAACCAGCTACAGTACAATTTTAGCCATAAGCCAGCTTATTTTAGTCCAACCGAGCGGCACCTCACGGCTAGGCTGTGACTGTGGCTTTTCAGTTTTTTTCTTACAGTAATTAGTTTTTAAACGGTATATTTTTAAGGCGAGGTCTACAGGTCGATTGCAGTAGACACTGTACCGAGTTCAGCTATACCGACCAAAATTGCATGTGACTGATCTACTCTGTATACTGTTTCTCGTGAACAGCCAGAATTCAAAAGCCAAAAACCCTAGCCACGGCCCAAAAAACCCACCATTCCTTCTTCCTTTCATAAATGCTTAGAGAGTTGCTATCTGTTCTTCTAGAGCTCCCAGAAGTACACTTTGACCCTGTGAATCTTGGCTGAGGCCACAAGAAAATTTGAGGCGAATTTGACTGAGGTTTCTAATGTACATACAGACGCCCATCTCATCTTGTTCACGCACGGAAGAATTAAAAAGAATGTCTATTGGGTGCCTTCGCTCGTCGCATCTCACCGGGGGAGAGATTAAACGGAGAAACAAGTGGACAATAAAGTTTTCCAATCGAGAGGGAGAAAAGGGAAACACCTTGGAACACTCCAACCCATTTGAAACGCGAGAATTAATGTTTCCTAATTCTCACGGGCATTGCTTTATTTCTGATGAAACTGCTGCAAACCGGCCTTTTAAGGCTCTTCACTAAACTCATGACTCCCATCTCTTTCCTCTGCCTACTTGAAGGAATCCCTTTTTTCTGGTATCTGAATTCTAAATATTGGATCAGGTGTCTCCCCTGCACTCCCTCGGGGCCTCTTTGGCAACGGCTACGGCTTATAACTTTTAGCTGAAATTTTTGAATTTTGGCTGTTTACAGTACAGATTACGGATAAAGATACTCACTTGCGATTTTAGATAATACAGATGTTGAACTTTTAACGCGTATATCGTTTAACTTGTAGACCCCGTATTGAGAAAATACCCCGTTTAAAAGTTAGGTATTTTAGCAAAAAATAAAAATCATTAGTTTTAGAGAAAAAGAACAAGCCCTCGGTCTAACATGGAGTAACTTGCACACTCCCTGCACATAGGAATAGGAATAAAAAAGGATTCCACACATGATTTCATTTCATTTGTTGCTCCGGGCAAAGCAACAGTGGCCAACTTGCATAGGGATCGGCGGGGGCAGTCAAAAAGGGCATTCATTCCAGCAACTCTCCACCCACCATCCTTCGTAGCTTTCTTTGCCTCGCCTACCTTCCCTTTCACCTTTCCCTGCAGCATGCTGCTGGTCGTACTACTGGCATCGTCCTGGTCAATACAAAACTCATGCCGTGTCTGATAAAGAATTAGCCTGGGATTGGCTGTTTAATTAGCTTCTTAATTGGATGCGCGACCCTTGCAACACTGCTAGGCGAAGCTTGGCTAAGAAAATATAGCACGTCTTAACCGTGGACATGTTAAATTCGTCTTAGACTAAGGCTTTGTTCTTTTTGAGTTTTTTTTATGGCTTTTGATTTTAGTTTTACCAGAAACCCAAATAAACAGAACAACTTTTCTAAACGGTTTCACAAAGCCGTTTTTCTAAATAGCTTCACAAGCTCAAAACCATATACACTATCCACGTCAGCGGCTTTCCAAATATAGATAAAAACCATCAGCCACAATCTAAAAAAACAGGACGCAAGATTTTCTTAGTTGTTTTGTATAACTAAGGGGCCGCTCCAACGGGCTGCCGACTTCTGGCTGAAATTTACACTGTAGCGACTAAAAATTGCACTATAGCTGTTGTTAACTTTTTCTAAGTCATTTAATTAAAAAAGAGAAAAGAGAAAATTAAATAAAACATCATTATATCACCACCGATAATGTAAAAAATAAGAAGAAAAAGAAAAGGCAAAACAAAAAAATTTAAAAATAAAATTAAAAAGTTGATATGTTTTAAGTGATTTTTAATTTTTAAACTAAGTCTTTAAAACCTGCCTTGGAACACTGATTGATCTGTGCTTTTGCCTCTTCGCTCCTTTCTTTTGTTAGGTGCTCGGCAGCTGGCTCCTTCCTATGTTTATATGATCAATCATTCATCCATGCCCGTACTTGACAAGTCAAAAGGCACTTCTAATGCGTTTTTGGTAAAGTACTTATACTAAGACCCGCTCGTTTCGGCTTCAGCTTCTGACTTATTTTTTACTATTCATAATTTCGTCTTTTTCTGAATTTTTGGTTTTTTAAGCTTTTTTGCCGGTTCTTTTTTTTGCCGTATTCGTTTGCGTTGTTTGTGATGGGCTAACATATTTTTTATATTTTTTAATTTTTTTAAATTTAATTATGTTAAATAAGTCTCTGTCAGCTACAATCTTTTTCAGCCATAAGCCACCAAAAATAAGTCAAAATGATCACCACCTAAGTTGGACAATATTTCCCGTCTTCTGGCTAGGCATGAGGATGGTGTTGTTTCTTGCGTGGCATTGCTAGCTATGGGTGGGCCTAATTAAGGGTATTTGGTTGAATATTTGAATTTTTCCATATAATACCTAATATTTAATAGGTATATTATACATATATATTCATAGTTAGACAAAATATTTCATGTATACACCCCACTCCTACACCTCCCCCTAGTTGATTTTAACCCAATCCCACACCTCCTCTCCCAATTCATCTAAAAAACTGTGGCCTCATAAATCATCCGCCATCTTATAAGACTAACCTATTAGCCTATCCATAGACTTCTCAAATCCTAATCTATCCCCTCCCTCCCCCTCTTTCTTTGTGTCTCTCTTAGGATCCACTAATCTAAACTAAAATTACGAAACTCGGTGGCACTGTCACTCGAGATTGAGAGGCATTGGCCACCAAGCGACTTGGTGAGGGGCTGAGGGTACCACTGACCTCTGGCTTAGCCTCGGTGGCAAGAAGCATAGTCACAATAAGCGACGATACGTCTGTAAAAAGCAAACGGGCGACAGCTGTCACCTGAAAGCCAGGAGGGAGCGTGTGGCAGTGACAGCTAGGTCGATGAGGCAGTAGGCACTAGAGAACGACTACAAGTTGTCGTGCACTAGTGCAAACAGACTATACACATCAGTATGTATCAATATATTTTTATTTTAAGTTATTTCATAATATCTCTAAATTATTTATGGATGTTGTATCTAGCACGAAATATTTTGTATTTTTTTTTACTATTGTGAGCTTTTATATTTTATTTATCAATTCTGAATACCTATTATAGAAATCATGGATCTGCCACTAGCCTCGAAGGGATCTGATCAGACTCACCCTGTGCATGCTCTTGTATACTCCCATCTCATAGCATGTTACATCTCTATGTTCTTATCCAAATGAAATTTTCTTTTGTTTGCCCAATATATGTAAAATTATGGGTAGGGGCGGAGCCACACTTTAAATAAAGTAGATTTCAGTCCATGATGTGAAAAAATATCTAGTGTACAACTTGGACTATAGATATAACGTGATTGTGCAATATAGGGCCTGTTCTTTTAATTTGCGCTTATGGCTTTTGGTGAAATTTTTGAATTTTGGTACATTTACAGTGCAGATTACGGAGAGACAGATACTCACTTGCGATTTTAGATGACACAGATGTTAGGCTTTTAATGTGTAGATCGCTTTACCTATAGACCCTATTTTAAGAAAATACTCCGTTTGAAAGTTAGGTACTGTAGCAAAAGCCAAAAGCCGCCGGCTTCGGAGGAAAAGAACAGGCCCATAGTACAAGTCATGCCGTCCTCGCCAACACTAGTTCCGGGCAAATTTGTATGGTGCCATGTTATCATGGGAAAGCAATGTCAGTATTTTCTATTTTGGCCAAGAGAATAAGAAACCATTAGCTAAATTTTGTCATCCATTTCTTTCTATCAAAATTCTCTAACCATGTACATTTTTTCCTTTCCACTAGAACCAATTCCTTTCTTCTCTATCAACTCTCTCATGGAAACAACAAATGAAAATTTTTTGAAACGAAGACAAAGTTCCCCTGCTCCATGATCCACCCATCACGCTTCTCCATTAGAATGGCATGATGTGGGTGGTCTTGGAGTCGTAGCCGGCGAGGCAGCTCTTGGCGTTCACCTTGAAGATCTTGAGCAGCTCCGACGCCATCTGCCTTGCCGCCGGCGAGCACCCGCTCTGCATCAGCAGCAGCAGCTTCGTCAGCCCGCCCTTGGACTCCGCCGCTGCGTCCACGGCGCGCCTGTCCTTGTACTTGTGGCACACCGCCCACAGCACGGACACCGCCGCCTCCGCGCCGCCCATCCCGCCCTTCATCATCTTGGACACCACAGCCGGGATCGCCGCCTCCGCCTTTTCGCATACCGCGGCGCGCCCGTCGGCGCACCCCACGGCGGCCTCTAGCACGCGGAGGGCCTGGCCAGGGGAGCCGGCGTCCGTGGCCAGCACGCGCACGGCCGCCGGGACGGCGCCCAGCCGGACCATCTCGGAGCGCGCGCGCCGCGTCCCCGCGATGGCCGCGAGGCAGGAGAGGCCGACCTTCACGGCCTGCTTGTCCAGGCTGCCCTTCTCGTCGACGGGGCCGATGAGCCGGATCAGCTCGGCGACCAATTCCTCGGCCTCGGCGACCGTCGCCTTCACGTTCGGTGTCGCATTACGGAGCAATGACTCCACCAGCCTCGCCACGTCGATCCGTGCCTCTAGCCCGCTCCCGCTCCGCATAACGCGCACCAGGGACGCGACCGACGACGAGGCGTCGGCGGTGAGTGCGGCGGCGACCCGCTTCTTGTTCTCTTCCTCGATGCAGTCGGACGCGGCGAGCACCGCGAGCACCCGCACGGCCGCCTCGATAGACTCGACGGAGGCATCCGCCTCCCTCCGCCGGAGCACCAACGCGACGGTCTCCGCGGCGCCGCCAGCCCTCGCCAGAGCGTTCTTGTCGAACTCGTCGACGTCGTCGTCGGAGAGGAAGGCGGCGAGCTTGTGAAGCGCCGAGCAGGGGTCCTCGCCGGGGGAGGAGACCTGCCGGAGGAGCTCGGCTGCGGCGGCGGCCGGGGTGGGGCCGACGGCGGAGGGCGCGGGGGACGAGGAGGAAGCGGCCGTGGAGGCCCAGAGGGCGATGAGGCGGCGCAGGGTGAGGTTGGGGACGAGGTCGGTGGACGGGAGCGGGAGCATGGTGGCCGGGCAGGTGGTGTTGCCGGAGTCGAGCCACCGCTGGATGGAGGCGCGGTCGTAGGTGACGCCGGTGCAGAGGCTCACCGGCGACCGCATCACGTCCAGCGAGATGGGGCACCGGAAGAAGGTGGGCACCTTCACCTCCAGGCCCTGGTACTCCGCCGCGAGCCTCCCGCTCATCTCCTTCCTTCCCATGGATGGATGGATTCCTTGCTAGCTTTCTTGGTGCTGCAGTTTGGGGTAGTTTGCGATGGCGTTGGGGGAGAAGTGGAGGCGAGGGAATGGAGTAGGAAGAGAAAATGCTGGGGAGGAGGCTTGTATTATAGGCAGTGGTGGCCTTTTCGTTTTACGCCCTGTATTATCGCTCTCTTTCTGAAAAAACCCCTTGGGCAACTCGTTTTACACGCGCTATTTCAATGTTTCGAGGCACAACTCCTGCATCCTCTTCATGATTTTGCACAACCTCTTCTTCTTGAGACCAGCCAATTAACGAATCATATGCCAATGCATAGCTTCACTCATAGTGTTTCTCCTATATAAATATGGCAATGGGTACCCGATACCCGGTAGGTTTTTACTCTATTAAGACATGGATCTACGTCAATTTCCTAACACATGGGTTTCTTAATAGGCAAAAAGCCCAACCCATCGGGTCTGCCGGGTTCGGATACGTTCCTATAGTACCCGAACCTGTAAACCCATGGGTAATATAAACCCGGCCCATAGGAGTTATAAACCCAGGCTCCCAGCAAACCAGCCCATAGCCCCATACGGTATGGCCTAACTATGAACTGAGAATTGATGGAGTGAACTAGTGATGTCCATTGTGGATTTGTCTAGAGATGGCAATGGGTACCCGAAACCCGATACCCGGTGGGTTTTTACTCTATTAGGGCATAGGTCTGAGTCAATTTCCTAATCCATGGGTTTCTTAATGGGCAAAAAGCCCAACCCATCGGGTCTGCCTGGTTCGGATACGTTCCTATAGTACCCAAGCCCGTAAACCCATGGGTAATATAAACCCGATCCATATGAGTTATAAACCCAGGTTCCCAGCATCCCAGGCAAACCAGTCCGGCCCATAGCCCATTAGTCAAGTACAAGGAGCGTTGATGTCTCTTTTGGTTTTAAGCGAGTTGTGAACTGTGAACTTGTAATGATATGCTATACCAGTGAACTATGAACTGAGAATTGATAGAGTGAACTAGTGATGTGCATTGTGGATTTATCGTTGCTTGTTTTATGCATAGTAGCATATAAATTGAACTTATTGTTGACTTGCTAAGCATTGAACTGTCTGCAATCTGCACAGCTGTTGTCGGGCACGGGCGACCCGTGGGTACCGTTTCCCCAGTGGGCATGGGCCTGGGCAAAAATATGCACCCGTCACGGGCATAGGTTTTTTAGCGGGCACGTCCAACTTTCATGGGCACGGGTTTAGGATAACAAAACCCAGCGGGTTTGTGCTCGTTGCCATCTCTAGATTTGTCGTTGCTTGTTTCATGCATATTAGCATATAAATTGAACTTATTGTTGACTTACTAAGCACTGCACTGTCTGCAATTTGCACAGCTGTTGTCGGGCACGGGCGACCCGTGGGTATCCGTTACCCGAGTGGGCATGGATCTGGGCAAAAATCTGCACCCATCAACGGGCATGTGTTTTTTAGCGGGCACTGCCCAACTTTCACGGGCACAGGTTTTGAATGGCGAAATCCAACGAGTTTGTGCCCGTTGCCATGACTACTCCTATATATAACATTTTAATTAGTTCAATCGTGCCCCTTCACCTTACAATGTTCCACTAAATTCAACATTTTGTTCTTTGGAAAATCATGTTTGTTTGCGATAATATTCCAAAAAATTGCTCGCAACCTTTTGTTTTCGCAATGGTCATAGGGAGCTTCCAAAAGTAAAACTTTAACACTAGGAAGGCGTGCCTAACAACGACGACCCACACGCGTAAACATATTTGTGCTAATGACTGACCGGTCAAGCCTTTTCTCTTGGACACACCTTCGGTGTTTCCCTGTTTGGCTTGAAACACGTTAGTAACGCCTACAGCTTTTCGTCTATTCTTATTAAATCTTTAGGTTACACATTTACATAGAAGCTCGCTAAAAACAACAACAAAATATTTGTGCATGTATATGGACCAAATGGCTAAAGTATGACGAGTCAAACATTTTCCGCCCTTCCTTGAAACGTTTTGGTGACGCATTGCTTGGGGTCTGTTTTTTTTTCTGTGGCTTGTGATTTTTGGTTACGATTTATGACTTTTAGGCTGTTTGTACAAGAGATTACAGAGTAATAGAAATTTACGTGCGGCTTTTGCCAATATAAATGAAGTCAGTAAAGTATGTACTACAATTAACTAGTAGATCTTATCTTTAAAAAATACTTCATTTAAAAATTAGGTACTGTAAAAAAAATAAAAAAATAGCTTTTAAAAGCTGAAAAGAAAAAGGCCTGTAGCTTTTCTGGTGCTTCTGCATGGCTTCATTTCCACATGACTCCAATGAGTACGAAGAACCACAACTCAAAAATGTTAGAGATTGATCTATTTAATTATGGCTCATTTTTTTAAATACAAAGTATGCATGATTTAGTATCATATTGCTAAGACAAGATGAGAAAGATCAATTTATAAGGTAGAGTCCTCACCACTCCTTGAATATGGATAGAGATGATATGAGTAGTGTTCTGTCTAGTCACACACACGCAGCAGACTGCAGCGCTTGCGATATCTGCCAGATTTTCGTGAAAATCGCGTGACTTGCGACAAAACCTGCACCACTCTCTCTGTTTGAATGAGATTCAAATAAATTGAATGAGGCAGTTACAAATAAATTTACACTGCTTAATTCATCACTTACCAGTGCATAATTCTGTTTAAAACGCAGCAGTTACTAGTGAATAACTGCAGCGTCCTTAAAAGGGCCTGGAGACGTCCAGGAAAAAAAAGAGAATTTTACACCTCTATTCTTCCTCTACTTTCTACTCTGTTATTGTGCTGTGGTGCTGTGCCGTCTGAACCTTGTCGACTTTTATTCCCGATGTGTATTTAAAAGAAGGAAGAGCGGTTATCTTCGAACCGTTGCCGCTGAGAGTACCTGCACGGGGATGGGAAGAGAGGAAACCCTTTTATACGGTTATACCAATGCTTTGTAGAGTTCCTACTTTGTAGTACACAAGAATCTGCACAAAGTTTTATGCACTATCGTGTTTAGCTTGTCAAGGTGTGGAATGCGGAAAGTTGTCAAAGAAAGCGGAGGGGGAGTCAAAAGACGAAATGAGACGACGTGTGGACGGGGTGCGCGAGGTCGCTCTCCACGCTGCTTTTGGTTATTTTCTTTATTACAACTGCTTTCCATGCCAAGTTGTTTTTTGTTGCCAGTGGGCAGTGGGCGAGGCGCTGGAATTCTACTCATTTTTTCTATTTATACTAGGTTAGGTTGACTAAATTTGGTATCCAGTCAACAGTCGATTGTATACTCCACTAATGTTGTCTAACCAAACTGTATCGTGGTGTTGATCTCAAAAACAGAATGTGTACTAATGTTGTGTGCGATTGGGCGGTGGCACGCATGCATTGCCATGTTTCCGCTTGGAATGCACTTTCCTTGTGTTCTCTACGGGCTAACTACTAACGGATAGGCTATCACACCCATGAAGAACTTGTTTACGCTAGTGATTTGGGGTGGGGGATGGCACAACTATATAAAAAGACAGACATTGCATGAGAACTGCCCTATGTACTCCCTTACCAGAAGACTAAACGAGCGAGGACTAAGAGTTCTCCCCAGTGTGAAGTGGTTGAGCGCCCAGGCTACAGGGCACCGTTTACACTCGGACTACATAAATTGCACTCTGAAATGACATACTGTAAAACTGTGCAAAAGAAAACGGAATGAGAAATATGTTCAGTAGCAAATTGAGACAGTAGTGTGTCCGGAAGCAGCTTCTCTTTCGACGTGGTTATTTGCTCAGTATATGATACCGCGTGATCACTGGTATTCTACTAGTATGGACGCAAGAAAAATGCTGTGGTCTTTTACACCCCATTCATTTTTGCTGCCCACGTACGCCTCCATGGACCAAGTCAAGCTAGTCGGCACGCCTGCATGCGGCTGCCAATAGGCGGCACGGCACCGTAAGTTTGACCGCCCCACCCCAACCGGCAACCGCCGCGTATTATCTGGGAGGTCGGCGCCGTAAGTTTCAACCCTACCTGCAAATCTCCATTAATATCATCTTAATTATTTCTTAGTTATGTTAAATAATTAAAATTATATATTAAAAAGAAAGAAGATGAGAAAAGATAATATACTGTCTCTTGTATAAAAGACAACTTAAATCCATAAATCAATGTAAATAGTAAGAGTACGTGAGGTAGAAAGTTAGGATAACAATAGCATAAAATAGTTAGAGAAATATTTTACTATTTAAGATGTTATTTTTAGTAGTCTTTTAATAAAATGAAAGTCTTCAAGATAATTTGAAGAGATAAAGTATTGTTCGCGCCTTTAGCCGGACGAGGTAAGCTGATGTTCTCGTTGGCTGGCGCCACCCGCACCACGCAGGAAGGCAGGCAGCTTACTTTAGTTCGCGCGCGCGCGCGTAGGTACGTACGTGTAGGACGGCGACGACCGCGGTTGATCGATCGATGGACAGCAACGGCGCGGGGCGTAAAGACGCGCCGAACCACGCGACGCTACGCAACAAAAGTTTACATTTGTATTCTCCGAAGGTTCTGGACGTCCAGAAGGTGCGTGCGCTCCTTACTTCCTACGTCCACGCGGAGGCGAAGCTTTAGGTTATACTCATTTGAGTTTACAAATTTTAGTTTATGGTTTTGTTTTTATATTGTAGTGGTTAAAAATATAGTTACTAATAACTTTTTCAACGTAATTAATTTTTTTTAAAAAAATTATATCATCATAGTCGATGTAAAAGAATAAGGGGAAGAAGAAAAGACAAAAAAGCCTAAAAATAACCAAAAAAGCCAAAAAAGAAGAAGTTAAAAGCCAGAAATCGAAAGTAGAAGTTCAAATAAGCAGGGCCTTAGTTTGAATCGAGACCCACTACGTATCCAGTTGCACGTGGCTCTGTAGTGTAGGGCTGCTAATAGGCTTAGACTTTTCTGGTCTTTCGGATTAGGCTAGCCTAAAACTGTAAATGGATTAGATCCATTTTGGATCCATCGCTATTTGGATCAGATCTAGGCCAGATTGAGTTAGACCTAGGCCTTATCATTTTTTACTATATGGGCAACTATCACATCGATCTAATCGAGGAATTGACTACAAAGAGCACCCTCGACATTGTCTTTTTACAGTGGGTGTCAGCCTCTTCCCCGTCACCTCCACTCTCCCTCACCGCCTCCATGACATGAAGCCTTGCTGATGCTAGCCTCTTCCCTGCCGCCTTCGCTCTCCTTAACCTGCCATCGTGACGCGAAGTCTCATCGATGCCGGCCTCTTCCCCGCCATCCCGCTCCTCCTCATCAGTCCCCATCCTCGCTCTCTCAATGTCGCCACCATGGCCAAATCCAACGAGAGCCTCGCATAAGTCAAAACCAACTAGGCCTATATGACCGATGTGCTCTAGGGTCAATTTGGGCGGGTTCTTTTGAGCTACGACTTACTGTTTTTGACGTAATTTCTTGAATTCTGGCTATTCCCAAGAGAGAGTATGGAGAAAGACACTTACGTGCGATTTTAGCTGATATAGATAAAGTCAGTACAATGCTACTACAATCGACTTGTAGACCCCACCCTACCTTAAAAAGACATATTGTTTATGTTATAACACATGTGCCCAATGTTTTGCAACTGCATAACTGTACTCATAACTGATACCTTTTACTTTATGTATGCACCCTCTCATTCTCTATAAATTGTAAAGACAACAATGAATAAAGTACACAATCATTCTCTCAATCACTTGTCATACATTCTCTTGCAATACGTTATCAGCACATAAAGAAAAACAAGGTAATGGCACTTTGCGAGAATCACAAAAAGGCTTTTCTGTAGATCATCGCTTTAGTTGATTCCCTACACAAGAACTTGCATGTTCTTCTTGCCCCTCTCCATGAGGAGGCTCCACCACCACGCCCGACGACCACCATCATCGCCACCGGCCATGGCTCCCGGCCGGATCGTCGTCGTCCATGGGCGACGCATGGAGTTTTTGCACCGGCAAAGGCTCCACGCTATGGACCTTACCGGCGACCGGCGCACGCCTCCGCAACGGCTAATCGTCGTCCCGGCCTCCGGATCTGCACCCCTACCCCCACACATGCATATTCCCTAGAGGACGCATTTTCATCCACATAAAATCGAAAAAAAGAGGGGGAGAAGCGTTGTCCGGCGCTCGGCGCAGCCCGGCATGGTCGGCGATGGCGCATGGCCGAGCAACAAGAACCGGCGCTTCGGCGCGGCCCAAGATGGCGGTGCATGGCGCGCGAGGCGTAGCGGGAGAACGACGCGATGGGCGATGCCGACGAGACACGGCCGGCGGCCGGCGAGTGCGGCCCGGCGGCGGCGGCCGGCCGGCAAAGGCTCAAGACGGCCGACGGAGGCGACCTCGGTGCGGCCGTCGGCGTGGCGGAATGGCAACATCCGCGGCGGCCCGGCGTGGGCCTGGCGGCTCCCGAGACGTGGCCCGTGGCGCGGCCTGGCGTGGCTCCTCCGGTAGCGGTGAGTCATGACCGACGCGCGCCCGACCCGGCGTGAGTCCGACCGGACGCACGCACGGCCGGGCGGCTTAGCGCATCTGTGGCGTGGCGCGGCGGCCCGTGGTGGCCGGCTCGGGGCGGTGGCCGGCGAAGGTCGGCAAAGCGGCGCGGCGGCGGTGGTAGCAAAGCTGGCGTGGCGCGGGGACGGCGGCGGGCGGCGGCGGCGGCGGCGGCAAGACGCCCGGCCGGCGGCGGCGGCCACCACGGTGGTGGCGGCGGCCATTTTGGGCAGGCGGCGGCTGGTGGGTTTGGGGGGAACCCTAAATCCCCCCAACCACTCATTTATATATTGCCCCTCTAAATGGGCTTTTTGGCCCAAAATCCCCACCTCCCCTCTTGGGCCCAAAGGCCAAATGGGCTTCAGCCCAGGTTGTCGTAAATTTGCGTTTTCCCCCCTGTATTTCAGGGAAAATGCAGAATCTTTATTTTAAATAATTTCCTGTTGTATAATTTGCAGTATAGTACCTCTGCTTATTTATAATTGTACTTGTACTGTTATAAATTCGCATTTCAGTCCCTACAAGATCTGAAAATTATGTAAATATTTAAATAAATGTGCATTCACATTTATATAATTTTTACATATGTAGGATTATTATTTTATTGCAATTTATTTACAATATACATTGCGACCATATTTAAATTTGCTATCTTAGCAAATTTAAATTTAAATTCCCATTTAGTGAGTACCATTGTACTTAATAACATGGATTTGCAAAATATTATACTGTAAGATCGAGGAGGCCGACTAGAGGGGGGTGAATAGGCGGCCTAAAAAATTATCTACAAATTCATACTAACAATTTAAGACCTTTTCTATTTGCCTAAACCAAGTATATAATACGGAAGTGTAAATCAAATGGTTTAGCTCAAATAGCGCCTACAACAAGTGAATTCGCCTAAGTGCACTAATAATTCTAGCCTAGGTCAATGATTTGCAATCCTAGGTATACAAGAAATCAATTTAATTCTATGAATATAAATTGCTTGAATGTAAATAAGTACAAGAAAACAAACCACAATTGACACAACGATGTTTTACCGTGGTGTTCGGAGAGTTGCCGCTCTCCCCTAATCCACGTTGATGTTAGCCCAAACGAATTGGACCGGCTCCACGAATTAAGCCAAAACACCTCAATCCACTAGTGGTAGCTCTTTCCCGCTCCGGGTAGGTGAGCTCCAACCTTCACACACGCCGGGCCTTCTCACAAGCTTCTTTGAGAAGATCACCGAGTACGACGCCTCCAACGCCGTCTACGAGTCGGCAAACTCCAAGAGTAATAAGTCAAGCCCCTTGCTTGACTCTCACCACGTGCAATAAATGCACAAGCTCAAGTGGATACAAAATCCACCTCTAGATGCAACACATGCAACTAGAGACCTCTCTCCTTGCTCACAAGGTGCAACACATGCACAAAGGAGATGAGAAGCTCACACTAGCTCAAGAGAGTGAAATTGAGTGCCAAAGCCTTTTTCCCAACCGGCCACAAGGGAGTATTTATAGCCCACACCTCAAAACTAGCCGTTGGAGTCAAAAACAGGATTTTCCGGAACTACGCACTTATAGGAGCGGTACTACGCTCCCATCATAACGGCTAGAAAAATAGCCGTTATTCATCATTCGGAACTACCGCGATTACGGGTGGTACTACCATTTTCGGAACTACCGCTGTTCGGGCGGTACTTCCGTTTCCGGTTTTCAGCACGACGGCATTCAAAAACGGTCATAACTTTGACTCCGATGTCGAATTGAGTGATCTTGGACTCTATGGAAAGCTTATTCAGAGGGCTACACAACACATCTATTTGCATGATCTCAAACACATTAGATCAATGCAGAAATTATAAGACATCCAAAGAGTCACTATCATGGTCTAATGTCAAAGAAAATAGCAACAAACAATCTTAGACCATACCAAGGGATAATTCATGATCTCCAACTTTTGCAAAACATATTTGCAAACCTAGATCATGTCACAAGGAGTAGGTACATGGACTTCAACCTTTTGCAAAACACATTTGCAAAGTATAGTCACATGTTACAAGGATTGGCCACATGAGCTTCAACCATTTGCAAAACACATTCGCAAATGCAAGCTTCATGCCAAGATGAGCTAGAGCAAGTGAGGTTGAGCCATCAACACATGATGAGACTCAAACTACTAGACATGACCCCTCTTAATAGTACGGCAACCTATACTAGCAATCCGGTCTTTCAACCAAACACCAAGACCGATAAAAGACTAGGAACACATCCTTAGCCCTAGCTAGTCATACCTTTTCCTTGGGTCATCATCTCGATATGCATCAACTCATGATGCATCCTTCTCATCAACTCCATCAACATATGATGGTCTTCCTTGACTTGATGATCAACACATGAACATCTTCACTTCGGAATCTTGATGTGCATCAACACATGATGTATCCTCTTCTTGATAACCTTCAACTCATGAAGTCATCTAAAGTCGTCATCATCATGGACTCTAACCTATTTATCCAACTCATAAAAAATGTTAGTCCCACAATGTGATTGTCATTAATTACCAAAACTCACCATTAACTCATAATGGAGGGACTAGATTCTCAATCTTTCCCTTTTGGTAATTGATGACAATCTCAACAAATAATGAGATAATAAATTGAATATAAAACCATTTGAATTCAAAGTGCGGTACTACCGCCATCTAAGGTCCGGTAGTTCCACTCTCCGGTAGTTCCGCAGAGTTGATGAAGCCATTGATGAAGCCGGATGTTCTCAAAAGTTTATTCAAGAACTCAAAGACACATGTGCTTCTACAAAGACGGATGATCTCATGTGCACCGAGGACACACTTGAAGAATTTCATTATCAAGACATGTTTGGAGATCTCAATTAGACTCCTAGTCCAATAGCTACTTAGTACTATAGTGTTGTAATATAAATAATGTTGTCATCTATATTGTAAACTTGTATGCTACAATCATATATCGAACATATTCGGTATTGTATAATAAAGTTTGTATGTTTCTATATATACTATTATAAGAATTTCATTCAATTCTTCTTTTTGTGTATATAGATTTTTGGAGTCAATCCAATGAAGGAGGAATTTTGCCTTGTGGATAGTGGTACCACAAACTCTATATTTAGGGACACAAAATATTTCCTAACTCTTACAAGGAGGAAAGGAAATGTTTTAACAATCGCTGGACGCGATGCAACGATAGTAGGCTTTGGTCGCGCCTCTATCACTCTCCCTATGGGTACACAATTGGAAATTGAGGATGCACTCTTGTATCCCGATTCAACACGTACCCTACTTAGTTATAGAGATATCCGTCAGAATAGTTTTCATGTTAAAACCCAAAATGACAACAAAGAGGAATATCTCCTCTTAACCAAAAACAACGGATATGGCAAACAAGTACTAGAGAAAAATTTCATCCTTAAACTCCGGATTGTACTATACATACATCAACCTGTTCAACATATTGCGTACAAAGTAATTTTCCAAGACACTAACACATTCCAAGCATGGCATGATCGCCTTGGCCACCCAGGCATTGGAATGATGAGGAAAATTATTAGCAATTCAATTGGTCATACATACATCAAAACAAAATTTCCGGAATCCTCGATTTGTATGCACTTCATGTGCGTAGGAAAATTGATTTTAAGACCCTCTTATTTTAAAATTAGAGCTGAACCACTTAAATTCCTTGAACGCATTCAAGGAGATATATGTGGTCCTATACAACCATTGTGTGGACCGTTCAGATATTTCATGGTTCTCATTGACGCATCTACTAGATGGTCACATGTGTGTCTTTTATCCACACGAAACCATGCATTTGCTAAGTTAATTGGTCAAATTATCCAATTACGAGCATATTATCCTGAACATCGAATTCAATCAATTCGAATGGACAATGCTGCTGAATTTACATCCCATGCCTTCAATGATTATTGTATGGCTCTTGGGATACAAGTTCAACACTCTGTTCCATATGTCCATACACAAAATGGTTTAGCAGAATCTCTTATCAAGAGAATCAAACTCATTGCAAGACCATTACTACAGAATTGCAACTTGCCAACATCATGTTGGGGTGATGCAGTCTTACACGCTGCTGACTTAATACAATTGCGTCCAACTGCTTATCACAGCACTTCCCCACTACAATTAGTACGTGGAAATCCACCAGATATTTCCCATCTGCGAAAGTTCGGTTGCGCTACATACGTACCGATCTCACCACCGCAGCGTACCTCAATGGGACCGCACAGGAAAATTGGGATCTATGTTGGGTATAAATCTCCGTCAATCATAAAATACCTCGAACCCCTAACAGGGGACCTGTTCTGACGAGACGCGATTGCATATTCAATGAGGAACATTTTCCGGCATTAGGGGGAGACAACAAGTACTAAACTAAATGCCAGGAAATTGATTGGAATGTTCAAGGCATTCGCCTCGGACCACGTACTAGAGGCGAACTTCAAGTTCGGAAAATCATTCATTGCACAACATTGCAAATAATCGCAGATGCATTATCGATTACAAGGGTGTCACAAAATCCTATAATCCTACCAAAAATATACCTGAAAGAGTGGAGGTACCGAAAAATACCACTCAACTCCCAGTTCAAAATAAGAGGGGGAGAAGTACGGTACATATGGCGGATACAGCTTCTAATAAGCGACAAAGGAAACAAAACAATGTAAATACAGATCAACCTCAAGTTGATAGACACCAAAGGATCCTTGAACCCAGATCAACAGTGCACTCAAATCGATCACGGGACATCGAATACCCGACTCAAATGTTTTGGGAAAAAACATTGAGTCAGCAGGAGTCCAAGAAATTTCCACTAATTATACTAATTCTGGAGAATCATACGATCGTAAGACTACAATTGTCGACATTTATTTCTCCACAACAATTGCAAACAACCTTCAAAATGATCCAGATCCCAAGACCATGGCAGAGTGCAAACAGCGCTCGGACTGGAACCAATGGAAGGATGCAATTCAAGCGGAGTTAGCCTCGCTCAAGAAAAGCAATGTATTCACCAATGTGATACATACACCTCCCAAAGTATTCCCTGTCGGTTTCAAATGGGTTTTCGTCCGCAAATGGAATGAAAACAATGAGGTGGTGAGATACAAAGCAAGGCTTGTAGCACAAGGGTTCACGCAGAGACCCGACATTGATTTCAATGAAACATATTCTCCAGTAATGAGTGGAATAACATTCCGATATTTAATATCATTGGCAGTACAAAATCATCTATCTTTTCAGTTGATGGATGTAGTGACAGCATACCTTTATGGGTCACTTGATTCGGAAATATACATGAAAGTTCCCGATGGAATTTCAATTCCGAATATAGACGCAAATCGCAATATGTATTGTGTAAAGTTGAAGAAGTCTTTATACGGCTTGAAACAGTCGGGTAGAATGTGGTACAACCGACTAAGTGAGTTCCTAACCAAAAAGGGATACTCAAACAATGATGATTGCTCATGCGTCTTCATCAAAAGATCCTTAACAGGATTTTGCATTATATCTGTATACGTTGATGATCTTAATATTATTGGTAACACACAAGATATAGATGAAGCACGTAATCATCTTAAGACGGAATTCGAAATGAAGGATTTGGGTAAAACCAAATTTTGCTTAGGTATACAACTTGAGCACCTTCATTCAGGCATACTAGTGCATCAATCAGCCTATGTCCAGAAAATATTGGAAAAATTCAATATGGACAAATCATATCCATCGAAAACCCCCATGGTTGTTCGATCTCTAGACAGGGATAAAGATCCATTTAGACCTCGAGATGACAATGAAGAGCTATTGGGACTCGAGGTTCCATATCTCAGTGCCATCGGAGCGCTTATGTACCTTGCAAATTGTACCCGGTCGGATATTGCATTTGCGGTAAATCTACTTGCTAGATATAGCGCTACTCCAACCAAAAGACATTAGGTAGGAGTGAAGAATATCTTTAGATATCTTCAAGGCACTAAAGATCTCGGCCTATTCTTCTAAAAGGATAAAAATATGGATTTAATAAGATATACAGATGCTGGCTATTTATCAGATCCCCATAATGCCAGATCTCAAACAGACTTTGTTTTTTTACACGGTGGAACAGCCATCTCTTAGAAATCTTCAAAACAGACTCTAGTGGCTACATCCACTAATCATTCTGAAATAATTGCATTATATGAAGCATCACGTGAATGTGTATGGTCAGAATGATTAACCACATACAACAGTCATGTGGTATAGGTGCTATTACATCACCTACTATTATCCATGAAGATAATGCTGCTTGCGTTGTTCAAATGCAAACGGGTTACATAAAGAGCAATATCACAAAGCATATTGCACCTAAACTATTTTACCCACATGAATTGCAAGAGAGTGAGGAAATAAGTATTCTGCAAACTAAGTCTTGTGATAATCTCGCAGACTTATTCACCAAGTCATTACCAACATCCTCATTTCAAAAATGTGTTCATGGAATTGGTATGCGAAGACTACATGATTTGCAGACGTCAGGGGGAGGAATCTCCCAAGACTTAACTCGTTCAATACAAATATTGTACTTTTTTCCCTTAATGAGTTTTTCCTCTAAGGTTTCTCATCAAGGTTTTTAATGAGGCAATATGACAACGTAATCATAAATATCTCTCTTTTCCCTACAGGGGTTTTTCGGAGATATAATCAAATATATGTCATATCATTTTTCTCTTTAAATTTTCCCATTGGGTTTTAAAGGAGTTTTTCATGACATATCTACTCTATCGGTTCTCCTCATATTTTTCCCTACAGGGTTTTAGAGAAGTTTTTCCAAGATGATGAATCAAGGTGATCATATGAAAACACATTGGTCAAGGGGGAGTGTTATAACACATGTGTCCAATGTTTTGCAACTGCATAACTGTACTCATAACTGACACCTTTTACTTTATGTATGCACCCTCTCATTCTCTATAAATTGTAAAGACATCAATGAATAAAGTACACAATTATTCTCTCAATCACTTGTCACATATTCTCTTGCAATAGTTTAAAAATTAGTTACTGTAGATAATCTAAAAGCTATAAATTATAAGCCGAAAAAAGAGGCTTTCCTAACACTCCGCTCCGCTCTCCTCTCCTGTGTCCCAGGATATTTTTCTGTTTTCTCCACCGTTTTCCTCCCCTACTCTTCTTTTGTTGCATGTGTTCTTGTTCGGATCCTATATGTAGCCCTGTTAACTCGCTTGATTAATTGATTACTTGCTAGCCCTACTAGTACACTCCAACAGCCCGCTACTATACATGAATTTATACTAGTACTTGCTTAATTAACTTGTGAAGTTGTTGTTGCACTAGTCTTAGATTCTACGCTCAGCGATAGCTTCTGGCTTTTAGTTTTTAATTTATTATTTTTTAATTTCGTTTTTTCTAGTCTTTTTGTTTTTTAGGCTTTTTGCCTTTTTTTCTAAATTTCTTCGTATTGTTCGTGATGGGTTAACATATTTTTCTATTTTAATTTTTTTTAAATTAATTATGTTAAATAGGTCATCATTAGATACAGTAAAAAATAAACCACTAAATAAAAAACTATAAATCATTGTCAAACTAAACGTCCTTTTACATACAGCGTGCTAATTATACTTGGAGATGTTGAATGCTATTCATGGCAGTGGTCCCGAAGTGTTCCAACTATGTGAATGCAGTCAACGAAGCGTTCCAACTATGTGAATGCAAGCAACGAAGCGTTCCAACTATGTGAATGCTAGTCCCGAAGCGTTCCAACTATGTGAATGCTAGTCCCGAAGCATTCTAACTATGTAAATGCAAGCAACGAAGCGTTCTAGCTGTGTGAATGCAAGCTTCCATGTGTTCTATAAATAGTGGTAGCTAGAAACATTGTAAAAGGCAAGCAATAGTTTTGCTTCAAGAATAGAACCAGAAATTTGCCCCAAGTTCTTTGTTCTTGAGCTCTCTTAGTCTCATTGTTATTCTTCCATGCTGGTGTGCGATCCTAGGCAAATTGCCAACATTTGGTATCGAGCTCCCGTGTTCATGCCCAAGATTCTACGATTGAATCCAATGTCGATCGTTGCTACGGGAGAGACGTCGCGAGCACAACAAGTCGGTGGTACGTTCCAGTACCCACAACTGACACACACGAATTACACCAGTTGGGTGATTCGTGTTCAGGCCATGATGGAGGATCAAGACTTTGGGAGGCTGTCGAGCCGACGGACGATGCAGAAGTCGACGCCCGGCTTGACAAGAAGGCGAGGTCGCACCTCCTTCAAGCGCTTCCTGAAGACCTCCTCATGCAAGTGGCGAAGAAGACGACTGCTAAGCAGGTGTGGGACTGCCTCAAAACGAGGTTCATCGGCGCGGATCGAGTGAAGGATGCGTGGTCGCAGACGTTGAAAAATGAGTTCGACGTCATGCACATGAACGACGGTGAGTCCTCGACCAAGATGCCAGTTGGCTCACCACCATGTCTGTCAGGTACTCAAGTCTCGGCGGGACGCTGAGCGATGCCATGCTCGTGAAGAAGCTGTTCGACACGATGCCAGAACGGTTTATCAGTGTGATAGCCGGCATCGAGCAGTTCTTTGATCTCAATACTTTGGCATTCGAGGAGGCCGTGGGACGCCTCAAGACATTTGAGGAGCGCACGCGCAAGAAGGGCACTAACGCTGGCGGGAATGCCGACGGGCAAGTGCTCCTCACTCAGGCCGAGTGGGAGGCGCGGTGCAGAAAGGACGACGGAGACTCGTCGTCAAGCAAGAAGAACAAGGCTCCTGCAGATGGCGTGAACCGCGCAGATCGGGTCGTGGTCGCGGCAGAGGTCGCGACAAAGGTGGTCGGGGCGGACCACGCAAAGATGGAGCAAGTGGTTCTGGCGGTGGTGGCTGTGACAAGAGTCACATTCGTTGCTATAATTGCGACGAGATGGGGCACTACCGACACGATGTCGAGCTCTCAAGAAGAAGGAGGTAGCACACCTCGTGCGTCGACGACGTTGAACCAGCGCTACTACTGGCGGTCTCAGAAGAGATGTCGTTGGTCACGCAAGACCAACAAGATGTCGTCATCTTCGATCAAGAGAAAGTGTGGCCAGAACTACACACTGTTGAGTACGTTAAAACACCGACCGATGTCTGATTCCTTGATAATGGCGCCAGCAACCACATGACTGGTGACAAGGAGAAATTCCGCGAGCTAGATGAAGGAGTCACCGGGAGGGTGAGATTCGGTGACGGCTCATCGATGCAGATCAAGGGTAAGGGCTCAATTCTCTTCGCGTGCAAAAATGGTGATCAATGGCTACTCCAGGAGGTGCACTACATCCCCAGACTTCGCAGCAACATGGTGAGTCTTGGTCAGCTCACTGAGACTGGTCACCGAGTTCTCATGGATGAGGACGTACTCGAGGTGTCCATCAAGGATCCTCTGCGCTTGATCATGAAGGTGAGACGAACTCAGAATCGTCTCTATCGTATCGAGCTGCAGTTGGCGAGGCCGCTTATCGCTGACAAGCCTCGATGACCCAAAGATGGTTGTGGCATGCTCGCCTCGGCCATGTCAACTTCCAAGCCTTGAAGATGCTCGCCAACAAGGGAATGGCGGCAGGTGTGCCGCCGATTACACATCCCGACCACCGTGGTTTCGGACGTGTCTGGTGGCAAAGCAGACAAGACTGCCATTCTCGGTGGCAGCCAACTACCGAGCGAAGGAGCTACTCGAACTCCTGCATATTGATTTATGTGGACCGATCACGCCATCAACACCACCGGTAATCGTTACTTTATGCTAATTGTTGATGACTACTCCCGGTGGATGTGGTCGCATGTGATCGGGACTAAGGATCAAGCGTGTTCGGCATTCATGAAGTCAAAATCTTTGCCGAGAATGCGAGTGGTCACCGCGTGAAGGTTCTTCGATCCGATCGAGGTGGTGAGTTCCTGTCGGCTGAGCTCGCAAAGGTGTGCGAGCAAGCAGAAATTGAACGTCACTTCACCGCACCATATTCACCGCAGCAGAATGGTGTGGTGGAAAGGCGCAACAGGACGGTGATGTCTATGGCGCGCTCACTTCTCAAGAGCATGAGCGTGCCCGGCAGATTTTGGGGGGAGGCGGTGCGTCATGCCGTCTATCTCCTCAACCGGCTCCCAACCAAAGCGATGGGTGATCGCACTCCTTTCGAGGCATGGTCGGGAAGGAAGCCGCACGAGCACACGTCCGTGTGTTCGGCTGCACGCGCGACGCCAAGGTGACCACGCCACACCTCAAGAAGCTCGACGGCCGCAGTCAGACGCTCGTGTACTTGGGCGTCGAGGAGGGTTGCAAAGCTCACCGTCTGCTGGACCCACATCACGGCAAGATCCATGTAAGTCGTGATGTTATATTTGAAGAGAATGTGGAGTGGAAGTGGTCGGAAGATGCAGGAGATGATCGGTCTCCCGACTTCGTGCTCGAAGAGGAGGCCAACCCCGAGCAGACAGGAGTCAACACGGCCTCGCTCATGGGCAGCTCGGCAAGCGAGCCGGTGCCCATGACAGCACTCGTCCCGACCATTCCACAAGTCGTGGCGACTAGTGCACCGATGACGGCAGAGGATGCCGACCGGGAAGAACCGCCCACACGGTGGTCGGGCGGACACGTCGGCGAGTGATGATGGACCTGTTGATGCAGGCACATGGAGGAGATCATGCGCGATGCACCGCGTGTGGAGTTGGAGTATGAAGAAGCTGATGAGGAAGCAATGCTTGTGGTGATGGAAGAGCCATCCTCCTATCGTGAGGCCGCTGGTCAGCCGGCATGGGAGGAAGCCATGTCCAAGGAGATTGAGGCCATCGAGAAGAACGCGACGTGGACGCTCACCACGTTGCCAATCCGACATAAGGCGATCGGGCTTAAGTGGGTGTACAAACTCAAGAAGAACTCGGATGGTGAGGTCATCAAGCATAAGGCTAGGTTGGTTGCAAAAGGTTATGTGCAGCGGCAAGGCATTGATTTTGAAGAAGTTTTGCACCGTTGCTCGCCTCGACACTATACGTGTCATTCTTGCTATTATGCCAACCGCGGTGGCAAGTACATCACCTCGACGTTAAGTCAGCGTTCTTGAATGGTGAACTCGAAGAAGAGATTTATGTGACCCAGCCGGAGGGGTTCACGATGAAGACAAGGAGCACTTAGTGCTCAAATTGAGCAAAGCGCTCTATGGACTTCTATAGCACGCGGCGTGGAACACGCTGCTCGATAAAAGTCTGAAGCAACTTGGCTTCAAAAGGTGTGCACAGGAGCAAGCCGTGTACAAAAGGGGCAAGGCCAAAGCCGGCATCATTGTCGGTATTTATGTGGATGATCCGATCGTGGACCGGGAGGATCCGAAGCAATTGAAGACTTCAAGCGGCAGATGATGGGTGAGTTCGAGATGAGCGACCTCGGCTTACTCACGTACTACCTCGGCATTGAGGTGGCACAAGGAGATGGTGGCATCTCTATCAAGCAGACTGCATATGCCAAGAAGGTATTGATTCAATTTGGCATGTTCGATTGTAATTCCACCAAGATTCCTATGGAGTCAAGAACCCACCGCACAAGGATCCGAAGGGCACCGATTGACGCCACCGAGCACCTGCGGCGTCATCGGATGTCTACGCTATCTTCTTCACACTGTGCCGGATCTCTCCTATGCGGTTGGCATGGCGAGTAGATTCATGGAGAAGCCACGGTGATGCATCACAAGGTCGTGAAGCGATCCTCCGATATCTCAAAGGTACAATTGAGTTCGGATGGTGTATGGGAGAGGTGGCGGAGAAGAGGAGATCACCGCTTCACAGGCAGTGATCTGGCTGGTGATATTGATGACCGGAAGAGCACAGGCGGCATGGCATTCTACGTCAACGACTGCTTGGTTAGTGGAACTCACAGAAGCAGAAGACAGTGGCTCTTTCATCCTGCGAGGCTGAGTTCATGGCGGCGATCGTGGCAGCATGCCGTGCACTCGCTCGGGCGTTAATGGCGAACTAGTTGGGACGAACCGAGGACGGTGAAGTTGTTCGTCGACAACAAGTCCGCGATTACTCTCATGAAGAATCCTGTCTTTCATGGCCGGAGTAAGCACATCGACACAAGGTATCATTTCATTCGTGAGTGTGTCGAAGGTGGTCAGATCTGCGTCGTATTCGTCCGCACTGATGAACAGCGGGCCGATGCACTGACGAAGGCATTGCCGGCAGCAAGGCTGGCAACCATGCGGCACCTGCTTGGTGTTCGTGAACTTGGACCACACCAAGACTATGGGGGAGAATGTTGAATGCTATTCATGGCAGTGGTTCCGAAGTGTTCCAACTATGTGAATGCAATCAACGAAGCGTTCCAACTATGTGAATGCAAGCAACGAAGCGTTCCAACTATGTGAATGCTAGTCCCGAAGCGTTCCAACTATGTGAATGCTAGTCCCAAAGCGTTCTAACTATGTGAATGCAAGCAACGAAGCGTTCTAACTGTGTGAATGCAAGATTCCATGTGTTCTATAAATAGTGGTAGCTAGAAACATTGTAAAAGGCAAGCAATAGTTTTGCTTCAAAGAATAGAACCAGAAATTTACCCTAAGTTCTTTGTTCTTGAGCTCTCTTAGTCTCATTGTTATTCTTTCATGCTGGTGTACGATCCTAGGCAAATTGCCAACAGGAGAAACCTTCCCCCACAGCTTATACAGTCTAGCTGCAACTCTTTAATTTATTTTATTCCAAACACGCGCGTAGCATGGCCAAGTAGTACAACTGGTGGCCGTTGTTTTTTTTTTTTGGGAGATTATGGTAGCCGCTGTCGGGTAGGTAACCCCGGTGCATGTGGAGATCTTTGAGATCAGCGTACGAAAGTTAATATAGCGAAGTCGTCTTCATTCGGAAGTTGGAATGAGGACACCAACTCTATTTCCGTTCAGTCCACACATGCTGGAGTATATGTATAGCATTTCTAGTCAAAGTTCCCTACCGACCAGTTTAGTATAGTACTCGATCCATATATAGGGTGTTTGTACGAACTTTTATTTGAAGAAATTAGAAGCCAATGTTAATATTTGGTTTCTTGAAATAGTTTTTCTACTTTTTTATTTCTGTCTCACTCTGAAGATAATACAGAGGGTCACAGATGTAGCATGCATCTTTCTCTCTTGTTTTGCACATGTATCTCCTTATTTTTCTCATCGCTCGCTCCATCTTTCTAAAAGCTACTTCTTTCAACCATTACTATTTATTCTTATCTAAAAGCCATCAGCTACAAGCCAATACAAACACCCCTTATGACAAGTAAGATTACTTCTGAGCTAGTGTTCGACCTGCAACTTGCGCACGAATGCCAACCCTTTGTATGTTACACAATGGTCTAGTTCTTTTCCGTTTATAACTTATGACTTTCTTTAAACAAATAAATGGAACGGTTTCTTCGCCGTCATTCAAAGCGGCTTACTGGGACAACATTTTCATATGGATATTTGGTTCGTTCGTATAAACGCTCGTGCTAAAATCAAAACCATCAGCTATAACTATAAGCTATCGGCCGCTACTGAAAACAACGTATATGATGAATAGCCATATACTCCGTGAGCCTTATGCATCCTTCTGCAATTATGTTTTACATTTCGTCGCTTAAATGGAGATTATATTGGAAATGCAGCACAATTTGCATGGACTTATCAAGACATACATATAGAGGAAAAAAAAAGTACTATCAGCATTGATTGCACGGGGAAAAAGGGTGCCGCGTGGACTAGTCATTTTCACGACTACGCAAAGCCATGCATGCATGTACTACCAAACTACCATCATTCATCAATTGGAAAGGGAAATGCCTGCATAATATAGTGGTATTACTGTTTCTCACTGGTGCTACGATAGGAGTGGCTCCTCACGCAACCCACGTAACTTACAAAACAAATCATTGTATATTGTATTTTTTTGTTCTTTTTATTCGACATTTTTTATTTTTACTGTTTTTAAGATATAATTTTGATCGTTATTTTTAATAACTTTATAATAAAATATACTAATAAAATTATAATATTATAAAAAATATTTTAAAGGATAAATCTAATGATATAATTTTTATATAGCCAATCTAGATAGTTTTAAATCTAATGGTGGACGGTACGGTTTCTAGAAAGTCAAGTAAAAAAGAAGTATAAAGTATTTGTGATTCTTCAACTAAAATCATTTCGAATTTGACCTGTTTTCTCGTTGAAAAATCATTACAAGTGATGGATAGTGTAATAATTTAGTGTGGTGTGCACTTTTGCTTGAGGAGCTCCATCCTACGTACTGTTTGGTCCAACCAATCTTTTTCCCCCCAAAGCAAACCACCTGGCTCAGACTCAATACTGCTACACTGCATACATGGTGTCTGTCCACTTTGACCTAAAAGGCTAAAAAGCCCAATGCACCTAGCCAAGGCAATCCCACTACAACGAAATGATTAGTTCCTTCGCTTCGTACCCACCATTATTGTGATATGCCTAACTAGCTAAGAAAAGATTCATTTATAAATTCCAAGTGGGAATTGCTAATCAGTACTCAATTATTTTTTAGATTGAGTACTTAAATTTCTCACTATATGATTTTGTTCTGAGATTCGTGCTCCACATCGTACCGTGGGTCGAAGGAGGGGGTGGGTGGTGGTCGATGGGTGGAACGACGTTCGGATGTGGAGTCGAGTTAGGCGACGGAAGAGGTAGCGGGTGGCGCCGGTAGCCATGTCGGGAGGCGGAAGCGGTGGCAGGTAGGGCATGGTGGTGCCGGGGACAAGACGATGTGGCGGAGGGAGGGCAGCACACCAGTGGGGGTAGAGGTGCCGGTCGGGGAGGGGATGCAGGTGGCTAGGGAGGGAACGGCGGAGGAGATGGACACCGATGGGGTTCACCGGCGTTGAAGATGACGCTAATGAGGTGATGGGGAGGCGACGAGGAGAGCGGCGGTGGCGGGGTAGATGGGGTTTGGGTTGGAGTGAGGTGAAATGAGAAAATTTATATAATGAAGGGGGCAAGGTTTATTGGATCTAAATTGAAAGACTTCAAATCTAAGTACCATTAAATAAAATATCACTCAAATTTTGTCTAGAAATCCCCTTCCCAAACAGCGTGATTCACAAGATCAAATCGGTTGGACTAAGATCCTAATACATTGTATGTTCTTTCCCATTACAAAATAAAGCTTTTGAATCTGCAAAATAATCTGAGCCATTCAATAAACCATTTATAAATTACCACCGCCACCGCCAATAGCTACCCTCGCAAAAAGGGAAGAAAAAACAAAAATCGAAGAAATTCCCGGTTGGAAGTGGCGTACTCTACTAGTTTGTGATATTCCGTAGCGTAGGAGTATCCAAGTAGTATGCAAGAAGAATAGATCGAGACTAATACGACCCATATAAAACTTAGACAGGTCATCGCGGTCCCTTCCAGGCGGGGCCCACACGCAAACTAGCCCACCTATAGCTTCCACTTCCACTTCCACTTCCACTTGGGGCGAGTGAGCGACAGAGCAGAGAGTCCAGAGACCACGTGAAGAGTCCACCTGAAAAATACGACTCATTCAGATTACTTTTTAATTTCGGTTTATAAATAGTAATAGTCTATAAAAAATGCACTACCATATATAATTTTGGTCGATATAAATAAAATTATTACAGTATATAATACAATTGATTAGTAGATCTCATCTTAAAAAGATAATTTATTTAAAAAATATTTACTATAGAAAATTATTTACTATAGAAAAATAACTTTTCGAAGCCAACACGGACAATGCCTTAGGCCCCGCTCGTTTCGGTTTCAGCTTCTGTCTTCTGGCTTATTTTTTACTATTCATAATTTCGTCTTTTTCTGAACTTTTGGTTTTTTTGAGCTTTTTTGCCGGTTCTTTTTTTTGCCGTATTCGTTTGCGTTGTTTGTGATGGGCTAACATATTTTTTATATTTTTTAATTTTTTTTAAATTTAATTATGTTAAATAAGCCTCTGTCAGCTACAGTGTTTTTTCAGCCAATTACAGTGTTTCAGCTATAAGCCACCAAAAATAAGCTAAAATGATCACCACCTTATTCGCTAAGGTAAGCAGGCAGCAAGTGGCTAACTGTTACTACTACTAGTGCAAGGTGTCATCAACTAGTAGTATATGTTCTTTGCATCATCGGTCACTTTGATCGCTCATACTGTTGGGAGTTGATGTAGCTACTGCGATAGTCTCGCAACAAAAAATTCAGAGGTAAACACTAAAAACTACGACTAGTATTTAATCACTTCAAAAAAAAAAATGGTCAGACTTAAGTATCTTTCGCAGTTAAGCTACTATAATTCGACCAACAACGTGTTTAAGGATATCTGTCTCGGAAAATACTTCCACACCGTTATAACTTCATTGAATCTTACGATTATACTAAGAGAAATGCTATAGAACATTCGACTATTTTTTAAGACAAAAATAGTCAGATAATCTGGGGGCGTTGGATCTCTATCCAACGGATCTATTCATATAAACACCTCCTCCAAAAAAATATCTTATATAAGCACCCCCTCCAAAAAAAGATCTGGAGCGTTGGATTATTGTCAAACGTCCTAAAATCTGAATATTTTTAGCTTGAAAAATAGTCGAATGTTATATAGACACTTCCATATACTAATCACAATAGAAATTTATGGTCAAAAGTTATGTTTTAGAAGCAGTAACGTCACCTTATGTGGGTGGAGGTGGTAGTTAGCATATCCTGTGACATGAGTAATTTTCCTTAGGTAACAGCCAGCTTTTGCCGTTGAAATCCGGTGCTGCGCCACCAGTATTCCAGCGTGCCGGTGCACAGCTTTAGGTCCTAATTGACTAGCAGCTAGTGACACAGGCTTAACACGGAGGTCAGTTTGTTCACATAGCTTTCTTTCGGCCGTGTCGGCATAGGAGCACAGCCTCTGGAAGTAGATTGCTAGCTGCTGCAGAAGTCGCAGTTCAAGGCGACTCTGCAGACAGACAGACAGATAGATTGATAGATAGATAGAGATGCATACAGCTACTGTTTGAATGGCACGTTGCTCTCGCAGCGTGCAACTTTTGAAAATCCTGCAAAAGATTACAGCTCAGGTTGGCGACCAGAGGTGGTGGTGGTGAAAATTTCGTAGCCATAGTGGCGTCTAGCTCGTATCTACCACGGACAGTTTACCTAAGCGGCTGAACCTACTAACTAGGACCTAGCTGGTCGTGTCCTGATATCGATGTCTCATGTTTGTTAGGGCACTGTCATTAGTCTAATTTGCTGGATACTTAGCTTATGCCATGTCAGCATTTTTTGGTGAGATGGACAGAGAGAATACTCGGCTTGATACGCATGTGTCATGTCTTTTTAGGGAAACAAAAATTTAGTAGAGCCATCTCTCTCCAAACTTGTCACTCTCTCTCATCTGGATACAAACTTTAGTAACAAGCTAAAGATACAGTGGTTGTATCTGAAATCTCATTTAACTGTTCTCTCTCCTTTAATAACAGGTTTTAATATCAAACTACTGGGAATGCCGTTAGTGACAAGACGAGAGACACTGCTGGCTGTTCTGAGTCGTGCCGTAGCATCGGCCCGCGAATGACGCCCAGTGGGGCTGTTGACAGCCCTAAATACTGAGAAGCTGCTGGGCCTTCCTGGGCTGTGGAAACATGAAGGTCCAGAATTGAACCTATTCCTGGTTTAATTCTAATTTCGAAGTACTAGAGCTCTCCCTTGCAAAAGAACAAAGAAGAAGAACATAATTACAGCTGATGTTACTACTGTTTTTTTTGTGTTGTGTCCCTCAACATGGTCTTGTTCTTGCCTGCTAGACTTCTAGTTTGTAGTCCAAACAGGTATGGAACCCAGGTTTTCCTAACTACATAGACCAATGTTCAAATACCACTGCAGGCTGCGTTGATTTTCACTCAGAAATCAGAATCATTAAGTTTATCAGTGTGGTAATCCAGTTTTTCATCAAGGTTTTCCAACAGAGTCAGTATGGCCACCACTGTTCAGTCAGGAAAAGTGATCTTCTATCCTGATTACTGCAGATAAGTAGACTGGACTCAGGACATCTCTGCATCAACCCATCACCTCACTCTGTAGGTTGGGCCTTACTCTTCTTTCTCCACTGGTCAAAGCATCTCAAAACTATTGCATGCCTTTGCAGTCTTTCACTCAGGCACACTCCTTTTGTAGCACCTCGGTGTTAGGCAAGCACGTTACCCTTGCGCGTAGCGTGCATGCCTTCCAGCCGAAGATAGCCCAGGCGGCAAGCAAGGCAAGGAGATTAGCCAGGATTAAGGGTCCTTTTGGTTGAGCTACGGCTGTGGGGAAAAGCTGCTGTGGGCTGTGAGCTGTGAGAAAGCTACTGTGGGCTGTGAGCTGTAGAAAAATTGAAAGCTGTTTGGTTAAACAAGTATAAAATATACTTTTTGTCTTTATCTCTTTTAAAACAACTATGAAAGAGTTTTATTCAATCCATTTCCAAAAGCAGAAAGCTAAAAGCCAAAAGCAGAGTCAAAACAGCTTTCAAAAATATACTACGGAAAAGCAGTTGCTTTTGAAAAAGCTGCTTCCAAAAGCAACCCCTTTGATTGGGCTTTTGGCTTTTAAGGCCAAAAGCCGAAGCCAAAAGCCCAACCAAAAGGACCCTAAATCAACGATAGGCTTCCATGTTTAGCTCCTCTATCTTTTGGCATGTATCTCAACTGATTCGGTTGCATCTTGTACTTATATACTCATGCCGATCAATGGAAGTCTCAAGTGCGATTTCCTGTTCGCCTTCGTAGTATCAGATAAGGTCCAATCCTAGCCTCGCCAATCCATCTTGTTATTCTTCGCCTCTAGCCTCTCTCCGCGACGCCTCGCCATGACTGCACCTTCTGATGTAGTCATGATACGGGGTCGCCCGATCTTCTCGACGTAGGATGGATATTCACGGGAGTCTTGATGAATCGTAATGATCCTCCAATGTCAATGCAAGGGACGAACACTCTTTAATTCGCTAAAAAACACTCGTGTTGATTTCGCCGACCACCAAGCGAAGATCTATCGTGCACCCAATTCCTAACGGAAAGGCCGAACGATCTTGATTGAAGAAATTCACTCCTAATTCCCCATGGAACTTCGGTAGCAATGCTAAATTCGAACAAATTTTAGTAGATTCATTATTCTCAAACGTGGTCTGCCTTACAATGGGGGTCTAACCCTCAATATATAGTTTCCTCTCCACCTCATGGCTGGCCAAGAGGTCCAAAATCAACTCCAACTCATCCCTACATGTATTTGGAAACAAACTCACACAAAAGGAAAAACCTAAAATTAAGCCGTCACAATATTTTGGTCATAACTTTTAATCCGTGACGAATTTGAAGGTGAGGCTGGATCCATTGCGTAGACCTTGAAATTATCTTTCCAACGAGTATAAGAGCACCTGAATCGGACTCCGTTTGTGAAAGTTATGGCTTTTTTAGTAACTGCCTGTCAGGCTGTCCCGAACCGAATCCGAATTGAATTCTGAGTTGAATTCGAGTTTGAATTGGATTGAGCACGTGGGTGATCCGAATTTGGCTTAAAAATCTTATCCAAAACTGGTAGTTTTAGTCCTTGTGCTCTCCCAAGGTTTCACTTGAATCATACCTAAGAATACATAAAATAATAGCATAATGTAGTATTCCAAGTTCATCATCAATTAAAAGAAACTCCTTAAGAAACAAATTCATCTGACAATATTTAATGCGGCTCAATACTTCTTTCCAATTAAATAATGTATTCGCCAGAAAAGTGCTAAGCATGTGCGTATCCGCATCATCCTCCCATTCTTCAAGAAAAGCCGTCCTCGGCTTTTGGTAGCCTGAAATTGTACTAAGCAAAAAATACAACGTATATGCATGGTATATATATTTGTCATCAACACTTCTTTTGCTTAGCATATCAAGAACATCTGAAGGCGTAGTACATAAAAAAAATAACACATATGCATGGTATATGTATGAATCAATTATCGTGTCATTCTCGTTGTTCCACACAAACAAATTAATATAACAGCAACCATAAGATGTATACATTGCAACATTGTCTTTCATATCATTCTCCCTTCCATGAGAAAAAGTCGTCATCGACTTTGCTAGGCACATGTACAAGTCATTAATGGGCCAAACCAATATAAGTTGTTCAAATATAGGGGAGAAAATTTTTAGTTCCTTCCATGCTTCAACTGCGCTACTATGATTATTTGTACATGATTGTACATTAAAGGATGAATAAGTAGACTTAAGAAATCTTTTGAAACATGCAGCATTATTGTTGAAACTCATCTCATTGTGATCATGATATGGCACAGAAGATTGTTTATCCAAAATATGCAATTTCAATTCAGCAAACTTATCACATGTAATGCATATTCGGTAAACATAAAACTTATCATCTATACCATAATTTCCAATCAAATTGAACTTATATGTATATGCATAGGTACTAACTAGTGATTTTAAACATGAAATTTCAGCAACATTCTCAATCACACTAGATAGTTTTTTAGGTTCATCAAACATGATATAATATAAAGAATCATCAGGAGATATTCTCGTAAGAACTTCCTTATGAGTAATCAATTCCACATTATGTAAATTGAGCAAAGAAATTTCAAAACATGGAATTTTCATTCGTACATATGAGTTCTCACAAGTACTCACCGTTTCACAATTAATTTCAGCACCAATATTGTTACCTTTATTATTTTCCTCAGTTGATATAGGTGTCGTAGGTATTAAATCATCATGATGTAACAACGGGCCAGCAAGTACTTCATCTTTAACTATGATTATCTCCTCATCGTTTATCTCCAATGGTGCTAGTTGTTGAACATTTGACTACTCTTCTTTAATATCAACCTGCACAATGTGAGAAACAACACTAGAAGTAGATATTAATGTGTTAGTTTCAAAATCAACCTCACTTTGTCCATCTTCTACTTCTCTCTTTTCTTTTGATGTATCTCTTACACTTTCAGTTTGGATGCTCTCAAACTCACATATGGTAGAATCACACAGCTCACTCTTTTTAACACTCTCACTCAATTTGGCTATGTGGCTATCATTCTCACATAGGTTTTGATGCATCTCAATTGTTGTATGTATTATTGGGGCAGCACAAGATGTCTCCTTTACCGAAGGGAAAGTCCCATGCTCGGTCATCTTCGCATGTGTCACACTAGTGGAACCATAAGAGCTGAAGTATGGACATGGATTGAACCGTGATATACGTGTCTCCATAAGTCTCTTCTCCTCCTTAATAGCACAATTCACAAGATCATGTAAGTTACTAAAATATTTATGTTGAAGTATAGCGGCGATCTCAGAATTCAAGCCACCCTTGAAGTATGCCTTCTCCCTTGATGGACTAGTGACACCGGCACGACACATCGTATCTTGCAGTTCAAAATAGTAATCTTGGACAGTATTACTACCTTGTGTGATATTCCCCAAATGGTGAAGCAATTCCTGCGCATAATAGGATGGCACAAACTCGCTCCTCATGAACACATTCAAATCTGACCAAGATTTAATGAATTGTTTTCCAATTAGTTGTTGCCACCAACTATAAGCATAGTCTTCAAACTCCCTCGTGGCACGTTTCACCTCTTGATCTTTGGAAAGTTTCGGAAATCTAAACACTTTCTCCATTTGCCATTCCCACTCAAGATACTCCTTTGGATCATCACTGCCATAGAAAGGAACAAAGCTATCTTCTTCTTGTTGTGGACGAAGTGCTCGCACAATATCATTCACGACGTTTTTATGTATCACCTTCATTTGTTGATTGAGCTCAATGCACAAATCCTTCATACCCACTTTAATCTCATCACCATAGTTATCTTCTCCACCTGCCATGGTTAGATTGTACAAAGAAGACACCAAAACCACAAATATATGGGCAATATGTGGAGTTCACTCAATCTTACTTTTCCTCTCAACTAAAGTTCTTACCTTTCCGACGTGAATTGAGGCCAAAAGAAACTTACACTTGGTGGTGGCTATAATAACAAGTGATGATCAAGCGGATTTAAAAGTGACTCACAATTGCACGGCAAAGGATATTTTGTGGAGTTTGGTTAGGAAGTATTTATCCTACACGATCTGATTTCTCGATGTTGTAAAATTAAGTAATAATCCAAGTTAGAATACTTTGTCTAAGTGCTGATCCAAAAGATTTAAGTGAAATATATGAACGCACACACAAAGATCAATGTGACTCGATGCAAACAAAGGAATGATCTAACTAGAGGCAATCTGAAATTAAAGATTAGATAGCTCGTTTTGAACCAAGTACTCGGAAAGACACTAGCCAATTGCAATGATATGAATGTAAGGGCACAAGATTGCTCAAAGGAATTAAATACACAAGCAGAAATTATATATTAGAATTAGCTAACCCCAATTTGGCCAATGCTCACTTTCCCATTTTTTTTTGTCGGCTGCATTCTTTCTTTCTTTATTTCCTTCTTTCCTTTTTTAACTTGTAGTTGGCACTAAGGTTTAGATTTCCCTTCCACAAAAGAATAAAATTTCAGCAGGTGTAAATTAATATCAAGAACAGCCATTAATGCAATTATCAAAGACTAGTCTCAAAGATGAACGGAAAAATCAAGGATATCTGTAACTGAAACAACCACAATATGAGATTTTTTCGCAAGATCAGAGCAAGATTGTTCACGCACTGTAGCGATCGGATTTTTTTTTGAATTTTGGATTGGACACAAAGATTAAGCTACGTAAATAAACACGGACGATCAGCACGTAAACAAAATTTCTAATGGATCAAGACATAATAAAACTCACGAAAATAGCGATGCGAAACTAGGGTTTGGATTTTTGTGTGTTTTCGGTTTATGGACTATAGGACGAGAATTAATAAACTGAAATTTAAAGGGATAAGATCCTCACCGAGTAAACCGCTCGATACCAAGATGATACGGGTCGCCCGATCTTCTCGACGAGGATGGATACTCACGGGTGTCTTGATGAATCGTAATGATCCTCCAATGCCAATGCAAGGGACGCACACTCTTTAATCCGCCAAAACACACTCGTGTTGATTTCGCCGACCACTAAGCGAAGATCTATCGTGCACCCAATTCCCAATGGAAAGGCCGAACGATCTTGATTGAAGAAATTCACTCCTAATTCCCCATGGAACGTCGGTAGCAATGCTAAACTCGAACAAACTTTAGTAAATTCATTATTCTCATACATGGTCTGCCTTACAATGGGGTCTAACCCTCAATATATAGTTCCCTCTCCACCTCATGGCTAGCCAAGAGGTCCAAAACTAACTCCAACTCATGCCTACATGTATTTGGAAACAAACTCACACAAAAGGAAAAACCTAAAATTAAGCCGTCACAATGTTTCGGTTATAACTTTTAATACGTGATGAATTTGAAGGTGGGGCTGGATCCATTGCGTAGCACTTGAAATTATCTTTCCAACGAGTATAAGAACACCTGAATCGGACTCCGTCTGTGAAAGTTATGGCCTTTTTAGTAACTGCCTGTCAGACTGTCCCGAACCGAATCCGAATTGAATTCTGAGTTGAATTCGAGTTTGAATTGGATTGAGCACGTGGGAGATCCGAATTTGGCTTGAAAATCTTATCCAAAACTGGTAGTTTTAGTCCTTGTGCTCCTCCCTTTTGCTCTCCTAAGGCCGACCTCGACGCCAAGACCGTGCTGTGGACGCAGGCCGTCGGCGTCTCGAGCGTCAAACTCCTCGTCCCCATCACCCTCAATCTCCGAGCCGAAAACTACACCCAGTGGCTCGGCTTGTTCGAGGTCGCTCTCAAGAAATATGCTCTCGATGATCATCTGTGCGCCGCCACTACCTCTTCTCTGGATGCGCAGCGGCTCCGCCTTGACGCCCTCGTCCGCTCCTGGCTGTACGCAACCATCACGCCCAAGCTGCTTGCCATGGTCATGGACTCCACAGCCTTGGCGCACACGATCTGGACCCGCATCGAGGGGCTCTATCGCGACAATGCCGAGACGCGCGCCATCTACCTTGAGAAGGAGTTTTACAGACTCATGCAAGGCTCCACGACCATCGTCGACTACTGCCGCAGGCAGAAGGCTCTCGCCGACGAGCTGACTGCGGTTGGCACGCCGATCGTCGATACGAGCCTCGTCCTCAATACCTTGCGCAGGTTGAGCCCGTGGCTCGCGCACATGCGCACGCTCATCCCCATACAGTGTCTCGTTCCGTCCTTCCTGGAGACTTGCTCGGCTCTTCTCCTCGAAGAACTGACCACGCTAACTGAGTCTTCTAGCGGCAGCTCGACTCCTTCTGCCTTCGTGACCACCTCCAGCACCAACTCCTCCAAGGGCTCCTCCGGCGGGTCTTCCTCTACCACTGCCAGTATTGGCCAAAATCGCACCACCACCAACTCCGGCTCCAATCGCAACAACAACCGCCGCCGCAACAACGGCGGTGGTGGCGGTGGCGATCAGGGCGCCAACAGGGGTGGCGCTAACCCTAGTGCCCAAGGCTCCGCCCCTTGGCCCTCACTGCAACATCCCTGCGCCGAATCCATTCAGATGTGGCCTGGTCAGGGTCAGGGTGTCTTGGGCCCATGGCCGGGTGCCTTCACTGCCATTGTTCTGGCTCCCGCACCATCCCCTGGCATCCAGTGGCCGACTGCGCCTGGTACGCAGTGGCCTGGCATGATGGAGCCCTCTGCGCAGTACACCTACGCGCCACCTGCTTCTTGGGATTAGCAACAACTCATGCATGCGTTTAACACCATGCAACTGAACCCTCTCTCTTCAGATTGGTCAATGGATTCTGGGGCATCCACGCATATGACCTCGGATCAGAGTAACCTCTCGGCTTTCTCCCGCATTCCTTACACTGCTTCCTCATATGCCAGTGTTGGCAATGGGTCCCATGTTCCTATTACCCACACTGGCGCGGCTTCTCTTAATTTTCCTTTACGTTCTTTTCGACTAAACAATGTTATTGTTACTCCTCTCATTAAGAACTTGATTTCCGTTCGTCGCTTCACTATTGACAATCATTGTTCTATCGAATTTGACCCTTTTGACCTTTTTGTGAAGGATCTTCAAACCAGAAACATGATCGTCAGGTGCAATAGCCGTGGTGACCTTTATCCTCTTCATTGTCCGCTGCCTGCTCCCCACGCACTTGCTGTCACGCGTCCCTCCTCCACCTTGTGGCACCGACGCCTCGGTCACCTCGGCGCACAAGCTTTATCACATCTTGCCAGTGCCTCTCATATCTCATGTAATAAAATTTCGAAAGAATCCTTGTGCCATGCATGCCAACTTGGTCGACATGTGCGTCTTCCATTTTATCCTTCGTCCACTCGTACTACTACAACTTTTGAGTTAATACATTGTGATCTTTGGACCTCACCAGTCCCCAGTATTTCTGGTTACAAATATTATCTCGTTGTGCTTGATGATTTCACTCACTACTTATGGACATTCCCAGTTCGACTGAAATCCGAGGTGTTCGACATTCTTCGCAATTTCCTTGCCTATGTCTGCACCCAGTTTTCCTCTGTTGCTCGCGGTGTCCAGTGCGACAATGGAGGAGAATTTAACAATTAAGCCATGCGTCTTCATCTTCTCTCCCATGGCGTTGCACTCCACATGTCATGCCCACACACATCTCAACAGAACGGTAAAGCGGAACGCATCATCCGTTCTACTAATAACATTCTTCGGTCCCTCCTTTTTCAGGCCAGCATGCCTCCTCACTACTGAGTTGAGGCTCTCCACACCGCTACTTACCTTCTTAACCTCCACCCCACTAAATCTCTCAACTTCGGTATCTTTTCGGATCACCTTCCGATTACTCTCATCTTCGAGTTTTCAGTTGTAGGTGCTATCCGAACCTGTCCGCCACAGCTCCTCACAAGCTCGCATCGCACTTCGCAACTTGTGTTTTTCTCGGTTACCCCACAAATCACAAGGGATACCGTTGCCTTGATCTTTCCACGAACCGTATTGTAATCTCTCGTCATGTCACCTTTGACCAGTCCTCTTTTCCGTTCGCGGAGTAGCCACGACCGCCGGTTCCCTCCGACTTTGATTTTTTGTCAGTCGCAGCACATACATCTCCGGCCGCTCCTCTCCCCATTGCGCGTCCTGCGTGCACACCACTAGCTCCACCTGCCACACGCGCCGTCCCGGCCGCATCTGTGCCACTCGAGCCGCACTCACCCATCGTGCTAGGTCAGCCCGCATCGTATGCCTCCTCGCCTGTCGCATCGCACATCCAGCCTACCACGCCGCACGCATCTGATATTGCTGCCGCTTCTCCACCACCCACAGCACAACAAGTCACCCCACCCGTCAATGATCACATCATGATCACTTGTGGTAAACGCGGTTTTTGTCTCCCAGTGGATCGGCTCAACCTCCATGTGGCCGCTCCATCGCCAATTCCACGCTCTTACCGCATTGATCTTAATGATGATAATTGGCGTCTGGCTATGCAGCAAGAATTTGATGCTTTATGTGCTAACCACACGTGGGATCTTGTTCCCCGTCCTGCTGGTGCTAATGTTGTTACAGGGAAGTGGATTTATCGGCACAAGTTGAAGCCTGATGGATCCTTGGACCGATACAAGGCTCGGTGGGTACTTCGGGGCTTCTCTCAGTGCCCCGGGGTCGACTTCGACGAAACGTTATCTCCGGTTGTTAAACCGGCCATCGTGCACACTGTCCTCACCCTTGCGCTTTCAAATGGTTGGCCAGTCCATCAGCTCGACATCAACAATACTTTCCTCAACGGCACGCTTGCTAAAGTCGTCTACTGTCAACAACCATCCGACTTTGTTGATAACTCGCGCCCCACGCACGGCTGCCGCTTGAACTGGTCGCTCTACGGCCTCAAGCAGGCCCTGCACCCCTGGTTCAGACGCATCAGCCTCGAAGCAGAGTACCGCGCCGTCACCAATGCTGTCGTTGAGTCATGTTGGCTTCGACAACTTCTGGCGGAACTCCATCGTCCTCTTCAGCATGCGACAATTGTTTTCTGCGATAATATCAATGCAGTCTATCTCTCCACCAATCCTGTCCAGCATCAGCGGACGAAGCACATTGAGATAGATCTCCATTTTGTTCGCGAACGTGTCGCCCTAAGTGAGGTCCGTGTTCTGCACGTTCCCATGCCTTCGCAATTTGCAAACATCTTCACCAAGGGACTATCGACGACCATCTTCAAAGAGTTTTGTTCCAGTTTGAATGTCCGTCCTTCTACCGTTCCAACTGCGGGGGTTGTTAGGCAAGCACGTTACCCTTGCGCGTAACGTGCATGCCTTCCAGCCAAAGATAGCCCAGGCGGCAAGCAAGGCAAGGAGATTAGCCAGGATTAAATCAACGATAGGCTTCCATGTTTAGCTCCTCTATCGTTTGGTATGTATCTCAACTGATTCGGTTGCATCTTGTACTTATATACTCATCCCGATCAATGGAAGTCTCAAGTGCGATTTCCTGTTCGCCTTCCCTCGGTCTATCAAATATCAACGTCAGTTGCACATCCAGCTACACACTGATCTAATTTGCGCGCCAAATGCTAATATCGTCAGTGTTGCAGTTGTAGGGCAATGAAAACGACTCGGAATACTAGCTCCTATGCTCCTGTAGACGCATATTCCAAATCACAGCTGCTAAATATGAGTGACAGACGCATCTTCCAAATCACAGCTGCTAAATATGAGCGACACTGGTATGGAAAGATTATGCAACAAACAGCAAGGTTAGAGAGTACCTGCCATGTTAAGAAGTGTCACATCACAACTAACCTGTGGTTATTTTAGGTAGCTAGGCAGACAAGAATAAGGGATGATATGATTGAGCCCTAGTTAGTAGTTGATATTTTGTTTACCCATTGCTCATGCAGTGACGTGCTTGCTTGGTATGTACTTCCCTGTGCTTGGCTACATTGCTTCCTCCTCTGGATTCAAGGCCTCACTTCTCTTTTCATCTAACCTGCTCCCTTTCTTTTGCCATTGTTAATTATACCTCGAGTGTGCTCGTAGCTGTCCATGGAGTATTCTACGTTTGTGGGCATGTCTTTTAATTTGTTCATTTGGTAATAACCCTGTGGAATCTCTGTATTAAAGCACTAGAATTTGGAGGGGTGTAAACTTCAGTGCAAAGCTGAATTAAGCACTTCTATAACCACAGGGATGCAAATTGCATGCCCCTTAATTAACTATCCATTTTGTCATATGTCTAGTACTTGGTGTGTTCCAGCTCTCTCCATGTTTCAATCCAAAAGAGCTCTTCTTATCTCCTCCTTGTAGTTTGTACAGGCCTGCACTCTGCAGGCAGTGACAAGCCAGAGCCCCCTCTTTGAGTATTTGATCTTTGCTCCCTCCCCATGCAAATGTTCAGCTGCAACAGTTTGTCGGACTGGTCAGCTTCTTGTCTCTCACGTTTTTTAAGCCGGAGAAACTTATCGTTTCCCTTCATGCTCCATTATAATCCTTCAAGTCTCCCCTGTTTCCTATAAGGCTTGTCAGCTTGTGTACATTGTTGTTAGTGACTGCAGGTAAGGTAAAATATTGCTGTCTGCAGGCACAAACATGCTTGCTGGTGCTGGGCATGTCTTAAACCGTCTTGCAAGGCTAGAATTTCTTTTTGAGAAAATTGCAATTTGCAAAGGCTAGATTTGGACAGGGCAAATATAATTAACAAGTGAGCCCATCCAGACCCAGATCATATGCGCGGTCAGACACGTTGAAACCCCATTCATTACTGTGGACTATATCCAAGTACTTAACAACGGACTTGACAAATTTCAATCAGGGTCATGTCAGCTTGACCTTCTACCACCACCCACCGAATATACAATGCCAAGGTCGAGACGGACTACATGTGCAGGTTGTATCTTTCTTTGCTAATGTAGGGAGAAACAAGCACACATAAGCATCTTTAATAAATTTGTAGTACTGTAACATCCCATTTTTGGGAGTATAAAAAGTGCTTCAATAAAATTTGGGATTTGAATTTGAATCAAAGATCAAACTCAATTTCAAACCAAATTTCAAAAATTCAAAACCCAAGCCCTTGCTTGGGCTTGGCCAAGTCTGTTCCCCATCCCTTTCGGCCCAGTTGGTCTCTGGCCCGGCCCATGTCATCCTCCCTGCACCGTGCACGCACTTGATGCGTCCCGCGTGTGTGCCTCTCCCACCGTTTGCCCGACAGCGCCGCCTTGCTCCTCTGCCGCAACAGTGCGCCACCTCCTGTCCCTGTGCACCAACAGTGTTGCTAGCTCGGCACCGACCTAGCCCCTACCCTACCATGCTCTCCCTCCCCTCTTCTTCCCCTTGTGCCACACGCCTTCCTGTGCTGCTCGCCTCGCTCGACACACCTGCTTCGCGTCTGCCCCGCGTGCCCAGCCGTTGTCTCCGTGCCTTAACTTCTCTCAATGCCACACGCTGACTTCGCCCCCCTTGCCCTGTGCCTGCCATGCGCTAGCACCGCTGCCCTCGGCCTCTTCACGACATTAACGCTGCCCCAACGAGCATCTCCCCTCTTTGACTATAAAGCCTCTGAGCCATCTCCCCTTGCCCAAAATTCCATCATCACCACTCCAATCACCGCAGAATGCCTCCCACCCCTTTCTTCCTTGGCTCCGGTCGACCGAGCCGCTGCCAACGTCATCGTCGATTCGTCACCCCTCCGACCAATTTTTCCACTCTAGGAGCATCGCGTGGAAGTCCCAAAGCCATCCCGAGCGATGCCGACCTCCTTCACCCACTTCGGCGAGACACCCTCGTCGTCCTCCTCACCGTCGACCCGGTACACATTGCCAGCTCATTCCACCCCTTCCCGAGCTCCGCCTTCACCTCTGATGAGTTCCTCTCAGCACAAAGTTGGTCAGGACATCATGGATGGGTTGGTATGATCGCCAGACTAGTCTGATCGTAGGTGTAGGGTTGGTCTGACCGGTCAATTGTTTCTAGACTTAAAAATCTCTTAGGTCAAAATGTAATACCCTGAACGTCGTATCGACGTCGGCTTTAAAGTAATCGCGGAGTCGCCGGTTTTTTAGGTAAATCGCGGGAAGGGAAAAAATAAAAAATATGGAATAACATATTTAAAAAGAAAAAACTCTTGTGGGCTGCCTGGAGGGTGGACCTACCACCTTGGGCCATCCGGCCCAAGGGGTGGCCGCACCCTCCCCTAAAACCCTAGCTGCCTCCCTCTAATTTTTCCCTGCCGCCACCCCTCTCCCACCCCGGCCGCACCCTCCCCTCCCAGTTGCGCCTCCATCACCCTCCCCTGCTGCTGTCCATTGGTGCAAAGGAGGAAGCGAGAAGAAAGGAAGGGGAAGAGAAGGAAGAAGAAAAGAGGGAGGAGAAGAAGAAGATGAAAGACAAGGAGTGATCCCAAGGGATCCCCTAGGTAACTTTTCCCAATCCCAAATCCTTCCGTTTTTAGAGTAATTAGGGTTCATGGCATGGGATTAGAAGGGGATTAGCAGATTGATTATCCGATTAGTGATTTTTCGCTGTCTGTGCGTAGTCAGATTTGTGCAGCACGTCTGTTTGCGTAGTTTAGCGCATTGAAACAATTTTTCCTGCAGGTCTGACCAAAAGGAAAATTGTATAGGACGATGAGATATATTTTCTATATTTTTCTAGAATTTTAGGCCACGGGATTTGGGCGCAGCAGAGTCGGGAATTTTGCTGTTTGGTAGAGGTGAAGACTAAGACAGATTGTCGTTCGGTTGTAGTTTTAGAGTAGTAGATGATTTTTATGATTTTAGCTACAGTTATGAAAATTGTAGGGAATTCAGTAATCTAACTACTTTATAAAAATCATAAATTTGAGAGCTTTTTACAGAAGGTATTGGGTGTTAGAAATTGACTGGCCTGATTGCAGAAACATGGCATGTCCTCTGTTTTGCGCGTTGAATTACACCATATTAGAAGTAAAATAAAATTTAGTGGTCTACTTGAAAGTTGAAGATATTTCTGTGTAGTTTCCAGAAATATATCATTTGCTGTAAACGGTTTAATATTGTTAAAGATACAAAAATATTAAGTAGAGCTGTTCCAGCGGGCAAAGTGTAGGACCGTTTAGCGGAGAGGGATATGTGTGGGTTTGGGGTTTAGCGACATCTTTATTTCTTAAGACGCGATTCCCTTGCTGTAGTATTGTGCTGAGAAGTACTTTTGGACAGGTGGCTATGCTCCCGATCGCGTGTGATTGCTTCGCTTCGCCGGTAGAGGCAAATAAATGTAGCGGATGTGCTACCGTTTAACTCGTTATTCTTACTACTTGCAATCTACATGATTCTCGTAATTTGAAATGTTATGCCATGGTTGCATGTTTTCTAAATAAGGTTATGGTAGCAATTACTGATCAATTGTCATGCTTTGGATAAATTGCTCGTAGTCTTATGGTAATTTGTTTAATGTGTAAACGCATAATATGAAAATAAATACATGGTGGATATGTGGCTGTAGATATGTTGATGAGCATATTGATGCTCCTTTGAGGTCAGAATTCATGTGGTTTATGATTATCATATCATTCATAACATGTCATGACATTTGCATTGTGGATGTCGCCGCATTTAACCGCGATCGTACCGGTATAACATCGTACATTGCCGTAGTACGATGCACACTCTTATCCTATTGGGAAAGGGTGCAGTGGAGCATAGCATGATAGTATTCATATGCATTTAATTGTGGATGGAATGACTGCATTCATATGCCAACTGATTATAAAATTTATGAGGTATGACTCGTGAAAGTCTGTGGTGGTTAAATGATTGTGGACATGAATTGTGGTTGTGGTTGTATGGAAACATAAATGATGATGTATAATTGTTTGTAGTTTGAATAGCCTGTTAAACAATTTGCTTGCTGAGATTTTTATCTCACCCTTGTTTTTCCCCCTACATGTGGTCATTGAGCATGCATGAGAAGGATAGAGCGGTACCGCATTAATACACTTGGATAATAGATTTATGCTGTAATAAAGACGAAGAGATTCTAGTCTTTTGCGTAGCTATCTCGTCAATGATTACTTTAACTTAATAGTGTTAAATTTGTGAACTATTCTTTTGATTAAAATATTGGAGGTTGATTTTAATTATTGAATTGTTATCACTATCCCGTTTCCCTTAGTTGATTATGTTTTTGCTTATCTTATCTTGTTTTAGGAATTATTGCCAGTTTATTTTATCTTATAATTTGGCTAGTTGTGGAGTGATTTTAGTGGCATCCCAGGGTAATGTGGGTCCTAGGGTGTTACATAAAACTCAAATATAAAGAACTTGCTCAAATCTTATCCAAACATCCCAAAATTTTGCATAAAATTTATTCAAAACATTAGAAACCTAAACCAATAAAGAATCATAAAGTTCTTGAGCTTTGTTCACTAAATTGAATAAAATCAAATTTAGGTCACAAGAACATCCAAAACCATAAAATCCAAATTATTTTTTACTCGAGAAGTTTCTAATCAAGATAATGATCCAGATATACTCCTATATGTCATGGCAAACTAATTTAGATATAGATTCAGCCTAAAATTATCTAGATCATGAAAACCCAAATTTGAGTCAAGAATAAGTAAAAGCAGTCTTGCTATATGAGTGATCTAGATGGGTGAAGATTGATCAACTAGACTCATCTTCCACCTTACTCATCATGGATCATAGCACGATCAAGAGAGAATAAAAAACCAAAACCAAGCCAAATTAAGATTCCAACACTTCAGCAAAGAGGAGAAGACTTGGACGAATTTTGGATATCTATTGATATTTAGAGAAGAATGTTTACATCTACTCCGTAGCCACTGACAAAGCCTAATGATGATAAAAAGCTTAAGCACAATAGCCACAACTCATCTCTCAAAAGTTCTCTCTAAGAACCCTAACTCCCTTCTATTTGGCTTCCTCTACCAGCACATCTAGTTAGGTTTTATCATCTCTTACATAGGTTAACCTGTTAATCTAACACCATTCCTTATTTTACACTCACACATGCATACTTCTCAAAGCGCAACTTGCACTTGCCTTCAATAGCTCGAATTCACCATTCCGTGTCCTTCGTGAAGACTCTTTAACTCAATCCACTTAGACGACCGCTGTGGTTTCACACATCACCACTTTTTCGGTATCGAGAAATTTACCAAAGTACCCCTCTACTATCCTTCCACAAAGTTTTATGTTTCCTTCGTCTTGAAACAACCCAGTGCTTCATCTTCAACTCTATATGGTCCTAATGACTTGCAGTCAAGCTTCTCACGCGTCCAAATTTCACCAAACCGTTCTCATTTGTAAATGAGTCCAAGTCAATTGGCGCGCCATATGCCTATCCATGCACTATGATGGCACCTGGCTTCCACAACACACTCTGCTAAAAAGCAAATGGCTACTACAGCCCAATCACACCGTAACCACTGGTCTGATCGCTCTCCCATGACGACCAGACCGCACATTGGCTACCACCGGTCTGACTGCACCTTGTGCTGGTCAGACCGCTATCACCTGAGCCAACACCATCGATCTAATCGTCAACCCACGGCTGGTCAGACCGCACATGCCTAGTGGTCTGACCGATCCTGTATATCGGTCAGACTGGCTGCATTGATAACAACAAATAACTTGCAACTCTTCTTCGTACATCCAACTTAAACCTCGGCAATTCTTACATAACAAAATCAGATACTGATTGTACACCATAGAGCGATGTCCGTATAGTCTCACAGTTAGCAAAGAAGCATTCGGGAGACCATGAGCCATGATTACAGGCACAAGCCACTCTACTGTTTCTAACTTTAATTAATCTCTCTCTCTCCCGCCTGCCTGGGGATCGAGCTAGCTTTTGTTGCACTACATCCTGTCCGCATTTTGGTACATAAATTCCGGTGTTTATTTTCCTGTGCCATGTGTGATCATCATGCGTGGTATCTTTCTTAAATCATGGGGAGAAACAGAGCACTGTGTGTTGTGAGCTGAGGACATTTTTATTGTACTGCATTCTTTAGGTTCCTTTGGGCTGCTTGTCTGAACTTTCTGATCCATCTGGAGCTGGACTATCAGGCCATTGGCTAATAGAAGCAGTATCATATTTAATTATTGTTAAAGAATTGTAACTATTAGTGATATACCCTAGAGATAATCATGGAGATGATTATATCACTTCTATATTTATGACGTTTTGAATAATACATTATTTTGTTCCCTTGAATAAATGTCTTCTATATTGATCAACAAGTATGTGACTTGTTTGTGGATCTCTTTATTCATATTTTGATGTTATTATAAATTATCCTTGATCTCATGTCATTATATGGGACAATTATGATTTATAGATCAGCACGTGCATTGATTGATGATCACATTTCATGGATCATAGATATAGAGATATCAAATCAATAATGTGGACACATATTATAGAATATGGTATTGGATTGATCTACCATTAGACACTATGAAAATTGTTATATTCTTAAGTGTCATCGGTTAGTCTCATACATAGTGTATGTAAATTTCTTAGGCCTAAGATCGTCACGGTTTGGTATATATGTAATAGTTTACTTAGGCGTTGCTAAACACTAATCCGTAACTGGGTGATTATAAAGGTAGCTTTCGGGTTTATTATAAAACATGTAGAGGAATGCGAGCGATCAAGATAGAATTTGCCCCTCCTATCTAACGGGAGAGATATCTCTGAGTCCCTCGATATAGTTAGATTAAGAAAATGCATGGCTATGCCGAATGAATTTGAGAAGTCAATCACAACTGAATAATCCACTATAGATTCGAGTGAAGGATTGAGCTATCATAGTATGACACACTTCTCGTCTTGAGTTCAATCTGATAGTGAAGGATTGAGCTATCATGAGGCAAAATGATTGGTACATAAGCATTGTATATATTCGTCTGATATGAACTTTATGTATATTTGAAAGTTGTTATGTTTTGATAGGGACCGCTACCGACTTATGGATCAGAAGGAAGTTTTTGGCCCATGGTTAAATATATATGAACCTATAGGGTCACACACTTAACGGGTCGAAATGATAAGTGTCCGGATGATAGACTCCGAGTGGAATACAATTTGTACTCATATTGGATCCGGTTGGATGTTCTTCGAGTGGGATATGATCTCTACTTGTATTGGATAAAAATCCAGACTGAGACTTTCTGAGTTGGATACGATGTATGATCCTATCAGATAAGGATCCAATTGAATGCTATATAAAGGGAGGTGCGGGGGTTGAGGGAGGGATCCCGAGACACATCCATCAAAACCCTAGCCGCCACCTCTCATAACCCCCTATCGTGTACGCTGGTGCTAGCACAATGACACATGGCGTTTCATCCCTGGTTGTGTGGACCTCGGTAGAGGTGCTGCTACCATTGCGGTGTTGATCGGGATGATCATGAGAGGAGACGGTTAGCCAGAAAGCGATCAACTATTTCTACTACACCGACACGCACTTCATTGAATCGGCCGTTTCAACTTGACTTCTGCTGCATTGCATCTAGTGGTAACGATCTATGATCTTTTACTCGCATGCCTTTCTACTTTATGTAGTAGAAAATTTTAATCTGTATTAGTATAGTCTATCCGTATCCAACAGTAACGAAGGTTACTCCATATATTGAGATTGTTCATGATCTTTGCTAACCAAACCTAATTAATTTGGCCAATACAGTTTAACTTCAGGAGTTCAGGTGCATGCACACGTTTGGCTAGCTATAAAAGGGTGTTGATAAATATCATCCGGATGTTTTTTTCTAACTATTATCCAGATTTGTGACCATTGGATTAGAGATCCAACGGCCATGAATTCTCCCCCACCCCCTCAAAAAAAATATCCCCCTCCTTAAAAAAAAGTTGGCCGTCAGACCTCTAATCCAACGATATGATGATTGTTAAAAAGAAAATATCCACACACCCGCTATAAAATTCTGCCAACCTTTTGTAGCCATCGAGTGCCATGGCGCTTAATTAATTTGTCGCCGCCGGCCAGCCGCTTCTGTCCGCGGCGCTTTGTTTGCCATCGTACGATCATGTCTTTTCCATCAGAAAAAAAGAGAAAAGTTGATTTACAAGTTCTGTAAAACTCCAATTCATATTAATCCATCGGTCAGTTGAGTGGGCTCCCCCCAAAACCTTGCAGTGTAGGGAGCAGCAGGGTCAGGGACACACCATAATCCTATAGCTTGCCTCGTATAAATTTCTTGCGTTCATCCTTAACTATATATCCATCTAGTTAATTAAGCTCTCTGTTTGCTAATTAAGCCTCCGTTTAGTCAGTTAGTCAGACCACATGGCAGCCACCTCTTTTAAGTTGTCTTGCCGAATTCCTTCGTGACTCCTCTCATCTGATGCGTGTCGTGGGGACTGGATGGGTCGGCCGAAGCAGGCAATGACATCGGCAAATCCTGCTTCCATACATTCGATTTGAGTCAATAGAGACGAGGGCGTCGAATCGTGTGCTTGGTGGTATATCTGTTACTTTTACTCCCTCTTTTAACAGGCAACCCAACAATGCTTTAGGGGCCGCTCCAACAGGTTGCCAGTTTCTAGTTTCTGGATAAAATTATACTAAAGGAGAGGAAAAAAAAACCAAAAAACCAAAAAAAAACTAAAAAAAGAAGAAAACCGAAATTAGGAAGTAGATATGTTACAACTTACAAGTAGCTTCTAATTTGTGCAAGCTGGAAATCAGAAACTAAAGGCTTTTAAGCTGATTGAAACAGGGCATTAGCCTTGCATAATCTCTCGAATGCGCAACTTTGACCGTCCATTTCATAAAAATCATACCATACATGTTAGTCATTTAGGGCCTGTTCTTCAGCCCACAAGCCAGCCGGCTTTTGGAAGCCGCTACAGTACCTAACTTTTAAACATAGTATTTTTTCAAGATGGTGTCTACAAGTTAAACGTAGTACACGTTAAAAGCTTAACATCTGTACCAATCAAAATCACAAATGAGTATCGATATCTCCGTAATCTGTACCGTAAACAGTCAAAATTCAAAAATTTCAGCCAAAAGCTATAAGCCGCAGCCAAAAAGAACACCCCCTTAGCACGACAGCACTCGTTTACTAGGTAACGACTGTTGGAAGCGTGTGGATAGCTAGGTGTATCTATGAACCGCAAATGCGTTACAAAGATACGAACACGTTCTCTACGAATCAAGTTCAACCAAGAGCACGCATGTGTGCCATGCTTGTCCGTTTGGATGTCTACTCACAAGACACAACCCCGCTTCTCCTCGCCTCTCCTTTCGCCCCCTCCCCCGTGCTGTACTGTTGTGTACTATCTCTGTCTCTCTTCCTTCCAATCGATTTTTTCTCTGGTCCACATTTGCTACCTCCCAACATATTCAATATCGCGCTCGAACATGACAACCACCACACCATCGCTACTCCTACACGGCTCATCTCCGGAAAGAATTATGCATATCCTCGAATAAAACGGATAGTTGAGGTCAACTATGTAAACGTCACCACTACAAAAAAAAAAGTTATTACAGACGATTTAGAATAGTTATTATAGACGGTTTTCTGAACCATCTGTATTTATGTGTCAATGATAATCGAAAGTTATCACAGACGATTTGTGAGCCATTTGTGATAAAAACAACATAGACAGTTTGTGAGCCATATGTGATAAAAACAACACAAATGATTTGTAACTAGAACCGTCTGTGAAGAAAACTATTACAGATGGCTCGAATCATAAACCGTCTGTGATACCCATACATCATAAACATTTCTAGTTACCAACCGTCTGTAATCGGTGAGTATCACAGACGGTTGATAGTCCTTCATAGACGGTTTATACCACAAAACCGTCTGTAATAGTTCACTTTAGGCTAGAACCACAAACCGTCTGTGATACTCATACATCATAGACAGTTCTAGTTACCAACCATCTGTAATTGGTGAGTATCACAGACAGTTAATAGTCCTTCATAGATGGTTTATACCATAAAATCGTCTGTGATAGTTCACTCTATACCTAAATTTTTTTTTCTGTTTTTTGGTCAGCCTCAAGAAATAATGTTAACTATGCCCTTTGAAAACAAGCAAATACAGTAGCAAATTAACACAACAGCACATTCTATTTCAATTAAGATTAGAATCCACAATTACAACATAACAAGATAACGAACCCAACTCTTTAACACGACAAGAATATATAAGAAGCAGAGATCCTTTGTGGTACGACGGCGAGACTACATAAGACACTCTTACAACATTTATGACACCGACAATGGAGAGGTGACGGTAATGCCACCTTTGTCGCACGACGGTTAGACTGCAGAAGACACTGTTACAACACTTATAACAAGAGTGTGTTGTGCAGTCTACTGTGGTGTCACAACGGAGGCGCTAGTTTACGACGGTAGTCGGCGTTGTCGAGGAACAAGCTGGATGCAGCGCGCGATGTCCTTGACGCCTGCCGTCAAGGAAGAGAGGGGAGGGCATCGGATGGCGGCCGGATATCACCGGTAATGGAGAGGCGGAGGTAGCGCCACCTTTGTGGCATGACGGTCAGACTGCAGAAGACACTTTTACGACACTTACGACAAGAGTGTGTTCTGCAGTCTACCGTGGTGTCACAACAGCGGTGCTGGCTCACGGTGCTCGGCGTCGTCGAGGGGAGGATGCAGGAAGCTAGCTATATAGTGGATGAACTCGCGTGACTACCGGTGGGAAGATAGATGGAGAGTAATTAATAAGGGCCGAGAGGTGGGAGGAACCGGTGCCTGCCATTGGATGTGGAGAGAATGGACGCTTGAGATCGAAATACTGGGGGATACGCCACGGATCGGTGACGTGTCATTATCACAGACGGTTTGTTATACGAATCGTCTGTGATAATCAATATCAGAGACAGTTCGTATAACAAACCGTCTCTGATAAGGCACATATTAGAGATGATTTATTATACGAACCGTCTGTGATATTAATATCAGAGACGGTTTGATATACGATTTGTCTGTGATAACGCTTAAATATACGTGCCCTAATCCAGCTCTTCTAAACTGACCTCTCATCTTCTTCACCAGATTTCTCAATAGTGGCATCTAATATTCTTTTGAACTCCTTCCTCTCATCTATCCAACATGAGTTGTTCGGCCGCAACCTTACACAGACGGCCAACAATTTACGTTTGGAGCAGCTTCTCTACTCATGTCCTGCTCTCCTTTCTCAACTCGCTTCCATCCGTCAGCTGGACCTCATTATCCGCCGTCGACGGAGGTATCTCGTTGCCGCTCAGCAAAAGGAAACTGCCCTCAGCCTCGTTCTTCTCTGCAATGTGCACAAAGCGGAAGAAGCTCTTACGGCAGTGGAGAGACACATGGATAACATTGTTGATCAAGCAGAAGCGGCCTATTCTGAGGAAGCTTATCATGACATCCTCTATGGGATTATTCACCATGCTAATGATTTGCCCAGGCTGGAGGAGGAAGTGCAGAGGGCAAGGACAATCTTCACGGCATTCGAGAACTCAAGGGCTGATCCTCCAACCACAAAAGTCTAAGAAGAAGCATATGAAGCCCAGAAGATTAAGATCTGAGAATCACTTTTTTGGGGACTTTTGTAAAAAAATTGCCTTAAATTTGTCTCTCGTCTTAGTAGCTTCTGTAGTTCACACGACAAAGCACAAAACACAGACGGGGAATTACAAGAAGATACCACAACACCTTAGCAAGAGTTCTGAAATATCACAGACGGTTTGTTATAAGAACCGTCTGTCATGTTCAGAATATCAGAGACGATTTTTTATATGAACCATCCTTGATGTCCGCAACTTTCACAGATGGTTCTTAACACGAACAGTCTATGATGTCTCACTTATCACAACCGTCTGTGAAAGTTCACAGACGGTTCTTAACACGAACCGTTTGTGATGTCTCAATTATCACAGATGGTTCATGTTAATAACCGTCTGTGAAAATATCACAGACGGTTGCTAGTATAAATCGTCTATGGTAGTTTAAGCATAGATGGTTCTGTATGAACCATCTGTGATGTAGCTGTTCAGTACAGCCTCTTTTGTAGTGGTGCGTTTTAGCAATTAGAAATTCTTTGGGATTATATATGAACCAAGCGGCGTACCACCTTATAGCTATAAGTTGTAAACGGAATTTTAAAAACTATACACTAAAATCATGGTTTTTTTTTGAAAAAAACCATCAATTGTGCATAATGAAATTGTCGTTTGTTGTTACTATGTATCCTGCAACTGCATATAGAATTCTCTTTTTCAGATCATATCACAGTATCATTGATAAAAAACTGAAGCGATCATCCTTAACTATATATCCATCTAGAAGTTTATTTTTTCTCAAATAAATGAGTAAACCATCGGTCAAGATGGATCAATTCCAAGAAAATGATATCATGTGGCCTATTTTTCCTCAGGGATACATTTTCCTGGTGCCTCGTGGCAAATGCCTGGATAGAGCTATACATCCTCCCTTTCATCTTCCTCGGACTTTAAAGTTTTAATAACTTATTATATTTTGATATCCCTTTTCATACGCAGCAGCCCCTAAATCGGATCAGAGTTACGACATACGAAATAAGCGTGAACGATACCAATAACAAAGTAGATGAATCGCATGAACAGAACCAAAATAACGACGTCGAAATAATCACAACGAGAGAAAGATTTGGCGAAGCTGACCACGAATTCCTTAAGCATAACCTCAGAAGAGTACAAGTGATTATCGCTCTCTCACAACTCTCTTGAAATTTTTAGGACTCTTGGATTCTTGTCTTATACAAGAATCTACTGTGTGCTCTCTTGGATTAGAGGGTCTCTAATCCTCTGTGTGCTTTCTACTTTGGATGAGTTGATTTGTAGATTAGGTTCTCCACGACCATCCTCATGGCTTGATGCAGAACCCCTAGTTCTCTGGCAAAGAAAAGTAGGAATCCTAATCCTAATAGGATTAGGAGTCCTAATCCTATTAGGATTCATCTAGGAATCACACCTTACCATACCTCAACATCTTCACCTTGACTATTATTCGCTGAAGTCACCGTGCTTCTCCAAGAACTTGCTCTGAGTTGGCTCTGTCTTTTTTTGCTTTTCCTTTTTCTCCCATCTTTGAGAGTGCTCTCACCACAGAAGCTCATGCATATCACCACAATATGTGTGTCAGCGTCTGGGCTAGCCTATCCAGACCCTCCACCTGAGAGGTTCTTTGTTGTGTAGTTTGATTAACCACACTTAATGTTCCTATAGCCTTTCTTACCATAAGTTTGTACCGCCTTCGAGCTATACCTGCTCACCAGTATGGCGTAGTTGGTCCCACCATGTTTTTCTTTTTCCAACAGCTCGCACATTCGCATTTGCGCTTGCTAGATTTTGCAACTATATTTACAGTTCCGAATATAACTACAGATAAGATTCGAACACCTATCATTAATGACACGTTTTCCTTCTCCTGATTATGATTTTTACTAGATCTCCCATTGGTTGTATTTCCCTTATGATTACCCATCAATCGATATCCTACATTGCTTCAAATATTTTTCATGATTACCTGCCCTTTACAAGTAACTCCATGACTCTACCTCGAAGTGATAACTCACAAGCTTCGAGTTCAAGCAATCTCACATATATTAGATTCTTCTTTAAGCTGGAAACATATCGAACTCCCGTTAATATGTGATGTACTCCATCATTCATCTCCAATATAACCGTTCCCATCTCAGTGACTACATACTCATTGCAATCTGCTAAGTGAATAGTTTCATGCGTTGGTCGTAGAGATACTTTGTTGAATATCTTATTTGCCGAACATATATGGAAACAACAACTTGAATATAATACTTATCTATGAGAAATACCTAATTGACTAATGAAAAATATGTCCGAATCATCTTTTGCTACCGCTGCTAAGTATGCACCCCTCATTTGCTTCAAATTCAAACAGTCCTTCGACATATGACCTTCCTCGTTATATAAATAATATACACGTGTGCCCTTGCCCTTGCCCTTTTTCTTTTGTGACTTTTGCTTTTGAATGCAACACGTATAACAGTTAATGCTTGATCATCCGACGATGAAGATTTTGATGGTTTCTTCAAGGACTCCGCCTCTAATAGATATGCAATTGTCTTATTGAAGTCGAGAGTATTTTCCTGACGAGAATACTTATCACCAATTGCTCACATGATGGTGGTAGACAAGAAACTAAAATAATGACTGTGTCGTTCTACTCAATTTTCTCATACAAACTAGTCAGCTATGTGATAAACTTATTGAAAACATTAAGATGGTCAATGAACCGTGTGCCTTCCTCCATGCGCAACCTGTATAGTTGCCACTTCAGTACCCATCGGTATGTCAGCGCCTTCACCATGTACAATTCTTCTAAATTACTCCATAATTTCTTTGGCGGGTTCTCCTTGATCACTGAGTACTTTACCTCATCGGAGAGACATAAACAGATTATACTGACATGCTTCCATTTCATCATGCTCCGGTCTTCAACGGGCGTCTTTTTTGGTATGTTCCCTTTAAGAGCATCGATTTATCCTTATTGGACGAGGGTATCCTTTACCACACATTGCCACACGTTGACATTTTCTTTACCATCAAATTTCTCTACTTGACTCCACACCATTGGCAGATCTTGATCTTGGACCACCTGGCGCTTTGTCGACCTTCTTACAAATTAGGTTAATTCGGTCTTGGCTCTGATACCACTTGTTATACTCTGATACCTCTCCTTATACGCAGCAGCCCTCAAACCAGATTAGAGTTGTGAGATACGATACGAGCATAAATGATATCAAGAACGAAGTAGATGAATCTCGTGGAGAGAACTGAAATAACGACGCTGAAATAATCACAACGAAAGAGAAAGATTTAGTGAAACCAACCACAAATTTTTTAAGCACGATCTCAAAAGAGTACAAGAGATTATCACTCTCTCACTGCCTCTCAAACCTTTTAGAACTCTCGGATTCTTGTCTTATATAAGAACCTAGTGCTAAAAAATAATCTAACCTCTAATTCTCTTGTGCACCCTCTATTTTGGATTAGTTAGCTTGTGGTTTAAGTTCTCTATGACCATCTCTTATAGTTTTATATAGTGCCTCTTAATTCTTCTCCAAAAGAAGTAAAAATCCTGATTCAATCAGAATTAGAAAAGAAGTAAAAAATCCTGATTCTATCAGAATTGCCGCTCGGTTGGGCGGAAAAGCTGTGGCTTATAGTTGAAATTGCACTGTAGCGGCTGAAATTTCATTGTAGCTGAAGATGGCTTATTTGGCGTAATTAAATTTAAAAAATTTTAAAAATAGAAAAAAATACTAGCTCATCACAGACAACACAAACAAATACGGAAAAAACAGCAAAAAGCTAAAAAAATCAAAAGTTTAGAAAAAAAATAAAATTTATAAATAGTAAAAAATAAGCTAGAAATCAAAAGCTGAAGCTGAAACGAGCGAGTTCTTGTAGGTAGAAAAAGGTACGACACCCTACGTCCCTACCTCAGCACAGCTCCATGCGATGCTAATGCTGCTATATACATTTAATCACCACCACTTTTGCGTTGTCCCCTCTGTCCCCCTCACTAACTCATATATCACCACCGCTCTTCTTCCTTCCTCACCATTTGCTCACACCCACAGCTCTCCTCTCCTCCCCCCAACTCACAACAGCACAAACTTATTTAACTCCTGCACCTTCATCTGCCATCAGCTCTTACCTCTCCTGCTGTTGTGTTCTTGTTCACTTCTCCATGGCCGGCTGTCCCCAAACAAGAAGAAGCAGTAGGAGGCCATTTGTGCAGCTATGGTGGCTGTTCCTACTGGTGCTTCTTGTGCTGGTGTCGAGCTGCCAGGCTTCAAGAGGCACGCAACCGTTCAAGGGAAAGCCCTTGGACAGAGGCAGCTCCAACCATTTCTTCGGGTTCCTGCCGAGGGGGCTGGTGCCGCCTTCCGGGCCGTCGCGGCAGCACAACTCCATTGGAGCCGAGGAGCAGGGCAAGCCATGATCAAGAGATCGTAGAGAGAGATGTAGAGTAAGACGAGAGATGCATAGATATGGATCATATCACCATGGTCAATTCTTAATTGTAGCTAGCATGTAGTAGCTATACTTGGAAGAAGGTACGTGGTAGCTAGGACGTACATGAACCTTTTTTTTTTTGGGAGAGACCGGGTGGTGGTGTTGTTTCAATCTTTGCTCTAGTAGTACTACAAGTTCTTTTTAATCTTTGCTGGCTCCCCTCCATGCTCTTCCTTTTTTTGTGCAGAGCTACCTGTTGCAATCACTCCTTTTTCTCTTTTGCTTTCCTAAAGCTAGAGTACAAGGGTACAACCACCGGTACATCATGCAACATGCTAGTACAAGTTACAACCTTCCTCTCTGATCATCTCCATGCATGCATGCTGTGATTGCTCTGCATGCAGGATGCAAAGCCCTGCATGTTCAGAACTTGAGATGGAGCAGAGGAGAGGAGAGAGAGAGAGAGAGAGCTGAAAGCAGCAGCTGCCTGATCATGGGCTTGTTTGGTGCAGAGAAGCAGGTCGAAGTTGTCAAAACGTTGGGGGAGTTTGGAAGGGGTGCCCAACCATTAATGTAATTTTTGACCACCCCTCTCTTCCTTCTTCCATACTATAGCCAGATTGTCATTTACTAGCAGTATTGCTATAGCCAGATTGAAAAAAAAGGTGTAGAAGTATACAATTGATTGATTTTTCTGAGAAACTCTGATGTCATTGATTATACACGCCGGAGTGGCGTGTTCGATCGATCGATCCGAGCTGCCGCCTCCTCACCTTTTTTCTTTCTTCGTTGTCAGCATCTTTCGGTTTCTTCGGCGGCATTAATGGCGATTTTTTTCTGGCAACTCAAGAGCCGATCAGAAATATTAGATGCTGATGTACTTGTACATGTAATGTGCAGTGTGCCTCGTCAGCCTTTGATTACTGCTCTCATGTTGCCTGCAAGCAGCAACCAAGATGATCAGTGCTAATGTTAGTCTGACGCGGAGAGTCTAGCTTGTGAGTGCGTGACTTCTTTATTTTTAAATTAAATTTTTTTCTCTTCTATAATTAATATAGAACTATTATAACAATCTCCGGCTTTATATATTGGTGTCTCTCACCTATTCACCACTATTTTTACCGTACGCCGATGGTCTCTTAGTGTCCTGATTTATTGAACGTTTATACACTAATGTCTATTAGACTAAAGATGTTAGAAGTGGACTATGATATTATTAGTTGGATTACAAATATCTTTTTAGACCCCGCTCGGTTGGGCTGAAAAGATGTGGCTTATGGCTGAAATTATACTATAGCGGCTGAAATTTTACTGTAGTTGAAGGTGATTTATTTGGCATAATTAAATTTTAAAAATAGAAAAAATACTAGTTCATCACGGACAACGCAAACGAATACGGGAAAAAAAGAACCGGCAAAAAAACTCAAAAAAAAACCAAAAGTTCAAAAAAAAAACGAAATTTATAAATAATAAAAAATAAGTCAAAAACCAGAAACTAAAACCGAAACAAGCGGAGCCTTATTCTCACTTTTATATTAGATCACTAATCTTCCACAGCCAAAGGGTATGTTCTTTTCCTCCGAAGCTGATGACTTTTGGCTTTTGCTACAATACATAACTTTCAAACGTAGTATTTTCTTAAGACGGAATCTACAAGTTAAATGATCTACACGTTAAAAGCCCAACATCTGTATCAGCCAAAATCACAAATAAGTATATGTCTCTCCGTAATTTATACCATAAATAGCGAAAATTCAAAATTTTCAAACAAAATCATAAGCTACAGTTGCACCTAAACATGCCCAAAGTGGAATTGTTCCAGCAGCTTTCTTCGACATTTAATAAAATATACAGCTGTGTAGTAGATGAGATGGAAGACTTGGGAGGGAGGTTTTGCTTGCGATGTTGAATAAAAAGGACGAGTAGCGATGTGACAAGATGGATGGTTGTCCTCGTTATTTTTTTTTTCTTCAAAGACGACTTACCAGCCGCAAAAACCTCTCGCCGAACGAGTTTGGTCGCAACTCGCAAGGGAAAAGCTAGGGACGGTAGGCCAGGAGCAATCCAAACCGACACGCACGGTTGACTTTATGACCTGAATTGTACTGCTCAAATGTCAAACGCACGGGAAGAATTTTGTGGCCTTGGAGATATGTCAGTGTCCTTGCCCTGTACAATTCAAACGCAGCATTATTCAGTCTTTGTACCAAGCAAAAGTCTTGCAATAAACAGCCTAGCAGTGTTTGCTCTGCGAGGAGGTGATGGACGGTGTGTATAAGCAAAGTTTCTTTCCTAAGAAGCAACATGGAGTGTTATTGTTGACCACAGTATCGGCTTCATTGATGGTTAGGAATATGAAGCCATGTTCATTGTCAGATGAGTCCGTGTGTGCGCGTACGACGTTAATAACCATATGCTTTAGCTCTAGAGAAGCTTGCTATTGCTATTCGAGGGATGTATATAATATATTTGTGATGAATAATTGATATTTTGATTGAGTTGAATTTGAATTTTATAATTTTTTTAAAAATTCAGATTTCAGAGTTGCTATCTGTCAAGGGCAATCTGACTGCCCAGGTGTTAACGGTCTAACCCCCGGTCTAGTGTGACCGGATTTAGGTTGGCAGTCAGACTGCCGGTGCGGTGTGACCGGTTTTTAGTTGGCGGCTGTTTTTTTTTCAAAGAGTGTGTTTTGGAATTGGACACGTGAGATCTGATTAGCCGGTGTTGGCGGTTGGATCGAAATCAAGTTGGATGGTGTGACCAACATTGAAAATGCGGCTACACTGGTGAGCCAGTCAGACTGGCTGATTGTTGGCGGCCTGACCGGTGCGGTCCTACAGCCATGCGGAGTGCAGTCAGACCGGTGGGTGCAGCCAGAGAGCAGTGAAAATGACTTTTGAGTTAATGTGTGCACAGTATGGGTATCGTTGGATGGTTGTGTGGTGTTGCATGATGCATAGTTTTGACTAACATGAGTCAAGTGTATAGAAATTATGCTCGAGATAGTTACTTGGTTTTTGGGTGTGCAGGTGACTTGAAAAACGTTAGCTGTCGACGACAATAGACCAAGACTAGGTAGGGGAGATGAAGTCTGAGCGATCATGTAAATCTGAGTGAGGCTTTGTGGCTCAAATGGGAAGCATAGAGAAGGCAAGGATCATGGAGAGGCGAGCTAGTACATGTAGTGCGCCAAGTGACGAGGCCAATACACGTAGAAACGATTCGGGAGAGACAATGCATAAATATGTACTACCTAGTCATTAGGCACTATGAACTTTAAGGTGAAGGTGAATATGAAGTTAAGAGAAGGTGTCCGGAATCTTCGTCAAGGGTATTTGGTAGTTGGCCAAAAACCGGTTTGGTATCTTGATCAAAATCACGACACGAGGATGCGAAAAGGAATAGTTTAGGTTAAAGAGAGCTAGAATTGATAAGTTAATCAATCGCTAAAGGGTTAGTGGGTTGAATCTTGTAAACACTTTGATAAGCATATGTGAGTGTGTAAAACTCGTGTTAGTGGGGTTGACGGGTTTCTCCGGTAGTCTTAATGGGTTGGACCCATTAGAGTTGTTGCTGATCATTAAAAGGGGGGAGAGGAGGTGGTAGATCCAAATATTCTAGGGTTTAGATTTTTATTCTACCACCCTGTCTCCTTCCATGATTTGGGAGAGAAATATTGAGAAAGAAAAAAGAGTGGTTCTTTGCTTGTACCTTTGTAATCATCCATGAGTATATAAACTCCATCCTTCATTGAAAATAGAGTAAAGTTTTGTCTCAATTGTGTTTTTGTTTGCATTCTTGCTTGGTTTTACTTATTTTTGAGCTAAATTTGTGATTTTGTATTTGTGGGAGTCCTAGCCTGCTCTCTTTCTTAAATTACCTTACTATGATATATGAGAATTGACCTCGAATACCTCATGTTTTAGAAATTCATGAGCAAAAAGTAATTTGAGTTTTAGGGTTTTTGGTATTCTTGCGAACTAGTTTCGATTCTATTCAATTTAGTAAAATTGAGCCTAAAAACTTTGTAATTCTTGATTGGTTTAGGTTTCTAATGTTTTGAACAAGTCTTATGCAAAATTTAAAAGTGTTTAGCTGAGATTTGAACAAATTCTTGAGATTTGAGTTTTGTCACGAGAGGCTTTCAGGTCATGGAACAGAGGAGCTATCAGATCGACTCTAGACCTACAATCAAACAGGCCCCACCGATCAGATCGGCCTTATGCCTACGGTTAAACTAGCCATGGACAGGTCGTTCATTGCGGTCAGATCAGTCTTAGGCTGAAGAGTGTTGATTTCGTTGGCTTAGATTTCTATCCTTGTTTTGGTAAAATATAGATAGTACAATCTGAATTTAAAGACTCTTATAGTCATTCAAATGAAGATATTAAATACCATTAGAAAAAGTTTTAAATAATCATTCACTCACTGTGATTATCGACAACGGTCCTACGTTATTGTAAACAATCACCGACAACCACCGGAAGAAATGTCGTATACACTAGGGACAATTTTCAAGCGTGATGTGCTGTAATCTTTTAAAATAAATTCTTGCGCAGCACACATGTAAAGTTGGCGGCATCTATGATCTTCGGGCGGCCGCGAGAAGATGCAAGCGGAAAGACGCACACGATATCATTCCTAGCAGAGAAAGCTTACACATACCCAGCAAAATAAATCTAGCTAGGCCTGTTTCTCTCATGAATCCCTTGCTGCCAACAGAAGGATCATTATGCTATGCATGGCTAGTCGCGGCATGAGACACAGAGTGCTTGCAGGAACAGTGAGCAAGTACAGTGTTGGATCTCTCAGCTGTAGAGATGGTAATGGATACCCGAAACTCAATACCCGATGGGTTTTTACTCTATTAAGGCATGGATCTGAGTCAATTTTCTAACCCATGGGTTTCTTAATAGGCAAAAAGCCCAACCCATCGGGTCTGCCGGATTCGAGTACGTTCCTATAGTACCCAAACCCGTAAACCCATGGGTAATATAAACCCGATCCATATGAGTTATAAACCAAGGTTCCCAGCCTCCTAGACAAACTAGTCCAGTCCATAGCCCATTAGTCAAGTACAAGGAGCAGTTGATGTCTCTTCTTTTGGTTTTAACTGAGTTGTGAACTGTGAACTTGTAATGATATGCTATGCCAGTGAACTATGAACTGAGAATTGATGGAGTGAACTAGTGATGTGCATTGTGGATTTATCGTTGCTTGTTTCATGCATAATAGCATATAAATTGAACTTATTGTTGACTTGCTAAGCACTGCATTGTCTGCAATTTGCACAGCTGTTGTCGGGTACGGGCGACCCGTGGGTACCCGTTACCCGAGTGGGCATGGGTCTGGGCAAAAAATCTGCACCTGTCACGGGCATGGGTTTTTTAGCGGGCACGTCCAACTTTCATGGGCACGGGTTTGGGATAGCAAAACCCAGCGGGTTTATACCCGTTGCCATCTCTACTCAGCTGTGGTTGTAGGTGTGGCTTTTGAATTTAATTTTTTAATTTTAATTATTCGTGAAAGATAATATGTAGAGAAAAATAGTTACATATAATTTTGATCGGTATAATTGGACTTGACGTAATATCTATTATAATTTAATTGCATATCTGTATTGAAAAAAGTATTTAAAAGCTAGAGAACGAAGCACAAAGTGGAAAAGATTTACGGTACAGATTACGGAGAGAGATACTCACTTGCGATTTTGGATGGTACAGATGTTGAGCTTTTAACGTGTACATCGTTTAACTTGTAGACTTCATCTTGAAAAAATACTCTATTTAAAAATTAAATACTATAATAAAAATTAAAAATCACTAGTTTCGAAAAAAAGAACAGACTCTGAGACTCGCCGAACTGAGATATATCGATCGAGTCGCACCGTCACATCGAAGGATCGATGGGTGCGGTAACAAATCAAGGCCGCAGGCATTTACAGCAGTGAATAGAAGACAGCGCTGCAGTTCGTCGATCAGTGCGTGCATGCATGGCTGCCAGTGCCTTTCAGCAGTGACTCGCAGCAGTAGACGACGCCGGCGACGTACGACGGAGATCGAGGCCAGCCCCATCCCAATATCCCATGCACGGCTGCATCATCGACCGATCGACTTTTTCCATTCCCAGCTTTCGCGCTCGCGTGGCTGCGCTGCGCGTGGAGTAAACTCGCGCCCCACGCTATCACCGCGAGGGGCGAGCAGACGGGACGCGTGAGGAGCTAGCGTCCGTGCCGCACGCAACGTAACGCAACGCAGCGCAACGCAACGATCGATCGATCGATCGATGCGTTTGCACCTTTCTGAGCCGGCCAAATCTGTCTCCTCATCTCCGCCACGTACTGTTGTCGATCCCATGCAATGCAAGTTTGCAGAAATGTGCACGGAGGGATTTAACGATCCGATGCATGCAGCTGCGTGCGACTGTGGTTGCAACACACGGATTTAGGGTTCACGCTTCACGGATCAATCGATCGAAAGCCGTTATGTTTTGAGCATTTTATTGTTAAACGAACAGATACTCGTATCTCTAGCGAGCACTGTAGATACTGTTCCGCTGTTCGGCACTCGTGTACGTAATATGCGTCGAGCAACCGCATAATCTTGTTGCTGTCTGTAATCGATCTCTCCGTGTATCATTGATCAATATATAATCGAGCGACTTCAGAGTAGTTTTCCATGCTATCGGAGCTTGGTTCGAACGCCATGGCCACCTCTGGGACTCTCTCGAGCGACACCTTTGGTGCTCGACACCGTCATTTAGCCACTTCGCCACCGTGAGGCTGAACAGAAAGCCTGTCTGTTGGTACTAACGATCGATGATTCTGTGAGCCATGTTTAATTTCTCAGTCCACAAGTGCGATGGGCGACCGTTCTTCTCAGTCAGATGGTACAGGAGGCATCACTCCTCTCAAGCATGCCCCAAACGGGGGGCCACAGCAGCAGCCACGAGTGCACACTCATTTGCAAAATAATGTGGTGCAACCTCCGTTGCTTAGAGATAGAGTTTCAGTATATATTCAATTTAGAGATAGAGTTCAGTATTTATATAAATTGGAGAGCCCTAGGCTACATAAATAGAAGACATGTTATCTGTTTTAGATGAGAAAAAAAGAAGAAAATGTCAGCAAAATCACAGGATCGTGATCAAAACAGCGGACGGAAAAGAACTCAGTCGAGCACTTCAATCAGAGAAGAAATACGCCAATTTGGTGGTGCAAATCACACATCACCTTTTCAGGTTTCTCTTCCTTATATAGGCTCAAAAATATTACGAAAGGTCTACTCCCTTTCTTCGGACCGGTACTACCGCAAACCTCAGCCAGAACTACCGGACTATTCAACCGGAACTACCTTAATCCGAAACTACCGGACTACTCAGACCGGAACTACTGAAATAACCAGTTTAGCTCAAACATTCACCTCCCTAAACTGGTTATTCTTTCTCCACAGCCCGCATGCCAATCTCTTTTCTTATCTCAAGAAATTTGAGCTTGCTCAATGGCTTTGTCAGCATATCTGCGAGCTGATTGCTTGTGTTGATATATTTGACTTCGATCTTCCCTTCATCAACACACTCTCGAATATAATGAAAACGAGTATCAATGTGTTTACTTCTGTCATGATGTACCGGATTCTTGCACAAAGAAATCACGGATTTGTTGTCGATATTGAGCTCCACTTTCACTGGATCCCTATTCAACAAATCTCCGAGGAGTGATCCCAACCACACTCCTTGACACGCCGCAGTCGCATCTGCTATGTATTCGGCTTCACACGAAGAAAGTGCCACCACCTTTTGTTTGTGGGATAACCAGTTGATCAGACTTGAGCCTAGGAAGAATGCTACTCCTATTGTGCTCTTTCGATCATCGATGTCTTCAGCCATATCGCTATCACTGTAACCTATCAAGCGAATTTCATTTTCATCCTTTCTTGCTTCATAACAGCAGCCCAAGTTGAGAGTTCCTTTGATATATCTCAAAATGTGCTTTACTACACTCATATGTTTAGTTGTAGGCGATTCCATGTATTGACTAACATCCCAACAGAGAATACCAAGTTAGGTCTGGTGTTGGTCAGATACCTCAAACTCCCCACTATGCTTCTATAAATAGTTTTATCCACCAATGGTGCTGTACTTTTCTTGCTTAACTTGAGTCTTGCCTCCATTGGTAGTTGAGTCGGATCGCAATCTTCCATACCACAACTTTGAAGCACATTCCTTGCATATATTTTTTTGGCTAAGTGTGATCTTTCCTTGTTCCTGATGAACTTCAATACCAAGGTAGTAACTCAAGTAACCCAAATCACTCATCTTGAAAGCTTCATACATCTATTTCTTAAAATCACTTATTTCAGCCTCACTACTTCCTGTAATGACTAGATCACCCACATAACACGGACCAAAAGCAAATTTCCATCTTTCTTCCTTTTATATACTCCATGCTCCAAAGGACTCCTTTCAAAACTGAAGTATACTAGAGTTTTGTCCAATTTTGAATTCTAGGCTCTTGGTGCTTGTTTTAGACCATACAGAGCTTTATGTAACTTCAAGACTTTGTGCTCCTTACCTTTCTCAACGAACCCTAGAGGTTGATTTACATAAACTTCCACCTCCAAGTCTCCGTTTAAGAAAGCAAACTTTACATCCATATGATGAAGTTGCCATCTTTCTTGAGCCGCCAACGCGACGAGTAACCTCACTGTCTCCATTCTTGCGACCGGTGCAAATACCTCTTCGAAATCTATTCCCTGCCGCTGCACATATCCTTTGGCCACTAAGCGAGTTTTGTGTTTCACCACATTGCCTTGTGAGTCTTTCTTGACTTTGAAAACCCATTTGAGGCCAATGGCTTGATGTTTTGTCGGAAGATCTACAAGACTCCATGTCTTATTGTCTTGTATGCAATTCATCTCTTCTTGCATGGCACACTTCCAACTTTCCTCCTTTTCTGCTTCTTGAAAGGTTGCTGGTTCCTCAACACTTAGGAAACACAAACCAGAGTATTCGAGTTGCACGAGTTCAGTAGCCTCATACAATTCCTGCAGTGAACACATCCGTAATGGAGCTCCGCCGGCTGTATCCAGATCTCTTTCACTTCCTAGACTTTCTCTAGATGCGACTGGAGTTGATACCTCAACCAAATTTTCGGCTGTGTTTGTCAACTATGAATTTTCAGCTTCCTGTTCACACTCACCTGCAGATTCTTTTGACTGAAGATCATAGAACACCTGAAAGACTTCTCTACATGAGCCTTCCTTGGTGTGTTCTGTTGTGTCCCAGTCCCAAGCTCTCTCCTCTTCAAACACCACATCTCGTGTGATGATTACTCTTCCAGAAATTGGATCAAACACTCGGTATGGTTTTGAACCAATTTCATATCCGATGAACACCATCTGTGTACTGCGGTCTGCTAGCTTGCTTTGATATCCGCCTACCTTCTTCACATGAGCCATACAACCGAATACTCGCAGATGATGAACTGCAGGCTTCCGATTGTACCAAGCTTCATATGGAGTTCTTCCCACCACGGTTTTCAGCAAAGCAATCCACATGAACCTGCTGTGATCATCAACAATTAGGAGGAAGTACCTGTTTCTAGTGGGCGCAACGGCCGGCACTACCCCGCATGCTACGACCGACCCCACCACCGGCGCAACGGTCGACACTAGCCTCGTCAAATGTATACTCTAAAATAAACTTTTTAAGCAAATCTTACTTATCCGGTTGTCATTAATCATTCAACCATTAACACATAATGGAGAGGTTAAATGACAACCTGATTGCACATGAGTATATATAAACTACATAAGCTATATATACTCAAAAATATATTTTAAAGTAAAGATTCTAAATGTGCATATTAAAGGAAGCATGGATCAGTACTTATGAATTCTCAAAACATAGAGAGATCCCCTTAAATGTGTGCATACAAGTGTGTATAATAAAGACATATGCACATATTCATTTTAGATTATTTGTGGAGTTCAATCTATATTTTGGATCTAGAGAATGCATTAGTATATGATAATGTGATTTCGAATGAATACCTCAATTATTTCACCTTTTTATCCATGTAAGACTAAGTAATATCATAATCATGAACAAAGTTAGTCTCACAAATGCATTTGTCATTATCACTAAAATATCATAATAGTATTTGTCATTATCACCAAACTAAATTTAAATGGAGCTTGATCTGTCATACCCATATAGAATCATAACCTAACTGAGTTCTGGACAATCCGGTGATGAAGTCCATGCCAATCTTTTCCCACTTCCAGTTAGGAATTGGCAAGGGCTACAAAAGTCCAGCGAGTCTCTAATGATTTGCCTTGACCTTTTGGCAGGTGTCATAGGCATCAATATACTCAGCGATTTCTCTCTTCATGCTGACCCACCAATATCTTTCTCTAAGGACTTGGTACATCTTTGTATGACCTAGGTAGATAGAGTAAGGAGTGTCATGGGTTTCTCGTAGACTCATATCTTTAATCTCTTTGTTATTGGGCACACAGATATGATTCTTGAACCAAACAGTTCCATGCTCATCCTCACTAAAACCAATGGCTTTTCCTTTTTCTTATGTTTTTCTTTATCTCTTGGATATCTTCATCCACTTTTTGGGCTTCCTTGATCTGATATGGTAAGGTGGGCTGAATTTCCAGGGTTGCAAGAGTACTCTAGTCTACCGGATTCAGGCTAAGACAGGCAACTCCCTTCTAAAGTTGTGTCTGAACCTCTTCTGCCAAAGTGCAATTCGCATAGGTTTTTCTGCTCAATGTATCTGCTACAACATTGGCCTTGCCTGGATGATAATAGATCCCAAGGTTATAATCTTTGATCCGGTCTAACTATCTTCGCTGCTTTAGGTTGAGCTCTGCCTAAGTGAAAATATACTTCAACCTCTTATGATTCGTGTAAACTTCACAACGGTTTTCAATAAGATAGTGCTGCTAGATTTTCAAAGCATGAACCACTACGGCTAACTTCAAGTCATAAGTGGAATAGTTGCACTCATGAGGCCTCAACCGGCGCGATACATAGGCTACCACCTTGCATTCTTGCATTAGAACACAATCAAATCCTTACCGAGAGGCGTCACAGAATACTTTAAAATCCTTGTGGATACATGATAGATTCGTTTGTGTATGATTCCACTTGAAAGTCTGAAAATATTGTTCTACTTCAAAGCTGTGAAGAATTCATGACTGGAAGATTCTGCGGTGACTTGAATTCTATCCTTTTTCTTGTAGTCAATTCTATTGAGCAATCAGCTTAGACATTTTTCAACCTGTTATTCTGTCAAATTTCAATAATCGGGAAGAAGCAGAAAGATAAACAGACTGTTTTATTCATTGCCACCTTTGCGTTCCACGGGGTGACCCAGGATTCCTTGCCAGAAGCTGCTGTCGTCTCAACCGTACTCCAAGGAGGGACCCGTTTGAAATAGAGGAATCTCACAAAAAATGGTTCAGAATTCCAGGCCTGAACCTCTTCAAACTGCAATGCTAGCCACTCGTGATCCTGGCCTCACAAGGTCAAGAGACTACTTTGTTCAAGTTTAGGAGGCGTGCAAAACAAGAAATTAATGCGGTCAGGATGGGAGCATACATGCAGACACGGTAATATGATACTCGACTAGTTTGATCGTGTATCATGTGTGATATGGTGCGCCAAATGGGGTTGTTAGTTAATCTAGGCATACATACCTGAGGTTGAGCTGACCTGAGCAGGACCCTCCCTGAGGACTGAACCTGGTTCAAGGTTCAGATTGGCGAAATACTACCTTCTAATCCCTAGTTCACTCTCGATCGGAGTTTCAAGGTGAGGTCTTGCTAGTTACACAGAAAATAATGCTCCAACAGAAGTAACTAATCAATAACTAAATATAGTTGTTGATTATACATCAGCTAGGCCACTCATGGTGACTTGGTAACCTAGCTTAGCTTTAGCTAATCCAGGCATCTCATTCTTATGCAATGGATGCCAATCTCCCAAATCACTACTATCACTTAGCTACTACAGCTTTGTGTTCATTTTGTTGCCATTTCCCCTTCGCATGATAGAACCCTATCCATGGCCGAGAAATACGGCCACGTCTTCATGCTCTCCTCATCCTTCTTGTTTTCCTACCAAACAAATACAAACGAAGGGGATTACTTCATACTGTTAGGTATTGAGCTACAATATATATATAAGTTATCATGCATGAAAAGAAAAAATGACGATGCTGAGATTAAATTTATGCCAAATATCCCAAGGTTTGATCTACCTCGTATTTCTGAACCAATGATGTCCACAGAGATTTGCACTGTGCTGGTGTACGGCTCATTCCCTGGTTCGACAAGCTACAAGATATCTCTTCCCACAGAACCATTCTTCCTTTCACGGTCTGAAATTTCTCGTTCATTTCACCACGCATCTGTATTAAGCTCTTAATTTCCTCAGGCTTCCACTTGTTCTTTTTTGAAGATTTAGCTGGAGCAGCAGGAGATGACTTGCTAGGGTGCTCACCCATTATGCTGATCTTGCTGAGCTTTGGTTGGTTCCCTTGAGCTGAACCATTGACAATTCTTGCAATTTTTACAGCTGTAGGGGATTTGAATGACTCCCAAAAATGCTCTAGTGTTTTAGGCTGATGCAAATCTGAAGAGAAGAATGCTTCACCATTGGAGCTAGTGGTTGCATCGTCAGGTGTTCTCACAACCTCAGGGAGGCTCTCTGAGTAACAAAGTAATGACAGTGTCAAGTGTCAACACATCTCATACCAGAACGTAAAAATGCATGGAATCAATGCAGAAACTACACGAAGTACTGAACATCGAACTAACAAACCAGCGTGTAAAATTCCAACCGTAAATATTTTCAAAGGAAATACATAAGATACTAGATGCTTACAGTACCTTCAGCCTCCCCCCCTGGGTTCTCCGGGTATGTTTTATCACTGTCTTCATGACTCCTACGTGGACTCCTGCTGAGATGCCTAGTAGCCGAGGAAGGCCCAAACTTTCCAGATGATTTAGCTTCCAAGTTTTCAGTGAAACCTACTGTGGTGTTCTCCGTGGCAATGGCGATGACGTCAGGCCTCTTCCCACTATATTTCCTGACCATTTTCCTCAAGATTTCGGATACCATCCTCTCCATGTGACTAAGTGGGCAATTCACAGGACAACTTGATAATGCAGCATGTGCAGCTTTGTATAGTGCATCTAATAGTCTTCCATTATCAAGCCATAGACATCGCGTTGTTATTTTAAATTTTCCTTTCAAGCCTGACTCTGGTGAAGCAAGTTCCTTCTGAGGTCGGAAGATCTCCATGCTGCAAGAGAAAACAAGTAATATGTTTAGGTGTACCTACTCAACAACAAACACTGGATACGGTTTTACTATTTCCACAATAGCAAAGTCTCAACATAAAAGCATTTTCTGATTTGACTAACGCAAAATTTTTTGCTGAAGATAAACAACATAACAAATGCTATGTGTAAGAAATTACCTGACAAAAATAATGCCATCAGATGCAATCCTTAATCTCTCATCAATGCAGAGATCAGTGGATGTTCCAAAAGCCTTATCACCATCACTATACATTAGCTATAACATCCAATGCATCACGTTAGACTTCACAGCAGTTAAAGACAAGAAAAGAGATGGTAGAAAATAAATGATTCACCTGAAAATCCTCCTTCCCTAATGAAACAAACCCATTGGACAAAACCCTTCTGTTTCTTAGATGTGACACACCAAGCATCTCTCCGTTTTTAATTACCTGCAATTAAAGTAAGCAATCTAAGAACCCTACCACTTGCTAACATATATGAGCTAAAAAAGGAGTACAGACCATATCTGTATGATGGCAATCATCCTGACCAAAGAATGAGAATATGTATGATTCTATGAACTATGAAGCAAAAACAAGTTCCTTTGCGGATACTTCGGTGCTAGCCTAGCAGAAAGAGCACTACATTTCTTACTGCATGGATAAATATACTAAAAAGCCAAAAGAGCAGAAAAACACAGCTCTGATTAGTTAATGCATTTAGTGAATAATAATTAGAGCTTATTTTGGTTTGTACAAGTAATTTCTGATTATAATGGTCTTTTAGAAAGAGCAAAGGCTACAGAAAAAATGTTTGTTGAAATACCGTAACTTCTGCAGACTGAGAACCTCTCGCGTACTCTCCAATAGCATACAAGTTCATAGCACCAAGATACCTAAACCATGGAAGAGGTTACTTACAGTGGTGTGCCTTATGCCAGTTGATCTTCCAAGTAATTCATGTTCTTTGAGAAACAGGAGTTCTCCATGAACAGGCAAGAAATGCTGCGGTTTAACAATCTGTAGTACTTCCTCCTGGAAACAATGATTCAAAGGCATGTCATCTCATCTCAAGGCAACATCACAACACCATTAACAAGGAGATCGGGGACACTAATGCTATTGCAACAAAAATGAACTAAATTGCTGGGACATGGGATCACATCAAAGAACAGAAACCAGCATAGGAGAAGGAAAACATACCAGTTCATCGTGATAGGCATGCCCAGAAGTATGTAGGCCAGAATCTTTACCCATAACAATTTTTGGGCCAAGATCAGTGAGGCGATTTAACATCTTCATTACCCGCGACTCATTTCCAGGAATAACCTGGAAAGAAAAGCATATACATGATGAGATTATTTGCAATGCTAACACTCAAAAGAGAAGCCAATTGACTCACACATAAATAATACACAGAGGTAGATTATTTGCAAATGTTTTTTTCACTAATGCATTTGGTGCCATTGCATGTATCTTGATTAAAAGCAAATATGTTTTAATTTGTAAATGTCCACAAATACTAGAAAGAACCAATTTTCCTCAGAACATAAGCATCAAGAGCGCACACCAATGTACCCACATTGAACAAGTGTGGATAGCTAACATGTATGACTATGTCCCATGTGACTAATCTCAAAGGTTTTGAAAACAAGACAATGAAGAGAGTAGCAATACCTTAGCTGAATACAGAAGGACGTCCTCTTTGGATAGTTTAAGAGCATGGCTTCCCCCATAAGATGCAAGATTTAGAGCCGCACGTGGCTCTGCCTGGAAAAAATTGATATAGAGATGCAAGAATTATAAGGTGGTGAATGAGCAACTAAAACTGAAGATCTCTTAGCCTGGAAGTCTTACTTGTGAACCTGTAGTAACGACTAAAAGATCTTTGGGGGCATAGGCATCCATGTCCTCTACCTTAACCTGTAGAATGATCCTACTGTGCAATTAGGAGGACTTCATTCTTTGATATCATCACACATAAAATCAACAGAATGTACCAAGAGAGACACATTATGCAGTATACACATATTTATTGACTAAAGGTAAACCATCATGATAAAGGAAAATAACTCACCATCAAGCTAGTGCATTACTCATAATCATTGAGACACATAAGCAACATTGTGCGCACCTAGTGACATTATAGTTGTTCACTATATATAGTGTTCTAAAAACGGGTCTATTAGGCCGTATACTCGGCCGTATAAAGTAACGGGTGCCCCTACTTGTTAGTCGGATATCGGCATAATCAGGCTGGTTATGCCACATAATATGCTGATTATGCCGTATAATTACTACTAGGTTGGGTGACCTATCGAGTACCAGTTACCGATTTTTAGAACCTTCTGCGTATTTATGTGTTCACAAACTCAAGTCCCCTCAGCAGGAACCAGTAGTCTCTTTTAAGTGCACTTTGTCCAAGACAAATAGATAGTGCTTGCTAGTTTACCAGGATTCTAAAAGACAAAATTTGGTGTATAACTGTTATGCTTTTTTGTTTGCCGGGACAGCAAAGGAATTGCCGACCAAAGTTTATTAAGAAAGAGGGAAACAGAGTAGAATGGTTGATGAAAACAAGATGCGCTTCACCTGAACAGAATACAATCAAGCATCAAGCTACTCTAGGAGCACAGAACTGCTGCAACTAGCACTCAAGCACCCCTCAGTACACACTCATAGAAGCATCATATATATTTTTCTTTGTAAGGTACAAAAACATTGGAGGTAAAGTAGATAGCTGCTGAAGCTAATAAAAGGGGTGCTGAAAACAAATTGTTCTGACAAAGGACGTCAGCTTATCTAAATTCCAGAATATCAACTGCACTGATCACCAGAAGGACGGTAAAAAGGCCGTTCCAAAAATTGCATCATTCACAACAATCACTGTAGCAATTCAACACAAAGAATATGTGATTACGCTAATAAAGCTGCTGCATACCAAGGTTGATGGATCCAGTGGTGCCTTTCCATCCTTGAAAGCAGCATCAAGGTAAGTCCTGAGTGACATGCCAACAAATACCTGTTCCAGTTTATCAAAACTACAAACTAGTAAAAACTAAAAACATCATCCAAATTGAACAAGGTATAGTGACATTATCTGTTGAATTAAGGGTCTCAAAGATTACCAGCTTTCGACCAGTTAAGTCTGCCGCAGCTTTGATGCTCCCAATGCGATGTATGTTTGAAGCAAATTGTGTTGTAATTACTCTTCCTTTTGCTTCTGAAATCTGTCGCAACAATGCACCGGCAACAACAGATTCACTGATGGATCTCCCAGGGGATAGGATATTTGTTGAGTCGCTCATCATCTTGCATTAGAAGGGCAAAAAAAGAAACATACTGTTAGGAACATATCAACAGAGAGCTTCTCATACCGGTATAGGTGCGACCTAGGTCAACATTTCTTCAGCTTTTTAATAATGTGCACATATTTTTTTTAAAAAAATAATACGTGTAGCTGTGTTGACGTATCTATGTATCCCATACGGTATAGGTGCAACCTAGGTCAAGAACCTAAACCATTGAAAATAATCTGGTCCAGAGGCATAGTTGAAATTGGATCAACATACAAGAGTAACGCCTTCTTTGGAGAGCTCCTCCAATGCTTGTCGATCAAATATTTTTCCATCCACTGGTGATTCGTCAATCTTCCATTGAAAAATAAGTTAAACATAATAGTAAAAATTAGAGAAAATCGAGTATACAATCATTGCTGATATTACTTACTTTCCAGTCACCGGTATGGAAAATTGTGCCATCACCACAGCGAAGCACTAAGCCGCAGCAGTCAGGAATTGAATGAGTTACACGGATAGGTTCCACTTCAAATGGTCCAGCCTGAAATCTCTTTCTAACTCTAAAAACCTTAAGCCTGGACGAGAGAAAAATCCCAAACTCCTTCAAACGCTTCTTTATTAGCTGCCCAAATATGAATAAATGCACCTCAAAACTTTTGAAGATTTCACAACTATGCAAGTAATAATTATGCTACACTAGACATTGTGAAATATGCAACTAGTAATCAGAATTGAGTGCTACCTCCATAGTAAAAGATGATGCAAAAATCGGTGTTGTTGAATCCAGTGCCGGGATAACCTATCAACAGTAAAGACAAGGGAAAGATGAACATATGGTAGTTCCAAAGATGGATTGCAATTGGAAGATGAGAAAATTCAGATATATAATATCCAGATACCATGTTAAGCAGTGTCAATGAAAAGCAAGACAGACATTGTACAAATAAGAATAAACAGATGAAGAGCTAACCAGATGACAAGCATGGGCATCGTCGTGCATAATTTAAGTGTGTTCTATTTGGACAAGCCTTGTCCAAAGTAACTTAAAGTATATCTAACACGCCACAAAAATCTAAGGAAATCACTAAATAAAATAAAATGACTTAAAGTCCCAGCTATGCCTTAAAAGCTGAGATAATTCAAATTCCGGCTATGCCTTTAAAGCCAAGATAATTTAACAGAAGAAACATTTTCCTACTTCTCGGTTCTACAAGATCAAGACTATTTCCTCCAAATTAGAAGATCTTGCTTAACAAGTAGTGACAGCACATGATTTCTGCGTAAGAACACTATGCCAGGTGGCATTGGGTTGGCAGTGCATTTCATAGATTCAATTGACATTGGGGCCACTTCTGAATTTTGAAGATGTATATTATTAGGAAAAAGGAAATCTGGAGCTGGGAATGTTGAGTGTGTCACACATGCTCATTAAGGCGTCGCTCGACGCTTAGGCGGTAAGGCGGTGAGGGGCTGTATGGCGTCGGCGTCGTCTTGCCAGGAGGTTGTATGGCGTCCGCCTCAAACCCATGGCGTCGGTTGCGTCGGTTAGGCAAAGAAAAGCGAGGAGACGGCAAAGGCGGACGCCCCAAGAACCCGAAAAAGAAAGTATAAAGAGATGGGATGAGGCAAGTGGGGAACCTGTCACAAGCCGTGGGCCGAACCCTAGCGCCGCATCCATCCCCGTCACCCCGTGGCGCCACCATCCTCGAAGCAGCGCGTCGGCGGCCATCTGCTGCGGCCTCCATCTCCAGGTATGCCCTACCTCCCTGGCCCCCCTCCCTGCCGACCTTCACCTCCCTCGGTCCCTCCCTTCTCCCCGCCTCCCCTTGGTGGCTCCGCCTCCGCGCCTCCGCCTCCTCGCCTTTGCCTCCTCCCTCCCTCCTTCCCCCCACCCTGGCCTGGGCAGAGAGGGAGGATGAGAGGAGGAAGCGAGGAGGAGGGGGACAAGGCGGAGGCGGAGGTAGAGGCGGGGAGAAGGGAGGGATCGAGGGAGGCGGATTCGCCGAGGAGAGGAAGCGAGCGAGCGCCGAGCGAGAGGCAGTTGAGTGGGAGAGATGAGCGAACGAGAGAGTCAGAGAGGAGTATTTGCTGCGCCTGCGTGCGACGGACTGTGCTGCGTGCGTCTATGCGATGAACTATGTTGTGTGCGTGGCCGATGAGTTGATTGTTCATTGTTTGCTGCTGTGTGCGATGAGTTGTTGTGTTGTTCTTCTCTGCTGATGCAAGTGCAAATGCAAGTGCAAGTATTGCATCCTCTGATGCCGTGTATGATCCAGAACCTATATTATTTGTGTGGACTTATGTCGGTTATGTCGTGCTTGCTAATTTGTTATGTCGCTCATATTTAATCTCGGATTCACTTAATTGTTATTGTGAACTTATGTTGCTCATTATTCATGTGGCTTGTTGCATGGGAGAATAGAAGAGAAGAGAGGAGAGATTGTCAACAAGGTATGTCACTCAATCCGTATTTACTCAATTAGTTAGAATACAATTTGTATCTATTACATTTGTAACAATCTATATGTTGAAACTTGCAAGGGGACAAGGGGAATGGATGCTACATGGGAGAAGAGCAATTGGAATGGGGGATGGATGCAACATGGGCTCAAGAATTGACAACAAGGTATATATATGCTGCTAAAATGTTCAATTTTATTTGCTGCCCTTTAGCACCTTAGGATGTGTAAGGCGTCGCCTCGCCTCGCGCCTTACCGCTTAAAAGGTGTGAGGGGGGTGGGTCGCCTCGCCTCGTCTTACCGCCTTAATAACCTTGGTGTCACATCATGAGCTATTGAAAATGGCTCAGCTGGGAGCTAGTAGCATAGTGCTATGATGGTTGGTGCATAACAAGGGGGAGGGTGTTGATGTGTTGTACAGCTAGACTACCTATCTTTGAACTAAAGCAAGAGCTAGAATGGTTTCTATTTCCTAAGTAATACTAGTCCTGGGTTAGTATCACCAATTCACCATTGTAAATCTCTTGACCACTACATCTCATGGATGATACGCTATAACATTGTCAAACAGAACAAAATGCTATCAGTTATGTTTTGAATTAAATCAAACTAAGAGCAAACAAATGGACATGTCAGGCACCAAAATAACCAGCCTATACACAAGAAATCTAACTTGTCAGCAAGGCACCCAAATTCTCATCTGCTCCCTAACATGATTTGTGACTCAAATTGTGGTACAGGCTAGTTGGCTTGCATATGACCAAAGTAAGTGAGCAGCGGATTATAGCCAGGCGAGCATGATGAATTTTGTACTCGAGTAAAAGAAGAATTATTTACCCAAGGCAACGCACCGATGTGATCTTCGTGGCCATGCGTTATAATAACTGCTTCGATTTTGTGGCTCCATTTCTTGATGAATGTGGTGTCTGGGATAATCTTTTGCACACCAAACTCATCGTAGCTGTCACAAGTTTGAATAGAACCCACTTCAGTAAAAAGAAAATCAGCATATGGGCAAACAGGAAAATTTATACAGGAACTTTACACAAGTCTACATGGAGAATGTGCAGAAAATGCCAAGTCAACATGCGGCAATGTGATGGATTACATGAGAAATAGTTATTTCTCGAAGTCCTCACTTGTATATATGATTTTGTATTAATGCGTTATTCAGAAATGCATTAAATGCAGTATTAAGAAAATGCATACAGAGTTTCAGACACATAAGAATTAAGAATGACATAGGCAAGAAATGATGGGAAACAAACTGTGATGTAATGTAAGCAGTATCAAGCAACAGGAATGGAATACATACTCTGGGAACATAACCCCTGCATCAATCAAGATATAACGGTCATAGTTTCCCACGAGCATGCAATTCATGCCGATTTCCCCAAGACCGCCTATTGGGAGGACCCGGAGAGGCGGACCATCCAACCCTTCGTAAAACTGCTCCATCTTTCGCTTGACTGAATCGTCCAGGCTCTTAGTGCCACCCTCGGTTTTCCTCAACCTTCTACGGGGAGTCCTAGATTCCTGAGGCCCTGCGCACACAAGGAGGGAATGCCCTTGGCTTGTGAATGCCTATGTGGAGAAGCGCATTGGTAGGTGAATCTGGGATGAGAAGGAGAACAAGTTCGACGACATGGGGATGGGGATTCAGAAGTTTGAGGAAGTTACCTTTTCCGGAGGGAGGAGGTGCGACCGAGCAGCATGAGATGGAGGCGGAGGCGGAACGGCGGCGAGCGAGGCCGCATGGACATAGAGACGAGAGGGACGCGAGCGCGACCATGGCGGCGGAGGTGGGGAGAGGAGAGGAGAGGAGAGGCCGCGAGCGAGCGTAGTGGGGAAGCGAAGGGGATAACGGAGCCACTGATGAGTCTCGTATTTTCGACGGGGAGAGGATTTTTTTAGCCAAAATATCTCCTCTCCTTCCTTTCTCTACTCTTACAGGATTCTTTTTCCTCTCTTTTTTAAACAGATTTTTTCTTCATATTCATTTAATTTTCTTTTCATATAAATCCACTGAAAAATTGCCAAAACACTCCCATAGTTCATTTACACCTCTACATGAAGGGATAATTGATCATTTACCTTAAAGTTGAAGAGTCATTGGTAAAATACCCTCTATTACATGGCAACGAAGTTTTGCCCTAAACTTCATACATTATTTATTAATTTGCCTTTTTTTTGAATTTTTAACCATTTTTTGTTGAATGGGGTCTAAAACCCGAGAGGAAATGACCGTAATGCCCATAGGCCAGCGCTATGTGGCTCGATCAAACCCTAACGCCAAACCCAACCGAGCCACTCTCTCTATCTCGCTCTCTCTCTCCCCTTTCCTCTTTCAACCCCGACGACCGAGTAGGTGATGCGGCGGCCATGTCCAATAGCAGCTCTTCTGCCCGGGGCTAGTGGGGATGCGGTTGCCTTGTCGGGCCATGGCAAGAGCAGTTTGCCCCTCTTGGTGTTCTTCGTCTTCTATGTGAGCGCCACTAGCTTCTCTAGACTGCGTCGCTTGCTTGGTCGCTGGGGTCGGGAGAGGAAAGGGGAGGGAAAAAGCGAGATGGAGAGAGTAGCTCGATCGAGTTCGGCATTAAGGCCCGACCGAGCCACATAGCGCTGGCCCAGGAGCATTATGGTCATTTCCTCTTAGGGTTTTGACCCCATTCAATGAAAAAACGAGTAAAAATTCAAAAAAAGGGCAAATTAAGAAATGGCACAGGAAGTTTGAGGCGAAACGCCAATTACCATGTAATGGAGAGCATTTTACCAATAACTCTTCAACTTGGGGCAAATAATCAACTATTCCCAACATGAACTACAAATTACACTACATGTCTAACTTCCACATTGTTACTGTCCTCTTCCAATTATTACACAAAGCATAAAAAGGATGAGGGCCTCTCATGGACGCCTTCTTCCCCACCTCCGGTGCCCCACTCTCCTTCTTTCCCCTTTTCCTATCTTTTAACTACCCCCCTTCAAACTTTTAACTCTATAAAACAAAGTTTCACCTAGGATCATGGACTTTTGACTCAAAAAGTTTCATATCGGAATTCAAAACTTTCAACTCGATGAATCAAAGATTCAACTAAGGATTTTATCGGATTTTATATATCACAAAATCAATTAATAAAAATAAAATCAAAACCTAGGACTTAAAGCCAAGCAATTAACAAAGCAAATAAAAATTTTGAATCTAAAAATAAAAAGCAAAAGCAAAAGAATAATAAAATTTTCATTTGAATAATTGATCTAAGAATTTAAACGAAAATTGAATTTGAGCCATTGGAAAATTGGAGTTGGTTTTGTAGGCAAAAACTTTAAATTTGAATTCAAATATAAATTAAAAACTCAAAATCAAAAATTCAAATAAAAATAAAAATCCCAAACCCAAGTTGGGTCGGCCTATTTCCTTTTTTCTCTCCTCCCTTTTTCTTTCTCCTGGCCCACTCTCTTTCCCCTCCTTTTTCCTTCTCCCTCTCTCTCTGTCACTTGGTCGTGCACCCCAACCCGCGCCCGCCGAGCTGGTGGCCCATGCTGTGTACACTTGTGCCTGCTGCCACCCCGCGAGCTCGTCCTTGCCACAACAACCGTCGCTCACACACCCGATCGGCATGCCACCTTGCTGCTTATGTCGTGCCACGCGTTTGTTGCGCCATGCGCCCGCACCCCACACTGTGGCGCCATGCCGCGTGGTTACTGCAGCTCCTCATGTTGTGCTTGCATAGCATTCGCCGCCTTCTCCTCGGCTATTTAAGCCACCAAGCTCCCCTCCTTTCCCCTCACCCCTCTTCACTCCCTCCCACACCTCACTATTGCTCGGGCCAAGCTGCTCGACCCTAACGTGAGCTCTACCACGACCATCTGATCGTCCCCGCCCCTTTGATGAGCTCCTCACCGATTTGCTTGCGTCAAATCGGGCACTTGGTCGCTCCTTCAATCCCCCTCATCTAATTTGGTTTTCATCCACAGAAGCTCACCAACGCTATCGTCTTCCTCTCACCTCCAACCGCATCTGCCTCCAACACAACCATTCCTTCTCCGGTGAGTCCAGCCTAATTCCTCCCAGATAGAGCACCTCCTCATAAAAGGTTATCACAGACGGTTACACGAGTCGTCTGAGTTTATGGGCCGGTAATAATACGAGGTTATCACAGACAGCTTTTGAACCGTCTGTGATGCAGACTTTCATAGACGGTTTTTAGTAAAAACCGTCTGTGTTAGAGACTATCACAGACAATTTCAAAAATCGTCTGTGTTAGAGACTATCACAGGCAATTTCAATTACGAATCATCTGTGATATATTAATATCATAGACGGTTTGTAGTTGAAACTGTTTGTGATAAACCATATATCATAGATAGTTTCTACTAAATATCGTCTGTGTTAGTCAACTATCACAGACGGTTACGAGTTAATAAATGTCTATGATATTCTTTTCTGCTCCTAAACCTATTTCTGTTTGTTGGTTAGCCTCAGGAAATGCTAGCCATGCCCTCTGAAATAAGCAAATCAACACAATATATATATATATATATATATATAATTCACATTATTCATTTTAGAAACAAGAACATTCATTTCACAAACCAATTAACAGAAATGAAATAAATGGATACCATGAACAAATACACACATAAACAATTAAGCTCAATCTTATCCTAATGAAATTTATTCTACATTGTGAAACTCCCTATCTTTTTTATGATTTTAGACATCAAGAAGTACGCACATTGTCCTCGAATATGTTTGAGATGGGCCTGTTCTAACGGAGTTGTAGCGATGGACGGAACATGTCGGTAGCAAGATCAATGTCGTGCATACATATATAAATTGCAAGTATAAAATAATTATCGCAAGATTGACATACCTCGGGATTGTTCTTCGTGGAACCGACGAGTAGCTGCACGTTGTGGCAAACATAGAATCCACAGGTGTTGTTGCCTGGCGGCTACTAGTGGCACTACAAAAATAGAATTTGTTAGTTCGAGAGGCATTACTGCGAAGTGTTGTATAGGATTAATGTATATTAGCGAATACCGAAAAATCTAGAACATGTCGCAGAGCATCGATCCCTCCCTTGGATTTGCGTACCTTTATAATGTACATGGCGAACGACCTACATGATTCTAAAAAGTTAGCCTTAGTCATTGGAAAGACTACAATAGAGTTATCTATGGAAGAAATTTGTTTACCTGTCAATTACTTGTTGGACAACTGTGTAGTCGGTTTTGTTCTTCTTTAGGCAATTAAGGTATATTATCTTGTTCCATTTTGGTATAATTATAATTAGAATCTAGTGGAACCAACACAGGTATGTCATGGTCATTAAACCTGAGTTTGTGTTGCTTATAAAGTACAAATCAACAAGTATAACCACTAGTGTAGCACTTATCCCTAGTTGTAGGTCATAAGTATAAATTCCTTATTGCGGTGACCCTCCAATTCTTTCGTAATGTAATTGTCGACGAAGGATGCATCCTCCTCGATGATATCCATGGTGACCAAGCGTGGGTCGAGGAAACCAACCGGTGATTTTGTTAATCTGGGTTTACTCACCATGTATCTATATACACACACACAAGTAATGAGTTATGTATGACATTTATCGGTATTACATAAACATACACCGTGATTGTACATATTTATAGTGTCCAGCATCGAATGAGTGAGGCATCAAACACGTCGAGTGTAAAGAGAAAGAATAGATCCTTGAAGGCCACCATGAAAATACAGTCATGAATATTGTGCTACAGATGGTGTGGCATGAACTTGACATTGACACCCGAGCGTCATTGTTCCTCCGGCTTGTTGGCCTGTTCCATGTAATACATATGCAATCTTTGGCAAGATAGTCCTAGAGTTAGGAGGTACTATTTCGGGATGACCAAAGACTTGCCTAGCACGAATTTTTGGGCCAACAACAAGTAGAGGATCTCATCATCCGTCTTCTTTAATTTGTCCTTCTCGTCTCGGTTGTAGGTCGACTTCACGGTAGTCGACCGGTCACAAGATGTAATTTGCACCGGTAGCATTGGTACGGATCATGCCTGTGAAATTGGCACGGGTACAGATGGCTCTTGTGGACTTGGCACCGATAGCGTTGGTGTGGATCGCGCTTGTGGAATTGACACCGGTGCAGATATCTCCTGTGGACTTGGCACAGGTGCAGATGGCTCTCGTGGACTTAGCACAGGTGTAGGAGCCTCTAGACAGATGTCGCTCTTGGGCCACTGGATGAATATTCCAATGGCTTGCCCTAAAGTCATGACCTTGTCATTGGGGGGCATTTATAGTGGGACGACATCAAAATTGGCATGAACATTATCCATATTCACTTTTGCGAAACCAGACGCTAGAGATACACCGTGTACCAAGGCCCTGGGCCCGGATGGATAGCTGGCACCAAGCAGCACACAAGGCAACGGAGGTATATCTCACTTGGAGCTTGCCCTTCGTAGCCACCTATATAATGATACAAAATTAGCTACTCCAATAGGCCTATCAATGGTTCGAGCATTCTGGAGATAATAATTATTACCAGGATGCCATCAACAGAAAATCAGTGGTCACTTTTCGAGGTAAGGTTGGATGCACAGCTACTCCGATGGTTGGGGGCTGCCTAGCATATGAGAGACGGGGGCTTCCTGTTAATTTTCCCTATACCTTTACATCTCAACTCTAATTTTTTCCATAATGTCCTCTCGTAGCTGTGCCTCGCGCTCGACTTTGGCTCTCTTTCTACTCCGGTAAGCTTCGGAGTCCTCTAGAAAGCCATGTTTCCAAGGAACATAAAGACCAAGACCTCTCATGCGACCCGAGTGCTCCTTGTTTTCCAGAGCAGCGGAGAGTAAATCACTCTCTCTAACTGCCTCGAAGGAGCCTTGGTGTAACAGCCCAGCTGTTTATTCCAAAATTTTGGAGAAAAAAAAATTTTAAAATATAAAATTAAATTAAATTAGTTTAAAATAAAAATAAGAGTTTTGTTTGTATGAATTTTGAATTTTGTTTGCCCTGATTCTCTGCTTTTAGAAAGCTAGATTAGAAAAGTAATTTAAAGTAAAACTTTAAAAATATTATTAAACAAAATGATATTTTGATTTTCTATAAAAATCCTAATTCAAATTAATTACTTGGATTTATTTGGCCTTTATTTGGTGTTCTGAGTTTTTCTGGAGTTTTAAAATCCATTTTGAAAATAAAAAGTATTTTAAGTATGAAAATTAAAATACCAACAGTAGTTGGAAATATTTTTATTAAGTCCAAAATGTCTCCAGGAAGTTGTTTGAATTTTCCTGGAATTTTTGGATATAATTTCATATTTTTTCTGAGCTTTATTGAATTTTCTGGTGTTTTCTGAAAATCTAAATCAAATTTAATTCTCTACGGCCCGATCTAATCTCGCGCGTCCATCTTCACCTAACTCCTTTCGCTCTCCATCCGACGATCCCGGTTTCCTCCTTGCGCCACATCACTCATCCGATCGTCCGCTCTTTCCTCTCTCTTTTCTCTCGCTGATAAAACCGGTCAGTGAATAAAATTATTTTTCTTTACAAAAATAATTTGATCAGAAAATTAAAATCTTTGCTGGCGTCATAAATTCCTTTTCCTTAGAAAATAATTCATTTGAAAATCATTTCCCTTGATGACGTCATAATTTGATTTTTCAGTTCAAAAATAATTCCAGAAAATCGGTTTATTCTTTTCTCTCTTTTCAAACTTCCGAGAGCTCGTTCTCTTTCATTTTAACTCCGTTTGAGCCCATTAAAATTTATAAATTCATATAAAATTCTAATATATCCATTTATACCCTATTTTAAAATTTTTGAAAATTTTAAATTTATTTGGTTTAAACTAAAACTTAATTAGACTTTTTATTTAATAAAATTTAATTAAACATTAATATTTGCGAAAAGTATTTTATTTGAGTTCTTTGAGTCTCAAGGAATCTTTGAATTTTTTTTTAGATTTTTCGGAATTTGTTTGAGCTCAATTTGAAAATTTCAAAAAAAAAAAAAGAAAAAGAAAGGGGAGAGAGAATGAACAGTACCTCGCGGTACTGTTCATCGTCGTCCAGCGTCCAGAGCCCGAACGCGCAGCGCCGCCATGAATGCATATTTTGAAACTTTGATTTCTCGTGATTTTCTCCACCGTTTTGTGAGAAATTAAGGGCATTTAAATCCTCTCATCAAGACCTTTCCATCCCCGGCCTAATCCCCCAATTTCATGCGCTAATTTCGCGGGAATATGCCATGCCACTTAAAGACATTCCACCGTTGATCTCCCTCTCCGGTCCACCTCCACCCCTATAAAAGGGAGCACCGGGTGCCCCTTCTCAACCTCACTCAACCCCCGAAATCTCAAAGCCCATCTCCCTTTCTTCTCTCCACAATCTCCATTTTTCTTTTGTGTACCAATCGGCGTTCTTCGGTCGATTGCGCCGCCTACAGTGGAGTCCGGTCACTTTTGACCACACCGTTGGCTTCGTCTCCTCGCGTTCTACGCGGTGCTCCTCTCGCTTTTGCCGTAGCATCGCCGGACCTCCGTGGCCAAATCGCGCCGACGTTCCTCTCCTCGCTGCGAGCCGACCGTGCATGTTGGATCAAAACCGAGGTGAGCATTATGTTTCCGACGTTATCCTCTTCGTTTCGCCACAAACCTCACCCGCTAACTCCTCTCCGTTTGCCCGAACGCCGATGTCAACCCGCCGGTCGCCTAATGTCTTCTCCGCCATGTTTCGTCACCATCCGATGTCCGTTGGCCGAGCCGCCTGTACCGTTGAGTTCGCCTCGACGCGTTCTACGCCATGCTCCCATCGCCATCACTCGAAGACTCCCCGAGGCGTCGTCGACCTGGTCGAGCCAGACGCGGAAACCGTGCCTTCGCGCGTACACCACTTTTTCGGTAAGCGCTTTGATTTCTGTTCGCGTCATATCGTGTCCTAACCTCCAAACAATTTATCTACCATTTTATTTAATTTTTCGTGGAACCAATTGTCGAAATTGAACTTTCCGCAAAATGGTCGTTTTGACTCCGAGGTCGATTCGTGCGTCTCTGTTGAGTTTTAGCCTATGCCGTAATTTTTCTTAGACTTGCCACGCCGCGTTCTACGCCGTGCTCACTTCCTTTTTCCCAAAAAGCCTCCACAAATTTTTGCCTCCGACACCTCGCCGTGGCCGCCAATGGCATCTCGTGTCCCCATTCATCCGTGGCGTTTTCACCAATCCGTTCGCGTCATATCGTGCCAAACCATCCCGGTAGCCACCTTTCAAATGGTTTTGGATTCGCTTCACCGAGCACCAAGATATCAAGTTTTCCTTTTCTCACCGTCGTCGTTCAAACGTCGATTGTATCGTCTCCGTTGAATCTTCAACCTAGCCAATAATTTTTCTAGCTTCACCATGCCATGTTCTACCCCATGCTCACCCTACATCTCCACGTTCCATACCCGGTACTAACTCTCCAACCTGCCATTGTCGCAACCACGCTGTCACTGTCGTTTTTTCCTCACCGCCAGTGATTGCCGCCGTTCCTCGACGCCGTACCCATGCCATCACCTTCGCCTCATCACCGGGGTTCTATTTTGTCCATTCGCCGCCACCTCGCAACCTATCAACATCGTTCTGTTCAAAAAGGAATTCTCGGATTTTGTTATCATTTCATGTGATCTTTAAAAACTTCCAGATGTTCGTTCTCCCTCATTTGAGCTCCGAATCCGTTGATTCTTTTTCCTAAATTCATCTAAAATCTTAAACTTTCTTCTAGTATATATTATATATTTTTGTGATTTTATTTGTATTTATTTGTTCTTTTGTATTTATCGTTCCGCGCGTAGAACCCGACGTCACCGAAGAAATTTCCGACCCACAGCAAGAAAGTCAAGATATCGCACACGAAGGCAAGTCTCCTTTGATCATCTTGAACCTATGTTTAAGAAATGTTTTAATTATTTTAAATTAATGCATGCTATGTTACATAAAATGATAATTCTTGTTTAAGAAATGCTAGTTAATCCAACTATTGTTATACCCTCATTTGACGTTGAATGCCGTGTACCTTTGACACCTTAGGATTTCCTTTGTCTCAATAATGAGATTATTATATAACTTTGGTAAATATTGTATCGGTAGTAGAAAGCTTAGTCATGCAACATAAACTTTTGTAACCTTGGATTGGGAAAGTATTATGTCTTTGATTTAGACTTTTGTGTAGAAATTTAGTGGCGATGGATGTTGCCACTGATCTTTAAAATAAAATAAAATGTGAGAGTTGGTTTAGACTGGGGCGGATGGTAAGATTGGTTTGGTGCAGTTAGCACGAGAACTTGTAAAGTGTATGTTCCGCCCTAGTCAATTAAGGACCGACGCTTGTGTTTGTCCAGACTGAGCACTACCGTACAACCACATGTCTATATGGGTACGACCTAGCTGACTAACTTATGATAGTTTAGTCTAGGTGCCACCAGTGGAAAGTGGATGCCAGGGTGTACTGGTTATTCACAGTGAGGGACAGGGTTTACTGTACTCATACGGCGCAAGAGGGGGCTTCTGTCGGGTGGTTTAACCCTTCAGCGGTGAAACCTCGGTGCAGAATCAGCTAGACTAGAGTAAGGTAAAAGCTTTGTGATAATTTATCTGGGTCTCATGCCAAAGGAAGCGTGTTGACTATTAAGATGACTTATCTCTTGTGGGTAAAGTGTACAACCTCTGCAGAGTGTAAAACTATTCGAATAGCCGTGCCCACGGTCAAGGGCGGGCAAGGAATGCATTCACATGGTAGATCTTTGGTTTTGGTTTTAAAATAAAAGTTTTGAAAACCGGGAGTGGTTGGAACTCTCGGATTTGTGTCCTGGCGGATGTAGCCAGTGTGGGTGGTGTAACCCGTTTTCTTGAACTTTGGCGGTTAGCCAGTGGTTTAGTGTGGGTGGTTTAACCCGTGGTTTTGAACTTTGGCGGGTTGAGCCAGTATTCAAGTGTTGGTGGTTGGAACCTTCACTATAAAATTATTGATAGATTCTGTTAAAACAATCACTTTGCTAAAGTGATGCCTTTAAAAATAATTAATGGTATTTGAAATAAAATGTGGCTTTGTGCAAAAGAACCATATGATCCTCCTTTGTTAAGCCTTGCATCTATTGCATTTTCCCAAGACTTGCGGAGTACTTTATGTACTCACATACTACACTTAAAACAAAATCCCAGAGGAATATGAAGCTCAAGAAGGAAACTTCGACTACGGCGTATGGATTCGACGAAGGTCGTCAGGAGTACTAGGTTGCGCTCCCAGTCAATTGCACGTGGCGTATTGATGGGTCTTCATCCATTGGATTTATTTTGCTTCATTGTGTTTGTTTTTGTTTTGTGTGTGTGTGAGGTCTTGAAACCTCAGTTGTAATAAAGAGGCCTTTTGGTCTGTACTCTCTATTATTGTAATAAAGCGTTGTTGGTTATGTAATCATCCTTTGTTTGTGTGCACTAGCTTTGATCCGGGACTAGTGTTTGTAATACGGAGGGACCGGATTTGGTAATCCGGTCCCGACGAGATGGTATCGAGCCAATTTGGTGTAGGACGTAACCTAGTTAGAATGGACGTTAGTAGAAGAGCTTCAAAAATTTATTTTATAAAATAAAATTTCAATAATGTGCTACCCTTGTCTTTTCTTGTCTTTCTCTCCTTACCTTCGTCATGGTATTCTCTCTTCGCTATCTGCTTATCTCCTTTTTGAATGGTAAATGTATCCCCTTTCCTCTGTAATTTCTCTAGATGGCTCAATAGGGTTGCACCTGGAGAAGCGCGTCATCATGAAGGAGTGAAGAGTTTTTCTTTAGTTGTAGTACCCAAGTAAAGTGCTACGATTTTAGAACGCTTATATACTACTTGTTTGTGTGCTAGATGCACTGTACCAAGTCTTTGTATACTTGTAGTACAGTCATCCTTAAAATCTATTTTAATTTCAAGCTAAGTTTCGTCTAAGCTGGTGTTTAGTCGTTCCCCTGATCTCTTATCTATGCTACTTCCCTCTTACCTTGTGCTAACCCCAGTTACCACAACAGTGCAAGCTCCAATTCTTTCACTGCAATCCAAGTTTGAAAAAAAAAATTTGGAGATCCAGAGTATAGGGAAGACAACAAACTTATGGAAAGTACTCTTGTCGGGAAAGCTACCATAATCAGTAGATGTCAAGTTAGGTAATTTGGAGAATTATTGCTAATGTGATATATGTGGATGTAGAATTGGCAAGATTGGATAATATTCAAGAGGATTGAGATAAAAAGGTATATTTGTGGATACCAATTGATTAAATAAATCTAAAGAGTGTCATCTTGGTGGATTGACTAGAGAATAAATATAAAGTTGAATTTGGAGGAGCTAATTAGATCATGGGAATTAAATTTTGCCTTGGATTTATTATCTAGGATTGAAAGGAGTAATTGGATGTAAAACAAGATTTTTGGTTGAAGGGATTATATGTGATCGTTGGAGAATTAGTGTTAAGAGATTGATCCAGTAAAGGAAGAGATTAAAAGATTAAGAGGTTGAATTATCATAAACAATTCATGATATCTATTTTGGGTGATTTGGTTGAATCATGAAGATTGGATGAATTTTGTGGAGTTAATTGATTATCAGAGTTTGGTGGACCTATTGATGATGAGTGGATACTAGTAGAATTCTAGAAGATAATACACTTAGATATCTTGGTGGATTAATTTTATTATTGCGAAGTGGACTTTGATATGTTATTTTGAATTTGGTGGATTTAATAGATCATTGCTATATAATTGGATATGAACGAATGGGATTAACTAGATCATTTAAAGATGTTCAAATGGATAATCTGGAGGATTTAAATTAATTATGGGAGATAGATTGAGAAATTGTTTGACAAGAATTAATTGAGGTATTTGGATTCATTCAAATTTGGTGGAACCAAAATGAGGATTTTTAAGAGATTGATGTTGGTGGATTAATGAAAATTAAATTATTGCTTAGATGATCTTAAAATTGATTGGTGATTACTAAAAGGTTGGATTACTTGATCAGAGTTATGGATCTGTTGGATTAGATAATGATCATAAAGCAATTGGTGGAAATCACAAATTACAATGTTATTGGATTCTTGTGAGAAAAATTCTATGGTTTGTCGTCGATTCAAATTAAAGCAGATGATAAAAGTTTGTGGGATTATGTGTGAAATCAATAAGGTGCATTTGTGGTATATAATATTGGAATCAAACATTTTTGAAAAGTTGAGATAATTATGTCTTTCTCGGATGAACACTTGCGGAAGTTAAACCCTTTTTGGTGGAATTCTGAATTAATCAATAGGATAAGGGCAATTGAGGTTAACCCAGAGCTTGCAGCCGACTAAAGATGTACCACTCCGATTTGTTGTTGTCTTCCGTAGTTCTCAATTAAAGGATTACTTCATAGTATCGAAGAACAAGTTAGAATCATGAAGCAAGCTGAACATGACAAAAGAAGCAAGACCATAAAGTTGCACAAAGTGCAGTAGAGCAACCATTCGAAGTGAAGCAAAATTGGCAGCGTAAGGAAGATCTAAGAGCAGAGTTCCTTAATCTTTCTTTTTCCTAGTCCATCCGAATCTCGGGGACGAGATTCTTTCTAAGGGGGGTAGCTTGTAACAGCCCAGCTGTTTATTCCAAAATTTTGGAGAAAAAAAAAATTTTAAAATATAAAATTAAATTAAATTAGTTTAAAATAAAAATAAGAGTTTTGTTTGTATGAATTTTGAATTTTGTTTGCCCTGATTCTCTGCTTTTAGAAAGCTAGATTAGAAAAGTAATTTAAAGTAAAACTTTAAAAATATTATTAAACAAAATAATATTTTGATTTTCTATAAAAATCCTAATTCAAATTAATTACTTGGATTTATTTGGCCTTTATTTGGTGTTCTGAGTTTTTCGAGTTTTAAAATCCATTTTGAAAATAAAAGTATTTTAAGTATGAAAATTAAAATACCAACAGTAGTTGGAAATATTTTTATTAAGTCCAAAATGTCTCCAGGAAGTTGTTTGAATTTTCCTGGAATTTTTGGATATAATTTCATATTTTTTCTGAGCTTTATTGAATTTTCTGGTGTTTTCTGAAAATCTAAATCAAATTTAATTCTCTACGGCCCGATCTAATCTCGCGCGTCCATCTTCACCTAACTCCTTTCGCTCTCCATCCGACGATCCCGTTTCCTCCTTGCGCCACATCACTCATCCGATCGTCCGCTCTTTCTCTCTCTTTTCTCTCGACGATAAACCGGTCGGTGAATAAAATTATTTTCTTTACAAAAATAATTTGATCAGAAAATTAAAATCTTTGCTGGCGTCATAAATTCCTTTTCCTTAGAAAATAATTCATTTGAAAATCATTTCCCTTGATGACATCATAATTTGATTTTTCAGTTCAAAAATAATTCCAGAAAATCGGTTTATTCTTTTCTCTCTTTTCAAACTTCCGAGAGCTCGTTCTCTTTCATTTTAACTCCGTTTGAGCCCATTAAAATTTATAAATTCATATAAAATTCTAATATATCCATTTATACCCTATTTTAAAATTTTTGAAAATTTTAAATTTATTTGGTTTAAACTAAAACTTAATTAGACTTTTTATTTAATAAAATTTAATTAAACATTAATATTTGCGAAAAGTATTTTATTTGAGTTCTTTGAGTCTCAAGGAATCTTTGAATTTTTTTTTACATTTTTCGGAATTTGTTTGAGCTCAATTTGAAAATTTCAAAAAAAAAAAAAAGAAAAAGAAAGGGGAGAGAGAATGAACAGTACCTCGCGGTACTGTTCATCGTCGTCCAGCGTCCAGAGCCCGAACGCGCAGCGCCGCCATGAATGCATATTTTGAAACTTTGATTTCTCGTGATTTTCTCCACTGTTTTGTGAGAAATTAAGGGCATTTAAATCCTCTCATCAAGACCTTTCCATCCCCGGCCTAATCCCCCAATTTCATGCGCTAATTTCGCGGGAATATGCCATGCCACTTAAAGACATTCCACCGTTGATCTCCCTCTCCGGTCCACCTCCGCCCCTATAAAAGGGAGCACCGGGTGCCCCTTCTCAACCTCACTCAACCCCCGAAATCTCAAAGCCCATCTCCCTTTCTTCTCTCCACAATCTCCATTTTTCTTTTGTGTACCAATCGGCGTTCTTCGGTCGATTGCGCCGCCTACAGTGGAGTCCGGTCACTTTTGACCACACCGTTGGCTTCGTCTCCTCGCGTTCTACGCGGTGCTCCTCTCGCTTTTGCCGTAGCATCGCCGGACCTCCGTGGCCAAATCGCGCCGACGTTCCTCTCCTCGCTGCGAGCCGACCGTGCATGTTAGATCAAAACCGAGGTGAGCATTATGTTTCCGACGTTATCCTCTTCGTTTCGCCACAAACCTCACCCGCTAACTCCTCTCCGTTTGCCCGGAACGCCGATGCCAACCCGCCGGTCGCCTAATGTCTTCTCCGCCATGTTTCGTCACCATCCGATGTCCGTTGGCCGAGCCGCCTGTACCGTTGAGTTCGCCTCGACGCGTTCTACGGCATGCTCCCATCGCCATCACTCGAAGACTCCCCGAGGCGTCGTCGACCTGGTCGAGCCAGACGCGGAAACCGTGCCTTCGCGCGTACACCACTTTTTCGGTAAGCGCTTTGATTTTTGTTCGCGTCATATCGTGTCCTAACCTCCAAACAATTTATCTACCATTTTATTTAATTTTTCGTGGAACCAATTGTCAGAAATTGAACTTTCCGCAAAAATGGTCGTTTTTGACTCCCGAGGTCGATTCGTCGTCTCTGTTGAGTTTTAGCCTATGCCGTAATTTTTCTTAGACTTGCCACGCCGCGTTCTACGCCGTGCTCACTTCCTTTTTCCCAAAAAGCCTCCACAAATTTTTGCCTCCGACACCTCGCCGTGGCCGCCAATGGCATCTCGTGTCCCCATTCATCCGGTAGCGTTTTTCACCAATCCGTTCGCGTCATATCGTGCCAAACCATCCCAGGTAGCCACCTTTCAAATGGTTTTGGATTCGCTTCACCGAGCACCAAGATATCAAGTTTTTCCTTTTTCTCTACCGTCGTCGTTCAAACGTCGATTGTATCGTCTCCGTTGAATCTTCAACCTAGCCAATAATTTTTCTAGCTTCACCATGCCATGTTCTACCCCATGCTCACCCTACATCTCCACGTTCCATACCCGGTACTAACTCTCCAACCTGCCATTGTCGCAACCATATTTGTCATCGCTCGTTTTTCCTCACCGCGATGATTGCCGCCGTTCCTCGACGCCGCACCCATGCCATCACCTTCGCCTCATCACCGGGGTTCTATTTTGTCCATTCGCCGCCACCTCGCAACCTATCAACACCGCTCGCTCAAAAGGAATTCTCGGATTTTGTTATCATTTCATGTGATCTTTAAAAACTTCCAGATGTTCGTTCTCCCTCATTTGAGCTCCGAATCCGTTGATTCTTTTTCCTAAATTCATCTAAAATCTTAAACTTTCTTCTAGTATATATTATATATTTTGTGATTTTATTTGTATTTATTTGTTCTTTTGTATTTATCGTTCGCGCGTAGAACCCGACGTCATAGAAGAAATTTCCGACCCACAAGAAGAAAGTCAAGATATCGCACACGAAGGCAAGTCTCCTTTGATCATCTTGAACCTATGTTTAAGAAATGTTTTAATTATTTTAAATTAATGCATGCTATGTTACATAAAATGATAATTCTTGTTTAAGAAATGCTAGTTAATCCAACTATTGTTATACCCTCATTTGACGTTGAATGCCGTGTACCTTTGACACCTTAGGATTTCCTTTGTCTCAATAATGAGATTATTATATAACTTTGGTAAATATTGTATCGGTAGTAGAAAGCTTAGTCATGCAACATAAACTTTTGTAACCTTGGATTGGGAAAGTATTATGTCTTTGATTTAGACTTTGTGTAGAAATTTAGTGGCGATGGATGTTGCCACCGATCTTTAAAATAAAATAAAATGTGAGAGTTGGTTTAGGCGGGCGGATGGTAAGATTGGTTTGGTGCGGTTAGCACGAGAACTTGTAAAGTGTATGTTCCGCCCTAGTCAATTAAGGACCGACGCTTGTGTTTGTCCGGCCCGAGCACTACCGTACAACCACATGTCTATATGGGTACGACCTAGCTGACTAACTTATGATAGTTTAGTCTAGGTGCCACCAGTGGAAAGTGGATGCCAGGGTGTACTGGTTATTCACAAGTGAGGGACGTGGTTTCTTGTACTCATACGGCGCAAGAGGGGCTTCGTCGGGTGGTTTAACCCTTCACGGTGAAACCTCGGTGATGTAATCGGCTAGACTAGAGTAAGGTAAAAGCTTTGTGATAATTTATCTGGGTCTCATGCCAAAGGAAGCGTGTTGACTATTAAGATGACTTATCTCTTGTGGGTAAAGTGTACAACCTCTGCAGAGTGTAAAACTATTCGAATAGCCGTGCCCACGGTCAAGGGCGGGCAAGGAATGCATTCACATGGTAGATCTTTGGTTTTGGTTTTAAAATAAAAGTTTTGAAAACCGGAGTGGTTGGAACTCTCGATTTGTGTCTGGCGGATGTAGCAGTGTGGGTGGTGTAACCCGTTTTCTTGAACTTTGGCGGTTAGCTTGATGGTTTAGTGTGGGTGGTTTAACCCGTGGTTTTGAACTTTGGCGGGTTGAGCCAAGATTCAAGTGTTGGTGGTTGGAACCTTCACTATAAAATTATTGATAGATTCTCATTAAAACAATCACTTTGCTAAAGTGATGCCTTTAAAAATAATTAATGGTATTTGAAATAAAATGTGGCTTTGTGCAAAAGAACCATATGATCCTCCTTTGTTAAGCCTTGCATCTATTGCATTTTCCCAAGACTTATGAGTACTTTATGTACTCACATACTACACTTAAAACAAAATCCCGGAGGAATATGAAGCTCAAGAAGGAAACTTCGACTACGGCGTATGGATTCGGACGAAGGTCGTCCGGAGTACTAGGTTGCGCTCCCAGTCAATTGCCCGTGGCGTATTGATGGGTCTTCATCCATTGGATTTATTTTGCTTCACTGTGTTTGTTTTGTTTTTGTGTGTGTGAGGTCTTGAAACCTCGGTTGTAATAAAGAGGCCTTTTGGTGCGTACTCTCTATTATTGTAATAAAGCGTTGTTGGTTATGTAATCATCTTTGTTTGTTGTGTGCACTAGCTTTGATCCGGGACTAGTCTTTGTAATACGGAGGGACTGGATTTGGTAATCCGGGTCCCGACACTTGGAAAGATTCTACACTCAGTGATTTAAAGCAGTGGGACATTTCCTCGTCTGCGGGGTTTCGAAAGAAAATGGCCTCTGACGACACGGTTGATGACCTCGCTCTTATCTAGTTTCGAGCGCGCTTATTAGGGATCCCAGTAAATGGCGGGGAGGTCTCCCACGGGATTGCCTGCTCGTCCTTCTGCCTCCATTGCGGGATTTTACCCGCATACCCAGTGGGACTAGTGTTTTTTTGCTTGGAGGGCCCTATGCGCTACACTTTTGCTCCTAAAATTATCTGTCGTATTCATCGCCACAAACTTTTACCATTGCGGTTTCAGGAATGGATACTTGTGGAAGGGCGTCAGATCCTTCTCCACGTATTGCTTGACAAGCAGGCTCTTGAAGTTCTTCCACGCTTTGCATGCCACTAGCAACGCATGGTGTTGCACGGAGGCCTGGTGTTCTTTCGGGATCTCGAACAAGCGAAAAATTTCTGTCAGCAGTTGACTTTCCAAACTTCGTTCACCTTCTTCCACGAAACAAACGTGATCTCAATCCGTTCCCGTGTAACTATTTCAACTATTTTCCGGAATGCAGACACTGCTCGACGAGGTTTGAGAGGGGTCCCAGACGCATCGCCATCCATGATGGTAAACTGGCCCTAGGGCCTTTTCAATAGTCCTCTTCCTTTTCAAGATTTTTCAGAGGACGATGCATCACACGCATCCGGCAACAATATCGAAGAATGAGCGGACGACATCTGTAAAAAATAATAGAAGTGAGCAATTCTTGAGCCAATTCTTGAGACAATGAACAAGAGAGAAATATTAAAACTATTTCCTTCAAGTAGATCACATTCGTATCAATAGTATATTCATGCTCTGTGATATCTGAAATTCAGAATATATGCTCCTTTTGTTAGCTAATTAGACTTATTTTGTCATTTAAATGCTGATCAAATTAGGCTTTAAACAGTAATATTTTACTGGAATTAAATCTGAATTCATGGTAAAACCACATTAATTACAACAATCTATAAAACCAAGCGCATATACAGCAAAGCATATATCCAAAGACATGATAATAACATAGAGATCAAACTATTATATCTCAATATAAACAATTAATCAAGCCAAAGGACAATATGCTAAACTGAGCACAAGCATGAGCATTTGTAATTAACATAATGCACACATTAAGAAGTGAGTTTTGCTCGCATTTTGATGTGTTGCTTAAGTTAAAACCTGGCCTTCTCCCCTAGTGCTAGACCTTACGAGGAGGGCCGCCGGAGTCGGGGGAAGCGGCAACGGCTTGGGAGGAGGAGGGTGACGGCCTTAGGGGAGGAAGGCCCCTAGAGTCGGGGGAGACGAAGATAGGCTCAGGAGGAGGAGGAGGGTGACGGCTTCAGGAGAGGAAGGATGCCGAAGTAGGGGGAGGAGGAGGAGGGCGACGGGTTACGGAGGAGGAGGGGGCGACGGGCTCAGGGCGAGGCGGCGGCGTTAGTGGGCATACAATGGGGACAAACCCTAGTGCGCAATATATATATGGGAAAAATCACAGACGGTTCTTATTTAAAACTATCTGTAATAACTTAGGGCCTGTTATTTTCCTCCGAAACTGGCGGCCAAAAGCCATAAGCCGCAGCCGTTGCCAAACAGGCCCTTAACATCACAGACGATTTTAATATAGAACCATCTGTGATTATATATCATAGATTGTTTTACTTTAAAACAGTCTGTAATGTCACATATCACACATTCTCATATACATAAATGCAATTCACATATATATCGCACATTCTGATATATATAAATGTAAATTCACATATATATGACACATTCTCATATACATAAATGCAAATTCATATATATATATATATATATATATATATATATATATATATATATATATCTTTACTACTTAAAATTGGAGTTGGTGGCGGTCTGCTCGTTCTCCCGAACCCTCCTCACAAAGCCGCTTTAGCCGACGTGTAGGCCTCCTCTCCCACCGACTCTCTCCCTGTTCGCCCATTCTCCGCCACGCCCCTTACTCCTTCCCGCACGCATACCGCCGCCTCCTCCTCCTCCTCCTCCCTCCCCCCTGCGCTGCTGCTTCTCTCTCCTCCTCCTCCTCCGCCCGCCCGCCCGCCTCCTCCTCCCCGCCTCCGCTCCACCCTCGCCTCCCTCCACCCCCCCCGCACCGCCTCCTCCTCCCCTCCTCCTCCGCCCGCCCGCCCGCCGCCTCCTCCCCCCTCCTCCGCTCCACCCTCGCCTCCTCCTCCCACACCACCCCGCCGCCGCCTCCTCCCCCCTCCTCCTCCTCCGCCCCTCCTCCTCCCCCCCCACCCCCGCCGCCGCATCCTCCTCCCCGGCTCCTCGCTCTCGCCTCACCTCCGCCTCCTCCTCCTCTCCTCCGCCTCCGCCCGCCTCCTCCTCCCCCCCCCCCCCGCCGCCGCATCCTCCTCCCCCTCCTCCGCCCGCCCGCCTCCTCCTCCCCCCACCCACCCCGCCGCCGCCTCCTCCCCCCTCCTCCGCCTCGCCGCTGCCTCCTCCTCCCACCCCGCGATCCGCATCGCCGCTACTCCTCCTCACCGCCCCCTACCGCCGTGCATGGTGGGCTGCCGTCGGCGTCTCTCGACATGGAAGCCGAGGCCGGTGAGAGGATGTCGAGTCTGCTCCCGTGGTTACGGATTGGGCCTAGGTTAGGTTGCGGTTGCAAGCTCGATCGTTCTCAGAAAACGATTCCTCCTCCTACCATAAAAGAGGTACAACTTCCACTTCTCCTTCTCCTACGTCCAAATCTTCTCACTTTTAGATCGCCACCGTTGCAGGTCACGGAGAAGCCCAACATTGCACTGGTGGTGCCTCCCCCTTCTTCCTACACCATCCCCTCCTCTGCGCCACCCGCCCGCTTGACAAGAACGCGCAGAGTGGTGAAGAGGTAAGCCCGAATCCCCGGATGGTAAAGTCTCCCTCGTGGTTTGCTCAGGTTGGATCTAGCTGCTCACGCCATGCTTTCTCCCGGTGAGAGACAAAACCCTAGGTTTAGTGGCGATGCCCATCTCCCTGTTCTACTACGCAGTGCGTCGGCCGTCTTGCTATAGAATTGGGTTTTGATCCATGGTCGCTTTGCAGGTTGCTCTTTGCTTCTCACGATGAGAAGGTAGTGGCTATTTGTTGCAGACTATTGTATCTCTCTGAAGTTGTTTCCATACATAACATCAGGGCAATAGTGTCCTTTATTAGTCACTAATAGTGTGATACTCAGGGAGTACACATTCTGAAAGCAACCATGTAGCATGACCTAGCTTGGGCCTATGTTCTGGCATGTTGTGTAGATGAAAAATGGCTTCTGCATGAATGTGAATTTTGTTGATTTGATCGACTATGTTTCCCCACCTTAACAAATGCAATAACAATGCAACACATACCTATTAATTTTCTCCACTATATTTATTGTTCTCAAGGAAGCCCTCTCAATTGAATTTTCATACTTGTTCTTTATGCAATGTGCTACAGTTCTGTGCCATAGCTTTTGCTTACTATTCACAGGCAACTGCAGCTCAGGAGATCTTTGGCCACACACTGCAGTCTCTTCACAAAATTAAGTATCTCTACAAGTAAGTCTTGAACCAGTATGTAGTTGTTGCTCAAATAGTTGAATGTGTCGTTATGGTGGACATTCGTGTGTCAAACTTTTGAATATATTTCTAATTTTGAACATCTGAATATGTAGGTGCAATGTTTTCCAGTATGGCTTTGTTGCTCTTGCCATACTCACTCTCTTTTACTATGCAATATTTGTGAGTCCATTATTCTGAAGTTTTCAGTCAATTCACATCAAAATCTGGAAATGCGAGCTTGCTTATTTTATTCATAATAATGCTTGTCCAGGGATGGCAAAAGCAGAAACCAACAGGAAGGTTCTAGCTCTCAAATTGATTTGTGGTTTGCTCTGTAAGTGAAGCCTGACAAATTCAACATCATATTTGTTCCCGAGTGATAGTTTAGTTAGCGATGTATATGAACCTCCAAACCACTTTCTCAAAGAGCTGGGGTGTTACCATTGGTGTAAATTAGTGACCATAAAATTAGGATATTATCAAGATCATTTGGGGATTATTAAGTTTCTGGGAAATATTAGTAAAGATCCATTTTTTCATTTGTTGAGTGTCTAAACGAGCTAAAGCAAATTCTAATCCTTCATTGTTCCTGGTTGCCTATTAGAATGACAAGCTTGAAGCTTTTGTATGCGCTTTGTACATACTAGAACCTGATGTTTTGCACACTGCAGAGTTTGAAATCGTTTGCTTAAGATGTGCTTATCTGTGGTTACATTCTTGTACTATTTTTACTGATAAAATTTTGAGCCCTTTCTAATGATGATATGTGTTCTTTTCAGGAAATTATTAACTTCATTACATTGCTGACCTAGATTCTGAGCTCGTCTACGCCACGGCCAATGGCTGCAGGTGCATGATAACTTGAATGAGCAGAGAAAGAAATATGTTGATGTACCAGCTGAATGTTGATAAAATCTTCAGTCTCATCAATATACTCCTTCAGCCACCCTCAACTCCCAGTAATAGAAAAACAACCAGATATATTGGAATTTGGAAGACAGGTGACTCATTACTGATGTCAGCTTGTTAAGAGTTCAGTCAATGACAACAAAATATGCTTCCAGTAACATTTCTAGCTCCTGAATATGTTCTGTCATTGTGTTATCCGAGCTCTTCACACTGCCATGCCTACTTCTGCACAAGCTGAAGGCTTTGTCCAACTTCTGTGATTCTGTGGGTGACGAGACTGGAGATACAGGAGCTGAAACCGATGTCCCAGAGCCTGATGAGTCCAACAAAGACTGATCACCAAAGAAAGATGACTCAATCCTCATCTTTTTACATCTCGACCATATCTCCATCATCATCCATTAGTTGTTCTATTTCATCCCTAACTTATTGCAAGATACAATGGCAATTATACAAGCTGTCAAAACTTAGAATGGACGATCTGAAACAAAAAAAAAAAGATTTGAATTAGAATGGTGCAAATTTGAGTGTGGTGGTGGACCGACCACAACAACAGAGGTGCAACATGGGTCGCATCGTAGCTCAGCCAGATGTGGTACTAGAGTAAGGGTGTTTGTTGGGCGCTGTGGGGAAGCCGAGGGTATGGTGTTGGCTAAGTCTGATTACAGTGACTTGATATGTTAGAATAGTAGGATTTTTTTTATCCGTTGCAACGCACGGGCATGTAACTAGTGTGTGTGTGTGTGTGTGTATATATATATATATATATATATATATATATATATATTACACATTCTCAAATATGCAAATTCACATATATATCACACATTCTCATATACATATATAAATGCAAATATAGAACATATGACACATAAACATTTCATTCATCATTCCACTTGCTTATTTTCTTTAAAAATTAGCTCTTCGTGATGATCGACTTGTATGTAGCTACTTTCATCGTGCTCTTCCTCTACCTGCCGTTTCTGAAAGGAGGCAACCCATCAAATTGATTATATTATTCCTCGTCTACTACATTCTCAACTTCGACAATCATTCTTTTTCCATGAAGAACTACGTTGCACTTATTTGTCTAGTCAGTTACATAGAAAACTTGAACAACTTGGTTAGCGAGTACGAATAGTTCGTTTTTGTATCCTACACATTTGAGGTCCACGGTAGTGACACCGTACTTGTCGACCTTCACCTGTGGGAGATGGACCCAACGGCACTGAAATAAGGGGATCTTGAAAAGTACGTAGTCAAGCTCCCAAATCTCCTCTATAAACCCATAGTAGTAGTTCCTCAACCCATTGGAACTGAGTGCATCTATATGGACACCGCTATTCTGATTAGTGCTCTTTACATTTTCAACCTGCATATAGAATATGTACCCATTTATGTCATATCATTGCCATGTCACAATTGTAAATGTTGGTCCTTTGCCAACCATGTCAGCATATCACTTGATGAGCTCCTAGCGAGTTGGTCCTTCAACCATTGATTGAATCGACTGTTGTGTGTGTTTCGTGATCCAAACATCTAGCCGCTCCAGATTTTATTAACGAAGCACGCCCTTGTGCTAGTCGATATATGGGACACTTCAATCATATGTTGTAAGACCGTGAAATGTGTTGAACATACGCATCCATATCTGGAGTGATTGCTTTCCTTTCCATGGCCTCGATACCCTTGAGCCTCCCCTCGTGGTGAGATAGAGACACATATATTAGTTCAACCCGAGCCATGTAATCAACATAGAACTCAATGACCTCTTCTGTTGCATAACCTTCGACGATGTTGCCTTCCGACCGAGATCGATTCCATACATAGGACTTAAGAATTCTCATGAACCTCTCAAACGGGTACATGCTACGTAGGAACATAGGCCCGCATATTTTTATCTCCCACATAATGTGAACAATGAGATGGACCATAATATCGAAAAATGATGGAGGAAAATACATCTCAACATGACATAGAGTCGTCACCACCTCGTCCTACAGAGCATCTAGTCCTTCGGGATCGATGACCTTCTGAGCAACTGTGTTAAAGTAATAACACAGCCTCATGATTGTCTCTCAGACCCTGATCGGCAAAATACTTCTAATTGAAATAGGAAGCATCTGTGTCATTAACACATGACAATCATGAGACTTCATACCAATTAACTTCAAATCTTTTATCGGAACAAGTTTCTTCACGTTGGCGAAGTAACCAGACGAAACTTTCACACCATGTAAGCACTGGTATAGTTCAGTTCTCTCGGCCTTGGATAGAGTGTAACAAGCAGGGGGAAGATAAGTTCGTCCTTTATTGGTCTTTGTCCGTGCTAATTCAGGCCTGATGTCCATATCAACCAAGTCAAGTTGTGCATTGATACCATTCTTTATTTTGTCATGAATGTTCAATAAGAGATCAATCAAGTTGTTACATATATTCTTCTCTACGTGCATGACGTCGATGCAGTAGAAAACTTCTAGGTGTTCCCAATAAGGTAAGTCATAAAATATTAATCTCTTCTTCTAGACGTTCTTCTCATGAGTTGTCGATTTACGTCCCTTTCCAAGCACAACATTTAAATACTTAACAATATCATAGATCTCTTTTCCGCTTAAATGCCTTGGAGCTGAACTGTCCTCGTTCTCTCTGTCGAATTATTTCTTCATCCTGCGATATGGGTGAGACCTCCGAAGGAACCTACGGTAACACATGTACACGGTTTTGCGTGAGTGCTTTAGCCACATACTTTGTACTCTGGCCGACAGGTTAGCAATGGCATAATAATCATTTATGGTGCAGAACAACGAGTGTAAAGTGAAGTTTTCTCGTTTAAACACATCCCATACCTGTGCCCCTTCAATCCACAGTATTTTTAGATCTTCCACCAACGGTGCTAGGTACACATCAATATTGTTCCCAAGTTGCATCAGCCCTTGGATAAGTATCAACAACAAAATATACTTCCGCTTTATACGCAACTAAGGAGGAAGATTGTAGATGTAGAGAGTCATGGGCCAAGTGTTATGTCGGCTGCTCATGTTACCGAAAGGATTCATACCATCTGTACTCAACCTGAACCTTATATTCTTTAGTTCTGCACCGAAATCTGCAAACCTCCTATTGATGTTTCTCCGTAGGCAGAATCAGCAATGTGTCTTAGCATTCCATCCTTCTTACACTCTTCCAAGTGCCGACGTAGTGGTTTTGCCTTCTTTGGGTTCACCGTACACGGTTTTGCGTGAGTGCTTTAGCCACATACTTTGTACTCTGGCCAACAGGTTAGCAAGGGCATAATAATCATTTATGGTGCAGAACAACGAGTGTAAAGTGAAGTTTTCTCGTTTAAACACATCCCATACCTGTGCCCCTTCAATCCACAGTATTTTTAGATCTTCCACCAACGGTGCTAGGTACACATCAATATTGTTCCCAAGTTGCATCAGCCCTTGGATAAGTATCAACAACAAAATATACTTCCGCTTTATACGCAACTAAGGAGGAAGATTGTAGATGTAGAGAGTCATGGGCCAAGTGTTATGTCGGCTGCTCATGTTACCGAAAGGATTCATACCATCTGTACTCAACCTGAACCTTATATTCTTTAGTTCTGCACCGAAATCTGCAAACCTCCTATTGATGTTTCTCCGTAGGCAGAATCAGCAATGTGTCTTAGCATTCCATCCTTCTTACACTCTTCCAAGTGCCGACGTAGTGGTTTTGCCTTCTTGGGTTCACCGTACACGGTTTTGCGTGAGTGCTTTAGCCACATACTTTGTACTCTGGCCAACAGGTTAGCAAGGGCATAATAATCATTTATGGTGCAGAACAACGAGTGTAAAGTGAAGTTTTCTCGTTTAAACACATCCCATACCTGTGCCCCTTCAATCCACAGTATTTTTAGATCTTCCACCAACGGTGCTAGGTACACATCAATATTGTTCCCAAGTTGCATCAGCCCTTGGATAAGTATCAACAACAAAATATACTTCCGCTTTATACGCAACTAAGGAGGAAGATTGTAGATGTAGAGAGTCATGTGCCAAGTGTTATGTCGGCTGCTCATGTTACCGAAAGGATTCATACCATCTGTACTCAACATGAACCTTATATTCTTTAGTTCTGCACCGAAATCTGCAAACCTCCTATTGATGTTTCTCCGTAGGCAGAATCAGCAATGTGTCTTAGCATTCCATCCTTCTTACACTCTTCCAAGTGCCGACGTAGTGGTTTTGCCTTCATTGGGTTCACAAAAAACACTTCAAACAAGGAATTACAGGAAGATATCATGCCACTTTAGCAGGAGGTCCTCTCTTCACCTCTATTCCCTCGCCGTCATTTGATTGATTCTTACACTTGTATCGGGATGCGCTGCACACCAGACATACATGCATATTTGCATACTCTTTATGGTAGAGGATACAGTCGTTCGGACATGTATGTATTCTTTCTACTTCTATTCCCAATGGAGAAAGAATCTTCTTGTCTTTGTAGGTGATTTTAGGCAACTCATTCCCCTCCGGAAGCATGTCCGCTAAAAGACCTAACAGTATCGTGAAACTCTTGTCGGACTAACTGTTGCTTGCCTTTAATTTTAGTATTTCAAGTACAGATGACAACCTCGTGTAGTTTGATTTGCAGCACGTGAATAAATGTTTCTCCGAGTCCTCCATCAAGCCCTAGAATTTAACATACTCTCTCTCATCACAGTTCCCTTCTGCATCACGAAGCATCTGATCCAGATTATCATCATTCAGCCTATCCGAATCGAAACCACAATCGATATGATCATTCAACGGTATATCATCGACTTCATCCGATGTCATTTCTACTACCTTCCTGTGTAATCTGCTCTTCACCATGACTGGTCCAACATGCATACCCCTTTTTGAAACCCCTTCGAATTAAGTGCGTTTTAATCTGCACTCGGCTCTTAAACATCTTTAGATTCTCGCAGTCAATGCATAAACAGTACATATATTCTACCTCTTATTCAACATATCTTCCTCGGCGGTTCTTGTAAAAGTAGAAACGCCGTTAATGTACTCTTTACTCACACGGTTCCCAACGTACATCCAGCTTCGGTCCTACGTTACGCATATAACAATTTAGTATAACATATTCAATTAATTAAGTACTATACTATATATATACGATCTAAATTAAGTAGCTATATATAGCAATAATAATTAATTAAATTGAATTAAGTAGAAATAGACTATGAATTGACTAAACCCTAAACCATGCTAGATGTAAAATAACCTTCTCTCTACATCAAGCTAGCTAGATCAACCATCTTGAATTCTCCTTTCACCAAAAGCTATAAATGTAAATTATAATGCAATTATAAACAAATTACTAACCATAGGTAGTCAAAAACTTAGTGGGTCTACAATTACTCTTGCAAAATAGTCTCCTTTCACCAAATCACCTCAAAACCCTACCTCCAGCTCAAGGCAGCAGAGTAGATCTGGAATTTAAGATAGAGGGTCGATGAGTCTGCGTGCAATTAATGTAGTAGAATTATCACAGGCGATGTTTTATATAAACCATCTGTGATAACTTAATTATCACATATGATTTTTAATACAAACCGTCTGTGAAGTATCACATAAGGTTCAAATAAAAAATCGTCTATGATATTTGGTAATATCATAGATGGTTCGTGTTAATAACCATTTATGATACTTCACAGACGGTTTTAACCACGAACCGTCTATGATATTTTCTCTTCACAAACGGTTTTTAGCGCCGACAGCAACACATACGGTCTCTAAACTAAAACTGTCTGTGATTGTATTTAATATAGATTGTTTTGAGAACTGTCTGTGATGTGGCGTCTAATATACGGCCTTTTGTAGTAGTGCCTCTAGCTATCCCCGATGATGACATTGGCTATCTCCCTCTCCAGATCATCATCACCATTGAAGACCGACGTGCCGTCTTGGGTTGCCGTCGCCAGACCACCTCAGACCTTCCCCGGCCTCTCCGTTCTCTTCAGTGGGTTCCCTATGACCTCTAGACACTTTTCATGCCCTACTTTTTCTCACGTGAACTACCATGAGCCCCTTTGCCATGGTGGCAATCACGCCGCCGCTGTAGCTCACCTTTGGCTGTACCATCACCGTCACATAGGTGCATAGAGGCACCGACAACCCATTTTGGGTGTCGTGATCTGCCAATGTTTTGTTTCAATAGAGAGAAAGAGAGAGATAGTTGCAGTGTTGGTCCTACCTATCAATATCTGTTGATTTTCCTATTAGAAAAAATAATTCAGACAAATTAAAATATTTAATAAAAAATCAAATAAAATATGGTGAAATATAATTTGAATAAGAATACAATTAATTAAGGTAATAAAGAAAGGGTTTAAGTAAATTTGAAAATATCTTGACTAGTTGCATGATTAGCAAATTAATTGATGGATAAAAATAATTAATGTAGGGTTAAAGCATGGAAATATAACAAGTTAATGTTGTATCGTATAATAATTTAAAATTGCTAACCAAATTAGGTTTGAAATCTAAAACTATTTGCAATATGCTTCTAAACCTAATATAATTATTTATATATTTCAAAAGTCATGAGTGCCCTTCTGTAAATAATGTTTAAACGTTTAGGACAATTAATTTAAATAGTATGTCACTAATATTTAACTGGAAATACAAAAATTTATTTAAGGGGTACCTTGAAGTATAATTAGATGCTATTCAAATATAATTAGTATTTAATTTAAAGTGAATACTTTATATAAAATGTCATTAATATTTATATTAAAATTCAAATACTAATTAAAGCCACTAAATATAACTTTGTGTAAATGAGAATGATAATAAAGATCATTAGCATGCCATTAGGACTTGATTTAAAATACCAATTCAAGTAAAGATAATGTTAGAATATAGTTATAGAGGATGTCTAAGTACTAATGAGCCCTAGACCATAAATAGTTCCTTTGCAACACCAGATATGGAGAAATAGGTGTCCTAGCTAACCCATGTAATTAGATTTTAAATCAAAGTTAGTTAGTATTAGATATTAATTAAAGTACATTGTTGAATGGTTATGCATCGATTAAGACTTGGAGTATTAGGATTGTTGCTTAGCGTATAGGTTAATGAAGTTAAACCCCAAGGATTAATCAATTATCAATTGTGGTTTATGAGTAAAGAGTGGCCTAACTAAAGTTAGCTATTATTTAGCAATTAGTGGTATAATCTATCAACCACTTAGGTATGTCTCTAGTATAAGGATATTATAGAAATTAATTAAATAGCTGACCCCACCTTTTAATTAATTGTTGAATTGACCATTCGATTAATTGGCAATTGAACTTAAATAATAATATGTCATGATATTCTTAGTAATGTGAAATCTAATATTAATCTGGTTAATTAAAATTATACATATCGCGTGTAGAGCTCGCGCCGTAATCCTTAAATAATAATATTTGATAAATACTATTTAGTGCACCGTGTAGACCCTTGTATCTATCTATAAGTCTCACCTAGCTCATGGAACTTAATAAATAGAAAATAATAAACAAATCATTAATTTAAATTCAAGCAATAGTACTCGTTAACCAGCTATGTCTAACCGCCTTCGAATCTGGAGTGGAATATTTTCGTAAATATTCATTCATCCTCCTTAATCCTTCCTTGATGCTTTTCCCAGCAGATTTCCTCTATACTTTTTCCCCCTCGCTCAAACTTCATTTGATCCCGTCTATAGCCTGCGCTCACTAGAACCATATCTCATATCATGAAATTAATCATGATAGATTTTAATTGAGTTTATTCGGATTTATTTGCTTTGCTTTGTTTGTAGTCTTGCGTTATTTGGTTTTTGACATTTCTCGCGTAACTAGAAGTGTCGAAGAAGCAACAGTTTGAGCGAGATCAAAATTCAGATAAAGACCAAGACTTTGAGCAAGAACAAGACCCGTAATAAATTGAGCAAGGCAAGTCTTCACTTTTATTATAGTACACCTACCTTTTGAAGGCAAATTATTTTACTTTAAATTATCAAATTGCATACTTTTCTTGGATTAAAATTATATTGTCATTAGATTGTAGTTAATATCTTAATGTTACTCGCATTATTAAATTCCACTGATTGATTTTGGATATATTCCCTTATCGTCTTAGAATTAGTGGTATATATACTAGTTGATAAGTCCGTATATAAGTGACATGCTTAGCCGTGCTTAGATATATGTGGGCATTAATTTGCTCTAGCATTATTTTAAAAACATCAAAATATGTTTTGGGTAGTCACTAGAGGGAAGTGTCAGGTATTTAAATTCCACTCCTTAACTTTGGATATTAATCTTTTTTATATTTAGTGTTTCTTCATCTGTGTATATAGTGGGCTTGAATTTATATTGCAATACAAAGCGAGTACTGAAGAGGAGTGCTTTGTAACATTCATGCAGCAGGCTTGGCGGACGCAATTTGGTGGCTCCCTGTTTGCTGTAATTGAAGCCTCTTTGTGTAGCATTTTTCAAGGCCACATGCGACCCACATAAATTCAGCCTAGGCCCAGCCTAACTACAGACTTCTTTGTTACAGCTAATTAGCTTTGTGTGCGCGTGGCGTCCGTAGACGAGGGCTTAAGACTTTGTTTGCCATTGCGATGAATTATGATAACCTCATTTAGTGTAATTGATTTCACATATTTTAGTGTTTGGCTAGTTGCTTTTCTAAACCATGTTCTAAAATGAGATATTATTGTGTTCGAAATAGTACAGGGTACAGGAGTAGTTAGGTAAGGAAAAAAGTATCCATAAGAGGAAATGTAGAAAGTTTAACTATCAGATAAGAGAACTTGTTAAGCTATAATACAGTTTGTCAAACAGATGCAAGATTTTTCATAGGTAGCCAGATTTAAAAATTAAACACAACACCGCAACCATAAACTGGTCCTAAGTTTCTCCCATCTAAGCAACATCAGCCTTTCAAAACTTAGGTGGCGTTCGGTTGGACTAAAATAAATTAGTTTATAGTTAAAATTATACTATAACTAATTAAAATTATACTATAACCGATGGTGGTTTATTTGGTGTAACTAAATTTAAAAAATTTAAAATAAAAAATATGTTAGCCTATCACGAACAATGCAAACGAATACGAAAAAATCAATAAAAAACTCAAAAAAGCTAAAAAATAGAAGAAAAAAATAAAATTTTAAAATAGTAAAAAATAAGTTAGAAGTTAGAATCCTAAACTAGAATGAACGGGGCAAACCATCAGGTATTAATGAATTCTTGAGATGGCAACGAACGAGAAAGCTCACACGGCCTGCTGGTAAACGGTCACATCCCAATTTCTCACAGGCCTTCGTGCGATCATCTCAGCCACCCAATATCAAATCGAATGATTGAGAGGAGACTCAATCCCTTGCGTCGTTTGAGAAAGACACGACAGTTTTGTGCTGATTTGGCCCCTCGTGACAATTTTTTTTGTAAATATAGTCTCCGTGGCCTTTTTTTTTTGTGTGCATTAGGCCTCCTGAGCGTGAGTGCACTTACGGCCGACACGTCACACATCCCGCGGCCCCGGAGTACGAAAACTTAGCGGCGTGCGCAGGGAGTGCCCGAGGACGGGACGGCGAGCACTTTCCGCGCAACCGTGCCGCAGGACGTGGCCGCCTACTTCCCGCGTCCGGGTGCCGCATGAGATACCCCGACCGAACAGCACTACCTTAGCTACAGTTTGTTGTTGCAGAGCAATATCACACACAAATTTAAATCAAAATGGTAGTGCTGTTCACTTCATGCGGTCGGAGGGCAGCGGGCTCTCCAGTTCATGCGGCACACCCGGGCGCGGGAAGTAGCTGCCCCCATCCTGCGGTACAGTTGCGTGGAAAGTGGGCGGACTTCCCGGGCGTGCCGCTAAGTTTTCGTGCTCCAGGCCGCGGGATAGATAGACCAAATCAAAAAAAAAAAAAGGGTTACAAGGCTTAAGGATATGTTGTTTTAAGATAATGACTTATGATTTATAATTTAAAATTTTAAATTCTGACTGTATGCGACAAACAGTATATAGAGAAAAATATTACATACGATTTTAGCCGGTACAGTTGAATTTAATATCATTTTTACTACAATCTTTCTATTAACATCGTCTTAAAAAATGTACCGTTTGAAAGATAGTTACTATAGCATAAACTATAAACCACTAAACCGTAAGTAGAAAAGAAAGCACCCTAAAATTACAAAAAATTGCCACGAGAGGGCCAAATCAGCACAATAGACAAGGTTGAAGGGTGGTTTTTTAGCTATGGGTTATAGTTTTAGGCTCTCGTATTTATGCAAATGAATTGGATATTGATAAGTTGTTTCGAAAAACTGTTCTAGTAAACTTTTTTTAAAACAGAGATGAAAAAATCATTATATTTATTTATCGAAAAAACCTCATACGCCGAAAAGAACAAATCTGAAGTACCTAGGATAAAGAATCAACAAATGAAACAAGCAATCATCTCCTTCGTTTTCAAGGCAATAACACAACCAGAATTTAAGAAAAGAAAAGAAGAGAGAGAAGAATAGCCCGGCCTCTACCAACATACACAGTTGACAATGTCAATTCATTACCAGGAAGAAGAAATTTAATGAGTAGATACCTCAGGCCCGGCCAACTTGCTCTCACCAACTGACCTCCACAAGAAAATATCTAAGAATAGAGTATTAATTTGTTCTTTAAAAAAAGTAAAAAAACACAGTATGACAACGGTTAAAAATATAGCAATACATATTTTAAGCTTCAAGAATATATATCACTATCATGTGTGAACTCAAACCTAGCTTAACACTAATCCATTTTCTTGTTGATGCTTCCCGTTGCTCCTTGAAACTTCTAGCAGAAAACAAAAGCTGAAAAGTTCTAGCTGATCTTTGGATTCATGCATGTACCAACATAAAGTTTTGAGTAGTAGCCACGTAAAACAGCGGGTCTATTCTTTACGGTTTCTAAAAGCAATTTTTGATTATTGATATAGTACTTAACTTTTAAATAGGGTATTTTTTAAGACGGGATATCCAAATTAATTATAGTACACGTTAAAAGTCTAACATCTATATTAACCAAAATCACAAGCAAATATCTCTCTCCGTAATCTCTGTCGTAAACAGTTAAAATTTAAAAATTTCAGCCAAAAATCATAAATCATAGCTAAAAAGAACAGATCCAGCATTGGATGTTTCATGTCCATTTGGGAATGTTTCTTCAGGAGTAAGCCTATATGTCGGCCATGAAGTCTCTGGATAAATCAATGCTTGTAGTATGAGTTGTTTTTCACAGCTATGTTAGCTAAAGACAGCTGGTCATGTAAGTTGGTAGCTGTAAAAAATAATGATAAACAATGCTAATGTAAGTCGGTTTGTAGGGTTATAAAAGGAGCAGACTCCTTCGTGTAAAGTATGTATGAGCATAGTGTGCTAATAGAAAGTCTGATAGCTTCGTATGAGTGTACGTGCAGCGGATCAACACCTCATAATAAGATAGATTTCAATCTGAGGTATGAAGTGTTAAAAAATATCTAGTATATAATCTGGGTAAATTCAGTTTAGTCTAGGTAACATTTTTATGATCAAGCTCAGATAGCCTATATTATTCTACCATTGAGCCCGAGGCGTAACCAAATATTGACTCCGCCACTGTATACGTGTGTGTAGATGCCTCGTATAAGCCTAAACTTCCATGAGAAGCTAGTAAGCTTCACTTGTGTATGTATGTGTTTTGAGAGCCATAGCTTCCTATTAGCGAGTGCCTTGCCACCTTGTGATTTCCAACAAGTGGTATCAGAGCAGATGGTCCGGGACCGTCAGGATCGAGAGGAGTCTTTGAGAGGCTAAGGGGAGACTCTATCGGTGCACAGTCTAAGACTGTGAAGCTTGTTGGTCTGAACCAAAGCTTACTTAATACTGGACATCGGTCACCATGGTGGATCTTGCTGGCGCAAGCAGTGGAATCAAAAAGCTCAATAGCCATAACTATGGCTATTGGTAGACCTGCATGGAGTCCTACCTACAAGGTCAGGATATATAGGAGGTCGTTGCGGGCATCGAGACAACTCCAACAAAGGAGAATGTAGAGGCCTTGCGGAAGTGGCGTATCAAGACTGGCAAAGTTTTGTTTGTGCTGAAGACATTAATTGAGGAGGACCTACTGAAGAACATTCGTGATGAAAAGACACCACAGTCGGCTTGGGAGACTTAACAAAATTGTTCTCGAAGAAGAATAAGGCATATTTTCAGCTCCTTGAGAATGAGCTTTCAGGTATGTCACAAGGTCATCTTGAGTATTAGTCAATATTTTATTAAGGTGAAAAATATTTGCCATGAGATCTCAGCTTGAGCCTGAGGATAAAGTTAGCGAGGCAAGGATGAAGAGAATCATCATCCATGCTCTAAGACCTGAGTATAATGGATTTATGGCCGTAGTAAGAGGATGGTCGTCGCAACCATCATTGGTAGAGTTGGGAGAATTTATTGGCTAATCAAGAAGAGTTAGCCAAGTAGATGGGGAGTATTACTATAAAGAAAGAAGAGGAGTCATTCTTCACTAACAAGAAGAAAGGTCCACCTTAGGGACCATGGAGGCCTAAAACAAGGTGGGTGAAAGGTGGCAAGCAGCATCTAAGAAAGAGAAGCAACTATTCACGGGAGTTCAATGAGGAAGATAAGATCAACAACAAGAGAAGCATGAGACGAAATAATATGGTGGATGCTTCAATTATGGTAAGAAGGGTCACTTTGCTCGAGATTACTGATACCCAAGAAGGCGATTTGAAGGGAACTTGGCCACCATAAAGGAGGAGAAGGAGATCACTTTAGAAGCATCTGTAAGTGAAGAAGAGTATGATGCTGAAGTTGGATTTTCTCAAGAAGTTGAAGAAGAGGCTTGAGTAGGACATAGAAGTACCAGCTTTTGTAGCAACGACATATCCAGAGATAAATTATAAGAAAGATTGGATTGTCGATTCTAGTTGCTCCAATCATATGACTAGTGATGACAACAAGCTACAAAATATGGCTAAGTATAAGGGAAGGAGAGGTGCTGACAGCCAATAACACTAAGCTTCCCATATCTCATATTGGGAACATAGTTGTTCAAGGTACGGTCCTCAACAACTCCATCTTGAGAAGGTCTATCATGTCCTAAGCTTGAAAAAGAATCTACTATCAGTGCCTCAACTGATAGTGGAAGGGAACTATGTACTCTTCGACCCTGAAGAAGTTGCTCTTTTTAGCAAAATAAAGGTGATCGGCACACCTATCATGGAAGGAAGAAGAAGACAGTTTGTTTGTGTGCTCTCTGCAGAGTCAGCATATGTTGACAAGATTCAAAAGAATAAAACATCTAATCTCTGGCATGCGTGACTTGGACATGTTAGCTACAGCAAGTTGAAGGGAATGATAGAGAAGCAAGTGTTGAAATGGCTTCCTCATTTGGACATCTGAACATACGTATTCTGTGTTGGCTGCCAGTATGGTAAGACTCACCAATTGCCATACAAGGAGGCAGAATATCGGTCCAAAATACCTTTGGAGCTCATACACAGATGTGTTTGGCCCAGTTAAGCAAATATCACTTGGAGGCATGAGGTATGTGGTGACGTTTATCGACGACTTCTCAAGATATATTTGGGTTTACTTTATGAAAAAGAAATCTGAAACTTTTGTGAAGTTCAATGAATTTAAGAAGAAAATAGAAAGTGAACTTAACAAAAAGATTCATAATGGGAGAGAATATTTATCCAATGAGTTCACTATCTCAAGGAGCATAATTAAGCACTAATAATGGGAGAGAATATTTATCCAATGAGTTCACTATCTCAAGGAGCATAAGATAAAAAGAGAATTAACTTGCCCTAATACTCCACAACAAAATAGAGTAGCAGAGCACAAGAATCGTCACCTTGTAGAAACCTGTCAGAGTATGCTACATGCTAAGAATGTACCAGGAAGATTCTGGGCTGAGTGTATGCGAACTGCAGCCTATGTGATTAATAGGCTACCATAAATAAGGATGGGATTTAAGTCACCATATGAGAAGTTGTGGAAGATAAAGCCAGTAGTAAGCCACTTCAAAGTATTTGGCTGTGTATGCTATGTCTTTGTGCCAGATCACTTGAGGAGCAAGTTTGACAAGAAGGCAATTCGATGCATCTTCGTTGGCTATGATGATGCCCGAAAAGGTTAGAGGTGTTGTGATCCGACTACTGGCAAATGTCACACTTCAAGAAGTGTTTGATGAAGCCTCTTCATGGTGGACTCCCAAGGAAATTGAGATTTCTAAATCCCAAGATTTGGATGAGGTTCTAAAAGAAGTTAAGCTAGAAGTTAAGGAGCAAGCATCGACTCCAAGTGAAGTTGAAGGGAGCTCACTCAGTAAGGCCAAGAGTCCATGGAAGACTGGCGAATATCGGCCTGTACTCAAGGAATATCGTCCAAATCAAGTGGAAGTTGAAGATCCTGTACATGAACTACGAAGATCTACAAAGAAGCGGAATCCCAATTCTAGGTATGCTAATGCTGCCCTTATTGATAAGGCTATACCTACTGAGCCATCTTCTTATGAGGAAGCAACACAAGTCCCTGAGTGGCGAAAGGCTATGGAAAAAGAGGTTAAGGCACTAAAAGAAAATCAAACATGAGACTTAGTGCAATACCAAAGGATGTGAAGCCAATATCCTGTAAATGGGTCTATAAAATCAAGACCCGTCCAGATGGCTTAATCAAAAGGTATAAAGGTCAACTTATTGCTCGGGGATTCTCTCAACAATATGGGTTGGACTATTTGAGTCTTGCTTGCTTTGGCTGCTAGCAAGTCTTGGAAGTTGTGGCAGATGGATGTCAAGAACGCCTTCCTACATGGAGAGCTTGACAAGGACATTTATATGGAACAACAAAAAGGTTTTATAAGTAAGACTCAACCAGGGTATGTATGCAAATTGAAGAAGGCGCTCTATGGCTTGAAGTAGGCTCCAAGAGCTTGGTACGGAAAAATCCGTGAGTTTCTAATACAAAGTGAATTTTAAGTTGCTCTATTAGACTAGTCTGTTTGTGAAGGCTAAAGAAGATAGACTAGCAATAGTTCTAGTCTACGTTGATGATTTAATCATCACAGGAGAAAATTACGAGGAGATATAGAGGACAAGAAAATCTCTCAGTTAGATTTGAAATGAAAGAGTTGGAGAGTTGAAGCACTTCCTTGGACTTGAGGTGGAGCATACAAAGGAGAGTTATTTTTAGGTCAACAAAAATATACAAGGGATCTTCTTCAAAGGTATGGGATGCTTGATTGCAAACCTAATTCTACTCCTATGGATCCTAATATGAAGCTACGAGAAGAAGGAAAGGATCTAAAGGATGTGACCATGTATTGACAGCTGGTCGAGAGTCTTATCTATCTCACCCTTAGTCGACCAGCTATTTCTTATGCTGTTGGAATTGTCAGTCGATATATGACCAAGCCAAAGAAGCCTCACCTCAATGCAATTAGACACATTTTCAGGTATGTCAAAGGCACCATTATTTATGTTATTTTATACAATAAAACAAAAGGATGCCAAGTGACTGGATATTGTGACACCGACTATGCCGGAGATTGCGATACACGTCGATCGACAACTGGATATTTCTTCAATCTTGGATCAGGAGCTGTATCTTGGTGTAGTAAGAGGCAGCCCTCCGTAGCATTATCAAGTACTAAAGCAGAATATCGATCAGCAGCAACAGTGGCACAAAAAAGCACCTGGCTTAAGCGACTGATGAAGGATATCTACCAACCGACGGACTATCAAGTAAGGCTTCTCTGTGATAATCTATCATCTATACGTCTAGCAGATAATCCATTCTTTCATGCGAGGACAAAACATATAGAAGTACACTATCATTACATAAGAGAAAAAGTTCTCGGAGAAGATAGCGAGATGGTGCCAACAAATACAGATGAACAAGCTATAGATATTCTTACAGAGTCAACAAAGCAAAGTTCGAGAAATTTTGAGTCTCGGAATGGTCTGTAAAACAACTTTGAAAGCAAGTATGCATTGAAGGGAAGTGTTAAAAATATAGCAATGCATACTTAAAGCTTTAAGAATATATATCACTATCATATGTGAACTCAAACCCAGTTTGGCACTAATCCATTTTCTTGTTGATGCTTCCCGTTGCTCCTTCAAACTTCTAGCAGAAAACAAGAGCTGAAAAGTTCTAGCTGGTCTTTGGGTGCATGCGTATGCCTACATGCAGTTTGAGCAGTAGCCACATAAAACAGCACTAGATGTTTCATGTCCATTTGGGAATGTTTTTTCAGGAGTAGGCCTATGTCGGCCATGAAGTCTCTGGATAAATCAAGGCTTGTAGTATGAGTTGTTTTTACAGCTATGTTAGTTAAAGACAGCTGGTCATGTATGTTGACAGCTGTAAAAAATAATGATAAACAATGCTATTGTAAGTCGATTTGTTGGGTTATAAAAGGAGCAGACTCCTTCCTGTAACGTATGTATGAGCGTAGCGTGCTAATGGAAAGTCCGATAGCTTCATATGAGTGTACGTGTGTGTAGATGCCTCATATAAGCCTAAACTTTCATCCATGAAAAGCTAATTAGATTCATATGTGTATATGTGTGTTTTGAGAGCCATTGCTTTAGAGGTGGTGCCGGCCTACGGCCCATTATTGTTGGCCCGGTCTAAGCACAGTACAGTTCGTTTAGCTTGTAGACTGTGCCAGCACGGCCCGGTGGACCGTGTCGTGCCTGGGCCAAGAGGGCAGCATGCCGGGCCGATACGGCATAACCTGTTTATGATCATGAACCGTGTCGGCCCGGACCTATTGGCAATGGGTGTAAACGGGTCGTGCCGGCACGGCCTGGCCCGTCGAATATAGCCGTTTTTGACCGATGGGGTGTAAAAAATTCAGAAAACATGGTAAAAATTCAAAAAATATGAAATTTTTTCTATAGATAGGGGGACCTGGCCTCCATTCTCGACACCTCAAACCTGACTCTCATCTCTCTGTTTAGCTATGAAAATCCGGTAGTGTTTGCGCAAAATTTGGCAAAATTAGTGAGAAATGCGAAATTAAAAAAAATCAAAAGTCTTCAAAGAATTTTCTGAGAGCTGCAAAAGAGGTAATAGTACTGTATTATTTTAATTTATTGCTATTATTTGTTGATTTAATAATAAGTTAATTGTTCTTTACTACGTTAATTTGCAGTTGATTCGATGGAGAACTACGATTTTCAACTCTCTGAATTCGTCCTCCCGGCGGAGTATATGCAATCCTTTCAAGAAGGATATCCATCCACGGAAGGTCTACATCCACAACAAACTGGAGAGTCAGAAGAAGCGACTTCCCCGGTGGCGCCGGGTCCAATCGATCCATCTTCCGCTAGCTCAACAAGTGCATCCATAACACATAACACGGGTGCAAACAGAACAAAAACTACTATATCAGGAGTCTGGAACGGTTTCAACAAGAAGTTTAAGACCAACAATGATGGGAATTCGGTGAGATATGTTGTTTGTAAAATTTGTGGTAATGAATTGTTTGCAAAATATTCAGATAGGACGGATCACCTACAACGGCATGCTGCAAACTGCAAAAGAAGGTAAGAAATACAAATGCGACAAACGCAGCTGCAACATAACCCCGATGACTCGGTACGTACTTGGAAGTATAACCTAGGGGTAGCCTGGGAATCTCTTTATAGATTAATTCTTCTCAAGATTTATCTTTAAATTTTGGTGAGTCCAATGCTTTTCAAAAATATATTAGGACTACTCATAACTCTCGATTTAGTGTTGTATCTAGGCAAAGCATAACTAGAGATTTAATTAAATATTATAACAATTGTCGTGAAAAATTGAAAGAAATTTTTCATACTTGTACATTTTCTATTGCTTTGACATCGGACATACGGAGTGGTAGGGCTAGGGAGGATATATTAGTGTTGTTGCTCATTATGTTAATGATGACTGGGTAATAAAAAAGAATTATAGGATTTAAATTAATTAATGTTTCACATACTGCTAAAAATATTGCAGAATGTATTATTAAAGTTATAGAAGATTTTGGCCTCACGGATAAGATTTTTTCTATAACTTAAGATAATGCGGCTGCAAACACTAAGGCTATGGAAATTCTTACTACTTTGTTTAATACTTATGCACAATCTTTCTTATTGCATCAACGTTGTGCTTGCCATATTATTAATATTATTGTTAAATCTGGTTTAAAAAGATTAAATGCTTGTATTGATTTTTTTAGAGATACAATTTCATATATTAATTGTTCTAACCAACGAATAGCTGCAAATAAGAGCTTTTGCGTAGCAATGAATGTCCGTCGTAGAAAATTTGGCTCAGACATGCCTGTTAGATGGAACTCTACTTACCTTGTGCTTAAACATATATTGCCATATAAGAGCACCGTATCTATTTTCCTTGAGACCTAAGGTCATCAATCTCGTAGCTCCTCCAGTAGAACCCTCTTTTTTAGAACTTTTTCATAAAGCTACACTTTATCTTTCTGGAGTACATTATCCAACATCTCCTCTAATTGTTCATAATATTCTTGAAATTGCCATTCACCTAAAGGCTTTTGAAAATGATCATGTACAACGGGATGCTGTAGTTGCCTTGAAAGCTAAGTTTTTAAAATATTGGAGGAAAATTCTAATTTTATATGCATTCGCCTTTATTTTGAATCCTAGTGCCAAACTCCAAGGATTTATAAATGTATTATAACCTTTAAGTGATGCTACCGTTTAGATTATTGTACATACTATAGAGTAGTTAAGGATAAACTATATGAGGAATACAAGAAATATGGAAATAAGTTTGGGTCCATGCGTTTAGAAAGACCCCAGTAGTCCCCCTAGGACAAGATTTTTGGTTCTTTCTCAAGTGATTCTCATGCAGGTCACATCAGTCAGAAGGAGGAAGGCGACCAAGCACTAGAGACGTATCAAGCTATCTCAACAGTGACAGCGTCAGCTTCGAGCAAGAGTTGAACATCCTCTCGTGGTGGCAAACCTAGAAAGTAAAATATCCAGTGCTGTCTATATTAACGAGGGATGTGTTGGCTGTTCCTGTCTCTACGGTCTTCTCGGAGTCAGCCTTCAATCTATCTGGAAGAATAATCGAGGAGCGACGAACAAGTCTCTCGAATGAGATGGTCGAAATCCTTATAACCGTCAAAGACTGGAAACAAACTAAATCAAAACTCCAACATACTGCAGAGAGTAGAGACTTAGAAGAATCTTTTGAGAATTTATATCTAAATAGTAATGAATAGGATTTTCTATATTTTTCATCAGATGTAGTCACTAGTGAGCTTTATAGGTTGTACTCTTTTTTTTTACTAAGATTTTCTCAAGTTGAGCCTTTATTTGGTGAAGTTTTTAACGAAGCAGCCATCACATGTGATTTAACAAGTTAATAAAGCTCATTATGTTATTAAAAATAATTATCTTGATGATTAACAATATCTACAAATTTTCATAATTTTTAGGTAATTTTTTACAACAGTTTTTTTTTATTTTTGTATAATTTTATGAATCTTTTCTCTTTTTCTCAACTTAACAACTGTGCCGACACAGTCCGCTAAGCCCTAACCGTGCCTATGCCGGCACAACATGATCATGGATCATGCCTAAGCTCAGACCATGGACCGATATGATATGGCCAATTTATTTAGCGAGCCTAAATAGACCGTGTCTGAACCAGATCCGTGCCGTGCCGGCCAATTGGACAGGTCTACGTTGCTTCCTATTAGCAATTCAACAACCACCATCTCATCTCAGCAACATCTCTGTCTCCGGACAAAGCTTAGCCGCCTCGCTCATCACCACAAATTACCGCGACGGCGCGGAAATTTTACCTTTGACCTCGCCGCGCGCGGTAAGAGAGTAGAAGTAGATTAGGAAATCAATTAACCGGGCTGTTAGAACGCGGGCGCTTTCTTACACCGGACAAAGTGTAATCAATCAAATTAGCAGAGTAGATTAATTTACAGGTCCGGGAAGTTGCTGAAGAACTCCATGACGGAGACGGTAGCCGGCGACGGAATGGTGGGCGTGGTGGGCGGTGATGCCGCCGGCTCGGCAAGAACGGCGCGCCGCCGGAGGGGAGGAAGGGCTCGGTCGTTGAGCCGGAGAGGCACTGGGTCGAATGGCGTGGCGAGAACAGCGTGGACGACGCCGGCGGCAGCAGCGTGGACGGCACCGCGAGAGGATCCCGGCCGGTCGGAGCCGAGGACCGACGGGAGGCCGTCCACGTCCACCCCGTAGCCGCTGTAGGGCGCCGGCGGCAGCGGCCGGACGGACCTTTCAGAGCTTAGCCGCCTCGCTCATCACCTCGAGTGTCCTGAAGACTAGACCCCCGCTGGACAGTCGGGTGTGCACTCTGCCCGCATTGTACTATTGCCGTAAGTAGGTTCTATGCTGACCTTTCCTTGCTTCGCAGACTGCGGGATTCCTGGTTACTCCCTCTTGCCTAGATGGTGCAGTCCACCAACGAGGATGGACCAGCCTTGCCCGCGAGCGGGGACGACGGCGTGGAGAGATCATGACGCTTCCCGTTCGACCATTCTCTGCTAACGGCTTTGGTGGATCGTTGGCGGCCAGAGACGCACACTTTCCACCTTCCATTCGGGGAGATGACGCCTACTCTACAGGATGTGTCTCTACTGCTTGGCCTTCCGATCGTAGGAGTGCCTTCGTACCGGAGGCCCCAGCCGGGTGCCGCGGATGACTATTACATCTTCTTGGCAGGTCAGACATACGGGCCGTCGCTGAGGTGGCTCTCACAGTTCTGGGTATGTGCTCTTTATAATCGGTCCTATAAGCTCTCGTTTTCACTATTACATACTAATAACTTCTTGGTTGCATTCAGGTGGAGTGGATGGATCCAGGTGCGGACGAGCAGCTAGGCTTTCGCACCTTGTAGCTCCCAGCGTTGGCCTCACGGCCAATGGAGCTCCCAGGTGGCTGTGTGACAAAGTTCTTACGGAGAACTTCATCCTGAGTCTCTACAACATGTATAATATCAATCAATTCAACATACTCCTTGTAGCCATCTTGACGATAACTGCGCACAGACTGCACTGCATTAGGGTGGAACCTCGTGGGGGCCTTCTCAATATTCTGCTCATCTGTGATCTGCCTGCCACAAAGTTGAAAATTGGTACAAATTCTGTGCAGAGCAGATTTGTACTCTCCAACCATCTTGAAGTTAACAAACCTTAGTATGATCCATTCTTGTTCTTCCTGAGGAAGAATGGTATATTTTAGCTTCTCGAACCTCTTTTTAGTGTACTCCACAATGCTACCGTGCTCTTTCTTGCCATGTACTTATTCTTGAGAGTGAGACAGAGGTGATGCCTGAGGATGTGAAGTGCCTGATCATTTTCCTCAGGTATGGGTTTGGCATCCTGAGGCGCACCAATCCCAATGACAGCGCGGAGCTTCTTGGCTCCAAGTACGATCTTGACATCGGAAGGCCAAGTCAAGTAATTTTGGTCATGCTGGGCTAGCTCCTCGAACTCTCAGTTCATGATGTCTGTCATCTACATGGGCATGAAAAGAATATATAAATTTACTGCATGTAGATATGCACAAAATAAATTAGAAAATGGTACAAAAGATTCTTGTAATGTTTTAGAATTTTCTATACATTTTCTATAAATTTTACTATTAATTTCAGTGATTAAAGGCAATTTAAATAATTATGATGATTACTCAAAATAATAAATAAATACAGGATGGCATAGAAAGTAATAATAGTAGTTCTAAACATGTTTCAAATGTTAAAAACTATCCAAAATTGGAATTCCCAAAGCATTTTATGATAGAATATGAATTTTCAATAAATTCTGCAATTTTCGAGTGCTTATTCGCTAATTTTCAGTTCTGAGAAAATTTTTTGCGTAATTTTCAGAAAACCCGGGGCGTATCCAAATATTCGAAGAACCGTCTCGCAATTTTCGAATTTCTAAGGGTCCTTTTTGCAAATCTCAAGCGCCGCTCGGCCCCATTTTTTTCTTTTTCTATCCTGAGCTAGGGCAAATTCCCCAGCCCATTCAGCCCAAGCCAACCAGCTAAGGGTGAAGGGGTAGGGTTTCCACTACCCCTATTCATACATGGTGGCGGCGGGCAGCCAATGCCCATGCGGAGTAATGGCTAAGGCGGCGCGGTCGGCTGTGCGAGGCGACGTCGGAGGAGGCAAGCGGTACGACCATGTGGGGCTAAGCCGGAGCGACCGAGCGGGGCGACTGTGCGGGGCAAAGCTGGGGCGGCCAAGCAGCGCGGCGGAGCTCGGGTCGGCGACGCTCGGGAGCAGCGCATGCAGGCAGCAGCACTCGGGAGTGGCGCATCTGGCCGGCGGTGCTCGGGAGGTGAGCAGTGACGTAGAGCGGCCGTGCGACTTTGAAAGCACGGCCGCAGCCATGCAGACCGGCAGTGGTGCTCAACGCGAGGATGGGTGATAGCGGCCATGCGGGGCCCCGGCAACGGCGGTCCGGCGCGGCTGCAAGCCAGCGCGCTTAAGCGGTGGCGCGTGTAGGCGACGCTCGGGCGGTCGATTGCAGGCGGCACAGATGGGCAGCGCCTTCGGCCGCGTGCGGGCGGCTCGGATGAGCGGCGCAATGGCTCGGGTGGCCGGTAAGGTGCGGGCCGGTGTGCGTGCTCATTTTTCAATCTATAGTGTAATCAACATATACTCTTTTACACAAATCTACTGATCGGCTTGGTCGGCAACTCCAAGTCTGCTCGCGGTGGATTTAGAGTGGATTTGCACCGTAGAAAATAATCTAGAAAGTAAATTTTGCGAAATTTAAAGCGATCTAGATATAGGTAATTCAATCTATGAATAGTTCTATGATTACCTTTGATTCACTAGAGTGATTCGTGCTAATAACGTATTGAGAAATCATCGCTGGCGAGTCCGGTCTAATCGTTTTCACCTATGCAAAAGAGATGATCAAACACTGGTAATGCAAATAATAAATTGAATACACAAAGAGATAGGGGGAGAACTGCTGTCTTTCTTTATTGCTTTCTTCTTCACAAGTACAACTTTATAATGGTTGAGATATTCTATTTATAGACTAAGTGGAGAGGTGCCTACTAATGGGCCAGACTTGCTGACCCATGCCCAGGTTTTCCAATAGTTTCTTCCTATTAATTTCTCTACTTGTTAGCAGTTTTCTTTCTTCTTCTTGTCTTCTCAGAATTATCGCTAGTCTTTCAGCACGGGAAACAGATTCTCCTTATAATAAATTGCATTTCAGCTTATATGTTAAGAACGCAGCTAAAGAACAGAGAGCTTATGATAAGAAATAATTAGTGGTTGGCTCCAACAACTCAACTGTATGGCCCATACTTTCGAGTTGAAGCCCGAACATGAACGGGTCGTTTGCCTTACCCGACCCCAAGCTTCACCTTAATTTGACACTCCATACCTTAACTAGATTAACTAGATGCAGAAATTGACCGAGAGTTGTGGGCACACTACGACAAATTTCGGCTTTCAATGACATAAACCCTTGTGACCAATATTGTTATCGTCATAGATAAGTACATTCTGTTTGAAATGTATGGATTATTGATAAAAATAGACAAAAGATATTTTCTAACTTTTATTGATGATGCAACACGCTACTACTATATGTATTTGTTAAAAACTAAGGATGAAACATCTTTAGACTCCATTATTGTATTAGCAACAATCATAGAAGTTTATGATTTAACTATTAAAAATCTATAGGCCGTGCTATTTTTAGCCTAGAAAAATACTATCGACTGTTTTTGGTCAAAGTTTTCTTGTTTTCTGCACTAGCATGTTGACTTTTGCCAAACACCCCCAAGTTCGCAGCAAATTAACACTAGGTTTTTTCCCTTCCATTCCTCATACGGAGTAATCTCACTCACTCCACCTTATAAATTGGTCTCCTCCACTTGCTTTAGTAATATAGTACTAAACCATGCATGCTTTGAAATTAAGGAAATGAGCCAAGCTCATATGTGCCAATTTCTAACAATCCCCACCAATTCCAAAGCAAGAAATAAAAAGATGTCAAATAAATTGTGCTGAAGTACTGTTAATATTCCAGTCTTTTAGTGTAAGTCTCATACGGGTTGAACTTGCACCTAGAATAACAAGATTCATCTTCTCACAGCTGATGAATGGACTATGTCTTGAATTCACAGCTTTTTGTGATCAGATTTCACTTGAAATATCAACTAGTACTAGGCTGCCAATGAACCACGCCTAAACTGAGCATTGTATGGTCATGCTCCCTTATCTGTTTATAAGATTTCTAGAGAATATTCCGTTCTCATGAACTACGACCACACGGTTAAGTTCAAATAGGTGTATTCTTTCAAGGTATCCTCCAGGCTAATACATTTTCCTTATTTGGACAACAGAATACATTAAGGCTTTATGACAACCTTCCATATAATCGAGAGTGCTTTGTTTATTACGACATGGGTATACAAAATATATACTCTCTTGTTACAACATCAATTTGTTTTTCTCATTACCTAAATCACGGGATCTCCGATCAAGAAAGTATGGGTTTACCATTGCGATGTAACTTAAATGGGCCTCATTCCCATGTCCATAGATGCAACGAAATCGTTTTCCGTGCTAACCCCTTTGTAAAAGGGTCTACCAGATTTTTCTCAGTGTGAATATAGTTCACAGCAATCACTTCGGAGTTTCTCAGTTTTCTGACAGATTTAAGCCAACGCTTCATATGTCTAGAGGACTTCATATTGTCATTTGTACTTGTGAATTTGGCCAACACTGTTTGATTATCACAGTACATCATGGCAAGTCTAATAGAAGCTCTATCAGCCATTCAGCCTCAACAGTGGCTGTGTGAAGTGTTACAAGTTCTGCTTCCATGGTTGACCTCATAAATATGGTATGTTTGCAAGACCTCCGTGAAACTGCAGCACTAGTTAAAGTAAATACATAACCACTTGTAGCTCTGATCTCATCCGCATCAGAGATCCAATTAGAGTCACTGTATCCTTCTAATACAGAAAGGTGTCCAATATAATGTATTCCAAAAGATGTTGTGCCTCTCAAATAGCGCAACACTCTTTCAAGTGCCTCCCAGTGATCATCTCCTGGGTTAGAAGTAAACCGACTTAATTTGCTCACATCAAATGAAATGTGAGGTCTTGTGGCACCAGCTAAATATATAAGTGACCCAATAATTTGTGAATATCTTAATTAATCTTTTCTTAACCCCTGGTTCTTTCGAAACTTAATGCTCGCATCATAGGGTGTTGGAGAAACTTTACAGTTTTCAAAAACCGAACTGGCTCATTATTTTCTCAGCATAATGGAATTGATTCAAAGTGATCACATCCTTACTTTTGATCAATTTAATATTCGGAATGACATCTGCCTCTCCAAAGTCTTTGATATCAAAACACCGAGACAAGAAAGATTTGACCTCATCAATTACGACAATTTTTGTTCCAAATATAAGTATGTCATCTACATGCAGACATAAGATCACTCCTTGACCCCCACTATAAAAATGATACAGACATTTATCAGCTTCATTCACAGCAAAGCCAGCGGATGTCAAAGTTTTATCAAACTTCTCGTGCCATTGTTTAGGTGCTTGTTTTAGGCCATACAAAGATTTCAATAATTTGCATACCTTATTTCCCTGTCCAAAAATCACAAAACCATCTGGTTGATCCATATAGATTTCTTCCTCCAACTCTCCATTAAGGAAAGCTGTCTTCACGTCCATTTGATGAACATGTAGACCATAGGAATATGCTAATACAAGAAGCACTCTAATGGTGGTTAGTCTGGTGACAGAAGAATAGGTATCAAAGAAATTTTCTCCCTCTCTCTGCATGTGTAGCCCTTGGCCACAAGTCTGGCCTTGTACTTCTCAATAGTACCATCAGGCCTTAGTTTCTTTTTAAAGACCTACTTATATCCTACAGGTTTGCACCCGATAGGACGATTAGTGATTTCCTAAGCCCCATTAGCCATGATAGAGTCCATCTCGCTATGGACTGTGTCTTTCCAATACTCAGCATCAGAAGATGCATAAGCCTTCGAAAGAGTCTTTGACACATCATCCACAAGGTATACAATAAAGTCATCACCGAAGGTTTTCTCAACCCTTTGTTTCTTGCTCCTGCGAGGAGCTTCTGCGGCTAGATTGTTATCCTCCTCAGGGATATCACATATTGGTTCAGAAATGGGGGAAAGTTCAGAAGTTTGATTATTATCAATTTCAATATTATCAGTTTGAACATTCTCTACTCGTGAAGTATTGCCTGCCGTTCTCATAGGAAAGATATTCTCAAAAAATGAAGCATATCTAGACTCCATTATTGTATTAGCAATAATCTCAGGAGTTTCTGATTTAACTACTAAAAATCTATAGGCCATGCTATTTTTAGCATATCCTAGAAAAATACTACCGACTATTTTTGGTCCAAGTTTTATCTTTTTCTACAATAGTATATTGACTTTTGCCAAACACCCCAAATTCACAGAAAATTAACATTAGGTTTTCTCCCCTTCCATCCCTCATACGGAGTAATCTCACTCTTTTTATTGATCACTCTGTTTAGGACGAAAGTTGCTGTCAGTATAGCTTCCCCCCACCACGCCTTAGGCATACCGGCACTCTCTAACATGGCATTAACCAAGTCTGTTAGTGTCCGATTTTTCCTCTCAGCTATCCCGTTTGATTGGGGTGAATATGGTGGTATAAATTCATGGACTATTCCATGCTCAGAATAAAATTGCGAGAATTCATGAGAGACATATTCTCCTCCACGATCATACCTCAATATTTTTATTTTTTTATATAGTTGGTTCTCAACCTCAGTCTTATAAGTCTTAAAGTAGTTTAAAGCTTCATCCTTAGTTTTTAGCAAATACATATAGCGGTAGTGTGTTGCATCATCAATAAAAGTTAAAAAATATCTTTGCCTCCTTTTGTCAATAATCCATTCATTTCACACAAATCTGAATGAACAAGATCTAATGGTGCCAAGTTCTTTTCATCCTCTAATCCCTTAAAGGATTTTCGAGGTTACTTTGTTTACACACATGACTAGCACTTTGATCCTTTGACAATTTTACATTTTAGAATTAAATCTAATCTAGACATTCTAGCAATACTATCAAAATCAATATGACAGAAACGAGAATGCCAAATATTTTTCTGACATTTATTTACACTAGTTGCAACATTCAGATTATAACAAAGTAGGTACCTCGATAATAAAAAGCGCATATCCAAAAATATATAATTATTTTGCCATGAGTGCGGAGTAGCGATAAGTTACCTATATATGAAGTATATCAAAATTAGCGATATAATGGAAAATTGTGAATGTCAATGAAAATTTAGAACATATGAAACACACCAGAATTAAGCTAATTTGAATCACGAGACAAATTTGAATCATGGGACAAATGCATTCTACGCAACTTCATGCCTTGGAAGCAGTTGATAATTTTATCATCATCAATATTTCTAAAGATCTCTCGCTCAGTGTATCACAACATTAAGTCATTGAGCCATTCATCCGCTATCTTATTGCGCAAATCTATTTTAATAATATTCATTACCTAAAATATTCTCTCAACAAATGTCGTTGCCATCGGAAGCATCAATGTCAACTCAATGAGGCGATATACCAACGGAAAAATTCTGTCTTTTCTTGTTTGAATCATCACTTGAGCAAGTTTTGATATATCATGACATCCGTTGAATTCTTCACTTCTGCTAATGTTGAGAATGAAAGTTTGAAACTGATTCCTTAACAAGAATCGATCAGCATACGTGAAACCATTAACATAAATTTCAGCAAGTCGAACAAGTTTATCAACATCAAACTTAGATAATGAGTCATTTGGATCAAGACAAAACTTGCATACCAATAACTCCGATGAAACTTCATTGAATCGATGATTCGTCTCATTCATAGTTACATCAATAACAACATTGAAAATGTTAACTTTGTAATAATGATGTTGACTCACTTTATGCTTCCGACGAACTGATACCCATAACTCCAATAGGATCTTCTATATTTGGCACATCAATCATATATGTTTCACAAAAACTTTTGACTTGGTTGAATAATGGCTCCCACCTATTGTCTCTTATATCTTAAAAGCGTTGTTTCACATCCTGTAACAAGCCCACAATTTCGACAATATCTTGATGCTTCCTTTGCAAAGCAAGTGATAGCTCATTTGTAATGCTCAACATGGTTATTAAGAAATGCATTATAATACAAATTCAAAGCATTCCATCTTTTTTTAACAAACATGCTGCTCTACCATGACTTGAGTTTTGACAAGCATCTTCACTTACAAGCTCAAGCACATCGACCACTGCCTCCCACGTTTGGTATACGCGAAGCAACGTTTTAAGATGTGAGTCCCACCGAGTATCTCCAGGCCTAGCAAATCCAGCTTCCTGATGCAGTCCTATCCCAGCTGAAATCAAACCATTCCCTATCTTCTCCAACAAGACTCCATGATGTTTTTTAATCAACGCATCTTTTTTTACAAGATGAACTCACAACAGTCACTATTAAGGGAACATAGTTAAAGAAATCTGTAATAGCTCTACTACAACTTGTCATAGTGACAACTATCAACAATATCAGGTCGGCAAAGTAATGAACATAGAAAGCATTTGGATTTCCATCCCGAATAAGTTTTTGCACTCCATTAAATTCACCTCTCATATTTGAAGCTCCGTCGTAGCCCTGCCCACACAGCCTTGAAATAGGCAAGCCATGTCGAGTAAGCAATTCAACCAAAACTTCTTTCAATGTTGTAGATGTACAATTTCACTCTATTTCACTCTCCAATCTCGCCCTATTTCACTCTCCAATCTCGCTGACTCCCCCTATTTCACTCTCCAATCTCCTCTCGCCTCTCGGCTCTCTCAATCTCAGATTCTCAGTCTCTCTCACTCAGTCACTCGGACAGTCGGACTCGATCATTCTCCTGAGTCCTCGTCTTCCCTAGGCGACCAGGCAAGCAGCAGCGTAGGGCACGGCCACGCAGCCGACCAGTCGCCCGGTGCTCCTCCACGGCGCCGCCCACATTCGCAGCCGGCGGTTCGGGCCTTGCCGCCCTGGTCTAGCTCCCCCTGCCCCGGCTTGGCCCTCCTCGCCGCCCCGGTCCGACTCCCCCGCGGCCTCGACCCCGGATCAACCTCCCCTCCATGGCTCGGCCAGCTCACCGCCAGATTTGGCTACCCCAGCTTTGATCCGACTCCCCCAGCTTCGATCCGGCTCTGACGGCACCCCCTTCTGCGTGTGCCCTCGCCTGGTAGCCCCTAGCCCCCCTCTGCGTTGTGTCTGTGCCGACACGTCTCTCCTCTGGAAATCCAATTGCTATTGCTAGGTTTGTGAGTTGCAGTGGGTGTCTTAGTGGGCCAATGAGATGAATTTATTAGACCTCTTAAGGGTAGTAGGCTGACCACTTCACTAGGTTGTTTTTGTTTTTCTTTACAGCTGCCTCTCTCCATACGTTGACGTCGTCGCGGGTCTTGCTGGTCGCCGGCCGTCGTGGGGGGAGAGGGGGAGGGAAGGCTGCCATCGGAGGAGATGAGACTTAAGCCTTACTAGACCCCCTGGCTTCGCCCCAGGGAGGGATAGATGATCATACATTTGATCTTACATGATTGCAATCTTGGCTACGCTACTGTAACCGAGCCCTCAAAGCCCTAGGCGCCAACGATGAAAACAACAAGCGAGTTAGGTTTTGGGGTTGGCAGGGCCCACAATGGGGTAGGGTGGGGGAGACAGTAGAGCATGGTTTGCCGGGTGTGGAGCTCCTGTGACTAAGAACAGGAAAGAGGAGACGCGAGGGTCTTTTATGGGTCCCACCGTGCGGTCGATCACACGCGCACTCTCCGACGTACGAATCCTTGCACTGTACACGCGCACTCTCCGACGTACGAATCCTTGCACTTGTAAAGCATACAGATGTAGTGCCTTTTTAAATTCTTTTGACTGAACTGCAAGACGTCGAGCGTGCTACATAAACTACACACAAAAAATGTTCTTAATACTACCATGAAATTCGTAAGCTAGGTGTGGAAGCAGGAGACTTCGCCCGAGCTGATCCTAGCGGAAACTTTCCAACGGTTCTAGGACCATTTTATAAGAGTTGGTCGACGTAGGTAAGGTCATGGTTTAATTAATTAAGCTATACATGTTCGCAACCGGCCGGTTGGTCGTATGGAGTAGTAATAAACGGGGCTAGCTTGCTTCAGGTGGTTTATAAGACAGAATTTATAGCTTATTTTATATTATAACTATTGTTGACTTATTCTGATGTAACTAAATGTAAAAAAATTAAAAAGTTATATCAACACAATCAATGGAATAAGAAAAAAAGGCAGAAATTCCAAAAAAACTAAAAAATAGATGAAAACCATAAATCAGAAATCAGAAATTGAAGCCGTTTAAAACGGAGCCATATGCTGCAGTTGTTTGTGATTTGATCAAAGCAGCTAGCTAGGCTAGGTGGAGTAGGAAGAGGAATCGAGTAATAATAATAATAATAATAATAATAATAATAATAATAATAATAAAAAAGAATTGAAGATCAATACTTAAGGTCCTGCTCAATTTGGTTTTTTTTGTTGCTTATAGTTTTTTTTCACTGTAACTGGTTTATTTTACATTGTATCTACTAGTACTTTTTAGCGTAACTAAATTGAAACAATAAAAATAAAAAACAGGTTAACCCATCACAGATAATGTAAAGGAATACGAAAAAACGAAAAGGTAAAAAAGTAAAAAAACTAAAAACTAGAAAAAAGAAAAAATTAAGGAATAGTACATTAAAAATTAAAAAGCGGGACGTAATAGTGCTATGGTAGACAGCAGCATGCAGGATGTAGTAAACGGTCAGAGATGGCACGTGACGAATTCAAGGCTATTCCATTTATATGGAGTACAACTCGATCCAAACCCAATAATTTTATGCGCGCGTGCGTTGAAGGAACGTCGGGTTAGTCAAACCTGGCCGACATGTGGGCCCGGCAACAGGGGAAACGAAAGCCGCGGCTGGATATGCACACTTTACGGCGGTGCAGCGGTGGATCACGCGTCGCTAGCTAGCCTAGCGTTGTCACGTACCCATCGCATCGCATCGCATATTCGCATGCATGGCCACGCTTGCTTGGCAACTTCCGTTTGGATGCTGCGATTGGGCTCCTACCGCTGCTGATACTTGTTATCCACCCATAGATCTTAATCCCTGCATACTTCTTTCTTACGTGCTCCTGTAGAATCAGATAGACAATAAAGAAATGATGAATGATGTTTTAAAATTTTTCTCCAAGCATTCACTTATCCTTTATTTCGATAGCTACAAAACTATGAAGATTAGGATATGAATTCTACTTAAAAACCAGAGAAACACCGAGCTGAGCACCACCTAATCAGAAATCAACGTGGTCGGATTTCGACTACCAGTTGAAAATCAACGTGGTCGAATTTCGACTACCAGTCGGAAATCAATCGTGGACGAAATTCGACTACCAGTGTGAAATCAACGTGGTCGAAATTCGACTCTAGTGCTCGACAACCATAGAGCGATCGAAAACCAACGTAGTCGAAAACCAACGTGGTCAAAAGTTAGCGTGGTCGAAATTTGACTCGAGTGGTCAACGACCAGAGAGTGGTCAAAAACCAACGTGGTTAAATCCAACATAGTCGAAGGGCAATGTGGTCGAAATTCGACTCGAGTGGTCAACGACAAGAGAGTGGTCGAAAACCAACGTGCTTGAAAATCAACGTGATCGAAGGCCAACAAGTAGTCTAAAACCGACGTGGTCGAATCAAGCTGAAAAATGACCAGTGAGATCGACGACCAGTGAGGGGTTGAAAAACTAACGTGGCCGAAAAGAAGCAATGTAGTCGAAAACTCGAACGTGGTTGAAAACTCAGAGGAACAGAGAAGAGCAGTCTGCATTCAACACAGTTTCAAAACAAAAATGATGGAACTTTTGATCCATAAATCCAAATGATATGAAACTTTGCAGGGATCTTCTCTAGGGTACTGTGAACCTATTCCAACAAACGATCATGACAAACATGGCCAAAATTGAGATTTTTTTCAGTTTGTTGGAAGGTTCCACTAAAAGCGAGTCAAAATCAAAATCGATGAATACAACTTGCTCGTGGATGGATGATTACCAAGATGGATCTAGATTTATTCCTACATGTCATAGCAAGTTAGAACACCAAAGAAATCAACTCAAATACCCTTGAATCAAGAAATCCCACTTTTACCCCAAATCAAGTAAAACTAAGTTTTCTAGATAAACTTGCTATCAAAGTGTCTAGTTGGGTGGAGATAGATTCCCAGAGATATTCTCCATCTCTTACACGTTCTTAGTACAGCAAGATCAAGAAAATGAAAGAGGAGAGAACAAACCAACCGAATTAAGAGCAAATAAAAAAACAGAATTGATCCATGGAGATACACAAAGATTAATGTGTTGCTTACGATAGAAAGTTTTATAGCAACTTCACTTTGGAGAACAAATAGCACACCATGTGCTTCGCTCACAAACTCTAAACCTAAACAAGAGAGCACATGAGAGAGGGGTTGTATGGTTAACTTCACATGTCTCCATCCCAATCCCCTTTTATAGGTGGGCAACCAGCCACCTACACCCTTTAATGGATCTATTCACTATTATAACAGGGGAGACCCGTTAACCCCACATACATGTGTTTTACTCTCACAAGTTCACTTATACCTGCTTTTCAAATCGCATAAGTGCGCATCCACTAAATTCTTAGTCTTGATCCGCCTTGATCAAATCAGTTCCACCGTGACCTAAACCGCTCTCTAACGCATCGCCCATACACCACGGTTTTGATTCAACATGGTTTCATGTATTTTGGTCAAACTACCAAAATACCCTTCATTGACCCGGCCATCACTAACCACTGCAAGCAATCGCCATACTTGCTATGTGTAGGTGCACCACTAGCTCGCCAGGTCTCTCCCATCCCGGTTCCACCGAACCTCGGCTCACTTGGCCCGTGCAAGCTACATGGTGTCTTCCCGCCGTTCGAACTCGCCTTCAACATTTCTCGTCTTTCTCATGTCATACTTGAGCTCAACTGGGGCCTCCCAAAACGGTACTTTCGCACACTAAAAACCTCGCCTGGGGCTCTCTGAAAAAATATATCGTAACTCAACTCGGTACTTCCGCCAAGCGAAACTATCGCACTTATATCTGCGGTACTTTCGATTTTCCTTACACTTCCAAAAGACAACCTAAATTAAATACAATTTTTGCAAAACCATTTCACTACTTTATAAAACTTACAATAGTTCATCACAACAGTATCCCAACCTTCTCGTATGCTCCTTCAGCTACTGTAGGAACAGGCTGACCGTCAGTCTCTACTATACTTAATTTGTTGTTAGTACGCACATTTCCATTACTTTAGCAAATCGTACTGTTGATCTCCCGGTACAGTTTCTGGTCATCCGATTTTGCATATGCGATGGTAAACTGTTGTCAAGGTTAACTCTCCTGCAGGAATATTTCCAAGGGAATTAAGGGGACAACATTCAACGAGACTACAAAATCAACGCACGATATATACATCAACATTCAACAAGAGCAATGATATATATAAGGGTATTTACAAAATACGCTAAAAACTATGAACTCCTTTACAAGTTTTTTGTGTGGTTCACATTGGAGTATCTTATAATTAGTATACAAATGTACCTAAAGTGATAAATGAGTATTTCAAGTTTGTTTAGGTGGTATATTAGAGGTGGGTGTAACTACACCCGGGTGTAGAATGTTTTTTTCCTATATATATATATATATATATATATATATATATATATATATATATATATATATATATATATATATATATATATACACACACACACATATATATATATATATATATACATATGTATGTATGTATGTACGCACGCACGTGCGTGCGTATGTATGTACGCACGTGCGCACGTATGTATGTACGCACGTACGTATGTATGTATGTATATGTGTACGTATGTATATATATGTATATATATATATATATATATGTATGTATGTATGTATGTATGTATGTATGTATGTATGTATGTATATATATATATATATATATATATATGTATGTATATATATGTATATATATATATATATATATATATGTATATGTATATGTATGTATATGTATATGTATATATATATATATATATATATATATATATATATATATATATGTATATGTATATGTGTGTATATATATATGTATATATATATAGGAAAATTACATAAGGCACCTGGGTGCCTAGGCATCCACATCAAGAACTGTTCGATGCAGTGTATGATTAATAATTTTTTTAAGTTTGGGTATGAAAATGTTTTATACCCTTGATATGTTTATGGTAAGTAAGTTTTGAACTCAGCTCAAACTAGTTTGGACTACTTTTGAGTTCAATGCGACTACGGTGAGTATATACCGTAAAAATAGTTCAAACTAATTAAACTGAAGTTGAATTTAATTTTTTTCGGAGTTTGACATCTTAAATATACTTTTTTATGGGTATATGAAGATACCCACATCAATCGTTGCGAATCTCAAAGCAAATCAACGGGTATTGATATGGGTGCCTAGGCACCAGGGTGCATAAAACTATATATATATATTTTATTGCTGTGAAATTCATGTTTTTATACCAGCCGTAAGTAAGTAACTAATGGTAATTTCACTCTAATAGACTATAACTTTTCTATTACAGGAGTGATAACTATTGGCACAACTAGTGACAATAATCTCAAGTTTGTCTAATGGTAACTTCATATATAATAGTTACTGGCAAATCAACACTCCCGCACTAGAAAGCGGATCTGAGTGTAGCGTACGCGCAGACGCTGAATAGCGCTACCATGTGTATATATATATAGTATGCATACATACATACATGTGAGTGGTAGCATTCGATCTCTCCAGCTTGAAAACTGAAGGATTAAGCAGTGGAGAAACTTTAAGAGGTATACGTAGTAAGCCAAAGAAAACGGAACCTTTCAAGAGAGTTGGGGAGAGTTGACGAAAAGAAAAGAAAGCAAGCAAGCAAAGGAAGGGATCAATTAAAAGTCAAAACCCTCTTCACCTGGTCAGCGCGCGCGTACCGGCCAACGCCGACGCGACGAACCGACCGACCGGCCAAAGCTCAGGCTGAAACCAACCCGGGCCCGTTTTTGCTTTGCTTTCCTAATTAACCCCACACGAAAAAGTAATTAAGAGCACCCCAAAACTCCCCGCGCTTAATTGGGGCGAGTAATTAACCGGGTCGTCTCGATTTTTTAGCACGCGTGGACTTTTTCGCTTCCTATCCATCCCCTCCCCTCCCCTTCCCCTATAAAACGCGCGCCTCCGCTTCCCCTCCCATTTGTTCAACAACTTCTAATTCTTCTTCTTCTTCTTCTCAAGCTTGTTCCATCTCCTCTTCGCTCGCAAGGTACCAGCTAGCACAGATCGTCGTACGAATTGAAAATGGAGGGGTCGGCGGCGGCGGAGGTGGAGGTGCCGACCTACTTCCTGTGCCCGATCTCGCTAGAGATCATGCGGGACCCCGTCACGCTCGCCACCGGCATCACCTACGACCGCTGCAGCATCGAGCGCTGGCTCTTCTCCGACGGCCGCCGCGCCACCTGCCCGGTCACGCAGCGCCCGCTCGCGCCGCCCGACCGGGAGGCCACGCCCAACCACACGCTCCGGAGGCTCATCCAGGCCTGGTGCGCCGCGCACGCCGTCGAGCGATTCCCCACCCCGCGCCCGCCCGTCGACTCCTGCCGCGTCGCCGCGCTTGTCGACGAGGGGCGGCATGGGGGGCGGCAGCAGGAGCTCGACGCGCTCAGGGAGATCAAGGCCATCGTCGCCGAGAGCGACCGCAACAAGCGCTGCATCGAGGGCACGTCAGGCGCCGTCGACTTCCTCGTCTCCGTCGTCAAGAACAACGCCGCCGCCACTATCTCCACCTCCACGTCTAAGTCGGCTCAAGACTTCTTCGAATCGGTGCTGGATTCTCCGACGTCCACGAGCTCGCCGGAGGAGGACGCGCTGAGCGTCCTCTACTCGCTCAAGCCGTCCGAGATGACCCTGGCCCGGATCCTCGAGAGAAACGGAGACTTCTTGGACACCCTGGCGTCCGTGCTGCGGCGGCCGAGCTACCGGTCGCGCACGTACGGCATCCTCCTGCTGAAGGCGATCACGTCGGTGATGGAGCCGGCGCGGCTGATGACGGTGAGGGCCGAGTTGGTGCAGGAGGTGGTGCAGGTGGTATCGGACCGGGTGTCCTCTAAGGCGGTGAAGGCGGCTCTGCACGTGCTGTGCCGGCTGTGCCCGTGGGGCCGGAACCGCGTGAAGGCCGTGGAGGCCGGCGCGGTGTCGGTGCTGGTGGAGCTGCTCCTCGGCGAGGGCGGCCGGCGCGCGACCGAGCTGGCGGTGGTGGTCGTCGGCCACCTCTGCGGGTGCGCGGAGGGGCGGTCCGAGCTGGTGGCGCACCCGGCGGGGCTGGCAGTCGTGTCCAAGAAGGCGATACGGGTGTCGCTGGCCGCCACCGAGAGCGCCGTTCTCGCGCTCCACGCCGTCGCTAGGCACTCGGCGACGCCGGCCGTGCTGCAGGAGATGCTCGCCGTCGGGGTGGTGGCGAAGCTGCTTCTGGTGCTGCAGGTGGACGGCGGCGAGCGGGCCAGGGTCAGGGCCAGGGAGATGCTCAGGACGCACGCTAGGGTTTGGAAGGACTCGCCATGCTTGCAAGCGCACTTGAAGGCGGCTTACCCTTGCTGATTTGAAGATCTCACATTGATCATTGCTAAAAGGAGAATATGGTTTTGCTCAATTTCTCCTTTTAGGCTAGATTTGTGATTACATTTTGCTAGTATTATCAATGTACAAATTATTGGGTTCTTTCATTAGAGAGTTAGAAGTATATGTACGATCCAAAGGGGAAAATGTTTCCATTGATCGATGTAGAGATATTGGTGTAAGTTATGTCGAATAAATCGGTAAGATTTGCCTGCTCAACGCAAGCATTTATTTTATGTGGTAACTGCAATTTTTCCTTACCTCTAAGGGATCATCCGTATATATTCTCATCCAGATGCACGAATGCTAGGCAGTTTTAAGAGGACATTTGCATCATAGATTTTTGCTAAAACAGATACACTGATGTCATGTTACCTCACATGACATATTTGAACGATAGATTTTTGGTAAAATATAATTATTGTATATGATGGATTTTGCTACAATATTGAATAGGGTGTTGATAAACATCACCCGGATGTTTTCTTCCTAACTATCATCCAGATTTGTAACCACTGGATTAGAGATCCAACGACCATGAATTCTCCCCCCACCCCCTCCAAGAAAAATCTCCCCCTCCTCCAAAAAAAAGGGGCCGTTAGATCTCTAATCCAACGGTTTCAAATCTGGATGATTATTAGAAAGAAAACATCCGGTGATATCTAGACACACCCGATTGAATAATTGTCAAGCAATAACAAGACCAAGATAAGGATCAAGCAAACTGTTGTTATCTTACTCTATAAAAATGTTGTTATCTCAGCTATTAATTACACCTTGATCAGAAGTTCAGAACTACTTCAAAGTTCTCGAATTTTTTTTCGTTTGGAAAGTGCAGAATCACATCAACTCATTTCTATACAAGATATGTCTTAAATATATTGCTAGTCATGAACTGAAAATAATGATGCAAAATGATTTCCAAACTTCAAAATTTTATGCCTCTGTATTTAAACAAAAACGAATGTGAATTTAAAAACATGGATTTGATATATAGAGAATCTAGATTTTACTAATATATTGTTTTAAAGTTGTGCACGCTTTATTTGGAATTTGCTAATATATTACAACAAAAACAAATCTCTTGTCCTTCATTCACCATAGTTGAATTGAACTGTGCATGTGTTGATCAGTGGCAGCATCTTGTACTGATTAGAGGAATACTATATTCGAAGTTGTGACAATTTGGTGTGCTGTTAATTACTTTTGCTCCATGACCACAATACCACCTGAACAAATTTAAATTAGCACTCACCTTTTCCACGCCTCAATTCTCTCTCAACCATTGTTGCTTGTAGATGACTTAAAGCAGCCACAGAGAAAATTTTGCAAGACTTGGCATATGGAAATAAACCTGATCATGTGTGTGCAGCATCGGGTGCCAGGTAAATGTTTGCCCAAGTCAGAGACGGTTGGCGGCATCATCGGAGGGCGAACGTGGAGCACGGACCAAGCAGCGGCAATCGATGATCGAGTCTCGCGCGAGTGGTGGCTTGCGAACGAGAAGTACGGATCGCCGATGGGCATGCGTACGTGCGCGTGAAGACCGGGGATGTGAGCTCCTGGGCACTGCTCCGCCATGATGTATAAAGCCGTCCTGTAGATGGGTGTGAGATTTTTGTCCCGAGTCGTGTTTGATTAATAATAGCCAAGATACAGGCGTTCGTCGCCGAGAAATTTCCTTGTCTACTGTTTATCTTCTACCTCCGTCCGGCGTGAGCTAGAGTGACTCGGTTCCAACATTTGGTATCAGAGTCGGTGAAGTTCGACAGCAAGCTGATGGCCGGTGACGAGCGTACGCCGCCATCATCTCCGAAAGGCGTCGACGATCCGAAGTCCGGCGGTAGCAACACACGACGTGAGGTCATGGTGGAACGCGTCATCAAGGAGTCCAACGGGTCGGTGGAGTTCCCGGTGTTGACGCGGGCAAACTACCACGAGTGGGCGTTGGTGATGCAGGTGAACTTGGAGGCGCTTGGGCTCTGGCGTGCCGTGGAGACGAGCTACGTCGAGCGTCGCGAGGATCGGCTGGCGTTGGCCGCCATCCTGCGTGCCGTGCCAACGGAGATGCGCTCGGGTCTCGCCGTGAAGAAAAGTGCCAAGGAGGCATGGGCGGCTGTGAAGACGATGCGGATGGGCGACAAGCGCGTGCAGGAGGCGAATGCGCAGAAGCTCCTCAAGCAATTCGAGAATGTGGCATTCAACGGTGGTGAGTCCATCGACGAATTCGCCATGCGTCTCGGCTCCCTCGTTGCGGAATTGCGCGAGCTGGGAGAGAACATCGAGGAGGTGCGCGTCGTCAAGAAGCTGCTTCGCGTGGTGCCGGCGAAGTACAATCAAGTCGCCGTGTCCATCGAGATGCTCATGGACTTGAATACGATGTCGCTCGAGGAACTGGTTGGACGACTCCGAGTTGCTGAAGATCGGTGCGGTGCCGAGGCGATCGCGGACGGCGTCGGGCAGTTGCTGCTCACTGAGGAGCAGTGGGAGGCGCACCGGCGTCAGGGCAACGGGAGGCAGCGAGCGCGTATGGACTTCGTCAAGAACAGCGGCCGTGCAAAGGGCGGTGGCCGGAGCGACGATGATGACAACGACGCGAGTAGCATGAGCTCGGGTGCAAGTAGGCGTTCGCGCCGCGCCAGGCGAGGAAGATGCTACAACTGTGGCGTACGTGGCCACATCTCTAGGGATTGCCATGAGCCGAGGAAGGAGAAAGCACTGCTCGTCGAAGACAACGACGAGCTAGCACTCATGTAGGTCGGGTGCATGGGGTGTCGTGGTTTAGGGGGTTTCTTGTTGGATAAACCACGACCGCGTGGTTTATCCAACAAGAAACCCCCTAAAAAAATAGATAGAAACCAAATACTGAGAGTTAGTCACATTTGGCTCCACCGACCATGACTTTTTCTTATATGAGGAGAAAAAAAATTACACAGCCGAATCTATCATCTGCTCTCTTTGTCTAGTTTGCTCGTCAATTAAAGGTACCCAAAAGTCCTCCAAAAGGCAATAAAAATTGATAAGAAATGTGTCAGACCATATGGTCGAGTATTTAGTGATGATGAATAATTGACATTTAGATATCATTAGAATTTGCGTTTGCGAAAGTTTCGGTCGATCGCAGTCAAGGTTTCGAATTCGAGTGGTTTTGATCAGTTCTGAGTGGCTCCGAGTGGTTTTGGTCTAGTCCGAATAGTTTTGGTCTACTCCGAATGGTTTTGATCTATTTTGAGTGGTTTTGGTCTGCTCCGAATGGTTTTGGTCTGGTCTAAGTGGTCTCCATCGGGTTCGAGTTGTATCGGATGGCTTTCGAGTAGTATTGGCATATCAAATGATGTTTGAACGACATCGGAGGATTGAACGGCATTTCGACTACGTCGAACCTCGACCACAACAGACTCCGACCATGTCCGACTACAACCACATCTGGCTTTGATCAAGGCTTAGTGGTTGGTAATCATAGACCTCGCGATCGGTAGACTTTGCGATCAGTTGTTGTTGGCTTCATGATCGGTACACGTAGACATCATTGTCTGTTCGAGTGTTTTAATTATTGCTATCTTCGAATACTTTGAGTACTCATGTTAAGCTAGCAGTTTGACTGGCTAGTGGTGATCGGTAATCAGTACTCAAAGGTTTCGGTACTCGAAAGATGGAAGTACTTGATGGTCAGATAGTCATGGTACTTGGCAGTCGGAAGGACTCAATATTCGATAGTTGTGTTTTTTATGATCATGCTCAGCGATGGGATGTCGGAGGTGTTCTGATCGGTAGTCGTAGCTGAAGTGACCGACACTCGGTGGTCTGTACTCGATGGATATGTGGTCGGTAGCGATGCTTGTTATTCCTGAGTGTTTTGAGTGATGGTGTTTTCCCGATTACTTGTGTTCGAGTACTCGATGTGCTAGCAACCGGTCTTCCGTAGCGGTTGTGACCGGTCATATTTAGTGATCTGAAGTTAGTGTTTTGGAAAGCGATGGGCTTTGTGGTGGTGGATGATCTGGTTGGTATTTGTGATGGTTTGGTTCTTGTCTCTGGATAGACGAGGGTGTGCTTTGAGTGTGTGTGTGCTGATGTCGATCAAGTTGTGAAGAACTTATGTTAAAAAAACATTCTATGGTGTTTACTTGTGCAGATGGACGTGGAGACGATCATAGTCAGTGACGAGGAAGATCGGGACTAGGATGGGGAAGTCTGAGGTCCAGGCAATCACGGATGTCACGCGAGGTGGTCGGGCTCACGCTGAAGCATGTGGAGATCAAAGGTGGTGATTCGAGATGAAGCTACGCGCGGTGCGGTCCAGGAGGCTTCAACACGAGTGATGATTGTGCGTGATGAAGATTCAGGAGGTGCTTTCCTAGAGGCTTCATCACATGTTGGATTAGCAGTTGTGGATAGAGTCCATAACTGACAAGACTAGAAGAGGTACAGATAGAGTCCGTAACTTGGAAGAGTTTTGTGTTCGTATTTGAGGCAGACATGGTTTGTATGCTAGACTATAAAAGCAGAGAGATGCTAAGGGCTAATGTGTGGCTTTTGAGAAAGTTTTAGTGCGGTTCTGAGAGGGATTTTGTTGAGAAGGATTTTAGAGGTGCTTATGAGGCACTTTGTAAATCCATAAAATTCCAGCAATAAAGATAGTCTTGAATCAATATGTTTCTTCAGTTACTTGAAGTGCATTGTTGATTGCTGGTGGTTCGGGTCTCACGACAACAAGGGAAGTTGATCAAAGCAATCAGGAGAAGCAATTGAACAAGGTGATCAACTGCAGTTGTTGAATAGATCGGTTGTTCGAATGGGTGGTCGAGGAGAACGATTGATCACCGAGTGGTCGAATATCTTTATCAACTATTTGCAATTATCATGAAAGACCGACTAAGATTAAGAAAGTGCATAAGAATCTTTATCAAAAAGAGTATTTGGATTTTGCTATGAAACCTAGTGAATCTATTGATGATCTTTTTGCTCGATTTGAGAAGATTTTGAGTAACTGACCTGGAGTTAGTGTTATGCCGGCTGATGGAGATAATGCAACTAAAGTTTTTAGGTCTTTGGGCTTAGAGTGGTTTATGGTCGTCACGACTATTAATCAAACAATTGATCTAGATACTCTTACTATGGATGATCTGTACTCTAGATTGAAAACCTATGAGATGGAAACTTTGCTATGTAAGACTGATAAATCTTCATTTTTAGAACTTGTGACTAACCCCATGCAAGCTGCTTCATCGAATATTTTGTCTTGTGTTTCCTTGTCTGCTTTGTCCTCTTTTTCAGAAGATCAATTCCAGTAGCTTCCCGAAGAGAACTTAGTCCTAATCTCCTCTCGATAATACAAGGCTCTCAACAATCTGAGGTTGAGAAAGCGAGGTGGAGCTCCAGGTCCGATCAGATGCTTTCAGTGTGGCGAGCCAGGTCACATTAATTTAGATTGCCCCAAGCTCAAAGGGAAAATGATCAAGGAAGATAGGAATTATCATCGTCGACCAGCCAAGAGTAACACCAAGGTTGGATCCTTCCGTCGCAAGCTCTTAAATGCTATCCAGTGCCTTGATCTGAGCAATGAGGATTTTGAGAGCTGCGATGACAACGACCGCAATAATGATGATGCCAAAGGCAAGAAGAAGGGCTCCGACGACTTCACGGGCATGTGTTTCATGGCTAACAGCAGCAACGACGATGACTACAGTGATCTCGATGAGGTAAGATCGTCATATGATCAGCTTAAAGATGATCTAGTTAAACTTGCTCTTGAATTGAAAAGGACTAAAAAGAAATTAAAAGAAAACAACTTTGTAGTCGAGAGCTTAAACTCTGAGATTAATAGACTTAGAGCTCTGTCTTACATACTGAGTTAGAGACTGTTAGATCAATTAGTGCAACAAATCTGGTTCAACTTAGAGATGCCACTGTTAAACTTGATGAATTAAATATGGCACACGATTCTTATGATGGAAAACTTAAACTTGCTAATGATGAAATTGAAATGTTTAAGTCTAATTCTTCTATAGCATGTTCTAAATGTGATTTGCTGCAAGCTAGACTTAATTCATCTTAGGAATCAATTCAATAGATGCTTTATCATGAGACTCTCTCTTGCTCTAATTGTCTTAAACTTAACACTAAGATAGAAGTTTTGACTAAATAACCTAATGATTTTACTGAAAATGATAAATTGGCTCAGTCTAGTGCTTTTAAGGATCTAGCTCATGAATTTGTTAGGTGCTCATCGTGTTACTCTCTATACAAAGAAAAAAAGTACATTAAGAACACTTTAGAGAAGTTTTCATTTGGCAAAAACAATTTGAATATGATTCTAGATCAATCTAAAACAAGTGTAAAGAAACATGATCTAGGATTTAATTTTGTTGAGCATGCCAAGAATAATCCTCCTAAGGTTTTTAGACTTCTTGAACCTGGAAAGTTTGAAGTAGAATCTGAACTAAAATAAATTATTTTTAAGTCTGCTAGTTTGAATGCACTCATTGTGGTAGAGACGGTCATTTGGTTCAATTCTGTTTTAGAAAAGCAAAGAAAGAAAAGGGAGACGGGATAAAGAAGTCTTCTTGACCAGCTACTTCCCTGGTCAACTTGGCACGGCTGGATCAGAAGTTCGACCACATGGTGCTCGTGTTCGAAGCAACATGGTCATATAAGAATTTAGACCAGCTACTACTTGTAGTCGGACCAGCTTCTCAAGAGACATTTGACTAATGTTTACATATTGTTTTCGACCAACAGTTACCATGCGATCTGACCGAGCGGTGGTTAAACCAGTGTTCCGGCCAGCTCTTCATTCTTGATTAGATCAAGTAGTGGTCAGACCAGCTCTGCTAAGAAGGTAAGACCGTCCCGTAGTCGAACCAATGAATCATCGACTGTCTGGTCATAATATATCAAAAGTTTCACTTAAATCTTTATCAATACATGATGTTTCTCCTGTTCGTCGAGTATCTCAATACTGGATATCTAAATCTGTATTGTCTAACCCCAGTACTAAGGTACCAACGATTATTCGTACTCTATAGGCTCATCACAAGAGGAAGGAGAACATATGGTTCATTGACTCCGGTTGCGCTCGCCATATGACTGGAAACTCACGATGGTTCTCCTCCCTCACTCGTGCCTCCGGTGATGAGATGATCACATTTGGGGATAACTCTCAAGGACGAATTCTTGTTAAAGGCACCATGCGTATTAATGACAAGTTCATCTTGAAAGATGTTGCTCTCGTCAGTAAGTTGAGTTATAGCTTGCTTTCAGTTTTACAGTTGGTAGACGATAATCTTGATGTGAACTTTAAAAAGCATTCATGTTGTATTATAGATTCAACTGGTGATCTTGTATGCAAAATCAGTCGAGTTGGTCGTTTGTTTCAGAGTGACTTTCTGTATTTAGCATCTTTTGATCTTACGTATCTTATTTCTTCAGATTCTAAGGATTTATTCTTTTGGCATCGTAGATTAGGTCATATTGGCTTAGGCTTAATAATATGAATTTGGTTAGAGAAATTCCTAATCTTAAGATTGATAAGTCAACGGATTTAATCTGTTTACCTTGTTGATATGGTAAAATGGTCGCTTCATCACATTCTCCACTCACTCTTGTCATGACCGACTCCCTTAGTCAATTGTTGCATATGGACACAGTAGGTCCTGCTAGGGTTTAGTTGGATGGAGGTAAATGGTATGTTCTTTTTATAGTCGATGATTAGATACTCCTGGGTGTATTTCATGGCCTCTAAGGACAAAGCCTTCGGTAACTTTTGAGAGCTAGCCCTTAAACTTACTAATGAACTACCAGGAGCACTTAGAGTAATTAGAAATGATAATGGAACTGAATTCAAGAACACTTCATTTGCTTCCTTTTGTATAGAAAAGGGTTTAAACCATCAGCTCGAGTGCCTCAACAGAACGGTATAGTCGAACGCAAGAATAGAACCTTGGTCGAAATGGCTAGAATAATGTTAGATGAACATGCAAGTCCTAGGAAGTTTTAGGCAGAAGCTATTTCGACTGTCTGCTACATTTCTAATAGAGTTTTCTTGTGAGTGAGACTGCTTAAGACTTCCTATGGTTTAGGTTTGGTCATTCTCCCAATGTTTCTCATTTGAGGGTATTTGGTTGTCGATGCTTCATACTTAAACATGGAAATCTTGATAAATTTGAATCTAGATCATCAGATGGCATTTTTTGGTTATGCAGTTCACATTCGAGGCTATCGTGTACTCAACTTAGAGACTAACAAAACTGTTGAGACTTACGAGGTCACTTTTGATGAGGCTAGTCCTAGTACTAGACCTAATAATGTAGGTATACATGTCTCTAATGAACTCGAAGACATTTTCTATGACTCCGAAGATGATAACAAAGAGTTCCCAGGCCACTCTACAACATCTACGACCACTCATGAGGCAGAGACCGCTACAACCACAACTTCCTCGCCGACTATATCTACGACCACTCATGAGGCAGAGACTGCTATGACCATTACTTCCTCACTGACTACATCTATGATCACTCATGCGACCACTTCACAAGCACCTCTACATATTCAATAGAGACATCCTCCAGAACAAGTAATTGGTGAGTTAAACGAGAGAGTTTTGCGAAGCAGGTATAACTCCAATGCCTCTGATGCTCATTCTATTTTTGTCTCCTCTCTTGAACCCCAAGATGTAAGTCACACTTTATCTGATGAGTCTTGGATTAATTCCATGCATGAGGAATTAGAGAATTTTGAGCATAATAAAGTCTGGACTTTGGTTTCACCCCCTCATGGTCATAATGTCATTGGAACTAAATAAGTTTTTAAGAACAAACAAAGTGAGGATGGTATTATTATTTGAAATAAGGCTAGATTTCTGACTCAAAGATTCATCCAGGTAGAAGGTCTTGACTTTGGTAAAACATTTGCTCCTGTTGCCCGATTAGAAGCCATTAGAATTTTGTTAGCATTTGTAGCATCAAAAGGTTTTAGACTACAATGAAATGAATATGAAAAGTGTTTTTCTTAATAGCTATATTGAGGAGGAGGTGTATGTTAGACAAACACATAGTTTTGAAAATCCTAAGTATGCTGATCATGTATTCAAATTGTATGATAGACTTAAATCATATTTGCTAAAAACAAGCATCCAGAGCATGGTATGATAGACTTAAATCATATTTGCTAAAAAATAATTTTCAAATGGGTAAGGTAAATAAAACCTTATTTACTCTCAAGTATGGCAATAATCTTTTACCCATACAGATATATGTGGATGATATCATCTTTGGCGGTTCTTCTCATACTATTGTTTCCAAGTTTTTAGATACTATGAGCAGGGAATTCGAGATGAGCATGATGGGTGAGCTTACATTTTTCCTTGGCTTCCAAATCAAACAATCAAAATTGGGTATTTTTGTTCATCAGACTAAGTATACCAAGGATCTACTTTGTCACTTTGACATGAGGACAGTCAACCAACTTCCACACCCATGGGATCTACAACTATGCTGGATCCCGACGAAGATGGAGAACCTGTTGATCAAAAGGAATACAAAAGAATAATTGGTTCACTTTATATATCACTGCTTTAAGGTCAGACATACACTTTGTTGTATGTTTGTGTACTCGCTTTCAAACTTCCCTCCGTGCTTCACATCGTCAAGCAGTAAAGCGAATTTTTAGATATATTCAGGTAACTTTAGAATTTGGCTTATGACACTCTTTTTCCTTATGTCTTACCCTTAGAGCTTTTTCGGATGCGTATTTTGGGGTTGTCGAATTGATATGAAGAGTACTTCTGGCACATGTCACTTTTTAGGCACATCCCTTATTTCATGGAATTGTAGGAAACAAGTGTCTGTTGAACTTTTCACAGCTGAGGCTAAATATGTGGCTCCTGCTTCCTGTTGCTCTCAATTGCTTTGGATGATAGCTACTCTTAAGGATTTTGGCTTAGATTTGGATAGTGTTTCACTTTTCTATTATAACACTAGTGCTATTAGTATTACTAAAAAATCTGTACAACATTCAAGAACCAAGCACATTGACATTCGCTATCATTTTCTTAGAGATCATGTGGAAAAGAGAGATGTTGTCCTGCATTTCATTGATTTTGATTCTCAAGTTGCTGATATTTTTACCAAACCGCTTGATTCTTCTCGTTTTGCTCGGTTATGAAGCGAGTTGGTGTGTTGCATCCTATGGGATTATTCTGAGGGGAGCTTTGTGTTTAAAATTTTGGACGCTTTTGTTTATTGTACTTGTCAAATCATACATCAAGACCAAATCTTTAAAATCAAATGATGTGTAATAGAGCTATTTTTATCATATTCATCCATATGCTTTGTAGCTTTGGTCGTGACTGGTTTTAATAAATTTGCTACATTTGAATTAAAGCATGACACGGCGCGATACCTTAACTAGATTAATTATAGATAGCACTTTGTGATGTTCGTCTAAAAGGATTAGCTAGATTATGAGTCTTATTTTAAATCATGGCTATGAGGCTAGTCTGTTTTATATTACAATCTTTTTATGATTACTCAGTTGGCATATCATTAAAAGAAAAAAAGGCATAAATGAAAAGAAGTATACTTCAAGCCTGCCATGGTTAAATAAAAAGGAAAAGGCACAAAAGTGCATAAATCAAAAGAAGTATGCTTCAAGAATGCCGCCATTTAATAAAAAAATTGCTACAAAGATGGCATTATGAAAAGAAGTATGTTACAAACATGTCACATGCTAAAAGATTTGAGTATGGAATAATAGATTGCTATACGAGATTGCTAGCTCGTATAGATTTAATGTTTGCTTCACTTTTAAACTTCATTGTAATATCTTATTATATTATCTATAATCGGTTTGGTCAATGTTGAGATGCATGTCATTAATCTAATTTACTTAATCATGGTAAATACTAATTTTTGACGTGCTATATGGTATATGACTTCATATGATCTAGGGAGCTCTACTCAAAATGAGGGTTTGTGTAAACTCTTAAATCAATGCAAAGTGACTTGGATAATCTACAAAGTTTCGAATGTTTACTCTCATTGCTCCCTCTTAGAAATTTTCTTTTTTCTGGAGTTCTTGATTATTACATTGCCAAAGGGGGAGAAATAAAAAAAAGGAGAAATAGGAGAAAAAATTGCTCTCTTGTATTGAGGGGGAGCTTTCGGGGGTCTTTTGAACTTTCTGTGTTTTCTACAGCATCTACAGCGTTGATTTTTTTCCTTTCGCAAATTCTCTCATTCAAAGAGTTTTTGAGGTATTGTCAATGTATTCATCAAGAGGGAGATTGTTAGACCATGTGCTGGTCGAGTATTTAGTGATGATGAATAATTGATATTTGGGTTTCATTTGAATTTGCGTTTGCAAAAGTTTCGGTCGATCACAGTCAAAGGTTTTGAATTCGAGTGGTTTCGATCAGTTCTGAGTGACTCTGAGTAGTTTTGGTCCAGTCCAACTAGTTTTGGTCTGCTTGGAGTGGTTTTGGTCTGCTCCGAGTGGTTTTGCCCCGGTCCTAGTGGTTTCCATCAGATCCGAGTTGTATCGGACGACTTTCGAGTAGCATAGGCATATCGGACGATGTTCGAGTGACATCAGAGGATCGAACGTCATTTTGACTACGTCAGACTTCAACCACGGCAGATTCCAACCATGTCTGACTATGACCATATTCGGCTTCAACCAAGGCTTAGTGGTTGGTACTCATAGACCTCGTGATTGGTAGGCTTTGCGATCAGTTGCCATTGGCTTCACAGTCGGTACTTATAGACTCCATTATCGGTTCGAGTGCTTTAATTCTTGCTATCTTCGAGTACTCGTGTTAAGCTAGCGGTTTGACTAGGTGGTGGTGATCGGTGACCAATACTCAAAGGTTTCGGTACTCGGAAGATAGAAGTACTCGAAGGTCAGATGGTCGTGGTACTCGATAGTCAGAAGGACTTGGTACTCGATAGTCATGATTTTTGTGATCATGGTCAGCGATGGGTTGTCGGAGGTGTTGCGATCGGCAGTCGTAGTCGAAGTGATCGGTACTCGGTGGTTTGTACTCGATGAATTTGTGGTCGGTAGCGATGCTTGTTATTCTCGAGTGTTTTGAGCGATGGTGTTTTCCTGAGTACTTATGTTCGAGTGCTCGATGTGCTAGTAACTGGTCGTGCATAGTGGTTGTAACTGATCGTATTGATTGGTCTGAAGTTGGTATTTTGGAAAGCGATAAAATTTGTGGTCGTGGATGGCTTGGTTAGTATTTGTGATGGTTTGGTTCTTGTCTCTGGATAGACGAGGGTGTGCTTCGAGTATGTGTGTGCTAATGTCGGTCAAGTTGTGAAGAACTTGTGCCAGAAAAATGTTCTTTGGTCTTTGCATGTGCAGGTGGGCGTGGAGACAATCATGGTCGGTGACGAGGAGGATCGGGACTAGGATAGAGAAGTTTGAGGTCCAAGCGATCGTGGATGTCACGTGAGGTGGTTGGGCTCACGCTGGAGCACGTGGAGATCAAAGGTGGTGATTTATGATGAAGCTAGGGTGGTTCGATCCAAGAGGCTTCGACATGAGCGATGATGGTGCGTGATGAAGATTTAGGAGGTGATGTCCTGGAGGCTTCGTCACGTGTTGGATTAGCAGTTGTGGATGGAGTCCATAACTGAGAAGACTGGAAGAGGTACGGATAGAGTCCATATCTTGGAAGAGTTTTGTATTCGTGTTTGAGGTAGACACGGTTTGAATGTTAGCCATAAAAGTAAGGAGAGGCTAAGGGCTAATGTGTGGCTTTTGTGAAAGTTTTTGCGTGGTTCTGAAAGGGTTTTCGTCGAGAAGGTTTTTAGGGATGCTTATGAGGGTACTTTGTAAATCCATGAAATTACAGCAATAAACATAGTCTTGAATCAATATAGTTCTTGAGTTACTTGAAGTACGCTGTTGATTGCTAATGGTCCGGGTCTTACGACAATAGGCAAAGTTGATCGAAGCAATCAGGAGAAGCAGTTGAACAAGGCGATCGACTGCAGCTGTTGAACAGATCGGTTGCTCGAGCGGGTGGTCGAGCAGAATAATTGATCACCGAGCAGTCAAATATATTCATCGACTGTCAGGAGATTTTCAGAAACGGCGACAATCATTCTGATCACAGCGATTGATCCTACAAAATGTTAGATTTGATGTTTTGAACGAAACAAATATATATGCACGATGCGATTGTTGTTGTGTTTGTCAAAACTCAAAACTGCACGTCAAATGCTTAGCGCATAAAATTTCTCCGATGGTTTCTTACTGAAATTAACCGCAATTCGAGTCACTAGCTAGTTCAATGTTCATACGTAAGTTTTTTTTTATGAGATGATCAAACCTAAGTCATAGGCTAAGAAGGAAAAAGCAAGTTACTCTTGCGATTTTTCCGTGACAAAGGACTTGAAAACCAGACATAATTTATGATTTGTTCAAGAATTGTGTAGATATGATAAATAGTCAAATGTTTATCCTACAACAGCTAGTTCTTTTTTTGGCCAGGATAACTACACGAAGACAATTCAGCACTAGCACATTAACATCAGATAGATATCTTTTTAGTAATCCTATCTATATATGTTGCATAGGCAGTACGTTAACATTAATTCCAACTAGTAGTTTGACCTGTCGGTCTACTTTGATGTTCTTTGCATGCACTCTGAAAGCTAAACCAGTTCAAGCAGCTCTGTTGCTCTACTTGCATATTGTATAATTCTCTCTCTCTCTCAAGCCACATGATCCGGATCAAAACAAGTCAAAACAAATCTAACCAGCAAATTTCAACAGAATTTTCAATAGAAATATATATATATATATATATATATATATATATATATATATATATATATATATATATATATATGCACCAATGGTGATGGATATTGCAAGCTGTAGCTAGCTAATTCTATGTTGGATACTACGTACTTACATATCAGATGCATGCATCTATCATCTCTGTAGAAACTACTGCATATCTTCAACCATATATATGCGTTAGTTCCAAGGGCTGACCGAACAATCCTGGTCTAGCTTAGTTTGCATGATTGATTAATTGAACCCACGTGCTTAATTAGTTCGTACTATTCCATCGTTCCGCGATATAAGTCTAATATATATACTAGAAAACACATTATTTAAGTAATATTTAATTTAATTTAATTATAATTATTTCTAGTAAATAGATATAGTACTACTCAGTCTATTAGAGATAAATATAATATAATTTTATTAAATATTATTTAAATAATATATCTCTTAGGTATATATATCGAAATTATATTGTAGGATCAAAGATGATAGAATGGTCAAGTCCAACCAAACGAAGTAAGATACTAGCATATTCTGAGAAAGTTGGCACACGTACAAAACGTATAAAAATAATACTAATTGTAGAGGAGAGGAGAAAGTGAGATCGTTAGTGGTAGATAGCTAGCTACTGAATCTTTGCTCCATTAGTTCCTCAGATTTCAGGTCCCAGTTTCATTGGAGAGATATGTTTATCATTTATCAATTATGGTTGGGTGGCGAGTGTGCAATAATCATTGAGTTCGTGCAAACTCGGCAAACCCAGCCAGTTGCCACAAGCATGCATGCTTGTTGCTCCTTAGTCGGAGTATGGGTGAGATGGCCTTTGACGTACCAATGCTATGGAAATATATTGGAAATTCGGAACTAAGATAGCTGAACTAATCGAGAATTAATGAAGTAATCTTGAGCGTGGAACTCATGAAATCTATGTGCAAATAACCTACGCAAGCTTAGAGACCTAAATGTCAAGTTCTCAAGTCCAATGATCCCTCAATTTTACTCTTTGAAGGTCAATTTGTCCTACATATATTTGATCGTGTGGCGTAGCCACACTAATGTACTGGGGTATAGTTGTACCTCCAAATTTTTTACGCAAAAATCCGATATATATCTCTTTTAATACATAAAGTATCCACTATATATACTAACATACTCCTGACAGTCTGTTAGACCCAACAGACAACAAGTTAAGTCTATTGGCCCAAGTGCCCACGCTATCCTATTGGTAACAAAGGCCGCCCAACAGGCAACAAGTCAAGCCTGTTAGCCCAATCGATCGACCACTCCCATCAGAAATTCCCCAATCCACCAAATCATTTAAGCTTCTGTCCTAATGCAGTAGTCGAGCTCGAGCTCAGGCACGCAGCTCTGCTCACGCGTAGCTCATCACCGCTGATGCGCTCCCTGGAGGCCGGAGTCCCCGCTGCTGCTGTCGGCCACCAGACACTAGAGAGAAAAAGGTAAATCAAAGAAATCATCAAGCTAAGTCTCGATCCCGATCATGTTTTCCAATCCGTAGATGTATTATTCTATTTTTTTCTCATCTGTATTGATCCGGTTTAACTGTGAAACAACAGTAGATTCATGGCAGCATTAGAACGGATATGTTTTAAGTCGGCACCTTCATCGTCAAAATCTCAGCTCCGTCACATTTTGATCACTGAAAATAAAGGTGAAAGTAAAAAAAGAATCCAAAGCGAGCAATCTCTATCGTCAGTGTTTTTGTTTCCCTCGGTTAATTACTTGCAAGGCCGCCGAACGCCTTTTCTGTGAGGACATCTCTAGTTAATTTTGTTGGTAACAAAGGCCGCCCAACAGGCAACAAGGCAAGCCTGTTAGCCCAATCGATCGACCACTCCCATCAGAAATTCCCCAATCCACCTAATCATTTAAGCTTTTGTCCTAATACAGTAGCCAAGCTCGAGCTCAGGCACGTAGCTCTGCTCACACGTAGCTTATCACCGTCGCTGCGCTCCCTCGAGGCCGAAGTCCCCGCTGCTGCTGTCGCCCACCAGACACTAGAGAGGAAAAGGTAAATAAAAGAAATCATCAAGTTAAGTCTCGATCCCGGTCCTGTTTTCCAATCCGAAGATACATTGTTCTGATTTTTCTTATCTGCGTTGCTTTAGTTTAACTGTGAAACGATGATAGATCCATGGCGGCATTAGAACGGATGTGTTTTAAGTCCGCACCTTCATCGTCAAAATCCTAGCTCCGTCACAATTTGATCACTGAAAATAAAGGTGAAAGTAAAAAAAAAGAATCCAAAGCGAGCAATCTCTATCGTCAGTGTTTTTGTTTCCCTCGGTTAATTACTTGCAAGGCCGCCGAACGCCTTTTCTGTGAGGACATCTCTAGTTAATTTTGTTGTTAGGTCGTCGTCCCATTTGGATTCTGGTCGCAATTAAACGCGAAAATCTTTGACATTTCTGCACCCCACTAGCTAGGCGGCTACATCAGAGTACAGAAGAATACAAGCTACTGCACTACTTGGAAAAAAGAAGATACTATAGGCTGCGAGGTTGTCAAGCTAGCTAGCACATGGGAAAAAAAGAGCAGTTTATTCAACTACCGAAAGGGTGGGCTTCAATTCTGAAACGAAATACTCATGGCGAAGTTTTATAATCTTAGTAAGCGATACATGGTTATATATAATACAGAAGAGAAGTTGAAAAAAAGCAGAAGCAAAAAAACGCTCACAAGTTCTGCTCAGAGTTCAGGCCGGGGACCTGAGAGCCCAGTGTCTGAGAACGGAGCTTCCATGTCCCCGCGCGCGGTGTTCCCCTCTGTGTTCCTTCGATCTAGACCGCTCGCTATTGATCCAACAGCCTATATCAGAAGTTTTTATATTTTCACCATTTACCCATTTTCACCTAAAATTTTAAAAATAAAAATATTAATTCATTATAAATAATAAAAAAATACAGAAACCGTTGGATCAATAACGAGCGGTCCAGATCGAGGGAACACGGAGGAGAGACCGCGCGAGGGGACAGGGAAGCCGTTTTCAGTGTCTGAAGGACGCGGATTTCTTTTTTGCCGAACCCCCAAAGAAATGAAACGTGCAGTGCAATTGTAATACCCAATCCTTGGTCAGCATGACCGATATAGCAATATTTAGAAATAAATGATATCTTTAAATTTTTTTCTAAGTATTCAATGATTTTTCACTTCAATAACTATGAAAAGCTAGGAAGATCAAGAAGCAAAAAAATCCAAAAAATCATGCTGCTACAGTTAATTCTGCTAGGTGAATAGTAAAAAGAGCCATATTTCAAATCCGAAAATATATGAAACTTTTGATCTGTAAATCTAAAAGATTTGAAACTTAAATCAAAACTAGATCATGGTAATAGAAACCTATGCCAACTAAAAAATCTTGAAACAGCTTGAGAGAGTTGGAATCTTTTGGCTCGTAAAGCTCTGCTGCACTAAAATCGAGCTAAACCTTAAAATTGAGATAACTCTCAAACCAAAACTCCAAATCACTTAAAATTTGGCATGCACTTCTCTAGGATATCAAGAACCTATTCCAATCAACCATCAAGAAAATCATTGCCAAAATTCTGACATTTTTTCGTTTGGAGGAATGTTGTACAAAAAAATAGGTCAAAAATAAAAAACGGTGAATATGACTTGCTCGTAGGCAAATGATACCCAAGATAGCTTTAGATGTATTCCCACATATCATAGCAAGCTAGAACACTAAAGAAATCGAGTTAGAAATAGTTGGATCAAAAAATCACTCCGAGAGGCAAAAAAAGAGCAAAAGTCGGGTTTCTTCGTGAACTTGCCAACCAAGTGGCTAGATGGATAGAGATTGATTTTCAGATGTTATCTTCATTTCTTGCATACCCTTGGTACAACAAGATGAAGAAGGGAAGATAGAAGAGTAAAATCAACCAAATCAAGAGCAAGTCGATCAACATAAAATGGATCCGTGGAGATGAACAAAGATTGATGTATTATTACTTGAAGATGAATATTTTGCAGTCACTCCATCTGAAGGACAAGTGAGCACACTACAACACTCAGTTTCTCTCAAACCTAGAGTGGATGATTGGATGATTAACCACAAGTCTCAATCCTAACTCGTTAAATAGGTAGGCTAGCTAGCCCTATCTAACCCTTACTTGATACTTTTCACTTAGCACAATGAGAGAAACACGATAATCCCACACACATAGGTTTTAACTTACACACTACACTTATGTACGTTTTTCAAAGCACATAAGACTGAATCCGCTAAGTTCTTAGCATTGATTCAACTTGATCTTATCAGCTTCTCTTTCACCTAAATCGTCATTCTAAGCGCCGCGGTTTTGCTCCAAGATAATTTTCAGTATTTTGGTTAAACTACCAAAATACCATTTTTGACCTGATCATCTACTTCCATTGCAAGCATTCACCATGCTTGATACATGTCGGCAAGCCTCTCCCGTTTCGGTTTCACTAGACCATGCCCCACTTGGACCAACCAAGCCACATCCCGTCGCTCGAAGTTCCCTTTAATATTTTTTACCTTTCTGATGCTATACTTTAGTTTATCCATCTTATCCGGCATTCTTGATCATTTTGGGCCTCAGCTCTTCCATAAACGTGGTCTCGATCCTCATTAGCACAAATTTAAAGACAAAGAAATTTATGAGCACAAATTCTTCACAGCATGACTCACATTAGCAATAACATATCTCATACAACCTATAACCATTGATCTAAGTCACCAAATCATGCCATAACTCAAAAGTTTCAAAATCATCCATTTTGTGCAGTCTATCTAGGAAAATCTGCAAATTTGTAAATTCCAAAAATTTCACAACTTTAAAATGATAATGGTTCATCACAACAAAACCACGGACCTTCTCACATGGTCCTTCACTAGCAAAGCTAGGAATTAATTCGAGCAGCTACGGACTAAGCAACATCATGTTGCTTCAGTTAATCACATGATTAGATAGGTGTTAACTAGACACCAATATGGGCATGTTCTTTTCCTCCGAAGCTGGCGACTTTTGGCTTTTGCTACAGTACCTAACTTTCAAACAGAATATTTTCTCAAGACGGGGTCTACAAGTTAAACGATCTACACGTTAAAAGCCCAATATTTATACCACCAAAATCGCAAGTGAGTATCGTCTCTCCGTAATCAGACTGTAAAAGCACCAAAATTCAAAAATTTCAGCTAAAAGTCATAAACCGCAGCCGCAGCCAAACATACCCTATATTCTTCAGGAAATAGATACATCTTATCATATGAAAGCTATGAGATCCAGGTACAGAAGAAAAAAAAACCAGGCACTTTGGTGAAGCCGACGCAGCTATCGCCGCCACAACTGACAGCAAAAATTCAGCTTGAGCATGCACTGACCGAGAAGGAGAAGAGAGAGGATTGATTTTGTCTTGAGGTGATCGAGCCTACCAAGACCGGTAGTTACTTTTCAGCGCCAAGCTGGTCAGCGCAGTACGCCTCCCACGCACCATGCATCGAGAGTTGACCTGTCAACGCAGCTAGTCATCTAGAGCGCAGGCAGGAGAGCACCGCGGAAGTGACACACCGCAGCAGTCAATCAGTGCCAGTCGGTACAGTGGGTAGAGGAGGAATAGCCAACAGTTTGACCAGCTTCCAGAGAGACCTGTGGTTGGACGCCCCGTCCGTATAGAACGCGATAAGTTTTCCTATGAAAATCCAACGGAGCATTGCGATGAGCCCATGCATTTGCATTGTCACAGCATCGTAGGCCGGCAGCATCCCGTGCACTAGTCTGGTTTGTGAAGCCTAATGTATGATGTACATATGTGCCTCAAAACAATAACAAGAAGAAGAAAAAAATGTTCTAGCGATGCAAGTAAGGAGGGCGCACGTTCGATGATTTGAAAGGGCAACACAGTAGCGCATTTGATGCAACTCTAAATTTTGAGGAAACTGAACATTATTACAGACAGTACAAAACGATAGCTAAGCTTTAATCATCACAAGACCCTACAAGATTAGTGAGGATAAGAGAACACACACGTGTATATGTATATATATATCTATCTATCTGAGGGCGCAGGTCGACATCACCAACCATATACCGGGTGCTGTACTTGTGGAGGCAAGAGGCCCATATCCACACAGTGCTGCTTGTCGTAGTCGCGAGTACCTGGAATTGCACCCGTCGCTAACCTAAGGACCTCGTTGCCAGTCAGGCAGTGGTGAGCAAATGCCAATCCACCGTCCATGGCGTCTGACAAGCTAGGCCGTGAGGTTCTTCGCATTTTGTTTCCGTTACCGCCTTCTCCAGGCTGACCGATCTTATCATTCAGAACCTTGTCAAGGTCTGAGTACTCTATGAATCTCTCTGTCGCTGCCTCCCATGATAGGTTGTATCTTTGCTCAGGGGTCAGAGGTTGGGGTTCTCTGGCCATGGCCTCTTTCACTCTGGCGACGAAGTCCTCTGAAGTTTTGTATGTCAAACAGTTCGGGAACGACATGAAAAATTCGTTCGATGGATGCTCTGCACAGATGACGAATTTCCCCATTGCAAGAGCCTCCGCTGTTGCTGTGCACAAGACATCACTGATGCTCGGGTTAATGAAAACCTTGTACCTAAAATTGACACAAAAGAAAGGTGATGCATCAGTATTCAGAAAAAGACAATGAAAATAACGAAATGGTTGAGAAGCCTTTATGGTCTCTTTCTTTATACGTACCCATGGAGTGAATCATCTGCATGATCCCTTCCCTTGAAAAAGTTGAGATTCAAGTCCAGTTTCCTGGCAGTAGACTGGACTTCTTGCGAGTCCTCACCACTTCCATATACATCTAACTTGAATCCTTCCAAGTCACCTTTATGTTTGGCCAACAAATCTATCAGTTCCCTGTAACCTTTGGCCCAGACCATCTTTCCCAGAAAGTATGCTCCCTTGGAAAATAACTGCTGCCCACTCTCCCTATCAGCTGCCCATTTCTCTCCGATCTTAAGGAACTTTGAATTTACACCATGAACATTACAAACAATGGACTTGGGCAGATCCTGAGTTGCTGCAGAAAGACGTAAAACCTGCACATGCCCGACATTAGCAATACTGATGCACATCCGAACAATAGCACAACAATTGAGCTAAATACAGTACCTTGTCGCAGTATGCTCTAGTCACCCAATTGTTGATATGTTTAACTAGGAAAGCTTGAAGAGCCCCGTTCTTCTCTCTCTTGATATATTCTAGGTAATTTGTATGAACTATACCAACGACATGATTGAACCTGTCAGTCCAACGTTTCCCATGATGATACCAGTTGAGATGCTCAGGTTCTTCCAATATTGCTATATCAGCTTCTTTTGACAAAATGAACTGTGAGGTATCCCCAGCCGGAATGATACTTCGTCGCTCCTTTGAGAACTGCAGGGCATATAACATGTCAATGTAAAGTTGTTGAAGACATAGACCTTGACATAAGATGAATTAGACAATCACCTTGCCAGGATAAAAGGATATCTTGAAGTTTGATTCAAAGCCTAGTCTTTCCTCCAGCCAGTTCCTTATATAAGTTTCCTGCTCTTCCGGCGAACTGAAGGTCATGCTATTTGGATACACCAGTTCTTGGTCTGATTTGCAGAGCCAAGGCACCACCAGTGTCACATCTTGTTTTGTACTTTTTGCCAGATATGCTGCACGGAACAATGGATTAACTGCTGTTCCTGTCATCCATGGTAGGCTTGCTGTGGTGACTATTGCAACGTGCCTTTTATTGTCTAAGACCTCATATTTTGCAGGTTCATTCCAGAAACCATCGTCAGTGTGATAGCCAGTACTTTGTAGCATACTAGCAATTCTTAGATCAAGCTCATCTGTTAAGTTATCATTTCCGAGCAAGGATGTGTCTGCTGAAAGGGAATGATTGTGTTTGCTATACAATGTCTCCAATAGTTTGTCACAGAGATCTGCACCACAGTATCAACAGTACATAAGAGGGTCAACTCCTAATAAATAGAAGAAAATAGGATAACATTGCCTTTTATCTATACCTCTTCGTATGCCAAGTTGATCCAAAAATGGTCCAGACTGCCTGACTAGATTTGCCAGAATTACAGTTAGATCCAGCGGAGGAACTTCCTGCATTAGATTGCAAGACTAAGTTCACAGCAATACAATCGAGCAATGAAAAATCAGATAAAAATGATTTTGTATTTATCAATTACGAAAAAAAACTCTCAATGGAAAAAGGTGATTGCTTTCTTTTGGAAACCTTCACACTTCACCCTACCCCATTCAGTACTAAGGCACAAAACATTATATATCTACAAGATTAAAGGCATAGCACTCCCTTGTCATTTATCTACAAATCAAGATTACAGGCATAGCATTATATATCTACAAATCAAGCACTGGTCAGAAATGTCATTTATCATTTTACAATGTCTATGCAGATATGTGGTACCATTCCCTTCTTACACCATGTTCCTTGTCCGGATCAACTGACAAGAAATGTAGAAACAGATAAACCAACCAAAAGAGGACAAAGGAAATCCCATTCAGTTCATCTTAAGAAAAAAACAACATCCAGAATGTACATTTCCCCAGAATTATTCGGAAAGAACATAATCAAGTTATGCAAAAGAATGCCTTCACATGGACAATAACTTTTCCATCAGTTAACTGTATAATCGTAGTTTTTATGTTTTGTGGACTTACCTTGGATCCATCAGACTCCATGTTAAACGATTTCTGCACCAAAAGAGAGAACATAGGTGAGAGAAGTTTGATTAACAATGAGGCTCATATAATCCAATAAATACCACTTCTTCTTATATAACTATCAGACATAAGGTTACTGTAATTTCTAAACAATTGCAACTGAAATCTTATCATCATTCAGTTCACCCAAACAAAATGCAAACTCAGTGACTTAAAGAAATACATAAAGAATTGAAATTCACGCCTACTTACCCAAAAACAAAAAAAAATCATGCTTACAAATGAAATGAGTAAACATAATTATTTTCATGCATTTTAACTTATCTTTGTAACTATAGTTTTTCTCAATTCTATACCCTTGCTTTTAGTTCCTTGCACTTCTGGTATTCCTTTCTCATCTACATCTCTTTCACTTTCCATTGAATAATGTATATATTCAGGCAGCACTTCTGAATTTGCATACAGCCGAAGTGAGTGTAGTGCCTGGGCTCATCACGCAAGCATATCTTTTGACCACTTCATGCAGATAATTCTATTGTTATCGCTCAATGTAGATATCATGCAAGTATAACTCTTATGGCTTTTTCTTTTTGAGAACATATAACTCTCATGATTGAACAAATGAAAACATTTAATCAATTAGCACAATTAGGAAGAGATTACACGCGGAATTACCAGGCTCGACTTGAATTTCTCGACGAGCTCGCCGGGGCCACGTAATCTCCCAAAAATGTCGCTGGTCTGGCTCCGGCGCTCAAGCTCCTTCAGGCCGCCCCGTATCATCCTCACCACCTCCCACTCCTTGTCTTCCTCCGCCTCCGCTTCTCCGTTCCGCGCCGCGCGCCTCCACCGCGCGCCACCGTCCGCCTCGGAGACGAGGGCGTTGCGGATGGCGGTGATCCCGGAGAGGTCGACGCGGGCGCTGGTGGCTCCCCTGGGCGGCGCCCAGCGCTCGAGCACCCTCCGTCCGAGGTCCCGCTCCCGCGACGCGTACTGGCGCCGTAGCTCGGAGATCTTGGGCTGGATCTGCTTTCGCACGAACTCGAGCTCGGCGATGGGCGCCCCCGCAGCGACGGGCGGTGGCGGCGGCGCGGCGATCGCAGTGGAGGCGGACGCGAGGAGGTGCTCGAGCTCGCGGTCGGCGAGCGTGCGGAGGGAGTCGGCGCGCGCGCGCATGAGCCGCAGGTCGGCGCTCGCCGAGTCCCGCACCTCGCGCCACCCCTTGGAGAGGAACGAGAACGCGCCGGCGTCTCCCCGTCTCCCTGCGCCGCCGCCGCCTGCGATCGCCGGATTCGGCGATGCCCTCGCCTCCATGGCCACAGCTAGGGCTTGTCCGTTCTGCAGCTGCGAGTGGACGAGACTTGAGATTTTTGAGGGGAGGAACACGTGAGGTGTTTGGGGGAGAAGAAGAAGATACAGAGAGAGAGAGAGGCGAAAACGACGACGTCACGCGTTAACGGGGGTATTTGAAGCTGGCAGGTGGGGTCGGGGTTTTTGGATCTGCGGGGCCCATGGGGTAACTTGTGCGATGCGCTGGAGGCCTGGAAATGCTAATGGACGGCTGAGGTTTCCTTGTTGCCCAGTAGGCTTGTCTGTCTTTTTCCACCTTTTTCCCGTAAAAGAAAATTTTCTACTACTGCTGTCTTTGTGGCCTGGATCCAATGTCCCATTGTAGAACACGAAAGAATAGGAACATGTTTCTTTTCCTGTAAAGTCGGCTTGAAACTACTTACGGGTTACCTGACCAAGTTACAACCTCTCTTCACTTGCATGAATTTTATAGAAATTTCATAAAAACTTAATCAATTTCCATATAAATAAAAAATTGCCGCACTTCAAAACCAACAAGTTACAGCCTCTCTTCGCTTGCAGGAATTTCATTCATAAAAACCTGTTCAATTTTCATATAAATCAAAAATATTTCCACATTTCAAACGGAATCTTACACACAGTAATAGTTGCATGAACTGATTCGTGTTTGTTTCTAGACATTTGATTTGGGGTAATTTTGGGACAGTATCCATCAAACACGAAGTCTAGATACCACCGTTGTTGCTTGATTGTCTACAAGTTGCTAGGGAAGTGCCTCGTCCAAAACTTTGTTAACACTTACATAATATTTATCTGAACACTAAAGTCTGGAGTGGACTAGTCCGCAGAAGGCTGCACGTGCGCGCCTGCGCTCCAACAACATGTGCGTGCGTGCATGCCCCTTTCTTTACTTCACCCTACCCCGTCGTCGTCGATCGGCACAGCCATTAAGGCTCTACTCTTTTATTTAAGGTTTAATTAAGTTGAAAAGGTAACAACAACTGCAATGAGAAAATAAATCTACTACTAAACAGCGCGCGCAATATCAAAGAAGGCAACCGTGGAAGTGTTAATGCATACGTAAGACTATGTTTGATATGTAGAAATTTTATACAAAAAATTTACAGAAACTTTATAGGCAACAGTTTAATTCTCATGTTTAAACGGATCTAAATGTACTAATCATTGTAGTAAAAAATAATCACTGCAATGAGAAGTCACTGTCTACTTGCGACATAGTGGTTATCGTGAGAATGCTTCAACAGTTGTACGGGAGAGTGAAGATCGGTGAGGGATGAAAGGATGGATCGATGGTCTGGTGGTAGAAGTGACTGTATTCTTGATTCGAATTGATACGGTGTGTCTTATTTATCAAAAGTATATATATATTTGTATTTAGTGTGAAAAGCGTGTCCTCGTGTTTAGTGAAACCCTTGAGTTTTCGTAAAATTTCTAGCGTGTGCAACATACACGTACACTGTGCAAGCGTGAGGCGTGAGTAGATGTTTGTGTGTTGTGCCTCTTCTTGTATTTTTTTTAAAAAATGGATAGGACGGATGTATGAGGGGTAAAATGGTCAGATAATGGCATTTTTGCAAGCAATCAGATGGATTCCGTGCTGCTATTTTGGCAGGGTCGAACGATTGAGTGGTATTTTGGTAAAGTGCAGAACACACAATGGTACGGGGGCGATTTTCTCAATAGAAAATAATGGCAGGCGAACCCTGATTCTGAGCGCCATTCCACAAAATTTTCCATTCTGAGTGGTATTTTCCGAATTTTGCCAATACCCTATAACCCCTCCGCCCCTCCCAGCATTCCCGTTCCTGGCTCACGGCTCCCGAGCCGAGCGCCGCCGAGCCCTCCGATCGCCAGTGCCGGCGAAGAAGCGTCGCCTCCTTCCACCGGAGCCGCGCCACCTCGAAGGCGAAGGAACTCCTCTCTCCTCCCCCTGCTGGGCTGGCGTAGATTGGGCAGGAGATCCATCCAGGCATCATTCTTCTGCTGGTACGGAAGCCCTAACGTAGCTTGCTCGGATTCTTCTAAGAGTGTTTCGTTCTCTGCCGTGAGCAATCAAACCCAAATCTTTCGTTCTTTCTTTCCGATATGCTCCGATCCGTCCACTTCGTTGCGGATTTGATTCGATTCGTTTTCCCAAAATTTTGGGGGTTCAAGTGAACCCCAACGCCTCCACTTTGCGTCCGCCCTGCCTGAAGCATTGGTGTTTTTCTTGGCCTGGTCTAGTTTGCTCTTCAAGAGTAATTACCAATTTTGATCGATTTCATGATACACCTTTTGATGTTCTTGACGGGGAAATTGACTGCGGCATCCACATTTTAATTTCGGCTAATTTCTGTGGATGCTTATCTTTTAAGTTTCCCTTTGCGCAGTTCTGGTATCACGCGAGATAATTTTCTGCAAAGATAAAAAACTTCTTTGGCAATGTAGTTTACCAGGGTGCTTTGATTTCTACTTGGTGCATGTTTCCTGTGTTCTTTGTCACATGATTTATGTGTTCATCCGTTGCTGGTTTCGCAAATGAACAGAAATAGCAGAGCAAGAAGGAGAACGGCATCGAAGAGACGCGAGCTCGTACCTCTCACCATGTCTCGGTCACCACACCTCCCTCCCCGCTGCCCGCCGCTGGGTCCTCAGATCACAAGAAGAGATGACAGCTTGTTCACACAGAGCTGCAGGTTTCCATCGGAGGATCCGTTCTTTGGTGAGCCGCCGTGTTGGCTCGATGATCTCCTCGCAGATTCTGGGGAAGTCCCCAATCTTCCTCCTCTCAGGAGAGCTTGTAGCGATTCTGATGCTATCTTGGATGTGCTGACGACATTCCAGAGCCCAATTTATCCGATTGAGGAAGGGGATCTGCAGTCGGATGGCGAAACTGGGGACTCGTCGGATGCTGTGGGAGGGGGTGAAAGTGGTTGCGGGATTGAAGGTACCTGTGTTTACGGGCCAAATTCGCCAAGACAGAAGAGTAGGCTGACCAGTTCAGAGAGTTCCATGGTAAATGCTGTCCTGGAGCTTGTCCCCAGCAACCCCTTGCAGTACCTGACCATCGATGCCTCAAGTGGTGCGCATGGCAGTGTGGCCAATGGAACAGGAGATTCAAGTGATGCTTTAAGCCATGCTGATCAAGATAAGTCATTTAAAAGGTACACTGCTGTCTTTGTATGAAATCTCTATCGACATAACTTCTTCAAATGTTCTTTGATTCAAAGTTCTTACCATTCAATTCCCCTAAAAATAAAAAGTTCACACCAGATGATGAAATTATAGGATGTATGTAACTAGAAATATGTGGTATTTGCTGTGAAAATGCTAGAAAGTATATCAAGGAAGTGAAATAGTAGACTTTGCACTCTTGGCAGTAGACCAGACCAGGATAGATGATAGCCTGATAACATTCTGCTTTACACGATAAAATTAAATGTTAATCTGAATAACTGTTGTACATCTCTGAATAACTGTTGTACATCTTATTGTTTGGCTGTGTGACACTAAATTTTTTTAGTTCTATCACCAGAATTAACCATTCCAGATATGATTTAATTTTATCTTATCTTGTTAGCACAAGTACTACCAAATTGTGCAGGTATCCAGTGTGGTTAAAATTCACTACTATACTCATTCCATGACTATTGTGACAGCAACAGGTGCCTGTAAGTGTTGCAAATATTTGACCTCGGGTTGTCAAAGTCCTGCATCAATAAGTGGCTGACATACATCTTTTTCTAGATGTATAAACCGCACGGACTTATTACAATGAAATCTTAACATCAATACAGTCCTGCATTTTCTTTCTTTAGTTCCATAATGTGATAATAATTTGATTTGGTACTAGATTTACTGATTATAGGCTCTAAAATGCTAATTGGACTATTGGAGTAGTGATAACTTTCAATGTCAGATATTGATAAGAAATTTGCTTAGTAGTGTGTTCATGTGTTCATGCTGTCGTAACTTTCCATTAAGCACACAGTCAAGCAATCCAAAACATCATTGAAGGGAATCTTGGATGCATGTCTATTGACATGTATGCGGGTATCATATATTTATCACTTGGTGACTGTTTTCCTGTGCTAAACCATTTTTTGAAGATTAATAAGTGGATATGATATTCAAGCTGTTGCTTCTTATGTGACAAGTGAATCATGCAAGAATTGTGTCACCAAGGGCATTTTAGTACATATGTTGGACCGCTAACAATTCTTCGATGCTGTATGGGGTGGATGTCTTGACGAAGTGAAATTGTTTATTTGGAATGTATAATTTCTTTTCATGTGCAATCGTTTATGTTGCATACCTGAAAGTTTTTGTTTAGTTAATGTTGAAATGTTCTTTTATGCACATCAAGGAGAACAAAAGTCATATCCATCGAGAAATTTGACCTGTCATGCCTATTCAGTAAATGGACATTTCTGCAGGCGCTCAGGGCAGAGATCTAGGGTCCGGAAACTTCAATACATTGCTGATCTTGAAAGAACTGTGGACTCACTTCAGGTGATTTTGCTGATCTTTTATGTTATTTATTTGTCGAAGATTTCAGTAGCACTTCCTTTTTTATGACAATAAGTTTGGTTTTTGCTTTTTAGAACATGGGAGCTGATTTGGCTGTAAGAGTAGCATCTCTTTTCCAGCTTCGTAATGCTCTATCAATGGAAAACAAGCAACTGAGGAGACAGATTGCTAGTCTTCAGCAGGCTAAACTAATTAAGGATGGTATGTCTGGGACTGTTTGCTCTTAAGTTATAGCTGGCATGATTTTTTTTAAAGAAAAGCTGGCATGATTTAGAGTATGCATGCTTGCCACGATGGATTTAAGTGACATTTACATTTAAATCAACAAGAAACTATAACCAGAAAAAGCATTTGCATTGCCGTTAGATATCATTAAATATCATTATTAAATGGAGTTAAATGGTGATTTGACTCTGATAAGTTTTGTTGGTCCTTCTGAAGTTGCATGCTTCTGCTATTGTGCAAGTCGTGGTCACATGTTCTATATTGGTCATTTAAATGATTGACGCTAGATAGAGGTAGCTATGCACTCAAACTCCTTGTTCATTGCCAGAAAAAACTGAATTCCACATACAAGTGGAGCTTTTGCCTTTTTTAATTAAACTGAACTCCACGTCAGAATGGAATCTTTGCCTTTTGGTCAAACTGAACTCTACATCAGAGTGGAACTAAACAATTTAAATGTGGTGAGAACAGGTGGTTGTTCGTCCTGTAAAAAATTCAAAAGGCAAAACAATAGTAGTTTGATAGTCAATGTTTCCTTGACCAACATATTTTGTTCTTCAGGATTTTAGGGCATTTCAATAATCATCAAAGCCTTTTACTGTTGCTTCTACATTATGTGTCCTGATCAGATAGGGGCATGTCTACTGCAAACCAATAGCTTGGTTCAACATCACACTTTGTTTTGGGCTCCAAATGAACACGAAAAAAAATTCATAAGAAAACTATTGTGGAGGTAGTCTGTGGAGGCTTGTACCACTCTTTAAAATTTTTAGTTCAGAGGGAGGGAGATGTACGAGTATATGTACGAAGACGTTATGACTAATCAAAGATATGTACGAAGATATTGTGACTAACGTTAGAATATGTGATAGTGATAATAATGACTTCTCTGGAATGTGGAGTTGTAGAAGAAGACATTAGAATTGAAGGGTTTTAGATTTAGTAGAACTAAAACTGAGTATATGAGTTGTGATTTTAGCGGTGCTAGGACAGATGATAGAGATGTTAGTCTGGACAGATAAGTAGTGCCTAAGGACACTTTGATATTTGAGATTGATGCTGCAGTGGGATGGTGAGATTGATGAAGACGTGAGCCACAGAATAAGGACATGGTGGGTGAAATGGCGCAAAGCATCTGGTATCCTGTGTGATAAAAAAAACCCTCAAAAGTTAAAGGGTAAATTCTATAGGACGGCGATCAGACTTGCGATGTTATATGGAGCGGAATGCAGGACGACTAAAAGACAACATATATAGAAGAGTGCAGCGGAGATGAGGATGCTGTGGTGGATCTATGGTCACACAAAGTGGGATCGAATCTGCAATGATGATATACATGATAGGGTGAGGATAGCATTGATTAAAGAGAAGCTTATCCAACATCGATTGAGATGGTTTGGACATCTCTAATAGAGGCCTTCTGAGGCACCGATACGTAGTGTTTAAGATATATCGAAAACGTAAGAAGATGTAGAGTTCAACCAAAACTGACGTGGGAGGAAAGAGTTAAAAGAGACTCGAAGGATTGGAATGTCTCCAAAGAATTAGCTTTGGATATAGAGAATATGGAAGTTAGCAATCTACGTACCGGAATAATGATAGAAGAAGAAGGTTTAGGAGCGGTGTTTTAGGCTCTTGTTTCGGATAGCAGATTGTAGAGCTTAGCATTTTAGTCTTGTAGGTTTTATTATAAGGTTTTCGTTTCTTTGACTTTGAGAAAGTTTTATTCCTAGTCTACTCTAACTTGTTTAGGACAAAAAGGGTTTTTTTTTTGTTGTTGTGTTGTCGAGAGGGAGGGTGAAAAGTCTGCTGCAAACAGGAACTTTTATCTGTTTTCTATTCCCTTTTAGTTTAGGAATCTCTCCTTTTTTTTCTGGTTCCTCCTGACACGGATTGACTTTGAACTTGTAATGACGTACACAAGTAGACTAAATTGAGAGAAAATTGATGCCTGAACCTAGGGCTAAAAATGGATCGGATAGTTTCCGACTGATTTGGACAAAAACGAATACGGATTGTGTTCGATCGGATTTTTTTCGGATAATTCTCGGATCGGATACGAATACGGATTTTTTTTGTCGGATACAAATACGAATATAGTAAGCCTGATATCCGGCGAATATGAATACGAATACGGATTATCCAGATAATACGGATCCGAATATCCGAGATTTCAGCCCAATATTGTTCAGCCCAAGCCAGCCTCTCTCATCTCCTCTGCCACCAGCCTACTAGCAAATATTTATGTTTATTAAAAATAAATTTATTATTGTCGGTATATTAAAATTTGTACCAATTAAATTGATGTGCTGCCGTTTAAATCATTCTGATGCAAATTTAAATTCTTAATTAATTTATTAGTCGCATGTAAATGGTAGAAATCCATTAAAAATTATTTAGGACTTTAGAAAAAATTAACTGACATTTGAAGATTTAAAATTTGTACAATGGTATGACTATTGTGGATAAAAATACTTATGCTTGTTTAGATTTCATTAATGTTTTGACAAGATAAACTATTTATGTGTTTTCATTGATTTTGGATGTATAGTTTAAGGGGTTTTCATGTTCCGATAAATATTCGTGACCGTATTCGTTTCGATTCGTATTCGCTCCGTATCTGTATTCGATATTATTCGTATCTGTATTCGTATCCGAGATATCCGTATTCGTATTTGTATCCGAAAAAATATGAAAACAAATATGGTACAAACATTATCCGTCCGTATTCGATCCATTTGCATCCCTACCTGATCCAAGTGATTTGCATCGTTGCATCTAACTATTAGTTTGCACTAGATATGCCACCAATTTTGATATTTGGTGGTCCATCCTAATGTTTGTCGATGAATATGAAATTTATTATTTTGTTGCTTGAAGTACGTGCTAGTGGTTTTAGAAAGTGATGATTCATATGCACGTCACTGATGGTTTGAAATGCAATTTGCAGGTCAAACGCACATCCTGAAGAAGGAAACTGAGAGGTTGAAGCAGATCTCTGTGCGTCACCGCAGGAGCAGAAGTGTCACTTCTTGCTTTGAGACGGACTCTTTCGAAGCAAACCCATCAGCAATCAATTGGCAGATGCTTGACATGGCAAAGCTCAACTTAAACGACAGTAGTGTCCCCCGTAGAAGCAGCTATGATCTGTAACAACAGTCTGCCTGCCCTGATCCCCGCTTAGAAGAAAAAATGAGGCAGTATCCTCTGATGTGGTTAACAATTCACTAACCTGACAAACCATAGATTCAAGGGTCTTATCTTTTAGTAGGGGGGAGAGAGAGAGTAGAGAGAGAGAGAGTAGAGTATCAGTCGTCATCGCAGAAATATACAGAGGTCATCAGTTAAGTTTACCTTTTGTAGAATTATGCAATGACTTCAGTTTTGAACACATTAGACAAGGCAAGCTTTGCGTTGCTTTGCATGACATTAGCAGTTGCAATCCTTTGGTTTGATACTTATTCTGTGTGCGACTAAAGCTGCAGCATGCTGATCCTGATCCTGAGCTTCCGATTAGTCTGGTGTTTTGATCGCCATTGATGCATTGTATTGCTCTCTGAATATTGTTGTTCGGGCACAATTATTATTTTTTCGCAGTACAATTCTGCCAAAAATTTCTGACGACGTTATTGTGATGCAGCCAACGGCAGCCGCCTATATCTATTGTGGTTGACCTGGTGGCTGCTAGCATGTGCAATTTATTATTTCGCATTCAACTCGTCATATTCCTGATGTGGTTTGTTCATCAATATTAGTGAAAACAAACCAACCATATTATTAACAGATTCATTCGTATGATAAGAAATCATATATGAAGTCAGATCTTCACATTTGTATTGGCGATATTTGTACGACCAAAAAAAAGCGAATCCCCAGCCACTGAAGACCAGGGGAAACGCCGCGCGGGCGCGAGGCCATGTCGCCCCGCCCGCGCGCGCGGCCAGCGCCTCGCCAACGCGTGGAGCCGAAAAACCTATACGGTCGGCTGAGGTGATAACTCGAGTTTTCCCGAAATTGCGTACAGGTCCCTGGTTCTCGCGAAAAGGTCCTTACAGATTTTTTTTGCCCCCTCCATTTTGCTCGATGGCCCCCCGCGTTTTCGGAAATCGCACGCGGGTCCCCGGTTTTTTACGTACAGGTCCTTGGTTTTTCCGAAAAACCCCTCCGCCTTTTTAGAAAATACATTTCTGCCCCCGGTTTTTTTCGGAAAAGCCCTTTACCTTCCTCGAAAATACGTTTTCGCCCCGATTTTTTTAAAAAGCTCCTCACGAATTATCGCCTCTTTTATTTTTTTGCGTACGGTGGCTGACGCGGCGTGGCGCCGCGCCTACGTGGCTAGTGTTTTTTAAGACTAGCTAGCCACCGACGCCCACATTCCAGCGCATCTATCGAGGGCGGTTCCACAACTCTGCTGAATCACGGCAGCTCGGCAGAAGCTACCGAGTCCTTCGGCTCGGCAGCCCTCTCAGCCGGTCAGAATTTTAAAAAAATTTATTTTCTTTTGAATTTAGTTTTTCGTTCCCTTTTTAGCAAGTCCTTTGAAAATACGCTTTCCTCTTTTAGTTTCCCGTTTCTCTTCTTCGTTGGCGCCTCTGTGCGCTGCCGCTTCTCCACCACCTCACTACAGCCGCCTCCAGGCGCAGCGCTGTCGTCACCTAGAATTGCGGCCGCCTCCGCCCATGCGTACACACTAGCCTCCGCCCGCGACCCCACCCATCAGTGCCTAGCTCCGTTCCTCTCCTCACTTCGCGCGCTGCTCCCTGCGTGCTCGTGCTCTTCCGTCGTGGCTCACCGCCTCGCCCAGTGGTCACACGCGTCCGCGCCGTATCGCAGTCTTCACTCCCCGTCAATGCTTGCAGGGAACCAGTGCCACCTCACCCTGCACCCCCTATGCGACGATAGACTCTCCACTGCCTCAGCCCATCCGCGCGCGCGAGAACACCGAACCGTCCTACTGCTCCCACTGCCATCCTCCTACTTTTTAGCACAACCGAGCACCCAAGTTGCCTGACAAACACCTCTAGTACCTCACCAAACCACCCCAATTGTCTATTGCCGCTCTACGCCGCCGCCATCTCACTCCCCTGCGCCGGTAAGCCTCCCCACCCAATCTCGTGATTCAATTGATGCATTTTCAATTCCTAGCAACCAGAGGACCTTTAGGCCACTAGCAACTCATAGCCCAGACCACCGAGCCTTTCCTCGATCTCTTCCTCGCCATCACCGTGCACCGCCACCGACCATTAAGGGTTCACCGTCGACAGCCCCTGCACCGGCCATCCTAGCTGGAGCTATCACTTCCCATGAATTCACCTTGTCATGTAGATGGTTAAAAACCCTAGCACCCTGCTTGAACTCCACCAGAGCCATCTTGTGCCATGCCTTGACCCGTACCGCCTCCTCTCGCCATTGGCCAAAAATGGAACCCCAAGGTCCTAAGGAGCCTGTAGATAACCTTGGTTGCCGTCGGCGACCTTCACCGGCGCTCAATTGGCTGCCACCACCATTGCTCTATTCTGCCTTCCTGTAGCGTCAGTAAGGAGGAGACGGAGGTAGAAGATGATGGCGTGGCTCAATCTCGTCCGTCCGTGTCGTCATCAACGGTCCATGTGCGCGCGCCGGTTGAGCCGAATTGCTTGTGTGTTTTTGGGTCGAGCCTAGCACTGTTGGGTACTGTTCACACCGAAAACCCGACCCGATACTGTCTGAACCCGGTACTGTAGCTATCGACCCGCGATGAACAGTGTTGAACCCGCTACTGTTCATTCGAATCCAAATTTGCAAAAAATACCTCCATCTTGACCGTTTCAACCCCATGAATCCATTTCCGACCTCCGTTTTGTCAAATCAAATCTCAATGAAACCCAAACTCACCCAATTCAAAAATTAATCATCCATTTCCAAAATCCGTCCAGCACATATATAACCCGTTTGACCATCCCGAGCCTATCTAGTCCAACCCTAACCCTATCAGTCAACCCAAGCATTGTTGAACTCCAACCACCCAACCCATTTCCTTTTATGTCTTTCCTTGTTATTTATTTGCATTTTGTGTCCCAGCTTGCATTCTACAAGGCAGGAACTTGTTTGACCGCGTTTTCTGCGCTAGTGAACGGACCAAGCGAGTTGGTCAACTGAAGGGCAGCAAAAGCAAATGAAGTAAGCTTGAAGCCGGTAGAGAAGATCAAGCACAACGGGAAGGAGGCAAGTCACATGTTTTTGATCATGTTGAACCTACATTTCGTTAATTATTTAATTATCAGTATTTCCATTATCTTTTATTTGAGCGCTAATATTTTAGGTACAATAAAATATTTAGAATGACATGATATCTAGTTACATCCTATCTAAAAAAACCATGTTTACTTTGATGGCCATATTCACCTTGACAAGACTTAGTAATCCTAAATTTACTATGTAATGACCATGGTAGTGTAGGAAACTCAACTATTTTCATACTACTGTTTAACATATCATTTTGCCAGAAATTTGCAAAAGCGTTTCTTGGTAAATGATTATCATGAGAACCATGTGTTGGATTTTGATCAGTAGAATTATTAAGATAGCTCTAGAGTAAGGGGTCTAGTGGAAAGCCACAAGGTGACTCTCGTCCACAACCTTACCCTAGATGGAGGTTTGTTTAGACAATGTCTCAGAGTGAAGTGATGGTAAAATTGAAGAAAGTAAGGATGACCTTATGCTGAGCAAAGAATATAGTGATCACCCAATCAAACCTAGCTTAGTAGCTGCTCAAATCGATTGAAACTCTACAGGAGTACAGGAGAGTTAGTATGGAAGTGGTAAAACCATACTGAACAACGGTAGATTCCTCTCGTGACGTGCGTAAGATATCCGGGTGGTCGGCGATACCCGGTCTCGAGTTGGAGGTCTACCAGGTAGAGTCTATATAAAGAGATGAGCAGTGAAACGACCTTATTTTCTTAACTCAGTCAGAGGGTTAAGAAATTCTTGTAGGTAAAGCTGCATAACTCTACGGAGCAATCACTATAGTATCTTGAATACGCCGTGCTTTCGGTAAGAGAAGCTATGTTCGTAGGTGATTCCAGCAGCAAGGCATAAGTAGATTTGAAAATGAGTTGAAAAATGCTGAGGTCTGTTAATCAAGTTTTGAAACCCCAAATCTTTAAGTAGTTATTATTCTTTTATGTTTTAAAAATATTGTCAAACAAAATTGCATCCACATATTACAACAGAACAACTATACTCCCATCACATGAGAATCCTAGCAAGTAGATATATAGCATTTCCTCATGTGATTTACTGAGTACGGTTGATTGTACTCAGTCTTGCAACATTTCCACCACGAAAGATACCAGAGGAAAAGAGAATGCTGTAAGTTTTCGTGTTAGGGTTACGACCACATTCAAGCGTTCTCGTGGAGTTTTCTTCGGCTTTTCTGAATGTAAGTTAAGTTTTGGGCTTAGACTCCCGTAGTGCTACTAAAGTTGACCATTATGTCTTATTTTAATAAAATTAACATATTTTAATTGTTCGTGAGCAGGCATGATACTCTTTTTATCCGCAATTGAACTACTGGGCTGTTGCGGGTGGTACGACGTCTCTATTCCCAAAAATGGGAGCGTTACACCTTTCGAGTCTAAAGATAGGGCTATTTTTATAAAAACAATTATTAAGAGACTATTTTTGAAGAAAAAAGTTTGTCATGAATAGTTTGCTAGAGTTGACCGGCCATTTAAGCAACCGAGCACCCCAACGCCGGCATCGTTCCTAGGCCAGTCCTGATTTGTTTCAAGCAATGAGCTACTTCGGCGACCATAATGCGTTGTATGTGGTGCTCAGTGGCACCGCGTCCGGTGACCAGGCTGAAGCGCCGGCCGTCAATAAGACCGATCGGTCAGGGCCGGCGAACTGCCGCCGCTTCATCTGGCTCAGCGTTGCACTCGTAGTCATAGTGTTCGCCATCGTCATACTAGCGATCATGACCGCCTCCATGCCGATGCGCCTTCCGAGCTTCACCATCTCGTCGCTATCCTTCAGCACCGCCTCCTCCGGCGTCCTCTCTAGCGACTTCAGCGTCACGCTGGTCGTGCGCAACCCCAACACGAAGGTCGACATCCGGTTCAACACGCTCGTTGCCGGCGTGTACTGCGGCTGCAGGGTCGTTGCCGAGGTGGCGCTGCCGCCCATGTATACTACTACAGAAAATTATATTACAGACGGTTCAGAAATATCATCATAGACGGTTTTGTGAGCCGTCTGAATTTATGGGTCAGTAATGATACGAGGTCATCACAAACGGATTTTGAACCGTCTGTGGTGCAAATATCACTGACGGTTTTTAACTAAAAACCGTCTGTGATTATCAACTATCACAGACGGTTTTTAGGTAAAAATCGTCTGTGCTATTCTCTTCTACCCCTAAATCTATTTCTGTTTATTGGCTAGCGTCAGGAAATGCTAGCCATGCCCTTTGAAACAAGCTAGCATATCGACGCAGTATAATACATCCAATTCACATTCATTCATTTCAGAAACAAAATATTCATTCGACAAATCAATTAATAGAAATAAAATAAATTATCCATCCATGAACAAATATACACATGAACAATTAAGCTCAATCACCTAGTAAATTTTATTATACATTGTGTAATTCCCCCATCTTCTTTTATGACTTTAGACCACAAGAAATATGCACACCGAAACAAGCAGATCAAAATGACATGAAAGTACATATATTCATAAGTATATGTATTCATGAAACAACTATATATTCATAACATTACCGATAGCTACATTCATGAAACGGACTCAGGGACGGCGTCGGCGACGGGCTCGGGGAAGGCGGCGACGACGGGCTCGGGGATGGCGTCAACGACGGGCTCGGGGAAGGCGGCGGTGACGGGCTCGGGGATAGCTATAAACTGCAGTGTACGCGCGAAACCTAGCTTGAGGGTATATATAGAAATACAATATCACAGACGGTTTGGATTGCGAACCATCTGTGATAAGTCATATATCAGAGACGGTTTGGAATCGAACGTTTATGATATTAATAGCATAGACAGTTTGGAATACGAACTGTCTGTGATATTAATAGCAGAGACGGTTTGGAATACGAACCGTCTGTGACACTTAAATGTTTGCGTATCCGCCTGTTAATATTTCGATGCAAGCGGCCCTTAAATTTTCACACCATTCTGGTTTTTTATGCAACATGGTGTACAATTCCTTGATACCACAAACTGAATCTCTTCTAAATTGTCCTCTTCCTCATCTTCTTCACCACATTTCTGAATAATGGCATTTAAAATTCTTTATCTCCTTCCTCTCATCTATCCATCATGAGTTATTCGGTCGTAACCTTACACAGGCGGCCAACAATTTACGTCTGGAGCAGCTCCTCCGCTCACGCCCTGCTCTCCTTCCTCGACTCGCTTCCATCTGTCAGCTAGACCTCATCATCCGCCGTCGACGGAGGTGTCTCCTTGCCACTTAGGAAAGGGAAATCACCCTTAGCCTCGTTCTTCTCTGTAATGTGCACAAAGCGGAGGAAGCTCTTGCGGCAGTGCAGAGACACATGGATAACCTTGCCGATCAAACAGAATCGGTCAATTCTAAGGAAGCTTATCATGGCATCCTCTTTGAGATTATAGGCCATGCTAATGATTTGCCCAGGCTAGAGGAGGAAGTGGAGAGTGCAAGGACAATCTTCACAGCATTCGAGAACTCAGCGGCTGATCCTCCAACTCCAGAAGTTGAAGAAGAAGCATATAAAGCCTAGAAGATTAAAATCTGGGAATCTCATTTTTTTGGACTTTTGTAATAAATTTGCCTTGAATTTGACTCTCGTCTTAGTAGCAAAGACAAGTATAAGAACGTCGAAAATGGACACTTTATGCAAAAGTTATGTTCGTTTTACTGAAAATGTCTTAAAATTGACTCAGGCGAAAATTATGAAATTTTGGGGGATTGCATGGCGGAAAACATATCACAGATGGTTTGATGTACGAACCGTTTGTGGAAACTCTATTATCAGAGACAGTTCTTATCTAAAACCGTCTGTGATAATGGCCGATAATGAAGTTTCCACAGATGATTCGTATATCAAACCGTTTGTGAAAAGATCACAGACGGGTATTCTAGGAACCGTCTGTGATGCAAGCGTCTAGTTTGATCTCTTTTGTAGTAGTAGCTAGGTCGCGCCCAGCGAGCGCACGGTGACGGCGCGGCTCGTGGCGGCCTCCTCGCCGCACGTGGGAAGCGGCGTCGCCGGGGGAGTCTGGCCGGACGTCATGGCGCGCGGCGGGAGCGGCGATGTGGTCCGGTTCCGGGTGGAGGCGACGTGCAGCCTGGCGTTCCACGTGAACGGTGTGGACACAGCCAGGTGGAGGAAGGTCAGGGTACGCTGCGACGACGTGCCCGTCCGGCTCGACAACGCGACGGCGGCGCCGACATCCGGGAAGCTCGTCGGGCCGCGCAGCCCATGCACGGTCAAACGAGCTGCAGCGGTCCAGCCTCTTCTTTCTTTGCTTTCGTTCCTTTGGAATCTGATATCGTTTCTGTCGTTGAAGTTTAATTTATTTTCTTAAGTGAAAAAGTTATTGACATATCAAGAATTGTCTTGATAAGTCTTACAGCTATAATTAGATAGTATGTGTCAATAAGCTATATTGTCTATTTATTTTGGCTGATATTTATGACTTTTGGCTGCGGCTTATGGCTTTTAGGCTGTTCGTGCGAGAGATTACAGAGTAACAGAAATTCACGTGCGGTTTTTATCGATATAAATGAAGTCGGTATAATATGTATTACAATTAACTAGTAGACCCCATATTGAAAAGACACTCCGTTTAAAAGCTAGTTACTGTAGAAAAATCAAAAGCAGAAGCCAAAAGCTGAAAAAGAACGATACAACTAAAAAATAGTTAGAACTCAAGTTGGCTCCTTTAAACTAGCAAGGAATTTGCTGGTTTCTATCAGAAGCATATCTAGCTGGCCAAGTGTGTTAGTTGCAAAAAAATATAATAAATAATCTTGGTACTAAAGTCGGTTGTAACCTATTAAAAGGAATCAGCATCCTTCCTGTAACAGGGATGTGTAAGCATATATGAGTCCTGCTAAGTAAAGCTCCTCTATCCATTCTCTCATGTTCCTTTGTCCCATTCTTACTTCCATCTGAGCGTCCAATATCCAACATCTGTTAGCACATGAAAATGGCAATTCTGTGTGCTCAACTTGTAAAAATTTGATTGTAAATAGTTAAATTGTGACATGTATTTGTTGCCTTAAAAAAGACATTTCTGGGTGTCGCTTAATGTCCAACATTTAACTGCACCAAGTAAGCATTTTGTTATATCAAAATCCTTGCACTCCCCAAAACGTTTGATTGCAAACAAATTGCCGAGATCAAACTCCAACAAGTGAATTTACATTTTTTTAACGGACTAGGCGAATTTACTTGGTGACTATGATCGGCACTACTTGAATTTGAATGGACATGGAAGTAATACTATTTGTATAGTCGGGCCGGCCGAAAGATTGGCAGACCAAATTTCATTAGAGAGCGAAGAACAAGGAACAAACAGTTGACAGAAAGTAGTACTAGTATTTGTTAGTGAACTACTGAACAATATGGGCCTCAATATGCTAAATGAAACGGATAACAGCCCATTAGATCCTAATTGCGGTCCAAGTCTGTAGTTATAGGTTGGGCCTAATCCTATAGGTACAATACTATAAAATCTGGGCTACTGCCAAATTTTTGTGCAAGACATCTATGTCACAAGGAACCAGCCGCTCCAAACAGTACCACATCCTTCGCTACCAAATGCGATTACATTGGTACTAGTAGGAGATGCAACAAGCATCTGACTTGCATTGCTCTCAACAACCATAACAGCTTTTGAATAAAAAAACAAATGCAAAACTTTCATTAATTAAGAACACGCCCAACAACTGCCATAAAAGATCAGAATGATGGCTAGTGCAGTTTACTGCTTGGCGTATAGATAAGCGAGAAAAATAGCTTGATTAATTACACAATCGGTTGTAACGCACAGGGGGCCCGAAATATAACTTTATATTGTTTTTCGCGAGGGAAATAGTAGGTACGCGAGTCAGAGGGTTAAATGACTTTTTAAAATCTCCTTCTGATATTAACAACACAATACAACAGAAATACTAGGATTAATATGACGAGTTAGAGGGAGTGAATGACTTTTTAAAATCTCCTCCTGGTATTAGCAACACAATACAATAGAAAACATACATACACAAGCTTCATCAAATCTAAGAGCTAAAGATTACAAAGTCACCCGAGTCATTCGGTCTCATAGGTCTAATTGCTAGCTAGAGAGAGGTCGGACTAGAACATAGGGACGGTCTGACCGCTACACAAACAAAGGTGAAAACAACACCGTCTATGACAAAAAAAGGCTAACTCTTAAACCATTGATCCAAACAAGATAAAACTTAGAATAAACCATCCCTAGAATGTCAAAAATCTATTCTAATCATTGATTGTGCAAATCATAGCCAAAGTTTTGACATTTATCCAAAACGAGGAAGATTGTACTTATTCATGAATCCTTGATGATCTGCACTTATTCATGAATCCTTGATGATCTAGATTACCTTGGATGTGTTCCCATATATCATAGCAAGGTAGATCATAACACGAAATAGAGAAGAATTAAGAGAAACCAAGAACTACTCAATGCACCTCAACAAAGCAAGGAAATCAAACAAGAACACAAATGAAACAAAATAAAGAAGTTTGATATTTCATTATCACTAAGAGATGAAGGATCACAATCACTCCTTACTTTGGAGGATAGAGCTCTCACAAAAGCACACGCACACAAAGATTCCAACTCAAGAAAACCTAACCCTAACTTCTCATCTAGCACATCCATATATTTTCTCTTAATACGCACAAGAACTTATATAGTAGAGGCTCCTCACGTCACATATAACCCTAACAACCAGCGCACACTTAATGGATACAACCACTTATAAATAGAAAAATCCGGTAACCCACACACAAATAGGTTTACACTCACACACTTGCATGCTTTTAAAGCGTGACTTCCATATGGCTCCAATAGATCGATAAGACGCTATATCCACCAAGATGTGACCACATCCACCTCAGGTCACCGTCGCAGTTTCGCAAACCGCTTCTCCACACGGTATTGAACAATGTACGTAATTGGCACCCACTAGTCTTCACGATGCTTCTTCTTGAAGCAAATTCCAATACCAAGTCCGTGACGTCCAATGATTTGCCACCAAGCCTATACGCCTCCGACCTCCTCCCAGATCGTCTCCACTTGAAACGGCCCAAGTCTAATGGCACATTACATGCATACACTTGCCTTATCACGATCTTTGTCTTTCTTCCATGCTTCTCCGCTTGAGATGTAACCTTACCCGGACATACGCGACCCTCTGTAGCCTCGATGTTGCTGTTGACCATCAATAATCACCAAGCGCCATGCACATCGAAGAATAAGCAATCGCCCTGAGCACAAGTGACATGTACTTGACTCTCGTTAGCAAACACCACATGGCGCTCCTGGTCATGATTAACACAATGTATGGGCTCCCATCATGACTAACACTTGTATAGACTTCTACCATAACTAACACCTTGCATGGACTCCCGTCATGACTAACAACTTGCAAGGACTCTCAAAAATCTCCTAAAGCAACAACACAAATTAGGCACTCACTCAACTCAGCAAAGACCGGTCTAACCACCAACCAATGGCTGGTCAGACCACCCTAGGTAACCTTGGTCAACCCTGCTAATAGGAGAGTTGTTCTGACCGCGACAGCTATGCTGGTTAAACCGCTTGACACACATCCGGTCAGACCGCCATCATACGGCCGGTCGCACCACTCTCAAATCCTTGGTGCAACCAACCAAGGACCTTTCTGAAAAAAAAGCATACCGTCAACTGCGGGCCAATACAACTGCTCACTGCCGGTCAGACCGCTGATCACCTAACACTGCTACAGAAGAGGGTATACTGGACGGGTACATCACAGACGGTTTTACTGGCAACCGTCTGTGATATTTTCATAGACGGTTATTAACATGAACCGTGCGTGATAATGAGACATCACGACGGTTTTATTAATAACCGTGCAGCGACTTTCACGACGGTTCTTAATACGAACCGTCTATACCATCGAGATAACACAGACGGGTCTGGTAAGAACCGTCGTGAAAGTTCCTGACGGTTATTAACACGAACGGTGCGTGAAAGTTGATAACACGACGGTTCTGTTAAGAACCGCTCGTGATAATCCCATGTCACTTATAATTGGTGTGTAATAGTCACATGTCACCAATAATTGGCGTATACGATTTCGATCTCACCCGTCTATTCTCTCCACATCGAATGGGCGGCACCGTTCCTCCACGGCCGGGCCCTTATTAATAACTCCCCATCAACCTTTCCATCGGTACTAGTCACGCGTGAGTTCATCCACTAGCTAGCTTATAAGCTTCCCGTATGCATCTCCTCCGCCGTGAGCTAGCACCTCCATCGCGCACGACCGGTTCATACTAAAGAACACACTCTTGCCGTAAGTGTCGTAAGTGTGTCTTGTTTAGTGTGGACCGTCGTGCCACGAAGGGTTTGTTAGCTTGTCATCCCGTAATAGATCGATCCGATCAATGTGTTGTTGAGTTTTGTGCTTGCCTCTGATTTGCATGTTCCTCGGCGATGCCGACTCTCGTCGAGATGTGATGTCCACTCCGACAATCCTTCTTTTTCCGCAAAATTCAAGGCAATTTTATTACAAAGTTCAAAAAAGACATTTCAGTTCTTGGTGACGGTGAGCCGACATGCCGACAACCCGGTGATCGACTATTCATCGCATCTTCCCACTTCTTTTCTTGTGGGAGAAGTGGGAAGAAGCGATGGATAGTCGGTCACCAAGAAGTCGGTATGTCGGCTACCGCTCACCAAGAATCTGAAATGTCGCTTTGGGCTCGAACGCCGAGGGAGCCGAGATCGCACCGATAGCCGGTGGTTCACTCGGTGTTGCTTAATTACTCTATAAGGGTAATAATCCCTTTGAGATATCTCGAAGGCGGGGTTGAACTATCACGACGGTTGTTACTTATGAACCGTCGTGATACTTAGTATCACGAGCGGTATGTGTTAATAACCGTGCGTGATAGTATGCATCACGAGCGGTTCGTGTTAAGAACCGTGCGTGATAGTATGCATCACGCAGCGGTTCGTGTTAAGAACCGCTCGCGATAATGTAGACTATCACGCACGGTTATTTATGTGAACCGTCTATGATAGGCAACAATCACCGACGGTTATTAAGTTGAACCGCTCGTGATATTGCTTGTATCACAAACGGTTCATATTAATAACCGTCACGCACGGTTATTAATACGAACCGTCGTGATATGTCATTTTCACGCACCGTTTGTGGTTGGAACCGTCGTGATATTTCGCTAGTATTAATTGCTTGGCGTACTTGCTTGAAGGATGTCGACACGGTGCATCTTCATTCATTTGCATCGGTGGAGCAAGGCGGCGGCTTTAGGGAGTTGAGGCGAAAAATATCACCGTCTTCTTAGTGATCGATCGAGGTTAGTATACTTAATTACTTAACATTCTTAGTGATCGATCGAGATTAGTACTCAATTGCTTAACATTCTTAGTGATCCGATCGAGGTTAGTAGTAGGGTAATAATCATTTTGACACCTATTTGTCACTTGTGTAGCTTAGATGGACCAAGTCGGATGTATGTTGAGAACCGTGTGAGTGAAGAGTACATTCTTGGCGTGTTCGCTTTTAGAAGGGCGCCGAAATGGATATGTTGAAGAAGGGATGAAATATATGTATTGCCCATGTATTGATTGTGATAATCTCAAGATGTTTAGCAACTCAGCGCAGATTGAAGCTCACTTGATTCGAAGGGTTTCAGAAAAGGGTACAAATGTTGGACCAGTCACGGTGAAGAGAAGAGTACACAAGAAGGTAGTTATGACATAGTCGAGGGAGACAACGATATGCCAGTTGTGGACTGTTCTTTCGATCATGAGGAAAGGTCGCAGGATGACAATCTGGATCATGAGGATAGGTCGCAGGATGACAATCTGGATCCTGAGGATAGGTCGCAGGATGACAATCTGGATCGATGTTACGTGATGCGAAGGGAACTATAGAGAGAGAGTTTGGTAAATTCGAGGGCTTGATGGAGGACTCGGAGAAACCTTTGTTCCCGGCGCAAGCCGCAATACACGATGTTGTCATCAGTTCTAGAACTGCTAAAATTGAAGGCAAGCAATGGTTGGTCCGACAAGAGTTTAACGGCATTATTAGGTCTCCTAGTGGACATGCTTCCAACGGGAAATGTGTTGCCGAGAACCACCTACCAAGCCAAGAAGATTCTTTGTCCATTAGGAATGGAAGTAGAAAGAATACATGCATGTCGGAATGATTGTATCTGCACAGTAAAGAGTATGGTAGCTTACATGTTTGTCGGTGTGCAAAGCATCCCGATACAAGCGTAAAATGACTCGATGATGGGAAGGGCATCGAGGTGAAGCAAGGACCTCTGCTAAGGTCATGTGGTATCTTCTGTAATCCCCGTTTGAGCGTTTATTTGCAAACCGCAAGGATGCAAGATTGATGCGTTAACCGCGAGCGGCGAAGAAAGACGGAATGATAAGACATGTTGCTGATTACGCGGTGGAGGAACATCGATAGGATGTTTGTAGATTTCGTGTGGAACCGAGAAATATAAGGTTTGGGTTGAGTACGGATGGAATGAATCCTTTTGGTAACATGAGCACCGTGACATAGCTTTGCCCGTGACTCGTGCATGTACAACCTTCCTCCTTGGTCGTGTATGAAGCGGAAATATATTTTGATGTCACTACTTATCCAAGGGCGAAGCAACCGGCAACGATATTGATGTGTTCCTAGCCCCATTGGTGGAAGATCTTGCAATCTTGTGGAATGAAGGGGTACATGTATGGGATGCGGACAAACGAGAGAACTTCACTCTACACGCCATGTTGTTCTCGCACCATTAATGATTTTCCCGCCCTTGGTAACCTCTCGTGGTTGAGTATAAAAGGAGCCAAAGCGTGTCCGACCGCTTAGATTATACCGAGAGTGTGTGGTTGAACAACTCGAAAAAGCGTGTACATGCGTCACCGTAGGTTCCTTCCAAAGTATCACCCATACCGCAAGAGGAAGAAACAATTTGACGGAAAAAAGAGGATGACTCGGTACCAAGACCTTTTAGCGGAAAGAGGTGTTTGATATGGTCAAGGATATAAATGTTGTGTTTGGCAAGGGACGTAAATTGAGGAAGAACATGTGGAAAAAGAGGTCAATATTTTGGGACTTGCCTTATTGGGAGCACTTAGAAGTTCGCAATTGCATCGATGTCATGCACGAGAGAAGAATGTATGTGACAGTTTGATTGGTCTCTTCTTGAACATTCCCGATAAAACAAAGGATGGTGTTAACGCAAGGCGTGACTTGGTCGCTATGAACATCGTGACCGAGTTAGCACCGATAGAGACCGATAAAGGCGGACGTACCTTCCCCAAACATGTTACACTGTCTAAGTCCGAGAGAACTGAATTGTGCCGGTCCTTAAATGGTGTGAAAGTTCCATCCGGTCACTCCACAAGCATGAAGAAACTTGTTTCCATGGAACATTTGAAATTAATTGGCATGAAGTCTCACGATTGTCATGTGCTAATGACTCAAATGCTACCGTTGCAATTAGAAGTATTTTGCCGAACAAGGTTCGAGTGACAATCATAAGGCTATGTTATTTCTTCAACGCAATTGCTCGAAGGTCATTGATCCGGATGGACTAGATGCTCGCAAACCGAGGTGGTGACAACTCTATGTCATCTAGAGATGTATTTCCTCCATCATTTTTGATATCATGGTCCATCTCATTGTCCACCTTGTGAAAGAGATAAAATATGTGGCCCCGTATTTCTCGTCATATGTACCCTTCGAGAGGTACATGGAATTCAAGTCCTATGTACGCAATCGATCTCGGCGGAGGGTAGCATCATCGAAGGTTATACAACAGAAGAGGTCATTGAATTCTGCATCGGCTACATGGCTCAGGTAGAGCCGATAGGTGTACCTCTATCTCGTCACGAGGGGAGGTTAGACGGTATAGGGACTATCGGGAGGAAAGCAATAACTCCGGATCAAAATACGTATGCTCAAGCCCATTTCATGGTTTTACAACACATGACCGAAGTGACCCCATATATTGAAGAGCACAAGGACATGCTACGTCGAGAGAATGCGGCCGGTCGAAGTTTGGATCACGAGACAACACAACCGTCAGTTCAACGAATGGTTGAAGGCGCAATTGACTAAGAGGTCGTCAAATGAAACAATACAATGGTTGGCAAAAGGGCCAAAATTTACAATTGTGACATGGCAAGGATACGACATTAATGGCTACACATTTTATACAACAGATCAAGATAGAAAGAGCACAGTGCAGAACTCAGGTGTCCGCATAGATGCCTATGATTCGCACGGCAAGATCACCGGCCCAAGCTCGTACTACGGGCTTGTAGAGGAGATTTGGGAGCTTGACTACGTAATTTTCAAAATTCCTCTATTTCGGTGTCGTTGGGTCCAACTCCCACGGGTGTAAAGGTTGACAAATGCGGCGTCACTACCGTGGACCTCGAATGTGTAGGATACAAAGACGAACCATTCGTATCATGAGGCAAGTTGTTCAAGTATTTTATGTAACCGACCGGCAAATAAGAAGCGCCATGTAGTTCTTGAGGAAAAAGAAGGATTGTCGGGGTTGAGAATGTTGTGGATGAGGAAGAGTACAATCAATTTGATGATTTGCCTCCATTCGGAGACGGCATCAGGCTCGATGAAGAACAAGGCGATGAAGCAAGCTATATGCGATCGATCATCGTGAAGGGCTTTATTTAAAATGATATAGCCAAAGTGTAATAAATGATATAGGTTATGCTTGTGTTTTTCATAAATGTATGTATGTTCCATTGTAATTGTAAAATGACTAAGGAACTATGAAATAGTTATATTTATGGTTATGCTTGCGTTTTTCATAAATGTATCTATGTTCCATATTGTAATTGTGAAATGACATAGGAACCTAGCTAGCTGCGGGTATTTATAGTGAACTATCACAGCGGTTTATAAAAGAAACCGTGCGTGATAATTATCCTGACGGTTCTATATATATAACCGTCATGATATCATATCACGAGCGGTTCTATATATAGAACCGTCGTGATAATATATCGCGACGGTTATATATAGAACCGTCAGGATATTGTATATCACGACGGTTATATATATAGAACCGCTCGTGATAATGCATCTATAAATACCGCAACTAGGTCTGCGAGTCCGCTCATCCGCCGCAGATCTCTTGTCTCCACTCTGTGGCGCGCCCGCTAGCTAGGTTTTGCTCCTCCCACCGCCGGTCCCTCCTCCGGACGCCGCCGCCCCGACGCCGGTCCCTCCCACCGCCGCTCCCTCCCGACGCCGCCGTTCCTCCCGACGCCGCTCCCGACGCGGTCCCTCCCGACGCCGCGGTCCCCCGACGCCGCCGGTCCCTCCCGACGCCGCCGGTCCCTCCCGACTCCGCTACCTCCCGACGCCGCCGGTCCCTCCCGACTCCGCTACCTCCCGACGCCGCCTCCTCCCGACGCCGGTCCCTCCCTGTGCTTCACATGTATTTTATGTTATATGCTTCACATGTATTTTATGTTATATGCTTCACATGTATTTTATGTTATATATGCTTCACATGTATTTTATGTTATATGCTTCACATGTATTTTATGTTATATGCTTCACATGTATTTTATGTTATATGCTTCACATGTATTTTATGTTATATATGCTTCACATGTATTTTATGTTATATGCTTCACATGTATTTTATGTTATATGCTTCACGTGTATTTTATGTTATATGCTTCACATGTTAGCTTTATGATATATGCTTCACATGTTAGCTTTATGATATATGCTTCACATGTTAGCTTTATGATATATGCTTCACATGTATTTTATGTAGCATATAATATATCTTGCACTTGTTAGTCGCAAGGTCTATTTGGAAGGCCCATAGCTCACCGCAATTAGTTTTTCTTAGAAGAGATGGTGTCCACACGGTCTTCGTCGTCGTCATCTGGGTCTCACGCTCCCAAGACTGCGAAATCTAAACGTGGCCGAGGAGTATCGAAATGGCCACAGGCCCGAATGACCATCACGGTGGTCTCTCCGGATGGGGTCCCTCTGGAACCGTCGAAAGCAGCGTCATCATTTCGGACTACCTGCGGTATAATTGGAAGGCAACGGGTCCCCATCACCATAGCAAGTGGAAAGATTTGACAAAGGATCACAAAATCAGCTATGGGAGGAACTTACAAATTGTTCGAGTTCAGCAGAAGCACGAGGACTCGTGCAGCAGCAGCGCCTCGCGATGGGAAAAGCATGGAAAAATTTTAAGAGCACTCTTGTGACAAAGTACGTGGCCGAGGATGTCACGCCCTTCACGAAGTATCCTTTCGTGTCGCCGGAAACATGGGAGGCCTTTGTGCAGATGAAGACGACGACCGAATTTGAACAACAAAGTGCGGCGCACAAGGACCTTCAGTCAAAAAACACGCACCCTCACAGACTCGGCACTGCTGGGTACGCGGGTAAAATCCCGCAATGGAGGATGCAGGATGAGGTCGCAATCCGATCGGAGGCCTCTCCGCCATTTTGGGATCGCAAACGAGCCTTCGAATCGGTTAAGAGCGCGGTCATCAACCACATCTTGGTGTCTCTTTCAAAAACCCGCAGATGAGGAAGTGTCCCAACGCACGGTAAAATATGTTCAACAAACATAGTTGTTAACACCTCTTCAACTTCATGGGTTGAAAAATAACATGATTAATTGCCTCTTGCAGCAATCATTGACTACCGAATCTTCTTGTGGCTCCTTTGAAGAATATAGGGAGATAGATTTACTATCACAGCCTTGGGAAACAAGGAGCACCAGTCGCACACGAGGCATGGGGTTTATGTACCTTGGAGGCACGGATTTCAGTTACTCGAGACATATAGGAGTAGGAAGAGATCCAAGGCGTCTGCAATGAACAAATAAAACAGAGCTTCATGCTCAACTTGAGGAACAACTATCGCCTCACTTCAAGAGAGCGGCCTCACCGAGGAGAGATAGATTCGTTGCGGGAAGAAGCGAGACAAGTCCGCAACCAATCGCAACCCACTCCTAGTCGCGGTACCAGTCCCACTCAACGTCGCGATGGCTGCGCGTCCACACCAATTCTCGAACATAGCGACGACCGCCACGTATTGATGACATTCGGTAATGTACCTCTTTAGAATGGTACATAGATCTCTCTGGTAGACGCTTATGGCGATCTCTTGTATCGTTATGTAGGAGCCCATGCCTTGCGACCTCAAAGTCGCTTGTTGGCTCTATTCCGCTGATTTGGAGAGGCATGGTGTATCCATTCTTTGCCGGGACGGTGCACGGTGTACAAGTAGACACCGGTTTCATAAAGGTCGGTGGACACGATTAATGATATTTTAATTCCGTCCCTCTTGAGAAGCCCCCAAACGAAGAGATTAAGACATTAGGGATGCCCACACATTCATTCGATGGCCCAAGAGGGACATCGTCCTCGACATGTCCGTGCCACAATCTTCACATCCAGTGGCCCAAGAGGGACGCCGCCACGGACACAGCACATCGGCTCGGTGGCTCCACCTCCACCTCCAAATCCAAGAAGTTCTGCTGCATCGGCTCCCGCCGAGACGCCACCGAGAACATATCACAAGCGAGGCTCCAAGGCCTCCAAGGCTCATGCGAAGAAAATTAAGCCGCGTCCGTGCCATGGACGTTTACTCTAGGAGTGTCGTTGGTGCCGACTCACAATTACGCTTGACTTGGTATGATTTGCAATAGATTGCATGCCGGTACATGGAGAAGTCCAACATGAAGCCAAACCGACGAGTGCATTCACTCGAAATATAACGAGACACATTTCCTCCACGACCGGGCTACATCGTCGTGACATTCAAGATTTATTCTTACTATTCAATCTCGACGAACTCGACGCCTCACTTCTACGATCTTGGACATCGTAAGTGTCTTGTATAATGAAGTTCTACATTCACGTTATACGGATAAATGTCATTACTCTTTCTTTATGTATAGATACATGATCCAACAAGTCCGCAATCGCGACGACCGGTGGGTTTCCTCGACCCTCGGTTGGTCTCCGAGCAATCTATCAACACGATGCATCCTTCGTGCAAGGTTACATAACGAGGGATTGATTGCTCACACCGACAAGGAGTACATCATGGTACCCTTCAACCAAGGGTAAGTGCTTCACTAGTTGCCACACATATGTTTCATTTCAACTTTACATGCAGCATGAACTTAGGATTAATCACTATGGCGACACACATAACTAGGCATCATTGGATTTTGCTTGTGATTGTACCAAAGTGGAGCAAGGTAATATACCTTGATTCCTCCTTAGAGCAACCACGACTTGATCGTGTGCAAGAAGTACTTAATGTAAACTCATTTCCTCCATACATAACTCTATTGTAATATTTCTTTTGTTTGCCACGGCCGAGGCTAAGTTTTTGAATCACGAGGGCGTTTGCCGATTATGTTGCCCAAGGAGGAACACACGACAAAAAATCCAGTGACACACTACGACACAACACGCGATTTCCGGTACCCGCTACAACACAACAATCCTATATCATACTTTGTTATAATGCCTCTAGAATTGACAATACCGATGTATGTAATTCTATTTTGCAAAGTGCCACAAGAGCTACTGTGGCAACGTATGTGGATTCTACGTTTGCCGCCATATGAAGGAAATCATGGGTACTAAGATCAATGATCCGAGGTTTGTCGTGTCCTTCCAATAATTATTATTTTCGATTATATATATGTATTTATGTTACACACATGCTAATTAATGACTTAACATTGCTCCTAGCGACAGCGGGTGAACTTCGACGAAAGTGCATACGATCTTGACAATCTCGTCGATATTCGTGGAACCATCTCCCAATTCTTGCTAGCAGAGGTCATAAATAAGAATGGAGAGTTCCACGTCGGCAATGGTGATAATTAGATGTTGAAACATTGGATTCAACTGCACAATCAAACAATTCTCCTTCAATTGAATTCATTTGTCGATGTTGTGTAACGATTTTCATTCTATATATATATGTATGTGATCTGCGCCGTTTGTTACATTCATCGTGTATCGAATTTTGTTGTAATTTACTATGAGTTGCAATTAACTTATATCATCATTTATCTCAGAATCGCCGCTTGTCGCTTCGGAGGGCATGGCTAGCATATCCTGAGGCTAGCCAAAAAGCAGCAAATAAAATGGATGATGCATATGGTATCACAGACGGTTCGTTGTTACAAACCGTCTGTGGTGTGAATGATATCACGACGGCCTTTGGCGACCGTCAGGATATACTAATATCACGCACGGTTAGTAACACAAACCGTGCGCGATATTGTGTATATCATGACGGTCTTGACTACTAACCGCTGCGTGATAGTGCGGTATCACAGACGGTTGTTTAAACAAAACCGTGCGTGATAGTCTCAGACATGACGGTCTTGAATACTAACCGTCTGTGATAGTGAGGTATCACAGACGGTTGTTTATAAAAAACCGTCTGTGATACCGAACTATCACAGACGGTTAGTAGTCAAGACCGTCTGTAATGTATGTTATCACGCACGGCTCGAACCGCTGCGTGATAACCACCAACTATCACTGACACCTAAACACTGACGGTTCAGAAACCGTCTGTGATGACGGTTCCGAACCGTCTGTGATAGGGCTGTCTGTAGCAGTGTAACAACAAAACTAGAGAATGCAGATGACACAAAAATTAAACTCAAGCTTCGACAATGAAGCACAAACAAAATAAAATACTTATCACATAATATGGAATGACCTCCGTATGTTCTCACAAAATATAACTTTATGTTGGGCAGAAGGACGGAAGGAGAAAGGATTTTAGGTCAAATGATTCTCCACGCTTTCCCGTAGCAGAGGTGCCAAGGCTATGCTTTGCTCATGGACCAAACGGTACTAAGAAAAAAGATTGAATGCTAGGTGACATATGCATGTCCAAGAGTTGGATGCTGCCTGCAAATTGTGTTGTTGTTGTTGAGCTGGTCGGTCCCGAATATAATCCTGATGAGTTGGTCGATTAATTAACCTTGGTTTTGTTCTTTAACGGCTTCTAAAGTGGTTTTTGATTTTTACTATAGTACCTAATTTTCAAACGGAGTATTTTCTCAAGACTGGGTCTACTTAATTGTAGTACACGTTAAAAGCCTAATATTTGTATCAACTAAAATCGCAAGCGAGTATCTCTCTCCGTAATCTTTATCATAAACAACTAAACTTTAAAATTTTCAGTCATAAATTACAGCCATATCAAACAAACCCTATATACCTCATGCTGGCTGCTGGGAGGAGTGCGTGGCATAGGGCACAGGGTGTCACGGAGAATCGGTGTGCGGGATCTCCAGATGCTGCCACGCGGCTCTGGAAAACATGTGGCAGCATCTATGCAGTCGGTGATAAGGAACTAATCAAGGGCAGCACCACACAACACACGCTTGGGATCGAGCTGGGGCTACATGAATGCCTTGATGATCTCGATTATTCGCGGCCGTCTGCTTCCTCGGCGGTTTGCGCCGTGAGACGACGTTGGAACCGCCGATGCTGCTGGATTCCTGCGTGCTACGCCCCAACAACCTCCTCCACTAGCTGCGCGCGCGCCCATACACACGCCGATGATACAATGCCATATGATATGCCCCATGAGGCCACTACAACTAACACCTAATCTTCAGCTAACATTCCAGAGCGCAGTACTACCTTCGTCGTGCGTGAGCTGATCTGATTGGTCGAGTACACAGGCATGGTTCTTTTTTTTTTTTCCATCGGAGAAACTCGGAGTCCATTATAGTTCTGTTTTAGTATATTTTTTTTAGCTACTGCTATTACGGGTTTACTGTTTTTTCCTCCGTCCCCTGTCAAAGTGCACCATGCACAGCCACAGTTAGCACCTAAGCGAGGGAACCATAGTCAAGACAGCTATAGTTCGATAAAAAGCAAAAGCAACCAAACTAGATGCAAAAAACTAGTTTTTCTTTTTTTTTTCATAGATGCCTGAATCTATCATCCTACGCTTAAAAGTGTCTTTAGCTTCCTCTTCTCAGGCGTCCTCTTCACTTTTGTATCGTGGGGGCTTTACTATCACTATTGCAAAATATGTCATCACATACGGTTCAAAAACGACATCACAGACGATTTCGTGAGCTGTCTGAGTTTATAGGTCAGCAATAATATGGGATCATTACATACGGCTTTTGAACCGTCTGTGATGCAGTACTTCACAGACGGTATCAACTACAAACCGTCTATGATAGTCTACTATCACAGACGGTTTGTAGTTGAGACTGTATGTGATATAAGACTTATCACAGACGGCTTCAACTATGAACTGTCTGTGATATTTAAATATCACGGACGTTTTGTTGTTGAAACCGTCTGTGATAAGTCTTATATCACAGACGGGTTTAACTACAAACCGTCTGTGATAGTAGAAATCACAGACGGTTTGTAGTTGAAATCGTCTGTGATATTCTTTTTTATTCACAAATCTATTTCTATTAGTTGGCTAGCCTCAGGATAAACTAGCCATGCCCTCTGAAACAAACATGTCAACACAGTGTATATACATCCAATTCACATTCATTCATTTTAGAAAGAAGAAATCTATTTCACAAATCAATTAACTGAAATGACATAAATTGTCCATCTATGAACAAATACATGTACACATGAATAATTAAGCGCAATCTTATCCCAATAAAATTTGTTATACATTGTGGAATTCTCCATCTTCTTTTATGACTTTAGACCACAAGAAGTACACACACTGTCCTCGAATCTCTGAGAAGTCGGGCAGTTCCAACGGAGTTGTAGTAACGGACAGAATATGTCGGTAGGAAGATCAATGTCGTGCATACATATGTAAATTGATAAGTATGAAATAATTATCGCAACGTTGACAAATTAACCCGAGGATCAATATTGATCTTTGTGGAATCGACGGGTAGTTGCATGTTGTGGCAAACATAGAATCACATGTGTTGCCCAGCAGCTGCTAGTGGTAATGCAAAAATAGAATTTGTTAGTTTGACAGGCATTACTACGAAGTGTTATATAGGATTAATGTGTACAAGCGAATACCGAGAAATGTAGATCATGTCGTAGGGCATCCATCCTTTGGATTTTCGTACCTTTGTAACGTACATGGCGAACGACCTACGTGATTCCAAGAAGACAGCCTTAGTCATTTGGAAGGAAAGACTACAATAGAGTTATCCATGGAGGAAATGTGTTTACCCATCGATTAATTATTGGACAACCGTGAAGTCGATTCTGGTCCTCTTTAGGGAATCAAGGTATATTACCTTATATTTTGGTATAATTACAATTAAAATTCAGTGGAACCTACACAGGTATATCATGGTCATTAAACCTAAATTTGTGTTGCTTATAAAGTACAAATCAATAAGTATAGCCACTAGTGCAGTACTTACCCTGGTTGTAGGGCATAAGTATGAATTCTTTGTTGTGGTAAGCCTCCAATGCATTTGTGATGTAATTCTCGACGAATGATGCATCCTTGTTGATGGTATCCACGGTGACCAAGTGTGGATCGAGAAAACCAATCGGTGATTTCATTACTCTGGCTTTAGTCACCATGTATCTATAGATATACACACACACAAAAGCAGTGAGTTATGTATGACATTTATCGGTATTACATGAACACAGATCGTGATTGTACATATTTACAATGTCTAGCATCGAATGAGTGAGGCGTCGAGGGCGTTGAGTGTGTAGAGATCGAATAAGTCCTTGAAAGTCACCGTGAAGACACGATCATGAATATTGTGTTGAAAATAATCCAGGTACACATCAATATCATTCCCAGGTTGCTTCAACCCTTAGATAAATATCGACAACAAAATATACTTTCGCTTCATACACAACCAAGGAGGAAGATTGTACATCTAGAGAGTCACGGGCCAAGTGCTATGCCGGCTGCTTATGTTTCCGAAAGGATTCATTCTATTTGTTTTCAATCCAAACCTTATATTCCTCAGTTTTGCACCGAAGTCTGCAAACCTTCTATCGATATTTCTTTACTGGACAGAATCAGTAAGGTGTCTTAGTATTCTATCATTCTTACACTCCTCCAAGTGTCAACGCAGCAGTTTGCCTCCTTTGGGTTCGCAAAAAATCACTTCAAACAGGGAATTGCAGGAAGATACCATACCACCTCAGCAGGAGGTCCTCTCTTCACCTTTATTCTCTCACCGTCAGCTGATTGATTCTTACGCTTTTATCAGAAAGCATTGCACACCGGACATGGATGCATGTTTGCATACTCTTTAAGGTAGATGATACAGTCGTTTGGACATACATGTATTCTTTCTACTTCCATTCCCAATGGACAAAGAACCTTCTTCGATTTGTACGTGGTTTTGGGTAACTCTTTTCCCTCCGAAAGCATATCCGCTAAAAGACCTAATAGTGCCATGAAACTCTAGTTGGACCAACCATTGCTTGGCTTCAATTTCAGCTGTTCAAGCACGGCTGACAACCTCGTGTATTTTGACTTGCAGCACGTGAACAAAGATTTCTCCGAGTCCTCCATCGAGCCTCGGAATTTAACATACTCTCTCTCATCAAAGTTTCATTCCACATCATGAAGCATCTGATCTATATTGTCATCATGCAGTCTATTCGAATCAGAACCATAATCAACATCATCTGGTAGTATATCATTGACTTTATTGGCAATATCATTATTAGTACCTTCCTGTGTAGTCTGCTCTTCACCTGGACTGGCCCAACGCGCATACTCCCTTTTGAAACCCCTTCGAATCAAGTGTGATTCAATCTATGCTTGGCTCTTAAACATCTTTAAATTATCGCAGTCAATACATGGACAATACATATATTCCACCCCCTTATTCAACATATCTTCCTCAACAATTCTTGTGAAAGTAGACACGTCATTAATGTTGTAGCACCCCCATACTGATGTGAGATACTACTATGGAATGTCATCGCCAAAATGAAGAATCACAATAAAAGCAATAATAGAAAATACCAGAAAATTAAAACTCTAAAAGCACTTTAATAGAGAACCAACAGAAGCTAAAATAAATGTTTGAAATATAGGACTGGTCCACTTCTAGCCAAATAAAGAACAAATAAAATATCAAATCGTGGCAAGCCACTGTGCTGAAAACTCGAGTGCTCTCACCCATGCATGATGATATCACTCCACTAGCCTTTCACCTGAGAATGAAAAAAACAAGCGTGAGATTTGAAAATCTCAGCAAGTACCCAACAACGGTCCCAACACGATGAATGAAGGACAGATAATGCAAGCAAAATATGTAAAGGACAAGCAAAGCAAGCAAGCAATTGACACATGTTAAGTGCAATGAAACTAGGTTATCGAAAACACTGATACGGATCGTAGATAGAGATCATAGTAACAGTAGCATTCAAGATAAATGTTATTTAGCAAGTTATGGCAATGACGCTGGCGATTACTTCCCACATACCGAATAATAAGAGAATAGTCAGGCACAACGCTGTCCTCGATTGTATAACCACAGACGGGGTATAATATCCTGCGTAATGAGAATGTACGACCCATGTACGTTACCAAGTGGGTAAAAATCTCCCCTATATGTGGATAATCCCAGGCTAGGAAACTGTTATATTATTAACATATTATATGGTGTGAATTTAAGAGAACTAAGAGAAAGCTAAAATAATATTAGGAGAAGTGAAAGAATTTGCTAAGGTTGGAAATAGAGAAACATAATTCCCTATATGGGGATGATATGGGATGATAATATGGTGATAAGGTAACATATACATCATAGACATATTATAATATGAATTTAAGAAAACTAAGAGCTGGCTAGAATAAGGCTATGATAAATGGAAGGGGTTGTTGAGGTTGGAAACGAAAAGCTTAACTTCTCATATGAGGCGATATGGAATGATAACAAGATGGTAGAGATCTAGGAATTAAAATAAAAGGGATATTATAAACTAGCTCACGCAAGGGTTGTCATTCATCCAAATTTTATTATGTGTTAAGTGAGTATTAGTCAGGTTAACATGTATCATACATTCTCGTTAGTCAGGATATTACACTCCGCCTACGGTTATACAGTCGAGGACAACGTTGTGCCTGACTATTCTCGTATAACCGGGTATGTGGGAAGTAATCAATAGTGTCATTGCTATAACTTGATAAATAACATTTATCTTTAATGCCACTATTCCTGTGATCTCTATCTCTTATCTGTATTTGTGTTTTCGATAACCTAGCTTCATTGCACTTAACCTATGTCAATTGCTTGCTTGCTTTGCTTGTCATTTACATATTTTGCTTGCATTACCTGTCCTTCACTCACCTTGTTGTGACCGTTGTGGGGTACTTGCTGAGATATACAAATCTCACGCTTGGTCTTTTGATTCTCAGGTGAAAGGGCAGTGGAGCGATAGCATCATGCATGGGTGAGAACGCTTCAGTTTTCAGCACCATGGCTTGCCACTATTTATTATTTTATTTGTTCTTTATTTCGCTAGAAGTGGACCGGTCCCATATTTCAAACATTTATTTCAATTTTTGTTGGTTCTCTATTAAAGTACTTTTAAAGTTTTAATTTTCTCGTGATTTCTATTATTGCTTTTATTATGATTCTTCATTTTAGCGATGATGTTCCATAGTAGTATGTCACATTAGTATGTGGGGTGCTACAAATATACTCTTCACTCACATGGTTCCTAGCGTACATCCATCTTCGGTCCTATGTTACACATATAATTAACAATTTAACAAGAATAATTAATTTAATTAAATTAAGTAGAAATAAACTATGAATTGACTAAGCCCTAAACCATGCTAGATGTAAATAAACTTCTCTCTAAATCTAAATCTATGGTTAATAAACTTCTCTCTAGATGGAAATAAACTTCTCTCTAGATCAAGCTAGGTCGATTTAAACCATCTTCAATTCTTCTTACACCAAAATCTATAGATCTAAATTATAATGCAATTAGGAACAAATTACTAACCATAAGTTGTCAAGAAATGAATGGTCAAAGCCCCTTTCACCAAATAGTCTCCTTTCACCAAATCGCCGCCTCAAAGCCCCTGCCTTCAACTCAAAGCAGCAGCTAGATCTGGAATTTAAGACAGAGGATTAACGGATATGCGCGCAGTTAATATAGTGGAATTATCATAGACGGTTTTTAATACAAATCATCTGTGATTCTAAGCTAAAACCGTCTGTGCTTGTATTTAACACTGACGGTTTTGAGGAACCGTCTGTGATGTACCGTCTAATATTAGGCTTCTTATAGTAGTGTCTGCAGCATATTAGCACCGGCTAGCAAGATCTCTTTCTCCTCTTCCTTGTGAAGTCCTATCCAAAATTTTATGAATGTGCATATATAACATATGATCTCAGTTAGAGATTTAATCAATTTCTTCTCAAAACTTACCTTGTTCCGTAGTTTCCACATAGCCCAGCATACATTCGACAAACCAACCATATGAAAACTTAATTTACCACGTAGATAATGACTAGTACACCACAGGTACTGGTTAAAAGAACCAGGCCTACAATTGGCTCCTAGAAATGATCCAATAACACTTCATACATATTTGACAACAATACAATCAAAGAAAAGATGATTTATAGTTCTATTCTCACAACAAAAGTTGTAAGTTGGATCTCCGGACCATTTATTCTTTAACAATATATCTCTTGTTAAAATGGCATTGTTTCCGATTAACCCCATACAGGCATGGTTCTTCTAAACGAAATGAATGCACACATGCAGTAGCTAGAGACCAGCATGCACCAACACCCTTCGGGTATGCGTGCATGCTCATTACACGATCGAGAGGCTCGATCGTCAATTAGCTAGTCAGGGACGTCATACAAGCACGAACCCCGAGCCATATCGATGGATGCACCGAATTCGCACAAGAATCTTCTTCGGTTGAGACGTTGCTTTCCTCCCCTGGCTCCCCTCAAGCAAATAACAAACCCGAAAACCTTTTAGACATGCACTACTAGCAGCTACTACCGTCTCTACTGATTTTAAAAGCCATTAGTCTCATCTCCTATGGCTATACCTCGCAGCTGAGAGGCTCACTCCAAAGCTAGCCAGCCACACAGCAGGCACAGCAGCCATGAGCAAGGAGAAGCACCACAAGCGCGAGCACCACCTCCGCCGCTTCTGCGGCTGCTTCGCGTCGTGCCTCCTGGCCCTGGTCCTCGTCGTCGGCTTCGTCGCGCTCGTCGTCTACCTCGCGCTCCGCCCCTCCAAGCCCTCCTTCTACCTGCAGGACCTGCAGCTCCGCTCCATCGACCTCGGTGATCCCTCCCTCTCCGCCACCGCGCAGGTCACCCTCGCCTCCCGCAACCCCAACGACCACGTCGGCATCGACTACAGGCGTCTCGACGTCTTCGTCACCTACCGCGACGAGCCCGTCACCGTGCCGGTCTCCCTGCCGCCCATGTACCAGGGCCACCGGGACGTCACCGTCTGGTCGCCCGTGCTGTCCGGGGAGTCCGTGCCCGTCGCTGGCTACGTCGCCGAAGCCATGAAGCAGGACATCTCCACGGGGTACGTCATGCTTCAGGTCAAGGTCGACGGCCGCGTCAAGTGGAAGGTAGGGAGCTGGGTCTCCGGCAGCTACCACCTCTTCGTCAGCTGCCCCGCCATGCTCGCCACCGGCCCCGGCAGCGGCGGCGGCGCCGTGCCGCTCGGAGGAGGCGTCAACGGCACCGGCGGCGCCGTGACGTCACTCTGGTTCGCGCAGCCGACAGGGTGCAGCGTCGAGGTGTGATACAATGCACCGTATACGTTCGTACGTACGTAGTGAACGTGACAGAAAGTAGCGGGCTAGTGGCAATATGGTAATTAAGTTCCTTCGAGTAAATCGTCAAGCTGTTAGCTTTTTGTTCGTGTCTCATGTCGGAGAATAAATTTACGTGTGCCATTACAACGTGGATCCACAAAATGTGTAATTACTTTGTTGTTGTACTTTCAGAACTGTCTGGTGTATTATAACTTCAGCATTCTCCACTTATTTTTATCGACACTAGCTATATATACAACTAGCTATATGTACAACTACACGTACTAATTGCCTGATGTTGCTGAGCCACAGTATCGTTGAGAGTATGTACGCATGCGTGCGTGCTAAGGTACTCTTTTTTCTTCATGCGTGAACAAATGAGGTTGCTCGCACATGGCATGACGCCTCTATGTCCATGGTAGGACAATCCATGGAAAACAATGTCGGTGTAGAAAATTTTAGGAAATTTTTAGATTTTAACGGACCATGGGCACACCACATGCAACGAAGAGCCTGTTTGACAATGCCTACGGTTTATGATTTTTGATTGAAATTTTTAAATTTTGGTCGTTTATAATACAGATTACGGAGAAAGATATCCACTTGCGATTTTGGATGGTACAGATGTTGGATTTTTAACATGTACATTATTTAACTTGTAAACTTGTTTTGAGAAAATACTCTGTTTGAAAGTTAGGTACTATAACAGAAACAAAAAATCATCAGTTTTGGAAGAAAAAAACAGGCCCGAAGCCATCTTCAAATGGAGGGCGAACTGGACTTTTTCTTGGGGGGAGGGCGAGTGAACCGAAATCCATAAATTTCGCCGAAATTATTTTCCCTGCAGGTATAATCGCACGATGGATGGATACATGACATGGAGACGAGAACGAGGCGTGGGAGTCGATGGGGAGCAGCCACCCAACACCACACGTTACGACGAAAAGCAAGTGGCATTAGGCAGCGCGTCACGGCATTCTATAGTTAGGCCCTGTTCTTTTCAGCTTCTAAAAGCTGCTTTTTGGCTTTTCTACAGTAACTAACTTGTAAACGGAGTATTTTTTTTAAGATAGGGTCTACTAGTTAATTGTAGTACATATTTTACTGATTTCATTTATATTGGTAAAAAACACATGTGAATTTTTGTTACTCTGTAATCTCTCGTACAAACAAATTAAAAAAATCAATGTTCATACCAAAGTTCATGTTCACATTTAAAAGAACAGGCCCTAGCCTACTGCACAACGGCCCCATCCCGCTCCCCGAGCTAGCACAAAGCGTTTTGCTATATGCAGCTAGCGTCAGTGACAGCTCCCAACTAACCTGTAAATTAACGTCTTGAGCGGCAAAATTTTCGTTCGGAGCAACGTTACTCTCTAGTACGTACTATTATATATGTGCATTGCACAACCTAGAGAAGTTCAAAATCCGATCCGAGATACTCACTCTATTGACTTTTTATAAGAACTGTTCTTTTTCTTCAAAACTGACAGTTTTTGTCTTTTGTTATAGTATCTAACTTTTAAACAGAGTATTTTCTCAAGACGGGGTCTACAAATTAAACGATCTACACGTTAAAAGCCCAACATCTGTATCAGCCAAAATCACAAATGAATATCTGTCTCTCCGTAATCTGTACCGTAAACTGCCAAAATTTAAAAATTTTAGCCAAAAGTCATAATGCCTCAGCCGCACCCAAACAGGCGCATAAGCTGTCCACGTATTATGAAATATAAACTTTGTAATGTTCACCAAACAGTTGAGTCTAACAGTATACACGAGCAGTGACACAGCAGTGGTACCATTAGATTCGTACCTGTGCATCCTGTTGTCGTGTATGTGTAAGCACTCTTACTTTTACGTAGCTGAAAGGATTTGTAGAATTTCCATGCATGAGCCGTCAAATTAGTAGCAGTACTCAGTGTGCACCGACAGAAATTGCCGTAAGCTAATATCTTTCTGCAGACAAGTTTAGCGCCAACAGATGTTGCATCATGAGGTGACATGTACCAATGCCAGGACAACGTGTACGACGAGCAGAGATCACAGGGTATGGCCTAGACCTCGAATGGACAGCACTAGCGGACTCTGCCTGAGACCTATCCAAACGATTTAAGTTTATAGTTTATTTTGGTTCTTAGTTTATTTAAGTTAAAAATTATTTGAAATATATTGATTTCTAATTTCGGTTTATTTTAGATTTTCGGGTTTTTTATTTTTTTATTTTCTCCTTATTCATTTGTATTATCCGAGATATCATAACTGTTTTTTATTTTTTTTCTTTATTTTTCTAAAAAAATTAATAACTATTACAGTATAATTTTAACTATAAGTAAAAATTTAAATCTTAAACCAGTTAGAGCGGGCCAAGCTTCTCGTGCAGTTTAAAGGCCATCCAACCTAATCATGTTATTACCACGTAGTTTTTTCATGGGAATCAATGCCCTAGCTAGCAAGCTCCATTCCTCTCAGAGGAAAGAGAGAAAAGAAGTTTTACTACAACGTGTTTTTTTAGATAAGTTAATTTACTCCAAGTAATAAGAAAGCGTGTCTGCTTACGAGCCTGCATGCAGCCCATTTCACACTATGACCGCTCATGTAATTAACGGTCTTATATATTGGGCCAGTAAATGAAAGAATTTGCCGCCCATGGGGACGGGATAGGAGACATGCTCGGCCCACAGGCTTTGAGAAGCGAAACAGGTTCTCTTTAATGGCCTAACCGATGCACTTGCATGTTTGTTTGGCCCACGTCTGTAGGCATGCGTGTTTTTCTCTGTAAAGTTCGGTCCTGGAGTCGTCACCTGAATAAACGAGCAGCTTCTGTCGCCCTCAGAAAAACAAGAGCGACCGGCAATGGTAACAGAGCAATGTAAACAATGACTTTATAAAAAAAATTTTCTAAACATTCAGAAATATTTTACTTCAAAGCTAAAAAGCTAAAAATATCAGATTTGACAGTCTAAATCCAAACAATAATCTAAAACAACAAGATCCCATAGATTCAGTACTTAGCTGGTCTGACCGTCACTGGAGGCACGGTCTAACCGATGGTCGATCTTATCGGCCATAACCATTGGTTTGACCGATGGGCGGTCCGATCGGGCCTAGGAGCAGTCTGATCTCTCCCCTGTTCACAGAATAAAAAAATCAGTCTGAGCCAAAACTAAATTTGGTGTAAACTTCAAAATCCATGTTCAAAATATTTGAAAATTTACACACACACACTTTGCTGAGGGTTTTAGGAACCAATTTCATCTAAGGATCGCATAGATCTTGGCCAAAGTTTCTACCTTTTCTCAAAATAAGTAAGATTTCACAAAAACCAGGCAAATCTCAAAAACTTCAGATACAACTTGCTTGTGAGTTAATAACAATCAAGATGAATCTAGATGAATTCTCACATGTCAAAGCAAGTAAGACCACCAAAACATTCAAACTCAAAACCCTCAGATCAAGATTCATCAAGAAAGGCTCCAAACCAAGTAAGAACCGGGTAACTTCAAAATCTTACAAACCACAGTGCCTAGATGGATGAGATATGATGTACATAAGATATCTCTATCACTTACACATCCATGGCATGCAGGAAGATCAAGAAGGAAAGATAAGAGGCAAAGAACCAATAAGAACAAAAGCAAATCAACTAAGATAATAACACTTCATGAGAGATGAATAAAGTTAATCTATTGCTACTTAAAGATGAAGATTTCATAAGCACTCCATAATGAGAATAAGAGACCACACCACAACACCCGCTATTCTCTCTCACACTCTAACCCTAGACCACAAAATTGAAATGGTTGGGATGGTTGGTTTGTAAGCTTCTATCTCCAACCCATTAAATAGATGAGATAACCTACCTATCTTCCCTAATAGATACTATCCACTAGCACAATTGGGAGAAGCTCGTTAACCCCACACAACATGGGTTTTACACTCACACTTGATCGTTCTGGACCTCACCTCCTCCATAAGCGTAGTTCCGATCCTCGCCGTTGACCATAGTTGACTCCAAACTTCCATGCATATCTAAAGACCAAGAAATCATTTTCGGGTACAAGTTCTCTACAACTTGATCCATGTTAGCTTAAATATGCTTCATGCAACATAAATGCACTAACCTAGAACAAATTGACTCAATACATGATCAAATTCCCAAAATTCAAAACTCTCAGTTGAAATTTAGACCTTATACGATCTAATTATCGTGTGCGGCCGGTCCGAGACCGGTTGCACCGGTCAAACCGCTCAACAGGGCTGGTCTGACCACTTGAGGCTAAAACCACCAGGCTAAAAATCCAAATCTTTCACAAATTTGAATTTTAACTCAACACATATTGATAATGATTTATCAAAAATACTCTTAGACCTTCTCGCATAGTCCCTCATGTTCCATAATGCTTTCTAGCTAATGAAAATTTTGAACTTTCAACATGGATTTAAAACTTTCAATATGATGATTCCAACTTTCAACTCAATAATGCCAGAAAAGGAAATTGTTTACTAGTTAGTTAAATAGTGACTATTTAATGTATAGTAATCTCCAAAAACAAAAGAGCTTCTGTTGTCATTAATTAACATCTTATCGTCATTACCATGAAAGAAGTAGTGATTGAGAGATAGTAATATTATCTCTTATTTAAAGCTCAAACTCACACATTACGCAAAATCATCAAATTTAGAATTATTGCTATCACCTACTCCCTCAATGTTGAAGATGTATTTATGTTGCTGGTTCTTTCGATGATTGTAGCTGGAGCCATCCTTTGAAGGGTCGGGCACATGCTTTGACTCGGAGGCATGCGTCCTCTTCTGCTCTTGCATATTGCTCCATCTTTTCGAAGAGTTTGTTGACGGACTTTATAGGCTTGCGCGAATTATATTTGGCCAATGGCCCTGGGTGAAGACCTCACGCTGCTGCATTGATGATGTTGGTCTCGTTTACATCCTTGACTTGGCAACGGACCTTGGCAAAGTACTATAAGTACTCCTGGAGCTTCTCCGAAGGTTTTTGCCTAATGGTGAAGAGCTGGTCCGTATCCACCTGCTCGACATAATTTCCCTAAAATTTGATGTACATGCGGTCCCGGATCTGCTCCCACGCGTATATAGAGTTTGGCACGATGGTGAAGAACCAGGAGAGTGCTATCCCTTGAAGGGCGAGTGGCAATCCCTTCGCCTTCATCGAGTCGTCAACTTCAACTGCTTAAATAGGCGTCTCGTAGACGTGTACGAACTCCCATGGGTTCGTATCACCTTTATACGGTTCGATGGTGGGTATTTTGAAATCTTCCGGCCAAGCAGACTATTGTAGGTTGGCGGACAGAGGAGACTCTGGGTCTACACGCTGGGGTGCATTGCGAGTGGTGGTAGGGACCTCGCGGCTGTCTGCCCTTTCGGTAGTGACCTCCTCGACCATCTTCGTGGGTGCTTGTTGGCTCTGAACCTCTTGCATCTCTCGCATCATGCTCCGGAGGTCTGCTAGCTCGCGCTGCAGAGTTTTGAGGGCTACCACCAGAGTGTCTTCCGTCGCCTGAGCAGCAGGGTCTACTGGCGGGGAGGCCTGTGCGGCGAGGTTGTTGGTGATGACAACTTGAGCGTTGAAATCGCTAAGCACGTTGGTACGGTTAACATGGCCGTTGGTGACGGGTCCGGCGAATGCGTTGAAGTCTACGATCATCTTGGCACGGGCTCCGGGGTCTCTCGGTGTACCAGCACGGGTGTCGAGGTCGACGGACGCGCCAGCGTGGGTGTCGAGGTCGACGATCGTGCCAACGTGGGCATCATGGTTGGTGGACGTGTCTGCGTGGACTCTGAGGTCCGCGGACATGCTGGCACGGGCGTCGAGGCCGATGGACATGTCAGCACAGACTTCGAGGCCAGCAGACGTGTGTAGGATCATGGATACCGACTAGAGGGGGTGAATAGGAGGTTTTTAAATTTTTCTTGTCTACGTAAATTGATTTTCTACAATTTAATAGCAAGAATATAAAGCAATTAAACCTACACAATTCTACACAAGTAAGCAACTAAGCTAGCTCTAAAACAAACAATTGATCACAATAATGCAAACACATAAGAGCTAGAAGAAATCAATTGAGAGATGTACACAATCGATATTTTTACCGTGGTACTCGGAAACTTGCCGGTTCCCCCTAATCCACGTTGAGGTTAGCCCGAACAAATCGGACCGGCTCCACGGATTAAGCCGAAACACCTCGATCACTAGAGGTAGTTCTTCCCCGCTCCAGGTAGGTGAGCTCCAACTTTCACAAGAACGCCGGGTCTTCTCACAAGCTCCTTTGAGAAGATCACCGATCAATCCTCCGCCCAATCGTCCAGGTGCTGGCAAACACCAAGAGTAATAAACCAGGGCTTCGCTTGATTGCAAACAAGTGCCAAAAGATCAAACTAATGAATGCAATGCACTTTTTTCTCAACCACCTCAAATGAGTGCTTAAGAGAGAAAAAAGGTGTGGAGTGAATGCTCAATGCTCAAGAATGTTCAATAGAGTCTCTAACTTCTATCCTTGAGCAGTGGTACGGATATTTATACCTTCCACCTACCAAAAATAGCCGTTTGGAACAAATTCCAGAAAAATCAGGGCGAGCGGAACTACCGCTAGTCTGAGGTCGGTAATACCGTTTCCCTATCTGACGCGACAGAACGGCTATGTCAGAGCCTCTGCAGTGACCGTTGGAAGGTCGGTGCTACTACCACCATTGTAAATTCCGATACTACCGCTCTGCGGTAGTTCCGTAAAGTCAGCGTGGTACTACCGCTTAGGTCGAACTCCAAAAGTCCCAAGTTTGGCGCTCACTAGAAAAAAGGCTCCGCTCTCCCTCCGGAGCTTCTGGGCTCCGAAAGTACCGCTCTAGATAGCGGAACTACCGCACCATACGGTAGTTCCGACGTTGAAAGCGCCAGTACTTCCATTCCCGCAGAAACTCAAAATGCATCCAGAGGGTGCTCTCTGGAAAAAAGGCTCCGCTCGGGTTCCGGAGCTTCCGGTCACCGGTAGTACCGATTTTACTAGCAGAACTACCGCGCGGCAGTAGTTCCGACATTGAAAACTACGGTACTACCGCTCTTCCAGATAGAGCATAGTTTTGGTTTTTAAAATAGATTTTTAAGGAATGCATGATCCTAGTTGATCCAATGGCACATAAAATTTGCTATCAACCTACTTGTCATAATCCCTCTTTATGGTACGATTATTTAACCTATAATTCGGTCTTCCACCTTTTCTCCTAAGACCGGTAAAAGTAAAAAGGGATCATATTCTACATATACCTTTGTCTTGAGCCATTCTTGATCTTCACATTTATCCTTTGGCTTGCATCTTGTCAACCACATATGGAATTAACCTTTAAACACTCATTAAACACGTTAGTCACATATTCACATAAATTCATTAATTACCAAAACTATTTTTAGGGGCCTAGATGCTTTCAACGTGCCGGCACGGGCGTCGAGGCTGGTGGTTGCGCCGGTGTTAGCGTCAGGGCTGGCTCCTTGCATCAGTGCTAACCACTCGCCGCCCATGACCCCGGGGCCGAGGGTCGAGGGCCCACCACCGCTGCTATGGGAGTGGTGGGCCCTCAACCACTGGCCCCTGCGCGCTGGCCTCAACGGCTGCTACCACCATGCTTTTCTTTCGCTTAGATGTCGTTGCTACTTTCTTGGGTGTCATTGCTTCTCTCAAGCTCGTAGCTTGCTCGTCGTCTCTATGGACGGCACCAACTATTGTGGTTACTGACCAAATAGTAAATAAGGAGACTAGTAGAGTGAGTATAGCAAATGAACTGGCCTGACTCTTTTCTTTGCCCAGGCCCTATGTACATGGCCATAAGGCCTGATACCATAATACCCCTACAGTGAAGTACTATTTCAGATATATAGGTGTCTTTTAACATGCCTCATTGGGCCTTTTGGCCCAGTAGGGCAAACGGATTTAGGTGAGGGCCACCCCTACAACATTCATCCTTGGAGCTAGAGATTGAGTATTCTTCTCCCAACATCCACTCTTGTATGCAATCCTCATCGGTTGAGGTGGATATTTTATATTTATCTTGAATTTTAGTCCACATCCCATGAGCGCTCTCGAGATTGCATATTATATTGAACACCTTTATACTTAAAACACTAAATAAAGCATTAGTTGTTTGAGCGTTGAGATGTGAGCATTTCTCTTCCTTAATAGTTACAGTAAGAGGATCATTTGGAGGAGAAAAGCCCACATCTACAATCCGCCATATTTTCGGGCCATGGCCTTAAAATAACATATCATGCGGATTTCCAATTATCATAATTTGTGCCACCAAATAGAGGTGCTTCATCTAGATGCACTATATTACTACTCACCATCATTTAAACTCTTTAGGTGGTGAAATCTAGTAAAATGATAGACCACACTCTGACACCACTTGTAAGATCGAGGAGGCCGTCTAGAGGGGTGAATAGGCAGTTTTAAAAATCTTTCTTTTATTTCTATTTGGCTAGAACCAAGTATATAATGCGGAATCATAACTCAATTTGGTTTAGCACAGACAAAGCCTAAACCAACTAGATTCACCTAAGTATACCAACAATCTAAGTCTATGTCAAAGGCTTGCAATCCTAGGATGACAAGCAATCAATTTAATTCTATAAATGTAAATTGACCACAAGAGAACAAACCTCAATTGACACGGTTATTTTTTTACCGTGGTGTTCGAAGACTTGTCAGTCTCCCCTAGTCCACGTTGAGGTAAGCCCAAACGAATTATACTGGCTTTGCGAATTAAGCCAAACACCTCAATCTACTAGTGGTAGCTCTTTCCCACTTTGGATAGGTGAGCTTCAACATTCACAACTTGTTGGGTCTTCTCACAACCTTCTTTGAGAAGATCATCACGCACGATGTCTCTAACGCCGTCTAGGAGTTGGCAGACTTCAAGAGTAACAAGTCAAGTCCCTTGCTTGACTCCAAGAGTAGCAAGTCAAGATTTTCAAAGTAAAGATTCTTAATATGTGGGAAAAGGAATATGGATCAATACTTATGAAACCTTAAAACATATAGTGAACTTCCCAAAATGTGTGCATACATGAATGTGTAATAAAAATATATACATATATTCAAGTTTGACTATTTATGTAGTCCAATCTATATTTTGGATCCGAGTAATGCACTAAGTTATAAGAATATGATGTCGAATGCATACCTCTGTGATTTTCACCTTTGCATCCAAATGAGACTTAGAGATATCATAATAATAAACACGTTAGTCTCAATATACCATTTGTCATTAATCACATTCAAGTGAGACTGGGTAATATCATAACTAATAAACATATTAGTCTCACAATTGCATTTGTCATTATCACCAAAACCAATTTAATGGAGTTTGAACTTATAGCCTATCACTAGAAGCCCTATCGCATGACCATTAGAATATGATTTGTTCTTCATTTGTCACAATTAAACGAATGTAAATAAAGAAGGGACTCAAGTTGAGGCCTTCCCTATAAAATTTGTTAATTCCAAGAAACCATGTTAGTCACGTTTTAATGCATAACAAAAGGTTACCATAGGAGAATACTTCTATCAAACAAATGTGGACACTTCATATTATTCTTCCAGGGTTATAACTACCACTATGCACAAATTAAGCCAGCCATATTATATTGGAGACATGTCCAACACTTTCCTTCAAAATTGCCTCCTCCTTGAAATAAAGCTTATTTGTAGTAGCAAGTTGTAGCATTTAGCAGCCTTTCACAAAAGCATGAAAGCCGCATATTTCTTGTTCCCCTCAATCTCTAGGCTGTCTTGGGATTGCCACGCCCTCCCTCTCTCTATCTGTCAGACATGCATAAAGCTACGTGCTCTGCCCCCCAAAACCAAAACTATATCCACATCCCACATGAAACAAAAAGCTCACAAATTACATTCTCTCATCTCTCCTATAATATTCTTCTATTCTCATTCCCTGAAAGCAAAGTCTACTAGATCTCTACTGTCTAGTGTTTAGCTACTCCAGTTGTTAACATCTCTCTCTGTCTCATTCTTTTTGACCAGTCCACCATCTGTTGGTGATATGCCCTAGAGGCAACATGGAGATGTTGAATATATCACATACTATGTTTATGATACATTGCTTTGTTCCTTGAAATAGACATTATCATTATTGATCAATGAGTATGTGACTTATTCATGAGACTCTTAATGCCAAAATGTTGCTATTTCTAAATGATCCCTGATTATATTTCATATGAGGAACAAATATGATTCAAAGATCAGCATATGTATTGATTGATGATCATGTCTCATGGATCATGGTATGGAGATGCCAAATCAATAATATGGACATGTGTTAGTGAACATATGTTGGATAGACCCGCCATGAGATCTGCAGAGATTCCAAGTGTCATCGGTTGGTCTCAAGTAGTGTTTATGTGGAATCCTTAGACTTGAGATCATCATGGTTCCCGGCATGCGTAGTAGCTTACTTTGGGACTACTAAACACTACTCCGTGGCGGGTAGTCATAAAAGTAGTCTTTGGGTTTGCCATGAAACATGTAGTGGGATGTGAATGATCAAGATAGAATTTGCCCTCCTTATGGGAGAGATATCTGGGCCCCTCGATGTAATGGATTATGAAAGTGCATGGCCATGCCAAGGTGATTGAGGTCAATCACGAGTTTATAATCCATCACGGAATCGAGAGAGTGATTGAGCTATTAAGAGGATGACACAGGTCTCGCCTTGAGCTTAATCTATATCGTGAGGCAAAGGGATTAGTACATGAGAACATTACGAGTTCACCGATATGATCTTTACGTATACTTTGGGGTTAATATGTCTTGCTAGAGGCCGCTATTAACGGGGTGACCGGAAAGGTGTTTACGGTCGCGACCAAGTATACGTGAACCTCTGGTCGCACACTTAACGGGTTGGAACACTAATTCGAATGTGATTCGGATATGGGCTCAATTCGGATAGAGATCCGGATAGAATCCTATTGGGCCTCGGTCCACGAGGCCCAAGTGAGGAGGTCTATATATGGAGGCGAGGGGTGAGGAACGGATCTCTGATAATCCCGAGCTAAACCCTGGCCGCCACCTCCAGAGCCAAGCCCTAGCCGCTCGCGAGTGCTGGTACACTCGCGATCGGCGTTCCAGCCCCGGACGTGTGGATACCGGTGGAGACGCTGCTGGTTGCGGCGTTGATCGGCATCAACAACCTCTGATTGGATCGCTCGTGGTGCGGTTGATCGCGTGGAGGAGACGATCGGTTCGGGACGATCGACTACTTCCACTACTACCTCGACGCGTGGTTGGATCGGCTTCTCCAACTCTTCTTCATTGCTGCTGCTGGCGTCTAGAGGTAACGATCCATGATCCCTCCTTAAGCATGATGTTCTTGTGTGCGCGGTAGAAAAGTTTTGTTTTCTGCTATCGTAGCCTTCGCGCAATCCATTACATCTACCTTCAAAACACCCAATTAACTACAAGATCAAATGAGCCCTTTTTCTTTTGATCTTTTTTACTAGTAGAATAGGCACCAAAGGAAGGAGAAAAAGGAGACTACAAAGACATAAAGGAGCAAGAGGGATGTGGAAGGGTATGGGGTTGCTGTGTAGACCTTTCCTCGCTACATGTATAGTAGCTCATAACGCTTCATGCAAAAGAGATCGAAATCAAAGCCAACACCCATGGATCCCCACAGAGGCGGAGCCATAAAAAATCTAGCCTGGGCAAGTCCATCTGGGCATTGCCACAATGAGGGAGCCAGGGAGGGGGAAATGGGAATCACCTTCTCTTCTTGCATCGGATGCGTCTGACGTCCGAAGGTTGGCGCCTTCTCCTCTGGACCTCCCCTACAGTGTGGCTATGCAGGCTGTGGCTCTGCCCTTCGGGGTTCGGCCCTCGCCGTTGTTTTCGGTCTCCACCGCCTCGTACTCTCCTGGCTAGCAAGGAGCAACACCCTTGCTGGCCACCGCCACATCGCGTCGGACTGCTCACCGTCACTGCCACTTGGAGGGAGAGGGAGACTGAGATCTGGGAGAGCGAAGAGAGGAGGTGGCCTCCTCCCTGCGGCTCTACTCTTTGGGCTCTCACCCTCGTTGGTCTCCGTTGCTTCCTAGCGCGTCCTCGCCGACCACGGCCTTATCGAACTTCTAGTGCTCGTCGTCACCACCGCCACCGCCTGGAGGGGGACTAGCCAACTAGGAGAGACACAGCGCAAGGAGGGGAGGTGGGGACTACTTGGCTATCAGCTCGGCTGGGCCTAGGGTGGTGGGCAGTAAGGAGTGGTCGAGTGGGCCTTGGCGTTTTGAGCTTTCAGCCTGCACCATGTGTCCATGCCTCCTCATGCACACGTCGCATCTAGGTCCAAGAGCACGCGTTGTCCGGATATCCAGAAGCCAGCTGTCTTCAACCTCTAGGTAGCAGTTGAGTTGCCCAAGCAGAGCATCCCTGGCATCAAGCAGCAGACGAGGCTTGCCCAAGAAGACAATGACTTCCATTGTGCCTAGTGACAGTGGGACTCCATGGCTCGACGCTGGCAAGCCCGGGCAGGAGCATGCCCACCCTGCCCACAGGGTTGGCTCCGCCCCTGGATCCCCAAGCATCATTAACCACTCTCTCCAGCTACCACTTGAGCTATACATGTACCTACATATCTAGTATGTAAGCATCTGCTTGAACATATATTATAATTACTAGCTAGTATGGTTAGGTCACAGTAAAGATGCTTGCCATGATCAGTAGCTAGCGAGAGATCCGAGAACTATGCAAGCCGGCCCTCACTTTGATACAGACGAACGTATGCATGCTTCTCTCTGCTTTCTCCTCGCGTATGATCCTTGTTCACATGAAAAGAGGAGCAGATCAAAAGAAGCAAAGGAAGGGAGAAGAGAGAGAAAGGGCGACGTAGAGGCGGCCCTTTCTTCTCAAAAGTCTCTAGCAAAAGCCTCTGCGCTGTGGAAACTTTGTCTCTCCGGCCATGAAGCCTGATCTTGAGCAATTCATTTTTTTTTCAAATAAACCTACTGACCTTATTAGTTGATAAATACAACATGCATGTACACGACCGATTGAAAATTAGGTACACCTATATATAGTTTATGCGAGACATAGGATGCGACGTGCCATAGCATGATATCAACCATTCATATATAACAAATGTATATGCCAGCTATTTAATCATAAAGTCATCACAACTTCATGCAGAGAAAGGGAAGGGAAAAAAATATATGTGAATATATGAACTGTATATATATACAAGGATTCATCGCCTAATATAGTTTTCGTTCCATATATACCTGTATATGCCCGTGATTGTCGTATGTTCTTTCGGCTCATATATATTAATACTTTGGATATCCCATAATTCATTGTTCATACTTATTCAGCTTACAATTTGCCTAAAGGTAGGCAAGAGTCTTGAGGTGCTAAAAAGCGTTTTCACCATTCACTTTAAAAAGGAGAAAAGGGCATGCAGGCAGGAGTACTTCGATCGATGGAGAAGCAAAATTCGTCCATCTCGCAAAAGATGTCGAATCCCTAGAGATGCATGAATGATCGATCGGACAGCCGATCAAAGTTCCATTCCAGGTTTGTCTCATGATCACAGATTGGGGGGGAGAAGAGAGTTTGAAGGCATGCATGCATGATAAAAAGAGGCTGTTGTTCCAGGTTAGCCCATGCTAGGTATATCATGGCTAGCTAGCTTGGATAGCATGGTTGCAAACAACTTGGCCTAATAAGTATGTTTCTCATGGTGCAGTAGCCTCTCTCACTTTACCCTCTTTATCCCCTCTAACAAAGTAAATTAGTAGCAGTCGCTTCTAGTTAATTAATGGGAGTGACTATTGCCTAGACGACTGAAATTTTTTTTATCTCTCAGTCACTTGAAGTTGCACTCTCAATCAACTAAAATTGCAGTTGTTTTTTTAGGGTGGGCTGCAATTTTAGTTGATTGAGAGTGCAACTAAGTGTAACTGAAGTTGCACTCTCAATCAACTAAAATTGCAGTTGTTTTTTTTGGAGGGGGGTTGCAATTTTAGTTGATTGAGAGTGCAACTTCAAGTGACTGAGAGGTAAAAAAATTTCAGTCGCCTTGGCAATAGCAAAACCGTTAATTAATTTGTTCCATGCATGCTTTTGCATGCATGTACTGTGTTATGTAGGCTTAAGGCACCTGACCGGTCCATTATCTAAATGTGCATTTTGTCAAATGACAACACTAATGCATGATGTATATAGAATTGCGACGGGAACAAGTTGAACTTTAACTACCTTGTATATATATAGTTAGTAGTGATATATAGTTGCAAAACGATGCAAATAAATACTTCCACTATTCAAATTTATAGGACGTATTTTCTTTTAACACATAGACTAATTGATACTTTAGATGACTAAATTGTCTCAATTACTCCCTTAAGTATATATTATCTCTAATGCATTCATTCATGGCACCTCTTTTCTCTGGTCACTCCTTAACTCACCCAGGACTACTGCTTTTCTCTATTCATTCCTGGCGCATATATACTCTGCAAGCTAGCATGCACACCTAGCTAGCATGCATGCATGCACATTCAACGCACATGACCCACTCAAGCCAAATGGAACTCAAAATCGGTAAGATTAGATGGAGTACGAAGCGGCAGCCATGCAAGACAAATAAGTTAATGCCATGCAGTAAAGAGTTAATAGGGTATTAGAGAGAAAAATCACAAAAAAATTGCATGTGAAGAAGTGTGCACCCTATATTAGGGATGCAATCAGAGCGGATGTGAACGGATATCGCTTATTATGTATCATGTTTCATATTTTTTCTCGGAGTTAGAGTCGAACACGAATAATATCGGATACTTATTTCTCCATTCCGTATTCGTTCCATAAGTCTTTGGACGGTCAGTCGGACGGAAATTATCCGCTTCTTTTACACTCCTACACAGGACATTAGACAGTAGGGTGCAATCAAAGCAAACACGGAGAGACTAATCGCCAAAATATCGAAGGAAGAGCATTCAATATTAATCCCCACATATTTAGATGTGATAATCCGTCTATATGTTATCTTGTTTCTAAGTGAAGTCACAACAGACTTCTTCATATTACTTGACATATGGATATGCACGGATTGATATCAGTCATCCCATATGCTATTCCATATTTTTTTCCTTGGAGTTGGATATGGATAGTGCCAGATAGCTATTTAATTACCCTTTTCGTATTCACTCCGTGAGCCTTTGGTCAGTCGGTCGAATGAAAATTATCTGCTCCGGCTGTTGGTACCCTACCCTATATAAATGAACATTATCAAAAAAAAAAGAGAGAACAAAGTTCTCAGCAAAATTATACGTCAATTCGTTTATCCCAGGAAAGTTGTAGACTCGTAGTATAGTGGTACTTTGTTTTCCCTTGGGGTACACGACATCAGCTTTGATGACTCAACTTTTCACAAAAATAACACTCATTCCGTTTGCTCGTACTACGTACTACTAACAAGGAGATTATGAATACCACTAAATATAGTATAAAACAAAGAAAAATATGCTAGGGTAGCATCTTACGAGTGCGTAAAGAGGTATACAATATATGCACTGAAATCTTCATATGATTTCTTCTAATGTATTACCACAACATACCTGTTCAGTTTGTATTTTCAGCATGGTTGGCCTTACCTCTTTTGGGCGTACGTACGTAACAAGAAAGCAAAAAAACATGCAAATTCACTTTGATTACATTTTGTGAACAAGGCTAATATCAACAGCAAGTTAGGAATTTACAGCTGTGCTCTTTGTGTGATTTTAGGGTTCATCATCAGATGGAGGAAATGATGCAAGATCTTTCTTTCCAAAGGATCCTAATAAAGCACCAAACTTTAGGGTCCAAGAGGCCTAGCTAGATGCTTATATCTTCATCTTCTTCTTCTTCTTTTTTTTGTGGGGGGTGTCTATGTTAAGCTTTTCACGCACCCCGTTACTTTCCAAAGACGAGAATGTTGGGCTTGTGAAAACCTAAAGCAAAGGCATGCAAGAGAATCGAAAAGGAAAAAACAGAAAAGGGGAAAAGAAGCAGGGAACCCTTTTCCAAATCACATTCGACCAGCATCAAAAGGAGCGCCCTTTCGCTGCATTTCTTAAGGGCAAGATTGTTCCTTTGCCTTCTAAAGCGGCTCCTCCTTTGCACGAGCTCTAAGTTTTGAATCCTTGTGTGTTTAATCGCAACATCAGCGCCACGTCATCTACCTTCCGGTGGATCGAAAACTATACCGGCATTGGTATACTTTTATATTTAAATTTTCTGAATCCACATGATGAGATTATTGTTCGAGTGCTGCCGCCTTCCATTAGTTGATCACCGTAGCTTTGGGGTCCAGCTTTATGCGTGTACTTCATTGTATCGAGAAAAAGGTTCGGTGTGTCTGCTAGAACCCAACCTTATCTAATTAACAAGCTGGCTCACTTGCCCCCATATGATGCATGCATATCAATATATAATTGTTGGTGAATTGTTGAATTGTAACAAACAAAAAAAAATTACACCACCGGCTTGTTTGTTTGGAGGGAATTGGTGAGAGAGGGAATAGGAATTTAGGAGTTAGGGTTATAAATCTTTTGTTTGGTTGGTGGGCATAAGAATGTAGGGGTTATGATGAGTAGGAGTTTTAGAAGCTATATATATATATATATATATATATATATATATATATATATATATATATATATATATATATATATATATATATATATATATATATATATATATCATTACTATTATAAAAGAACGAGTTGGTGGTCGTACGTCCATTCTCCTCTAACCGCTCTATTTCTTCAACTTCTTATCACTCTCCACTTTCCAACCTATCAAAACAACTCTCTTTCATAGCATAATTCTCTATACATCCAATAAATTCCGTCGCAACGCACGTGCACATAGCTAGTATATATATATATATATAAAGCAATCCCTCGCAATGTCTCGTCCCTCTTGCCAAACAGGGGTTGGGACTAAAAGGCAAACTCCTATGCCTCATCCCACTACAAACTGCCTCCTCTAAACTCCCGTCCCCTTCCCAATTGTTGCCAGACAGGCCATTACCTAGGGTTTGTACGGGCCTGTTCTTTTCCTCCGAAGCCGGTGGCTTTTGGCTTTTGCTACAGTACCTAACTTTCAAACGGAGTATTTTCTCAAGACGGGGTCTATAGGTTAAACGATCTACACGTTAAAAGCTCAACATCTGTACCTGCCAAAATCGCAAACGAGTATCTGTTTCTCCGTAATCTGTACCGTAAACAGCCAAAATTCAAAAATTTCAGCCAAAAGCCATAAGCCGCAGCCGAAAAGAACAGGCCCTACATATAATACCAGCTAGCCCAATGCCCCTACATCCAAACAGGCGCTTAGATGTATTATGCAATTGGGGGTTAATCTTAAGGATTATGAATATTAATGTCTACCGTTTAATCTAGCTAGCTACTAATCCCTCCAATTCCAATTTAAGTCATCCAAAAAATCATGCCTGTCAAACATTAGCCTCAATATACAATATACTCTGACCGTTTGACCGAAATTTTCACCGAAATACCGAAATTTCGGCCAATTCGTCTCTTTCGTCACCATCCAAAATAAATTATAAAATGAAATAGTTTTCCCTGCATAAAAGTAGTATTGCTAACTAGATTCATCGTGAAATTTACTTTATTATACATTTTTTTGTTATTTGTGACAATATATTATGGTTGAAGTTAGCGGTCAAATTGGTACTCTGCAGACTTTGACAATGTCCAAAATGACACCTGTTTGGAATAGGAGGGGGTGTTATTGTATATCTTGATAAATAATTTACCATTTTTGGACATAATTATGCATGAATGAAGTTTTTTTCTGAGACATATGACTTTGATATTGAAGCACATCAGTCGAGAACAAAAGGGCTGAAATTTTTTGAAGAGGTGTGACAATTTTAAAAACAGATGGATTAGTTATTTTGCCCTGTCAGGAATATATGTGTGTCCTCTCACATCAGTGTACTATAAACTGAAACCGACTTCTGATAACTGTACAAACGAAAACTGCCCCTAAATAGTTGATTTGATCGAATGCCTATAAGGTTCATGCAAGGAGGATGCTAAGGTAAACAAAAAGAATATTTCACCCTTCTATTTGTCAAGAAAGAGGACTCGCAATTGATTATGGGAAAGTTGCAAAAATACCACTGCAAATTAAGTTTAATGATGTGAAAGTTGTCACTAGATGTCTCATTCAGAGGTACTTCTATATATCACAATTCCAAAATTGCACAAATATTAAAGCATGAATAAATGATGAATGATAATTACTTACCCCTTCATTTGTTTTAAGATTTGTATAATTTGTATTAGGGGTGACGCGTAGAAGCACTACTCATCTCATTGACATATATGGGTCAGCAATCCACGTGTCAATCTCACACCCCCATTGGATTTCCCAAAACCACATCATTTGCAATGGCACTTTACTGATTTTTCCTTGATTGTATTAGAGCATGTATAATGATATAAATTGTTGTCTATAATATCATCCATATCATCTATAGACGGCACTAAAAACAGCTCAATATAATATATAGGTTGTCTTTCTGCATATCTTTATAGACAACTTCTTCATGACACAATATATCTTGTTTACCGTGTTACAGTTGACTACTACATAGTTGATAGCCAATTCTCTATGCTCTCCCTCTCTCCTCCAAATCATATCGTGTCCTATATAACAAGGTTTATAGATAGCTAATATTACACTATTGTATATGGCATTAGAAGCTCTAAGGATATATAGGAAAATTTACTGAACAGATATTGAAGTCCTTGTTACTAATGAGTTGATGTAAAGCAAACCCTAGTTAACCGTGAAGAAGAAACATATATTTTGAAGTACTTGATTACATTGTTGTCTTTGCTCTTCTTGAAATATCCTTCTCTGTCCCGAGGCAGCATATATTCACATCTCGCACATTGTGGTAGAACCCTATCTGACCTTTACTTGTTGAGAGATGGTCTAGTCATATATCGACCGAAATGGGTTTCTTTTTAGCTTAATTAGTAACCTTGATCAAATCTATCGATGCATCTATGTATGAAATAGTACATTAACACAAAAGGATATCAATCCAATCCATACGCTACCCCAAAATATAATGATTCACCACTAGAAAGTTACAAGTGCTTCCATGAATGCTCAACCAAACATATATAGGGTACTAATCCGTTCCATCCAATCTCATGATCTCCCCAAACAAAAAGAAATAAACAAGAAAAACTAACAATTAAACATACTAACATCAGGACAGAAACAGTTCAGACACTGATCAATTTCGCATTCATGATCAGAAACCCCCCAAGAAACGAAACACATATTAATCTTCAGACACGATTGATGAATCACAAATTCACAATTCCTCAGGTGGTAATTCCTCAGGTGGTCTGAAGAACAATGCCCGGTCCACTGCCTTGAGCAAGCCTGCATCACCGAAGCAACACTCCTCCATATCATCGTCATCCACGCTCATGTTCAGATCAAAACAAGACGACGACGATGAGCCGATGGCTTCCTTTCGATGATGATCACTTGTGCCCTCCTCCTCGCTCTCGGCTTTCGTCTTCTTGATCGTCGGTGAGGAGCAAGTCCTCGACCTCGAGTCGAAGCACTTGCAGCTGAGGACGACGATGGCATCGCCGAGGGAGGCCTCATTGCCACCGTGGCTCCGCACCACACCGCTCTCGATGGCCTCCTTGATGCCCAGCTGGCAGCGCCGGTCGGCTTGCTCGACGTCCTCCATCAGAATGACGCGGTGCTGGTTGTCGCGCACGGCCTCGAAGAGCCTCTCGAGGTAGCCCTGCCTCGCCTCCGGCCGCGGACGCTTGTCCCGGTGCTGCTCGGTGGAATCCGACCGTGCCGGCGACGACGACGCGTTGCCGCCGATGGACACGAAGCTCTTGCGTGAGCCAAAGACGAGGCTCGCGAGCTCCCTGGCCACCCTCACCTTGCCGTCGGTGTCGCCTCCGAGGAAGAACATCCACGTCTCCTCCTTTCCTTTCATGGGCTTCGCGCCGTCGTCGCGCCTCTTCGCCATGCCCGACCGGCACCGGAGAACCGTGCTCGCGATCTCGGGAACGATCTCCTTCTGCCACGGCACCTCTTTCTCCAGGGCGCCGCAGAGAACCTTGAGGTTCTCGGCGCTGAGCTCCTTGAACTTGGAGCGGCACTCCACCTCCACCAAGCCATTGGAGGCGCTGGAGTCGTGGGACTTGACCTTTGCGCTCAGAAGCTTGACGCCGTCGTCGTCATCCACGTCACCGCCGTGCTTGGCTTTCCATGTGTTCTTGTGCTCGTGGACGTCGGCCACAAGCCATGGCTGGTACGGCTGGTGCAAGTGGTAGTACTGCTCGTAGGAAGAGACGGAGGAGGACGGCGATACCACCGTGGAGAAGTTTAGAGTCGTCCTGTGTGACGGCGAGCCGCCGCATGTCGAGCTCCATTTCTTGCAATGGGGAGGCTCCTGCATTAAGTACAGCGCAACAAAACCTAGTTAATTATCACCCACTCGTCAAGTCGATTGCTAAGATCAAAATGTTATATATATGTGTGTATTTACCTGATCGCGGCAATGCTGAAGCCAAGGAGGAATGCTCGAAGAAGGCATGATTGATCTTGGCAGTGCTTTGGTGACATCAAACTTCGTGGAGGAGCAATCGCCGTAGCAGGTGGAGACGGCCATCAGCTGGGCGGAGCCACCAGCGTCCAAAAGCGACAGGCAAGGCGACGTCGATCCGTTTCCAGTTCTGTCGCACTTCGCTTTGTTGATCGACTGATGATTGACTACCATTGCACTGCAAAGACAAAAAACGGTAATAAGATTCGTCTGTCACACACTCACATGTACCCCACTCTGCTTGATCGATCATGCCTGCAGGCTGCATATGTACTCTTTGCCGAGTAGCACAGAAGTCTAGGGTGTTCTTTTGGGATGGCTTATGGTTTAAATATTTGAATTCTGATTGTTCGTGCGAGAGGTAGTACACACAGAAAAATAGTCGTATGTGATTTTAGCCGATACAGCTGAACTCAGTACACTTTTTACTATAATCTTTCTGTTGACCCCGTTTTGAAAAAAATATAATGTATGAAAGCTAGTTACTGTAGACAACACAAACATAAGCTAGCTGAAAGTCGAAAATAACTCAGCCCTAATCTGTTGGAGGCAATCCATGATGCTTCACATAACTTGTTTGAATCAAATGATACCCGTGTGTACTAGCTAGCTAGCAAGAGGATGCGAAGAAAAGGTGTAGAAAATAAAGATACAAACTAAAGAGAGAATGCGAAGTTGATGACCTATCTACGTGTATAGCTTTTGTCTGAAAAGCACGGAAAAGATGCAACCTTTCCCTCACTCGTGGCAGGCAAGAGGAAAGGGTTCAACATACATCGAATGCTCAGTGTTCCATTCCAAACTGATCATTTCTTGATGCGAATGAACAATTACAAAACCGAAACTAAACACTTGGAATCGATCGATCGATTTATGCATGGATGAATGATCAATTAATTACCTGTCGACGTCGACGCAGTTGAGGCTCAAGGCTAGGCTGCCGAAGGGGACGGCGAGCGTCTGGAGCCCCCAGAGGTTCTCCAGCGAGGGGTTCCCTGCTCTGCACCTCATGTAGGTCTGGTACGTCCCGTAGCCGACGAGCCAGACGCCGGCGCCGTCGCCGCGGCAAGCCAGGGCGCGCACCTCCTCGACGGCGTGCTCCACGGCGCAGTAGTAGTAGCAGCTCGACGCCGCTCTCCTCCCCGCCTCGACGCGCCCGGCCCAGAACTCGGCCACCCACCTGAGGTCCTCCACGACGAGCACCACGGCGCCTGCCCTGCTGCCGGCCTTGACGACGCACCTGAGCTCGGCGAGCCGCCGCTCCGCCTCGTCCCTCGGCTCGTCCCGGAACCTGGACATGCTGAAGTTCACCACCTGCGCGCCCCGCAGGGCCTCGTGCCTCGCGTCGCCGCGCTTGATCTTGTCCACAGCCGCTCGAGCCGCCGCCTCGGCCGAGGCCGCGCACTCGGCAACTACCATGACCCGCCTCTTACTCCGGGTGGCTATGCAGTCCAGGATTGCCGCGACGTCCTCCTCTCGGACTTGATCGAGAGGTAGCTTACTAGGTTTGGTTTCTTGAGCTGGTGAGCTACTTGCAGGAGCGCTAGGGTTAGGGTTTTGGGGTGCAGAAGCAGTGGTGGTGGTGGTGCAAGTATTGTTTCCTTCAATGGAGGAGACGGCCTGCTCGACGTTAGCCTTGACATGGGTGCTGGAGAAGCCGGCCTCGCGCATGACGCGGCTGACGCTGGGGTCGTCGAGGATGGAGATGACGAGCTGCTCGAGCTCGATCTTGACGGCGAGCACCGGCTGCTGCTGGGTCTCGACGGAGCCCCGCCGCTGGTGCGCCTGCGCGCGCTTGAAAGCCGCGACGAGCGCGTTGGAGAGGGACGGGGGGTAGTAGACGTGGCCGTGGCCGTGGTGCGGGCCGAGGAGCGGCGAGGCCGCGGCGGAGGCCGGGAGGCGGTTGAGCGCGACGTTGAAGCAGAGCTCCAGTGCCTTGCACTGCAGCGGGTGCGAGTGCGACCGGAGGCACGCCGCGCGGAGGAGCCCCGACGGCGCCGCCGACTGCAGCATCGCGCTTGCCACGTGCAGCGGCGTCACCTGAGCGTTCCCGCGCCGCCGCGCCAGGCTCACCGCCTGCTTTACCACGGCCACCGCCTCCGCGGTCAGCGCCTGCTGCACCGTGCACCCCCCAGCTCTCATCTCCAGCAATATTGCTAGCTAGCTAAGCTCCCAGTATCAGACCGGCAATGGTGATCAAATTAAAGAAATTTGCAGCTAGCTAGGATAAGCCACATACTCACCAGTTGATGTGAAGTGTCTTGATTATATAGCTAGGTGCAAGAGAGAGATAGGGAGGGAGATGTATGAACAGATGATGGATATGAGGGGTCATTGGTAGTGGGCTGTCTGGCCCTGGCCAGCTGCTGCTGCTTTATATGCTGTTTGGTGTCTCCGTGTGCTCATCTTTTTCAGGGTGCAGTGTGAGGAACTACTACTGAGGTGAAGTCTGGATGGATTTTTTGGTGTTTGGGCTTGTGCTTTTCTTGCTGAGGAGGGCTGAATTGTTTTGTTTTTAGAGAGAGAGAGAGAGAGAAGGTTTCTTTGGTCCAAAGTGGATTTTGTGCTGCGAAAAAGTGTATTGCATGTGCTGACAAAGCAGATACAAAGCTACTTCAGCTTTCCCGCCATCTCTCCTCTCTCGTCTCTGTCTAAAAGACTGTAGCTTGGTAGCTCATTCAGATAGCAGCACCCAGGACTAGGAGTATTGTAGTAGTAGTAGCATATGGATGTGCACTGCACGCACAGCATCTGTAACTAGATTGTATGTTTGTTTGTTGTGTCATGCATGTGTAGTGTGATCAGCTGCCTGCCTAGCTTCATGCCTCTAAAGAATCAAACTAGTAAACCTTAGGGCTCATTTTGATAGACACCATGCATATGCCTGCATCAAAGTGAGCAAACTCATATCCTCCTGATATTTAAAACCCGATCTAGAAAGATTTGGGGTGTCTGTATGATCGTTAATCATTGGTGCAGTAGCACTACTCCATGCTGATGCAAATGAGTCCGTGCATTGATGATCTGTGCTTTTTGCCAAATCTGGCCGGCTGTGCTGCAGGTAGAGGAGGAATAAATATGTGGGATGGGATGCCTGCGCCAGGATGCAACGACAGAGCCGGAGATTCCATTTGCTGCTTGCTCTAGTAAAGAAATTTTCTTGTGCCAAGGATATGGCACCTTTTATTTAATTTGTACCATAGAGTCATACATGGAACAAGGAGATAGATAGCTAGAGATAATTTCCGCAAATAACTTCACAACATATAGTAGTGCTCTTCCTCTTGTATCTGAGAGAGGGGGAAAAGCAATGGAAAAAAATACCCCTACAAGTATTTTTGTGTCATAACATCTACAAGCCGCAATTAATGGGCTAAAACTCCTGCCCCCGACAAAATCCATCAGTATGGCTATATTAAGGCTGATCTAGCACCAACCTCGCTCAGGTTACGACCACATCAGTCGATCAAGCATATTGAAATATAAGTGAATTGTCTGTCTTTTCTCATAAGCTTAGCCTTTTAGTTGAACTGGTTGGTACTTGCAATTCAATATGGCATCAGAGCTAGAGGTCTTAAGTTCATGACCTAGTTGACGCAATTAAAAAAAATAATTACAACTCACTTCTATTCCACGTCTTAGGCTTAAGAGAGTCTACACATGAGGGGGAGTGTTGAAGTATAAGTGAATTACCTGTCTTTTCTTATAAGTTTAGGATTTTATGTGAACTGATTGATACATGCAACTCAATAAAACGTGACGATTGTACCATTGACAATACAGGCATATGAGCCATTTCGTCCTCTACCCCCTTTGTGGACTTAGCCAACTGTGCACATGTACGGGTTATCGATGTGCTAAAAAAAACTTGCATGTGGATTTTAAACTTAAGAGTGACAAGCTAAGTAGGGGGTTTTGTAAGTTCCTTCAAAAAAATTTGCCTAGCAAATTAACTTGGGTTGGTATGCACGTTATACATATCAGCTGAGAGATTGTTTTCTAGTAATATATATATAGAGATGTATGGACACAAGACTTAGTACATACATTAATTGTCATGGAACCAAATCAAATGGACCCATCATCTTTGCTTTGTTAATTCTGCTAGCTAGCTAGTAGCTAGTGAAATGGCAAATGTGCAGAATAAACGCTGCTAAGTTTAGTAAGGGCCCCATGCTTTCATGAAAGAAGCAACAACTCTATCTGAAAGAATTTGTTCCCCTTTCTGCTCACAAATTACAATCGACGTTCATGCTAACAAATGGCCATCCCATCGTTAAACGAGTGAACTAATAATAGAGCTACCTAGTACAGTGCGTAGATACTTTCTGCATGCACCTGTCGTACGTAGAATTATACGTACAAACCAATAATTAGCATGCATATATGCAACAGGAAACGGCCGGGAGTCCCCTGCAATGATGATGATGATGCAACATTTGATACTTTATGTGATCGATTTGATGGATCTGATGTGGCCTGCACTGCATTGACCTCTCATCTTTTGAGAGGGGCCCTGAATCCTGAACGATCGATCAATAACGAGAGGAGAGATGATCTGGCCCCAGTATATATATATATATATATATATATATATATATATATATATATATATATATATATATATATATATATGTTAATATAATTATATATGTAGCTATGTATGTATGAATGTAATGGAGTAAATTTGTGCTGTGATCGATATCAAAACAATTGGGACGTGTGTACGGCCTCTTTCCCTCTGGACTCAAAAGTATAAGGAATAAAGTGCCATCCATATGCATGCATGAATGCTTTCTGCTTTTGTATCGAATTAACATCACTTACAGGTCACAATTATATACGCACGAGATGCAGTAAAGTTGGAGCTTTGCGGCATTTCTGTTTCCTCAAAACCAAGCATATTGTACACTCTTAGAAATTACTAGTAATGAAGATATATATATGAGTAGTTCAACAAACTAAGGTAAAAGGATTTCTGCTTTCTACTGACGTTTATTACTGCTGCTGCTGCTAGCTCATTTGTTACAAAGGAACACAGATGAATTTACATATGTGTAGTTTTTTTAAACAAGGTTTACCTAAGTGCATTCCAGAGAAGATAACAAATAATCAGTTCTCTTAAAAAATATAATCAGTTATGGTTTAGTTGTTCAATAACTTTTTAGTACAATTGAACATTTCAAAGTAGTTTTACTTGGTGAATTAGAATGGCCATTTTTTCTTTATCTTTCTTTTTTAGGAAGAAGTGATAGAACTCTCTACCTTATAAATTTGCATTAATGGGTGAAAATCAAAGTGCAAATATAACATTGAGAATAAGAAACAAAGAGTAGGCCTAGGTACATGTGAATGAGAATAGCCACGAACTATGCATGTTTAATGAGAGCATTTGTGATGCGCTAGATGGGTAGGAACAATTAACAGTCAAGTTAAAAGCCAAAGCCTGTGCATCAAAGTGCGGTTAAGCACCATTGACCAGGTCATAATCGCGTACATTTGCATCAAAAGTCGTGCTCGGACGTTATTCTTTATAGGGATATGAACGGAGCCGATCGAAAAAAAGAGAGAAGGGAAACAAATGATCATAAGTTGCTCATACTCCTATCAGGTCCTCGCCCCATCCAAGAAATCCACTCTCATTCCTCAATCATCAATTCCCATTTGTACAATGCACAACATATCATATGCATATATAAATCTTCACATCCATGATCCATCAGCATCAAACAGTAGTGTAAAACATAGAATATATGTCTGAATGTCTGCAACCAAACTCCAAGTATGTGAAAATCTTGCCATGATCGATCATTTGCCCCTCTTCGGTGAGCTTTTAATATGTACGTAGTTTCTTTATTGGATTCTGATCAGTAAGAATGCATGCAGATGATCTCTCTCCGTACGATCTTTTCAAACTAATCCCAGGTCACAGTCAACAAAAGCTTTGGTCACCACATGGGGCCTGGAGGACAGCAAAAGGACAAGCCCTAATGATAGCAAAGGCAGTGGTTACTCTGCCAAGGCAAAGGAGAGAAAAAACGCTACTAGGAAAGGAGAGCTTCGTGGAAAAAGTACACGCAGCAGCAGCTGCAGCTAGGCTGCTCGTTGGCAAATAACACAAGCAAAGAAAATGAAAGGAGAAAAGAATACAAAACATATGGAAAGAAAGGAGCAGGAAAGACGATAGAATCATACGAGCAAAGCAAAGAGAAACAACACTAATCACTGCCCTCTCTCTCTCTCTCTCTCTCTCTCTCTCTCTTCTTTTAGCCCTTAGTATTTGCCTGGTTAACGGTTGTGCGCAAAGCAGAGCAGGAAGGAGAAGGGCAGTACAGGTAGGGAGATGGCTTGTCGAGAGATCAGATTAAACAAAGGTCAATTAGGCCAGTCCTGTTCTGGGCAGGGACCTTTGTTAAAGAGCTGTGATAAAGAGTAAAGAAGAGGGCACTAAAAAGCACTTATGTGGCATTATCCGGCTAAAAGCGGCCACATTTTAATACAACAACTGGTCTACTGCTCCCACCCCTGGCCTGGCCTGACTGATAAGAGAAGCGCTACAAGGAACGGTATTAGTAGGGCTGGGATGGAAAAGAAAAGTGCATGTCAAGTCATTCCTTCCTGCCTCGGCTCAGCTGAATGCACATGCATGCAGGCACAGTAATTTCGTCAGTCGGTTATATATATATATATATATATATATATATATATATATATATATATATATATAGAAAAATACCTTCTACACCGGTGTAGTTAATAATATACATCAATTCTATCTAAATTTGGATATATTTTTTTGAAAATATCAGTTTTATGGTATATACTCATCTATAACAATTCAAATGAAACATATAAGTTTAAAAAAATATACTCAAATTCAAAGTTTTGAACGAATTTAGATCACAAAAAAAGTCAACTATAATTTGAAATTTAGTTCAAACTTATTTGAACTAGTTAGTAAACTAGCTAAACTTGACATCCAAAATTTTTAAAATTTTCACACACGATACGTACCTATTTTAAACTATGGTGCCCGGGCACCAAGCAAGACTCGTTATTTTTAATATATATATATATATATATATATATATATATATATATATATATATATATATATATATATATATATGCAGTGTCACCGCTATAGTGTCTTGTCACTACTACGAAAAGGTCATCACATCGGTTCAAAACGTCATCACGAGCGGTTTTGTGAACCGTCTAAATTTATGGGTCGATGATAATCGAAGGTTATCACAGACGGTTGTCGAACCGTCGTGATATATCCATATCACGAGCGGTTTTAGTTAAAACCGCGCAATAACCGACTTATCACGCATCGTTGTTTATTAAAACCGTCTGCGATAACCAGCTTATCACAGACGGTTGTTTATTAAAAACCGTCTGCGACGCCGCCAACACAGACGGTGTTTAAATTAAAACCGTCTGTTATAATGCAAAGTCGGAACGTATCTCTTGTGTTTCGTGTAACATATCTCGATCATTATACGAAGCGTCTATTTCATTAATGTTTGGTATGCGAACCATCTACATCATTAATGTTTGGTATACGAACCGTCTGTGCTGAAGGTTAAATATGCGCGCCTAATCTAGATCTTCTACATACGTATTGTCCTCCAGAAATCTCAACGTACGTACAATATGGATTCTATTGTTCTTGTGATCATCTACTTCCTCTCATCTGTTCATCAAGAGTTGTTCGGCCGGAATCTTACACAGGCGGCCGGTAATTTACATCTGGAGCAGCTTTTCCGGTCACGCCCTGCTCTCCTTCCCCGACTTTCTTGCATCCGTCAGCTCGACCTGATCATCCGCCATCGACGGAGACGTCTCGCTGCCGCTCAAGACAGGGAAACAGCCCTCACACTGGTTCTTATACACAATGTGCACAAAGCGGAAGAAGCAATTGTGGCATTGGAGAGACTGATGATAGCATTGCCGTTCAAGCAGAAACGGCAGATTCTAAGGAATCTTATACTGCTATCCTATACGAGATTATGAGCTATGCTACTGATCATTTGCTCATGCTGGAGGAGGAAGTGCTGAGGACAAAGACAATCTTAACGGCGTTCGAGAACTCAGCGGGCGCTCCTCCAAGTCCCAAAGTAGAAGAAGAAGCGTACGAAGCCCAGAAGATTAGAATATGAGAATCTCTTTATCTCTGCGACTTTTGTAATAAATTTGCCTCGAATTGAAATTAATAAATTTGCCTTTTATTTATGATCTCCTGTTTCTGTAGTTGAGTGATTGTCATTATGACAGACGATTTTTAATACAGACCGTCTGTGATACTAAAGTATCACAGACGGTTCATCGGTAACAACCGTCTGTGATACTCGTTTTCTCCGACGCCGCCTACACAGACGGTGTCCAAATTAAAACCGTCTGTGTTAGTGTCAGTCACAGACAGTTTTGTCAAACTGTCTGTGATTGACCGTCTAGTATTAGATTTTCTGTAGTAGTGTGTAGTACTATGTCGTATCAGTTCAGTTTGTTTTAGCTAGGTGATAGTTGGTAATTGGGTGGTTGTGTTTAGATCAGGAACAGGAAGTAGCTAGGGAATAGCTGGACAGGTATGGACACGGACCTGACCGACGCGCCGGCTTGGTCTTTCTTTCTTTCTATTTGGACGCCGGAAGTAAGATGCTTCTTCAAAAGTGCTGACGTAAAACGATTACTTAAATAATGCTGATTTGAAGGAAGATGATAAAAAAGAACGGTTTTGCTAGCCAACATTTACTCGTTTTTTTCTCTCCCATCGGGTGAATTCTAATCCACGGTGAATTTTGTTATTCTAGGTGCAAACTTAACTCATATGGAACTTACACTAAAAAACTAATATATTAACAATATTTTAGCACAGTAATTTTTATCATCGTTCTTGCTGCATGCTTTGGAATTGGTGAGGATTGTTAGAATTTGGTCCGGAGTGATTGCCATGAATTATATTCACACTGAGAAAAATCTGGCAAACATTTTTTCAAAGAGGTTAGCACGGAAAGTGATTTCTGTTGCATGTATAGACATGAGAATGAGACCCATTTGAGTTATATCACAATGGCAATCCATACCTTCTTGATCGGAGATCCCGTGACTTAGCCAAAACAAGTTGATGTCGTAACAGGATAACATATTCATTATACTCGTGTTCTAACAGATAAAGTACTCTTAACTATATGAAAGGTTGGCATAAAGTTTTAATGTATTATGTTGTCCAAATAAGAAAAAGGTGTTAGCCTGCAAGATAGCTAGAAAAAATACATCTACTAAAGCCTATTGTGTGGTCACAGTTCACGAGAACAGGGCATTTCTAGAAAGCTCATGAGTAGATCAGGGAGCATAACCTTTGAACGCTCTGTTTAGGCATGGTTCTTTATAAGCTTAACATCGGTTAAGATTTTAGATGAAGTCTGATAACAAAAAGCTGTGAATTTAAGGCGTAGTTCATTCATCAACTGTGAGAAACTGAATCTTGTTATTCTAAATGCAAGTTTAACCCGTACGTGACTTACATAAAAAGACTGGTATATTAACATTTCAGCACAATAATTCTTATCATCGTTCTTGCCGTATGCTTTGGAATTGATGGGAGATTGTTAGAATTAGGCCCATGAGACAAAAACCCATTCATTCCTAATTCCAAATCATGGTATGGTTTAATATCACATTGCTTGGGTAAATGGGAGAAGAGCAATATAAAAGGTAGAGTTCTTGCCATCATATAAAACATGTGACATATGGTATTGGGTGGCATGAGAATGACTTTTGCTAAACTCACACGCACGCGCGTATTCTCATATTTTTTGCGTGAAAATCGCGCGACGTGTGACTTACGACGCGCGATCGCACCATGCCATAGTGTTGTTGTCTTGGTATCAAATTAAATTTAGATTAATGATATATAGAATTGCTTTATTAATAACTTGGTGCATTATGTGTTTTCATTGATGGCATGTGTTGTGCTTTAATATCAAGGGTAGATAAATGGTTTAGTCTGGGGTGATTGGAAGGATTGTATGCTTATGGTATGGGAAAGATTGGTGAATTGTTGTTTAGTTAGAGAATTGGTTGGTATCGCCCTATTCAGTTAAGAACTTAACTTTGTGCACCATTGAACTAAACCACAATCAGACAACCTCATATCTGGAATGGGATGGATCTAGCTCAGTAAGTTACCGAGTTTCGATATTAACTCATCAGGTAGTAGGTTAAACTCAGTGCTAGAGTGGAAGGTGTGATCATATTCATTGGGTTACATCTTATGGACAGAGTTTCATTTACAAATCCAACGTTGAGCTCCGAGCCTACTGTCATTCATTGAGGCAAGGTTACTGGGCTTAAGCTTGATGGAGGGGTCAGTACTGGGGCGAAGTTTCTAAAAGTTTTTGTTATGATCTTCTTACTCACACACCTATGGAAGTGCATCAGATAGACATGACAAGTTGATCATATAGTGTAGAGAAAGTTGTACAGCTTCTACAGAGTATTAACTCAATTTATTCGGATAGCCGTGTCCACGATCATAGACGTGCTCAGAGATTTCATATGAGGGTTAGATTTTCATAAACAAAACTGTAAAGGAAAAGCTATGTGAATTGATGGATGAGATATGTGGGATCGTTTTACATGTGATCTATCTATTATTATCTTCCATGTTATGCTTTCGATCTATTTATTGTATTTACAAGTTAAATTAGCTTTCTGCAAAACACAAGGGAGGATAGCCCATCCTTTGTACTAAGCCTTACATCTATATATTGCATTATGTGTGTACAACTTGCTGAGTACTATATGTGCTTACCCTTGCTATACAAAAATGTTGCTCATGTGCTGAAGATGCGAGTTACACTTCACTGTTCAAGGAAGACCACTACGTCAAGGATCAAAAAGAATTAGATCACGCTACCCCAGTCGATTGCTTGTGGGTATATGGATGAGATACATTTGAAGTTATCTTTATTCTTTCCGCTGTAGTTTATTTGATTTGTTTGGCCATTAAAGCTATTAATCGTAAGCTTTGACCCTAAGATTGTTACTCTGATGATAAAGGTATTTGTTTATCTTTGCTACTTAAAAGAGAGAGTTAGTGGTAGTAGTCCATTTGAATCTCCTAACTCTCCCTTGCACCTTCCTAAAAAATCTGTAAGAAAAACAGAAGAAACAATCTACTAAAAAATACAAATTCCACCACTCTAAAAATTCTCTAACAATAAAAAAATAACAAAGCTCGACTAGATGCACGGTAGAACCAAGGGCACGGAGGCACAACGTGGCCAAGCACGTAGACCAGGCAAGCCGATCCCAACAATATCGACTCAATATGCAGAGATAATATGATTTTTTCATCCGTAGTAAAGCACAGACATTCGGTTAGTTTCTTATTATTCATGTGTATAGAATGATGTTTCATTTATATTACATTATATGCACTAGTGTGATTTTGGACTAGTGCAGTATACATAAAAGGTTTGAATTTGCATATTCGGATCCTGACAATAGAATACTAGTAAACAGTACAACACAATGAACCAAACAACATCCACAGGAAGTCAAATATGTCATGCACGAACAAGCATCTAGCTAGCATGACCAAATATGCGAGCAATCCATCCAAACAAACTCTCTTGAAGGCTTGAATTTTCTAATGTACGATCAAAACCAGTGTTACTGGGACTCGTGTGTAGAAATTTTTTTGGTGCGTCGACACGTATCCGTGCATCAACTCGCGTCCGACACGGTACGACGCGTGTCTGACACCCATGGGCGCGTCCAAGTCAATATAACACACCGTTTAAGCCCACAAAACACAAGTTGCAAGGAGGAGACCAAGCTATACCTGCAGCGGCAACGGCGGCTCATCGGGCGCACCTCAGATCCAGCAGCATCGTCATCAATGGCAATGGCGGCGTGCACAGCGTGGCTGTGGTGGCTCAGGCGATGACGCGGTCCGATCTGGAGGCGGCACGGGCGGAGCGGCGGCGGCCTAGGGAAGAACACAGGCGGCTATAAGATCGAGGAGACCGACTAGAGGGGGGTGAATAGTCATTTCTAAAAATCTCTCTTTTAAAATCTAGTTTAGATATTTGGCTAAACACAAGTATATAATGTGAAAGCTTAATTTAAATTGGTTTAGCACATTTGCGGCGTGCACCAACGATATGACTATATCAAGATTTGCAAATCTAAAAAGACAAGTAATCAATTTAACTCTACGAATATAAATTGCTTGAATGTAAATTGAGCACAAGAAAACAAACCACAAATGATACGGTCTCTTTTTACCGTGGTGTTCGGAGACTTGTCGGTCTCCCCTAGTCCACGTTGAGGTTAGCCCAAACGAATTGGATCGGTTCCATGAATTAAGGATTCCACTTCAAATCCACTAGTGGTAGCTCTTTCCCGATCTGGGTAGGTGAGCTCCAATCTTCACATTTCGACGGGTCTTCTCACAACCTTCTTTGAGAAGATCACCGCGCACGATGCCTCCAACGTCGTCTAGAACTCGGCAAACTCCAAGAGTAACAAGTCAAGCCCCTCGCTTGACTCTCACCACGTGCAACGAATGCACAAACTCAATTGGACACAAAGTCCTGCTCTAGATGCAACACATGCAATCTAGATCACTTTTTCTAGCTCACAAAGTGTAATACATGCACAATTAAGTGGAGAGCCTCACACTAGCCCAAGGAATGGAAGAATAGCACCAGTAACCTTCTCTCAACAGCTCTTGAGGAGATATTTATACACTGCAATCAAAAACTAGCCGTTGGAGAGAACAAAAAGCAGGAATCAGCCCGAGGGCTGGAACTACTGCCAACATATGGCTGGTACTTCCGCCCTCCCAACGGCTACAAAACTAGTCGTTACACTGAAAAACTGATCAGATCGCCCACACAGGACCGGTCTGACCGCCAGGTCCGGTGAGACCGCAAATGCACTGGTCAGACCGCTTTCAGAAAAATTAGCAAAGTCACACTCTAGAAAAAATGTACCACGAGAAGGAGCGGTAGTTCCGCAGACCGGTCAAACCGCTACCAGTATGTTGGAATGACCGTCGTGTATACACCGGTCAGACCGCTGAGTCTACTCTGGTCTGACCGTCGAGTATACTCCGGTTAGACAGCCGAGTATACTCCGGTCTGACCGCTCCACGGTCAGACTGCCCTTTTGGCCCCGGTGGAATTGATTAGGCCGTTCTGACAGCATGTACAAAGCCGGTCTGACCGCCTCACATCCGGTAGTACCGTGCAATATATGCCGGTACTTTCGATGTCCGGTAGTACCGCTCACACAGAGTCGGTAGTTCCGATTTTCCTGACAAGTGTAGACATCTCAACAGATTTTGCAAAATACATTTGCAAACTATATTATCATGCACACAAGGATCAAACATGATTTTGAACAAGTTGCAAAACACATTTGCACATTTTTGAAATCATGACATAAAGAATTGGTACATGGACTTCTCACATTTGCAAAACACATTCGCAAACCTAAGTCACATGCTACAAGAATTATATATGAACTCAAACTATTTGCAAAATACATTCGCAAATATAAGACTCATATCACAAAGAATGGAAACATGGATTTCAAGCACTTGCAAAACACATTTGTAATGCATAGTCCCATGTTGCAAGGATTCACCACATGAGCTTCAACTATTTGCAAAACACATTCATAAATATAAGCCTTATGCCAAGATGAGCTAGAGGAAGTGAGATTGAGCTATCAACACATAATGAGACTCAAACTACTAGACATGACCCCTCTTAATAGTACGGTAATATATACTAGTAATCCGGTTTTCCAACCAAACATCAAGACCGGTAAAAGACTAGGAACACATTCTTAGCCCTAGCTAGTCATACATTTTTCTTAGGTCATTATCTTGATATGCATCAAGTCATGATGCGTCCTTTTCTTTAACCCCATCAACACATGATGGTCTTCACTTGACTTGATGATCAATATATGATTATCTCCTCTTGAACATGCATCAACTCATGATGCATCTTTCTCTTGATGACTTTCAACACATGAAGCCATCTTCTATCAAGGCTTGATGATCTTTAACACATGAAGTTATCTCAAGTCATCCTCTTTTGTGGAACATAACATATTCATCCAACTCATGAAAAATGTTAGTCCACAAAATAATTATCATCAATTACCAAACTTCACCCTTAACTCATAATGGAGGGACTAGATTCTACAATCTTTCCTTTTTGGCAATTCATGACAATATCAATAAACAATGAGATAAAGATTGATTTTTGAGTATACAACATGTACACAACAAATATATACTTTAAGATAAGCTTTTTAAGTAAAACTTACTTATCCGGTTGTCATAAACATTTAGCCATTAATACATAATAGAGAGGTTAAATGACAACCCGATTGCACATGAGTATATATAAACTACATAAGCTATATATACTCAAAAATGTATTTCAAATTAAAGATCCTAAATATGAATATTAAAGGAGGCATGGATCAATACTTATGAATCCTCAAAATATAGAGAGAGCCCCCCTAAATATGTGCATACAAGTGTGTATAAAGAAAATATTTGCACATATTCAATTTGAACTATTTGTGAAGTTCAATCCATATTTTGGATCTAAGGAATGCACTAATATATTAGAGTGTGATTTCGAATACATACCTCAATGATTTCACCTTTTTATCCATATGAGACTAAGTAATATTATAATCAATGAATAAAGTTAATATCTTAAATGCATTTGTCCTTATCATCAAAATATCATAATGATATTTGTCATTATTACCAAAACCAACTTAAATGGAGTTTGATCTTTCAGCGACGGCGATGGCTGGAGTTGGAGGGCAGTAAGGGGGAGGAGTGGCAGAGCAGCACGGGCAGGGCGACGGTGGGGAGAGGAGAAAATGGCGGGAGTGGAGCTCGCCGGAGACGGCGACGAAGCTCGGGCGAAGCATGCGACGAAGAAGGCGAGAGGATAAGGAGGAGAGAGAGGAGGAGAAAGAGTGTTTGTGGTATGTGGTGATTCGGTGAAGTAAGAACGAAGAGAGAGAGAGAGAGGAGATAAGAGGGGAGAGGCAAATGGGCCGTAGGCCGGCCACATGCATGAATAGGCTAGAAAGTGTGGTATCGTAATCTTACCTAATGTTTTTATTTTCTATCATTTTTATGATAAAATATATTTATATTAGGCGAATCTCAGAATCTTATTTTCTAAAGTTTACCGAATCGGACACGCGAATCCGAGTCAGACTCTTGACACCCATGTCCGAGTCGTTGTAACACTGACCAAAACAAACCTCATTTGCTGGGGAAAGATCTTAGAGACATCATTCAATCAGAGAAGCACATATGCTACTACACCCTGGTTCAGAACAGCAAGATGTCGACGCAAGGCAACGCATGCTCTCGCAAAAGCAAAATTCCACATCCACCGCTGATACACTACGGAGCGCCAACATTCATGATCAGCAGCAGACTTATCGCGTCTAGATGGCCGCAAAGTACTCCTTGCTGCCCTTGGGGTCGGGCTTCATGGACTTCTCCCCAGGCTTCCATCCCGCAGGGCAGACCTCGTCCGGGTTATCTTGGACGTATTGCAAAGCCTGAAACATTCGAAAGGAGCGGTCAGATTATGCAATCAGTGAATTGTGGCATGGTCAGATTACGTATTACAATGCACACCGAAACGCTGTATCTTGCATGAGTTGTGTTTCACAAGCACCATGAGTGTTAAGTAAATTTTTGGTTTATGACTAAACCAGCAACTTGTCCTTTGTTTCCTATAGGCTGAAGCAAGGGCCAGCACGAAAATTCAGCATGAGTAAGATGTAAAATACTTGAAGGGTCCTCATGGTCTCGTCCACACTGCGACCAATGGCAAGGTTGTTAATGGTAGAGTGCTGAATTACTCCCTCCTTGTCAATGATGAAAAGTCCTCTCAGAGCAATTCCCTGTTGACAGAGCATTCAGATTTAGAAAGCAACATAAAACAGAAAGGCAGAAAAGAAAAGGCAATACCACTCAACATGGAAGAGTAAGAATAACAATTGGTTAAAATGGAATACCTGGTCAGGGATAAGGACACCAAAGGACTTTGAAATTGATTTAGTAACATCAGAAATCAGTGGGTATTTCAGATCACCAAGCCCACCAGACTTCCTGTCTGTCTGTACCCAGGCAAGATGGGAGAACTACATCCAAATAATCGTTGAAACTTGAAATGTCAGGTTATTATACAAGGATGGAGATGAAACACCATTAAGAAGGTTATGTCCATGATGAGACTATATCTAAAACTAATATAAGGCCATCAAGTGAAAAAAAAGAGATGAGTACAACACAACAATTATGTGATGTAGAATAACATTAGTTCGATAACACCTATTACACCATAACAAAACAAAAAAAAGCAAATTGTCATTACCTGTCAGCGCTATTAAATCCATGCAGAGCAATTTTCTGGTTAATCATTCCATTAGTTGAGCTAGCATATCAGTGTATATTTCCTTATGGGAAGAACAGAGCATGTGTAGTCATACTTCCTTGTCAGGGAAACTGGAGACCAAAAAAGGAAACTTGACTTGAAAAAAACTAACATTACTGTTTCGCTCTGAAAATATATTTTCCAAATTTTACTTTTAGAAAACACGAAGTAAACTCTAGAACTGTGCATACAGGGCCAGCACTATTTAGACTGACAGGACATCGCGTCACGATGCCCCAGTTTTTTCTTATTGAAACTGGATGAACACAGTTTACAGCTCATTTTGAAACCAGACCAGCACTTAAGCTCCATAGATCACCTAGCATGCAGATTTCTCAATATAGGAGCAACTGATCCGGCCATATTAACAGATAAGCACACACACAATAATTTCATTTCTCTTATGAGCAAGTACGTACCAGAACTTAACTGCACTTAGATAGCCACGATTTCATTCACAGGCACTATAAAGGCATTGGTACATTTAATTCGTTTATGTGGCAGGTTTTGAAACCAGCTCAGTTGCATGAGATTTGGTACATAAAACCTTAATTTTTGCAAAGCTGAAACTACAGTTACAATATCATTCACTGGATCAAATGAACGACCTATCAGCTATAGTACAGATGCTACCACAAGTGTGAAATGCCAGCAATTCAAGAAGTTATAACATACCACACTGTCGATTGAAACACCAAGGATCTCAGTGTTCAACTTCTCAAATTCCTCGTATCTGTCGCTGAAAGCGGTAATCTCTGCAATGATCAGACATGAATTTATCAGAGCCTCCTCGGGCCAAGGTTCGCCGGCATCCAAACAATCTTGCTCCGAATGTTTTAAACTAACCTGTCGGGCAGACGAAGGTGAAGTCCAAGGGGTAGAAGAACAGAATCACGTACTTCTTCCCGATGTAATCAGACAGCTTGACCTGCAAACACACAGGATATCAACCACGGGAGTGACCGTCAGAATTCAGGACATACACCGCCAACGCACTACAGGAAACCTATCACCAAAAATTGAGCGGAGAAACATCTCCGCCTATGCTACGGTTGGATCTAGGGAAGCAGCAGGCGTGCATACATTGATGAACTCCTGGTCGAAGACGGCCTCGGCCTCGAAGTCGGGCGCCTTGTTCCCGACCAACGGCAAATCGTCCTGCAAAGCAAAGCACAGGCACCACGACCAATGAGCAGGAGGCGAATCCAACCCCCAAGAGAGGCCGGCACGGACACGAGGTTTACCACTCCACCGGCGCGGGCGACGAAGGCGCTGGTCTGAGAGGATCTGGAGGCGGCGGCGAGGCGGAGGGGCCTCACTGTGGCGGAGAGGGCGCGAGGGATGGAGAGGGAGTGCAGCGCGGCGTGGGAGGCGGCGAGGGGCCTGGAGGTGGGGGTGGAGGAAACGACGGTGGCGGTGGCGAAGGAGCAGGCCATGGCCGGGCGCGCTCCGGAGTGGATGACGAGGGGATGGGCGGTTTGGGGATTGGGTGCGTGCGTGCGTGCGGATGGGGTTTGGGGGTGGCGACTACCTGTCTACCTGCCACCCTGGCTCGAGGTTTTAAATACGGACGTATCACCGCCAAGCCACGCACTCCACTCGTCCAGCCTTGATGGCACCATCTGGCTCACTCGGTGTTTTATGGCTGTTCTTTTCACCTTATTACAGCTACAGCTTATAGTTTATAATTTACAACTTCTTAAACAAATATATAAAATAATTTCTTCATCATCATTTTAAAATAATTTATCAAGATAATCTTTTAGAAACAGCTTATCAATCTTCGTTTTCTTCGTACGAGCGCTCGTATCAGTACCAAAAACCATAAACCATAGTCATAAACTATAAACCATAGTTCAAAATAACAAACCCAATACTCATCTCACTCGTACTCCCCTCGTAAATGCATATAAAAAAAAGTCTAGGTCGGACAGATAAATGAAAATAACTACCAGCTCTATCTTTGCAAACTGTAATTATCTCCTCTCCAAAAACATCCTTTTCTTCCAGACTAGTAGAGTGCCTGTGCGTTGCAACGAAATCCTAAAAGAGGGTGAGACATGGGGCTAGTGTACAGAATCAACAGCAGAGGAATTGAAATAATCATAAATGGCACACATACCTCGAGCAAACTCATGCTTGGCTACATCAACCTTGTTAAATGCAAGGACCAGAGGCAAATGGGTCTTGTAGAGAATACTGCATGCATAAAGCATGTTGTTCATGAATGTTGCAGGGTTTGTTGATCTGGGGGTGTCAATTACATATGCAACAACTATTGGAAATGTTGATGCAAAAGCTTCGGTGATGATAGCTCCTGAAGCCGACCATGTGAAGATTTCAATCTCCCCTGGGGTATCCACTAACACATAATCCAGCTGGTCTGCTCGTCTTGCAATAACAGATATAACATGTAAGGATAAATATTTGGTGCCATATTAGCTGAATGACACAAGGGTGGCGGAAAAAGGCATTTCCCCACATACCACCAATGTAGCATACAAAATTTGGAAAGTATTCAACATGACATCAACTAAATTTCTCTACACACTACAGTAAGCTAAAACTAAGCACAATTTCTACAACAGTTTACATAGAATTATCGAACTTGACATGGCACCCAGCTTTTGTCAAAATATCTAGATAGGAAAGATCGGCATTTCTTAAACATATCCATCATATATGTATTAGATCACCATTCTTCTTATGTTAATATTATCGTGAGTAACACTGAGCATTCACTTTCTGGTTAGAAATTTAAGAATATAACAAATTAAGATATTATCCCAGTGTAGATGTGAATTCCTAAAACTATCTAAATAAGTGAAATTGAACAGCTAATAACTTATCGAGAACTCTTGAATGCGCAGAAATAATTTATGTTGCTCTCCTACTACGTGCTTGGTGTCTATACACCACATACTACCATCCAGCTTAACTTGGCGGTTATAAGTTTGTACTACTTCCTATTTTATAGCCTAACGGAGTATGTTCATGCAAAATCCAATCCACACAACCGATTCAAACAAGAGATGAAATAGATGATTGTGGGCCAGAAAGCACACCTCATCGAACTTGGTGGAGAACAGGTTGAGCGAGGTGAGGATAGCGCCATTGGGACCAAGGCCATACTCCTTCATCACCTCCTTGTAACGCACTATATCACGGATGTCAATGTTGGCCCCAAACGGCAGCGTCATCACAGCGGGGTCAAGGTTGAGCACATAACCCCTCATGTTTGACGCATGTGTGTGGCACAGCAGTCGGTGCATGAAGGTCGTCTTCCCCGTACTTGCACCGTAGTCCAAAACCCTAAGCTCCCAACCCCGAAATTACTCGACAAAAGCTCAAGTATCACAGGTTTGTTGGGCGATTCGTACAACGAAAATGCCAATTGAACAGTGGCAAACGAAATCGACGCGCCGGCCATGCCGATGACGATGATGATCACCGGTTTCTTCTTAAGTTGGTGCGCCCCGGGCCAATGGAGAAGCTCCCGATGGAGTCAGCGAGCTCCTCGCTCTTCCCCTTCCCCTCATCCTCCTCCATCGCCTCCGCTTTACCCTTCCCTTGCGCGTCCGTCTGCACACATCCGATACCAAGCGCACGAAACAGTCACAATTAAAAAAGGAAATGGAAATAAAATCCCCGAGGGGAGAAAGCGGGGAGGCGGGCTAGGGAGGTGGAGGAGGGTGGAAGCCGACGAGGTGGAGGGCGCCATTTGCCCCTTGTGGGAGGGATGTGGGAGGGAGAGGCAGTGGGGAGGAGGGCATCATTCTTGCGGATCTACTACAAATGCAAAGGTTGGGGGTGGTGGAGAGGGAGAGGGGATGGTACCATCCGTGGAGGCGCTTTCAGAGGTTGACGGTGTACTCACGGGTAACCACCTCATCCTTGTGGATGCGGTGGTGTGGCGGTAGCGGGGTGGGGAGGAGGAGGTGGCGGTGGAGCGGGGGGAGGAGGAGGCGGCGGTGGGTGGGAAGGAGGAGGCGGGGCGGATCGGAGGAACGGGGAGGAGGTGATGGTGGAGGAGGAGGCGGGGAGGAGGAGGCGGTGGAGCGGAGGAGGCGGGGAGGAGGAGGCGGCAGCGGGGTGGGAAAGGAGGTGGCGGCGGCGGAGGCGGGAAGGAGGAGGTGGCGGCAGGCGGAGGAGGCGGCGGGGTGAGAAGGAGGAGGCGGGGCGGATCGGATGAGCGGGGAGGAGGCGGACAATGAGCGGGGAGGAGGAGGCGGCGGCAGGGGGGGGGAGGAGGAGGCGGCGGAGCAGAGGAGCGGGGAGGAGGAGGAGGTAGCGGGGTGGGAAGGAGGAGGCGGTGGCAGGGGTGGGAGGAGGAGGCGGCGGAGGCGGAGTAGCGGGGGAGGACGAGGCTGCAGCAGTGCGGGGTGGAGCGGAGCAGTTTCTGTGAAGAAGGCGAGGCGGAGCGGTTTCACGGAGGAGGCGAGACAGAGCGATTTCGCGGAGGAGACGTGACTCTAGGCCCACATGTCGGTGTAACAAAAACTGTAGAAAAGGCCTGTGGAGAACGCACCGGCGACCACCAACTCATTCTTTTAGAATAGTAAAGATACGTCTTGATGTACAGCGAGTTGATATTTTTATTTGCTAAGGATAGTTGTGGACTGACTTGTGCGCTAGAATGTTTAGAACATCTATTCGCCCAAAAGTGAGGTTGGATGTTCGGAACTTAACCTGGTTTGCACTAGTATACTCTAATCAGATATCCTAGCAGTAACATCATGGTAGAGGACCAAAAATTGAGGTAGGTCCTTTTTTAAAATAAAACTACGGTAGGTAATTTAGGTTACTACTGGCAATCAAAATGATCTTGCGGTTCGATATAGATGTGTATTGATAACCAAACTTGCAGCCAAGTAGAAAACAATGTAACGCACAATGTTAACAAAGTCAAAGCAACCCCTTTCATTGTAGTATTTAGTTTTCATTCTCCCCTCTGCAAAAAAGAAGAGACCATCCCAATTGCTCCACCAGCCAGGCAAATGGCTACACATGTAAACCGTCGATGGCAAAAATGCGTTAAGGTTTTTGTTCTTATTTTAATGTTTCTTTCCAAACATCTCCATTTGTTTGTGGGTTATCGGTTATGTTAGCTTCCTTAGCCCCTAAATTTTTAGTTTGTGATGGTTGAACACCTAGTTCAAAATGCTAAATTAATTTAATTTAGTTAATTATCTATTTGTTGTTGAATCATCAGTGCAAGTTCATTTTCGCTTTAGCTTTGTGTGTTGGAACTCGAGGTATATTGCACTTACGTGTTGTTTGTCTACGACATACTTCAAATGACTGCTATCTCTTGCATCAATTTTGATGGATGTATCCATGGGCGGAGAAAATTAGGTGCTCGGTATGTATGGGCACCTTCAAATTCATAAAAATTATCTGATGCAGTGGATTGTCCGATATTCACAACGTAGGATCGATGACGATAAGTTAGATCCGTGCAACCTGACGAACCGATGGCACTAACCACTGTTAGAATAGCAACATGCGACAAAAGAATTTGCCCAACCATACGTTCGTGATCCCATCTACCCGACCACACAAGTAGACATGTCGTTGCTCCTGCAAATCACAAGGAATCATAAGAACAACGGGGTTGAGACCGTCCAATTTCCCTCTAAGTTGCAGTTTATGCCAAGCACTAGGAAGAACAAGCGTATAGCCCTCTAAAAATAATAGATTGATTTCTGTTCATGGTCCCAAAATTACAAGAGGCATACATAATATATGGAGGTTGTACTCCCCTCCTGGATCAGCCATAGTGGTCGAACCCGACTCATATACCTGACATGGTTCCTAATCAAGTTCGGACTAAAGAATAATACGGTGTGCGTTTTCACAGCTCAATTTGGACTCCAAGTAAACAAAAAGAATAACTGAGTTGGTTCGGTCAAACACACAACGAGCTTGGACTAGACTAGTAAATGCATGCAGCATGCAGTTTTCTTTTTTTTCTTGTCTCGACTGTGCACGTTTCTTCCATCTCCTTTGTGGCATGCAACACACACATGCAGCACTAAGATGTCGGCATGTATTTGTTTGGTTTTATCTTTTGTCTCGGTCCACATGCACATGCATGATCTTCTTGCTCGGCTAATTTCTTCTGACTTCGGCATCCCAACATCTCCTCAAGCACAAATCTAAGACCAATTAAGATACTAGCATTAGGTAGTAGCCAGTTCTCATGTAAATTAAAGCCAAATTTAATTAAGTGCGAGTTCACTTGTTGATTAATATCTTTAGCTTGTGCTCGTGTAATCGGTCCAATCAGAATGCCCTCATCATCCTCCCCTCTTGAGAAGGAGTCGTCCTCGACTCTGATTCTTTTGGTCCAAAAAATGGTGACAAATCAGCAACATTGAATGTAGAACTCACAGCATAATCATCACCCGGAAGCTCGATTTTATATGCATTGTCATTGATCTTCTCAAGTACTTTGGATGGACCATCTCCTCGCGGCATTAACTTGGACTTACGCTTGTCTAGAAAGCGTTCTTTGCGTAGATGCACCCAAACCAAATCACCTGGTTCAAATAACATCTTCTTTCTTAACTTGTTCGCCTTCTTTGCATAGTAACGTGCCTTCTTTTTAATTTCTTCTTTAGTCTTGACATGAAGTTTCTTCATATATTCAGCACATTTTGACACCTCTATATTAATCTGTTCATGTAGTGGAAGTGGCAACAAATCAAGTGTTGTGATTGGTTTAAAACTATACACCACTCCAAACAGACATAATTGAGTAGTAGAATGTACCACTCTATTGTATGCAAACTCCACATGTGGCAAATAATCTTCCCACTCTTTGAGATTCTTCTTGATCATCGTTTGTAGTAGCATTGAAAGTGTTCTATTCACCACCTCCGTTTGCCCATCCGTTTGTGGGTGACAAGTTGTTGAGAATAACAACTTTGTCCCGAGCTTGGCCCACAAAGTCTTTCAAAAATAGCTCATGAATTTGACATCGCAATCTGACACAATTGTCCTTCGCATGCCATGCAATCTTATAATTTTCCTAAAAAACAAGTCAGCTATATGCGACGCATCGTCGCTATTGTGATAGGGAATTAAATGTGTCATTTTAGAGAATCTATCCACAACAACAAAAATTGAATCCCTCCCCATCTTAGTCCTATGCAATCCTAAAACAAAGTACATACTAATATCCTTTCAAGGTGCACTAGGAATAGGAAGTGGAGTATATAAATATGTGGATTAAGTTTAGATTTTGCTTTGTGGCATGTCACACATCGTTGTACAAACCTTTCGACATCATGCCTCATCTTAGGCCAATAAAAGTGACCGCTCAACATCATGAAGGTCTTTTCTCAGGCCAATAAAAGTGACCGCTCAACATCATGAAGGTCTTTTCTCTCCCAAAGTGTCCCATCAATCTTTCTGCATGAGATTCCTAAAATAAAAGCAAACGCACGGATGAATCTGGAACACATAATTTGTTAGCACGAAATAAGAACCCGTCATGAGCATGAAACTTGTCACATCCTTTTCCATCTTTGCATTTAGAATATGGTTATGAAAATTCATAGTCGGAAATATATAAATCTTTCAAGCTCTATAATCCAGGTACCTTTACTTCCAATTGATTTAAAAGCACATTCTTCCTAGATAAAGCATCAGTTACCACATTCTCTTTTCCTTTCTTGTACTTAACAACATATGGGAAAATTTCAATGAATTCTACCGACTTAGCATGTCTATGATTCAGTTTAGCTTGGCTTTTCAAATATTTTAAAGCTTCATGATTAGAGTGAATAAAAAATTCTTTAGGCCAAAGATATTGTTGCCAAGTTTCAAGCACACGCACCAAGCATATAATTCTTTATCATACACAGAATAGTTCAATTTGGCACTTTCTAGTTTCTCACTAAAGTATGCTACTGGTTTTCCTTTTTGCATTAAAACACTACCAATACCTATTCCACTAGCATCTAGGGGTGGAAACGGATCGGATACGGTCGAATAGTATCAAATACGAATGCGAATTCATATTTTTAAAACGAATACGAATACGAATTCGAATATTCTCAAATACGAATACGAATATTCTCGAATACGAATACGGATATTTTCGAATACGGATTTTCTCGGATACGAATATCGGATAAAACGGATTCCTAGCTATTTTGCCGATTTTCACGGTTTTGACCGGTTCGGTTTTAAACCACCTAAATTCAAATTTTGAATCACAAAATTTGTACGAATTTTTCATGGGTTCTAAAAACGGATCGAATACGAATCAAATAGTCTCGAATACGGATACGGATACGAATATTCTCGAATACGAATGCGAATACGAATACTCTCAAATACGGATACGAATATTCTCGAATACGAATACGAATATTTTCGAATACGGATTTTTGCTTACCATATTCGTGTTTTCTCGGATACGAATATCGGATAATACGAATTATCCGTTACCATTTTCCACCCCTACTAGCATCACATTCAATTTCAAAAGTCTTAGTGAAATCAGGCAAAGCGAGCAATGGTGCTTCAATTAATCGTTTCTTTAGTTCTTGAAAAGTGTTTTCCTGTGATGTACCCCATTCAAACATGACACCTTTTTTAGTTAACTCATTTAATGGGGCAGCAATGATGCTGAAATCTTTAACAAAACGTTGATAAAAACTAGCAAGACCATGAAAACTTCTGATTTGACTAACATTCACAAGTGTAGGCCAATTCTTAATTGCTTCAGTTTTAGATTCATCTACCTCAATGCCTTGTCCAGAAACAACATAGCCTAAGAATACAACTTTATAGGTACAAAAAGTGTATTTGTCCAAATTAGCATATAATTTTTCACTTCTAAGCACTTTTAGTACTTGTCTAATATGATCAATGTGTTCATCCATCGTTTTGCTATAGATCAATATATCATCAAAGTATACCACAACAAATTTGCCAATGAACGCTTTAAAAACATGATTCATCAATCGCATGAATATACTAGGTGCATTAGTTAAACCAAAGGGTATTACTAACCACTCATACAATCTAAATTTTGTTTTAAAAGCAGTCTTCCATTCATCACCAAGTTTCATCCTAATTTGATGATATCCACTTCTCAAATCAATTTTAGTGAATATAACAGCACCACTAAGTTCATCTAGCATATCATCTAACCTAGGAATAGCATGACGATATCTAACAGTGATGTTGTTAATGGTACAACAATCGACACACATTCTCCATGTACCATCTTTCTTAGGAACAAGAATTACAGGGATAGCACAAGGACTAAGACTTTCACGTACGTACCCTTTCTCAAGTAGCTCTTGCACTTGGCGTTGAATTTCTTTGGTTTTCTCTGGATCAATACGGTATGGTGGATGGTTTAGAAGTGACGCGCCTGGAACTAGATCAATTTAATGCTCTATTCCGCGCAATGGTGGAAGTCCCGCTGGTATCTCCTCCGGAAACATGTCCTCAAATGCCTATAAAAGAGAAGAAACATCACTAGAAAGAGATGTTAAGTCATTAGTTGAAAGCAAAATAGTTGCATCTTTGTACACAAGCATAAAGTGCATTTTTGATGGGACATTGCTCATATCTCTCAAATCTGATTTTGTGGCTAACATAACCCGCCCTCTCTCACTCTTACTTCTTCCTCTCATATTTGACTTGTGTCTCTCACTCACCGATGTGTGCAAGTCTCTTTTTTCTTTCTTTTACCCTTATTTTCAGCAAGTTTCTTTTGCTAAAATTCATCATGTATTTGACTAGGGGTCATTGGATTAAGCTCATTTGTCTTTCCCTTCCACTTAAAGGCATATCTATTGGAATGACCATCATGTTGCACACTTCTATCATATTGCCATGACTTTGCCAACAACAAATGACACACTGTCATAGCACTACATCACACTCAACAGTGTCCTCATAATCACCAATCTTGAAAGTAACATGCACCACAAATTAAACCTTTACATTCCCACATTCGTTAAACCATTGTACATGATATGGGCATAGATGTTTCAGCATCTTTAAACTAAGCTTCTCACATAATTCAACACTAGCCAAGTTATGACAACTACCACCATCAATAACAAGTTTGATTACCTTGTTGTTTACCTTGGCTTGTATTTGAAACAAGTTGAATCGCTGCGGATGTGCATCTCCTTCTTGTGCAAGAATGCTCAAATTTTTTAGTGACAACTAATGCCTCTCCTGTTTCATAATTGAACACATCAACCTATTCATTATCATCCGATGCATCCTCATATTTCTCCTTTTCATGATTAAGCTCAACCTCATCTTCACTTGTGGACTCATACTCTCTATCTTCCGTCACAAGCATAACTCGGTTGTTGGGACACTCTCTAGAAATATGTCCACGCCCCAAACACTTGAAGCATTGAATTTCTCTACTCTTTATTGTAGCCCTAATTGAGAATGTAGGGGATAGAGTAGCCTTCCTCTCACTTGGCGTAGGTGCTGATTTTGCAATTGAGGAAGAACGGACATTAGTATTTGAATTAGTACAAGCTGAAAATGTACCTCGTCCTAAATTGAATCGTGCTTTGGTGACATTAGAGGATGCTAATGGAGCTTTCAAATTGAAGGATGTTGTCCTTGGTGCTGGTTTTACATCTTCTAATAACTGCTTCTCTGCCCTGGTCGCTTGATGCACCAAATCAACAATAGTATTGTAGGGCTGATAATATGTTTAATATTTTTGTTTAGACCAAACAGAAAACGCGTAAGTGTTTGCTCTTCATCTTCGTGGACATGTGCCCTAATCATAGCTTGCTCCATATCCTTGTAGTATTCCTCCACCGAGCGATCTCACTGTCTCAAATTCTGCAATTTATCAAAAAGATCACATTTATAAGTGTTAGGAATAATGTGTGCTCTCAGCTCTTGCTTCATTTCAGCCCACGATGCAATTGGAGGTTCCCCATTATCAAACTCAAGTGATGGCATATGTAGCTTCTTCTCCAAATAATTATGCATCCAGAAGATCTTATCTACCTTGAGCTCCCATGTGAGATAGGCATCTGGATCAGAAGCACTTTCAAATTTGGGAATAGTGAATTTGAGTTTCCCAAATTTCTCCTTCACGTGTGGGTCATCATGGCGATGGCCATGGCATTGGTAGTTGTCATTGCGGTGTAGCCAAAAATCGTCGTCGAAGTCCTCAATGGGCGGCACCGTCACGCCCACGGCCATGCCCTCGGCCATGCCCTCTCCATTGGCCATGGTCAGCACCCAAAACACCTCCCCCACACCCGAGAAAGGGTGGTTGAACCGCATTGGCAGCGGCTCGATCTGCTTGAGCTTCCCTAGCGAATTGTGCAGCCTTCTCCTCATCGGTCTCGTCAAGCTCAACACCTTCTTCATGGACGCCAACTGGGGCCTATTCTTTGCGAAGATCCTCTAGTATCTCCCTCCTCAAGACGCTCATATTGTCATTCAACTGAGTGTTGAAATCATTCGTGAGTTTCTCAAGGTCCGTTTGGGTCACATATGCTTGTTCTCCTTCTTTCCCTGCCATAGTTAGTACAAACAACAAGACAAGCTATGTATGTAGATGTGGAAGGTGTTATTTGTGGAATTCACTCAACCTCACCTTCTCTTACCAACCGAAGTTTTTATGCATCCTTGATGGAATTGAAAAGTTGCACGTACTTTGGTGATGGTAGACAACACAAGGTAGTAGATTAAGCAAATTCAATTACACAAGCATTGTTATAACAATGTCTTATATGTGGAGCTTGGAGGGAAAATATCAACCTATGCAATCTGAAATTCTTGATGTTGTTAAGTTAAGAAATAGTCCAAGCTAGAATACTTTGCCTAAGTGCTGATCCAAAAGGTTTAAGTGAAGTGTATGAACGCACACACAAAGATCAATGTGACTCGATGCAACAAAGGAATGAGCTAAATAGAAGCGATCTGAAATTGAGAAATACATATCTTGTTTTGCACCAAGTACTAGGAGAGACGCTAATCAATAGTAATAATATAAATGCAAGGGCACAAGATTACTCAAAGAAATTAAATACACAAGCTGAAGTTATGAATTACGATTATCTAACCCCAATTTGGCCAACGCACACTTTCTTTCTCTTTTTTTTCTTGCTGAGGCACTTATTATTGTTATTTTTTGTCAGCTGCCTTTTGTTTTGTTTTTCTTTTTTTTTTTGTTGGCACTAAGATTTAGCTTTCCCTTACACAAAAAAATAAAAGTTCAGCATGTGTAAATTAATACCAAGAACAACCATTAATGCAATTATCAAAGACTAGTCTCAAAGATGAAAAGAAAATTATGGATATATTCAACAGAAACAACCACAGCGTATGATTTTTTTGTCGCGGGCACTGTAGCAGGATACTGTAGAAAATGCACGACACTGTAGCAGGTTACTGTAGCAATCGGATTTTTTTTGGATTCTAGCGAAACAAAGAAAATAACACAATGATCAACTGGCGTAAAGGAACACGACGATCAGCACCTGAACAAAATTCTAATGGACAAAAACTTAACAAAACTCATGAAAAATAACAGATGCAAAAACTAGGGTTTATATTTTTTTGGCTTTTTGTGTATAGGAAAAATAAACAAATCTAATTGCGGGTAAATTGATCCTACCGTGTCAACCGTGCTCTGATACCAAGATGATGCGGCGGATTGCCCGATCTTCACAACGTAGGATCGATGACGATCACTTGGATCCGTGCAACCGGACAAACCGATGGTGCCAACCACTATTAGAACAGCAACCTGTGACAAAAGAATTTACCCAACCACACGCTCGTGATCCCGTCTACCCGACCACACAAATAGACGTGTCATCGCTCCTGCAAATCACAAGGAATCACAAGAACAACGAGGTTGAGAATAATAGATTGATTTCTGTTCCCCTCTAGGTTGCAGTTTATGCCAAGCCCTAGGAAGAACAACGTATAGCTCTCTGAAAATAATAGATTGATTTATGTTCGTGGTCTCAAAATTACAAGAGGCGTACATAATATATGGAGGTTGTACTCCCCTCCTGGATCAGCCATAGTGGTCAAACCCGACTCCTATACCTGACATGGTTCCTAATCAAGTTCGGACTAAAGAATGATATGGGGTGCGTTTTCACAGCTCAATTCGGACTCCAAGTAAACAAAAAAACTGAGTTGGTTCGGTCAAAACGCACGGTTCAGTCAAACACACAACAAGCCTGGATCGGACTAGTAAATGCATGCAACATGCAGTTTTCTTCTTTTTTTTCTTGTCTAGACTGTGCACATTTCTTCCAGCTCCTTTGTGGCATGTAACACACACGCAGCACTGAGATGCCGGCATGTATTGCTTTGGTTTTATCTTTTATCTCGGTCCACATGCACATGCATGATCTTCTTACTCGGCTGATTTCTTCTGGTTTCGGCATCCCAACATCTCCTCAAGCACAAACCTAAGACCAATTAAGATACTAGCATTAGGTAGTAGCCAGTTCTCGTGTAAATTAAAGTTAAATTTAATTAAGAGCGAGTTCACCTGTTGATTAATATTTTTAGCTCGTGCTCGTGTAATCGGTCCAATCGGAATGTCGTCATCATTATCTATATACCCTTTTTAGCTATACCTTCAATTTTTTTAAAAATATCTATATACCCTTTATTGCTATTTAATAACGTTTCAGGGAATTAGATGTAGATTGTATTCCATAATCTCTGTTCATATTTCGTAGATAGCATAACACCTATTTTTTCACCGCCTATATGGCACCGTGTGAATGGTATAAAAGTGCTTTATTTTATTTTTTCGATTATAAAGAAGACTCACACGCATGCACCACCACGCACATATACGCAAGTGCGTCCTCTTAGTACACGTCTAGAAAGACGCGAGTCCATATAAATCCGCGACCTTACAAAAATTCCAACTGAAGCACTAGGATTTGAACCCTGGAAGGATTGAGTCTTACACCCCAACTCTACCATGCCACCAAAAGGTGGCTCATATGCTTTATTTTATTTAGCTCTTAGGAATTTCGTTAGTTTCTAACTAAAAAAATCAAGTGTCCGGTTCTTTATTTATTTGAGGCATTGCGACCATCACTGTGAGTGCATAATATGATGTGTTTTATATGAGATATTTTACTTACAAATTCTGAAGCCATATATGACGTTAATAGACCACATTAATACTATCATACTAAGTATAGATGTGCTAAAAAATCATACGTGCTTTTTGAGTGGTAAAATATATGAACTGTCATGCAGTTATACAATGTACTAACAAAAATCTATGGAATTTATTTGTCAATGTTAGTATTTGCTACCGTTATCACGCCATGATATTAAGTTGTTTTCACAACTAAATGTGTAAAGTAGCCAATTAATGGGGCCAACCAATTATATAGTAACATTAGGATACCATGTGAATACAATATTCACAATGCATGGTTTACCCAGTGCTAATATTTTATTACTCCCTCCGTTCTTTTTTAACTGATGTTTTTGACTTTTACGATCTATGAGATGTAACTTTGACCGTTACTATTTGTAACTTTATCTTATTATATAGTAATAAAATTATAATATTACAAAAGTATATTTAACAATAAATCTAATGGTATTATTTTCATGTAACCATTCTAGATAGTTTTAAACATATTAGTAGCCAAACTTTATTAAGTTTGATGACATAGATTCTAATATGATACTTAAAAATAATAGAGGAAATTATTGATAATTACTTAATAGTCTCATATTTAAATATCAATAATACACCCCCAACACAAATTTTCAACCTCCGTCACTGGATATATCATCATGTTAAGCTTATTATAGTGTATTATATATGATAGGGAATCCCTCTTGACCTACGTACATGTTGACAGATGGTATCTTCATGATAGGACGCAAGGAAATATTTTTATTTTTATTTTTATTTTTGAGATATGTAGATAAGACAGCCTGTGATCATGTGATGGCCTTGGAAAGCATTGACCGATACTCTTAGGATAATCATGTTACAGTGTAGAGGGCAAAAGAGTGCATCTTGTGTTGTGAAACAAATACGAAGCATGTGCATTGTGCTCCGCTATTGAAGTGGCATGTAGTTGTTGTGGTCATATTGCTCACTCTTCCGTTAAGAGATGATGGTGCATATGAGCGGTCATATACGATAGTTTTACAATAGATAATGAAATAAAGGAAATTTAATCTACAAATATGCTTTTTATATTCTGTGACAAGATTGAAAATTTAATTTGCTTCGCAAAAAATGATCGCGGCAGGGGAGTAGCTTTTGCTCGCATTCTTATTCATTTATGTACGTCGTGTGGGCTGTGTACTCTCTCTCTCTCAATCTCTCTGGATGATGCGGGCTGTGTTTTGAAATGCCGATACATCTTGCAATTAATTAATTATAAAATTTAGGAAAGCTGTCTTTTCAACCTTTCCTGTCTTGTATACCCACATGCACATGCATCCTCTACGCGGCACCAAGTGTGTTTTATTCAATTGTCCCTGTTGTTAGACTATCCAGTGGGCATAAGCGTTGAGTGATCATAATGATCATGATCGGTCATATGATCACAGCATAGATATACGACCACGGTTGAGTGGCGTGGTCGTAAGCACCGAGTGATCGTAACGACCATAGTCGGTCATACGACCATGGCTAATCGAGATTATTAGACCACACAGGTGGTTGTAAGCACACTGTGTTCGTCGTCCACAATTCCTCCGGTGGTAGTAGCAACTCCAAGGACACGTCCACCGTCAACAACGCCGCCACCAATGGTTCTAGCAGCAACTACTCTCGTGGTGGCACCACATAAGGCAATGGCACCTCCAACACTCGTAGCTCCAACACCAACCGTCACCGCAACAGCGGCAACGGCGGCCGCAATGGTGGCGACTCGACCTCTGGCGGCACCAAGCAAGGAGCCGCACCCTGGCAGTCTCTTCAGAATCCTTGAGTCGGCTCCATTTAGATGTGGCCCGGTCCATGGAACACGGTGCTATGTCCCACCAGTCAAGGGGTCCTCGGCCCACATCCCTCCAGCGCTTTGCATGCTTTCCACACCTTTATCTAGCCACAGCCACCTCTGTCACCCATGGCGCCCTGGCACGGTGCCCCGTGGCCTAGCACGGCTTAGTAGGGGGCCCATGCCCAGCAGCGCTCCTCTGCCGCCCGCACACTCCTTCGACCAGAACCGGCTCTTAAGTGCCTTCAACACCATGACGTTGGCTCCGCCGCCCTCGTCTGAATGGTACATGGATTCCGGTCCATCTGCGCACATGACACCAAATCAGGATAATCGTTCCCACTCCTTTTCATCTTCCGTTGCACCCCATCACGTCATTGCTGGCAATATGGTGTCGTGGTCCTCCAAGCGACAGTAGACTATCTCTCGCTCGAGTGCCGAAGTTGAGTACCGTGCCATTGCCAACGCCATTGCCGAGACTTGTTGGTTGCGCCAACTCCTCCAAGAGCTCCGTCGCCCCCTCTAGAAGGCCACCGTGGTGTACTGCGACAACATCAGCATCGTCTACCTCTCCACCAACCCCGTTCAGCATCAACGCATGAAATATGTCGAGATCAACCTCTATTTTTGTGCGCGAACGGGTTGCTTTTGGCGATGTCCACATCATGCACGTACCGACGTCGTCTCAGTATGTAGACGTCTTCACCAAGGGACTGCCCTCGACTGTCTTCAATGAGTTCCACTTTAGCTTAAACGTCCACTGTACTCCCGCTCTAACTTCCGACTGCCGAGGGGGTTAGACTACACAGGTGATCATAAGTGCCGGGTGGTCATAACGACCATGGTCGGTCATATGACCATGGCACGGTCATATGACCACGGCTGAGTGGTGTGGTCGCAAGCATCGAGTGGTCATAACGACCATGGTCGGTCATACGACCACGACCAATCGAGATTGTTAGACTGCATATGTGGTCGTAAGCATTGAGTGGTCGTAACGACCATGGTCATTCATACGACCACGGCTGAGTAGCGTGGTCGTAAGCACCGAGTGGTCGTAACGACCATGGTCGGTCATACGACCACGACCAATTGAGATACGGATAACTACATTGTAGAAGATAACTTTCCTAGTTTGTTATGATTCTTTCTTGGCATGGATTCGATTTGTTTGGAAACCGTCTTATCTCCTGTACTCTATATAAGCTACTGGTTCGTAATAAAATCTCAAGCGCATGAGTATTTCCGCCTTCACTTGTCATCTTGCTTGCTCCGGTTGGAATGCATTATCTCTGCAGAAAAAAAATTACTGATCCAACTGTTTTGAATTTTCCAAAAGCATCGCAGAAAGTTCAATAATAAGTAAAAAAACCACTTTAAAAGAAAAAAACATTGACGTGAAAATGAGTCAATAAACACTCCACTATTTCAAATCCGTAATTAGAGTAAATCATGATAAACAAAAATGGAGCCGGAGTTTCAATAGATGAAGGTTTAACCACAGTAAAAATAACATCAAACGGTAAAGAAGGGGGGAAATGAAAGGAGGCCATGAGGAAAAGCGCGTGGGATCACGAAGCGGCCGGCCCATTGGAAGGAAATCGAGCAGGCTGCTGGAGCTGGGCCTGGGCCGGTTCCCTCCATATCCACCCCGACCCGAGCGAGACCCCCAAACGCTCTTTCCCTCCCTCCTTCCCTCGTTTTCTGCCCTCTTTCTCTCCGCCCCTCTCCACCCTCTCTATTCCCTCCTCTCTTTACCCACCCACCCACCCACCTCCCCGCCCCCGCCGCCGCCGGAATCCTAGCTCCGGCGAGCCCCCGCCGGCCAGACCCTCCCCGACGCGGCCCACGCCGATCGCTCCCGGGAGCCGGCCCCCGCGGCGCTCGATCGCGAGATCGGGGTGGACGCTGGAGCCGAGGCCCATGTCGGGGCGGCAGGCCGCCGGCCGCGCAGAAGATCCTGCAGTCGCTGCGCCCTCCACTGGCGTTCTCCGCGCCGGCGCGGCGGCCGTTCGCCGCCCCAACGACTACCACCGCTTCCCGAGCAGGCTCCTGCTGCCGCCGGCGCCGGCGGGACGGCGCCGGCGGCCTCCGCGCGGGGGCGGTGGTGATATTGAGGAGGGCTGGTCATCCGGACGCCAGTGAGATGCTGCCGCTTGATTTGTTCCGTTGTGTTTGGGGGGTTTTTGGTGCGGGTGTTGTTGAGCTTTTCTGTGGTCTCAGCTCTTCTGTAGTTGATTATCAGTGAAAATTTGAAAATTTTCGCGTTTTGCTTTGTTTATGTGTCAATAACAGTGTAGCTGTAGGAGCCGTATGTAGATTCGGCTGAAATTGTGGTCAATTTCTTAGCTTCCCCAAAGTCTTCCCAGTTTTGGGCAGCTTAAATGCTCAGTACCTGCAATTATTTTGATGTTAGGTAAGCGTGAACTATGTTAGATGTGTGACGCAGATCCATAAAAGAAAGAATCCATGCCACGTAGTTGTTGCCCACAGCGAGATTCGGAATAGAGGGAAACTTAGATTACAGTTCCTAATAGCATAGTCCCTTTAATCCTTGCCACAACCGCTTGCACATCGCGTGGATGGCAGTAGGATCTGGTTTTGTTGAAGCTTGTAGGACATGCTTGAACCACTGTTTGTATATACTCTTGCACTCCAAATTTTGTTCTGTGAGCTCGCAAAGAGAGAAGATTGGGTGGTTGCTCATGTTGGTGTTTGGTGCTCAATCACTTCACCCGCGGAGAATCTTGCTTATATTGAATACAGTGTAATAATATAGTGTTATCAACTCAACAAGGTCAACAACTAATGGTGCAGAGCACCTGAGTTTCTTTCAGCCTATCCCTCTTTTTGTGTAAGCTCTTACCAGATCAGTGCGAGGCAAGCATATTGCTCTCTCAGATAGTTGTCATGAAACTTTCACGCTATCTACTTCAGGTCAAATGTTCAATTAGGCATAGGTTTCAGTGGTTTATTAATACTCTGAAAGATCTAATGAGATAGTTTGGCTTAGGATTATCGTCTACGTAATCATGTAGGCTGGCATAGGTCAAATGATTCTTATGCTGCTGCCTGTTATATTAATTGTTTGCTGCTAATCTAGACTCCACAGTCCATATCTCATTTGATAAACTATTTGCTTGTATAACAATATCCTTGTGTTGTCATATGTCATATCTGACATTGTACTGCCACTTGCATATGGTTCTCTCTAAATGGATACTGATACACTATAGAGACAGTGCTTCTGTTCACCTTCACCAGTTCTAAGTTCTAGCTGATGAAATAATTTAGGTTCTGAGTTGACTATGTCTATGAAGTACAATGATTCGGTGCCACTAAGGATAGCAATATGGTGTTGGTTAGTATAAGGATGGCAATATGGTGTTGGTTAGTTCCTATTTGCTTTGTAGATTATATCCATGAATTCTGTTGTCAGGACTCAGGATTTAGTTTATGCTTAAGATGATGCATTTTCTGCATGTTCTTAAATTGCTGATGATAGATATATCTCCTCTTGGGATATAACACAAGTCCTCACTTCTGCAGCTAAAAAGAAAAGCTGCATCTGAAGAAAATGATGCTGCTGAGTCAAGTGAATGTATGATTACCATCCCTGGATTTACTGACAGTCCACTGCTCACTCCTGTCTCTGGAAAAGCTGCTAAGGCTTCTAGGTCAAAGAATAAGAACAGTAAAGCTGGGCCTCAGACACCTACGTCAAATGTTGGTAAGTTCAAACTTCTTCATAACCACTTCATCTGAACTCTTCGTTTACATATGTTTTCCTGCGACAAAAGATTAAGCATGCACATCTTTGTATGTACAGGTTCACCACTCAATCCACCAACTCCTGCTGGTACTTGCCGCTATGACAGTTCATTAGGTGATGATAACACTCTCTGTCTATAATTATTGTGAATGTCTTGGGATGAGATATTACAATTCAGCATTCATATATTTCAGATCTGGCAACCTATGGTGCTTTCAGGATTTGGTTGCATCTTACCTTGTCTTTTCCATGTTACTGCTTGCTGCTACTTATATCTATCTTAATGATCCATGTTCAGGACTTCTGACGAAAAAGTTCATCAACTTGCTCAAGCAGGCTCAGGATGGCGTTCTAGATTTGAATAATGCTGCAGAAACACTAGAGGTTATAGACTATTATCATTTCATCTGGCATTTCTTCTCTTCCACTTGGTGCAAATTCACAAATTTTCCTATGATGCAGGTTCAAAAGCGGCGTATATATGACATTACCAATGTCCTTGAAGGAATTGGGCTTATAGAAAAGACGCTTAAGAACAGAATCCGTTGGAAGTAATCATTGTCTTCTTCCTTTGACCTTTGTCTTTCTGTATTGTCATGCTAATCTTATTTCTTTAACCCTTGTAATCCTGTATTATGATGCTAATCTCGCACAACATTACAGGGGCTTGGATGATTCAGGAGTGGAATTAGATAACGGTTTTTCAGTTTTGCAGGTATTTGTTCCTGTAAATTTGTTATTCATATTGAAATTGTCATACTAATCCTAAGTGCACCTGAATACCTTTTTCTGAGAAGTACGATGATAACCTGAATACCTTTTTCTGAGAAGTACGATGATAAGATAACTATATCTAAACTCAATTTTGTGTAACCTCATTTTGCAGACAGAAGTTGAAAATCTTAATCTGCAGGAGCAAGCCTTAGATGAGTGTATAAGGTTGGTAACCATTGCAAATTGTGGACTTCTCCATAGAGCATACTCTCTGCTATGTTACTGTGCCTGACAAAAACATAATATAATCTGGAAATTTGTTTTCCTTGCAGTGATATGCGTGAAAAACTAAGGGGGTTAACTGAAGATGAAAACAATCAAAGGTAATTGTATTTCTTTTGCATTAGCTGTGCTAGGATGTCACTGTTTAATGATGTACACATGGTTGTCACGGCGTAATTGGCGACCACGGCGCCTCTTAGGCGCCGGGATGGCTAGGCGACGCCTAGGCGAGGGCACGGCGACGTGTATACGTGCGTACGTACTCTCTCGACGTTGTATACATTTCATTCAGTTGCTCTCTTCCGCCTCTCTCTCTCGTCTCCCGACTCCCTCTCTCTCCCGACTCCCACTCCCGTCTCACGTCTCCCGACTCCCGACTCCCTCCCTGGCCGATCTCCCTCTCTCCGATGCCTCCCTCCTCCCCAGCGCTTCCTCCCTCGCGCCACCTCTTCCTCAGGCGCCTCCCTCGACGCCTCCCCGCCGCCGCCTCCCCGTCGCCTCCCTCCCTCGGTGGCGGGAGCAAGCCGGAGAGGAAGCCGTGATGGGAGCAGTGGAGATCGGCGCCGGCGGGAGGAGGTGGCTGAGCACGGGAGGAGGAGGCAGGAAGGAGGAAGGCGGCGGGAGGAGGAGGCGGCGTGGGTGGAGGGAGGAGGCGGCCGGAGGAGAGGCGGACGGCGACCAAGGTAAAGCTAGGGTTCGGGCCAAGGCGAGTCGATCCTCCCAGCGTCTCCTCCCCCGCGCCTGGATGCCAAGGCGTCGCCTTGGCGACGCCGTGGCAAGCATGGATGCACAACATCCTACTTCCATGTCACGTGCGAAATCACAGTTCACATGCACTGTTCATATACATGAATAGTATCATGGTACTGTAGCGGTTATATATGTCATAATTAGATGAATTAGAATAGAGATAAGAATAGTTAGTTTTCTTATTAGATTGATTTATTTCCTTATTAGATGTGTTTACTATTTGATAGATATATTCTATTTACTAGAGATAGAGATTATTTCTTGGAAATCAAGTTGAGCTATCCCTATAAAAGGGCTAGCATGTATCTAATATTTATCAAACAATGAAGGTGAATTAATTAGTCCCTTCTCCAAGTTCTATCATCTCAGGCTATACTCATCTCCCATCCAACTAAGCCGACGTAGCCCGGCCTTTCTCCCGGCGGTATTTACCCTAATGAACTAAGGTTCATCACATTTAACTTGTCTGTTAGGTGGCTCTATGTGACGGAAGATGATATCAAGGGATTACCCTGCTTTCAGGTCTGATATTCTACTTGCATGGTTGAACAGTGTCATCTTGTTGTAGATTATCCTTTGCTTTACACCAAAGTATTTCTGCTGAAGTTATTATGTATGATAGTTCACATGTTTTTGGTTCTGCAGAATGAAACACTTATTGCAATAAAAGCTCCTCATGGTACTACACTCGAAGTCCCAGATCCTGATGAGGTAGGATCCAGTAAAAATAATGGAGCTTTGCATACAAAAATAAATGGTTCTGTGAACTGATTCATGACTTCCTTGTGTATCTGTGCCCTATCCAGGCTGGTGATTATCTCCAGAGGAGATATAGAATTGTATTAAGAAGTACAATGGGGCCAATAGATGTTTACTTAGTTAGGTAATGCTGCGTTCCTCTCTTGAAGTTAAATATTTGGACCGAATTTCACCTGATCGAAACCTTTTTATATTTTTAGTCAATTTGACGAGAAGTTTGAGGAATTGGGTGGTGTTGCAACACCTCCAAGGCATGCAAATATGCCAAGGCACCAACCTGTGGAAGACTTCAATACAACGAATGCTGGACAAAGCAGCACATCAATGGATGTGGAACAAAATGTTCAGTTCAGCCAGAGGACTCCCCAGGATCCTAGTGCTTCTCATGATTTTGGAGGAATGACAAGGATTATTCCTTCAGATGTTGATGTAAGTCTGATTTGCTAACGTTAAATTTTGAAAAATTTTCTGATGCATGATAATTCGTAGTCATATAAATTTCAAATGACACAACATTATGCATGCATCTATGATCTATGAACTTGTGTTCTGTTTTTTTAGAGTTTTTGGGTTATTTGAACTCTTTCATGCAAATCTTTTCTGGTGTGGAACCTACTAAATTATTAGGTTGTTAGCAGCAAAATCATAAGTTTTGCTCTTTGGCACAACTCTTCTGCTTGTGTAAAAAAGATCCAAATAGATCAAAACAGACTTACAGTTCTACTCAATTTTGCAGACTGATGCTGATTACTGGCTCCTAACAGAGGGGGATGTTAGCATTACTGATATGTGGAAAACAGCACGTATCCTTTATGATCATTCGTTAAACCCTTTTTGTCTATTCATTAGGCTTGTTTAAACTCATCTATGCAACTTGAAGTACTTAACATAGAAAATAGCAGAAGTGCAGTGGGATCAGATGGATACTGATGTCTTCCTATCTGAAGAAGTTTACACCCCACGTGCACATAGTCAGCAGCCAGCTACAGTTGGCGAGCCACAGATGCAGGTTCCAGACATGGATGGACCGTAAGATTATAGGGGTTACAAAAATACAAACGTGACATCCGAAATGCCTGGAGCGGTGTTTTGAATGTGGAGTGCAAATGTGACAGCAAATGCTCATTGCAAAATGTAAAGAGCTGGGCTGTTTTCATCAGAATCTACATCATCGTGAGATAAGTCAGGGCAGCAGTTCAGATTGATACCCATTCGGGATTTGCATTTTGTTGTGGAGACTGGTGGTGTCAGCTAACTTATGAGCCTTGCTGCCCAATTTGTTTAAGCACCGTGCTTCAGTCGAGCAGACACTGAGGTGCTGTTTTCGACGTCAGTTATGCTCATTCAGGCGCTGCTCTGTTTGCTTTCCAAACTTAGTCATCTTGCAAGGCAGTAATGGCCTTGTGGTGCTCCGCTGGGTATTGTTGCAAAATTGTGTAGACATTGCGAGGGATGGTGCACAATGCTGGAGTTGTTCGTGTAACAAAACAACGGGTAAGGTATTGATGTAACGGAACCGTCTGTGTACAATTGTTCCGGGCTATTCCCTAATGTTTTGGGGCATCCTTAGGGCATCCATAGTGTATATGACCCAAGAGGTTTTAAGGTGGGTCCCATCTAAACCTTAAGGTCAATGCTGTAATGTATATAACCCACTAGGCCTTAAGATGATCCCACTTGTCAGATAAAGAAAAAATGTATTTTAATGCTTATGGCCAGGTCTTTAGCTTGAGGCCTGGTCTTAAGGTTTTTTTGCTTATGGCCTGCTTAAGATCACCCCTGTAATGTATAAGGTCGACCTTAAGGTGACTTAAGACCTCCTGTTTTTGCACACTGTGGATGCCCTTATGCACAGCAAGTTACTACGGCCTAAGTGAACGAAAATCTACTGTGCACTTTTAGCTCGTAGGGACTCACGTGTGTAGTTGCTGTGAGTGGTGTGTCTATTTTGTACTCTAAAAAATAATCTAATATGCACATTGAACAAGGAGGGAATGTTGTATCTGGGTACATCGAGGTGTACTGAGTCGTTATGTGAAACTGATTCTATTAAAAAAAGTAGTCATTAGTATGAAATTTCATGAAAAAGTACTCACCCATGAACATGCCCATCCACACTGTCGCTTACATCCACTATGAATGCCTGCCAGAGTCCAATCATGACCTGGTGCACGATGTACGTCTAAACAAAGGCAATGTACACAAGGTGATGTTGTGTCAACCAAAATGTCAACCAAAAGGCAGCGTATCATATGCACTAGATGAACAGCGCCTCTGGTGCACGATACGCAACAATCTATCTATTATATTATTAAAGTGATAGAAAGATCTACACCGTCCATTTTGGGTATCCAAGCTTATATAAGCGGATCAGAATCTATCTATTATATTATTAAAGCGATAGAAAAGGAAGGCACAACGTTTGCTCTCAGGGCTATAAATTCTCACATTAATCAACGAAAAATAGAACGACCTACATCGTCGATTGTGATGGATCTAGATTATAGCTAATGAGGATTAAATAATATATTAAATACAGCTCTAATACTCAATCAAGGTCTCAAGACCCATGTGGTTGTAAGAATCCAAAGGCAACTGCTCGAGTACCACTGGTTGGAGGCCTATTGCATATTTCACCTGACCAGCAGCCACTCAGAGATCTGATGAACTGGAATAAGGGCTCGCCTCCAAGTAATTCCTCCTATGCGACGGATAAGGCATGTGCTTTATCCCCTCCCAATCGTACGACGATTCAGCCTTACGTCTTTGACAGCAACTGCTCTGCAGTTGTCTCCATGATTCTCTCCCACTGACAAAAACTAAAGATCCGTTATTGTCAGATTTCTCTCTTGTTGACAGCAATCGTTCGCTCGGTTGGATGGGACAACTCAACAAGGCGATTGTTTACGTGGATAAACTGACACCCCTTCGACGCTATTTAAGGTTTGATGAGAGAAGACATGAAAGTAGAAGAAAACAATCCAAAAAACAACACCAGAGTCTAATCCTGGAGGATCAATCAAGATCTCCTGATCAGATAGAAGGTTACAGAGACTAGTGCTAGTAGCATCTTTTTTTGTAATCTATTATAGAGAGCATCTTGTAACTAGTTCATAGCAATAAAGATCACCCCATTGTCCTCCCAAATCATTATAAGAGACTTAGCTTTTTTTCTCACAATTTGTAAGGTCGACGACTTGGTCGTCGATAATAACGGTCAAATTGAAAGAAAGAGTCCATGCCAAGTACAATTAAGAAATAATTGAAATTTAGAATATAAACTAAAATAAAATTAACAATATGGTTTCCATATGAATTTCTAAGTAAAATCCTTAGAATTTAAATAAAAAATAGCGATTGAATTTGTATACGAATTATAATAAAAAATAATTGAAATTAGGAATAGAAAATAAAATAAAATTAGCAATTTTATTTTCATACGAATTCCTAAGTAAAATCCCTAAAATATAAAAAAATAACAATTGGATTTGCATACGAATTCCAATAAAAATAAATAAAATTTGGATTACAGTGTTAGATATGTCAACAGTTCCTAAACACATGCATCGCCAACACATCCGCATAGTAGGAATTATTTTCTTAAAATGGAATTTATGTAGATAGATAATATAGTCGCAGTGGAAAATAATTTGTACAAAATTACTCTTTCCAGTACAGAAGAGTGCCGCCTTAGAATATGTGTAGTCAAATCCTATTAACTTTGACCAAAGATATTGTGTAAAACATAAGTTTTGGATATATAAAAATGATACGAGTGAATTTATCATAAACAATACTTTCATAATATTGCACTTTTACAACTTTTTCCAAATATATGATAACAGAATTTGGCAGTTAAAGGAGCATCTTGTTGACTTTAAAAAGTCAAAAGCGTCACTTTTTTGTGAACGGAGGGGTACTTCTACCAAATCGATCTAGGATGACTAGCCTGAGTGCCCAAGGTTAATTTTGGGTTTAGTTGCACCCTCCAGACGTCCCTTCTCATGTTTTTCACTTGTCTCATGCAGTTTGTATGTTTAGTGCGATCCAAATTAGTTAAATGTCTAACTTGTGAAGTGTAACAAAAGCAGAAATTACTTATTTGCTATGCAAAATTACCAGTTTCCTGATCTGCCGTCGAAAAAATGCTTCTTCCATTAGTGCCACTAGTTTGAAAATCATTGCCCTTTTATGCCACTACCATCGGTTCTATTAGACCCTTTAGCTGTTAGCCTCCCAAAACCAGACAGATTTTTTAGAATACCAAGCTTACCCTCACAATGGCCCACATGTCAATGATGACTACCATCATCTTATTTCTTTGCCCTTCTCCACCATCCTCTCTCTTCTCTCTCTCATACCACACCAGACACCACCACCGGCTACTCCTCCCTCATCTACTCTCTCTCTCCCTTTGCCCATCTGCAGCCCTTCCGCCATGGAGGTGGACCCAGACGGCATCGGCGTGGGAGGTGGGGACCGAGGTGGCAGCGCAGCTATGTCTTGAGCTTGTGTAGTGGTGGAGATGACATTCCTCTAAAGCTCGATAGCAACCTGGGAGCTTGGAGGTGGGGAAGAAGCATCGGGAGAAGCTCAGAGGTGGAAAGAAAGCACCAAATCTGAACGAGTTTCTCCAAGTCAGCAGCGTCATCACCTATCTCCTGACCGGCGAGCTCATGCTCCTCCCCAAAGCCTAGTGCTACCACTCTTCTCTTCCACCTCTGACTACCCACGACGAACTTGCCATCGCTTGCCCTCGCCATGCCCGCGTCACGTCGCTCGAGCTCCCATTGTGCACTTGCCAACCGGATCCGATGGTGGTGGGATTGGGAGGCGGCAGTGGGGTTGGGGATAGCCAAATCAAGAGACGGCGATGTCAAGACAGCGAGATCTAGCGTAAAGGATGAGCGGACCGGAGGAGAGGACGATGGGGTCAACACGTGCTCACCGGCCACCTTATGCACTCCATCGCCGAGAGGCAGCACAAGGTTGAGCAATGGTAGGAGGCTGTCAGTGGGAAGCCCATGAGAGAGAATAGAGAGAAAAGGGGAGAGAGTGTAGGGTTGAGGGAGGGGAGGATAAGGGCAACTGAGGGAGAGGAAGAGTTGGTTGGTGGGAAGTCCAAGAGAGAGAATAGAGAGAGAGGGGCGAGGAGAGGAATAGGAAGGGTATTTTGGTTTTTTTCCTATCCAACTTAACACCCAACTCATGGTCAAGGGACAATAGTTAGGGGTGAAATCTGGTGAATAATTCCCACCCGATCTGTAGTCGAATCTAGTCAAGACCGAATCCGAGAAGCTATTTTACTATCCGATTGGATCCGGGACCGAATTTGGATAGGTGAATCTAGATCCAGAGCAGCTACTATCCACTAGATCTAGATTTTTTTCTGTATTATGTCGGATAGTTTCATGTTTTGTAATCCTGATAGTCTCCCAAACGGTAGGAAGAAGAAAAATGCCAGAAAAGTTTTTGTGCTTTGAAAAATAGCAAAAGGCATTGAAAAATTCTAGAAAAATTCACACAAGTATTTTAGAATATTTGGAAACTAAATAAAATATTTTCATAAATTGGAAAGTTTTAATTAATTCTATAAGAATGCTTTTATTCATGGGGAAATAGGGAAAAAGCTTTTATAAATATAGGAAATGGTTCCAAAATTCAATAATGGCTAAAATAATTATGTATGAACTTATGTTGAACCGTACTACATCATTACGTCGATGTGATTGTATATACATGTGAAATTTATATATGTGCTCATGCTGAAAAGTTGAAGCTACGGTGGTATAGTTCAACGCATATTCCTTCCTGTGTGTGCGTAACTCCATAATATCCAACTATTTTATATGTTCTCGATCTGAATCTGTCATATATCCGCCCTACGTTTGTATCCCGAATACTCCAAATTCGTGTTCATATTTGGCCTTACTCGTATCTAGCTCCAGATCCAGGGAAAAATATGGGTTATGATATGGGATGAGCAATATTCGTTCATATCCAACCTGTTTTCATCCCTAACAGCAATGGCAAGAAATAGTAGAGAAATGAGCCAGTGGCATGGGAGGGAAGATCATTTTTTTCAATGGCAGATCAAGAAACCAGCAACTTTGCATGATGAATAAGGAATTTTCTCGTAACAAAATTATGAACCGGTGTCCAGACATTTGGTCAAATCCTAAACACAGTCTTGTTCGTGATAAACGTAAACGCATTCTTTAATCTCCCAAATTTCTAAATGAAGTCTGTTCAAGAATTGGTTCAAATATTATTTCATAAATTTTCTTGTTTCCTGAAAAATTTTCATGATTGGTTCTCCAGTAGCTTTTTCCTCTTCCATTTTATTTGGCCTGACCTAGTCGTCGCTAGCTCACTCCCACCACCTCATCTCTCTTCTCTTCCTTAATTCCTTCAGCTTCTAGGATACAGCTCCCGTCTCACTCCTCCCTATGCTTAGGGCCTGTTCTTTTTGGCTGCAGCTTATGATTTTTGGTTGAAAATTTTGAATTTTGGCTGTTTACGATACAGATTACGGAGAGATCGATACTCACTTGCGATTTTGGCTGGTACAGATGTTAAGCTTTTAACGTGTACTACGTTTAACTTGTAGACCCTGTCTTGAGAAAATACTCCGTTTAAAAGTTAGGTACTGTAGCGGCTACGAAAAGCCGATCGGCTTTTTTACTGCCGAACAGGGCCTTAGTACTCTCTCTCTCTAGCTCCCTCAACCTCTATCTCTAGCACTCTCTCTTCTCTGCCTAGGCCTCTCTCTCTCTAGCACCGCGCCACCGCCTTCACCCGCTGCTCCGGCGCCAACGTCGTCAGGTACGGCTCCGCACCCTCGTCTGCTCCAGTTTACTACGGTATCCTACTGATTTAGCAAGTAATTACCAATCGATCAGTGTACACCATTCTACACTATCAATTTCTACAGTTCCTCCTATTTATTTCTGTCAATTTCTATGGTGCCAATTGCTACTGGTTAGGTTTATATTCCAATCATTACCTACTGACATTTTAATTTGACCAAGTATGTGTGCGATGTGGTCCCTAGCGCACACGCATGATGCGGAAGTGTTTGGACAGAGGTTTGGAAATGGAAAGCGATGGACACCTTTTGTAGGCTAATGGTGCAGCTGCACTCGCGAGCATGTGCTCCCGAGCTTCCCTTTGCAACAAACACTCCCCGGCGGTCCTGCTGCTGCTCCTCTGCTTCGCTTGCTCCTTCATCCATGTCCTGCACGACGCCTCGGCAAATTCGATGACAGAGTTACTGCAAGACTTTTGAGGGGTTGTTTTCGGAACCACAGGGTCCCTTGTCTTGTTAGTCAAAAAGCAAGACGGTTCCTGGCATTTTTGTGTTGACTACATAGCTTTGAACGCAAAAACAATGGAAGATAAATTTTCGATACCGGCGATCGAAGAACTGTTGGACGAACTCAAGCATACAGGGTTCTTTACTAAATTGGACTTAAGTTGGGGTTATCATCAGGTACGCATGCATCCGGGGGATATCGAAAAGACAGCCTTTCGCACACATGAGAGGTTGTTTGAATTTTTGGTTATGCCGTTCGGCTTAATTAACGCCCCGGCAACATTTCAAGCAATTATGAATGAGGTTTTGCGCGCATTTCTCCGGATATTTGTCCTGGTTTTTTTGATGATATATTGGTCTATAGCTCTTCATTGTCGAAACATCTTTTGCATGTTCAGACAGTCCTTAAGACTCTTCGGGAGCAGCATTTTTTCTCAAACGGTCCAAATGTTCTCTTGGTGCTTCCTCGGTTACTTACCTGGGGCATGTTATTCCTCATGAAGGAGTGGTCATGGACAGGGATAAAGTACAAGCCATGGAAGATTGGCCATGTCCACAATCGGTCAGGGCTCTCTGAGGTTTTTTGGGATTGACCAAATTTTACCGACGCTTTATTAAAGATTATGGAACACTGGCAGCATCGCTCACCAAATTGCTGAAGAAAGAAAGTTTAGCTTGGTCTTCAGAGGCTTCCAATGTGTTTGCCATGTTGAAGCAGGCTCTAGCGTCTACCCCTGTACTCCAATTGCCAGACTTTGCACAGGAGTTCGTTGTGGAATGCGATGTGTCGGGATCCGGTATTGGAGCGGTGCTACATCAGGGGTCCAGACCAATTGCGTATTTCAGCCGACCCTTGGCACCTCATCACTAGCATTTGGTAGCCTACGAACAAGAACTAATGGGGTTGGTTCAGGCCATTAAGCATTGGAGACCCTACTTATGGGGTGCTGATGTCCTTATCAGAACTGATCATTACAGTCTAAAATACCTTCTGGATCAACGCTTGGCAACGATTCCCCAACATCATTGGGTGAGAAAACTGTTGGGTTTCTCTTTCCGCGTCGAGTACAGACCTGGCCGACGGAATATGGTTGCAGATGCTCTCTCGCGGTGTGTTTCTGAAGTCACCAAGGTCTACGCACTTACTGCCAATCGGTTTGATATCTTTGATGCTCTTCGCAATGAACTAGCGGCCTCGCTGATTTGCTTGCACTCAAAACCAAAATTGAGGCCGGGATGGCTGAACCTGATTGGAGTGCTATGGACGAATTGATCACGTGTAAAGGTCGTATATACGTCCTGCCCACATCACCCTCCTTCCAGTCTATACTGTCTGCAGCTCACACTATGGGACACGAGGGAGTGCAGAAGACATTACATCGTCTCCGTGCTGATTTTTTTGTACCTTATGCCTGGCGTGAGGTTCAACAATTCGTAAGGTCTTGTCAGACTTGTCAGCAAAATAAGAGTACTCAACTTTATCCGGCCGGACTGCTCCAACCATTAGACATACCGTCTCAAATCTGGGCAGATGTTTCAATGGATTTCGTTGAAGGATTTCCTCATATTAATGGCAAATCAGTTATTTTGATGGCTGTGGATCGATTGTCTATGCCCACTTTATTCCATTAGCACATCCATATTCTGCATGTTCAGTTGCTCGGGCATTTTTTGATGAGATTGTTCGTTTACATGGGATCCCATCATCCATTGTCAGTGATCGTGATCCTATTTTCACAAGCCATTTTTGGGAGGAGTTATTTTGGTTATCTGGTGTGCACCTTTGTTGGAGTTCCGCTTTTCATTCGCAATCCGGTAGGTGGTCCGAGGTAGTAAACAAAATCATTACGATGTATCTATGGTGTTTAACGAATGATCGTCCTCGACTGTGGTTGCAATGGTTGTCGTGGGTGGAATATTGGGTCATTCTTTTGGTCATGACTTGTGGCTTTTGGTCATGACTTGTGACTTTTATTTGTTTATACGAGATATTACGAGTAATGAAATTCACGTGCGGTTTTTGCCGATATAAATGAAGTCAGTAAAGTATGTGCTACAATTAACTAGTAGGTCCTATCTTGAAAAAAATATTCTATTTAGAAGCTAGTTACTGTAGAAAAGCCGAAAAGCAGCTTTTAAAAGCTGAAAAGAACAGGGCCATTGTTATCATACCTCTTTTGTCGGGACCCTGGATTTTCGAATCCGGACCCTCTGTGTATTACAGCACTAGTCCCAGATCAAAGCTAGTGCACACAGTCAAACAGTGATGAATACATAACCAACAACGCTTTATTACAATAATAGAGAGTACATACCAAAAGGTCTCTTTATTACAACTGAGGTTTCAAGACCTCGCAACACAGCAGAAGCAAAAATAAACTCTGGCGAAAACCCATCAATACGCCACAGGCAATTGACTGGGGAATCGCAACCTAGTACTCCGGAAAGCCTTCGTCGATTCCATAGGCGCTGTAGTCGAAGTCTCCTTCTTAAGCTTCATATTCCTCTGAGATTTTGTTTTAAGTGTAACATGTGAGTACATAAAGTACTCCGTAAGTTTGCCAGGTGGCGCTGGCGTGGCTGCCACGCGGATTGGCGACCTGACGCGGCGCACCGGGCGCAGTGGCGCCTGCATGGCATCTCGGCGGCACGAGGCGGCGAGCAATGCGGCGGCGGCGAGCAGTGCGGCGGCGGCGGCGGGCGCAACAGAGAGGAGGATGAGGGGAACTCAACGGTGGCCTCGGATCTTACCGGAAACGGCCGAAAGACGATCGGCGGCAAGAAAGGCGGTGGCACGGTTCGGGTCTCCGGTGCGACGGCGCTCCGACTGTCCTAGGGCTCGGCCGAGGGGCGCACAATGATCGCCGGGAGTCGGGGAAGCAAATGGAGGTGGTGGCGCTCCTCAGGGGTGGTCGGAGCGGCCGGGATCACTCGCCGGAGTTCGGGGCGGCGCTCCAGAGAGGAAGCACGGCACGGGGCGCTAGGGTGGCGGAGAGGGGGAATTGAGGGCGGCGAGAGGTGGAGTGAGGAACGGGGGTGCTCGGGGGGCCTTTTATAGGGACGGAGGGGGAGCACAGGGGCGCTAATTCCTCGCCGGAGATGGCGTGGGGGCGGCGGCCATTGCGGGGAAATAGGGGGGCTTGAAAGGGGAAAACGGCCGGCGTGAATGCGGAGTGGCCGAGGGAGTGAAGAGGCGCACTCAAGGGCCATTAATGGCAGGAGAAATAGAAGTATTAACGCTCGGGGAGGGGGCGTCAATGGCGGCGGAGATGGCGCTGCCGCGCAGGAGAAAGAGGAAGGCGCGTGGGGAAGACGGAGCTGACAGGTGGGGCCCGCTGTCGGTGAGAGAGAGAGGAGAGGGAGCGGGTGGCGGGGATGAGGCCGCGTGGCCTCGGGGCGGATCGGGTGGCCGGGGGTTTAAGTGGAAGGGGACGGCGGAAGATGGGCCGGGAGGGGTCGGACGGCCTGTGCGGGCGCAAGGCGGACGGGCGGATGGGCCGGGTTGAGGCGGCGTGGCCAAAATCACACCGCACGCGTGTCGGCCGCAGAAAGGGGGTAGGCGGGATCGAGCTGGCGGTGGAGATGAAGGCGACGTGGACAGATATGGGCTATCCACGCGTCGGTCGGAGGGAGAGGGAGGATTTTAGGATTTTAATTTCGGATTTTGGATTTTCAGAAAAAACTGAGGAACTTCATTAAAGCTCAGAAAAATATGAAATTACTTCCAAAAATTCCAGAAAAATTCACAGAAGTTCCTAGAGATATTTTGGACTTAGATAAAATATTTTAAACTTATTTTGGTATTATATTTTCATACTAAAATACTTTTTATTTTAAAAATAGATTTTAAAACTCCGGGAAACTCAGAAAAACCAAATAAAAGCCAAATAAATCCAAATAATTTATTTGACATAGGATTTTTACAGAAAATCAAAATATCATTTTATTTAATAATATTTTTAAGTTTTTAATTTAAATTACTTTTCAAATCTAGCTTTCTAAAAGCAGAAAATCAGGGCAAAACCAAATTCAAATTTCACACAAACAAAACTTTTATTTTTATTTTAAAGTAAATTAATTTAATTTAATATTTTAATTTTTTTTCCTTCAAAAGATTGAAATAGACAGCTCGGCTGTTACATCTTTTCAATTGGCACTATGCGAAACGCCGTTCAAAATAGTCTATGGACGCAATCCTCCATCATTGCACAGTTATGAGCCAGGAGGTGCTCAGGTGGTGGCTGTCGATGCATTATTACAGGACTAGATGAATTACTCCGGGATGCACATTACAAGAAGTTCTATGACTCTCATCACCGTGACCTTCAGTTCGAAGTCGGTCAGTGGGTGTGGCTGCGTATTCATCATCGTAAAGCTTCCTCGCTGGTTTCTCTACAGCACGGCAAGTTGGCGCCTCGCTTCTTTGGGCCATACCAGATACTTGAGAAGATTGGGACAGTGGCTTATCGTTTGGGACTTCCAGCAAAAGACAAAATCCATGATGTGTTCTATGTTGGTTTATTGAAGCCTTTTACAGGAGACCCACCTTTGTCTGCTCCCCCACTGCCACTGAACTAGAACTTGCCAGTCCCCTCTAACCTTGCGCGCTTTAAGCACTTGCGCTGGCGTTGGAGTAAACCAAAGGCATCTTGTGAAACTCTCACCCAATTTAAACTCCGTTTCCCCTCTGTTCAGCTTGAGGATAAGCTTTTTCTTCAAGAGGAGGGAGATGTCAGATGGGGCAAAACGTATCGGCGACGGCACCAAAAGACCGACTCGGCTGTGCTGGATAACTGGCAGGATAGCACGTCACCACTGTCGTCAGATTGCAACAGGGTATACGGGCACCGCACCAGCACATCTGGCTCCTGGGACACGATGTACACAATTGCCTCTCCGAATGGATCGTAGCCATCGTTGGCGACGATCTCAGCCTCCGGCAGGTTAATCAGGCACCTGTACACCCATGCCTGGTTGGCGTAATCGTGCAGGACCCAGACTTCGACCATTGTCCTTGTTTCGTCGATGATGGCCATGGCGAGCATGCCCCCCATCTCAAGCAGCTGGAACGCGTCCGTATCAAACCAAGGGAAATGGTCGTCTTCCTCTGCGTCTGCAGGGGCAGGAGGACTCATCCACCGGAACTCCTCCACCGCCGTGTCGAACACCAGTATGTAGTTGCTTTCCTGGAATATATATATCCAGTGTAGGCTGCCGTGGAGCATGGTGGGCAGCTTTTCGTGGGCAGGGCGTAACCCAGCCAACGGCACCACGTCCAGTGCCTGCGGCGTCCCCGGGGCCGGGGGGGACGTCGGGCCACCTATCTCGTTCACGGCGTGCTGCTCCGGGGCGCCCAGGACGCGGATCAAGTACGAGCCTTGGATCAGTAGAGCTCCCGTCTGGTACAGCATCCGGTACTCTCATCCTTCTCCGGGAGGGCCGAGAGCGTAGAACGCGACGATGCGGTTGTCGAGGTGGATCGGCGTGAGGCGTGCCCAGTGGTGGGTGCAGGGGTTGCAGACGTAGAGGCGGTCGTGGTAGGAGAGGAGGAGGATGCCGTCGCAGGAGCCCTCGACCCTGAACACGCTGTTTGGGACGTTGGCGACGGCATCGGGGTCCAGCTCGTGGAGACCTAGCGCGAGGCCCAGGTCGTTGCCGGCTGGCACTGGGTCCGGTACGTCGGGGAAGCGGAGGACCAGACGGGACTCGCGGGCGGCGAGGTCGACGGCCTGGAGGTCGACGCGGGCGACGCCGGGGTTCTCCGCGGGGTCGGGGACGCCGAGGTTGAAGTCGCGGCGGTAGAAGAAGAGGGGCATGGGAGGGCAGCGCTGCCTGTGGGTGCGGATAAAGTACTCGTCGGCGGCGAGCCCGCGCCACTCCCTGCAGACGTAGCGGTAGCGGTGGACGTCCGCGGCCGGCAAGCGGAGGAGGATGTCCTGGACGATGTCCCGGCAGATGTACGGGACGCCGGCCGCCATAGTCGCCGCCGGCAGAGTGGGTGGGAACTGGGAAGCGTCGGCCGCGACGACCGTTGCCACTGTCGTGTCGAGGGGAAACGATTCAAATGAAGTGGTGGTTTTGGGGTGGGTTTGATTTGGGTGGTGAGATTGGGGATTTCGGGTAGGCGATTTTGAATCAGCGCGAGGCGAGGCAACCGCTGTGGGCTGGGCTGGGCTGGGCTAGGCTTTGCAGGATGTGGGGGAATAGATGGGCTGGGCTATTTGTTGGGCTTTTCTTGTAGATCATAAAATAGCTGAATACGTGTGCATGTGGCATGGGTGTAGTGTGCACGTGGGTTCTATATCCATCTTGTACCTCTAAAAAAAATATGTCATATTCATAGGGGTGCAATCGGGTCGGATTCGGACGGATATTGCTCATATCGTATCCTAACCCATATTTTTTTCTTGGATTTGGGGTCGGATACGGTAAAACCGGATACGAATACGAATTCGGAGTACTCGAAATTTCGAATACGGTGCCGCCGGAACGGATATTTACGGTTTCGGATCGAAAACGGATAATGTAGATGGATAGTACGTGCATACAGAAAGGAACATATGCTAAACCATACCACCATCACTTCAAGCCTTAAACTGTTAGACATAAGTACATAATAGTGATTATAATTCATCAGCCGAAGATGGTGTGGCGTTTCCCCAAAATTGCCCATTGAGGTGTGGCGTTTCAAGATGAATCTTGATTCTTGATGGACAACATTTTCTTATTCTAGGCTAAAGAAATTTTACTAAATTAAGGTAGAGACAATAGACAATTGGGGATAATAGACTTTTGACAAATTTACCTGTTCATTTACTGAAACATGCCAAAGTTCATCGTTTAATAATACTCTGATTACATGCTTTTCATTCCATTACCTTGGAAGAGTGATCTTAATGAGCAAATTTAGGATTCCAATTGCACAAGCAGCAGAATTAGAAATAAAATACTATTTTAGTATTTGTATATTTATAGTTTCCACAACTGAATGCCATATTCCTTTTAGAGAACTTAAGCTTGCACGATCTAGGAAAACTTTTTATACACTGCACACCTCAACCAACCAACATGACAAAAAAACAAATACTAGCAAAATAAAAGCTGAATTCTTAGCTCTTACCAGATATCCGACCGAATATCCGACCGGATAATTATCCGGTATCCGAATACCGATACTATTCGGTCGAATAACAACTCTCCTGAATCCGAATCCGATATGAATTATCCGAATCCGAATCCGACCGGATACCAAATTCCCTTCCCGAATCCGGTACCGACCGGATTCGGTACCGGATCGGTCGGGATTAACCCAACCCATTTGCACCCCTACATATTCATCTCTAAAAAAATAATACGTGCTACCCCTTTTTTCATTGGATCTGTATATGTTCATGCTATCTGCTAGTACTATCTTTTTCTGAATTCTCTGGGTTCTCTCTCACTTTTTCCATCTCTGATTTTGAAGCTAATATCACTAACTTATATCTCTCATTCTTTCTTTTTCTACTCATGTTTAGCTTATAGCTCTCACTCACATTTTCTCTCTCTTTCTTTTAAACTCTCAATGTTAACTCCATTCTTTTGCATGGTACCAGCTACATTTTTAGCACGAGACATAGGCAGAGCACAATATCCTTGTTCTTCCACTCGAATGAGTATCGATTGGTACGATCGCTGTGCTAAACCGATCAAATTGCCATAGCTGTCCTAGCAACAAGTGACACGCCGTCATGGGTACCACATCACACTCAACGGTATCACTATATATTCACTAATCTGAAAATGAACTTTCACCAAGAATTGAATCTTTACTTCCCATAATCACTTAATCGTTGCACATGATATGGATAGAGATCATTTTGGCACTTCAACCAAGTTTATCACACAATTCCTTGCTGGTCAAGTTGTGACAACTTCAACTATCAATTATCACTTTACATGCACAACCATCAACCTTTGCCTTGGTTTGAAATAAAGTGCAACGCTGATTGTTATCTTCTTTAGGATGAACATTTAATATCTTTCTTATGACAATGAGAGATGGGTCAGTCTCAAAGTCATAATATGTAATGTGTTGTTTATTTTCATCTTATGCATCATCATACTATCCAAATCATGGTGTGGACCAGCATCATCCTCACTTGTGGAATCATACTCACCCTCCTCGGTGATAAGCATAGTGTGGTTGTTTGGGCACTCCTTGGTAACGTGACCACACCCCAAACACTTAAAATATTGAATTGCACTACTATTTGTCGTAGAACCCACTAAAGAAGTGGCACTAGCAGCTGGACCTTTCTTTGCAATTGGAGTATATGCTTCTTTTTCACTTGGTGAAGCACATGTACTAGGAGGAAACTTCCACTAGAATTGTTACCTCTATTGGAATTGAACCGTGATGTAGGTTTACCTCCTATAGGTGCTGAATGAGGAGTGAAGGAAGATGCCTTTGACAACTTAGCATCTTGCTACACTTGTCTTTCCGGTTTTGTTGCTTGATGCACCAACTCCACCACATTGTTGTATGGCTAAAATTCAGTGATGTGCTTGATGGGATTGTGCAAACCAGCCAAAAGTCATGACATGGTTTGCTCTTCTTGTTCATACACATTAGCACGTATCATTGCCATATCCATCTCCTTGTAGTACTCTACCACCGTGCGACTGTCTTACTTCAAATTCTACAACTTATCAAAAAGATCAAATTTATAATGTTTAGGAATAAAACAAGCTCTCATTTCATGCTTCATCTCAACCCACAATGCAATAGGAGATTTGTCACGATCTCTCCTTTGGTTCTGAACTTGTTCCCACCAAATCAATACATACTTATCAAATTCAAGTGATGTCATTGCTAGCTTCTTGTCTTCGGTGTAGTTGTGCATGTGGAAGACCTTCTGCAGGACCGGACAGTCAACAGAGGGGGGTGAATGGCGCCCTCAAATCCTCCCCAAGTATTCACACAACCCTTTTTCCATGATAGCTACAGAGCTATACAGATTAGAGTTGAACTCTCGCAAGAAAACAGAAGAGACTGGATGAACCGAGAAAGAAAAGCAAAGTGGTCGAATTCTGTCAATGTGGTCAAAACTTATAACGTGGTCGTAAGTTTCAACAACATGGTCAGAAATCAACTACCGAATAGAAGTCATTATAGTCGATAACCACCGAGACCAGAAAGCACTGAGACAAGAAACAATGAGATCTAAAATGGTTGCAGTTGAAACTGACGTAGTCGTAGACAATGTGATCGAATGCCAACAAGTGATCGAACAAACAATGTTGTCGTAACAAGTCGGCACCGTGGTTGTAACCATCGTGATCGTAAGCCAACGAGTGATCGAACAACCAACGTGGTCGGAATCGGTCTGCAATCTAAATGATCAGCGTGGTTAAAACTTACGTGGTCGTAAACAACTTTGACCCAGGAGAAAGCACGCACATCGCAAATAATCTGAGAGAACACGAAAGAAATTTTTGAATTTCTTTATTCTCTTATTTGCTTCCCCTCTTTCTTTGCTTTTTCTCTCATTTACAAAATTAGGTACAAACCTCCCCAATATATAGGGATAAAAATCTCCTACTCATATACTTATTCGGACTTCAAGTTGGACTCGACTTCAACTTGAGTAATACTCGGAGACGGACTCTACTACGTCTAGGACTCGAAGTCAAGATTACTTCTAACAATCTCCCCCTTAATCTTGACTTGACTCAATATACTCTAGTTTTAGTCTCAATGCATTATGAACTACCAGCCACGCCTCCACATGAAGCGTTCTGCATGCAAGCTGCATGTAGGAATACAACTCAACTGGTACGGGTCCATCCAGATACAAAGATTTTAAAATATTGAAGTAGTCGGACTCAACTATAACTTACTAAACCCATACTTGACACAGAACGATGACACATCTCCTCAATGTTCCGATCTCAACTATGCTTACTTGAGTTTGGATGGCGAACACATCTTCTCAACGTTCGACACTCCTTGAGCCTTCATGTACACCTTCATCTTGATTACCCAGGCTGCATAATTGCTCATCGTGAGTATCGGATAATGCAGTGAGACAACGGAACTCTCCTTCGCCATCATATTGGATGATGCCTCGTCACCGGTGACACCACTTCCCGGAGAACGCGACATGATCTTGAGCACAAATCAAGAACTCGGGCTACCTTGAAGCTGCTATTAGACCGAGGAAATAGAGAAAAAACTGTGCTGGTTTTTCTTTTTTTTTCTTGCTGACTTTCTTACAATCTGAAAATCCTGGTACACTTGAAGGGTGCACCTAGCAAATCTCCACCAAAAAAATCCCACTCGATCAGCCTGACCATCATGGCCACGGCGTCCTAGGGGCAGCTCCCCGCTGCCGCCATCGCTGGGTCCACGAACTCCTCCAGCCTCCTCAGCGCCGCATCGCCGTGATCTCCAACGATCGGTAGCGTTCAATTGTCGGCGGTCGCCCTGCCGTCTTCCTCCAGCTCCTCGACGCCCTTCCCGATGACGAGCTCCAAGACCTCGGCGGCGAGATACTTGAGGACGACGGCGAGGTAGACGGGGGAACCGGTGCCGACACGCTAGGTGTAGCGGCCCTTCTTAAGGTAGCGCCCGATGCGGCCGACGGGGAACTGGAACCTGGCCTTCACGGACCGCGACACCGACTACTTCCTGGGCCCGCCCGCCTTCTGCCCGGCCGCCCCCTTCTTCACCTTCCCGCCTGCTCCGGCACCGGTGACGTCCATGGCTAGTCCACTGGGTTGATGTTGGGCAGCACGCCACCGTGCGCGATGGTGACGCCGGCCAACAGCTTCCCTAGCTCCTCGTTGTTCCTAATAGCCAGCAGCACATGCCTCGGGATGATCCGGTTCTTCTTGTTGTTCCTCGCTCTGATATCACTTGTTACAACTTTGACTTAGGAGAAAACATGCACATCGCAAATAATCTGAGAGAACACGGAAGAAATTTCTGAGTTTCTTTATTCTCTTATTTGCTCCCCCTCTTTCTTTGCTTTTTCTCTCGCTTACAAAATTGGGTACAAACCTCCCCAATATATAGGGATAAAAATCTCCTACTCATATACTTATTCGGACTTCAAGTTGGACTCGACTTCAACTTGAGTTATACTCGGTGACAGACTCTACTACGTCTAGGACTCGAAGTCAAGATTATTTCTAACACTCTCTATTCAAAATGCTTCAATCTTATCAAATATGAGAATACATAAAGTATTTGCATGAGATGTGGCCAATTCTTATGGAAAGCATAAGCAAACTTATGAAGAAACAAATCCCCCTGTTGGTTAAATAATTTGGTTCTAATTCTTGTCATTAGTCCTTTAGGTACATCATTACTAACATCACACACACTTAGAGAGATATATGATGTACTAGCGTTGGGATGTCCTTATCACTTGTCATGTTTGTAAGTTTTATTATCGTATTTGTCAATGAAGAAACTTATCACGCTTTTCTAAAGCTGCTCGAGCTAGGCTTCGTGTCTCATTACTTGAGTTCCAAGCATTAGTTAGTATTTAGTATCGACGATCATGGTATGTACGTGACAACTGCAAATACCTTTTGTTTTCTAACGAGCAAGTGCAATCCCATGTGTCAAACGAATAGTGATCTCGAGACAAAAGCGAGCCAGCTAGAACGGACGAGCACGCGAGATTTGATCGGGAGTAGTCTTCACACACACTTGCATCTTTGAGGCTTTGAGCTGTAAAGTTTGTGTTTAAATATAAGTCGATCGGTTACAAGCTAGGAGTAAAACTCAGTTTGGCTACATGGTTTACTATACCTACCAGCACATTAATTAGCTGTGTAAGTGTAAAAAAAATGTTGCTGTTTGAGTCGATTTGAAGGCGCAGTCGCACCTAAAGGGGCACCTCTTATTACGTTAATTGGTTTACTACACCTACCAGCACATTAGCTGTGTAAGTGTAAAAAAATGTTGTTGTTTGAGTCGATTTGAAGGTGCAGTCGCACCTAAAGGGGCACCTCTTATTACTATAATTATAATGTACCTAAAGGGGCACCTCTGATTAATTGGTTTGAGTCGATTTGAGAATTAAAATATAATTATTACTAGCTGAATGCCCGTGCGTTGCTACGAATTTTAAAAAATTTTAGAACATATTTGTATGCATGTTCTAAAAAATTTTACCACCCACCGTTAGTTTCAGAACATATAGTATGATAAAATTTTAAAATCCATAGCAACGAGCATTCTGCTAGTACAAGATTAAGCACCGGATGAAAAATACAGCATATACTCTACAATGCAGTCTAGATGGAATCCACCTTGACCACTAAATCATGGAAAGAAAGATATTTTGATGGGAAGGTGGGAAGATTCGACGCAGATCTTTTGGGGCCATATATCAGCGCTGTTTTTTGTGAGAAGGGGTGGGAAAGGCCGGACCAACCACCAACTCCTTCTTTTATAATAGTAAAGATAAAGATAATATTTTCACTATGCACCTATGTTTTAATAAAAAAAAGTAATCAAGCAATTACAATGTACCCTTTAATATGGTATGTACAGTCTAATATCATTATTGTTTTTCTTATATTTAATATTTTTCTATCCTCACCTATGATGCGCTTGAACTTATATACACTGCGGGAACAATTCGTTTTCATCGTTCTTCGATGGAAAGAGAGAAACGTGCGTGCATGGCAATGGTGGTTGTGGCGTCGGCCTCCGTAGAACTTGATGGCATGTCCTAAAGATACACATGACAAGTGGCGCGCGCAATCAGGCGTTGCACCTTTTCGTTCGGCAAGGTAGCATATATTGACACCGGTCATCACGGACGAAGCCTCCAGACAGCTAAGCAACAGACCATATGCTTCAACGTGTACTACTACAAGAGAGAATATATTCTTCATATACTAAGTATACAGAGAGAGAACTAAAATGCCACTCAGTTAGACTAAAATAAGTTGGTTTATGATTAAAATTATATTATAGCTGGTTAAAATTACACTGTAGCTGATGATAATTTATTTAGCGTAACTAAATTTAAAAAAATTTAAAAATAGAAAAAACACAAATTAGCCTATCATGAACAATGTAAATGAATACATAAAAAAACCGCAAAAAATCTAAAAAAACCAAAAAATCAGAAAAGGACGAAATTTAATAATAGTAAAAATAAACTAGAAACTAGAAGCTCAAACCGAAATAAGCGGTAACTTTTAATTTTTTAATTTTATATTTTTCTGGATTTTTGGTTGTTTGGTCTTTTCTTTTTTTCATATTATTTTACATTGTCCGTAATGGGTTAACTTATTTTTTTCATTTTAAAGTTTAATTACATCAAAAAGTCACTAGCAGCTATAGTATCAAATAAGCTAGCTACAGTAACAAATGATAAAAAATAAAAAACCTAAATAAGCAGCCCCTAAATCTTTTAGTTTTTTTAAGAGCACAAGATAGACATATACCATACATCACTATATCTATGCATATACATGTGCGCGTCCCTGCACACTCTAGGATGTTGATGGATTGATCCTACTAATACCATCGTACGCACGCGTAATCCCGAGAGAGTCAAACGGGGAACCCAATTTATTTTGCACGTGGAAATACTTTTCTTTTCCAGCATTTTGAAAAGAAAAAAGAGATCAAGCAAGCTATATTCTGTTTCATTCAGGGGCGTAGCCATCGGGGAATTTAGTGAGGTTTTAGCCTCACCTCCTCCGGTGACAATTTTATGTATAATAAAATAGAGAGAGATTAACAAACTCAAAGAGAAACTAGCTTTTCTTGATAGGAAGGTTAACAACAAGCATAAAATTAAAGAAGACGATAAGAAGGAGGAGGGGGAGGAGAAGTGAAAATCATAAAATTAAAAAAGAGCTAATTAATCAATCAAAGAAAGAAAGAAAGTGAAATAATATATGTAAATCATAAAATTAAATAAGAAGAGGAGGAGGAGTAGTGAAAATCATAAAATTAAAGAAGAGATAATCAATCAAAGAAAAAAGAAGAAAGAAAGTGAAATATATATGAACCTTCTTGAGTCAGGGGATGACGATGGAGAGCTCGATGAATCTCTAGTTGATCTTCTCCCTCTGTCGCCACTCCGCGATGATGTGGTCCTGCACGTGCCCCGAAGGCACCGCCGCCGCCGAGCCCCCTGCCATGAAAATGATAAGAACATTGAATAGAGTGTGGAAAAAGATGTCGCATTTTGTTTCTATTGTCTCATGATTCAAATTAGTTTAATTCTGGTATGTTTCATATGATCTAAATTTTCATTGTCATTCATAATTTTCTATTATATTACTAATTTTGATATGTTTTATACATATGTGACTTATCGTTACTCTGCACTCATGGTGCTTTCTATTATCGAAGTACCTACTTTCTATTTCTTTATTTTTCATTATTTCTCTTCATCCAATTTATAATTTCTATATGAATTTGAAATTTTATAAGAGTAAAAGACTAATTTTGTGTCAATTTACTTTAGACCTATAAATAATTTAATCCATCCTCAATTTCATTCCTGGCTTCACCACTGGTTTCATTCAATGGAGAGATTAATTTACACCCGTCCAAGATGGACGGAACAACAACGCAACGCACCTCACACCGATGGAGAAAAAGAAAAGCAAGATCTGAAACATGCGATCTATGCATGCATGGCGTACTCCATTAAGCAAAAAGTGCTTAAACCTTGAAACTAAAGGAAACCACACGTACGCTTTTTATTATTACCATGTAATAACGGACTACAAGCTTGAAGAGCTAGAGCTCTCTCGCAACTCTTGGACGTACGTTGTTCACTCGATGAGGTTGGTGATGGCCGTACAGATGATCGCTATCTGCACGGAGTAGGAGCCGCGCTGCGTGATCGGCGACGGGGCGGCGGCCTTGGCGAAGGCGTCGTCGCACTGGTGCGCGAGAGAGACGGCCTCCCCCGCCTTCTCCTTCCCCGCCGCGTAGTCGCGGTTGTTGATGTCGTCGTGCGCCTCCGCGAACGCGAAGCCCATGCTGTCATACAGCTCCTGGCACTGCCCGAGCGCCGCCCGCGCCCTGTCGTCCGTGCCCGGCCTGGCCAGCAGCTCCTTGATGTCGTAGACCGCGTTGTCGGCGTTGACGACGCCGGTCAGCGCCGCCACCTTGGCCAGTCCCCAGGTGTCCGCGCTGGGGCTTTCGCGGTGCGTGCCCAGCTCCGACACGCACAAGTCGTAGTCCACGCGCCCGTCGCTGTCGGCCGCCGCCTTGCACGTCGTCACCACCGTCGCGTCGACGCCGCTCATCATCAGCGCGAGGACGGCGGCCAGAAGGCGAGCCGTAGATGGCCTCATATCGATCTTGTTGGTATTCTTCCCGAAGGGAGTGATTAGCTCGCGGTGGGTTCTTTCTTTGCTGGGACAGAACTGAGGCTGGCACTGGCTCACGGACTGTGTACTTATAGGCGCCGATCGATAGACGAAATGCCGACTAGTGTACAATGTTTGCTGGGCCTCAGCTGTTAGATTTTGGCCCGTTTAGATCAGTTGCCGTAGGAAAGGGGCCTGTCAAATGAGTTTGAATTTTCGTTTTGAGTTTCTTTTGAATTTGTGTTCTTGCCCAATTTGGTAATCCCAGCTAAAATCCGCTTTCACTTTTCGGAAAGCCGTTTTCATCGCTTGGCCGGCGACCACTTTCCCTCCCCTGTGCTGCTCGGCCACCTAGCCTCCCTGCACCACAACCCCAGCTCAGCCCTCTTGGCATTCACACCGTGACTCTCGGCTTTGCCAGCACGTCCCTCACATTCAAGCCCCGCCACCTCTGGCTGACCTCATCACCTGCCTCGTCTTGCGTGCTGTGCTGACCCGCGAACTCCCTATTGTAGTTCGGCGCAGCTCACGGCCCACAAGCACTCCCCGTTATACCGCCTCTGTCATCCCTTTGCAATGCCACCAAAGGTCGTAGTACCTCCTTCGCCACCTCGTCTACTCGTGCTCCTCGCCAACCGCATTCGAAGCCACCACATCGGCCACACGCCAGTGCCGTCATGCCTGCTCTCCTACTCACACCGCCTCCTGTGCGCTTTAAAGCTCAACCAACACCCAAGACCACCTCACAACACTGTAAATTACTCATCTGAGCCACTCCTTCAACCTCCTTCACTAACGATATATATAATTTTCAAGCAATATTATACTAAACAGTAATGTGTCAAGCAATTTAGCATCAATAATTCAATATAACTGATGACAATGTACCATTGCAAAGAAATAGTTAGCAAAATACTTACCAACATTAGTAGCATTATATGACGGCTTTCTTTTTAGAAACCGTTCCATATATTTATATACCGTTTAATTGAAAATTCAATGAGCCAGTGCTATGTTCAATAGTCCAAGAACAATATAACAGAAAAATACATGCAGAAGTTTACTTATTTGACATTGTAATCAAACACTCTAAGTTAAATTCAAATCTTGGTCCAATATGAGCATACGGATCATAATCACATATCACTATAATTTTACCTTCGATTTGCAATGAACTAGACCGGTTTTCCAAAACCCGAATTGAAACTCTAAGCTTAACCCTATAATTCAACAAAAATAAACAAAAAATCATCACGTCAAAACGCTAACTCACAAATTTAGCCTTTGTTCTTGAAACAAATCGAAAGAATTGAGAGAAGTTTTTAGTAAAGTACATACAAATCGGGTAGATCTAAACCTCCTTTTGCCGACGAGGGCGCGAGGCAACAGGAACTAGGGTCAGGAGATGCTGTGAGTGAGATGGCAACCAAGGGCGGCCAGTGGTGGCTAATTTCTCTTATTCTCTGACAACCACTTGCTGCGTGGCTAGGTGCAGCCATGGGGCGCAACATGCGTCTATTGGCTCCTACGACCGTGTGAGACGAATAGGTGTTAAGGAGGGCTGGGATGCACTCGGTGCTTCAGTATCGATCAAATGTACTCATACAGTCTTGATGCTCATGGGCAGCACTGGACACCTCGGTCTACTGTTGTCCTCTTTCTTGGGCTAAGTGTTGTCTTATGGGTTGCGCGCACTACTACAAAAGAGGCTAAACTGGACGGCTACATCACAGACGGTTCATACGGAACCGTCGTAGTTAACTATCAGCACGGTTTATAATAGAAACCGTGCGAAAATCTAGACAACACGAGACAATTCGTTTTAAGAACCGTCAGGAAATTTCCTGACGGTTCGTAAAACGAACCGTCTGTGTGAAGCGAGACAACAGAGACGGTTCGTTTTAAGAACCGTCTGTGAAATTTCACAGACGGTTCTTAAAACGAACTGTCTGTGATAAGCGAGACAACACAGACGGTTAATTTTAATAACCGTCTGTGGTAATCGATCGATAACCGATAATTGGTGTATACCCTGGATTTCGATCTCACCCGTCCATTCTCTCCACATCGAATGACAGGCACCAGTTCCTCCCACTGCTTGGCCCTTATTAATAACTCCCCATCTACATTTCCAACGGTACTAGTCACGGGTGAGTTCATCCACTAGCTAGATTTCCTGCATGCATCTCCCCTCCGCTGTGAGCTAGCGTCTCGTCGCTGAGACGGTGGGAAGTGGACAACACACTCTTGCCGTAAGTGTCGTAAGTGTGTCTTGTTCAGCCTTACCGTCGTGCCATGAAGGATTTGTTAGCTTGTTATCCTATAACAAAAAAATTTGCTTCTCCCCTCCGCTGTGAGCTAGCGCCTCCGTCATGACACGGCGGTCATTGGACAACACACTCTTGCCGTAAGTGTCGTAAGTGTGTCTTTTCGGCCGCACCGTCGTGTCATGAAGGGTTCGTTAGCTTGTTATCCTGTAATAGATCTGAATGTGTTGTTGTGTTTCTGTGTGCATTTGCTTGTTTTTCGTCTGTATTTGCTTGTTTTCAAAGGGCATGTAACAAAAAATTTCTTAAGGCTAGGCATCACATGACGACACACATGACTAGGCATCACTGGATTTTGATTGTGATTGTACCAAAGTGGAGTAAGGTAATATACCTTGATTCCCTACTTAAGAGCAACCACGACTTCAGTCGTGTGCAAGAAGTAATTAACAGGTAAACTCATTTCCTTCATACATAACTCTATTGTAATATTTCCTTCATTTGCAACGGCTGGGGCTAACTTTTTTGAATCACGTAGGTCGTTTACCGCTTATGTTGCCCAAGGAGGAAAACACAAGAAATCCAGTGACACGCTGCGACACAACACGCGATTTTTGGTACCCGCTACAACACAAAAATCCTATATCACACTTTGTTATAATGCCTCTAGAAATAACCATGCAGGTATGTAATTCTATTTTTGCAGTACCACCAGCAGCTACAAGGCAACATATGTGGATTCTACGTTTGCCGCCACATGAAGGAAATCATGGATACTAAGATCAATGATCCAGAGGTACCGGGTCCATACAATAATAATTATTTTCTAATTATATATATGTAACACATGCTAATTAATGACTTAACATTGCTCCTAGCGACAGCGGGTGGATTTCGACAAAAGTGCATATGATCTTGACAAACTCATCGAAATTCATGGAACCCTCTGTGAATTCTTAGTAGCAGAGGTCATAAATAAGGCTGGAGAGTTCCACCCCAGCAATGGTGATAATTAGATGTTGAAACATTGTATTCATTTGTGCTTAATCAAACAAAATTCATTTGTGAGATCTGTGTAACGATTTTCATATTCTATATATGTATGTGATGTTCTGGCCGCCTGTCACATTCATTTGTAAGATCTGTGTAACGATTTTCATTCTATATATATGACGATTTGTGCTTATCTGTCATTTATCTGTAATCTGCTTGCTTGCTTTCAGAGGGCATGGCTAGCATATTCTGAGGCTCGCCAAAAAAGAGCAAATAAAATGGTTGTTGCAACAGCTATCACAGACGGTTCGTTGTTACAAACCGTCTGTGATATATATCACAGACGGTTTCAATTGTTATTAACCGTCTGTGATATACTAATATCACGACGGTTTTATTTAGAACCGTCTGTGATATTATTCAAATCACAGACGATTTTTACTCCAAACCGTCTGTGGTATAATTCATATCACAGACGGTTATATACAAACACCGTCTGTGATATTGTGTATATCACAGACGGTTTGTGTATAAAACCGTCTGTGATAGAATTCATATCACAGACGGTTATATACAAACACCGTCTGTGATATTCTGTATATCACAGACGGTTTGAATAAAAAACCGTCTGTGATATTTGTATATCACAGACGGTTTGTATAAAAAACCGTCTGTGATATACGGATATCACAGACGGTTTTGTTATACAAACCGCTCGTAATGTGAGTTATCATAGACGGCTTGGGAGCCGCTCGTGATAACCACCTATTATCACTGACAGATAAACACTGACGGTTCAGGAACCGTCTGTGATGACTATTCCAAACCGTCTGTGATAGAACTGTCTGTAGCAGTGGCGTGAGTCTGTCTCGTTGTGGGTTGCTGCTGGGTGCACCGAGTTTAGGCTAGAAGGTTCACACATGGACCAGAGGCGCCGATTGCTACTAAGGGCTTGTTCTTTTCCTCCGAAGCTGGCGGCTTTTGGCTTTTGCTACAGTACCTAACTTTTAAATGGAGTATTTTCTCAAGATGGGGTCTACAGGTTAAACGATCTACACGTTAAAAGCCCAACATTTATACCTGCCAAAATCGCAAGTGAGTATCTATCTCTTCGTAATCTGATCAGTAAATGTACCAAAATTCAAAAATTTCAGCCAAAAGCCATAAGCCGCAGCCGAAAAGAACAGACCCTAAAATTTTTTTTGGACCCGGTGTCTTGTGACACCGAGTGGGCCACCATGGCTTCGCCCTTGGGTGAACTCCCCTGCACCGGTAAGGCCATTCGGCCATTTTCGTGCCTCTCGACGTAATGTTCCAATTCCTCGCCACCATAGCTTCCATGAGCCCCCGTTAGCTGAGATACTCCTCGCGTGGATAGCCCATCTGAGACCACCTCAACCCAAACTGCCACTACCTTGGTGTTCCCCATGTACCCTAGATGGTTAAATTCTCCTTGCCCTCACCGGAGTCACCCTATGCTGTGGTAGGAGCCGTAGGATCTCCTCTCACCATCGGCCACTATCATTCATTCCCGTGCCTCCTAAACCCTAAAAATGGACCACAATAGCCCTTGGAGCCCGCTCGTAAAAACAAATAGAGCCCGCTCGCAAATATGAAATGAATACAATCAGTTAATTACAGTGGCAAATATTAGTACGATATCGCATAAAAACAGATATCATATTGTAACACCCGACCTTAATCCCACATTACCAATTTAGATTAAGTTTCACTAACACATAATATATGTTAGACCAAATCATAGCACACTCATAACATTAATCAACCAACTGCATGTCCGAAATGTAATAGCATAAGTTTCACTAGACACAATAACTCTAAATCACGTATTGGAAACCACCGTCTCGAGGATCTGAGTTCAGACGGATAAGATGCCAAGTATCAAAGATACCAAAATCTACTTGTATTCGAGATGTATCGTTTGGAACTATGCGAGAAAAAAATAACGGGTCTCTAGGGAAAGTGGTATTTTTTTGTGGTTTGGGACACTCAGATTTTTCCACCGTTGGATGTAAAATCTGCGGCACAGCAGCAAAGTTTTGTTGTTCGGCCCATTTGTTTGGGCCGTTTATCAGGTTTCGGGCACTTTTCTGATCTGACCCGCTTTCGGCCCGTTTGCCATTTTCAGGCAGTTTTCTGATCTGATCGACCCGTTTTCTGGCCGTTTGACCCTATGAGCCTGTTCTTTTTGGCTGCGGTTTATATTTTTCGGCTGAAATTTTTGAATTTTGACTGTTTACGGTACAGATTACGGAGAGACCGATACTCACTTAAGATTTTGGCTGGTACAGATGTTGGACTTTTAACATGTACTACGTTTAACTTGTAGACCCCGTCTTGAAAAAAATATTCCGTTTAAAAGTTAGGTACTGTAGCAAAAGCCAAAAGCCGCCCGGTTTTTGGCTTGCTAAACAGGCCTTATATCGATATACGCTCTTTATAGGCCAATAGTCTATTTAGCCCATAGTTTATTGTGAGGCATTTCTGGGTTATTTATGGAAGAAGAACAAAAAGAGGATGGGAAGAATCAAAAGGTAAGATCAAAAACCTGGCTACCCTCCTCCTTGATGATCAGCATTAGAATTTCTCCTCTCTTTTGGTTCGTCAACACAAAAATAGAATTTGTCCAAGATCAAGTGCTCAGGGGCCAAGTCATGAATCCAGAAGCCAACACACGTAGTCACAAAATTGATAGCCCCTGAGCCCCTAAAATCCAAAGCAACCTGTCATTAACTTGTTGCTTTTTTGTTTCCAATTTGTAACTTGTTGCCCCTGAGTACAGCTCTTTTGAGAGTATCAACACTACAATTTCTTCTGCAGAAAAAATACATTGTCGTAAAATGTTCAGAAAAATAAACAAACATAATGCACGTAGAAATAATTTGTACAAAATCTTGAACAAAAACAAATTGCGCGCACAGTTTTTTGTTTGGATCAACCACCGTCGACAAGCTACTACACAAAGTAGGTATGTTGTTAACTCATCTAGCCTTTCTGTAGCTCCAATATTTGCTTTGGATCTACAACAACATTCAACAACAGAGAGGTCAGAATCACAGCATGACAAGAACAAAATCAATTGTAGTTAGACCAATTAGCAGAATCAATATGCAGAGCAATGCAAGAAAACAAAAACCAAAACTGGCAATATTATGAACTCAATATTAAGCTGAGAGAAATAGATGTCAACACTACACAACAACCATAACATAATTATTTCTCCACAGGGAAAATACAACTCAACATCGCTCTATTATGATGAGATATCTTTGTACAATGCATCTTCTTATTCAGTAAGTTGACATCAGCATTCTGCTCTTGAGAAGTTAATGCAAAACTGATCAATAGTGATCTTTGTCACAATATTGTGTTTATATGCAGCTTGCAGATAGCTTCACTAGTTATATATCTAGTTCATCAACTAGACCAACATGTGCCAGTCCCCCTCAAAACACAGGTTTTTTATATAACAGAAATATGTAATTTACTTGTGTTCATGCATGTAAAAATTACCAAAAAATTTGATGTAAAAATTAGCTGATAAAAAATATTCACACCTTGGTATTCCAGCCAGCTTCGAGACATTGGCAAACAAGAAACCAACAAGGATATTATCAGGTATTCAATTCTTGAAAACATAACAAAAAACCATATAGCTAGAACAAAAATGAGCAAACAAAAAATAAAAAATTTTGTGACAAAATGCAAGGCGTGCTAGCTGCTGAGGATGATGATGTTGTCATGTACATGTTGAACAATAGTATGAAGGGGATAGGCTCGTTCACAGGCCTTTTGCAACAAGTTTCCGGTTTGCAGATACAAAACTCAAGTTATGTGCAGGTACATGTTCTGAACAAAGTATGTAAGAAAAAGCAAGTAGTATGCAATTTTCTAATTATCAGATATACTATTTTTTTATCATTTTAATTTCTTCTGTATAGAATCCCCAACAAGCTAGATGCTCAACAACAACTTCCCTTGGAGAGCCAAACATAGAGGTACTTAGAAAAAAAAATAAAAAGAGAAAATTTGTTGCTGTAATGTTATAAATTTACCTTAATGCTGTAATGAGTACTTATGAATAAAAATTACCTTAATGCAGAATAGCATGTTTATGACGAGTAGCGAACTCCCAGATGCACCTACGTACTGACATCAGATCCTGCACAGGAAACACAAAAAAGAACAAAACGAAGATCATGATTACATATATTATTTACACTGGTCCTATTTTATATATAAGATAATTTGTAAGAAAAATCAATTACAAATTAATTACACAGATGCAAGAGCAACAAAAAGCTGAAACCAGTAGCTCAATCAGATCCAAAATGGATGATTTGAAGTGCAATATAGAAATGCGTGTCAGCATGGTACATAAACCTTTTTTTCGATTGTGTTCATTTCAATGTACTTACTAATGTTTTGTACAAAAGCTAAAGAATCCCTTAATGTGCTAGGGTTTCAATGATTGCAACCTAGATAAAAATGGAAGGGAGTGTAGCCCTATTAACACGGTAAATGAGGAAAATTCTTCATGCAAAGGTCAAAGCAAAACTACTTCATTAGCAATCTATGTGGATATGCAAAGAAAGGTTGGACATGTGAAAAAAAATGAGAAAACATATTTGCTTTTTCATGTTGAGATTATTCATCTATTTATGTTCTCTTGCCCAATTATTCTTTAAAATATTATTTGATATCATACAAGAGATGATCACATCATAAGAAGATAATTCATGTTTTTGATATCATACAAACACAGGATCATAATAAGTCTCAGAAGACATCATCTCAGCTCACTACTACAAAAGAGGCTATACTGGACGGCTACATCACAGACGGTTCATACGGAACATCTGTGCTAAACTATCACAGACGGTTTATAGTAGCAACCGTCTGTGATATTTTTGCAGACAGTTATTAATACGAACTGTCTGTGATAATTGAGACATCATAGGCGGTTCATATTAATAACCGTCTGTGAACTTTCACAGACGGTTCTTATCACGAACCGTCTGTGATAATTGAGACATCACAGACGGTTCGTATTAATAACCATATGTGAACTTTCACAGACGGTTCTTATCACGAACCATCTGTGATATTGAGACATCACAGACGGTTCGTGTTAAGAACTGTCTGTAAAAGTTAGTTGCTTCTTAGTGATCAGATGTTAGTACTCAATTGATTTTAATAACTTATATGCATGCTTTTGTAATTAAAAGAGATGATAGATAAGTTTTTGTTTAGATCTAGCTAGGTAGGTTTAGAAAGATAAAATTAAAGGCAAACAATGGTTAGTCTGACAAGAGTGTTTCACGGCATTGTTAGGTCTCCTAGCGGACATACTTCCAAAGGGAAATGTGTTGCCCAGAAAAGTGATCCCCAGATCATAGTCTTCAGGGCTTCATATACTTCTTCTTCGACTTTTGGAGTTGGAAGATCATCAGCCGCTGAGTTCTCGAATACCGTGAAGATTGTCCTTGCTCTCTGTACTTCCTCCTCCAAACTGGACAAATCATTAGTACGATCCATAATCTCATAGAGGATGCCATGATAAGCTTTCTCATAATCAGCAGCTTCTGCTTGATCGACAATGTTATCCATGTGTCTCTCCACTGCCGCAAGAGGTTCTTCTGCTTTGTGCACATTGTAGAGAAGAACGAGGCTGAGGGAGGTTTCCCTTTGCTGAGCAGCGACGAGACATCTCCATCGACGACGGATGATGAGGTCGAGCTGACGGATTATGAAAGCGAGTCGAGGAAGGAGATCAGCAGGGCGTGAACGGAGGAGATACTCCACACGTAAATTGTTGGCCACCTGTAAGGTTGCGGCCGAACAACTCATGATGTATAGATGAGAGGAAGGAGATTAAAAGAATATTAGATGCCATTATTGAGAAATCTGACGAACATGATGAGAGGTCAGTTTAGAAGAGATAGATTAGTGCTCGCATATTTAAGCGTTATCATAAATGGTTCGTATACCAAACCGTCTCTGATATTAATATTACAGACGGTTCGTATAACGAACCAATCCGTGGCATATCTCCCAGGATTTCGATCTCACCCGTCCACTCTCTCCACATCAAAAGTTGCGAACATCACAGACGGTTCATATAACAAATCGTCTGTAATATTGCGGACATCACAGATGGTTCGTGTTAATAACCGTCTGTGAACTTTCACAGACGGTTCTTAATACGAACCGTCTGGGATTTATTGGTATCACAGATCGTTTGTGGTTGGAACCGTCTGTGATAATCTGCCCTATTAAATACTGGGCATATGTGGTCAATCTCGACTCAGATCATCTTCATTCTTGCCGCATCGGGGAGGCGGCCGCCTTTAGGGAGTTCGGTGAAAACATCTTGGGGGAATGGATTTCCAAATGACTCCGACACATATAGGAGTAGGAAGAGATACAAGACCTACTGCAACAAAAAAATAAAACAGGAGCATCGTGCTCAACTTCAGGAACAACTATCTGCCTCACTTCAAGAGCAGACTGCCTCACTTCGAGGGGAGATAGATTCATTGAGGGAAGAACTGAGATAAGTCCGCAACCAATCGCAACTCACCCCTGATACTACGGTACCCAGTCCCCCTCAACGTCGCAGTAGCTACGCGTCCACACCAATTACTGAACATAGCAACATCCACTTACCTATCGACGACATCTAGGTAATGTACCTCTTTAGAATGCTATATAGATCTCTCTGGTGGACGCCTTAGCTCATCTTGTATCGTTATGTAGGAGCCCACGCCTTTCATCCTCAGAGTCAGGCTTGTTGGCTCTATTCTCGTTGACGCTGGGCGGGGGATGGCATATCCATGGCTGCTAGGGATGCTGATGCACGGTGTACAAGTGGAGACCGGTTTCATAAAGGTTCAGGTAGACATGATTAATGAAAATTTTAAGACCGTCCCTCTTGAGAATCCCCCAAATGAAGAGATTACGACATTAGCGGATGCCGTCCACACATTCATCCAGTGCCCCAAGAGGAACATCGCCCTTGACTCGTCCGTGCCATGATCTTCACATCCAGTGGCCCAAGAGAGACATCGTCCTGGACCTTCACAACGGCTCCGGTGGCTCCACCTCCAGCTCTGGTTCCAAAGCCTATTGCATCGGCTCCCGTGAAGACGCCGCCGAAAACGTATCATAAGCGAGGCTCTAAGACTCAAGCGAAGAAAATTAAGACGCGTCCCCAGCCATGGAAGTTCATTCTAGGACTGTCGTTGGTCCCTGAGTCACAATTACCCTGCCTTGGTCTGGTTTGCAATACATTGCATACCTGGTACATGTAAAGGTCCAACATGAAGCTAAACCGACATAGTGAATACACTATGAAATATACGGAGGCGCATTTCCTCCATGACTTGGGCTACTTCAACGTAACATTCGAAGACTTATTCTTACTATTCAATCTCGACGAACTCGACGCCTCACATTTATGATGCAGGACACTGTAAGTGTACTGTACAATGAAGTTCTACATTCACGTCATACAAATAAATGTCATTACTCTTTCCTTATGTATAGATACATGATCCAACAAGTCCGACGACGGCGACAACCGGTGGGTTTCCTCGACCCATACTTGGTCTCGGAGCATCTATCAACGGAAATACATCATTCGTGCAAGATTACATAACGAGGGATTGATTGCTCACAGCGACAAGGTACCCTTCAACCAAGGGTAAGTGCTTCACTAGTTGCCACACAAGTTTCATTTGTACTTTATATGCAATATGAATTTAGAATTAATCACTATGGCGACACACATGACTAGGTCTCACTGGATTTTGATTGTGATTGTACCAAAGTGGAGCAAGATAATATACCTTGATTCCCTACTTCAGTCGTGTGCAAGAAGTAATTAACAGGTAAACTCATTTCCTCCATATATAACTCTATTGTAATCTTTCATTCGTTTGCAATGGCTGAGGCTAACTTTTTTGGAATCACATAAGCCGTTTACCGCTTATGTTGCTCTAGGAGGGAGACACAACGAATCCAGTGACACACTGCGACACAACACGCGATTTTTGGTACCCGCTACAACACAACAATCCTATATCACAGTTTGTTATAATGCCTTTAGAATTGACAATACATGTGTATGTAATTCTATATATTTTGCAGTGCCACCAGCAGCTACAGGGCAACGTATGTGGATTCTACGTTTGCCGCCATATGAAGAAAATCACGGATATTAAGATGAATGATCCAGATGTTTGTCAACCTTCCAATAATTATTATTTTCTGATTATATATATATATATATGTATATATATACACACACATGCTAATTAATGACTTAACATTGCTCCTAGTGACAACGGGTGGACTTCGATGAAAGTGCATATGATCTTGACAAACTCGTCGAAATTCGTGGAAACCTCTCTCAATTCTTGCTAGCAGAGGTCATAAAAAAGACTGGAGAATTACACCCCGACAATAGTGATAATTGGATGTTGAAACATTGGATTCAATTGTGCTTAATCAAATAATTCATTAAATTTAATTCATTTGTGAGATCTGTGTAACGATTGTCATGTTATATACATGTGATTTTGTTATTAACTGTCTGTGATATACACCATATCACAGACGGTTAATAACAAAAACTGTCTACGATAGTCCAGTATCGCAGACGGTTCATTGTTTGAAATCGTCTGTGATAGTTATTTCAGCAGCGATTTTATTTGCCCTTTTCTGGCTAACTTCAGGATATGCTAGCCACGCCCCCTGAAAACAAGCAAGATCACGTATATAGCACAGGACAATCATTACATAAATCACACAGATAAATGAAATAACACCAAAAATCATATATATATATATATATATATATATATATATATATATATATATATAGCATGACAATCGTTACACAGATCTCACAAATAAATTAAATTGAATGAATTGTTTGATTAAGCACAATTGAATCCAATGTTTCAACATCTAATATCACCATGGCCGGGGTGGAACTCTCCAATCTTTTTTATGACCTCTACTAGCAAGAATTGTGAGAGATTTCCACGAATTTCGACTAGTTTGTCAAGATCATATGCACTTTCGTCGAAGTCCACCCGCTGTCGCTAGGAGCAATGTTAAGTCATTAATTAACATGCGTGTGTGTGTGTGTGTATATATATATAATCAGAAAAAAATAATTATTAGAAGGTTGAAAAACCTCTGGATCATTCATCTTAGTATCCGTGATTTCCTTTATATGGTGGCAAACGTAGAATCTACATACGTTGCCCTGTAGCTGCTGGTGGCACTACAAAATATATAGAATTACATACATAGGTATTGTCAATTCTAGGGGCATTATAATAAACTGTGATATAGGATTGTTTTGTTGTAGCGGGTACCGAAAATCGCGTGCTGTGTCGCAGTGTGTCACGGTATTTGTTATGTCTCCCTCCTAGGGCAACATAAGCGGTAAACAACCTATGTGATTACAAAATAGTTAGCCTTGGCCATTGCAAACAAAGGAAATATTATAATAGAGTTATGTATGGAGGAAATGAGTTTACGTGTTAATTACTTCTTGCACACGACTGAAGTCGTGGTTGCCCCTAAGTAGGGAATCAAGGTATATTACCTTGCTCCACTTTGGTACAATCACAATCAAAATCTAGCGAGACCTAGTCATGTGTGTCGCCATAGTGATTAATCCTAAATTCATGTTGCACAGAAAGTACAAATAAAACTTGTGTGGCAACTAGCTTACCCTCAGTTGAAGGGTACCATGATGTACTCCTTATCGTTGTGAGCAATCAATCCTCTCGTTGTGTAATCTTGCACGAATGATGCATTTTCGTTGATAGATGCTTCGAGACCAAGTGTGGGTCGAGAAAACCCACCGGTTGTCGCCGTCGCTGGACTTCTTGGATCATGTATCTATACATAAGGAAAGAGTAATGACATTTATCGGTATGACGTGAATGTAGAACTTCATTGTACAGTACACTTACAATATCCAGCATCGTAGATGTGAGGCGTCGAGTTCGTCGAGATTGAATAGTAAGAATAAGTCTTCGAATGTCACGACGAAGTAGCCCAAGTCATGGAGGAAATGCGCCTTCGTATATTTCACAGTGAATCCACTGTGTCGGTTTGGCTTCATGTTAGGGAAACTATCATAGACGATTCCATAAAAGAACCGTCTGTGATAGTTATATCACAGACGGTTTTTTCCGATAAACCGCCTGTGATAGTTCGCTGCATCTAGAAATCATGCATGCGGCCTTGCAATATTATGAAAACGCAAGTATAATTATAAATATAACTATTTCTTAGTTCCCGAGTCATTTACAATTATAATGGAATATAGTTCCATAATTACATGCCAAGTTCCCTAAGTATGATTACATTACAATAATTTCCAAATAGGTGCTGGCTTTATGGTATCATTTATTACACTTGGCTATTTCCTTTTAGATAAAGCCCTTCACGATGATCGACATGCATATAGCTTGCTTCATCGTCTTGTTCTTCCTCGAGCATGATGCAATCTCCGAAATGGAAGCAACTCATCAAATTGAATGTACTCTTCCTCATCCACAACATTCTCAACTCTGACAATCCTTCTTTTTCCCTGAAGAACTACATGATGTTTCTTATTTGCCGGGTCGGTTACATAAAATACTTGAACAACTTGCTTCGCGAGTACGAATGATTTGTTTTCGTATCCTACACATTCGAGGTCCACGGAAGTGACACCGTACTTGTCAACCTTCACACCCCGTGGGAGTTGAACCCAACGGCACCGAAATAGAGGAATATTGAAAATTACATAGTCAAACTCCCAAATCTCCTCTACAAGCCCATAGTACGAGCTTGGGCCAGCGGTACTGACGTGCGCATCATAGGCATCTATGCGGACACGTGAGTTCTGCATTGTGCTCTTTCTATCTTGATCTATTGTATAAAAAGTGTAGCCATTAATGTCGTATCCTTGCCATGTCATAATTGTAAATTTTGGCCCTTTTGTCAACCATTGTAGTGTTTCACTTGACGACCTCATAGTCAATCGTACCTTCAATCATTCATTGAACTAACAGTTGTGTTGTCTCTTGATCCAAACTTCTGACTGGCCTGCATTCTCTTGGCGTCGCATGTCCTTGTGCTCTTCAATATATGGGGTCACTTCAATCATGTGCTGTAAAACTGTGAAATGGGATTGAGCGTACGTATTTTGATCCAGAGTTATTGCTTTCCTTCCGATAGTTTCGATACCCTCTAGCCCCCCCTCGTGACGAGATAGAGGTACACCTATCGGCTCGACCTGAGCCATGTAGCCGATGCAGAATTCAATGACCTCTTCTATTGTATAACCTTCGATGAAGCTACCCTCCGGTCGAGATCGATTGCATACATGGGACTTGGGAATTCTCATGTACCTCTCGAATGGATACATATGACGTAGAAATACGGGGCCGCATATCTTTATCTCTTTCACAAGGTCGACAATGAGATGGACCATGATATCAAAAAATGGAGAGAAATACATCTCTAGATGACATAGAGTTGTCACCATATCGGTCTGCAGAGCATCTAGTCCATCGGGATCAATGACCTTCTGAGCAATTGCGTTAAAGAAATAACATAGCCTTATGATTGTCACTCAAACCTTGTTCGGCAAAATACTTCTAATTGCAACAGGTAGCATTTGTGTCATTAGCGCATGACGTCATGAGACTTCATGCCAATTAATTTCAAATGTTCCATAGAAACAAGTTTCTTCATGCTGGTGGAGTGACCGGACGGAACTTTCACACCATGTAAGGACTGACACAGTTGAATTCTCTTGGACTTAGACAGAGTGTAGTAAGCTGGGAGAAGGTACGTTCGGCCTTTATCAGTCTCTATCGGTGCTAACTCGGTTCTGATGTTCATAGCGACCAAGTCACACCTTGCGCTGACACCGTTCTTTATTTTATCAGGAATGTTCAGTAAGAGACCAATCAAACCGTCACGTACATTCTTCTCTACGTGCATGACATCGATGCAATTGCGAACTTCTAAGTGCTCCCAATAAGGCAAGTCTCAAAATATTGACCTCTTCTTCCACATGTTCTTCCGACAAGTCCTCAATTTACGTCCGTTTCTAAGCACAACATCGATATCTTTGACCATATCATACACCTCTTTCCCACTAAAAGGTCTTGATACAGAGTCATCCTCTTTTTTCAGTCAAATTGTTTCTTCATCTTGCGGTATGTGTGATACTTTGGAAGGAACCTACGGGGACGCATGTACACAGTTTTGCGCGAGTTTTTCAAGCACACACTTTCGGTATAATCTAAGCAGTGCGGACATGCGTTGGCTCCTTTTGTACTCAACCCATACAAGTTACTAAGGGCAGGAAATCATTAATGGTGCAGAACAACATGGCGCGTATAGTGAAGTTCTCTCGTTTATTCACATCACATACATGTACCCCTTTGTTCCACAATATTGCAAGATCTTCCACCAATGGTGCTAGGTACACATCAATATCGTTCCCGAATTGTTTCGGCCCTTCGATAAGTAGTGACATCAAAATATACTTCTGTTTCATACACAACCAAGGAGGAATGTTCTATATACACAGAGTCACGAGCCAGGTGCTATGTCGGCTGCTCATGTTACCCAAAAGGATTCATTCCATGTATACTCAACCCAAGCCTTATATTCCTCGGTTCCATATCGAAATCTACAAACATCCTATCGATGTTCCTCCACTAGGCAGAATCAACAACGTGTCTTATTATTCTGTATTTCTTACGCTGCTCCTAGTGCCAATGCATCAATCTTGCATCCTTGCGGTTTGCAAATAAACGCTTCAAACGGAGAATTACAGAAAGATACTACAACACCTTAACAAGAGGTCCTTACTTCACCTCGATGCCGTAGAGCGCGTCGCCGGCGATGGTGACGCTCACGTCCGCCGCCACCTTGGCCAAGCCCCACGTGTTGGCGTCAGGGCTATCGTGGTGGTGGCTTAGCCTGGATACGCAGAAGCCATAGTCCACGCGATCGTCCGCCGCCCGCCCCGCCCGCACGCCGTCTTCGGTCGTGTCGATCTTCGCCAAGCACCACGAGCACGGCGACCGTGGCCGCGAGAAGACGGGCCGTAGATGGCCTCATCGATCTTACTGGCTAGCTACCTGCCTACTCCTGTCCAGCTATTGATAGGCTTTGGCTGGGATGCTTTGGCCTTCCTGTTATGTTTTTTACTTTTGTTACAGTATAATTTGTATACAGTATATTTTTAAAAATAAAATTTATAAATTAGCTATAGTAAATATATCCATCAAAATCACTAATAAACAATCAAAATTCAAAAAATATAAGCCACGTTTCGAGACCATCGAATGAAGTGACGGGTCAGACTCGCGCGCTGGGAGCCTGGGGCAAAATTGAGGTGGGGACTGCGCGCCGAAGTGGGTAGAATTTTCAGTGGGCCTGTGCTGTTACATTTTGGCCCAATCAGTGGGCCACACCGGGCTTACACGAATAAGCGCGTCCAGATATATGGGCCGAGATTGCCCGGCTGGGCCGAGATTGCCCGACCGGTCTTTCGGCAGCTTTGCGACGGCCGGAGTGAAGCGGAGCGCTCTGCTCTCCCCTCCTCTGAATCCGATCGATAGGAGGAGCGCCACGGATCCGAGCAGGTGTGCGCTCTAGCTTCCACGATCCGTGCTGGCGTCCGGCGATTCCCCTGGTCTCCTTGTCTTATTTTTTCTTCCCTCGAGAAAGTTTTGTCGCTGCCTGCTACATCTTGATCCGGGTGCGGTGCAAGGTGTGCTTTTTTTTGGTTGGGTGGGGAGGGGGCGCGAGATTGGACGATGTCGCGGCGGGGTTTCCATTCCCATGTGTGCTCCAACTATGATCTTGTTTGCTCTTTCATCTTTGCTGCGTCTCGTGTGCTCGATTAAACCCTAGGCAGATAGAAGTAGAACCCTAGTTTTCTTTGCCTATTCGTTTTCGCGATTCGCAGCCCTTTCGACAACCTTCCAGTGTTGCAAACATGCCCCAAAGTGTTGTTCTTTTGAAAATATTTGGGTGGTTTTGTTGGATTGAACCTTAACTTATTGTATTTCCGCCGCCCATTCCGTGTGACTTTCTTGCCGTTTCTGCTCGATCCTTGTGTGATACATTCTTGGATGCCCTGAATTGATTTTCTTTTTTAAAAAAACAAGTCCTAACTTGAACCTGATTTTGTTCGCAGGTCTAAAGCTTCGCTGAATCGCCTGGTGACCACAAGGTAAATTTTCTTTTCCTTCTCTCAATTTTAGATGATGCAATTTGGCAATTGGAGTGAGATATTTACCTGGTTCTTTAAGATATGCTTGCGGGATTATTTTTATCAGAATCTTCATGGCTGCAAAATTAGTAATGCTGCACTGGCATGTCTTTTCTTGTCTGTGGATTTCCAGTGTTCCTTTTTTTGTGGTACCGGTTATTTGGGGGAATCCTTTGCTGGAAAAAAAAGAGTCCAAAATGCAGTTTGTTTTGCGCAAGTTGTACTGTTGCAGCGTTGTGGTCATGCTTTGGTGATTGGTTGGGACTTGGGAATTGGGAATTTGGGACACTAGTTGTAACTTCAAAGCGAAGTTGGGTTATTTTTGAAGTAATACATTGCATCTGTCTTGACTCTTTAACAGAAACATAAATTCGAGGATGGTGTTTAGTCGGTAACTTTAGACGCATCTGTCTTTTGACTTTATGGGTAGTTTAAAGATTTACTTGTGTTTTGTAACTCTTGTTGCATGGGAGCTGCAATTTGGATAAGGAATGCTTACTGTAAGATAGATATTTGATGCTTGGGGCAGCTTTGCTATTGACGCTATGGTGGATCATGTTTTTAGTTATCAGATGCAGTAGTGAGTATGAAGCAAATATGGGAATCATGGTAGCATAATTTGTGCTCTTCCTCTGCTATTAGAAAGCCCATCTGTTATTCATATTGGTATTGGTTGTTCTAATAGTATGTTTGCTGCTATAACTGTCCTATGCAGCAAAAAAGAAACCAAAATTTCACAACAAAGTGGAATTTCCTGAAGTCTGTCATCCTGTTGATCTAAGCAGAAACAGAATTCGAACCCTAATGTAGTATATTGATTATATCAATATTCTTTTGGTCCTTATTCTTAACTAGGCTAATATACGGCAGGAAACAAGCTGATGTTAGACTCTTGAGCGAGCCTTGCTCAGTCGCTTGCCTTGGCTTGTTCAATAAATCAACATCGGGTCGATAATGCAAACCTATTTAACCGGCTCGAACTTGAGCTAAGGAAGCTCAAGCATAGCTCAAACAAGCAACATGAAGCTAACTGATGGTGAGATGCAAATGTGTGGCCACTATGTTGGATCCTAAAAAACCCCAGGAGTCTAGGGTTTGGTTATTGATACAGGCTATGACTCTTTTTTTTGCAAGCTCTGTCAGTCAAGGAATAGTATGTCCTGTAAAATCATATACATACACAAGCTTGACTCAGATGCTCTTGAAGTTTGAACATTAAATGGTTCTGGACGCCATTAGCTCTATTAGGTTTTAGTTGTATATTATTTTTAAAGCTTTTTTTCTATAATCCATTGCTGAGGTTTGGTAGTGATTAGTTTTACTGATGGCATTGATACTAATAAGAGGGTGATCATGAAAGCTGGTTGTCCACATTAGCTTTAATTGTTTGATAAAGATCCAGTTTACTGTATTAAACCCATAAAATCACTACAAGAAATAAACTTTGAATGTTGAGGGATGTCATGAGAATTGTTTGTTGTATTGTTTGACCACACAATGGAAATGGTGAGCACTGATGGAGTTCAGTTTTGGAATGCACCAAGGATGGTTGTATTTCTGTCAGCATGAAAAGTTATGAATCATTTATATTAAGCATTTAGTAATTCTTTGATCTTGCTTTATTCCCACTGAATTGCTGTCTGGTTCTGAAAGAAGAATATATTGTTGTTGCAGATGTCATTGCATATTGGGCAACTTTCCCGAGATGTGCGGCAAGGATATCTTGAACATCTTTTCCAGAAGTTTGGACATTGCACCGTGAGGCTGAAAGATGGATACGGATTTGCAGTGTATGATGCTAATGATGATGCAGCTCGAGCCATGCGGGGACTGCATGGGAAATATGTTTGTGGGGAACGCATAACTGTTAATTGGTCAAAACAGCAGCCCAGATTTTCTCAGAGTTTCAGGAGAAGTTCAAGATTTGTTGAATCATCTCATGGAAGGACATCCAGAGATGGTGTGGACAATTTTAGGTTCAGGGATTATGTAGATCAGACGAATAACCCAGCAAGTCATGGTCAGAGCCATAACCCTGATGATGCACCAGAAAAGAAACCTGATGAAATTGCTGAGCAGTTGAAGGATGCTGGGGAAAATATTGGTGAAGATCCAGGGGAGATGAAGAGGGATGAAAGTGGTACGAGTGATACAAATGCAATTGAACATGATAGATGGGGTGAGACTGGAAATGGAATTCCTGGTGGGGATGATGATGATTTTGACCGTTATGAACCTTATCATGGCTATGGCAGGCAAGATGAAATGGAAAAGGCTGTTAAAGCAAGCTCTTATGACTCTCATGATCATAGACGTTCTTCAGAGAAGTGGCAAGAGCACCCTGTTGAGCGTTTTGACCTAAACCATGATAAATCAAAATCTCCTACAACCTGCTATAATTGTGGCACTGCTGGCCATATTGGACATAATTGCCCTCAAGAAACTGATGGTAAATTCAAAGCATGGAGAGATGGATTGAGTTTGAGAGAAAAACGGGAGCTGAGGCTGAGAAGATTTGGATCTCCCTTGATGATGAGGAGACGACCAGAATTTCATGTTGACCCAATGATTCAGGCATGTCATAGAGTTCAAGATGGCAGGAAACCATTTTCTGATAGGACTGGGAGAGTGCCTAGGTTGAGTAATGTCTCCAGAGAAAACAGAAGACACGCCCCTCACAGTGAAAATATGCCACAAGTCCCCAAGGAAGCATCCAAGAGAAGCAGATCAAAAAGATCCCGTGAGTCATCTCTCTGTTCCGACAGGACTTCCTCATATTCAAGATCTAGATATCCCCGTTCGCGTTCAAGAGCACACTCTCCGTCTCACTCTGCACATTCTAGTTCAAAATCATCTCAGCCAACTCGGCCTGAAGGTTTGAGATTGAGGTCAAGATCAAATAGCAGCTATCCTTGTCCATTGACACTATCTGTTTCACCACAATGCAACTCTCCACCTGCAGCAGAGAACAAAAAATTTGATGTTCTGGTGAATTCTCCTTTGGACAATTACAAGCAAGAAATCAAAGGTTCAAGATTGAACAGCGAGGTTCCAATTACATTCAAGTTGGATACCCTAAGCAATGGAGAATCGCTTGTACCTGGTAAGGATGCTAAGGTGGCAGGTTACACAGGGACTAACTTGGGTAAGAACTTGGTTGATGATGATATTGTTGCTAATGGAGTGCAAGGTCAGAAGACCAACCTTGAGGACACTTCATCAGTGAAGTCAAACCAGGAAAATCTGGCAAAAAATGGGGGGAGCAATTCTTTGAAGCTAACAACTAATGAAGTGATCTCAGCTCTAAAGGGCTATGGGATGGAAGCTCGTGAGACAAATTTATTGAATCAACCTGTGGAGACGTATTTTGGTGCTGCACGCCTGTGGCCATGGGAAATTATTTATTATCGGCGGCGTAAAAAAGGTCCAATTTCCACAGAGAACTATGCTAAGCGACTAGAACAGAACAAAGAATATGGTATTGTGGATCAGTATGTCAGAAGCAGCAGTGGTTGGTGGGAGTGCCACTAGAATATCAAGACTGGTAGTATAGTTGCAGCTGAGGGTTTACATGATATGCCATATGCTGTCCCCAAGTGCATTTTGAGGATGACAAGGTTTGTGTGTTCTTGTTAGGATTTCATTCTGTCTCCCTTTATTATTCCCAGTCTTAGTGCTCCATGAACATGACTAGGGTCCTTAACTACAAGACTACAAGGTAACAGGTGTTTTCATCTTTACACTTTTGTGGGTAAAAGTTTATTATACCTATTACCTATGCTAGGTTCTGTATTCCGGCACCATAATATGCTATGTTTTGTCACTGTTATACATCACTTGAGATTCCATCACGTCACACATATTTTTGGGCATATGTAGCTATGCCTGTCTTTTGAGTTGCAATGTTTCAACGTTTAATCCCAGTTGGTATATTTGGATGATCAACAGACATCAAGGATGTTATCTTTATGAGTTTAGGAGGAAAGAATTAGCCCCATGTTTAGCAGGTCTATGAAGAAGTTGAGAAAGGTTGTCCCTGTATGTTATCTTTCCACCGAGATCAGGATATGTAAGGATAGTACTTAACCAGACGTAATATTTTTGAAGTAGCACCTTTCATGTAATGTCATTATCAGAAGATATCCATATATGTCACGAAGAGCACTTTAGTCTTTGATGAAAGATGGACTTTCTGGAGTTGTGTCTGCTTTGCATGACTTCTACGCTTCTGATTATTACCTTGGTTCCAAAGACCAGTGTAAAGATGTTGGCAAACGTTCAAACAAGGTGGACATATGTCACCGCGAGGCAGATCACGACCTCTGGTGGTAATGTTCTGGGAATGAGAAGATTTTGATCCCTCATCATCTGTGGTTTTACCAATTACCAGTACTGGTCTTACCTGGAATTAACGTACTATATTTTACTATATTTTAGTGCCGCTGCTGAGGTTACGCATGTTGTTTTGTATTTATAATATTTCACTATGTCATTGTCAATCGTTGATTGTTGATCAAGATGAGATACTATTGTCATGTTATCTGTGTTAACTATTTCAGTGTTTCTGGCACTAGAATACTTTCTGGTTATCGAAGTGACTTGGATATTGCAATTGGTGTTAATCTATACTGTAGCTGGTCATCCTTTTCTGATCCTTAAGCGGAATATTCTGCATCAGTAACCATCTCTCAAGGGAATCTCTTTATAATCAGCAATTCTTTTTGCTGCAATGCTACAGAGATGCCACTTGGTGTGATGGATTTCATCTGCAAGATGTGTTCCCCCCATGGTTACAAACATTTGGGTGGGCTATACATAACAACGCACGCCTCTTTTGCATCTTGAGTCGTCACTATTTTCTGGAGCTGAGCAGGTCAATGAACAAAGAGTGGCAAGGTATGCAGACAAATTTGCATTTTCTTTTTCTAGGGGATTTGCATTTATTTATTTATGTTGCCAGCTGGCTTACTTTACATTTTTCTTGTGTTTCGTTGAGTTTCCCAGCTTCTAGCGATATGCTTTGAATCCGTTTAGGAAGTCTCCTGATCATGCAACTATGCACTCAGTATGTCCATATTCGTTTTTGTGAAACTGTGTGTGCACTCTGTGTCACGCTGATATTTTGGTCTTATTGCGAGGGATGTCTTGGCGGCGTATCCGTGCTATTTATGTTTGCTATGGTATTCTTGGTTCTATCTAGACGGTGTGCCTGGCTAGTTTTATTCAGACGGTGTGCTTGCCAGTTGTTCATGACATCTCAAGGAGGGGCGCATAAATTTTGGTCTTTAGCAAACCGACACACAGTTTTCTGCCTTTGCATTGCATCAATGGCAAATCACATCATGTTTGGTAGATGTTGAATCGGATGTTTTCGATTTTGCTCTGTAAGCGGTTTGGCCTTGGTGTTAAAACTCGTCTTCCGCATTTCGCTGCGTTCTTTTCTCCTTCCCTCTGTTTTCCCATTAGAAGGAAGAGGTATAAGCCCTGAGGTTGAAGATAATTTGGTGACCTTATTTCTACTGCTACACTATTTGACAGCTACGGATTACGGGAGTGTTTGTATTAGCTGTGGATGATAGTTTTTGACTGAAAATAAATAGTAATAGCTTAAAGGAGTAATTTTTAGAAGAAGTGGGTGAGCGGTGGGAAAAGTCAGAGAGATGTATGTAAAAGATTGGAGCGAGAGGAGTGAGGTGTATAATGCACCCGTGAACCTATGTTTTATTCTCGGAGTAAGATGAGAGTGGGAGAAGTAGAAAAATCACTTAAAAAAACTAGGTGTTTATATTAGTTTTTAATTTACCAGAAACAAAAACCAATACAAATACCTCTGCGATTTGAAACACCGTATTAATATCCGGCAGTTTAAAACCCCTGCGACTTGAAACACCCCGTATTAGTGTCCGGTAGTTTAAAGAAAGGAAAGGTGCCGGCCATCTATAGAAATGTACCCTACATATTGTAAGTGCATGAATTCTATAGGTCCTAACAAAGCTTATTTTGAGCTGTAAGTTGAAGACTTGAAGTGGCGTATTTTTCTTTCAAAAAAGTGGCGATCTATTCAGCCCATTCTTATATAGAAGAAAGAAAGAAAAATGATGAAGCTTTGTTAGCCGATATATTTATTTGTGCGACAAACGAGATGTGCCTCAGGACAGGTTCAGGCGTCAAACGAGATGTGTCTCGTTTGTCGCACAAATAAATATATCGGCTATGTATCGGCGTGGCAAAGTTGACCAAGGCAGCAGCGGCATTAAGGCCGCAGCGTCACGATGCACGTATTCAGATGGGAGCACGATAAGAAGGTGACGGCAGTTGGAATTGATTGGTATTCATTGCGTTGCGTCATGCCATCACCTTCTCATTGAACGGCTTCAGATTATATATTTAAGGGAAAAAGTCCACTTTTCGCTTTCCAACATGAACTCTAGTCTCAAGTTAATTTTTAACCATAAACTATAAAATCCTTTACTTTACATACTTGAAATCTCAAAGTCTTCCACTTTACCTTCTTCCGTTGTTTCTACCTTAGTTTTCGTGTGACATAGAGGTAGTTTTACTGATATGGCAACTTATGCGATAGTTGCTGGTTGAGTCAAGTGGGTCAGTTGGTAAGCCCTTCTTCCTCTCCCTTCCACCTTTCTTTGCCTCTGCCTCTCTCTCCACCTCTCAAGCCTGAACAGGCCAGACTAGGATCAGCTCATCGTCGACTGCCAGCTGTTGGGCCTCGCCACCTGCACCTCATTCTCCCTCTCCTTCCCTTGCTGCCAGCAACTGACAAGCCACATGCGCCTTGCACTGTCGTCGGTGTGTCGCCGCACTCGATCTATTACATGATGATGTCGCTGTCGTGCAACGACTCGAACTCGTTGTGCCACAGCAAATAGCACCTCGACGGTTTACCTTTGGCCCAGCTTAGATGGACACCAGCCCACCGGAAGCCCATAGTATGCCTGTCTATCAAGTCGGCGAACTCGCGCGAACGGGTGCACTGTCGTCGCAATGGCTGGACGTCTGATAGGGAAGTGCTTCCAACTCCACAGCTGCAAGAGCACGTACCAAACAACCAGGTTGGGAGTATCAACAGTGGTGCGCTAGCAAGCGACACACAAACCCCAATATGTGGCGCACAGGTCGGCTGATCCCCAGCTGTACTGAGGCATCGCCCCAAACTCTACGTCGACCAAAGACTCAACAAGGCGGATGAACTCGACGTTGCAAATATTGCCGTGTGCGGTTGAAAACATGATCCAACCAAAAAGCTGAATAAGGTATGCGACAAGGTATATCCTGACGACCTCGAGCGGTACATCTTGTGGGCACACACTGAAATTATTCTACCAAGTACAGGAAACACCACGAGCACCCTCCGGGGTAGCCAGGCCGAACCGATCCGCCAGCCTCTCCTAGTCTGCCGATGCAGGGGCTGGAACAAGTGCATCACCCCGAAGAGGGAGACCGGTCAAGAACGAGACATCCTGCAGAGTGACCGTCATCTCACCCCACCGAAAGTGAAATGTGTACGTCTCGGGCCTCCACCTGTCCACCAGTGTCACAAGCAGGCTACCGTCGATGATGAACTTGCGTCCGATGGAGACTAGCCTCGCAAAGGACAACAAACCCATGGCCCGCAAAATTGGGACGTAGCGCTCATCCAGCTCCCACGGATCCTTCTCACCCCGCAGCTTTAAGGGCGGAGGGCTAGCCGCGTCACCCGCCATCCATTAGTGGCGCTAGTTCTCATCGTATAATTGTTTGAGAAGTTTCGGTAAAACCATACCTTCCAACAAATATGATAGACCAAATATTAGTGCGAAAATTGATAATGGCAGTAAAATACTACAAATGAAAATTTATGATGGAATAAATAGTATAAAATAATGTATATTTAGGACTAAAATGAACACTGCAAATGCGTACTGGTCCAAATAAATGGTGCATATGAACACATGCTCATAATTTGGTAAAAAAACAGCTGGGCCTTGATGTTACCTGATGGTACTTGTCATAATTGTTTGTCAATATAGTTTCGTTTTACTATATATCTGGTCTTTTACTTTTCTCTACCTTAGTTATCTTTTGATCAAAAGTAAGCAAATTAAGCGCTTAAGTTCATAAGAAATAGTGTGGCTTAAGATCTGATATATACATATATAGGCTTCTGTCACGTCGTACCCTCCACAGCTTTATGGAGTAAATAATATGATATGCTATCACAAAAAAGTAGTACAAGCATGGGTGATGCTTGTGTCTATAAAGAACAATCCAGAGGTAATGTGATAATAAATCTAGCTTTTTTTATACTATACGAGTTAGGAGTAGCATTATTCAGTATAATAGTACGCAAAATGCATGATGCAACAGGAATTAATTATGTCTAAATAATTAAACAACATATACTTGCTAACATAAAATTAATTAATATAAAAATGAATTAATTATGCCTAAATAATTAGGACTAAATTAATTACACCTAAATAACTGCAACTAATTGCATACATATTTAACAAAGACAATTCATACGATAAAAAAATACCTGTTAATATGACTGTTAATAACGGCACTAAATAATATTTAATCGATTGTGAAGAAAGCGAACGAAGAGTGCAGGCAAGGACTGTGAGCAAAGAGACTGCGAGGCAAAGAGTGTCAACGAAGAGACTGCAAGAATGTAAGTGCGTGCAACTTGAAATTTATAGCGAGAGCAATAATGAAGCGCGTGCTAACGACGCGCCGATAATGGTGGAAGTGAACTGTGCATAGGGAGACAGACAAAACACAATTGACACTTTCGGTGGTTTGTTTCCTACACGAGTGCTCAATTTTCATATGAGCCAAATGTCTACGGCCCACTGCGTTTTATTCACATGTGGATTAAACAAAGCAAAGAAAACCAAAATACGGATTAAACAAGGCAAAGATAATACAATGACCCACCTCTGTCGTATCTGCTAATCACCTGGTAATTGTACGAATTTTTAAGTAACATTCATAGCAGATAAAATTGTCAAAAAATTACACAGTCAAATACGTTATCGTGAGAGGTTGCACATAAAATTTTGCAATTTTTAGAGCTCATTTGTTGTATTCAAAATGTTGAATATTACCCGGTAATCGTATGAATTTTTGAACAACATTCACTGTGAATAAAATTGCCAAAAAATTAAACCGTTAAGTACGTTGTGTCGAGAGGTTGCACAAAAATTAAGACATGTAATTAAGCCGATTAATTATTTGTCGTCTGCCCATGGGGGCGATAGGCTACTGCCGTCTGGTGGTAGGGTGGCAGGCTATCTGCCGTCTACTGGTGGGGCGGCAGGCTGCCTACCGGTGGCGACACGCCTATGCGTCAGCTTTACGGCGTGGTCGTCCGGCCACCGGACGGCAAAAACGTTATTTTTATAAATATGATGTACATACTGCTATTTTTATAAATACAGATACAAACAATACCATATATGCCAAAAATTCGAAAAAGAGAACAAGTCTGGTCCTACTACAGCTAAACAGGGGAGAGAATATGTAATAGTATTCTCCAATGTATCCGTGATGTACCAGAATTGCCTCGCCAACACATGAGATCGATCGATCTATGCGATCGACGCTCCTGTCAGTACCAAGATTTCTCAAGTAGGCAGAGATATATCATAGTTACACTGGAGAAGTTCTAATAACAGACAACAGAATACACTACTAATTGAGAAGAACTACTGGACCTAGGACTTGTTCTGGACACCAAGGTGGGCTTTTCTTGATCTTGATGCTGCTCTGTGTGTGATTGCCAATTGATTTGCCACATATTGGATGGGCCGTATTCTCTTCTCTTGATCATCCCCTCCTGTTCCTCCTGCTGCTGTGATTGCTATCGCGGTTGTTGCGATCGCCGTCGTCGTCGTTGGTGTTGCCGCCGTGGAGGAAGTCGAGGATGACGGGGCTCCGGCACTTGGGGCAGCGGGGGTCAGCCTCGGAGAGCATGACGTAGATGAAGCAGCGCGAGCAGGCGGCTAGCACCATCGACGTCGCCTCCGGGCTGTCCGACCACTGCAGCCCGCCGCCGTGCTGCTCGCTCTCCGACGACAGGCACGAGCTTGGCGACGACTCGTCGTCCGCCGGCGCCGTCAGCATCATCCTCCTCGACGAGTCGCCGCCGCGCGCCGGCAGCGACAGGTTCAGCTTCAGGTCCAGGCCCCTCGCCCCCCTCCCGCCGTGGCCCCGGCTCATTCTGCCTGCAGTCACTGTCGGTCAGGTACACACACCTTGCCTGCATATCCATGAGCATAAACAGTATCAATTACTCCATTGATGCAAATGAGTAGAGAGAGAGAGAGCGCGCGCGCTTACTGTGTTGTGATGCTCTGATGATTTGCAGCTGCAAAAGTGATGGTGGAGGAAGAAGAGATTGACAACGAGTATTTATAGGGGAAATGGAGGGGAGTGAGGTCAATTGGTTTTCTTAAATGCTACACTATGGAGGAGTAATTTCATTTAATTTAACTACGCGTGAGTTCTTTGGCTGCAGTTTATGTCTTGTAGCTGTGACTTATGATTTTTGGTCCTAGCATGATCGATTATGTGAAAGAATCGAATGTCAATAAGCCACGTCAAAACGTTTATCTCGATAAGACACTTTGAAACGGTGACGAAGAAGTTATCCCATTTATTTATTTGAAAGAAACCATAAGCCGAAAAGAACTCGCCATTACACTCGAGGGGTAGGCTGTTGAGCAAGCCCGCAGCGAAGTGGAAGAGAAGTGCGAGTTGAGAGGTTTGTTGATGTAGGTTTCTGATTTTTCTAAGAGTTGAAATAAATGGGGTGACATTTTTAAAACGCTTAGGTATTTCAGAACCCTCGGGATTATAAACTCGGCAAAGTGGAGTACCACTACTACTCTGCGTCTTCTGATTGATCGTTTCGAAGCAGTTTGGCTGAATTAGACACGGCTCCCATTGATTCTCCACAACTTGAATGAGGCCATCAATGGAATATATGGGACACAGTCGCTCCAGAGCATCAGAGTAACAAATGGACTTGAATGATCGATAAGAGCAATGGAACGGATTTGGTGGGCTAGCCCAGCTGTTCAATTGAATACCACTCCACTCTTCAGCTACTATTCCAATCCTACACCCTTTATGCAATGCAGTTCTAGGCCTTTAAGTGGCGCGGCACAGTTTTCTTCTTTTTCTCCGAAGCTGGCGGCTTTTGGCTTTTGTTACAGTACCTAACTTTTAAATGGATTATTTTTTCAAGACGGGGTCTACAAGTTAAACAATCTACACGTTAAAACCTAACATCTGTACTAGACAAAATCTCAAGTGAGTATCTGTCTCTCCGTAATCTGTACCGTAAACAGCCAAAATTCAAAAATTTCAGTCAAAAGTCATAAACCGCAGCCGCCCCAAACAGGCTCTTAAACAAAATGACACGGCGCAGAGCCTGCGTGCCCGTGCACTGCATGTTATAGTGCGCTACTACTACCTGGGATAAAAAAAATCGGCGGTAAAGCAGTGATCCATACTAATTTGAATGAGATCTTGATGTTAATGTTTATAACGGTATTCCCAATGTGTCTTCTTTGCTATGTCTATACTCTCCATGTCATATAGCAATAGCTGTAGATACCACTCTTCAAATATACAGTATCTAACAGTGGGCCCAACCAATAAATATATACTTCTCCCGAGTCTCTCCCCCACTCCTCCCTCACCCATCCCGCCGATCTCCTCTCCCTCTCCCTTGCTATCGATGACAGGAGGCGGCGACAACCGACGAGCCTAGCTCCAGCGTGGCGATTGGCGCGGCGAGCATGGCACAACCAAAGCGCGGGCGGCATGGCATGGCCAGAGTGTGGGTGACACAGTGCAGCGCAGAGCAGCGTGGCACGGCCAGAGCACAGGCGGCGTGGCTACGCAACAAGGTCAGAGCACGGGCAGCACGATGCACAAGCAGTGAGATCCGTGCAGAGCAAGGAGGGAGATGGCGAGTGGGGATGATGGTGAAGCACGGTGGTTGGTACTCGATGGATTCAGCACAAAACTGATCAGCCAGGCACAGAGGATCCATGCGGTGCAAGAGAAAATAGAATTCTTGACACATCTAGCACCCTTGCCACCAAAAATTCCAATTCTGGCCCCCTTCGCACGTTAATTCCGTTTGTAGCCCCCCGGTCGACCGCGCAACTCGCCGGTGCCGACACATGTCCAGTCGTGCAGTCCCGGACCGCACGACCGCACTGTAGCTAGGTCGTGCAGTCCCGGACCGCACGACTCTACTGTGCTGCGATGCCGACCGACCGATCGTGCGGTGGGAATCTCGGTCGTGCCGGTGGGAATCTCGGTCGTGCGGTCGGGAGAACCAGTGGTGCGGCAGACAGCGATGAACAGGAGGGTCGTGTGGTCCGGGACCGCACGATCTAGTTCTGATCGCGATCGTGCGGTCCGGACCGCACGATCGGACATGTGTCGATCAGCGGCGAGTCGCGGTCGATCGGGGCTACAAACGGAATTAACGTGCGAAGGGGGCTAGAATTGGAATTTTTGGTGGTAAAAGTGTTAGATGTGTCAAAAATTCGAGAAAATACGTTGGATGGACATCCCATCGCCGCGGTGCAGTGTCAATCCATTTCTACGTGTCTTGGTCCTCTCAAAATAGTTATTTCTTGTATAAGACACCATCCTTCTCTCTCCTCCTTAAATCACCCTTTACATCAGATTAATGCTGATCTGAACTCTCATAAACACTGCTCATATCACTGCATTGGGAGTATCCTAAGTAAACACAGTACTTTGAAGGTAAAAAGTGTAGAACTGAAACAGAAGAAAGTGTAAACAGGAATAAACCAGAAAAATCGACCAACCTACCTGGCTAAATTTTCAAAATCCGGTTTTTATCCTTGGACTATTACTACAACTAGTCCTCTCCGTCATCGCAAAAAAAAGTTTTCTAGGTGTCTCGACCCTAATTCTTCCTGTCTTTTCTCTTATTTTGATTCTCTGTGGCATCGAGCTTTTTTTAGCTTATAACTTATGACTGCATTTAAATAAATAAATAGAGTGGTTTATTCATCGTCTATTAGCATTCAATTCATTCATATAAATACTTATATTAAAATTAAAAATCATAAGTTATAACTATAAACCATAATCGGCACCGAAAAAGCCCAGACGCCGCTTTGTTGCGACGCCCTTTACTAATGAAGAAACGTCACTTGTCGCTTAACGAATGCCTAAACCTCTCGAGCTTGCCGCAAATGCTCTGCCTGCACAATTGCGTTGCACCAGCCATTTTACGTGTTGACTTGCTGCTCCATTTTCGGCTGAGTGGCGTCTGCATGCACGTGGAGTAGTAATTAACCTCGGCATTTAAGAGAGAGGGCATTTAAGAGAGAGAGGGTTGATTACTCAAGTACTAGTACCGGAGTCGTCGTAGACAATTAATGGCAGTGCAATTGCTTGCCAGCCTCTAACTTCACAAGGGTCCAGCGGTTAGGGCAATGCACAAGGCACCTCAAGGTGCCTCGGCTCTTGGCTCGGAAAAGATGTCACGTTCCCATTTCGAACCGTACTACTAATCCTGCTCTAAACCCCATTTCGAACCGTACTACTAATCCTGCTCTAAACAACTTTAGTTTATGTTTTTTTAGCTTTCAATTTATTTAAATCAAAAACTATTTAGAATACATCGATTTTTAATTTTGGTTTATTTTAACTTTTTTACTTTTTTCGATTTTTTTACCTTTTCTTTTTGCCTTTTTCTTGCATTGTCCATAGGCAGCGCTGGGCGTCTCGGCCTGTTGCGGCCCTCCTTCTCGGGCCGAGTGCTGTCTTATAGGTTGACACGGATCTGTCTCTCTATAGGCTATTGCTGGCTGCCAGCTACACCGAGTTTGAGCTCAAGGTGCACACATGGAAGGGACATACTGATTGCTACTAAAAAAATTTTTGGAACCGATGTCCTGTGACACCAGGTGGGTTACCAGGGCTCCGCTCCTAGATACATGTGTGCATCCGAGTATACACACTAGGGATTGCACAGGTCTAGAACTTTATGGTGCGTAGGCACATGCTTTACTATAAAATATACAAACGGATCTATGTACTATGATTAAATAAGACGCACCGCTGCCAGACTAGGAAATATGCTATTGTTATGACATCCAAAAAATTAAGCTAATCATACGATTCTAAACTAGTAGCAATGCAGTAGCTGCACAATACTGCTACATTATGTTGACAAAAAATTCTAATGTGTTCTTCGAGTTGAAAATGAGATATTCGACATTTTGAATGCTACATTTCAAACAGCATACTCATTTTTTTTTACAAATAGCAAACAAAGCAGTAATGGATGGTTACAAGATCAATGCCTATTGCTATCTTCCTCTTCTTACCCATGTGCATGCTCTTCTTACTTCTCGGAGGGATCTTAATTACCGTAAGATAGTTCAATGTCCCTCGATCCCACGGGCACTTATCTCTGTGGTTTCTCTTGCGGTTGTACTGTCTTCGACTTAATTAGATCGTGGTTGTTGTTTTGTGTTGTACTTTTTTTTAAGATGTCATGAAAGTAAGTTATAAAAAATCTATTAATCTATTTGGTAAATCATATTGAAGTTAGATATTTTTTGTTATCCAATGTTATCCTCTCACATTTCGTCACCAATGTTCGGAATCGCAATAATATACTTCCTTCTATCACAAAAGAGTGATATTTTAGACATCGATACGGTATCCAAAATATTATTTTGATCATTAATTTCTATTATAATATATTTATAAAATAAAATACAATTATAATATTAGAAAAATATTTTTAGACTATATATATATATATATATATATATATATATATAGAAAAATATCTTTTACTCCCGGTGTAATTACATACATAAATAAAAAGAAGAATCTATATATAAAATGCAAGGAGTCCATAGTTTTTAGCGTATTTTGTAAATACCATCAAATATACATACCTCCGTTACACGAGATACTCCCTACGTTATGAGATACGACATAGGGTGTAATTACACCGGGAGTAGAAAAGAGGTTTCATATATATATATATATATATATATATATATATATATATATATATATATATATATATATATATATATATATATATATATATATATATATATATATATATATATATATATATATATATATGTGTGTGTGTATCATTTTCAATAGGCCAATCTAGATATTTATAGATATAATGATGGTCAAAGTTTAGAAAATTTGACTGCATATATCCCAAAACGTCACTCTCTTGTGACTAAAGGGACTATCTATTTGCAATGTAATTAGAAAAAAATAGTTAGCTAAACACCAAAATATATCTAAAAGCGGTTCAACCAAATGATATTATCATAATCCATGGCAGTAGCAAACGGAGTCTCAAGCTTGGTACTTGAGATGTGCTCATTTGATGTAGTGTATCTTTCTTCTAGCCTTGTAGACAAGTGTACTCTTGCTTGCCGTGAACAAAAATCTAAGTATGGCCTTTGGGTCCTACTAAGCCTGAGATGCAATTTGATTAGTAGCATTGCATGACGCTGACGCTCCCTCTTTCTTGCAATAGTATTTTGCAATTTTCTTGGGAAGTGTTGTTGCACAATTGTAACATCCTAAATTTGGGAGTATTTGAAAAATGTGAAGAACTTAAAATCTTTTGTTGCTTTTCAGTGTTATTCGAAATTTTCTGTGTTTGTTTGAGAGCATTTTTTTTAGAACCTTGATTTGGTTTTGCCAAATTCAAAGCAAATAATAAAAGTGAAATCTGAGATCAAGAGCAAAAATAATTGGAAATCAGAAATCAATTCAATTAAAGACCAAAAGTAAAGGATTATTTCCAATGTCTGCGCCAAGAATTCAAATTTTGGTTTGAATTCAAATACAAATTTGAACTCGAAAGTGGAATTTCAAAGCAAAAATTAGATCCCAAATCTTGCTAGCTTTTCTCTCTCTCTCTCTCTCTTTCCCTCTCACTGTCGTGTGGCCCCACCCCTCCTTCTTTATCTCTTTCTTCCCTTCCTTCCTCCTTCTCTACTGGCGCAATCGAGCCACCCGACCTAGCCCCGGCGCGCACGCTGCCATCCAGCCCTCCGCCTTCCACACCACGCGTCATGCTTCCTGCCCGTACCGCGCGCTATACGTGCCCATGCCGCACACGCGATGCCCGCGTGGAGTTCTTGTCGCGCCGACCGATCGTGTCATGCCAACGCCCGGCACCACCTCTCCGTTACCCCCTAGGGCTATTTAAAGCCCTGAGCTCACCTACCCTCCCCCTTCTTCCTCCCCGAACCGAGTCGACACCATGTCCTTGCTCGGCCGACGCTCCTCCATGCCGTTTCGGCCACCTCAACGAGATTCTTCACAATCCAAGCACATCAAAATGTGTTCCCAAGCTTCTTCTTCTCTCCCTCCCATTTAATTGGAATTCCACGCGTAGAGCTCGCCAGAATGCCATTCTTCCCCGACTCCGGCCGAATCACGCCACCACCACCGCCATTTCTTCTCCGGAGCTCCTCCCTCCGGAAGCACCCCCACTATGTCCCCTAGCTTCTCCCACCACTAGCCGAAGCTCTCAGTTGCCTGAGTGCCCCTCTATTGTGACCTCCCCACGCCGCTATCGGCTCCTATGGCCGGACCTCCTCGTCGCGCCCCGTTTCCCCAACCATCCCAGTGAGTTTCCCTCGGCCTACTCATGCCCGTGCTCACCCCCTCTTTCTTCCCCTTCCCTCCGACCATCGCCGCCCCAAGACCTCCCCATGCCCGGCCGCTCTCTTGCATCTGACCTATGGGCCCAACTCAATAAGGTGACCGGCTCATGCATGTATGTCTCTAGTAACCATTTAGCTTGTTGCCAATTTTGAATTCCATGTCTAAGGTGTATTCAAATAAGAAATTGATAAAACAATGATTTTATAAATAAAATAAGAATAAAGTTATACTATGATATTATAATAAAGATCCATGCAAGATAAAAATAGCAGACCTTTAATCTTGAATAATTTGCATGCCATCGAAAAAATTAGCAAATTAATTATAATATAAGAATAATTACTATAAAAGTAAGCCATGTAAAAATAATAAATATTGTTTGCATATCTCCAAAGTCATGAGGCCTCTTTTTCAAATAATGCCTAAATAATTAAGGTAAATCATTTGAATTTTAAGTCTCCAAATATTTATTTGCAAATGCTAAGATTTAAATTAAAGAATGCCTTGTATGTGATTAAGAAATCTTCAGACATAATTAGGGAGTCATTAATATTTATCTCAAATCTAAGTGCTAATCAGAGGCATTATTGATGTATACATCTTTGTGTAAATGACAATTAAGATAAAGAAAAGGTAATTAACCAATATGACTTTGCCATCAAATTTGAAATACAAATTTAAATTAGAAGTATTGATAAAAATACAATCTTGCCTAAATAACAATCTTCCTATCAATATCTCTGGATTTAAAATCACCAATGGTAATTAAGAATAATCAATATACCAATAATTCAAGGCACAACTTTAAGAGAGAATCCTAGTAAAATATGAACTCTAGGATCCACTTGACAAATAAGACCATGTACCTGGGAGGACTCTCATATCTATCATAAGTCTAAAACAACTCATAGAACTTTCTTAATAAATATAAAAATAGTTAAAAAGGCTATTAAATTAAAGATCGAGCCATGGTATTCCCCGATCGGCTATGTCTAGCCATGTTCCAATCCAAAGCGGAATATTCCCATGTTCCTTCAATGTCGATCCTTCTTTTTATATCATTCGTGGCAGAGCTTCTTCGCCATTTTCTCCTTTCGCTTAAATTTCATTTGACGTTGTCAAGCATTCCGCAACTCGCATAATCCTCTCTCATATCCTCAATCATAGAAAAACTTAAATAAGCTCAATTGAATTTATTTGGACTCTTGAAGTTCTTTGGATTTATTTTGATTTCGATCGTTTATCTTGTAACTAGAAGTTGGAGTCCCAAGAGGCAAAAAAATTGAGCAAGATCAATATTTGGATACAGATGAAGATCGAGGGTTTCAAGATCATTGACTGAGAAGGCTTTGAGCAAAATCAAGGCCATGGTAAACTGAGTGAGGCAAGTCATTACTTTGATCATATCATCCATACCTTTTGAATGTAAATTATTTTATTTGAAATTATGAAATTGCATGATTTACTTCATTACATAAATTATATTTGCACTTGTTCATAGTTAATTTCCTATGGATAATTGTTTAATTATATCCTACTCCTTAACTTTGACTATGAATCATTGTCGTCCTAGAATTAATTGTAAACTTACTAGATATAAGTCTATATCAAAGTGTCATACTTAGTCTTGCTTAGATACCTAGGGCATTAAATTGTCGTGTCATCAATTTCAAACATGAAACTAGTTTTGGACAGCCATTAGAGGAAAATGGCCGGTATGTTGAGATAACTTAAGTTTATGCTCATCAAAACTCCAAAACTCAATTTGCCTATCTGGGCAGATAGTAAGAGATATTGGTGTGCATATAGCACCAGAATATGTGGTTTGTGGTAGCACCACCTAGATAGCTTTAAGAACTGAATCCTATGATGACGTCCCGATGTAAAATAGTGCAACCACAAGTTTATAATAGGTACAACCTGGTAACTAATTTGCATCGACTCTATGGGTTGCGCTATCCGGTGGCACACGATCAAGTGAGTGAGTGGAGGCCCTTGACATGATGGTGCAAGAGGGGGCTTTTGGAGCGGGTAGATGTAGCCCCACAGCAGTGGAAATCTTAGCGGGTGTGGTCTCGCTGGGAAGATGTATTGTAAAGGCCTTTTGGTGATCTTCTTGATTCACATGTCCAAGAAAATATGTAAAACATAATAAGTTGATTATCTCTTATTGGTAAAGTATACGGCCACTACTACAAAAGATGTTATGTTGGATTGCTACATCACAGACAATTCATAGATAATCGTCTGTGCTGTAATTATCACAGACGGTTTTACAAGCATGAATGTGTACCGTCTGTGATATGCAACTATGACAGACAGTTCATATGAATAACCGTCTGTGATAATAAAAAATATCACAGACGGTTATTGATACAAACCGTCTTGATAATGGCAGACATCACCGATCGTTCGTATTAATAACCGTCTATGAACTTATAATCATTTGTGAAAGTTCATAGACAGTTATTAATACAAACCGTTTGTGCTCGTTTCATATCACAGACGGTTTATGGTTGGAACCATCTAGGATACGCCACGTTAATAAATATCCAATGTGGTCTCGATAGATCTGTCTTCATTGCACTACATTGAATGAGGCGACCGGCTTTGGGGAGTTTGGTGAAAACATACCGCTTGTAAATCTAGCTTGTAGATCAATTTATTCTTGGTGATTAGAGGTTAGTGTTTGCTTCTAATAACTTATATGTCTTGTAATAAAGAGAGATGATAGCTAGGTTTAGAGAGAGATGGTAGTTTGCTCCAATTTAAGAATGGGTCAGTACTCCTAGTTTACTTCAATATATTATTGCTTGATACACACACACATGCATGAATATTGCTTTATGGATACGTGGCTAGCTACTTAATTTAGATATGGACAATTTATTATTAGGTGAATGACACTTATGTGTGTAAGTAGCTAAGCTGGTTGATTAGCTATAGTAGCACTAATAATCCAATTTGATAGTAATTTGTTACATGCATAGTATAGATAGATCGAAGCGGGATGTACGTTGAGAATCGTGTGAGTGAATATTACATTAATGGCGTGTCTGCTTTCAGAAGAGTGGTCGAGCAGGATATGTTGAAGAAGGGATGGATATATATATATATATATATATATATATATATATATATATATATATATATATATATATATATATATATATATATATATATATATATATATGTCCATGCATTGATTGTGAGAATCAAGATGTTTACCAACTCAGCGCAGATCGAAGCTCAGTTGATTCGAAGGGGTTTCAAAAATGGGTATACATGTTGGATCAGTCACGGTGAAGAGAAGATTATATAGGAAGTTAGTTATAACATCGTCGAGGGAGACAATAATATGCCAGTTGTGGGCTGCGCTTTCGGTGAGAATAGGTCATACGATGATAATATGGATCAGATGCTATGCGATGCAGAAGGAAACTATAGTGAGAGAGTGTGGTAAATTCGAGGGCTTGTTGGAAGACCTGGAGAAACATTTGTTCCCTGGCTGCAAGTCGCAATACACAATGTTGTCATCTGTTCTTGAACTGCTGAAATTGAAGGCAAACAATGGTTGGTCTGACAAGAGTTTCACGGCGTTGTTAGGTCTCCAAGTGAACATCCTTGCAGAGGGAAATGTGTTTCCCAGAATCACCTACCAAGCCAAGAAGGTTCTTTGTCCATTGGTAATGGAAGTAGAAAGAAAACATGCATGTCCGAATGATTGTATCTTCTACCATAAAGAGTATGCAAAATTACAAGTTTGTCTGGTGTGCAAAGCATCCCGATATAAGCGTAAGAATGACTCCAATGACGGCGATGGCATTGGGGTGAAGCAAAGAGCTCCTGCTAACTTGTTGTGGTATCTACCTATAATTCCCCGTTTGAAGCATTTATTTATGAATCGAAAGGATGCAAGATTTTTACATTGGCACTCGGAGAAGCATAATAAAGATGGAATGATAAGACACGTTACTAATTCCGCCCAGTGGAGGAACATTGATAGGATGTTTGTAGACTTTGGTGCAGAACCAAAGAATATAAGGTTTGGGTTGAGTATAGATGGAATGAATCATTTCGGTAGCATGAGCAGCCGATATAGCACCTGGCCCGCGAATGTATGCATGTACAACCTTACTCCTTGGCTATGTATGAAGCGAAAGTACATTTTGATGCCACTACTTATCCAAGAGCCGAAGAAACCTGAGAATGATATTGATGTGTACCTAGCACCATTGATGGAAGATCTTATGACACTATGGAACGAAGGGGTACAGGTATGGGATGCGAACAAACGAGAGAACTTCACTCTACGCGCCTTTTGTTCTGCACCATCGATGATTTTTCTGCCTTTGGTAACCTATCAGAGTTGAGTACAAAAGGAGCCAAAGCATGTATGCACTACTTAGATTATACCGAGAGTGTGTGGTTGAACAACTCGTGCAAAACTGTGTATATGCATCACCGTGGGTTCTTTCCACGGTATTACCATACCGCAAGATGAAGAAACAATTTGACAGAAAAAAGAGAATGACTCAGTGCCAAAGCCTTTTTACGGGAAGAGGTCTACGGCATGGTAAATGATATCGATGTTGTGCTTGGAAAGGGACGTAAGTTGAGGACCCGTTAGAAGAACATGTGGAAGAATAAGTCAATATTTTAGGACTTGCCATACTGGGAGCACTTAGAAGTTCGCAATTGCATCGATGTCATGCATGTAGACAAGAATGTATGTGATAGCTTAATTGATCTCTTACTGAACATTCATGACAAAACAAAGGATGGTGTCAATGCACGGTGTGACTTGGTCACTATGAACATCAGGATCGAGTTAGCACTGATAGAGACCGATAAAGATCGGACGTACTTTCTCCCAGCTTGCTACACTTTGTCTAAGTCAGGGAGAACTAAACTGTGTCAATGCTTATATGGTGTGAAAGTTCTGTCCGGTCACTCCACCAGCATGAAGAAACTTGTTTCCATGAAAGATTTAAAATTAATTGGCATAAAGTCTTATAAATATCATATGCTAATGACACAATTGCTTCCTATTGCATTAGAGGTATTTCGCCAAACAAGGTTCGAGTGACAATCATGAGGCTGTGTTATTTCTTTAATACAATTGCTCAGAAGGTCATCAATTCCGATGGACTAGATGCTCTGCAGACGAGGTGATGATGACTCTATATCATCTTGGGATGTATTTCTCCCCATCATTTTTCGATATCATGGTCTATCTCATTGTCCACCTTGCGAAAGAGATAAAGATATGCGGTCCTGTGTTTCTACGTCATATGTACTCATTCGAGAGATACATGGAAATTCTCAAGTCTTATGTACGCAATCAATCTCGACTGGATGGCAGCATCATCGAAGGTTATGCAACTGAAGAGGTCATTGAGTTCTGCATCGATTACATGGCTTAGGTCGAACCGATATGTGTGCCTGTATCTCATCACGACAGGAGGCTAGAGGGTATCGGGACCATCGGAAGGAAAGCAATGACTTCCGATCTGGATACGTACACTCAAGCCCATTTCATGGTCATGCAATATATGACTGAAGTGTCCCTGTATATTGAAGAGCACAAGGACATGCTATGCCAAGAGAATCCAGGCCGGTCGGAGGTTTGGATCACGAGACAACACAATCGTCGGTTCAACGAATGGTTGAGGGTACGATTCATTGGGAGGTCGTCAAGTGAAACGCTGCACTGGCTGGCGAAAGGGCGAAAATTTACAATTGTGACATGGCAAGGATACGACATTAATGGGTACACATTGTATACAACAGATCAAGACAAAAAAAGTACAGTCCAAAACTCAGGTATCCACATAGATACATTTCGTGATGAGCAGTTCGGTACAGCTGGCCCAAGCTCCTATTACGGGCTTGTAGAGGAGATTTAGGAGCTCGACTATGTGATTTTGAAGATCCATCTATTTCGGTGCCGTCGGGTCCAATTCCCATAGGGTGTAAAGGTCGACAAGTACGGCGTCACTACTATGGACCTTGAACGTGTAGGATACAAAGATGAACCAATCATACTCGCAAGGCAAGTTGTTCAAGTTTTTTATGTAACTGACCTGGCAAATAAGAAGCGCCACGTAGTTCTTAATGGAAAAAGAAAAACTGTCAGAGTTGAGAATGTCGTGGATGAGGAAGAGTACAATCAATTTGACGAGTTGCCTCTATTTAGAGACAGCATCAGGCTCGAGAAAGAACCAAGCAATGAAGCAAGCTATATGCGTGTCGACCATCGTGAATGGCATTATTTAAAAGAAAATAGCCAAGTGTAATGATCCCACACGGTGAACACCTATTTCAAAATTAGTCCAATGTAATTATAAGAAGCTCAACACACAATTAAATAATTATTCTGTTGTAATTGATTTAGTAATTAAGAAATAATTACATATGTGATTGTCTACACTGTTGAACTAATCTTGACTATGCTAATTGTGTTGAGGCATGGTCGAAGTTGTAGTCGAAGGCGTAGTCGAAGCTACAGTCGAAGGCGTGGTCAGAGCTGCAGTCAAAGGCATGGTCGAAATAGCAACGTGACCGTGGTCGTAGGAGTTAATTTGTAAGTGGTCGAAGCTTGCTTTTTTTCATAGGGCATGGGTAGCACTTCCTGACAAAAATAGGACTATCACAGACGGTTCCATAATATAACCGTCTATGATACTACAACATCACAGATGGTTCTATTATTGAACCATCTATGATGTAGTTTATAACACAGACGGTTTTATAAGAGAACCGTCTATGATACTAATATCACAAACGGTTCTTTTAAAGAACCATCTGTGATAACTCCTCCTATAAGTAGTACCCCACTAGGGTTTGCGTCCTCATTCACTTACTCGGCCACATCCTTTTACCTCCTCACCTCTCCTCCATATCGCCTTAGCTCCAGACGCCCCCAGCCAGATCGACAACCTCACCGTCGGCCCCATCCGAATCCGCCATCGCCCCCGTCGGATCTGTCGTCGCCCCTAGCCAGATCCATCATCGTCCCCACCGGTTTCACCGTCGCCCTAGCCAGATACATCGTCGCCCCCACCTGGCTCGACCACCTCTCCTCCCTATCGCCTTAGCTCCAGTCGAAGGTATGGATTTGCTTCATCGTTTTTTCTGTTGCACTAGCAACCCTTGTAGAAATAATTTGAGACAATGTTTTATCTGTTAAGTAGAACATATTTTTTATATCTATCTAGACAGTGTATTTAGAATGGCATGTTAATGTGTTCCAAAGAGACCTTCGAAGGGTATGAAGCAAATCACACATTGTAGTGTCCTCTGTGATTCACTTTATTATTGCCACAATATCTATTTGGAATGGCAAATCACATATTTCAGTTTGTCAGGTTCTACAGAGTAAGTTATAGTTATTGTTTCCTCCTCATTATTCTGCATGTTGGGCTTGGTTGCTGTCTTAGGCGTAAGAGAACCTTTGGGATGTCACGCCCTTCATTTGTAAATAAAGGACGTGGCAGCCCAAAGGTTCTCTTACACCTAAGAAAGCAACCAAGCCCAACACGTAGAATGATGAGAAAGAGACTTCATCCATAACTTATTGTGTAGAACCTGATACACTGGGCTATGTGATTTAGGATGTTAGTATTGAAAAGAGACCTTGTAGCAATAATATATGTCGTCGGTTGTTCTTATTTCTTGTGAGATCAACCATGTGCCAAATTTTACTCTCATAGCTCACTTTAAATAGTTTTTTCTTGTAAGAGAAATGTTGTCATCGTCGATGTCGCCAAATGGGTCCGACGCTCTGAAGACAAGGGTAACTAAGCATGGTAGAGGAGTATCTAAAATGCCAGTGGACCGAATGACCATCACAGAGGTATCTTCGGATGGGGTCCCTCTGCAACCGAAAAAAGCGGTTGCAGCATTTTGGACTACTTGTGGGATAATCGGAAGGTAATGGGTCCCCATCACCGTAGCAACCTAGAAATGTTTGATAGAAGACAGGACAAAAGTGTTGTGGATGAAAATTTCAAACTCGTTCGAGATCCCAGCAGAAGTCCAGGAGCTCGTGCAATGGCATGCGCTCCTCATGATGGGAAAGTGTGGAAGACCTTCAAGAGCACACTTGTCATGCATTACATGACCAAGGATCGCACGCCCTGCACGCCCTTCATGAGATATCCTTTCATGTCATCGGAAACATAGGAAGCCTTTGTGCGGATGAAGACGGTGACCGAATTTCAATAGGAAAGTGCAGCGCACAAGGCTCTTCATTCATGAAACACTCACCCTCAAAAACTCGGCACCGCTAGATACGCGGGTAAAATCCCACAATGGAGGATGAAGGATGAGGTCGCAATCCGATCGGAGGCCTCCCCACCATTTACCGAGATCACAAACAAGCGTGCCCGAAACTGGTTAAGAGCGAGGTCATCAACCAAATCTTTGGGCGTCACCTCTTTTAGAAACCCCGCAGACGAGGAAGTGTCTCAACGACTCCTTCATGTGATCTAAAATAACATGATTGCTTCTTGCAGCAAATATTGACTATCAAAACTCCCAAGGCTCCTTCCAAGCAGCCAAGGAGAGGGATACACTATCCACCGCCCTGGGAAATAGGGAGCACCCAAGTCGCACGCGAGAACTAGCTGTTTACGTATCTTGGAGGCCAAATTCCTAAATGACTTCGAGGCGTATAGGAGTAGAAAGATATCCAAGGCCGAGCGCGAGGAATGTATGAAATGAGACTTTGATGTAAAACTTGAGGACATAACTGCCTCACTTCGAGGAGACATAGATGTATTGAGGAACGAACTAAGAGAAGTCCGCAACCAGTCGCAAGTCACCTCCGTTATTACGGCACCCAGTCCCCCTCAATGTCGGAGTAGCTGCGCGTCCTTGATATTTTCTAAACATAGCGACGCCCACTTACCTATCGACGACATCCAGGTAATGTACATCTCTAGAATGCTACATAGATAGACCTGGTAGATGCTTTAGCTCATCGTGTATCATTATGTAGGAGGCCACGTCGTGCATCCTCAGAATCAAGGTTGTTGACTCCATTTCTGTTAACACTGGGCGGGGGTTGGTATATCCATGCCTTCCAGGGACGTTAATGCACGGTGCCCAGATAGGGATCGGTTTCGTGAAGGTCCAGGTGAACTGCATTAATGATGTTTTCAGAGCCGTCCCTCTGGAGAGGCCCTCAAACAGAGAAATCGTGATACTAGGGGATGTTGTCCATACATCCGTCTAGTGGCCCAAGAGGGACATTTTTCTGCACCCTTCTGTGTCGCGATCTCCACACAACCATGCCTATCAACAGAACGCTCTATGACTCCATCTCAAAGTCCTCTTCAGAAGGCCAACGCATCAGCTCCTGTGAAGGAGACGCCCAAAATGTATTGCAAGCGAGGCACCAAGTCCGAATAGAAAAGATTAAGGCACCTCCCAAGGAATGGAAGTTCATGCTTGGAGTGTCATTGGTCTCCAAGTCACAACTACCCAACCTTAGACTGGTACATGCAGATGTCTAACATGAAGCCAAACCGACACAGTGGATTCACCGTGAGATACACGGAGGCGCATTTCTTCCACAACTCGGGCTACTTTATCATGACCTTCTAAGACTTATTCTTACTATTCAACCTCGATGAACACGACGCCTCACTTATACGATGTTGGACACTATAAGTATACTATACAATCAAGTTCTACATTCACGTAATACTGATAAATGCCATAACTCATTGCTTATGTATAGATCCATGATCTAACAAGTCCAGCGACAGTGAGAACCGGTGGGTTTTCTCGACCCACACTTGGACTCTAAGCAATCCATCAACGATAACGGATCCTTCATCCAAGATTACATAATGAGGGAATTACTTGCTTACAGTGACAAGGACTACATCATGATACCCTTCAACTAGGGATAAGTGCTTCACTAGTTGCCAAAAAAGATTCATTTATAATTTATATGTAACATGAATTTAGGATTAATCACTATAGCGACATACATGACTAGGGGTCACCGGATTCTGATTGTGGTTGTACCAAAGTGGAGCAAGGTAATATACCTTGATTCTCTACGTAGAAGCAACCACGATTTTACTTGTGTGCAACAAACAATTGACAAGTAAACTCATTTCCTCCATACATAACTCTATTGTAGTCTTCCCTTCATTTGCAATGGCCGAGGCTAACTCTTTGGAATCACGTAGGTCGTTCAACGCTTACGTTGCCTAGGGAGGGAGATACAAGGAATTCAGTGCCACACTGCGACACATGACGCGATTTTTGGTACACACTACAACATAACAATCCTATATCACACGTCATTATAATGCCTCTAGAACTGACAATATCTATGTATATAATTCTATTTTTGCAGTGCCACCAGCAGCTACAAAGCAACGTATATGGCTTCTACATTTACCGCCATATGGAGGAAATCATGGACGCTAAAACGAATGATCCAGAGATTTGTCAACTATTAATAATTATTTTGTGATTATCATATATATATATATATATATATATATATATATAGGAAAATACTAATTACACCTAGGTGTAGTTACACCCTTTGTATCCACCATGTTTGACGTTTTGAGATTCGTGCTACACTGAGTCTAACGGAGTCAAAAGTATCGGGTGTTTTCCACGACCCGATCCAAATGAGATTATCAAATACTTAGCCATCTAGCATCTTCTGTGAGTGTAGATATGAATCGAGAGCTTCCGGGAGTTTCGCTCTCCAAGGAACAATATCCGGGATTTTGGCCAACGGACCGGAAGATTTTTGTTGTGACCAGTTCGCCGGCGGCCTGGACACTGTCATCTTGCCGGTGCGTCGTCGTGGTAATTGGTTCTCCAACAGTGAGGAGATCTCTTGACTGCATGCTCGGGGTAAGATCTTCACCTTTTTGTTTTGGATCAATCCATGAGTAGAAGTCTCCCCTACATGTAGTTCTTAATGTTTTCTTTTTTGTTTCTTCATCCTACTAGTCGCCCACTCTTCCTGGTCCTCTGTTCTGAGTTTTGATGTTTTGCTTTGGTTGGAATTACTTCCTGCTAGCTGTTCTAATCAATCATCTACAAATCATGTTAATGTGAAGTTTTGAGGATTTTGATATTGGAGCATACTTACTGTTCCTGATCAAAATTTAGGAGAATACTCCCACTCATCTGCAATCTATGTTCTGAACCGAAGCCTTCTTGAAATTACTTTATGCTAGTTGTTCGAATTATCTATTTCCAAATCGTGTAATTTTGAAGTTTTGATATTTTTCAGATAATGAAACATACTTAATGTTCCTGATAAAACGAGAGTAGAATACTCCCTTACATGTTCAACTTAATGATTACTTATTGTTTTTTTTGATAATACAGGATACTCAATGTTACTGATTAATCCATTTGGAGAATACTCCCTTGCATGTATACCCAATTGATTTCTTTTTTTTTTACTAGTCGCCCACTCATCTGGCATCTCTGTTCTGGCCAGAATACTTTCAGATGGAGTACATCCTTACGAAAGCACAACTAAACATGCAGTCTTGGCGCGCATATACTACAAAGTAATGATTTTCCCAAAGGAGTATGATCTAGTTCACAGGAGTATCCAACTATGTGCACATACAGGATACTTTCAGAGGAGTATCTAGTATGCTTTCAGATGGAGTATGCAATATCCCATGGAATACAGGATGCTATCAGTTGTACTATCCGGCAATACATACTTACTACAAACAAAAGGAGCAATGTGTTTAATCGGGACACTACTGCATGCTCGCTTGAGAGCTGAAAACACTATTTTGCCATGAAAGTTTGTACTGTAGAAGTTCCGAAATTGAATAACATAGAGCTCAAATCTGAAACCTTGTGCATAATTTCATTCTGCACAACAACTGAGCTTTTCATCTGTGTGTTTTCCAATTGTGTTCGCATCTTTTTTTATCAATCTCTTACAACATGCAGTAGTATCCGGATTATAACATTAATCACTTTGGTTTCTGTCCGTACATACTACCATTCAATCTCAATGTATTTTGTTGCAGACCATTTGTTTCCGTATGCACATACTTCCATTCAGTTCCAAGTCATTTGGTTTCGTACGCACATACTTCCATTCAGTTCCGAGCCATTTGGTTTCGTACACACATGCTTCCATTCAGTTTAATGCCATTCAGTCTCCAGCAAGTTACAAAAACCATAGCCAGTGTCGTTCCAATCAGTTCTCACGTGGGCAATATGTGTAATGCGATTGAATATTACAAATGTCATACATCACCTGGTGACCATGGTACAAAACGCAACTACTCCAACCATGCAGTAGTATCCGGCTGGTGTTCGCATCATTTTTTACCTATCTCTCTGACAACAATTAGTAGTATCTGAATAAAACCATTTCTCCCTTTGTTTTCGTATTCACATACTACCATTCAGTTTCAGTCCCTTTTCAAACTATTTATTTTGTACATACATACCTCCATTCAGGTTCTAGCAAGTTGGTTTCGGCCATTAGTTTCGTCTCAAATATTTAAATGCAGACATGTTTTCGTATGTGACAACATGCGTAGTATCCGGTTTGAAATAGTGTATCCGTCGGTTTGGAGTATGAAAGAGGGTAGTAATTCCACAATTTCTCAAACATGACTCTCATGTTTGCTCGGATACATTGGAAGTCTGAGGTATACATTTTTGAAAACGGATACTACTCGCTGTTCTTGTCTGCCAACGTTGCCAACAAATTCATAGATCAAATACAGTACCGAACTCAAAAGCGGCGCTGTTTTCGCAAATATATTAACTAAATACTGTTATCTGGGTGATGCGGCAAAACTGCCTACATCAAGCGACCAACAGGTGAATCACAGCACCCTAATTAACGCCGACTAATACGGTGTAGGTTACCTAACCAACAAACATGCAGTAGTATCCGGGTGATGCGGCAAAACAGAGCTAGTAACATTACTCCCTCTGTTTTCTTATATACATACTTCCCCTGAACTTTCAGGCCATCTAATTTCAGGACTTCTTATTTCACAACAAAGAGTATGTCAAATATAATCAAATGGTTTTGTTAGCCATGAGAATGTGTGCGTGCTTGAGAGCCGAACACTCTGGTGTGCCCTCACAGTTTTTACGGTAGCTCGTCCGAAATGGTATAACAGAGAGCATAGAACTCAATTGTTGCACATTATTTCGTTCTACACCACAACTGTCATTCCTTTGTGTGTTTGACAATCTTGTTCGCATCGGTTTTAATGAATCTATGGGGTGTTCTTTTGGTCATGCTTATAGCTTTTGGTGAAATTTTGAATTTTGGTCATTTACAGTGCAGATTACGGAGAGATCGATACTCACTTACGATTTTGGCTGGTACAGATGTTGGGCTTTTAACGTGTACTACATTTAACTTGTAGACCCCGTCTTGAAAAAAATACTCCGTTTGAAAGTTAGGTACTGTAGCAAAAGTGAGAAGCCGCCCGGCTTCTCACCTACCGAACACCCCCTATGTGACAACATGCATTAGCATCCGGATTAAAACTTTACTCCCTTTGGTTGCTCTTATGTACATACTTCCATTCAGTTTCACTCTATTTGGTTTCATCCCATTTTGTTTCACAAGACACAAGATGTTGAATCGACTTTCATTCACGCCATGACTATCCATGTTGATTCTATTTTGTATTCCCATACTCAACCCCGGATCTCGGTCCATTCGGTTTGTGAGGAGTATGTGTGATACGATTGAGTATCTAAATTACTACGCATCACTAGTGCCCGACATAATTACGGCCATCAGGAGATGCGAAACATACGGCAATAATTACTGCAGCCAGTTAACTGGTATGTTTGCATCATACCCGGGTTTGTTTGGAGCTTTCGCCATTTCAAGTGCCCAGGTAGACCCAATAACCCAAACCATCTGGTGGTATCTCGAGAGAGATGGACGGTAGATACTACGGGTGTAATTACACCCGGGTGTAGAAAAAAGGCTTCCTATAGGAAAAATACTAATTACACCTGGGTGTAGTTACACCTTTGTATCCACCATGTTTGACGTTTTGAGATATATATATATATATATATATATATATATATATATATATATATATATATATATATATATATATATATATATGCTAATGACTTAACACTACTCCTAGCGACAACGCATGGAATTCGACAAAAGTGCAATCGATCTTGACAAACTCATCGAAATTTGAGGAAAAATCTCCCAATTCTTGATAGCGGAGGTCATAAACAACACTGAAGAGTTCTACCCTAGTGATGATTAGATGTCAAAATATTTGATACAATTATAATCACTCAATTATGCTTAATCAAATAATTCATTTAAATGTACATTATTTAGTTAAGATATGTGTAATGATTGTCGTGTGCTATATATGTGATCTGTTTGTTTGTTTTCAGAGGGCATGACTAGCATTTCCTGAGGCTAGCCAAAAACAGGAAATAATATAGGTATTTAAATAGCTATCACAGGTGGTTTTTAGTATTAGCCGTCTGTGATATCTAAGATATTACAAATGGCTATGTTCGAGAACCGTCTGTGATATATGACATATCACAGATGGTTTTTGGTTTTAACCGTCTGTGATACTTGATATATCACAGATGATTTTTTCTAAAAATCGTCTGTGGTACTTGATATGTCACAGACGGCTATATTAAAGAACCGTCTGTGATACTTGATATATCATGGATAGTTTTTTGAAAAAACCGTCTGTGTTGTAATTCTCACAGACGGTTTGAGAGTCATCTGTAATAACCACCTATTATCACATATACATAAATTCAGACGGTTCAGAAACCGTCTGTGATAACGGTTCCGAACCGTCTGTGATGAACCTTTCTGTAGTAGTAAACATCTGTAGAGTAAAAAAATATTTGAACAGTAGTACCCACGGTCATGGGCAGGCATAGAAACTTACTCGAGTTAGTGTTTATTTCTAAAACTTTGTGGATGTGACGAAATCTCGTCGGGCGGATGTAGCCCTAAATTGATTTCCCTTGGGCGGATGTAACCCAGTGATTATAATTGGTGGATGTAGCTCTGGTAACAAAACTAGCATACGGTGGAGGTAACCATGCGCTGTAACAAATGGATGTAACCTACACTATTACTATTACTGCAATCTCCCAAACAACTTTAGAAAATATGATTTAGTTAAAAATGCTAAGTCTTAAGGAATTTTCTATTTATTGTAACTTTTAAAATGATACTTTGAGCAAATAAAAGAACCTCAAACCTCTATTTGACACCCTTGCATCTATTATTACTGTATTTTGTGTGGTGGCTGATGAATACCTCCGTACTCATTCTTGCTTCATTAATATTATTCAGTAAGATAGAAGGAGAAAGTCAAGTCATGTGGTCATCTAAAGAAGTCGACAGAGCTAGAAGAGGATGAGGCCAATAACTAGGTCGCGAACGCCAATTGGCTGCTTGTGAGTGTGTCTTGAGAGTCCCACCTGTGTAAAGTTTCCGCTTCCATTGCTTTTTATTGATTTTGGCCCGATTGACCCATGAGTAAGTCCACAATTACATTTACACTTTCGTAAGATATGAATTTGATATACAGTAATATATTTGTGGGTATTATCTACTGATCCAGTGAATAATAGGTAAAATCACAGATGATTTTGGATTAGCAAAATAGAGATCCGACAACAATGTTTATCCAACGAGAAAGTTAAGGGTATAGCTATTTTAATTTTTTATCCAACGATAATAGGTAAAATCACAGATGTTTATCCAACGAGAATGTTTATCCAACAGATCATCAGGCGTGAAAAGGCAGGGCGAGGCGGTGGAGGAGGATGTTTAGATCTGGGGTTTGGTGGGGGCGGCAGCGCCGAGGGAGGGGGCGGCAAAGAGGAGTGTAGGACCGAAATGACAACAGAGGGAGTGAATGGTGCCTTTAAAAATAATTCACCCCCAAGTTTTCACCAAAATTTTCTCTTCTCCAATAGCTATAAAAGCTATGAAGTAGACATACTTAAGATCAAAAACTTGGCTGCAGCAGCCAAAGGAAAAGGGAGAACAGAGAGTACTACTGCCAAGAAACTGACTGCCCAGTCTGAAAAGGAAAGGAAACTAGCTGCCCAAAGACTGCAGAGAAGACAGAGTACTACTGCCTAAAAAATGGCAAAGAGAAACTGAAATAGAAGATGCAGTGAATACCCAAGTGGTTGCAGTCGGCAGGCACAGAGGTCACAGCAAAAACAGGCAGACCGACTTCATTTGAGACTAGCATTCGGTTTGAAAATGATATGACTGACAATAGCAAATACAACCAGCCGAAAACAGAACTAACATTGGCAGCCAAATCTGAACATTAAGACAACAGATCAAAACAACTGACTAGAACATAGAACCAAATGCTGCTAGCAAAATACTGAAAAAGGAAAATCAGTCAAAATCTGCTTAGTTCAGCAAGTAGGTAGTAAAAATTTCAGCCAAAATTGATGCCATCTGCACTGCATGCAGCAGGGTTAAAAACAGCACAAAAGTGAGGAAAAACTTGCATCCTGCTGCCAACAATGGACTGTGCATAGTTCAGCTAGAAAGCAAAAGGAAAAGAAAAGACAGACCAGCTCCTGACCGAACTGAACTAAACAAAAAGAAAAGCAGAACTGAAAGTGAGGAGATGAAGCCTTCTCTAAAGAAAAACGAAAATGGCTAGATGCTTGTCGGTACAGAAGACCATGTGCAAGTAGAGATCAAGGCAAAACTGAACACCGCTAGTTGAATTTGCTATCAAAGTTGCTGCCGCACACACTGCTAGCAAGTATCCATTTTGAAGGCAAATAGAGAAGACTAGGTAGAGAAATAAGCTGCCAAAAAGGAGACCAAGCTGCACACCAACCTATTGCCGAAAGGTTCAAAAGCTGGAGAAAATAGTCACTGTATCATAGAGAACATGAAAACGTCAAGAAAGAACAAGAATCATCTCCACAGATACAGAACAAAAAAATCATAGCAAGAATGGATCACCATATCATTTCAAGCAAAGAAACTGAGACAAGAAGGATCACAAAGGAGTCCCCATACGCATGGACATTAGAACAAGAAGAATGATTACAAGTCACTTAATCCATCGTCTTCCTCTCAATCCTCAAGAACACCAAGAGCCTCACATGCTTCTTGGGAGGAACACAACCCACACAAAGGGATGAATGAGCTCTAAAACAATAACTCACTCTCAAGTGTCCTAAGGGGTATGCAGCCCCTCACCTCTATTTATAGCCCTTGGCTAACGGGTCTTCAACCCGTTACGCCGGCTAAACCCTAACGGAGCCGTCTCCCGCTTGTGCAGCCTTGCGAAATTCCCGTTTCGCCCCTCCTGCACCTTCCGGGAAACTTCCGCGCTCCTTGCCTCGCACGCCTCGCAACCACCTCGAGTCCACGTCGTCTTCGACACATCCTGACCGTTCTGACATCAGCGCCACCTGCGCCTAGTCTGGTCCACCATGTCTCGCCACGACTCCACCTCGACGTCTTGCAGTCAGCACAGACAAGAAACACATCAAATAGCACCGATCGATACATGAAAGCATAATAACATCAACAAACCTGTCGAATAATCAGAACATGCACACTAATCCTATTGACCAGGTTTGACCAAGTCCGATCGAGCCCGATGCACCATGCAACGACATGGTCCGAACTAACCAACTCAACCTCGACTTTCCTAAACCGATATCAATTACTCTTCATACACACGGGATGACCACCACATGGTCTCTCAAGGAGGCAGGGCGGCGGTGCGGCGTAGAGGAGATTTTTCTGAGGGTGGTTGCGTAGGGGAAGGGGAGGCGTGCTGCTGCGTGGGAGTCGGAAGTGAGACTACGAACAAACTCCCTCCTTATATTAGAACTACCTACATACGGATCTGGACGGCTGATCTTTAATCGGACGGCTGAGAAGAGATGAGGGCTGAGAAGAGATGAGGGAGAACGGACCAACGACAACCAACTCACATTTTTAAGTAGCAGAGATAATTTTTTGTTTTTCTGATTTTTTGAATTTTTACTTTTTTGCTTTTTCTTTTTTTCCTAATTCCTTTTGTATTATTCGTGCTAATATAACTTTTTTACTTTTTATATTTAATTATGTAAAATAAAATAACAACAGGTACAATATAAAATAAATCATAACATTCGGCTTATAAGCCACTTGAGCGCTACCGATGGGTAATGACAGATTTTGTCCTAGTAGTATAATTATGCTGCCGTAGGTGTAGTTAGCTCACGTGCTCAACATAATAATGTCAACTCTTGTGACCAAATCTTAAGGATGGATTTTTTTTTTCAGCTACGAATAATAGTTTAAAGATGTGACTGATGGTTTGTACATCTAGGATAAACGCTTGTACGAACAAATTAAATACTGATAAGTCGATAAGAAAAAATTATTCTAATAAATCATTTTAAAAAAATGATAAAGAACTTATCTCGTTTGTTTGTTTCAAAGAAGTTATAAGGTATAAGACATAAACTATGAGCTAAAAATAAGAAGAGGGCGTTTATTGAATCCTCGTTTACTTCACGGACTACAGGTTGCGTGCCTATTACTAGTAGAAAGAAAGAAAGAAAGAATTGGCCCCTAGCTAGAAGAAGCTTTTCTTTTTTTTGCTTGTCTACGTTGCACTTAGCAGTATTTATTATACACGCAAGAAATGGGGAATATTATATTTGATGACAATCTAAGCACAGTGGAGGATCCCATGACATTTGATAAGATACTAGTACCAGCGTTTTACCAGTGTAAGATTCTAACTACCTGCGTGATCCAGAGCACGTGCTTCGTGATGTCAGAAAATGTGCGAAGACATGCACATGGACGCACTCGTGCACGCGCATGCTCGCACCGTCGCACGACGACGAAGACATATCATGGCACACATCCCGCTAGATTAAAGAATCTAATTATGGGACAGTAGAGAATCAGATCCTAATGGCATTTTGTCGTCTTCAAATCAGAACCTAATGCCTGACATTGTAACGTGAAATATTTGAATCAAAGCGTGATTTGGTTATTCCCTCCGTTCCGCAATATAAGTCCAAAGTATATTATATACACAGATCAAAAAGATATTAAATTTAAAAATAATAATACTATTGATAACTAATCACTTATTTTTTATAATTAAAGTAAAGATATATGGTAAAAATATTATAACAACTACACTTTTGATCTTTGTAATGAACTTATGTTATAGAATAACGGATTTCAAAAATAAAGACTTATATTGTGGACCAGAGTGAGTATTATTAACACGAGTTCATTGACATGCAAGAGCCGAGGTTGGTTGGTACATACAGCGTAGAGCAGCATACGTGGGCAAATTAATAATACTAGTACTGTAGTACAGTACCTAACTACCTACTCCAGTCGACAGCGAGATAAGCTTGTCTCCACCACGCGGAGGTAAACTTGTTTAGATCCGCTAATTGTCGAAACAACTAGCCACGTAGGCGCGGCGCTACGCCGCGTCAGCCACCGCACGAAAAAAAAGAGGCGATAATTCGTGAGGAGTTTTTTCAAAAAAAAAACCGGGGTGAAAACGTATTTTCGAGGAAGGTAAAGGGTATTTCCGAGAAAACCGGGGCAAACGTATTTTCTAAAAAGCGGAGGGTTTTCGGAAAACCGAGGACCTGTCACGTAAAAATCGGGGACCCGCGCGCGATTTCCGAAAACGCGGGGGGCTATCGAGCAAAATGGTGGAGGCCAAAAAAATTTGTAAGGACCTTTTCGCGAGAACCAGGGACCTGTACGCAATTTCAAGAAAACTCGGGTTACTACCACTCCCGGCCGTACGAGAATCCTGGCGCCGCCGCGCGCTGTGGGCTGGATAGCAGGCGGGCGACGTGGCCTCGCGCCGGCGCTTCCGGAACTTCAGTGGCTGGGTATTAATGCAAGGGATCGGACGTGCACCACCTGTAGATAATACATGTACTCCATAGTATTCCATGACATTAGTATATCACTGTTTCCAGGGCGGTGCCAGGATTTGGATATAGGGGCCAAGTAGACAACGATCACAAGAGAACTATCAAAACAATACATGTAAAACTACCGAGCATGAAACAACTTTCTTTAAAAAAAATCAATTATTTTCTTCCTCTTCAAGCTGTTAGCTGAACAACTAAAGCACACTGAATCAAAAAAAGGGGAAAGAAGTTTGATTTAACATTTATTCATAGAATTGCGTCTAATTTCCATAAACGTAGCAGATTATACCTAATTAGTGGCTTCTATAGATCTATACCACAAATTGGAGATCCTAGAGGGTAATACACAAAACATGAATATATAGACATATGAAAAGTGGTGAGGAATCGTCGCTGGTGAGTCCAATTCGATCGATTTCTCTTAGACTAAAAGATAGATCAAACACAGGTAATATAAAGAATAATAAATTGAACACAAAAGATGGGAGAACTCATTCTTCCTTTCTTTATTACTTTCTCCTCCAAAAGATACATATTACAAGGATTACGACCCCTATTTATAGTTAAGTGGAGAGGTGTCCACCAATGGACCAGGCTTGCAAGCCCAGGCCTAGGTTTCCTAACATTCCCCTTTAGGCACTCATCCGATAAGTTTATACCTCATCAAAACTCTATAAAAACCTAGTGGAAAATTTTTGGAGAAATAGTACATGAAACATGTTATGTTGTGTTACACGAATTGCCTCATTAAAAAGCTTGGCCGAGAAACTTTCGAAAAACTCGTCAAGGAAAAAATAATACAATCAAACCAATCTATTTAATCTACAGGATTTATTCTTTGGGTACTCGACCTCCGTGATCAAGTTTTAGTAGTGAGTTCGAGAAGAATCTCCCCCTGAGTTCTGCACTTCTCTAAGTCTCATTATTCCAATTCCACATATACACCTTTTAAAGTTAGATACTGGAAGTGACTTAGTGAATAAATATGCAAGATTTTCACATGACTTAGTATGCAGTATCTTAATTTTGTCCATCTTTTGTAATTCATGAGCATAGAAGAACTTATGGTTGATGTGCTTTGTAATATGACTCTTCATGTAACCTGTCTGCACTTGTGCAATACAAGCTGCATTATCTTCATAAATAATTGTGAGAGTTTGTACGATGTTCAATCCACATGACTACTAGATGTGATGAATCATTCGTCGAAGCCAAGTACATTCTTGTGCGGTTTCGTAAAATGCTATGATTTCTGAGTGGTTCGTCGAAGTCGATATAAGACTTTGCTTAGACAATTTCCATGAAATTGAGTTCCACCACACAAAAATACATAACCTGTTTGTGACCTGGCTGTACATGGGTCTGATAGGTACCCAACATCTACATAGTCAGCCATATTTAGGTCTTGATTCTTTCTGTATAATAGTTCAAGATCTTGCTTTCTTGGAGGTATCGGAAGATATCCTTTATTCCCTACCAATGCTTTTTTGGTAGGTTCTGCACTATACCTTGCTAATAGGTTTACAGCAAATGCAATGTCTAATCTAGTGTAGTTTGCTAAATACATAAGTGCTCCTATTGCACTTAAGTATAGAAATTCCGGTCCCAGGACTTCCTCCCCCTCTTCTCTAGGTCGGTACAGATCCTTGTCATGCTGTAAAGATCTATCGATCATCGATACTTTTGATGGGTATATCTTCTCAAAACTAAATATTTCTAACACCTTCTGGGTGTAGACTGACTAATGCACTAATATCCTTTCCAGGATATGCTCGAGCTGCAAGCCTAAGCAATATTCACCAGCACTAGCTCCATTGCCAGGACACGCTCCTGGGAATTCCATCCACTCCCGAGTTCCCAAAACTTTTACTTTGAAACCAAAACTAAAGATCTACCATGTGAAAGAGCACATCACCCGCCCTTGACTGTGGACATGGCTATTTGAATAGTTCTACACTCTGCAGAGGTTGTACAACTTTACACACAAGAGATAAGTCATCTTAATAACCAACATGCTTCCTTAGGTATGAGACCCAGATAATTTAAGCCTTTACCTCACTCCAATCTAGCTAGACACTAACCACTAAGATTTTACCGCTGAAGGGTTAAATCCACCACAGTCAGAAGCCCCCTCTTACGCCATATGAGTACAGTAAATCCTTGTGCCTCACTGTGAGTAAAACAGTAAATTCCTGGCACCCACTTACCACTAGTGATATCTAAACTAAACATTTATGAGTTATTCGGCTATGTCGTACCCATATAGACTTGTGGTTGTACGGTAGTGCTCAGTTTGGACAATCATAAGCGTCGGTCCTTAATTAATTTAGGCGGCACAATCACAATACAAGTTCTCATATTAAATCCGCACCAACCAGATCTTACCATCTACCCAAGTCTAAAACCAATTTTCATCATTTTATTTTATTTTATAAACCAATGGCAACACCTATTGCCAAACACTCGGTAAAGCAACTGTTTAAATATTTGGTAACATTATTCTCACCCATAGGGTTATAGTGACTGGATAGCTTGTCTAAGCAGTTACTACCGTTCTAAAGTTATCAAATAGCATTATAATCTCAATACTGAGACAAGGAAAGTTTAGGGTGACAAAGGTACATGGTTATCGATGTCAAATAAGGGCATAACAATTGTCGTTTTAACTATTATCCTTAAAACAGAAGTTATCATTTTATGTAACATAGCAATGCATTTAAATTTAAAATAATAAAAGGATTTTGGAAAACATAGGTACAAGATGATCAAAGGAGACTTGCCTTCTTGCACGTTATCTAGACCTTCCTACTGCGGATCGAAAAACTCTTCTGCAACGTCAGGTTCTACGCGCAAAAACAAGAAACCCAAATAAATAAATAAACGCAAACAAAGTCACAAAAATACAAAATATATATAGTAGAAGGAGGTTTATGATTTTAGATGAATTTGGAAATTTGAATGGGTTCAAAAGAGGTAGGATGAAGAAATACGGGCTTCTGGAAGTGTTTGCCGTGGTTGGAGGAGTTAGATCTTCAGAGAGTGGTCAGAAACTACCGAGCGGTCGAAAGACTGTGGTGGCAGTCGAAAGTCGAAGGTTAAATGTGGTCGAATGGCTCAGTGCGGTCTCAGTCACCGAGTGGTCAAAAAAGCTTAAAAGCTGATTGAAAACAGCGGTGGTCAGAGACTTAGAGTGACAGCGGTGGTCAGAGACTTAGAGTAACAACGGTAGAAAGCTTGGAGCGAGAAGCGGCAATGGTCGCATAGCAGAAGCGATCGGAGGTGATCAGAGTCGAAAGCGACTATGGCCGAAATGATAGGAGGGGTTGGAGGGATCGAACGGTTCGGAGTAGTTGAAGGAATGGGACAGTGCTGAGTTGTCGAAGGAATCGATCGGCTTGGAGCGGTCGAGGGAATCGATCAGCTTGAGTGGTCAAACAATTGTGATCGGATGGCTGAATGTGGTCAGAAATTTAGACATGGCCGGTGATCTAAGTGGCTGTGAGTGGTCGATGGTCGATACGTGGTCAGAAGGAGTTGTAGAAAAGTTTGAAGTGGTTGAAGTATGTAACGTGGCCGAAAGGTATATGTGGTCGAAAGGTTTGGAGAAGTCAGAACCATTGCAAGTCGAACATTACAAGAATTGGTCGAAGACTTCAAAGTGATCGATCCTTGGTGATTGAAACCTTGTGGTCAGAGTAGTTATAGTGGGCAGATCTGTATGTGGTCGAAACCTACGAGAATTGTTGGACTGCCCGAAGTGGTCATAACCGATGAGGATGTCGTAACCGACTGGGGCGATCGTAGCACTAATGGTAGTCAAGAGGCCAAGAGTGGTCGAAGACTTAGAACATGATCGAAGGATAGAATGTGGTCGAAAGATAGAACGTAGACTACGGTCGTGAGCGACCGTGGTAGAAAGCGGTCGCAGTCGAAAGTGACCGTGGTCGAAAAGTCTTAATGGTTGGATGGTTTTAGCGGTAGGAACGCCTAGAGTGATTGAAGGCTATGGAACGATTGAAAACTACGAAGGGGTCGGAACTCTACGATGGTCGAAAGCAAGACGGGTCGGAAACGACAATAGTTGAAGCTAAAGTTCTCGGAAGTTTAAAGAATGGTCGGAACTCAGGAGCAATCGGGAGCGGTCGGAGTGGCTGAGATCGATAGGGTTGCCATGGTCGAATGTGGAGCGATCGTTTTCAACAGGCAAGGGGGTTTACCAGAGATAGCTGGAGAGTGGTCGGCAATGGCGAAAGACGGTGGCGGCAGAGTGCTTCAGTGAGGGAATGGCTCCGGCGGCGGTCTTGCTTGACGGTGAGGTGGAAGACAGCGGTGATGGAGTGCTCCGGCGGGGAAAGGCTCTAGCAACGGTCTTGGATGGTGAAGCAGCCAGCGAGGTCGTCTCAGTGTGGCGTAGTCGATGGTGGTGGCGGCGGCCTCGGCATTGCCTCGGAGACTTCTCTGGAGGATGGAAGATTGTGGCTAGATGAAAGGGAAGGCGACACGGTGCTCCGATTTATAGCTTCGGCAAAGAAAGGAAACTGATGGAGGCTATGGTATCGTGCGATCATTTTGGTATTGAAGGACACGCCAAAGGATGGAAAGATTGATTGCTAGCACCAGTTGGGTGGTTTCCAAGTGAAGATGCGGAGGGAAAAAGACTTTTGTCGGTTGGAGATTTGAGCATGGGTCTGACGCAAGGTAGAAGAAGATGAACAGTAACCATGGCCTCAAGGGTAAAAGGAAGGGAGGAAAGAGAAATCCAAATAAAATCCCAAAAGTTTTAAATAAATAATTTGGAATTGATTTGTGAAGAAAGTAAAATTTTGAAATGTTATATTTATATCATCCAGCAAGCATCTCGAATTTGCTGTATTCGCGCTTGAACTGGTCTTGTCGCACCGTCTTTATTTGGGTGGTGCCCTCATGGTAAGCATTGAGGGTCACCCAAATATCGAAGGCCGACGTCAGGTGAGAGATGTGATCAAATTCGCTTCTACTCAAACCCTGAATGATGATGTTCCTCGCCCTCGCGTTTGCCTCAACATCAGCCATATTCCCGGCATTGATGTTCTCATCGGCGGGAACAACAAACTGGACCTTGACCTTACGCCAGATGGCGTAGCCACGAGCTCGGATGTAGGTCTCCATCCGCTCTTCCGAATGGAAAATCCATCCCATCGAAGATCGGGGGCTTGGTCGAGTACTTGTCCGTCGCCATGGCTCTTGAGACCGGTTAAAGATCTATCAAGAAGAGCTAACCGGCTCTGATACCAATTGAAGGACCGAAAATGGCGACAGAGGGGGGTGAATGTCGTTCTCTTAAAATTGCCCCCGAGAATTCGTACACTGATTTTTCAAACAGATGCAGAACGAAGCAACTCACAGAAAAATTAATTCTGCTGAAAACTGGAACGCATGCGATACTAAAAACTTCAGCATAAATCAGAGAGTAATCAGTAAAAATTTCAGCTGGAAATAATCTTGTTTGATCCGCATGCAAAAGGTTGAAAACAAGACACAAAAGAAAATGAAACCAACTAGTGCTAGAACATCAACCCAACTGATTGGATAGCTACAGCCGGACTAGCACTGTCTGAACTCCACCGAAAAAGAACTCCAAGCCGAGAAGGGAAATGCAAAGCAAAAGGAGAAGGAATCCTGAGCCGAACAAAAAGAGAAAGGCAAAAATGCAGCACTGAAATTGCAGAGAAAGGAGAGACCCAAAATGCAGCTTTGCTGAACCGTAAAAGAACTAAAGACCAACTGGAGAAAGAAACAAAAACAAACTAAAAGTAAAACTGAGAGAATCACGGCAGGTAACTTAAGAAAAACAACTTCGGCAATCAAGATCAGTGATAGCTGCCGACTAGAGGATGCAGTAGTACTCTTGTTCTGAATCTTTCTTTGTTCGCTCGAAACTGCTAGCTTTTAAAAAATAAACTGCAAAGTTGAGACTAGAAACTAGACCAAGGTGCAGTCAAATTGCTTCAACTATCGATCAGATACAAGAAAGAACAAAGAAACAGACTGCTGATTTCACACTCAAGAACTTGCTGAATATTGTATTGCAGCAAAGGGAATGCACTTCGAACAGGAGAGTTCTCCAGAAGGCTGCAGTATTAAAAGATGAACAGCTGCTACCCAAGAAAGATTATCTGATTTTTGGCTGCCAACTGAAAAGAGAAAAGCAATCTTCAAAGAACACCAATATTGCCGAAATGAGACTGAAGCAGAGAAATTTATGGCCTTTTGCTGCTCTTTGCAAAACAAAGAAAATAGAGTTTCATGAGGCCAAAATAACCAAGCCAGATACTTGAATCCCTTCTCAACACAAGAGATAAAGAAAACAAATGGCAATCACAAAGGAAACCAAATTTTCTTAACAGAGACACAAAGAGTATAAAGAACTACGTCCCCATACGCCTGTATATTTGAACAAGAAGGAAAATTACATACAGGATCAAACAACTCTTACTCTCTCCATCTCTTAATCCTCAAAAACACCAAGAGCCTCACAAGCTTCTTGGGAGGAACACAACACACAAGGAATGAACTCTTAAAACCCTAACTCTCTCTATTGTGTCCTAAGGGGTATGCAGCCCCTCACCTCTATTTATAGCCCTTGGCTAACGGGTCTCCAACCCGTTACGCCGGCTAAACCCTAACGGAGCCGTCTTCCGCTTGTGCCTTACGAAATTCCCCGTTGCCCCCCCGCACCTTCCGGAAGCTTCCGCTCCTTGCCTCGCACGCCTCGCAACCACCTCGAGTCCACGTCGTCTTCGACACATCCCGATCGTTCTGACCTCAGCGCCACCTGCGCCTAGTCCGGTCCACCGTGTCTCGCCACGACTCCGCCTCGATGTCCTGCAGCCAACACAGACAAGAAAATACGTCAAATAGCACCGCTCGATACATGAACGTGTAAATAGCATAAACAAAATCAAACATGTCGCAATATCAGAATATACATCCTAACACATACGACTAAGTTTGACCAAAGTCCGACCGAGCCCGTTGCACCCATGCAACGTCAAGGTCCGAACAAACCGACTCAAACTCGACTTTTGGAAACAGATGTCAATTACTCATCACTCACAATGGGACGACCTCCACATGGTCTCTCAATCTCCCCCTTGATGAGTATATTGACAAACACCGAAAAAACACAAAGTTGAGTTTGAAGAGTCTAACATGGTCCATAAGTAAAGAGAAAGAAGCTAATGACCATGTCGACAGAAGGAGCAAAAGAAAGAACAAGTTTTCCTCAAAGCTCCCAACGTGGCTTTTTCTACCACTATTCTCCCCCTTTTGGCAATAAACCCATCAAGAATGAAAGAATGAGAAAAAGTCATGAAAATGGATGAAAGGCTGATTTGATCATTTTTAAGTATGTGGAGCCATGAAAATTATCCAAAATGACCATAATGCATTACATCAAGCCATAACATACAAATATGCTATAAAGATCATGACTAAGTATGTAAAGTGAAGCTAAGCAACAGAAGGTATAATCTGAATTTTTAATTGAAGTGCTTAGCAAGTCAAGTCAAACAAGATTTTAGTCTAGCTAATGATATCCACAAATGATGCAAGCCATGTCAATAAGCTAAATGGAATCGAGAAGCTAGTGTTCAGCCAACTAGAGTGCTATTTGTTCAAGAATGATACAATTGTTGGAGTACATTGAACATTTTAGCAATTGAGCACATTTGACATTTTCTTTGGAAATCATATGATTGTTGCCAACCATTTTTTTTGTCATGTGCTAGACCTCAAGCCTTATGCGATCACTTCAAGCAATGAGCTTAAGAAAATGATCTTGGTCATCCAAATCTCCCCTGAGTTCATGCCTTGTGCAATGGTAAGCCGTCTCATGAGAAGGAATTGGTGAGATCAGTTTTTTCGCACAAAAGAGATCTTTTTGCTTTTAATAGATTGTACTAACTTATGTGTTATCAAGAAACTATATAGCTCAATCTATTGCTCAACTAAGATTCAAGACTCAACTCAGCCATTTGACATGGCAAGAATCATAAAAAGATAACACAAGGCTGACTAGTCTCAAATATGAACATGACATGAATTAGGTCAAATTTAGCATTTTAATTAACCTATCATGGCAAAGACTTGACTACACATATAAAGTCATGATCAAATTAGCAATGGAGCATAAATCATGGCAAGATGTAATATAATGAAAACATGTCATGAAAGGATAATAATCAAGGCTCCATTAAGTTATGTTACAAATACAAATGAAGAACATCCAGCTCCCCCTTAACAATTGATGCAACTTTTAGTTCAAGTTGAGTTATGTCATCATTAAAATCTAGAAGTTCCCAAATGAACTCCCCCTGAACCAAAGCAATAAGAATAAGAGCAGGCAAATGAATCAGAAAAGGCAGTCCTTAAAGCATAGATAAGATATAGAGGATACTATGGCTCAGACTGACTCTCATCTACCCCATATGACTCGGGACTATCACCGACGGAAAACACACACTAGAGAGCAAACACGCACTGCCTACCCGAGGGTGGCCCAACCTCGCTAGAACCTAAAAGAAGTGAGTGAGCTCAACCTAGTGAGATAAGAAACACTATCCCGGAAGCACAAGATAAGAGTAAGAAGTCTAAGCAACTCAAAGAAGAGACACACTCTAACCTATCTTGGAAGGACTAAACCCAATGCACCCACGGATGCAATGCAACGAAGAAGGGACGAAGCATAATTAATATGATAAAGCAAGAAAGCCCAAAGCTCCCCTCACAACAGTCCGTAAGGACAAACCACCCCAAGCTCTCCCGCAGAGTGAAAACCTCAGTGTCTGGAGGCTTAGTGAAGATATCAGCCACCTGGTGGTCACTCTCTACGAATTGAAGCACAATGTCACCCTTCTCTACATGGTCTCGAAGAAAGTGATATCTGATATCGATGTGTTTGGTCCGAGAGTGCTGTACTATGTTCTTAGCAATGCTAATCGCAGACGTGTTATCGCAAAAGAGTGGAACACGATCGATAGCTAACCCAAAGTCCCGCAGAGTCGAGACCATCCAGCACTTGGCTACAAAGAATCGGGCTGCACAGAACGCACTCGGCCTCTGCGGTGGATCAGGCAACACCGGATGCTTCCTCAAGACCAGAAACGAGAGAAGTGCCAATGAACTGGCAGTGCCCGAAGTGCTTTTCCTATCTATCTTACAACCAGCAAAGTCTGCATCCGAAAAGGCTCTAAGGGATAGACAGGAGGAGGAAGAGTACCAGATACCATAGTCGATGGTAGCTCGAAGGTACCGAAATATGCTCTTCACCGCCTGGCAGTGAGACACGCGAGGAGAAGCCTGAAACCGGGCACAAAGACACACGGAGAAGTGTATGTCTGGTCTCGAGGCAGTGAGGTACAAGAGAGAGCCAATCATACTTCAACTCCTTTTGATCAACGGCTCGCCGTCCTCATCTCGGGTCAAGCGCGTTGTAGAAGCCATCGGAGTTGACACCGGCTTTCCATCACTCATGTCGAAACGTCTCATGAGGTCACGAGTGTATTTGCCTTGATGCAAGAAGGTACCCTCCCGAGTCTGCTTGATCTGGAAGCCAAGGAAGAAAGTCAACTCACCCATCATGCTCATCTCAAACTCGGTGCTCATGACATCCGAGAACTGTGAAACTAGAGCATGAGAAGAGCCGCCAAAGATAATGTCATCAACATAAATTTGGGCGAGCAGAATGTCATTGCCAAGCCGGCGAATGAACAAGGTCTTGTCAACTTTACCCATCTCGAAATCATGTCTCAATAGATAGGACTTAAGCCTCTCATACCAAGCTATAGGGGCCTGCTTAACTCCATACAGTGCTTTGGAAAGCTTGTAGACATGATTAGGGTATTTGGGGTTCTCGAAACCTGGAGGCTGTCTCACATAGACTTCTTCCTCAATAAAGCCATTGAGAAAGGCACTCTTGACATCCATCTGGTAGAGCTTGAAACCCTTAGAAGCCGCAAAGGCAAGCAGAATTCTAATGCCCTCAAGTCAGCTACAGGGCAAAGGTCTCCTCAAGTCTAGACCCTCAACCTGGGAGTACCCCGGCAACCGCCTAACCTTGTTTCAATGACTACCCCATCCTCACTTTGCTTGTTCTTGAACACCCACTTGGTCCCAATGATATTGTGACCTCGGGGGGCTCAACAAGCGCCCGCACCTTGTTTCTCTCAAGCTCTCTAATTCTTCATGCATGGCATTTATCCAAGACTCGTCGGAGAGAGCATGACAAACATCCTTGGGCTCAAAAGAGGCAACAAAGGCAGAGTGGAGACAGAAGAGTGACATGCCAGACTTTGAGCGTGTGACTCGCTCAAAGAGATCTTCAATCATCTGCTCAGAAGGATGAGCTTTCTGGATATGTCTAGGAGGTCCAGGATGAGATGAAGAAGTGGCCTCTACCTCATGAGCTGACGGAGTAGGAACAGAGCCACTAGCTCCAGAAGAAGCAGAAGGCAAAGGCTGATCGCCTTGAGGTGCGGTGGAAGGCGGCATCTCAAGGGGTGGATGAGGGGCTGGATCGGGTAGACAACCTCATCTCCATCATCCTCATCATCCACAAAGATGATCTCGGACTGCTCTGAAGAACCTGAGATATCGGGCCTAGTCCCCGGACTAGCCTCATCGAAAGTCACCTCACATGTTTCTACCATTTTGCTAGACTCGCAGTTTCAGACCCTATAGGCCCGGGAAGAAGTCGAGTAGCCTAGAAAGATCCCATCACAAGAACGTGACTCGAACTTATCTAGGTTCCGGACTTGAATAAAGCACTTGCAACCAAACACACGAAGTGAGAAACGGGCTTTCGCCCATATCTCAACTCGAAGAAGTGCGGTGCAAGTGTGCCCAAGAAAACTCGATTAGAAACATGGCACGCGGTGGCTATAGCCTCACCCAAAACTTCCGCGTGTAGAGTATTCATCAAGCATCGCCCCGCCATCTCGACCAAGGTACGGTTCTTCCTCTCCACAACGTCATTCATTGTGGGACGTGCGGAGAAGAGAATTGGTGCTCTACACTGCCTCACCACGTAACCTCTCGAGTAGAAATTCTTGAACTCCGTGCCATTGTCATCGCGAATCGCTCGTAAGGCACCGGAAGCTCAGCAGATGACCTCTTGAAAAGACCTCGAAATGTGTAAACGCCTCATCCTTCGAGGCTAAGAAAACACCCAAGAGTACCTCGAATAGTCATCGACCACAACAAGAACGTACCACTTCCCCTACCGATCGCACTCGATTTGGTCCAACCGTATCCATATGGAGCAATGTCGGTGCATCGGTCATAGTAATCGTGTGTGGGAGGATGAGAAGCGGCAACCATCTTGCCGTCAAGCATGGAGCACAAACAAGATCTTTGACCATCTTGAGTTTCGACGGACCACGAATGAGATCGTGGCGCTTAACTCGAGTCAAATGGTCAAATCCAATATGACCAAGTCTCCTATGCCGAAGGAAAGGTCGCGGGACTCGAAGCAACCAAACAGGAGAGGATCACCGAAGACTCAATAAAATCAGCACGAAAGATCCTCCCATAACGAGAAATCCATAAACCGGACTACTCAAGAATCAACAATTTTGCGGCGTTTTCTTAAAACTTACCTCGAAACCGTCATCGGTAAGTCGAGAAACCAAAGCAAATTGTAATGCGGTTTACTCACCAAGGCAACATCTTTTAAAACAAATGAGTCATTAACGCGACAAGACCTTTGGCGATGGCGTCGCACGAAGAGTCTCCAAAGGTGATAGTCTCATCACCAAGCTCGGGCTAGGGAAGAAAACCAACGGAATCTCCGGTCATGTGTCGTGAACACCCGAGTCACGAGCCAAACCTTTCCTTCCTCGCCCGCGAACCCGAGTCAAACAGAGTAAAGTCTCGATCTTGGGGTAAATCAAGTGATTTTGGCACCCAATCTCGAGTAACACGTCGGCAGATAAAGTAGTCAAGCACGACTAACCTCTATCTACCCCACGCCTCGTCGCTCAAAGAAGCGAAGGTCCGTGAGCAGACACAAGTCGCTGGTCGGGTGCGATCGCTACGGACGAGCGAGTCGGCGCACCGGCAACAGGCTGATCACGCCGCGGGTAGGCATCTCGATGGGGAAAACGAGATCTACCCTCAGGACGGCGGAAGTCACGACCAGAGGGACCACGAGGACGAAAAACAGAAGACTCAGAAAAACCAAGTCCTCGGTCGCCCAAAGCTACCGAAGAGTAAGCCTAGACCTCGTGTTGGTCTTAGGTGCACTCAAGGTCCGGGCTGACCACGAATATGCCTAAGAGACTCAACACGGTCTCTTGGCGCGATCTTGGCGCTTGAAGCAATGGTCAAACAAATGCCCATACTTCGATGAAGGTGCAATGATACCGCCTCGAGGTCAAGTAGCATGAGATGGCTTCGCCCGAGAGGTCAAGCTGCGGTGAAATCACCTTGCTATCAGAAATCCCTTGGACAAAGCCCGCTGATTTAAATTGAACTTTCTTGTTCTTGGGCTTGAGCTCAATCACACTGCTGACCACGGTCCGAGCGCGACGGTGGATGCTTCCTCACATCCTTCTGTAAATCATATCCTAGACCCCGATTGAACTTGCAAATCTTTGATTGGTCTAGAATAAGATTGAGCTTCTTCTTGCCTCCTATAAATTTCTCGAGAGTGTTCATAAGGCACCGACACTCTCGAAGAGAGAGGTGCAAGAGAAGCAAGGAGGAGAAAAAAGCAGAAGGTAAGGGAGCGGAAGAACAACCAACAGCAGAGGAAGGCGGTTTGTGCATACGGTGACTTAGAAGGGACAGTTCTCGCTAGCGGGTTGGTTTGCGTCGCTAGGCGTCTCTACCTTACCCGGGGGCTTCTCCCCCTTCTCCACAACCACATTACAAGCACAAGGTGGCTTCTCTAGTAGGTCCTTAGTTAGCTTCACATTTCTCATCCAATGCAATCAAGTTAGATTTTAGTTTGTTACAACTAATGCATGGTGAGCTAACAGGTCCTTAGAAGCAAACCGAGCCAACTTCTTATCATGATCAATCATTTTTGAAACTGTTTGGAAATGATTCAAGCTCGTGATCGCTTTAGGATAATTCACACATGAAGCAATAGGCTCAAGTAGAAAAGCTTGTAATTCAACAATTTTATGATCTGCCCGTTTTAGGTTCATCTTCAAATTATTACAACTTTCACAAGTCTCGGCGGATCGAGAAGCATAGTGTAAAGACCTCTAAAAGCATTATCCTTATCCTCACATGAGGTGCAAGAAATAGTCTCAACAGTAGAAGATGAAACAGGAGCTACCCTACTCATCTCAAGCTCGGAAGTAGACTAACATTCTCCACCTTAATTTCATCAAGCTCGAGAGACGAGACTAGCATGAGAGGTCCTTAGTTTCTCCATGTCTCCAAGCAAGGCACAGCATGTATCACAGTTGTCACGGGAGGGAGCAGATATAAGTGAAGTAAGCTCCCGTGACAATCTATCTACTTCCTTCTCCAACTCGCTACATCTAGCTCTAGATCTAGCATGAAATCCTCCTAACTTAAGAAAAGCTTCATTTAGTTGGTCATAGGAGGGACATACCTCGTCGGAGTCGGAATAGAGGTCGTTGTCGCTGATCTCATCCTCGAGGGCCATGAAGCACATGCCGGAGAAGTCGTCGCCGTTCTTGGGTTCTTGATCACCCATCCCATCGTCGTCGCTCCATCCCTCCACCTCGTCGAGGTCGAGGTCGTCGAAGGCGGCGAGGACGCGGTGGAAGAGATTCTTGGCCTTCCCAAAGTCGCGGAATGTCTTCTTGCCTTGCGTCTGAACTGGGGGCTTCTTGTTGCGGTTCTTGTCACAGTAGTCGTTCTTGCCTGAACCGTCGTAGTCTCCTTTGCCCTTCCCCAGTTTGGGGCAGTTCGCTCGAATGTGGTTGGGGCCACCACATTCAAAGCAAATCACTGGTCCTCTTCTCTTTCCGTCCCTCCTCCTCTTGTAAGCATGGGAGAACTTTCGAGCTAGGAGGGCCAGCTGTTCATTCTCTAGCTGCTCTAACTGATCATCAGTTACATCACAGGAGCGATAGGAAAACCCGCAAAGAGAATCGCAGAAGAACCGAAGCGGTGGGATCGGTGACTAGAGCCATCGATCGAGACTTGACCGACGAGAGACTATGTCAATCTCGTGAGTCTTGAGGCGCGAGTAAAGCGCATCAAGAGTCGTGGTCGAGAGGTCCGTGGTGTCCTTGATGGTAGTCACCTTCATTTCCCAAACCCTAAGATCGAGTCTTTGAAAAACTGTCGGCGTTATCCGAGTCGGAGTATGTAAGACCGACGGCTCGGGGTTGCTCGTAATCTTATGAAAGCGAGAGAAGCACTCGTCAAGGGACTCACCAAAGAAGCATCTCGAATTTGTCAGATTCGCTGAACTGGTCTTGTCGCACTGTCTTTATTTGGGTGGTGCCCTCATGGTAAGCATTGAGGGTCACCCAAATATCGAAGGCCGACGTCAGGTGAGAGATGCGATCAAATTCGCTTCTACTCAAACCCTGAATGATGATGTTCCTCGCCTCGCGTTTGCCTCAACATCGACCATATTCCGGCATTGATGTTCTCATCACGGAACAACAAGCGGACCTTGACCTTACGCCAAATGGCGTAGCCCTGAGCCTGGATGTAGGTCTCCATCCGGCTCTTCTAGAATGGAAAATCCATCCCGTCGAAGATCGGGGGCTTGGTCGAGTACTTGTCCGTCGCCATGGCTCTTGAGACCGGTTAAAGATCTATCAAGAAGAGCTAACCGGCTCTGATACCAATTGAAGGACCGAAATGGCAACAGAAGGGGGGTGAATGTCGTTCTCTTAAAATTGCCCCCCGAGAATTCGTACACTGATTTTTCAAACAGATGCAGAACGAAGCAACTCACAGAAAAATTAATTTCTGAAAACCGAACGCATGCGATACTAAAAATTCAGCATAAATCGAGAGTAATCAAGAAAATTTCAGTGGAAATAATCTTGCTTGATCGCATGCAAAAAGGTTTAAAACAGCACACAAAAGAAAATGAAACCAACTAGAGCTAGAACATCAACCCAACTGATTGGATAGCTACAGCCGGACTAGCACTGTATGAACTCCACCGAAAAAGAACTCCAAGCCGAGAAGGGAAATGCAAAGCAAAAGGAGAAGGAATCCTGAGCCGAACAAAAAGAGAAAGGCAAAATTGCAGCACTGAAATTGCAGAGAAAGGAGAGACCCAAAATGCAGCTTTGCTGAACCGTAAAAGAACTAAAGACCAACTGGAGAAAGAAACAAAACAAACTAAAAGTAAACCGAGAGAATCACGACGGTAACTTAAGAAAACAACTTCGGCAATCAAGATCAGTGATAGCTGCCGACTAGAGGATGCAGTAGTACTCTTGTTCTGAATCTTTGCTGTTCGTTCTGGAAACTGCTAGCTTTTAAAAAATAAACTGCAAAGTTGAGACTAGAAACTAGACCAAGGTGCAGTCAAATTGCTTCAACTATTGCCTTGTATCTGACAAAGAATTAACAAAGAAACAGACTGCTGATTTCACACTCAAGAACTTGCTGAATATTGTATTGCAGCAAAGGGAATGCAGTTCGGAACAGGGAGAGTTCTCCAGGAACTGCAGTACCAAAAAGATGAACAGCTGCTACCCAAGAAAGATTATCTGATTTTTGGCTGCCAACTGAAAAGAGAAAAGCAATCTTCAAAGAACACCAATATTGCGAAATGAGATCAAGCGTAGAAATTTATGGCCTTTTGCTGCTCTTTGCAAAACAAAGAAAATAGAGTTTCATGAGGCCAAAATAACCAAGCCAGATACTTGAATCCCTTCTCAACACAAGAGATAAAGAAAACAAATGGCAATCACAAAGGAAACCAAATTTTCTTAACAGAGACACAAAGAGTATAAAGAACTACGTCCCCATACGCCTGTATATTTGAACAAGAAGGAAAATTACATACAGGATCAAACAACTCTTACTCTCTCCATCTCTTAATCCTCAAAACACCAAGAGCCTCACAAGCTTCTTGGGAGGAACACAACACACAAGGAATGAACTCTTAAAACCCTAACTCTCTCTATTGTGTCCTAAGGGGTATGCAGCCCCTCACCTCTATTTATAGCCCTTGGCTAACGGGTCTCCAACCCGTTCACGGCTAAACCCTAACGGAGCCGTCTTCCGCTTGTGCGGCCTTACGAAATTCCCTGCCGCCTCCCGCACCTTCCGGAAGCTTCGCGCTCCTTGCCTCGCACGCCTCGCAACCACCTCGAGTCCACGCGTCTTCGACACATCCCGACCGTTCGACCTCGGCGCCACTGCGCCTAGTCCGTCCACCGTGTCTCGCCACGACTCCGCCTCGATGTCCTGCAGCCAACACAGACAAGAAAACACGTCAAATAGCACCGCTCAATACATGAACGTGTAAATAGCATAAACAAGATCAAACATGTCGCAATATCAGAATATACATCCTAACCCATACGACTAAGTTTGACCAAAGTCCGACCGAGCCCGTTGCACCCATGCAACGTCAAGGTCCGAACAAACCAACTCAAACTCGACTTTTGGAAACAGATTTCAATTACTCATCACTCACAATGGGATGACCTCAACATGGTCTCTCACATCGTATAAATAGACAGGGACAATCCTCATTGTTCTTGTAGTCTTTCTTGCATAGAAAGTCGCTTAAGCGATTATACCACATCCTACCTAATTGCTTAAGTCCATACAATGATTTTTTGAGTTTCACATTGTACAGGTTTCTATTTGCTCTGTCTTGGTTCGAGACAGGGATACCTTTAGTTACCTTCAAATAAATATCCAAATCCAAGTTTTTATAAAGGTATGCCGTTACCACATCCATTAATTTCATTTCTTAATTCAGGTTTACTGCCATCGAGATTAAATATCTAAAGGTAATACCACCCATGATCGTGGAATAGGTTTCTTCATAATCAACTCATGGAGGTTGAGTGAAATATTGTGCAACAAGCCTTACTTTATATCTTACAACTTTATTTTTCTCATTTCTCTTCTGAACAAATACCCACTTGTGCCCTACGGGGTGCACATGGGGAGGCATGTGGCTTACAGACCTAAACATCTCTCTTTTATTTAGAGATAATAATTCAGTTTCTATTGACTTTTTTCAATCCTCCTAATCTGATCTTTTCTTACATTCAGCGAGCGATGCAGATTTTGGATCAAGATCGACGATTGTGATAACTTTTATTGTAAAATAAATATCAACATTAGTTGTTGACCTATTCATGGACTCTCCCGTGCGCACATAGTTTATAGCTATTTCATCATGGGTTGATTCTTCTAGTGCTTCTACTTGCTCACCGCTCCTTCTAGTTGTGGGAGCAAGTCCCTTTACTTTTTCAACTCCGATGCATGCGCACACATCCATGCTGGTATCTCCCTCCGTGGGAATGTTCAAATCTGGTATGCCTTTCCTTGAAGGTGTCATACCGGTGCTAGGTCTCAACTAGCTCCCCTTCTGGTTCTGGGGAACTTCGGTGATTGGTTGTATTTTCCAAATCTTCCTGATTTGGAAAATTCTATACATCGATATTATGTCTTCGTGAATTGTTAATTATATTTCTCATCTTCCTAAGATCTGGGTGGCCTAATCTATCATGCTAAAGACAGAAGAGTTTAAAACTTCTAAATATGTTTTTAAAGACAGTATAGGTTGTAGGTGTCTTAATATTAGTGTAGTATATCCCAGATTCGAATTAAGGAAGTCTTTCTAATGCCCTTTTTCCACTTGCTTCATGCTTTGTAATGAGCATGTATTTCTTACCATACTCTTCTTCAGTTTGAACGTGAAAACCGTTAGTGTGAATATTCTTGAAACTTAGGAGAGTTTTAGTCAATTCTGGGTACAATAAGGCTTTTTAAATGATCAAAGTTGTACCTATTAGGAATATGATTGTGGCTCTTCCTGAGCCTATTATACAAGCATCGCTACCGACGATTGTTATAAGGCAACCAGCATTTTTGCTAATTGACTGAAAAATTTTATCTCTCTCAAGATGGAATTCGTTGTGCCGCTATCAGCTAAACACACTTCCTCCATAGGGAGCCACACGCATTCTAAATAAAGTACTTTATTAATATGTAGTAGGAGACAATCAACACATAAATAAAATACTTCAAATATCAGAACATATCATGCCATTATTAACTGAATAAATGAATTAATAAATTAATATCATCCAACCATCACGAGAAAATAAATTGTTTGATCAAAATCCAACTTATTCCTTCCACACATGAAATGAATGACAATTAAAGTCTAAATACACTCTATGCATTAAACTGAATCTGCTAAGAAATTAGAGGCTTTGGTTGCTATCTCCTGAGAGGTGAGATACTCTTCCTAGGAAATCATGGCGGCGGCAGCTGCAATGTCAAGAGTGGGTACAGCTGTAGGAGTGGAATCAACCTCTATTGGTGCAGGCAACTGCTCAGAATTCTCCCACTCAAGAAGGCAAAGTGGGTTTCATACGGGCCTTTTTCTTTTTGGCCTGGAAGGCATCAACGACGTGTTGCAGCTCTTTGCAGATCCGCGACCAATGCCCCCACTTACCACACTTGTAGCAGGTTTGGTCTTGCTGACCATATGGCTTATCGTCCTGCTTTGGTTTGCTGACCTTATTTTTCTGTAGAGTATTTGACTTGCCTTTCTGGGCTGCGGCCTTGCCTTTTCTTCCCCTTTTCTTCATTATAGGCTTCCGCACCTTGTAACTCCCAATGTTGGCCTCACGGCAGCGGAGCTCCCAGGTGGCTATGCGATAAAGTTCTTACAGAGAACTTCATCCTGAGCCTCTATAACATGCATAATATTAATCAATTTAGCATACTCCTTGTAGTCGTCTTGACGATAGTTGTACGTAGACTACGCTGCACTAAGGTGGAAGGTGGAGAGGGTCTTCTCAATCTTCTGCTCATCTGTGATCTGTCTGCCACAAAGTTGAAGATTGATATAAATTTTGTGCAGACCAGAGTTGTACTCCCCAACCATCTTGAAATCAGCAAAACTAAGTCGAATCCATTCCTGCTCTGCCTGAGGAAGAATGGTGCATTTTAACTTCTTGAACCGCTTCTTGAGTGCAGTCCATAATGCTAGCGCGCTCTACTCTGTCATATACTCATTCTTGAGAGTGAGACAGAGGTGGTGTCTGAGAAAGTGAAGTGTCTGATCATTTTCCTCAGGTGTGGGTTTGGCATCTTCCGATGCATTAATCCCAATGGCAGCACGAAGCTTCTTGGCTCCAAGTATAACCTCGACGACGGAAGCCCAAATCAAGTAGTTTTGGCCATGCTGGGTCAGCTCCTCGAACTTCCGGTTCGTGATACCAGTCATCTACATGTGCATAAAAAGAATATATAAATTTATTGTAGGTAAAAATTGCATGAAATAAGTTGGATAATGGTACCAAGATTATCGTAGTATTCCAGAAATTTCTCTATAATTTTACAGTTAATTTCATTGATTAAAGGCAATTTAAATAATTATGATTAATCAAAACTATAAAGAAATACATAAAAGCATAGAAAATAATGATAATAGTGCTAAACATGTTTCAGATGCTAAAAATAATTTAGAATTTGAATTTCCAAAACCCTTTTATGCTGGAATATGAATTTTCAACGAATTCGGAAATTTTTGAGGGCTTATCCGCTAATTTCCAGTTCTGAGAAAAAATTCGTGCAATTTGCTAATTTTTCGATGGCCTTTATGCAAAATTTCAGGTGCCAGGCTCCCCACCTTTTTTTCTTTTCTCCCACCCACCTGTCGGGCCCTTCCCCGACCCATTCGGCCCACGTTGATCCGGTCAAAAGGAAGGGGTAGGGTTTCCCCTACCCTTCTTCATGCGTAATGACGGCGCATGCAGGCGGGAGCCGCCGGCCGGGCCATGCGGCGTGGCTTGCGGCCAAGAGCCGGCGGCACAAACGCTGGGTGGTCGAGCCAGTGGCCGATGGTGGGCGAGGTCGGGCGACCGAGGCGCTGGGCGGCGGCCGTGTGCGGGGTCGGGCAGCGAGTGGTGGTGGCCGTGTGGAGGCGGCCGAGACGACGGAGAGCCCATGCGGGGCGACGTCGGTGTGGTGGCAACGGCACGGCGCGGCAGGGGCCTGTACGAGGATGGCGCCAGTATGGCCGAGACGACACGGCACGATGACATGCCATGCAACGGCAGTTCGGCCATGCGAGGCTAACGGCGCGACTCGTCTCGAAGCCGGTGGTGGCTCGACCATGCGGAACCGGTGGCTCATGGTGGCGCAGTGGCCAGCACGGCCACATACTGGCTGCCGGCGGCGTGACCGCATGCGGACGGTTCGGGCATGTACAGCCATCGACCAAACCACGTTGCCATCCTTTTTTTAATCAACAGTGCAATTAACATCTACTCTTTTCATGTAATCTACCGATCGGTATTGTGCCGATGACTTCAAGTCTGCTCACAGTAGATTAGAGCGGATTTGCACCATAGAAAATAATCTAGAAAGCGAAATTTCCAAAATTTAAAGCGATCTAAATAGACAATTCAATCTACGAATGCTTCAATGATTACGTTCGATCCACCATAGCGACTCGTGCTGATAATATGTTGAGGAACCGTCGCTGGTAAGTCCAATTTGATCGATCCCTCCTAGACATCAAGATGATAAAACACAAGTAATGCAAGAAATAATAAATTGAACAGAAGAGATGGAGGAATTCCTTCTTCCTTTCTTTATTACTTTCTCTTCCAAAAGATACATGTTACAATGATTAGGACCTTCTATTTATAGACTAAGTAGAGAAATACCCACCTACAGACTAGACTTGTAGATCCAGATCCAGATTTTTCAAAAAAAAAATACAGAATTATTGCTGATCATCATTAGAAACATGAGACACAAACCTCTATAACTAGTTCTTTGTCCGATATACCTAATGCATTTGCTTCATCAAGGAATCGACGAATCGTGGGTTCATGGCCTTTGTGCTGCTCACTTGTTCAGTGCATCGGTGGCCGACGCATCGATCTTGCCCTATCGACACTGACGGCGCGGCTATTAGGCAAAATTCATGAGGGGGACCATATATGTACAATACAACATGTAGATTAAGTAGGTACTCGTGAATCCAAGGGAAAATTTTTTCGTTGGGAGGGGGCCAGCCCCGCTTCTCTCCGCCCGACTGTTTCCTTCGCTCGCCGTGCTCCTAGCTGTAGAGGCAGGGCAATCACATATTCTAAACGTGCAAATTTTGGTAGCCAAGGCAAAGCCGTAATAATAATCAAATTACCAAATTACGTCAAACAGTTAATTATAGGGATTTCAACATGGAAAGATATATTAGCTTAAAATCTATGAGAACGAACTTCAGAATCCGCATACCTTGTTTTATCCAGGGTAGATATGCATGGCCCCAAAATCCACCCAGATCTGCAAGCCGGCAAGAACCACCATGCAACATATCAATATATAACAAAATTATTGCCCATAGCTTTGTTACGAAGCTAAAACTGCATAATCGTTCCGGGATTATTAACTATTGCAACAATGAATAAATCAATATCAATGTCACAGTCCATGCCACATTAACCATAAGAGGGTATGAATCCACAGTTCCACACGTGTGCACATCCCCGTTGTAAACAGATGAACTTAGCACATGCACCACACAAACATCGGTGTCACTAATTCAGCGTACAATTAATGTGCTTGGACTAACTATGAAAGGTGGAGTACCTTGATATTATCAATTTGCCAACAATACATGCTTTACCTTCATTACTTGTGAAGACGGCATTCCGGTCCTTCGATGGCACCTGCATGGAACACACATACACATGCCCATAAATGCAACGCTAAGGAAGCTGATTTCTGATAGTGCAACCTACTTCAACAGCAAAAGATTATGAGAATCAAAGCACATATCTCCATTCTCCAGTGAACACGTCGAGAAAATACTATTCAGGCTTGGATGCCCAAAAGCTCCAGATCTTGTACTCCACAGACGTTTGAGGCCCCAAATCAACCATGGTAACAAGGCTGGCTCACCTAATCTCCCTACCAAGAAAGAAGATGCACTATCAGCTTTCCTCTCCCTTAACGAGATGACATGCCAACAGTCTCTTCTCAAACATAGCTGCTCAGGAAAAGAGAAATGGCTGAACAAGGCATGAGCACCTAGTAAAGAGCATTCAGCACATATCGGTTCAACGTTTGACGGTTGGGGAGTTATGCCTATGTCGATGAACTAAACAAGGCTCCCCTTCCCAATAAATTTCGTCTCCAGTTGATGTAAGACAATTTTATGAGAACTATTTAGTATTGAATACAAGAAAAACAAATCCAGCAAGCATGAATGGCTATTGCCCAGCAACAACTGCTTGGCAAGGCCATCTCAGTAACAATTACTCAATCGCAGTCAACAGTACAACCTTTATGTCAATGACGGTGTGACTGGAAAAAAAATCCCAATGGAAATATATTACCAAAGCAAAGAACCCCAAAGCAAGCATATAAGAAAGAAATGCTACAACTGCTATAAGCAAATCTCAAAGCACTGAAATAGGCATTGTTGTAGTAATCTGTTATGACCGGCATCCCGTATGCGCGCCGGAAACGCACGGGAACTCTACAAACCAGCTAGTAGAAAGAGTCCTGGACTCATAAGTCCTTTCCTCATTAGGTTTACTTCTTTGCTTTCCATAAGTATTAGAATCTAGATTGATTTGTTAGGAGGATAAATAGCCTCACCGGGATTGAATAAACAAGCGAGCAACATTCGGTTGCGGGCTTCCCACCGCACCCTTTCCTCTGCTCCAGCGCCCTCGCCTCACGGCCCCACGCCGCCAAGGGGCTAAGGCCCAGGCCTCTCGCTCACACCCCTACTTCCTCCGAAGTCTCCGCCATCCCTCGAGCTCTACCAATTTGGTATCAGAGATGCCAGGCGGGGAGAGCGGCAAACAGCCGAAGGAACCGCCGCCGCCACCAACCGATCCCGTCGCCAAGGCACTGACCGAGCTCGTCCAGCAGATGGCGACCTTCTCCGCGCGCTTGGAGGCCCTGGAGTCTCGGCCGGCAGCGCCCACCGCCGCCGCCGCCACCGCCAGCCCACATCAAACCCCCGCCGCCCCCACGCCGATTCCCTCCACGGATCCAGCTTCCCCTCGCCGCCGCCACTTCCCACGGGTCCACAGCTTCCAGCGGCCTTCCTTCCGTCCGGCCGGAGGCGAGCTCCGGTGCAGACCTACCGAGCGCCTCGTTTCCACAAGCTTGACTTCCCGACCTACGACGGCAAGGAGGATCCTCTCAATTGGCTCAACCGGTGCGATCAATTCTTCCGTGGCCAGCGCACCTTGGCCTCAGATCGCGTTTGGCTCGCCTCCTACCATCTCACGGGCGCCGCCCAGACATGGTACTATGCCTTGGAGCAGGACGAGGGCATGCCATCATGGGAGCGCTTCAAGGAGTTGTGCCACCTCCGTTTCGGCCCTCCTCTCCGCGCCAATCGCCTGGCAGAACTCGCCCGACTGCCCTTCTTATCCACTGTCCAAGATTATCAGGAGCGCTTCAATGCGCTTCTCTGCCATGCGCCACAGCTGACGCCAACCCAGAAGGTGGAATTGTTCACCGGCGGCCTCCCTGAACATATCAAGATCGACGTCGAACTGCGTGAGCCTCGTGATCTGCAGACGGCCATGCATCTCGCGAGAGCATATGAGCGCCGCGCCGAGACTACACCAATGGCGTCGCTGCAACGGCCGCCCCGCCCTTTCCAGCGCCCGCCGACGGCCCTTCCTACACCACAGCGTGCGGCCACCATACCTTCGGCCGCTCCAGCACTCCTACCACCGCCGTCGTCTGCGGCCACAGCATCTCCGACAAAGACCGCGACCGCTCGCCGTCTCTCCCTACCGAGCCGACGATCGACGCCGATCGACTCTGCTACAACTGCGATGAGCAGTACGTCCGCGGCCACAAGTGCCAGCGGCTATTTTTCATTGAGGTCACCGATTATCTGGACGACGACACAGCCAACGACTCTGACGGTGCGGCGGTAGATGAGACCGCGTCTGATTTGCCGGTGGTATCCCTTCATGCGATCGCCGCAGCATTCGCAGAGGACACCATGCACCTCCACGTCAATATCCACGGCCACCGGCTTCTGGCGTTGCTGGACTCCGGCTCAACCCACAATTTTATCAACACCGAAGCCCTGCGCCGACTTCATTGGGCGACAACAGACAGCGCCAATATGCGGGTGGCGGTGGCCAATGGCGACCGGGTCCCCTGCAAGGGCGTGGCTCGCGACGTCGCCATGAGTGTGGGACCTGAGGACTTCGCCATCAACTGCTACGGCATCGACCTAGGCGACTACGACCTCGTCCTCGGTGTTGCTTTTCTCCGAACCCTGGGACCCATTCTTTGGGATTTCGAGGACCTCTGCATGTCATTTTGGAGGCGACAGCGTGTTTTGAAGGGCCTTGGCTCCCACGCAAGGACATTCCACACCGCCCTTAACGCCATCACCGGGCGCCGCAACCCCTTTTGGATCACCTTCTGCACCAATACTGCATGATCTTCGAGGAACCAAAGGGCCTTCCACCGGCACGACCATACGATCACCGCATCCACCTTCTGCCGGGCACCGCACCAGTGGCCGTCCGGCCCTACCGCTACCCTCAGCTGCAGAAGGATGAGCTAGAGCGTCAGTGTGCCGCCATGCTGGAGCAAGGCATCATCCGACCAAGCACTTCGCCGTTCTCTGCGCCGGTGCTCTTGGTCAAGAAGGCAGACAACTCCTGGCGATTCTGCATCGACTACCGTGCGCTGAACGACAAGACGTCCAAAGACAAGTTCCCAATACCGGTGGTTGACGAGCTACTCGACGAGCTCCATGGCGCTCGGTATTTCACCAAGCTGGACCTCCGTTCCGGCTATCACCAGGTGCGCATGAACCCGGACGACATCGAGAAGACGGCTTTCCGAACCCACCACGGCCACTTCGAGTTCCTCGTCATGCCCTTCGGCCTGTCCAACGCGCCGGCCACGTTTCAGGCCCTTATGAACGACGTCCTCCGTCCGTTCCTCCGTCGGTTCGTGCTCGTGTTCTTCGACGACATACTCATCTACAGTTCCTCCTGGTCCGAGCATTTGCAGCACGTCCGCCTCGTCTTCGATGCACTCCGCGCCAACTCCTTGCACCTCAAGCGCTCCAAGTGCTCTTTCGGAGCGTCTTCGGTCGCCTACCTCGGCCATGTCATCTCCGCCGAGGGCGTCGCCATGGACAGCGATAAGGTGGCCGCTGTCGCCTCGTGGCCGGTGCCCAGCTCAACCCGGGGTTTGCGCGGGTTCCTGGGCCTCGCTGGTTACTACCGGAAGTTTATCCGGGATTTCGGCACAATCGCCGCTCCGCTGACAAAGCTCCTGCGCAAAGACGCTTTCACCTGGTCGGACGATGCCGCGGCAGCATTCCAGGCGCTCAAACACGCCCTGACGACGGGACCGGTCCTACAGATGCCTGTCTTTGATCAACTTTTCATCGTCGACTGCGACGCCTCGGGCGCTGGTTTCGGTGCCGTCCTCCACCAAGATGCCGGGGCCCTCGCATTCTTCAGCCGGCCGTTTGCTACCCGCCATCTCAAGCTCGCGGCGTATGAGCGGGAACTCATCGGCCTCGTGCAGGCCGTTCGGCACTGGTGGCCGTACCTGTGGGGACGCCGCTTTCTCATCCGCACCGATCACTTCAGTCTCAAGTTTTTTTTGCCGGACCCTCTCGACAATTCCGCAAAGACACGGTGGATTAGCAAGCTGTTCGGCTTTGATTTCACAATTGAATACCGTCCCGGGCGTCTCAACACGGTCGCGGACGCCCTCTCGCGTCGCGACTCGGACTCAGCCGCACTCCATGCGATCTCGGCACCATCATTCCATTTTTTCGACGAGATCCGAGCCGCGACAGCCACCGACGACGAGGCGAGCCGGCTCTGCTGCCACTCGAGATGGCACCATTGGGAGCCCCGCGCGACACCGACGGACTCCTGCTCTACGGCTCGCGCATCTTCGTTCCGACGCAAAACGATTTGCGCAACCAGGTGCTCTCCATGGCTCATGCGACCAGCCACGAAGGCATCCAGAAGACACTCCAACGACTGAGGGCGGATTTCTACATCCCCGGCGACAGGGCATTGGTACGGGACTACGTGCGCTCCTGCCTCACCGCCAACAAGAACAAAACGAAACTCAGAGCGGCGGGCCTTTTGTAGCCCTCGACGTCCCATCCCAGGTCTGGGCCGACATCTCAATGGATTTCATCGAAGGCTTGCCGAAGGTACACGGAAAATCTGTGATCCTCACCGTCGTCGACCGCTTTCTCTAAATCGCGACTTCATCGCGCCGCCATCCATACTCGACCACATCCGCTGCGTGGCCTTCTTCACGAGATTGTCGCCTTCACGGTTTTCCCACTTCCATCGCCGCGATGGCGACCCGTTTTCACCGCCACATGTGGCGCGACCTATTCAAGATGGCGGCGTCAAACTCCATATGAGCACGGCCTTTCACCCCCAAACGGACGGCCAGTCCGAGGTTGTCAACAAGACCATCGCCATGTATCTACGCGTGTTACGGGTGAACGGCCCCGCTTGGTTGATCGCTACCGTGGGCGTAGTATTGCTACAATATTGTTCCACACCACGCCAAGACAACTCCGTTCTGTGTCGTCACGGCCGGCCCCCGGCGCCATCGCCATACACGCCCCAAGACCGCCATGACGGATACGGTGGACACCCTACTGCTTAACCGTGATGACTTTCTCTCAGTCGTCCGTGAACGCCTCCTCCAAGCACAACAGTACGCCAAACGCTACTACGACAACCATCACCGCGACTTGACATTTGCGCTGGGTGATTGGGTGTGGTTGCGCCCTCCATCGACCAAAGACAAACATTGGAGCCTAGGCCCAAAGGAAGCTCGGGCCACGCCGCGGGACCTTTCAAAATCTGGGCGGATCGGAGAGGTGGCCTACCGGCTCCAGCTTCCGGAGGGCGCCAGGCTCCATGATGTCTTCCATGTGGGACTGCTTAAGCCTTTCCACGGCAACCCCCCGTCCACGACGCCTCCGGTGCCCCTACGCACGACGGCCGACTTCTTCCCGCCTTAACGTGTCCTGCGAGCCCGGCCGCCATGAGTCCAGCATGTCTTGGTCCAGTGGCGCGGGATGTCCAGCGACAACGCCACCTGGGAACAACTACCGCACTTTCGAGAGATTTACCCCGACGTTCAGCTCGAGGACGAGCTGCTTGAGGAGGGGAGAGATGTTATGACCGGCATCCGTGATGTGCTACGGAACGCACGGAACTCTACAAACCGGCTAGTAGAAAGAGTCCCGGACTCATAAGTCCTTTCCTCATTAGGTTTACTTTGCTTTCCATAAGTATTAGAATCTAGATTGATTTGTTAGGAGGATAAATAGCCTCACTGTGGGATTGAATAAACAAGCGAGCAACATCCGGTTGCGGGCTTCCCACCGCACCCTTTCCTCTGCTCCAGCAGCCCTCGCCTCACGGCTCCCACACGCCGCCAAGGGGCTAAGGCCCAGGCCTCTCGTTCACACCCCTACTTCCTCCGAAGTCTCCGCCATCCCTCGAGCTCTACCATAATCATCCAACCAAAGTCCAGAAATAACGCACAGACTGGGTATCCGGCATTCTTAATTTCTGCAGAGTACCCTATTGCTTCGATTTAGAAACGCCAAAGCAAAATGAACATAACTCTGGGACCAAAAAGAGAAGTACTGGCATATTAATCAAGATAAGCTATTTAGTTATCCAGATATTGTTAAGAAAATAAAACCATAACTTATTTTCAGAAAATGTGTGGCATTGATCTTCATCATTCATAACACTTAAAACAGGTTGTCATGACCTTAGATGTTACTACCTAAACAGAACAAAAGTGTTTGATACTTGTACTATATTGTTCTTGAAAAACCATGTTATTCTCCTAAATTATAAAACTATTATGTATCCAATCCAAACAGGCCTAACTCTTTTCTGCCAAGCATCAGCCTTTCAAGACACTGGAGGCACACACAAATAGTCTTTTAAGGGCTTTGACTGTGAGCAGCTCAAAGAACCCATCACTCAGGCCCACAAAGCAAAGTATCAGAATGGTACTGGTAGCAGTGCCAATAAGCGGAAGTAGATCAACATATGCAGTTGCATACTTGTGTAACTGAAAATCAAGACATGTTCTTTTGCACGCTGTAGGCAGCAAGAACAGCAGCAACAACATTCAACAGAACAAAATCACATCTGGTGGGGATGGGCAGCACAACTAAACAAGATTGATTTTTCCCGCCCTATGTTCTCATGTTCTCAGGAAAGAAGTACCAAGGGTTGCCCATGTACTGACATTTTATAACTGAAGTGATCGACTTCACATACTAATTTACCATACACATGGCTTTAAAGAACTGAGCCTAGCTCAGTTGGTGGGAGGTGTAGATGTACACCCCACCACCCAAGTTCAAGTCCTCTTCGACACAAATTTGGGTGCCTATTTTCTTCTTAATAAAAAGAAATACCTAGGGCATATTCTTTTTGGCTTCAGATTTTGGCTGCGGCTTATAACTTTTAGGTTTTTCATGAGAAACAGTACAGAGTAACAGAAACTCACGTACGGTTTTAGCCGATATAAATGAAGTTGTTACAGTATGTACTACAATTAACTTGTAGACTCCGTCTTGAAAAGATACTTCATTTAAAAGCTAACTGCTATAGAAAAACCGAAAATTAATTTTAGAAGCTAAAAAGAATAGGCCCTAGTTCCTCCTAGGTATTCTTGTTGAAAATGGCTTTAATTTTTCTATAAAATCTCACTGTGGTTTTCTTAGCACCCATACATGCTATCAGTCCTTTATTCACTTCGGGGGCATATCAGCATTTTTTTTTCTTTCTTTCTTATATCCTGATGTTTTTGTACACATGAAGCAATTCAATACATGGCCTAAGATCGTTCTCTTCCCATATCTGCTCTATTGGAAATTCAAAACATGGGTAGTTTTTTTTTCTCATTTGAACTTTTATTCATCCTCCTTACTTCTTAGCCTGAAAATTTTGATAAGGGTTAAAATATCACTGTTGGTTAACCAATCAAACTTGCAAAAGGGTGTACCTTAAACTAACAAAGAAATAGAACATCGTAGTAGCAAACTATGCTCATCATTCCATTTGCAGATCACAAACAGCAACATAGACAGCCATCATTCAATGGCATTACCTTTGCCATGGTATTTTTTCTTGCCTCCTGGTGTCTGCGCATATCATCTGTTAGCCCTGATCTACACAGTGCACAGACGGATTATATGTTTATCCTGAGTATAATGTTGTGTGGGGAAGTCCTCCTCCATCTGCAAACACATGTCCTATAGTTAGCATTTAATAAAGAAACAACAGAGGCTACAAATTGTGTTGGCATATTGCAATATTGCACAAAGATTCAAAAGCTGCATCAAGGTGCACGATCATACCATGAGAATCTGTTGACATTACAGCAGCTGCAGAGAGACTAGCATGCCCCACACAGAGTCCCCTCCTATTTGAAGTGTTCCGTCCCATGCGACCACCTAATCAGGCCTCCGAGCTAATGCCATGCCACCCATTAACAAGAAGCTCCAATGCAGTTTACACTTAACAAAAATATTTCAGATAACATATTTTATGAAGAATACAATATAATGCTTATATTGTGAACACATATTTGTCAATCATAACAAAATATACATATAGAAAAAAATGGAGATCCTGTTACACAGATTTTTTTTTAATCAAAGGACCAGCTTTTCTTTTGCTTTGCAGCCAAACTATCACCATTCTATGCAGGCTAATGCTACATTTGAGCTGCCTTTACTAGGAGAAATTGACTACCAGCTCGATTTGGAATCGCAAATCCCGTGGTTTTGATATACATGGCTTGTCGCCTGATCAATCGTCCATCATCTGCTGCCTCTGGATCTCACTAATATACGATGTCAAAGAAGTTCCAGAAGAATTGACTGTCATGTTATTGCCACGGCATTGCAGCAACTGCCGCTGAAGATTCTGGATGAACTCATTCAATCGATGAATCATCTTTTCTTGAGATAAGATTATCTGCAACAAAAAGTATAAGTTGATAAGGACAGCAATTTTGTCTATTTGTGTAATAAATGTCTCGGAACCACATTTGATACAATTAATAAATCTGAGAAGACCCGGAACAAAACTTTGCCCATCATCTTGCATTGGCATAGCTTTTGCTAAACAGTGACATAATCTTCATGATGTTACTAAACATAGACAACAATAAAGCAGAACATAAGGTTAGATTATTAGCATAGTTATTTGTTAAACTATCCCCCTACATTGCAGGTGCATTTTCACCATGAATGTCAGGTCTAGGCAGCAACAAGTGGCATCTAACAATTTTTTAGCAAGTAACCCTATTATTTACCTAGCTCTTTTTTTGGTTTCAGATCGATTTCTGGACATTTTCGGTTCAATGATTCAAAACTCAGAACGGTCTGGCCAAAAAATAGATCCAGGTACACAAAGTGGCTCACCTTTTCCTTGACAAGTTCTTCTCTACTTGAAATATGTTTCTGCTTGTGAGATGAATATTCCAATTCATTGATAAGTTGTTGCTTCCATTCAAACTGAGATGTGACTATGAGTACCACCAGCAGGAAAACAAGCACTACAGGCCTTGACATCATCGTATTGTACTAAAGATAACCTATAAGCAAATTCATCAATCAACAGTTTAATAATAGTAGCGCCCTTTAGACATCACCATGGACATGAATTATAAAGTATGATTGAAATGCATGTACATGCAAATAGAAAAGGTGTAAAACAAAATCATTAGCTATACTTATTTTACAGAGATACCTATCACAAAAGTAACCTATTTATTCCAATTACTGATCCATCACGAATCCTTAATTCCTATCAGTTCTTGCAAGAAACAAGATGGGCACGACCAGAGAAGAGTTCCTTTTTATACCATGGTTATAATATAACCCTGACCAGCATACCGCATAGCCATCACGATAACTATTGCAAGAATTGTTTGGTCTGATACTGAATCAATGCAATAAACCTAGTTACTGAGCCAGACCGATACTGAGCAGTCGATGTTTTCATCGACTGCATCGTAGAGAAGTGCAACCATACCAGTAACTAATGAGAAGCGTGGAGCAAATTTCAGGTCCAAGCACCAACCAATCACTTGTACAGTTACACTACAAAAGCCAACAACAACTCACAAAACCTAAGAATTTCGACATGATTCGCCAATCACCGTGAAATCCAATTTCATTACTGCAGATGCACACATACCGCGCTGCATACATGTAAGGAGACCAACAAACAAACAGAACCACTCCAAATTCTGGGGCGCCCAGCATACGAGCGAGGCAGCAGACCAAGCGCTACCAATTAGAAGCATGCTACCATATCAGAACCTTATGAATCCATCAGGACACTGGGATTAGCAGCGCAACACACGACAAGAGGCGCGTAACGGAGCGAGATGAAACAACGAACTGAACGGACTGGGGGATGGGATGGGAGGAGAGCTCACAGGGCACCATCTCATAGGCAGAGGAAGCGGCAGGCAACGACGTCTCGCCAGCGATCGGATAAGCCTCGAGGACACCGGCGACGCGCGGCGGCGGCGTGAAGCGGGCGGATGCTTCGGGGTGGGAGAGAAGAGGGGGAGGAGAAAACGAGAAGAAATCGCGGGGAAAGGGTAGGAAGCAGCACTGCAAGGCCGGGGAGGGTGGGACCCACTACAGACGATGTGGACTAGGCCTTTTCGTTTCGATCGGACGGTCGGCGTCTGCAGTTCTGCGCCACGATTCGTGCGTTCCCTGGCATTTTCGGGAGTAGGTGAACCAATGAAGGAGAGATTTTACTGTATAACGTGATACAATCCTATGTGTGCAACGAGCCAACTAGAGGTTAACACGTGGTGGAAAACATTGTAGCAAGTACTGTAACACAAAAAACACTTTAGCAAACTTTTCCTAGGAATATTTCCGCTGCTGCGATACACAGTAATCTACAGTGTTTGATACATGCACAGTGCCATATGTCACTCTCTAATTAGCTTATTACATAAACTGGATTGTATCACCGTTACATAATAGAACTTTTCATGGAGTAGGGGATATGACCAGCCTACCAAATAGTGGACATAGCGGCCGCAACAAAGATCGTTATTGCGGTAGCAGCAGTCTATGCGCTACTGTAACATTATAGTGGCACAAGATAGTGAATTAGAAATAGCGGAGCGTTATGGCGGAGTTACATAGTGAATATAGCCAATGCTAATATGGTAATGGTTTGAGTATTATTTCAAATGATATGTGCAGAATTATTATAACATATATGCTCTTTATACTCATATTTGGTATATTGTATCTATTTTATATTAGTTTGATACAAAATATAGTTTAAATATGTATCAAAAATTTAAAATTATCACTATTATTTAGAACATACTACGAGAACACAGCGTCCGCTCCCCGTTGTTCACTGCACCAAAAACCAATTCGTTCAAGTCAGCTATCCGCTCTTTAAACATTGGATATGACCCGTTGACACAGCTGTAGCTCCTGGGCCTACTGACAGGGGTGGAGGACCTAACCGATTGCTGCATTCATCTGAAAGGCTGTTGCATTTTACAGAAACTTTGCGGAAAGGATCTTGTGAAATCAGAAAATTAATGATTGGTCCTTCCATCGAATCAGCAGACACGTCGATTTGCATGTTGTTGAAGTGAACACGCGTCGAGTGGAACTTCTGTCGCGGACCGACGGTCGATTCACCGCCACCAGAGGCCGGAGTGTTGGGTTGAGATTTTTCAGAGAGACTTAGTCTCCACTCGCGTCTTGATCGGATGCGATTACCAACAGATTTGGTCTCGGTTCCGGTCATCTAGCGCCATATAAAAAACAAAAGGGTGTTCGGCAGGATATAGTTCACGTGTTGTCTATCCCCCCAAAGAACCCCAACAAGACCCGATCTATTTTGGACACTCGGGTGAACGAAGGCCGACGACCTCGCCGCCGGCCATCTCCACCACCGTCGTCTTCGTCTTCTTCTTCGACTCCGGCCGACGACTCCGTCCTCTCCACCAACTCCGACCAACACCTCTACTGTCGCAATCTCTACTTCACTCTCATGGCCTCTCCCGGATCCGGTATGTGTCTTGATGCTTTCGTTGTTAATGTTTTCATTAAGTGTTCATGATTTTGGGCTAGGATAAAGGCTTTAGTTCTTAGGTTATATCCATCAATGGTATCAGAGCACCCTAGTTCATCCATGAACCCTAGACTTCGGTTTAGCAATTAGAAGGAGAGGATTTCCCGAACCCCAAACAAAATTAGACCATAGATCGGCGGCGGAAAGAACAAAAAAAATTATTTTGGATCGGCGACGAGGAACCTACTCGAGCCGCAGCCGTCTTGCCGCTACCGCCGCTGGGGCCTTACTTCTCATGGGGGCCGCCGCCACGTGTGATCTCTACTTCCCATCGGCGCCTCTCGGGCGCTGTGTGCGCCACGACCGCCGCCTCCCGAGCGCAAAGGCTCCCATGCGCCCCGTCGCCATCGTGTTGCTCCGCTCGAGACGCCTCCGCTCGGGACCGGCCTGCCGTGCGCCGCTCGGGAGCGCCCGATCCGTTTTTTTCGCATGGGCTCAAGGACAAATGCGGCTAGGGTTAGGGTTTTTTCGGATTTTCATCCGGCGTGCGTGCTTTTTCGGCCGTCCGATCAAATCGGACGGCCATCAATTCACGTGGCCGAAGCCGTGATGGCCTTTTTCCACCCGGTGCCGTGGCGCGATGAGATGGGCCACCCCGGGATTTTGGGCCACGCACGTGAAACGGGTGCGTGTATGGGATTTCTTTCCGTATGCGTTTTGAGCCATGAGCCGATTTTCGCCCGATTTTCCTTTTGGGGCCAAATTTTGGCCTAAATTTTATTTTGAGGCTGTTTTCTCAGCCCAAATTTACTTTTGAGCCGTTTTTTGGCTGAAAATTTATATTTTTTAATTCTCAGTGCATTTATTTTTGTTTTTGGTATATTTTTATGCACTGTTTTAAATTTAATGGCTCAAATTATGATGTATCATTACCATATTTTAATGAATAATCTCAAATTTTAAATTGAACCAACGGGATATTTAAATTTAAGACTTTATGATTAATTTTGGCATTATGTATTCATATGATTATATTCTGATCAACGTTGTTTATAATCGTATGTCGCCATATTTATTCAGTTCTTTCTCATTTTCTGCCCAACGGTGATATGAATTAGAACTGTAATTTTATGCATGTTATTAATCAGACCAACGTAGGGTTAATTACATGCAATATATATATTTATGATGATTCTAATTTTGCCCTGTATTTTTTTAATTCAGCACTTAATGCTTCGAACGTTGCTGCCACTATTGATAATATTGAGCAGCTCACGGGAAGCAATTTTTCCTCGTGGAGAGAACGAATTTATGTTGTCCTTGGTGTTTTTGACCTTGACTATGCCTTAAGGGTAGACGTTCTCGTTCCCCCCACCGAGGGTGAGGAGAATTTTGCTGAGAAAAAGAAGATTTATGATGATAATGCTGAAAAATGGGAACGATCTAACCGCTTATCACTTATATGAAAACCTCAATTTCAGTCATGATTAGGGGAGCAATCCCCAATTCTAAAAAAGCTAAAGATTACATGGCTTCAATTGAGGAGAAATTCAAAGGTTCCACTAAAGTTTATGCCAGTACCATAATTCAGAGGTTCTTAACCTCTAAATATGATGGGTCTGGCAGTATAAGAGAGCATATCATGATGATGACTCATATGGCAGAAAAACTCAAGGGCATGGATATGGCAATTTCTGATGGTTTTCTAGTTCATTTCATTATGACATCACTTCCTTCTGAGTACACAGCTTTTAAAATTAATTACAACACTCAGAAAGAGAAATGGAGCATGAGCGATTTGATCGCCATGTGTGTCCAGGAGGAAGAAAGAATAAGAACAGAAAAGAAGGATTTTGCCTTTAATGTTGGTGGCTCTCATAAAAGGAAGTTCCAAGGGGACTTCAAATCTAAGAAGAAGCTGCATTTCTCCCCTAACTCAGATAAATCGGGGCCTAAAGTGCACAATCGGATGGAAAGGAAGCCGAAGTGAAATCAGTCGGATCTGTTTCATTCACTTTAGACAACGGCTTCCTGCTTCGTCTCAATAATGTTGTTTATGTTCCTTCCATCAGAAGGAATTTAATTTCAGTTTCTTTATTAGACGATGAAGGTTTTAAATATATTTTTGGAGACAATAAATGCATTATTAAGTTTAATAATAAAGATGTTGGTCTTGCTTTTAGACAAGACAAGCTTTATATGCTTTCCCTTAATGAATTTCCTGTATTGAATGTGTATGATGCTAAACACAAAATTAATAATGAGACTTCTTCAAAACTGTGGCACTGTCGTTTGGGCCACATTTCGAGGGGGGAATGGAACGTCTCATCAAAGAAGACATTCTCCACCCATTAGATTTCTCTAACTCAGACCACTGCATTGATTGCATTAAAGGAAAATATGTAAAACAAATAAAGAAGGGAGCTACTCGCAATACATGACCTTTAGAATTAATTTATACTGATATTTGCGGTCCTTTTCCTGTGACATCAGTGGATGGTTTTGATTCGCTCATCACATTCACCGATGATTTCTCCGTTCTGACTATATTTTTCCCATTAAAGATCGATCTGAATCACTTGATAAATTTAAAATATTTAAGGCTGAAGTTGAAAATCAGCACAACCTAAAGATTAAAGTGGTTAGATCGGATCGAGGGGGAGAATATTATGGAAAACATGCCCCTTATGGGCAAATTCCTGGCCCTTTCGCTAAGTTCCTTCAGGAAAATGGCATTGTTGCCCTAAGATTCTATGCCTGGACGAACCTCGCAGAATCGTGGTGAAAGACGCAACCGTACACTTATGGACATGGTACGGAGCATGCTTAGCCATTCTAGTTTACCTGTTGGCTTGTGGATGGAAGCACTAAAGACAACCGCACATATTCTTAATCGGGTTCTCGAATCAAGATTACCTAAAACACCTTGTGAATTATGGGTGGGAGAAACCGAGTATGAAATATTTACGAGTGTGGGGTTGTCGTCTTTGAAGCTAAATTATTTAATCCACACATTAAGAAATTAGACCCGAAGACAGTAAGTTGCCATTTTATTGGATACCCTGAAAGATCCAAAGGGTATCGATTTTATTGTCCTGATAGGATAACTAAGTTTGTAGAAACAAGACACGCTGTGTTCTTAGAAAATAACGAAGACCTGGAGCCCAGGAAAATAGATCTTGAGGAGAAGCGGGTTTATGTTCCTACACCGCTCATTCTAGAGATCTTTATTCCTGTGACGCAGGAGGTTGCACCTCCAGTAGAAAATACTGTTGTTGCACCCACTGTTGAGGTATCTGAAATTCCTAATGTTACAACTAATGATGAACCTCGACAGCCTCCTGAAATAACTAATGAACCTCTTAGAAGATCACAGCGGGAGAGAATATCTGCCATTTCTAATGATTATGTTGTTTATATGAATGAGGATGTTAATGATATGGGAAAGGTAGATGATCCCACCTCGTATAAAGAAGCCATAATGAGTGAACATTCTTCTAATTGGCTTGAAGCCATGGAGGATGAACTAAAGTCTATGAGCACTAATGATGTATGGGACTTAGTAGAAATTCCTGACGGAGTCAAAACAGTAGGCTCTAAATGGGTCTACAAAACAAAACATGACTCTAAGAGAAATATCGAAAGGTTCAAAGCAAGGCTTGTAGCAAAAGGCTTCTCACAAAGAGAAGGGATTGATTATAATGACACATTTTCTCCTGTCTCAACTAAAGATTCATTCAGAATTGTCATGGCACTAGTAGCTCATTATGATTTAGAGCTGCATCAGATGGATGTTAAGACGGCTTTTCTTAATGGCGACTTGCAAGAAAATATTTACATGGCTCAACCGGAAGGTTTTATCGTGGAAGGCAAGGAGCACATGGGATGCCGACTTAAGAAATCCATTTATGGCTTAAAACAAGCGTCGAGGCAGTGGTACCTCAAATTTGATAAGATCATAAGAAGTTTCGACTTCAAAGAAAATGAAGTTGATAACTATATACGTTAAGTTCAAGGGGAGTAAATTCACCATTTTAGTACTTTATGTGGATGATATCTTATTGGCCAGCAGCGATAAGGATATGCTGTTTGAGACCAAGAGATTTCTTTCATCCAACTTTGATATGAAGGGTCTCGGTGATGCATCTTATGTTCTTGGCATTGAAATTCACCGAGATAGGTCCAAATGTATATTGGGTTTATCTCAAAAGGCATACGTTGACAGAGTACTTAAGAAATACAATATGCATAAGTGCTCTGGCTCGCCTGCTCCTATTGTTAAGAGCGATAAGTTTAGGACATTTCAATGTCCAAGGAACCAATATGAAGTTGATTAGATGAAGTCGGTTCCTTATGCTTCAGCTGTCGGAAGCATTATGTATGCTCAAGTATGTACATGCCCTGATTTAGCTTTTGTAACCGAGATGCTTGGCAGATATCAGTCCAATCCAGGACCGGACCACTGGAAAGCCGTTAAGAAAGTTTTGTGTTATATGCAAGGCACTAAGCATTTCATGCTCACATATAAGTCTTCTGATAGCCTTGATGTTATTGGTTATTCAGATTCAGATTTTGCGGGATGTGTTGATACTAAGAAATCCACGTCAGGTTATATCTTCACACTCGCAGGAGGAGCTATTTCGCGGAAAAGCTCCAAACAAATCCTTACGGCATCTTCAACGATGCAAGCTGAGTTTGTGGCATGTTATGAGGCTACCGGCAGGCTGTATGGCTTAAGAATTTTATCCCGGGACTTAGAGTGGTAGACAGCATCTCTAAACCACTCACTTTATACTGCGATAATGAACCCGAAATCTTTTATGCAAATAACAACAAGTCAAGTGGTGCTGCCAAACACATTGACATTAAGTATCATGTTGTGAAAGATAGAATCAAGGATCAAACCATAAGTATCAAGCATATTAGTACTAAGTTAATGCTTACGGATCCGCTTACTAAAGGCTTACCACCCAGTATTTTTCGTGATCATGTTGCCGGCATGGGTTTACTGGAAAGCCTCTGATTCTGGATAAAAGGACCTAAAAACAAACCAACTCACATTAAGAATAATGAATAACCATTCTAAGATATAAATAGTACGCTATAGGTACTGAAGTTGTATGGTACTTTATTGACTATGCAACACATTGTTTTGCTGTGCTGTTTTATCAAAGGATGGGCTTATGATGTTAGCCTTACGATCAAAGGGGAGAATGTTGGGTTGATCTCAGGCTAACTGCCTGAGATTTTTCAGGGAGACTTAGTCTCCACTCGCGCCTTGATCGGAGGCGGTTACCAACAGACTTGGTCTCGGTCCCGGTCACCTAGCGCCATATAAAAAACAAAGGGGTGTTCGGCAGGATATAGTTCACGTGTTGTCTAGCCCCCCAGAGAACCCCAACAAGACCCGATCTATTTTGGGCGCTCGGGTGAACGAAGGCCGACGACCTCGCCGCCGGCCATCTCCACCACCGTCGTCTTCATCTTCTTCTTCGACTCCGGCCGACGACTCCGTCCTCTCCACCAACTCCGACCAACACCTCTACTGCCGCAATCTCTACTTCACTCTCATGGCCTCTCCCGGATCCGGTATGTGTCTTGATGCTTTCGCTGTTAATGTTTTCATTAGGTGTTCATGATTTTGGGCTAGGATAAAGGCTTTAGTTCTTAGGTTATATCCATCACGGAGAATGGCCGCGGCGGCGAGAGCTCCCTGAGGCCTCAGTTGTGCTGACCAGCTATATTCTTTTGGTGTTTTTGACTTCTTCAAATATCAAAATAAATAGGATAATTTTTTGAATTGAATTCTTCAAATAGCTTTCTGAGCCTAAAATTGTTTGTGCCGTCTGCTTCCATCTTGAAAACTACCGACAAAAATTATCAACCACAACCAAAAACCACCGCGCGCGGTTTAAAAGAATAGGACCAATGTGTGGTATTGATTGCCAAGGCAACCCGCCTGGCTGACATCGTTGTACCCCTCGGATTTGAGCCATGGATTTGTTTTGTACTTCACCGGCCCGAATGAAAACCTTGTTCCTTCCATCTATTGGAAGCACAGCCCATGAAAGGCAAAACTGTATGAGTGCATTTGATCGATACCGAAGCGCTAGGTGCATCGCAACCCTCCTCAACACCTGATCGTCTCATGTGGTCACCGGAGACGTATGCTGTGTCCCATGGGAGCACCCAGCTACGCAGCAATCGGTCGTCGGAGAACGGGAGAAATCGACTATCGTCGATCGCCCTTGCTTGCTATCTTGCACGCATCGTCTCCTAGCCCTGATTCCCGTTGCCTCACGCCCTCGTCAGCCGAAGGGGGCTTAGACCCACCCGATTTGTATGTACTTTACTCAAAGTTTCTCTCATATGCTTATATTGTACTAAGCTTTGGATTTAACTTAGAGTATTTGATTGCAATGTCAAGTAAGCAAACTTCTACATGTATTTTTATGTTATATTGTTCTTGAACTGTTAAACAAACGGTAGATAAATTTATAGAATGGTTTCTAACAAGGAAGGCGCCAAATAATACTACTAATGTTGGTAAGTATTTTGATAGCTATTTCTTTGTAATCATACATTGCCATGGTTATGTTGAAGTATTGATGCTAAAATTATCTATCACGTTGTTATTGAGTGCAATATTGCTTGAAAATTATATATGTTGTTATATATAAGATATACTACTAAGTGGTGAACCCAAATTATCTTTGTTCTGGTTTCGCTCCTAGGAGATAGCTATGAGTGCAATCGGGTCGGATTCGGATGGATATTGTTCGTACCATATCCTAATCCATATTTTTCCTCAAATTGAGTTGGATACAGTAAGACCAGATACGAATACGAATACGAATTCAAATTATTCGAAGTATTAGATATGATACCATCGGAACGGATATGTAATGGTTTCGAATCGAAAACATGTAATATAGGCAGATAGTATATACATACATAAAAAATATATACGTTGAACCATATCATGATCACTTCAAGCCTTCAACTAGTAATAAATTCATCTAGATTACTTAAGTACGATAGCTGACACAACACAAGTTCAATATAAGCAACAAATTCATACATAAATTTGAAAACTGATAAATTCACATATTAGTTCGAAAACCGCTAAATTCATACGCAAGTTTAACATAAGCGGCAGGATTGGTGACGACTGACTAGAGTGGCTGGACTCTGGAGTTAGGTTAAGACTTGCGTAAAATCTAAGCCGGTTGGTGTCAATGATGGTTGATGGGCTAGGCCGGCTAGGGTACTAATTTGTTTATCGGATAGTATCCGGTTGACCGTTTACTAACGCTATTCGGTTGGATTTTAGTTCTCCCGTTTTCACTTTCGTATCCAGCAGCAACTATCTGGTACCAATCGAATTCGGTATTAAGTACTAAATTACCTTCTTATATTTAATACCAAATCTATCAGAATTAACCTGAACCTTTGCACCTCTGGAGACAGTGTGCCCCTCACCACAGCAGCAAGGACCGCCGCAAGACGCGTGAAGATGCTAACAGCGTATATATTGTTGATCTTAGGAGAGTCCACTCGCTTGTACTAGTGTATCTATTCTATACTAGGTAGGCCCAGCTAGCAGAAAGCGTGTAGGCTCATGAGCGGGACCGAAGGCCATGCTCTGACGCGACCGGCCTAGTTCAAGTTACAGGTTGGTTCAGGTCACTCACGGATTGGTCGTTGCTCCCTGCTCGTTTCGGCAGTTTTTGGATTATTTTTTATTATTTATGAATTTCATTTTTTTCTAAACTTTTGGTTTTTTGAGTTTTTTTGCCGGTTCTTTTTTTCCCGTATTCGTTTGTGTTGTCCGTGATGAGCTAGCATATTTTTTCTATTTTTAAATGTAATTATGTCAAATAAGACATCTTCAGCTACAGTGAAATTTCAGTCGCTACAGTGCAATTTCAGTCATAAGCCACAGCTTTTCAGTCCAACCGTGCGGGGCTAAGCCTGATTCTAAACCTAAAGCCATCTGTGTTCCAGTCCACACGTATCCATGGGCGATGGGTCCCCAACTTGGCTTTCGTCGGACCAAGAACTCACGAGCAGCCAACAGGGGCGATGGCAACCGCTCGCCGAAATGTCAGACGCATGCAGTCACACGCTCGCGTGCCCTGCCCATCCGGTCCTCTTACGCTAGCCCGATCGCAAGAGAACAACGGCGCCGCTCTCAGATGGCGACTCGAGCCGATGCCCCGGCACATCCATCCACAACACGCAGCGGCCGCGAGGAGAAAGTGCGGCAAACCAGACAAAAAAAAAGGAGAGCCGCTATGGCTAGTTATCGCTGGAGCAGGCAGCACAGAGTCGGGCAGTAGAGTGCTACTGGCTGGTCTGCCGTAACATTCCTAGTGCGATCGATCGACACTGATAGAGCCGCTCTCTCTATGTGTACATCATGGTGTAAACAGTGGTTCAATGCATTGAACAGATTAGGGTGCCGCTCGGGCTCTCTCTATGTGTGCAGTACATCACAATATGTAAACAGAGGTGATCATGAGAGACATGAGGGCTATATATATATATATATATATATATATATATATATATATATATATATATATATATATATATATATATATATATATATATATATAGGAAAAATAACTTTACACCCGGGTGTAATTACACCCACCTCTAATATACCACATAAACAAACTTAAAATACGCATTTATCACTTTAGGTACATTTGTATACTAATTATAAGATACTCCAATGTGAACCACACGAAAAACTTGTAAAAGAGTTCATAGTTTTTAACGTATTTTGTAAATACCCTTATATACGCGCATAAAAAGGAGTATGTCGAAAAAATGTGCATATCACTTCTGAAAAATTATTCATACCACGATTCATTGTTTCATATATATATAGGTGATTTTATGCTTCAACCAATAGTGAATTGCATAAATATTAAAACATAAATTAAAGGTAGATGAGTGCTACTTACTCTTTTGAAGTGATTTAAGATTAACAGGGAAAAACATGAAAGCACTACTAGTGCTCACAGATATTTCTTACTGCTTACTGCTCCTGTTCTTTAAAATATCTTAGTGCTTTCTGTTTGAAGCGCCCTAAGCTCCTTTCTTTTACACTAACCACTGACGAAACTAGGTAGGCCTGGGGTTGCCGAATTACATGTTACTCCCTCTCACTACTACAGAAAGGCTAATACTAGACGGCAAATCACAGACGGTTTTATAAAACCGTCTGCGACAGATAGTAATATAGACGGTTTTAATTTGAACACCGCCTGTGTTGGTGGCGTCGGCGAAAAAAAGTATCACAGACGGTTCATACCTATGAACCATCTGTGATACTTTATTATCACAGACGGTCCGTATTAAGAACCGTCTGTGATAATCCCAAATTATCACGACGGTTTGTTACTAAACACCGCTCGTGATAAGATAATTCACAGACGGTTTTTAGTAAAAACCCGTCTGTGATAATCCCATCTCACTGATAATTGGTGTGCAATAGTCACATGTCACCAATAATTGGCGTATACACAGGATTTCGATCTCACCCGTCTATTCTCTCCACATCGAATGGCCGGCACCGGTTCCTCCCACGGCCAGCCCTTATTAATAACTCCCATCAACCTTTCCACGGTACTAGTCACGCGTGAGTTCATCCACTAGCTAGCTTATGCGCATATCTCCTCCGCCGTGAGCTAGCACCTCCATCGCGCACGTCCGGTTCATACTAAAGAACACACTCTTGCCGTAAGTGTCGTAAGTGTGTCTTGTTTAGTGTGGACCGTCGTGCCACGAAGGGTTTGTTAGCTTGTCATCCCGTAATAGATCGATCCGAATGTGTTGTTGAGTTTTGTGCTTGCCTCAGATTTGCATGTTCCTCGACGATGCCGACTCATCGTCGAGATGTGATGTCCACTCCGACAATCCTTCTTTTTGCAAAATTCAAGGCAATTTTATTACAAAGTTCAAAAAGATATTTAGATTCTTGGTGAGCAGTAGATCGACATGCAGACTTCTCGGTGGCGACTATCCATCCGCCTCTTCCCACTTCTTTTCTTGTGGGAGAATCCCACTTCAATTCTCCCACAAGAAAAGAAGTGGAAGAGGCGATGGATAGTCGCCAATCGAGAAGTCGGTATGTCGATCTACCGCTCACCAAGAACTGAAATGTCTTTTTGAACTTTGTAGGTGGGACCCACATGTCACGACGGATTTAATAGAAATAGCTCGACCTCAGCGCTGCGTGAGCGGGGCTCAAGCGCCGAGGGAGGCAGGGGAGAGATCACACGATAGCCGTGTGGTTCACTCGGTGTTGCTTACTCTATAAGGGTAATAATCCCTTTGAGATATCTCGATGGGCGGGGAACTATCACGCACGGTTGTTACTTATGAACCGTCAGTGATATTTAGTATCACTGACGGTTTTTATTACAAACCGTCGTGATAATCGCCCTTTGAGATATCTCGATGGCGGGACCTATCACGCACGGTTGTTACTTATGAACCGTCAGCGATATTAGTATCACGACGGTTTTTATTACAAACCGCTCGTGATAATCTGAATTATCACAGACGGTTTGTAATAAAAACCGTCGTCATAATTCAAATTTGTAAAGACACGGGGATCGAAATAAAAGACAATTTTATTAATATCAAGTGGAGGAGATTTATTACAAATGTCGCAGAGATAAAGCATTTCGATTCTAATCTTACGGGCTTCAGACGCTTCTTCGCCTTTGGGAGTTGGAGGAGGGCCCACCGAGTTCTCGAACGCCGCTAACATTGACGTTGTCCTCGGCCCTCCTCCTCCGGTACGGCAAACGCCAACAGACGTCATTATCTCGTAGAGGATAGCATGGTATGATTCCTCAGAATCTGCCTGATCTAATTGATCGGCAATGCTATCCATCAGCCTATGCAGTGCGACAACTGCTTCTTCGGCTTTGCGCACGTTGTATAGTAGAACGAGGTAATGGCCGATTCCTGCCTTGAGCAGCCGAGAGCGCCCGCCGACGGCGGATGGTCGTGGCGGTGACGGATGGAAAACGATTGGGGAAGGAGAGGAGGCGTGACCGCGAAGCTCGATCGTGAATTGCTGGCCGCTTGTGTAAGATTGCGGCCGAACAATTCACGATGAAGAGAAGAGAGGAAGGAGATTATCAGAAGCTGAACAGTAGACATTTTAATGAAATAGACAGCACGTACAGATGAAGAGAGGTAGTAAGAACAGATGAGAGGACACAGTACGCATGTAGAAGAACTGGCGCGCATATATAACCTCCAGCACAGACGGTTCGTATACCAAAGAGACGCTTCGTATAACGAAGGAGATACGCACGAAACACAAGAGATACGTTCGACTTTTCATTATCATAGCTTGTTATCGCAGACGGTTTTAATAAACAACCGTACGTGTTGTCAACGCCGCAGACGGTTTTGAATAAACAACCGTTCAGGAAAGTCGGTTATCACAGACGGTTGTTTATTCAAAACCGTCTGCGATAACCAGCTTTTCACAGACGGGTTTTAATATAAAACCGTCTGTGAATGATCACTGCACGGTTTGCAATAAAACCCGTCGGTGATAATGCCACAAGCATTTAATGCGCCGAGCCGCCTCGTCTTCATTTCGATCCGGATCAGAGCCACTGCCGCACTCGAGCCTAAGCGATTTGAGGCCGATTATTTTGGTGGGAAGAGGCGAGATTGAGCTTTGAAGATTCATTCAATTCATACTTTCTGCTTTGGTGGCTAGCTCTAGATCGATATGGTTAGTAAGATAATTTATTTTTCTTTAATTGCATTACAATTTAGATTTAAGTAATTGGTGAGTGTTATTGAAGATGGTTAATTTGTAAAATTGTTGGTTATATAATAGCTGTTGTGTTTATAATATGATTTGAGCTAGCAAATTAAACCTCAATATAATACATGTGGCGGTATATATGTAGTAGTAATTAGTTAAGCTAATTTTAAATCGAGTTGTTATGTATGTACGTAACGAGGACCAAGTCGGATGTATGTCATGAGCCGTGTGAGTGAAGAGTATATTAATGGCGTGTCTACTTTACAAGAGCCGCCGAGGAGGATATGTTGAATAAGGGGTGGAATATATGTATCGTCCATGCTACCGATGCATGAATTTAAAGATGTTTAAGAACCGAGGGCAAATTGAAGCGCACTTGATTCGGAGGGTTTCAAAAAGGGTTATACGTGTTGGACCGGTCATGGCGAAGTGAATGATCATATGCCGGATGACATCGCCGGTGAAGTGAATGATATGTCACGGATGACATCGCCGATGAAGTGAATGACATGGCGCGGATGATGTCGATTGTGGTTCGGATACGGATAGGTTGCACGATGACAACTGATCGGATGCTTAGCGATGTAGAAGAGAATTATGATGAGAGAGTATGTTAAATTCGTGGCTTGATGGAGGACTCGGAGAAACCTTTGTTCACGTGTTGCGGTCAAAGTACACGAGGTTGTCACCGTGCTTGAACTGTTGAAATTAAAGGCAAGCAGCAGTTGGACCGACAAAGTTTCATGGCTTCTTGGGTCTTTTAGCGGACATGCTTGGGAGGGAAATGAGTTGCCTAAAACCACGATAAAGCCAAGAAGGTCCTTTGTCCATTGGGAATTGAAGTAGAAAGAATACATGCATGTCCGAACGATCGTATCCTGCATCGTAAAGAGTATGAAAACATGCATGTATGTCCGGTGTGCAACGCATCCCGATACAAACGTAACAATCAATCGATGACGACGAGGGAGCAGAGGTGAAGAAAGGACCTCTGGTAAGGTGGCATGGTATTTTCCTATAATTCCCGTTTGAAAAGGTTTTTGCAAATCCAAAGGAGGCAAAATTGCTGCGTTGGCACTCGGAGGAGCACAAGAAAGATGGAATGCTAAGACACCTTGTCGATTCCGCCCAATGGAGAAACATCGATAGGAGTTTTGCGGACTTGATGCGAGAACCAAGGAATATAAGGTTCGGATGAGTACGATGGAATGAATCCTTTCGGTAGCATGAGCGTGAGACATAGCACATGGCCCGTGACTCTGCATCTATAACCTTCCTCCTTGGTTGTGTATGAAGCGAAAGTATATTTTGTTGTCGATACTTATCCAAGGGCCAAAGCAACACAGGAATGATATTGATGTGTACCTAGCACCATTGGTGGAAGATCTAAAAGTACTATAGAGCGAAGGGTGCGGTATGGGATGCGTACAAACGAGAGAACTTCACTTTGCGCTCTTTATTGTTCGCACCATAAATGATTATCCCGCCTTCCTAACCTATCGGGCCAAAGTACGAAAGGTGCCAAAGCTTGTACTCACTGTTTAGATGGTACCGAGTGTGTGTGGTGAAACACTCACGCAAAACCGTCTACATGCGTCACCGTCGGTTCCTTGGAGGGCTCACCCATACCGCAAGATGAAGAAACAATTTGACGGAGAGAAGGAAGACGGTTCGGCTCAAGACATTTAAAGGAAAAGAGGTTTATAATCGGTTAAGGATTTAGATGTTGTCCTCGGAAAGGGACGCAAATTGAGGGCTCGTGAGAAAACACCGGAAGAAGAGATCAATATTTTGGGACTTACCTTATTGGGAGTACCTAGATGTTCGACATCGCATCGACGTCATGCACGTAGAAAAAATGTATGTGACGACTTGATTGGTCTCATGAACATTCGTGATAAAACAAAGGGCGGCGTCAATGCACGCTTGACTTGGTGAAATGGACATCGGGCCCGAGTTAGCACCGACATGCAATGACAATGGACGAACATACCTTCCCCTGCGTGTTCTGATCGTCCAAGGTGGAGAAAACAGAATCGTGCGGTGCTTGCATGGTGTCAAAGTTCCGTCTCGTTACTCCGCAACGTCAAGAAACTTGTTTCGATGCAAGAATTGAAGTTAAATGGCATGAAGTCTCACGATTGTCATGTCTTGATGACACAGATGCTCCCTATTGCAATTAGAAATATTTTACCGATTAGAGTCAGAGACAATTATGAGGCTATGTTATTTTTAACACAATTGCTCGGAAGGTCATCGATCCCGAAGGACTAGATGCTCGCAATACGATGTGGTGATGACTCTATGTCATCTTGAAATGTATTTCCTCCTTCGTTTTTCGATATCATGGTCCATCTCATTGTTCACCTTGTGTGGGAGATAAAAATGTGGGGGCTGTATTCCACGTAGCATGTACCCATTTGAGAGGTTCATGGAATTCTCAAGTCCCACGTGACGGAATCGTTCTCGACCGAGGGCGACATCGTCGAAGGTTATGCAAGTGAAGAGGTCATTGAGTTTTGTGTCGATTATATGGCTCGATTCAACCGATAGGTGTGCCTCAATCTCGTCATGAGGGAGGTCAAGGGTATCGGAACTATCGGAAGGAAATCAATCACCCGGATATGGACGCGTATACTCAAGCCCATTTCACGTCTTGCAACACATGATGAAGTGGCGCCTTATGTTGACCAAAGACAAGGATGTGCTTGACAATGTAATCCGGAGCGGCGATGTTTGGATCATGAGGCAACACAACACTCGGTTCAACCAATGGTTGAAGGACCAAATCGCTAGGAGCTCATAAAGTGAGTTGTTGACATGGTTGGCAAAAGGACCAACATTTACAGTTGTGACATGGCAAGGGTATGATATAAATGGGTATGCATTCTATACACGGGATCGGGATGTAAAGAGCACTAACTGAGCAGCGGTGTCCGCATAGATGCGTTCGATGACCGATGGGTTGAGAAGCTCGTACTATGGATTCATAGAAGAGATTTGGGAGCTCGACCACGTGCTTTTCAAGATCCCCTTATTTCACGCCGTTGGGTGCATACGCCACGGTGAAGGTTGACAAGCACGGTGTCACTACCGTGGACCTCCAACGTGTCGGGTACAAAGACGAACCATTCGTATCGCCAATCAAGTTGTTCAAGTTTTCTATGTAACCGACCGGCAAATAAGAAACGACATGTAGTTCTTCATGGAAAAGGAGAATTGTCGGAGTAGAGAATGTAGTGGATGAGGAAGAATACAATCAATTTAACGAGTTACCTCCTTTTGGAAATGGCATATGGTCGATGATGAACAACGTGACGAAACTAGTTACGCACGCACCGATCATCATGAAGGGCTAATTTTAAAGGAACTAAGCAAGTGGATTGAGTCATACACCCAATTGTTCAAAATGTGTGATATTTAGGTGAATGTTGAAAATGACAATTCATGTATGTGATGTATATGTGAATTTGCATTTATGTATATAACAATGCATGTATGTGATGTATATGTGAATTGATGTTTATCTGAGAAAATGTGTATGAATTTGGTAGGTGATGTTGATGAATCTTTGGTAGGTGATGTTGATGAATGGTAGGTGATGTTGATGAATCTTTGGTTGGTAACTACGAGGTTATCACAGACGGTTCTAATTAATAACCGTCGTGATAATATATCCTGACGGTTAACAATTGAGAACCGTCATTATCAATTGAGAACCGCGCAACCCCTCAAAAGAAAAAATCACACTATAGGGTGAGATAAAACCGAGCGGCGGGTTGGCTACCGCCGCTCACTCCTTCCCCGGCTCCCTCGGTCGCGTTCGAGCCCCCGCTCACGCAGCGCCTAAGGTTGAGCCTTTCTTTTATTTTTTTGAGACTGACGGTGGGCCCCACCTATCAGAACGACATATCACAGACGGTTCTCAATTAATAACCGTCTGTGATATATATTATTACAGACGGTTATTAGTTTATAACCGCTCGTGATATCGCCCTTATATAACCCCACGCCGCACCCCACTAGGGTTAGTCGCTCTAGCGGATCCCGATCGAGCCCATCGGCCCCGCCGCCGCCGCCCGCCGCGGAACCCCGCCGCCGCCGCCTGCCGCCGCCGCCGCCGTCCTCCTCCTCGCCCGTCGCCGCCGCCGTCCCTTTCGCCGTCGCCGTCCTCCCTCCTCGGCCCCGCCGCCGCCGCCGGAACCCCGTCGCCGTCCTCCTCCCTCGGCCCGCCGCCGCCGCGGAACCCGTCGCCGTCCTCCTCCTCGGCCCCCCGCCGTCGCGGAACCCGTCGCCGCCCACCTCCTCGGTGCCCTCTGCTACTTCTACTCCCTTGGTTGAATCCATTCCCCATCTCCGTTTATCGTTCACTTCACTTCACTTCACTTCACTTTGTTGTCTTGAAGGACATAGATTGCTTGTGGGATCGGTTGTTGCTCTATGATGATTAAAATCTTATCTTTGAGATTGGAGGATTTAATCTTTGAGCTCTAATTATCGTCACTTGTTGTCTTTTGATTCATGCTCATATCATGCAACTATTGTTAATCGTGAGCTTTGAAGAATATATTATCGTCACTTGTTGTCTTTTAATTATCGTCACTTGTTGTCTTTTAATTATCGTCACTTGTTGTCTTTAAATTATCTCGTCACTTGTTGTCTTTTAATTATCGTCACTTGTGTCTTTTGATTCATCGCTCATACGAATATGTGCTATATCTTGAATGATTTGTTCGGTTCATATGATTACATTTTCATTATGATTTGTATATATGGATTGATGTCATTGGTGTGCTTATATAATTATAGAGGAATTATATTTATGCTTATATCGCAAATTTTTTATCCTAATAGACCCACAAATTGTCGAATAGCAACATGTCATCCGCGCATTCTTCAACATCATCGGAGGCGCCCGCCCAAAATCAAGACGCCAAGGAAGAGGGCTATCAAAGAAGCTCGAGGACGATTTACCATCACACAAGTCGATGATCTGGGGTCCTCTCTTTCCTCCCAAAGCGAAGCGCATGGAGAAGAACGATCGAATAGTTGCACAACAACGAATTGAAATCACATTCGATTCGTGGAAGAGCGTGCTGCGACTCGGAAACGTGAGTGGTGATGAAATTTTGGCATCGCTCGAGATCCCGAAGAACACCAAGACGCCGTGCAACGACAAGCCTTGCTAGGGGCATGCAAAGCATGGAAGAACTTCAAGAGCACGCTTGTCAAGGACTACGTGGAGAAGGACGAAACACCCTTTCAAAAATACCCATTCACGGAACCACAATGGGAAGAGTTCAAGGCGATGAAGACAACCAAGAGTTCAAAAGTACAAGTGCGGCGCACAAGGCCCTCGAGCAAAAACACACACCCCACGGACTTGGCATACTGGGTATGCGGGTAAAATCGCAGATGGAGGAGGGAGGACGAGCAGGCCACAGCGGACATCGCCCGCCATTTGCCAATATCCGGATGACCGCGCTCGAAATTGGATTAGAGCAAGGTCATCTACAACGACATCGGGATGTTTCCTTCGAAACCCTGCGCACCTGCAAGTGTCTCGGTAGCTTGGTAAGATATCGATCGAACTACGTAGCTTGTAATTACTCCACAACTTGCAGTGAAATGACATGTCGTGCTCTTGCGAAGCGTTGATTGTTGAATCTTCCTGTGGGTCATTCCATGGAACAAGGGAGAAGGATATACTCTCGCGCCCCGGGAAACAAGGAGCACCGGGTCGCACGAGAGGCCTTGGGCTTTACGTTCCATGGAAACATGAGCCAAGATGACTCAAATGTATCGGCGTCAGAAGAGAAACAAAGCGAGCGTGACGCACGGCCGAGAAGAGCTCAAGGCTACTCTAAGAGAGGAGATAATGGGTGATCCGCCGATAAAATCGAGATGAGGTGCGGAAGCAGACGGAAAATCAGCAGCCGCCCGCTCCTATGCTAGCTAGCCCGCACAACCATCCGAGTAGTTGCGCGTCCAACCGACGCAAACCGAGGCCGATTTTCGTGGACGACATCCGGTAATAATTATTATCTCTCGAATGCTTGCTCCATTGATAGGCCTATTCGATGAGCTAATTTCAGATCGTTATGTAGGAGCCCACGGTGCGAGGCTCAAGTGAGATATGCCTCCGTTCCTTGTCTACGCTTGGGGCCGTGCATATCGATGCAGTATCGGGGTGGTGCACGGTCAAGCTTTAGCGCCGAGCTTCGCAAAAGTTCATGTGGATGGTGTGCATGTTAATTTTGAGGTCGCCCCGCCATCAAGCCGCCCAACGACGAGATCGTGGCTCTAGGGCGAGCCATTGGAACATTCATCCAAAGGGCCTAAAGCGACATCTCCTCGAGGCTTCTTCACCGGTGGCGGGACCAGATCTCGAGCTTGGTGCCATCCCCACCGCAAGACTTGTCTCCACCACCGCTAGCTGCCGGTGCTATCTCCACAGTGCTCTTCTCGCCAGAGCAACTTGCCCCATTGCTACCTTTAAAGTCGACTCAGTAAAGTCGACCCACGGTAGGCGGCAAGGGCGCAAGGGCAAAGCACGAAGACCAATGATGATATTGGCCCGCACCGCCATTGGCCCGTAAATTCGTGCTTGGCAGCCGTTGCTCGAGAAAAAGGGCCTCCAACACCTACCAATTAGTTGCAATTGCACAAGTGGTACATGGAGCAGTCCAATAAGCCGAGGGCTAACGGAGATCGGTATCTTTGTCAAATTCGCGTTGGAGCATTTCCATCACAATTTTCAAGACGGTGTCTTCGTGGTCGCCGAGGACTTATTCGATCTTTTCACGCCAACGCCTCGACGCCTCACTCATTCGATCTTTGACGCCGTAAGTGTGCACAATCACGATCTCCGCTCATGTCATACCGATAAATGCCATATATAATTTGTTGCTTTCGTGTGTGTATATGTAGACACGCGGACTAAAGCTAGAACATCCCAGTCATCATCGGTTGGTTTCTTGGACCCACACATGGTCGCCAGTATACCATCGGCGAGGATATGTCCGTCGTCGAGAGGTACATTGCATCGAGTGCGGGCTCAACACAATAAGGATTATATACTTATGCCCTACAATCAAAACTTTCATTGGATTTTAATAGTCATTGTACCAAAATGGAACAAGGTATATTACCTTGATTCCTTAAGTAAGAATAAAATGGACTTCACATTGTCGCCCAAGTAATCGATAGGTAAGTTTATTTTCTCCATACATACCTATATTGTACTCTTTCTTTCATTCCGATTGACTAAGGTTAGCTTTTTGAATCACGAGGGCGCTCGCGATGTACGTTGAAATGGGGTGTCTCGAAGCAAGGGCCAAAGGCCCGAGACATACTCGAGATTTTAAGGTATTCGCTATTACACATTAATTAATCCTATGCGTGAGTCAGATTAATGCCTCTTGAATTATTGCTCATTCTATTTTTGCGGTGCCACCAGCACGCCGGGCAACACATGTGGATTCTATGTTTGCCACCATATGGACCTACCTCGATTCCTCGAGGATCACCAATTCAAGGTTTATCAATCTTTCCATATTTACTTCATACTTATCACGTTACATATATACGTACATTCATATCCCTATCCACAGTGCGTACATCCCGTCAACCGCATTGGAACAGCCCGATATTTCACGAATTCGAGGAGAGTTGGCGTACTTTTGGTGGCTCAAGTCATAAAGTCGGAAGGGACAGCTCCACTGTGCACCATGAATTTTATTGCATTGTAATGCGATGTAATGGATATTTTATTTCAATTCAATTGATTCATTTGCGAAGTGGATACTTTATGTTTGTGAATGAAATGTGATGTGTATTGGATGTTTATGGATGCCTTATATACTTGTTCATCCGCTTGTTTCAGAGGGCATGGCTAGCATTTCCGAGGCTAGCCAATAAATAGGAATAGATTTAGGGTAGAAGGAATATCACGACGGTTTTAACTAAAAAGCGTCAGGATATCTCGATAATCGAGCGGTTTTAATTAAAATAAATGCGTGATTATCATGTACCACGACGGTTTTAACTAAAACCGTGCGTGATATCGAATAATCGCACGGTTTTAACTAAAACCGTGCGGGATTATTCGATATCACGACGGTTTTAGTTAAAACCGTCGCGGTACATGATAATCATAGTCGATTTTTAGTTAAAAACCGTCTGTGATTATCACCATATCACGACGGTTTTAGTAAAACCCGTCGTGATTTTGAGCTATCACGACGGTTGAAAACCGTGCGTGATGACCTCGTATTATCATCGACCCATAAATTCAGACGGTTCGCAAAACCGTCTGTGATGACGTTTTTGAACCGTCTGTGATGACCTGTCCTGTAGTAGTGTCTGTTCAACAAATACACAACGTTTTGGACGTATCAGTATATCACTACCAGACTCGTCAGCTTTCGCGACAGTTCAAAACCGTCAGGAAAAAAGGTTTTACTGTCAGGGAAATTTTTCCTGTAAGCGAACCATCAGGAAATACCCCATGTGGAGAATGAGGATACGAAAATTGAGAATGGCTTGACAATTAACCGATAGGATAATATTTCCCGACGGTGTTTTGTGACGGGCACGGCAAGAAAATTCCCCTGATGTCAGGTTTTCGGGTCACTATTTTCTGTCGGGTACCCGCCAGGGAAAACCGTCACCAAGATAATCCCTGAATGTTTGTGCCCGTCAGGAAAAAAGAAATTACAAGCAAAACATACAAATAAAATCTATATGGGGGCTAATGATAACTAAATCACACATCCACCCAATTAGTCCATAATCCTCTATATTCATACTCACATACACGTATGCACTAATAGCTTAACATCAATCTGTTCCAAGAAACTTAAGTGCCTCAAATACACATTCATACAATAAAATTTCTAGAAATTAATCTAGAAAGCGAAATTTGCGAAATTTAAAATGATCTAGATAGACAATTCAATATACCTATGCTTCGACGATTACCTTCGATCCACGAAGTGATTCGTGTTGATAACGTGTTGAGGAACCGTCGCTGGCGAGTCCAGTTTAATCGATTTCTCCTATGCCAAAGTAAATGGATTAAACACAGAGTAATCACAGAAAATTGCAGAAATTGAATACAGAGATATGAGAAGCTTCTTCTTCTTCTTTTATTACTTTCTTCTCACAAAGGTGTATAAGATATGACAATGGAACATCTATTTACAGACTAATGGAGGGTGCCTACCAATAGACTGGGCTTACAGATTTAGGCTCAGGTTTCCCAACATATATTTCTGAAGGGAGGGTAAATGCTAGGTAGCCTCACGATCGTTCGACAGAGTATTAACTCAATACTATCAAAGACACGGTAGAAGTTCTTTTAAAGGAAAACAGGGACAAGAGTGAGTGTGGCAGATAATATGAATAAAGACACACGGGTGCGTCCGCATAATCCCTATATTATAGCCGGGGGACTTCCCGGCCGAGGAGTTGTGCCACGTCACTTTTTTTGCGAGAAAACCCCTGCGTTTTGCGAAATCGTGTAGAGGTCCTTTGTTCTCGCAAACAGGTCCCTGCTTCTCGCAAACAGGTCCCTGCTTCTCGCAAACAGGTCCCTGCCAGGTTTTTTTTTCCGGAAAGCATCCTCCACTTCACCGATACCAACCCGCGGTTTCTAAAATTATGTATAGGTCCTTGTTTAGTTACGTACAAGTCTTTGCAGGTCCTTGGTTTTTTACGAAAAAGCCCTTTGATTTTTCCGAAATTACGCATGTGTCCTCGATTTTTTTTAAGAAACATCTCACGAATTATCGTCTCTTTTACTTCGGTCCACACGGTGGCTAGCGCGGCGTGACGTCGCGCTTACGTAGCTAGTAGAAACTGTACTATGACAGTATGATTAATGTTCCTACAACTGCAGATAGCAAAACACGATTGATAAAATAAATGTTTGACTGACGACAAAGTAAACATGCTTTCTTGATTCACAGAAAGCTCGTAGAAAAACAAGGGCCGGGTTCCTATGCTAACGTAAGAAATGGGCATCAGGTCAGGCAAGGGATAGCCGGCCAAGGCTTCAGGAGCTACAAAGAGAAGAGGAACGGCAACAGGCAGATAAGCATGTCTCCATCCATCTCATACAGCCGCAAAATTAACCTAAAGCTACTTTATTGCGAGGCCAATCTGGTTGCAGAGCCTGCATACCTCAACTAATCCCGAGCTGGATTGCTGGGCGATGTCGACATGGAGATTGCAGCTCGCACCTGTGTTAATCTGACAGATAATGTAGTTTTATATTCAGAAATACAGCAGGAACACAACTGCAACGCCGCAGGAATATCCGCTAGCTATTTCTTTCTGTTTAATTTGGAGTGAGAAGGGCACAATCCACAGCAGTGCAGTGCCGTTCACTGAATATAGCAGGAACACAACTGCAACGCCGCAGGAATATCCGCTAGCTATTTCTTTCTGTTTAATTTGGAGTGAGAAGGGCACAATCCACAGCAGTGCAGTGCCGTTCACTATACAGCATACAGGCATACCTACCATCTAATAAGCGGGGGACTCCCCGCCCCCTCGCGATGTCCACGTCGCCCCGACCGCGCGAGAGCCAGCGCCTCGCCGACGCGTGCGAGGAGAATCTTCGTACAGTCTGGGGTGGCATTTTTACGTAAAGGCCCTCGTATACCTACCATCTAATAGCGGGGACTCCCGCCTCGTTCTTCTGTTTAATTTGGGTGAAGGGCACAATCCACGCAGTGCGGTGCCGTTCATCGAATATAGCAGAACACAACCGCAACGCCGCAGAATATCCGCTAGCTATTTCTTTCTGCTTAATTTGGGTGAGAAGGGCACAATCACAGCAGCAAAGGCCGTTCACTATCTGAAATCTGAGCATACCTACCATCTAATAAGCGGGGACTCCCCCCCTCGCGATGTCCACGTCGCCCGACCGCTGCGAGAGGCGCCCGCCGACGCGTGCGAGGAGAATCTTCGTCGATGCAGGGTGGCATTTTACGTAAAGGCCCTCGTATACCTACCATCTAATAAGCGGGGGACTCCCTCCCTCGCTGATGTCCACGTCGCCCGGCCATGAGAGAGCTCGCCGGCGACGCGTGCGAGGAGAATCTTCAGACGGTGCAGGGTGGCATTTTGCGAAAAGGCCCTCGTATTTTTTAAATTACGTACAAGTCCTTGGTTCTCGCGAAAAGGTCCTCACAAATTTTTTTGCCCCTCCGTTTCTTTGGTTAGCCCCGCGCTGAAATCACGCTGGTCCCCGGTTTTATGTTCGGGTCCTCGGTTTTTTCGAAAAACCCCTCCGCCTTTTTAGAAAATACGTTTTTACCCCCGGTTTTTCCCAGAAAAGCCCTTTACCTTCCTCGAAAATACATTTTCGCCCCGGTTTTTTTTGAAAATCTCCTCATGAATTATCGCCTCTTTTATTTTTTTGCGTACGGTGGCTGGCGCGGCGTAGCGCCGCGCCTACGTGGCTAGTAGTGTTGATAAAAGGACACAACTTAGGGCATGAACATTCAGCCAAAAGAAGGGGTCTAAAAATTAGCATTAACTGAGGCTTTCTTTGGATCGGTTCGGCATGCGTGAATTCAGAATCCTACCGTTCGGAAGGCAACACATCGAAATGAAGCCTCACGTAGGTTTCTACGTACCAACGAGTGCTTTGATCTATGTACCACATTCAATGACCAAGCTCCTCGGAATTGATCTAAGTCCGGACACAAAATCGTGGCATCTAGACCTGATCAAATAGGCTGGGTCAACCGCATCAGTCTAAGACACGATACTATTAGCTTAGCTCAAATACGACATAGTATAAACAGTAAACGAGTCGTGTCGGTCAGATCCAACTAGATGTACCGTATTTGGGCCGTCACTGGCACCTTGGCACAACGGGTCTGTCTAGCACAGTAAAAATAGTAACTCCTATAATAATGTAGTAAAATTAGTTGTGGTTATCAGTAAAATTATTTGTGTTGTGGTTACTGTACTCTTTTGAGCACGGATGCACGGATGGATGACTAGCAGTAAAAATACTTGCGACTTAACGATGGGTTATAAAAATACTTATAACTGACAGTAAAATTATTTGCGATTGATAATAAAATCAACGTGTTATAGATGACTCATTTGACTAAGTGTGTCCGGATTGGTCTGGCATGACCCGACCCTCTACAAGCCGTGTCTAGGTCGGAGGACAGTCACGTAGATCAACATAGTACAATAACTTATTTGAATCAGTCGTGCCACCGTGCGGAGTCCAAATCTGTGCCGTATCAGGCAGTCCATTTGACAAGGTGTCTGGTAGCATACATTCCCTACCCGGCGCGATCCGGTTCCAGCCTGTCCCGCCCGAGGCACACAAGTTGCCGAAAAAAACGCATCCATCACGTACGTGCCCGCCTGCCCCCGTGCCCCGCCGGACGCCGCCATCGCAACGGACGCGCGCGTCCGTCCGCGGCGCCGAGCGCTCCGGGTCAAATGGTAGAGCCCGGCACGGACAGAACTTTCTGTTCCCCGCGGTCTGCCGTCCCGGGCCCGGCACCGCGCGACCCCAACGCAACGCCACTCCATTTGCCACGCTCGCGAGCGCACCTAGTCCAAGGAACGAATCGTGCGCCTCCCTCTCTCCCATTGGCCTGGCTCGGACGTGCCCGGCCTGTCGGGCTGTCACGGTATTGTCATGCCACCTGATCGACGGGGACGATACGACGCGACGGGACGGGACGGAACGTGCTGTAAATAAATAAATGTAAACGCGCGGTTTGCCCGGTTTTTTTTCGGACGAGAAACTTGTATTGAAATTTGGATGTCTATCTATTATCTAGATGTTTTCTTTCTATCAATTATCTAAATTTGAGATCGTTGGATTAGAGATCTAACGGGAAGATTTTTTTTGGAGGAGGAAGGTATTTTTTTTGGAGGGGGTGGGGGAGAATTCATGACAATTGAATCTCTAATCTAATAGTCACAAATTTAAATGATAGTTAAGAAGAAAATATCTAAATGATGTTTATCAATATCTTTAAAATTTACATAGTGCTGTCTTAGTGTTTCTTTGCTATGGTTTGTCCGCCTATAAGAGACTCTTGGCTGCATTGCCAATTTGCCATCGCATTCCCGCTCGGCGCCTTTGGACTTTGGAGTTTGGAGTCCTGTGTGACCTGTGGCTTTGGAGTTTTACTCCGGCTCGTGAGAGCGGAGCACGAGACGCTAGGAAATGGCGACCACCACCGTGGAGGACCTGCCCGCCGACGTGCTGGCCTGCGCGCTGCGCCGCCTCGACGGCCCGTCCCTGGCCGCCGCGAGCTTCGCCACCGCGGGCCTCCGGGCGCTCGCCGCCGACCCGGAGACGTGGCGCGCGCTCTGCCTCGCGCGGTGGCCGTCGCTCGCGGCACAGCCTAACGTCCTATCTGCCGTCTCTCCTCAACGCCTCTTCGCCGACTCCTTCCCCTTCCCGTCCCAGGACGCTGCTCCCCTCGCCGGAGCTGAGCAGCTCCCCGGCGAGCTCATCTCAGCCGTGGACGTCTACTACAAGGGCGCGCCCCTCCTCTCCCACGTCGTGGAGATCTCCACCTCCTCGTGGTTCCTCACCTCGCCGTTCTGTGTCGACGCCGTCGAGTGCAAGAACAAGGTGCCGGCGTGCTCGGTCTCTCCGGCGGAGCTGGAGCTGAGCTGGATCGTTCTAGACCCCGGAAGCGGCCGTGCGGTGAACCTGTCGAGCAGGCGGGCGGTGGCCGTGGACAGGCACTGGTACACCGGCGAGACGCTTGTGCGGTACGCGGTGGTGCTCGGCGGGTGCAAGTTCGAGGCCACCGCCACCTGCTCGGAGGAGACCGGCCACCTCAGGGAGGTCAGCCTCACCGTCGAGGACGCCGACGGAGCAGCCGTGAGTGGCGAAGGCAGCCTGCGGCTTCTTGCGGCGGCGATGGCGGGGCCGAGAAAGGGAGGGGAGAAGGAAGGGGAGGAGGCTAAGAGGAGGTACGAGGAGTTCGTGAGGAGCAAGAGGGGGAGGAAGGAGTCCAAGGCGAGGCGGGAGGTGCTCGTCGACTTGTGCTGCTCCGCCGTCAGCGCCGTCGCCGTGCTCAGCTTCCTCGCAGCCGTCGTGCTCCGGTAGAGTCTGTTGAGTGATCTCTCGATGCACGCAGTGAATACATCAACGAAGAATTTTGGTTCTTCAACGAGGAATTCTTAAGTATGTAAATACATGTGGTAGAGTTTTTAAGTATAAATCACTATATTGACAAACATATGGGTACAAGTTTTTTTTTCTTTTGTTAAGTAGGAACTGCACCTCATGATACACGTACAACATTTTTTCCTGTGACGGGAGAGAGAGAGAGAGAGAGAGTACAGAAACTTGATTAGCGTCTGTTGCATCTTACTAGTTATTGAAGCAAAGAATTCCTATTTGCACTATTGAACCTGAAAGTTCAGGCGGTTGAAGACCACACAGTATTCACAATAAACTCTTGGTCTACTACTAATCTGTCATGGAAGAGAAAGGTCCATGTGTACATATCCTTTTTTTTTTGCCAACTGTATTGGCAAGACGACTTCTTGCTCTCCGATGGGCGATGGGGCATCTTTGTTGAAGTGCGGTTTTGTGATCGAAACGCAGTCAACGTATATTATACTCTGCCGTTCGAGGCCTGTTCAAAGAAACGTATAATTGATCGGGTCTCTTCGTAGTTCAAAGCACGGAAAAAAACCTTCTAGACCAATAGCTCAGATCCTCAAACTGGACTGACTACTACTTTGAACTCTCAATCGGTATCCCCTTGACTGCTAATTTGGCGAAGCCATATCCTTTGGGTCGAGCAGAGCCGGTGCATTAAGACAATAATTGAGAGCACTATAGGGACCTCAAGTGGCCAAAACATTCGCGATGGCCAAATTAGTTGTAGATACAAGGAGCTCACCTTCAATTCACCCTCAAATTAGTTGTGGCCAAAACTCCCAGCTATCACATGTAGCTACGTCAATAGTACAAATTATTTTGTTGATTTTCATCCTTCTATCAGTATATCTACTAAAATCTTCTGTATGGTGGGAAAAGCTATACAATTTAAAGCATACAAGTACCAACGTGCCATAGAACGTCTGCGTCCGACTGTAGCGTATACGGACGTCCGCTGCAGCCGCCTGCGTCGCTGTGTTCGGCTGATGGCCTGCAGCCGCCGTCTGCTTGCTGCGCCGCTCATAACAATAACAACCAAGGACAAAAAAGGAAAAGAATTTAGGAGCTAGGATCAAAATTAACAAAAGCATAGAGTTCAGAAACCAAGATGCACAGAAATTAAGTTCAATGGAAAAGGTTCAGGATTTTGTAAAAAACAATGATTAGTACTAATGTACTATAACCTTGTTTGAAAGATACGGATGTACCCAAACAGGGTATGCTTAAATAATGAAGTAGGCTTTCATCAACAGGATTGACAGACTTACGTCTTCCAATCCAGTGAAAGGCCGAACAACCCCTCGCTCCCGTAGAGTCCTGTGAAAAGCTGAAAACTTCCATACTGCCCAAGAATTTTATGAGGATGATTGAGATCGCAATGATTCATAAGTACGAAGATAAGTAATATTATGATGTACGACAGAATTCATACGTAATCATGCCATAGTAACTACGAAATAAAATATGTACATAAGGAATGCAAGTACAGAAAGGCCCCTACGCGTCGCCCGCCACACCACTCTGTGTGGATACTGGGGTACCGCTGAGCTGCGACTCAAAAAGAACCTCGACGGGTGCAGGCTCACGTGCTCCCCTGATATCCGCGGGTCGCCCACGAGGAAGTCGCTTACATCCACCAGGGGATCCTCATGAGGGGATAGCTGAACTTTGGGGTGGGTTGCGATACCTGCAGGATGGATATTGTTTATTCGTGCAATGTATCGACACAAACAAATCAGAAGAGATGAAACATACCTTCCACGTGGGCCATGGCGTGTAGCCAACTATCGTACCCGCCCTACCCTCACACCTGAGGGTACAACATGTGTGCCCTACCGCTGCCTGGTATGGGTCCAGGAACGATGACGGTGCCAGTGTGTTTGGACGGCGACGGTGGCTAGAGGTAGCCATGTGCCTACCCTAACCCTCTAGGCTGGTCAGCCGTTGGCGGGGCGCATGGACGTGGCCCTATGGGGCCTACTACTGGAGTTGTAGGGCATGGCGGCCTCGGCGTACATGTCGATGTGGCCACCTCCGAGAGCATCCTGCATGACGTTAAGGCTACGACATGCTTGGACGCTGTATGGACCCAATGGATAACCTGAAGCAGCTCGTCACGCGCCACCTCCAAACCATAGGCGACTCGGTCCACGATCGACTCGGCGTCCCTCGCAATCCTGACAGTGATGTCTATCTACAAGAAGTAGAAGAGAGTGTCAAACTTGTAATTGTGGTAACCATACTCAGACATTTCGAAATACGAGGGTATGTACCGCAAGGGACAAGTTCCGCACCAAGTGTACAAGGTACGTGTCGGTCAGTGCAGGTACATGAGTGGGGGAGGGTCAATGACATGGACCAGCCTGGTGCGTGTCTGCGGAGTGTACTAGCGTAGATACTCGTCGTACATATTGGGGCCGTACGGTGTGGCCTCCTACACAAAGTCCTCAAGGGCCTCCGCCCACTCCTGCACCCACTATGCCATCTTTGCCGCCCAATTCGTCCTATTGCCACTCCTCCTGTTATGCCTGGAAAAATGTACCACTGCAATTAGAAAGTGTCCTAACGGAACTAAAAAAATTTAGAGATATGTGTTGTGTGTAACTCACGAGTGGACCGAGTCAAGCACCCAACTCCCGACAGGGACTGGAACCACCTGACGAAGGCCAAACTGGCACATCATCCTGTGCACTACGTAGTCCTCGACAAACACGTTGAAGACGAGATTCTTCCGTGTTAGCCAGTATGCCTGGTCGCGCCAACATAGTGAGGATAGCCCCTCGGGAGCGTAGGCCTCTATCTCCTGAGCTGAGTACCGCTCCTAGCACACGTCGTCAGTGGTGAGGCGGTCGAGATGCTCGATGAAGTTGTCGTACACATGGGTGACCTGCAGGTGTGCAAACTATACCTGTGAGCCAGAACAGTGGTTACAAAGGATGACCCGTAATACATATATAGTAAGAGATTTATGAGAGTATGTACCCATCTATGATACCAAAGGGACCCTGCGGTCGGTTGGTCCAGGGTGCCCCCATGGTACATGTCTGCGTGGTATGGACCGCTGTCGAGCAGCATTGGTTGTCTGAGGGAGAAGCGCTTGAACAACCAGAGCTGCAGCAGGAGGGGGCAGCCTGTGAGGACAGAGGTCGGCATTGTCCTGTAGCAAGCGTCGCACATGTCGTGATACGTCGTGGCAAGTATGGTTGATCCCCAACTAATGCTCACCTTGTCCCCATTGGCGATGGCCCCCGCATACCCCATGAGACGGGCTTCGACGGAGTCACCGTGGCTGCTGGTAAATAGTATCCAGCCAAACAACCACAGCAAGTATGCCTCAAGGTGCAACGGCACTTGGTACTCATCGCCCTGCTGGTCCATCCGCTCGACCTATGCACAAATGAAAAATTGGTAAGCTCGTCATACAGAAAGCATAAAGCATCGTTAAATAAGAAAAATGGATAGCATACGTACCCAGAATTATGAAAGCCACCGCATAGGCAGGCCATGCTTCTGTCACACCGGGAATACATAGTATGGTGTCGCGGCCTCCGTCGGAGGGACCCCCTCAAACCTGCCCAGCAGGTCATCGCGCCAGTTGGTAGGCACGTTCGACAGGGAGGCAGACTCTCCCGCAATGGGCAGGCTGAGCAGCAACGTGACGTCCCATAGAGTAGGTGACATCTCCCCGAATGGGAAGTGGAAGGTGTGCGTCTCGGGCCACCACTGGTCCACTGGAGCTGTTAGTAGCGATCGGTCGAACGAGAACTATCGTGACCGCTTCGGGCCGACTTGGTCCTCCCCGTCATCGTTGACCTAAATGCCATCCTCATCAGTGGCCTCCACCATCCGCGCGAGAGGTAGGAGGCTGGTATTGCTCAGCCTGTAAAGCACGAAGAAGTCAGTATGTAGCAAAAAAAATCATAAAAATAAGTGCCACAATTTGCATACAAACCTGTTTCTCAAGTGTGGATCTAGTCTCCAAGCCTGTTGGGGTGTCCACGTACAAATGACTCCCAATTGGGTTGCCTCGTCCCCACCCTCAGGATGCAGGACACGATGGCTCGCGCGGTGCTGCCCGTCGACATGCCAGTCCAGCAAGCCAAAAGGTCAGTCCAAACCACTACGGTCACGAGCCTATCTGAAAATCAATTTGAAGTTAGCAATTACGACACAATTATTGGTTTAGTTATTAATAGCGTAGCTCCGAAAATTCTTCAAATCAGTACTAGCCGATTTCACGTATGCAATTATTCCTGTTTAATTTCTCGTAGGTGCACACGCATTTATCTATCTCTCTAAATAATTTTAGGTCTTAGGGTCATTCAACTAAATTCTTCTCTCTTGATACCGATTCTTTTCCCGTAATTAGTACACGCATGACGATTTACTTACAGATATAACAGGAAGTAAATCTTAAGTAATAATTAAATTAATTATACTAAGACGTCCCTATGGGATCCCTGAATTGTATTTTAGTCATCTGCGGATTTTTACGACTCAAATGCTATTTAGATCGACACATACAATTTTAATCGTTACATGTAATCTTAAATCGGTGCGTACTATTTTTTATCAGCGCATGCTATTCTAATCATCACGAACAGTTTTAATTTTTTTATGGATATTAATTATTCTAATAATTAAGAATACTAATTACATGATTTCTACAATTTATAAGCGACTAACAAAATTAACTGGGCCTTTAAATACGCAACATGGCGATCTAAACAGCAATACAACTATTAACAACTAAATTGGTGTTAGTTCTACGACTACATTATTTAAAATTATTAACAATATGCGACGTACCAAACACAAATACATATCTAATAATTTTAATTTCTAACATATCTTAGTTTCAAACCTACACATCTAATGATTTTAGTTGCCATTCTACCATACTTCAAAAGTAAATCTAGAAAGAAATATAGAGAACTCACAATCATCGATACACGGATCTCTCATCCTCCTTTCCCTCCCTCCCTCCGCCTCCTCCTTCCTCTCCTCTTTTTTCCTCCGTTCCTTTTTTTCTTCTCCTCTCTTCTCTTCTCCCCTTCCTTTCTTTCCTCTCATCCGAGCGCCTCTCCCCTTCCTTCTTTCCTCTCTCGACCGAAATGAGCGCATGCGCTCGGCTGGCCACACGTGTGGCGGGAAATAACCTTTAGTTGCTTAACGGTTAGGCGACTAGGGGCTTGTCGCCCAACCGTTGGGCAACACGACTTGGCCACATGTCACCCAACGGTTCGGCGACTAGTTCAAGTCATACAACCGTGGAGTGACATATAGTTAGAACTGTAAAATAAATATAGATATAATACTGTAATTTAAAATAAAAATAGATTATTTAAAAAGTCGTACTGATAATCTAATAAGATGTGCTAGCTCATGGGCTACAACAATTTTGATCTCTCTTTTTATGTTGGGAAACTCCACCACCTTTGCACCCTGGGAGATGGTACAGCTTCTTAGATGAACCGAAAGTCTCAACTTCATCTTCTAGAGACACTGAGGCATAATCAGTGTCCAAAATATTTGTTGACCATTGTTGTTTACCACGTTGCTTCGGGTCGCTGGGAGAGATCATTAAACCAAGATGGGATGATGAGAAGATGGCTAAAGCTCAGTTCTTCAAAAATTATGAAAAATCATGTATAAACGATCGTCGTATCCCTCCTAGTTTGGGGGGAATCGAAAATTTTGTGTAAAAATTGTACTAATGTGTAAAAAAAGAATAAAAGAAACTCCACGTGTATATAGAGTTACGGATATCCATATACTATCTTAGCACTCTGAAGTGTCTAAAATTCATGCAAAAGTACAAGAAAATAAAATGTTGAGTTTGAATTTTAAAAGCTTGCACCAGTCTAGAAACACATTTGATTGATGGTGACGTTAGTACATGGACATTGGAACATGGAAAAAATGGATATGCCACTCTGGAAAAAAATATGACATAATCATCTCCAGCCACGAGCAACGTTCCAGGTCCGGTCCACCACCGTGTCCGAGCCGAACCCAGAAGAGGCTCCATTCGACACGCACACGGCACAACCCTATACCTTGATCCGGTTGGCCCACATAAGCACAACCTATTTAGCCGTTATTTGGATGAGTCATGCTGTGTCGGCCTATAGACTGAGGCGTCCAATCAAATACGGTATGATATTGGCCCTGCTCAATATAGCTTAAGCTTATTGGCTTAAGCTTATTTTTGCACTATTCATAATTTCGTCTTTTTCTGAATTTTGACTTTTTAGCTTTTTGTCGGTTCTTTTTTTCTCGTATTCGTTTGCATTATGCGTGATGGGCTAACATATTTTTATATTTTTAATTTTTAAATTTAATTATGTCAAATAAGCCTCTCTCATTACTGATGTTTTTTTCACCATTCTGGTGTTTTCGACCATAAGCTTTCGATTTTCAGTAGAACCGATCACCACCATTATCACGGGTCGTGCTAAGCTTGTCCGACATGTTAAATTTAATATATATATATAATCATATAAAATATGTAAAATACAAAAATTATATATACTTACAAAATAAACTATATAAAATTCGAAGAATACAAAAATAAAATCTTATAAATATCCGTTGGCTTGGATTAATCGCTGCGACCATCACCCACGCCCCTGTCGTCCAAGATCCGGGCCGTCGCCGCCGCTCGCCTCTTCTTGGTCGTCATCGTGCGGATCCTCGTTGTCCCACCCGAAGGCGGCCGGATCCACCGTCGCCCGCGCCAGGATCTGGCCACTTCTGACGCCGCCAAGTCCGGATCTGGTCGCCTCCCGGCTGGATTCGGCCGTCTTCGCCGCCACCGAGCTCGGATCTAGCCCGTCTCCTGCCGACGCCGGCCCTCTCCGCTGCCACCGCGCCGCGCTGGGCCACCTGAGCCTTCGGCAGCTCGAAGCTCACACCGACGCCTCCTCCCGGCAGTCGTCGCCGCCACCGGATACCGCCACTCCGGATCCAACCGCCGCTGCCTGGATCCGGCCGCGACTCCTTGGCACTGCCCCGGATTCGGCCGCCACTGCATCAGATCAGGCCGCGCCTTCTTCATTGCTACATCGAGGGAGCCGCTGTCGCCTCCATTCGACCACCGCTGGCAACTGACGTCGCTTCTTCTCCAGCCGCCTCTCCTAGATTAGACAAAAAGGGGCAAGGGAGTACCTTTGCTTTCAGAGATTAGACAAAATTAATTCATAATAATATGGAAAGATAGGTCTTTCTCCCCTTTTTCTATGGGCATGTCTAGGGATTAAATACCAGCATTTTTCTTAGGCAACAATCACTTGTCCCACCTGTTATTATAGTTCAAGTGCAATACTACACTAGTTGTACAGAAATGTTTCGGACTTTCAGTAAAATAGCAACTAGTGCAACACATTTTTTCTTACTGTTGCAATGTTCTACTGTGAATAGCTCTAGGTGGTATGCTGCAATGTTTCTAGAGCAATGCAAGAATTATCTATTTGCAAGACAAAGAAAAGAATAACTACTTATTCTTCTAGGACTAACAAAGTAGCAATTCTCATTTGTGTCTTTTCATTCAAATCGAATTGCTCAACTATAAGCACTATCTTTGAGGTGATCCCAAATTTGATTGTAATGTTTAAGCATGTGTGAACTACTGGTTACTGCAATTGATCTTGAAAGTTGTTCTACTAAATACAATAATGTTCATATGCTGACAAGGTGCATAAGGAGTATCGGTTATACATATAAGTAAGATTATCAAATAGTAAAAACCTGTACAAATAAAAAAGGAATCATCCAGTACATCTGTACATGAGAATAGCATACACACGTATTTCTGCTCCTCTGATCTGACAAACTTGATTCCTCTTTTTTCAGTTTTCACAAGGTGCTTCAGAAAATATATTTGCTAACTCTACATTTACTTCCTTCTTTACTGCCAGTTACAAAATTTATTTCCTATTTTTCACTAATAGTTTTCTAACAGCTTTCTCCCCTCTTTTTTGTTTTCTTGCAGGGAGTAAGTGTTTTGCTTGAGAGGTTAATTCTGTTTTGGAAAGAACCATAAGTTTTTCTAAGATCATTTTTTTTCAGCCTATATTTCATGACGGCATGAAAGAGTGGAGCTGTTGCAAGCAAAGAAGTCACGATTTTAGCTTATTTTTGGTTATTCCTGGGTAAGGATCACTCCCTCCCACAGCATGCATCAACAACATACCTATGTGTTGTCGCGTACGGTGACATTGGTGCAAATTTAAACCTGGGAATGATGCAGTTATCAGCAAGTCTGGTTTCCTCTAGTACTTTCGTGTTCCTGATTCATTGTAAATTAGATTTACATGCCCTTTGGTTATTTTACGATAGAGCAAATGTGGTCTAGCTTTTCCAGCAAATGACCATGATTTTGTAGTGTCCCATCAGCACATTATTAATTTTGCGGTGTGTCCTAGTAGGGAGATTTGATTATTTGCCACTCTTAAGATGTGCACTTAAGGATTTGCCACTCCATGTGTCACTGACATGTAGGTCCTAGGCCCGCATGTCAGTGAGACATGGAGTGCCAAATCCTGAAATGCACATCTTAAGAGTGGCAAATGCTTAAATATTCCGTCCTAGCAAATGCCTACCAAGTTCAGTGTCCAAAAACTAATTTTGCCTTAAAAGTATTGGCAGACCACCATATGCACTTCAAATACTTAATAGTTTAGTGTTTAAAATTAGTGAGAATATTTAACACCCTGCATTCAAAGCTAATGATTCATTTAGATGATCTACCCAGGTCTATTTTATGTGTTTTGTCTTAGATTTGTAACTGCAATATGTCACTATAGACTATGAAGTGACATAGCTTCCTAACAGTAAGGCGTAGGCAATGGTTGACCAAAAGTACGTCGGATGGCTATACGTCACCATCAGTGACATAAGTTACCAACAGTAAGACGTGTAGGCAACAGTTGACCAAAAGTACTTCAGATGGTTAAGCCGGTAAGGTTAAATGTCAGAACACTAAAGAAGAAATAGTGTACGAACAATTTCTCTAGTAAAATCAGCTTGAATTAATTCAAGGAAGTTATTCTACTTTTCAGGGAGGTCCATAGTATGGCTGCAATTTGCTGGTGAATAAAACCTGAACTGATGTTTCTGTATCATCATTCATAAGAAACTCTTTTTTCTCTAACCTGTCCAATATTCCATTTTTAATCATTGTCTTTTCTCATTCTAGGCCACAGCATCCTTACTTGAAATACCAACCTTCCATAACCTGTTATATTCAGCAAAATCAAACATAACTGATCGCATGCTCTACTGTGTAGATGCACAACAGGGAAGCATACAACTGAAAAACCGGTCACAAAAGCTGTTTCTGCTAACCCTCCAAAGGCAGCTCCAATCCAGTCTTCTAAGCAGGGTGTGGGAGCTGATGCCTGCTCAAGATGCCGTCAGGGTTTCTTTTGCTCTGACCATGGTGAGTTTATGTTTATGGGCATTTTGCTTCAGTGAAGCTGTTTAATTTCCCTGTTATGGATGTTAATGGTTGCCATCCTGCACATATATGTTTAGTAAAAAAACTCTCGTGCTATGGTCATTCGCAGTAATTTGGCAAAGAGTGTTTATACACTATCATAACCTATAAAACTATTCATTGAATGGACTATGCATCGATGTATTTTCAGGATCACAGCCCAAGGAACAAAAACCAGCTACTACCAATGGTGCAAACATGGAACCTGTTGAGAAACCCTCAGTTCTACCACCCAAGAAAAAAATTGATCTGAATGAGCCAAGGATTTGTAAGAACAAAGGATGTGGTAAAACTTATAAGGAGAAGGATAATCATGATGCTGCATGCGAGTACCATCCAGGTCCTGCAGTTTTCCATGACAGGATGAGAGGGGTATGTATTAGTTATAAATTTGATATTCATTCGTGTTCAATAAATCCGTTGCTTTTGCCATCAGCCCATTACTAAAGTCCTGCATCTGTTCTTGCAGTGGAAATGCTGTGATATTCATGTCAAGGAGTTTGATGAGTTTATGGAGATACCTCCATGCACAAAGGGGTGGCACAACGCTGATGCTGCTTGAATTGACACGATGGCCCTTATTTGCAATAAGATCCTGTTAAGCATAAGGTTCTTTGTTGTATCTCCTAGCGCATAAGATAGGCAGCTTGCTGCAGTTTCTGGAGAATTTTACTTGGGAGCGTGACGAAATCTTTGAGAATGGGCTGCTTTAGTGTGCTCTGAGCCATTCCCTCGAAATCTTATGTGAGGTTTCATGTAATCTGGAACGGGAACTTGAAACCATATGTCTGAGGTTTGGTTTTAATCGAATTCTGTCAGTTCGATGTGTTGCTACCCAAAGCCAGATATGCTGGCACTTGTTGTGAAGCACTGTGCAGCTGCTGTGTGAAGTACAACGGATGTGTACGTTCCATTAATAATGGCTGATGATGAAGCTCTGCTCAGACTTTCTGCAGTATTTTCTTACTGCTGCGTCCTTATTTCTGTTGAAAATAATCTTATTGTTGGGTGTGGTCGTAGCTGTATACTCGATGTGTTTGAGTACTGTGGTCGGTGTTGAGTACTCGGTGTGTTCGAGTACCATGGTCATAGCTATGTACTCGATGATTCGAGTACTATTGTCGTAGTCGAAGTACTCGGTGTGTTCGAGTACAGTAGTCGTAAATGTACTCGTATGTCGTGTACTGTATAGTGATCGTAGCCAATTGTAATTGTGTGTCGAGTACTATACAGTGGTCGTAGCTAATTGTAATCGTGTGTCGAGTACTGTACAGTGGTTGTATCTAATTGTACTCGTGTGTCGAGTACTGTACAGTGGTCGTAGTCAAATTGCACTCGTGTGTCGAGTACGGTACAATGGTCGTAGCCAGTGGTTGAAGAGCAAACTATGGTCGATGTCATGGTCGAAGGCGTAGTCGACAAGCCGTGGTCGTTGCCACTGTTGAGAGAGTGGTCGAAGCCACTGTGACTCGGTCGGCACTTGGAGGAGTACTGTCAATGGTCGGTAGTTGTAGCTGCTGTAGTCGATGGTCGGTAATCGTAGTTGCCGTGGTCGATGGTCGGTAGTCGTAACTGCCGTGGTCGATTGTTGGTAGTCAGAGCTACCATGATCGATGGTCGGTAGTCGTAGCTAGGGATGCAAACGGATTGAATACGGACGGATAATGTTTCTACCATATTTGTTTGCATTTTTTTTCTCGGATGCGGATACGAATACAGATACCTCGGATATGAATACAAATACGAATAATATCGAATACAGATACGGAGCGAATACGAATCGAAAGAATACAATCACGAATATTTATCGGAATATGAAAACCCCTTAAACTATACATCCAAAATCAATGAAAACACATAAATAATTTATCTTGTCAAAGTATTAATGAAATCTAAACAAGCATAAGTATTTTTATCCATAATAGTCATACCATTGTACATATTTTAAATCTTCAAATCACAGTTATTTTTTTCTAAAGTCCTAAATAATTCTTAATGGATTTCTACTGTTTACATGTGACTAATAAATTAATTAAGAATTTAAATTTGCATCAAAATGATTTAAATGACAGTACATCAATTTAATCGGTACAAATTTTAATCTACCGACCATACTAAATTTAATATGACTAGGGAACCAAATGCCTAATGGTAATGGAGGCTTCTTGGCTTGGTTGGGCTGGTGGCATGGGAGATGAGAGAGGCTGGCTTGGGCTGGGCAATGTTGGGCTGAAATTCCGGATATTCGATTCCGTATTATCCGAATAATCCGTATTCGTATTCGCTGGATATCATGCCTACTGTATTTGTATCCATTTTCGACAAAAAAATCCGTATTTGTTTCCAATCCGAGAATTATCTGAAGAAAATTCAATTCGACACAATCCGTATTCGTTTTCATCTAGATCGGTCGGAAACTATCCGATCTGTTTTCACCCCTAGTCGTAGCTATCGTGGTCGATGATCGGTAGTCGAAGCTGCCGTGGTCGATGACCGGTAGTCGTAGTTACTGCAGTCGACAGTCGTGTGCACTGGTTGTGGTCAAAGCCTGGTCGAAGGCCTGGTCGATACTATGGTCGAAGCCACATTCGAAGTTACAGTAAGACGGTTGGTTCTCGAAGACCTGTGTGGTCAGTGAAGCGGTCGAAAGGAAGCCATGGTCACCGTGATCTTAAGGCCGATAGTCCCAGAAGCCGTGATCGTTACGACCACGTTATGCATGGTCAGTTACGACCACGTTATGTGGTTGTTGTAACGACCAGCGTCGTAGTCGCTGGCGCTGTGGTTGAAGCTCCAGTGCAGTGGTTGAAGACAAGCCGAGGATGAAGCCAGCGTTCGTGGCCGTACGCAATCACTGTAGCAGTTGGTAGTAGGCATCAACTCGGGTGGTCGTGGGTGACGTAGGTCATCTTCGGTAGGCTAACTGCCCGGTATGGGCAGTCGGCTGGTTACTGTAGCGGTCGGCATGGGCTGATCTACGAAGCGCTCAGCAGGTGGCTAAGTGGAGCGACATCGGCAGGTGACTGAGAACGCTCATCAGGTGGCTGAGCGGAGCGGTATGGGCAGCTAGTGGCCGTCAGAGTTATAGCGGTAGTGGGTGTGTGCGGTGGTGTAACCGTATGTACGTAAGGTCTATTTAAAGGCATGTAAATCTGTAGAGCTCGGGAATATGAGTTTGAGAAAACAGAGTGAATAGGAGAGAAGAAAGCATGTGTCGCCAAAAAGAAAAGTTCACCTCTGTATTTCGTTCTTTCTTTCTCTATTCTCCTGTGCTTCTCACCTCGGCCCTGGGCCAACAATTTCAGGTTGCACTTTGAGCTGACAGAGCCTGGGCCATGCTAGCTCCCAGTTAGTTGTATTGATTATCTGACATGCAGAAAGTTATTGCCCACATTTGAACGATACGATTAGATTTAATCGAAACAATCTTACACCCTTAATATTAAGATTCTGGAACAGATGCTCTCTTGCATTATAGGTTGACGTTTACACACGCATACAGGGCCATAGATAACTAAAGATTACTGCAAACTTGATCGGAAGAAAGTGGTAAAGATTACTGCAAGCGCGACGCTAGGTTCATTCAGGGGATGCCGATGATTGGGATGAAAGGGAAGAAGTAGATGAGAGGCAGCCCCAGGTCGTAGGGTGGGCTGCTGCGCCCAGCGGGCGGCGGAGACCTCACCGGCGTCTGCAGCGGCGGCCTGGGCATCGGCTGCGCAGGCCTCAGGGATGGCCTCTGGTTGCCACCGGCGGCGGCCATCGCCGCAATGGCGCCGCACCTAGTGAAGACGGCGAGGCGGGAGCCCAGCACGTACGAGCCAGGCTCCTGCCCGGCGGCGACGACGCGCGCGACGGTGAGCCTCTGCGGCGCGCAGAGCTGCTCCGCGCCGCCGAGGACCCTCGCCGCGCACCGCGAGCCCTGCGCCTCGGGCACGGCCACGTCGAAGTTGCCGCGGTCATCGGTCTGCGCCGCGTGCAGGCCCGCGCCGTCGCTGCATTTCACCGCCACCACCACACCTGTTGCACGAACGCGCGCACGTCACGACGACGTCTCAGTCTGAGATGCCCGCGGCTTTGCAAACGAAAGCATGCACGGAGCATTCCGTCGCACTGTTACGTACCGGAGAGGTCGTGGCCCGGGGCGCAGTCGAGGCAGGTGACGGAGCCGCGGAGCGTCTCGCACGAGAGCGCGCCGAGCTGCGCGAGCACGACGGCGAAGAGGAGGAGGAGGATGCGACGACGAGGAGCCATGAACGCGTGCATGCGGCGGGATATATACCAGCTTCTCCACTGAAGTATACAAGGACGTACGCGCGCGCGCCCGCAAGGTGTTGTGCAGCTGTTGCTCTGCACAAGCGCCTAGTGCCTCTGCGTGTATTTGCAGTGGGAGGATATATATACATGGGCCGGGTAGATGCCTAGCTAGCTGAAGAGGAGCGAGCATTGAGTGCACGCACGCCGGGGCAGATGGTGGACGGCCGAGCAGATCGAGAGCTGGTGGCCTTGCGCGTTTGGGCGAGACATGGAAAAGGCGGTGCCTGCTGCTGCTTAACTCGTCTCGTCCAGTCCCCTCTTCGTCCTAAGTGGCAAGGCTTTGCCATTTGCATGCGTCGCTCCCTCGTTTTGATCTCATCACGATTCAGGTCGCCGCCACCGTGTAGCCTGCCATGGGCCTTCATTTACACGGCCAACCAACTTTTCAGCCGCGTCACGGGCACATCCGCTGCACTCATCAATCCACGACCGGAAAACTAGTTGCTGCCTGGAAATGTTAGTGATGTACCGGAGATAATTGTAAAGATGATTATATCATTTATATATTTATAATATTTTGAACAATACGTATTATCATTTAAATAAATATCTTTCGTATTGACGAACAAGTATGCGATTTGTTCGTGAAACTATTTATTCTTTTTTTAATGCTATTCTAAATTATCTCTAATCATATATCATTATAGGGAAATTACGATTTATATATCGGCACATATATTGATTGATGATCATGTTTCACGGATTATGGATATTGGAATATCAAATAAAAAATGTGGACACATATTAGAGAACATAATATTGGATTGACCTATCATGAGACACTGCAAGAATTGTTATATTCTTGAGTATCATCAATTGGTCTTATTTATAGTGTATGTAAGATCCTTAAGTCTAAGATCGTCATAGTTTTCTATATGTACAATAGTTTACTTAGCGATTGTCAAACACTACTCCGCAACTATGTGATCATAAAGATAGCTTTCAAATTTACTATAAAACATGTGGATAAATGTGAGCGATCAAGATGGAATTTGCTCGTCCTATATAATGGGAGAGATATCTTTAGGCCCCACGATGTGGTTAGATTAAGGAAGTATATGAGTATGCCGAATGTGGTTGAGTAGTTAATCACAATTGAGTAATCCGCTATAGATTCGAGTGAAGGATTGAGCTATCAAAGGATGACACGCTTCTCGTATTGAGTTTGATCTGATATCATGAGGCAATGAGATCAGTACATGAGTGCTATATAGGTTTGTTCGATATGATCTTTCTGTATGTTTATAAGTCGATATATTTTGTTACGGACTGCTACTGACTTGTGGATCGAAAAAGAGTTTTCAGGCCACGACTGAATATACATGAACGTACATGTCATATACTTAACGGGTTGGAATAATAAATGTTCAGATTATACTTTCCGAGTAGAATATGGCCTCTATTCGTATTAGATAAAGATCCGGTCGGTAGCACTTCGAGTGGGATACGATATTTACTTGTGTCGAATAAGGATCCGATTGAAAACTATATAAGAGAGACATGGAGCTGAAAAGGATATCTCCGAGACACATCCATCGAAACCCTAGCTGGTACCTTTCAAAACCCCTGCTATGCACGTTGGTGCTAGCACACCGACATATGCTATTCTATCTCTGGACGTTTGGACTTTGGTAGATGCGCTGCTGCGACCGCACGCGCTAATCGGGACGATCTCAAGGAGGAGACGATTGGGTAGAGAATGATCGACTACTTCTACTACATCGACGCGTGCTACGTTGAACCGGCTGCTTCAACTCTATTTTTAATGTACTGTGCGTCTAATGGTAATGATCTATGATCTCTTACTCATATGGTTTCATAGTTTACACAGAAAATTTTAATCTGTACTTAGCGTAGTCTATCTGTATCTCTACAGTAAATATATATTTTAGGTGAAAATTTAGCTATTGAAAAGCTTTTGCCTCCTGCAGAAACTATAGGTGATGGGCTGGTAGCCGATGTAATTTTTTTTTCAAAGCAAATGTGCAGCACGACAAAATTCCGGTACCGCTGGGCGGAGATGCTCGACCTTTCCAGATTTGTCATCTACTCTCCCAATCGGATCCGACCGCGAGACACGAGCCCGTAGACCCGAAACCACACGGCGTTTATCCAAATCCGTCGCAACAACAACAGACGCTCGTTGCTTCCGTACGCCACACCGCCAGTGGCTCGCAAGTCGCGGCCCGGCCATGTCTTGCCTCGCCGCGTCGCCGGCGACCCCGCCAGCGGCGAGGGCCGCGTCCCAGCGCCTCTTTGCGGTGGCGGCTCCTTCGCCTTCTCGGTTCCCTGAGCTCCTTTGCGCTGGATGGAGGAGGGAAGGAGCCGGGTCCAGCCCACGGACGATGCTGCAACGGTGCTCTTCCGCCGGCGAGCCCAGGGATGCCGGAGACGGCGGCCTATCCAGGTTGCATTACCTTAGCTCGCACATCGAATTTTCTTTCTTTTCTCGATTTAGGAAATGGATGGAAGGATGGGGTTGTTGAGTTAGTACTTTGTACGATGAGTTCTTGGTTGGTGCGTATGTAATACCAAAAGGTGTAAAAATCTGAGATTTCTGCATATGGTGCTTGGAAATACGCTGCGCATAGTTCAGTTACAAAAAGTTTTCACTCCAAGAAATGTGTGCGCGAGGAGAAAATTTTCTCGTGCGCGAGGGATGTTCCCAGTGATATGTCAATTCGGAGCTTCCTGGTCGAGTGCTAAAGTAGAACATTTTGATGTTATTTCTGAGAAAATTTTGATGTTATTTCTGACTTCCAATATTAACCATAATATGGTATGATGAAGACATCCAAAATGCTGCGTCAAACTGATAGCTTTGGTATACAGCGTTAGCCTTATACATATTCTGAAACGCTAAGTAGAGTCATCTTCATCATCTTTCTGTGGAAATTCAGTTTAACAAGAAATCTGGTATATCCATAAGAGCTCGCTCATGGTTCTCTTCTATAGTTTTTGCATAATTGAAGGTCCAGAGACATTAGACTTTGTTCAGATGCAGTCGCAAGAGATTCAAGAAAACATCAAGAGTCGCCGTAACAAAATATTCCTTTTAATGGAAGAGGTATCTATTTTGCACACTTTATAATCATTTGTCCAAATCTAGTAGTACATTTTTTGCTTGCTAAAAGATCATATGCTAGCTCACCTCAATATGTGGAATTGTTCTCAGGTCAGGCGACTGCGGGTGCAGCAGCGAATCAGAAACGTTGAAAGCAGAGGTGCCAGCAATGAAGAAAATGAAATGCCAGAGATTCCATCTACTATTCCGTTTATGCCTCATACGGTGACCACCAGCCCTCAATTAGTTTATGTGCAAAAATGACCACACACTGGCATCTTGAGTTGTTCTAAGTTCTATTCATCCTATTTTGTCTGATGTAGTCACCGAAGACGATGAAGCAACTCTATTTGACATCGTTTTCTTTCATATCTGGGATAATCTTTTTTGGAGGCTTGGTAGCCCCAATAGTAAGTGCCAGCTTCATATCTCTGTAACTCTGTTGGTACTTCTTTGCTTTTTCAAGAACATCTTCTCATTACGAGAGGCAATGTAGTATGTCTTCTTAAAGACTATCTCTGATGCAGCTTGAACTGAAATTAGGGCTGGGTGGTACATCTTATGAAGATTTTATACGGAGCATGCACTTACCTCTTCAATTGAGGTGCTTTAAAGAACCTATGTGTTGTCATTGTATTCCGCAGTAGTGTTTACAAAAGTGATTTGACATATTTTTTTGGCTGCTATTCAGTCAGGTAGATCCCATTGTGGCATCCTTTTCAGGTGGTGCAGTTGGTGTAATCTCAGCTTTAATGCTTGCTGAAGTGAAAAATGTGAGGCAGCAAGAGAAGAAAAGATGCACGTATTGCCATGGGACTGGTATGAAGGATTTCCTTTTGAACTACCTGCCCCAAGCATGGCTTGGCCATGACTTACTAATTCATAGTCAAACACAAAAATGGAATAACCTTGAAACATTGTTTTGCATCTTATACTAATACCGACTAGCCTGATATTATTTTTTGAGTAAATAACACTTTGCACCAGGTAAATTGCCACTTGTTTCATTTTGCACCAGGTTCTACATATACTTTCACTTTGCACCAGTGTAGAACAAATGTTGTTTCACTTTGCACCAGGTCCGACTTCGACTACGGTCCCGACTTCGACCACGACTTCGACTTCGACTTCGACCACGACGTCGACTTCGAGCACGCCCCCCTTCAACCATAGCCCCTCGACTATTGCTTTGACATCGACAACAGCTTCGACCACAGCCCCGGCTTCGACTTCGATCACGGCCACAGTTTTAACTTCCACCCTGGTGTAAAGTGAAACAACATTTGCTCTACCCTGGTGCAAAGTGAAAGTATATGTAAACCCTGGTTCAAAGTGAAACAAGTGACAATTTACCTGGTGCAAAGTGCAATTTACTCTTATTTTTTGGGAGACTTCTGATCCCTATTTGTTGTACTGTATTCACATATATGAACTTACTTCTGCATTATAGGATACTTGCCATGTGCTCGTTGTTCTGCTTCCGGGATGTTGTTGAGCACCAAACGCTTTTCACTTTCATGTGACCGTGGCCATAATATGTGGTCTACGACTGAAAGGTGTCCCAATTGTTCAGGAGCGGGAAAGGTACGCTGTCTAATCCCATTGTGTTTCATAATACTCTGTTTGATGCTTTCTAGAAGATTAGAGTGAAAATCAACCAAGCGGTTTATCATATTTTGTTGGAATAGTCACACATTAGTTATGGAAGAGTAAGGGATCTAACTTAAAAATAGGAGAGTTCCATATCTCATTGGCTAGCTTTTGGGGTGAGAAGACCTTTACGATCCTACAAGTGGACAATAGTGTGTGAACACCTGATGGACTGTGACCCTGAGGGACTATTGGTGTACCGTCGGTGTACGGTGAAGGGAACCTGAGGGACCGTCGGTGTACGGTGAAGGAGCGGTGAAGGGTTGAGGGGCACCAATGTGTGAAGGGGGAGATTGTTGGAATAATCTCACATTGGTTGTGGAAGGGCAATGGACCTAACTTAAAAGTAAAGGAGTACCTTACGTCATTGACTAGCTTTTTGGGTGAGAATGCTTTTATGATCCTACATATTCAAGAGGGAGTGACTGTAGATTAAATGACAAGGTCATAGTGCAGATTAGTGCCTATATTCATTGTTGGGAAAACTTGTTAGTTTTTGTGAAAGTGCATTTGTTATTTTGTGGTTGCAGAACAGGAAAGGGCGGTTCATTTCGCTGCTAGCTCTACTAATGTTTCCCCCCCTCTATAAACTGTCTTATATCGTGTATGTCTGTATTTCCAGGTGATGTGCCCAACTTGCTTGTGCACAGGAATGGCAATGGCAAGCGAGCATGACCCACGGATAGATCCCTTCGATTAGTGTTGAGCAATTAGAAGTGTGCCAACTGGTTATGCTATTTTGTGCTTTTCTTTCTGTTGCTACAGTTTTGGTGTTTTACTACAGTGCTGTTTCTGTGATAGAACCTGAAGATCAGATCAAACACCGAACATCTGTAACTCTGATATATCATTATGAATGAACACTGTGACTAGAATTCGTCTTCAGATTTCAGAAGCCGCGCATAATCCCTGTTTTGCTTGTACATGGTACATACTTGGAGGTGGTTTTACCCCAAGAATTTAGGTACAGAAACACTTATCTGTAGTCAAACAAAAACGACAGTTTGGCCGAGTGGTCCAAGGCGCCATATTTAGGTTCCGGTCCGGTAGGGCGTGTGTTCAAATCCCACAGTATACGCCGTGTATGGCCTGCCTTTTCCTTAATCTTCCTGTTCAGGTAATGATACGATCTCATTTTTATGCTTCATATTTTTTGTTATAAATTAATAAATTATTAATTGACCAAAAAAAAAAGAACTCTACAACACTCCATCATCCATTGCTACTTGCTAGTTACTCCGATTGTGACCGGTGAAAGTTTCCAGCGCTGGTAGAACAGTGTTGCATTTTGAAAAACTAGGGAAGGATGTACAGTTCGAATGGTATACAATATCTAGCTTTTTCTTCTCTCTTGCTCACTCCTCTCTCTCTCTCTTTTGCTCGCTCACTCATTCTCGCTCTCGAGCGCCGGCTGACAGCGGTGGCGCCACCGCCGGGTTCACCACGCGCCTCCGGTTGTAGAGGGAGGCTAGGGCGACGATGGCCCAGTAGTGGGCGACGGCGGAGGGCAAGTCGGCAGGGTGAAAAACAAGAGAATATTAGGTCAACAGGGTGAAAACCAAGAAAATATTAGGTTGGGAGTTCGCCACTATCTGCAAGGGGAGGCGAGCTGCAACGGTATAGCGTTGTGCAATACTTCTCTATATTTTGCTCTCAAAAAACAACAGGAAAATTAAAGGCGATTCCCATATGTGACAACGTAACGTACCTACCTATCAAACCCTTATTACTCCCGGATTCCCGGCCATGTGCCTTGACTCACCCCGCGCCATCGCTCACGCCATGGCGTGGTCGGAGAATCTTAATGCTGTCGGGAAGCGGTTTTGCAAAAAAGTCTCTACGTTTTCCCGAAATTACGTACAGGTCCTTGGTTCTCACGAAAAGGTCCTTGCCAGTTTTTTTAGCCCCTCCACTTTGCAGGATAATCCCTCGCGGTTTTTGAAATTGCGCACGGGTCCCCATTTGTTTACGTACAGGTCCTTATTTTTTTGCGAAAAAGCCCTTCGCCTTTTTCGAAAATACGCATTTTGCCTTCAATTTTTTTTAAAAAACTTCTCACGAATTATCACCTTTTTTATTTTGGTACGTACGGTTGCTGAGGCGGCGCCACGCCACGCCTATGAGGCTAGTTGGGCATTACCAGGAGAAGAAGGGGCGGGCAAGCGAGCTCGCTCGGCCCAAAACCCTCGAAGGATGCCCACCCACGGCCCAGCAGGAGAAGACTACTTATATATGGGGAGTTTTTGCTCCCTCGGCCGCTCCGAGCTAGGGTTTCTATCATCGCCTCCTCGTCGCCACCTCGCCCTCCTCCCCTCCAAACGCCGAGGCGCCGAGCCCGCCGCCACCATGGTATGTAGCCGTGCCATCCGCCCTGTCGAGATCTCACAAACAAGTTATAGCTTCTGATGGTGCGATGTGGAATGGTGATGCTTCGCGCAGTCCGGGAGGAAGAAGACGCGGGAGCCCAAGGAGGAGAACGTGACGCTCGGCCCCGCCGTCCGCGAGGGCGAGTACGTCTTCGGCGTCGCCCGCATCTTCGCCTCCTTCAACGACACCTTCATCGTGAGATGCCGCATCGCTTTCCCCCTTTTTTCCGTTCCATTCGGCTCGATTCGTTCATGCGAAAGGTTTAACGGAGAGGAAGAACGCAGCTTACCCCGTGCATTTCGATGGTGTTGCAGCATGTGACCGATCTGTCCGGGAGGGAGACGCTTGTCCGCATCACCGGTAAATCCTCTCATGAAACCCCTTGCGTTTCTTTCGCAAGTAATTACTCTTGTATTGGAGCTGTTGTCTGCGTGTAATGGCTAGTGGCATCTAGTTTTGTTGTGTTGTATTACTATACATTGTTTTCCATAAAGAAATCTAGCTTCAATTGAGAGCTATGCTGCTTCTTGAGTTTGGGTGATTGAGCTCTGGACGCAGTTCAGTTTTGGTTGCATGAATTAATTTTTCAAAGTGTGGATTATAAGATCACATCAATTACAGTTACTTGGGCAGTTGGGTGTGCACTGCTCCATCGGGATAGACTAGATGTAATGCATCAGTGGTTATTTGTTGTTTAAATTGTACATGGCACGTGCAATTGGTGTTTAGTTGTCGAGATGGTTACTTCTCTTTCTTTCTTTTTTAAGCACGGCCCTTAAGATCGCCTCCCTTCTGTAATGTGGGAGCGTTTCGAGTCATTGCTGTGCAATATTGACAATGAGGTGCTGGAGAGTTTTTCTTTGGTACCTCCCTCTTCCTGCTTTTGTTTTAGGTGTCTCCATCTTGGTGTTGTATATCCTATGGTGTATGCTCGGTCTGAATCAGCTGCTTTTTTGCACTGATTTTGCCGAGTCTTTCACTCTAGGAAACACTCGCTGGATTAAATGGAGTGTCTGTATTATGGAAGTGGACATGGTTTATGCCATTTGGAATAATATATTTTCTGTTTGCTACTCCACACTCTAGATTTCCATATAGCTATATCCACTGTATTGTATTTACCTGTTCTTAGAAGTAATTTACTAATTTTAGGCTGCTATGGATGAGTCTACTGAATGGGTTCACAAATGTGATGGAAACACTTGCAATCGGTTGAAATTATGATATTTAGTGACGGTTTTGCTTGATAAGCGTCAGTGTTCTAGAAAGCTCTAGGTGCTAGGCGGGCATTAGGGGTATCGCCTAGTCGCCGACTAGTCGGGCTTGGCCCCGCCTTTTAGAACAGTGATAAATGTATAATCTGAGAGGCAGTAGTAATTAGAGGTGACTAGATGGTGTTACATAGAAATAGGCTTGTGTTTATCTTTACTAGGGAATCTGTTTGTTGGTTGTTGCTGAACTTATGACTACTGTAGTTATCTGTGTTAATTAGGTCCTTCTGACTTCAGTTAATGGGTTAAATCAGTACTTGGTTTTACATGCTCAATAGTAGTTTTGTACCAGTTATTGTTTCAATGGCACGTCTGTTCCAGTTTTGTTTATTAAAATGTAATAATGTATGTTGGCATATATACTGTATTCTTTGTACAAGCTTTTGGATCGCCATTGCCTGTTGTTCACCATTTCCTTTGAATTAGATTTAAACTATGCTATGCCTTATTGGGTCCAATGTATATGTTTTGGCTCTATGGTTTCTTTAAGATGTAAATCTTTTTTTCTAGGTTTTCAACTAAGGTACTCTGGTTTCATTTCTTATCTGTACTATGGCTTGACAACTGCTGTGTTGGTGCCCAGGTGGCATGAAGGTTAAAGCTGATCGTGATGAATCCTCACCTTATGCAGCTATGCTTGCAGCGCAGGATGTTGCTCAAAGATGCAAGGTATTTCCCTGCTATGGCAAAAGCACAAATTTTATTTATCAGTTGGCTTAATGCCTTATTTCTATTTGTAGGAGCTTGGAATTACTGCTTTGCATATTAAGCTCCGTGCTACTGGTGGAAACAAGACAAAAACTCCTGGTCCTGGTGCTCAGTCTGCCCTTAGAGCACTTGCTCGATCTGGCATGAAGATTGGTCGTATTGGTAAGCAGACGCGCCCATATTGTTTGCATGCATGATGTTTGTTAATATGTATTGTCCTTTTTGGTAGATTTATTTGCATTTTTTTATTAAAACTTTATGAAATGTCTCAGAAGGCTGCAACTACAGGAGAATTAAACTATGCTACTCTTGCTAGAAAGCAAGCCTGTGCATGAACTATGAACAAATAGACATAATTTATTGTTAGTGCTCTATAGTGTCTCTCTCCAATCATCAAATACACATTATTTAGTTTAAGTCCTCTCTAGTGTTCATCTCCATCTTATCGTCTACATTATTAAACCAATGAGGAGGAGATGATGAAATTATTTGATTGTCTCAACTCTCAAGTGAATCATCATATTCTCACTGACCAATACATATCCAGCTGCCCATTTTGGGGAACACTTTGGTGTCCCCCTGCAAATTATGGGGCTATTTGGTTTGACATCCATGCCTGCTTGGTAGTGCTACTTTGCTGACCATAGAATGCTCTTAAGGTGCCGCAGGATGTGGTGAGTGTATTATACAGTACTATATATTAGTTTAGCTTTGGGAGAATCTATGACATATTGACAAATTGAACATGTGACTGTGCATGTTGACTCTACCTAAAGCTATTGTGGAGATAATACATTAAATGCAACTAATAACGTTCCACAAGCATCAGACAATAACATGATATTGTGGTTTCTAGAAATATTTTATAACCTGTCAATACGCATCACCAAATATTCTCAAGGTGTCTTCTGCCCCCAATGAGGAGCGGTGTAGGATATGGGCTGTGAGGACTACGACCTCAGATGCCCTTGCAGGCTTGCACTTGAATTCCCTCTTTTAACTAGAAACAGTGTTGTCCTTGTTTTATTTGTTGTCAGCAGTCATTTTGTTCTAATTTTGCTTATATTATTACTTGTTTAGTAGCTTGTGGATTATCAGTAGTCGATAAACATGTGAAACATTTATACTCCCGTTGTTGCATTTGTTGCCTTTGGGGTTTCCCTGTCATTGAAAGCTATTTCAGAAATATCTACCTGCTGCTTCATGGTTAAGGTCGTGATGAACCTAAGTCTTAAATCTGTTCTGCAGAGGATGTTACTCCGGTCCCGACTGACAGCACCCGCAGAAAAGGTGGTAGAAGAGGAAGGAGGCTGTAGGCTCCATGCTGTTTCAAGACGACAATACTGTGCTGTCCTAGATGTAGCGGTTTCCTTTGTACCAGTTTGTCTGTGCCGAACAAAGTTAAGAGGAAAATGTTTGCTTGCATTCCGTGGATTAAACCAATTGTGACTTCGGTTTGGATCGTTTTGGATCAATGAATACCCTCCACTATGTGTTCAACGTTGCTTCCTTCGACCGGTGAACATATTCCCGATAGATAACACGTAAATTCAAGCCTTGTTTTTAATTACGTGAGGCCGACAAATACTTTTATAAATGGATCGTCAAGGAAATCACTTTACAGTTCTACAAGCATCAAAGAAATCGCTGGAAAGTCGTTCGGGTGCATGCCCTGCCAGTTTGCCTTGCGTGTGTTCAACTGCAGCTCACTGGGCAACCCACCAAGTTCATCCATTGAAACCCTCGCTGTTTGCTTTCAAGTTTGCCTTTCCTACTATTAAGTATAAAACTAAATTTAGATCAACTACCTATATCAATAAAGATGAATTGTAATGCAGATGTTCTGGAGACATTAAGTTTACTGTAGGTCCTGAAAATTGATCTGATAAATGTCTTAACAAGCTGCAAGTTACGCTTGAATTGTTTGAGCACATCTACGACGGCAACGGGAGCCTGCATACAGTGTTCTTCGTCATCTTTCGAGCAAATTTCGTAAAACTGTTACTTTACTGCTAAAACTACAAGCTTGCTACAATTTTAAACGAAGATTTCAGGTAGCTGCATCTTTAAGAGACCATTTTTTTTAAAAAAAACCGCAACTCTATCACGAATGGACCATCCTGACATGCAGGGTCCACATGTTATACACACATACGGTGACGACTGATGAGGCTGTTACGGGTGCCATTGCAAGCGCAGAAGCGCTAACCGGGACGCCACACAATGCCAACACGGGCTCACACATCAGCGGCACAAAAAATTGCAGTTTATTGATAGTTTAGACAGAAAAGTTACAATACTCATTTTTGTTACTCTATAATATTTCATACAAATAACTTAAAAGTCATAAATCACAGCAAAAGACATAAAACTCAATTAAAAAGAATATACTGTATACGTGTTGTCCTAAGGCCATGTGACAATGGGAACGCAACAGGAATCCAGGCGGCTGCAACATGCTGCGGGGGTGTAGAGCTCTTGAGTAAAATTCGTATACCTACAGCTTTACAGTCTAAATTATTAATAAACCGTAACTTTTGTGCCGATGATGTGTGAGCCTCCTCGGCGCTTGAGTGGCGTCCCGGGTGGTGTTTGTGTGACACCCGTAGCATTTCATGTGTGTATGACAGACATGTTGGCACGTTTTGTTAGGACGGCTCGTTCGCAGTGAAGTTGCAACTTTCGAGAAATGGGCCTCTTGAAGGTGCAGTTACCTGAAATCCTTGCTTAAAGTCACAGCAAACCAATAGTTTTTTAAAGGTGCAAACCAATAGTTTTTTAAAGGTGCAAACTAATAGTTTTGCGAAAATTTAGGCTCCGCTCGTTTCGGCTTCAGCTTCTAGCTTATTTTTCATTATTCATAATTTCGTCTTTTTCTGAACTTTTGGCTTTTTTTAAAGCTTTTTTGCCGGTTCTTTTTTTTTTGTCGTATTCGTTTGCGTTGTTTGTGATGGGCTAACATATTTTTTAAATTTAATTATGTTAAATAAGGCTCTATCAGCTACAGTATTTTTTCAGCCAGCTACAATACTTTTCAACCATAAACCACCAAAAATAAACCAAAATGATCACCACCTTACTCCGAACCAAACAACCAATGGAAGACACAAAAAGCAGCAAAACTAGCAGGATCAGCTGGGCCATATTGTGCTTGAAACCCTCAAGATCCACGGCATGGCGTCTCGGCCCATCTGCGGCCTATTTCTATCCTTGCTCCATATCGCATCGTATTCGGTATTCGGAGAAGGAAACCTTTACTGCCCGTCAGATCCCCATCCGACGAACGGAAATAGGTTTCATGACGTGCACCAGGCCTACGGGGCGAAGCGTTTAATATCGAGCATCGGCGGGGTCCTGTCTGGAAAAAAACGCTGAAAACGCAGCGCAGACCTGTCTTCCTCTCCCCGGTCGCTTGTTCGCCGCCGAGAGCCGAGCGAGATGGGGTTCGTCGGCGACACGGTGGAGTCGATCCGCTCCATGCAGATCCGCCATGTCCTCACCCAGATCATCAGCCTCGGTGACGCCCGCTGTCTCATCTCTTGCCCTTCTCCCCTGAGTTTGTTTTTTTTCCTTCAAAGATTTTTCGTCGAGGTCTTTTGCGCCCAGATCGGTGGTTTGGGCGCAGTCTAGTTATTTGTTTCAAGGCTAGGATTTACCTGGTGATTCCAGTAGGGTTTCGATGGGAAAGGCGCGATTCTTTTTGGTAGTTTTGGAGTTTCTCGCTGGTAAGATTGGGGCAGGGAGGCTTTTCTGGTTAGTGATCCGGTGCTGTTACGTTTTACTTTTCTTTTTTCTGAAGAATCGTACGGGTGTGAAAAACAGAAGAGCAACTGCATTGGATATGGCGGCCATAGAGAAGTGAATTGGGAAATTTCTGCTCTCGTTTACTGTTTAGTGTTAAATTATGGATGTTCTCTCGAGGGATGTCCTATAGAAGGCCTTTCTTTTGTACCCTTGAAGCTAGTTGTTACTTATAAACGTTTTTTGTTTCTAAAAGACTATACTATAAAGTCGTGATATTTAGGGGCATAGGGTTTATCACTTAGTCTGTTTTTGTTAGGTAGGTTGGGTTTTCCCTACTCTTACATGCGCTGATTGTTGATTGCGACTAGGGGAGCTAAAAATGTTTCTCTTGGCAGGAATGATTGTTACCTCAGCATTGATCATATGGAAGGGATTGATGGTCGTAACAGGGAGTGAGTCCCCAGTGGTGGTGGTGCTTTCTGGGAGTATGGAGCCTGGATTTAAGAGGGTTAGTTACCTCCTCACTCCATACGAGAATCAGCTTTTACACGCGCGCGTGCACGGGGAAGCGCTAATTTGCGTGTGCGCGCTAGTTTGCACGCTAGGAAGTTACTACCGTTTGTGAGTGAAGTTACTGTTAAATACATATAGAGTTACTATCCAATTGTGTCCTGGCAGTAACTCTATACGTGTCTAGTAGTAACTTCACTCACAAACGGTAGTAACTTCCCGGCACGTATTTTACACTTGCGTGCAGAATAGTGTGTATATATACGTATGTATGTATGTATGTATGTATGTATATACATATATATATGTATATAGATACGTGTATGTATATACACATATATGTATATATACATGTATGTATGTATATATACATATATGTATGTATATATGTATATGTATGTGTATGTATGTATGTGTATGTGTATGTGTATGTATGTATATATATAATACACACACGGTAGCGCTATTCTGCGCCTGCGCGTTCTGTCGCGCAATTTTGTGCCCTAGAAAGTTATCACCGGTTGTGAGAAAAGTTATCGCCGGCTGTGAGGAAAGTTACCACCGGCTATGTACTGTGAGCGTCGGTAGTAACTTCACTCGCTACCGATAGTAACTTCATACAGAATCAATGATTACTTTTCGACACTGTGAAGGTTTGGCAATAACTTCATTTAGAAATATCAGTAACTTGTAAACGTATTCTACACCTGCGCGCTGGTTAGTATATATATATATATATAAAATATGAAAATGATTATATGTTCATGGGAGTACGTATTTCCACTTATTATATATCGCTTAAATGATATTGTTATACCTTTTTATCTTTTTGAGTATACTCTAATAATGATTATAAGATATTTTAAAGTGAGTTACATGTAAAATTTCATCAAAACCCACTTCTTATAGCATAATTTGTGTACATACGCTCTTTATATATGAAAATAGTATATAGCAAAAATAAAGGAATCCGATAAAATTTTTTAAACTAAATTGCATTGGAGTATCTTAGAATTAGTATTTAAGTATACAAAAAGTGATAAATAAATATAACACGTTCGTTTAAGTGGTATGTTAGAAGTAGAAGTATGTACTCCCGGGAGTGAAATAAGTGATAATTTACCTGACACAAAATGCAATTTACTCATACACACACGCTATAAGATGCTGAAATGGGGCACCAGACCTCTCTGCCTTTGGATTGCTTTTAGATGCGTGCAAGTGCAATGATACATAGTATATCAGGTAAACTCGTTAGCATTCATTAATTCGGAAAGGAAGTGATTGATTTGGTATGTCGAATCAATCATTGATGGAAAGTCTCAATCATGGATGGAAGGTCTATCATGGAGTCTAGACATCATAGTGCCCCTGATATTTATACTAAATTTTTTCCGCATGAGATACATAAGGGAAATACCTATTTTAGACCATGGTGCCGGACCACCATGTTGTCCCAGTTAATTATACTATGTATATCATGTATATGTATATATGGCTTCGGGTAGATGAGTATAGGATATCTCAATGAGTAATGTAGGTTGGTCAGATTATTATTATTATATGAACATGAATGATATGCACATATCTAGGACATATGCAGTACACGTTTTTTTTATGAAACGAATATAAGATAATTAAAAAAACATAGTCTGGCATTTATTAATATACCTTAACGAGCAGAAGGTGGATTCTTCTGAGTAGTACACCAGACTGGATACAAGTACTTAATTATACATGACAATCATATGCTGACTGACTCTCACACTCCGACTTGTTTGATCGAGTCTTTATTTTAGGATACATAAATGTACACTTAAGTACTTAACACTGAAAACACTTAGTAATGGAGTGGTGATGGAATGATGTTGTGGAAGGATAGGCGTAGGAGGCGATGTAGGCGGTTGTGTTGAAGGCGATATAGGAGGTGGTGTCCTTTGAAGAGCAGCTTCATGTCCCTTATATAGAGGTTGTCACCCTTAGGGATAAGGAGCAGCTTCATGTCCCTTAGATAGTGGTTGCCACCCATAGGGATAAGGATTGGTAGAGGTTCCGATGATGACGCTTTTGACCGTCGATAAGAATTATTCTTCTTGATAACCATGATATCACTTTAGACTTTATGTTCTCATGATGACTTTTAGACTATTGATAAGAATTATTCTTTGGGACATCAATGATATCCCTTTAGACTTAAGGATGAATATTCGCAATGGTATATCTTTTGACCAAACTTCTGTCTGCAAAGTTTAGATTCTATCTGCAATAGTAGATAGCTCTTCGTAATTATCCTTTAGAATCTTGCAATAAAATTATTCTTGTCGGTGAGGATCTGTAGCAAATAGCTCTTGCTATCCACTGTCATAATCTATTATCATTGATGCAAAGTTTGTGCCTTCAACTTCATCTGGTTGAAATAATTCATACCAGTTTAACAATTTTCGGTACTCTTTTTTGATCAGTGTGTCTGTGCCATAATATGGTTTTATTAGCCGTCCTAGTATCGGAGCCATCGGTTGCCTGAGCTCCTTAAGCCCTCTTCTCTGTTTGGGGGGTGCAAAGTCGTGGAGATCCAGAAGATGTGGTAGTAAGCTGAAGACGTGGATATCTTGAGTCTCTAGTGGGTTAGCCCGTGGTCGTGTAGCCTTGTTTAGCCATAGATAGGCGTTTTATCGGCGTAAATTATTGACTGGGTGCTTGTTAGGGGTAGAGGTTGATCTTAATCGCAGGTTTACCTGCCGTTGTCTGGAAATCACATATCCAATAGGTTGATCTTAATCGTGGGATTTTCACTGCCGTTGACTGGAAACTACCTATCCAACCTCCTTTATCTTCGTATAAGATGTCTTGGTTAGTCAGGTCTCTAGGTATGACTGACCAGTCTGTAGCCTCTTGCAGCATAGATCTATTTGAACAATGTCAGTTAAAAATGCTTCATCTATTTGTTTTGAGGATATTGAGAAAAATATTGCAAATTGGAAGGTACATAAAGTAAATATTAGGGATATATATCACGTAGGCACGTTTTCTTTACACTATGATTATTCTATTAAAACTATAGGAAACACTCCTATTAGTTCCATGCATTAAACATTGTATTTTCTTTCTGAAAAGGAAATCAATTGTATAAAAGCAAAACCTTAGTATCATTATTTGCATTTTAGTTTGGTTCAAGTTGCTATCCAATCTTTGACTCGAAAATGTTTAAATGTTTCTGTGTTGGCTTGTCTAAGAGATTGTAGAAATAAGAGATTTAAAGACTCTTTACTAGAAATGGTTGAAGTTAGCCTTAGCAATAGTCCGGTGTTTTTTTACCACTTTTCCAGATTTTTTGTCTCTTTCAGATTCAAACATCCACAAGGTTTTGACTTTAAACTTGCAAACATTCGGCTTTGATCTTGAACCTGAAAGTGAAAGCATTTCTGTAACCTACACAATATATTACAAAGCCATGACTACATTGGCCCCATGTTCAAAGCAAAATACACCAAAAGGCCTAACCACTCTTCTCCAAACCAATCCTAGAAATCGTATCATCACCCTAAAAGCCTTGAAGTGGGATGAGATAACACTTCCTGAGAAGTGGACTCTCTTCCAAGCAGCAGAACCAAAAGCCACGCAACAAACCGACGCAGTCTTTGACCGAGACATCTGATGGGGATGTTGAGATAATATTTTCCTCAAAAAAAAGTCTTTCAATCAGTCAAGACCTTTTTTTAGTCTTGATAGCACACCACAGTCAAAGCCACAAAATAAAATATTGTCTATGCAACCTGTGAGGATAATTCGTATAAGCCTTCAAATCTTCAGATTTTGAAATCAATATTATAGAACTAGAAGACCTTGAATTTGAAAATGATATTGCATTAGAAGAACCTGAATTTGAAATTGATGAGGAACTCCTTGGAAAAGAAGTTGATCTCCCAAAAAATAAGGCTAAAGTTGAAAGATATTTAAAAAATATAGGTAAGCCTTATAGAATAAAAATAAGAGAAGTTTGGCACGAAGACATGAGAAAGCAAAAAAGAATATTTACTTTTTTGATTGGTATGAAAATAGCTAGATCAGACACTTCGAAGAATTCTTTAAACCAAAACATGTATAAAAAACTAAAACCAAATTAGAGCCTAATCTAGATAACCTAACTGTCATTAAAAAGGTCTCAAAAGAATGAAAAACCTCTGTTGGAAATATTGTAGAATCTGTTCACCCTCCTTTTGAGTCTATTCAACTACCAGATAAGGAAAAAGGAGAAAGCCCCAAAGCATGCCCACTAAAATCTATTTTTAAAAGCACACATGAACACACACACGCACACATATATGAAGCCTTTTTCGTACTCCTGGGAGTACATACTTTCAATTTCAATATACTACTTAAACGAATGTATTGTACTTATTTATCAATTTTGGTATATTTAAATACTAATTCTAAGATATTCCAATATGATTTGGTTAAAAAAATTTATCGGAGTTCTTCATTTTTGCTATATACCCTTTTGCATATATAAAAGTATTATATATAAAATTATGCTATAAAAAGTGGACTTTGATGAATTTTTTTCATAGAACTCACATTAGAGTATGTGTAATCATTATTAAATTATATTCAAAAAGATAAAGAGGCATAACAACATCATTTAAGCGGTATATAAGAAGTGGGAGTACGTACTCACAGGAGTATGGAATAATTTTTCATACACACACACAAAAGTTGTATGTGCAACACATAAAGAGGTGCATTTCCGTATTTTTTATAAGAGCAGATTTGGTTTCCTAGAAGTTCCACTGGTTTGCAAGTTGTGGATGGCTGCCTTACTTGCCTGTAGAATGTTGGCCTTATTCATTCCCAAAATTCCCTTTTAAGACTACTGTTATCTCCAGTTGACAATCTGTACTGGCGCATGTCATCTACTTAGTTTTCAATTTTTACTCTAGAGTTCACTTTTGCATCCTTTAATGTGCCATCAACTTTCACACTGATGTATCTGAATGATAAATTATCTTCTTGCAGGGTGATATCCTGTTTTTGCACATGAGCAAAGACCCTATTCGCACAGGAGAAATAGTTGTTTTTAATGTTGATGTAAGTCCTACTGAATCATTGTAATTTGTAAGCTACAAATTAGTAGCTGAATCACGAATTCATCAGTTTGTCCTATATTTCATTGTGTTGTGTGCTTATACATGATTCTCAAGACACTAAACGTACATTTGGCTGTTATGTATTTAGGGCCGTGAAATTCCAATTGTTCATCGTGTGATTAAGGTAATAAATTTTGAAGTTTTTACTCTTCATATCAGTCGATCCAATTTATATTACATGTGTAAGTTTTTTTTTCTTTTGGCATGGTTTGAATTTGCTGTTCTCTGTGTATAGGTTCATGAACGCCAGGAAAGTGCAGAAGTTGATATCCTCACGAAAGGTATCCATCATTTTATTGTTTGTTTGAGCGCCATAAGTTCTCCTTTCTGGTAAAGCAATTTGTGTAATCCTTGCAATAATAATCAACAGCTAGCAATGTATAATGTATAGTGGATGCACTGCAATGTTTGTCTTAACTGATGAACTGCCTTTCAGGTGACAATAACTTTGGAGATGACCGACTTCTATATGCACACGGGCAGCTTTGGCTTCAGCAACATCACATTATGGGACGGGCTGTAGGGTCAGTACTCTCGACTTTGACCGCACACATCTGCCTTCATTCCTGGTGAAAATTAACTCGGCTGACCTTATGCTTTTTTACTGTGAACAGCTATCTTCCATATGTCGGGTGGGTTACAATTATTATGACTGAGAAACCAATTATAAAGGTAAGCTCTTTTTTATGTACTGATTGACTTGGATTATAACAAAGATTGTTCTAGTCCATGTGAGAATTTTTATAAGATGTTGATAGAACTCCCCGCCCATTCTGCTCCTTGTTAGTGTAAATGGATAGGCAAGTAAGCAAGTTATTTGTTCTCTAGATAAACTGGTGCATTGAGTACTCAAATTGGACGATACTATTGTAGCTCAATGGAACTATTCCTGAAAGGATTGCTGATATATGTTGTCTGTTGTTGCAGTACCTGCTCATCGGCGCACTGGGCCTGCTGGTCATAACATCGAAAGAGTAAACAATGTCGACTACGCCATATAGATGGGTGCAAGCGGTCGAGAGCACTGGCCTCTACGGTCTTATGGGAGAGGCCGTTTTGTTGCACATGTATCGAAAAGGATTTCTTCATCAGTTCTGATCTCCTCAATTGGATATTCATGTAACACCCATCTTCGATAGTCCTAGATAATAATCAACTGTTTTTTTTTCTCCTGCACGAACACAGATTGATCAGTATGTTGCTACCATGCTATTAGCACTAGCTAATTCTTATACGCAGATGTTTCGACTTTGACCAGTGGCTGGTTAACTCCAGTAAGACATGAAGAAAAACTTACAGCAAGATGTTTGCTATTATTTCGGCATGTCAAAAGCCTTGTTGGCTACCATACCGGCAACCACGTTCAAAGCAAAAACACAATAGCCATACGGACATTGCACTTTACTAACAAATTTTCAAGGTGCATAATCTTGGCTGTTTTTTTTGAAGGCTAGATAACCCAGACTTATATTAGGAGAAACAATGATACATAGTCCCCAAGATTACAAACATAATACCGAAAGTAACAGCACACACTTCCATATCAGTTCCTCTGGTTCTTGCACTTGTACAGAACAGTGCCAAGCTTGTAGTGAATTAAGGCCGTTCCTTTGGTTCTTGCACTTGTACAGAACAGTGCCAAGCTTGTAGTGAATTAAGGCCGGAAGTAAAGTTGAAGGCCGGCGCATACCTGCTAAAGAAGCCGGTGATGAAGGTGAAGGTCGGCGATCTTGATGAAGATCTTAGGCAGGAGGTGTAGCTCAGAGGAGACCACCGTGCACGCCCACAGCTTGTTCCAGTGGTTGACGAGCACGTCGAAGCACCGAAGCCACTGTTTGCCTCTTTCACAGAACAAGTCTATGGGTGAGGTAGTTTCAGGAGATGGCGCCACTGAGGTTGAAGACGAATGTTGAGGAGGCTCGAGGATGCCGAGAAGTTCTTGGATAGGCCTTAGCATGGTGGATCTGAGGCTAAAACGTAAGGAACTTGTTAGGGATCGATGCGTTGAATCTCTAGATCTAGGAGATAAGAGGTGATAAACACCAAGCCGGCGATTAACACCAAAAGCCACAAGGGAACAACCAAACTAGGGAGTGGGGGGCACGAGACTCGCCCACGCTAGGAAAGACGATCTCTACTGCTACAAAAGTCTAATATTGGCTGGTTCATCACAGACGGTTAACCAAAACCGTCAGTATTAAATACAATTATAGATGATTTTGGCTTATTGACTGTCTGTGTTTCTGACTTCGCTAATAACCGTCTGTGAAAAGATAATATTACAGACGGTTCACAGACAGTTATTAACAAGAACCGTCTATGATATTACTAAATATCACAGACGATTTTTTCTTAAAACTATCTGCGATAATTCTCGTGACTCATCACAGACGGTTTGTATTAAAATCCGTCTGTGGTAATTGCAATTATTGCAGATCTGACAAATATTTCTTCAATTCAGCAAAAACTTTGTCTTGCTTATCTCCTCACTCAAAAGTGACTCCTTTTTTAGTTAATTCATTTAATGCAACAGCAATGGTATTAAAATCTTTCACAAATCGGCGATAAAAACTAGTAAGTCCATGAAAGCTACGAATTTGACTAACATTTACAGGAATAGACCAATTTTAAATAGCTTCAATTTTAGATTCATCTACTTCAATTCCATGAGTTGAAACAACAAAGCCTAAGAACACCACTTTGTTTGTGCAAAATGTACACTTCTCAAGATTACCATACAATTGTTCGGTTCTTAGCATTTGTAGCACTTGTCTAATATGTTCAACATGTTCTTCCAATGAGCGGCTATATATCAAAATGTCATCAAAATAGACTACCATAAATTTTCCAATGAAGTGTCTCAAAACATGGTTCATTAATTGCATGAATGTACTAGGGGTATTAGATAAACCAAAAGGTATGACTAACCATTCATACAATCCAAATTTTGTTTTAAAAGTCATCTTCCACTCATCACCATGTTTCATTCGAATTTGATGATATTCGCTACACAAATCAATCTTAGAAAAGATAGTAGAGCCACTTAATTCATCAAGCATATCATCTAACTTAGGAATATGATGACGATAACAAATGGTAATGTTATTGATAGCTCTACAGTCTACGCACATTCTCCATATAATATCTTTCTTAGGAACAAGAATGACAGGAACGCCACAAGGACTAAGACTTTCACGTACATACCCTTTTTCCATAAGCGCTTGCACTTGTCGTTGAATTTCTTTTGTCTCCTCCGAGTTTGTACGATACGGCGGCCGGTTGGGAAGTGGGGCTCCCGGTACCAAGTCAATTTGATGTTCGATGCCTCGAATGGGTGGTATACTAGCGGGTACCTCCTCCGAAAAAACATCTTCATAATCCTGTAACATAAGAGAAACCACACTAGGAAGAGATGTTAAGTCATTAGTAGAAAGCAAAACTTCTTTATATAGCAATACCAAATGCTCCAAAGTGGGATCATCTCTCATCTCTCGCAAATCAGATTTGGTGGCTATCATGACTAACTTTTTGTCTCCCTCATCCTTTCTTTTTCCACTCAGTTTTAGTTTATGGCTCACTCACATTTTGTGGAATTACACTCTTTTGCTCCTTCATTTTCTCATTCTCTACTTTCACCTCAACCTTTTGCATGTTATCATGTATATATGTATGTATATATGTATGTATGTATGTATATATGTATATGTATATATGTATATATATATATATATATATATATATATATATATATATATATATATGTATGTGTATGTATGTATATGTATGTATATATATGTATGTATATGTATGTACACATATACGTACATCGCACGTATACATATATATATATATATATATATATGTATATACATACATACATATGTATATATGTATATGTATGTATATACATACATATGTATATGTATGTATATACATACATATGTATATATATATATATACATACATATATATATATATATATATATATATATATATATATATATATATATATATATATATATATATATGTATCTTTACTATTTTAAAAATATGAGTTGGTGGTCGTCGGTCCGTTCTTCCCCCTCTCTTTTCAGTCATTCGATCAAAGATCAGCCGTCCAGATCTGCATGTAGGTAGTTCTTTCGCTCTTCGTAGAAAAGATCGGACCGACGCGTGGGCCATGCTCCTCCTGTCCCCCCTCATCCTTCGCCTCCAACTTACTTGACAGATTTAAAAATTTTTAGAACATGTTTGTATGCATATTTTTTTTATTTTTTTACCACCCGTAAGTTTTAAAACATACAAGATAGCAAATTTTAAAAATTAGTAACAACATACGGGATTCACTATATATATATATATATATATATATATATATATATATATATATATATATATATATATATATATATTACAACTATTCTGATTATATAACAAATATAACTATATTCTTCATATATGTTAGATATAACAAATACCATACCGCTGGTTGTAGAAGAACAACCTAATAACACCCATCTATTGCCAATCGGCGTATTCGGGAGGCATTAAGGCTTGAGCTCGCAAGACTGCCAGCGGCACGATTCGATTAACATAACAGTATGAATATCTAAGGGCTAAAATGCTGTTTTTCTTTGCATAAGACGCTTTATCTATCAACTTCTCTTCCGTTTCCTTTTTTTCCCTTTACCTTTCCTTTTCTTTGCTGCTCTTATTTGTACTCTCGCCTCCAGGCACTCGTAACATCTTTTGACAACCTTTTAATAAAATGGTCACAAGGTGGAGAGATCTCTACCTTCCTTTTAATAAAATTTTCCATTAGGCCTACTCCATTAAGGCATGAAAATATTGGTTCTGAGCCCATCATCCAGAAAGTTTAGCACATTGCTGCATACTGGGCTGGGCTGAGGTCTGCAGCGCCCGAATCGGTAAACCTGGAGGAAGTCTGGGTTGGGCTCAAGGTGGGCTGAGTAAAAACCCAACTGTACCAAAAGAACGAAAAGAACGAGGCGTTTGACGCCAGATTGTGATCTCGTCATATGGAGGAGGGAGAAGTGATCGAGTGTCTGTCAAATGGACTGCCGAGAAGTCGAGAACACTGATGAAGATGGCCATCACTAACAAACGAGAATTAGCCCTAAATGATAACGAGAACAAACAATCTAACCTGGATTGAATCTATACGGCTCGCATTATTAACCATCAAAAGCCATTCGATACTTTTCGAAAGACCGCCCTGCTGAATTATATATTTCACTTTACTCTTGTAGCTAGCCTCCCACCACCTTCTAGCTAGTGATATAGGGTATATTTGGCAACGGCTGTGGCTTATAGGTTTTGGCTGAAAATTTTGAATTTTGGCTGTTTACGGTACAAATTATGGAAAGAGATACTCACTTGCGATTTTGGATGATACAGATGTTGGGCTTTTAACGTGTACATCGTTTAACTTGTAGACACCGTCTTATGAAAATACTCTATTGGAAAATTAGGTACTGTAACAAAAGCCTAAAGCTGTCAGTTTCGGAGGAAAATAATAGACCCATAACTCGATGGGCGATGCTGATATGTCAGTTCAGCAAGGGGAAACATATTATAATGGAAATCCATGCAGATCCAATTGCTCACAATCACCACATCTAAATCACAAAAAAGACCAAAAAAGAAGAGAGAGAGAGAGAGAAGAAAAAGGCACCCGTCAGAAAAGCCTCACCTACACCTCTGCACTCAGATGTGCCTCCATATCGGTTTAGGATAGAGGCCTATCAAGATCTTACCTAGGCTTGCAAGACCATCATTGTTTGCTCCACTTCGCATCGTCACCAAGCGCATGCCATGCCACAACTCCGGACTGTCGTCGTCGATCGAGCCGGTAGAAGTTTGCCGGTAGCATCACTGTTCCTCCGCCTTTGCGAGCACCGGCGCCGCTTAATCCTTGGAATCTTTGCCTACTGGTGTCTGTGTGCGTTGCTTGCAGAAAAGCGAAGCGAGACGGAGAGATCGAGAGAGCTTCTCCGGCTACTATATACTTAGTGGCAGTCCATTCTGCCAGTAATTCGTGTGCCTGTCCTCTTTGAAATCTATCTACCTTGCAGTTCTTGTCGCTCGAGCTGCTGATCTCGTCCCTTCTCGATCCCTGTACAATGGCACGCATTCCTGCATGTTTCATGTACGTACTTATCTAGGGTTTGACTCCATTGCTGTGTCGCATTTCGTGGTGCTTGCCAATGGTCCTCTAGCGATAGTCGGTTTTCACGGACTGATTGTCTTCTCTATAAATCGTCTTGATCAGTGTTACAATCATAGCAGCGCCTCTATCGAAGTTTACCGGGTGGGCTGACTTCAATTGTCACCCCTTGCCTAAGCATTTAGAGTAACTCCTGGCAGTCCGTGACTGTAAAGACGTACAATTGTATAGTTACTTTCAGGCTTCAATGTAAGAACATTGTAGTTTGATTATTCTTTTTTTTTGGCATTAATATTGTCGTCACTTTCAGTCTAGAGATATTTGCTCATATCCAGTAATGGGCAATCGACATATATGATATATGATATCTGCTTAATACTCGTGGGTCTTCTGAAACAAAGAACCGCAGGAAAAAATGTGTATATGCAGGCAATACGTCAGCGTTGCCTGCTATCTTGGCCTATTTTCTGAAATTCTTTTAATCGCTTTCGGTCCCAACAATATATAAACAGGCAGGGCCATTATTGGTGTCTATATTTATTTTTTCATCATATATTATCCTGACCCCGAATCTCTTTATGTAACGTCAATTTTGATTGCTATCTCGGCCCCTGTTTTCTGAATTTCTTTTGTCGGTGTCAGTCCAACAAATACATAAACAGGCTGCAGGGCCATTATTATTAGTGTCTATATCTGTATTTTTTTTTTCAGCATATATTATCCTGGGGATCACATTATCCTGACCCCGAACACAAGCCGTGATCTTGTGCGCGTTTCCGGGTATACATAAGCCTCCGAATCATACAGCCGAGCACGAAGAACACGGCGCGCCGTTTAATTATTCTCCGGGGTCATACAGTACGACCTCGACTCGTGCAAGGATAGAATCGTAATCATTATTTTTGTTGTAGTTGTTCAGTAAGCAAATCTTGAAGGAAAATATTATGTTCTTACCTAACAATGATCTGGAATATGCATGATTGCAACCTGCTGGGAGAGGGTGTTTTGACTTTCTTTTTGCAAAAGAAAAAAGGAATTTATTACAGCTAATAAAACCTGCATAAATAAAAGCCGTGGAAGGAATAGCTACATGTAACGCCCCCGCTTCCAGAGGCGCCTACGGACACGGCGCTCCGCAACTATTCACGCATGAACAGTTATAGAGTGTCGCGCAAGAGTATACTATTGCAAGCTAACAACAGAAGTCCAGCATATATTTCACATATGGATTAACATCCAGTTTTCAGCAGCGGGGCGTGCAAGCCCCAAACTCTAATTACATCACAAAAGACTCCAAGATCCGCTTGAGCGCGGCGAAGACCTAAAACCACGAGTCCTCGTTGAAGAAGAGATCCTCCGGGACTTCCTCAACGGGGAGACCTTCATCTTTGTCTTGATCTTTTAAAGAGGGGATTTAGCAAGCCGTGAGCCAACAACCAGCTCAGCAAGTCACAAAGGAAACCCTATCTTACTACTTGCGGATCAACAAGAGAGGGGTATACTTGGTCTATTAACTTTGAGTGGATGCAGTTTTGTTTGTAAATATTTTGGAAAACTTGCCGAACAAAGACTACTCCTTAACCAATAGGGGTTTTCATGAAGAGTTAATTAACCAACTAGTCAGATTAAAACATTTACAAAACTACTTAAGCTTTGCTGCTGGAATCACCCAAGTGGCACAACTCCATTAACCGGGAGCACGATGTATTTAAATACCATTTATTTGACTCTGCAGAGTTTGCTCAGCTTTACCCACACGATTCCTTAACTCCCGCGACAGAGTTAAGAAAGCCATGTCGTTTCACTGCTCAATCCTTTATATAGGCTCTACCCGGTAGAATCCACTCGGGTCTGGCACATGAAATCTCCCGTCCGCTTCGAGTGAACTCTACCGTTGTTAGGTATCCGCAGCACGGCATACCTGACCTACTACCCAAGCTCCTGCCCTCTCAATACCTGTAGAGTTTCAATCGAGTTGAGCAGCTACTAAACCAGTGTTGACAAGTCAACTCCTGTGGTTGAGCGATATCTATGACATTTGCTCAGCATAAGGGTCTAGTCCTTATATTGCTCAGCATAAGCGGTGGGCGTCGACCGTCTCGCGGTTCCCCACAACACCCTTACCCCAACTTCAATCCTAGGGTAAGAGATGAGCGAAGACCGTCTCGCGGTTCCTTCCCCAACACCCTTACCCTACCTTGTGCACGCCGGCACTCTCCGCCCTAGGGCACGGCGTCCCATATCACCCTACCCTAGGGTCGGGTTTTTCAAAGTCTATTGGCCCGCAGCCACAACCTTATTCGTGTGAAGGCTTGTGTGATAATAAATAACCTACAGTTATCTAGGTTACCAAGTAATTAATTTTAAGGTTACAAGGGCATGGCTACAAATTTAACATGGCATTTGACGGTGGTAGGTTTAACTACATAACATGTCATTCTAAACATTTTATTTTACTTTGAACTAGCATTTCACAACCAGCATAATGCAAATAACATAATAGCAAAATTAACATCATGGGGCACAATATGGTCAAAGGTTTTGCGACTTGTCGTTAATTTGGACGATCTCGGCTAGCTCGAACGTAGAGGCACCTGGATCCTGGGACTGCACCTGAACCTCCGGGATCTCCGAAACTAGCGTAAACATGAAAAACAACATAAGTTCGGCTTGAGCCTAATCAAGCGAGGAAAAATAATCTATTAAAAAGGAGTAAAATGCAAAAATATCCAAATGGAAATTTTTGGAATTTTTTTGGATAAATTTGGGGAAATGGAGGTCAAAAGTGGGTTCAGGACATCAAAAGGAGCAAGATGGTGAAATTTGGGAATTTTTGGGATTTTATGTGATTTTCTAGGATTTATTTGAATTTTCTGGATTTTTGAAAATTAATAAATCTCTGGAAATTTGGTGAACAGTGTCGGGCCGGCCCAAAGCAACAGTGCGGCCCATGAGCGAGCGGCCGCAGCCCAAGCGCACGGACGCCCTGCTTCGGCCGATGGCCGACACGCGGCGGGAGCAGACGGCGGCAATGCGAAGCGGTTAGGGGGAATCGGATGGCAGCGGAGGCATATCTTTAGTGGGATCGGACGACTACGGAGCGAAGCCATCCGACGGACGGTTTCAAAAGGTAAGAAGGGGGATGGACAGCAGGGACGGGGCCACGTCAGTCGTCGTCTTCCTCTCGCTGGGCGCGCGCAGCAGAGAGGTAGAGACAGGGGTGTCTCCGCTCTCCGGCGACGGCGAGGTCCCCGACGGCCGTGGCGGGCACCACTGGGTAGAGTTCGACGTGGGGAACCCATTTTGGGGTTTTGGAAGGCCGGTGGGTCAACGGGGAAGGCAGGAGGGAGAAGGGAAAGAGTCGGTTTCCCGGCGGCGAAGGAGGGATGCCGGCGGCGATCAAGCCAAATCGGCGGTGATTTCACGGTCAGGGGGTTCTGGAGCTCACGTTGGTTGAGTCGGCTTGAGCTCGGAGGTTCCCTGGAAGGTTGGCCACGGAGAGGCTTCTGCGGCCGACGGCGAGCTATGGTCTTGGGAGCTCCACAGCGATCACCGGCGCAGGCACCACTGAGATCAGGGAGTGGCAAGGATGCTCTGGGAGCAAGGAATTGGAAAATGAGGAGAGGGAGGCGTGGGGCGGTGCGGGGAGGCGGGCAGGACGTGCACGAGAGAGAAAGCGGGGAGAAGCGGAGGCGCCAGCGGGAGAGGAAAAGGAGCGAGCGCCAGAGAGGGAAGGAAAGCGGGGAGGGGAGTGGCGCCAACGGGAAGGGTAGGCGCCCGGCCGAAAAGGGAAGCGGACGTGGGGAGGACTTTCCAAAAAGGGAAAGTCCAGCAAAAATAATGAAAAATTTTGGTTTGAAAATTTGGGGTCTTTCAACCTACCCCCCTTAAAAAGAATCTCGACCCCGAGATTAACTTGGTCTAGGGAGTAAGTTGGGGAAATCTCGCTGCAAATCTGACTCTCTTTCCCAAGTGGATTCATCCGCCATATGATTCTTCCATTGTACTATGCAAAACCTGACATTTCTGTTTCTTAGCTGTCTCTCTGATGTTTCAAGTATTTGCAGGGGCTCTTCAGGGTAAGTCCAGTCGTCTTGTAATTCGACGTCTGACAGTGGCACTTCATCTGTAGGCTGGCGTAGACATTTCCGAAGCTGTGATATGTGGAACACATTGTGGATTCTTGATAAATTGGGCGGCAGCTGTACTTGATAAGCTACCTCTCCAATTCTTCCGATTATTTGAAATGGTCCCACATATCTCGGAGCTAGTTTGCCTTTGACTTGAAATCTCTTAACGATCTTGAAAGGAGTGACTTTGATATACACAAAATCACCAACTTCGAAGCTCAAGTCCTTCCTGCAGTTATCTGCATAGCTCTTCTGTCGGTCTTGTGCAATCTTGAGTCTGTCCCTGATAATTCTGACATGTGCTTCTGCATCTTGAGCAATCTGGGTACCAATAAGTTGTCGTTCTCCTGTTTCTGACCAATTCAGAGGTGTCCTGCATTTTGTGCCATACAAAGCTTCAAACGGGGCCATTTGAATACTAGCTTGATAGCTATTGTTGTAGGAGAACTGAGCAAATAGCAGGCAAGTGTTCCATGCTGCTCCGTACACAATTGTACAAGCTCTCAACATATCTTCTAAAATTTGATTTGTTCTTTCTGTCTGCCCATCTGTCTGTGGGTGGTATGCTGAGCTGAAATTTAGGTCAGTGCCTATGGCCTCGTGTAACTTCTCCCAGAACTTGGATGTGAACTAAGCTCCTCTATCTGAGATAATCTTCTTGGGTACTCTATGGAGTGTCACAATTCGTGTCAAATACAGTTCGGTAAGCTTGTTCAGTCTATCAACTATGACCCAGATAGCGTCATATTCTTCACGAGTCTTGGGAAGTCCTGTAATGAAGTCCATACCAATGCTATCCCATTTCCATTCGGGAACTGGTAAAGGCTGCAACAATCCCGATGGTTTTTGGTGATCTATCTTGATCTGCTGGCATACATCACATTTGGCTACATATTCTGCCACCTCTTTCTTCATCTGGTTCCACCAATATTTTTTCTTCAAGTCTTGATACATCTTTGTGCCTCCTGGGTGGATTGAGAATTGAGACGAATGAGTTTCGGATAGGATTAATTCTCTTAACTCTTTCTTGTTGGGTATGCAATAGCGACTACGGAAGGTAAGGATTCCATGTTCGTCTATCGCATACTCTGATGAATCTTCTTCTTGAATTCTCTTTTTCAGTTTTTGAATCTCTTCATCTTCATCTTGGGCTGCCTTAATCTGATTTGTCAATAACGGTTGAAGTTCTAATGCTGTCATACTACCTTGTTTGGTGATCACCAAATTTAGTCGTAGTATATCCCTTTGCAACTCTGATGGATATTCTGTGGTGTTAGGTTTGCCTTGTCGATCCTTTCGGCTGAGGGCATCGGCAACCACATTGGCCTTGCCCGGATGATATTGGAGATCAACATCATAGTTTTTGATCAATTCTAGCCATCTTCGTTGTCTCATATTCAACTCTGGCTGTGTGAAAAGGTACTTCAAGCTCTTGTGGTCAGAGAATATTTCACAACGATTTCCTAGCAGGTAGTGCCTCCAGATTTTGAGTGCATGCACCACAGCTGCTAGCTCTAAATCGTGTGTTGGGTAGTTCTCTTCATGTGGTTTCAATTGCCTTGAGGCATATGCGATAACTTTTCCATCTTGCATAAGCACACATCCCAAACCCTGCTTTGAAGCATCACAATAGATTTGTAACTCTTTCTCTAGGTCGGGCAAGATCAAGACTGGCGTTGTTGTCAACTTGGTTTTTAGCAACTGAAAATTCTCTTCACAGGCATCTGTCCATATGAAAGGCTTGTCCTTCTTCAGTAATTGAGTGAGCGGACGAGAAATCTTTGAGAATCCTTCTATGAATCGGCGATAATAGCCCGCCAATCCAAGAAAACTCCTCACTTCTGTTACTGTCTTGGGCTGCTTCCATTCCATGACTGCGGCGATCTTTTCTGGATCAACCTTGACTCCATCTTTTGATATAATATGACCCAAGAAAGCAACTTCTCTCAGCCAGAAACTGCATTTATCGAACTTGGCATACAATTGATGCCCTCTCAATCCGGTCAATGCAATGTGCAAATGCTCTTTGTGCTCTTCTTCGCTCTTGGAATATATAGAATATCATCAATGAAAACTATCACGAATCGGTCCAGTTGGTCCATATGCACCAGATTCATAAGGTTCATGAAATAAGCTGGCGCATTGGTTAAACCAAAGGGTACGATCGTGAACTCAAATAATCCATATCGGGTGATGAAGGTTGTCTTTTCTCGATCTTGCTCTCGGATCTTGAGCTGATGATAACCCGAGCGCAAGTCGATCTTGGAGAATACTTTGGCACCTTTGAGTTGGTCAAACAAGTCATCAATTCTGGGCAATGGGTACTTGTTTTTGATTGTGACAGCATTTAGACCTCTGTAATCTACACACATTCTTACTTCTCCATTCTTCTTTTCACAAACAAGACTGGGGCCGACCAAGGCGAAACACTTGGTCGTATGAATTCTTTCTCTTGCAGTTCATCCAACTGTTTCTTGAGCTCTTTTAATTCACTGGTTGATATTCGGTACTGATGCTTGGCAATCGGTTTTGTGCCTGGAATCAATTCTATAGCAAGTTCTACTTGTGCCGCGAGAAGTGCGCTGGTAATTCTTCCGGGAACACATCTGGATATTCTTGCACTACTGGCACTTGATCAAGTGTGACTGCTAACATGTTGATCATGCGTTTCTTTGCATCCTTCAGTACCTCTCGGTCTGTTTTTACTACCACTCTCTGACCTTCAGGATTGACCAATGATACTGTTTTGATCTCACAATCTACCTTGCCTTTGTTCTTGGCTAGTCAGTTCATGCCCAAAATAACATCTAATCGTGACATGTCTAATTGCAGCAAATCTATTCTAAAATCTACCCCTTGGATTTTTATTCTGAGTCCGGCACACCCATTGTGGGACTCCATCCTAACCCCAGGGGTTTCGACTACATAAGGTCTTGGTAAAGAAACAGAAGGTAACTGGTTTCTCGAGGCAAACTCTTCGAAATAAACGAATGTGTCGCTACAGGGTCAAATAAAATCAGTGCAGGCATGGAGTTGATTGGGAACATACCAGCAATGATATCACTAGTTCCAGTTGCATCTTCTGCGGACACATGATTCACCCTTGCATAGAATGTGGGTCTGGTGCGGCCTCTGCCTCTGCCTGCAGAAGTGAAGTTTGTTGTTCCTGCGGGTGATTGCGGTCCGTCTCCCTTGATTTGTAGATAGCCTCCCTTGGGAGTGCTGGAGCCTGCCTGTGACTTTGGTTCTTGCTGTTGCTGACTCTAGACTTGGAGTTTTGCGGCATCTGAGGGTAAGTTCTTCCGGGGACACTGATCCCTGTAGTGCCCAATCTCTCCATAGTGAAAACAAACATTTGATCTTCGAGGACAGCTGCTAGCAAGATGGTTTCCCCCACAGGTGGGGCACTTAATGGCCAAAGGGAAAGGGAGTTATCTTTCTGATCATTGTCGCATCGATTCTTTGGTAGCATTACGAACTGTCGGGAGGGTTGGGATCGAAATGATGATGATCCCGTCGTCTTGCTCCGCTGAGCACTATGTGAAGAAGACTGTGACTTGTGTGCTGCCTTACGCTTTCTGAAATCTTCCATTTCACCACGGGCTTCTTCGGAATTAATGAGGCTGTCTACCATATCATGCAAGTCTTTGAATTTCATGGCCGAGATATGGAACTTCAAAGACTGCTGTAGTCCGGCTCGGAATCTACTCATCTTCTTTTCTTCCTTGTCGACATCATCTGGGGCAAATCTGGAAAGGTGGTTAAATTGATGCAGGTACTCCATGACTGTGCGTCCACCTTGTTTAAGTGCCAAGAATTCTCGGTGCTTAGCCTCCATGATGCCATCGGGAATGTGTGCCTTACAGAAGGCTTTTGAAAACTCTTTCCAATCAATTTATCTGTCTCTCTATGTGCGTTGATAGTTAATCCACCATGTTGCTGCAGCGCCCTGCAACAGGTGGGAAGCATACAACACCTTTTCCTTATCTTCACATTGAGCAGTTTGCAGTTTCCTTTCCACATCCATTAGCCAATCCTCAGCTGCGATATGATCAGCTGAGGTGGTGAAGACCGGTGGATGTGTCTTTTGAAAGTCTGCCCACCAGGTGGTAATTGGGGTACCATCCCGAGGGGCATTGCCTCCACCTTGCATACCTAGAGATCTAGTTGCTATCTGCTCAAGGAGTCGTGCATGTTGGTCTAATACTCGCAAAATATTACGTTCTCCTTGGTAACAATTCTGCTCCATCATTGCTATCACACTCGCAAGCGTTGTTTAATCTGTGGCAGGTGCACCCTGCCCGCTGGTCTGACCGCTCTGCTGTGCTGGATCCATCTGCCAATTGGGAACTCGAGATTAGCTTTGCAGCGGCTTTGGCAACCAAGAGTAGCTAAGTAAGACCTCGAATTTCAAGGTAAGTATAGGGCGAAAAAGGTAAGAGCGAGGGCGAAAGGGGATAGGAGAAAGCTTTAAACACAGAGGAAAATACTGATAATTAAACAAGCAACATAAAAGATTAATGAACATAAATTTACAAAGTGCAGGTGGTACACAGACCACTTAGGGTTCATGATTACACTTGCATTACGTTACAAAAGTACTGCCACCACTACTCAGGGTCGAACTAGTCTAGCGAACAACAGCTACTCCTCCACGGCCTCTGGAGCTAGCAGGGCAAGAGGGGCTGCAGGGCGAAACCTAGCACGGTACTCGCCTGCAGTCATCCTGCGCCTACGCCTAGACTGCACAGAAGCACAGGAAGAGTGAACACTGGGAGACTCTCCGCAGTCAGAAACCTCGCCCGCCTCGAGAGCCTCGTAGCGGACAAGGGACTCTCGGAGTTGCTGCACCTGCTGACGGGCCTCCCAAAGCTGACTCTGCAGGGAACGAGACTCCTCAACTGCTCCGACGTAGCGGTCAACCTATTGGGCCATGAGGGTGGCGATACCCGCCAAGCGGGGATCGTCCTCCTCACGGAACTGCGGAACTGCTAAGCCTCCATGGAGCTGCTGCGGAACCAGGTCGAAGGGTACTCCGCTAGCTCCAAGTCGTAGTAGTCTCGAGTGCAGTAGTGACCTTAAAGGCTGCGTCTGCCTCGTCGTCCTTATCAATCCTCCACGTGATGAATCTCCTCTCAAGGTCTGGGCGAACAGGCAAGGGTGTGAGAGTCACCCATGCCTTCCACTCGTAGCGTTGCTCCCCTCAAGTACTCACAAAGCAGAAAAGAACTCACTGGAAATCACAGATCAAGAAAATAAATCAAATCCAGAGAGTAAGGAAAAATCTAGGCTGATCTGCTGACAAGCGGTAGTACCGCTGAGCGGTAGTACCGCTGTGTAAACTGCGGTAGTACCTTTGAGTGGTAGTACTACTGTAAATCTATGTAGTACCTTTGAGCGGTAGTACCTCTCGAGGAGAGGTAGTACCGCACCAAGAACAGCAAGCGCAGAAAAAGAGAAATCTGAGAAATTCGCAAGATTCTCGGATTCTTGGCTTGGGAAACTTTGAGGATAGCAAGGAAACACTCCCAGAAGAATAAGCCAAGAACCAATTTCAAGATTTCTCTAAAGAATCAAAAGGGGAGACAAAGAACCAAAAACTACAGAGGGTTGCCCAAAAATCCAAAATTTCATTCCAACTCTGATCCTTTGGCCAGGAGACCTTGCAGATGTCATAGGAATAGTCACTGGACTCTACAAGCCAAGATTCAAGCCACACAGAGAAGGAAACAAGATTTGAAGCAAAAACCTAGAAACGAGTCATGAAGAACAGAGAGAGCCCACAACCACTCTCACCCACTAAAGCCTAAAGCGAAACAACCTCTCCAAAGGCTCTTTTGACTCTAGCAAACCCTAACTCTCTCCCAAAACCATGAGGAGGCATGCAGCCCCTCACCTCTATTTATAGCCCTTGGCTAACGGGTCTCCAACCCGTTACAAGGTAAATCGAGCGGGCCCGCTCCCGGTTGTGCGACCTCGCGAAATCACCATTTCGCCCCTCCGCACCTTCAGGAAGCTTCGCGCTCCTTGTCGCCCAAGCCTCGCAACCACCTCGAGTCTCCGCGTCTTGACACATCCCGGACCGTTCGACCTCAACGCCACCTGCGCCTAGTCCGGTCACCTCGTGTCTCGCCACGACTCCGCCTCGACGTCCTGCAGCCAACACAGACAAGAAACACATCACATAGCACCGCTCGATAACATGAATTAACCACATGCCCTAAATACCAAACCACCCAAACCAAACTCAAATTTTATGCCCTCACTGTTCTGTCTGCGCACACGCGGTAGTACCGCCGTTGCCACTTCGGTAGTACCGTCGGCCGGTAGTATCGCAGTTGAACCTGCGGTAGTCCCGCTCAAACTGGGAGCAGCAGATCTGATCCATTTTCCAGATTTTCAGCACACGTGTCAATTTCTCATCACAAACATGGGAGCACCTCTCACATGGTCTCTCATAAGTAAAGCAATAAACATTTGCAAAAGTAAAACTTAAGCAGAAAGTAAACTAAGACAGATAAGATAGCAACAAGAGAGGTGAAGACAACAATAATACTTATATTTTTTCATAAACTCCTTTTAAGGTTTAAGTCAGGTTTTGCGATGAAATCGCTTCCAAATCTGCCATAGGTCTCAACCTACGGTCAAGGAGCCTGCTTTGATACCACTTCTTGTAACGCCCCCGCTTCCAGGGCACCTACGGACACGGCGCTCCGCAACTATTCACGCATGAACAGTTATGGAGTGTCGCGCAAGAGTATACCATTGCAAGCTAACAACAGAAGTCCAGCATATATTTCACCTATGGATTAACATTCAGTTTTCAGCAGCGGGGCGTGCAAGCCCCAAACTCTAATTACATCACAAAAGACTCCAAGATCCGCTTGAGTGCGGGGAAGACCTAAAGCCATGGGTCCTCGTCGAAGAAGAGATCCTCCGGGACTTCCTCAACAGGGAGACCTTCACCTTCGTCTTGATCCTCTAAAGAGGGGATTTAGCAAGCCGTGAGCCAACAACCAGCTCAGCAAGTCACAAAGGAAACCCTATCTTACTACTTGCACGGATCAACAAAGAGAGGGGGTATACTTGGTCTATTAACTTTGAGTGGATGCAGTTTTGTTTGTAAATATTTTGGAAAACTTGCCGAACAAAGACTACTCCTTAATCAATAGGGGTTTTCATGAAGAGTTAATTAACCAACTAGTCAGATTAAAACATTTACAAAACTACTTAAGCTTTGCTGCTGGAATCACCCAAGTGGCACAACTCCATTAACCGGGAGCACGATGTATTTAAATACCATTTATTTGACTCTGCAGAGTTTGCTCGACTTTACCACACGATTCCTTAACTCATGACGAGTTAAGAAAGCCATGTCGTTTCACTGCTCAATCCTTTATATAGGCTCTACCCGGTAGAATCCACTCGGGTCTGGCACATGAAATCTCCCGTCCGCTTCGAGTGAACTCTCACTGTTGTTAGGTATCCATGACACGGCATGCGACCTACTACCAAGCTCACGCCCTCTCAATACACAGAGTTTCAATCGAGTTGAGCGACTACTAAACCAGTGTTGACAAGTCAACTCCTGTGGTTGAGCGATATCTATGACATTTGCTCAGCATAAGGGTCTAGTCCTTATATTTTCACGGGGTCCACAACCTCGCTAGGCCCGCGACCCAACCTGGGGTAAGCGGTGGGCGTCGACCGTCTCGCGGTTCCCCACAACACCCTTACCCCAACTTCAATCCTAGGGTAAGAGATGGGCAAAGACCGTCTAGCGGTTCCTTCCCCAACACCCTTACCCTATCTTGTGCACGCCGAAACTCTCCGCCCTAGGGCACGGCGTCCCATAGCACCCTACCCTAGGGTCGGGTTATTCAAAGTCTATTGGCCCGCAGCCACAACCTTATTCGTGTAAAGGCTTGTGTGATAATAAATAACCTACAATTATCTAGGTTACCAAGTAATTAATTCTAGGGTTACAAGCGCGCGCACGCCCTGCTTCGGCCGATGGTCGACACGCGGCGGGAGCGGACGGCGGCGATACGAAGCGGTTGGGGGGGAATCGGATGGCAGGAAATGTAGATCTTTAGTGGGATCGGACTGCTACAGAGCGAAGCCATCTGACGGACAGTTTTAAAAAGTAAGGAGGGGATGGATGGCGGGGATGGGGCCATGTCAGTCGTCGTCTTCCTCTCGCTAGGCGCGCACAACAGAGATGCATAGATAGGGGTGTCTCCGCTCTCCGGCGAAGGAGGCAGAAGGGAAAGAGTCGGTTTCCCGACGGCGAAGGAGGGATGCCGGCGGCGATCAAGCCAAATCGGCGGTGATTTCATGGTCAGGGGGTTCTGGAGCTCACGTTGGTTGAGTTGGCTTGAGCTCGAAGATTCCCTGGAAGGCTGGCCACGGAGAGGCTTCTGCGGCCGACGGTGAGCTACGGTGCCGGAGCTCCACAGGCGATCACCTGGCCAGAGAAGTGCACCACTGAGATCAGGGAGTAGCAAGGATGCTCTGGGAGGAAGGAATTGGAAAATGAGGGAGAGGGGAGGAAGATCAGCTCACGGGGTCGCCGGTGCAGGGGGAACGACGGCGGAGCTAGAGACGGTGAAACCTCAATCGGCTGCTCGGGGAGGTAGCGGGGAGTGGTGGGGAGTGTTTAGATGTTGTGGGGGCGCCCGGGAAGCAAAGGGGGAGTGAGGAGGCAGAGAGGGGGTTTTATACCCGAGTAGAGGGGAGGAGGAGCCGTGGGCGGGAAGGCTCGGGCGCGGCTCCGGGGTCAACAGGAGGACGGGAGTTCTTTGGGAGTCTCTTCCAGCGGCATGGGCGCTGTCCCGCGGAGCGGCGATAATGGCGGCGATATGGGTGCGGGGTGGGTGGCCGAACCAGCATGGGCGGAGCGAGCTATGGGAGAAGGAGGCGAGGGGAGAGGCTGGCGGTGGGGACCAAGGAGGGTGGCGGCGCGTGGCGCGGAGGCGGTGCCGGCCGGACCGAGGGGCGCGAGGCGCAGAGGCGCGTGAGGCGCGGCGTGGGCGCGCGCGAGAGAGAAAGCGGGAGAAGCGGAGGCGCCAGCGAGAGAAGAAAAAGAGCGGGCGCCAGAGAGGGAAGGAAAGCGGGGAGAGGAGTGGCGCCAATGGGAAGGGGAGGCGCCCGGCCGAAAAGGGAAAGCGGGCACGGGGAGGACTTTTCAAAAACGGAAAGTCTTCAAAAATTCACCAAAAATCCAACAAAAATAATGAAAAATTTTGATTTGAAAATTTGAGGTCTTTCACTACATACATGTAGGTCAAAGCAAGATCTAGATATATTGCTTGCTGACCACCTGTTTATTAGAAGATGATGACCATCAACATCATGGGGTTGCGAGTCTCTCGTGACTGACCTCATCATTGAGCATAGACTTTGACCCACCCAGATGCGCTTTTTTTGGGGGGTGGGCGTGTCCATTATCCTTCTCTACTTAATTTAATGGAAGTCAAAATTATACCTTCTACTATAAAACCCATTATCTATCTCTACTTAATTTCATGGAAGTCCAAATTAGACCTACTATAAAACTGGTTATTTAACCCCCTAGCTTTGAAAACTAATTCAATTTCAGCATGGCGGGTGATATGGACAATGGCTTTGTGTCGACGATCGAGTCGCCGATCTTATGAATAATATGAGAAAGATGGCCGAACTCCTTGGTTTAGATTAGTAAGAGAAAAGGTATGATCTTTATTGCTTATGAACTGGTTATAAAGGGACCTGCAAAAAGGGACTTTAACTAGCCCTGATCTACTTCCCATTGCTCAAAAGATTCTGGTTGCCAAATGATTGATCGTGTCTCAGAATGATCGTTGTTGGTTGTCTTGTCCATCTGTCTTCTCTCGTCAACCCTTAAATATCGTTGGAGGGGCTTCAATTATCCATTTGAGGAGACATCTCACTGAATTGTTGCATCTGATTGAAGCAGAGTTGCTATCAGAGAGAGATACTCGGTGATAACTGACTTTTGGTTATTGTCAGTGGGAGATAATCGCGTGGCATATCTACATGGCAGTTGTTGTCAGAGATTCCGGGCCGAAACGTTGTGCTGCTTGGGCCGGATAATGCGCGTGTCTTATCTGTCGCATGGGAGGAATTCTCTAGAAGCGGGCCCTCAAACTAGTTCGTGAACCTTCCAAGTGGTCTGTTGGTCGAGTAGAGTGTATAGTAATCCTCCGATCAGGGTACTTGGGACAACTATAGGAATCTTACGACCACAAGGGTTATAGGGCTTTAATTGATATTAAAGCCATATTTAAGGGATTATTGAATCCTTGTATAGTGGATTATAATATGAATTTTTTCTATTGAATTTCAATTTGAAAAGTCCTCATTTAATGATAAGAGTAAAGAAGTAGTTTTTATTCACTTAATGTTGAGAAAACTAACTCGGAAACTGAAAGGTTTTATGTCCGTTGGGCTTTGGATCGGACATCTACTGTTTGCAATTGGAAAAACCCTTTATGAAAACCCTGGCATGGTACCTGTTGGCTTCCAACTTCGAAAAACCTTTCATCTTCAAGTTTTCCCGCCCCTTCATATTTGTGCCTATTCGACTGTAGCCTCAAATCCTGCCAATCCCCTCTTTGATTTCCATCCACTCTAGCCAAAATATCAGATCTGATTATTGATTGGCAAGTGTTTAAGCTTGGATCAAAGAAGTTGAATGCCATGGAAGAGGAGGGGTTACCGCCTAACAAGGTTTTGGTTCTGTAGAGGTCAGTAATGGGAGAGAATTTCCCGAATGGAAGCAATGGCGAAATCCTAATTATTTTGGCATTTTGAAGTCCTTATTTCTTTCTTCTTGTTCTTCTTTCTTTGTAGTGCATCTACTACTCTAATCAGTTTTGATCTGAGTACTCCACGTAAAGAGGCTCCTAAAGAAGGAGCGGTTGTAGCAGAGCCGATGAAGGAATCAGTAGAGGTGGTTGTAGCTAAGGAACCTTTGGTGGCTCTGACCCCTTCAAAGGATGTTGAAGCAAAGATGAAGTCTTAGCGGGATCTAGTCACCATTGGGAAGAAAGTGGTTGATGAGGAGAGAGTAGATGTGCTTCCTCCTTTCTTTGGAGGGTCAGAGGTGGAGGTTATTCTCTTATCAAGAAGTGTCCACATCCAAGGAACATCCTCGACCGGGCCTGGATCTTCAACAATCAAAGGCTCGAGGAGCTTTGGTGGAGGAAGATCTCAGATTTGGAGCTGAAGACAGGACCCGAAATACTCTACTCCTCATATGTTAATAAAGCAGTTGAGGTGAGTTCTTAGAACTACTTAAGATGCATTTCTGAGCCCTTTTGAAACTTTTTAAGTTTTCTTTTCTCCTCTTTTCTTTTTAGCACATGGTGTAGGGAGTCGTTCTGGTCAAGAAGTGTAGGATCGGAAATGGCAACAGAGGGGGGGTGAATGGTGCATTCACAAATCGCCCCCAAGAATTCACAAGATTTCTTCTCCGATAACTATACAAGCTATGAAGAAGGAAATAATTGTTCACTGGAAGAGTCGTAGCAAAGCAAGAGAAACAATCGAAGCGACAAAGCCGATTGGGAGAAAGCAGTCATCAACAGAAGGAAATTTACTTGAGTCAAAGCCAAGATCGGACTAGAAATGAAGACATCCTTTCATCTTTGAATGCGAGACATCTGGGAGAAGGAGCCGTGAAATAGAGAACTGGTACCCATGCCGAGAACAGAAAAGACACATGGATTATCACTGCAGGCCAAGAGCTGTCTTCACTACCAAAAACATGAAGCAGCAAACGAGAAGAAATGGATCAAAAGGCAACTGAAAACAGGCTGTTCGGCAGCAGTTTATAATCTGAAACAACAGTCAATAAATCAAGAAAAAGAACTGAAATGCAGAGCTGCAAACACTGCACATGCAGCAAATGGAAACTACAGACTGCTGCAGCGGAGAGAAACTGACCCACAAAGCGAACCGTAGGTGCATGCGCGGTAGAAAGGAAAAGAAAAGCTGCAGAGACAAAAGAGGCCGAGAAGGTGAGATTACGAGCAGAAAAGAAAAAGAGAAGATTCAGAGGCTGCAGAGAAGATGACAGAAAAGTATAACCGAAAAATATTAAAAGCATACAGGAGAAAAGAACAAAGAAGAGGATCCAGAACAACCAAGCAGTAATTGACCATCAGGGACTTAATGGAAAAGTGCTAACTATATCAAGACATACTCGGCTGAACCCTGGATGAAAACTGAAAATAGCATGCACCGAAACTACCAAGGCTCTTTGTCAAGCGGGGGCGCTAAGCTGCTGCTGAAATTTTCAGACCAAAGAACAGATTTTTAAACTAAATAGTAGACTGAGATCTGCTGACAAAACTCTGCTGCCGAGAGCTGCTGCTGGCTGAAACACTCAAGACTGCAGTAAATATTGTTCATCACTGAAAAACATCATGAAGAGAGAATACCTATCTTGCCAAAGAAAAGAGACAAAGATTGAAGAATAATTGCTGCTCTTCTCAGACCTCCTTCACAAGGACTTTAAATCAAATAGCAAGTGGACCTTAGGAACCAGAGCAAACATCACAAGAGCAAGAAAATGAGCCTCGAGCAGAAATCTGAAACTTGCTCAGAGAAAAGGATTGAATTTCAGATTGCTTGCCATTCCTAGATTTTTGGCTCAAGAGACTTTGAAATCAGCTAAGAAACGGTCTCAGAATGAGAGAACTGAGCTAAACCCAACAGAGAAACTCAAGAACCCATAGCATCTCAAGAACAAGATTTCTCACATTGAAATGATTACATGAAGTGTTCAACACAGACACCATACTACAGCCTCATACGCGATTGACAGGATGCACTCACGCAGGAGACATGGAGGCTAAAGTACTACTCTGGTCATACAACCAGCATAGCCATTCTCCTCTCCTCACCAAACCCTCATCAGACCAAAAGAGAAAAGCAAAACAAACTCTAACCCCTCCCCAAAGCCATTGAATCCATTCAAAGAAGAAGAACGAAGAACTGAAAAACTTCAGGTTTCATTCCAACAAAAAAATTTCAAAGGAGTCCCCATACGCATGGACATTAGAATAAGAGGAGTAATTACAAGACTCTCAACCCATCCTCTCCCTCTCAATCCTCAAGAACACCAAGAGCCTCACATGCTTCTTGGGAGGAACACACACAAAATGGAGAGCAAATACACAAAAACTCTCAAGGGGGTATGCAGCCCCCAACACCTATTTATAGCCCTTGGCTAACGGGTCTCCAACCCGTTACAAGCTAAACCCTAACGGAGCCGTCTTCGCTTGTGCGACCTTGCAATTACCGATTCGCCCTTCCCGCACCTTCCGGAAGCTTCGCGCTCCTTGTCGTTCACGCATGACCGCTTTTGACTCGACCGGCGGACCTCGACTCCTCCACGAGTCTAGTCCGGTCCGTTCCGTCGCATCTGACGCTTTTGGCATCAATCGTCTCGGACATCCGACTCCTCCACGAGCCTAGTCCCGATCCACCTCGCGCCGCACGTCGTGTCCACCTCCGGTAGCTCGGCTCCGGTTCCTCGTCTCGGCTCGCAACCACCTCGGCGCCTCGATCATCTTTGGCGTCTCCGACCGTCGGACCTCAACACCTCCGTGTCTAGTCCGGTCCTCCCGCCTCACCATGACCTAGCTCCGAAGTCCTGCAACCACACAGACAAGCAAACCATCACATAGCACCGCTCGATACATGTAAGCATAATAGAGTCAGTGACACAATATTAAGCCCAAACCTGTCAAATCATCAGAATAATCATCCTAATCCTATTGACCAGGTTTGACCAAGTCCGACCGAGCCCGTTGCACCCATAGCGACATGATCGAACCAACCAACTCAAACTCGACTTTCCTAAACCGATGTCAATTACTCATCATACACACGGGATGACCACCACATGGTCTCTCAAGAAGATGACCAAACGAATGCTAGCCCTAGAGAAGGAAAGGGCTACTCTCTGCCAAGAAGCCAATGAATGGTAATGATCTTTCTTGTCATTACATTCTGCTCGTAAAGTTTTTTGCTTAACTCTTCTGTTAGACAATGTGGATAGGTCGTGAATTTAGTGATGATGAATAACTGACATTTGTGTTGCTTTGAAATTTGCATTTGTGAATGTTTTGATCGATGTGCTTTTGAAAAACTTGAATTGCTAGAATATTCAGGTTAAGCGGTCTGATCGCCTTGTATTGGGCGATTTGACTGGCTGGCTTCAACCACGATTGGTAGTTGGTAGTCCGATCGGCTTTGTGCGGTCTGATCGGCCTTGTGTTGGGCGGTCCGATCGGCAAACTTCGACCACAGTCGGAAGTCTGAGAGTTTATGAGCATGGCAAATCGACAACAGCAGGTCGACCATAGTAGAATGACCATAGTGGAATGACCACGGTAGGTTGAGTACAGCAAAACGACCACGGACAGTCGGAGCTATAGTGAACCGGTCTGAGCTATCGTGAACCAATCAGAGATACAGTAAGCCGATCGTTGGTCGTAGCTATAATACCTGGTCGGTGGTCGTCGTTACAGTACCTGGTCAGTGGTCTTTTGTACAATACCTGATCCGTACTCGGTGATCGGTAGTCGCCGATCTTACGAATAATATGAGAAAGATGGCTGGATTCCTTGGTTTAGATCAGCAAGAGAAAGAAGATGATCTTTATTGCTTATGAACTGGTTACAAAGGGGCCTAGAAAAAGGGACTTTAACTAGGCCTAATCTATCTTCTTCCCACTACTCGAAAGAATCTAGTTACCAAATGATTGATCATGTCTCAGAATGATCATGTGTTGGTTGTCTTGTCCATATGTCTTCTCTTCTCAACCCTTAAATACCATTGAAGGTGCGTTAGTTATCCATTTGAGAAAACGTCTCATTGAATCGTTGCGTCTGATCGAATGGGAGGTTGTTGTAAGAGAGAGATATCTGGTGATAACTGACCTTCTGCTATGTAGGACCGGAAACGGCGACAGAGGGGGGGGGGGTGAATGTCGTAAATTAAAATTATCCCCCGACAAGTATCCACAAAATCTTTACCCTCCGATAGCTATAAAGAGCTATGAAGAAGAGAAAACCCAGCTCACAGAAAATCAACAGAGATCAAGGAAATTGAGCGGAAGTCATGTCACAAAAACAGCAAAGAATTGCTACCACGGCAAAGAAATCTGCTGCCACGACTGCCATGGCAGAAAAATCGCTGGTTTTGCTGCCAACCGAGAGCCAATCCTGCTGCAGCCCGAAACCAATCAGAGAGTCAGAGAACTGCAGCTGATTAAAACAGAAAAGAGATAAGGAAGCTGCCGAAAACTGAAAAGTATTGTGAGAAGAAAAGCAAAAGGAATTCACAGCCAAAGGAGAAGAACAAACTGCTGGCTGTTGAGACTATCTGACACTGTCGGCAAAACACTTTCTGAATACAACCGAAAACAGCCCACACAGCTAGTACAGGGAAACAAAGAAATACACACCAAAGATCATTCGGCTGAGACAAGAGGAGCTGTCAAACCGAAAAAGATTGGAAAAGAAAACTAGCAGCAGCCGAGTACAACTAAAAAGAGCAGGCTGTCGGCAAGACACTACATGCTGCGAATGGATATTCAAATCAGCCAAACAGCAAGTCTTTTAGTTTGGCCAAACAACCAACTGACAAAGCTACAAGGACTGAAGTAGCCGAGAGAGGAAATGAGAACAGAAAAGCAGGCTGGAGACTACAAAAGTAAAAGGGGAATCACAAGGAAAAGTTAAACCAGAAGATGGTGTTTGCATGGCAAGAAATGAAACTCGGAAGACACAAAGCGAAACAACTAAGAACCATGAAGCTACTTGGATCAAGAACTTCAATTTTTACTAACTGATTGCTGTCCTAAAGAATTGAGGAAGACCGAAAAATGACATACCAAATTGATTTGGCCGAAGTACTCCAGAAGACAAAGACAAGTAACATGCAGGACTGTTTTAGCCGAAGCACTGCAGGAAACGAAAGTCTTTGCTAAAACCAAAAATTGCTAGAGCCAAACAAAGAAACATGCAACAGGAGAAAACAGAAAGACTTGATCACCTACTGCTAGAAGATCAGACAAGACAAGATCTGACCAGTACTACCAACTGGATTAAACAGCAGGAAATCAAACAAAACAAACTCAAGATTTCTCAACAGACACAAGAAGGATTAAATGAGAACAAGATTCTACTACTATCTCATTACATCTTCACACTAAACAAGTCCCCATACGCATGCACATTCAAAGAAAATGATTACATGGTGTCTCAACTCTTCCTCTCCCTCTCAATCCTCAAGAACACCAAGAACTTCACATGCTTCTTGGGAGGAACACACACACAAAGGGATGAATAAGCTCTAAAACAATGTGATACACCTTGTGATCCTCAAAGGGGTATGCAGCCCCCAACACCTATGAAGGACCGAAATGGCAACAGAGGGGGGGTGAATGGTGCCTTAAAATTCTTTCCCCTGAGACAAACGAAATCACAGCCGAAAGACAAAGTCGTAAAAGCAGACAAAGCAATCGAGACCATTGCAGACCGTGGTGAAAATCAAAGCGAAGAAGACAATAGTCGGCGGTCGAAAACATGGATCAAGCCGTGGTCGAGCGAGGCTTAGGTGGTCGAAACCCAGTTTTGTGACACCGCAGTCGAAAGCCAATAAGTGGTCGATCAGACTGTTCGGTCGAGAACAGAGAAGACACCCGAAGTAATAAAACCAATCGACAACAGAGAAGATAGTCGCCCGACAAAGATGAACAGTAAATACTATAGTCGACCGAAAACAGAGCAGCTCCAGGCGCACGACCGCCGTGACGAGAACTCGAGAGAACTTTTGCCACGAGAGAATCAAAGCGAATGAAACTTGAAACCTAGCAAGAACAAGATATTTAAAGTGAATTTACCAAGAAAATCAAAAGTCTTTGCTAAGGATGGAGAGAGTGCCTCGGTCGAACTCAGTACAAAGTAACCAGAAGCGGCAGACCGAAAACACAGAAATTTCTCTGTCTTGATTTTTGCTCTCGGGAATGAATTGACCAAGTGGTCTTAGAGTATGAATCGATTCGAGCAAAAGGATACAAGCCAACTCTCAAAGAAAACACATAAAACAGAAGGAAATCAGAGAGGGCAAATGCAACAAGTAAATCATCTCAAGAACACAAACATGGAATGATACACGAGATGAATCAATCTCTTCTATTGCACATAGAGGTTTCTCTGACCACTCCATCGGAGGTACACGAGCATCCATGCTCTACCGGACAACTCACACAAATAGAACAATAAGACTCAGAGCACTCGGGGGACAACCTCTCCTTCGCTCCTGAGACCTAACCTCTCTATTTATAGTCTCACACGCTAACGGGTCTCAACAGACCACCCGTTCTGAGAGAGTCAGCGCTGCGAGGCCTCAGTGCTTTGCCCATTACCCGGTGGCAACGGCTCCTTTGCTTGCCCAATAGCACCACCAACTCGGTGCTTTCCCGGAGGACACTTCCTTGCGAGGCTTTGGCATTTCTCCAAAATGCCCTTCAACGACCTCGAGCTTCCTCCTCATGCCTTCTTGTCTTACGGTTACACCACTCGGGCAAGACCACGTCCTCTTGGCTTCCACATCGTTCGGACCTCAACATCTCCCATGTCTAGTCCCGACCTTTCTAAGCCTCACCAAGACATGTCTCCCGGTACGCAACCATCACGAGACAACAAAACCATCACATAGCGATCCATACTCACGACTCACAGAGCTCAAGTCTCTTTTCCACGTAAATTAGACTTTACCAAACCTTGTCAAAATGTAGAACAAACCAGGTCTACAAGGTCTAAAACATCACAAGGAACCCAACCGACTAAACCTCACCGTAATCGGACATGAAATGCACCCTCACGACCAACTTTAGTGATCCCGCACGACCACGGTCATCCAACCGATAGCGTGGTCGAGCGCGGTTTCGACCACGTTCAATTCTCGCTAACGTGGTCGTAGCTCTCCGGCGCTGGCGCGGTCGCACCACCGAGTGCCACAAGCGTAGTCGTGGCTCCTTTCCCACAACTAGAGATGGCAACGGGCACAAACCCGCGGGTTTGCTATCCCAAACCCGTGCCCATGAAAGTTGGGCGTGCCGCTAAAAACCCATGCCCGTGGCGGTGCAGATTTTGCCCAAACCCATGCCCACTCGGTGCTGGTACCACGGGTCACCGTGCCGATAACACTGTTGTGCGATTACTGACGGTGCGGTGCTTAGCAAGTCAACAATAAGTTCAATTTATATGCTACTATGCATGAAACAAGCAACGATAAATCCATAATGCACATCACTAGTTCACTCCATCAATTCTCGGTTCATAGTTCACGGCATAGCATATCATTACAAGTTCACGAGTTCATAACTCAGTTAAAACCAAAGGAGAGACATCAAGCGCTCCTTGTACTTGACTAATGAGCTATGGGCTGGTGGTTTGCATGGGAGGTGGAGCACGGGTTTATAACTCCTATGGATCGGGTTTATTTTACCCATGGGTTTACGGGTTTGGGTACTATAGGAACGTGCAGAACCCGAGACCCGATGGGTTGGGCTTTGCCCATTAAGCGACCCATAGGTTGGGAAATTGACTCGGACCCATGCCCTAATAGGTAAAACCCACGGGTATCGGGTTTCGGTGCCATTGCCATCTCTACCCACTGGCGTGGTCGAGGCCCACCGACCACGGCCAAAGTGGTCGAGCGCCCGGCGCCCAACTTGGTGAGGCTCGATCCCACAGCGTGGTCGTAAACCCTTCCGACCACGGCCAAAGAACTCGTCGTTGCTCGGTGGAACCCGATGCTCGCAGCGTGGTCGACGCCACCGATATGCGCCAGCGTGGTCGTGCGCCTTCCGACCACCGTCGGTTTGCCGAGAACACCTCAGCGTGGTCGTGCGCTCCTGTACGAAATTCGACCACGACCAAACGTGATCGTATAGCATCCTACAAGGTCGTACAAGCCGGGGACAAGTCGTATACGACTTCATTTAAATCGAGTTAAGATTTTGCGATAAAGCCCAAAACAAACTCAATTTTTCTTCAACCAAGAGTCAAATACTCATCACAAAGATAGGATCATCTCCACATGATCTCTCAATCTCCCCCTTGATGAGTATATTGACAAACACCGAGAATTAAGAAGTTGAGTTTGTAGAAGCCGACATGGTCCAGGAATGAAAATGAATTTATGACCATGTCAACAGAGAGAACACTAGAGCAATAAAATAAAGAGCAAATTGATCTCCAAAGCTCTAGCAAGTTCCCAGAATTTGAGAAATTTTCTTTTTCTCCAATCTATTCTCCCCCTTTTGGCAATAAACACATCAAGTATGCAAGAGAGAATAAGTCATAATGATGGATGGAATGGTGATTTGATTATTCAAAGTATCGAGCCATGAGAATTATCCAAAATGACCAAAATGTATTACACCAAGCCATAACATACAAATATGCTATAAAGATCATGACTAAGTATGTAAAGTGAAGCTAAACAACAGAAGGTATAATCTGAATTTTTAGTTTGAAGTGCTTAGCAAGTCAAGTCAAACAAGATTTTAGTCTAGCTAATGATATCCACAAATGATGCAAGCCATGTCAATAAGCTAAATGGAATCAAGAAGCTAGTGTTGAGCCAACTAGAGTGCTATTTGTTCAAGAATGATACAATTATTTGGAGTACATTGAACATTTTAGCAATTGAGCACAAATGACATTTTTCTTTAGAGACCACATGGTTGTTTTCAACCATCTTTTCATTCATCATGTGCTAGACCTCAAGCCTTATGCGATCATTCAAGCGAGAAGCTTAAGGAAATGATCTTGGTCATCCAAAACTCCCCTGAGTTCATGCCTTGTGCAATGGCAAGCCGTCTTATGAGAAGAAATTGGTGAGATCAGTTTTTTCGCACAAAAGAGATCTTTTTGCTTTTAATAGATTGTATTAACTTATGTGTCATCAAGAACCTAATATAGCTCAATCTATTGCTCAACAATGATTCAAGACTCAACTCAGCCTATTTGACATGGCAAGAATCATAAAAAGATAATACAAAGCTGACTAGTCTCAAATATGAACATGACATGAATTAGGTCAAAATTTAGCATTTTAATTAACCTATCATGGCAAAGACTTGACTATACATATAAAGTCATGATCAGATTAGCAATGGAGCACAAATCATGGCAAGATGTAACATAAGAGAAAATATGTCATGAATGGATAATAATCAAGGCTCCATGTAGTTATATTACAATGCAGAATGCAATGCAGAAAATCCAGCTCCCTCTCAACATGTGATGCAGCTTTTAGTTCAAGTTGAGTTTAAGTCAAAATTATGCTCCAGAAGTTCCCAAATGAACTCCCCCTGAGCCAAAGCAATAAAAATCAAGAGCTGGCAAAAGAATCAAGAAAACAGGCAGTCCTTAAAGCATAGATAAGATAGAGAATACTAATGACTCAGACTAACTCTTATCTACCCCATATGACTCAGGACAACAGCTGTCGAGTAAAACGCACACTAGAGAGCAAACACGCACCACTGTCTGCAGAGTGGCCCAACCCTCGCTAGAACCTAAAAGGCGTGAGTGAGCTCAACCTAGTGAGATAAGAAACAGCTATCCTGAAAGCACAAGATAAGAGCAAGAAGTCTAAACCACTCTAGCCTATGCTGGAAGGACTAAACCCAATGCACCCGCAGATGCAATGCAGCAGTAAGGATACAGAAGCATAAATAATATGATAAAGCAATAAAGCCCAAAGCTTCCCCTCACAATAGTCTGTAAGGACAAACCACCCTAAGCTCTCCCCGCAGAGCTGAAAACCTCGTGCTATCCGGAGGCTTGGTGAAGATATCGACTAGCGGTGGTCACTCTCCTGGCGGAGCACGATGTCACCCTTCTCTACATGATCTCGAAGAAAGTGATATCGATATCAATGTGCTTGGTGCGAGAATGTTGCCTTGGGTTCTTAGCAATGCTAATTGCGACGTGTTATCACGAGAAAAGCGGAACACGGTCGATAGCTAACCCAAAGTCCCAGAGTCGAGACCATCCAAAGTACACAGCTCGAAGCGGCTGCGACAACATACTCGACCTTTGTAGTGGTGTGCAACAGGATGCTTCCTCGAAGACCAAGACACGAGAGAAGTGCCAATGAACTGGCGGTGCGAAGTGCTCTTCCTATCTATCCTCGGTAGGCAAAATCTGCATCCGAAAAGGCTCTAAGGGATGAGCGGGAGGAGGAAGAGTACCGATACCATAATCAATGGTAGCTCGAAGGTAGAAAGATGCGCTTCACCGCCTGGCGGTGAGACACGCGAGGAGAAGCCTGAAACCGAGCACAAAGACACACGGAGAAGTGTATGTCCGGTCTCGAGGCAGTGAGGTACAAGAGAGAGCCAATCATGCTTCTGAACTCTTTTTGATCAACTGGCTCACCGTCCTCATCTGGGTCTAGAATGGCTGTAGAAGCCATCGGAGTCGACACCGGCTTTCCATCACTCATGTCAAATCGTCTCAGGAGGTCTCGAGTGTACTTGCCTTGATGCAAGAAGGTACCCTCCAGTGCAGCTTGATCTGGAAGCCAAGAAAGAATGTCAACTCACCCATCATGCTCATCTCAAACTCGGTGCTCATGACATCCGAGAATTGTGAAACTAGAGCATGGGAAGAGCCGCCAAAGATGATGTCATCGACATAAATTTGGGTGAGCAGAAAGTCATTGCCAAGCCGGCGAATGAACAAGATCTTGTCAATTTTACCCATCTCGAAATCATGCCTCAAAAGATAGGACTTAAGCCTCTCATACCAAGCATTAGGAGCCTGCTTAAGTCCATACAACGCTTTGGAAAGCTTGTAGACATGACTAGGGTATTTGGGGTTCTCAAACCCTGGAGGCTGTTTGACATAGACTTCTTCCTCAATGAAGCCATTGAGAAAGGCACTCTTGGCGTCCATCGGTAAAGCTTGAAACCTTTAGAAGCTGCAAAGGCAAGCGAATTCTAATGGCCTCAAGGCGAGCTACGAGGGCAAGGTCTCCTCGAAATCCAGACCCTCAACCTGGGAGTACCCCTGTGCAACCAGTCTAGCCTTGTTTCGAATGACTACCCCATCCTCACTTTGCTTATTCTTGAACACCCATTTGGTTCCAATGATATTGTGATCTCGAGGGGGCTCAACAAGCGTCCAGACCTTGTTTCTTTCGAAACTTTCGAGCTCCTCATGCATGGCATTGACCCAAGACTCGTCAGATAGAGCATGACAAATGTCTTTGAGCTCAAAAGAAGCTACGAAGGCAGAGTGGAGACAGAAAAGCGACACGCCAGACTTGGAGCGTGTGACTCGTTCAAAGAGATCTCCTATCATCTGCTCAGAAGGATGAGATTTTTGAATATGTTTTGAAGGTCCTGGATGAGATGAAGAAGTGGCCTCTACCTCGTTACCTGACGGGGTAGGAGCAGAGCCACTAGCTCGGAGAAAGCGAAGGTAAGGGGCGATCACCTCGAGGTGCGGTGGAAGAAGGTACCTCAAGGGGTGGATGAGGGACTGGATCGGGTAGACAACCCTCATCTTCATCATCCTCATCATCCATGAAGATGGTCTCGGACTGCTCTAGTGAACTTGAGATATCGGGCCTAGTCCCCGGACTGGCCTCATCGAAGGTTACCTCACAGGTTTCTACCATTTTGCTAGACTCATGGTTCGGACCCTATAGACCCTGAAGAGGTCGAGTAGCCTAGAAAGAGTCCATCACAAGAGCGTGACTCGAACTTATCTAGGTTCCGGACTTGAGAATAAAGCACTTGCAACCAAACACACGAAAATGAGAAGCGGCGGGCTTTCGCCGTATCTCAACTCGTAAGAAGTGCGGTGCAAGTGTGCCTGAAAAAACTCTGTTCGAAACATGGCACGCGGTGGCTATAGCTTGACCCAAAACTTCCGCGGTGTAGAGTATTCATCGAGCATCGTCACAGCCATCTCGACCAAGGTGCGGTTCTTCCTCTCCACAACACCATTTCTTTGAGGAACATATGGAGAAGAGGCGGTGCTCTACACTGTCTCACCACGAAGCTCTCAAAGTAGGAATTCTTGAACTCCGTCTGGTTGTCACTGCGGATCGCTCGTAAGGCACACGGAAGCTCAGCAGAAAGCCTCTTGAAAGACCTCGAAAAGTGTAAGCGTCTCATCCTTGAGGCCAAGAAAAACACCCAAGAATACCTCGAGAAGTCATCGACTACGACAAGAACATACCACTTCCCTCCTGCCGATCGACTCATTTGGTCCAAGCTGTATCCATATGGAGCGGTTGTCCGGTGCATCGGTCATAGTAAGCTGTGTGGGAGGATGAGAAGCGGCAACCATCTTGCCGCGTGCGGCATGGGCGCAAACAAGATCTTTGACCATCTTGAGTTTGGCGGACCACGAATGAGATCGTGGCCGCTAACTCGGGTCAAATGGTCAAATCAATATGACCAAGTCTCCTATGCGGAAGGAAGGTCACGGGACTCGAAGCAACCAAACAGGAGGATCACGGAAGACTCAATAAAATCAGCACGAAGATCCTCCCATAACGAGAAATCCATAAACCGGACTACAGAAGAATCAACAATTTTGCGGCGTTTTCTTAAAACTTACCTCGAAACCGTCATCGGTGGTGAGAAACCAAAGCAAATTGTAATGCGGTTTACTCACCAAGGCAACATCTTTTAAAACAAAAGAGTCATTAGCGCAGACGGTACCTTTGGCGATGGCGTCCGGACGAAAGAGTCTCCAAAGGTGATAGTCTCATCACTTGAAGCTCGGGCTAGGGAAGAAAACCAACGTGAATCTCCGGTCATGTGTCGTGAACACCCGAGTCTCTGAGCCAAACCTTTCCCTTCCCCGCCCGTGAACACGAGTCAACAAGAGAGCAAAGTCTCGATCTTGGGATAAATCAAGATAGATTTTGGAACCCAATCTTGAGTCACACGTCGGCGAAGAAGTAGTCACACACGGTCGACCTCTAACTACCCTCGCTCTCCGTTGCTCAAAGAAGCGGAAGGTGCGTGAGCAGACACAGAAGTCATTCTTTGAGTCCGGCCCTACAGGCGGCGAGTCGGGGCACCGCAACAACTGTTGGTCAAGCCGTGGGTAGGCTGTCTCGATGGGAAAATGAGATCTACCCTCGGGACGGCGGAAGTCACGATCGAGAACAGCATGAGGGCGAAAACCGAAAACTTCGGAAGAACCAAGTCCTCGATCTTGCCCAAAGCTACCTGTGATAGCAAGCCTAGACCTCGTCTTGGTCTTAGGTGCACTCAAGGTCCGGGGCGACCACGAATCGCCTAAGAGACTCAACACGGTCTCTGCGCGATCTTGGCGCTTGAAACACCGGGTCAATCGGATGTCCATCCTTCGGCGAAGGTGCAATGATACTTTGCCTTCTGAGAGGCTAAAGTAGCATGAGATGGCTTCTCCTTCTGAGAGGCCGAAGCTACAGGTGAAATCACCTTGCTGTCAGAGATCCCTTGGACAAAGCCCACTGATTTAAATTGAACTTTCTTGTTCTTGGGCTTGACCTCAATCACACCTGCGGCTATGGATCTGAGCACGACAGGTGGATGTTTCCTCACATCCTCATGAAAATCATATCCTAGACCTTTTTAAATCGGAAATTTTAGATTGGTCTAGAATAAGGTTGAGCTTCTTCTTACCTCCTACAAATTTCTCGAGAGTGTTCATAAGATCTTGACACTCCCGAAGAGAGAGGTGCAAGAAGAGCAAGGAGAAGAAGAAGGAACAAACAGGAGGAGAGGAAGAAGAACCAACAGAAGAAGAGCGAATAGCACGTGCGTATTTTTCCTTATGCACGGCCACCTCAACCTTGAGGGCTTCGTAGGACACACAAGGGGCAGTCCTAACTCTAGCCATTTGGTCTTCGTAACTCTTCCTAAACGTCTCTACCATGTCCTTATCCTTTTCCAACACTTTAGCACAGAAAGCACAAGGAGGGTGTGATTTTTCTAGAAGGTCCTTAGTTAGCTTCACATATTTTTCATCTAAAGAAATCAAATCAGATTTTAGTTTATCACAATCTTTGCATGGTGAGCTAACAGAGCCTTAGAAGCATCTTGAGCCATTTTCTTATTGTAGTCAATCATTTCTTGAAAGCTGTTTTGAGGCGATTCAAGTTCGTGATTAACTTAGGACAGTTTGTGCAAGAAATAATAGGCTCAAGTAACGAAGCATGCAACTCAGCAATTTTATGATCTGCCCATTTTAGGTTCAATTTCAAGTTATTGCAATTTTCACAAGTCTCGGGCAGATCGAGCAACATGGTATAAAGACCTCTAAAAGCATTGTCCTTATCCTCACATGAGGTGCAAGAAATAGTCTCAACGATGAAGATGAAGCAGAACTACCCTACTCATCTCAAGCTCAAGAAGAAGACTAATGTTCTCCACCTTAACAATGTCAAGTTCCGAGGACAGACTATCATGCGAGGTCCTTAGTTTCTCCATGTCTCCAAGCAAGGCACAACATGTATCACGATCGTCACGGGAGGGGGCGGATATAAGTGAAGTAAGCTCCGTGACGGTCTATCTACTTCCTTCTCTAACTCGGTACACCTAGACTTAGCTCTAGCATGAAAACCACCTAGCTTAAGAAAAGCATGATTGAGCTGATCGTAGGTGGGACATACCTCGTCCGAGTCGGAGTAGAGCTCATTGTCACGATCTCGCCCTCAAGGGCCATGAAGCACATGCCAGAGAAGTCGTCGCCGCTCTTGGGTTCTTGATCACCCGTCCCGTCGTCGTCGCTCCATCCCTCCACCTCACTGAGGTCGAGGTCGTCGAAGGCGGTGAGGACGCGGTGGAAGAGCTTCTTGGCCTTCCCAAAGTTGCGGAACTTCTTCTTGCCTTGCGTCTGAGCTCGGGGCTTTGTGTTGCGGTTCTTGTTGATGTCGTCGTTCTTGCACGAGCCAGTAGTGCCTTTGCCTTTCCCGGCTTGGGGCGGTTTGCTCGAATGTGGTTGGGGCCACCACACTCAAAGCAAATCATTGGTCCTCTTCTTTTCCGTCCCTCCTTCTCTTGTAAGCATGGGAGAACTTCCGAGCTAGGAGGGCATTGTTCATCCTCTAAGCGCTCTAGCGATCATCAGTTACATCACAGAGAGCAGATAGGGAGAATCCGCCAAGAGAGTCAGCAGAAGAACCGAGCGGCGGTGGGATCGGTGACTAAAGCCATCGGCGAGACTTGACCGCGAGAGACTATGTCAATCTCGTGAGTCTTGAGGCGCGAGTAAAGCGCATCAAGAGTCGGTCGAGAGGTCCGTGGTGTCCTTGATGGTGGTCACCTTCATTTCCCAAACCCTAAGATCGAGTCTGAAAGCATCGGCGGCGTTATCCGAGTCGGAGTATGTGAGACCGGCGGCTCGGAGGTTGCTCAAGATCTTGTGAAACCGAGAAAAGCACTCGTCGAGGATTCACCGACAAGCATCTCAAATTTGCTGTATTCGCGCTTGAACTGGTCCTGTCGAACCGTCTTGATCTGGGAGGTGCCCTCATGGTATGCATCGAGGGTCACCCAGATGTCGTGAGCGGACGGCAAGTGAGAGATGCGATCAAACTCGCTCGCTCGATCCACAGTATGATGATGTTCCTCGCCTTTGCGTTTGCCTCAACATCGACCATATTCCGGCATTGATATTCTCATCGGCGGGAACAACAAATTGTACTTTCACCTTAGCCAAATGGCATACCCCGAGCACGGATATATGTTTCCATTCGGCTCTTCGGAAGGGTAATCCAGGCCATCGAAAATGGGCGGCTTGGTGGAATACTTGTCTGTTGCCATGGCTCTTTGAGACCGGTTAAGATCTATGAAGAAGAGCTAACCGGCTCTGATACCAATTGAAGGACCGAAATGGCAACAGAGGGGGGTGAATGGTGCCTTAAAATTCTTCCCCCTGAGACAAACGAAATCACAGCCGAAAGACAAAGTCGTAAAAGCAGACAAGCAATCGGACCATTGCATCGTGGTCGAAAATCAAAGCGAAGAAGACAATAGTCGGCAATCGAAAAACATGGATCAAGCCGTGGTCGAGCGAGGCTTAGGTGGTCGAAACCGGTTTGTGACACCGCGATGAAAGCCAATGAGTGGTCGATCGGTCGTTCGGTCGAAACGGAGAAGACACCAAGCAATAAAACCAATCGACAACGAGAAGATAGTGGCGACAAAGATGAGCAATAAATACTATAGTCGACCGAAAGCAGAGCAGCTCCGGGCGCACGACCGCCGTGGCGAGAACTCGAGAACTTTGCCACAGAGAATCAAAGCGAATGAAACTTGAAACCTAGCAAGAACAAGAATTTAAAAGTGAATTTACCAAGAAAATCAAAAGTCTTTGCTAAGGATGGAGAGAGTGCCTCGGTCGAACTCGATTACAAAGTAACGAGCGGCGGATCGAAAACACAGAAATTTCTCTGTCTTGATTTTGCTCTCGGGAATGAATTGACCAAGTGGTCTTAGAGTATGAATCGATTCGAGCAAAATGATACAAGCCAACTCTCAAAGAAAACACATAAAAGCGAAGGAAATCGAGAGGGCAAATGCAACAAGTAAATCATCTCAAGAACACAAACATGGAATGATACAGAGATGAATCAATCTCTTCTATTGCACATAGAGGTTTCTCTGACCACTCCATCGGAGGTACACGAGCATCCATGCTCTACCGGACAACTCACACAAATAGAACAATAAGACTCAGAGCACTCGGGGGACAACCTCTCCTTCGCTCCTGAGACATAACCTCTCTATTTATAGTCTCACACGCTTAACGGGTCTCAACAGACCACCGTTATAGAGAGTCCGGCGCTGCGGGCCTCCGATGCTTTGCCCATTACCCGTGCAGCGGCTCCTTTGCTTGCCCAATAGCACCACCAACTCCGAGTGCTTTCCCGGAGGACACGACTTCCTTTGCGAGGCTTTGGCATTTCTCAAAATGCCCTTCAACGACCTCCGAAGCTTCCTCCTCATGCCTTGCTGTCTTACGGTTACACCACTCGGGCAAGACCACGTCCTCTTGGCTTCCACATCGTTCTGGACCTCAACATCTCCCATGTCTAGTCCCGACCTTTCTAAGCCTCACCAAGACATGTCTCCCAGTACCTGCAACCATCACAGACAACAAAACCATCACATAGCACTGATCCATACTCGCACGACTCACGAGCTCAAGTCTCTTTTCACGAAATTAGACTTTACCAAACCTTGTCAAAATGTAGAACAAACCAGTCTACAAGGTCTAAAACATCACAAGGAACCCAACCGACTAAACCTCACCGTAATCGGACATGAAATGCACCCTCACGACCAACTTTAGTGATCCCGCACGACCACGGTCATCCAACCGATAACGTGGTCGACGCGGTTCGACCACGTTCAATTCTCGCTAACGTGGTCGTAGCTCTCCGAGCGCTGGCGGTCGCACCAAAGTGCCTGGCGTAGTCGTGGCTCCTTTCCCTGGCGTGGTCGAGGCGCCCACCGACCACGGCCAAAGTGGTCGAGCGCCCGGCCGCCCAACTTGGTCGAGGCTCCGATCCCTGGCGTGGTCGTAAACCCTTCCGACCACGGCCAAAGAACTCGACGTTGCTCGTTTGGAACCCGATACTCGACAGCGTGGTCGACGCCACCGATATGCGCCAGCGTGGTCGTGCGCCTTCCGACCGTCGGTTTGCCGAGAACACCTCAGCGTGGTCGTGCGCTCACGAGCGAATTCGACCACGACCAAGCGTGGTCGTATAGCATCCTACAAGGTCGTACAAGCGGGGACAAGTCGTACACGACTTCATTTAAATCGAGTTAAGATTTTGCGATAAAAGCCCAAAACAAACTCAATTTTCCTTCAACCAAGAGTCAAATACTCATCACAAAGATAGGATCATCTCCACATGATCTCTCAACCTATTTATAGCCCTTGGCTAACGGGTCTCCAACCCGTTACGCCGGCTAAACCCTAACGGAGCCGTCTCCCGCTTATGCAGCCTTGCGAATTTACCGATTCGCCCCTCCTGCACCTTCCCGGAAGCTTCCGCGCTCCTTGCCATCCACGACTCGCAACCACATCGAATCTCCGCCGTCTTGACACATCAGGCCGTTCGACCTCGACACGCTTTGTGTCTAGTCCGATCACCCCATGTCTCGCCATGACTCGCCTCGACGTCCTGCAGTCAGCACAGACAAGAAACACATAAAATAGCACCGCTTGATACATGTAAGCATAAATAGCATCAATGTAATAGCCCAAACCTGTCGAATCATCAGAATATGAATCCTAAGCACATACGACTAAGTTTGACCAAGTCCGACCGTCAAGGTCCGAACCAACCAAATCAAACTCGACTTTCCTAAACCGATGTCAATTACTCATCATACACACGAGACGACCTTCACATGGTCTCTCATGCTATTGTCAGTAGGAGATAATCGCGTGGCATAACTGCATGGCAATTTTTGTCAGAGATTTAGGGTCGAAACAAGGTGCTGCTTGGGCCAAATAACACACGTGTCTTATCTGTCGCATGAGAGAAATTCCCTGAAAGCGGGCCTTCAAACCAATTCATGAACCTTCCGTGTGATCTGTTGATCGAGTAGAGTATATAGTAATCATCTGACCAAGGTATTTAGGGAACAGCTATAGAAAACTTACGACCATAGAGTCATAAGGCTTTAATTGAATATTAAAACCGTGTTTAAGAGATTATTGAATCCTCGTCACTTTGCTTACGTGGCATCTAATTGGGATCGATTCGCTGAGTAAGAAAGCCAATGAGACATGTCAACAAGTCACCTCACCCAGCGAGTCAACAGGTTAACTAAACAATAAAAAGAAAATCGTTTTCTTCCTCTCTGTCTTCTATCATCCTCGTATCTCTTTCTCTTCGATCCTCTCTGGTGGATCCCAGTTTAATTTGCTGGTCGGGATGCCACACAAGTAACCAACTTGGCAAAACAGCTTTGAAACCACTGTCAAGTGGTGATTTGTACCGGTTTTCATAGTTAAAGATGTTAAATAACTGGTTTTGCAGTAGAGGGATCAACGAGACTTTCGTGAAAGTAGAAGGGTAAACTGGATCCCCCTTTCTTTCTTTTCTATCCTCTCTGGTGTATCCTGTTTTATTTGTTGATTTACCGGGATGCCGTAGAAAGCATATTAAAACCGGCTTAATTTTCTATGCATATAAACCTGCAGATTCTTATAACAAGATTTTGTGGCGCACATGGAGCACTAGGTGCATCCGCTTGTAGAATTATTGGTAGGAGAGCAAGTGCGTATGTGTATGATCCAAGATTCCAAGCTGCTGCTGCGTGCAGAGTTATTGGCCGAAATGGCCATATTTAATACGGAATTAATAAAAATAGTATTTTCGCAGCTGTAATTATAAAAGTAACATCTCTACAGTATAGTTACTGTACGGCATTAACTGGCTGCATGCATACGCTCTTCATAGTTGCTGTGGTTCGGTCATCATCTCGATTCGATGCGCACTAAGTACCGCCCTAAAACACGGGAATAGCAAAGATCACTTTCTACCCATGAAGCACGGTGTTGGGGGTACTGTTGGTACCTTTGCTTTTTTTCAAGGCACCGTGAGTGCTTGTTCTTGTAGCATTCAACAAATCTAGAAAGAACTTTTCCAGAAAATGAAATCTAGAAAGAAGTATACTAGTATTGCTTGGCACACCGATCGCACTCAACTGAAGTAGCTAGTGGCCGGCTAGAAGCTACTGTGTACATTTGTGGCGATCTCGCCCACACAGTAGACTAGAGCTGGGATTTGGACTGTGTTTTTTTTTGGGCTAGCTCGAAGCACGGCCGGCACTGCACGGCCCAAGCACGGTCCGGTCCGACACGTGGCGGGCCGTGCGGCACGGCATGAGCGGTGGGCGGGCGGGCCTCAAAACCCGCACGGTGGGCGGCGCGGCACGGTGGCGGCACGGCGCGGCACGGTGGGCGGCACGGCACGGCAGATCGGGCCGTGCTCGGGCCGCTGCAACGCGCGACGGGCTCGGGCGGCACGCGGCACGACGGGCTCGGGCGGCACGGCGGGCACGGACGGGTCGACGTCGAGCTTGGAGAAGATAAAGGCGTAAAGATGACACAATCACACAAGCAACTAAGCAAGCATACCGCATACATACTAACACACATACAAAATACACTAACACACATGATCCGGCCGCACGCCGCAACGTCGAGCTCGAGATCTTCTTTGTGCTGGCCGCAACGCCGTCGCTCGGGGAGGAGGGGGCGCCGGATGAGGAGGAGGCGGCCGAGCCACCGGGGAAGGTCGGGAAGGCCAAAGGGCCGGGCGGCCGAGCCACCGGGAGGTCGGGAAGGCCGAAGGAGGCGGCGGGCGCGGCGTGTGGGAGGAGGCCGGGAAGGCCGAAGGAGCGGGCGGCGGGCTCGGCCGTGTGGGAGGATGCTTGGAGGGGCGGTGGGGGCCGGCGCGGGGGGAGGCGGGAGGGGCAGGGGAGGCGGCGGGCGGAAGGCCGAAGGTGGTGGGGAAGAGGCGGGCGCGGGGAGGCGGCGGTGGATGGGGGAGTGCGAGAGAAAGGAAGATGACGATCGTCGCCACCGCCTTTGTGTATAGTAATTTCGGGCTAGGCTTGGGCTGGCACGGCACTAACGCCGGCACGATGGGCTTTGGGCGTGCTTGGGCCTAGCCGAGGCAGAGCGGGCGGCACGGACGCAGCACGATGAGATGACTAGGCCGAGCCGGCATGGCACGAAACGACGATGGGCACAGGCGTGCCGGCAGCACGCCCAAGTCCCACTCACGGTGGACACTGTTCGCGATAACCACCATCAACCATCCCTTGTAGTGCTCACATGTTAGCGCAGCGCGGTTCAAAACAAATCCTATTTGGGCCTGTTCTTTTCCTCTGAAGCTGACGGCTTTTGGCTCTTGCTACAGTATTTAACTTTCAAATGGAGTATTTTCTCAAGACGGGTTTCTACAGGTTAAACGATGTACACGTTAAAAGCCCAACATCTGTACCATCCAAAATCACAAGTGAGTATCTCTCTCCGTAATCTGTACCGTAAATAGCCAAAATTCAAAAATTTCAGCCAAAAGCCATAAGCCGCAGCCGTTGCCAAAAGCCATAAGCCGTAGCCGTTGCCAAACAGGCCCTGAGGTTTCTTGGTACGCATAGCATTTGTATGTTTTTCCTATTAGCTAGGTACAATTAATATTGACGTGGCTGCAAGTCACCTATGTTCGTATTTAATTATTATGTACATCGATTATGATCGTACGTGTTGATACGATGTGTATTTTATTTTGGTTAAAGCTCCAGCTGGGAATAGCTACATACGAGTTTTTTTTGGGATTAACGAAATAATACAAGCTTCCACATATAATAAGGGCACCGTGCTCCACACGGCCGGTGATGTGTGTTTATGCCACTAATAGCACATGCACCTGCCATGATTTTTTGTCTAAGATTCCGATCATGATGACACTTTAATTTTGTGAAGATCAATTTGCTGCACTACTTGAGCAGAGAGGCTGATCGTCGCGTGGTGCTCTACGAACCTTTTCTTTATCTACTGATAGAGAAATGCCAAAATGGCCACATAACTTCCATTAATTATTTCTTTGACCACCGTTAGAACAAATTGAATTCATGTAACTTCGTTTGAAAGAGATTGGAGATAAAAGAAAATTACATTCCTGAGCTCGTCAGCAGTCAGTCAGGTTAGGATCATGTCATCCAGTCAAAGTCACAAGGAAACGTCGAAGGGGAATAAAGAAACGCAAAGCTCTTTATTATTCGTAACACGTGACTCAAATCATTGTACAAGAACCATAATCAAATTTATCTCTTATTCTGATGCAAATGTAAATAGCTACCAGAAGGACGGACTTGAAGTAATCACCTCCATTAATTAAAATAGACCTCAACGAACAATAAAATTTTGTAGCATACAGCGACGAATATGAGTTAGCAGAGGGGTGATATTATTTAGGCACCGTTCATCATCGGTTTCTTCATCTCCCAAGCGGTCAGGTGCGACACCCTGATGTCCGCCTCCCCGTTGTTGAAAACGTAAAGATGCGCGTTCTGCCCTATCGCGATCGATGGGTACACTCTTGACAGGATGCAGGTCTTGCCTCTAGCACCGAAGCTCTCGACCACTGACCGGTCAATCTACATATGTGAGAGGGAAACACAAACAATATACAGAGACAAAAAAATGGTCAATAAAGTTGCGCGATATGTATGAGAGTTACGTGTCCTAGCAAGTCAGGATGACGTTATGTAAGGGCCGGGCACGTACCAAGCTTCTCAAAGAGATCTTCCCGGATGAGATGTCAGTGTCGACGAACCCGGCAAAAGTCGGCTTGTATAGATCTGGGCTAAGAGATGACCTGCTCGATGCAAAAGAAAAGTAAAGCAGTTGAGGAATTGAAGCTGGATAGGGGGCATATGTGCAATGTGTTCAAGTGAGAAGAGAAGATGAGAGAGATTTGGCCATACTTGGTAGGGTCAGTGCACATGAGGACTACGGGCTTGCCATATCCATCCCTGAAGACTCTGAAGAATACGGCGGTCTTCTCCTCCAGGTTGGCAGAGGCCAGCACCCACAGGCCGAAGGGCCCCACGCCGCCCCTCTCATCTGCGCCCTTGATCCCACACAGCTTCTGCGCGTCGTTGCTGAACGCCGGATCGAACGGCTCAGCCTTGCCCAGGCTCGACACCTCGAAGCTCACCTCCACGTCAGCCTGCCAAAGTAAACACGTCGCGATGAACTCCACACGTAAACGTAAGGACAGCGAAATTAAAGAGAAGCTTCTTTGGAAAAGTCGGAGTGCATGATGGTACATATCCTCGGCCAACCGCGTGAGCCCACGGCGACGAGATGATATGCTTGGTACGTGACTTTGTACGTGACCGGTGACAGAAGAATTAACGAAGGCATGGACCAGAAGCTAGAGAGAGAGGTGCAGCACATGGGCCCCTTGATGGCGGCGCAGTGCAGTTTTTGTTCTAACTTAGATCAAGATTCAAGAATCACCGGTCAGGTGTGTAATCGATGGCAGTAGGAAAGCTGTGTAATGCACCAACCTGGTACGACCTCAGCCCTGTGACCTCGAAATGCTCCCCGGGCTTGACGACCTTGTCACCCACACTGACAGGCTTCCCCCTGAGCTGCTCAACCTCTTCAATTGGCCACTGCAGCAGCTGCTTGCCGCTGGGGTCAAGCCATATCTTCCTTGGAATCGCCTGTCACAAGCACAACTCAACCAATCAGCTGCCAAACTAGACGAGTCTTTTTCAACGATTCAAAGCTTTACTGCCATACATGGATCCCGGCCCAGCCCTTGGCCTTGTCGTCCGGCACGCTGTCCGACTCGTTGGCCCACCCTAGCAGGACCCGCCGCCGCTTCGCCGGGTCGAAGAACGTCTTGGACGCATAGAAGTTCCCGTAGTCGTACCGGAGGCGGTGGTAGTCGCCGTTGGGGTCGTCGGGCACGTACCGTTCCGTCTTGTTGTTGTAGGTGCCGACGGTGTAGTAGTCATACCGGGTGAGGTCTAGGCTGTTCTTGAGCACGTACTTGACCTTGTCGCCGAACTCGGACGTGTCGAGGCCGTTTTGCCCCGATTCAGGTACCGGGAAGAAGTCGGGGCACTCCCACATGCCAGTTAGCGCCGAGTGGAGCGGGTGCTTGGCTCGGACCCAGTGCTTGAAGTCCCGACTCCGATACACGTACGCCATGCCCCGGGTGTTCCTCAGGCCACCGATGAGCATCCGCCAGTGGCCGTCGGCGAACCAGGCGGTGGTCGGGTCACGGAACTGCGTCACGTTCATGCCCGGCTCGGGTATGATGATCGGGTTGTAGCCTGGCTTGACCCACTCTCGGAGCAGCGGGTCCGACTTGTCCTTGGGGAAGGCGATGTTCTGCACCTGATAGTTTATGTTCGGCCGATCAATTCCCGTGTACACGATCGCCGGCGTGCCGTCGGGGAGGATCGTCGCCGAGCCGGACCAGCAGCCGTACTGGTCGGACGGGATGTCGGGCTTGATGGCCGCCTCCAAGGCGATCCAATTGATGAGGTCGCGTGATACCGAGTGAGCCCACACGATGTTGCCCCACACGGCGCCCTTGGGGTTGTACTGGTAGAACAAGTGGTACCAGCCCTTGTAGTACATTGGCCCTGTTCCAAAATTCTCAACGTGTCAACTCAAAACAAATCCTTTTTCTCCCCCTTGTTTCTTCGTTTTTGCTTTACATGCTTTGGGGTTCGTCGTTGCTACATTCCAATGTCTTTTTTATGCGCAGTAGGCATCAGATCGGATTAGAATTTGTGAGATATGGTACGAACACGCATGGTATCAAAACGTAGAAGATAAATCTTATATAAAGAACCAAAATAACATTGTTGAAACAACCACAACGACTAAGGAAAGATTTGACGAAGCTGACCGTAAATTCCTTAAACACAAGCTCAAAAGAGCACAAGGTATTGTCACTCTTTCACAACCCTTTAGAATCTTTTAGGACTCTTATATCCTTGCCGTATACAAGAATTTAGTGCTAAGACATAATCTAGCTTTTAATTATCTTGTATCCCTCTATCTTTGGATGAGTACCTTCTTTGGTTTGTTGCTTAGTTGATTGGGTTTTTTATGACCATCCCTTATGACCATATATGGTATCTCTAGCCATCCTCTAAAGTGGAATAGGAATCCTACTTAAAAAAAGGAATTATAACTCAAACTCTTTATAGCATATCTTTCTAAATACTAAATGACTAGAATATGAATCACCGTACTCAATAGCTATATTTCTCTAGTGATCAAATTTGTAATTTATAAATAATATATTTTTTTAGTTAAGTGCTTGCTTGTTGCCGCACATTAGTATATTGCTTCCGTTGGTGCATTCTGCTGCGTGCTACGCCACGGAATCTGTTGATTCTTGTGCACCACACCTTATCGTAAAATTAAGAAATCAACTTTGCAAGGCTGGAGCAGTAGAAATTTTGGTGCCTACAGCGAAAGGGCATCCTATGCATTGCCGCATGTGGAGTCCGAGCGCATACCATTTGAATGTTAAATTGTCCTTTCTCTTAGCTTCTTTTGAAAAATACGTTCTTTGATCTCCCAACAATTAAAAACACACACACAACTGTTCCTTCTTGCAACATCATATTCATAGATCTAGTAGGCAGTACAAGACAGAGATAATTTCAAGGAATGGGTTGGAAAAGTCATACCATTCGGATCTGGCATCCATGAGTTTTGCCATCCCATCAATCAGAACCAGCCACAAAAAAAAAAGGAGTTAGAACCAAACATCACTAAACGAACAAAGAAGAGCCATTAGCTTAGTACTTAAATACATAGAAGCTAATATTAGTATACTGAACCACCACAGTACTTGGTGAACTGGAAACCTTCACCGTTGTCGGCTACTGTGAAAAAGCCTGCAGCCTTGACTTTTCTGAAGGAAAAGAAAACAACTGCAAAACTCCCTAACTAACACGGCCATGAAAGATTCCCCTCTCTCAAAAAGCAGAAAAGATTAGTTTGATACTCCTTCCCCAAGCTGCAATCCTTTGCTCTCCAAACTAAAAAAACTAATTTCAGGTGATGTATTACCTTTTCTGAAACTCTCAAACTTATATATTAAATCCCTCTGTTGTCTGTACTCTTTAGCCACATGAGGAAGAATGCACAGAGCTCAAATTAGCATGGGTATTACAGACATAAGTTTCCATCCCCTCCACTTTACCAAAACTATCTATGGCCTGACATGTACTTGTAAGTTGTAGCTATATATATATACAAGCTATAGCTAGCTTGAAGAGAGAGGAGAGAAGAACTGAAACGGGAGAACATTCAGATAAGCTCAGCAACAGTAGCTTACCGTTGATCCAGTTCATGGGGGGCTGGAAGTGGTAGCCCGTCCTGAGCAGGGGGCTGACAATGGAGGCCGGCACCGACGCCGGCGCCGCCTCGGCCTCGAGGCTCCGGTGGACGACATGGGACGCGCCGGCGAGCTGCAGAAGGAGCAGCAGCGCCCATGGCCCGAGGGCCCATTGCTGAGGCCCCATTGTATTTGACTATTTGTCGATACAGGGAGAAGACGAGGGAGAGAGGGATGGATGGATGGATGGTGCGAAGACCAAGTCTATATATAATACTTCAAGGTTAGCGCCTTCAAGAGCTCGTGATTGGCGCTTACTGCTTAGAATTCTAAACCCAGCCACGCTGCTACCAAGGTTGTGTTTTTCTATTCAACTTGTTTGTTACTATTGAAAAAAAAAGCAAATTGAGCTAGTACTGTAGATGACTTAAGATGCATGGTATAGACGTATAGTGGTCAAGCTTATCATGGCTTTTCAGAGGTAATCAAGAAGTTTTTTTAGGTCTGACCTCTAATTAGGAACAGAGCAAATTTTAGTACCATTTTATCTCTGAAAATCGACGGAATTTTTGATCCACGACTCCAAATGACTCGAAACTTGAAACAATGCTAGATCATAACCTTAAAACTCTATCCCAACCAAAGATCAAGAAAGAATCTAAGAAAATTGGGATCTATTGGCTCTTGAACAATTGTTGTACCAAAACCGGGCTAAAACTACAAATTGAGTCAACTATCAAACCAAAATTCTAAATCACTTAAAATTTAGTATGTACCTTCTTAGAATGTTAGGAACACATTCCCATCAATGATCAATAAAATCATTGCCAAAATTCCGACCTTTTCCGCTTGAAGGAAAGTTGCACTAGAATCGGGCAAAAGAGAGAAACTTCGATATGCTCTTACTTTATGAGCTCGTGATGATCTAGATGACCTTAGATGGGTTCTCATATATCATAGCAAACTATATCACAGCACAAACTTAAACCAAAACGTCCACAACACCAAAACCCGAAAATCACCCCTCCTTGAGCCAAAACTGGGCAAACACAAGAACATGCAAATATAAGTGCCTAGATGCGATGAGATCTGGTCTCCAAGATATCTTCATCACTTATATTGTAGGACCGGACAGGCAACAGAGGGGGGTGAGTGGTGCCTAGAGATTTTTTCTCCACATATTCACATATCCCTTTTTCTGCAATAGCTACAAAGTTATGAAGATTAGGATATGAGATCTACTCGAAAATAGAGGAACACAGACCTCCGTACGACTAGATCAAAGAACAACGTGGTCAAATTATGACCACTCGGCGGAAGCACAACCTAGTCGTTAACGACTACTGGACGGAAAGCACAAGACAACCAAACTGAACACAATCAGTCAGCAGAGAAAAGCAACGTAGTCAAAATTCAGACAATGTGGTTGAAGGGCAGACAACGTGGTCGGAGCCATGGTGGTCAAAACCAGCTTGGCCAAAACCAGTGTGGTCGTAACCAATGTGGTTGAAACTAACGTGGTCGTAACCAACGTGGTCGTAATCAACGTGGTTAAAACCATAATGGTCGAAAACAACGTAATCGTAATCAACGTGGTCGAAACCACAGTGGTCAAAACCAACGTGGTCGTAACCAATGTTGTCGAACACCAACGTTGTCGAAGACTAACGTGGTTGATACCAACGTTGTCGATGTCCAATGTGCGGTCGAAAGACCAACGTAGTTCAGGACCAATGAGTGGTCGGAAACCAGCGCTGTCAAAGACTGACGTGATTGCAAACTACATGGTCGAAGAACAATGTGTGGTCGACACCACCGTAGCCAATGACCAAGGTGCGCACAGAAAACACATGCAGTTGAAAACCAACATGTGGTCATAACAGATCACAATGAGACCGAGAGATCTACGACCATTGAGAGATCAAAACCAAATGTGGTCGACAACGACTAGAAGTGCCAAAGGCGCACGACCACACTACTTAAGGCCATTGAGGAGACCAGTTGTGGTTGTGATCAACTACAAGAAACAGAAGAGGCGACCACCAGATTTGAAAACAAGAACGATGCACATATCTTTGCTCGTGGGAAGAGAATAGCGATAATGGCTTTGAGCATGATCCCACATGTCACAGCAAGCAGCAGCATTGAAGAAATCAAATCAAGACTCTTGGTGCAAGAGAAGATTGAGAGAGAAGAGAACAATCTCAAAACAGAGTAGTCAAGAGACGTGGTCGATGACCATCCAACACTCGTAATGACTATGGTCGTAAACAACTCGAAAAGCAGTGGAGGCTCACGAAAACGCAATCTACGACCATCGAACAATAAGAAACATGTGCGGTCAAAATCAGACGCGATGCGATCTGAGACTTGACCGTGGTCGAAGAATCAAACATGGTTGTAAGCTTCTTGGAAGAACAGAGGAAGCCAGTGAAGCGCACGACCGCAAGATCCAGAATCCAAATAACTTTGGATTAAGAGTTTAACTAGCCATGAAACTTTGCACACAACATGGTTAGGGTCTCAGGAGGTTGCTCAGATCTTTAATTGAAAACTTAGCAACCAAAATGAGAGCTTCACGAGATTTCACCGAGAATTCCCAAAACCGAATCCAAGAGAATAAGAAGACAATCAGAAGCGTTCATGGGTCAAGGATAGCCAAGATAGCTTAGAGTACAATCCCACATGTCACTACGATTTCTAAACAACATCAAGATCAAGGTAAGAACATCTTCAGATCAAGAAGAGATAGGAACAGAACGAGGAACCGAAGAAATGGAAGAACAGAGAAAGAACCAAATCGAGCCGAGCAAACTCAAACAGAAGAGATACACAAAACACATAGTCAAAGATTGATGTATTGCTCAGATGATTTGTTTCACATCCACTCCCCTTGGGAGGACCAAGCTCTAACCCTAGAACCACACCTACTCTCTAGCCTAACTCCCATGGGAGGGAGAGGCGCCAGCCACCAAGACTTGGTCAACCTTCTAAACCCTAACTCTTGCCCCTCCCCTTTTTATAGTCTCACAAACTAACCCTAGACCTAATGGATCCTACCATTAGTCTAACAGGGGATGACCTGTTAACCCCACTTAACACCAGGTTTTACACACCCGTAAAATCGACTGCGACCACCAAGTCGTAAAAGCTACTGCGACCACCAAGTCGTAAAAGCTTCTATGGCCACCAAGTCGTACAGACCTCTGCCGATCACTAAGTCGTAAAAGGTACTGCCGACCATCAAGTTGAATGAACAGAAGTCGTAGAGTGAACAACAATGGTCGTAGAGAGCAAACTTCTACACAGACCTCAAAAACCAAACTCAACCACTACACAAACTCTAATCCAAGGGTCAATTACTTATCACAACCATAGGGTGACCTCCACATGGTCTCACATATACATCCTTGGCACACAGCAAGATTAAGGGGAGAAAAGGAAACACCAAAAACCAAACCAATACTTGGACGAATTTTGATATCTATTGATACTTAGAGATGAATATTTACAACCACTTCTTGCCACACACAAAGCCTAAGGATGACAAAAAACTTAACCACAAGAGTCACTCGTATCTTCTACAAGATTCTCTCCATGAACCCTAACTCTCCTCTCTACTCAGCCTAGATGGCTTGGACTAAACTCTCCCAAAATCTTAACCTAGTCACCTCTCTCCCTCCTTATATGTAGAGTCTCACAAGGGAAACTCTAACTAGCATCTCTAGTTGGATTTCATCCACTTACATTACCTAACCTGTTAATTGAACACCATATCAGGTTTTATACTTACACATATATACTTTTCAAAGCACTCATACCCATTAAAACATTAGGGAATCAACACTTGATCCACTTTCTATGATTAGCACATACAAAACCAAAACTACTCAGGTCAATGCCACGATTTTGCACATTGCCACTTTTCGGTATTGGACAATTTACCAACATACCTCTCTACCACCTTCCACGAAACTTCCTATTTCCTTTGCCACGAAGCATCGTCCATACTTCACTATATTCTATGTGGGGCCGGTGACTTGCCTCCAAGCATCTCACGCATTCGAATACCATTGAATCGTCCTCGCTTGCAAATGACCTAAGTTACTTGGTGCACCACATAAAGGATGGCGCGTAGGCTACGATAGCAGAAAACAAAACTTTTCTACCGCGCACATAAGGAGGGATCATGGATCGTTACCACTAGACGCGCAGCGCAGCGGAAGAAGAGTTGGAGAAGCCGATCCAACCACGCGCGTCGAGGTAGTAGTGGAAGTAGTCGATCGTCCCGAACCGATCGTCTCCTCCACGCGATCAACCACACCACGAGCGGATCCAATCAGAGGTTGTTGATGCCGATCAACGCCGCAACGAGCGGCGCCTCCACCGGTATCCACACGCCCGGGTCGGAACGCCGATCGCGAGTGTACCAAGACTCATGCGGCTAGGGTTTGGCTCGAGGTGGCGGCTAGAGTTTTGCTCGGGATTATCAGATCCGTTCCCCTCAGCCCCTCGCCTCCATATATATAGACCTCCTTACTTGGGCCTCGTGGACCGAGGCCCAATAGGAGTCTATCCGGATCTCTATCCGAATTGAGCCCACATCCCAATCACATTGAATTAGTGTTCCAACCCGTTAAGTGTGCGACACAGCAGGTTCACGTATACTTGGTCGCGACCGAAACACCTTTCGGTCACCACATTAATAGCGGCCTCTAGTAAGGCATATTAACCCCAAAGTTTACGTAAAGATCATATCGGTGAACTCGTAATGTTCTCATGTACTAATCCCTTTGCCTCACGATATAGATTAAGCTCAAGGCGAGACTGTGTCATCCTCTTAATAGCTCAATCACTCTCTCGATTCCGTGATGGATTATAAACTCGTGATTGACTCCTCAATCACCTTGGCATGGCCATGCACTTTCATAATCCATTACATCGAGGGCCCGAGATATCTCTCCCATAAGGAGGGCAAATTCTATCTTGATCATTCACATCCCACTACATGTTTCATGGCAAACCCAAAGACTACTTTTATGACTACCCGCCACGGAGTAGTGTTTAGTAGTCCCAAAATAAGCTACTACGCATCTTGGGAACCATGATGATCTCAAGTCTAAGGATTCCACATAAACACTACTTGAGACCAACCGATGACACATGGAATCTCTGCAGTGTCTCATGGCGGGTCTATCCAACATATGTTCACTAACACATGTCCATATTATTGATTTGGTATCTCTATACCATGATCCATGAGACATGATCATCAATCAATACATATCTTGATCTTTGAATCATATTTGTTCCTCATATGAAATATAATCGGGATCATTTAGAAATAGCAACATTTTGGCATTAAGAGTCTCATGAATAAGTCACATACTCATTGATCAATAATGATAATGTCTATTTCAAGGAACAAAGCAATGTATCATAAACATAATATGTGATATATTCAACATCTCCATGTTGCCTCTAGGGCATATCACCAACACCACATGCTTCTCCTTGCGCATGACAGCACTCGGTTTCCTTGACCGCTTTGGACCTCAGCTCCTCTGTAATCTTAGTCCCGATCCAACTTGTCGTTCCCATCATGTCAACCATTGGTCACTCCCACTTTGATTCCTCATCGTCCTTGCTTGTAACCACCCCGTAGGTCTTGATCATTTTTGATGGCTCCTTGATCTTCTGAACCTCAGCTCCTCCTGAGTGTAGCCTTGATCCATTGACCGCTTTGGACCTAACCTCTCCTAGCTTAGTTCCGGTCTCGTCCACTGCGCTATGACACAGCTTCGGAGTCCTGCAACCAACACAAATACGTAAACCATTACGTAGCACCGCAAAATACACAATCATCAATTGACACAATTACACTATACAATACACTATGCAAAGTGTATGCAATGAAATCACTGATCCTAAACTTAGGACCAAATAATAAACCCCTATGCACACAAACAACGACCTAGGTCAACCAAACTCATCCCGAGACTCAAATCCCCAAAACCAAAACCTTGGCCGAGAGCCTCCCTGCTTAGCCTGTCTGACCGGACCGCACCACCGGTCAGACTGCTGACAATCACCGGTTTGAGCAAAAAAAAAACAACAACTGTTGGACCGCTGGTGGCCTTTGATCTGACCGTTAGCTGATCAAACCGGCCTGAAAATAAACAAACTTAAACTCCACAATTTCTCTGAACTAAAAATCAATTACTCTCACAACCACGGAGTAATCTTCATATGGTCTCACATTATATTTTACAAATCTATTACAAAATAAATTTGTGATCAAAGTTATGCTCTAGAAACCGTGTCAATGTTTCTTTTTTTCTTTTTGAAAGAAGGCCTATGTTCCCATTTTTGTTTTTTTTTCTTTTTGAAACAAGGCTTATCCTTTATGTTCCCATTTTTGTTTTTTTTTCTTTTTGAAACAAGGCTTATCCTTCCAGTACGTAGTATCTACGGATCAAGTGGCCGATCGAGTCTGGTTCGCGCTGCGCTCCTTCGCGTGCTAGCTGCTGCCGCAGGCGAGACGTCCCACGTCGCGGAGACCGACTTTGCTGCAGCTAGCTAGCATCTGCGCTTACCAATCTTTTGCTTGTGTTGTGTTGATCCACTCCAATCAAGGCCCACGTTAGCTTGGCTGCCATGTCGAAATCCAACGAAAAAGAAGGGAAGCACACGTGAGGTGACATGTCCCATGCCGAGAAGAAAGACTTTGTACCTTCCAATTCTGTTAGTTTTTCTAAGCGTGGACTGGCGGCTGAGAGGCTAGGAGACAATACAAAGAAATAAGTAAAAAAACAAAAAAAACTAAAAAACCAAAAAACAAAGATAAGACAAAATTAAGAAATTAAAAGTCCAAAACGAGAGGCAGTAGCTCGTTGGAGCATGTCCTCATAATAAACCGGGGAGATGGAAATTAAAAAAGTGAGGTGACATGTCCCATGCCGAGAAGAAAGACTTTGTACCTTCCAATTCTGTTAAAGAAGGGAAATTCTTCCTTCTGCAAAAGAAGGGAAGCACACGTGAGGTGACATGTCCCATGCCGAGAAGAAAGACTTTGTACCTTCCGATCCTGTTAGTTTTTCTAAGCGTGGACTGGCGGCTAAGAGGCTGGGATCACGGTGTGACGGCTGGTATATTTCTAAACAGTGATTCCGGTTGGTTATTAATGATGTTTGGCAGCTAAGATTGTCGGGTTGTTCTTTCCGGTATATAACTTATGTTTATGATTTCTTCGAATAAATAAATAGAATAGTTTTTTCATCGTCTTTTTCAAATAGCTTATCAAAATAAGCTTTTCGAAGCGGTTTATTGACATTTGGTTCGTTCGCACAACCGTTCACGCTAGAACCAAAAACCAAAAACCGCAATCATAAACCATCAGCCGTATCCATAAGCCATCAGTCGCAGCCCAAAAGAACATGACTGATAGTGTGAAGGATCGGGGCATCCACGCGGTTTGCAATGCACCTTTGGTCCGGTATTCTTTTGGCTCTCTTCTTTTTAGTTTATACTTTATGTCTTTCTCCAAATAAATAAACGGGGTGGTTTTTTCACCATCATTTTGAAGCGGTTTATCAGGACAGTTTTTTCGAAGTGGCTTATTGGCATCGGTATATTCGCACAAACGGTTGTGCTAATAACAAAAGTCATTAGCTGTAGTTGAAAAGAAGCCACCAAGCTTGTTGCACGCCAATAGAAATTATTATAGAAATATGTAACTATGGAATTGTGATGCGGATACGCACAAGCTTAGCACTTTTCAGTCAAATAAATTATTTTATTGGAAAGAAATATTGAGCCGCATTAAATATTGTCAGGTGAATTTGTTTCTTAAGGAGTTTCTTTTAATTGATGATGAACTTGGAATACTACTTCATGCTATTATTTTATATATTTTTACGTATGATTCATGTGAAGACTTGGGAGAGCAAACGGGAGGAGCAAAAGGACTTAAACTACAAGTTTTGGATAAGATTTTCAAGCCAAATTCGGACCTCCCACGTGCTCAATCCAATTCAAACTCGGATTCAACTCAGAATTCAATTCGGATTCGGTTCGGGACAGCCTGACAGGCAGTTACTAAAAAGGCCATAACTTTCACAAACGGAGTCCGATTCAGGTGTTCTTGTACTCGTTGGAAAGATAATTTCAAGGGCTACGCAATAGATCCGGCCTCACCTTCAAATTCATCACGGATTAAAAGTTATGACCGAAACATTATGACGGTTTAATTTTAGGTTTTTCCTTTTGTGTGAGTTTGTTTCCAAATACATGTAGGAATAAGTTGGAGTTGGTTTAGGACCTCTTGGCCAGCCATGAGGTGGACATGGTACTATATATTGAGGGTTAAACCCCATTGTCTTACCACGTTTGAGAATAATCAATCTACTAAAGTATGTTCGAGTTTAGCATTGTTGCCTAAGTTCCATAGGGAATTAGGAGTTACTTTCTTCAATCAAGATCGTTCAGCCTTTCCATTGGGAATTAGGTGCACGATAGATCTTCGCAGTGGTCGTGAAATCAACACGAGTGTGGTTTGGCGGATTAAAGAGTGTTCGTCCCTTGCATTGGCATTGGAGGATCATTGTGATTCATCAAGACTCCTGTGAGTATCTATCCCACGTCGAGAAGATCGGGCGACCCGTATCATCTTGGTATCGAGCGGTTTACTCGGTAGGATCTTATCCCTTTAAATTTCAGTTATTACTTATTGTCCTATAGTCCATAAACCGAAAACACAAAAAAAAAATCCAAACCCTAGTTTTTGCATCTGTTATTTTCGTGAGTTTTGTTAAGTTTTCGTCCATTAGAATTTTTGTTTACGTCTTGATCATCGTGTTCCTTTGCGTCACTTAATCTTTGTGTCCAATCAAAAATTCAAAAAATCCGATTGCTACATGCGTGAACAAGATCGCTACAAGATCGTGAGCGATCTTTGCTCTGATACCACGCGAAAAAAATCCACACCGTGGCTATTTACGTTACATATATCCTTAATTTGCTCATCTTGAGACTAGTCTTTGATAATTGCATTAAGGGCTGTTCTTGGTATTAATTTACACTGCTGAAATATTATTCTTTTGGGAAAGGAAAGCTAAACCTTAGTGCCAACTACAAGTAAAAAAAAAGAGAAGGAAATAAATAAAGAAAGAAGGCAGCCGACAAAAAAAAAAGAGAGAGAGCCACGGCTTGAGCAAAAAAAAGAGAGAAGAAGAAAAAAAAGGAAGAAAACAAAACCATTGGCCAAATTTAGGATGAGCTCTTAGTCCATAATTTCAGCTTGTGTATTTAATTCCTTTGAGCAATCTTGTACCCTTACATTCATATCATTGCAATTGGCTAGCATCTCTCCTAGTACTTGGTGCAAAACGAGCTATCTAATCTTTAATTTCAGATTTCCTCTAGTTAGCTCATTCCTTTGTTTGCATCGAGTCACATTGATCTTTGCGTGTGCGTTCATATACTTCACTTAAATCTTTTGGATCAGCACCTAGGCAATATTTTCTAACTTGGATTATTACTTAATTTTACAACATCGAGAAATTCAGATCGTGTAGGATAAATACTTCCTAACCAAGCTCCACAAAACATCCATTGCCGTGCAATTGTGAGTCACTTTTAAATCACCGATCATCACTTGTTATTATAGCCACCTCCAAGTGTAAGTTTCTTTTGGCCTCAATTCACTTGTAAAGGTAAGAACTTTACTTGGGAGAGAAAATAGTGAGATTGAGTGTTTCCACATATATATATGTTGCATAACTATCCATGACAGGATATTCAACAATTCGTTTCTCTCGGTATGAACCAAATAGGAATGAATCTTCAGTATTTCGTTCCTCATGGTGCGATTCCAAACCCAACAATTTGTCTCTTCCGTTCTATGGAAGTGAAGATCCGAGGAGTATCTTGAGTGGGAATGGCGATTGGAGAAAGAGTTTAGAGTTGAAGCTTCCCAAAGACCAAGAAGTGATGCGAGCCACTATACGGTTTAAAGACTATGCTTATAGTTGGTGGCAACAATTATCTCAAAACGATTCATTAGATCTTGGGAAGGTTTGAAGGTGATCATGAGAAACAAGTTTGTGCCATCCTATTATGAGTGGGGATTACTCCATCATTTGGAAAGTATCACACAAGGGAGTAATACTGATTCAGATTATTATTTTCACCGCAAGATGCGTTGCGTCGTGCGAGGAGTCACTAGCGAATTCAAAGAGATGGCATACTTCAAAGGAGGCTTGAATTTGATATTACCACTACACTTCGACATACATATTTTAGTAGCATGCATGATCTTGTGAATTATGCTATTAAGCAAGAAGAGAGACTTATGGAGAGACGTACATCACGGTTGAATCCATATCCATACTTGACTCTTATGGTTACGCTAGTGTGACACATGAGAAGATGACCGAGCATGGGACTTTCCTTGGTAAAGGAGACATCTTGTGCTGCCCCAATGATACATACAACAATTGAAATGCATCAAAACCTATGTGAGAATGAGAGCCACATAGCCAAATTGAGTGAGAGTGTTAAAAAGAGCGAGCTGTGTGATTCCACCATATGTGAGTTTGAGAGCATCCAAACTGAGAGTGTGAGAGATACACCAAAAGAAAAGAGAGAAGTAGAAGATCGACAAAGTGAGATTGATTTTGAAACTAACACATTAATTCTACTTCTAGTGTTGTTTCTCACATTGTGCAGGTTGATATTAAAGAAGAGGAGCCAAATGTTCAACAACTGGCACCATTGGAGATAAACGATGAGGAGATAATCATATTTAAAGATGAAGTACTTACAACCCCGTTGTTACATTATGATGATTTAATACCTACAACACCTACATCAACTGAGGAGAACAACAAAGGTAACAATATTGGTGCTGAAATTAATTGTGAAACGGTGAGTAATTATGAGAACTCATATATACGAATGAAAATTCCATGTTCTGAAATTTCTTTGCTCAATTTACATAATGTGGAATTGATTACTCATAAGGAAGTTCTTACGAGAATATCTCCTGATGATTCTTTATATTATATCATGTTTGATGATCCTAAAAGGCTATCTAGTGTGATTGAGAATGTTGCTGAAATTTCATGTTCAAAATGACTAGTTAGTACATTTGCATATACATATAAGTTCAATTTGATTGGAAGTTATGATATAGATGATAAGTTTTATGTTTACCGAATATGCATTACATGTGATATGTTTGCTGAATTGAAATTGCATATTTTGGATAAACAATCTTCTGTGCCATATCATGATCACAATGAGATGAGTTTCAACAATAATGCTGCATGTTTCAAAAAATTTCATAAGCCTACTTATTCATCCTTTAATGTACAATCATGTACAAATAATCGAGTAGCGATTGAAGCATGAAAGGAATTAAAATTTTCTTCCCCATATTTGAACAACTTAATTTGGTTTGGCATATTAATGACTTGTCCATGTGCCTAGCAAAGTCGAGGACGACTTTTTCTCATGGGAGGGAGAATGATATGAAAGACAATATTGCAGTGAATACATCCTATGGTTGCAGTTGTGTTACTTATTTTGTGCAAAACAATGCGAATAACACAACAATTGATTCATACATATACCATGCTTATGTGTTGTTCTTTTTATCTACTACGCCTTCAGATGTTCTTGATATGCTAAGCAAAAGAAGTGTTGATGACAAATATATATACCATGCATATACGTTGTATCCTTTGCTTAGTACAATTTCAGGCTACCAAAAGCCGAGGACGACTTTTCTTGAAGAAGGGGAGGATGATGCGGATACGCACAAGCTTAGCACTTTTCAATCAAATAAATTATTTTATTGGAAAGAAATATTGAGCCGCATTAAATATTGTCAGGTGAATTTGTTTCTTAAGGAGTTTCTTTTAATTGATGATGAACTTGGAATACTACCTTATGCTATTATTTTATATATTTTTAGGTATTATTCATGTGAAGACTTAGGAGAGCAAACGGGAGGAGCAAAAGGACTTAAACTACAAGTTTTGGATAAGATTTTCAAGCCAAATTCGGACCTCCCACGTGCTCAATCCAATTCAAACTCGGATTCAACTCAGAATTCAATTCGGATTCGGTTCGGGACAGCCTGACAGACAGTTACTAAAAAGGCCATAACTTTCACAAACGGAGTCCGATTCAGGTGTTCTTGTACTCGTTAGAAAGATAATTTCAAGGGCTACGCAATGGATCCGGCGTCACCTTCAAATTCATCACAGATTAAAAGTTATGACCGAAACATTATGACGGTTTAATTTTAGGTTTTTCCTTTTGTGTGAGTTTGTTTCCAAATACATGTAGGAATAAGTTGGAGTTGGTTTAGGACCTCTTGGCCAGCCATGAGGTGGACATGGTACTATATATTGAGGGTCAAACCCCATTGTAAGACCACGTTTGAGAATAATCAATCTACTAAAGTATGTTCGAGTTTAGCATTGTTGTCTAAGTTCCATAGGGAATTAGGAGTTACTTTCTTCAATCAAGATCGTTCAGCCTTTCCATTGGGAATTGGGTGCACGATAGATCTTCGCAGTGGTCGTGAAATCAACACGAGTGTGATTTGGCGGATTAAAGAGTGTTCGTCCCTTGCATTGGCATTGAAGGATCATTGCGATTCATCAAGACTCCCGTGAGTATCCATCCTATGTCGAGAAGATCGGGCGACCCCGTATCAAATTGTTTTTTTATGACAACTCTACTAGCTAGCCAGCGCATGCATTTTTACCTTAACCAATAGCAACTAGTACCATAGCATTTCGGTCAGAAAAATAGTACCATAGCATTCGAACTTTTCTAATTACTCCTAGTACTGTTCAAATAAAAACACGGCTAAGACAAAATTACTACCTCTATTTGCGAATACTTGGCACTATTGATTTTTCACGGTCTCTAAGGTTAAACTTCGACTATTAATTCTCCATTAATACATTTATAAAATGTCGCTGAAGTGTAATGTTACGAAGTTATTTCTTATGAAAAATCTAACAATATCATTTTAATACGATCAACCAAAATATTTAGCAAATAATTATTAGTTGAGGATTACGAAGTTTGACTGATCCAAGTCAATAATGCCAAGTAAACAAAAACGGAGGGAGCCTTGTTTTTCCTTTCTGAAAGGAGTTCACAACCCTTCTTTTATAGGGGTGCAAACGGGTCGGGTTAATCCCGACCGATCCGGCACCGAATCCGATTTGTACCGAATCCGATTGTTATCGAATCCGGAGAAAAAATATGGGTTAGGATATGGTAACAGCAATATCCGTCCCGAATCCGATACGTCTTCAAGTTTGATTTCAGGTTAGTGCTACTATTTGACGTTTCATTTTCTTTTGTAATGGTAAAATAAAATCTTCCGCATCAGCTATTAAGTAGTAACATCAAGTTCTTGACAGTACGTCCTCCTACTCCATTTGTTGTACTGCATGCATTCGTTACAAATAAGTAGGGGTGCAAACGGCTCGGGTTAATCCCGACCGATCCGACACCGAATCCGATTGGTACCGAATCCGATTGGTACCGAATCCGAAGAAAAAATATGGGTTAGGATATGGTAACAACAGTATCCGTCCGAATCCGATCCGTCTGCACCCCTATTCTTTTATTCCCGAAGGAGTTCGCAAGCCTTTTTCAAGATATTTGTTTTCGGAATACCAAACGTTGCATGCGTAATGATCATTCCATTTATGAATTAGGATTCTACTCTGTGTTTTCAATTAGTGGGCTTTTTGCGATCAAATTAGTGGTTTTTAACTACTTCTAAACTTCAATTTACATTAGGCTTTTGTTCCTACAATTTGCTACAGTAACTAGCTTTTAAACGGTATGTCTTTTTAACAATAGATCTACAGTTAGATTGTAGTAGACACTCTACCGAGTTCAGCTATACCAGCCAAAATTACATACGACTATTTTCCTCTGCGTATTGTCTCTGACGAACAGACAGAATTTAAAAACCATAAGCAAAAAACCAAAGTCAAAGCCTAAAAGAACCCACCCAATATTAGACGGGTGGGAGCAAAGTTGTTTTCACACTCCTGTTGTGGTTCAAAAAGGTTACAAATTTTTAAGAAAAATCAATGTATTTTTAGAGGAAAAGGACAAAGCATTTAGCTAGACATCTTTTTCTATGTAGTATATACTGCAAATTTTAGGCAGCTGATTTTTTTTGACAGTTCAAAATTGTATTTTGGTTGTTAGCACGCATATGCGATGACCGCAGAACAGCCGTTTTATATACTGTAAATTTTCACACACTTTCACTTTTAGTACGTTCCATCTAGGGATGTAAGTCGGTCGGTTCACGCCGACCCAGTGAGACCCATCCTAGTTCATCTGCTTGATTCCTCCTGTAAGGTTCATGTATATCCCATGAACCACCAATCAGTGGGAAGTGAACCACCAAATAGGTCGGCCCACTAAGTTCCATCTCCACTGGCCCACATCCTTCACTCTCTTGAGAAGCAGGAGAAGGTTATGGAAGCATTTGTAAATTGCATAAAAACAAAAATAATACAATAATCACTTCAATATAAAATACAAAATAACTAAGAATAATATATATTGATTCAACAACCGTGAAAACTAAAGTAACACGGCAGCTTGCTTAGTAGTTGCTGACCTGACGTTAGGGGCTACATATTTTCCGTTGGAATGTTAGGAAAACGACTCCTGACAAGAGAAAATGTAGCTTTCAGGAGAACGCATTTCGTCACACCAGACAGAATTGTATGTTTCATTATGGGCTACGGCAACATCTTGCCTATTCTAAAACCGCAGGTCAAGTTGGACCATAGTATTGCAGTCTGCAGAGCACGTAGTTGGTTATTGATCTGGTCATTTGTTTCTCACAACTAAAGCTAGCAAAGAAAGTAAATGATGTCTTCAAAATTTTCTCCAATCATTTACCGATCCATTGCTCTAATGGCTACAGAGCTATGAACATCAGAATAGAAAACTAACATCAAAGCTAGAAAAACATGATGGAAACACAAACACTTAAGTTTACTAAAGCCTCGATCCTAAGAAGGCAAAAATACCGAAAAAGCACAGTCTCACCGGTCAGACCTGTCACCGAGGGCGATCTGACCTCACAGCCGGGGTGGCCAGACCTCTTTGTGGGGACGGTCAGATCGGATAAACAGTAAAATTAGCCCAGTGAACAGCAAAATCAGCATGATTTTAAAGTCAAAAATCCATATAAATTTTGATCCATAGATCTAAATAACTTGAAACTTATCATGCACCTTCTCTAGGTTGTCATGAACATATTCTAACCAACGATTAAGAAAATCGTTGTCAAAGTTGTGACATTTTTCTATTTGAAAGAAGAATGCACTAAAATCGGGCAAGAGAGGAAAACGAGAAATAAAATTTGCTCGTATGTGGAGGATGATCAAGATGGCTCTAAATGTATTCCCACATGTCACAACAATAAGAAACACAAAAGAAATGGAGGCAAAAACACTCGGATCAAGAAATCACGCAGAGTGACCAAATTAAGCAAAAACAGGGCAACTTCAAGAATTTGCCAAACTAGATGCCTAGATGGATGGAGATTGATTTCTAAGATATGTTTCTATCACTTACTTATTCTTGACATCAAGCAAGATCAAGAAAAGAAGATAGAAAATCAAAACCAACCAAATAAGAGCAAATCAACCAAAACAAGAGAGATCCATAAGAGATAAAAAAGTTAATATATTGCTATTTTAGGATGAAGCTTTTATAACCACTCTATCTAGAGGACAATATAACACACCACATCACCACACTTCTCAAACTCTAACCCTAAAACACCTAGCTTTCATGAGCAACGGTTGGACAATTTGATAGTTAACTAGCAAGTATCTATCCCAACCCGTTAAATAGATAAGACAGCCAGCCCCATTTAACTCTAATAGATATTATCCATTTAACATATATAGGGGAAACCTGTTAACCATACATAACATAAATTTTACACCTATACACACTTTTCAAAGCATATAAACTCCAGTGTGCTAAGTCTTTAGCATTTGATCCAATTTATCTTTCCAGCTTCCCCTTGACCTAAACTGCTTTTCCAAGCGTCGCGGTTTTGATCCAAGATAGTTTTCGGTATTTTGGTCAACTTACCAAAATACAATTTCTCTTCATCTTCCTTTACAAGCAATCATCATACTTGTCACATGTAAGGACACTACTGGCTTACCACGTGTTGGTAAGTCTTTCCCGTTCCGGTTTCACCGGACCACGTCTCACTCGGATCAATTAAGCCACATGGTACAACCCGTTGTTTGAATTTCCCTTCAATATTTTCACTTTCCTTGTGCCATACTTGAGCTCAGCCATCTCACCCGACATCTTTGATCATTCTGGGCCGCAGCTCCTCTATGAGCGTAGTCTTGATTCACGCCATTGACCATAGTTGAATGCAAGTGTCCCTGCATATCCAAAGACCAAGAAATCATTTTCAGGTATAAGTTCTTCACAACTTGACATATGTTAGCTAAAACATGCATCATACAACACATACGCTAACCTAGGTCAAACGAAATCAACCCATCGAGTTCCAAATGAACCGAGCTTGAGCCTGATCTCAGGCTCGCCAGCCTTAATGAGTCAAGCTCGAAGGCACGACAAGCCTCACAGCCTCATAGACCTGGGCTACTTAGCGCTCAAACACTCGACATCTCAGGCCATTACTCATACGAGTACTCCCACTCCCCAAACCCCAATCGACTGTCCTTGGTTATCCACTTTTTACCTCCCTTCTTCCTGCCACCGCTGCCTCCTCTTCTCGCCTATCCCGCTTCCATCTCCTGCAATGTCAATATCCACCCCTGTCCCTATCATCTCCTCCACTCCCCCAACCCCAACTCTCCTCCCGCTTGGCGGCTCCCATTCCTGCTCCTCGCTACTTCTCCTCCCGCTCGACCGTTTGCGCTTCAGCTCCCTGACACGCTCAATTCACTACCCTCTAATACCGCCAGGAGGGGGAGAGATGATGACGTTGGGAAGGTAGAAGGGTGGCAGCGTGGGCCGACGACAATGCGGTTGGATGACGCCATCAAGGGTAGAGGAGGCGGCGTTGTGGCCAGCAGTCGGATGGAGAGGGCAAAGGCCAAGGCTGGACAGGAGGGAACCGGCCAAGATGCGGCATCTTCATCTCCCCCGGCCACTAGATCTACTCCCCTCCTCCATCGCCTATGTCCAAATCTAGTCCTTTCTCATCGAGGCTGGTACACCTCACAGCTGTCAACCAAATCTAGGCCTCCTTCGGCCGCCACCTCCTCCTCCTCTACCAAGCTTGTTCAAGCCTACTCGAGCCTGGGTTGAGCCAAGCCGAGCCCAGGTCTAAGCTCAGACCCCAACTCAGGCTCGCTCGAGCTCGATTCGAGGTTGTACCAAGCTCGAGCCTGAGGCTAAGCTCACTCGAGCTCAGCTCGTTTACAGCCCTACCTGTAGGTCCATCTAAACCGCAATGAATGATCCACATTAATGTTGGATTTTTGAGGGCATTAAGGTAATTTCCCAATTAAAAAAAGAAAAAAGAGAGAAAAGAAGAGGTGGGTCCCACATATCGGTGGGACAACGGAGGAGATAAAGTTGGAGACTAACTCCAGCCCTATCTGGTGCTCGCTCGGGTGGCCTTCGGCTTGACCAGTTTTTTGGGTGGCCAGGTCACGCGATGGTGGCAGCAGCATTAGAGGCCCAATGGCCTGTGTGCCGTGGTGTTGGCCGTTGGGTGTAGCTCACCAGTCGCCTCCTCGCTTCCCTACTTAAGCTGGCCTTCCTCTCCTCTTTTCGGCATCAAAAAAGTTAGCGAGTTCTTTTCCACTTCGTTCTCTTCTTCCTCTCGGTTGGATCGAGCTTTGGGGTAGATATTTCACTATGTTCTTCATCGGAGTTAATGGTTGTGTAGTCCAGATTTGTCTTCTCTGGGCCTTCCCCATGCGGTTCCTTGTGCCATTTCTCTTTGAGGCCTAGCAGTGAGGAATTAGGGGATTTTACCCTAGAAGACTGAATTCGGTTGGCTTTGTACCGAGGTGATGGTGGAAATTGAGACTTGTTGCTTCTTGTTTTTTGGTGTTCGTTGCAGGAGCACCTTGTTTGGTTTTGTGCGGCATCTTCCTGTCCCTCAACTCCGTTCTTCGGTGTGCCGAAATGCGAAGATTAACATTGTATCTCCATCAACCTCATCTCCTTGCATGGCATAGTGAGATGTTTGATTTTTTGGGATAGTGTCATTTGATGTTCCTTGTCTGATTCATGTCAGTGGCTTTGAGTGCCATCACATTCGTGAGTATTACTACATTCTGCATTACTTTGCCTATGAGTTGTGCTACTTGAAGGTTTAGATTGAATTGATTTGATTAACTCTAGCACTAGGAGGTGTTGCAAAGTGATGCTATGGGTTAAGAATAGGGCTAGAAAATTAGCTCGTGGCAGCTTGGCTCGAGCTCGTTGCGAGCCGAGACAGCTCGGCTCAAGCTTGTAAAATTTCGAGCCGAGCCGAACCTCCTTCGCAGATCGCAAAAAAATTGAGCCGAGCTTGAGCCACTTGTGAGCCGGCTCGCGAGCCGGCTATGGCTCGTGTGTGCAATGCAGTGGCCCACAGTCAGGGACTCAGGAGTCGGCCGTGTGGTGTGGGCGTCCGGTCTTCAATGAACCACCCGATCACCCTGGAGATGTTCGGACCACTCCGAACGTTCTTTCATTCTGCGTCGTTCGATCAGTTTTGGATGGTCGATGGCGACGGTGACATTGGACCATGCCGAATGATCCTGCCATTGGATTGGTTGAACACGCTTGCAGCTGTTCGATTGACTTGGAGGTGCGGTTGCGGATGAGTCGATCCCCTAACCTAACCCTAACCCTTCGACCGCAACGCCCAAATTCCCATTCCCACTTCTCGATCAGCATTGTATGAAAAAAATGCACCAATATTGAAGTCCTTGGCTGAAGTGACTAGTGCATTTTCTGGATCAACTTATCCAATGGCAAATATTTTTTATCCTTACATAGTTAATGTCAAGATTGCATTAAGAGATGCAATTACTTCTGGAGATGATCATTTGAAGACAATGGCTGCTGCAATGTTGGAAAAGTTTGACAAGTATTGAGAAGAAAAGAACAATGTCATGGTCCTTGCTACTGTTCTTGATCCTAGGTTTAAGATGAGATTCATTGGTTGGTGCTTCAACCAAATGTATGAGCCCTCAAAAGCTGCAAAAGAGCTTGATGATGTGAAGGTCGAGTTTGAAATGAAACATCGGCACAGAAAGATGGCTAGTACATGTGTTGTAACCTTCTCTTCAACTATGGGTACTACCAGCTCATTATCCTCAGTCTCATCTTGTTTCAGTCATGTTTGCGATCCACTTCTACCGAGCCTTCAATGTCAGAGTTGCTCATCTACCTAGATGAAGTGAATGAGAGTTTAGATAACAAGGGCTTCAAATTGCTTGAGTGGTGGAATTTAAATGCACATAGATTCCCAGTAGTGTCAAAAATGACTAAGAATTTCTTGACTATGCCAGCTAGCACTGTATCTTCAGAATCAACTTTTAGTAATAGAGGTGGAGTACTAGATGACTACCGGAGTTCTCTACGTCCGGCTATGGTTCAGTATTTGGTGTGTGCGTCTAGTTGGATAAGAGGTGCACATGATGACATGAGGCCTCCTATATTTATGGTAGGTTCTTCTATACTGCACTCTTCATGGATTTTTTATCAGCTTACGTCATGGCTAACTCGAATATCATGCCTCTTTTCAGGAAGAAGATGATGAGGATGACGTTGAAACCAGAAGTTTTCCTCAAAGTGTCGTAGGGAGCAACTAGTGGGTGGTACTACTTCCACTTCTATATCTAATTTCCATAGCATCCCAGTGTGTTTGTGTATCTTAGTTGCTAGATGTTCCTATATATCTTCTGTCTTTGTTTTCAACGTTCTGACAAACATTTCAGAAATCTTCGTGCATACTGCTGTTGAATGTAGAGGAGGGCATGGACAGGAGGCATCTAGATGTTCACATCACATGCCCTACTGTCTGCTGCTGTTGAATGCCGCTAGATGATGAATTTTGAAGTGTCCAATGCCGGTTTCTGTTCCAATTATATACTACCTAGGTTCTACTTTGAATGTTGTCTATCAATTACTATATTGTGCTGCTACCTGCTGCTGTGCTGTATTGAAACCATATAAATCAAAACGAGCCAAGCTCTGTGTTGAATTGTGCGGTCTAAGTTGAATTGTGTGGCTCATGAGCCAGCTCGAGCCGAGAAACAAGCCAAGCCGAGCTAAGCTGGGCTTTTAGCTCATTTCTTAAATGAGCCGAGCTGAGCCACAGCTTCGAGCAAGCTCGGCCAAGCCTGGCTCGAGCGGGCTCGGCTCGGTTCGTTTCCACTCCCTAGTTAAGAACAATTGCTCGATGATGAACTGACATTAAGACTGAAATTGTATATGAATTTGAGTATAGATTGATCTTGAGCTGTTGGTTGACTTGCTATTTGTCATACTCTAACCATTGAACTTATATTGTGATACTTGTTGCTCACTATGATGTTTCGGTTTTATGCTCTGTGATTCCTTTTTGGTCCCTGTAGTCCATATTCAAATATGCTATATTGTATTAATCAATATTGCTCACATCTGTTGAATGGTAGATTGATTATTACATTCTTTTCTTAGTGTCCAGCAAGTCATGTTTGATGATCTGTTCAGTTAAGTCTCTTATAATAGCAAGATTTGTTTTAAAACTCATGATCCAATCTATAAACTCTCATATATAATTAAGATTACGTATTTGTCAGTGCTATGATGGCCAAGATTGCATCTTGTGCAACTATCTTTCTGAGAGCAATATACATCATTCTAAATCTTAGAATTATGCTGATTTTGGTCATACACATGGTGTATATGTTGGGCATAGTATTCTACTGGAGTGATTAAAAGTTTTTACATGTGTATATGTTATTTAAGTCATTAGATTGCTGCTGTAACCATGCTTATATTTATGTTAATTATGCTGAAATTAATCCTGAATATTTGCTAAAACCGTATTATATACAACAATTAATGTTACTCTTTTCTTAATCTAACTTTGGTCCACCCGTCCAGAGGTGGTATCAAGGTCTGAAAGTCTAGCAGGGATTGAAGTGGCCGCGAGATGGGCACGAAAGATTTAAAGTTCAATCCAGTTATCAAAGCCCATTGCTTTGTGAGGCCTGTAGTTTTCAGATCTTTTGTGTTTTACTCTCAACTCAATAATGCAAATCAATGATACTCCTTATGGATAAACTTCAGAAACTTTAAGGAACCTTCAGGTCACTCTCCCTCCGTTTCGTTATGTAAGGCCATTCATTGTGCTTGGGATTGATTCAAGCTTTCACGCAAGGGAAGGATGATTGATTCAATCTTGATCTCTCGTGGATAGCATCTTTGTCGTTTTCTTCACGTCATCAAGCCAACTTAACAGAAACAAAAAGGAAAATAAAGAACGATGTTACCCCGCACTATACTGATGGAAACGATTTCAATGGTGTAGGCAGGTTTCACCTGGTTTCAATGGTTCCATCCACATTTTGTAGGTTTCAAAAGAGTTTTAAATAGACTTCGTTTTAGCATGCTTCAACAAAATTCATTGGGTCTCAAATACGGAACTATAAGTTTCGTCCGGTTTTAAATATGAACCTTGATTAAAAACAAGTTTCAGAAGAATGTTAGCTAAGTTTCAATAGACAAACTTCAAAGTTTTAAAGCAGTGTTTCATTAGGTTATAAAAAGGTTCTAATGGGTTTCATAATGTTTTAGCACATTTCAACAACTTTCAATGGGCTTCAACTCTTAAACTATAAGTCTTCAGAAAAGTTGTAAACATGAATGCAGATGCACTTGATGCAGACGTTGATTCTTCTAGTAATATCTTGATAGTGAATTGTTGCAATAACTTTGTTTGTTGTTCCAGTATCTTGGCTTGTCTTTGCTCACCTTCAATTTGATTTCTCTTGATGACAGCCAGGACTTCCATCGTACTAGGCTGCTTTCCAAGATTTCTTTTCTCCATCTGTTGCACAGCCATATCCTCGTTTTGTCCAGTAGTATTCTGTAACCGATATTTCGGAATCAGTTCTATAACATTTTTGGGCTTAGCAAGAGAAAGTGAGACTGAAACAAAGATGAGAGTGAGAATAAAGTAGGATAGTAATAGAGTGAAGTGAGATTAAATGATCTTTCTGATTGCTTTTTTTAGAACATTTATCTCAAAAAATTTCCATATGCTTGTAAGGATAATCCGACATCTTCAATATTCACTATCGATTATTGGACTAATTCACTTCCATATTACTTCTTTACATAGGCTTAGAATTTAATGGCCTCATTAATTTAACTTCTACTTCTCGCTATTTATATCTATGCTATTTTTCTTTATTACTTAGTCATGGTATCATTGCTATCTAAAACTCCAAATGACAAGTGTTATCATTTATCTAGTCAACCGAGTATATATTTTCCATTGTATCATCCACAACTTCATTAATCACAACTTCAAATCTCAACTTCCACCATGCATTTATAAACTCCACCTCAGATCTGCTATTTGCCAACTATTCAACTCTATATCCTAATTATAATCCAGTATTCTCATTTTAAATTCACCAACATCATTTGTCTCAGGATTTCCTAATAATCTAATTCTTTTCATCATCGATTCAAAATCTCGATTTGCTCATCCAGTAATCAACTATATTCTCCACTAATTGCTTCCAAATTAATTCACCATTATAAACATCCACCAAGAATAATATTATTAATCTAGTCTATATTCCAATAATTATTATCACATTTCCTATCTCACCAAAATTCAATTGATCCATCCATCTAGTCAATCCAATCCTATAGATTCCACCAATTTGTCCATCTAAAATTCACATTACCAATTTCTCCTGATAATCAACATGAATCCACCGATACCTTTTTCTATGCATTACTTTTTATGCAAACCTCTTATGGGTTTATCTACCTTAAATCAATCCACTTATTGCAATCAGGAATTAACATTTAATTTCACTTGTGGTTTAGAGTCTAATAGGTAAGTGAATAACAAGAACAGAAGAACATAGGTAAAAATTGAGACAAAAAGGGCTAGAAGCAAAAAGCTTTTAACATAGTCTTTATTTAAAACCAAAAATTAGTTTTGTACAAATTACTTAGATAACAGCCTAACAGGCTAATAGTGTAATTTGGTTATTAATACAATCAGAAAACTTTATCTACTCAAATAATTTTACCTGTTGCATCAAGGAAATCACGCGCGTATTATTTACTAACTACTCGAGCTGTGACCTTATAACTTTTCAAAAGGAAAAAGTTTAGTCAGGATATTCACACTATTCTTCTTAACGTCCTACTTAGTACTTCTACTACGGTTAGTTTTCGTTCCATTTGGTCAATAACTATGTCAAGAAATTAGTATAACCGATTACATGAGTTTTAAGATTTTGACAAACTCAAAACAAAAGCTTTTAATGCATGTATAAGAGAGATGAATTAGAAATACGAAAGATGAGATAGCAATAATACTTATGGTTTTTGCAGTTTTTTATATGAGAAATTAGAATTTTGTAAAAATCCGTATTTGTATTAAAACCAAATCTATACTTAGGGTCACAACATACAGTCAAGCCTGCTCTAATACCATTCTGTAAGAGCCTTATTTTTGCGAACAAGACCGTCGTACATCCCACAACAGCCTAGAAGTTCAGTTACGAACAGAAGGAGTATCATGCCTACTCTCCAACATTTAAAAAGGGTTAACTTGATTAAAATAAGACCTAACAGTCAACTTTATCAACAATATGGGCATCTAAACCCAAAACTTATCTTACATTAAGAAGAACCGAAGCAATCTCCACATAAGCGCTTAAGTGCAGTCTTAACCCTAACACGAAAGCTTGAAGTATCCTTTTCTCTTCCGGTATCTATTTTGATGAAATTAAGACTGAGTATACTAGGTACAGCCACGTGGGGAGGCTGTATAACTACTACGCAAGGAGTTCAAAAGAATAGTTGCAGGTTATCATACAATATTTGTGGATGCAAGTTTAATTGGTAAATGTCACAGTCTAGTTGTTTATTTCAAAATTATCAGTGAAAAAATTAAAATTAATTTGATTTAAAATAAAATCAAGTGTTATTTGGTTTCCCTGAATTTCAAAATTTTATTTGCCTATTTTTAGCTTTTAAAAAGGCCTTTAAACCGCACTATCTCCCTCCTTTAAACACCCCACTAACATCCCACCACTTCCCCCTCCTTTAAACCGCACTATCTCCCTCCTTTAAACACCATTGCCATGGCTTTAACTCCGGCAAGCCCTTTGGCCTTTCCTCTCCCCCTCCAAGCCATATAAAACCCCGCCCTTGGCACCCCTCTCCTCATTCCACCCCACCTCACCTCTCGATTCTTCTCCTGTGCCCCGAAGAGCTTCCTCACATTTCTTTTCCGCTTTGAGATCCAGTGAGTTCTACGGTGAGAAATTGCCACTGATTCGGCCACCGCCAGGTCTCACCGATGTCTGACACCCTTCACCACGCCGCCGCCTCTCCTCCGAGCTCATGCACCGCTAGAGCACCCCATCCGTCAGAATTCGAGCGTCGCCACCGCTTCTTCCTCGTCGCTGACCAATTTTTGACTTCCTCAAAGTCTGCGCCGAAGTGCTCAACTCCTCTCTCTGTATCTTTTGACTGCTATAGTCGTTCACGACCACTCTAAACTTCCGATCACTATAGCTTTCGACCACACATATCCTTTGACCGATCACTATAGCTTTCAACTACACATATCATTTGACCAATCACTATAGCCTGATCACCGTAGCTCCGACTACTATAGCTCTGACCACTGTGGTTGTAACTACTGTCGCTTCCGACCATTGAAGCCTTCCGACCGTTAAAGCCTTCCGACCGCTGAAGCCATCCGACCACTAACGCCTTCTAACCACTTTCAATCACTGAAGCCATTCAACAACTGAGGCCTACTGACCACTGTAGCTTCTGACCACATTTTCCTTCACAAAATTAATTCAAAAAGCACCTAATTTTCTTTTTTTCTTTAGTTTCAAACTTCCAAAAGCCCGTATTTCTTCATCCTAACTCCAATTGGACCTGTTCAAATTTCTAAATTCATTTAAAATCAAGATCTATCCAAATCTTCCATGTTTTTAAATTTTAGAGTTTATTTGAATTTTATTTGAGTTTGATGTGTTATTTTCACGTGTAGACTATGAAGATTCTAAGGATTTCTTCGACGACAACTCTCACCAATTCGTGGAGCAAGGCAAATTACACACCTTGATTATATTGATCCTAGTTTATAAATAAAATTATGTTATAAATTATTATGCATGCATATTTTTATTCAATGTATTTTAATTTTGTTTTAGACACAGTTATTGCCTACTTATTAATACCTCATTTGATATTAACTCCCAGATACCTTATCACCGTAGAATAAAACTCTGGTTAGTACACTATTATTGGCTAGATAATTATTTAGCAAATGTTTAGACATGCTTAGAAATAAACCTATGCTTGGGGTACCTTTTCACATAAAATGATGAGTTTTAAAATTATATGCTTTACTTTGGTGAGTCAAGAAATTCTATGAAATATTTCAAAATAAAATATAAAATCTAGTTTAGACTTAGGCATTGGTATGGTGGTGGGTGCTTGCTGGCACACGTGGTTATTCGGTGACACAATGGTGATGCCAGGCATGAGAGGTGTGTGGGAAGTGTCTAAGTCAATTAAGGATCGGTCTGTGAGCTACTGCTACAAAACCCTAACGTGCTACCACAAGGTTGGTATAGAATAGTCATGTCTGACTAATTTACGGGTCCCAAGCTGAGTCTCACTATAGGTTGAATGTGAGCGTGACGTAGGCCACGAGAAGTCTCACACGGCATAAGAGGGGGGCCCAACTTGTGGATTCATGTTGTGGTAAAACTTCAGTGGAGGCATGGCCATGTTGACGGCTTTGCATTCTACAAGCCTTGTTATGATTTTCTCAGTCGCACGCCTATGGAAAAGTGTAATGGCCGATATTATGAGATAATCATGTCTTGTGGGTAAAGCTGCACAACTTCTGCCGAGTGTATAATCTATCCTGGATAGCGTCATGGGCATGCTGAGCAAAGTTTTTCATGGATTAGACTTTGTTTTTCAAAATGGTTTATAAATGCCTATGGATGGAATCCATATGAGATCTTTTAGGAAAGATGGTCCGGATGGGATACCTATCGTTAGGTTGGTGCCAGGTCGGTGCCTGCGCTGACGGTGTTGTTTTGTTTAAAGCACTATTTTTAATTATTGTATTATATTTAGTAAATTTCAATCTATTTATTGTATTTCTTTAAATGATGTTTCATGCTCAAATAACCCTATATGTCCTCATTTGTTAGCCTTGCATTATTATTGTATTTTCCCGTATAACTTACGAAATACATTTTATGTGGTCACCCTTGCTTAATTCTGTTACTCAAAGGAGGATGTCTTCGACTCCAGTGAGGATCCGGACGTATAGGCTATGTCTTACTGTCGTTTGCCTATGGACAGGTTTGTTGTGGTTCTTTCACTTCAGTTTTATTTTCAGCTGCTTATATTTAAATTTGACCTATAGGCCATGGAAGTAAACTTTGGCCATAAGGCCATGCTCTTTTAATTAATAAAGTTTGTCATTGTGCATGATATGTATCATGTTATCACTGTGTGCACTAGCTAATCCCGGACTAGTGCGATTAACATAGGGGGTTGATCGATTTCTATATCCTTTACTCAGTATAAGGTTCCTATCCTTACTTTTCACCACAAGATAGCCATCCACAACCCATTAACGCAGTGCTCTATGGCACCATCACCAAACCAACTAAGCCTCCTTCCTGGGATAAGGTCGTGGACTTCAACCAACTAGTGGCTTTCCACGATTCGTCCTTAGCCCTAGAACTATTTAAATAAGTCTATCAACAAAATTCCAATGTCACTTAGTAGTATAAATATTTTGGTTCAACTATTGCACAATTAATTATATAGTAATTAAATATTACTGGTGTTGTTAAGGTGAATCTGGCCTCAAAATAAACATGGCATTTTCTGATAGTAGGATATAACTAATTCACATGTCATTCTAAGCATTCATTGTAATTAAATAACAGTACGTAAATAACAGTAATGAAAATATTGTAAGTGAAGAATTTAAATATTGTGGGATTCAGTATGTTCAAAAACATGTGAATTGCCTCTTTATCCATAGTCTGATTATTTTACTCTAGTCTTAGGCTTATGCCAACTGCTTGATGGCTCCTATAGCTCTTCCATTGACCAGCTAGTCGAATCCGGATGCTAGTGCAAAAGAACGAATTCAAATAAGTTCCTGCTTTGCAAAATGCAAGCTGGGAACAAAATGCAATAAAATAACGAGAAAAGGCATAAAAGGAAATGAGTTTGGGTGGTTGGAGTTTAAGCAGTGCTTGGATTGGCTGAACGGAGTCAAAAATGGGCTAGATGGGTTCGTGACGATCGAAATGACTATAAATATGTTAGACAAATTTTGGGATAAATAGTAACATGCTGATATATAGTTGTGGATTGGTTTTGGAACAGTGTGGGTTTGGGTTTTCTTAGGATCTGAGTTGGTAGAATGGAGGTTGGAATGGTTTTAATGGGTTCAAAATGATCAAAATAGGTGAAAATATGTGTTTTGGGTCTATGGTGAACAGTAACAGGTCGGTTACTATTCAATTCGGGTCGTGTCATGAACAGAACAGTGTCATGTTTCGCACAGTGCGGATCGGGTTTGCAAAGTTTCGGGTCGGGTTATGGTGAACAGTTGTACACAATGTTAGATTCGGCCTAAATGAACAGTGCTGGCTGATTTAACTAACTCGGTCCAAGGCCTTAATCACTTCGGCCGAGAGGATGGGCCGGCCTTTGCATGTGCGGCCCACATGGCTTGCTCGTTCCCACCCCCCCACCACCTTGAGCCGACATGGGCGCAGAATAGCGGAGCACGGCGATGCAGGGGCGGACCCACAGGGTATGCCGGGTGGGTCACGGCATACCCTGGGGCCCAGCCGGCAGCCGGCAGCCGGCCGTTCACCTCCTTGCAGGCTTACAGTAAAACATGGATCGATCATTTAGAGCAACGACGCTGTACTTCGTCTAGGAGAAGCTCATCGGCTTCCACGACTGCCGCAGCCTCTGCAAGCGCGCCGCCGCGCGTCTCCCCGTCGTCGTGCCCATTTGTTTCCTTGCCATCATCTTCCCCTTCTTCGGGCCCATCAACTCCGCCGTGGGCTCCCTCCTCGTCAGCTTCACCGTCTACATCATCCCGGCGTTAGCGCACATGATCACCTTCCGCTCCGCCCAGGCTCGTGAGGTAGCGTATTCTGCATTTTTCTCTCTCTTTATTATGTACTTTATTACTTTTTAGAATTAGTAGTAGTTGCCTTTAGATTTCACCTTAGTTTGGAGTTTACTGGTAGGATTCGTCGCATTTGCAGTAGCTTTGCACGCCTATGTTCTTTGAGCATTTCGTAGCTCGCTTACTTTACACTACATTGGCACGCCAAGTTACTTCCTGATTAGATTTCACTTGGGCACAGCAGCCTAATTTTTCAAGGGACTGGCTTGTTTTGGTCCCACCTTGTAAATGGAAAAAAATCTGTTACTATCATTGATCAAACTAGCTAAGAGCTTGATAATCGATTTGATGAGGTTAATATGGAGTTGCTCTCTTGTATATCGTGAAAATTTTACCGTATTACATATGAAAATTTTGATATGGCATATCTTTTAGTAAAATTTTGGGTCCGCACTGCGGCGATGACCCCCGCAAAGGCACCAGCGATGCTCGCCGTCAACTATTGGTGGTACGGAAGGACTCCACTAACCACAGTGGCTCTATGTTTGGGCTTAAGAGGCACTCGGGAAAGGGTGGTGGTCGCGCGTCGGCCGGGGAATACACGGAGCTGCGGCGCCGACCAGAGCCTGCAGGGCGCGTGGGGCGAGGCAACGAGGACTACTCGGAGCTGGCGGAGTGGTGACACGCGGTGCATGCATTGGCGAGACTGATAGACAAGGTGTAAACTCATGCGGGGATGAACGGGAGATGACGGTGTGACTGCACACGGAGGAAATGGGCGCCAGCCAAGAAAGACACCGGGTGGCCCAAAGAGGAAACCAGGATTTGGACTGGGTTACCAAATTGAGAAGATTTTGAGAATTCAGGCAAACTCCAAAAAAAATTGAAGTTTAGTGTGTTTCATTTCCTCTCCTAATTTTGTTTGATTGACCTTGTTATTGACTATATATACTAACTTGCTATTTAGGATAAGGTGCCGAAAAGTCCACTTGCCGGAGTATCACGATTGTCTACTTAACCCCAAAAACTTTGTTCACTTAACCCTATAAACATCTAATACTGGATCACTTCACCCTTGAGACCAATTTTGAGGGTGTTTTTCCACCGTGGTCACCATGTAACCCGGTATTGCAAATACATGTCTAGACGTGAGATTCAGTTTATGATATTATGAGTGTGTTGAAGCCATTTTAAAACCAACATAAGCTAAGATGGTTTTACTGAACTTGTGGCATTAGCTTACCCTCTTCTTCCTCCAAAAACATGATATTTACTAATATAAAAGGCATCAATTTGATTAAGCCACTTGTCACCCAACCACGTTAATACTCTCCTCTCCTGATCATTGGATCAACATAATACAATGGCTGACATTGCAAGTTGGTCATACCATCTGAATATCTACACTGTTTATTCAGTTCACCCAATGTCCACGATTGCAAGTTGGTCCTACCAATCCCGCCGCATGTCGCGCCCACCCACCCCGCCAATCACGCCCCTGCATCACGCCCGCAATCCATCGGCGCTGCCCCTCACGCTCACAATATATATATTGGCACCGCCCCAATGCTCCCATGCTCTCATGATACCCCCTACTCCACCCCAGCCCCATGCTCCGCCCCCGCGCCGCCATATCACGCCCGTAATCCATCGACGCCACTCCTCACGTCCACAATATATCCATCGGCGCCGCCCCAATGCTCCCTCGCTCCCGCAACGCCCCTACTCCGCCCCATCCCCATGCTCCACCACTCCGCCCCCACGCCACCGCTCCGCCTCCCTCTGCTTCCACTCGGCCCCATGCTCCGCCCCCTTCGCTCCGCGCCGCCGCTCCATCCTCCGCCGCTCCTTCCCCTGCTGCTCCGACCCCCTCTGCTCCTGCTTCGCCCCCGCGCCACCGCTCTACCCCCCGGGACTTCGACCACGGCGCTTCAACCACAAGGCTTCAACCACTGGAATTTTTTGTACGAATATTCTATTTTTATTCGAAATAATAGAAATATACCCGCGGCAATAGTTTTTACAAAAATAGGCTCCAGTCGCCTAACCGTACGGCGACTGGAGCCTATCGCCCAACAGCCAAGCGACAACAATGTTATCTGCAAGCCGTTAGACGATAGGTTCCAGTCGCCCGACCGTTGGGCGACTGGAACCTATCGCCCAGCCATAGGGCGATAACATGTAGAGTCGCACACCCATAGGGCGACTGCAAAAGCATGCTGCTCCACCGCGTGAGTTTTGTAGATTTTGTGAATTTTGTAGATTATAACTGGAAGATAATCTGCTGAATTTGTAATAAAAGTTTATGATCGTTGTATGTTGTTGGAGTGTCAAAAAATTTGTGAAACTTTATTTAAGAACGATTGAACTTAGAACGATCAATAAGTAAGATGGTAAGTGATATTGTGATGTTACCGGGAATTCATATACGGAGGACAAGTGGTATGTTAATATTGTTGGATGACTTGCTATGTGAATAATTGAATACGAAAAGACGAGGAAATAAACTTGTCTGAATTTAAATAGACTTCATAATACAGTTGGGAGTAATATGCCGCATACTTTTTTATTACATGCATAACATAGAGCATCATGTGCGACTAACCCACCCAATTGCTCGTACGGCCTACTGTGTGGATCAAGGCCATTTTCCCTTCCTTGCCAGCTCGGCGTTGAACTCCTCGGTGGCATCTTTTGTCTTGGTCGCCATTTTTCTCTTTTTCTCGTGCTCCCTCTCGCGATCCTCCCGCTCCCTACGCGTGCACGCCTCAAGATGAGCTTTCGTCTCGCGTTGTATACGTAAGGTTTGCTCATCCTTGCAGCGCTTCTCCTCTCGGATCTCGGAGGACCTTATGACATTCCACTCGAAGTCGAGGGCCCACTGGTCCTCTAGGTGGATCTCAAGATTGACCCATTTGCGGTAGCCACATAGGGGTTCCGGGAATTGTGAATACATGGGAGAGGTTGTTAGTGCGTACTTTGAAGGAGAAAAAGTAGGGGACAACGGTGCACCTAGTCCTTACCGGCTGCCGACCACAGGGCTTCGACCACAGTCCTTCGACCATGGCCCTTCGACCACGGGCCTTTGACCACGGCGCCTCGAACATGGAGCTTCGACTAGAGTGCGTCGACCACGGTCCTTCAACCACGACACCTCGACCATGGCCCTTCGACCATGGCATCCCAACCATAGCTCTTGGACCACGGCATCTCGACCATGGCTATTACCGCATCTCTGGTCATCCGCTCACTGCGCGCCAAGACTACCGGTTCGACCACACGGATCTTGCGGCGGCGACTGTGTCGTGTAGCATACGATCATCGACCTACATCGTAGCTACGATTATCGACCAAGGACTATTGACCGGTTCACTATAGCTACGACCACACACAGATCTGACCAAGTCTATGACCACACACAGACCTGACCAAGTTGACTCCTTACGACGTCGAGTCCTTCGACCACAACGTTTTGACCACGACGTCTCGACCTCAGGACTTCGACTGTGGCGTCTCGATCACAGGACTTCGACCATGGGACTTCTATCATGGCGCCTCGACCACGACACTTCGACCACAGTGCCTTGACCATGGTCCTTCAACCACAGAGCCTTGACCATGGTGCCTCAACCACGGCACCTCCACCATGGGACTTTCACCACGGCGCCTCGACCACAGGACGTCGACCACGGGACTGCGACCATGGTGTAGCAACCATGGTCCGTTGACCATAGCGCCTCGACCATAGTGACTCGACCACGGCGCCCCAACCACGATCCTTCGACCAGGGAGCCTCGACCACGATGCCTCGACCACGGTGCTTCGACCATGGACCTTCAACCACGGTGCCTCGACCACAGCGCCTCGACCATGGTGCCTCGACCACGGTGCCACGACCACAGTGCCTCAACCACGGTGACTCGACCATGGGACTTCCACCATGACGCCTCAACCATGGGACTTCCACCATGGCTCTACGACCACGGCGCTTCGATCACGTCTCTCACTACGGCTTATCGACCACAACACTTTGATCGCCCCTCCAACCACAGCTTCTCGACCACGGCACTTCGATCGCCCCTCCAACCATGGCTTCTCGACCACGCCTCTTTGACCGCTTCTCCGACCATGGCTTCTCGACCACGGCTCTTCGACCGCGTCTCTGACCATGGCACTTTGACCGCTTCTCCGGTCATGGCTTCTCAACCACAGCACTTCTACTGCAACTGCGACCATGGCACTTTGACCACTTCTCCAACCACGGCACTTCGACCACTTCTCCAACCATGGCACTTTGACCGCTTCTTCGACCACAACACTTCGACCACGGTGCCTCGACCACATATATTTGACCATGGTGTTGTTGGAACTAAACTCATCAGCTCTAATCGCTACTTGCCAGGAGAAAACACACACATGCTTTCTTCCTTGGAACGATCCACATGACTGCAGCTCATTGAGTCATTCGTTACTCAGACGCCTAGTGACGACTTATGACCACTGTGCCTTGACGTGAAGTCTAGACCATGGCACTTCGACTACCACTCCAACCATGGATTCTCGACCACACCACTTCGACCGCCCCTCCGACCAAAACTTCTCGACCACAGCACTTGGACCGCAACTCCGACAACAACACTTCGACCACGGCACTTCGACCGCCACTCCGACCGTGGCTTTTCGACCACGCCACCTTGACCGCTTCTCAACCATGGTACTTGGACCGTGTCTCTGACCATGGCTTCTCGACCACGACACTTCGACCGCCACTCCGACTACGGCTTGTCCACCACAGCACTTCGACCGTATCTTTGACCACAGCTTCTCGACCACGGTACTTAGATCGCTTCTCCGACCACGGCTTCTCGACCATGGTAGAACAACCATAGAAGAATGAGCATGGTAGAATGACCGTTCAGTACTGTTGCTTACGACTACCGACCACGGCTCTTACAGCAACTCCAATCATACCGCTCACACAAAGTTGATACTACCAGGTCGACCACACAGGTCTTTCAAGCACCGACCAGGTACTATATCTTACAACTACCGATCAGTTGTTGTAGCTTATGACTACTGATTGGTTACTGTAGCTACGACTATCGAATCGGTGATGGGAAGCAGATCTCAGCATGGAAGCAAATCTCGACAAGTCTGGTACATTTAGTATGGCCTTTCCATTCCGTACACGTCTTTTCCATAAGATTATTTCCATTTAACCGGCATGGAAAGAAAATCTCGGCATGGAAAGCAAATCTCGGCATGGGAAGCAAACCTCGGCTTGTTTCCATACGGAACATTTAGCATTTAGCATGTCCTTTTTCCATACAAAACAGCCGGCGTGGAATGGAATGTTAAGTACCGTAATGAACGGTGAGATTATGCAATGGAATGTTCCCATACGGAATGTTAATTTCCTTATGTTTCCATACACTAAACTTTTAGTATTGTTTCCATACGGAATGTTAATTTCCTTATAGTGCCTTGACCTACATAAGGACAGAATTTTGTATTGTTTCGCATGACTCGGTCAACTCATTGACTCAGCTGTTACTCGGACATCCAGTAACAACTTACGACCATTGCACCTCGACCACGGCTGCTCAACCAAGGTGCCTTACCACTTCACTTCGACCACGGCTGCTCATCTACGCCACTTCAACCACGGCTGCTTGACCACACCACTTCGACCCCGGCTTCTGGACCATGGCACTTCGACCGCAACTCCGACTACGACACTTTGACCACTTCTCCAGTAGTACCACTCACACAGAACGGTACTATCGGTATTAGAGCACTGACTGGGTACTATAACTTAATAGTACCGAGCATGTACTGTAGCTTACGAGTACTCATTGCGATTGCTGCACTGTATCCACGACTGGTTCACTGTAGCTACGACTCCTATGCAGCTCGACTCACGACTGCAACCGGTTCACTGTAGCTGAGACTAGTTTACTGACTTCGAGGTCTTCGACTACATAGTACTCGACACATGATTACACAGTACTTCGACCACGACGCTTTGACCATGGCCAGGGTCTAGTTCCTCGACCTCCGGTCTAGCATAGCTATCCTGTTCGTTCGAAAACGTGACAGAATTGCTTGTCTGTATGTCATAAGGTGCGTCTGACTACATGATTCATGAGAGATTCTGTTATGAGGTATAGACCAAAAATTACATTTTATTTCTAGACATATAATTAATGCTTTTGATGTGAATTCTGTGTGCACACTTACTAGTATAGACAAAAGTTTTTGCCCCCCACCCGCCGCGCGCGCGAAAAAGAAGAAAAACACCGATCATTTTTTTTTTTTTTGAAACGGAGAGAAACACAATCATACTAGACATCTACATGGTACGATGGCTACAACCTAGCGCTCACTGTGTAAACAAAATAATAGGCATTTTCCTTTGGAACAGCCCAGGATATGTCGGATCAAGCTAGCCCGATCTAAGTCCCATGTTCAAGCCTGTCTTGCGGCATGGAGAGAAGTTTTGCTGGACCGAAAAGGCTAAAAGGCCAGGCTGTGGACTCATTAGCAAAGTCTGTGATGTTCTATTGGCAGGGTAAAGAGTTGGTTTACATGTGCAAATTGCAATTCATTTGAAGGACTGCGATTTCTTCTTATTCACTTGTGGTGTGTGATGCCCTAGCCAAGGGCCGGTCTGCGGCTGTGATGCTGTGATGCGATTAGTTCGAAGCTCACGTGAAAAAGTAGTTGTGAACCATCTTGTACCGTTTGGCACACCAGGAAGGCAACAATCTCCATTCGCAACGTGAACACAAAAGCATAAAAAATGGTTGTATCAAACGTAATTAATACACAGCGTATAACGCTAGAGGAACCTAATCTATTCGTCTGGACAAACAATCCCAAGCCAAGACTACCGTGGTGCATCCTTATAGTATATTTGTAACGCCCCGTGTTTTCCTAACTAAGCTAATTGGCAAAATTAGGATTAACAATAGTAATTGAATCATTTAATTAATGTTATGAATTAATACGCTCAAATCTAAAACATTGTATAGGAGTCCAATTGAATAGCATACAACACAAATACAAGTGGTGTTATACATTGCAAACCAAAAACTGTACAGTACATTTTAATCATTACATCGAGTATAATAAAGAGATAAAATTACATGGGGATCATTTGATACGTATGCAAATATATTCGGAACAAAAGAGAGTTCAAATTACATATAGATCATCTCATACATTTTTCAATTAATCAAGAGCTAAGGAAGAAGGTAAAGGTACGTGCATAGCATCTCATACATCGACCGCACTGCAGTTTCAATTGCGAATAGAACGAATTTAAAGACATCAAAACAGACTGAACAAAAGAAATTAAAAAGAAGAATTGTCGTCAAAACCCTAGAAATTAATTTTGAGCTGGGCATTCCGCTCATCAAGATACCAGACCGTCCGAGGCCAGTCGGCACCTCTCGCAGTCATAGGGTCATCATCTGGCATTAGAAACAGACCAGAATTCATTCCCAATCCCTTTTTTTAGTGAAAGCCAGCCTAGGAAGACTGATTTTACAAAAGTAACCGAATTCACCTTCATTGTGGAGATAAAAATCTCCAACATAGATACAACCAGAGAGGATAGGGCCGAGAGGGTGTCCAATGAGAAGGAGAGAGAAACCATTTCACTCAAACTATCGCTAGCCATCACCACAGCCAAGCCACAGCACCACGACCATCTCCATTCCATCGATGCCCCACCATTTCCATTCCAATCCACCAAGCCAACCAAGGAGAAGAGGAGGAAGAGGAGCTCTGCAGCAAGATCAGAAGGGAAGCAGGCACTAGTGACTGGGAACGGCAACCCAAGGAGGAGGCGACGACTGCAATGGCAGTCAGCCGACCGAAGGGCAACCGAACTAGACCCAAGCCACTGAAAAAGTTAGCCCAAGTTCTCCCCAAATCTAGCCAATCATCACCCAACAAGGTAACCCCATAACTCCTTTTTTATCTTGCCATCACCATCACGGAGCACCCACAAAAATCACCATCATAACCGATTAATTAACATTTGAGTATAAATTCTAATGATCGATTAAATTGACCTGGGAAGGGCACAAGAACACATAGGCGTAGATACTTTTATTCCACACAATACATGGTAACATACACATTAAATGCAAGAAACGAACTGGGAACAAAGGGAAGATTTTATCTAAGTGAGCCTGAACCCGATATTCTCGACCTATACTCAGGCAAGCATACCTTTGAGCATATGAATAGCGTATATTCAGTAAAACAAGTACTTCTCTATTAGATTATTATCACCATGCATGAAAATGAAAACCCATGCTTAAATCAGATGAATGGCATGAGAAAGCAATGAAATGTTGTAGTAGTTGATTGATGGAGCAGTCGACAAGTAAGGATAATTGAAGGGTGGGTAGAGGGTGCCTCTGGAAGGTGACAAGAGGCTAGGTTGGGACCCTCTGGATAAGAATAAAATATGAGGATCTACAAACTTCACTCATGTAATGGACCTTATTGATCATATCAACCATTATTTCGTATGAGAATAGGCAGGATTAGTAACTCTATTGAGGTTATTATACCCTCCACAACTAGGTAAGTAGATTTATCCAGGAAGAAACCAGGCAAGATCTCAATTAGACTTTGGGACATAAAGGATACGCTTAGCTCATATATTAGCGATGTGGAGTGTTGAGTGAGATCTAAATTGGATGTTGGGCCATAGGAGATAAGTCTTACCAATGACAGTCTTATATTTGCAAGGGCGTCGGGTGAGGGTGGTACACCGCCTCGGATCAGCAACTGTAAGTAAGTCGAGTGGATGATGAGCCATTGGAGAATGAGATTGATTATGAGAATGAGATGTTGCGGGAAAAGTAGATGATGAGCATACAATGCATATTTCCTACATAAGCTTGCTGAGTACACCGTACTCACCCTTGCTATTATTTCCTTTTATTTAGGGGGGCAGCATGTACTTCTTTTGTGACAGATGCTACAAGAATTAGGAGCACCTTGCCCTGAGTTCTACCTTGAGATACCAGAGGATGGTTCACAACCGAGTATTGGAGTGATAGTCATAGAGATCCTATTAAATATGGGTTACTATTGGAAGCATGTAGTGCCCTAGCACTCTACAGATGACTATCTACCTATGCAGCAAGTAGCAAAAGAAGCTTTGCATGTGATTAGGTCAAATTTTGGAGATTACTTGCATCGTATCGGGTATCATGATGTGCCTACTGTTTCCCTAGGGAGTTATGGGCAGTAGTACGTATCAGGACCTGGCAACTCTAGCCTTAATTTGGGATCAGATTTCTCGACACCAGCGGCCCATAGCATTACCTCCAATATGATGATGATTTCTGACACCATGCTTTATCACAACACTAGAGATGCACTTGAGAGAGCATAGAAGATCTCAGATGGTTGGAGGCATAGGTATTATGTGAACGAGCACAGCCACAATAAGCTCCAGGATACCATCTTTCACTATGTAGCACAAGGACCCCACTATTCTATGCCTAATAACAACCCATCGCCACCCGGCCAAGAACCATGAGGAGCCTTAGGAAATCCACCAAACCCACCTCACACCAATATACCATAACATACATCTCCACCACCCACTACTACCGATCCATTTCCTTCACCTTACCCTTCACCATATCTAGATTTAGGAGGAACTTCGACACATGTTCCTCATTACCTAGAGATCCCTCCATATAACCTTCCTCCTAGTAGACGCCCGATATTTCGCAATGCTCGCATGAGTGTGTATCCAGGACCAACCTAAGAGGTCGCGACTGCCTGTTCAACTTTTCATATATTGCAGAGAAATAGGAGAAGGGAAAGCACAACCATAACCGATCCTAGCAGCAATAGGATGAGTAGGGGCAACAAAGGAAAAGGTGGAAATGGGTATGGTAACGAGAATAAAGATGAAGATAGTGTTAGTCATGATGATTTGAAGTAATGTAGTGTTCTTTTCAGCTTTAGAAGTATTAATTTCCACATATCTATGATTGCAACTTGTGATAAATGCGACCTTAATCACGTTCCTAGTGTAGGTTGTGAATTTCACAATTCATTAGGTTTGTAATCACTTAATGCCTTCTACTCGGTAATATTTGTTATGTATGTTTCATTATGTCAATAATTATAAGCAACCTAGGTAGTTTACATACTAAAACTTAATTTCCATGTCATTTAGACATCTCTTTGCATCCAAATAATTGCACTTTAGCCATTATGTATGTGTTGTCCAACATTGAATTAGTAACAACATAGGGCAACATGGACACAATATTAGTCATTACAATGGTTTAGAGAGGAGCCAAACTCAATGACCTCTCATCTCTTCGCTCTTACAACTAAACAAACACATCTGCCATCACTAGAAATCAAGGAGTATAGAAAGATAACAAGTACGATTATTAATGATGACAGATGATATCAAATTAAAAACTTACTTACCCCACTTCTGCATAAAGGATTTCCCGGACGAGTGGTCTGTGGCACTCCCGAACGTGTAAGTTTCGGGCGTACCCACGAATGAAGTCATGGGCATGCTCAGGAATGAGCCTTGTGCATTCCCAAACACGCAGTTTGGGTGGTCTCGCGAGTGGGTTCTTGAGCGTGCATGGGCATATAGATCCAGGGTAGTGTAGGTTCGCCCTCAGAGGGAAGCTTTTAGTGTTCCTAAACACACAGTTTGGGTGGTCTCGAAGTGAGTTCTCGAGCATGGCTAGGCACATAGACCCAGAGTAGTGTAGGAGCTATTCTTTTCCCTCTCTTTATTTCTTGGGTTTTATTTGTCTGTGTATGCTGCAATGTGGAGAATACGAGGAAAGATCTAAACTAATTTTTCCAGCTACTAAAAATGGATAAACTCTCACCTGGAACCCTGTTGAAATATAACAGAGAGCTACCCTAATGAGGATGCACCAAACCACCTACATGAAAATCTATAAAAGAGAGCAATAATAGTCCCAACATTAAAATCTTCACCAAAAGTTAAATCCATTAACATGAATTAACCAAATTAAATTGGTATTTTATAGGATGGAGAACCCTAACCAGAATATACCTGATCTGACCATTAGACTAGGATCTATCGACAATGTTCAGGCTGAGGGCAACCCACAATCAGACCATCAGAGTGTGTTACCTGGGCAAGGTTAGCCTGTGAGTCAGCTAAAGGTTGGAGAGAGTCCACCAGAGGTCAGGAGTGGTTAGATAGAGGTCGGAGACACTGGTAATGTAGATAACACCGATAACCTCAACAACTTGGGGGATATTCTCAAGTTTATGGAGGATTCCCGCAAGGAGTCCCAGGAGAGTTAGAACCATTTTCTAGATAACGTCAACTGAGTTAGAACTAGGCTTTATTGGCAAAAGTAGCAAACCTAGGACAACGTCAACTGAATACAAGAGTTAGCCTAGGAGATTTTCTATAGACCCATCCACCCGCTTTTTCCCGAGCAATAGACCCATTAGAAGAAGATGATTGGCTATAGGAGGTGGAAAAGAAATTAAATATAGTAGGCTTCTTAGATGAGGAGAAGGTATGCTATGCTTCTCACTAGTTGACGGGACCGGCCGCAACCTGGTGGTTGAATTTTAAGTGAAACCGAGCTGCTAACCATCCAATAACATGGGAAGATTTCACTAAGAGTTTTAGCACCTCCCATATTCCCCAGGGGACAAAGGAGATCAAGAAGCAAGAGTTTAGAGCCTTGACTTAAGAAAAAAGAAAGATCACCGAATACCTACACATGTTTAATGAACCATCTCGATATGCCCCCAAACAATGTATCCAAGGATGAGAGGAAGACGGACCGATTCAAGGAAGGGAAGAACCCATACATCTGTATCCATATCTCCATTCACAAAATCATAGAATTTGAAGACTTAGTCGACTGAGTCATTATCTTGGAGAAAGAACACTCCAATGTATGGGAGGAGAGGTGGAAGAAGGCATGATATGATCAACGTCCCATAGCATTAGGTCGAGCATGTCCTCCCATGCCACAACAACAAGCCAACCATCAGCCGCAGCGATTCATTCCAAACCACCCCCATGGCTGATGAATCAGCCCTAAATCTCTGCACAAACCCAATGCGCTAAGTGCGGGGCAAAGCACCTCACTTAAGATTGCCTTCGCGGTACAAAAGGGTGTTACAACTGTGGAAAGGAAGGGCGCATCAGGATCAACTGTCCTTATCTTGTCAGAACCACGAGATTACAAGGGCAGTAGAATATAGCACAAGGGCACCAGCCCTAACCCAGAACTCAGCTGTTGGGCATGGACCAGGAGCGCCTGGGAATGCCCTAATGAGAGTAGCAAGACGAGGAAGTCAATCCGTAGGGCAAGCCCTACTGACACATGTAGCCGCCGAACAGTTGAGGGAAGCCACCGATGTGGTCACGAGTAAGTTAAATCATCTCACCTTCATTAGGTACTATTTTTTTATCCAGGAGCAACCTACTCATTTATTTCACAAAGATTCATGAATGAAAATGGGTTAGTAAGTGAGCCATTAGAGAAGTCGTTGGGAGTTCACACTCCGGACGAAATTATAACAGTGACATCTATCCTAAGAAATCAACCCATCATCATCCAAAACACTGGATTCTCAACTAACCTTCATGTGATAGGCCTGACCAACCTAGATGTGATAATAGGCATGGATTGGCTAGCCTCAAATGGTGTGAAGATAGATTGAGAGCTCAAACGTACATCCATCAAAAAAATCCGATGGCACTAGGTTAATATATTTTAGGAGCAGAACAAAACCCTCGCAATCCAAAATGGGAGTAACTAGTCTTTGAGGAGTAGAAGCAGTAGACGTACTAGTACTTTAGGAATTTGTTGATGTATTTCCTAAGGAGCTACCTGGCATGCCACCAAATCAAGAACTAGAGTTCGTAGTTGAACTCCTTCTGGGTACCACACCCATCTCCAAACGACCCTATAGAATGACATCGCAAGAGCTAGTAGAGCTGAAAACCCAATTAGATTAATTAGAAGCCAATGGCTTTATTAAAGAGAATGTGTCCCCATGGGGAGCCGCATTATTGTTCATAGAAAAGAAGGACAGAGGCCTCAGACTTTGCATCGACTATCGGGAGTTAAACAAAGTCACCATAAAGAACAAGTATCATTTACCCAGAATAGATGATCTCTTTGATCAGCTCAAGAGGGCTTGCATATTTTCAAAGATTGACATAAGATCAGGGTACCACCAAATGAAAGTGAAGCCAGAAGATATACCAAAGACCACATTTCTACCCCGTTATGGACATCACGAATACACCATCGTTCCATTTGGGTTAACTAATGCACCAGCCATATTCATGAATTTAATGAATAAGCTCTTTATAAAAATACTTGGATAAATTCATAGTTGTCTTCATTGATGACATTCTAGTGTTTTCAATGAGCAAAGAAGAGCACTGCCAACACCTGAGAACCATGTTGCAAATCCTAAGAGAGAATCAGTTGTGTGCCAAGTTTAGTAAATGTGAGTTTTGGTTAGACCAAGTCATGTTCCTTGGACATATAGTATCAGACAGAGGGATAGAAGTAGATCCTAGCACGATTGAAACTGTTATGTCCTAGAATTGTCCCCACCAACCCCACTGAAGTTCAGAGTCTCTTGGGTCTGGTGGGATATTACCGTAGGTTTATACGAGGTTTTTCCCAAATAGCCTCACCACTCACTAGGTTGGTGAGAAAATCCAAGAAATACAATTGGATAGAAACCAACAAAGATAGTTTGCAACAGCTCAAACGTCTTTTAACAACCGCACCTATACTAGCCTTACCAGAGAGTGGCATTGAGTACACGGTATACTATGATGCTTCAAGATTAGGACTGGGGTGTATATTAATGCAGAAGGATAGGGTGATAGCTTATGCTTCTAGGCAGTTGAGGCCACATAAGGTGAATTACCCCACCCATGATTTGGAACTAGAAGTGGTAGTATTCGCCTTAAAAATCTAGAGATATTGCATGTATTGATAGGGATGTATCCTATATAGTGATCATAAAAGCCTTAAATACCTATTCACCCAGAAATAACTAAACATGAGACAATGACAATGGTTAGAACTTATCAAAGACTATGACCTGGTCATCAATTACTACTCAGAAAAGGCTAACATAGTAACATATGCACTCAACAGAAAATCTCACTGCAACCACCTCTCGGTTTCTGAACATAACCCGGGCATATTACAAGAACTAGCCAAAATGGAGATCAAATTTAGATCCTCTATGACAGAAGCCACCATATCTGCCATGACATTTCACCCAACCTTATTTGACTAGATAAAAAAAGAAGCAATCAACAGACCCATTCATAACTGAAGAAATTAGAAGAATCAAATTAGGACAGCCATTCGAGTTCGAGTTAGACAAAGAAGGAATTTTATGCAACCACGGTAGAATCTACATACCGGATAGTTCAGAAATCAAAGAAACAATCCTTCAGGAAGCCCATGATACCTTACACACAATTCACCTAGGGAGCACAAAAATGTATAAGGATATCAAGGGAATTTTTTGGTGGATCAACATGAAAAGAGAGATTTCCACGTATCTTAGCAGCTGTGATACCTGCCAGAGAGTTAAAGCAGAATGCTAACATCCTGTTGGACTACTGCAACCTCTAGAAATGGCAAAATGGAAGTGGGAAGGCATAAGCATGGATTTTATCATTGGTTTACCTATGACCATAAACAAGATTCTATTTGGGTAGTGGTAGACCGACTCACTAAGTCAGCCTATTTTATCTCCAGCAAATAGACCCACTCTTTTGACAAGCTAGTAGAGTTGTAACTAGAAAGGATAGTGACCTTGTGTGGCATTCCTAAAACAATTACTTTAGACCGAGGATCAATATTCACTTCTAGTTTCTGGAAAATCTCCAAACTGCTCTAGGGACCAAACTAAACATCAGCACAGCCTATCATCCATAAAACTGAATGAACCAACCAAATTATTGAAGACGTGTTGAGAGCATGTATATCAAACTTTGGAGAGTCATGGGACAAACACCTACCCCTAGCAGAGTTTGTCTATAACAATAGTTATTAGGCGGGCATCCAAATGGCACCCTTCGAAGCTTTGTATGGCAGAAAGTGTCAATCACCCATTTGCTGATATAAGGTCGGGGAACTACCTATATTAGGCCCTGGTATTATACGAGAGAATGATGAAAAGATCTGAGTGATCAGAGAGCGGCTTCGGATTGCTCAAAGCAGACAAAAGAGTCATGTCGACTGATGTAGATGAGATCTTACCTTTCATCCAGTGACTACGTGTATCTGAAGGTATTGCCGATGCGAGAAATTCATCAGTTTGGATTGAAAGGGAAATTAAGCCCAAGATATTGTTGAACCGTTTAAAATTCTAGAGTCAAGGGGTAGTTCTACTTATCAACTAGAGCTACCTAAACAACTGTCCAGAATTCATGACATATTCCACGTGTCTCAACTCAGAAAATGTCTCAGCCAACCTTCAGAACAAGTGATCAAGTTGAATATTCCCTTGCGAGCATATCTAACCTACAAGGAGTGTCCAATGCGGATATTAGAGACTGAGGATCGTATGTTAAGAAATCGAACGATTCATTTTTGCAAGGTTCACTGGAGGAACTACTCTGTACGAGAAGCAACGTGGGAGAAAGAGGAGGATCTGCACGTCAACTATCCAAATATCCTTAAGTAAGACTCGATTTCGAGGACAGAATCTTTTCTAAGGGGATGAGGAGGTAACACCCTGCGTTTCCCTAACTAAGCTAATTGGCAAGATTAGAATTAACAACAGTAATTGAATCATTTAATTAACATTATGAATTAATACACTCAAATCTAAAATGTTGTATAGGAGTCCAATTGAATAGCATACAACAAAGTGAATAGATACAAGTGGTGTTATACATTACAAACCAAAAACTGTATAGTCTGTATAAATTATTACATTGAGTATAACAAAGAGAGAAAATTACATGGGGATCACTTCATACATATACAAATATATTTGGAACAATAGAGAGTACAAATTACATATAAACTATCTCATACATCTTTCAATTAATCAAGAGCTAAGAAAGAAAGTAAATGTACATGAATAGCATCTCATACATCAATTACCGATTTTCGAATCACAACCGCATTGTAGTTTCAATTGCAAATAGAACGAATTTAAAGACGCCAAAAAAGACCAAACAAAAGAAAAAAATTAAAAGGAAGAATTGTTGTCTGAATCCTAGAAATTAATTTTGAGATGGACATTTCGCTCATCGAGATACCAAACCATCCGGAGCCAGTCGGCACCTCTTGCAACCGTAGGGTCACCATACGGCATTAGAAATAAACCTGAACTCATTCCCAATCCCTTTTTTAGTAGAAGCCGGCCCATGAAGACCAATTTTATGGAAGTAACCGAATTCACCTTCACTGTGGAGATAAAAAATCTCCAACACAGTCATAGCCAGAGAGGATAAGGCTGAGAGGGCATCTAGTGAGAAGGAAAGAGAAATCATTTCACCCAAACTATCGCCAACCATCACCATAGCCAAGCCACAGCACCACCACCATCTCCATTCCCTCGATCCTCCACCATTTCCATTAAAATCTACCAAGCCAACCAAGAAGGAAGAGGAGCTCAACAGCAAGATCAGAAGGGAAGCAGGCACCAGGAAGAGAAGGCATGAGTGACCGGGAACGGCAACCCAAGGAGGAGGTGGCCACAATGGTAGTCAGCCAACTGAAGGGCAAGTGAACTAGACCCAAGCCACTGAGAAGGCTAGCCCAAGGTTTTCTCCCCCTAATCAAGCCAATCATCACCCAACACGGTAACCCACAACACCTTTTTGATCTTGCCATCACCATCACGGAGCACCCCACAAACATCACCATCACAACATTCCACAAAACAATAGAAAACCCTAGCATACGTAGAGGAGGAGGAGAAGTAGGGGAGGGAGTAGAGGTAGAGGATACATCTCAGATTGTTCGTTTTCACTCTTAACTATTTGATTCTTCTCTTTGGGCTCAGTTGAGAAGTGAGTTTGGTGTGTTTCTCTCTTTGGAATTATTCTGAGGGAGATCTTGCTGTTTAAATTTTTTAGGAGCTCTATTTATTATGCTTGCCAAATAATTCACCAAGTCCAAAGCCTTGAGATCAAATTAGTAGTAGACCTATCTTTATCATATTTACTCATATGCTGTGTAGATTTGATCATAATTGGTTTTAATAAATTTGCTACATTTGAATTAAAGCATGACATGGCGGAATGCTTTGACTAGATTAATTATAGATAGTACTTTACAATGTTCATCTAAAAGGATTATCTTGATTGTCACTCTTATTTTAAATCTTAGCTATGAGGCTAGTATGTTTCATATTGTAATTTTTTATGATCACTCACTTGGCATGTTATTGAAAAGAAAAAAAGAAGGATAAAAATAAGTGCATAAATGAAAAGATGTATGCTTCAAGCATACCATGGTTAAATAAAAAGAAAAGGCACAAAAAGTGCATAAATAAAAACAAGTATACTTCAAGCATGCCATCATTTAAGTGAAGTATGCTACAAGTATGACATCATGAAAAGAAGTATACTACAAGCATGCCACATACTTAAGAATTGAGTGTGGAGCAATATGTTGCTATATGAGACTACTAGCTTGTCTATATTTAAGGTTTGCTTCATTTTTAGGATTTAACTTTTCGTTGTGATATCTCATTGTGCTCTCTATAATCAGTTTGGTCAATGTTGAGATGCCTATTATTATTCTAATTTGCATAATCATGTTAAAGACTAGCTTTGACAATGCTATATGATATATAAATTTATATGATTTAGGGAGCTCTACTAAAAAAGATGGCTTGTGTACATTCATAAATCAATGCAAAAGTGGCTTGGATAATCTACAAAGCTTCTTAATTTTTTTCTCTCATTGCCCCTTCTTAGAATTATTCTCTCTCTAAATTTCTTGATGATTACATTGCCAAAGGGGGACAAATTAGAGAACAGGGGAGAATTTTCTGATTTTCTGAGAGTTTGGGGAGAAGGAAACAATTGCAAAGTTTGGGGAGAAGAAAAAATGCTCTCTGGTGTTGAGGGGGAGTTTAAATTGCTCTCTGGTGTTGAGGGGGAGGTTTCTAGACCGTATGAGGTTCCTGTTACGGTTATGACTCTAAATAAAACAAATGTTGACATAAATGTTCAAGCTCATAACCTATTATTGCAAGGAAACTCCCACAAAGAATTTGATTGTATAACTCATATTAATTCTACCCACTTAATCTAGAAAACTCTTTATGGTTATCATGAAGAAAAGACTAAGATTAAGAAAGTGCGTAAGAATCTTTATCAAAAAGAGTACTCAGATTTTGCTATGAAATCTGGTGAGTCTATTGATGATCTTTTTACTCGTTTTGAGAAAATTTTGAGTAACTTGCATGGATTTAGTGTTATACCTACTGATGGAGATAATGCAACTAAAATTTTAAGGTCTTTAGGTTCAAAGTGGTTGATGGTCGTCACGACTATTAATCAAACAATCAATCTAGATACCCTTACCATAGATGATTTGTACTCTCGATTGAAAACCTATGAGATGGAAGTTTTGTCATCTAAGACTTATAAATCTTCATCTTTAACACTTGTGACTAACCCTATGCAGACTGCTTCGTCGAGTACTTTGTCTTGTATTTCTATGTATGTTTTGACTTCTTTTTCAGAGGAACAATTAGAGCAGCTACCTGAAGAAGACCTGGTGCTGATCTCCTCATAGACATATAAGGCACTCAACAACATGAGGATGAGGAAGCCAGGTGCACTCCAGATTCAATCAGGTGCTTCGGGTGTGGCAAGCAGTGGCGGAACCAGGCCTCGGGCTACCTGGGTTGTAGCCTAAGGCCTAGCAACCAAAGCCTATGTAAAATTCATGAAAAATCACCCAAAAATAGAGTTAGCCCAAGAGTCGGCCCAAGAGCAACTGGGCTAGCCTGGGGCTTGGGCTAGTTCCGCCCCTAGTGGCAAGCCAGGCCACATTAAGGGAAAAATGAGGATAGGAACTATCGTCGTCGACCATCCAAGAATAATACCAAGAGTAGATCTTTTTATTGCAAAGTGGCTGAGAAGGTTCTATCAGCAATCGAGCACCTTGATCTGAGTGATGGTGACTTTTAGAGCTGCGACAATGTCGGGACCCGGAGCAACGACTCCTGGACCCTCTGTGTAAATCGCACTAGTCCAGGATCAGCTAGTGCACACAGTGAACGACAAAGATAAATATCAACCACAATGACATTTAAAAACTAAATATGGGCATGAATGCCAAAGTTTACATCCACGGCACATAAGCCAAACTTTAAATAATAGCAGCGGAAGAAAAACACCGAAGCGGAAGAAGCCCACCGAGCACCTTACGAGCAAACGACGAAGAAGACGCGGCCTACACGTCCAAATCTTCACCGTAGTTGAAGTCGTCTTCCTCTGTGTGAAAATAGCAAGGTGAGTACAAACTTGTACTCTGCAAGTCACACGGAGAAATGCAATATAATGATAAAGGCCACAAAAGAAGGCTGATAGGGTTAGTTTGCATAAAACAGCATTTAAAGATATACAATAAATAGATTGAAGTTGCTGAATTTAATACAATATGTAAAAAAAACAGTAACTGTAATTAAAAGTATTACCGTTAGTGCAGGCTCCAACCAAACACCAACCTATCCACGGGTATCCAACTAGACCATCTTTTCCAAAAACATCTCGTATGGATTCCATCCATCCACACGCTTCCAAACACTCATGGATTCCATCCATCCATAAGCATTTCAATCTCTCATGGATTCCATCCATCCATAAGGTTTTCATAAATCATTTTGAAAAACAAAGTCTAATCCATGAAAAACTTTACTCAGCATGCCCATGACCGTGGGCACGGCTATCCAGGATAGATTATACACTCTGCAGAGGTTGTATAGCTTTACCCACAAGATATGATTATCTCATCATGTCGGCCATTACACGCTTCCGTAGGCGTGCGACTGAGTAATCATAACAAGGTTTTTACAATGCAAAGCCTTCAACCTGGCCAAGCCAACACTGAGGTTTCACTACAACTTGAATCCACAAGTTGGAGCCCCCTCTTGAGCCAAGTGAGACTTCTCATGGACTACGCCACGCTCACTTTCAACCTACGACAAGGCTCAGGTTGGGACTCGCAAATTAATTAGCCAGATTGTCCCATACCAGCCTTGTGGTAGTACGATAGGGCTTTGCAATAGTAGCTCCCAGACCGGTCCTTAATTGACTTAGGCTCAACCACATACCCATGTGCCCGACAATCAACACTGTGTCTCCGAACAACAGTGCATGCCTGCACCCACCTCCTAACCATTAGCCTAAATCTAAACCAGATTTTATATTTTGTTTCCAAATATTTCATAATCCTTCTTAACTCGCCGAAGTCAAGAATACGTTTCAAAAGCTTATCATTTTATGTGAAACAGTATCCCAAAACAAAGATTATGTCTAAGTGGGTCTAAGCATTTGATATAAAATTCTCTGGCCAATACTAGTGTACTAACTAGAGTTTGATTCTAGGGTGACAAGGTATAAGGATTTGCAATGTCAAAGGTGGCAATAACAATTAGGAATTAACTAAATTTAAAACTGGAATTGAAATACTGGAATAAACATATGCATGCAATATAATTTAAAACAATATAGTTTTATTTACAATCTGGGATCAACATGGTCAAGGAGTGTGACTTGCCTTGCTCTTCAAGTGGGTGCAAACCTTCGTCGAGAAATTCTTTGGAATCATCGAAGTCTACACGTGAAAAATAACCCACCAAACTCAAATAAAATCCAAATAAAATCCAAAATATATAAAATATATAGATTACAATTTTAGATGAATTTAGGAGAAAGAATCAATGTATTCAGACTTCGTATGAGGGAGAACGAATATCTGGAAGATTTAGGTATCACATGAAACGATAACAAAATCCGATAATTACTTTTTGAATAGCACAAAGTCGAATGGCTGCGAGGTGTCTGGCGAATAGGCAAATTGGAACCCTGGCGATGAGGCGAAGGTGGTGACATGGTTATGGCGTGGCAGCGACAGCGACAGGTTGGGGAGAGATAGTACCGGGTATAGAAAGTGGAGATGTAGGGTGAGCACAGGGTAGAACACGACATGGTGAAGCTAGAAAAATTATTGGCTAAGCTGAAACTTCATCAGAGACGATACAATCGACGTTTGAACGACGACGGTAGAGAAAAAGGAAAAACTTGATATCTTGGTGCTCGGTGAAGCGAATCCAAAACCATTTGAAAGGTAGCTACCTGGGATGGTTTGGCACGATATGACGCGAACGGATTGGTGAAAATGCTACCGGATGAATGGGGACACGAGATGCCATTGGCGGCCACGGCGAGGTGTCGGAGGCAAAAATTTGTGGAGGCTTTTTGGGAAAAAGGAAGTGAGCACGGCGTAGAACGCGGCGAGGCAAGTCTAAGAATAATTACGTCACAGGCTAAAACTCAACAGAGACGACGAATCGACGTCGGGAGTCAAAAACGGCCACTTTCGCGGAAAGTTCAATTTCTGACAATTGGCTCCACGAAATATTAAATAAAAAATGATGGCTAAATTGTTTGGAGGCTAGGACATGATATGACACGAACAAAAATCAAAGCGCTTACCGAAAAAAGTTGTGTACGCACGAAGGCACGGTTTCAGCATCTGGCTCGACCAGGTCGACGAGGACTCGGTGAGTTTTCGAGTGATGGCGATGGGAGCATGGCGTAGAACGTGTCGAGGCGAACTCAATGGTACAGACGGCTCGGCCAACGGATATCGGACGGTGACGAAACATGGTGGAGAAGACATTAGGCGACCGGCGGGTTGGCATCGGCGTTCCGGGCAAACGGAGAGGAGTTAGCGGGTGAGGTTTGTGGCGAAACGAAGAGAACATCGGGAACATAATGCTCACCTCGGTTTTGATGGAACACGCACGGTCGGCTCGCAGCGAGGAGAGGAACGACGGCACGGTTTGGCCACGGTGGTCCGGTGATGCTCCGGCGAAGGCGAGGGGAGCACCGCGTAGAACGCGTGAAGACAAAGCCGACGGTGTGGTCAAAAGTGACCGGACTCCACTGTTGGAGGCGCAATCGGCCGAAGAACGGCGCTCGGTTCACAAAAGTAAAATGGAGATTGCGGAGAAAAGAAAGGGAGAGAGGCTTTGAGATTTCGGGGATTGAGTGAGGATGAGAATGGGCATCTGGTGCTCCCTTTTATAGGGGTGGAGGTGGACGGGAGAGGGAGATCAAACGTTCATGCCATTTAGAGCACTTTATTTCACAAAAAACCGTTGAGAAAATCACGAGGAATCAAAGTTTGAAAACTGTCATCCATGGCGCAGTGCTGCCAAGGCAGCTCGGCTGGCTCGGAAGATGAGCATTGCTTGACCTCGTTCATTCTCTCTCCTTTCTTTTTCTTTGTATTTTTGTTTGAGATTTTGAAATTGAGCTCAAACAAACTCCGAAAATTCTAAAAAAATTTCGAAATTCCTTAAGGCTCAAAGAACTCAAATAAAATATTTTTAGCAAATATTAATATTTAATTTAATTTTATTAAATAAAAATTCTAATTAAGATTTAGTTTAAACCAAATAAATTCAAAAATTTCAAAAATTTGAAAATAGGGTATAAATGGATAGATTAGAATTTTAGAAGAATTTAGAAATTTTAATAAGCTCAATCGGAGTTAAAACGAAAAAGAACGGGCTCTCGGAAATTTGACAAGAGAGAAAAGAATAAACCGATTTTCTGGAATTATTTTTGAACTGAAAAAAAATGAAACTATGACGTCATCAAAGGAAATGATTTTGAAATGAATTATTTTTCTGTGAAAAAGAAATTTATGATGTCAGCAAGGATTTTGATTTTCTGGCCGAATTATATTTGTAAAGAAAAATAATTTTATTCACTAACATGTGGGACCGGGTTTATCAGCGGGAGAGAAGAGAGAGAGAAAAGAGCGAACGGTCGGATGAGCGATGCGGCGCAAGGAGGAAATCGGGACCATTGGATGGAGAGCGAAGTGGGTTAGGTGAAGATGAACGCACGAGATTAGATCGGGCGATGGACGATTAAATTTGATTTAGATTTTCAGAAAACACCAGAAAATTCAATAAAACTCAGAAAATATGAAATTACTTCCAAAAATTCCAGAAAAATTCAAAGAACTTCCTGGAGACATTTTGGACTTAATAAAAACATTTCCATCTACTGTTGGTATTTTAATTTTCATACCTAAAATACTTTTTAGTTTTAAAATAGATTTTAAAACTCCAGAAAAACTCAGAACACCAAATAAAGGCCGAATAAATCCAAATAATTAATTTGAATTAGGATTTTTATAGAAAATCAAAATATCATTGTATTAAGTTTTTACTTTAAATTATTTTTCAAATCCAGCTTTCTAAAAGCAGAAAATCAAGGCACAACAACATTCAAACTTCACAAATCCAAAACTCTTATTTTTATTTTAAACCAAATTAATTTAATTTAATATTTATTTATTTATTTTCAAAAATTAAAATAAACAGCGAGGCTGTTACAGACAATGACGACCACGATGAAGATGATGTCAAAGGTAAGAAGAAGAGCACCGACGACTTCATGGGTATGTGCTTCATGGTGAGCAACAACAATGATGATGACTACGGCGATCCCGACGAGGTAAGACAATCATACGATGTGCTTGAAGAAAGTCTAGTTAAACTTGCTATTGAATTAAAAAAGACTAAAAATAAACTAAATAATAATAATTTTATAGTCGAAAGCTTGAATTATGAGGTTACTAGACTCAAAGCATCTATTCCTAAAGATGATTCTTGTGAAGCTTGTCAAGTCTTACACTCTGAGTTGGAAACTGTTAGATCTATTAATGCAACAAGCTTAGTTCAACTTAGAGATGCAACTGATAAATTTGATCAACTAAGAATGCTACATGACTTCTGTGACGGGAAGGATTAGAGATATTGAAAAACCCATATTTGGAAAGGTTTTGGGTCCCTTGATTTTTGGAAGAGATAGGATTGCATGTCCAAGTTGTTAAGTACACGATTTGATATGTTCGTGTTTGATGTGAACACGGTTTAGGACTCTATCATATGAAAGCAGGTAGACGCTAAGGGTTTTAGCAGTGGCTTTGTGGAGCCTTTTTGTGCTAGAGTTTTTAGGAGTGTCGTGAGGGCGCTTTGTAGCCACAGAACATGATCCAGAAATAATAGCTCAGATCTATTCCAAGAAAAGTTAGTCAGCGTCAGTGATGTGTTTTTCATGCATCATTTTTCCTGTGGCCTCGATGGCGGTGTGCTAACACATCTTGATCTAGTGTGATACGAGCACGGTGTTGTCTTCAGCATGTTCTCCTTCGAGTGGAGGAAGATTTTCGACTACGTGTAAAGGAGGCCAAGCGACTACAATCAAGAGCAGCCGACAATAGAGAAGTTCAGAGACTGCACACCAAAACAGAGAATTGAAGCATCTCAGCAAGCAGACTAGATATTACACATGCAAAAGTTTGCAATGCTCGAGCCGGACTAGCTGCAGAAAATAGAGCAATCTGAAACTAAGAGAGGCTGCAGCTATTACTGAGAATAGAGGCAAATGAAGACAAAGGAAGCTGCAGCTCCAGCTGAAAACAAACGGTGAAAACTGAAATTAAAAAAGCCTACAACTGCTGCTGAAAATAGAGACAAATTGAAAGTGAACTTTTGCTGAAACTTGCACTGCGTTTGGGTAAAATCTGCACTGTATTTCGGCTGAAAACAGCAAGGGAAAGCTGCTGAAAACAGGACAGAAAAACAGCATAAACAGCAGTAGAAATGCAGAGATACTGCAGCAGTTTGATCTTGCTGAAATCCTGATTTTTTTATTGCTGAAATCAGCAGCTAAATGCAGAGATACTGCAGCAGTTCGATCTTGCTGAAATCCTGATTTTTGATTGCTGAAATCAGCAGCTAAACATAAAAGTTACTCTACGAATGCAAACTGAAAAGAGAGTTCAGCATATTGCATTCGGTTCAGAAATTGCATTCTATCAAGACAAGAAGCATAGCTGAAAACAGAAACTGTTAGCAGGCTGAAAAGATGAAGTCGAGGGAGCAAAGGAAAGAAACTCTGGAGAATTTAAGACTTGGAAAGACCCAAAATAACAAGAAGGACAAAAAGCCCCAAGAGAACACAACTCAGGACAAGTATTTGATTTGAGCCTAAGTCCGAAAATTACAGAGAGCATCGACAAAACTCAAATTTCTCCTCAATATTTGATCTTTTGGATATGAGACTTTGAGGATAGCTAGTTAATAGCCTCTAGTCTCAACATACCAAATTTCATCCCAAACCATGAAAGAAAACACGAAGTTCATCAAAACCCTAGAATCAGGAAAATAAGAACAGAGAAGGTCCAAAATTCCTAAACTGAAATTAAACTCGATTTGTTCTTGGAACTAGGTGACCAAAGGGTCTAGAAATGTAATTCCATCCTAGAGCAACCCATTTTGCCACTTCCCAACAAAGAACAAGCCAAAACACAAAATCTCAAAAATCCAGGTAATGAAGCATCGAAGGAAAAATAACAGAGAGGCAAGAACTCAAATAATCTTCATAAAGGATTCATTCCATTGAACACAGGGAACACAAAGAAGTCCCAATACGCTATTGAATACAAAGGAATGATTACATGGTAACTCAAACCATCACCTCCCTCTTCATCTCAAGAACAAGAACACACAGAGAGGAGAATGAAGAACAGAGCACAACACTGCCCAGCTCACTTTCTTTTCGTGTCTGAGTAAGTATGTACTACAGCCTCCCTCTCCTCTTTTTGAAGGCAAGGCCTCACCCCCATATGGAAAATCAAGAAGTGGCATACCATGCCCACTCCAAGCCTTTCATCCACATGGGGCAAGGGTCAAAGTCAACCCATTTTAGGAGGGAAACCAGCCTCCTACTTCAGGCTTGAGTCAAATCCCGAATTTGCCCCTCAAGCGCCTTTCCGGAAGCTTCCCGCGTCCGGTACCTCAACCGTCTGGACCTTGACTCCTCCCTGAGTCTTGTCCCGATCCTCTCGCCGCTACCCGTCGCTTCCATCCGACATCGACCGAGACCTCCGACTCCACCTGAGTCTAGTCCCGGTTCTCTCGTCGTCGCTCGTTGTGTCCATCACCGGTAGCTCCAGCTTCGGTTCCTCGTCTCCCGACTCGCAACCACCTCGAGTTCACGTCGTCTTCGACACATCCCGACCGTTCTGACCTCAGCGCCACCTGCGCCTAGTCCGGTCCACCGTGTCTCGCCACGACACCGCCTCGATGTCCTGCAGTCAACACAGACAAGAACCACATCAAATAGCTCCGCTCGATATATGTAAGCATAATCAAATCCAAACCTGTCGCATCAGCAGAATACGCCTCCTAAACCCGTACGACAAGTTCGACCAGGTCCGACCGAGCCCGTTACGCCACGCAACGTCAAGGTCCGAACCAACCGACTCAAACTCGACTTTTCCTAAAATGATGTCGATTACTCATCATTCTCAACGGGATGATCACCACATGGTCTCTCAATCTCCCCCTTGATGAGTATATTGACAAACCCAGAAAAAGCATAAAGTTGAGTTTGAAGAGTCTAACATGGTCCATAAGAAAAAAGAGTGAAGCTAATGACCATGTCGACAGAAGGAGCAAAATAAAGAACAAGTTTTCCTCAAGGCTCCCAAAGTGGCTTTTTCTACCACTATTCTCCCCCTTTTGGCAATAAACCCATCAAGAATGCAAGGAGGAGAATAAGCCATGATGATGGATGAAATGGCTGAAGTTTGTTTATTCTAAGCATTTAGAGCCATGAGAATTATCCAAAATGACCATAAGGATTACATCAAGCCATAACACATAAATATGCTATCTAGATCATGACAAGATATGCATATGCCAGCTAAACCAAAGAGATGACAATCTGAAATGTAGTGCAATTTGTGAGCAAGTCAAGTCATCAATAAGCAAAGTCTAGCTAGAGACATCCAAGGATGATACAAGCCATGTCAATTAAGCTAAGCGGAACCAAGAAGCGAATATTGAGTCAAAGTAGAGTGCTATATGCTCAAGAGTGAAACATAGGTTCAAGTACTTGGTTCTTTTAGTAGCTTAAGCAAATTGAGCACAAATGACATATTTTCTTTTCAAACTTATGGTTGTTTCCAACCAATATTTTTATCATGTGCTAGATCTCAAGCCTTATGCGACTACTCCAAGCAAGAAGCTTAAGAAGATAGTCATCCAAAACTCCCCCTGAGTTCATGCCTAGTGCAATGGCAAGCTGTCTCATGAGAAAGAATTGGTGAAATCAGTTTTTTTTCGCACAAAAGAGATCTTTTTGCTTTTTAACAGATTGTACTAGCTTATGCATCATCAAGAGACTTAAAACAGCTCAAACTAAGGCTCAATAGAGATTCAACGCTCAACTCAGCCTACTAGACATGGCATGGATCATAAAAGGATAGCTCAAGAAAGACTAATCTCGAGTGCTAACATGACAAGTTTAGTTTAAATTGAGCAAGTTTAATTAACTTATCATGGCACAAGCTAGTTTACACATATGAAGTCATGATAAATATAGCAAATAAGCATAAATCATGGCAAGATGTAAATCATCGTAAGCATGTCATAACCGGATAATAATCAAGGCTCAATGTATTTATATTACAATGCAGAATGATATGCAGAAAATCCAGCTCCCCCTCAACATGTGATGCATCTTTTAGTTCAAGTTGAATTACGTCAATATTAAGCTCCAGAAGCTCCCAAATGAACTCCCCTTGAACTAAAGCAATAAAAACAAGAAGCTGGCAAAGAAAACAGAAAACAGGCAGTCCTTAAAGCATAGATAAGATAGAGAAAAGACTAAGACTGGCTCTCATCTACCCCATAAGACTCCAGGACTATCAGCTGACGGGAAAACACACATTAGAGAGCAAACACGCACTGCTCATCTGCAGGGTGGCCCAACCCTCGCTAGAACCTAAAAGAAGTGAGTGAGCTCAACCTAGTAAGATAAGAAACACTAATATAGCATCCACGAAGGCATAAGATAAGAGTAAGAAGTCTAAGCAACGAGACAAGAGAACCACTCTAATCTATGCTAGGAGGACTAACCCAATGCACTCATACAAATGCGATGCAACAGTAAGGAGACAGAAGCATAATTAATATGATAAAACAAGAAAGCCCAAAGCTACCCTCACAACAGTCCATAAGGACACACCACCCCAAGCTCTCCGGTAGAGTGAAAACCTCGAGCCATCCAAAGGCTTGGTGAAGATGTCGACCAACCGGTGGTCACCCTCCACAAACCGGAGCACGATGTCACCCTTCTCCACATGGTCTCTAAGGAAGTGAAAGCGAATGTCGATATGCTTGGTCCGAGAATGCCTTTGGGTTCTTAGCAATGTTAATCGCAGAAGTGTTATCACAAAGGAGTGGAACACTGTCGATAACTAACCCAAAGTCCCGCAGGGTCGAGACCATCAAAGCACTTGGCTACGACAATCGGCTGCGACAACGTACTCGGCCTCTGCGGTGGGTGGTAACACAGGACCGCTTCCTCGAGGACCAGAAACAAGAGAAGTGCCAATGAATTGGCGGTGCACAAGTGCTCTTCCTGCTCATCCTACGACCGGCAAAATCTGCATCCGAGTAGGCTCTTAAGGAAAGACAGGATGAGGAAGAGTACCAGATACCATAGTCAATGGTAGCTCGAAGGTACCGAAGGATACGCTTCACCGCCTGGCGGTGAGATACGCGAGGAGAAGCCTGAAACCGAGCACAAAGACACACAGAGAAGTGTATGTCCGGTCTCGAGGCAGTGAGGTACAAGAGGGAACCGATCATACTTCGATACTCCTTCTGATCGACTGGCTCGCCGTCTTCATCTGGGTCGAGTGGAATTGATGTAGCCATAGGAGTAGACACCGGCTTCCCATCACTCATATCGAAGCGCTTCAGGAGGTCTCGAGTGTACTTGCCCTGATGCAAGAAGGTACCCTCCCGAGTTTGCTTAATTTGGAAGCCAAGGAAGAAGCTTAACTCGCCCATCATGCTCATCTCAAATTTTGAGCTCATGACATCGGAAAACTAGGAAACGAGAGCATCCGAGGAGCCGCCAAAGATGATGTCATCCACATAAATCTGGACGAGCAGAAAGTCAGTGCCAAGCCGGCGGATGAACAAGGTCTTGTCGACTTTACCCATTTCGAAACCATGACTCAACAGATAGGACTTAAGCCTCTCATACCAAGCTCTGGGGGCCTGTTTAAGTCCATACAAAGCTTTGGAAAGCCTGTAGACATGGTTTGGGTATTTGGGGTTTTCGAACCAGGAGGTTGTCTCACATAGACTTCTTCCTCAATAAGGCCATTGAGGAAGGCACTCTTGACGTCCATCTGGTAAAGCTTGAAACCCTTAAAAGCTGCGAAGGCAAGCAGGATTCTAATGGCATCAAGTCTAGCTACAGGGGCAAAGGTCTCCTCGAAATCTAGACCCTCAACACAGGAGTACCCCCGAGCTACCGTCTAGCCTTGTTTCTAATAACCACACCATCCTCGCTCTGCTTGTTCTTGAACACCCACTTAGTTCCAATGATATTGTGACCTCGGGGGGCTCAACAAGCGTCCAGACCTTGTTTCTTTCGAAACTCTCGAGCTCCTCATGCATGGCATTGACCCAAGACTCGTCAGATAAAGCATGATAAACGTCCTTGGGCTCAAAGGAAGCTACGAAGGCAGAATGGAGACAGAAAAGTGACACGCCAGACTTGGAGCGTGTGACTCGTTCAAAGAGGTCTCCAATCATCTGCTCAGAAGGATGAGATTTTTAGATATGTCTTGGAGGTCCAGGATGAGATGAAGAAGTGGCCTCTACCTCGTGACCTGACGGGGTAGGAACAGAGCCACTAGCTCCAGAAGAAGCAGAAGGTAAGGGCTGATCACCTCGAGGTGCTGTGGAAGAAGGCACCTCAAGGGGTGGATGAGGGACTGGATCAGGTGGACAACCCTCATCTCCATCATCCTCATCATCCACAAAGATGGTCTCGGACTGCTCTAGTGAACCTGAGATGTCGGGCCTAGTCCCCGGACTGGCCTCATCGAAAGTCACCTCACATGTTTTTACCATTTTGCTAGACTCAGCCCGGACCCTATAGGCCCGCCAAGAAGTCGAGTAGCCTAGAAAGAGTCCATCACAAGAACATGACTCGAACTTATCTAGGTTCCCGGACTTCAGAATAAAGCACTTGCAACCAAACACACGAAAATGAGAAACACTGGACTTTCGCCCATATCTCAACTCGTAAGAGGTGCGGTGCAAGTGTGCCCCGAGAAAACTCGTTCAAACATGGCACGCGGTGGCTATAGCCTCACCCAAAACTTCCGTGGTGTAGAGTATTCATCGAGCATCGTCACGGCCATCTCGACTAAGGTACGGTTCTTCCTCTCCACGACGCCATTCTGCCGAGGGACGTATGGAGAAGAGGCGGTGTTCTACACCGGTCTCACCGCAAAACCTCTCAAAGTAGGAATTCTTGAACCCGTGCCATTGTCACTGCGGATCGCTCGTAAGGCACCCGGGAGCTCAATAGAAAGCCTACTAAACAAACCCTGAAAATGGGTAAATGTCTCATCCTTCGAGGCTAAGAAAAACACCCAAGAGTACCTCGAGAAGTCATCGACTACGACAAGAACATACCACTTCCTCCTGCCGACCGCACTCGAGTGGTCCAAGCTGTGTCCATATGGAGCAACCGTCACGGTGCATCGGTCATAGTCACTGTGACTGGAGGATGAGAAGCGGCAACCATCTTGCCGTGCCGACATGGAGTACAAACTAGATCTTTGACCATTTTGAGTTTTGCGACCACGAATGAGATCGTGGCGCTAACTCGGGTCAAATGGTCAAATCCTATATGACCAAGTCTCCTATGCCAGAAAGTGAGGTCACGGGACTCTGAAGCAACTAAACACTGGAGAGGATCACCAGAAGACTCAACAAAATCAGCACGAAAGATCCTCCCATAACGAGAAATCCATAAACCAAACTACAGAAGAGTCAAGAATTTTGCAATTGTTTTTCTTAAAGCTCACCTCGAAATCGTCATCGGTGGTCGAGAGGCGAAAGCAAAGTATATTGCAGCTTACTAACCAAGGCAACATCTTTTAAAATAAATGAATCATTAATGCATACAGTACCTTTGGCGATGACGCGCCCAAATGAAGCATCTCCGTAGGTGATCGTCTCATCACCGGAGCACGGCAAGGAAGAAAACCAACGGAATCTCCGGTCATGTGTCGTGAACACCGAGTCTACAAGTCAAACCTTTCCTTCCACGCCTGCGAACCTCGTCGAGTCGGAGTAGAGCTCATTGTCGCTCGGTTAGCCTCAAGGGCCATGAAGCACATCTTGGGAGAAGTCACCGTCGCCTTTGGGTTCTTGATCACCCGCCTACGTCGTCGTCGCTCCATCCCTCCACCTCGGCGAGGTCGAGGTCGAAAGCGGTGAGGACGGTGGAAGAGCTTCTTCGCCTTCCCAAAGTTGCGGAACTTCTTCTTGCCTTGGACCGTCTTTGAGGGCTTGAGTTGCGGTTCTTGTCGGTGTAGTCGTTCTTGCCCGAACCATCAAGTCACCTTTACCCTTCCCAAGCTTGGGACAGTTTGCTCGGATGTGGTTGGGGCCACCACACTCGAAACAAATCACGGGTCCTCCTCTTTTTCCATCCCTCCTCCTCTTGTAAGCATGAGAAAATCTCCGTGCTAGGAGGGCTAACTGTTCATCTGCAATCTGCTCTAACTGATCATCAGTTATGTCACAGAGAGCAGCGAGGGAGAATCCGCACAAAGGCTCGGCAGAAGAAGATCCAGAAGCGGGATCGGTGACTAACGCCATTAACTGTGACTTCGACCGACGAGAGACTATGTCAATCTCGTGAGTCTTGAGGCGCGAGTAAAGCGCGTCAAGAGTCAGGGTCGAGAGGTCTGTGGTGTCCTTGATGGTAGTCACCTTCATCTCCTAAACCCGAAGATCAAGTGCAGATAGGATTTGTCGAGCGTTATCCGAGTCGGAGTATGTGAGACCGATGGCTCGGAGGTTGCTCAAAATTTTGTGAAAACGCGAAAAGCACTCGTCAAGGGACTCTCCGGCAAGCATCTCGAATTTCATCAGATTCGCTGAACCGGTCTGTCGAACCGTCTTGATCTGGGTGGTGCCCTCATGGTATGCATTGAGGGTCACCCAGATGTCGTAGGCGGACGACAGGTGAGAGATGCGATCGAACTCGCTTCTGCTCAAACCCTGAATGATGATGTTCCTTGCCTTTGCATTCGCCTCAACATCAGCCATATTCCCGGCATTGATGTTCTCATCGGCAGGAACAACAAACTGAATCTTCACCTTCCGCGGATGGCATACCCCGAGCACGGATGTAAGTTTCCATTCGGCTTTTCGAATGGGTAATCCAGCCATCGAAGATAGCGGCGGTGGTGGAATACTTGTCTGTCGCCATGGCTCGCAGACCGGTTAAGATCTATAGAAAAGAGCTAACCGCTCGATACCAATTGTAGGACCGAAATGGCGGCAGAGGGGTGAATGTCGTTCTCTTCAATTAAAAATCCGTCCCTCCTGTATCCACAAACTCTTTTTCTCCGATAGCTATAAAAGCTATGAAGAAGGAAGACTTAAGCTCACCGGACACCTAAAACAATCTCGAGATAGAAGAGCAAAAAAATGAGCAACAATCAAGAGCGTGTGACAATAGAGAAGTTCGAGACGCACACCAAAAGCAGAGAATTGAAGCATCTCAACAAGCGAGACTAGATATTACACATGCAAAGTTTGCAATGCTCGAGCGGACTAGCTGCAGAAAATAGAGCAATCTGAAACTAAGAGAGGCTGCAGCTATTCGAGAATAGAGGCAAATGAAGACAAAGGAAGCTGCAGCTCCAACTGAAAACAAGCGGTGAAAACTGAAATTAAAAAGCCTACAACTGCTGCTGAAAATAGAGACAAATTGAAAGTGAACTTTGCTGAAACTTGCACTGCGTTTGGGTAAAATCTGCCTGTATTTCGCTGAAAACAGCAAGGAAAGCTGCTGAAAACAGGACAGAAAAACAGCATAAACAGCAGTAGAAATGCAGAGATCTGCAGCAGTTTGATCTTGCTGAAATCCTGATTTTTATTGCTGAAATCAGCAGCTAAATGCAGAGATACTGCAGCAGTTCGATCTTGCTGAAATCCTGATTTTGATTGCTGAAATCAGCAGCTAAACATAAAAGTTACTCTCTGAATGCAAACTGAAAAGAGAGTTCAGCATATTGCATTCGGTTCAGGAAATTGCATTCGGCTGCACAGTAAGCATAGCTGAAAACAGAAACTGTTAGCAGGCTGAAAAGATGAAGTCGAGGGAGCAAAGGAAAGAAACTCTGGAGAATTTAAGACTTGGAAAGACCCAAAATAACAAGAAGGACAAAAAGCCCCAAGAGAACACAACTCAGGACAAGTATTTCAGATTTGAGCCTAAGTCTGAAAATTACAGAGAGCATCGACAAAACTCAAATTTCTCCTCAATATATGATCTTTTGGATATGAGACTTTGAGGATAGCTAGTTAATAGCCTCTAGTCTCAACATACCAAATTTCATCCCAAACCATGAAAGAAAACACGAAGTTCATCAAAACCCTAGAATCAGGAAAATAAGAACAGAGAAGGTCCAAAATTCCTAAACTGAAATTAAACTCGATTTGTTCTTGGAACTAGGTGACCAAAGGGTCTAGAAATGTAATTCCATCCTAGAGCAACCCATTTTGCCACTTCCCAACAAAGAACAAGCCAAAACACAAAATCTCAAAAATCCAGGTAATGAAGCATCGAAGGAAAAATAACAGAGAGGCAAGAACTCAAATAATCTTCATAAAGGATTCATTCCATTGAACACAGGGAACACAAAGAAGTCCCAATACGCTATTGAATACAAAGGAATGATTACATGGTAACTCAAACCATCACCTCCTCTTCATCTCAAGAACAAACACACGAGAGAGGAGAATGAAGAGCGAGCACAACACCGCTTGACTCACTTTCTTTTAGGTATGCGAGTAAGTATGTACTACAGCCTCCCTCTCCTCTTTTTGAAGGCAAGGCCTCACCCCCATATGGAAAATCAAGAAGTGGCATACCATGCCCACTCCAAGCCTTTCATCCACATGGGGCAAGGGTCAAAGTCAACCCATTTTAGGAGGGAAACCAGCCTCCTACTTCAGCTTGAGTCAAACCCGAATTTGCCCTCAGCGCCTTTCAGGAAGCTTCCCGTCCGGTACCTCAACCGTCTGGACCTTGACTCCTCCACGAGTCTTGTCCCGATCCTCTCGCCGCTACCCGTCGCTTCCATCCGACATCGATCGAGACCTCCGACTCCACACGAGTCTAGTCCGGTTCTCTCGTCGTCGCTCGTTGTGTCCATCACCGGTAGCTCAGCCGGTTCCTCGTCTCCCGACTCGCAACCACCTCGAGTTCACGTCGTCTTCGACACATCCCGACCGTTCTGACCTCAGCGCCACCTGCGCCTAGTCCGGTCCACCGTGTCTCGCCACGACACCGCCTCGATGTCCTGCGGTCAACACGCATAAGAACCACATCAAATAGCTCCGCTCGATATATGTAAGCATAATCAAATCCAAACACGTCGCATCGTGAATCGCCTCCTAAACCCGTGCGACAAGTTCGACCAGGTCCGACCGAGCCCGTTACGCCACGCAACGTCAAGGTCCGAACCAACCGACTCAAACTCGACTTTTCCTAAAATGATGTCAATTACTCATCATTCTCAACGGGATGATCACCACATGGTCTCTCAATCTCCCCCTTGATGAGTATATTGACAAACCCAGAAAAAGCATAAAGTTGAGTTTGAAGAGTCTAACATGGTCCATAAGAAAAAAGAGTGAAGCTAATGACCATGTCGACAGAAGGAGCAAAATAAAGAACAAGTTTTCCTCAAGGCTCCCAAAGTGGCTTTTTCTACCACTATTCTCCCCCTTTTGGCAATAAACCCATCAAGAATGCAAGGAGGAGAATAAGCCATGATGATGGATGAAATGGCTGAATTTTGTTTATTCTAAGCATTTAGAGCCATGAGAATTATCCAAAATGACCATAAGGATTACATCAAGCCATAACACATAAATATGCTATCTAGATCATGACAAGATATGCATATGCCAGCTAAACCAAAGAGATGACAATCTGAAATGTAGTGCAATTTGTGAGCAAGTCAAGTCATCAATAAGCAAAGTCTAGCTAGAGACATCCAAGGATGATACAAGCCATGTCAATTAAGCTAAGCGGAACCAAGAAGCGAATATTGAGTCAAAGTAGAGTGCTATATGCTCAAGAGTGAAACATAGGTTCAAGTACTTGGTTCTTTTAGTAGCTTAAGCAAATTGAGCACAAATGACATATTTTCTTTTCAAACTTATGGTTGTTTCCAACCAATATTTTTATCATGTGCTAGATCTCAAGCCTTATGCGACTACTCCAAGCAAGAAGCTTAAGAAGATAGTCATCCAAAACTCCCCCTGAGTTCATGCCTAGTGCAATGGCAAGCTGTCTCATGAGAAAGAATTGGTGAAATCAGTTTTTTTTCGCACAAAAGAGATCTTTTTGCTTTTTAACAGATTGTACTAGCTTATGCATCATCAAGGGACTTAAAACAGCTCAAACAAAGGCTCAATAGAGATTCAACGCTCAACTCAGCCTACTAGACATGGCATGGATCATAAAAGGATAGCTCAAGAAAGACTAATCTCGAGTGCTAACATGACAAGTTTAGTTTAAATTGAGCAAGTTTAATTAACTTATCATGGCACAAGCTAGTTTACACATATGAAGTCATGATAAATATAGCAAATAAGCATAAATCATGGCAAGATGTAAATCATCGTAAGCATGTCATAACCGGATAATAATCAAGGCTCAATGTATTTATATTACAATGCAGAATGATATGCGTAAAATCCACTCCCCTCAACATGTGATGCATCTTTTAGTTCAAGTTGAATTACGTCAATATTAAGCTCCAGAAGCTCCCAAATGAACTCCCCTTGAACTAAAGCAATAAAAATAAGAAGCTGGCAAAGAAAACAGAAAACAGGCAGTCCTTAAAGCATAGATAAGATAGAGAAAAGACTAAGACTGGCTCTCATCTACCCCATAAGACTCCAGGACTATCAGCTGACGGGAAAACACACATTAGAGAGCAAACACGTACCCTGTCTACCCGAGGGTGGCCCAACCCTCGCTAGAACCTAAAAGAAGTGAGTGAGCTCAACCTAGTAAGATAAGAAACAGCTAATATAGCATCCTGAAGGCATAAGATAAGAGTAAGAAGTCTAAGCAACGAGACAAGAGAACCACTCTAATCTATGCTAGGAGGACTAACCCAATGCACTCATACAAATGCGATGCAACAGTAAGGAGACAGAAGCATAATTAATATGATAAAACAGTAAAGCCCAAAGCTACCCCTCACAACAGTCCATAAGGACACACCACCCCAAGCTCTCCCGGTAGAGCTGAAAACCTCGAGCCATCCAAAGGCTTGGTGAAGATGTCAGCCAACTGGTGGTCACCCTCCACAAACTGGAGCACGATGTCACCCTTCTCCACATGGTCTCTAAGGAAGTGAAAGCGAATGTCGATATGCTTGGTCCGAGAATGCCGCACGGGTTCTTAGCAATGTTAATCGCAGTGTTATCACAAAGGAGTGGAACACCGCCGATAACTAACCCAAAGTCCCGCAGGTCGAGACCATCCAGCACTTGGCTACAAAGAATCGGTGCGACAACGCACTCGGCCTCTGCGGTGGGTGTGCAACACCGGATGCTTCCTCGAGGACCAGGAACAAGAGAAGTGCCAATGAATTGGCGGTGCACGAAGTGCTCTTCCTGCTATCCTGACCAAGAAAATCGCATCCGAGTAGGCTCTTAAGGAAAGGCAGGATGAGGAAGAGTACCAGATACCATAGTCAATGGTAGCTCGAAGGTACCGAAGGATGCGCTTCACCGCCTGGCGGTGAGATACGCGAGGAGAAGCTCAAACCGAGCACAAAGACACACAGAGAAGTGTATGTCCGGTCTCGAGGCGTGAGGTACAAGAGGAACCGATCATACTGATACTCCTTCGATCGGTGGCTCGCCGTCTTCATCGGGTCGAGTGGAATTGATGTAGCCATAGGAGTAGACACCGGCTTCCCATCACTCATATCGAAGCGCTTCAGGAGGTCTCGAGTGTACTTGCCCTGATGCAAGAAGGTACCTCCCGAGTTTGCTTAATTTGGAAGCCAAGGAAGAAGCTTAACTCGCCCATCATGCTCATCTCAAATTTTGAGCTCATGACATCGGAAAACTGGGAAACGAGAGCATCCGAGGAGCCGCTAAAGATGATGTCATCCACATAAATCCGACGAGCAGAAAGTCGATGCCAAGCCGGCGGATGAACAAGGTCTTGTCGACTTTACCCATTTGAAACCATGACTCAACAGATAGGACTTAAGCCTCTCATACCAAGCTCTGGGGGCCTGTTTAAGTCCATACAAAGATTTGGAAAGCCTGTAGACATGGTTTGGGTATTTGGGGTTTTCGAACCAGGAGGTTGTCTCACATAGACTTCTTCCTCAATAAGGCCATTGAGGAAGGCACTCTTGACGTCCATCTGGTAAAGCTTGAAACCCTTAAAAGATGCGAAGGCAAGCAGGATTCTAATGGCCTCAAGTCTAGCTACAGGGGCAAAGGTCTCCTCGAAATCTAGACCCTCAACACAGGAGTACCCCGAGCTACCGGTCTAGCCTTGTTTCTAATAACCACACCATCCTCGCTCGCTTGTTCTTGAACACCCACTTAGTTCCAATGATATTGTGACCTCGGGGGGCTCAACAAGCGTCCAGACCTTGTTTCTTTCGAAACTCTCGAGCTCCTCATGCATGGCATTGACCCAAGACTCGTCAGATAAAGCATGATAAACGTCCTTGGGCTCAAAGGAAGCTACTGGCGAATGGAGACAGAAAAGTGACACGCCGGACTTGGAGCGTGTGACTCGTTCAAAGAGGTCTCCAATCATACGCTCGAAGGATGAGATTTTAGATATGTCTTGGAGGTCCAGGATGAGATGAAGAAGTGGCCTCTACCTCGTGACTGACGGGTAGGAGCAGAGCCACTAGCTCCGTAAGAAGCGAAGGTAGGGTCGATCACCTCGAGGTCTTGTGGAAGAAGGCACCTCAAGGGGTGGATGAGGGACTGGATCAGGTGGACAACCCTCATCTCCATCATCCTCATCATCCACAAAGATGGTCTCGGACTGCTCTAGTGAACTCGAGATGTCGGGCCTAGTCCCGGACCGGCCTCATCGAAAGTCACCTCCTGAGTTTTACCATTTTGCTAGACTCGCAGCCTGACCCTATAGGCCCGCGAAGAAGTCGAGTAGCCTAGAAAGAGTCCATCACAAGAACGTGACTCGAACTTATCTAGGTTCCCGGACTTCAGAATAAAGCACTTGCAACCAAACACACGAAAATGAGAAACACTGGACTTTCGCCCATATCTCAACTCGTAAGAGGTGCGGTGCAAGTGTGCCCTGAGAAAAACTCTGTTCGAAACATGGCACGCGGTGGCTATAGCCTCAGCCCAAAACTTCCGTGGTGTAGAGTATTCATCGAGCATCGTCCTGGCCATCTCGACTAAGGTACGGTTCTTCCTCTCCACGACGCCATTCTGCTGAGGGACGTATGGAGAAGAGAACTGGTGTTCTACACCGGTCTCACCGCAAAACCTCTCAAAGTAGAAATTCTTGAACTCCGTGCCATTGTCACTGCGGATCGCTCGTAAGGCACCCGGGAGCTCAATAGAAAGCCTACTAAACAAACCCCGAAAATGGGTAAATGTCTCATCCTTCGAGGCTAAGAAAACACCCAAGAGTACCGAGAAGTCATCGACTCACGACAAGAACATACCACTTCCCCTCGTTGATCGCACTCGAGCTGGTCCAACTGTGTCCATATGGAGCAACTGTCCTGGTGCATCGGTCATAGTCACTGTGACTGGAGGATGAGAAGCGGCAACCATCTTGCCGTGCCGACATGGAGTACAAACTAGATCTTTGACCATTTTGAGTTTCGGCAGACCACGAATGAGATCGTGGCCGCTAACTCGGGTCAAATGGTCAAATCCTATATGACCAAGTCTCCTATGCCAGAAAGTGAGGTCACGGGACTCTGAAGCAACTAAACACTGGAGAGGATCACCAGAAGACTCAACAAAATCAGCACGAAAGATCCTCCCATAACGAGAAATCCCGCAAACCAAACTACCCGAAGAGTCAAGAATTTTGCAATTGTTTTTCTTAAAGCTCACCTCGAAATCGTCATCGGTAAGCTGAGAGACTGAAAGCAAAGTATATTGCAGCTTACTAACCAAGGCAACATCTTTTAAAATAAATGAATCATTAATGCGCACAGTACCTTTGGCGATGACGCGCCCAAATGAAGCATCTCCGTAGGTGATCGTCTCATCACCTGGAGCACGGGCAAGGGAAGAAAACCAACGGGAATCTCCGGTCATGTGTCGTGAACACCCGGAGTCTACAAGTCAAACATTTCCCTTCCCTGCCCGGCGAACCTCGTCGGAGTCGGAGTAGAGCTCGCTGTCGCTCAGTTCGCCCTCAAGGGCCATGAAGCACATGCCGGAGAAGTCACCGTCGCCTTTGGGTTCTTGATCACCCGCCCTGTCGTCGTCGCTCCATCCCTCCACCTCGCTGAGGTCGAGGTCGTCGAAAGCGGTGAGGACGCGGTGGAAGAGCTTCTTCGCCTTCCCAAAGTTGCGGAACTTCTTCTTGCCTTGGACCGGTCTTGAGGGCTTGAGTTGCGGTTCTTGTCGGTGTAGTCGTTCTTGCCCGAAACATGAAGTCACCTTTACCCTTCCCAAGCTTGGGACGGTTGCTCGGATGTGGTTGGGGCCACCACACTCGAAACAAATCACGGGTCCTCCTCTTTTTCCATCCCTCCTCCTCTTGTAAGCATGAGAAAATCTCCGTGCTAGGAGGGCTAGCTGTTCATCGCAAGTCGCCTAACCGATCATCGGTTATGTCACGAGAGCGGCGAGGAGAATCCGCACAAAGGCTCGGCAGAAGAAGATCCGAGCGGGATCGGTGACTAACGCCATTAAGCGTGACTTGACCGACGCGAGACTATGTCAATCTCGTGAGTCTTGAGGCGCGAGTAAAGCGTCAAGAGTCGGTCGAGAGGTGCGTGGTGTCCTTGATGGTAGTCACCTTCATCTCCTAAACCCAAGATCAAGTGCGAGAAAGGATTTGTCGAGCGTTATCCGAGTCGGAGTATGTGAGACCGATGGCTCGGAGGTTGCTCAAAATTTTGTGAAAACGCGAAAAGCACTCGTCAAGGGACTCTCCAGCAAGCATCTCGAATTTCATCAGATTCGACTTGAACCGGTCTGTCGAACCGTCTTGATCGGGTGGTGCCCTCATGGTATGCATTGAGGGTCACCCGGATGTCGTAAGCGGACAACGGTGAGAGATGCGATCGAACTCGCTCGCTCAAACCACGAATGATGATGTTCCTTGCCTTTGCATTCGCCTCAACATCGCCATATTCCGGCATTGATGTTCTCATCGGCGGGAACAACAAACTGAATCTTCACCTTCCGCCAGATGGCATACCCCTGAGCCTGGATGTAAGTTTCCATTCGGCTTTTCCAGAATGGGTAATCCAGGCCATCGAAGATAGGCGGCTTGGTGGAATACTTGTCTGTCGCCATGGCTCGCAGACCGGTTAAGATCTATAGAAAAGAGCTAACCGGCTCTGATACCAATTGTAGGACCGAAATGGCGACAGAGGGGGGTGAATGTCGTTCTCTTCAATTAAAAATCCGTCCCTCCTGTATCCACAAACTCTTTTTCTCCGATAGCTATAAAAGCTATGAAGAAGGAAGACTTAAGCTCACTGGGCACCTAAAACAATCTCGAGATAGAAGAGCAAAAAAAATGAGCAACAATCAAGAGCAGCCGACAATAGAGAAGTTCAGAGACTGCACACCAAAACAGAGAATTGAAGCATCTCAGCAAGCAGACTAGATATTACACATGCAAAAGTTTGCAATGCTCGAGCCGGACTAGCTGCAGAAAATAGAGCAATCTGAAACTAAGAGAGGCTGCAGCTATTACTGAGAATAGAGGCAAATGAAGACAAAGGAAGCTGCAGCTCCAGCTGAAAACAAACGGTGAAAACTGAAATTAAAAAAGCCTACAACTGCTGCTGAAAATAGAGACAAATTGAAAGTGAACTTTTGCTGAAACTTGCACTGCGTTTGGGTAAAATCTGCACTGTATTTCGGCTGAAAACAGCAAGGGAAAGCTGCTGAAAACAGGACAGAAAAACAGCATAAACAGCAGTAGAAATGCAGAGATACTGCAGCAGTTTGATCTTGCTGAAATCCTGATTTTTTATTGCTGAAATCAGCAGCTAAATGCAGAGATACTGCAGCAGTTCGATCTTGCTGAAATCCTGATTTTTGATTGCTGAAATCAGCAGCTAAACATAAAAGTTACTCTACAGAATGCAAACTGAAAAGAGAGTTCAGCATATTGCATTCGGTTCAGGAAATTGCATTCGGCTGCACAGTAAGCATAGCTGAAAACAGAAACTGTTAGCAGGCTGAAAAGATGAAGTCGAGGGAGCAAAGGAAAGAAACTCTGGAGAATTTAAGACTTGGAAAGACCCAAAATAACAAGAAGGACAAAAAGCCCCAAGAGAACACAACTCAGGACAAGTATTTCAGATTTGAGCCTAAGTCTGAAAATTACAGAGAGCATCGACAAAACTCAAATTTCTCCTCAATATATGATCTTTTGGATATGAGACTTTGAGGATAGCTAGTTAATAGCCTCTAGTCTCAACATACCAAATTTCATCCCAAACCATGAAAGAAAACACGAAGTTCATCAAAACCCTAGAATCAGGAAAATAAGAACAGAGAAGGTCCAAAATTCCTAAACTGAAATTAAACTCGATTTGTTCTTGGAACTAGGTGACCAAAGGGTCTAGAAATGTAATTCCATCCTAGAGCAACCCATTTTGCCACTTCCCAACAAAGAACAAGCCAAAACACAAAATCTCAAAAATCCAGGTAATGAAGCATCGAAGGAAAAATAACGAGAGGCAAGAACTCAAATAATCTTCATAAAGGATTCATTCCATTGAACACAGGGAACACAAAGAAGTCCCAATACGCTATTGAATACAAAGGAATGATTACATGGTAACTCAAACCATCACCTCCCTCTTCATCTCAAGAACAAGAACACAGAGAGGAGAATGAAGAACGAGCACAACACCGCTTGACTCACTTTCTTTTCGTGTCTGAGTAAGTATGTACTACAGCCTCCCTCTCCTCTTTTTGAAGGCAAGGCCTCACCCCCATATGGAAAATCAAGAAGTGGCATACCATGCCCACTCCAAGCCTTTCATCCACATGGGGCAAGGGTCAAAGTCAACCCATTTTGGGAGGAAACCAGCCTCCTACTTGTGCTTGAGTCAAACCCGAATTTGCCCCTCAGCGCCTTTCGGAAGCTTCTGCGTCCGGTACCTCAACCGTCTGGACCTTGACTCCTCCCTGAGTCTTGTCCCGATCCTCTCGCCGCTACCCGTCGCTTCCATCCGACATCGACCGAGACCTCCGACTCCACCTGAGTCTAGTCCCGGTTCTCTCGTCGTCGCTCGTTGTGTCCATCACCGGTAGCTCCAGCTTCGGTTCCTCGTCTCCCGACTCGCAACCACCTCGAGTTCACGTCGTCTTGACACATCCCGACCGTTCGACCTCGGCGCCACCGCGCCTAGTCCGTCCACCGTGTCTCGCCACGACACCGCCTCGATGTCCCGCAATCAACACGCACAAGAACCACATCAAATAGCACCGCCGATATATGTAAGCATAATCAAATCCAAACACATCGCATCGCGTGAATCGCCTCCTAAACCCGTACGACAAGTTCGACCAGGTCCGACCGAGCCCGTTACGCCACGCAACGTCAAGGTCCGAACCAACCGACTCAAACTCGACTTTTCCTAAAACGATGTCAATTACTCATCATTCTCAACGGGATGACCACCACATGGTCTCTCACAGAGGCTTAGAGCGATCGGAGGCTTTATAGCAGTCGGAGGAGGGTGTTGTAGCAGTTGAAGAAGAATGCAATGGCGGCGTCTCGAGGCGGCGGTTGTCGGCACTATGGTGGCTAGTGGTGAGCGGCAACGTGCCCCAAACAGAAGAGGAGAACATGAGCGATACGTTGGTGGGCACGGAGTTTACTGGAGATGGCTGGAGAGTGGTCGGCGGCGACGGCAGGGTGCTCTGGATGGATGGGATTGAAGAAGAGATGGGGAAGGAGAGGAGGAGTAGGGAAAGAGAAGTGAGAAGAGAGAAGAGGAGAAGAAGACCCTATCGAGCCATCTACTTTTAAGAAAACATTTGGCGAGAAGAAGTGAAAAGAGAGAAAAAGAGATGAGGAGAGGAGTGGAGAAGAAGTGAGAAAAATAACAGCCGAGCCTTCTATTTTAAAGAGCAAATCCAGCGAGATGAGCAAGAAATTCAAATTCAACAAGAGCAGGTAAGTTAAAAGATTATCACAGATGGTTCTAGGTAAAGAATCGTTTGTGATAAGTTGATCATCACAAACGGTTTTTGTTCCTAACCGTCTGTGATACATCACAGATGATTCGGAACAAAAACCGTCTGTGATAAGTACAGACATCACAGATGGTTTTTGTTATAAACTGTCTGTGATTTATCAAAGACGATCTAAATTGTCTGTGATGTATCAAAAATAGTTCGGAATAAAAACCGTCTGTGATAAGTAGGTCATCACAGACGGTTCTTTTTATCGGGTGAACTTAGACGATCCATCTTGTAAAACCGTCTATGGTAACTTTATCACTAACTATTTGTGTTGAACCGTCTGTGATGAGACATTTAGGATGACCCTTTTTATAGTAGTGGGACTTCATTTCTGATATTGTAATAAACTAGCTAAAATGGTTGTACCGAACTTTAGCCCTGCGTGACTACTTCAATATAATATGATGTACTGTATCTAATTATTGTTCTGTTGCAACACTCTGATGGGTTTATTATTCATTAGAGCGATAAGCTATCGGTTAAAATAAATAATAATCTGTTGATTAGTGTTTTTACGCTATAATAAAAATGCAGGTAGTCACAATATTCTTCTGTCTTTTTATGTAACACGAGAGTATATTCCGCAGCACGAGGCTGAGTCACAATTTTGTTTTCTTTTGTTCATACACGTCACATCACAAGTAGAAATAAAAAAAAACGCATACATCACCAGACGATAAGCAACGGTTGCCGTCGATCGACAGCGTCTGCCCTATCACAGTCACTTCCTTTCCTATCGAAGTGCTAGTCAGGTCTTGCTGCAGTGAACAACGATCCAAATAATTCTAGGGAAAAAAGGTGATTATATTTGTAAATTTCCTGTGTGGAAAGGCTTACTGCTTTGTCAGTTTAGAGAGGCCGCTGCACATGGTCTGTTGCTAGAGGCGTTTCTGTTTTGTGAACTCGTTTCTGTTTAGTGAACTTCCTCTACTGGGAGGGCCAACAAGGCATACATGTATGATCAGAGTTGATACCTGAAGTTCTAGAGGTATCTTTGCTTGATTCTTCTTTATATAGTTTTTTCTTAAGAATGATTCTTTTTCATACTGTATGGCTTGTTTGGAATGCAGAGATATATAATATTTGTCACGTAAGATTTCTAATGATGTTGATGAAAGAACAAGAAGAGAGAAATAAGCCATCTGACATGCAACAGGCGGTCTATAAGGCCCTTATAGATAGCTTTGTTGCTATTGTATTGATACCGTCTGTCCCCTATGCGTTTTGTGACCACAAATTGTAGGGTTCTATATAGACAACTTAGAGTTATCTTTATCTTTTTGTAAATGATATAGAGAGTATTACAAATAACAGTCGTCTCCACCATTGTACATGCCCTATGCAAGATATCCTTGATTTCGTTTTTTAAATGTTGTGCCTTTCATTTTTGTGAGAACATTGAAGTGCTTCCTAAAAAATGATGAGACTAGAGGCAACACCTTAAATGAAGGCTATCAATTTTCAATAACAATTAATAAAAATTTAATTAAGTGTTATCACCTATATTTTTATATAGCTACGATTTATGGGATAACAAAACATTGTAGTTTATACATGATTTGTAGGACAAAAAAGATGTCATAATGTTTTTTTCAGGAGTCCGGTTGGTGGAATTCAAAGTATTTAGGCACAGGATACGGGAGAAACAGTAGTTGACTAGCCACTAGTCGGCAAAAGAAAAGACATAAGATTCTTTTTGGCCCTACTCTAACTGACTTACGGATATAAGATTCTTTTTGGTTTTACTCTAATTGACTTATGGTTTAAGTTTCTGACTGTGAATTTTGGTTTATAGCTGAAATTGTATTGTAGCGGCTGTTAGTTTTTCTGAGAAAAAAATACAAAAATGGGGGGAATAACAAAAACGTTATACCATCACAGACAATATAAAGGAATAAGAGGGAAAAGAAAAGGTAAAACCCTCAAAAAAATTAAAATAAGACAAAATTAAAAGTCAACGTGTTCTAAGTAGCTATTGGCTTAAATAAGCCAATTGCTGAAACCGTTTAGAACCGGGGAAGTGTGTGCGAAGAATCCCAAACCATTAATTAAGAAACACAAAAATTGTATAGGAAATAAACTCCAACTAATAGCTGAAAAACAAAAGTAGCTGAAAAACAGGCTGAGATGAACTTTAGTCAACAGTTTTTCCACACTAGAGCCTGCTCGTATCGGTTTTTGCTAATATATTTTGATTATGACCGGTAAATAATAGTAACCAATAAAAACGGTTTATAGAAACTGGAGCGTTCGTATTAGCTTTGTAAGTAGAAGCCAAAGCCAATACGAATAAGTTCCAATGAGGCGTCGAGTCACCAGTTTTGTTTCTACCTTGAGCCCACATCGATCACATTCATGCTTTGAATTGGGAACCAATAACTAACCTCCCGTGTTCTCAGCAGCCATCTTAGAATTCCAGTCCGTCCTTCTCGCTACTCCGCTGTCACCCATGTATATATAAGCTTCCTCCTGACTGTTTGGAGCCCTAAAACGAGGTGCCAAACTTTAACTAGTCCTTTGTTCAGGCGTGCGCTACAGAACAGAAGAATTATTACCAGTTGGTTAATTCGGCATGTGCGAGAGCAAAATCAGGCAGCCGTCGTCTTTGCATTATGCCGGTCAAAGCCAAGGCAAACCTACACCGAATATTGCCGGTCTCCAGGACCCGTATCGAACAAAGTACCAAATGCCGCGTGCTGCAGACAAAAAAAAAAGCAGCTTAAAACGAGGGATCGTATCAGCATCATCTATCAGCTTAAAACCAGCACGAATGGTGCTTCAGAAAGAGGGAGAATCGCACCGCGGCACCGATCTAACCGCGAGTCAAACCCATGCACACTGCACGCAGCAGCAGCGCCAGTATTTCGCAGCCCAACACCGTAGCGTAGAGGCATGGACGCCTATCGTATCAGCTAGAATTTAGTTACGTTCTAAACTCAGTAATAAAATGATCTAAACTATTTAAATTGAACATAAAAATATTACTTAGATTAGATTAAATTTATTTGAGCTATACACTAAATATTTTTTCACATTTTAGACTAAAATCTACCTGTCCGAAGTGTGACCCCGGCCCTGATATCAGCAGTCGCCATCGCCACGAGTCCCGGCTCCCATATCTTCTCGCCCCCCCTATAATTTGCGAGACCAAAGATAGAAACTCAACAGGAGCGACGACTCAACTCGAACACGGACAAGAAGAGAGGACAGCAGAGTTCACTTCAACCGCGCGCGCGCGCGTGTGCATGGCTGCTACGACGTGCGTCTACGGCTATGAGAGGAGCCGGCCGCTGATGCCGGCGGCGCCGACGAGGCCTCCTGTTGCCATGGGCTCGCCCACGCCGGCGAGATCCTCGCAGATTATGGAGCAGTTCGACAACGACGGCCGCGGCCACGCGGCGCACGGCTCCATCCACGGCGCCGTCACGCCACCGCCACCTCCTCCACCACTTCCACCACTTCTCGAGCTCCATTTAGGCGCCAGGTGCAACCCCTCCAGCTCCAAGGCAACGTCCCACCACCTCGGCCTCTGCACCGAGGGCCTCGGCTCGGAGAGCTCCGAGAGCTCAGGCGACGTCGACCTCGGCGATGACACCGACAAGGACGCAGGCGTCGACGTCGGGCCGGCACTGCCCTGCAAGAGGCAGCACCGTGACAACGATGAGGAGGAGACGGTGATGCCGGCGAGGACGAGGAGCGGGAGGGCTTTCCCGCCGCCGATATCGGTGATCGGCGCCGGCGGGAAGCCGTGGCTGTACCTCCGGGCGCACCGCGGGGACGGCCGGCTGGTTCTGCGGGAGGTGAGGATACCGTCCCGGGAGCTTCTCCAGGCGTGCCGCGAGGACGGCCGGTTCAGGCTCCAGTTCGCCCATCCGGAGGAGGAAGAACCAGTAGATGATCAGTGCCAAGAGCAGGAAGTCAAGAACTAGCAGTGCGATGGTGCAAGAACAAGGGCAGAAGAAACAACTAATGGAACAGTGGTTTAATCAGTGCTCGTCAGCAAGTCCTACAGCAACATGCTAGTGTCGTTTCTTTTCCCTTCCAGAGATATAAATATGGCGATTTTTTTGTTTGGTTTTGCATCACTCGTCAGTCCATTGCTACTGTTTCGCAGAATTCGGTTCTGCAGTTCCACGACTTGGTTACAGGAATCAACAAAATGAAGATACTGTTGTCCCAAAAAAGGAACCAAGTACTCTTCACTCTTCAGGCTAGCAATGATGCTCCGAGCTAAGGATGATGCGTGGCACCCTACCAGGAATGCAGCTGTGCAAGCTGCAAAGCACTCGAGACCTTCAGGGTTCACAGGGCAGAGCTGAAAGTTCACAAGAACCCTGAGCTTAGTTGATGGAAAAGGAACAAATCACGTGAAAGCTGGTTGATGGTGCTCTTTAAAGCCATCGTGGATGGCATTTTGAGATCAAAGATGCTGATCCTGATAATTATGTCACTCTTCCTGCTTTCAGTAATCAAACCCAATAATTGTACTAGTATTATAGAAAAAGTTTCAAGAAACCAGTGATGCAATAATATACTGCTTTGATCTCTGAATTTTTGGCAAATCATTACATGAAAAGCATTTTATTATGGAGCATGAAATTGGTGAAAAACCATGGAGCAGCGAACACAGAGATGCCTTGTACAGAGGCAAAGCGTTTTTTAGCAGGGAAATGAAAGTGAAGGTCTACCAAGAAGCGCATGGCGGCATTCATGGACCCCGTGTTTTCCCGTTATTGAGGAGCTCAAGTCCCTTTGAAGGACAGATAACTGCCCACAAAAGTAGAGCTTATGATGATTTCTCACCATCCAATGTTAATAGCACTTTATATAGATCAGGACGCCTGTCCCTGAAAATCCCCCAACCGTGCCTGGTCAACTTGATCTCATCCAAGTCAAACTCCGCTACCAGCACCTCCTCATCTTTGTCATTTGCAAGCTTCACAATTTCTCCAGTTGGCCCTGCACACAACCATATATCTTGATTAAGATCATCTTTCTGATGGTTTTATCTCCTGCTGTAAAAGACATCCTGAAGCTGAATTACCTGCTATGAATGAATTCCCATAGAAGGTTATAGTGCTGTTGCCATGCTCAGTCTCAACAGTTTCCCTTCCTATGCGATTAGAAGCAACAAGGGGTACCTGGATAATGCAAGGTGAGAAATTGTTGCACCAACCAATAATATCACTTAAATTAACTTCAATAAAATAAGTATCATTATGATTCCTCAATGAAGGTAACAGTGAATCATAAAGTCAACAAAAACTACCAAGTTAGCGCCAGCATGGCCTTGCATGACACGCTTCCAGTGTTCACGAGAATCCAGGTTATTATCCTGGGGTTCAGATCCAATTGCAGTGGGATAGAACAATATTTCTGCCCCCTGAAGCACCATAGCCCTAGCAGACTCTGGGAACCATTGATCCCAGCAAATTCCTACCAGGTCATGGATCAGGAGATCATTAACAACCAAAGATAGTGAAGTAATGCCAATAGCAGAGCTATTGTGCCAAAACTAACAAACTGATATTACTGCATAACATAATTAACTCACCAACACCAATTGTGGCATACTTGGTTTTGAAAGCCTGCATCAATAGCAGCAATTACACCAAGTTAATTTTTACCGATAACAACGACAGTCACAGTTACAATACAATATACATACATCTAGGGTAAACTAAAGTGCGATCTGATACAAATATAGAACCATGTTTACCTTGAAGCCAGTGTCCCCTCGGTTGAAATAAAATTTCTCTTGATATCCTGACAAACATAAGTAGCTTCTTTAAGTCAGATGATCTAAGCTACAAAGGATCAGGCAAATGCTATAAGGCTATTAGCAAGTAATACCTGGTCCATCCGGAATGTGTGATTTGCGGTATAGGCCAAGATCTGTGCCGTCAGCATCAATAATGGCAACCGAATTGTAATGAGCATTGTTTGCTTCTTCAAAGAAACTGACAGGTATTACAACATCCAGCTCCTTTGCAAGCTTTTGCATCCTATGGGCCATGAAAAACAAAATGCATGCGCAAATATTACAAAATCAGTATAAAAACATTACTAGTTGAGCTCCGACATGTTTCAGGCACAAGCAAGCAAATTTACCTCATTATAGTTGGGTTCCCTTTATAAGGCTTAGCACGACAAAAGAAATCCATCCTTTGAGCTTGACAGAAATAATGCCCCTCAAATAATTCCTAAGACATTTAACACAGAAATGCATTAAGCAGAATTAAAACCTAAGCCATTTCCTTCTTTTTTTGCTCTGAATCAAAAGACTCAACCAAATAAGATGTGATTTAGTTAACATAAAAAATAGTTAATCCATCCAAACCCATTTGTTTGATCTCTGCTTTAAGTTTTGAAAGAAATATTGCATGTTGAAGTTTGGTGATTTATCACCAAATTTACCTGAATGAGGACAATGTTTGCGCCTTTCTTATGAGCTTCTCTAACCAACCTGAAAAATACGAGTGATCAGCTGCTAAGCTTGTTTATTTTCAAAACAAGAAAATGAGGAACAAAGGTAGTCAGTTAAAACTGCATAGCATCCTTGTCATAATGAGTAAAACTAAAATATAATCGAAGACCACTGAAATCTTAATTTCCTAGCATTAGTTAGAAGATACTTCTAAATCTTGCTAGGTTAGACAGTGACTAAAGCAGACATGTCGGCATCAGTGGAGATGGGAAATTGCTGCAATTAGTGAGGAAGCCACAACATTGAGTTAGCCAACATCGAAGAAGAAGAGCGACCGGCAAGGGAGAAGAGGACATCGAGTATGCATATGCATATACATGTATGCATCTGTATGAATAGAAACACGGACATATAGAAGAGGAGCAAAGCGCTCGGAGTAAACGCAGTCATAGGGAATAGGCTCGGGGTCACTAAAAAAGCGTGTCGGGTGTCTCCGTTAAGGATCGGCAATGATTGCATGTGTATGCGTGTTGATGTCGCAATAATTTGAGAGAACTATAAGATACATGTGCATACATATATTTTGGAAAAAAGTAATTAATGGAGGAAGAATACGAGTATGCAGATACATGATCCATGTATGATGGAGAGTGATTACATTTCTAATAACCCCAACAACTTATTATACTTAATGATTTTTTCCATCAAAACTCATACTTCATTTATGTTTCTCAAATTGTATTTTCCTTCACATTTTTATTGTCATTTCTACTATTTATGATGTCTTGAAATTCTAAATAGCCTAGAAGATAGGTAAATATATTCTTAAGCATCTAAGTTATATCATTTGATACTAAAAATTTTGAAACAAATCTAGCCAAGCAATTACCATGCTAATTGTACTTTTATTTGAGGCGATTGTGTAATTCCAAATTTTGAAGTCGGTTTATATGACCTCCAACTACACTTAACTTCAAGTAAAGGGACCGGACGGTAAGATTAGCGCAAAAGAGGAAGGGAAAAGCAATCGTTGTAGCACTTGGAATCCATGAAATGCTCAATTGCTTAACATCATAGGCAGCTGGTGGTAAAAACGAAGTGAATGCAATCAGCTACTTGAGGCACGGCTAGAGAAAGTAAAACTTTTGTGCTAAAAAGTTCGGTACAAATCACAGCAATCCTACAATACACACAAGTCCTTCGCAGGAACAAACACCAAAAAATACTACTTGCTACTCATGCGTAAGATTCGCAGCCACAGCAAAGCGAGACATCGTCGATTGAAACCAAAAAGTTGGGAATTTGGTTCCTTGGTTAGGTTACTAAATTGGGGGTGGGGTAGGGATACAACCACACGTACCTCTCGGCGGTGGCGACGTTGTCGGACTCGGTGTCGGTGCAGGCGAACTGCACGGCGGCGACCGCCACCTTCCTCCCCGCGCCGCCGCCACCGGCCATCTCCCTCTCCTCTCTTCACCTACTCTCTTCCCGACTCGTTCCTGTATGGGCTTTGGCTGCTGCTTTGCTTTTTCCTCCTCTCCAAGCATTTAAGCAAAAAAAATAGGCGCCGGGGGGCCGCATGTCAGGGAGTGGTTGAAAAAGATCAGATCTGGCAAATCGGCCGGCACGGTACGGTACCGGTTTCGATAGGACGATACGATTTGATGCAGCGCGACTTCCGGAATATGTTCCTGTGCTGTATTACACGGGCTCCTATGTCCGCACTTCGACCTAGACACGGCGTAGAGAGGGATTAGATCATGCGAGTCTCCTAGACATGTTTATCTAAACAGATCTCTGAAGGGATTTTACTCTTAGTCGTAAGTAATTTTAATATCGATCATAAATCATTTTACTGTTAATTGCTGAGTTGTAAGTATTTTTACTGTCAATCATAAGTAATTTTATTGTCAGTCATAAATTATTTTACTACCAAATCACTCGTCCGCACTCGAAAAAGTACAATAAACATAACACAAAGTAATTTTACTGTAAATAATTTACTATACTACCACAGAAGAGGTATTGTGTGCTATACCGAGCTGGCCCGTTATATCGAGGTGTCAATTCAAACATGACACACACCCAGTCGAACCAGACCAGCACAACCCTTTTACAATTCGTATCATGTCGTAATCATCATATATTACACCAAGTACCCCCAGCCTTCCATCTCAGCTTTTTTGCGAAAAAAACCCTTCGGATTTTACGAAATCACGTTTAGGTTCTCGGTTCTTGCAAAAAGACCCCTGCCATATTTTTCCTCGAAAAACCCCCTCCACTTCTCCGAAATTGCGTATAGGTCCTCTGTATTTCCATGAAGGCCTTCCTTTTTGCAGGATAGCACCCTGTGTTTTCTAAAAATTACATACGAGTCCTTGATTTTATATAGAAAAACCTTCGCTTTCTCCAAAAATACATACAAGTCCTCATTTTTTCAGATAATCATCTCTTATAATTTTTTGTCTCTTATACTTCGCTCACATGGTAGCTAGCGGCGTGATGTCGCACTTATGCTACTAGTGGTATCTGTCTTTGGACGGCACGGCTGGCCCGACTAGTTCGGTCAGGTCTGTTGAAGATCATTCACCGTCCGATCTGCTCCGCGCTTGGTGGTGACTGGTGATGCACTGAAACCATGGCACGGGTCTCTTCATTTTTTTCGCAGTTCGCACTCTGACCCTGCTGCTGATGGGTTGAGCCGAGCAGAGCCTCCTGATCTAAGCCCAACCTTGACGGCCTTAGCAATGTACTACTGCTAGCTCTAACTCGAGCAGGCCGAACTGCATTTCTTGGAGTGGGCCAAATAGCATTTTAATATGCACAAAACCGGAGGTGGCAAAGAAAACGAAAAGGAATACTATAGTCACATTATGGTCATTAGAGATATGCTATCTGCATGGTATTTGTTTTTCCCACATATGACTACTCATACTACATCTAGGTGGTACGGTTTTGGATCACATTTATTGATATGTATCACCCTCATAAAATGTATTACATATCTTCACTATGGTTATATAGTATCACATTATTACTAAGTTTGTCAATAATTACGTTATGGTCATTAGAGATATGCTATCTGCATGATATTTGTTTTTTCGCTGTAACACACGAGCATGTGGCCGGTAAGAAATGAAAAAAGAGACACAAATTGCCAAACAAAAATCCAAACTAGCACAAAGCTCAGTTAGTCAGCGTATAAAGTAGGTGCTATTCTGTGTAAAAAGCGGTTGTCTTTCCCATCTGACAGGAAAGTAAAAATTGGGGGACAAAACTAACAAGGTTTAGCCTGATAGCATCTGTTCTTCTCTTCAATCACAGAAGAGTTATGTAGGCAATATGATCGCAGAAAATGAGAACTTCCCTTTCAGTTGCCTCGATAAAGAAGGCTACTCTTCAACTTTCCGATTATGTACAATAACAGTGAATGGTCCTATTCTGCAAGCTTAAACTGTGATGCCATCTTTCTTTTTGTTACTTAAAAGAATGAAATCTTTTTCTTAGATGAAAGTAATTGTTATGGCCCTATTCATGCTGGAAGGCTAACGTAAATTAAGATAACCATTAGCCAAATTGTTAACTGATTCACGATCCAAATCTTAGGCAGCGCTAAGACGCATCTAAAGTAGTATGTCACCTGTAAGCGACAAGCTAAATCATTCAACTGACAGAATATATCCCCTTGCCCCTACTGGTGCATAAAGACCACAACTTTACAATTTCCAGAGTCCAGCAAAGAATCTAGATTGAAGAAACAATATACGCACCTTGACAAGCTCCATACTCATAAGTGCTACTGTTAACGATGCCCCCATTAACTACCAGTTGAGCGGGTGAGAAAGTTGCCCATGTCAAAAACATGTAGTATCAAGATTTTTCTACAAAGAAGTACCTTCTTCAGGCAGGCCAGCCTTCTACACTAACGTTATCATTCCACAAATCAAGAGACCAAAATCTAACCTATAAGACTTTAACCTTTAATTTTACAATCGTGTAAGATATGTATGTGATACATGACATCATATATACAGCACGGGCAACGTATAAATTCTACATATGTGCAACAGGGACAACGGACATTTGCATATGCACTGAAATCCTAACAAGTTATTTGTTAAGCTAGGACATCACAAGGCTATCATGCTGCTCAACCTCCAATGCTATTTCATTACGCCTTGCGAATGGAAGTGTGAAAGGGGGATTATACTGCAGTTTCAGCAAACCAGGATCAGGCAAAGACCAAAATTTGTTAATCTAGGACATCAAAAATATGGATCGCAATCATGTTGAACAAGCTTTACCTGTGCAACTTCCAGCACTGCGTCATCTTTCACTCGAAATTGGGTGTCTTTCTGGAGAGCTTCACGCAATCTGGATTCCCTCTGACTAATGTCGTCATCTGTAACCAAACCTGTTTCAACATCAAAGTGAGTATGGAGATGACTGTGGTAGTATGGTGGATAAAGATTTTGGTACGGATAGGAGTTCATAACTATGCATACCCTTATGAAACCATAAAGAATGAAGGGATGTCACTGCTAGTCTGCTACCCTCCACTTTCAAACTTTGAAATTTTTTGAATCTTATATTAATTTAGTAGAAAGAGAGGGTGTTAACTTTATAACATTAAATAATACCAGTAGAGATGTTTATTATTTTCGTACTTCTCATTTGCGAAGGACAGTTCAAAGTAGGAGGGATAAATAAAACAGAATCTTGTGTGCCTTTATACTATTTTGAACAAAAAACAAACATGAGCGCTAAAGCATATCTGGTAAGAGGAAAGGGTAAATAGATGGACCTTGTTTTGTCTGCCTACTTTAATAATTTTGGTGGTTTTATTTGTGATATCATTAATGTAAGCCCATATTAGAGATCATGCTGGCGGTTTTTAATTTGGGAAGCAGCATCACAAGTTCACAACCCACATCATTCTAAATTATCTCCTAAATGAAAATCACAGAATATGGTTAGAGATATGCAAGGCACTCTGCACGTGTTTCTCCAGAAAAGGAACGTGAGTAATAAAGAAAATGAAAGATTTTAATGGAAAACATCACGAATGTGAAAAAGATAATCTCCATCGAGTTGGTACCAATAACCACCTAGTTGCTTGAGAATTTAAGTAGATAGTTGCTCAAGCAAAGACAGCGGTGATCAAATAGTCTTGAAATGGGTATGAAATAGAGGCTGCAGATTAAATTAAGGAACCTGAAAAGGCTGCAACTGCGATGATTTTGCTGGTCACCTCCTTGATGGTCACAGAAGGGTCTTTGGGCAGAGGCAAGTTGGAACCATACTTTGATGGCATTACGAATGACATCTTCCATTTATTTTCATCAGCTGACTGCAGGTGACAACACACAAGTTAAAGAGGAACTTTTCAGTACTTCCTAACTGGTAAGAAAATAATATCCTGAATCACCAAACAGAGACAATCAGAACAATGGTTCGTGAGAACGCCATACAGAACCCACCTTCTTTGTTATCACTGGGGTGGTCATGTCCATTTTTTCACCGCTGGGTTCACCCTTCCTTGTAAAAACAGGGGTTGTCATTTCCATTTGCTCAGCAGTTGTGTTCTGAAGGCAAGCATACAAATAATACTTCTATAAATCCCCCTTCAATTCAATTACCCAATGGAACACGGGAAGGAATTTCTGACCCAGGGAGGAGGAAGCATATCAACTACCTTACCGAATAAGTAAGACGCCAGCACGTTGAATGACCGAGATGATCCGGTGAAATCAAATCCAGTTCTTCCAGGCATCGTCGTCTCAGCAACGTAGTACGACTGATCACAATTTACAACAGAAGAGATTATTACTCATCAGGTGTCACAATCGATTCCACTTCCACACATGCATAATTTCCAACTGGGGGATTTGCTCATGTGCCCCAAAGTTTAATGGCGTTTGCTCAAATGCCCCATGATGTCTTACTGACATGTGGACCCTAGACCCGCATGTCAGTGAGACATCATGAGGCATTTGAGCAAACGCCATTAAACTTTGGGGCAAGGGAGCAATTTTTCCTTTCCAACTTAGACGTAGCATAAAAGGAACAATTCGTTGGATAACAGCAACGATCACCTCCACTTCTCTAATCTCGTACACTGCCTCGCGCTTCAGGACGCGGAACGGGACCGTCTCGAGATCGGGAACTGCGAATGCACGGGAATCTCAGTAAGCGCATCGCAACCCTGGGTTTTGGGATTTGGAGAGAAAAAAAAGGACGGTGACAAAATCATCACTAACCGGACATGAGGGCCTCCTCGAGGGTGCGTGGCTCGAAGCGGCGCAACGGGAAGGCGTACTTGACGGCCTCGGCGGCAAGGTCGGCGGCGCGGCGCTGCGACGCGGCGAGGGCCTGCGAGGCGAGCGCCAGCACCAGCGACGCGCGGGCCTCGGCGCCGCTGATGCGGGCGCCTGCGGCCACGACCGTCCGCGCGGGGCGGCGGCCGCGGGGAGGCTCGCCTCGGGCTAGGAGGGCGCGCGGCGACCGCGCGGTGGCGGAGCACAGGAGCGCCATTTGATTCGTTTCGGCTCGGTGTCCACGAGTTGCGGTGTCCTGTGGTGGTAATGGAATGGGCTCGCTCGAGTCGCCAGAGCGGTTGCGTCGCAACGTCTGCTCTGCCGCGGCAGATTTTTGCAGTGTGAGGCGGGAGCGTGAGCCGTGAGGTGGTTTATGTGCACGGCTGTAGCCTTTTTTTTTTCTTTTGAATTGTATGGTTGGATGGTTGTGCGTATTTGGCAGTCTGCCCGTTTCTTTCGGCTTGAACTCTTCTGGTTTATTATGTACTATTTATAAAACTAGCAGCATAGGCGCGGCGCAACGCCGCGCCAGCCACCGTACGTATCAAAATAAAAGAGGCGATAATTTGCGAGGAGTTTTTTAAAAAAAACGGGGGCAAATACGTATTTTCAGAGAAGTAGGACATGTACGTAAGATGCCAGGGATCCGTGCGCAATTTCCAAAAACGCGGGGGCCATCCTGCAAAATGGAGAGGCTAAAAAAAATTCCAAGGATCTTTTTGCGAGAATCAAGGACCTGTACGTAATTTCAGAAAAATAGGAGGAAATGACCAAGCCCGACCGCATCGATATTCCCCGCCACGCCTGGCTGGCGAAGGCCTGTGCGGGCGAGCGCTGGGGACGTATGGCTGGAGGAGCCGGGGAATCCCCCGGTCATAAGGGAGGTTTATATTTGTCTTTTTTTATACTTTTAGTTTTTTAGAGCTTTTTTGCCGGTTTTTTTCTCATATTTGTTTGCATTATACGTGATGGGCTGACGTGTTTTTTCTATTTTTAAATTTTTTAAAATTTAATTATGATAAATAAGCATTCGTCAGTTACAGTGTTTTTTCAGCCAACTACGATGTTTTTTAGCCATAAGCCACTCAAAAAAGCTCTTTTGAGCAGGACTGTATTGAGTTATAAAATGTCTGAAATATCCCTGAGTCAGATGATGGCTTATTTGATGCCACCTGAAGTACATAAGAGGAGATTTCATTTAATTATCTTTTTGTGTGATATACAAATGTAAATATAAGCATTAAACGTAGTACATTCATAATTGCCAGGTACTTCTTCTGTCCACAAATATAGGTCACCGATGGTTCTATACAGTCAATCTTCTCAAAATTTGATCATTAATATATGTTAAACTATATAGATTGACTACATAAAAATAATACTATTGAATTTGCCTTGTAAAACACCTTCGTAATATATATATATATATATATATACGACATATATTTGTGAACAGAAGGAGTAGTACATAACAAAATGTTACATATATGTAGTCCTTGCCAAGTAGTGAATACAAAATATTAATATTAAAAATTATTGGACACATAACTATGTAATACAACGCTGCTTTGAAATTGTATATCTTTACTATTATAAAAGAAGGAGTTGGTGGTTGGTCCGGCCTCTTTCACCCCTTCTCACAAAAGACAACGCTGACATGTGGCCCCAAAAGACCTGCGCCGAATCCAAAAGACCTGCGCCGAATTTTATCATACTATATGTTCTGAAACTAACATGTGGTAAAAATTTTTAGAACATGTATACAAATATGTTCTAATTTTTTTTAAAATCCGTAGCAACACACTGACATTCAGCTAGTATGGTATTATATGAAGCTCATCCGGTGGCTCCACCCCTTGAGAGAGATGCTTGATGCCCGAAACAAGTAGTTGCATTCTTTCAAACAACAGCGGCTTAAATTGGGGATTCTTCTTCATGGATGCAACTGGATCAAGTAGCTAGTGAGTAGTGAGATTGCTAGTTCCGTTTTCTTCAATTGGTAGTTTAATTGGTGTTCCAATTCAGTCTTCCATCATGATAAGCTCCGGTTCTGATTGGATTTTATCAAAATCGTACGTAACAAGGTTCATGGTGATGAAAACTGGTCTAAAGACGTCCCATTCCCAAGCTCATTATGGCCTTAATCGCTGCCAGCGCCGGCGACTTCTTTGCCGTAGGCGTCTATGGAACCCTTTCTCCTCAATCTATCCTTGTTAGCGGGGCGGCTATATTGGCTTCGGCTACTTTTGTCTAAAAATAAATAATAGTTGCTGAAATAAGTGACTTCCAAGAAACAAGACGTAAACGGTGGAAAAAGTAAGAGAGAGATACGTGCGTATGACAGGAGCAAAATGAGTAGGGGCGTGATGAGCTCGTGACCTCCTACTTTATCTCCATAGCGAGACGATAGCGAAAAAAGTGAAGAAAACACTTCAAAAAGCCATATGTTCATAATATTTTTTGGCTTCTTCAAACAAAAACCAGAAGCAAAAACCAATACGAACACAAACTTAAACTGCTTCCTAAATTACGTTGGGTGCGGGACGTGCAACTGAAAATCAAATCAAAGCCGTCAATGTCATCGGGAGTAGGCAAACCCCATCCAATAGGGGACGAAGGGCGTTTGGTTTGCGGGATGAAACTATTCCATCCCAGATGAAACACCGTCCACTTGTTTGGTTCACAGGATGGAATGTTTCTATCCCGAATAAGATTGTTTTATTTAGTTGATTTAGTAAAGAATATTCAGCCCAAATGTTATATCACGTCGTTCAACAAAATTGATCGAATCACACCATCCCAAACGGGAGGGTTCCATCCAACTTGGTACCGTGATCCAAATGCCTGAAAGACCCCAAAATTTCAAACCAAATTTTTCCTGGATTTTTCCTGAATTTTTGATGAATTTTTGAAAACTTTCCCAATTCGGAAACCCCGGCCGAAAGGCGCTTTCCCCTTTCGGCCGAGCGCCCCTTCTCCTCCGGCGCCCGCCCTTTCCGCCTCCTCCTCCCGGACGCCGCTCCCCTCCCTTTCTTTTCCTGGCGCCGCCCGCCCTTCCCCTGGCGCGCCGCCTCCCGCCTTCTCCCTCGCGCTGCACGCGCCCGCGCCCGCACCGCCTCATCCCCGCCTGTTCGGACAGTAGCGCCCAGCGTGCCCGCGGTCGTCCGGCCTCGCCCGCGCCCGCGTCACCGCCTCCTTCCCGTGGGCCCCGCCGCCCCTCCCTCCTTCCTTTCCCCAAGACGGGAGCCGGCACCATGCCGCCGCCCGCGCCCACCCGCCGCCATTACTCCCTGGAGCCGGTGGCGCCCGCTGCGGAGAAGACCCTCACCAGCCCCGTCCACTCCGGTTGACTCCACGTGCGCCGAGCCTTCTCCCCACGGCTCCCCCTCCGCGGTATAAAACCCCTTCGGCTCCTGCCTTCTCCTTTGCTTCCCGAGCGCCCCCATCCCTTTCAATCACCTCCTACCACTCCCCAGCACCTCCACGAGCAGCCGATTGAGCTCCCATCGTCTCCAGCTCCGTCGCCGTCTCTCCCTGCGCCGGCGACCCCCGTGAGCTGGTCTTCCTCTCCTCTTCCCCATTTTCCAATCCTTTGCTCCCAGAGCATCCTCTCTACTCCCTAATCACTTTGGTGCACTCTTTTGGCCAGGTGATCGCCTGTGGAACTCCAGCACCGAAGCTCACCGCCGGCCAAATCACCCTCTCCGTGGCCAGCTCGCCAGGAGGGCTCCGAGCTTCGGCCACCAGCACCAATGTGAGCCCCATGCTCCACTGACCATAAACCCACCGCCGATTTGGCCTGATCGCCGCCGGAGACCCTCCTCCACCGCCGGGAGGCCGATTCTTCCCTTCGGTCTCCTGCCTTCCCCGTTGGTCCTCCGGCCTCCCAAAGGCCCGAAATGGGTTCCCCACGTCGAGACCTACCCGGTGGTGCCCTCCCTGGCCGCCGGGGGCCTCGCCATCGCCGGGGAGCAAAGCCTCCCCTTTTCTCTATCCCTCTACCGCGCACGCCGGCGAGAGGTAGACGACGACCGACGTGGCCGAATCCTCGCCGTCCTCTCCAACCGTTATCCTTTAAACTCGTGCGTCGGATGGTCGCGTCCTCGCTGCCGTCCGATCTTCTTAAACACCGCCTTTCTCACCCGTCCGATCTCCTCATACCACCGCCCGCCCTCTATTCTCTCACCGTCCGATCTTCATAAACCTCGAGATCCGAGCCGCCGCTCCGCGTCATCCCACGGGAAAGGCGGCGTGCGTGGGCAGCGGCGCTGGCTGCCTTGCCGGTCGTGCGTGCTGCGATGCCGTGCCCGCCTTGTAGCCAATGGGCGGCCCAAGCCTTGTTCACCGATTTTCCAGGGATTTATTCTTTTCCAAAAATCCAGAAAACCTAAATAAATCCTAGAAAATCACAGAAAATCCCAAAAATTCCCAAATTTCACCACTTTGCTCCAAATAATATCCTGAACCCAGTGGTGACCTCCTTTTTTCCCAAACTCATCCCAGAAAAATTCTCAAAATTCACCAATTGTTATTTTATGTATTTTATTTCTTTTTCTTTTTTTATAGTTTATTTTCCCTTGCTTGATTATTCTCAAGCTAGGATTTAATTATTTTATATGTTTGCGCTAGTGTCGGAAATCCCGGAAGCTCAGGTGCAGTCCCAGGACCCCGAAGTTTCTTCGTTCGAGATCGCCAAGATCGTTCCAGTTCACGGCAAGTCGCAAAACCTTGATCATGTTGAATCTCATGCTTTAATTTTATGTTATTATGCTATTTGCATTATGCTAGTTGTGAAATGCTAGTTTAAAGTAAAATAAAAAGGTTTAGAATGACATGTGATATAGATACGTCCTACCACCGAAAAATGCCATGTTAAGTTTGTAGCCCTGCCTTTGTAACCCTAGAAATAATTATCTGTTAACCTAGACAACTATAGGTTACTATTATCATGCAAAGTCTTACACTAATAAGGTTGTGGCTGCGGGCCGTTAGACTTGAAAACCCGACCCTAGGGTAGGGTGGTATGGGACACCGTGCCCTAGGGCGGAGAGTGTCGGTGTGCAAGGAAGGGCAAGAGTGTTGTGGGAAACCGTGAGTCGGTCTTCGCCCATCTCTTACCCTAAGGTTGGGGAAGGGTAAGGGTGTTGTGGGAAACCGCGAGTCGGTCATCGCCCACCGCTTACCCTAGGTTGTGGTCGCGGACCTGGAGAGGTTGCGGGCCATGTGAAAATATAAGGACCGAAACCCTTATGTTGAGCAACTGTCATAGTGATCGCTCAACCACAGGAGTTGACTTGTCAACACTGGTTTAGTAGCTGCTCAACTCGATTGAAACTCTACAGGTGTTGGAGAGTCAGGAGGTTGAGTAGTTGGATTAGGTGTGCCGTGCTGCGGACACCTAATAACGGTAGGGTTCACTCGAAGCGGACGGGAGTTTCCATGTGCCAGACCCGAGTGAATTCTACCGGGTAGAGCCTATATAAAGATTTGAGCAGTGAAACGACCTGGCTTTCTTAACTCTGTCGCGGGAGTTAAGGGATCGTGTGGGTAAAGTTGAGCAAACTCTGCAGAGTCAAACTAATGGTATTCGAATACGCCGTGCTCCCTGTTAATGGAGCTGTGTCACTTGGGTGATTCCAGCAGCAAAGCTTAAGTAGTTTTGTGAATGTTTTAATCTGAGTAGATGGTTAATTAACTCTTCATGAAAACCCCTATTGATTAAGAAGTAGTTTTATCGGCAAGTTTTGCAAAAAGGTTTACAAATAAAACTGCATCCATTCAAGGTTAATAAACCAAGTATACCTCCTTCCTTTGTTAATCCGTGCAAGTAGTAAGTTAGGGTTCCTTTGTGATTTGCTGAGCTGGTTGTTGGCTCACGGCTTGCTAAATCAATTCTTTAGAAGATCAAGACGAAGGTGAAGGTCTCCCTGTTGAGGAAGTCCCCAAGGGTCTCTTCTTCGATGAGGATCCGTGGCTTTAGGTCTTCACCGCGCTCAAGCGGATTCTGGAGCTTTTGTAATGTAAATATACTTTGGGCTTGCGCCCATTGTCAAACTCTGGATGTTATTCCATATGTGAAATATATGCTGGACTTTTGTTGTAAGCATGCAATGATATATTCTTCGCGACACTCCATAACCTGCTCATGCGTGAATAGTTGCGGATTGCCGTGTAAAACGCCACCGCCCTCAGCAGGCGTTATAAGAAGTGGTATCGAGCGTGCTCTTTGACCGTAGGTTGAGACCTAAAGCAGTCTAGGAAGCGATTTCATCGCAAAACCTAATTTAAGGTATAAAAATGGTTTATGAAAAATATAAGTATTACTGCTGTCTTTACCTCTCTTGTTGCTACCTCATCTGTCTTAGTTTACTTCTGGTTAAGTTTTAATTTCTGCAAATGTTTACTGTCTCACTTGTCTAACTTCAAAATTTTCGTTTCCGGCAGATGGTGCACTTCGTGTTTTCCCGCCCGACCGCATGGTGGTGGCCCCAAGTTGTGGGAGATTCAGCAGTTCTTGGGAGTCACTGGGTACCACACCCCGATTTTCCACGCATGATCGGACGGTTTCGCCGAGAGCGGCGCTTCTGAGTGGAAGGCATGGTGACCTCACACCTTTGCTGTCCGCCCGACCTCGAGGCGCTTCATTGCGAGGAGGATCGACAAGGACGACGCCAGCGAGATGCGCCGAAGGGCGCATTGTACCTCCGAGACTACTACGACCTAGAGTGGCGGAGTCGCCGCCGACTGATCCCCGCAGCAGCGCAGTGGAGGCCTTGCAGTTCCTCAGTTCCGTGAGGAGGACGACCCTCGCTTGGCGGGTGTCGCCGTCCTCATGGCCCAGCAGGTGATCCGCTACGACAGGCAGTGGAGGAGTCCCGTTCACTGCGGCCAAGACCTTTGGGAGGCTCGTCGGCACAGTCCAGCAGCTTGAGGGTCTCTTGTCCGCCGAGGCGCCGAGGCGGGCGAGGCCTCGAGTGTGGAGAGGCGCCAGCGTCTCTTCCTCGTGTGCCTCTGCGATCTCCGTTGAGGCGTGGCGCAGGATGACCTGCGACGAGTACTGCTAGGTTCCGCCCATGACCCCTCTTGCCACCGCCATTTCTGAGGCCATGGAGGAGTAGCAGCTGATCGCTAGTTTAGTCTGACCTTTTGTGTTAGTAGCAGTACTTTTGTATTGTAATGCAAGTGTAATCATGAACCCTAAGTGGTCTGTGTACCACCTGCATATTGTAAATTTATGTTCATTAATCTTTATGTCGTTTGCTTAATTATCAGTATGCCCCTCTGTGTTCAAAGCTTTCTCCTGTCCCCTTTCACCCTCGCTCTTACCTTTTTCGTCCTATACTTACCTTGAAAAATTCGAAATCTTACTTACCTACTCTTGGTTGCCAAAATCGCTGCAAAGCTAATTCCCAGCTCCCAATTGACAGATGGACCCAACACGCCAGAGTGGGCGGACCGGTGAGGTGGTGCACCGCCCGCAGACCAAGCAACACTCGCCAGTGCAATAGCGATGTTAGAGCAAAATCGCTATCAAGGGGAATAGAACATTTTACGGGTACTTGATCAGCAAGCCCGAATGCTGGAACAGATAGCAGCCAGATCTCCAGGCCTTCAGGGTGGAGGCAATGTCCCTCGGGATGGTGCACCAGTTTCCACCCGATCGGCAGATTTTCTGAAGACCCGTCCACCGACCTTCTCTACCTCAGCTGACCCCTTAGTAGCTGAGGATTGGCTGGTGGATGTAGAAAGGAAGCTTCAGACTGTACAGTGTGATGACAAAGAGAAGGTGCTATATGCATCCCACCAGTTGCAGGGTGCCGCTGCAACGTGGTGGATCAACTACCAACGCACCCAAAGAGACCGAGAAATCGACTGGGAGGAATTCTCAAAAGCTTCTCGCAAGGCCCATATTCCTGACGGCATCATGGAGGCAAAACGCCGAGAGTTCTTGGCACTCAAACAAGGAGGTCGCACAGTTATGGAATACCTGCATCAGTTCAACCATCTCTCCCGATTTGCCCCCGAAGATGTCGATAAAGAAGAAAAGAAGATGAGCAGATTCAGAGCTGGACTGCAGCAGTCCTTGAAATTCCACATTTCAGCTATAAAATTCAAAGACCTACATGATATGGTGGACAGCCTCATCAACTCAGAAGAAGCCCGTGGTGAGATGGAGGATTACAGGAAGCGTAAAGCAACACACAAATCTCAGTCCTCCTCACACCAAGCTCAGCGAAGCAAGACTACGGGATCGTCATCATTCCGGTCCCAACCATCTCGCCAATTTGTCATGTTCCCAAAGAACCAGTCAGGGCAGTCACAGCAGTACAATTCCCCCTCCCCGTTGGCTATGAAGTGCCCCACTTGTGGAGGAAACCACCTTGCTAGTAGCTGCCCCCGCAGATCAAATGCTTGCTTCCACTGTGGCGAAATTGGGCATTACAGAGACCAATGCCCCAGGAAGAACTTGCCCTCTGACGCTGCAAAACTTCAAGTCCAGAATCAACAACAGCAAGAGTCAAAATCACAAGCAGGCCCCAGCACACCCAAAGGAGGATACTTGCAGATCAAGGCGTGGGACCACGGTCACCGCAGGCAATAATTTTACTTCTGCAGGCAGAGGCAGAGGCCGTGCCAGGCCTACATTTTATGCAAGGGTGAACCACGTATCCGCAGAAGATGCAGCTGGAGCCAGTGATATCATTGCCGGTATGTTCCCAATCAACTCCATACCTGCACTGATTTTGTTTGACCCTGGAGCAACCCACTCATTTATCTCGAAGAATTTTGTCTCGAAAAACCAATTACCATCCGTTTCTTTACCAAGACCTTATGTGGTTGAAACCCCTGGGGTTAGAATGGAGTCCCACGGTGGGTGTGTTAGACTCAGTATAAACATCCAAGGGTTAGATTTTAAGGCAGATCTACTGCAATTAGACATGACCGGATTAGATGCCATTTTGGGCATGAACTGGCTAGCCAAGAACAAATACAAGGTAGATTGTGAGGCCAAGACAGTGTCGATGCTCAATTCTGAAGACCAGAGAGTGGAGATAAAAACAGATCGAGAGGTGTTGAAAAATGCCAGAAAGCGCATGATCAACATGTTGACAGTCACACCTGATCAAGTGCCAGTGGTGCAAGAGTATCCAGATGTGTTTCCAGAAGAATTACCAGGCAGACCCCCTGACAGGCAGGTAGAGCTTGCAATAGAATTGGTTCCACGCACAAAACCAATCGCCAAGCATCAGTACCGGATGTCAGCCAGCGAGCTAAAAGAACTCAAGAAACAACTAGATGAGCTGCAAGAGAAAGAGTTCATAAGACCAAGTGTTTCGCCTTGGTCAGCTCCAGTTTTATTTGTGAAAAAGAAGAATGGAGAACTAAGAATGTGTGTAGATTACAGAGGTCTAAATGCGGTCACCATCAAAAACAAATACCCGTTACCAAGAATTGATGATTTGTTTGATCAACTCAAGGGTGCCAAAGTATTCTCCAAGATCGATTTGCGCTCAGGCTACCATCAACTCAAGATCCGAGAGCAAGATCGAGAGAAAACAGCATTCATCACCCGATATGGACTGTATGAGTTCACGGTCGTGCCATTTGGTTTAACCAATGCACCGGCCTATTTCATGAACCTTATGGATCTGGTGCATATGGACCAGCTGGACCGATTCGTGATAGTCTTTATCGATGATATTCTGATATATTCAAAGAGTGAAGAAGAGCACAAAGAGCATTTGCACATGGCATTGACCAGATTGAGAGAGCACCAGTTGTATGCCAAGTTCGACAAATGCAGTTTCTGGCTAAGAGAAGTAGCTTTCTTGGGCCACATTATATCAGAAGATGGAGTCAAAGTTGACCCAGAAAAGATCACCGCAGTTATGGAATGGCAGCAACCCAAGACAGTGACAGAGGTGAGAAGTTTCCTTGGATTGGTGGGCTATTATCGCCGATTCATCGAAGGATTCTCAAAGATTTCTCGTCCACTTACTCAATTACTGAAGAAGGACAAGTCTTTCCTGTGGACAGATGCCTGCGAAGAGAATTTTCAGTTGCTGAAGACCAAGCTAACAACGACACCAGTGTTGATTCTACCGAACCCAGAGAAAGAATTTCAAGTCTATTGTGATGCCTCAAAACAAGGTTTGGGATGTGTACTCATGCAAGACAGAAAAGTGGTCGCTTATGCCTCAAGACAGCTGAAGCCCCATGAAGAAAACTATCCCACACACGACTTAGAGCTAGCAGCCGTGGTGCATGCACTCAAAATTTAGAGGCACTACCTGCTAGGGAATCGTTGTGAGATATTCTCAGATCACAAGAGCTTGAAGTACCTCTTCACACAGCCAGAGTTGAATATGAGACAACGAAGATGGCTAGAACTGATTAAGATTATGATGTTGATCTCCAATATCACCCAGGCAAGGCCAACGTGGTTGCCGATGCCCTTAGTCGGAAGGTTCGACAAGGCAAGCCAGGTACCACAGAATACCCGCGAGTGCGTAAAGATATCTGCGATGAATTTGGTGATCACCGAGCAGGCGATATGGCGGTTTGGAACTTCACCGATCTTGACGGATCGAGATAAAGACAGCCCAAGATGAAGATGAAGAGATTCAAAAACTGAAAAAGAGAACTTTAGAAGAAGATTCATCAGAATATGCAATAGACGAACATGGAATCCTTACCTTCCGTGGTCGCTATTGCATACCCAACAAGAAAGAGTTGAGAGAGTTGATCTTATCCGAAGCTCACTCTTCTCAATTCTCGATTCATCCAGGAGGCACAAAGATGTATCAAGACTTGAAGAAAAAGTGTTGGTGGAACCAGATGAAGAAAGAAGTGGCAGAATATGTAGCCAAATGTGACGTCTGCCAGCAGATCAAGATTGACCACCAAAAACCCTCAGGACTGTTACAGCCTTTGCCGATTCCCGAATGGAAATGGGATAGTATCGGCATGGACTTCATTACTGGACTTCCCAAAACTTGTGAAGGATATGACGCTATCTAGGTCATAGTTGACAGACTGACCAAGGTGGCTCACTTCCTCCCGATCAATCAAACCTATGGGAAGGATAAACTTGCAGAACTATATTTGACACGAATCGTGACACTCCATGGAGTACCCAAGAAGATTGTGTCAGATAGAGGAGCCCAATTCACATCCAAATTTTGGGAAAAGCTACATGAAGCAATGGGCACCGACCTCAACTTCAGTTCAGCATACCACCCACAGACAGATGGGCAGACAGAAAGAACAAATCAGATTTTGGAAGATATGCTAAGAGCCTGTGCAATCGTGTATGGAGCAGCATGGAACACTTGCCTGCCATTCGCTCAATTTTCCTACAACAACAGCTACCAGGCTAGCATGCAAATGGCTCCGTTTGAAGCTTTATATGGCAGAAAATGTAGGACACCTCTGAATTGGTCGGAAACAGGAGAACGACAACTCATTGGACCCCAAATCTGTCAAGATGCAGAAGCACATGTCAAAATCATCAGGGACAGACTCAAGATTGCCCAAGACCGACAAAAGAGCTATGCAGACAACCGCAGAAAAGACTTGAGCTTTAAAATTGGAGATTTTGTGTATATCAAAGTCACTCCATTCAAAATCGTCAAAAGGTTTCAAGTCAAAGGCAAGCTGGCTCCGAGATACGTGGGACCGTTTCAAATCATAGGAAAAATTGGGGAGGTAGCTTATCAAGTGCAGCTACCGCCCAACTTATCAAGAATCCACAATGTGTTTCACGTATCCCAACTCCGAAAATGTTTACGCCAACCGACAGAAGAAGTGCCACTGTCAGACGTTGAATTACAAGATGGCTGGACTTATCCAGAAGAGCCTTTGCAGATACTTGAAACGTCAGAAAGACAACTCAGAAACAGAAATGTCAGATTTTGCAGAGTGCAGTGGAGGAATCACACGCCAGACGAGGCCACTTGGGAAAGAGAATAGGATTTGCAGCAAAATTTTCCCAACTTACTCCCTGGACCAAGTTAATCTCGGGGTCGAGATTCTTTTAAGGGGGGTAGGTTGAAAGACCCCAAAATTTCAAACCAAATTTTTCCTGGATTTTTTCTGAATTTTTGGTGAATTTTTGAAAACTTTCCCAATTCGGAAACCCCGACCGAAAGGCGCTTCCCCTTTCGGCCGAGCGCCCTTCTCCTCCGCCCGCCCTTTCCGCCTCCTCCTCCCATGACGCTCCCCCCCGCTTTCTTTTCCTCGCGCCCGCCCGCCCTCCCGTTGGCGCCCGCCTCCCGCCTTCTCCCTCGCGCGCGACGCGGACGCCCCGCGCCCGCGGTCCGGCCGGCCTCGCCCGCGCCACGCGTCGCCGCCTCCTTCCTCGTGGGCCCCCGCCGCCCACTCCCCTCCTTCCTTTCCCCTTGACGGAGCCCGGCGCCCATGCCGCCAGCTCGCGCCCACTCCCGCCGCCATTACTCCCCTGCGGAGCCGGTGAGCGCCCACTGCGCGGAGAAGACCCCTCACCAGCTCCCGTCCACTCCGGTTGACTCCACGTGCGCGCTCGAGCCTTCTCCCCCACGGCTCTCCCCCCTCCGCGCGGGTATAAAACCCCCCTTTCGGCTCCTGCCTTCTCCTTTGCTTCCCGAGCGCCCCCATCCCTTTCAATCACCTCCTACCACTCCCAAGACCTCCACGAGCACCGATTGAGCTCCCATTGTCTCCGGCTCCGTCATTGTCTCTCCTCTGCCGGCGACCCCGTGGTGATCTTCCTCTCCTCTTCCCATTTTCCAATCCTTTGCTCCCAGAGCATCCTCTCTACTCCCTAATCACTTTGGTGCACTCTTTTGGCCAGGTGATCGCCTGTGGAACTCCAGCACCGAAGCTCACCGCCGGCCAAATCACCCTCTCCGTGGCCAGCTCGCCAGGAGGGCTCCGAGCTTCGGCCACCAGCACCAATGTGAGCCCCATGCTCCACTGACCATAAACCCACCGCCAATTTGGCCTGATCGCCGCCGGAGACCCTCCTCCACCGCCGGGAGGCCGATTCTTCCTTGGTCTCCTGCCTTCCCGTTGGTCCTCCGGCCTCCCAAAGGCCGAAATGGGTTCCCACGTCGAGACCTACCGTTGGTGCCCTCCACGGCGCCGGGGCCTCGCCGTCATTGGGAGCAAACCTCCCTTTCTCGTCCCTCTACTGCTGCCGGCGAGAGGTGACGACGACCGACGTGGCGAATCCTCGCCGTCCTCTCCAACCGTTATCCTTTAAACTCGTGCGTCGGATGGTCGCGTCCTCGCTGCCGTCCGATCTTCTTAAACACCGCCTTTCTCACCCGTCCGATCTCCTCATACCGCTTCGCCCGCCCACCTCTATTCTCAGCCGTCCGATCTTCATAAACCATGTAGATCCGAGCCGCCCGCTCAGCGCCATCCCTCTGGGACTTTGGCCCGCGTCGGCCATCCGCCGGGAAGAGGCGGCGGCGTGGGCATGGCCGCCCGCATGGGCGCTGGCTGGCCTTGACGCTGCATGCATGCTGCTGATGCCGAAGCCCTTTGTAGCCAATGGGCCGACCTAGCATCATTCACCGATTTTCCAGGGATTTATTCTTTTCCAAAAATCCAGAAAACCCAAATAAATCCTAGAAAATCACAGAAAATCCCAAAAATTTCCAAATTTCACCACTTTGCTCCAAATAATATCCTGAACCCAGTGGTGACCTCCTTTTTCCCAAACTCATCCCAGAAAAATTCTCAAAATTCACCAAGTTGTTATTTTATGTATTTTATTTCTTTTTCTTTTTTTATACTTTATTTTCCCTTGCTTGATTATTCTCAAGCTAGGATTTAATTATTTTATATGTTTGTGCTAGTGTCGGAAATCCTGGAAGCTTAGGTGCAGTCCCAGGACCCCGAAGTTTCTTCGTTCGAGATCGCCGAGATCGTTCCAGTTCACGGCAAGTCGCAAAACCTTGATCATGTTGAATCCCATGCTTTAATTTTATGTTATTATGCTATTTGCATTATGCTAGTTGTGAAATGCTAGTTTAAAGTAAAATAAAAAGGTTTAGAATGACATGTGATATAGATACATCCTACCACCGAAAAATGTCATGTTAAATTTGTAGCCCTGCCTTTGTAACCCTAGAAATAATTATCTGTTAACCTAGACAACTATAGGTTACTATTATCATGCAAAGTCTTACACTAATAAGGTTGTGGTTGCAGGCCGTTAGGCTTGAAAATCCGACCCTAGGGTAGGGTGGTATGGGACACCGTGCCCTAGGGCGGAGAGTGTCGGTGTGCAAGAAGGGCAAGAGTGTTGTGGGAAACCGCGAGTCGGTCTTCGCCCATCTCTTACCCTAAGGTTGGGGAAGGGTAAGGGTGTTGTGGGAAACCGCGAGTCGGTCATCGCCCACCGCTTACCCTAGGTTGTGGTCGCGGACCTGGAGAGGTTGCGGGCCATGTGAAAATATGAGGACCGAAACTCTTATGCTGAGCAACTGTCATAGTGATCGCTCAACCACAGGAGTTGACTTGTCAACACTGGTTTAGTAGCTGCTCAACTCGATTGAAACTCTACAGGTGTTGGAGAGTCAGGAGGTTGAGTAGTTGGATTAGGTGTGCCGTGCTGCGGACACCTAATAACGGTAGGGTTCACTCGAAGCGGACGGGAGTTTCCATGTGCCGACCGAGTGAATTCCAGGGTGAAGCCTATATAAAGATTTGAGCAGTGAAACGACCTGGCTTTCTTAACTCTGTCGCAGGAGTTAAGGGATCGTGTGGGTAAAGTTGAGCAAACTCTGCAGAGTCAAACTAATGGTATTCGAATACGCCGTGCTCCCGGTTAATGGAGCTATGTCACTTGGGTGATTCCAGCAGCAAAGCTTAAGTAGTTTTGTGAACGTTTTAATCTGAGTAGATGGTTAATTAATTCTTCATGAAAACCCCTGTTGATTAAGAAGTAGTTTTATCGGCAAGTTTTGCAAAAAGGTTTACAAATAAAACTGCATCCACTCAAGGTTAATAAACCAAGTATACCTCCTTCCTTTGTTAATCCGTGCAAGTAGTAAGTTAGGGTTCCTTTGTGATTTGCTGAGCTGGTTGTTGGCTCACGGCTTGCTAAATCAATTCTTTAGAAGATCAAGACGAAGGTGAAGGTCTCCCCGTTGAGGAAGTCCCCGAGGGTCTCTTCTTCGACGAGGATCCGTGGCTTTAGGTCTTCGCCGCGCTCAAGCGGATTCTGAAGCTTTTGTAATGTAAATATACTTTGGGCTTGCACGCCCCGCTGTCAAACTCTGGATGTTATTCCATATGTGAAATATATGCTGGACTTTTGTTGTAAGCATGCAATGGTATACTCTTACGCGACACTCCATAACTGTTCATGCGTGAATAGTTGCGGATTGCCGTGTCCGTACGCGCCCTCGGAAACGGGGGCGTTACAATGCCCCCCTAAGCTAGCATGTAGGATCGGGTATCATCTGTTGCGGAAAGGACATAGAATGCTATGTTTGTTGGGTTTTTCAATAGTTTTTAGTTTTTGATTTCTTTCAATCATCACTGTTAATTAGACTAATAAATCATAACTAAAAACAAAAAACCTGTAGCCCCAAGAACAGTCCCAAATTTGAATGTCAAATGGATGAAGCAATAGAAAGTCGTATGTTATGTTACACTAATTCTTCGTACTTCAAATTCTATGATGCTTTGAATTGGTCCACACGCTCGGCAAAATGAGATATTTGTCGTTTAGATGAGAGGGATTTGAATTGAAATTTAGTTTGGATGCACACTAAATTCTACTCCAGTTTAGTCCGTTGTAGATGGCATACAATAATCTCCTGAGTTCGGAATTTTTACGTGCCAACGTGGCGACGAGCTTCTCCACGACTATCTGGGCGAACCCGAGGCAGGCCTAGGGATGAAAGCAGATTAGATAGTGTTTAAATCGTATTTGTATCTATATTTTTTCTTAAATTTAAATATGAATCGAACAAATATTATATATGAATACGGACCAGACAAAATATCGGATACGAATTCGAATCGAATATCTACTTAATTTGAGCGGATCCAGATATCTTCATAACTTATATAGTATGAAGATATTAAAAATATTTTATCCTCGTACAATTACATTTAATCATTCTCATTTATTTACTTCACCTAAAGAAACACAAATTCACGTTAAATTAAAAAACTTGTCTAACAATTAGTCGTATTGTAATAAAATATGCATATTGTTTCGTTGAATATGAATACGGATACAGATAGTCCGGATAAAGTAATATTTCAGATAGTAAAAGTTTATACCATATTTATATCTATATTTTTATATAAATTTGAATATAAATAGGATAAAATTATTAATCAAATAAAAATTATATTATATTTATATCCTATCAAACATAATAATCAGATGATATGAATAATTCATAACTACTTTTTAGCCCTAGCCAGACCTAGAGCTGGCCAAATGGGCCGGGCACAACTGCGGCCGTCTTGACTGCTGACCCGATCTTGTTGGACCGCCCTAGCACGACCTGCCGGATGTGGCCGACGACACGACCTGACTGGGTCGGCACGGCACGGCCCGTTAAGAAATCGGGTCGTGTCGGCACAGCACGACACGGTCCAGCCGGCCAACGGTTGTAAATGGGTCGGTAAGACGGCCCGCTTACTAAATCTAAATATTTTTGGTAGTTATGAGGTAAAAATTGAAAAAATAGCAAAAAAATTCAAAAATGTTTCCATAAATAGGGGGCATCCGGTCTCTATTTTCCACACCTCAAACCTCACTCTCATATCTCTGTTTAGCTATGAAAAATCTGGAAGTGTTTGCGCAAATTTGGTAAAATTAGTGAGAAATTCACGCAAAATTCAGAAAATTCAAAAATCTACAAAGAATTTTGTGAGAGTTGCAAAAGAGGTAATAATATTGTCTTATTTTATTTTTTTGCTATTATTTGTTGTTTCAATAGTAAGTTAATTGTTCTTTACTATTTCAATTTGTAGTTGATTCAATGGAGAGCTACAATTTTTAACTCTCCGAATTCGGCCTCTCGGCGGAGGATGTACAAACCTTTCAAGAAACATATCCATCCGCAGAAGGTCCACATCTACAACAAACTGGAGAGCTGAAAAAATGACGGCCCCGGTGGCGCAGGGTCCAATCAATCTATCTTCTGTTAGCTCAACAAGTGCATTCACAACCCAAAGCACGGGTGCAAAAAGAACAAGAGCTAGTACATCAGGAGTTTGGAATGATTTTGATAAGAAGGTCAAGACCGACGATGATGGGAATTCGGTGAGGTATGCTGTTTACAAAATTTGTGGTAATGAGTTGTCTGCAAAATATTCAAGTGGGACGGGTCACCTGCTACGGCATGCTGCAAGCTGCAAAAGAAGGTAAAGAATACAAATACGCCAGACACAGCTGCAATATAACCCCGACGGCTCGGTACGTACTTGGGAGTACTGTAACATCCTAGGAAATTTAAATTTGAAAATACGAAGCTTTTGAATTGTTTTGCAATATATTTTATTGGAATTTGGATTTTGACGGTGTTTCTTTGAATTTTGGTTGAGGTTCCAGTAGAGGAAAATCTATGAAAATAAAAAAAACTATATCAATAAGCCATAACGAAAATCTGAGAATAAAAAGAAACCTATAATTTTGAAGTCGAATCTGAAAAGATGATCTACTAAAAGAGGAATACACTTTGAACCCAAGAATCTGGGAATTATATTTTAGGGTTGCAATAATAAATAGATAAGTAAAAAAAATAAAATACAGAGAAATAATAGAGATGAAGGAATATATGCAAATAAATTCTTTATGCAAAAATGTGTATAAAAAATATAGGCTTGGATATATATATATAAATAACTCAATATATATATATATATATATATATATAAACAAAATTTAAATTAGAAATTTGAAGTCTCAAAGCCCAAGCCATAGAAAATTAAAATTTTGAAATTCTAGCACTTCCTTCTCTTTCCCTATGCCATGTGGGCCCACCCCTTTTCTCTCCTCCTTTTCTTTCCCCTTCTTTCCCTTGCTGTGAGCCCCGACCCTGCCCCGCCTCCTTCCCTTTCTTTTTCCCAGCACGCACCGCTTCTTCTTCCTTCCTTTTTTTCTCCTCCTCATCTTTCCTCCGTGCCGAGCTTCCTCCACGTCTCCTCTCCCCTTTTCTTCCTTGCGCGAATCCCGCCCGCCGTGTCTTGCGCCAGAGCTCCGCCCCGTCATGTCCATCGCGAAACCTGTGCGTGCGCCGAGCCCCACACCTTCGCGCGCCGAGCCTCGCGCCTCCGGTCCTTGCCCGGCGGTTCACCACCCCCACCGCATGGTCCCCCACCGCCACCGCCCCCGACTAGGGCGCCACTCTCAATGGGCTCCCGCATCTCCCCACGACGCATTTCGACAGTCTCCAGCACCACCCCCGGTCGCCACCCGCCGGCGACGCCGTCGGCCAAGCTCCACACGAGCCCCCTCTGTTCTTCCTCTCCCTGGCCACAGCAACCACTGACTTCTACTAATTTAAATCCCACCCCCATATCAGTAAGTGACCACGGCCCAGTTGGTCGCTAGCACTCGGCCCTGCGCTCCCTCACCGAGAGGTGTCGAGTTCGATTCTCCTGGCGCATTTCCTTCTTCCTTTTATTTTGTCTTGTTAATCACTTTAGTTAAGGAAATGCTAAGGAAAATTTAGAAATAATCTATGTAAACAAATAAAAATTTGAATAGGACATAAAATAAGATTATTCAAGCTTTAATATTGGATTAAATGTAACCCACGAGCTAAGATATTTAGTTTGGGATCATCAGCAATTTATGCATCAAACACAGAACTATGAGACTATGAACAAATAAGAGATTGGGGGAAATTAAGTAAGAGAAGCTTAAATAATTTGATGGAATGTAAGCTAAAGCAGAAGTTTAATTACTAGTGGCAAAAATATAATTCCATACTTACAAACAATAGCCAAGGGCTTTCAAGGTGAATAATATCCAATCAAGGGGCATGAGTTAAGCGAAATATTAAGAGTATTTGGATAGAATGTCCATCTAAATTAGAAGGCTTCCAAAATATGCATATATCCTAAAATAGCTAGAAAAATGGGGATGGTAGGTAATATTAGTAAAACATTTATACTTAACATAAGACCTATTAACAATATAGACACTATCATTAGCGTACTATCGATCATAAAGTCTTAACCAGTAGCTTTAAATTAGCACCAACGAAGAGAGATAATCATGAGCAGTAGGTTCGGTCAGTCATAAGAAAAATTAAGGTTAAATTGTGTCTAGTGGTAAGTGAGGATAAGATAGCAATATTAGTAATTTCCACAGCAACTCCAAACTAAAAGGGGTCATATATAGATATAATCCGAGGTACCCATTTAACTGATTAAACGAAGTAACTAGAGCCACATAAAATGCTGCATATCAAATTACCAGTAATCTAAATTAATCTGATAAGCTAAAAGTCTTGGGCGTCGTCTTTGGAACCTACCCATATGTCCGCCTCGACTCATGGAACTTCCGTGATAAATACAAAACAAATAATGAAAGAGACTATTAATAAAAAGATCGAGCCATTGTATTCTACCACCGACCTTGCCTCAAATCTCCCGCATCACTCGTTAACTCATAATAAAACTAAATTAAGTTTACTCGGATTTATTCGGATCTTTTGAGTTATTTGCTTTTATTCGTGTTCAGTCGTTTAGCACGTAATTAGCAATTGGAATCCTGAAGAATCAAGAGATCAAGCGTGATCAAGAGCGAAGTGAAGATAAAGACCAGAAGCTCCAGAAGAAGCATTGTGTGAGCTCAAGACCGCGGTAAACCGCGCCAGACGAGTCAATACTTTGATCATGTTGAACCTACATTTTCTGCAAATTACTTTTGTTTAAATTATCAAATTGCATCTTTGTTATTTTATGTACAAATACATGCTTAATACAAGCTTCTAGTTATACGCCCATTGTTTGTCTTGATTAATATTACACCCCCTTGTTGAATATTTGAATATATGAACCTTGTCGCCTAGCGAAATTATGATATTAACCTTTTGAAAATAAGTCCGTAATTTATCGCCATGCGTAGTGTTACATAGATATTCATGGGTGTGAAAATGCCCAAGCATCACTTTTAATCATGAGCAAATTTGGCTGGGCAGTCATAGTGGTAATGACTGGTATATGTTCGATATGATTATTTTATGTTCCCAAAACCCTACTTGCTTGAATATACGGGCGGATGGTTCGATGGTGTGTGTGAAGTGGTGCGGTGGAAGCATACGTGGGTTGTGGTAGAACCGCCCGAGATACCGCTAAGGACCGAATCTTGTCATGATCTCCCACGTAAAGCAGTGCAACCACAAGTGTAAAGTACAACTTGGCTAAGTAGTCGATCGAAACCACGGACTCATCTCACCGGTAGTGGATTGAAGTGGATAAGTAAGGGCAAGGGAGGCCTAAAGGGACACCAAGGGAGGGTGAAGTTTTCCACTGTTCTAAGCGTTGCGGGAAGTGGAGCCCTGCGTTAGTAATCGTGGAGAACATCCGTGCATAGATGGGACCCACCGCAAGTGGGAGAAGCCCATAAGGTGAGATGACAAAGGAGCTAGATACTTTGAGCAGATCCACGTGATGGTGCGCTCAACCACATGACTAAGGAATCGTGTAGGCAACGAGTTGATTGTCTCTTGTGGTGAAAGTGTACAAACTCTGCAGAGTCAAAACTATTCGAATAGCCGTGCCCACGGTCAAGGGCGGACATGGGAAACGTAACCAGATATAGTTCTATTTCAAAACTTTGTGGGTGGGAATGGAAAAGTGAAGGCGGTGCAAGGCCACGATTTGTGTTGTCCGGTGTCGCCCGGTGATAAGTTAAGCGGCTATAATTTGAAAGATTAAGCATATGGTGCGAGATGCCATGTAACGGTGGATGGAATCAATCGCCATCGTTATTGCATTCTCATATACATTATGTTTTGTTTAAACGCTAAGTCTCGGGAGGTTTCTATGTATTATATTTCAAAAGCTAAACGATGATAAAGCTTCTTCTTTTACAAAGTAAAATGACGAAAGAATAAATAGAGTCGTAGGAAAAGAGGATGACTGTTGTGGTAAATACATAACGATGATTGGTGGATTCATGTCAATTATAAAAAGAGAATATTAGAAAGGGGTTTAGGAGAAATAAATCGGTGGAGTCTATATGAATGGATGGGTTAGAAAGATGATTTAAATGATTTTTGGAAGATTAGAGTGTGCAAAGGAAATTGTTGGATTACGTCACTAATATAAATTCTTGAGAGATGTTAGTAATAATGTGATTGATAGGATTTGATTAAAATCTTGGAATGATGAATTGAATTTTGGGTATATCGGAGGAATAATAATAATTAGGAGTATAACGGATCAATGATTTTGGAGAATTAGAAGAGTGTAAAGGCAATTGTTGGATTTAATGGGATTAACAGGAATTGATCTAGATAGATGATTTGAATTTGAGGAAATTTGGAGATATGATAATTGAAGCATAAACTAGATTAATGATATTCTTGGTGCAGAAGTATTGACGAATTAGTTAGAGATAAATAATGAAAATAAGGATGATTATGGAAAGAGCAATTTATGGTTTTGGATCATTAGCAGAAAGGATTGATTTGTTAGAAAGTTCTGATATGAATGATGTCGGTGGATTAAAAAGTAATCCTATTAGGGAATCATTGGAATTCAGAAGTAGGGAGTCGGTGAATATTGATTACAAGATTGGACTAGTATGAATTCGGATTACGTGAAGACATTGATGGATTCAAAATGAATGTATATATATAAAGGGTTTGATCGGTGGATTAGCTAAATGATGCCACTCATTGTTGGAGTCTTAGACGACATTTAGTAAGAAAATTGTGTCTTTGGGGAATTAAGTCAATTATGGCATTTGGGGGAGTGAGTCAATTTGGCAATCGCCGTGGGAAGTTTTAGGTAGCAGTAATAACACTATGGTTTAATAATAACAATGCTACCAAAAGCGATTTCTTGCAAATAAAACAACCCGAGCCTTTCCTTTGATAAGCCATGCATACTATATATTTGCATTCTGTGTATTGGCTCGCGGAGCACGGTGGTTAGTGTGCTTACACTCGCTCTCACAACAAATCCAGAATCAAGAATCAGATCACTGCGCCTCAGCAACACTATTGTTCTTGATGGCGAAGAAGATGAAGATGTCAAGGGCTAGGTCGTGAACCTCCAGTTGGCTGCCTGTGGGCATGTCCTGAAGGTCCCACATGTGTGCTTCGTTCTTCCGCTGCTGAAATTTTCTGATTTCGGCCTAATCGGCCCATGAGTAAGTTTACTATTTTATTTATGCTTCCGCATGGTATGTATTTGATATTCATTTTACGTAGCGTGAGCACTATCTACCGATCCGTGGAATAGTGCATTAAATCACTGAGGATTAGGATGGTAAAATCTGGGGCCCTACAGGGATGGTATCAGAGCATATCGACTGCAGGTTGTGACCTAGTTAGCCTGGTCGTTAGTTTCATGATTAAAATTATTTTCTCAACACCTATATTCAAAAATATAAGTTATGTTGCTCAATCTCCTCTCTCCTAGAAGATTCCCTCTCATCTATATGCTGCCTTAACCATTTTTCCTTCTAATGTTCTCTTACCCCGAATCCAAAATGATGAAAATCCAGTACTACTTTTGTAAACCCTCTTTGAAAACCTATTTTGGGCCAAAAGTCATGATGCTTGAATTTAAATCTTTAATTCAAAAATTGTTTATCCTTGGAGGACCGATTATCAAAATGTTTACGAAATTCATTTTCAAACTCATTTCAACAAACTTAATCTTCCGAGGAAAAATTTTTCCTAAGTTCAACGGCATACCAAAAATGTATTCCCAAAATTCACTTTGGTTCTCAAATGGCCCCAAAACCATGATATTTCTCGAAAAATTTTCCAACAAGGACCTTGTTTTTCAAAAATAAATCCTAAGGGATAACTTTGGGTATTATTTCTGAAAGAGATATAATTTTCCATTTATGGTCTCATCACCCCTGAAAAAAAAGTCCGTTTTGCCACAAAGTTTCATTAATAATAAATAGTATTCTTCATGTTTGGATTCATTCCTAGGAAAATACTCCTTTTCTTACGAAAACAATAATAATGGTAACACAAGAGTGAGTGCTGATATCAATCAGATTACCCCAAATACTTCCCTCGTCTTACTATTAAATTCCAAAAAGAAAATTTTGTTCATCTTCTCGTATCCTTACTCCAAAATTTAAGGTTGGAAACGTTGATGAAGATCATGAAGATAAGGTGGTCCCGATTTCAATAGACTGTGCAGCCGAACCCTATACTCCCTTATGTGTGCTTCCCCGAATAGACGTTGTATTGTTGCAAGATGTCACTTTGATCATGTGCACTGCCTTCTTGCTCACGGGCATCCTATTTCGCAGTCATGAAAAAAAAGATTGTTTTTAAGATTGTGTGATTTTTGTATGACCCCAGCTTTCCGGGGTAAGCTCTTTTGAAACTAGAACGGGTTTACGTTATCTTATCCTCACGGTTCTATTCGTATCTCATACTATTCCCTCTCATCTGGTTGCTGCAAACCTAGTCAGATCCACCGAAGCAAGGTGATAGCTAGCCAAAGCCAAGGCAACCAAGGACAAGTGGAACCTTCACAACTTTCCAGCTAAAAGCCTCAACCGACGCAAGGACCAAGACTCGAGACTGGGCCCTGTTAACCTTCTCTCCTTGTCTACCCAGAGGGTCCAAAAATCGAATCGTAGTCAATTAGACACAATGACGAGGAGCACATCGATGTTGTAAAGGGGAAAAGACACTACGCACACGAATGCTCCGTGAACTACTCCAACTGCAAGGACAAGACCACTGCCCCAAAGGTTGCCCCCCTGAACCTGTTGCTGACCAAGCAGCCGAAGTACAACGGAAGAATCTCCAATTCGCTACAGGACGCATCATGCATGGAACTAGAAGAGAAGAATAATGACTAGTGATATTTATTTTAAGGGGGGTAGCACTATAAGACAGAAATGTCGAAGTACTACTGCAACGTATGTTTTGGAATTGCAACGACCTGGACCCAGAGCTAATCCAGCTAGTACGGGAAGATTTACAGGACCAAAAGTCTTATAGTAATAAGGACAAAAGACCACCATATAAATGTGTCCAACCTCGTACCGACATCTCTCAAGCCGTCTCCTCCCTGGGGCATAGGCCAATACTGTCCACCCCTCAATGTGAATTTTACACCCACCATGGGCCAATAGACGATGTGACTATTCCACTCTATGAAGGCATGAAGACGACAATGTTAGATAGTAAGTATTTGGAAGTCTACGACCTATCCAGGAGAACAAGGTTTATCTCTTCCCTTTTGACTTCTCCAAGGTCTAACCCTTATTGTGCAGATTTTCTCCTCTCCGTGAAGCTACAGAATTAAACATTGGATAACACCCGGAAACCTATTGCTAACCTTAGCTAAAATAACCCCACCTTCTTTCTTTCTATTCTACCTAAATCTCGGGGTCGAGATTCTTTTTAAGGGGGGTAGATTTGTAACATCCTTGGAAATTTAAATTTGAAAATACGAAGCTTTTGAATTGTTTTGCAATATATTTTATTGGAATTTGGATTTTGACGGTGTTTCTTTGAATTTTGGTTGAGGTTCCAGTAGTGGAAAATCTATGAAAAATAAAAAAAAACTATATCAATAAGCCATAACGAAAATACAGGAATAAAAAAGAAACCTATAATTTTGAAGTCGAATCTGAAAAGATGATCTACTAAAAGAGGAATACACTTTGAACCCAAGAATCTGGGAATTATATTTTAGGGTTGCAATAATAAATAGATAAGTAAAAATAAAAATGATATACAGAGAAATAATAGAGATGAAGGAATATATGCAAATAAATTCTTTATGCAAAAATGTGTATAAAAATATAGGCTTGGATATATATATATATATATAACTCAATATATATATATATAAACAAAATTTAAATTAGAAATTTGAAGTCTCAAAGCCCAAGCCATAGAAAATTAAAATTTTGAAATTCTAGCACTTCCCTTCTCTTTTCCCTATGCCATGTGGGCCCACCCCCCTTTTCCTCTCTCCTCCTTTTTCTTTCCCCCTTCTTTCCTCTGTGGCACCTGCCTCCCCCCGCCTCCTTCCCTTTTTTTTCCCAGCCGCGCCGCTTCTTCTTCCTTTCTTTTTCTCCTCCTCATCTTTCCTCCGGCCGAGCTTCCTCCACGTCTCCTCTCCCTTTTCTTCCTTGCGCGAATCCCGCCCGCCGTGTCTTGCGCCAGAGCTCCGCCCCGTCATGTCCATCGCGAAACACGTGCTGCCGAGCCCCACGCCAGCTGCCGAGCCTCGCGCCCGGTCCTGCCCGTGGTTCACCACCCCCACCGCATGGTCCTCCGCCAACAACGCCTCCCCTCCTCCGCTATAAGAGGCCTTGCCCTCCCTCACTCCCGCGCCATCCCTCTTCCTCCCCATCCATTTTCCCCCCTCCGCTCGTGAGCAAGCGGCCACCACCATGCGCCCTTGCGATTCCGGCCGACCATGGAGGCTCGGCCAATTCCATTGCAGTGGAGCATCCCGTGGCGTCACGACCCCGCCCGCACCACCGATTGGAACGGTGATCCACCTCAACACGCTGGCAGCGGTGACCTTCCCACGCCGCCAGGAGCTCTGCCGGCGGCTCGCCTCCGCCCCCCTCCGATCGCCTAGCCCACTCAGGTAGATTCCAGGGGCATCACCGGTGCTCATGCACCCCACCGCCCTCTCCTCTCTTCTTCTGGCCGCTGGCGCCTCTTTTCCGCCCCACCTCCGGCCGCCCCGCGCCGTCACCCGCTCCCTTCGCCACCGCCCCCGACTAGGGCGCCACTCTCAATGGGCTCCCGCATCTCCCCACGACGCATTTCGGCGGTCTCCGGACCACCCCCGGTCGCCACCCACGGCGACGCCGTCGGCCAAGCTCCACACGAGCCCCCTCTGTTCTTCCTCTCCCTGGCCACAGCAACCACTGACTTCTACTAATTTAAATCCCACCCCCATATCAGTAAGTGACCACGGCCCAGTTGGTCGCTAGCACTCGGCCCTGCGCTCCCTCACCGAGAGGTGTCGAGTTCGATTCTCCCCTGGCGCATTTCCTTCTTCCTTTTTATTTTGTCTTGTTAATCACTTTAGTTAAGGAAATGCTAAGGAAAATTTAGAAATAATCTATGTAAACAAATAAAAATTTGAATAGGACATAAAATAAGATTATTCAAGCTTTAATATTGGATTAAATGTAACCCACGAGCTAAGATATTTAGTTTGGGATCATCAGCAATTTATGCATCAAACACAGAACTATGAGACTATGAACAAATAAGAGATTGGGGGAAATTAAGTAAGAGAAGCTTAAATAATTTGATGGAATGTAAGCTAAAGCAGAAGTTTAATTACTAGTGGCAAAAATATAATTCCATACTTACAAACAATAGCCAAGGGCTTTCAAGGTGAATAATATCCAATCAAGGGGCATGAGTTAAGCGAAATATTAAGAGTATTTGGATAGAATGTCCATCTAAATTAGAAGGCTTCCAAAATATGCATATATCCTAAAATAGCTAGAAAAATGGGGATGGTAGGTAATATTAGTAAAACATTTATACTTAACATAAGACCTATTAACAATATAGACACTATCATTAGCGTACTATCGATCATAAAGTCTTAACCAGTAGCTTTAAATTAGCACCAACGAAGAGAGATAATCATGAGCAGTAGGTTCGGTCAGTCATAAGAAAAATTAAGGTTAAATTGTGTCTAGTGGTAAGTGAGGGATAAGATAGCAATATTAGTAATTTCCACAGCAACTCCAAACTAAAAGGGGTCATATATAGATATAATCCGAGGTACCCATTTAACTGATTAAACGAAGTAACTAGAGCCACATAAAATGCTGCATATCAAATTACCAGTAATCTAAATTAATCGATAAGCTAAAAGTCTTGGGCGTCGTCTTTGGAACCTACCCATATGTCCGCCTCGACTCATGGAACTTCCGTGATAAATACAAAAAAAATAATGAAAGAGACTATTAATAAAAAGATCGAGCCATTGTATTCTACCACCGACCTTGCCTCAAATCTCTCGCATCACTCGTTAACTCGTAATAAAACTAAATTAAGTTTACTCGGATTTATTCGGATCTTTTGAGTTATTTGCTTTTATTCGTGTTCAGTCGTTTAGCACGTAATTAGCAATTGGAATCCTGAAGAATCAAGAGATCAAGCGTGATCAAGAGCGAAGTGAAGATAAAGACCAGAAGCTCGGAAGAAGCATTGTGTGAGCTCAAGACCATGGTAAACCGCGCTGCACAGTCAATACTTTGATCATGTTGAACCTACATTTTCTGCAAATTACTTTTGTTTAAATTATCAAATTGCATGCTGTTATTTTATGTACAAATACATGCTTAATTCAAGCTTCTAGTTATACGCCTATTGTTTGTCTTGATTAATATTACACCCCCTTGTTGAATATTTGAATATATGAACCTTGTCGCCCTAGCGAAATTATGATATTAACCTTTTGAAAATAAGTCCGTAATTTATACGCCATGCGTAGTGTTACATAGATATTCATGGGTGTGAAAATGCCCAAGCATCACTTTTAATCATGAGCAAATTTGGCTGGGCAGTCATAGTGGTAATGACTGGTATATGTTCGATATGATTATTTTATGTTCCCAAAACCCTACTTGCTTGAATATCTGGGCGGATGGTTCGATGGTGTGTGTGAAGTGGTGCGGTGGAAGCACAACGTGGGTTGTGGTAGAACCGCCCAGATACCGCTAAGGACTGAATCTTGTCATGATCTCCCACGTAAAATAGTGCAACCACAAGTCTGTAAAGTACAACTTGGCTAAGTAGTCGTATCGAAACCCTGGACTCATCTCACTGGTAGTGGATTGAAGTGGATAAGAAAGGGCAAGGGGAGGCCTAAAGGGACACCAAGGGGAGGGTGAAGTTTTCCAGCTGTTCTAAGCGTTGCGGGAAGTGGAGCCCACTGCGTTAGTAGCTGTGGAGAACATCCGTGCATAGATGGGACCCACCGCAAGTGGGAGAAGCCCATAAGGTGAGATGACAAAAGGAGCTAGATACTTTGAACAGTCAATGTGATGGTCTGCTCAACCACATGACTAAGGAATCGTGTGGGGCAACGAGTTGATTGTCTCTTGTGGTGAAAGTGTACAAACTCTGCAGAGTCAAAACTATTCGAATAGTCGTGCCCACGGTCAAGGGCGGACATGGGAAACGTAACCAGATATAGTTCTATTTCAAAAACTTTGTGGGTGGGAATGGAAAAGTGAAGGGCAGTGCAAGGCCCTGATTTGTGTTGTCCCGGTGTCGCCCGGTGATAAGTTAAGCGGCTATATTTGAAAGATTAAGCATATGGTGCGAGATGCCATGTAACGGTGGATGGAATCAATCGCCATCGTTATTGCATTCTCATATACATTATGTTTTGTTTAAACTGCTAAGTCTCAGGAGGTTTCTATGTATTATATTTCAAAAGCTAAACGATGATAAAGCTTCTTCTTTTACAAAGTAAAATGACAGAAAGAATAAATAGAGTCGTAGGAAAAGAGGATGACTGTTGTGGTAAATACATAACGATGATTGGTGGATTCATGTCAATTATAAAAAGAGAATATTAGAAAGGGGTTTAGGAGAAATAAATCGGTGGAGTCTATATGAATGGATGGGTTAGAAAGATGATTTAAATGATTTTTGGAAGATTAGAGTGTGCAAAGGAAATTGTTGGATTACGTCACTAATATAAATTCTTGAGAGATGTTAGTAATAATGTGATTGATAGGATTTGATTAAAATACTGGAATGATGAATTGAATTTTTGGGTATATCGGAGGAATAATAATAATTACCGGAGTATAATCTGGATCAATGATTTTGGAGAATTAGAAGAGTGTAAAGGCAATTGTTGGATTTAATGGGATTAACAGGAATTGATCTAGATAGATGATTTGAATTTGAGGAAATTTGGAGATATGATAATTGAAGCATAAACTAGATTAATGATATTCTTGGTGCAGAAGTATTGATGAATTAGTTAGAGATAAATAATGAAAATAAGGATGATTATGGAAAGAGCAATTTATGGTTTTGGATCATTAGCAGAAAGGATTGATTTGTTAGAAAGTTCGATATGAATGATGTCGATTGGATTAAAAAGTAATCCTATTAGGGAATCATTGGAATTCAGAAGTAGGGAGTCGGTGAATATTGATTACAAGATTGGACTAGTATGAATTCGGATTACGTGAAGACATTGGTGGATTCAAAATGAATGTATATATATAAAGGGTTTGATCGGTGGATTAGCTAAATGATGCCACTCATTGTTGGAGTCTTAGACGATATTTAGTAAGAAAATTGTGTCTTTGGGGAATTAAGTCAATTATGGCATTTGGGGGAGTGAGTCAATTTGGCAATCGCCGTGGGAAGTTTTAGGTAGCAGTAATAACACTATGATTTAATAATAACAATGCTACCAAAAGCGATTTCTGGCAAATAAAACAACCCGAGCCTTTCCTTTGATAAGCCATGCATACTATATATTTGCATTCTGTGTATTGGCTCACGGAGCATGGTGGTTAGTGTGCTCACACTCGCTCTCACAACAAATCCAGAATCAAGAATCAGATCACTGCGCCTCAGCAACACTATTGTTCTTGATGGCGAAGAAGATGAAGATGTCAAGGGCTAGGTCGCGAACCTCCAGTTGGCTGCCTGTGGGCATGTCCTGAAGGTCCCACATGTGTGCTTCGTTCTTCCATTCTGAAATTTTTCGATTTCGGCCTAATCGCCCATGAGTAAGTTTACTATTTTATTTATGCTTCCGCATGGTATGTATTTGATATTCATTTTACGAATCGTGAGCACTATCATCGATCCAGTGGAATAGTGCATTAAATCACAGGGGATTCCGGATGGTAAAATCTGGGGCCCTACAAGTACAACCCAGAGGTAGCCCGGAAATCTCTTTGTAGATTAATTGCTTCTCAAGATTTAGCTTTAAATTTTGGTGAGTCTGATGCTTTTCAAAAATATATTAGGACTGCTCATAACCCTCGATTTAGTATTGTATCTAGGCAAACCACAACTAGAGATTTAATTAAATATTATAACAATTGTCGTGAAAAATTGAAAGAAATGTTTCATACTTGTATATTTTCTATTGCTTTTACATCAGATATATGGAGTGGTAGGGCTAGAGAGGATTATATTAGCGTTGTTGCTCATTATGTTAATGATGACTGGTTAATGGAAAAAAGAATTATAGGATTTAAATTAATTAATGCTTCGCCTAGTGCTGAAAATATTACAGAAAGTATTATTAAAGTTGTAGAAGATTTTGGCCTCACGGATAATATTTTTTCTATAACTTTAGATAATGTAGCTGCAAACATTCAGGCTATGAAAATTCTTACTCCTTTGTTTAATACTTATGCACAATCTTTCTTACTGCATCAACGTTGTGCTTGTCATATTATTAATCTTATTGTTAAATTTGGTTTAAAAAGATTAAATGCTTGTATTGATTCTTTTCGGAATGCAATTTCATATATTAATTGTTCTAACCAACGAATAGTCGCATATAAGAGTTTTTGTGTAGCAATGAACGTCCGCCCTAGAAAATTTAGCTTAGAAATGCTTGTTAGATGGAACTCTACTTACCTTATGCTTAAACATATATTGCCATATAAGAGCACCTTATCTGTTTTCCTTCACACCCAAGGTCATCAATCTCGTAGCTCCTCTAGTAGAACCCAAGTTAGAGATCCTGAACTTACTGAGGACGATTGAGTTGTTGGTGAAAAAATATTTTTCTTTTTAGAACTTTTTCATAAAGCTACACTTTGTCAGGAGGAGGAAGGTGATAAAGCACTGGAGACCTATCAAGCTATCTCAACAGTGATAGCGTCAGCTTCGCGCAAGAATTGAACATCCTCTCATGATGGTAAACTCAGAAAGTAACGTATCTAGTGCTATCCATATTAGCGCGGGATATGTTGACTGTTCCTGTCTCTACAGTTTCCTTATAGTCAGCCTTCAGTCTATCTGGAAGAATAATCGAGGAGCGACGAACAAGTCTCTCGAACGAGATGGTCAAAGTCCTTATGACCGTAAAAAACTGGGAACAAGCTGAATCAAGACTCCAACATACTGAAGATAATAGAGATTTAGAAGAATCTTTTGAGAATTTATATCTAGATAGCAATGAATAAGATTTTCAATATTTTTCTTCACATGTAGTCACGAATGAGCTTTATATGCTGTACTCTTTTTTCTTTACCAATGTTTTCTCAAATTGAGTTTTTACTTGGTAAAGTTTTTAATGAGGCAGCCATCCCATGTAATTTAATAACTTAATAAAGCTCATTACGTCATTGAAAATAATTATTTTCATGATTATCATTTCTACAATTGTCTATAATTTTTCTGAATTTTTTCTTAAATTTCTACAATTTTTTCTTAATTTTCTATATTTTTTTGAATTTTCTCTCTTTTTCTAGCTTAACGAGCCGACCGGCCAGCACGGTCCGTTAAACCGTAACCGTGCCCATGCCTAGACTCGAACCATGGCCCGCGGGTCAGCACGACACAATCTGATTATTAAGCAGGTCTTATCGGATTGTGTCTAAATAGACCGTGCTCTAGCCGGACCCAGCGACTCCGGTCGGACCCGGGCGCGGTGACCAAATCCGATCTCGTGGCCACGGCCACAACACACCACCAGTCCACCACCTCTTCCTCCAATCCTCCCGCTTCCACAGCCACTCCTCCCCGCGAATGCCCACCGCCCCACCCACCTCCTCCTAAACCCCACCCATGGCCGCCGCTGCCGCCGCCGCCTCCCTCTCCTCCACCTCCGCCTCCGCCCGCCTCCTCCTCCCCACCGCAGGCCCTCTCGCCATGCCCCTTCCTCCTCTCCCTTCCCACCTCCCCTCCCCACCACCTCCGCGTCGCCCACGGCCGGCCCCCGCCCCTGTGGCGCCCCGCCGTGAGGGCGCGCGCCGGCACCATCCAGGCGCCGACCTCGCGCGCCCGGCGGCGCCGTGGAGACCGACCGCCTCCCTCCGACGTGCGCGACAGCGCCATGGACGCCGTCGACCACTTCGGCGGCCGCGTCACCATCGGCGACGTCGCCTCCCGCGCAGGCCTGCAGCTCGCCCAGGCCGAGCGCGCGCTCCAGGCCCTCGCCGCCGACACCGGCGGCTTCCTGGAGGTACGCCTCTGTTAGTTCTCCTTTACCTCCTTCCTGGCTAGCCTTCGGGCCCGCGGCGATCTGAGCGTGGAACTGTTCCGAGTTGTGTAGGTGTCGGAGGAAGGGGAGGTGCTGTACGTCTTCCCCAAAGACTACAGGGCGAAGCTGGCTGGCAAGTCATTCAGAATGCGGGTCGAGCCGCTGGTCGACAAAGCTAAGGTGTTTTGAGAGATGCAAATGAACTTTCTTGATTCCTGTGAGTCGATGCTGATTTTGGTTGTGTTTTGCTTCTTTGCAGGAAGTGGGTGCGTATGTTGTGCGGGTGTCATTTGGGACGGCGCTCATTGCTTCCATTGTGCTCGTATACACTACCATCATTGCCATTATCTCAAGCTCAAGGTATGTTTCGTATTGTAAGATAGGGTTTCGTTGTACTAATAACTTATTACTATATGTTGTACCGCCCAAAGCAATTCTGGCACAATCTCTTCATCTTTGTCAAGCATTCAAGAATTCCCTGGATTGTTCATTCTGTAAATGACTTAGTGAATTAATGAATAAAGTACATATTGAGAATGAAGAGCGGCTTTAATCGATATGGACTCTACAGTTGTTTGGAGGGGCATTCACTCTTTGTCTGGAAAGTGCTCACTCCTCAATTCCACTTAAAAAATGGAAATATAAAAGAAAAGTGTCCATTCTACTCTAAAAGGTTTTGTCAGTGTTAACGATTTTTTTTTGGGAAGTTTAGTAGAGTGTGGAGATATTCTATTATTTTCATTTACCCCCATTTCCCTCCCAGTGATAGCACTTCCTCTTCTAATAGCAGTGATGAAGATAATCGTGGTAGGCGACGGAGATCCTATGATTCTACTATCATCATCCCGACAGATTTATTTTGGTAAGTCTCCTGTAATTTTGGGAAGTGTTTTGACATTGCTGGATTACCCTAGTGTGTTCTTGGCTGAAAGGAAGTCAGAGACAATTCAACTACTTTTGGGCTTGCAGGGCTACTCAACCACATCACTGTGTTATTGTACATTTTGAGTTGAATATTGTCTATACTGCAATTTAAGTGTTGTTCTCATTTCTTTTCAAACGAACCATCCCAGAGAAAAAAATCTTGAAAAAAAATTAAGTTGAGTTGGAATGTTGTCTTATATACGTGTTTCTTGGAATTTATCCATTACACTCCCTATGCAAACTATATAATGATTAGGGCATGATACTATTTCTGGTGAGAAATTCTTGAAGGCAACCCTAACTGCATGAACAATGCTATTATGCTACCCAACCATTCAATTGTTAGTGGAATCTTTTTCCTGGTATTGAGAATTCTCGGTGTTGCACCTCTCACCACTTACCTAGTAAGAGGATTACCATAAAATGGTATCCTTTTATCCATAGAGCTGCCTATACTCATTTGGAAATACAATTTCTTATATGAGCAAAAATCAATTATGTAGATATTCTTATCATTTACAATACAATTTCATGTGTCTTCCACAGGTACTTGGATGCAGACTACTATAGGAGGCGGCGGGTAGAAAAAGAAAATGGGATGAACTTTATTGAATCTGTAATTTAAAAGGGTTTGACTTGATTGTTCATTTTTATTATGTAATGCTGCCATGTGTAGGTGGGTTGAAACACTGTATGTTCATTGAACCAATTATGCAGGTATTTTCATTTGTATTTGGGGATGGTGATCCAAATGACGGGCTTGAAGAGAAGAGGTGGAAGATGGTAAAGGCTTTTTCATAGAGCATGTAGCTGCTGCTAGTTGGAGTTATTATTGATTAGTTTTTACTAATACAGTTTTCTAACATCTCCTTGAATAAATTCACAGATTGGGCAGTATATTTCATCGAATGGTGGGGTTGTTACAGCTGAAGAACTGGCCCCGTATCTTGATGTACCACTACCTTCAGAGCAGTCCAAGGCATATAACCTCTGTTCCAAAGCACTAATAAGTATTGTTTGTTTTTGTTGGACTTGATTAAGTTTTCTACTCGTCCTTTGAATACTAAATAAATTGACTGTATAATTAACTAATTGATTATCAAGATTATTGTTATTGTGTGGAATTTTCTTAGTAAGTTATGGATTGAGGTGAGTTTCATCATATTCATACCATCTCTTGAATTGCAGGATGATGAATCATTTATTCTTCCAGTTCTCTTACGTTTCCAGGGGCATCCAGAAGTTGATGAGCAGGTCCAACTTTCTCCTCTCATATTTCAGGCTTGTATTAGAGACCTGCCACTAAGATGTGGCCCTGTATTGCTCTTCTTAATTTTGACACCTATAACTTTGCTACTTACTGAAGATGGCATGCTCTACATAACTGGCAATGAACTTGACCACGTCTTGCTTGAATTGATCAACTTAAAAAAATCTTAATGTGTTTGTTTTTCTTATTTAGGGAAACATTCTCTATCGATTTCCATCGTTGCAACGTACTGCTTCATCAAAAGGAGGTGGGAGTAGGGAATATGTTGGTACCAAAAGGTCTGCAATGTTCAGTGGCGTTGAAAAGTATTTAGAGGAGATACCATGTAAATTCAGGTTGGTATTTTGTCATTTTAAGTGTGATTCCTGTTGTTGTTGTTGAATCAAAATCTAGCTGCTAGTTCACCCTAAAATTTGAAATTGTTGTAGTTGTTATGAATATTGTGTGTGTATTGATATGAGACCCAAAGGGCCATATATATAGGAGAGTACAAGAGATATGCCATATAGAGATAAGGCATATATGGAATAGAATCCAAACTCTATCTCCTAATACAACTCTATCTCTATCTCCTTAACACCCCCCCTCAAATGCAAAGCGTATGCAATAGCATTGCATTTGAAAAAGAAGTTAACATTAAAACAAGAAAAATCCGAAATCTATCTCCTAATACAACTCTATCTCTATGAATAATTGGCTGGAGTGGTTCAAGGAAAATTGGTCCCTGGTGCTCCCCGTTGTGTCGCGCATGAGGCAGCCGTCGTTGTGCTTCACGTCGTGCACGTGGAGGTTGTGGATGATGACGTTGCGCGCGAACTGCACCGTGATGCCGGCGTTGGCGATGTGCACCTGCGCGTCGCGGCCGTCGATGGTCTTGTCGCTGTTGACGAGGAGCTCCTGCGAGAGGCGGATGATCATGGAGCAGCGCGGGCACGGTGGCCGGGGAAGGAGACCGCCCATCGAGATGGCCGCCCCCGGGAGAGGAGATCGATCCTCCCGGGGGCAGCAGCGACAGCGGAAGTAGATGGGGTTAGGTTTTTAACCTAAGCTCTGATACCATGTTATGAATATTGTGTGTGTATTGATATGAGACCCAAAGGGTCATATATATAGGAGAGTACAAGAGATATGCCATATAGAGATAAGGCATATATGGAATAGAATCCAAACTCTATCTCCTAATACAACTCTATCTCTATCTCCTTAACAGTAGTGTGAACATAATTACCATATCTGGATGGCAAATTTTACCTTGGAATGACACCTCACATTACACAATGAACTGCAATAAAGTCCAGAGATTAGTAATTGTTTGTGTTGATGCATTAGAGGGTATTTGTCATGTTAATGCATTAGAGGGTATTTGTCATCAGTTCTAAACTTGCTATTTTGAAATCTGAACTCAAGTCTTGTGCCCTTGCTGTATGTTTTCGTGTACCAACCTGGTGATTTTGCAGTAAAGCTAATGCATCAGAGAGGGCAATGGTTGCTGCTTTGGGAGGACTCAATCTTTTCGGTGTCGTCATTCTTGGGAACTTATTGAAGTAAGAGTTGTAATTCTGCCTTCAAAATATCGTTTCATTCAATTGTAATTCCTTCTACTGACTTTTAAATTAAAATTTGTCGTGAAGACAAATGACAGTGACACCTGGTGGACTTATCTCATTTGCTGCGCAGTTATTTCCCTTGCTTCAGGTATGGCTGGGCTTGATTTTCCTGTTTAGTATTGTATAAAATGGCCCTTTGATCCTCACTATTCATTTTAAAAGGCCTATGGCCAAAAGAATCACGAACCCCTTCTTTTTCTGAGGGGAGTTTCTGCATGTCATGAATGTTGCAAAATATTGGCTGTTGAATCATGCTGTGAACATATGATTAGTATTATTAATGATATACTTATACCATGTGGCCATTTGTAGATATATGCTGGTTCCTTTTTTGCAATACCATTATTTAGATGGTTTCTGCTACGCAAGATCAACAATGACATTAGAAGGAGGAACAAGGCCAGAGAACAGCAAGCTCAGGCGCTTGCGTTGCCTGAACCTTCTCTCAGAAGAAAGGTAAGAACAATTGAAAGTGCTGCAGCTTTGTGTTGGAACATAACATTCAATGGAAGCTGAAAACTTTGTAAATACAAGCAAACTTATGTTCAACACACACTTATATAATTGATTATCACACACATGGACCTGTTTGGAGAAAGTCAGGTATGATTTTGGGGGCATTGCGCATAAACCTGATATGCCAAAAATTGAGTCAGTAGTGGTTTCCTAGTTCTATGCATCATAAGGTTCTAAAAAAGAACCCATTTTGGTGGGCTTAACCTACAACAGCAAGTGTTATTATTGTGCAACTTGATCATCTCTTGTCAACAGCTACAACAATGAGTGGCTGTTGGTATAAAATGAAAATAGGTGCTAACCTTGATAATTCGTGTTGTACATATCTTGCTGTTGCATGCTTCAGTAATAGTTGTTACCTTCTTATTGCAAGGGTTATTATCAATTTAAGTTGGCTGTCAACTTGTCATTGGAGACATCAGTTCATGCTTGGCTAGTTGACGTTTAATGGTTTTTAGTAACTTAAACTTGTTTTCTTTATTTTTATTTAAAGTGGCATACATTTAGTTAGTATTTACTGTCTTTTTCAGTTGCTCAGTGCACGTGACATGGCTCAACGAAAGGTGATTACACCAGAGGAGATTGTCTACACCACCGAAAAGGATCTGATGGATCAGGATTATGAAGCCAAGGAGTGGGAAAGGAGATTTAAGGAGCTTGAGTCAGACTGATGGATATACTTGACATTCGTATGATCTGTACATGGTCCTTCGGTCTGCCTGGATGATCATTTTTATCTGCATCCAATCGAATGGTGGATAGATCTGACTGAACCATTCAACCAAGTGGGCCGAATGCCTAGCTGAGAGACTGGCTGGTTCTGAGACCCACTGATAGGCATACAACTATTAGGCCGTGAACATTTTGTGGAAGCTGTTGGTTTAATTTCACCGACCAAGGTCTGCAGCTGCTGTACATATCTGTAACATTTAGCCTGCACATTTGTATAGGTAGTTCAATGCACAGGATCAGGGAATCAAAATTCAGATTTTGACACGGGAACCCGGGATGATACCACCAAGTACGAATGGAGGAGGGCCAGTGAGACATGTAAAAGAATGTGCCATTAAACGGGCATTCGGGAATCTGGATTGATGACACTTGGCACTTCGCTAGTGATAATGTCAAATTCCATGTTTTATACATTGGCGTGTTGTTAAGAGCCTTCAAGGAATCAATTCATGATTGGAACTAGCAATATCTGGTATTAACCTGATTACCTGGAGATGTGTGTCGCCTTTCTGTACTTGCCTATACGAGTGATACAAGATCGTCTTAGGCCCCGCTCAAAGTGCTTTGATTTTTGGTTTGGCTAAAATTCGGACACATTGTCACAGTACACAATTGTTGCTTTGTCGATGGTGTGATGGAGTTTGGCAAGAAGTTGCCGTAGCCAGCAGCATTCGGCCACGTCATTTGCCACGGCCCGATACTCAGCCTCGGCACTAGAGCGGGATACGGTTGGCTGGCGTTTAGAAGACCAGGAGACAAGCGAGTCGCCGAGGTAGACGCAGTACCCAGACGTAGATCGCCGTGTGTTCGGGCATCCTGCCCAATCAGCGTCAGAGTATGCACAGATGGTCGCCAAGGGTGACGCATGGAGTTGGAGACCGAACCCAGTAGTTCCACAAATGTAGCGAAGAATCCTCTTGATCAACGCGAGGTGACAATCGTGTGGATCATGCATATGTAGGCAAATCTGCTGCACAGCATAGGCTAGGTCAGGTTGAGTCAAGGTGAGATACTGAAGTGCGCCGGCGAGGCTGCGATACTCCGAAGGATTCTGGACAGGGTTGCCAGTGTCCGTCGCAAGCTTGGGCTTGGTGTCGACAGGAGTGGCAACCGGCTTGCAGGTTGCCATGCATGCTCGCTCCAAGAGGTCCTCAGCATACTTGCGTTGGGACAAGAAAAATCCCGTGGGAGATCGAGTGACATGAATGCCGAGGAAGTAGTGGAGGGGTCCGAGATCCTTCATCTGGAACTCAGTATGTAGTCGGTTGATGATGGTACGTAAAAGCTCGTCGGAGGAGGCGGTGAGGACGATGTTGTCGACGTAGAGGAGGAGGTAGGCCGTAGCTGTACCCTAACGGAGAATGAACAGGGAGTGATCCGAGCGGGCCGAAGTGAAGCCAATTCGCCGCGCAAAGTTGGCGAAGCGCGTGAACCAGGCGCGCGGTGCCTGCTTGAGGCCGTAGAGGGACTTGGATAGCGTACACGTGATCGTGTAGAAGCGTCAATAAAGCCGGCTGGTTGGAGGCAGAATACCTGTTCGTCGAGGACGCCATGCAAGAAGGTATTTTTAACGTCGAGTTGATGCACCGGCCAACGGCTAGATGCCGCGAGCGTGAGTACTGTCCGGATAGTCGTTGGTTTGACGACTGGACTGAATGTTTCTTCGTAGTCGATGCCGGGGCGTTGGGAGAAGCCGCGGACTACCCACCGCGCCTTGTAGCGCTCCAGCGTGCCGTCCGCCCGTAGTTTGTGCCGGAAGATCCACTTGCCTGTTACCACGTTGGCGTGAGGCGGACGTGGTACGAGTTTCCAGGTTTCGTTGGCAAGCAAAGCGTTGTATTCCTCCTGCATGGTGGCTTTCCAGTGTGGATCACGAAGAGCGGTTCGCACGGAAGTGGGAATGGGCGACAGTGGGGATGCAATGGTGATGTGAGCATATTTTGGGTTTGGTTTGTGGATGCCAGCGCGGCAACGAGTGATCATCGGGTGCAGCTGGGAGGATTGGCTTGTGCGAGTAGGAGCAGCTGGAGCGGATGTGTTGACTTGGGACTCGGTTGCACTGGCGGGATCAGCGGGCACGGTTGGAGTAGCGTGTGAGTCAGGTATGGGAGCGACGGTGTGCATGGGAGCAACGTCTGGGCATGCAATAGGTGAGGATGAAATGCCATGCACGTAAGGCGCAGAATCAGCCAGATCGTCCACGATATCCGGGGCAGGTGACTGTGTACGCGGACAAGTATGTTCCTGAAATGGGAAAACAGATTCATCAAAGTAGACGTGTCGGGACACGATGATTCGCCGTGTGTCCGGATTGTAACAACCATAGCCTTTGTGATCCGCCGGATAACCAAGGAAGATGCAAAGATGCAAGCGGCAGATCGTGGAGCAAGCTTATGAACGGCGGTGGTGGATAAGTTGGGGTAGCAAAGACATCCGAAGACACGGAGATGAGTGTACGCTGGTCGAGCACCAAAGAGAATCTCGTATGGTGTGAGAAGACGCCGTGGTTTGCAAGGTCGACGGTTGAGAAGATATGTAGCTGTGGCGAGGGCTTCGGCCCAAAAGGATGGTGGGACAGCAGCATGGAATAGAAGGGACCGGACAATATCTTTAAGTGTGCGAAGAATACGCTCTGCTTTACCATTTTGTTGAGACGTATATGGACAAGAGAGACATAGAATAATGCCTCTACTAGAGAAGAAAGCACGAGATGCATGATTGTCAAATTCTTTGCCATTGTCAGTTTGGAAGGAAATAATAGGACATTTAAATTGTGTGTTCACGTAAGCATGGAAAGATAGAAGAGTGGGGAAGACCTCGGACTTGCGACGGAGCGGAAACGTCCAAACATAGTGACTAAAATCATCTAGGATGACAAGGTAGAACTGATATCCGGAAAGGGTTAGCACAGGTGAAGTCCATACATCGCAATGTAACAATTGGAAAGGAAAAGTGGTAAATGTAGAAGATGATGGAAATGGCAAACGTGTATGCTTTCCTAATCGACAGGCATGACAAGAGTGATTCTCTGTCTTATTAAAAGAAAAACCAAATGTCTTCAAAGTGTAAGCTAGAGAGTCCCGTCCAGGGTGGCCGAGACGCTGGTGCCAAAGATCAACAGTCGAGACATGTAGACTTTGCGGTGGATTGGTGGAGCAATGCGGTAGAAGTGGATAGAGATCGCCGTGGCTATTACATCGGAGAATCATCGCCCTGGTTCGAAGATCCTTTACAGAAAAACCATGAGGGTCAAATTCTCAAAGCGAATTATCACGTGTAAAGAACGAGCGAAACAAGATTCTTTATAAGTGTTGGAGAAATAAGAATATTGCGTAGATGCAAAGGAGTAGAAGATGTAGAGATAGAAGTATGGCCAGTGTTAACAATGGGAAGAGTGTTGCCGTTGCCGACAACAATTCTGGAAGAAGGAATGAAAGGGGTAACAGTGGAGAGAATACCAGGGTTGGATGCCATATGGGAGGTTGCGCCGGTGTCCATGAACCAGTCGCTGCCGCCAGGTGAAGATGATGGCATAGACAGATGATTCAATGTTGCAATGAGATGAGCTTGGTCCCATGTGGGTGAGTACTGGTTCGTAGGTGCAGAGGTCGGCTGCGCCATTTGCATGGAAGCAATCGTGAACGCAGGAAACGCCGATGGTGCGTTTGGCGCCAGTGGTGGACGTGGCGGCGAGACTGATCCGGGGCACGCCATCGAAGCGAGCCACGCTGGAACATGCCATTCCAGGGATGGGTAGGAGGTGGTGTCCATGGTGTGCTCGACTGGGTTACACGCGGAGCACCGCCAGAGCCGCGAGAGTTCTTCTTCCACGCCGTTTTGCCTTTAGACTTGGAGGAAGAGCCATCTTGAGCGTGCTATGGTGGTACTGGCACTGGCAGACTGGTGGCGTGGAAGCCCGTCGCTGCCGCTTGCTTGGCAGCTTGGTCTTTGCGATGCTCCTCAAGGAGGAGGAAGGAGCGCGTGCGAAGAAACGACGGGAAGGGGACCTGCATGGTTAGTATTGGGATGGCATGATGGAAGATAGGATTGAGACCTCGTAGCATGTTCAGAACCATGGTTTGGTCTGTTACTGGCTGCCCGAGATCACGGAGGTTATCCACGAGTGTCTTCAATCGTGAGCAGTACGCCGTCAGCGGCGGACCGACCGGTGGGTCAGGGTGGGCTGGCGCCCACCCTACCTTCGGCTGCACTGGTACCCCGTAGCCCCTACCTCCGGTGGGCGCCACCGCCGGCCCGGCGCCATCACGGTGCGACTGCGGCCTCTCTGTTTAGTCTCGACATTACAACACAGCAAAAAGCCACCGATTTGGGCCAATACAACATTACAAGTTTACAACAAACTCTCGATTTGGGCTAAAAACAACATTGCAAAATCAAAGCCCACCAAAAAACACATACCAATGACCCAGAATTCAGATCCAATTCGGGCACCCACCACACTCCATAGCAACAGCGCGATTTCATCCCCTTTCGGCACGATTGGCGGCGCGGACGAGGGCACCGGGCACGGGGCAACGGGCGGGCGGCGGCGTTGGAGCAGCCGAGCAGGAGGCCAAGAGCAGCCGACCGGCCAGCCGGCGACCGCCTAGCGCCAGATCCGACGGCTCCCACCTCATTTCCATCACGCCGAGCAGAAGCGGCCGCCGGAGGGCGCGGGCCGCGGAGGAAGGCGGCGACGCGAAGGAGAGGGCGGCCAGATCGAACCGGTCGGCGGTCGGCCGAGGCGGAGGGCGGAGGAAGGCGGCGAGACCGCTCGCGAGAGGCGCGATCGAACCGCCCGAGCCGGTCGGCCGGAGGTGGGAGGAGGGCGGAGGAGAGGCGGCGGCGAGACCGCGAGAGGGAGGCGCCGGTCGCGGATCGAGCCGGTCGCCGGCCGGCCGGAGGGCGGCGGTGGCGCATGGCGAGACCGCGAGCCGAGAGGAGAGGCCGAGAGGGTGGCCGGATCTGGCTCTGGCGACGCCGACAAGCGGCGAGGCGTCGGAGGCGAGGGTAAGTGGAGGGTGGAGCTGTGGTAGTGCGGATGCCGAGAGCCACGACCAACCGGGATTTATTTGTTGCCGTCTGGATCTAGCGAATGGTGATAGTGGGCAGTGTGTGTCTGATTGCCTGATTCATTGAGTGTCTGAGTGACAGGTGTGAGACTGAAATTAACCAAAAGTGCTTTTGCCTGATTCACTCCTCTGTAGCAAACAAACCAGAGTGCTTTTGCATTACCAGGTATAAAACATAAACCTACTTTTTAAATTTATGTAATTATGATTAATTTAGTATTTTAGTTTTATTTATTGTCATTTATTGATTTATAGAGTTGCAAGAAATGGAGAAACGAACATTGCATAAATATTTTTCATCCAATCCAAGTAGCACTCCTCATACTAATGAGAGTCAAGTAAAGAAGGCTCGGTGGATTTTAGTCGATGAAATCATTCCGATCCCGCAAATCGTATACCTATTAATGAGTATGACAATGAAATTAGAGATCAAGTGAGGAGGGCATATTTGTTGAGAGGTCCGACACAACCAAAAGGCCATGATTTTCCTCACAAAATACAGAATGATTGCTCAAGAGCATTTCAACAATCTTGGTACAATAGATATGATTGGTTGGAATATAGTGTGGAAAAGGATGCAGCCTTTTGTTTCTGTTGTTTTCTTTTCAAGAAGCCCGGAAGGCCTGAAAAATTTGGTAGTGATGTATTTACAACAACAGGGTATTCTAATTGGAAGAAAGCTTTAGGAACATTTGATAAACATGTTGGTGGACCTAGTAGTTGTCACAACATTGCAAGAGGGGACTGTGAGGATTTTAAAAATCAAAGGGCAAGTGTGACACAAAGACTTTCTGATCATGGCCGAGAGTCAGAAATTGCATATAAAATTCGTTTGACTGCTTCTTTAGATTGTGCAAGATTTCTTTTAATGCAAGGTGAAGCTTTCCGAGGACACGATGAATCTTCAACTTCCATCAATAAAGGAAATTTTAGAGAATTGGTTGAGTGGTACAAAGATAAGAATGGGGAAGTGAAGAAAGCGTTCGATAAAGCTCCTTTAAATTGTCAGATGATTTCTCCAAAAATTCAAATGGATCTTGCGAAAGCTTGTGCGCAAGAGGCCACGAAGGTGATTATGGAGGAGATTGGAGATAGGAATTTCTCCGTGCTAATTGATGAGTCACGAGATATATCAATAAAGGAGCAAATGGCCGTGATTTTAAGGTAGTTTATTTTACATTGTTCTATTTATTTGTGTAATCATGTGGTTGTGTTTTAACTTAGCATAATATGTGGCAATTGGCATACATGTTTGTGAATGATCAGGGGAAGGTTGTGACTGTTGCAAGTTGTAGTAGAGCTATTGCTGATTTTTTCAATTATATTCCCTTGATAGTGACCACTGTGAGTGCATCTTGTAAAAGAATGGAGATGTCTTGTTAGAGAAGCTAGAGAATGATAAGGCTGTCACTGGCACAGGGTTGCATCAAGAAATGAGCCTAGCTAGACCTTCCGATACTAGATGGGGCTCTCATCTAAAAACCATCATGCGTATTTATCAAATGTGGGAGGCAGTATTAGAGGTACTAGAGATTGTGAGTAAAGATGCATGTCAACCATCAAGTCATGGTGGAGCATCTGGATTGATACAGAAAATGGAAAGCTTTGAATTTGTTTTTATCTTGCATTTATTAATAGACTTGCTAAGCATTACAAATGAGTTATCACTTGCTTTGCAAAGGAAGGATCAAGATATTGTTGAAGCTATGAATTTGCTTGTAGATGTGAAAATGCGTTTGCAGAACATGAGAGACAATGGATGGGAGCTATTATTCCAGCGAGTAAAAAGCTTTTGTGAATCAAATGAGATTCATGTGCCAAATATGGAAGAACTCATTCCGAGTTAGAGGTATGTACGCACGTAGGAAGCATACGATGACTTACCATCATTATTACCATGTTGAGATTTTCATTACTGCTATTGATGCCATTACATCAGAGATGAACCATCGGTTTAATGAAGTTTCTTCAGAGTTATTGGTATGCATGTCTTGTCTTGATCCAAGAGATTCTTTCTCCAAGTTTGATGTAGATAAGCTTGTTCGACTTGCTGAGCTTTATGCTGATGACTTTGACATAGCTGACCGTTTGTTATTAAGAAATCAGCTTCAAACATTTGTTCTCAATGTCAAGAGAAGTGTAGAATTTAATGGATGTGGTGATATTGCAAAGCTAGCTCAAAAGATGGTTGAAACAGGAAAAAATAGAACATTCCCGTTGGTCTATCGCCTCATTGAGCTAACATTGATCCTTCCAGTAGCAACGGCATCTGTTGAAAGAGTCTTTTCGGCAATGAATATTATCAAGACAGATTTGCGCAATAGAGTAGCGGATGAGTGGTTCAGTGACTTGATGATATGCTACACTGAGCGAGAGATTTTTAGAAACCTTGATGATGATAGAATTAGAAAACGCTTTCAAAGTATGAAATCTCGTAGAATGCTATTGCCTCGTACTTGCACTACTACTACTCAATCTTAGTTACTGGTATGTTTCATCCTTATTTCAATCTTTATAACTATTCACAAATATAATTTCTGATTTCATCACTAAGTTTGCTAATTTTGGTGTGCAGATAACTAATTACATATATTTATGGGCATTGGAAGGCACATCATCTATTACCAAGGTATAATCTTTATTGTATTTTGTATTTTTGCTATGCTCCTATTCTAATTATGTGTGATTTTGGATTGCAAAATATAGTTTGCTTTATGTTTAGTGTGTTTATCTTTTATACATTATGTCCCGTTAGCCCCCCCTAAAATTTGGCTCTAGGTCCGCCACTGTACGCCGTGATGGAGAGGTCGCCCTGAAAGAAGCTTTGGAATTCAGAGGCGACATACACAGCACGCGTGAGCTTGTTGTCGTTGAAGAGTTCTTCCAGTGCTGTCGAGACAGCGAATGCCGTGTCATTAGGCTGGAGCACGATGGAAAGGATCTCCGGCGTCACGGTTGTGTAGAGCCAGTTGACAATAGTGAAGTCGATCTGAGTCCACCCGCGGTCGTCGTGTTTGGGCTCGGTGCCGTCGACGTGAAAGGCGATAGCGAACTTGCCGAAGACGGTGTTGAAGAACGTACGCCATGGCATGTAATTAGAAGCCTTCAAGTCCAGGACGAGCGGAACATGCTGCTTGATGTTGATCATCTATAGCATGGCCGAGGTAACAGTCGGCGCCGGAAGCGGTGGAGTGACCGCGGCGAGAGATGTGCCGTCGGAGGGAAGCACACCGGCGTTGGAGTGAGTATCCGGCAAGAAAGTCTCCGGTGGACTCATGGAGAAGATCCGGAAAGTAGGAGTGAGAGTATGAGAGAATAGCGGAAGTAGTTGGCTCAAGGTTCGCAGGAACGTTGAGCTGCTGATACCATGTAGAATAGAGAATTGGTTCAACTCACCCTAGTAATGATTCATTGACTGTGTTATATACACGTGAGGCCATAACTAACTAATACCAAGTCAAGAGATATGCCAAGAGAATAGGGTAGGGCTAAGGCCCTGTTTGTTTCCACTTAAGATTATTATAATCTAGCTTATAATCATAAGTGGAAACAAACAGTCCAAATTATAACGTAGCTTATTATAATCTACTAGCCCAGATTATTGTAATCTAATAAGCTCAAAAAAGGAGCTTATTTCAGCTTATAGATCACCTTTTATCTAAATGACCATAAAACTTCAGAAAAATTACCCACCTTTGCCATTCATTAACTCCCTAATCTTTAAACATTATAAGCTCAAGGGCATTGTAGTCTTTAAACATTCGAATACAACAATTCATAACTCTGATAATCCAGGCTGCCAAACACCTGACAGCTTATTTCCCACCAGCTTATTATAAGCTAGCTTATATAATCTGCACATATAAGCTAGATTATAATAATTTTAAGTGGAAACAAACAGGGTCTAAGTTACAACGGGTAGAGAGAGATAACAAAATCGCTAACAAAAATGACAACTGTTAACAATGGGCCGGCGGACGGCGGGAAGGAGACGCCCATGATGTCCAGCGAGTGCGCGGTGGTGACGTTGACGCGTCCCAGCAGGCCTATCGCGCTGAGCGCCTGGTGCACGGACTGCCTTTGAACACTGTTGGGAAATCACTTCATCATCTGAGGATCAACATGCCCAAAAACATCCGAATGCTCTGTTATTGGATGGAAACAGAGCAGAGCCGAGACAGTAAGAAAAAAGAACAGAGTCGTATGAGGCGGAGAGAGTTTATGGTAATTTTTCTTTCTTTTCTCCTCTCTCTCTCTCCTTATTCGGCTTTACATAGTATATAGAAACATAACTAACCCACTACATGACTCTGACGATAACATCCTGCCCACACCGAGTAGTTTGCCTGAACGCGCCGCTCAGTCGCTCACCTACAACTGCTACAGAGAGCAGGCGCCTGCCCATGCCATTTAGCTCAGCCGCTGTCGACTGCTACAGTGACAAGTCGCCTGCCCATGCCTGGCAGTTCACCGACCAAGGTATGTCCTGCGTTATCCATGACCACCCGTGCTGACGCCTACTACAGTGATCGCCACACGACCACGACCACTGCTTCATCTTCGGCTTGTCTTCGTCCGTGGCACTGGAGCTTCAACCACGCACACACAGGCTGCGCTACGACCATGAACATGCAGGAGCTACAACCACAGCGCCTATGACCATGTCACTTATGACCATGGTGCCTATGACCACGGCCTACCTTTGAACGCTTCTCCGATGAGCGCTTGTCTTTGACCGCGGCACTGCAGCTACGACCACTACAGACATATGTGCCATGACCCCGATGCTTACGACTATCATACTAGTCGTTACAACCACACATAACATGGTCGTAACGACCACACGCACCGTGGTCCTAACCGACCATGCACACCACCTGGTTGTAACGACCACACACATACCAATCGCTTCCGACCACATACGAACTGCAGTTACTCCGACCAATTCGCAGATTGTGGTCGGTCCAACAACTCGCATCGGCCGTAACGACTACACACAATGTGGTCGTAACTGACCACACACTGGTCGTAATGACCACACACAACGTGGTCGTAACCGACAATGCACACTGGTCGTAACGACCACACACAACGTGGTCGTAACCGACCACGCACACCTGGTCGTAACGACTAGACACATCATCTCGATGCTTCGACCACGACTTCTACGACCACTTACAAAATATTAAGATTAATTCCAACATCCCCCCTTAATCTTGATGGTTTGACTCACCGATAAGAATCACCCACATCTTCTTGCCACACGCAGAAGCCTCTTCTTGTACGCAGCAGCCTCTCACCGGCGTCTTCTCGTGCGACGATGATGGCCTTCGCCACCGCCATTGACTGTGGTCGTATCATCTCGATTCTTCTTGCAGCACACAACAGCTTCGCACCGCTGTCGTTGTCGGTCTCACACCGATTTTTCCTCGCACCAGCATCACACTACCCTTGGCGCATGCATCACACCGACTTCTCCCCGCAGCGATCTCACACCACCACCGACTTCACATCGGAACTTCAGACAGCAGCCTCGCACTACTGTCGGCATTGTCAGTCTCACACCGACTTCTCATTGCAGCGGCATCACACCGCTACTGCTCGGTCTCACGCCGAGGCGCGATCGTCGGCTTCACGTCGACTTCTTCTTGCAGCGGTATCACACCGCTACTGCTCGGTCTCACACCGAGGCGTGGTCGTCGGCTTTACACCGACTCCCTCTTGCAGCGACGATGGCTTCACACCACTGCTATTGACCGACTCGTGGCTAGCACCTGCGCACCTCTGCCCAATGCGCGCCACCGCGCAACGACGCCGCCCCGGCGAGGCCGTCGTCGCCGGCTAACACAACCGCCAACCTCGCGCCGCGCCACCCGAGCCGTCGGCCTCGCGCGGTCGCTGCCGTCGCCTTGCCCCGCATGGTGAGCTGCTGTCGCTCCGCCCGTGGCACCAGTCGCCTGCATGCGTTGCCCGAGCCGCCGTGCGCCCACACGTGTCGCCCGAGCAAATAATAGGTCTTTTGCAAGAAAATGTGGCTGTTCAGTTGAACATTCTTAACCTATTGTAGGGCATGTTCTTTTTGAGTGCGGTTTATGGCTTTTGGCTGAAATGTTTGAATTTTGGTCGTTTGCGATAGAGATTGCGGAAAAGAGATACTTGTTTGCGATTTTGGTTGATACAGATATTAGGCTTTTAACGTGTACTGCAATTAACTTATAGATTCTATATTGAGAAAATACTCTATTTAAAAGTTAGGTACTGTAGCAAAAGTCAAAAGCCGCTTTTAGAAGCCGTACAGAACATGCCTGTAGTTCCACCAGTGTGATCAAATGATTAAGGGTTTGTTTGGCGCGGCTGCAGCTTATGGCTTTTAGCTGAAATTTTTAAATTTCAGCTGTTTGCGATAGAGATTATGGAGAGAAATACTCGCTTCCTATTTTGGTTGATATAGATGTTGAGTTTTTAAGATATACTATAATTAACATATAGACCCCGTCTTGAGAAAATACACTGTTTGAAAGTTGAATACTGTAGTAAAAACTAAAAGCCGCTAGCTTCGGTCGAAAGGAACAGGCCTAATTACATCCACCAGTGGTCAAGTACAACAAATTAAGTACTTAATATCGATCAAATTCATACTCCGAATTGGTTCCACTATATAGAGAATAATTGATCACTCGAGAAGACGACGAAGAAGAAGAAGCAGCAGCAAAAACAAAGCGCACTCGATTATTAAGAGCTGCCGTTCTGCACCCGGAGCGGGCGGCCGGTGGAGCCGTGCGGCGGCCGGCGCGGAGCGGCGCACTCGGCGACGAGCGTGTCGCGGGCGGTGAGCAGGCCGCGCGTGGCGGCGAGAGGGCGGTCGAAGACGGCGCAGTCGACCCAGTCCTTGAGCAGCCTCTCCTGCCCCCACATCTCCGGGATCCTCACCCGCCCCGCCATCTCCGTCCGGTGCCGCTTCAGCCTCTCCCGCGAGCTATCCTCCCCGCCTCCGCCGGCCGCCTCAGCTTCTCCCCAGCGCCGCCCTCCTCGTCCCCCGCCCTGCTCTTCTTCTTCTTCTCGGCCTCCGCCGACGCCGGCCTCCCCACGGCGGGCGCAGGCTGGTCAGAAGACGTCCCGGCGCCGCACCCCACCCGCTCCTCCGGGGCGGCGTCGCGGGCCGCGGGCCTCTCGTCGGCAGTCCGCTGCGCGCACGACTCGGACGGCGCCATGCAGCTCCTCTTGCACATGGAAACTAAGAAGGCAGCAGCTTCCGGCAGCTTTGGTCTCTAGCTAGCTTGTGTGGTTAATCCGTAGCGTGGTGTAGATCGTGCAACTGGGGCTAGCTGGGTGGGAGAGGAAGCAGCACGTTTCCACGTTAAGAGGCGGGGACGCGCGCGCGGGGCGGGATGTTATGGTGGGCGGGAGGAGAGCGTGGCCGCGCGGGGCGTGTGTGGCTGCGTTTGGCCGCGCTACGTGGTGGGGGCACGCGCGGGAGGCATGTATATGGCTGCGTTTGGCCGCGCTACGCGGTGGGGGCACGCGCGGGAGGCATGTATATGGCTGCGGTTTTCCCCTGTTTGGCTTGGGGCCGCCCGTCCCGCGTGCGAGGCTGGCTCGGGCGGGGCTGCTTGGCCGCACCTCGCCCAGTGGGGTGATGCGAACGCGTCGGATTTTTTGCAGCGCCCACCTGCCTCCGCGGTTGCTCTCCGCCTTTCGCGTCGTCCGGAATCTCCGCAAGCTCGATTACGGCCTCTAATTCCGGGTCATCGTCTCCGGTTGGTGCTTGGGAACTGGAGCCGCAGTTGCCTACCTGGTACTTGGTTCCCTTAATTATTGATCAAACAATGGGCCTGTTCGGCAAGTCAAAATTCGGTTGGTTTTTTATTTTTGCTATAATATTTAACTTTTAAATGGAGTATTTTCTCAAGACAGAGTCTACAAGTTAAATGATCTACGTTAAAAATCTAACATCTGTACCAGCCAAAATCATAAGTTAGTATCTGTCTCTCCGTAATTTGTACTGTAAAGAGTCAAAATTCAAAAATTTCAGCCAAAAACTACAAGCCGCAATAAAAAAGAATAGACCCAATGTCCAAATAAGACGACTATTACAATTGGGATAAAAAAAGCCGCCCTTCAAAGTTTTTTTTCTCTTGTAGAAAATCAGAGGCCCGCCCCTCTTTGAAAGCTTTTCAGGTTCATTCGATGAAATTCCTCTGTACATCTTAGGTGGTGATCGGTTCGACTGAAAGCTTATGGTGAAAATCTTGTGGTGGTGAAAAAATCATGGTGAGAGAGGCTTATTTAACATAATTAAATTTAAAAATTGAAAATATAAAAATATGTTAGCCCATCACGAGACAAGCATAAACGAATACGAGAAAAAAGAACCGACAAAAAAGCTCAAAAAAACTCAAAAATTCAGAAAAAGACGAAATTATGAATAGTGCAAAAATAAGCTTAAGCCATAAGCTTAAGCCATATTGTACGCTGCCTTAACCATGAGTTCACCGATCTAAACCTGCATCAACTGCGCTGTAGTCCTCCTCTACAAACAATCATACCCAAAAAACCATCATATCCTTCGCCTCTCAAACCGTTGAAAAGCCATTTGGCAAGCGACGGTACCTACAAACTACACCTCCCTACGGGCCTATTGTTTTTAGCTGTGGCTTGTGACTTTTGATTGCGGCTTGTGGTTTTTAGGTTGTTTATACGAGAGATTACAGAGTAACATAAACTCACATGCGATTTTTGCCGATATAAATGAAGTCAATAAAGTATGTACTACAATTAACTAGTAGACTCTATCTTGAAAAAATACTCCGTTTAAAAGTTAGTTACTGTAGAAAAACCGAAAAGTGGTTTTTAGAAGTTAAAAAAGAACATGCCTACTTCCAGTGGCGACACAACTGGAGACGATCCCCAAGAACTAGAAGAAACTATGCCTGATGCGCCTGTTTCCTTTTCTCCAGATAATGACCCCCCCTGCAATGTGATGGGCCGTATGTGGTGATCAGGTGCCCCCAGGGATTGTGTGGCCTGAGCAAGATCGACAGCGGTGCCGAGGATCCATTGCACACTCGCCTGCATCTTTTGACGCACACATCATTTTGTTACTTTTTGTATATGCAAATCGGCTCACATAAATATCCTGACAGGTACATATCCTGACTAGCGAGCCATGCAAAACCGCAAATGCCTATTATGCAGAAGTTAGCAGACCTTTCTACCATATAAAGCAAGGATATGCCATTTCTAGAGCAAAGATGAAGACCCCTAACAACTTGATCTTCAAACCTAGTAGTATAGTTACATGCTCCTATATAATAAGTCTGTTCATATTAACTTTTAACTTTGACTTAGAACTAGTAATAGTTTATGAAAAAGCTTATAGAGAGACACTTGTGTACGATTTTATCTGATATAAATGAAGTCACTGTAGTATGTACTACGATCGACTAGTAGACACCCACCTTAAAAAGACATTCCAAAAGCTAGGTACCATAGAAAAACAACTTTTAAAAACCAATACGAACAAGGCCATATATCATGTTTGTTGTTGTAGGGAACTGGGATATGTATAATGACATAAATACCCTTGAGAGCGATATTTAGGTGTAAGGATATAATTGTAAAATACTCCCTATATGGATATATATAAAGCTGTCATGGGCATAGGGAGAACCCCAAGCATTGTTCACCTAATATCTCCACTACCACTCTGTACTGTTTGGTCTGTAACCACAACATTTGTCAAATCACCAAGGCCATATACGAACAGGGCCCAATCAGTTGGGCTGAAAAGCTGTGGTTTATGACTGAAATTGCATTGTAGCGGGTGAAATTGCACTGGAGGGCCCATCACCCCTCCCACCTCCAAGCCCCTCTCAGCTACTACGCCGGCGCCGACACCACCGCCATGTCGTAGTAGCGGGAAGAGGCCTCCCTGCAAGGGTATGTAGGCTCGTGAGATGTTTGGTGGGGATTGTGGTCAAAGCCATATTCTCTAGTGCAAGTTGGAATCGGGTTTGTGTTACGAGTAAATTTTTTCCCCAGTTATTGTGCTAATTTGGTTGTTCTCTTTGTTGTCCAGTGGTTCTGCCAGCTGATGCATATGGTTTTTGAAATATTTGATCATTTGCCCCATCTTTCATATCAAATGCAATATAAGATGGGGCAAATGATCAAATCCCTCAATGCATAAACCATTTTAGCCAATTTAGAATCTTTGTTTTACATTGTAGGTAGTGCTAGCGGAGGAGATATCTCTAACATTTCCTATACAACTCATAAGTTTTCTACTTCGACTAGGTTTGCCCCTTGCAGATGAGACCCTGATGAAATATTTCTTTCATCCTTTTTTTATTCTTCTCTTTTGAGATGTATCAATTTTGGCGCTCGCTATTGTTTACTGAAAATGAGGCTTGTTCCTATTGTTTGCCATTTTTTTTTGAGGAAATAGTTATTGGCCATATTTTACTCTGAGAGAAGTCCTAATCGCACATTTGAGCTTTTCAGTATTGTTCAAATTAATCCATCCACAACCTGCTGGTGAAAGCGATCATTGTAAAATCTGTCAAGCTTTTGTTGTACGTCTAGGGAACTCTCGTATTGTTGATTACAGAAATGGTACTACTCTTCCAATTGATTCAATGGCTCAACGCAAAAAAATCATGCCATGGATACACGATCTTCAGAGAAGTGACACTTAACATTTCTACAGGAGAGGGTGATTGAATTAGATCATATTGCTATGGCCATGATGTGAGGTGGTTGCCACAAATAGCAGATCATGGCCCAGTGAAAATCTTGAGGTGACTATTGCATTACATTGTCCAAATGCTACAGCTTGATTTTGCTGTCGCTCAGGTAGCCCATTTGTATGGCCAACACTAGATTACATTCCTCCAACATTCACAATATTATTCTTTTTCGTATGCTGAAAAGATATGGTTTATGGGCGAGCTTTCTCATATTTTTCAGAGTTAAAGGAGAGATTATAAATTTTTATTGACAGATTAACCAAATATGAGCTAATAGCTGAACAGAAGATATTGCATAATATAATCATCTTAGTTTATTGTACCTGATTATATTTTTGCCCAAATTTCTTAAAATTGTACCATATTGACACATTGTTATACTTTCAGTTTTGAAATTCTGTCACGATTGATTTCTTTGGTCATATTGGGTGTAAAAGAATTTTTTATCTGGACTTCCATATACATGTTCATGTCGAAAAAAAGGATATTTTTTGTGGAGGATAGCATGAGATGCCATGTAATTTTTCTTGAATTTGTTCCCTGCTCTATTTTTCAGATTGCTTATCTCTTAGCTGCAGGGTTGCGATTTTTTTTGTGAATTGTGTACAGGTTCTTGTTCTACTTGGGACACTGGTATGCCTTGTAATCTTTTTCCATAAGTTGTTGCGAATTGATCGAAATTTTGTATAGTGTATCACAATGTTAAATTAGATTGATATAACGGTGAACATGACATCTTAGGTTATTTTATGTTTTTGCACGCAGCATCTATGCGTTTTGTAATAACATGCACCGTTGCCTACCAAGTGTGCAAGAGACAACTCGATAAAAGTCAAAATTTGGTAGGAATTAATATTCTGCTACTAGAGTTTATAAATTCATCCATACCCTAGCTACCTTGTATGTGTTTTGTGTACGATTAGTCAAAGTCGATCACTGTTTGATCTCTTGTGAATAGAATAGCACTAACATCACCCACATTGTTTTTGTTGTGTTTCTGACTGCCGTTCATGTCATATGCAACTTTGTCATGCATACTACATTGTAATGTGTCTGTAGTAGTCTCCTAACCTATTTTCTGACATTGCTTATCCTATGTATGATTGCCACTTTATTAGTCAAGTAATATCATTTTTCCAGTAATAACTGTAGTTAATTGTTTGCACTGAACATGATCTTTAACGTCTCTGCAAAAATAATCAAACATTTTTCTGGAGTTTCATGGCTAATCAGGCATCTCCGAACTATCAAAGAAAATGCCAACAAGTAAGATTTTGGTAGATTTGATTTGCACAACCATTTAGTCAGGCTATCTATTAGCTTGGTGGTTCACATGATACCTAGATTTTTCATTCTTTTCTTGGATAGTCAGATCCGAGTACCAACACAAATTTTGCTGCAGTATGACAGCATAGATCAGTACAAGAATGGTGGCCTCATCGCCTCACTGGGCTCGCCAGAGCAACAGTACAAGAATGATGGCCTCATCGCTTCACTGGGCTCGCCAGAGCAGCAGAGGTATCTCAGTACAATGTAATTTTCATGCCTTTTATTATTCTTTTAGCTCCAATTTAGCGCCTTTATGTGCAGTTTTCATGCTTTTATCTTACTTTCAGCTTTCTCTATATATCCCATCACAAGACAATCTGGGATCTATTTCATGCTTCTCAATAACACAGCTGCTATCAAACATGCTTTTGTTGTGTGTGTTTGATCTTTTTGCAAAGCAAGCTGAATCATGATGTTTACTCCATAGGGAAAGCGGTGGATCGGACACTTCATGCTGGCTCTGGTTGATGAGTAGACCAGTGGTGGCGTGGTTCCTTCGTCCACACTTGACAAGGAGAGGGTAGTTTTATGAAGGTTGACCAAAGCGTAAGGAGGAGGTTTCATCAGTCTTGCCAATTGTTTATGTCGTTGGTGCTATTTTCATTTCAAAATATAGGGCAATTTGTTCAACTTGAAATATTATTTACTATGCTAGATTAGGGAATTAGCACCCAAAATAGAATTTCGTGATGCCATAGTTGCCAAGTGAGAGTAGAACATCTACATCCCAAGATGACAAGATCTATTTAGAACACACAAGCTTTCAGGATCAGGTTGGTTTCAAGTTCTATTTAGAACACACAAGCTTTCAGGATCAGGTTGGTTTCAAGTTCAAGTTATCACCATTACATCATAATTTGGTCCAAAAATTATCAGAACATTATTAAACTACTTGATTGTCTGTTAGTGTGGCACACTTGTGTTGCCTTAATAACAAAGAATTGAGCTCTTTGCGTTATGGACCACTGACAAAAGAATAAGAAGCCTATTTGTAAGATCCACAACTAGCTTATGTGAAAGCTGAAATTTATAGCAAAGTTTTATAACTTGAATTCATAAGATGTATATAAAGACATTTGTTTTTTTTTTATTTAGCTGATAGGAAGCAATCGTTATAGAAACATGACTCATCTACCTTGTCAGCATGTATATAATGAAAATTTTTCGCAATGTGCTTTTGCATACAAGATGATTGTGCAGCGGACCAGAAAGCTCAGCTTGTGGAGTCACGCAGGACCTGCATATCTTCAGGATGAAACAGACACCTGATTGATAATGTCGTTGCCTGACCTCCTTTTAGCCATCGCTTTTCTCCTTTGGTATGCGTTTGTAGTATAGCCCGCAATGTGGCTTTGAGAATGCTCTGTATTTACTCCTATCTGTCCTTGTTTGTGTTTTTCTCCTATGTTAATGCATTGAAAAAAAGTCTGTGAACTGTGTTATATTCTGTTTCGAAATGGGAGTATTTGTTTGATATAATGGAATTTTGTTGCATATTCTGTGGACATACTTAGATGTGTCTTTCGAATAAAACTCGCAATATTTTGTTTTCTGCCATTTACAACTTTTGTATTATTTATTTGAACTCTGCTGCAACGTAGGTACACTTTACTAGTATTGTAAAACGGATTGGTGGATATTGTTAGAGATATATGTTAGAGATATATATAGATAGAGTTGTATTAGGACTCTTTCTATAGTTTCCTTATTTACCACCTGTACCTTGTGTATATATACTGGCCCTTTGGCCTCATATTGAATACAAGCGCTATTCATAACATGGTATCAGAGCGTACCTAGGATTTTCCGCCGCTTCGCTTGTCGTGCCGCACGCCGGCCTCCCACTGCGCCGCACGCCGGCCTCCTCCCTGCGCCACCGCCCGCCTCCTCCTCGGCCGGCCGCCCGACGCCGCCGTCGGCTCCCCAACACCGTCCCCGACAGCTGCGCCTCCGCCGCGCCCGCCGATGCCGCGCCGCCGCCGCTCGCGCCGCCGCCGCCGGCGCCCGCCACCCTCACGGGGAACCCTAGTCTGGTTCCCCGCCGTGATCGGTTTATAGTTGGGCCGGCTGGCCCAACAAAAGAAAAAAACGTCGTTCTAACCGCCGCGCCGTCCAGCGCCGCCTGTTAGACTTCGTTCCATTGGTCGCCGTGCCGTCCAGCACCGCCTACCAATGGATACTGTTTCTCTCCCTCGTTGCCCGGTGATCTTCGATGGTGTTAATTACACCGACTTCGTGTCTCACATGCGGATCTATATGCGTGGTCTTCGTCTCTGGGGCATCCTGCGTGGCAATGTCATCGTCGCCTTGCCCTACTCCTCCGACGGAACCTCCGCTTGTCACGCCGCCCCGACACCGACAAGGATACTACGAGGCCGATGATAAAGCTGTCTCTGCCTACCAAGAGGCTCTGGATTTATCTGAGGATCACTGACAGTCTATACTCAGTGGTACGACGACGACGCTCGGGCTGCTGCTGTCCTCATTGCCAGTGTCCAGCCTCAGTTCTCTTCTGAGGTTGTGGGACTCTCCTCGGCTTTCCAGATGTGGACTCATCTTCGTCAGCGCTACGAGCCCTCTGATGACGCCTTGTACCTGTCCGTGGTCCGTCAGGAGCATTTTCTTCAGCAGGGTGATGCTACTGTTGACACTTTTTACACTCAGAGCTCTGCTGTCTGGCGTCAGTTGGACTCTCTCCGTACTGCTGGTTGTCGCACTTGTCCGTGCTGCCTAGCTGCACGGGCTGACCTAGAGTTTCAGCAGGTCTACGAGCTCCTTACTCGCCTTCGTCCTGAGTTCGAGCAGCGGCGTGCCCAGCTCCTTGCATGTCACCCTCGTGTCACTCTCCTGGAGGCTCTTACTGAGATACGCGCGGAGGAGACTCGCTGAGTGGTCTTGATGCGATGCCACTCCCTCTCGTGCTCATTGCTCGTCCACCGCTACATCGCTCGCTCCACACTTCAAGACATCGCCTCCTCCGGTAGGCTGCCACAGGCGGTGGTGGCCGCCCTCCATCTGGAGGTGGCCGTCCTCATTGCTCCTATTGTGACAAGGCCGGCCACATTGAGTCTCAGTGCTATAAGAAGAAGCGGCATCTTTCACGCCGTTCTTCTACTAGCACTGACACTAGTACTTCTGCATTGACGTCTGCATCGACTACTCCAGCAGTTTCTCTCACTGAGCAGGAGATAGCCAGACTTCGATGCTTACTTGCCGCCTCGTGTTCTCCTCGGCGAGTTCTGCGAGTTACGCATCGACTCTTGAACCGAGAAACCCTCTCTACAGTCGGTACCTCCCATGGATTCTTGATTCTGGAGCATCTTTTCACATGACTTCTGATGCTTCCACTCTGTCCCTCATTACACCTCTTGATTCTCCTATTAGTGTTTTCACTGCTGATGGTACCTCTCTTTCTGTCTCTGGCCGAGGATCTCTTAGCAACTCATCTTTTCATGTTCCTTCTGTTGCTCATGTTCCTCGCCTTACCATGCAGCTTCTTTCTCACGGGCGACATCGATCTTGGTTGTCGGGTCATTCTCGATTCGACTCTTGTTGTGTTCGGGACCGTCACACGGAGCTCGGTTGGTTCGGCCCTCGGCGCCTTGACTCACAGCGTCTATGGGAGCTTGATTGGCTTCACCTTCCTTCCGCTGCCACCGTCGCCGCCGGTCTCTCCGACTCGCCACTCCGTCTCACCTATTTGTTTCAGCAGGTGGCATCACCGTCTTGGCCATATGTGTGGCTCTCGTCATCGTCTTTAGTTTGTCGTGGTCTTCGGGGTGCATCTCGGAGACGTGTCTTTAGATTGTCGGTGTAAGTTAGGTAAACAACTTCACTTCCTTATCCTCATAGTGAGTCAGTATCTCAGCGTCCATTTGATCTTGTTCATTCAGATTTTTGGGGTCCAGCTCCCTTCATTTCGAAAGGGGGTCATCGATATTATATCATATTTATAGATGATTTTTCTCGCCACACTTGGATATATTTCATGTCTTCTCGTAGTGAGGTCCTGTCTATCTATAAACAATTTGCCACTATGGTTCGCACGCAGTTCTCCACTCCTATTCGTGTCTTTCGTGCTGACTCTGCTGGCGAGTACCACTCTCATCACCTGCTCAGCTTCCTTGCTGAGCAGGGAACTCTTCTCGATTCTCTTGTCCGGTGCTCATGCTCGAATGGTGTTCTTGGCGCAAGCATCGTCACCTCCTCGAGTCGGCTCGTGCCCTGATGATTGCCTCCTCTATTCCACCTCACTTTTGGGCCGAGGCTGTTTCCACTGCCACCTATCTCGTTAACATCCAGCCTTCTTCTGCTCTTCAGGGCACAATCCCTTTTGAGCGTCTCTGTGGTCTCCTTCCTGACTACTCGCCCCATTATGTTTGTTTTGCGTTTGCTACGTTCTCCTCGCCCCTCGAGAACGCACCAAACTGACTGCTCGGTCTGTTGAATGTGTTTTTCTGGGATACAGTGCCGAGCACAAGGGCTATAAGTGCTGGGATCCTGTTGGTCGACGGATGCGGATTTCTCGGGATGTGACTTTTGACGAGTCTCGTCCCTTCTACCCACGTCATGTCTCTTCTTCGGCTTCCTCTGTGGAGTCTTTGTCTTTTTTGACCTTTCCAGATACACCTATATCTGTCTTACCGCGTCCACCCGTCCCACTGAGTCTCCTCATACTCCTTCCGTGGCCTCTCCGCCATTGTCGCCTCCTGCGGCTCCTCAGGCTCCCCCCACTACACTCGTCTACACTCGTCGACCTCGTATTGAGGATCTTCCAGATGAGCCATCTTCTTCTGATGATTCATCTTCTGATGCACCATCTTCCCCTGATGGGTCATCTTCTCCTCGCTACGCTCTCCGCGATCGCCAGTCGCTTCGGCCCCCTGCTCGTTTTGCCTTTCTTTGGCGCGACTACTTGTGAGCTTTGTTTCTTACCGGGATGCTGCTACTCACCCCGAGTGGCAGCATGCCATGGCCGAGGAGATTGCTGCCCTTGAGCGTACTGGTACTTGCGATCTTGTTCCCTTTCCATCTCACTCTCGTCCCATCACGTGTAAGTGGGTCTATAAGATTAAGACTCGCTCTGATGGTTCTCTTGAGCGCTATAAAGCGCGTCTTGTTGCCCGTGGCTTCCAGCAGGAGCATGGTCGTGACTATGACGAGACTTTTGCTCCTGTGGCTCACATGACCATTGTCCGCACTCTCCTTTCAGTGGCGTCTGTACGCCACTGGTCTGTTTCTCAGCTCGATGTCAAGAATGCCTTTTCTTAATGGCGAGTTGCGTGAGGAGGTCTACATGCATCCGCCACCTGGGTATTCTGTTCCTGAGGGCATGGTCTGTCGCCTTCGTCGCTCTCTCTATAGTCTTAAGCAAGCTCCTCGTGCTTGGTTTGAGCGCTTCTCCTCTGTGGTCACTGCTGTTGGTTTTTTAGCAAGTGATCATGATCCTGCGCTCTTTGTCCACACTTCGTCTCGTGGTCGGACTCTTCTTCTTACGTATGTTGATGATATGATCATTACGGAGATGATTTCGAGTACATTGCCTTTGTCAAGGCTCGTCTTAGTGAGCGATTTCTTATGTCGGATCTTGGTCCTCTTCATTACTTCCTTGGGATTGAGGTTACTTCCACTCCAGATGGTTTCTTTATGTCCCAAGAAAAGTATATTCAGGATCTTCTTGATCGCGCTTCTCTCACTGATCAGCGTATTGTTGAGACTCCCATGGAGCTCAATGTTCACCTCCGACCCTCTGATGGCGAGCCTCTTTCTGATCCGACTCGCTATCGTCACCTTGTTGGGAGTCTTGTCTACCTTGCTGTTACTCGTCCGGATATCACTTATCCAGTTCACATTCTGAGTCAGTTCGTTTCTGCTCCTACTCAGGTCCACTACGACCACCTTCTTGAGTTCTGCGATACCTTCGTGGGACTATCTCGTCGTCTCTTCTTTCCATCCTCCACTCGTTCTGACTTGAGCTTATTCGGATGCTACTTGGGCGGCGATCCCTCGATCGTCGGTCTATCTCGCCACCGTGTTTTTCTTCTTGGTTCTCTCATTGCACGGAAGGCGAAGAAAAGCAGTGCAGTGTCCCGTTCGAGTGCAGAGGCTGAGTTGCGAGCCATGGCTCTCTTGACAGCAGAGATTACTTGGCTACGGTGGTTACTTGAGGATTTTGGTGTTTCTGTCACTACACCGACTCCTCTTTTGTCAGACAGTACATGTGCTATCAGTATTGCCCGAGATCCTGTGAAGCATGAGCTCACCAAGCATATTGGTGTTGATGCTTCCTTCATGAGATCTTGTGTGCATGATCGGTGATTGCTCTTGAGATGTGCCTTGAGCTTCGGATAGTAGATTTCTTCACGAAGGCCCAAACTCGAGCACAGCACGGTTTCTACCTCTCCAAACTCAGTGTTGTTGATCCATCATGAGTTTGGGGGGTGTTAGAGATATATATAGATAGAGTTGTATTAGGACTCTTTCTATAGTTTTCTTATTTACCACCTGTACCTTGTGTATATATACTGACCCTTTGGCCTCATATTGAATACAAGTGCTATTCATAACAGATATATACTCTCTTGATTGACCTGATTTCGTGGAACAACACAACACCACTAAACAGGCCTGTAATGTTAATTTGCGCACTGAATTACTTATCTTAATAATACAGGCATGTTTCTCAAACATGAAACCAAGATTAGGAGACCTTTAGGAAGCATACATGCATCAACATGAAAACAGTCTTATAACAGTGAAGAATTGAAACTGTTTTAGGAGAGGTGCGTCTTCTGAACGAACTTACTAGATTGTGAATCTTCAAACTACGTGCCAGCGAGAAAGGACAATTATACCTCAGGCTCTCAGCAGCCTCACGGTTTGTGTGCAAGGAATATGCAGTACGAGTTCAATTCTGTACTTCAAAACAAAGATCTTGGGAATGGCGGCACTGTATCAGCCCTGTTCGCTTGGGTCCTGTCCAATGGATCAACAGGAACCTGAAAGGTACAAAACACGTTCAAAACAGGAGCATTAAAATGTGACCCCGCGAGAGATTTTGAAAGACATGCAAGCTTGCCATTCGACCACGAAAAACGAGTTGTTTGCGTCGGCCAGTCTGCCGTTTACACACAAGTCGCTCTCACGTTTCTTTTCTTCAATATCATTGAGTAGCATGCATGCCATCGAAGTTACCTGCAAATTGCAGTTAATCTCCGTAACAGATAGCTAATGGGTGGATTCTTTTAGACTGTGATTTATGGTTTTTGGTTTATGGTTTTTGAATTCTATTTGTTTGAGAGAGAGAGATTATAAAGAGAAAGACAGTTGTATACGATTTTGGCCGATACAGCTGAAGACCTGAAGTCGATACAATATCTACTATAATCTACCTGTAGATCCAACCTTATAAAAATACATATTTAAAAATTAGTTATTGTACCAAAATACAAAAGCCATCAGTCGATTCGAACCCACCCACCATGGCTGGTGTTTGGACTTTGGAAGCCACTCTGCAATGCTGTCATGGGCCAGGAGCAAGATAATTACGCCCAAAGTGCTGTTAAATTTCTTGTCTATGTGACATTAATTTACTGATTTATTAAGAACAAATCACTCAATTTTTTGGACCGTTGGGTCTAAATCAAACACTGTAGATCCCTCGCTCCCCTCCCCGGTCCCCCAACCTAGTGATGTCTACCAAATCTCTTTACGTATGAGAATAGGTATATGTAAAGTAGTGACCTCAATGTTTTTTCTCCACAAGGAAGAAATCAAGTTGCAAGCACCTGACCCATCCATAGGGATGAAAATGAATATGAATTATTCGGTTACCATATTCAATAGGATACGAATATAGTATAGATTTTTCTATCCGATTAACAATTTCTATCCTATTCGTATTCGAATTCGAATTCGTATAGAAATATAAATGCGAATATGGTATGTATTTTCCCATCCGAAATGTTATTTTATCCGGACTATTCATATCCATATTCGTATTCGACGAAGCAATATGCATATTTTATTACAATACGACTAATTAGTTGAACAAGTTTTTTAATTAAACGTGAATTAATGTTTCTTTAAGTGAAGTAAATGAATTAGAATGATTAAACACGATTGTATGAGGGTAAAATGTCATTAATGTCTTTATACTACATAAGTTATGAGGATATCCGGATCCGACCGAATTGAGCAGATATTTAGTTCGAATTGTATTTGTTACAATATTTGATTTGTATTTGTATTCGAGAATATTCGGATTCATATCCGTATTTGTTTACAAATACAAATACAAATATGAATATGACATACTTGCTTTTTGAAATCCATGCAAATGGAGCCAATGTGACACCACCTTGAAATGTGAGAGTATAGAATTTGCTGGATGAATAAATTGTATTTCCCCAAATGTAGCTCCAGTAGTCAGTTTCAGCAGACTATAACGTTCTTTGACAAGAGGATTTACCAAATCATGATATTCCTAATTTGTTTATGTGAATAGAGGGATGTGGAACTGATATTGAATAAATTGATCTTGAGTACTCATATTATCCAAAAACTCCTTCACTGAAATATCTTCTGCTTAGCATATGAATATCATATGTGATAATGTGTGACAAAATATGTTCATTCCATAAATATGTCCAAAACAGCAACGAAACTCCATCCCCTATTTGACATGAAGCAATGCCAACAAAATAGTTGTGTAAGCGAAGAATTTCACGCCACCAGAATGAACCTTTCTCCTTTGCAGCGTGTGGTACTTGAGAACAATGGTATTTGTTCCAAATTAATTTCACCAAGGGTAGGCCCATGTTATTATAGAATTTATGGAGGTTCTTCATTAGTAGTGCTTCATTTTGTATCCATAGATTGATAATGCCTAAGCCTCCTTTTGACTTAGGTCGACAGACTCGACTCCATGCTGCCAGGGCTTTGCCCCTAGCTAATATTGAGATCATTGCCTCTCCACAGGCAATGCTTCCGTTGTCGATTAATAGTTTCTACAACAACCACAGGTAATTGTAGAGAGCACATGTAAAAGGCCTCTACGATGAGAGCCATTCACAATCGATTGAAGGAGATCTACCGCTAAAACGAAGAGAAGAGGGGAGGGAGGATCCACCTGATAAACATCACGCTTGCAATGAAACGACTTGTCTAGAACTCCATTCAAAGGAATAGAAGAAGTCCCTGAATGAAGGATTTGCTTGATCCAAGAAATTCACTTGTCATCAAAACCTTTTTGCTTTAAGACCTCTAAGATAGTAACATGTTCTGCACTGTCGAAAGCCTTCTCGAAGTCCAATTTTAGAATGATGATCTCCTCTTTGGATTGATAGCATTGATGTAGCTAGATATACAAACGCCCATGCTAGGCAGTCTTGTATTGTATGGGACTTAATGAAGCCATACTGATTATTGTGAATGAGAGACATAATGACCTTTTGGAGCTTTTCAGCAAAAATCTTCGTAAGAACATTTAAACAAGAATTCAATAAAGAAATCGGCCTATAGCCATTAGCATTTTCCAGAGAATTCTTCTTTGGCACCAAAGTGATATGAGAATTATTAATATTTTGTAGATTGATGTGTCCCTCATGAAAATCTTGACAAAGCTTATAAAAGTCATGTTTGATGATGGACCAACATTTCTTAAGAAACATTTCATTAAAACCATCTAGGCCAGGTGCTTTGTCAACAGGTAGGTGCTTGATTACAATGCCTACTCTTGTGATGAGCTCGCCCAGATTTAAATACATTTGTGGTTCGGTGGTAGCTAGCCCTCGTTCTATTCTTGTAAGAATGCCAAAAAAAATTGCAAATTTTATAAGCATAATATCAAAAAGTATAAGAGATTGTTGCTCTCTCATAACTTTGTCAAACTTTTTAGAACTATCAAATCATTGCCTTATACAATAATCTAGTGCTAAAGAATAATCTAGCATATAATCATCTGGTGCATCTTTTGCTTTGGATGAGTTAGTTTGTAGCTTGGATTCTATATGGCCATGCCTCATGGAGTCATGTGTTTATATAGTTCTCCTAATCCTTTTCTAAAATGAAGTAGGAATCCCACTCAAAAGAGAAGTAAGAACTCTAATCCAATTAAAATTCATCTAAAAATTTGTGTAGTATATATCTTCGAGTCTTAGTAGGTTAGGAGATAAGTCATTGTACTCTAACATATGATTGTGAACTGTGGTTGCTTTTCCATATGAATACATGATCAGTTGAGATGCCAGGCCATCATACAGATGGTTGGTTAGGTGTATGTACTTTTTCCAGGAGGCCTATGAATGAAATGACGAGCGCACGGACCAATGGCTATCCCTACTTAGGCTCTCCTCCAATCGGTTTAAAAAGTATTTTGTCTTCGCGCTTTTCAGTTTTTCGAAAACTAGAAATCACTTAAAACATATCGATTTTTTAATTTTAATTTTAATTTTCTCTTATTTCTTTGCATCGTTTATGATATAACAGTGTTGTTTTTTAATTTTTTTCTCATCTTTTAAAATTAACTTAAAAATTAATAATCGTTATAGTATAGTTTTAATTATTATATTATTATTTTAGTCAGAGTTAGACCGATAGAGCGGCCCCAGAATTATTATCATCATCTTTCTACACAGGATCAACTACAACTACTACCACAGTACGAAAAACATACGCTCCTGTGAGACGATGCATCCAGGCCAACTCTCGCTCACTGGTCCCCGAGCAGCAGCGACTTGAGGATGACATCGGACATCCCGTCGGCGATGGGGAAGAGGTGGCCGGCCGTGGGTAGCTCGTGGTACCGGACCCACGGCAGCCTCTCGGCGATGTACCGCGACAGGGCGACCGGCACGATCAGGTCCTCGGCGCCGTGCCAGAGGTGGACCGCCGCCTCGCCGCCCGGGAACGGGTCCTTCATCTCCAGCGGGCTCCATCCCCACTTGCCGAACCCGACCATCATGTCGCGGTGCAGGCTTTCGTGCTCCCCCTGCTGCCTCGCCTGGTGCTGCCAAATCACAACAATCGCAGCCAAAAAAGAACCATCAAATAACAGGCCAATCGATGAATCAAGGCTGGGACGTTGCGAAATGCTGGCGATGGAGCTTACAGCGTTGGTTCGGTAGGCGAACTTTGGGAGGACGGCCATGTCTTCCCTGGAGAGGACGGCGGGGTTGAAGGCGACGACGCTGGAGGCCGGGAAGAGCTTCTGGGTGTTCCACCAGTAGGTCAGCCAGGGGGCGTGGTGCGCGACGCGCACCGCCCACTGGTCCTGCGGGATCTGCTGGTACCAGGCGTCCCAGGACACGTTCGAAGGGTAACCTGACCACCAGTAGTTGCCGACAGGCCCAAGCATGGACACCCCTGAAAGCCTGCAGGTTGCAAAATGTAGCATAGGATGATCAGCTTTACATTTTATTGATACCTGTACATTTGCAATGCAAACTTATTGTCTAAATGACCTTCCGTAGCAACCAGCAAGAGATCAGAGGTTATGCCTCGATTGACCAGCAATATTCAGTTTCATATTGTGGCTGTGTAGTCCTTTATGTTTTTGTTTTCTGTTTGAAGCTGAACAACGTGGTTGTCACTGTAAGCAATGGTAGGCGGAAGAGCAGAAATTGCTGGATGTACCTCTGAGGGATGTACTTGAGGCAGCTCCACACGATCTCGCCGCCCATGGAGTACCCAATGAGGTAGAACTTGGGGCCAAGCTGCAGGCTGTCGGCGAGCTCTTCGATGTCCAAGGCGACGCTCTTCTCGGTCCTAGCAGGATGCGGATCGCTCTCTCCATACCCAGGTCGATCGAAGGAGAGGATATAGATCCCGAGCTCCTGTGCCAGCTCCTGTCACAGTTTCCAGTTACGCATCGAAAATTCAGAATCGTTTCTCCACTCAAAACAACTATTGGATTGTTCAGACGACAGAACAAGCAAGATGTATGTACAGTATCGTAACATACCGGTGACACTTGGAGCGCATCGTATCTGCAGGAGTCGAATCCATGAACAAAGATGATCTTATGCGTCGCCTGTTCCTTTCGGACACCGGACTCATGGTAGGCCAAGTGCCTCCCATCCTTGAGCTTGATTCTTGTCCCGGTGACAGGAGGGCCGCCTGGGGTTCCGCAGATTTTCGGAGCCGGAGCCTGAAGCTGCCGATATAGCAGCGCCAACAAGAACACAAATGCAACCCGAGGAAGCCTTTTGACAATACCTGTGAGAAAAACAAACACATTAAATTCATAGAACTGAGCGCTCTCAACACTGGGAGGTCCTTCCTTATAGTATTCATTTTGCATAGAATGCATGGATCGGAATTGTTAAAGTTCAGCTTTGGTGTATGTTCTTCCTCATGTACATCTGTTTAGAATAGATTAAACTTGTAGTATCAGACTGGCTGGATCTGAGCTAGCTATCCAAGAAACACTGTATGTTAAGTTTCATATTGTACTAGACATCAGTTTCTTTTCCAATAGGAAATGGATATAGAAAATGCACAATAATGATGGATTAACTGATTAGATGTATTTGTCACACTAAAAGCACGTATATAAGGTAAACACGACTTGGGACGGTCGTAGTCATGGATATGCTCGTCGATGGTCAACTGCTATCCTCAGATTACATTATGACCATGGCATGCATTAACAATAAAGCGTAGCAAGTTGCACAAGAATGCTCAAACAAATAAAAAAAACTGCAGTACAAAGACCAACTCTTTGCTCGCGTAAGCAAATGGATTTGCTTGCAGTTTCGGATACGATAAGTAGTGGAATTAAATATGAACCTCCAAGCCCAGGCAGGGGCCTAGACCTAAGCTGGGCCACATGTTTCAAGTTTTTTTTATTAAAAAAAGTAAATTTCACAAAACTATAACTTTAATAGCAAAACTATCATTTTGTCGCGATATTTGTTTTGCGTTTTATGGAGCTGCACCGTCAGCGAGCTGTATGTTTACCGAATTACCATTCCATCACGAGCTGGGCATGCTGACAAGATGGGCCCACCTATCATACTCTCGAGCTGAGGACCGGCCTAGCGGAACGCTAACCAGGACGCCATGTATGCATGCCACATCAGACTAGTGCTGACCGGGATGCCACATGTGCATGCGCGCGCTCTCTCTCTCTCTCTTCTGGAGATGTGACATTGATTTATCGCCCCAGCTACGGTAAGTCGCTAATTTTGGTGTAGCATTGATTGAGGTCAATCACCTTCCAACTGCCGCTTCAAATGCTCACAGCACCAAAAGCTGTATTGGTCTTGTTATCCTCTTCACTAGCCGAAAGTGACCGAAATGTGATCAAGCAACACGGAGTACGTACGTGCAACGGCCAGTCAGCTACCAAACAACACGCGGGCTGCATGCTCCATGAAAGCGTGTATGGCGATCGAAACACTACATGGTTCTACTACTACTCCATAAGAACACCTGCGTGTGAAAGTCCAAATGTACTCTACTCTTTTTCAGCATGCCTGACGTAATCCACGCAGCGTTCTTGTCGAAGCTCGGAAGTACGTACATGGATGCAACATCGGGATGATCGCCACAAGTCAACAAAAGGACAGATCAGCTATCGCCTAAAGCATCGGGATTGACACCGTACGCAGACAAGCGGGTTCGGCCCTAGAGCCCCGGCCGCCGTGAGCAAGATCTCCCGGTCTATCTCGAGGCTCAAATGAAACTCCTGCATCTAGCAACTGAACCGTAATGTAGGCAGGATGCAAAGAATTTATTAATGTAGGCAGATCGACGCGCAGACTTGCTATCAACAGGCCTGCAGAGTTCCATTGGCAACAACGACTAACAGGTACTCGCAGCAATCAGAAAGCTAGAAAAAGAAGCGAAGGAAAGGCATCGATCGTAGCCATGCATGGGGTCGTCAGATGAGAAAGAAACCAATCAGGTTTAGCACGCAGGATCGTCACAAGCGCGAGCGAGAGAGGGAGGGAGCTGAGACGGCAGTGCGTACCGGAGTCGGAGGCCGGCGGCGGTGGAGTCTTCTTGCCGTTGGCGGAGCCGGAAAGCGTCTTGCCCGATTCGGCCATGCTCAGGTCAGACGTGACGTGAAGGAGAGGCACGAGGGTCGGGAGCTAGGCAGCAGCGGCTAACACGCCCAATCGAGAGATCTGCGTAGGAGAGGCGACGTAAGCGCGGTGCTGTTTTATAGAGCTAGGCTGCAGGCTAGCGCGCGTGGCCCAGCAACCAACGCGGTCGTCTCGACCGGTCCGGAGCGCGCGTCCGTTCTTTATAACTTATAACCGATAGTTTATGAATTTTTTAAATAAACAATGAAGCCTAAAATCAAAGATACACTAAAATCAAAGAGGGTAAATGATTTTCGTCGTTTTTTAGGGTCTTCTAATAGTCGATGACAATTTTCGATCACTCGAACAATCATTCCATTTGACTGCTTCGATCACTCGTGCACATGGTCTTACACTTCAGCCCAATTGCAATCACCAGAAATTTTCAACAAATCACAACTAGATTGACTCAAAATAATTTTTATTGCTGAATTTCTATGGATTTACAAAGTGCCCTCACAGATACCCTTAAAAGCCTTCTCAACGAAAGCTCTCACAAATTGACACAGGCTTTCTCCTCGAAAGCCCTCTCTGCATTAACCCACAACCTCTCCTGCTTTTATAGGTTAACGCTACAAACCATGTCTACCTCAAACACGGACTCAAAACCTTATCTCTACTGAAAAACAAGGACCCGAAACCCTTCTGAACATAGGTTTTATTCAAACTCTTTCTCTTCCAAACTACGGACTATATCCGTAACCCTCCAATTGTATCACGTGACGAAACTTTTAGAACATCACCTTCTATAACTTCGTCACGCACCATCACTACGTATCGAAGCCTCCGGAATGCACCTCTCATATCTTCGCTACGTATCAACAATCTCTGTGTCGAAGCCTCCTGGACCGCACCGTCCGTAGCTTCTCCACGAATCAACACTTTTGATCTCCATGTGCTCCAGCATGAGCTCGACCACCTTGTGTGACATCCTCGATCGCCTGGATCTCAGACTCCCCCGTCCTAGTCCATCCTCGTTGTCACCGACCATGATCGCCTCCACGCCCACCTGTACATCAAAGTCCAAAGAAATGTTTTCCAATGGCACAAATTCTCCACAACTTGACTGACATCAGCACACACACACTCAACCCACACTCTTAACTAACCATCAATACCATCCAGTTCGTCCACGACCACAAATTCCATCGCTATCCAGAAATTTGCCTTAAATCACTCATTACGACTCCTAACTCATGCAGTACTCGAAAAATCACAAGTACTCGAGAAATATCATCGCTTCACTAAAAACACTCAGGAATAACAAGCATCACTACTGACCAGAGTCATCGAATCCGACTACCGAGTACCGATCATATATCACAACTCTCTGACAACCGATCACAACACCTACGACAACTGATCACTGACCATCGAGTACCAAGTCTTTCTAAGTACCGAGTACCACGACCACCTGACCACCAAGCACTAGCCATCGAAAATCACAAGAAGTGAAGTATTCATACCGACAATGAAGTCTACGAGTACTAACCGTGAAGCCTATGGCAACCGATCGCAAAGCCTTCGACTACCGATCGCGTGGCCTATGACAACCAACTGGAAAACCGAAGACAACGACTGCAGACCACAAAGTCTACGAGTATGACAGCAGTCTACGAAGTCTATGACCATTGATCATTAAGTCTACGACTATCGATCATAAAATCTACGACCATCGATCGTAAAGTCTATGACTATCAATCACAAAGTCTATGACTATCGAGTATAATCAGTAAAGTTTACGACCATAAAAAAGTACTGTAGTTATGACCATACAAAGTACTGTATCTTCAACCATGCAAATCATATGTAGCTACGACCATGTCGGACCTAGATTTTACAATCCGAAATTCTCTGTAATTCCACCGCACTATTCCCTGGATTAGTAGATAGTGCTCACAGATACAGTACTGAACATCAAAGTACATATCATGCAGATGAGTAAATATAATAGTAGACTTACTCATGGGCCGATCAAGCCGAAATCAATAAATTGCAGCAGCGGAAACAAAACACACAGGTGGGACCCTCAAGACGTGCCCACATGCAGCCAGCTGGGGGTTCGCGACCTAGTCCTTGTATTTGTCTCATACTAAAACTTGAAATTAAATTATTGCCCACATTTGTAACACTTTGTGCCTTCGTGCCGACCTCAGCCTTTTCATCCTTTGATGACTTCTGAACTTTGTATGTGACGCCATTTGGAATATTTTTGCAGGTATGCCCCTTTCATCGATGCTCTTTTGTCAGCTGGGCAAGAAACAGACTGGTGTAGGTTGTGGCACTTTTTTACCATTAGTTTTGAAGAATAAAATGAAAGTCAACCTACAGGACGTGTCAAGTGTGCCATCGGAACGATGCTGATTGGTTTTAGTTGGTGGTAAATAAAGGATTGGTCAATGAGATAATAATGAAGACCTTGTGAACTCTAATCAAAATAAACGGGAATGCCTATCCAGCGTGAGAAGATGCATGCTCTATGATTTAAGAAAAGAAGTCAAAGAAGAGCAAATTAACACAAGTGGGACAGAGACAGTGCAGCATAAGACTTTGGCTAGAACTATTGATATGCATGACATTTTCACGTATGAAAAGAGAAAGAACAACCAGATGCGGTTGATGTCTGTACGTAACATTTGTTTTTGCTCCAAGAGTAGAGAGGTAAGCATCGTGAGATTTAGTATCGTCTTCAGTGCTGGCGTTGCGTAGTACAATACATTAAATATACAATCTGTCCCACTTTACAATAGATAATAGATATATAATTTGCCAAAAAATTTCTATAAAAAATTACAAGTATTACGACATGCGACATCTTGACAAACTAGATGATGAATGGAACTGTTCTTTATTTTCTCCAACAACTCAACTCGGACCTTTTCAAGAGTTCTGAGTTCTTACCAATTAACCAGGTGGCATGTTTCTCATGAGTTTAACCAACTAAATGCAGCTGCTAAAAAGTTCAGCTCTTTGCGCTGTAAAGATGGAAATTCAGAGAGAGAAGTATTGGCTATCAATCCCGTGAATGCATCGGGAAGACTTGGACTGCATATATATTACTCTGCCGGACGGTGCCGGATGATGTACAGTAGATACACAACAGACTTCTGTTATCGCTGAGATACAGAGTTGTTGAGATACAAAGAGATACAGACGAAGTCTGTTACACCGATAACAACTCATCTAGATAAATACAAGCAGGATTACATGTACAAACGGAATTACATGATTACCTTAACACCCTCCACTACTACAGAAAAGGTCATCACAGACGGTTCAAAAACGTCATCACAGACGGTTTTGTGAACCGTCTGAATTTATGGGTCAGTGATAATCGAAGGTTATCACAGACGGTTGTCGAACAACCGTCTGTGATATTGAAATATCACAGACGGTTGTCGAACACGTCATCACCATCTCGTCCTGTAGAGCATCTAGTCCTTCCGAATCGATGACCTTCTGGGCAATTGTGTTAAAGAAATAACATAGCCTCATGATTGTCTCTCGTACTTTGATCGGCAAAATATTTCTAATTGCAATAGGGAGCATCTGTGTCATCAGCACATGACAATCATGAGACTTCATGCCATTTAACTTCAAATCTTGCATCGAAACAAGTTTCTTCACGTTGCCGGAGTAACCAGACGGAACTTTCACACCATGCAAGCACTGGCACAGTTCTGTTCTCTCGGCCTTGGACAGACTGTAACACGCAGGGGGAAGGTACGTTCGTCCATTATCTATTACTGTCGGTGCTAACTCAGGCCTGATGTCCATATCAGCCAAGTCAAGCCGTGCGTTGACGCCGTCCTTTGTTTTGTCACGAATGTTCAGTAAGAGACCAATCAAGCTGTCACATACATTCTTTTCTACGTGCATGACGTCGATGCAGTGTCGAACATCTAGGTACTTCCAATAAGGTAAGTCCCAAAATATTGATCTCTTCTTCCAGGTGTTCTTCTCATGAGCCCTCATTTTACGTCCCTTTCCGAAGACAACATCTAAATCCTTAACCATATCATAAACCTCGTGTCCCCTTAAAAGCCTTGGAGCTGAACCGTCTTCCTTCTCTCCGTCAAATTGTTTCTTCATCTTGCGGTATGGGTGAGCCCTCCGAAGGAACCGGCGGTGACGCATGTAGACCGTTTTGCGTGAGTGTCTCAGCCACACACTCTCGGTATCATCTAAACAGTGGGTACAAGCTTTGGCACCTTTTGTACTCGGCCCGATAGGTTAGCAAGGCGGGATAATCGTTTATGGTGCAGAACAATAAGGAGCGCAAAGTGAAATTATCTCGTTTGTATGCATCCCATACCTGTACCCCTTCGTTCCACAGTACTTTTAGATCTTCTACCAACGGTGCTAGGTACACATCGATATCATTCCCTAGTTGCTTTGGCCCTTGGATAAGTATCGACAGCAAAATATACTTTCGCTTCATACACAACCAAGGAGGAAGGTTATAGATGCAGAGAGTCACGGGCCATGTGCTATGTCAGCTGCTCATGCTACTGAAAGGATTCATTCCATCGTACTCGGTCAAACCTTATATTCCTTGGTTCTCGCACCAAAGTCACGAAACTCCTATCGATGTTTCTCCTTTGGACGGAATCGACAATGTGTCTTACCATTCCATCCTTCTTGCGCTCCTCTGAGTGCCAACGCAGCAGTTTTGCCTCCTTTGGATTTGCAAAAAACCTTTTCAAACGGGGAATTATAGGAAAATACCATGCCACCTTAGCAGGAGGTCCTTTCTTCGCCTCTGTTCCCTCGCCGTCATCTGATTGATTGTTACGTTTGTATCGGCATGCGTTGCACACCGGACATACATGCATGTTTGCATACTCTTTACGGTATAAGATACAGTCGTTCGGACATGCATGTATTCTTTCTACTTCCATTCTCAACGGACAAAGAACCTTCTTGGCTTTATACGTGGTTTTAGGCAGCTCATTTCCCTCCGGAAGCATGTCCGCTAAAAGACCTAGCAGCGCCGTGAAAGTCTTGTCGGACCAACCGTTGCCTGCCTTCAATTTCAACAGTTCAAGCACGACCGACAACCTCGTGTACTTGCAGCACGTGAACAAAGGTTTCTCCGAGTCCTCCATCAAGCCCCGGAATTTAACATACTTTCTCTGATCATAGTTCTCTTCTACATCGCGAAGCATCTGATCCAGATTATCATCGTGCAACCTATCAGTATCATTATCCGGCGGCATGTCATTCACTTCACCGGCGATGTCATCCGGCGGCATATTATTCACTTCACCGGCGATGTCATCCGGCGGCATATCATTCATTTCACTGGCGATGTCATCCGGCGGCATATGATCATTCACTTCGCTATGACTGGTCCAACACGTATAACCCTTTTTGAAACCCCTCCGAATCAAGTGCGCTTCAATTTGCCCTAGGTTCTTAAACATCTTTAAATTCTCGCGATCGGTAGCATGGACGATACATATATTCCACCCCTTATTCAACATATCCTCCTCGGCGGCTCTTGTAAGCGAGACCGCCATTAATATACTCTTCACTCACACGGCTCCCGGCATACATCCAGCTTCGGTCCTACGTTACGTACATATATAGAGATGGCAATGGGTACCCGAAACCCGATACCCGATGGGTTTTTACTCTATTAGGGCATGGGTCTGAGTCAATTTTCTAACCCATGGGTCTCTTAATGGGCAAAAAGCCCAACCCATCGGGTCTGCCGGGTTCGGGTGCGTTCCTATAGTACCCAAACCCGTAAACCCATAGGTAATATAAACCCGATCCATAGGAGTTATAAACCCAGGCTCCCAGCCTCCCAAGCTAACCATTGACCCATAGCCCATTAGTCAAGTACAAGGAGCAGTTGATGTCTCTCCTTTTGGTTTTAACTGAGTTGTGAACTGTGAACTTGTAATGATATGCTATACCAGTGAACTATTAACTGAGAATTGATGGAGTGAACTAGTGATGTGCATTGTGGATTTGTCGTTGCTTGTTTCATGCATAGTAGCATATAAATTGAACTTATTGTTGACTTGCTAAGCACGCACCTGTCGCAATCTGCACATGTTGTTGGCGAGCGCAGGCGACCGTGGTACAGTTACCGAGTGGGCATGGGTGCAGGCAAAATCTGTACCCGTCACGGGCATGGGTTTTTTAGCGGGCACGCCCAACTTTCATGGGCACGGGTTTGGGATAGCAAAACCCAGTGGGTTTGTGCCCGTTGCCATCTCTATACATATATAACAACTCAGTATTAAAAATTAGATTAACTAATTATTACTAAATATATATACTAGCCACATGTATTATATTTAGGCTTAATTTGCTAGCTCAATTCATATTATAAACACAACAGCTCATATATAACCAATAATTTTGCAAATTAACCATCTTCAATAACACTCACCAATTATTTAGATCTAAATTGTAATGCAATTAAAGAAAAAACAAATTTCCTTACTAACCATATCTAGAGCTACCGGAAAAGTCGAATGAATCTTCAAAGCTCAATCTGTCTCTTCCCACCAAATTAAGCGGCTCGAAATCGCCTAGGCTCGCATGAGCGAAAGAGTGCGCAGCAGTGGCTATAGATCTGGATCGAAATGAAGACGAGGCGGCCTGAGCAGCGCATTAAATGCTTTGTGGCATTATCAGAGACGGGTTTTTGTTACAAACCGTCTGTGAATTATATTAAAGCCCGTCTGTGAAAAGCTGGTTATCGCAGACGGTTTTATATTAAAACCCGTCGTGAAAGCGCTTTTCACGCACGGTTGTTTATTCAAAACCGTCTGCGACGCCGCCAACACGACGGTTGTTTATTCAAACCGTCTGCGATAACCGGTGTGATAATGAAAAGTCGAGCGTATCTCTTGTGTTTCGTAACGTATCTCCTTCGTTATCTGAGCGTCTATTTTATTAATGTTTGGTATACGAACCGTCTGCATCTTTGAAGGTTAAATATGCGTGTGGTCTTCTACATACGTACACTCTCATCTATGCTGTTCTTGTGATCACATCTCCTACGTACTGTTCTTACTAGCTACTAATTAATATGGATTCTAGTACTGTTCTTCTGCTCATCTCCTTCCTCTCATCTATCCATCATAAGTTGTTCGCCGTAATCTTACAGGTGCCAATAATCCACGTCTAGAGCAGCTCCTCCGCTCACGCCGCTCTCCTCCTCGACTCGCTTCCATCCGTCGGTGGACCTCATCATCCGCCGACGGAGGTGTTTTCTTGCCGCTCGGAAAGGGAAACCGCCTTAACCTCGTTCTTCTCTACAATGTGCACAAAGCGGAGGAAGCATTTGTGGCAATGGAGAGATTGATGGATAGCATTGCCGCTCAAGCAGAAACGGCAGATTCTGAGGAATCTTATAATGCTATCCTCTACGAGCTTATGACATACGCTACTAATCATTTGCCAATGCTGGAGGAGAAAGTGCTGAGGACAAGGACAATCTTAACGGCGTTCGAGAACTCAGCGGGCGCTCCTCCAAGTCCCAAAGTCGAAGAAGAAGCATAGAAGCCCAGAAGATTAGAATCTGGCAATCTCTTTATCTCTGCGACTTTTGTAATAAATTTGCCTCGAATTGAAATTAATAAATTTGCCTTTTATTTGTGATCCCCTGTCTCTTTCAACAGTATCTGAATTCAGGTTATTTCAGCAGTGGCATTTTCCATGGCTTTGTACTCTAACTCGGTACTGGATCGTGACACTGTCGGCTACTTGCGTGAACTCCATGAAACAAGATTACTGCCAAAAGATGTTGCAAACCCACTTGTGGACCGGCGATCATTAGGACAACCTGCTTAGTCCAAGTCTGAGAATGCATTGATTAACATGGAATCAGATTTCCCAAAATACAACCCAAAATTAATGGTATGCTTGAGATACCGAAGAATGCGTTTGACAGCTGACCAATGATTACTCGTGGGTGTATGTAAGTATTGGCATACTTGGTTAACTGAAAAGGTGATATTAGGCCGAGTTATTGTCAAATACTGCATTGCCCCAACAATGCTTCTATAAGTGGTGTGCCTTGAGTCTTTGTCAGCCATTCAGTAGATGCCATAGTGGTGAGTGCAGGCTTACAGGTCTCCATGTTAGCACGACGAAGAACATCTCCTATGTACTTGTATTGGCATAGGATGAGTTCTACCGATTGATGTAGGACTTCAATACCGAGAAAGTAATGCATCACTCCTAAATCCTTGACAGCAAAGTCTATGTGTAGATGCCGAACCACAACATCTGTGGCTTGAGAAGAAGAGCTAGTAATGATTATGTCATCTACATAACTAAGAATATAAGTGATGATACCATGGCTATTAGAAATGAAAAGTGACGTATCAACATTGGATGACACAAACCCAATTTCTTCTAGATGAGTACTGAGCCGACCAAACTAAGCTCGAGGTGCTTGCTTCAACCCATATATTGCCTTGTCTAGTTTGCATACATGATGTGGATAGGACTGATCTACATAGCCAGGTGGTTGGTTCATATATACATCCTCCTCAAGAATACCATGGAGAAATGCATTATGTTATCCACCTATCTCAAGTGCCATCCCTTGGAAATTGCCAAAGCAAGAATGATACAAATAGTAGTAGGCTTAACTAGAGGACTAAAAGTATCCTCATAATCTATGCCATACTATTGTTTAAATCCTTTTTGCAACAAGTTATGCTTTGTATCTGTCAATGGTACCATACGCTTTTCTTTTCAGTTTGAAGACCCACATGGAATCAATAACGTTTTGCCCTTTGTGGTGTGGAGCAAGATGCCAAGTCTTGTTCCTTTGCAAGGCTTCATACTCCATGTCCATAGCTTGACACCAATTCTCATTTGTATCGGCATCAATATGACTTTGTGGCTCTTGCATCAAATCGGCTGCTATTGAAAATCCCCTATTGTTGAAAGGATATCTGACAGTGCTATCAGTATACCTTTTGGGTACATGAATGTTATCACATAGTCGAGTATGCTTGTCTTCTGGAACAGCAGATTAGGCCAGGAAGAACACCCAAAGACTTTCAGAAAGGTATAATCAGGCTTGGAACCAAAGAGTTTATAAAACTAAGTACTTGATAACTCGGTTGGGTAACCGATTGATCAAGAAGCTTGCTGTTTGGAAAGCATCATCCCAAAATCTCAAAGGCATAGAAGCTTGAGCTAACAAGGAGAGCGCTACCTCAATGATATGCCTATGTTTGCATTCAGTCGCTCCATTCTGTTGATGGGTATGCAGACATGACACTTGATGCTTGATTCTAGTTTCTTGAAAATTTCTGTGAAGGGATTGATATTTGAAAATTTCTGTGAAGGGATTGATATCACCTCCCCAATCTGATTGGAAGGAGAGAAATTTATGCTTAAAAGCCGTTCCACATGCTTTTAAAAGTGAAGAAAGACATGAACAACATCTGATTTAGATTTAATTGGATAAACCCATGTGAATTTGCTGAAATCATCAATGAAGCTGACATAATATTTATTTCCATTGACAGAGGTAAGGGCAGGGACCCATACATCTGCGAAAATGAGCTCAAGAGGAAAAAATGAAGTGCTACTAGAGACAGGGAAAGGCAATTGATGACTTTTTCCCTATTGACATGCACTATGCACATTTACAATAATTTCATTTGAACAAACATAGATTTTATTCTCTTGTAAAACACAGCATATGACCAACGGAGATGGATGCCCAAGCCGACAATGCCACACATCTTGTGAAGTTTTGACACTGGCAAGAGCATGTTGGGACCTGCAAGATGGTGACTTTAGGGATGTTGGCATGGGATGCAAACCCCCTCTACATCTGCCTTGAAGAAGAGATATCTTCGTGTCTGATCCTTTACAAGAAAAATATGTTGGATGAAACTCAAGGAATACGTTGTTTCAGTGGTAAAGCGATGAACAGATAATAGATTTATAGCAATTTGAGGAACATGAAGAATGATGTTTAGTTTGAGAGGACAACTAGAAGATTGAATGGATGAATGACCAGTGTTAAAGATAGCCAAACCTATACCATTTGCTACTTGGACATGCTCTTTGCCCTCGTATTTCTCCTTGAAGGACATCTTGTCAAGATCTCTTGTGATATGGTCGGTTGCACCACTATCAATGTACCAACTAGGATCCATTTGATAGGAATGCATTGCCATGGAAGTGGAGTGATTGTTGTGATCATCAACATGGTAAGAATGATTGAACCGGTGATAGCATTTTAATACTACATGCCCAGTTTTACCACATACCTGACAGACTAGGCGATTGCCTCTTGGGAAGCCTCCACTGTTGTTGTTCTGGTGGTTGCTACCATGGCCACACCCTCGCCTCAGGACGAATTGAAGTTCCCCGGGCCACCCTTGTTGTTGTTGCTACTGTAATGCATAGCATTGTTGGCTGCCATCTCTGAAATTGGAAGCACATTGTTGCTCTGCTTCTTGCGCAACTCATAGCTCAACATGTGAGCATACAAGTCAGTGAGGGAGATCAGATCCGATCTGGTACTAATGGAAGTAACTAGCGAATCATACTCATCTCCAAGTCCTGCCAGGATGTATGAGGTGAATTCGTCATTCTTCAAAGGGTGTCCAATGGTAGCCATGGTGTCTGCAAGTTTTTCATCTGATTGAAGTGTCTTCAACTGAGAGATCGTTCTTCTTCAGAGCTGCCAGCTGCACCCTAATTTGCATGATGCGTTCCATGGAACTAGGGGCATGCATGCTCTCGAGTGCTATCCAGACCTCAGCAGAGGTTGCCATGAACAGCACCTAGCCTAGTACCTCCTTGAAGAGGGATTACAATATGGCACTAAGAACCAGTTGATCTTGTTGCAGCCATTGGACATATGCAGGGTTTTCAACCTACAAAGTCTCCATGTTGACCGTGCGTGCAATCGTCAGGGAAGGAGCAAGAATGTTGTCGTTGACATAACCGAGCAATCGTTGGCCACATAAGTACAGCAGGAGTTGAGCCTTCCACAACAGGTAATTGTTGTGGCTTAGCTTGATGTTGGTAAGGTGGCCAAATGATGGGGTTGGAAGGAGGCCCGCGTTAGATGCAGGAATGACACCAACGCTATCAGTAGTGCCATTGTTGCTACTAGAGGTAGACATGGTTTTGGGTTGTGGTGTATGGCTCTGATACCAAAAAGAAGATGGAAATTTAGAGAGAGAAGTATTGGCTGTCAATCCCATGAATGCATCGGGAAGTCTTGGACTACATATATATTACTCTGTCGGACGGTGTTGGATGATGTATAGTGTTGGAACTAATCTTGTTGTTGATAGTGGTCGATGTCGAGTACTCACATGCTCGAGTACTGTATAGTCGTGTGTTAAGTACTCGTGTGTTCGAGTACTGTGTAGTCGTGTGTCGAGTACTCATGTGTTTGAGTACTGTGCAGTCGTGTGTTGAGTACTCATGTGTTCGAGTACTGTGCAGTCGTGTGTTGAGTATTTGTAGAAGTTGGAGCACCCGAGTGCTGTAGCAATCGGAGCGTCCAGGTGTTGTAGCGGTCGGTGTGTCCGAGTACTGTAGCGGTCGGTGCATCCGGGTACTGTAGCAGTCGGTGCGTCTAGGTACTGTAGCAGTCCGTGCGTTCGAGTACATGTAGTAGTCGGAGCATCTGAGTACGTGTAGAAGTTGGACCGTCTGAGTACGTGTAGTATTCAGAGCAACAGTCGAAAGTGGCTGTGATTGTGGTTGGAAGCGGCTGTGGTCGAAAGCTGGGATCCGAGTAGCAGTGTAACTTGAGCCAATAAGTTGGTTGAGTCGTACGAATCTTGGAGAGATTCCAGGAGGTTAGTGGCATGAGATTAGGTCCTGGTTGTTAGCTAGTGGAGTTAGTGGGTGCGTAGAGTATAGGTCATGTGATCGTGTGTGTGTGTGTGTGAGGCTTATTTAAGCCGTGTACCTCCTGTTAAGTAATTGAGATGCGATTGAATAACAGAGAAAGAAGAAAAGGTATGCATTGCCACAAAAAAGAAGTCTCTATGTTTATTCATTCTTCCTACTCTTGGTATTAGAGCCTTGGTGATTTCCATGTGTCGGAGAGGATGCCGAGGGAAGGAAGGAGTGTATCTCCATCTGCTATGTGAGGCCTGCTATGAGGTGATCCATCCACCTCGCAGGTGGTGCAGAGGGAGAGTGCAGTGATGTTATTGTACCCGCAACTCACCTACACAAACTACACGATTTGGGTGATGAAGATGTGTGTCGCTCTTCAGATGCAAAGCATGTGGGAAGCAGAGGAACCTGATGACGCGGAGTACCAGAAGGATTCGATGGCATTGTACGCCATCTACCAGGTTGTGCCAGAGCAAGTCATGTCTTCCCTCACTGGGAAAGACACGACGAAGTTAGCATGGGAGGCAATCAAGACGGCGCCCATGGGGCACAACCGCATGCACGAGGCCAAGCTGTAGACCCTCAAGAGGGACTTCGAGGGGCTGAAGATGGAGAAAGGGGAAACCATTGAAGATTTCGCTTGTCAGGTGACATCTATTGTTACTGGAATCCGTGCGTTGGTTGACACCACGGTGGATGAAATTGCCGTTGTTCATATGTTTCTTCGTGCTCCCCCTGCACGCTACATGCAGCTCGTCACCTCCATCGAGCGGTACGTGGACTTGAAGACCCTCATCGTGGAAGACCTCGTCGGGCCGTACAAATCCTACGATGAACGCGTCTGAATTAGTTTCGATGATTCAAAGGAGAGTAAGCATTTGTTGCTCATGCGCGCGCAATTGGAGACCCTCACCGAGGAGAAGAAGAGCGAAGAAGGGTCAGGTAGCGGCATGAAGAAGAATCATGACCACGGCAATGGCCCCCTCAAAGCTTGTGGCGGTCATAGTGATTCCTATGACGACGACGAGGACAACAGCGACTCCAACACCAGTGAGCGCAAGTTCAACAGGAAGAAGGTAAAATGCTACAACTAAGGCATACGTGGGCATCTTGCCAGTGAGTGCTGCAAGCTAAGGAAGGAAGAGGCACATCTCGTTATGGCAGATGAAGAACCGGTGCTACTCTGAAGTTCGGCGAGGAGGTATGTAAAAATAATGATAACAAGATTAGGGGTTGATTGTTGGAACTAATCTTGTTGTTGACTAATCTTGTTGTTGATAGTGGTCGGTGTCGAGTACTCGTGTGTTCGAATATTGTGTAGTCGTGTGTCGAGTACTCGTGTGTTTGAGTATTGTGTAGTCGTGTGTTGAGTACCCGTGTGTTCGAGTATTGTGTAGTCGTGTGTCGAGTACTCGTGTGTCCGAGTACGTGTAGAAGTCGGAGCGTCCGAGTACTATAGCAGTCGAAGCGTCCAAGTGCTGTAGCAGTCGATGTGTCCAAGTACTGTAGCAGTCGGAGCGTCTAAGTACTGTAGCAGTCAGCGTTCGAGTACGTGTAAAAGTCAGATTGTCCGAGTACGTGTAGTAGTCGGAGAAGCAGTTGGAAGTGGCTGTGATCGTGATCGGAAACGGATATGGTCGGAAGTTGGGCGTTCGAGTAGCAGTCGTAACTTGAGTCAATAAGTTGGCCGAGTCATGTGGATCTTGGAAAGATTCCAGGAGGTCAGTTGCATGAGATTCGATCCTGGTTGTTAGCTAGTGTAGTTAGTGGGTACGTGGAGTACAAGTAGTGTGACCGTGTATGTGTGAGGCTTATTTAAGCTGTGCACATCCTAATAACAAAGAAAGAAGAGAAGTCATGTGTTGCCTCAAAAAAAGTCTTATGTGTTTATTCGTTCTTCCTACTCATGTGCCTTTGATTCTTGGCCTGTGCCAACATACAGTAGGTGCGACAACAGACTTCTGTTATCGCTGAGATACAGAGCTGTTGAGATGCAGAGAGATACAGAGGCAGTCTGTTACAGCAATAACAACTCATCTAGATAAATACAAGAAAGATTATATGTACAAACGGAATTACATGATTATCTTAACACGCTGATTGTTATGCTACCAATGAAATGTCTGTCTGTTCTCTGCATACCAGTCAAGAACATAATCCCGTAACCAGATTTTACATCACTGCCTGACGGATACTTTATTATTCTAATCCTGATTACTCCAGATTTACATTACTGTCAGATAAATACTTACTTTCTTATAATCATCTGTTGTTTCTAGTCATAATCCTTTCGAAGTTATCCCTGACCACCGGTGTTTGCACCACCTGCTTTTGAGACTGATGTTGGCGACTGTCTGAACCTGGACCTTGCTTCTAGAGAACAATAGATGCCGGTCTCCATGCTACCTCCTGAAAGTCACAGAGTAAGTAAATAGTCGTAGTTACTGAGACATTCCCTAGCAATCTACTACTTCGAAATTGTGCATTAGAGTATTTCTTTCTTTCTTTAGAAATGATCAGTGAACTGAGATAGTAAATAGTCGTAGTTACTGAGACAGTAAATTTCTTTCTTTAGAAATGATCACCTGATGGACCAAATGACGGAATAGCAGCTTAAGAAGAGCAAAGAACGTATATAAACCGTGCTATACTATCAAGCACGTATGCCGTTGGTGATGTTCATTGAACATGTGTTTTGATAGTGGATATGTAATGTTGTAATAACTGTCTTATGTTGCAAATTGTAACAGAAGGGAAATGGTATAAAGATGGCACAACTGCCACAACAGCCAATTGTGCGGCAATGTTGCAATAGGGAATTTTCTATATCCCTGAAGAAATTGAATAGTTTCCTGTAAAATTTTTGTGTTCCCAAACAAGCCTGGTTGTCTTTGCCAATTTCTGACAGGATCAATTCTTTCTTTCTTTTTACTTGTACAGCAGTAGCTCTCAGTCTGTTGTAACTTGTATTTTTTTCAAAAAAACATGAGTCTGTTGTAACTTGTAATTGTGAAAAGTGATTTGACCTCTGTATTGCAAATCAAATCTTCCACTGCTGCTACCAGATGAAGAATGAGAAATGGCTCTTCACATCAGCTTCCTCTCGGCCATTAAGCTCATTAGGCGATGACAAATTGACAATATGGCTCTCTGCTTTGAAGAATGCTTCCCTTTCCCTTGCAACGCCCCTATTTTTGCGGGCGCTAGTAATCCCCACAACTGTCCAGAATTGATCAGTTGCGAAGTACTTGTAGCATCCCAAATTTCGGATGTTCAAAAAAATGGAACTTTTAAAACTTTTTCTTGCATTTTGCTGGCATTCAAATTTCTTCTGAATATTTATTTGAAATCTTTTTGAGTTTTGTGGCATGCAAACAAATAATCAAGAATAATCCCAAGTGCAAATAATGATCATGTAAATAATAAAAATAGAAAATGACATTACAGATCATGAATTCAAAATACCACAATCCTGAATTCAAATTCAAGTCAACAAAATGAAACTAAAAAGAAAATTAGAATATATGTCTAAATGATTAGACAAAAAATTCCTTATTATAATTTAATTAGCATACAAAACCCAAGGTTAGATATTCAAAAATTTATATATACAATTCAGAATAAAATAATAACCGGAAACAACTCTCACATACAAATAACAATCATGATGATAAAATATACGAAATAATTTAAATGTGAGTTTAAAACTCTGAAAACCAAAATCTAGAAATAAAATTAAATAAAAATCCGCCTTAAATCAAATTGACCCGAGAACTCAAACTCAGATTTAATTTTGAGTTTTTCGAACTTGAAATTCAAAATTCAACAACAAACTTAAGTCTAAAAAATAATCGAAGTGCAAATTAGAGTTCAAATTGTTAAAATTTGCAAACACTACTTCTTTCTTCTCCTTTCTTCCTATCTTTTCCATGTGGGTCCCCTTTTCTTCTCTCTTTCTTCTCCTTCCTTCCTTCTCTTTTCCTCTCTCCTCCCTCCCATTCTTTTTCTTCCCTATTCGCCCGTCATCGCGTCACGCCTGGTCTCCCTTCGTCTTCCTTCGTCTCCTCCCTCGTCTGTCTTCGCTCCTGACCGCGCAGCACCCCACCGCGCCTGCCTCCACCCCCACCTCGCCCATGATGGCGTCACACCGGCCACGCACCGCATGTCCCTGGCGTCAACTGCTCCCGTCGCGTCCCCGCCTAGGCTCCCTCGCTGGACCAACCGTCTCCTCCCCTGTTCCGGTGTCAGCCGCCCTGCGCCACACACGTCCCCGCCATGACCTGTCACATCACCGTCCCTTCGCCATCACCCTCACCATGCCCTGCAGTTGGTCACCTCGTTGCCCGCTTCCACATCGCGCCATGCTTTGCGTTGCCATCGGTCGTCCCTAGGGGTGGAAACGGATCGGATACGGTCGAATAGTCTCAAATACAAATATGGATTTATGTTTTTAAAACGGATACGGATACGAATTCGAACATTCTCGAATACGAATACGAATCGAATGTCGTAATGAATACGAATTCGAACATTCTCGAATACGAATACGAATCGAATGTCGTAATGAATACGAATTCGAATCGGATATATGCTTAATTCGGTCGAATACGAATATCCTCCTACGAATGTTTTATTCGACCGGTTTTTCCGATTAGCGGTTTTAAATTCAAAATTTGACATTTGAAATTTTCTCAAAATATGATTTCCACAGTTCATATTTCTGGCACCATTGTTTATTCGCACATGTAGCCTACACGGTAGCAATTGTATCCATTGACCAAAACTGTAAACATCACCTCGTTCTGTAATGATATCAGATTCCTGGAATTCAAACGCTTTATAGTTTAGTAATGCACGATCGACGACAAATGGCAACAACACGTTGTACCGAAATGGCGGCGGTAGAAGCGATCGCCGGTGAGTTTACTAGTTGAGGGCTTAGGGTCTTGATTCTTGAGTCTTGAGTACTAGTTGAGGAAATCAGGAAATGAGGAGTTAAGGAGTTAGTCTTGAGTCTTGAGTACTAATTGAGTGAAATGAGGAGTGTACTAGTTGAGGTCTTGGCTCTTCCTCTTCTCGAATACGAATACGAATATTCTCGAATACGAATACGACTACGAATATTCTCGAATACGAATGCGATATGAATATTCTCGAATACGGATACGAATATTGTCGAATACGAATACGAATATTTTCGAATATAGATTTTTGCTTACCACATTTATATTTTCTCGGATACGAATATCGGATAAAACGAATTATCCGTTACCGTTTTCCACCCCTAGCCGTCCCGACGCCACGCTGTGCCATACTTCTCCTCCTTGTTCTCTTGTCTCTGTCAACAGAGCCTTCATAGCGCCCCCTCTGCACTATAAAGGGATCCCCCGAGCTCATATTCACCTCCTCGTCACTCCTTCCCCACCTTCTTCCCCAAACACGGCACGCAAAATTCCAATCGCCATGGCCCCTCACTGTCTTGGCTAGTCCAGCAACGCCATCCACGAGACGCTCGCGTCATATCGTGTCCTTAGACTCCATCTACCCTCCTCCTCGCTTAATCAGAGTTCCTTGCACTGGGGCTCGCACGCCGACCATCTTCCCCACACGGCAAAGTATATAGGTAAAATAACGAGTGCTCCTTGGTACCTAGGCACCATAGTCTAAAATAGGCATGTATCATGTGTGAAAAAATTTAAAATTTCTTGGATATCAAGTTTAACTAGTCTACTAACTAGTTCAAACAAGTTAGAACTAAATTTCGAAATGTAGTTGCCCTTTTTGATGATAGTTTAATTGTAGGTATGTGTTGATTATATATATAAATCAGCAAAGTATGTGGTCTAAATTCGTTTAAAACTTTGAATTTGAGTATATTTTTTTCAAACTTATCCGTTTCATTTGAATTGTTATAGATGAGTATATATATCCTAAAACTGATATTTTCAAAAAATATACCCGAATTTAGAAGGAATTGATGCATTTGAAATCATGGTGCTTGGGCACCTTGGTGTCCCATTTCATATATATATATATATATATATATATATATATATATATATATATATATATATATATATATATATCATTAGCCGTTAATATTTTCCTCAGACTCAAATTTTAATTAAAGACAACATTAGCATGCTGTTGATAAATAAATCTTAGCAGTTGATTTAGTTAAATCATATTATTTTATACAATCAGCCTGACCCCAAATAAATGGATTTATTTCTATAATTAAATCGCACTGAATAATAACTAAGTATAAATAGGATAACAATGAGGTTTAAGTCAAAGGGCATCTTTAACTAAAAATCATGTTGGCATATCTATTAAAACCCTCTGGGTCATCAGTCATTAAAATAATCTCGCTAAATTGCATTTTAATGAATAAGGTGATACTAAGACCACATATAATAATATATCTCAAAGTACTAGCAATATGAATTAATTCGATAGCTAAAAGTCGTATACATCACCTATGGAACCCCTGCGCTAATTCATGAATGGAAACACTCGACCAATAGATTAATACCCTGGCTAGATTCATACATCTGTTCATAGATCTAACCTGACTCATGGAACTACCTCGATAAATATAAAAGAAGTTATTAAATTAAAAGATCAAGCTATGGTATTCTACTATCGGCCATGCCTATCCATCCTTGAACCCAAAGCGGGATATTCCCATGAATAGTCCTTCACCATAAAACCTTCCTTGGCATCTATCTCAGCGAATTTCTTTCGCTCCAACCCCGTTTGATTCCGTCAATACCCCGTGTCAAATCAACTCAGCCTCAGATCACCCATTTAATCATAATAAAAATTAATCAAATTTAATTGGATTTATTTGCATCTTTTTGAGTTATTTGCTCTTTTTTGGATTCAATTGTTTAACGCGTAATTAGAAATTGGAGTATTGAAGATTCTCTGAATCAAGCGAGATCAAGATCGAGGTGAAGATAAAGACTAGAAGCTCAAGTCCAGCGAATGAGAAAGCTTTGAGTGAGCTCAAGGCCGCGGTAAACCGTGCAAGGTGAGTCAATACTTTGATCATGTTGAACCTATATTTTCTACAAATTATTTCCGTTTTAAGTTATCAAATTGCATGATGTTATTTCACATGCAAATCTTTGTCTGCTTTAAGATTATAGTTATATGCCCATTATTTAACTTGTTAGTATTACACCTCCTTTGGAACATTTGAATATTTGTGCCTTGTCACCCTAGTAAAATTATAATGGTAAAACTTTCGAAAATAAATCCATAATCATACGCCTTGCTTAGTACTGCTTAGATACTCGGGGGCACCAAAATGCCCCAAACACCACTTTTAATCATGAGAAATTGATTTGGGAAGTCATGGTGCAAATGACTGGTATATTTTAACATGATTATTTTATACTCCCAAAAACCCCAACTTGCTTAAATATCTGGGTGGATGGTATGGGGGCTGGTGTGTGGTGCAGTGGAAGCACGATATGTGGTTTATGGTAGAACTGTCCAGATACCACTAAGGACTTAATCTTGTCATGGCCTCCTATGTAAATAGTACAACCACAAGTCTGCAAATTGTAACTTGGCTAAGTAAATATATTGAACCCCCAGACTCATCTCACCGGTAGTTGAAAGGAGTGGGATAATGCAAGAGCAAGGGGGAGGCCTAAAGGGACACCGAGAGGAGGGTGAATTTTTCCAGTCGTACTAGCGTTGTGGAGAGTGGAGTTCGAATGCGCTAGTAGCCGTGGTTAACATCCCGTGCAACGTATGGGACCCATCATAAGTGGGAGCAACCCATAGGGTGAGATGACAAAAGGGGCCAGATATTTTAAAAAGTTACTGTGATGGTCTAGTCAATCACATGACTAAGGAATCGTGTGTAGCAATGAGCGGATTGTCTCTTGTGGGTAAAGTGTACAAACTCTACAGAGTCAAAACTATTCGAATAGCTGTGCCCACGGTCAAGGGCTGACTTGGGAACTTCATCAGATATAGTTCTATTTCAAAAACTTTGTGGGTGGAATTGGAAAAGTAGAGGGCAGTGGAAAGCCCTGATTTGTGTTGCCCTGGGTGTCACCCCAGTGATAATGTAAGCGGTTATAACGCTGAAAGGTTAGCATATGGTGCAGAAACCATGTAACGGTAGATGGAATCTGGATCGCTATTATTATTGCATTCTTTCATACATTATGTTTTAGTTAAAACTGCTAGGTCTCAGGAAATTTTTATGTATCGTATTTAGAAAGCAATTTATGGCAAATAAAATAACCTGAGCCTTTCCTTGATAAGACATGCTTGTTATCTATTTGCATCATGTGTATTGGCTTGCGGAGCACGGTGGTTTGTGCTCACCCTCGCTCACTCAATTAATCCAAAATCAGGAGTCAGATCGCTACGCTTTAGCAATACACTTGGTCAAGATGGTGAAGAAGATGAAGATGTCAAGGACTAGGTCGCGAACCCCCACTTGGGTGCCTGTGGGTCCTAAGGGTCCCACCTATGTGCTTCATTTCCGCTGCTGCATTTTATTGATTTTGGCCTGCTCGACCCATGAGTAAGTCTACTATTATATTTACGCTTCCGCATGATATGTATTTTGATGTTCAGTACTGTATCTGTGAGCACTGTCTACTGATCCAGGGAATAATGCGGTGGAATCACAGAGGATTCAGGGTTGAAAAATCTGGGTCCGACAGTACTGTACATAAGTGAGCATCAAATCAACACATGCTTACAACAAAAGAACCAAACTTTATTACAGAAGTACGGCTTAATAGACAAGTTTGGACGTAGTGGGCGTGTAAACCCAAAGTTATAATACATCACAAAAGATAAACCCCACAGGCGTACTTGAGAGAGGCTAAAACGTAAAATCACTGGTCATCGATGAAGTAGGGCTCTTCTGGATCTTCATCAATAGCTTGTTCATCGTTGTCCCATAATTCTTCTATTTATTGTTTAGCAAGTAATGAGTATAACTGTACCCAACAAGTCACAATAGTAAATCCTAATTTATCTATTTGCCATGATTGTCAATGGATGGAAATATACTAGTTTTATTAAGGGAATTGTGGATGCAATTTTATTTATAAACATTTTTTTAAACATGAAATTACAATCACTTCTTAAGGATAAAGGGGTTTCAACCATTGATTACTAAACATTAAGAAATCTACTTATACCTTACTGTTGGAATCACCCACCAAACACAGCTTCATTTACCAGAAGCACGACGTATTTAAATACCATTTGTTATACTCTACAGAGTTGTCTAGCTTACCTACAAGATTTCTCAGTCTCTCAATGTCATGCAATAGACACGCTACAGGTGGTGTGCGACTGAGAGGAGGAAACAAGGTCTTTCGTTACTCTCTGCTTTTTTAGTCTCTACCCGGTAGGGCTGAGGCCACACGCAAACTGACATTCCGCTGGCCGACATAGAAAGTGCTCCCCAATTCCGTGTGCTTCTACAATTGTTAAGTATGGTTTTACCATTCCCATATCACCCCTTTACACGCAGGCTATTCCACTTCTAGAACACCAATACCCTATAGATATTCAATCGATTTGAGCAGCTACTAGATTAGGTTTGATAAGTTAACACTTGTGATTGACCGGTTTATGTGTCATTTATTCAGCATAAGTTTCCAGTCCTTAGTTTTCACCTTGAGGCAACCATCCACAACCTAATGACCTAGTGCTCGACGACACTGCCACCAGCCCAAGCCTCCTCCCTAGGGTAAGGTCATGGATTCCAACCATTTAGTAGCTTACTACAATACATCCTTAACCCTAGAACTGTTTAAATAAATCTACTGACTAAATGCCAAGTCACTTATTAGTACAAATATTTTGGATGAACCAATCTACATTTATTTATACATTAATTAAATATTACTAAGGTTGTCAAGGTGAATATGGCTTAAAATTAAACATGTCATTTTTTGGTGGTAATACATAACTAATTTACATGTTATTCTAAACATTTATTTTAATTAAATAATAAAGTGTAAATAACAGTAATGTAATTAAATAATTTAAATTTCATGGGATTCAATATGATTAAAAACTTGTAACTTGCCTTGTTGCTCTAGAAACTCTGTTGTCTCATAAACTTCAACACCCGAATTCAGTCCTTGAACGGTCGCTTCAGAGAACTTGGGAGCTAGCGCAAACACATAAAATAACATAAGTTCTATGCTCAAATTAAATCAAGCTAGGAAATAAATAAAATAAAAAGGAGTAAAATGCAATAAAAAACAAATAGGGTAGGTTTGGGTTTTAACGGGTCTTGGGTTGGTGGAACGGAGGTTGGAATAGTTTAAACGAGGTCAAAATGGTCAAAACAAATGTATTTTGGGAATTAGGATTTCGGGTGAATAGTGCCGCAATAGTATTGGGTTGGCCCGAGTGAAACAGTGCATCATAATGCTTTCGGCCCGTGTGGTTTTAAACCGAAATCTATCAGTTGGGCCGACCGACTTGGCCCGAAATGCGCGGCTGCCACGGGCCAGTCGCCCGCATGCGCATGGACTGCTGATGGGTGACATGTGGATGGCTAGGATGGTGCCATGGTGTCGCTCCCAACTCCTTCCTTCGGACGACATAGAGTTGCGCCGGCAAGGCTTTCCAGTGACGAGCGAGGGAACCTACAGCATCACCTCCACCTAGGGGTCCATTTTGGGGGTTTGTGAGGCGTGGAAATGGGAGATGGTGGTCGGCGGCAAGAGAGAAAGTTACGGGTCCTACTACGGCTCAGCTATTTTATGACGACTCTCCGGTGAGAACAAAGGTGATTTCACCATCTATGGAACTCAAGGATCACGATGGTAGCAGCAGTTTGGGTTGAAGTGCTCCCAAGAGGGCTGTCCACGTAGGGAGGGTACTTTGTTGGCGGAGGTCCACGGCACTGGGGCTACTAGGGGCAAGGAAGGGTCCGACGACGATGGCTTCGGGTTTGAGGCGGTCTAGGGAAGTTGTGGTTGCAAGGAATCAATCTTCCATTGATCGAGGTGAGGGATTGGCCGAGGGGCTCACCGGCTTAAGGGACTTCGGCGACGGCATTGTGGTGCGAGAGGGGTCGATTGGGTGGCTTGGATAGGCAATTGGGGTGCGTGAGGTGTGGATAGGGTGGTCAATTGGACTTGAAAGGCAGTCTATGGTGGTGGGAGCAGTGAGCTGGCTCGGGAAACGCCGGCACGTGGAGGGAGGAGGTGGCGCTAGGTAGTACTACAGCTCTGGCAGTGCTTGCAGAGGGGTGATGAAGTTGGTACGGGAGGACGCGTGCGTCAGCCGGGAGACGCGAAGGATTGCTACAAGGAGTTCTCGGGTCAGCGATGTGCACAAATCGAGGCAGGAAGGACGGTATGGCGAGGGCAGGGATGATGCAAGGGTTTGAACGTGTCGAGGCGAGCTGGCAAAACTGGTCGCTCGGTGTGAACGACAAGGAAGAGTTGTGGCGTGGACGACAGAGGAGGAAGGGAGGGGAGGGGAGGGAAGGAATGCGTCGGCCGAAGATGAAGGCAGTTTTACCAAAAAGGGAAGGCGGGTTTTCAACTAGGGTTTCCATAAATGGCAAGAATTCAAAATTCAAAATATAAACAAAAAAGAAAAATCATTTGAATTTTTGAGGCATTCCATCCCCCATGGAAATCAGCTTTGCCTTTTCCATTTGGGAGCAAGAGAACATTCCACAGAGCAAAGCAAGCATGTGCCCTGAAATGATAAAGCATTTGGCATTTTGTACCTTCACCTGATGCATCTTCAAGATCAATGCTTTGCAGCGCATGTGATTTCAACACCCTGCATAGGTGTCCTTAAATTAGAGTTAAATGAATATACTCATAGGCAACAAGCCTTTCCCCCCATTTTTAACACAAAGAGATGATATTGAAGTTGTTTTTCACCTAGTGAACAACTTGAATTCCTTTCATACATCAGCTCTTCTGTATTTTATTGCCTTGGCACAAACCGAAAACAACACTAGGATCCAATGATCCATGGTCCATCCCATACTAGTTAGCCCAAAATTGTTTAGCTGATTAATATAGATTAGTGCTGGCTGGTTATATACTAGCCAAACATCAGCTTTATAATCAATGTTAGACTAAACTCCTACCACATATACGTCAGATATATCACATGCACCCCTACAAAGAACCTGACTTGCAGCTGTCATGCAACAAGATTGATGCTCGACAACCTCTAATGGCCCAACAATGAATCCACAGCAAAACATTGTCATGTGCTCGCTAGTCTAAAAGGGTTGACCGTAATGTTATGTATTTGTTCAAACTTTAGAGTGAATTAGAAACTAGCCAATCAACACAGTAACTAAACTTCCATCATACAATAACAGGGGTATCCGGGCATCATAATTCATAATATAGTTTCCATTAATGTAATTCTGGCGCTCCCCTACTATTTTCCCTTTAAAAAGTAATTATCAATTCAAGAAAGTCACACTTCGGAATGTCTAGCTACGCACTAGGCAGGAAAGTAAAATGGTTAGGTCTGGCAATGGCAACAAAAATAGGTAAATAGTGCCTTCTACAAATCTTCCCTCAAGTGTCTAGAAATCTTTCACTCTAGTAGTTAAAGAGATAAGAAGATCAGATTTGACAGCCTAAATCCAAGTAACAACCCAAAACAGTAAAGTCTCATATATTCAGCACCTAATCGGTCTAACTGTCACTGGAGGTTCGATCTGACCGGCCACAACCCGTTGGTCTGATTGACGGCTGGTCTGATTATTAGGCCTAGGAGCGGTCTGACCGCTCCTTTGTTCCCAGAATAGAAAATCAGTCTGAGCTAAAACCAAATATGGTGCAAACTTCAAAATCCATGTCTAAATAATTTGAAACTATACACACACATTGTTGAGGGTCTCAGAAACCTATTACATCTAAGGATCGTAAGGATCTTGGTCAAAATTCCACCTTTTCCTTAAAACACGAAAGTTGCACCAAAATTGGGCAAATCTAAAAAAGTTTGAGATACAACTTGCTCGTCGGTTAATAATAGCCAAGATGCCTCTAGATAAATTTCCACATATCACAGCAAGCAAGAGTAACTAAACATTCGAAGCAAAAACCGCCGGATCAAGATTCCTCAACAAAAGCTCCAAATTAAGCAAGAACTAGGCAACCTCAAAATCTTGCAAACCACATTGGCTAGATGGATAGGATTTGATGTACATGATACATATCCACCACTTACACATCTTTGGCACGTAGCAAGATCAAAAAAAGAGAGAAAAAGGTAAAGAACCAACAATAATAAGAGTAAATCAACCAAGAAAAACACTCCACTCCATATGAGGACAAGAGAGCACACCACAACACTCGCTCCTCTATCTCAAACCTTAACCCTAACACTCAAGATTAAAAATGGTTGGGATGGTTCGCTTGCAAGCTTCCATCCTCAACTCATTCAATACAAAAGGTAATCTATCCACATCTACCCTAATGGATGCTATCCACTAGCACAATGGGGAAACTTGTTAACCTCACACAGTACGTGTTTTACACACACTAAACTCATGCGTGCTTTTCAATGCACATGAGCCCGAACCCACTAAGTTATTATCCTTTGATCCACTTGATTTTATCAGCATCTCATTGACCTAAATCGCTTTCCCAACGCCACTCAAGCACAGCTATTTGGATCCAACGCAGTTTTCAGTATTTGGCCAACTACCAAAATACCTTAGCCTTGACGTAATCAACTTCTTCACTTTTTTGTTGAACTCAATCAAATCATTCACTTGCAAGCAATCACCATGCTTATCACATTTTTATGCACCAATGGCTTGGTACATATCGGTAAGTCTCTCCCGCTCTGGTTTCTACCAGACCACGCCTCACCTAGACCGGCCAAGCCACTTGGTGCAACCTGTCGTTCGAAGCTTCCCTTTAACATTTCTTGCCTTCTTTGTGGAATGCTTGAGCTCAACCATCTCATCCGGTATCCTTGACCATTCTGGACCTCGGCTCCACTACAAGCGTAGTCTCGGTCCTCGTTGTTGACCATAGTTGACTCTAAGCTTCCCTATACATCCAAAGATCAAGAAATCATTTTTGGGCATAAGTTTTCCACAACTTAACCCATGTTATCTCAAACATGCTTCATGCAACATGAATACACTGACCTAGGACAATTCGACTCGATCCACGATCAAATTCCTAAAATTCAAAACTCTCAGCTGAAATTCAGACCTTATCCAGTCTGAGCACCATCATGCAGCCAGTCAAACCGCTGGCTCGGTCTGACCGCTCCAATGGTCGGTATAACCACTCAATGCTAAAAAAACCCGAGATTCTAGTCTAACGGCCACCTACCAACTAGTTAGACCGGTTGCACCGGTCAACTGCTCACAAGACCGGTCTGACCGTCCGAGGCTGAAACCACCAAAATGAAAATCTAAATCTTTTGCAAATTTTAATTTTAACTCAATACACATCGTCAATGTTTCATCACAAATATTCCTAGACCTTCTCACATGGTCCCTTAATCTCCCATTTGATGAACACATTAGCAATTTCTAAAAAAATGAAAATTTGAGTTGATTTTGGAAAAGGAAGGGAATTTTGTGAAAGAAAGCTCAAAATGGTCAAAATAAATTGCATAAGCTGAAATGGAATGAAGCAACCAGATAAGACAAGTTTTCCATAAAATGCTTCTACTCCACCAAAGAATTTGAGAAATATCACTCTAGGTCCGTATGAAAGAACATTTGTTCTATTTAACCTTGGTCATAGTGTGAAGAGACCAAATTGATCAAGAAAATCACAGGAAAGCACAAAAGCTCGAACTTAGCAAGAATTCACATGAAAACTTCAATTTTTTGCTCTAAATATGTATTTTTAACAATTTTCTCCCTCTTTGTCAACGGATTCATTAATATGCATGGAAAAAGAAAGAGTATGTAATGGAATGAAGTGGTTGTATTTTATTCCATTTTAGCTTGATAAGGAGCAAATAAACTTATCCAAAGTGACTCTACAAGGATTACACCAATCCATATTAGGTGAAGTAGCTATTTAAACCATAGCAATCCATATATAGCAAAGCTAAGCCAATTGAACAAAAATATGAAATTAAATGTATTTCTTCGCATGTCAAGTTGTTCAAACTCTTAGTTTAGCCAAAGATATCTAAAAATGAACCAAACCATATCAATAAGCTAAATAGAACTAAGAAGCTATAATTGAGCATTTTAGTGTGCTATAAGTTCCAAAACGAACTATTTTGCCCAAGAACTTTTAATTAAAGCAAATTTATCACCTTGAAGCAAATTTTTGTCTTATCTTAGTAAAGCATGTCCTATACTAGAAATCATCCACAACTGCCTCCTAGGCTTTAACCATTTTTTATTATTTGACTTTATATTTAATCAATTTTGATTGATCTCAATTCATTGTCGACTACCCCAAGCGTTACAGTTAAGAGAATGGTCTTGGTTATACAAAACTCCCCTAAGTTCATGTCTAGTGCAATAGTAAACCATCTCATGAGAGAGAATGGTTGAGATAAAAAACAAGTCATACATGAGATCAATTGTTTAATTTATACACTTGTTCATGGGCAAAGAGCTACTCCTAAGTCCATAAGCAATACCTGACCATACCCACAAATTCCTAGAAGAAGTAAATTCATGACTCAATATAGAACTAGCATAGCTCAATCCAAACCTCAACTTAGATTCAAGACTCAACTTAGTCTATTTCACATGGCATAAATCATAAAAGGATCACTAAAGCAAAACTAGTCATAAGATCAAACATAGATATATTTTAGTTCAAAATTTTCAAATTTAATCAAGCTAGCATAGGAAAAGTTAAGTTATACATAGAGAGACATGATAAATCTAGCAAAACTAGCATAAGATATGGCAAGTTATATTATCAAGATATCATATCATATAGGGATAATAGTCAAAACTCTATTAATATCTTGCAATGCAAGTTGCTAAAATTTAAATATGCACCATGATACAATGAATGCAAAAGAGCCAAACTCTCCCTCAAATCAGGCCAAAAGGATAAACAACCCCTAACTCACCTCGCAAAGGAGCAAAACAAGAATAATCGAAAGCTTTTGTAAAAATATTCGTGACCTGGTGCTTAGGCTCTACGAACTAGAGGACAACATCACTCTTCTCAACATGGTCCCTAAGAAAGTGATACCTAATATCTATGTGCTTAGTCTTGAAATATTGCATTGGGTTTTTGGCTATATTAATGGTATTAGTGTTACCACACAAGAATGGAACACTACCCAAAGTAAACCCATAGTCTCGCAGAGTAAACTTGAGAGCAACTACTAGCAGCAGTTATGTACTCCACCTTAGTAGTGGATTGTGCAACAAAAGATTATTTCCTAGATGACCATGAGACAAGAGATGTGCCTAAAAAGTGATAAGTGCCCGAGATACTTTTCTTATCTATCCTACACCCTACAAAGTCTACGCTTGAATATGCTCGAAGATAGATTGAGGAAGCAGAAGAATACCATAGTCCAAAGTCAAGAGTGGCTTAAAGATACCTAAAGATGAAGCGCACTGCTTAACGATAAGAAGCACGAGGGAAAGCCTGAAATCGAGTTCACAGACACACAGCAAAGTGTATGTCCACCCTTAAAGTGGTGAGGTAGAGGAAGGAGCCAATCATGCTACAATACTCCTTCTGGTCCATGGGCTTATCATCCTCATCAAGATCCAGAACTGTGGAAGTGGCTATGGGAGTAATGACGGGCTTGCCACTTCCCATGTTGAAGCACCAAAGAAAGTCGTTGGTGTACTTGCTTTAAAGGATGAATGTACCTTCCTTCAATTGCTTGATTTGAAAGCCAAAGAAGAATATCAATTCGTCCATCATACTCATCTCGAATTACCTGCTCATTGGACACCAAAGTATGAGAGGAACCACTAAAAATTATGTCATCCATATAAATCTGAAAAAGAAGAAAATCACTACCATGTTTGAGAGTGAACAATGTCTTATCTACCATTCCCATATTAAAGTCATTTTTAAGTAAAAAAACTCTTAAGCATATCATACCAAACTTTGAGGGCATGCTTCAATCCATACAAGGATTGGAGAGTTTAAAGACATGGTTTAGAAATTTGGGATTTTGAAATCCAGGTGGTTGCTTAACCTATGTCAAGCACTCTTGAGATCTATTTAATACAACTTAAAGCCCTTGATGTAGCAAATGCTATAGCAGAATACGAATGGCTTTTTAATCTAGCAATAAGTGCATAAGTCTTCTCAAAGTCTAAACCCTCTACCTGGAAGAAACCTTGAGCTACAAGTCTAACCTTGTTGCAAACTGCTAACCCATCCTCACTTTACTTATTTTTGAACACCCATGTTGTTCCTATGACATTATGACCATGAGGGGATTTAACTAAGGACCAGATCTTGTTTCTTTTAAAGTTCTCAAACTTTTCGTGCATGGCATTGACCCATTAGGCATCATATAATGCATGGGTGACATCTTAGGACTCAAAGGATGCAACAAAAGTAGAATGAGCATAGGAATCTATAGCGATAAATTTAGAGCGAGTAACTTGTTCATGGAGATCCCTAATCATCCGCTCTGAAGGATATCGCCGTTGGATGTGAAGTGATGATCCTAGTGCAGATGTGGTCTCTACCTTATGGGATGTGGAGGTAGGAGCAGAGCCACTCGAAGCGCCGGTAAAGATAGGAGGAGGCTGCTCTGCTGAAGCTGAAGTAATGTAAGCAGGCTCTCCAACCAACTCAGGAGCAACGAGAGGAGGAATTGGATCTCATCCTCCAAATCAGGGTCATTGTCGATGAAGATGCTCTTCTGATCATAGTGTACCTACGTACCTGGACTGTCGGGTCTAGTACCAGGATTAGCATCATCGAAAGTGACATCACAAGTCTCAATGATTTTGTTAGTATCCAAATTTAAGACATGATAGCCATGAGTATGAGCGTGATATCCAAGAAATTTTCCATCCGAGGATCTATATTCAAATTTATCTAAGTTGCTATGTTTCATAATGAAGCACTTGCAACCAAAGATCTTAAAGTGAGAGATGCTAGGCCTACTATCAAATCTCAACTCATAAGAAGTTTTGCCTAAGGATGATCTCAAAAATACCTTTTTAGACACATAACAAGCGGTGGAAATCGCCTTAGCCTAATACTTTCTAGTAGTGCTATGCTCATCTAATGTAGTCCTAGCCATCTCCACTAGAGTTCTGTTCTTCTCTCTACATCTTCATTTTCCTAGGGGATCTACGAGAAGAGAACTAGTGCTGTAGACCTTGCTCAACACATGAATTAGCAAAGGATGAATTCTTGAATTTAGTTTCATTATCGTTCCTAATGACTCTCAAAGCTCCTAGGAGATCAACAGCTAATCTAAGATCTAACTCCCTAAGGCATCTAAAAATATCATCATTTGAAGTAAGAAAATACACCCAAAAATACTTAAAAAAGTCATCCACAATGATAAGAACATACCACTTTTCTTCCTGTAGATTGGACTCTAGAAGGACCAATGGTGTCTAATTGCACGAACTATCCAGGTGTATCGGTCGTCACCATGGTAAGTGCTGGATGAGAAGCATCAACTATCTTACCGTGTCTATAAGGTGAGCAAACTAGGTTCTTGCAACTCTTAAGACTAGGTAAACCTCTAATAAGATCTATGCTACTGACTTTAGTCAAATAATCAAAGCCTATATAACCAAGCCTACAATGCCACATTACTAGATGATGAGAGTCAGAGGCTATAAGACACCTTGGACTAGAGCTAGTAGAGATAATAAAATTAACACTAAAAATCTTCTTCAACCAAGAGATCCCAAACATAAACTCACCAAAGGAGTTTAGAACTCTACAATCATCTCTCTTGAACCTCACCTCTACACCGTTATCCAAAAGTTGAGAAACAGATAGCAGAATATACCTCGGCTTACTTACCAATGTAACATCTTTGAGTATGACCTTATTGTTAACACGCATAGAGCCCTTAGCCATCATGGTCCCGAAAGAAGTATCCCCGAATATGATCAACTCATCACTAGATGCACGAGTGATGGAGGAGAACCAACGAGAATCTATGGTCATGAGTCAATAACACCCGAAGTCAACAAGCCACATGTCCTCCTTCCTCACTCAACGGACCGACATGGCAGAAATAGATAACATCGGTGTCTTAGTACTGAGGATAGAAATAAAAGACTTAGGCATCCAGTACTGAGCCACGCGACAAGTAGGAACAATAGTAAAAACAATAGTATGAAGGTTAGTATGAAAAGCACAAGGATGCACATAAGAACCACCTAGAACTCTTCGAACCGGCCTACCAAAATCCTGCTACTCCCCCTATCTAGAAGCTACTCGTGGTCTACCCTTACAAAAACCTAAACCACGACGCTGCCGAGCTCCATCAAAGGAGTCAAAGAAGTCGTCTACAAACCTAGACCTAACTCTAGGAGTACTCCAGACTGACGACCTGGTTCTAAGGACACTCATGGGTGAAGGAAGTCCTCTAATGGATCTCAAAGCACACACCCACTCTGTCCTATCAAACTTGACACTACAGAAACAAAACTCAATAAGGTGGCCATCCTTCTTGTAGAAGATGTACAGGTACTTGACCATTTGAGAGGTCAAACCTACTAAAGTAGAAGCACCTGACTTGCTAGAAGGGGTTCAGGCAAATCCAGCTGACTTAAACATACTTTTTGAAGGCTCGGGTGGTCTAATCTCAAACTTGCCACTCTTCACAACTCTCACTAGCTTAGGTGGGTGATTTCTAGAATACTCTAAGGAGTTGAACCCTAGACCTCTATTCTTCACACTTACCTTAAATTGGTCAAGAATCAAGTTGAGGATTTTCTTTCTACTAGAAAATCTTTCAAGGGTCTTCTTGAGGTAGTCATTTTCTTTAGCTAGGTTCACACATGTGGTACACTCAGTTTTCTTGGTTACCTTAGCATATCTCTGTTGTGAATGGTTACCTCTACTTTCAAAACCTCACTAGACACACAAGAAGTATCTCTAATTTTACTCAATTGCTTCTCAAATTTGACTCTAAAAGCCTCATGTATCTCATCTAAATCATTTACAGTCTTACCATAAAATGCACAAGCAAAAGAATCAATGTATTTCTTAGATGCAGTCATGGATAAGAGTTTTTCTTTTTACATTTATCTTCAAGCATCTTGTTAAGAGCTTCAATTTTAGTTGTGAGCTTAGGACAATTTTTATAAGATTAAGTTCTAAGATAAAGAAGTATTTCAATCATATCTTTTGATTTGTATTCTCTAACCCCACAATGAAAGCAAGAGTGTTCATGTTGAACTTGAGCAATTCTTTAACGCTTTCAAGGTTTAGTTCAAGCAAGGCACAGTTAGAACAAGATGAAACAATAACATCTAAAGCAACAACGCCTATGCCAACATGATCATTGCTAGAATTTAGTGTCACTAGTTCATCCTTAGCATCTATGAGTTGGCTAACAATAGAAGAATGTGCAATCCTAAGCTTGTCCAACTCATATTGTAAAGCAAGGCAAGAATCACAGTTTTCATCATCAGTAATCATTTATTTGAGTCTAATAATTTCTAAGTTCAAGTTATCAATCGTGGCATCTTGATTCTTGATTTTATTAGCCTTTATCCTAAGTTCTCTTTCATCTAGAACAAGAGCACGCTTCACATCCTTGGTCGAGGGACATACCATATCGGGATCACTATAAGGAGTGTCATCGTCGATGGTGTCATCAATGATGTCCTCGTTGGCCATGAAGCACATGCTGGTAAAATCATGGGCCTTCTTCTTGCCTTAGGAGTCATCCTCATCATCCTTCGTCCATGAGTCCACATCTCTCATGTTGACATTCTCGAGAGTAGCAAGGATCTGGTTGACGAATTTGTGGTAGTTGGTCTTCTTGGAATTTGCGTTGCAAGCTTGTGGATGCCTCTAGAAGTCCTTCTCCTTCTTGTCCTTGAGCTTGGGGCACTTGGCCCGAATGTGGTTTAGCTCACCACACATGAAATAGGTGAAGGGGACACTCCTCTTCCGGTTCCTTGCATTGTGATAGAATTTTATGAAATTAGTTGATAGGAATACTAAGTCATTCTTTCGGAGTCTCTCCAACTGCTCATCACTCAGGGCATGCAAGGCGGATAAGGAAAACCCAGAATAACCAAAGTCTAAGGACTAGAAGAATTGATCTGAGTGGGGTCAACTACAATATCCATCGATTGTGTCTTGGGGAAATGAGAGATGAAATCAATCTCATGTGTCTTTAACCTTGAGTAAGTCTTATCCATAGTAAGCTCACTCATGTCAGGATTATCATTGATGGATGTAATCTTTATCCCCTAAACTTTCACATCTAAGGCACCAAGCACTTGGCGTGCATTCTTAGATTGAGTAAGTCAAGCCAATTGGACGCAAGTTATTGAAAATCTTAGTAAACCTAGAGAACAACTTATCCAAAGATTCATCAGGCCTTTACTCAAATTTCAAGTATTTTTCTTGAATTGATTCTATATCACTTTCTTGATCACTGAAGAGACCTCATGATAGTTAGCAAAGGTCTTCCAGGTCTCATGAGCAGATGTCAAGTGAGATACTCAATAAACTCAGATCTACCAAGCCCCTAAATCAAGTAGTTGTATGCTTTGTTGTTTGCCTCTATATCTGTAAGATTTGCTAGAATGATCTGGCCATCGGTAGGTACAAAATAAGCTCTCATAACTTTCTGTAGGACCGAAATGGCGACAGAGGGGGGTGAATGTCGTTCTCTTTAAAATCGCCCCCGAAAATTCGGAAAATTAATTCTGCTGAAAACTGGAACGCATGCGATACTAAAAAATTCAGCATAAATCAGAGAGTAATCAGTAAAAATTTCAGCTGAAAATATGGCCATTTGATCTGCATGCAAAATCGTCAAACATCAGTGAAAGAAATGAAAAACTTGATTATGAACTGAGATTACATGCTACAGTTAATGTCCTTCGGCAGCCGAACTGAAAAAGAGAAGATACTACAAAGCAAAAGAAAACTGAAGAACAGCTGCCCAAAACAGAATGCACTAGACTCAACTGAAATCTGCAAAAGGACTGAACTCTGCAAAAGAAATCAGAAGCTGAAAAACAGAAACAGCAAGCAAAAGAGAAAGTAATTACTGAGATAAACTGAAAAGCAGAGAAGAACTGAAAACAGCTGCAAAGAACGAAGCAGTAAATTTCCGAGTGCAACAGGAGAGAACTTGAGACAAAACAGGCTAACCGAGAGTTCACTTATGCAGAGAAAAAATAACGCTAAAGCATGCAGACTACAACCTGAAAAGTAACATAAAACAGGCTGCCGAGACAATAGACTATTGTCACCTGAAAAACCGCCCAGCAGCAAAGAGAAAGACAAGAACGGGAGGCAGCTTAGGATTGTTGGCACAGATAGAACTTCTAAGAAATAGGTTGCCGAAAAGGATTGAAATACTGCAGCCCTTCTTTAAACAAAGATGACCAACAGAACTTGGCCAAAAAGAGAAACTCAATTGTTGACCTTCAGGTTAGCTGAACAGAACCTCAACTAGCAGATAAACCTTAGAGCAATAAGCTGAAAATAACAGTTCACAGAGAAGAGAGAATCAAGAGCAAGAAGGGATAAACTTGTGGCCATGATAACTCAAACAAAGATTCCACAAATAGATTCAAGGAGATGAAAGAATATATATAGTTAGGAGATTACATCCATTTCATCTCACCAATCAAACCCTACATCCCCATACGTATTAGATAATTAAGAGCCCATCTCTCTCTCTCAATCCTCAAGAACACCAAGAGCCTCACAAGCTTCTTGAGAGGAACACAACACACACAAAGATATGAATAAGCTCTCAAGTGTCCTAAGGGGTATGCAGCCCCTCACCTCTATTTATAGCCCTTGGCTAACGGGTCTCCAACCCGTTACGCCGGCTAAACCCTAACGGAGCCGTCTCCCGCTTGTGCAGTCTTGCGAAATTCCCGTTTCGACCCTCCTGCACCTTCCGGGAAGCTTCCGTGCTCCTTGCCTCACACGCCTCGTAACCACGTCGAGTCCACGTCGTCTTCGACACATCATGACCGTTCTGACCTCAGCGCCACCTGCGCCTAGTCCGGTCCACCGTGTCTCGCCACGACTCCGCCTCGACGTCCTGCAGTCAGCACAGACAAGAAACACATCAAATAGCACCGCTCGATACATGTAAGCATAATCAAATCCAAACCTGTCACATCAATAGAATATACATCCTAAATATATTGACCAGATTTGACCAAGTCCGACCGAGCCCGTTGCACCACGCAACGTCAGGGTCCGAACCAACCGACTCAAACTCGACTTACGAAAACCGATGTCAATTACTCATCACTCACATGGGATGACCCTCACATGGTCTCTCACTTTCTTCAAATTGGTTGTCCTTAGGCTTGGATGTAGACAACCATTCGAGCCTTCCAATAGAGATAATCAACCCCATCAAAGACTGGTGGGTTGGTGGAATACTTGTTTGAAGTCATGGCAATAACAAGAGCCAACCAGGCTTTGATACCACGTATAGGACTGGCAATAACAACAGGAGGGTGAATGGTGTCTTCTACAAATATTCTCCTATATATCCAGAAATCTTTCATTCCAGTAGCTAAAGAGCTAAGAAGATAAGATTTGATAGCCTAAATCCAACTAACAACCCAAAATAATAAGGTCTTACAAATTAGCACCTAACCGGTCTGACCACCATTAGAGGTACGGTCTAACCAGGCCTAGGAGCACTTTAACCGCTCCCATGTTCCTAGAACAGAAATCAACCCGAGTCAAAACCAAATTCGATGCAAACTTTAAAATCCATGTTATGATTTGAAACTATGCCCACACCTTGCTGAGGGTCTCAGGAATCTATTCCATCTAAGGATCACAAGGATCTTAGCCAAAGTTCTAACCTTTCCTTAAAACATGTAAGATTGCACCAAAACTGAGCGAATCCAAAAAATTTGAGATACAACTTGCTCATCGGTTAAGAACAACCAAGATGGCTCTAGTTAAATTCCCAAATATCACAACAAACAAGACTAACCAAAGATTCAAAGTAAAAATTCTTAAATCAATATTCCTAAAGAAAAGCTCCAAATCAATCAAGAACTGGGCAACATCAAAATCTTACAAACCATAGTGCCTAAATTGATATGATTTGATATACTTGAGACATCTCCATCGCTTACACATTCTTGGTACGCAGTGAGAACAAGAAAAAGAGAGAAGATGCAAAGAACCAGTAATAATAAGAGTAAATCAACTAAAACAAGAACACTACATGAGTGATGAATAAAGTTTATCTATTACTACTTAAAGATGGAGGTTTCATAGCCACTTTATATGAGGACAAAAGAGCACGCCACAACACTCACTCTTCTCTCTCAAATCCTAACCCTAAAACTCTAGATTAAAAATGGTTGGGATGGTTGGCTTGCAAGCTTCCATCCCAAACCCGTTAAATAGATGGGGTAAGCTGCCTACATATACCCTAATGAATACTATCCACTAGCACAACGGAGGGTACTCATTAACCTCACACAACACAGGTTTAACACTGACACTTAACTCATGTGCGCTTTTCAAGACACATGAGCCTGAACTCGCTAAGTCATTAGTCATTGATCCGCTTGATCTTTTTAGTATCTCCTTGATCTAAACTGTTTTCCCAAGTGCCACGGTTTTGATCCAATCCAGTTTCCGGTATTTAGCCAACTACCAATGTACCCTCGCCTTGACGTGATCAACTTCTTCACTTGTAAGCAATCGCCATACTTGCCACGTATAGGTACACCAATGGCTTGCTACACATCGGCAAGACTACCGTTCTGGTTTCTACCGGATCACATCACACTTGGACCAAGCAAGCTACTTAGTGCAACCTGTCACACGAACCTTCTCTTTAATATTTCTTGTCTTCCTTATGCCATGCTTGAGTTCAACCATCTCACCCAGCATCCTTAGCCATTTTGGACCTCAAGTCCTCTATGAACATAATCTCGGTCCTCGCCGTTCACCATAGTTGACTCGAAGTTTTCCTGCACATCCAAAGACCAAGAAATTATTTTCGAGCACAAGTTTTCCACTACTTGATCCACGTTAGCTCAAACATATTTCATGCAATATAAATGCACTGACCTAGGACAATTCGACTTGATCCAGGATCAAATTCCCAAAATTCAGAACTCTCAACTGAAATTCAAACCTTAGCTGGTCCGACCGCCATCATGCGGCCACTGAGACTGCTGGCCTAGTTGAATGCCCCCATGGCCGGTCTGATCGCTCAATACCCAAAAATCCAAGAGTCTGGTCTGACTGCCATCTACTGACTAGTTAGACCGCTCACAAGGTGGGTCTGACCGTCTGAGGCTAAAACCACTAGGCTGAAAATCAAAATCTTTTCTAAATTTGAATTTCATCCCAACAAATATTAACAATGGTTTATCATAAATATTCATGGATATTCTCACATGGTCCCTCGATGGTATGTCTTTCTTTAGTTACCAAGTACACAGCATGCAAGCACATGAGTGCTGGAGAGGGAGATTAGGATGGGCAAAGAACATGTATGTACTTGGAGATGGCTCCACCATTTATGGAAACAAAGAGCACTAACCTTTGCCTAATGAAGAGCTCATAATTGAGGATCTCCTTTTCTCTGGAAAGAAGTGTTACAAACAGAGCACTTTGGCACAGGGCCACTTTGTGAAGTAGTGGAGGGAGGCCTAGGCCACTTGAGCTTAGTTTATGCCCTTGCACCTGGCCTGGCAGGAATAATCACCAGGAATGGCAAGTTCATGCTAGTGCAATGTTGTTTAGGGTATGTTCTTTGCAACTCATAGCTCAGCAGGGCGTGGTGATTCAGCATGCGTTGCTTTTTTACCTCAAGAGAAAAAGATGCTTGTGGTGGAGTTGTGCTGTGCAGCTTTGAGAATGTCCAAGCTCACTCCAGCTGAAAACAACGAAATAAAATATATGTTTTTAACACATAGTGTACATGTAAGTAAAAGGATAGTCGACACAAAGAATTTACGTTAATGTTGTATGCTTCTTTAGAAAAGGACGGACAAAAGAGGCAGCCAAAGAATTAGCATAATTAAGCTGCCATCTTTGACATGGTTTGTACATTCACCACCACACATTTAAGCCTCGAAGGTTTTCTGAAAAGAAAATGAAATGCATGTTCCGATGAAGATTCTGTAGTACTCAACTAAGCGTTGAGTTCTTTTAATTAAGCCCACGAATTAAATGCATACTTCTAAGTTTGTGCCGAAAATTTTATATTTTTGTTGAGATAGAACCTCAGCATATTTGATCAAGATCATGTTTCTCGGTGCAATGCACATAGATAGCAGAGTCTCTTTCCATCAATGAACTATGCCATGAAATGGTACAAATTAAATGCATAGCGTTGAGTTAGGGTGGCTTGTATATAACCTTTTAGGATTTAGAAAGATGTGTTATAAAGAGTCATAAATAAATCGTACTAGAATTAGGACTCCTACTCTTATTTAGATTAGGATTCCAACTCTAAATTAGAGGACTAGGAGAGAGTATATCAACCATAGAGGGTAACTATGGAGAGGAACCAAGCAACAAAACAATCAAGTCTACTCATCCAAATGTAGAGGTGCACGGGAGGATTAGAGACTAGGTAATTCATTAGCACTAGATCCTTGTATAGGGCAAGGATCCAAAGGTCTTAAAATATTCGAGAGGGTTGTGAGTGAGTAATAACTCCCTTGTACTCTTTTGATATTGTGCTTAAGTAATTTGCAATCGGCTTCTCTAATTTTTTTCTGTCTCATCGCGATTGCTTCAACTTCGTTATTTTGGTTCTCTATGAGATTCATCCTCTTCATTCTTAATACCATGCACACTCGTGTCGTATCTCACAAACTCTGATCCGATCCAGAGGCTGCTGGCCATAAAGAGTACCAGTGTGTAACAAATGGTATCAGAGCTAAAGCCAAATTAATCTGATTTATGAGAAGGTCGGTAAAGCGTCAAGTAGTATAAAATCAAGATTGATGTTGATGATGTAGAATCAAGTAGAGAAATTTGAAGGCGGAGGAAATTTCAGCGTATGACAATGTGCGGTAAAGGATATCCTTGTCTAGTAAGATCTAATCGATGCTCTGAAGGGGACAAACAAGAAAAGACGTCCGATGATGACTGGAAGGTGACGGAGTGGAAGGCTATTAGTACAATTTGTCTATGCCTCTCCAATGAGGTAAATTACTAAATGATCAAGGAGAATTCATCGAAGAAATTATGGGAGGATAGCCTTTTATCAGGTGACGGGGCGGAAAGCTATTAGTACAATTAGAAGATTGTATATAGCAAAGTCGCTCACAAACTGGCTAGTGCTAAAGCGACAACTTTGCATGTTGCGTATGGAGGAAGGTACACGTTTCGTTAACCATCTCAATGTCTTCAACAAGGTTATCACATAGCTGACTAGTGTAGATGAGAAAAATGAGGTGAATGACAAGGTCATCATACTAGCATCATCTCTACCACCATCATGGGAGCAATTAGTGATGAATATTCTCATCAAAAAAATTACTCTCAACTTCAATGAGGCAGTTGGATATCTATTAGAGGTGGGGTCCTTGAAAAAGTCATCAGAATCTTCATCCTCAGGAGATCAAGCATTGGCCGCATTAGGTGTTGCAGGTAGAAGCAAAGGTCATAGGAAAAAGAAAGGCAAGACCAATGGCACATGTGCATGCTATCTATATGACGAGAAAAGTTACATGATAAAAGACTATCTGAGTTTAAAGTAAATAAAGGGTGCATGCTCAGCGATAGTAGCAAATGATGATTTAGACGTACTTGTCGTCAATCAATCAGGTATTTCTTATGGATGGATATTAGATTTAGGTTGTCGCTTCCAAATATGTTCGACAAGAGAGATGTCTGACGACAGATCTCTACGCCCAGCATATGGAACTGTTCACTTAGCATATTGCAAGAGTATGCAATTAGTGATGTGGAAATGGTTACATTAGAGATGTATGATGGAGTACATTGCACATTGACGGAGTTCGGTATGTTCCTGGCCTAATATCTGTGAGGTCGCTTGAACTCGAAGGATGTGAGGTATCACTTCGAGGTGGAGTCATGCGAGTTACTTGCAAATGGCAAGTAATCATGAAAATATCTGGAGCAATAGAGGATACCAATTAGCGGGTAATCTTAAAGGTGGAGAAATCAATGGGAGGTCTGATAAAAATCCTGATCAGGAGAAGGAAACCGTGTTGTTAACGGTAGGTATTCAGATCCCATCTATAGTTATGTGTATAATTACAAAGGCGGTTACAAAAAATCTAGCAGATGCAAAGACAAAAGTGCAACCTGTTGGAAGAAGAAACACGTGGTGGGACCAACCACGCGGTACCGGGAGCAGGTGGAGCTCAAGGCAATACAAACCTATGGTATGGAAGATTGTATGAACAGGAGATGTGGTTAACCAAACTATACAATGAAGGAGCTCTCAAGTGGAGAATCTAGACATGTTAGCCTGAATATTATAGCATGAATACTAACACACATATTACAGTGATATGCATGAGCCCTTGTGGTGGGGGCACTCTCAAAGGTGGGAGGAAAAATAAAAAATAAAAAATGGTGGAGTCGACTTAGAATTAATTCTTAGAGAAGCACAGTGACTTCAATGGATACAAGTGAAAATGAAAATTGTTAAGTTAGGTGACTCATGTCTAATCTTTTAAAATTTAAAAAAGTATGCTATAAAGAGTCCTAAATGAATCATACTAGGATTAGAACTTCTACTCGTATTTGAATTAAGATTTCTATTCTAAATTGAGGAAAGGTTAGGAGGGATAAATCATGGGGGTTGACCATGGAGAGGAACGAAGCAACAAAGCAATCAAACCTAATAATCCAATGGCAGGGATGCACAAGAGAATTAGAGGCTAGCTAATTCTTTAGCACTACATTCTTATATAGGATAGGAATCCAAAGGTTCTAAAAGATTCAAGAGAGTTATGAGTGAGTGATAATCCTCTGTACTCTTTTGATATTGTACTTAAGAAATTTGCAGTCGACTTCGCCAAATCATTTCTTTTTCGTCGTAGTTACTTCAACATCGTTATTTTGGTTCTTTCTACAAGATTCATTTTCTTCGTTCTTGATGTCGTGCACGCTCGTGCCATATCTCATAAACTCTGATCCAAGTCAGGAGACTGTTGTACATAAGAAAGGACATCAGAGTGTAACACATAGATTTCAAAAGGTGCTCATTTCAAAGAAACATTGCAATGACCTCACTATGGACTTGTGCAGTTGATCTGTGTCAACTTGGGAAGATGTAGGCGTATGGATGGCAAGGGCCTTTTCTTTTTTTGACAAATGTGGATTCTAGGCACATATTATTTTAGCTTACATACCCCTAAATCTTCTGCAAAGAATAAATATCTTTAAGGTACATATATAAAATAAGATAATCAGGAACTTTTGTGCTGCAAGTGCCTCAATTCTATAATCCACACCTGGAGGAAAATGACCACGGAATTAACTATCTAACGCGATAGAGATCGATGCCCCAACCTAGGCTTTTCCAAAACTCCTGTTTGAACTGTACATGTGTACCCTATATATGATCCATCACACTCAGGTCAAAATATAACTAGCCGGATAGATAGGCACGTCTCTTCACATCTATAAATAGAGGCCTGCGTCTTGCTGTCTCAGCAACACATACACAATTACCTGCACTTCGCCATTCAGGAAGAAAACGGCAGCACTCACTGATCACCAATTCAGCTGAGATTTAAGGCCTAAACATGTCAAGGGTGTTGGAGCCTCTCATTGTGGGGAAGGTGATTGGTGAGGTGCTGGACAACTTCAACCCCACCGTGAAGATGACGGTCACCTACAGCTCCAACAAGCAGGTGTTCAACGGCCACGAGTTCTTCCCCTCGGCCGTCACCGCCAAGCCGCGTGTCGAGGTCCAAGGAGGCGATCTCAGATCCTTCTTCACATTGGTGTGTAGCTATGTGTATCTCATCTATTCTCTCACACAGTACACAGTCTGCCTCCTAGCTAGTTACATATATGTTATATGTTTTTGGATATATATAGTACTATATCTCCCAAGGGAAGGTAAACATGTCGATGTGCTAATTCTTGTGCTTCTTCAGGTGATGACTGACCCTGATGTGCCTGGACCTAGTGATCCATACCTGAGGGAGCATCTTCACTGGTAACCAATACAAGAGTTGCTCAATCTAATTAAAGTTTATTATAAAAGATTAAATAAAAGTATCACCTTGCTAGCAAAACTAATCAAATCTAGTTAAGTAGGCATGCATCCATGCGTCTGTGTATAGCTAGATTAGGTTATGATTAGTGCTTACCAAGATTCGGGCATGCGCACATTATGCACAAATTAGAATGCACGGTCAAAATCTTCATATTAATTTCTAGGCATTCATAGATCGAATACATATAGCTAATCAGATGACATTTTGATTGGACAACACCTTGGCAGGATTGTTACTGATATTCCTGGGACTACTGATGCTTCTTTTGGTAAGTCTTTTCCTTGTACATCCTTCTTTAGTCTTTGCTAGTTTTGAGAGAGAGTACAGGGATAGATCACAGAGACGCAGAGGCAAAATAAACGGCTAAAAGGTGGTAGTGGTGTGTTCAAGTTCATCAGAAGTTTCTTTGTCTTCTCCCCCTCTCTATTCTTTTTTTGTGATGCATGGCACGCACATGCAGGGAGGGAGGTGGTGAGCTACGAGATCCCAAGGCCAAACATAGGCATCCACAGGTTCATCTTCGTGCTGTTCCGGCAGAAGCACCGAGAGGCGGTGAGCCCGCCGTCGTTGAGGGACCGCTTCAGCACCCGCCAGTTCGCCGAGGAGAACGACCTTGGCCTTCCCGTCGCGGCCGTCTACTTCAACGCGCAGCGCGAGACGGCCGCTCGCCGGCGCTAGCTGAACAGAGACGCAACGAACCAACCAACAATCCTGCACGCCGGATCTCGCATGGACAAACAAAACTAGCTACGGCCAATTAACTAGCTAGCCTTTTTTTCCTACATGCATGTTCAAATAAAAACACTAGTTAAATAGCTGCTTGCTCGTGATCGTATATGATATGGGCTAGTAGCTGCAACCTACTAGTACGTAATTGTTGCACATTGTAGATAATTTGTGAAGATGACAATATGATTGGGAGAGAGTTGCTATGTTGACTGGGAACAGTGGGAGAGTTGAAGCAATGGCCATGGAGTACGTCGGTGGAGGGAAAGCAATTAATGGCCATGGCTCTAGTATTCCCCTGCCTACTATTCTGTTATATGGTTCTTCGCTGGAGTCTGCAGTGTACTTTGTTTGATCCTGTCACTACTACATGCTGCTTGTTATTGTAATCCGATCAGTTACTTTTCGTTCTTTTTTCTCTTACTTTTTGGTGACATGACATGCACATACACTACTACAGAAAATCGTATTATAGATGGATCAAAAACATCATCACAGACGATTTTCTGAACCGTCTGAATTTATGGGTCAGTGATAATCGAATGTTATCATAGAGGTTTTCGAAGCGTATGTGGTGTAAATATCACAGACGGTTTGTAACTAAAAATCATCTGTGATAGCTGATAATCACAGATGGTTTTTAACTGAAAACCGTCTGCGATTATCAGTTATCACATACGGTTTTTAGTTAAAAACCGTCTGTGATTATCAGCTATCACAGACGGTTTTTAGTTACAAACCGTCTGTGATATTCTTTGCTATCCCTAAATCTATTTCTGTTTATTGGCTAGCCACAGGAAATGCTAGCCATGTCCTCTGAAACACGCAGATCAACATGTACATGTATATATACAATTCACATCTCAATTCATTTCACAAACATAAAACATCCAATTCACATCGCACTTCATTTCACAAATATAAAACATCCATTTCGCAAATCAATTAATCGAAATGAAAATAAGCAAATATAGTATGAAACACAGAGCACATTTTTTTGTATTAAGATTAGATCCTACCATTACAATATCTCAAAACAACAAACAGGTTGTCCATCTAGCTAACACAACAAGAACAGAGAAAAGCAAAGATCCTTGTGCATTGTCTGCTTCGTGGGGCAAGGAGGAGGAGGAGAACAGCAAGGAGGAGGAGATCGAACAGCAAAGAGGAGGAGAGCAGCAAGGAGGAGAACAGAAAGGAGGCTAGGTTCTGGCGATTATTTATAGGGGAGAGAGTGCGAAATTTTTTGGCGCGGGGATGGAGAGGCGGAGCTACAATCCGTGGGGTGAGGATTGTTGGATTTCTATTGGCTAGGATTGGATTGAGGAGGATCGACGGGCCCAGTGGTCGGATTATCACAGATGGTTTGGTAGCTAGAACCGTCTGTGATGAATGAATATCACAGACGGTTCTATATGCCAACCGTCTGTGAATTAGAGCACAAAATTTTATATACCGATGCAATATAAACAACTAGTCTAAAAAGATAAAATAGTAAAGTTTTATATGGTTTATATATACTCATTTGAAAGGTTTCGATGAGATCTACAACTTTTCAGTTGAAGCAAAATCCAAATTCTGAAAGGAAGACCAAGAAAAAGGGCAAAAACAGAAACAAAAAACTTGGGACGCAGGTTTAGGTCCAAAGATGGCCGATTTTCGGGGTCTTGGAGGGCGACAGGCGCAAGCATGTCATTTTTTGGATCGGGCTTGTCGTTAGCTTTCCAACGAGTACAATAACGTCGAAAACGGACACCGTATGCAAAAGTTATGCCCGTTTTACTGAAGATTTCTCAAAACTGAATCCTACTCGGACTCAGACGAGAAATTATGAAATTTTGGGAAATTACAAGGCGGGAAACATATCACAGACGGTTTTTAAATATAAACCGTCTGTGATATGCCAGTATCATAGACGGTTTTTATTTAAAAACCGTCTGTGATATTCCAATTATCACAGACGATTTTATAATAAAAACCATCTGTGATACTGGCATATCACATACGGTTTATATTTAAAAACGTCTATGATAATCTGGAATATCACAGACGGTTTTTATTATAAAATCGTCTGTGATATTTCATTATCACAGACGGTTCAGCGGTAAGAACCGTCTGTGATACTTCTTTTTCCCACCATAAACATCACATACGGCCTTCAAATTAAAACCGTCTGTGATTTGGCGTCTAATATTAGACTTTCTGTAGTAATGATATCTATGTGTATATATATACCTTGGGGTTGCTCTCACCGGCCGTATCGGTAGCTGGCTTGTTCGTATCCACAACCCGGTGTGTATTGTATGGAGCTGGAAACAGGAGGCACAGCATCTATTCTTGACGTCCTTTTTCCTATCATTTCAATCGTTTCTTACATATCATTTGTCAATGTTAGATCAACAGCATCCGTACCTATAATGGCCGTCTAGCAATTAGGATTAAGTGCATTTATCCGAGCTAGCATGGTGACCCATGCAAATACGTAGCTATATTTGTTTTAAAATTTATAGTATCAAATGATATAACTTATATGTTTAAGAATATATTTGTGTATCTTAAATGCTACTTAGGTTTTTAACACATCATACATATTGAAAATAACAATACAAGCTCAAAGGAAAATACAACTTGAGAAACTTAATTGAAGTATAAGCTTTGATGAAAGAAAATTATTGAGAATATTAAGTTGCTGGGGTTCTTAGAAATGTAACCACTCTTCAGTATGCATGGATCGAGTAGATGCATGCCTCTATTCTTTCTCCGTTAGTTACTCTTTTCTAAAATATATGCATGAATATGTACATCTATTTAATTTCAAGTAATATGCTGATCATGTGTACGGTAAATTATCTTATTAGTTTTCATAGTAGTAGAGTACATTGCTCACGTATAAACGATACACCATAGGCGACCTACTTTGAACGTATCTTCCCTCACATGCCAGCTGCCGCACTAAACTATGTGTTTTCTATCTCTTATTGCTGCCACAGCTTTTCTGCTTCAACCTTCAATAGCAAGCCCAATTCTTGATCGATCCCTCTCAGCTGCTCTCCCTTCCAATGCAATACTTTACCATATAATTATCTTCTGGTTCTCTCTAATTATTGCTTAATATAGACCGTTGCGACATCAAACACACATACACATGTAACCGCTGTCGATCCCTACCGAGAACATCCGTCACGTTCTCCCTGGTGGCTCTAAGCCTATTCCCTACAGTTGTGTCATCTCTACTCCGAGTGTTCCTTTGCTTATACACCCATACTTCTATTCATATGAATACATGCATGTATACACACATGTATGATATTATATGCGCTCGATATTCTTTTCTGTCATGTCGGTCGCTCCCCTTCTTCGATGTTGACCAACTTAATGTTTTGGTTTCCGCACTAACCATGATGACCTCCTATATTCACCGATATGGCATGTTTGATTTAATCATTGTCTAACGATATGGAGAATCTTCCTACCAGCATCATATCGTCCAAAACTCATCTTCAATGCAAAGCTTCATCTCCTCTCTGACAAGGATTCCCCATCATCGAGCTTCTTTGGCCACTAACTACTTCAACAACGTCAATGCTCACCACTCGTCGTTGCGGCCCTTGGCTCCTTCGACTATGGTCTTTCTCTTCGACTACATCGGTGAGCAGCATAACATTGTCATCATCTCCATCACCGCCGTCACGGCTCTTCACTTCCCATGGGTCAATGCCTTCTTGCAGGAAATATTGATGCCACCGCACTCTTTCATAGTCTCCTCCGATATCATTCATGCCATCCTCGTTATAACTTTTATTTTTAATCCAAATTTTTTTTATTTTTATTGGAGTTTGTACACAAATCAAATTGCTAATTTTTTTATTTTATTTCAAATTTCAATTATTTTTTGTTGGAATTGTATACAAATCCAATTCTTAATTTTTCATTTTTGTTATGAATTACTGCTATTTAGGGATTTTATTTGGAATTTGTATCGAAACCAAACTGCTAATTTTAATTTATTTTTATTGGGAATTTTAGTTATTTTTGGTTGGAAATTACATATAAATCCAATTTCTATTTTTAATTTTTTATTCTAAACTACATTTATTTAGGGATTTTACTTACGAATTCATATGGAAATCAAGTCGCGAATTGTTTTTTTCCAAATTCTATTTAATTATGGATTGTAGTTTAGATAAACTCTTTCTTTTAATCAAAACTATCATAATCTGGACTCATCACAATTGAGGATATAGAGCATTTTGTTTTTCCACCGAATAATGTAGGAATTTCTAGCCCTTGTGAGAGAATGTGGTGGCTTCCTATTCTATCACTTTAAAATATTATTAGCAGGTTGGCCCATGTATTTGCACAGCTAGATTTGTTTCAATGTTTGTAGTATCAAATAATATAATTATATATTTTAGTTTGTTATATCGTAAATATTAGAAATGACAACAGAAGCTTAAAGAAAAATACAACTTAAGGAATGTAATTGAAGTATGAGCTTTGATTGAAGAAAATCATTGAGAATAATAAGTTATTGGGGCTCTTATAAATGTAACCACTCTCTAGCATGTATGGATCATGTAGCTGCATGCACTTATTCTACCTCCATTAGTTACTATTTTTCAAAATGTATGCATGCAGACGTACCTTTATTTAATCTCAAGCAATAAGTTGATCATGTGTGCGGAAAATTATTTTATTAGTTTTCATGGTAGTAGAGTACCTTGCTCATTGTCGGACTTTGGATTTGCAGATCCAAAATCCTCTGTGATTCCACTGCACTATTCCCTGGATCAGTAGATAGTGCTCACAAATATATAGCTGAATCATCTCATACACGATACAAACCATACCATTCATATTACAATACTAGAGTTAAAATAATTCACATCGGGATAAGTTTACATAAGGGCCATTGGGCTAAATGTTTACATTACAAAAGCTTACGAAGATACAGCGGAAGCACGATGCAAGGAGCTCATCTCTCCACAGGCAGTGTCTAGAAAACCAATGTGGAACTGATATTAGTTAAGGTATAAATAATATGGGATCCACTCCAAAGTTAGCATGGTCAGCTAGATTGTGAGGAGAGGCTAGACTACTAGATTCTAAAGCTAGTTGCCACCATCTTCACCTCCCTCGTTGCCTTGGTCCTTGTAGAAGGCGTATTGATCTTGGTTCGCATATTCTAAAAAGGGGTTGAGAGCGAATCTAGGCACACACAATAGTGCTCTGTGAGCCAACACACAAAATACATGTAATTATAGATGCAATGCTTAACAAAGGTGGCTCAGGTTCTTTTATTTGCGTAATGCGAAAGTTGCAAATATTATAATTAAAATTTCCTATGACTTAGCATTTTAACAAAACATGCTTTAAAGAGATTTAAAATTGTGCAATAAATATAGTGGTGCCGGTTCCATCCACCAATTACATGGTTCTATCCACCAATGCTAGATTTTGATTATCGGTTACATCCACCTTATTACCAACGCTGGAGTACTTCTCTCCAATAGTTTTTATCCCACCCACAAAGGTCTGAAAATAGAACCAACTCGAGGAGGTTTCCATGTCCACCCTTGACCGTGGGTATGGCTGCTCGAACAGTTTATACTCTTGAGAGACTGTACAATTTTACCCACAAGAGATAATCAACCCGACGGGCCTACGTGATTCCTTGGTCACGTAGATCGAGAGATTGTCATGAAGCCTTTACAATACCTCGCCCCATTGCCAGTCCACCCTTATGGAGAACCATCAGAGGTAGCCCCCATAAGTTAGTGCGGGAAGTCATACCCTAACACCGAGCACAGCTGGACCACAACTTCCCATAGGTCGGTGAAATGGGTATACATCACCTTTACACGGTGTCCCATTCATGCCAGATTTTTGGTCTGCACATGCACAACTTCACTTTCCCACGTGTGGACAGACTCCGAGGTCTAGTAAATTATTTAGCCAACCCTATAGTTTGCCATCTTGTGGTTATACCGTTTTACATGAGGAGGTCATCATACGATTAAGTCCTTAAGTTGTCTGAGCAATTCATAATACAAACCACCAATTCTCATGTTATGTCCAAACCCACCACTCTTACCATCCGCTCAGATAGGTATAGCAAGCTTTTAGGATTTTGAGAAGCATCAATTAAGTTGTCTCAAACTATCAGTCATTTACGTCCCATGATTGTCCCAAATCAAGATTTTATGTTTAAAGGATGATGCTCAAGGCAAACTAATGCCCTGGGACTTGACAAGACTAGCACATCATTTATTTAAGACTTATAGCTATTCCAGTTAATAATATTATCTATGGCGACAAGGTTCATGGATTTCCAAGCTTCAAGGATGGCATAGATATATTGCTAGATTTTCAAGTGGGTGATAGCTACCTTACAATTAACATACATTTGTATATGAAATAAAGCATGCAGTTTGACTAATTTAAATGGACATAATCTGCATGAAATCAAGGATCAAAATGATCAAAGTGTTGACTTGCCTGGGTCAAAGGTTGGGGGGTCTTGCTGTTCCTGGGGTGCGTCGACTTGCGGCTCTATCACGTCTTCAAATTCTACTCGGACGGGAACGCCAAAAAGCAAATGACAGGGAAAGAGAGCAAATAAATACCAAATAAAATTCTAATGAACTCCAATTGAACAAATCTAGAGCCAATAGAAAGAGCTTAAATCTAGAAAATTTTAGAAATAAGTTTTACTAAATTCGAAGATGCGACGAGGGAGAATGAGCCTTCCGTAGTTTATTTTCAGAAAAAATTAAAAAATAAATAGAGGAGAGAGTTCTCTTTCTAACATGTGTGTCCCACCATTTTTAATTGATTTTCAAAATATTTTTAAATCTTAAAGGTTCAGTGCATGACATGTGGGGCCCATGGGTCATTTAATTACAGAAAACAATTTTCTTTTTTTGGAAATGGCGAGAGGCTAACATGTGGAGTCTCGACATTGTGCAAAAAGTGTTTTGGGCCCACATGTCAGTGGCCCCATATTTTTAATTAGGGTTTTAAAAGATTAATGACCGAAGTGGGGCCAGCATGCTAGTCTAACAAAGGACATAAACCAGTATGGGGGCCCACTGGTCAGCGGTTCATTAGCATCTACTAATTATGGTCGTTAAACACTAATGGTAGAACTTTAAAACTAATGACACGGGAATAGCGCCCTTTCCCTGACCGAGCGGCGACGAGAGAAGGCACGGCGGTGCAAGAGCATTCCCAAAATGGGATGTTTGGCCCCATGCGCACCTCCCGGTAAGTCAAATCGGACCGACACGGACCGAAGGGGTGCTGGCGGCGAGCTAGGCCGCGGCGGAAACATGGGATGGTCATGGCGGCGATTTACTTGTCTAGAAGGCAATTAAAAAGGAGGGGAACATCTAGAAGTGATTGGGAGTTTACCAGGAAAGGAAGTGGAGCTGGGGAAGGTCAGGAAAGAGCTGGCGTCGATGGACCGTAGCAGCAGAGGAAGGAAATCGGCGTCGGAGAAGAAGAGGTGGCAATGTTTCGAATTGGCGTCATGGACAACTTTACGGGGTGACGTGGATGCTCTGACCAAAAGGAATCATGCGGCGGAGGTCGAAGTCACCGGTAGGGAAGAGCACCCGGAGTTGAAGAAGAACCTGTCACCAGCAAGCTGCAAGGGAGCAGAGGCCGATTAGGCTCGGAGGGAGGACCGGAGAGGTCAAATGAACAGTAGAGAGGGCTCGGCGTGGCTTGGAAACCACCGAAATAGGCTGGCACCGACAGCGGCCAAAAGAGCTCCTGGCGGCGGTGGAAACGGGGGTCTGCAGGAGGGAACGAGTAGGATGGATGGGAGCCATAGTGATGTTGACCACACCCTTTATAGAGGGAAGGAGGGAGTGGGGAACACTGGTGGTTGGATGCATGCATGATGTTATACGTGTTCGATGTCCTCTTCTCCCGTGTCGGTTGCTCCTCTTCTTTGACATTTGCCATCTCAACGTTGTGGCTTTCCTCACTATCTATGGCAACCTTCTATCTTCACAAATGCCAGCACGTCTACTTTAATCGTTGTCTAATGATAAGGAGAATATGCCACCATCGCGGGTGACGCTGTACCCTTACCAACATGGTACGCTCCTAGCTACTTGATGGCCCCATATCATCTATAATACATCTTCAATGTAAAGCTTCATCTTCTCTCTACTAGAGATTCCCCACCATTGAGTTTCTTTGGCCACTGACTTCTTCAACAACACCAACGCTCACCACTCATCATCACGGTCCTTGTCTCCTTTGACTCTGGCCTTTCTCTTATACAGCTTTGGTGAGCAGCACAACATTATCCTCATCAAACGGCCAAATCAACAGCACAACATTATCCTAATCTCCACTGTTGCTATTTTGGCACTTTGCTTCCCTGTCGGTCAATGTCTTCATGTAGTTCAGATCGACACCATTGAACTTTTTTGTGATCTCCTTCGATACTATTTGTGCTGTTCGTGTTATAACTTTTATTTTTGTTCAAAATTTGACTTATTATTTATTTGAGTTTATAGACAAATCAAATTGCTAATTTATTTATTTATTCTAAATTTTAGTTATTTTTGGATTTTACTTTGGAATCATTACAAAAATCAAATTACAATTTTTATATTATTTTAATTTTTGTTGGAATTCATATACAAATCCTAATTATATTTTTTATTTAAATATTATTACTGGAAATTTATATCTAAATCATATTGCTAGTTTTATTTTACTTTATTTTTTCTGAATTTTACTTATTTTTGCTTGGAATTCATATATAAATTCAATTGCTCATTTTATTTAATTTTTATTACAAATTATATTATTTAGGCATTTTACTTCAGAATTTGTATTCGAAATGAAATTGCAAATTTTATTTTATTTTTTGAATGTTAGATATCTTTTGTTTAGTTCGTACATATTTTGGTATTTTACTTCAGAATCTGTACGGAATCAATTTCTAATTTCATTTTATTTTTATTCCAAATTTCTGTTATTTTTGTTGGATTTTGTGTACAAAATAAAATTCAAGCTTTATTATTTTACTCCAAATTTAGTTATTTAGGGATTTTACATTGGAATTCGTACGAACATCAAAATATTTATTTTATTTTAGTTTATTTTTTATTCTAAGTTTTAATTATATTTTATTGGAATTCGTATATGGATCTAACTTCTGATTTTTTTACTTTATTTTTATTCCAAATTACAGTATTTTTGGTATTTTATTTTGAAATTCATGTCAAAGTCAAAATCAAAATCAAATTTCTAATTTTATTTTATTTTTATTCTCAATGTGAGTTATTTTGTAGATCATATACACATCTAATTTATAAATTTATTTAATTATTCTAAATTTTATTTAGTAGGATTTTACTGTGGAATATGTATGAAAACAAAATTTCTAATTTTACTTTATTTTTTTTATCAATTTTGATTATTTTTTGTTATTGTTCGTATACGAATTCAATTACTAATTTTAGTTATTTAGGTATTTTACTTTGATTTTTTTTACAAAAATCAAAATGCTAAATTTATTTTTTGTTTTAGTTATTTTTTGTTGGAACTCGTACACAAATCTAATTTCTACTTTTCTTTTATTTTTGTTCGAAATTACAATTATTTATTGATTTTTTATAATTTATATCAAAATTAAATTTGGTATTTTATTTTATTTTTTATTCTAAATGTTAGTTATTTTTGTTGAAATCCATATTCAGATCTAATTGCTAATTTTTGTTTAATTTTTATTTTGAAATATATTTATTTAGATATTTTACAGAGGAATTTGTACGACAACCAAATTGATAATCTTATTTTGTTTTTTATTCTGAATTTCAGTTATTTTGGGATTGTACTTGGCTTGAATTTCTTTTAATCTAGATTGTTATAATCTGGAGCCCACAATCGACAGTGTAGATCATTTCCTTTTCTACCAATCACTGTTATAAATGTCATGCTATAGCGGTTAAGGTACCTCGAGGGCTACATATCTGTTGTTGTTACAGTTTGATGTAATATCGCCGATAATCGAATCGATATACACGCCATCTGCTACATGCTACATGAGCACTACTGTCCAAGGACGTTCAAACTACCTCTGATATAAGATGCGTCTCTTGATTTGCTAAATTTCACTAATACCTACCTTTCCATTGAATGAGCTTCCATATCCCCACCTAATTCAATTAATTAACCTTCCATATTCTCACAATCCCCAGCTTTACTAGTTAATAACATTCCATCTCCTTCTCTACCCATTGAAAATTTTTCTCTCGTTAGAAAAGGAGGGAATCCATGCACACATAAGGAATCAAACAAGGTAAGCGTAATCTTTGATCTATTCCTTGTATGATTTACCAAACAAGGCAAGCACGTATTATCAAAGGATAATGAGAAGCCAAGCAGCAATCACATATTCTCTATGTGCACAGTAAAGAAGGAATAAATGGGACATTGATTTCCCACTTCATCATAGGATGAAGATTAATAAAAAAAATACTACATAATTTTTATGATTTTATGTTATCTTAGATATAGACCTAAGAAATTTGATATTTTGGATGTTTTATGCAAATTATGGTTGATAATTATAGTTGAAGATTAAGTATATTTATATTTTAAGTGTTTTATAGCTCATCATATAGCGCCTACTATATTTGCAATATATACTATATGCTATAAAAATAGTCCACCGCTATGCTTCTGCTACCTGCTATTTAAAACCTTGCTACCGATTAATGTGATAATTTATAGACCTTGAGAGTTAACGTGGTGGCTTTTTTTTTGCTTTAATATTATAAAAGAATAGATAGATAAGTTTATGAACTATTCTTTGAAGAAGAATAAGTTTATGACAAATATTCGTTTGAAGATATATACCTCAACGCCAGTAGTCTGGTGCTTAGCCTATTCGTGGCATCATCTTAGTTATTCTCACGAACAATAGTTAGAAACTCTTTTTATCACATTACTGTTTCCAAATATGTAAATATAGCAGTAATTTCTAGGCTACATGTATGGTCCTTGGCGATATAAGAGCCTGTGAATTGTTGTTTTTTAGCAAGAAACTAAAAGTGAAAGAAGAATAAATGTTGCTGGAAGGCTGTATTCGCGCACAGGACTTAAATCTATTTGAAGAGTGCAGAAGTAACTCAGATATTGACTGCAGCATCGTTACATTCGCAAAAAAAAAAATACTAGTTGTAAGGTAAACAAAATTCCAAAAATGCAAGTTGTACCAATGCTGCACGTACCTTCAGTCTTGCCCGCTCTTTTTTTTCAGCAATCTGTCTTGAATGCACGAGCAAAGTCCCTTCATATATGATGCAGTGACCAGTTCCAATTAATCAGAAGCAAACCACGGACTAAAATGCTAAGAAAAATATTAATGAAATTAGGAACAAGACCATTTTTTATCCTTAAAAGCGTTTGTTTTTCACCCCCTCCCTCCTAATTTTAAATCCAGACAAATAACCTCTGATCCAATTTCACCCCTGATGGGGGTGAAAAATAACTGGTTTTTTTAGTTCGGGATGAAAATCGAACTGTGACCAGAGTTCAATCAATTAATTAAAGAATTAATTTGCTAACATACATTCCCTCCGTTCTTTTTACTTGATGTTTTTTATATTTCACGGTCGACTGTTACTTTTTATAACTATATATTAAGATATACCAATAGAATTATAATATTATGAAAGTATTTTTAATGATAAACCTAATGATATAATTTTCGTTTATGTCAGGTAAAAAAAACGAAGAGAATACCAATTTTTATTCATGCACCTTTTGAATATTCTGGAGGTGATCGAGACTAATCTTAGTACTACAACTGAGCAATCATATATGTATTTCTAGTTAAATTTATATTTATATCATCTAAATATAAATAATTGAGCTCGGATGGAGCTTTAAAGTGAAGAATGCAAAAAAAATAGAGTAGATCAACGAAATATACATCGGCGAAAACCGGTTCATATCAGCAAACTAACCAGGTTGATACAACACAACATACAGTTCAATCACGGCGCTGTTCAACTCACCGCCAGGCTGATAATTGGGCGCTCAAGCCAAGTACAAAACAATGCAGCCGACGAAACGTGCACAGCGGAGGTCGACGCCGGTCGCAATAAACATGCCGAGACAATGGATGGATTTGATAGGGTAGGCTGGTCCTTGCTACAGGATATTCCTCGGAGCCTAGCGCCACTCGAAAACCGCTTGCCTCGCGGACGTGTCGACCCCCGCAAGCATCTTCGTCCTGCCGTGACCTCGCCCTCCCAATAGCATCGCAGGAGCTGACCCCTCATTCTTTCCCTGCACCGCCATCACACCGTACTACCATGCCACGCAAACCACATGCGAATCCATGGATTCTCTCTTACATTGATCTGCGTTGCAGAAGGGACTCACTTTCTCTGTGTGTGTGTGTGTGTGTCTGTTCGCCTCTTTTCGGTGCCGTAGATCGCAGCAGAGACCGCTGTATCGTACAGTGAAGCATAGATGGGTTGCAATTTGCAAAGCCCTTCTATCTCTGTACAGGACGTATTGGGCACAGGTGTGGATAGGGGTGGAAAACGATAACGGATAATTCGTATTATCCGATATTTGTATCCGAGAAAACACGAATATGGTAAGCAAAAATTCGTATTCGAAAATATTCGTATTCGTATTCGAGAATATTCGTATCCGTATTTGAGAGTATTTGTATTCGTATTCGTATTCGAGAATATCCGTATCTGTATCCATATTCGAGACTATTCGATTCGTATTCGATCCGTTTTTAGAACCCATGAAAAATTCGTATAAATTTTGTAATTCAAAATTTGAATTTAGGTGGTTTAAAACCGGTAACCGGTCAAAAACCGGTGAAAATCGGCAAAATCGCTAGGAATCCGTTTTATCCGATATTCGTATCCGAGAAAATCCGTATTTGAAAATATCCGTATTCGTATTCGAGAATATTCGTATTCGTATTTGAGAATATTCGAATTCATATTCGTATTCGTTTTAAAAATATAGATTCGTATTCGTATTTGATACTATTCGATCATATCCGATCCGTTTCCACCCCTAGGTGTGGATGCTGGGTTTGGCCAATATATAGAGCACAGTACAAGCTGGAGACGATCGATGTACGCACGAAGCCCATGTGTTGTTGTACCCTGCAGCGCCCCCTGCAGTGGAAGTACCAGCGCTGCGAGTTTTCTCCTCGAACAGGGCTCCGGAACAGGAGAAGCATAGATGTCGGCTCCCGGGCTCAGGCCCCACGGGCCACGGACCCGTGCCTGTCCATTTCACCCAGCATAACATCTGTTCCAACTCATGTCCACAGGGCTCGTACCCAGGTGAACAATCAGAACACTGCGTACCTTGTCAGAAGCAACAGGCCAGCTAAGGATCCTGGAAACAACTGTAGGCTTGTTAGCTTGAATGGCTTTTTAGCACGATTTTTTTTCTTTACGTTATCTATAAAGGGAACTGCTTTTTATTCTCTTTTTTTAATTAAATGTCATAATCAAAAGTTAACGACCGCTACAATGTCTATTTTAACTAAAAGTTAATAGTCACAGCCAAAAGCCGTTTTAGATGAGCATAAAGGTGCGTTTTTTTGCTGCGTTGATAGCTTTTGGCCCTAGCGCAAATATTTGTACGAACGAATCGAATGCCGATACATTGATAAGCCGTTTCAAAAATGTTGTTTTGATAAGCCGTTTCAAAACGACGACGAAGAAACGATCCGGTTTATTTGTTAAACAAATCTGTAAAATATACGCAGTGGCGGAGGGAGGGGGCTGGGAGGGGCCTGGCACCCCCAACCTTCTACTAATTTTTTATTATGTAGCTAATTATATGTGTTTAATTAGTGGTTTGGCCCCTCTAAAAAAATACAAAGTACACTTCACCTAATAATCCTGCTGATTTCTCAAGTCAAGAATATTATCCTCCCAAAGTGAAGTGGAAAAATATTATCCTGCAGCCGTCCAAAAAACTATTATCCTCCCAAAGGATTTCTGCTGATTTCTCAAGTCAAGAAAGAGCTCAATTGAAGTGTCAATTGTCACATTTTCAACTTAATGTATGCAACCATCCAGACCTAAGTGTATTATCATCACTTGATGATCTAATAAGTGGACTAGTTAAAACTGGTAAAGATTCATCTTATCATATGGTGGACAGATTGTTAAGATTAGTCTTAACTCTTTCGGTTTCAACTGCAACCACCGAGAGATGTTTTTCAGCTATAAAACTTGCGAAGACGCTACTTCGAAGTACAATGGGAGATGGATTTCTACGAGATTGTTTGGTAATTTATATTGAAAAGGAATTGGCCGCAAAGATTAGTAATGATGATATTATTAAGACTTATGATCTTGCTGGTAGTCGTAGAGCTAAGTTTAAGTTAATAGAGATGTAATTTTTTTTGCATTGTAATTTGCGAAACATATTACTCTGATATGTGACTATTGGATCAGTAAATCCGGTATGGTTCATTGGTACTACTCTACTTGTTGTTCATGTTGCCCCCTATATCCAATTCCTGGCTCCGTCCCTGAATATACGCACACCACAAGCTGAAAAGCTCGGAGCCTAAATCTCCTCCAGCTAGCTCTTACCAAAGAAAAAGAAAGTCAATCGAGTCATGCATGTAGTAGCTTGATGGAGATACCAGAAGCCGGGCACTTGGAAGATGTCCAGGCAGAGTTGCTGGTTCACTTGGTGATGGTAATAATAGAAGTTTAGCGAGTATAGATGGTAAACACATGCTTTGATAGGATTTAATGACAACACTCAAAGTTGACTGCATGCTGAAATGAAAAGGATGAGTTTGATGAACAGGAGTACACAACAAGAATTCATATAAAAAAACAACAGGTTAGTGTTACAACAGAAGTATTGTGATTTACCTACAAGAGAAAGTAATCTATCATTTATGTAATACCAATCTCCACCCTAGTACTTAGGTAAGGTTCACTAATTATTCATCCAGAAATTAAACAATTAATATGTAGATTGGATCATCAAAGGGCCACCCAGGCGGCAATGAGCAAATAGGAGCTAGTAAGATCAATTTATCAAGATACCATGAAATGTGATAATCTTCACAAGATCAGCTTTGCAATTAAGGATAATGATTGATCAAGCGTTTCTTTTCACTCCACTTTCTACAGCACAAGCCAAATTTACATTCTCATTCGTTTGTTCTACCATCTGAAAACATTTGAGTGGTCGAAAATGGAAAATGATAGGTGCATCATGGAATGTTAGTGCTCAAGCAAGCAAGCTTTTCTGCAAAAAAAATCCCAATGACTGCTTCCTTCCAAATGACTGAATATGTTGTAACCTCGATGTGACTTGGTGCCAAACTTTCCAGATAAGTTCCAGATTATTTTTTCAGCTTTTCCCATGAAATTCGAGTTTTGGAGTTATTTTGCATTACCAAATTGTTGGTCTCTCTGGCGCCACCAATTTACTACGACAGAATTGTAGAACCAAAGATGACAACAAAGTGAAGATAAATGGTGCCTTAAAAAAATTTCTAAGTATTTACTTATCTTTTACTCCGATAGCTACAAAGCTATGAAGATTCAGATATAAACCCTACTCAAAATCTGAAGAAACTCAAAGTTGTACCACTGTTGAAAAGCAGCAGGTGTAGTACTACCGTTGTGGTACTATAGTACTACCGCAACTGGTCGAAAGACAAAGTGATCGGATATGACTTGAATGATTGTCGACTAGTGAGTGATCAAAACCAACATGGTCTTGGTCGTGGTCATAAACCAACGTGGTCTGAATTCGACTTGGGTGGTCAACAACCAGAGAGTAGTCGAAAACCAACGCAATCGATGACAAAGAGAGTAGTCGAAAGACCAGCGTAGTCGAGAACCACTGAGTGGCCGAAACCTACGTTGTCGATTACCAATGAGCGGCCGAAAAACTATTGTGATCGAAGACCAATGAGTGGTCGAAAACCTGCGCGATCGAACACCAGTGAGCGGTCGAAAGACCAACATGGTCGAGAACCAATGAGTGATCGAAAAGCTACGCAGTCGAACACCAGTGAGCGGTCGAAAGACCAACGTGGTCGAGGACCAATTAGTGGTCGAAAATCTACGATGTCCAAGATTTGAGTATAAACCTGAGTGTTTTAGATAGATTGAAATTCGACCGATGAGAACAACCTCCAGAGAGTGCTCGACCTCTAGACTATCGAAACCAAAGAGGTTGAACCAAGTCGAAACACGACCAGAGGTCGACGACCAGTGAATGATCGAAAACCAGAGTAGTCGAAGACCAGGGACTGCGGTACTACCGCTACAAGGCTTGCGGTCTACCATTTCCAACAGAAGAACGGGGTTTTCAACCGACCGTGAGAACCAAAATTGATAGAACTTTCGATCGACTAAACCAAAAGCCGTAAAACTTTGTACGCATGTATCTTAAGGTCTCAGGAAGCTATTCTATTCATGGATCAAAAAATCCATAACAAATTTGAGACATTTTTGCAATTTAAAGCGGCACACTCCAACCAAGAGCTAAAAACTAAATCGATGATCAGATCTTACTCACGGGTAGAAGATAGCCAAGATGGCTTTGAGCATGTTCTCATATGTCACAGCAAACAAGATCACCGAAGGAATCAACCCAAAAACTCTTGGATCAAGAAAACACCCGATTAGGACAAGAACGAGCAAGAACAGTGTTTCTTGAAAATCTTGCTATTGTAGTACCTAGATGATTAGATGTCGATCTCAAGAGATTATCTCCATCTCGTTCATGTCCTTGGCACAACAAGATCAAGAGAGGGGTAGAAGAAAGATCAAACCAACCGAAACGTAAGCAACTTAATCAACAGGAAGAGATCAAGAAAAGATTGAGAAAAAAGAGGGAAAATCAACTCAAAACAGAGCAAACTCAATCAGACAAAAAGATACACAAAAGGTATATCAAATTGATGTATTGCTCACTTCAGATGATTCATTTTACAACCACACCACTCAAGAGGACTGAGCTCTACAGATAGAGCGCACACACACTCCCTAACCTATCTCCCATAGGAGGGAGGAGGAGCTAACCACCAAAAGGCTTAGCTAACCTTCTTCAACCCCAACTCTTGTCTTCCTCCCCTTATATAGGCTCACAACCTAAACCAAAATCTAATGAATCCACTCATTAGGCCAAATCGGGGACAACCCGTTAGCCCCACTAAACACTGGGTTTTACTCACGCACGTTTCTCCGGTATTGAGCAATTTTACCAAAATGCCCTTCTACCGCTTTCGACGAAGCTTCCTACTTCCTTTTTCACGAAGCACTGTCCATGCTTCATCATCTTTCACATAACCCCAATGACTTGCCGCCAAGTCTCTCACGCGTCCGGATCCGACCAAGTCGTGCTCGCTTGCAAACGGCCAAGTCACTTGGTACACCACATGCCTCTTCTCACACATGACGGCACCCGGTTTCATTGATCGTCTAGACCTCAACTCCTCTCTGAGCCTAGTCTTGGTCCACCTTGTCGTTGCCCATCATGTCCATCACTGGTAGCACCTGCTTCGGTTTCTCGTCATCCTGGCTTGCAACCACCCCGCAAGTCTTAGTCATCTTCGACGTCTCTCTGACCGTTCTAGAACTTAACGCCATCTTGTGCCTAATCCTGGTCCTCCTACGTCTCACAATAACCTAGCTCCGAAGTCCTGCAACCAATACCAACAAGGAAACCGTCACGTAGCACCGCACGATATACAAAGATATCAATTGGTATAATTCATTCATACAATGCACAATGCAAAAAATATACACCCAAATTACTGATCCTAATCCTAGGACCAAACAATAAACATATGTGCACACAAGCAACAACACCCAGATCAAACTATGACCGAAATTCCAAGAATTCCAGAGAACAACCTCATACCACCGAGAGAAGCCAGTTTGGACCGCCCAACACACCGTTCAAACTGCCCTACTACAAAGTTGAGGACCACGTCTCCGACTACTGTTAGCAATCAAGGTCTGCCGGTTAGACCACCAAAACAAAACGGCCAGACTGCTTAACTTGAAGATTCCAACAGATAGCTCAACCAGAATGCGGTCTTTTGCAAAACCCTCAAAAACCAAACTCAACCTCCGCAGATACTCTAATCCAAAGATCAATTACTCATCATAATCATAGAGTGATCTCCACATAGTCTCACAAGAATCGATAATTATCTGCAGAACGATCCATATCATACATCAGAAATAACTCCTAACAGAACAAATAGCAAAACTGCATGCGCAATAAGTACCTGATTAATGTGCGCAGCAACACATGGGATGACCAGAAATCCGGACTGCCCGAGAGCACCTCCAAGCTGCTCAACCACAGCATCCAACACCGGCAATGTTACCTATAGGACACAAGAAGAAACTCGATTAAGCAAGATGCCAGAAGATACAGAATTTTGTGTCATTAGAAAAGAATAATAATTGCATATTTAGGCACTAGTTTGCTACTACGATTGCAAGCATACATTTGATTCAACCGGTGCATTCCCAAACAGGGTTTTACAAGAAGATTCCTGTGCAGTAACTGTTAGGTTTCTACGAGCAGTTTCCTGCAGTAACTGGTCCAGTAATAGACAAAACCATGTACCGCCTCCAGGACAAAGAAAAGGTGCCATTCTACAGTACGTGCAGTTAAACTATTTTTACTTTGACCAACAAAATATTTATGCATGCTTAGATCAGCCGTATGAAAAAGAATTTTTTTTTACCATATTATAGTTTTTACCAGCTTAATTTCCACAGTAGATTTTTTTATGTTCGTTATCATTCTTCTTTTTGAGCAGGCCATTTCAGCGAACACCTCGTGGTGAACAGACAACAGCAAGCGGCAGTGGTGCACGCGGTGGCCAACGGACAAGGTGAAGCTTGGATTGCACCATCGCAATCCACATGCAACCACAAGCTCACCACCTCGCTGCCTGTGGAGAACTCAGTTGTGACACCCACCAGCAAGGTTGGGCCTGAGTTCGCTGCACGTTGCTGCCGCGGTCGATATTGGTCTGCATTGCCGGCACTACTGTGGCGAGCTCCACCACCACCTCGTACAAGTCCGTAGCTTGTGGTCCGTCGCCTCACGCGTGCCACCGTCTTCAACTGCACACGCCACCCGCCGTTGAGTACCGAGTGTGCCACCACCGCGCACCGTGAACTCTGCAGCAGCTGCACGCATGTTGGGGATCTGAGAGGCAGCGGCCTGAGATGGAATGAGAAGTAGAGGAATTGAGGCAAAGAGAAAGGGAAGGGAAAGAGGGAGAAGAAACGAGGGGGAAGAAAGATGCAAGGGCACTTCTGTCATAAAAAAAGGTCAAGGATTGCATTTCTGAGGGAATTTTTGAAATCAATAGCTTGAAACCAATGATCCAAAAAACAATGGCAGCTTTGAAAATACGTTATTTTCGAGGCAGGCAAGGTCAAAGAGATCATGAAAACGATTACCACCACGAGTTGGATCAAGTTTCATTTACAAAAATTTCTATTTCTGTTAATGATGATAAGAGACTGACCTGACTGGCCCCCAAAATGACAGCTCGTGCGTACTCTTTCCTTGCAACGACTGACTCTTCCTTCTGTTTAAGACATGACAAGATCTGCAGTGCTGTAGAATTGAATGCCAGCAGAGCAAGATGTACGGTGGTGATCGATTCTTGAAAGTCGAAAGCTTATGGTGAAAATATGTGGTGGTGAAAAAACATCAGAATCGACAGAGGCTTATTTAACATAATTAAATTTAAAAATTGAAAATATAAAAATATATTAGCCCATCACGAGACAACATAAACGAATACGAGAAAAAAGAACCGACAAAAAGCTCAAAAAAGTCAAAATTCAAAAAGACGAAATTATGAATAGTGCAAAAATAAGCTTAAGCCATAAGCTTAAGCCATATTAACACTGTTAGTAGAAGCTGTGACAGAAATATGCTTCGTTAGAAAACAAGATACGATAAAGTAAGCCGCAGATTATATCAAAAGCGAAAAAGGCTATGCATCGCTAGTGGCAAAAGAAAAGAGTCTAGTTGAGTGATTGCTAGAGGTGTCCAAGCGGGTCGGGCCGTAACGGGCCGCACCACGCCCGCTATCGTTGGCACGGCCGGCCGCTAAGCGGGTCGGCAAGGCGACAAGACGACCGACCGGGCCGTGCTCGGCCGGCGGCGGGCGGCGGGCGGCGGCGCGCCGCACGCACGCCCGCCACACCCAACGGCTCTAAACGGGCCGTGCCGACCCGGCACGGCACGGCCGGCCCGTTTATTTCGAAAAATAGCCTTTTTTTTACCGTTAGGGGGAAAAAATTTGGAAAATATAGCAAAAAAATCGGAAAAAATCTGAATTTTTTTTCTATAAATAGGGGGGCATCCGGCTTCCATTTTGCACACCTCAAACCTCACTCTCATCTCTCAGTTTAGCTGTGAAAAATTCGAAAGTGTTTGCGCAAATTTGGTGAAAATTCGGGCAAAATTCAAAATTCAAAAATCTTCAAAGATTTTGTAGGAGCTACAAAGGAGGTAGTAGTCTGTCTTATTTTAATTTTTGGTATTATTTGTTGATTTAATATTAAGTTAATCGTTTTTCATATTTGAATTTGCAGTTGATTTAATGGAGAACTACGATTTTGAACTCTCCGAATTCGGCCTCTCGGCGGAGAATATGCAACCGTTTCAACAAGCGTATCCATCCGCGGAGGATATACAACAACCGGAGAGGCCCGGTGGAGCATATCCATCCATCTTCTTTGGGTCAACAAGTGCATCCACAACGCAAAGCACGGTGCAAAAGAACAAGAGCCAAGACATCGGCAGCGGTTTGGAATGATTTCGACAAGAAGTTCAAGACCGACGATGATGGAAATTCAGTGAGGTATGCTGTTTGTAAAATTTGTGGTAATGAACTGACTGCAAAATCTTCAGGTGGGACGGGTCACCTACAACGACATGCGGCAAGCTGCAAAAGAAGGCAAGGAATACAAATGCGCATGCACACGGTACCGCAATATAACCCCGACGGCTCGGTACGTACGTGGGAGTACAACCCAGAGGTAGCTCGAGAATATCTTTGTAGATTGATTGCTTCTCAAGATTTACCTTTAAATTTTGGTGAGTCGATGCTTTTCAAAATATATTAGGAATGCTCATAACCCTCGATTTAGTTCTGTATCTAGGCAAACAACAACTAGAGATTTGATTAAATATTATAACAATTGTCGTGATAAATTGAAAGAAATGTTTCATACATGTACATTCTCTATTGCTTTGACATCCGACATATGGAGTGGTAGGGCTAGAGAAGATTATATTAGTGTTGTTGCTCATTATGTTAATGATGACTGGATAATGGAAAAAAGAATTATAGGATTTAAATTAATTAATATTTCACATAATGCTGAAAATATTGCAGAAAGTATTATTAGAGTTGTAGAAGATTTTGGCCTCACAGATAAGATTTTTTCTATAACTTTAGATAATGCAGCTGCAAACACTAGAGCTATGGAAATTCTTACTCCTATGCTTAATTCTTATGCACAATCTTTTTTACGGCATCAACGTTGTGCTTGTCATATTATTAATCTCATTGTTAAATCTGGTTTAAAAAGATTAAATGGTTGTATTGATTCTTTTAGGGATGCAATTTCATTTATTAATTGTTCTAACTAACGAATAGTGCATATAAGAGTTTTTATGTAGCAATGAACGTTAAATCCTAGAAAATTTGGTTTAGACATGCACATTAGATGGAATTCTACTTACCTTATGCTTAAACATATATTGCCATATAAGAGCACATTATATGTATTCCTTCACACCCAAAGCCATCAATCTCGTAGCTCCTCCAGTAGAACCCAAGTTAGAGACCCTGAACTTACTGAGGACGATTGGGTTGTTGGTCAAAAAATATTTTCCTTTCTAGAACTTTTTCGTAAAGCTACAGTTTGTCTTTCTGGAGTATACTACCCTACATCTCCTCTAATTGTTCATAACATTCTTGAAATTGCCACTCACCTAAAAGCTTTTGAAAATGATCCTATACTACGGGATGTCAGAGTTGCCATGAAAACTAAGTTTTAAAATATTGGAGGAAATTCCTATTTTATATGCATTCGCCTTTATTTTGGATCCTAGGGCCAAACTCAAGGATTTATAAATGTTTTACAACTTTTAATTGATGCTACCGGTTTAGACTATCGTACATACTATACTATCATATGATAAATTATATGAGGTATATGATAAATATGAAAATAAATTTGGGTGCATGCGTTTGGAAAGACCCCCCGTAGTCCCTAGCACCTCTAGGGGGACTATGCAATGGGGCAAGATTTTTTGGTTCTTCGTCTGGAGATTTTCGTGCGGTGCGGTACACATCGGTCGGGAGGAGGAAGGCGGCAAAGCATCGGAGACCTATCAAGCTATCTCAACAGTGATAGCATTAGCTTGACGAGAGTTGAACATCCTCTCATGGTGGCAAACCCGAAGGTATCATATCCATGCTATCCATATTAGCACGGATGTGTTGATCGTTCCGTCTCTGCAGTCTCCTCGTAGTCGATTCGATCTATCTCGGAAGAATAATCGAGGAGAGACGAACAAATCTCTCCAACGAGATGGTCGAAGTCCTTATGACCGTCAAAGACTGGGAACAAGCTGAATCAAGACTCCAACATACTACGGATAATAAAGATTTAGAAGAATCTTTTGAGAATTTATATCTTGATAGCAATGAATAGGATTTTCAATATTTTTATTCACATGTAGTCATTAATGAGCTTTACTGTGTACTCTTTTTCTTTACCAAGGTTTTCTCAAGTTGAGTTTTTACTTGGTAAAGTTTTTAATGAGGCAGCCATCCCATGTAATTTAATAAATTAATAAAGCTCATTATGCTATTGAAAATATTTATTTTCATGATTAACAATGTCTACGGTTTTCTATAATTTTTCTGATTTTTTTCTTAATTTTCTACAATTTTCTACAATTTTCTTAATTTTTTACATTTTTTTTAATTTTTTTTCTTTTTTTTATTTGAGCGGGGCCGGCCAAGACGGCCCGTTAAACCTTACATGTGCCGGGCCAGACACGGCATGGCCGGGCCGTGCAGGCTCGGCAGACACTGGCTGCTGGGCAAGACGCGGACGCGACCCGCTTATTACACGGGCCCTAACGGGTCGTGCCTAAGCGGGCCGTGCCGAGAGCCGGCCTGCGTCTTGCGTGCCGCCGGCAAGACGCCCAATGGCCAGCTCTAGTGATTGCAAACAGGGTATTAAAAGAGTCTAGTTGAGTGATTGCAAACAGGGTATTCTTCATTTATTTATTTCCTTTTTACTTACAACAGTAGCTTCAATTCAATTTGGGTACTGGTTACTTAGGAAGGCTGTGTAAATTGAGTAGCAACGGTACTAATCCCACCCAAAATGACACTACCAACAACCAGTATAAAAAGGTGTCAGTATCACTATTTTTATTGAACACTGAATAACACCAGTAGGTTCGTCTATTTATCAAAATGTAACGAATTGGAAGTGCAAGTTCTCATGCATGCATTTGAGTGAAAGGCATTCTTAACATCTAACTGAGAGATAGACCACTGGCGATCAGAAGCAACCGCAACAAGAGTGCGAACAGTGGTCATATGGGCAACAGGGGCAAACGTCTCATCATAAATCGTGACCATACTCCTGCTGGAAGCCACGAGCCACAAGACGAATATTGTAGCGCTCAATAGTACCATCAGACTTGGTCTTAATCTTGTACACCCACTTGCACATGATAGGACGAGCATGCACAGGCGTCAGTACAATATCCCAAGTCTCCGTACGTCTAAGAGCATCAAGTTCCTATGCCATAGCGAGCTGCCACTCAAAATGAGAAGCAGCCTTACAATAAAAACTAGGCTCAATGACAGAGAGAGCATGAGCGGTCGAAGTAAAACCAAGACGATCAGGAGGTCGAAGGGATGTCCGGTCACGAAGGGCGTAACGAGGAGCATCATCAGAGGAATCAGACGTCAGTGTCGGCAAGATACCAGAAGATGAGTCTGGTAAAGAACAAGGACGTCTGAAGTAGTGCACCCCAAAGAAATGAGACGGTGGTGCTGCAGGAGCAAGAGGGAGTGCTGCAGAAGGTAACACAGGAGGTGAAGGTACAGAAGGAGCCACTGGAGACAGGCTAGAGGAAGGTTGTAAAAGGGGAGAAATAGGTGAAGAGTCAGGGAGAGACAACAAGGAGATCATCTTGATGGTGGAAGTAGGACGAGGAGCTGAATCTCGATAGAAGAAAGGTCGAGATTCATCAAAAACAACGTTTCGTGAGATCCTAATCCGTCGAGCAGAAGGATCATAGCAGCGATCACCCTTACGCTCAGAACCGTACCCAAAAAAACACACTCAACCGACTGGACTGACAATTTGGTACGCTCACGAGGTTGCAGCAGGACAAAACAGGTCCAGCCAAAAACATGAAGGTGACTGTATTGGGGAGCTCTAGAGTAGAGATGCTCTATTGGACTGACATCCTTAAGAGCAGTCGAAGGATGCATATTGATGAGATATATAGCCATAGAAACAGCCTCCGCCCAGAACTATGGTGAACGTGAGAAGAAAGAACAAGAGTGCGAGCAATCTCAAGCAGATGATGATACTTGTGTTCAGCAAACGCATTCTGAGCATGGGCACCAGGACAAGAAGACTGGTAAAGAGTGCTCTGCTCAAAAAGAAATTGTCTAAAAGCACCAGAACAACACTCTCCAGCAGAATCACAGCGAAAAGTATGGATAGAGGACTCTAACTGAGTACGAACCATCGTGGAAAAGCTACCATAGATCACAAGAAACTGACCACGATTAGACATAGGGAAAAGCCAAGTGAAATATGAATAATCATCAATGAAAATTACATAGAATTTATGCCCGCCTTTTGAGATAATAGGCGTAGGTCTCCATACATCTGAATGAACTAAATCAAAAGGACGAGAAGAGATGGACTCACTAGAATGATAAGAAAGTTGTAGCTGCTTGCCCAGCTTATAACCCTGACAAAATATTAACGTGTCAACAGTAATACGTCCAAAAACACCCTGACAAACTAATGAAGAAAGACATGACCCACACAAGTGTCCTAAATCGTGATGCCACTGCGCAAAAGCTCCAGAGGTGGTGGCAGCAGTGGCGGTAGAGGCAGGCGTAGTAGGAGCAACTGAAGTGGACGGAAGGTGGAGGTGGTCGAGAATGTAGAGACCCCGATGATCCCTATGGCGCCGGCCAGTCCCAAGTACCATCCCTGTCTGTCGATCCTGGATGAAACAGGTGTGAGAGTCAAAAACAACCCTACAACCAAGATCAGTGAGCTGTCCCACCGAAAGAAGCTGTATGGTAAGCTAGGGAACATGAGAAACGGCTGGAAGAAAAACAGACAAGGAAGTACCATCAGCTGTCTGAACAGAGATAGGAAAATCAGGAGGTCTTACTGAGGTGAGAGATGTGGATTCCGGTGTCATGTGAAAAGAGGCACTAGAATCTAGAACCCAAGAGATATCTGGAGGAGACGTCTGAGCTAAACTGACAGAACCCGTTGAGCTGTGAGAGAGCTGCTAAAGTAGAGCCTGGCAGAGCTGCTAAACAGAGCCAACTTTCTGAGCAGAAACTGATGAGTTGATCTGTCCTCCTATGAAGAAAGGGCCTCCCTGCCCCCCTTTGGTCGCCCACCCCCACGTGCCTTGTTCCGCTTTTTCCGCACCGCACAACTCTAGTAGTTGTGCCCGAAGTTCTTGCAAGAGGCTGCATCGAACTCCGGTTGGTGTGAAACAGAGCGAGAGCAGCATCCGGGAGAGGTCGTAGTCGAAGCAGATATCATTGTCGTAGTCGAAGAAGGGGCAACAAGCACAGTCGGAACAGATTGTGCTGCTAACCCGAGACGAATTTCTTCAGTCCGAAGCGTCGAAAGGGTCTCTGTAACGGTCGACCGTGGAAAGTGGCTCAGCAGCTGAGCTCTGACAGGCTCAAAACTCTAGGCGAAGGCGGCAGACAAAGTCATAAAGGCGAAGGCGGCAGACAAAGTCATAAAGGCGAAGGCGATCATGATCCGCCTTCTACACTTTGTGACACTCCTGACAAAGTGGAGAGGCTAGCTCATCTAGCTGGTGCCAGAGACTTGCCAGGGCCCGAAAGAAGTCGTCAACAGAAGAATATCCCTGGGGAAGCGTCTCCAACTCACGCTGAAGCGAAAAGAACTGAGCATCACTGCTCGGCTGGTATCGCTCACGCAAGTACTCCCAGATCTGTCGAGTAGACCGTAGATCTGTCGACACTGACCACCAGGATGACACGAACACAGGCCTCGTCAGCACACCAGCGCTCGAAAGCGTTAATGGCATACTGAAAAGCCAAGTTTGAACATAGAAACTTAAATATAGAGTACTAGAGTTCAACCAAAAGCAACAAACCAAAAGTAAATTGTAAGTTGGATAAAATTGAAACAATGATTGAAAGTTGATTGCATACCTCCAGAATAAAATATTCTTGCAATATGTGCATCCAATTGATTGCGCAAATCCTGAGCCCAAGCTTTCTGTAATGCTGAAGGAGGTCCCCTCCGCTTCTTAGTCCCCAACAGAGCCGAGTCCATTCTTGAGGACGAAACACTAGCACTAGCACTAGTTCATTCCATGGAGTTTTGTTCCCGAGAATGAGATCGCAACAGATGGAATGGAAGCCATCGATAGGCGACGCTGTATGGCGCGGCGACCAAGGCAACGAAGTCTAACAGGTAGCGCTGGACGACGCGGCGGTTAGATCAAAGTTATGTTTTTTCTTCTTTTTTTCCTTTTTTTCTTTTTTTCTTTTTTTTGCACTAATACAAAACTAAAAACGTCACTGAGGCGACGAGCGAGCGGCCGACGGAGCGACAGCGGACGGCTAGCAGAGTGTCAACCGGCGACTCAGGGACCGTCGGTAAAGCGGCGGTCGGCAGCGATCGAGCGGGTACCGCAGGATCGGGTGAAGACGACGACGACGGCACGGGCGGTGGCGGCGGCGACGATGAATCGGACGGATCTGGCGAGCGGCGCCAAATTGAGCGAGGTAGCGCTGGATCTCGGTGGCGACGACGGCGGCAGCTCGAGCGATCGGGTGGAGACGACGGCGTCAGTGGCGACGACGATGGACCGGACGGATCTGGCGAGCGGCGCCAGATCGAGCGAGGTAGCGCGGATCTCGGTGGAGACGATGGCGGCGGCTCGGGCGGCGGTGGCGGCGGCGGCTCGGGTGGAGGCGGCCCGGCGGCGGCGGCAGCTTGGGCAAAAGCGGCTCGGCGGCGGTGGCTGAGCACAGCGCGGCGGCGGCCTGGGCGGTGTCGAAGGCAACGAAGAACAAGATCAGAGACCTAACTCTAATACCATGTTATGAATATTGTGTGTATATTCATGAGGCCCAAAAGGCAATATATATAGGTAGTACAAGGGAATAAACAGATAAATATGCCATATAAAGATAAGGAAACCAAGACATATAAGAAAACGAATAACAATCTTATTCTATCCTTAACAAGAGACATACTAGGCAGAGAAGAACAGCACTTGCAACTGAAAAGCCGTGCTGATTTCCATCAACAAATTCAGCAATACCTACATAAGGAAATACACAAATAAGGACTCCACATTAACAACTTGGTAAGTGACAGTAAAATGAAAAAGAAAAATATTAGAGTCTGCACACCTTTAGAGGTTTCTCGAGCAATCTGATAAAGAACAAAACCATTATAAGTGTCTTTGATAAGCTTCCATTACTTCAGGCTTGCGCTAGAGCAGTAAAAAAATGCATAGCTCTGAAGCATAATACCAAGAATGAATTAATTAATGACTTCAAATTTAAGCCCACAACACTTGGTTGAAGAACAGGGAGAGTGACTAAATTCAAAGTTCTAAGAAAAATAATATTATGCATTTAAAAAGAGAGGAGTTCAAATCTGACAGGCACTCCTGGTTATTCTCTGCCATGAAATCAAACAGAAATAAGTTCTAATGTAAACTCCAGTCTGATGACTGATACCATATTCACAATAATACTAAATCCAGACAGACCAGACCTCACCAAAACTGAACTCTCTAAACTTATGCTAAAAGTCATGTTTATCATATAAATTTTTACCAAGGACACGGTCACAGTGTTACACATGAGCCTCAGAATAAGCCCTACTGTTATTCCACTTCAAAATTTTAAACTGAAATTAGCACAATATGCATATAGCGGCGCAATCATATTGTATTCAGATAATAGACTGCTAAGCTATGGTGTGGATTACAGAGGTATGAATAACCACATAACTTGCCTAAAATAAGGGGGATTAAAAGGGTGTTGACCAGACTTTTGAATAGTTGCTCAGTAGGCAAAGACACCCCAGCTCCAGCGCCAACATACTTTGCAAGAGAAAGAGGTACCTAATTCCATGATCACAAGAAACATGTACATACTTTACTAGGGAAGGTTCTTGCCTTCAGAAAGTGAAAAGCAAAATTCAGCCAGGACACTTATCTAAAAACAACTAATTTGGCTTTGTGTTCACTATCAATTGACTAATACTGAATCTAGGAGGTCTAATGCTACTCAGAAGTCTAAATATTGGTTAATACTACTAAACTTCAACATCTCAGATTTGTCCTTGCCAAAACTGATAGAAGAAGTTTATTACATATTATTATGCAGGATTTCAGTCAAGAATCCAGTTTTTTCTATAAGGGTTAATCTACAGGTCCGAGGATTGCATTTAAGTAACCTCTAGACTTGGCCAAATGGGCCAGGCCAACCGTACCAGCCTGAGGCACGGTACTATTGGCCCAGCCTGAGCATAGCACGGCACGAACAGTAAATGGGCCACGCCGGCCCGGCACGACCTGGCATGCCATGCTTGGGCCGGCACCTCAACACGGTGGGTCGGCCCGGCACGGCACGCACAATAACTCTCATGTGTTAGTGCATTAAAATAATTTACAGTTGACAGTAAAATTACTTACATTAGGGTTACTGCACTCCTCTGAGCGTGGACGGGTGACTTGATAGTAAAATTATTTGCAACTGGTAATAAAAATACTTATGACCCAGCTCCTGGCAGTAAAATCAACGGGCCATCAGTAGCTCGTTTGGCTAAGCATGCCCTGGCCGGCCCGGCACAACCAGACCTCTTGCCGTGTCGTGCCTAGGTCGGAGGGTAGGCGCATGTGCCAGCATGGTATGATAACTTATTCAGGCCAGCCGTCCCGAGCCTAATCGGGCCATGCCCTATCCGGGCTCATGCCGTGACAGATGGACCATTTGGCTAGGTCTGGTAACCTCCCACACAAGAGGATAATTTTTAGATCTAAAAACAGATCAAAACTCATGTGAATTATCTCATACTCAAATTGGAACTCGAGAAAAAAAATAACATCTCATTGCATTATTTAAATTTTCAAGCACTCAGCAACATTTTACATTCAACAGCTTATTGAACAAAGCTCCATATCGTCAGGAAACACTCAACAAAGTTAAATCTGTAACTCAATATTAGGTTAACTACTTCAATCACTGGCGATGCTTGACTACCAAGTTAAAATTACAACAAGATGTGCTTACAAACATAATGCCCAGTAAGTTGGATATGACTCATTGCAAGAGCAAGTGCAGAGTTACCGCCAACAAGCTGCACAGCAGTGATAAAGTTTGGTTAGATTGGAGTGGTGGTCTAGCTAACCAAGAAATTACACATAGTATTGGATGTTAATGGGAAGTAATTATGGATGAGTAGTGCCTGTGTTAGTGCGACTCCACTTGATAATGTTGTTGGCATGCAACAAAATATAGCTAACCCTGCAAGATGTGTTGTCAATATCAAACAAACAAGCTGTAAGTATTGAGCTACCACATAGAAACAGGAAATGACAAGATGAGAACAGAGAAATCCATTGAGAGAATTGGAAAATTGGACATGAAGTTGATCTTATATACCAGTGATAAATTCATGCAGGAAGAACTGAATTTGCATATTAAACTGAACGAAAAAGGGTGTAAACAGAAATTTTGAGCCCTGAAATGAGAAACTTAACAAAAAAAGATGTCAGCAAACTTATTGAGGGTAATCGATAAAAATATGGAAACTGGCAGCTCTAACAAAAGCAGAAAGGCATCATTTGACCACAAGTAAATGCTAGAAAGTTATTAGAATACTTGATAGCATGAGATGTGATATGCAATATTATTTTAGATTATAACACAGGGAGCAAGAACTATTTTCAACGTAGATACAGCTACAGCGGAAGAAATAGTGGGCCTATTCTTTGCAGCTTCTAAAAACTGTTTTTCGGCTTTTCTACAGTAACTAGCTTTTAAATGGAGTATGTTTTCAAGATAGGGTCTACTAATTAATTATAGTACATACTGTACCGACTTCATTTATATCGGCAAAAACCACACGTGAGTTTCTGTTACTCTGTAATCTCTCACACGAACAACCCAAAAACCACAAGCCGCAGCCAAAAAGAACAGGCCCACTGAGTATTAGATCATACAACTGAAACATGGAATAAACATAGGATCATACTAGTCCAAAGAGTCCAGCAGGCCAAGCTTCTAACGCTGCACCAAGCTCCTTGGTTCGCAGAGTCAGTCCTATGCAAAAGGAAGCCATTAGTGTAGGAAAGTCATAGCACCATGACCAAACGAATAGGTTAATAAATCGAACCTGAGAGGAAGAATATCCCAAAGGAGAGTATTTTGACAGGGAATATTTGTGAGCAAGGCATCCAAGAGTAGGATCCAGGAGCCCCAAAGCGATCCCAGCGATGAGAGCTTAACAATAAGAAAGACAAAAAATCAATCCACTTGAGTTCAAAACCTGAGACGTGCACACACTACTATCATCACTACAGCAACATAGCGCAACCAAGAAAATACAATAGTGAGTAGGGACCTTAATGTTTAAATCCCAAACAGTTCTGTTCATATCCAAACTTGCTGCATTTTGAGAAACAAGCCCATATAACTCCTAACTGTCTAACCCGGTATTTCTGTTCTGTAGTAAAATGCCCGGATCATACACAAGCAAAGTTACACGCAGATTGGAGCTCATACTTACGTTACAATTGGTGTGCATGTAAATGCCAATTGTACCTAAATTGGCTTGTGAAATTTTGCAACTATATGTTGAAAATGTGAGCAATATTTTAATTCCAAGTTTTAGTAGGAGACAAATACAATAAACTAGTGATACAAAACTCATAACTAACAGCAGGCTACTCATCATACTTCAGAATATACACAAGTAAATTATAGAATCAAAGTCGAACGAACAAGTGAACGACTTACAATTGGGCTTGTTGAAGAGAAGGAGGCAGTGCAGGATTGATGCAGTACAGAATGTAGACGATGCAGTACAGGAGCGGTCGCGCAAATGCGCTGACCAGAAATCTTATTGCCGCCTCGTGTAAGTACTCTCTGTGGCAATTATTTGGAGATAGCCACTCTCCCTCCTTCTAGGTGCACGTCAGGAAGAAAAGTTGGCGAAGTTCAGACGGCGCAGTACAAAAGCACAAGATCGCAGAGAAGAAGGAAATGGAGGTAGTGAGATTCTCAGCTATATACTTTGGACATCTCCAGGTATATATATAGACAGACTGTGACTGACACATTTAACCAGCCATTTAACTACCGGTAACTGTCAGTCATCAAAACCCCAATAAATCATCAACTTCAAACGTTTGAATCTCATTCAAATATTGAGAGAGTGTAGTGCAGGTTCAGCAAAAAATAAAGATGAACTTGGTCTGCAAATTTCTAACACTATACACCTTAGACACGCATTACATTGCACATAGAAATCCGCAGTATGAAATCACCCATCAGCAGTAGTATGCAACTAGGCACGAGCTGAGATCGCGTGGAAGCAGCAAGGTCACCTAGTGGGAGGAAGTTGCTCCGCGCGACACCGTCGACGCCCACCTCGTACGGTATGCGAGGGCCATCGCCGATGGGGATGAGGTACATGTCAGGTGGGGATCAGCTGTACTTGCCACGACCTACCGTGGCATGTGTGACGCTTGCTGCAGGACGAGGACAATCACTATCCTCACAGGTTGCCCTTCCTGCTACAGTTGTGGTCGTTCGAGCACTTCCCAATCGGACAGTCGATGTTGCTCAACAGTGGTCCGTACTGCGTAGATATGTACCATGGGGGCGCCGTGGACCAGCCTACTGCAGGGTCCCTTTGGTGCTGTAGATGGGTACATGCTCTTCTAAGTCTTTACTATATGCACATTATATGTCATCCTCTGTAACCACTGTTCTGGCTCACAGGCATAGTTTGCACACTTGCAGGTCACCCGTGTGTATGCGAACTTCATCGAGCACCTCAACCGCCTCACCGCTGATGACGTGCGCTGGGAGCCATACTCTGCTTAGGAGATGGTGGACCGCACCCCCTCCATGCTCTCGTCGTTGTACTTGCGCGACTAGGCATACTGGCTCACGCAGAAGAAGCTCATCTTCGGCGTGTCAATCGAGAACTATGTAGTGCACAAGCTAATGCGTCAATTCGGCCTTCGCTGTAACACCCTGAAAAACTTAGAAGGATTATGTAATGGAATTGTTGTCGGATGTTTTGTAACACATCATGTTGGTTGGGTTCTAACAATCATTTTTCTAAAAGTTCTAAGGAAGAGACCACCTGTTTAATTAGTAGTAATTGCTAAATTCATATTCGAATCTGAAAAGATGATCCATGATAAAGATTTTCAATGGTAGCAAAATAAGTGGCCACTGTGCCAAAGAAATATTTGCGTACAAAGTAGTAAAATCATTGAGTTTATAAAAGAAAAGAGGAGAAAAATAAAAGAAAGAGAAGAGGACCCGGTTGTTGGCCCAAAGATGGTCCATGTAGTGGTCACCTCATTAGGAAAATAATTTTCTTAAACCCAAGAATACCTCACGGAATTCTGTAAATTTTCTAGAATTTTGGTGGTAATTTCATATTTTCCGGACTATATTAAGTCCTCCGCATTTGGAAAAATCAAAGTCAAAAATAAAACCCATGAACCCCGCCGACACGTGGGCGGGTGGATCCATACGTCGCCCCGGATCCGCCTCCCCTCTCTCGGGTCGGCAGCGTTCGGTCCGGATGGCGCCACGTCCCTCCGGGCGCCATCTCGGCCATCCGTGATCGCCTCTCGCGCCCTCTCTCTCGGCAAGCGGGCCCGCTTGCGAGGCCGATCTCCTTTCTTCCTCCTCCTCCGCGCCGGACCCCCCCCTCGCGGCCGTGCGGCGCCCTGCTGTGGAGACCCGCGAGAGGGACAGCGTTATGGGGAAAAGGCCCCACGTCGTCCCGAACCCATTGTCCCTTCCATGCCGTGTCCGCATGTTGCTCACCGCTTGCCAGCAGCCGCTGCCCGCGCCGGCTCCTCGGGCGGGCGTTTCCGACTATAAAGCCGGGAGCAGCCCAAAAGGTTCGCCGTGCTCCCCTGAACATTTCTCAGCCGCCCATTGCCCTCAAGAACCACCCGATCGCCGGCAACTACCCTTCTTCCCCAACTCCGGTCGACGGCCCCTCGCCGCAATTCGGCCGATCCTCACTGTGGGAGCTCGATCCTTTGCTTCCACACCATCTCCAGACCATCGCCGAGCTGTTGCCGGCCTCCCGAAGCTTCATGAGCGGCCGTAGCTCGCAAACACCGTGAGCCTCCGGGCCGCCGCGGCTGCTTTCGTCGCCGACCCACCTCCGGTGACCCCGGCCTCCCGTCACCACCACCCGGCATCGCCGCGAGCCCGGCTTTGCATTTCACGAAGCCCCGAGCCTCGGTGAGCTTCCCTCGCCGGCGGCGGCCCGTCTTCCGGCCTCGGGCGCCCTGTTCACCCTCGTACCCCTTAAGGGAAAAATCATCCCTTAAGGGGTGAGATAAAGCAGCGGCGGGTTGGTCACCGCTCACCCTCTTTCCCCGGCTCCCTCGGCGCGTTCGAGCCCCGCTCACGCGGCGCTGAGGTTGAGCCATTCTTTTAAACGTCGGCGGTGGGCCCCTTTGCCGGCCGCGCCTTCAACCACCGCGCCTCCGGGCCCCTTTGTCGGGGCAGCGGGAGCGGGCGAAGCCCCGCCGCTGGGTTCCACAGCGTCGGCACCGCGCAAGTCACGGTCTCGACCGATGGGCCCCACTCGTCGATTTTATTCTTTTGGGATTTATTCAAACCGAATGTATTCAAATATGAATAACTTGTTCATTTTAGCTCAAATTTAGTGAAATCAATTTCTAAATTCATCTAAAATCAAGGGCTACTTAATGAAACCAGAACCAACACTTTTGAAGCTTATTTAAATTTTCATTGTGTTAATTGATTGTTGTAATGTTTTTATCTAAATTTTCGCGCATATGAAGCGTAGCTTCGAGACTCAAGAGGAGGAAGGCTGCGGTGCCATAGAATCTAACGTTCAAAACCGGACCTCGACAACCAAGGCGAGTCAATGCTTTGATCATTTTGAGCCTATGTTTTCGATAAAGTAATTTGGTTCAAGTGTTATAAAATTGCATGCTTATATTCTATGTGGCCATACATGTTAATTTCAGCTTTTAGATATACCCATGATTCTCGATTTAGTATATGTCCTTTGCAACACTTTTGCTATGTGAACCTTGTCACCCTAGTAAAAGTAATATTGCTACGACTCTTTGAAACTAAGTCTATAATTATAAATGCATGCTTAGAGTTGTTATAGATAAACAAGGGTATGAGAGTACCTAGCATATCTTGCAAACTAAAAGGCAGTATTGGACGGTCATTGCGATGATGGTGGATCATGGTAGTATAAGTGTATGTTTCATCCAAAGAACCTCACATGCTTAATTATCCGGGCGGTCGGTTGAGGCGGAAGTGTAGAATGGTGCCGTGATAGCACAGTTTGTGGTAGAGTGGTGCCGTGATAGCACAAGGGTTTGTGGTAGAACCGCCCGAGATAGCACTTAGGGCTGAATCTGGGTGACAATCTCCACGATATAACCGATACGACCACATCTTGGCAAAGTGTGGCGGGGCCAACTAAGTTGCATGGACTTAGTACGAGTTGCGTCGGTGTGAACACGGGCGGGTAGAGGATGGCCACATCCTCCGGCGTGATGGCGCAGAGGGGCTTCGGAAGGGTGGTCGTGCAGGAGGAAGTGGAAACCTTAGCGGTCGCAACTCGCTGGGAAAGTGCATCGTAAAAGCTACGTGATAGTCTACTCAACCGCATGGCTAAGGAATCGTGTGGGGCAATGAGCGGATCTATCTCATGTGGGTAAAGTGTACACACTCTGCGAGTCATGAACTATTCGAATAGCCGTGCCCACGGTTGTAGGCGAACATGGGAACTTAACTAGATATAGCTCATTTCAAAATCTGTACAAAAGGGCAGAGAAAGGCCTTTATGGGAAGGCAGAGTAAAGGCCCTCATTTGAGTTGTCCTGGGTGTCGTCCCAGTGGTAATGTAGCGATTATCTGTTGAAGGCATGGCATGATGGCGAGATCATGTAATGGTGGATGATCTACGATTCGATAAAGAAAATGTAGATGTCGGTGAGTATCATGTTTTAAACTTTCAAATGGCTAGGTCCTAGAGAATTTTAAGTATTATAGTTCAAAAGGCATATTTCATAAATAAAATAACTTGAGCCATTCTTTGTTAAAAGCCTTGCATACTATCTCTCGCATTTGGTGTGTTGACTCGTGAGCACGGTGGTTAGTGTGCTCACTCTGCAATACCAAAACCCAGTTAGGAGCTCAAGACCCTTATGCCTTTGAAGAAGCACCTGCTGCAGATGGAGAAGACCGCGCCGGGAATTAGGACGCTTATTGCGCGCTTAGAACCTTAGGCATTTAGACTAAGGTGTGGTTTCATCGAGATGTTCTAGAGCCTAGAATGTTTGTATGACCACTTTTGCCCTCGATCTCTGCTTGTGGTTTAAAGGCCGATTTTGTATCTCTTCATTGCTAGACTTTTGAATTGTAAATATTTGGCTGCTTGGCCCTATTGTACCTCTGTGCCTTTGTGAAGGCCTAACTACACTATTGCATGGTAATATTATTATGGCTTGTTGAAATTTCGCGTGTATGAAATGATTCGACAATGTATCGTGTGCATTATCTCTTGATCCGAGGAATAATGCGGTAAGGCCTGACAGGTCGGATTGCAAAATCCGGGTCAAACAGAGTTGTATCGAGCATCTGTTGTAGGGTAAAACCTTAGTTGGCCGTTAGTATTTAGGGCGATGTATATTTACAAATGTATAAAGGAAGTTCTTAAAAATATAGCGTAATATTTCTTTCCGCATCCTTCCTAGCTCTACTCTGATCTACTTTTCAGTTGTTATTTTGAAAAATTACTAACGACACTATTTAATTACGAGATGGCGGGAGTTGCGGGCGTTGGACACTTGGGACTTCTTTGCTCACAGTGCGTGAGGAGAGTTTGCGGATATCCGCCGCAAACTACTCCACTACTTGGGCTCGAGGGCGCACCCATCTACCGCGGTCGGAGGACCGGGATAGGAGGAGCGAGTCTGGTTGGTGGAGATCTTCATCTACCCGGCGTGGGAGACCGGTCTCACTTGTTCCGGACTACCGGAGGGCTTGGTGGCGGCGGCTCTGAGACACCGCTCGTCAGGCTGCGGCCCGACTTTGCGACATCCACGCGACACTGGTGTTAGAGTCACCCTTCACCTACCACCCTCTGCGGACGGAGCACGCCGGGTTCGGCGGGACCGGGTGGCGAGTTGGAGGGCGACCGAGGCTTACCTACGGTGGACCTCACTCGGGTCATGGGTGCAGCCCATGTGGTGGCCCGAGAGGAGATCACCGCGCCGGGGCGCCTCCTCGCACGCCACATCGAGGTGGACTCCCTGCGAGCGGCTTCGCCCGATGTGGCGGGCCTTGGCGAGAGGCCAAAGCGGGCGGCCGTTGCCGCACCCGAGACTCGGCGGCGCCTACAGACTCGGTTCGGCACCTCCACGAGGTTAGGGGACTCGCACGAGCTCACGGCACGTAGGCGTGCGACCCCACAGGCCTCGATCCGCTCTGGCCGTGGAGAGACTCGACACGGCCGTTCACGCTCTCACTCCGACACCGACCCGTCGAGTTTAGTGGTAGCGGTCCCGTTCACGATGTCACGGACTACACCCCTCCGGTCCAGTGTCGGTGACATGGAGGAGTAAGCGATCGTGGGTCGGCTAACACGGTGCTTGCTAGAGTTAGCTAGTAATAGTAAGCATAGGCCCCACCCACTAGTAGCGACTTATGCCGTACCTTAGTATCGTTAAGTATGTGTATGTTTGTAAAGTCGGCGTGGCTTGTGAAGCCATAAAAAGCGGCTATGTGATGTCTTGTCGTGCTTAATGAAAAGCGGCCTTGTGTTAAATTCTTGTTGTTTGATAATTGCATTGGTTCTCTATTGTCTTTGGTCGTGGGTTATTAACTTTTATAGGAGATTAGATCAAGGGTCTAAAGAATGTTAAATTATCTGAGATGGCTAGCCATAGAGTTACCGCATGGCGAGCCAACCCAGACATGCAGGCAGAAGTGGAAGCCAGTCAAGAAGCCCAGCAAGCAGGAAGGGGAAGAGGCCCAGGTCAAGGGGTAAACCTCCCACCCCCACCGGCTAACCCATCCATGGCGCAAGTTATGGCCCGACAACGCAGATACTTGAGCTATCTTCGCGAGGCCGAGACCACGCCAATGTTCACGCCTCGGACACAGGAGATTTCATCGGGACCGGCCCCTCACCTTGGCCGGGCGAGATGAGCCCCTAGAGGCGGAAGATTGGTGAGGATCTGAAAGGAAGCTCCGTTTGGCCGTCTGCGGAGGATGACCAAGTGCTCTTCGCGACCCATCAATTACAAGGGGCGCGGTGCACAGTGGGAAAATTATTTGGCCACCAAGGGATATGAGGATACTCCCACTGGAGCTAGCACCTCAACTATAACGTGGGCAGAATTCAAGGTGGCCTTTAAAGCCAATTTTGTCCCAGCTGGGGTAATGAGAATAAAGAAGAATGAATTCGGGACCTTGAGCGGGCGGCTGGCGGTCAATGATTATCTTACCAAGTTTAACCAAGCGGCCCTTCGCCCCGGGATGTAGCGGATGAAGAGGAGAAGATCGGCCGGTTCTTGAAGGGATGAATGAAGAACTCGGTGCGGCTCATCACAGGACTTCTCCGACTTTCATCGGTGGTGAATAAGGCATTGGTCTGGAAAATGAGAAGAAGAACACGGAAGCTAGCCATAAGCAGGCGGTGGTTCGGCGCCCAAGGAAGGTTCATCCAGAGATTCTTCAACAATTCTCCCTTCTCCGGGGCAGCCCCGTCTCAGAGCCCAAACCCAGCACCTCGTCCGGGTGGTAGCACGTTCCAGACTCCTCGCCCACGGGCGGTGCGAGAACAAACCCTCGACCCCTTCAATTGCTTCAAGCTGTGGAGAGAAGGGCACTCGCCTATCGCGCCCTCGGCGAGACCACTCGATGAAATTCAACTTGGGCACCACCCTCCCGGGTCAAGCTTGACACCCAGAGAAATCGGGCTCCTCGGTCCAGCCGGCTGCATCAACTCCAAATCGGGGAAGGGTAAATCATGTCACCGCTGAAGAAGCTGAGGAGGCTGCTGGAGTCCTATTGGGTACGTTTTCTGTCAAGACCATACCAGCACGCGTCCTTTTTGATTCTGGGGCATCGCATTCATTTATAGCAAAGGGGTATGTGGATAAACTTAAGCTGCCTGTCCACCTGTTGAAGAAAGCATTAATGCTTAGTTCACCCGCAGGAGTGATTAAGGCCACCTTAGTGTGTCGGGAGTAGAAATTGTCATGGAAAGATTTATATTCCTAGCAGATTTAGTTGTGCTAACCTCCCGGACCACGGATATTATACTAGGTATGGATTGGTTAGCTAAACATCAAGGATATTAGATTGTGCCTTGAGGCAAGTTAAGTTGACCAAGGGCCGGGAGTGACCATTGTGGTAAGGTGGACCGACCATATAGATGGGGTTAGAAATATATTATTACGAAGATGTCGCTGGAAGGAATGATGGTAGTGCAAGAATATCTTGAAGTCTTCCACGATGAGCTACGGCATGCCACAGACGAGAGATCTCGAGTTTGTTATCAATTTGAAGCTGGTGCGCCCCTACCTCAAGAGACCATCTGGGATGACCGTAGATGAGCTAGAAGAATTGAAGAAGCAACTCCATGAACTACAGGACAAGGGTTTCATTAGACCAAGTTCCTCACCTTGGGGATCCCGGTTATTTTGTAAAGAAGAAGGACGGCACCGCCGAGATGTGCGTGGATTATCGGGCTTTAAATGAAGTAACCATCAAGAATAAGTATCCTTGCCAAGGATTGATGACTGTTTGATCGACTTGGGGAGCCACATTGTTCTCAAGATTGATTTAAGATCTGGTTATCACTGCGAAGATTAGTAGGAAGACATCCGAAGGCGCCTTTACCACTAGGTATGGGTATGCGAGTTCTGATTATGTCCTTTGGGTGACCAATGCCCTGCCTATTTCATGAATCTCATGAACAAGGTCTTCATGGATTACTGGATAAGTTTGTGGTGGTATTCATTGATGATATTCTCATCTACTCCAAAACCATGACGAGCATCTTTGAGCATCTACGCTTAGTCTTTGGAAAGGCGAAGGAACATCAACTCTATGCCAAGTTCGGCAAATGTGAGTTACGGTTACGGGACATCGACTTCTGGGGCATATTGTGTGCGAAAAAGGAGTGTCATTGACCCGCCAAAATTTCTGCGATATGAGAATGGCGGCAACCTACCTCGATCCGAGGTGAGGAGTTTCTTGGTTTAGCGAGGATACTACCGGCGGTTCATTGAAGGTTCTCCGAGTTGCGGACCAATGACCCGTTACTCAAAAGGAGCAAGCATTTGGGTGGACCAAGGCATGTGAAGAGAGTTTTCAAGAATTGAAGAAGAGATTGACTACCACCCGGTGCTAGTTACGCGATGTCGGCGAGACTTGAGTATCTTGCGATCGTCTCATCAAGGGCTTGGGGTGTGCTTATGCAAGAAGGCAAGGTTGTGGCATATGCATCCGGGCAACCGCCCTCACGAAGCCAACTACCCAACCCATGACACGGAATTAGCTTAGTGGTTCATGCCACGAAGATCTGGAGGCACTATCTTATTGGCAACCACCGTGATATCTACACGGATCACAAGAGCCTCAAGTATTTCTTCACCCGATCGCATCTGAATTTGAGGCAAAGAAGGTGGGTGGAGTTGATTAAGGATTATGACATGGCGTCCACTACCACCAGGGAAAGCTAACGTGGTGGCGGGCGCCCGAGTAGGAAAGCCTCTGTAATCACCTTATGGGTCGGGAACACCAACTGAATTATACAAAGAGTCGGCGCCACGAACCTAGGGATTGTAGAAGAAGGAGCCCGACCGCCTTTGAAGAACAAACAAGTATTGAAGAAATGATAGAAGCTGCACAAAAGGAGACCAATTTGTTATGAAATGGAAGAAATCTATGGGAGAAGGAAAAGCCCCAAAAATGAATCTGGATCATCAAGGAATTCTAAAGTACGGAAATCGTACTTTCATACCCCCTCAAAAGGACCTTAGGGATCTAATGCTTCGGGAAGCACACAGCTCTGCATATTCCCTTCATCCTGGTAGTACCAAGATGTATCAAGACATGAAGCAATACTCTTGGTGGCGGGCATGAAGAGACATTCTTGAGCACGTCGCTTCTTGTGATGTCATCAAAGAGTAAGCGGAGCACCAAAGGCGGCGGGGCTGCTCGACCTCTGCAAATACCCCAATGGAAATGGGAAGAAGTTGGCATGGATTTCATCACGGGTTCCCGCCAGCGAAGTCGGGATGTGATTGATGCGGGTCATCGTGGATAGGTCGACCAAAGTTGCCACTTCATTCCGTCAAGACCACGTACAAGGGGATAAGTTGGTGAGTGTACATGTCCCGCATCGTATGCTGCATGGCATACCCAAGCGGTGTTTGGATCGAGGTTCCCGTTTACCTCGCATTTTGGGCAAGCTTGCATGAAGCTCGGGTACCCATTTAGATTTCAACCTTCGCTTACCATCCTCGGACCGATGGGCAAGCGGAGAGTAAATCAAACATTAGAAGATATGCTCCGGGCATGTGCTCTAGACTTCTCGAAGGAATGGGATAAATGTCTGCCCTATGCCGAGTTTGCCTACAACAACGATTACGATCCGGCTTGAAGATGTCACCCTTTGAAGCCCTATATGGCGAAAGTGTCGGACCCCACTTCATTGGTCCGAAGTGGGAGAAAACTACGTGTTTGGCCCTGAAACACTAAGGCAAGCAGAAGAAAAAGTTCGGCTGATTAGGGACAGGTTGTTGGCGGCCCAATCCAGGCAGAAAAGCTACGCGGATAAAAGGAGAAGGCCCCTGAGTTTTGAAGTTGGAAATCATGTGTACTTGAAGGTGTCACCCTTGCGGGGAGTCAAGAGGTTTAAGGTCAAAGGCAAGCTCACCCCGCGCTATGTTGGGCCTTTCCCTATTTTAGCCAAGAAAGGAGAGGTTGCATACCAGCTAGCCTTACCCTCAAGCATGTCTGAGGTTCACGATGTCTTCCATGTATCTCAGCTGAAGAAGTGCTTGCGAGTGCCAGAAGACCAAGCCCCACTTGAAGCAATCGAGCTCGAGAAGGACTTAACTTACAAAGAACGACCCATCAGAATTTTGGACACAGTGGAAAAGAGGACCAGGACGCAATCCATTCGCTGTGCGAGTTCGATGGAGTCACCATTCAAAGAAAGAGGCTACTTGGGAGCGTGAAGATCGGCTACATAAAGATTACCACCTTTGTTCTCTAGCTAAACCAAATCTCGGGGTCGAGATTCTTTTTAGGGGGGTAGGTTTGTAACACCCTGAAAAACTTAGAAGGATTATGTAATGGAATTGTTGTCGGATGTTTTGTAACACATCATGTTGGTTGGGTTCTAACAATCATTTTTCTAAAAGTTCTAAGGAAGAGACCACCTGTTTAATTAGTAGTAATTGCTAAATTCATATTCGAATCGAAAAGATGATCCATGGTAAAGATTTTCAATGGTAGCAAAATAAGTGGCCACTGTGCCAAAGAAATATTTGCGTACAAAGTAGTAAAATCATTGAGTTTATAAAAGAAAAGAGGAGAAAAATAAAAAGAAAGAGAAGAGGACCCAGTTGTTGGCCCAAAGATGGTCCATGTAGTGGTCACCTCATTAGGAAAATAATTTTCTTAAACCCAAGAATACCTCTGGGAATTCCTGTAAATTTTCTAGAATTTTTGGTGGTAATTTCATATTTTTAGGACTATATTAAGTCCTCCGCATTTCGAAAAATCAAAGTCAAAAATAAAACCCATGAACCCCGTGACACGTGGGCGGTGGATCCCCCACGTCGCCCCGGATCCGCCCCCCTCTCTCGGGTCGGGCGTTCGGTCCGGATGGCGCCACGTCCTCCCGGGCGCCATCTCGACCATCCGTGATCGCCTCTCGCGCCTCTCTCTCGGCAGCGGGCCCGCTTGCGGCCATCTCCTTTCTTCCTCCTCCTCCCGCGCCGGACCCCCCCCTCTCGCGGCCGTGCGACACCCTGCTGTGGAGACCCGCGGAGGGGCGTTATGGGGAAAAGGCCCCACGTCGTCCCGAACCCATTGTCCCTTCCGCCGCCGTGTCGCCTTGTTGCTCACCGCCAGCAGCCAGCCCCTGCCGCGCCAACTCCTCGGGCGGGCGTTTCTGCGACTATAAAAGCAGGGAGCAGCCCAAAGGTTCGCCGTGCTCCCACGAACATTTCTCGGCCGCCCATTGCCCTCAAGAACCACCCGATCGCGGCAACTACCCTTCTTCCCCAACTCGGGCCGACGGCCCCTCGCCGCAATTCGGCCGATCCTCACTTGTGAGAGCTCGATCCTTTGCTTCCACACCATCTCCGGACCATCGCCGCTGTTGCCGGCCTCCCAAAGCTTCATGCGGCCGTAGCTCGCCGGCACCGTGAGCCCTCCCGGGCCGCCGCGGCTGCTGCTCGTCGCCGACCCACCTCCGGTGACCCCGGCCCTCCCGTCACCACCACCCGGCATCGCGCGAGCCCGGCTTTGCATTTCACGAAGCCCCGAGCCTCGGTGAGCTTCCCTCGCCGGCGGCGGCCACCGTCTTCCGGCCTCGGGCGCCTCTGTTCACCCTCGTACCCCGCCAGGGAAAAATCATCCTTAAGGGTGAGATAAACGAGCGGCGGGTTGGTCACCGCCGCTCACCCTCTTCCCCGGCTCCCTCGGTGCGCGTTCGAGCCCGCTCACGCGGCGCTGAGGTTGAGCCATTCTTTAAACGTCGGCGACGGTGGGCCCCTTTGCCGGCCTGCTTCACCACCGCGCCTCCGGGCCCCTTTGTCGGGGCAGCGGGGGCGGCGAAACCCCGCCGCTGGGTTCCCAGCGTCGACACCGCGCAAGTCGGTCTCGACCGATGGGCCCCACTCGTCGATTTTATTCTTTTTGGGATTTATTCAAACCGAATGTATTCAAATATGAATAACTTGTTCATTTTAGCTCCAAATTTAGTGAAATCAATTTCTAAATTCATCTAAAATCAAGGGCTACTTAATGAAACCAGAACCAACACTTTTGAAGCTTATTTAAATTTTCATTGTGTTAATTGATTGTTGTAATGTTTTTATCTAAATTTTCGCGCATATGAAACGTAGCTTTCGAGACTCAAGAGGAGGAAGCTGGCTGCCATAGAATCTAACGTTCAAAACCGGACCTCGACAACCAAGGCGAGTCAATGCTTTGATCATTTTGAGCCTATGTTTTCGATAAAGTAATTTGGTTCAAGTGTTATAAAATTGCATGCTTATATTCTATGTGGCCATACATGTTAATTTCAGCTTTTAGATATACCCATGATTCTCCTGATTTAGTATATGTCCTTTGCAACACTTTTGCTATGTGAACCTTGTCACCCTAGTAAAAGTAATATTGCTACGACTCTTTGAAACTAAGTCTATAATTATAAATGCATGCTTAGAGTTGTTATAGATAAACAAGGGTATGAGAGTACCCTAGCATATCTTGCAAACTAAAGGCAGTATTGGACGGATCATTGCGATGATGATTTGGATCATGGTAGTATAAGTGTATGTTTCATCCAAAAGAACCTCACATGCTTAATTATACGGGCGGTCGGTTGAGGCGGAAGTGTAGAATGGTGCCGTGATAGCACAGATTTGTGGTAGAGTGGTGCCGTGATAGCACAAGGGTTTGTGGTAGAACCGCCCGAGATAGCATAAGGACCTGAATCGGTGACAATCTCCCACGATATAACCGATACAACCACATCTTTGGCAAAGTGTGGCGGGGCCAACTAAGTTGCATGGACTTAATGCGAGTTGCGTCGGTGTGAACACAGGCGGGTAGAGGATGGCCACATCCTCCGACGTGATGGCGCAAGAGGGGGCTTCTGGAAGGGTGGTCGTAGCCGGAGGAAGTGGAAACCTTAGCGGTCGCAACTCTGCTGGGAAAGTGCATCGTAAAAGCTCTGTGATAGTCTACTCAACCGCATGGCTAAGGAATCGTGTGGGGCAATGAGCAGATCTATCTCATGTGGGTAAAGTGTACACACTCTGCGAGTCATGAACTATTCGAATAGCCGTGCCCACGGTTGTGGGCGAACATGGGAACTTAACTAGATATAGCTCTGTTTCAAAATCTGTACAAAAGGCGGAGAAAGGCCTTTATGGGAAGGCGAGTAAAGGCCCTCATTTGAGTTGTCACGGTGTCGTCCCGGTGGTAATGTAGCGATTATCTGGCGAAGGCATGGCATGATGAGCAGAGATCATGTAATGGTGGATGATCTCTGATTCGATAAAGAAAATGTAGATGTCAGTGAGTATCATGTTTTAAACTTTCAAATGGCTAGGTCCTAGAGAATTTTAAGTATTATAGTTCAAAAGGCATATTTCATAAATAAAATAACTGAGCCATTCTTTGTTAAAAGCCTTGCATACTATCTACTGCATTTGGTGTGTTGACTCGCTGAGCACGGTGGTTAGTGTGCTCACTCTGCAATACCAAAACCCAGTTCGGAGCTCAAGACCCTTATGCCTTTGAGGAAGCACCTGCTGCAGATGGAGAAGACCGCGCCGGGAATTAGGACGCTTATTGCGCGTTTAGAACCTTAGGCATTTAGACTAAGGTGTGGTTTCATCCAGATGTTCTAGAGCCTAGAATGTTTGTATGACCACTTTTGCCCTCAGTCTCTGCTTGTGGTTTAAAGGCCGATTTTGTATCTCTTCCGCTGCTAGACTTTTTGAATTGTAAATATTTGGCCTGCTTGGCCCTATTGTACCTCTGTGCCTTTGTGAAGGCCTAACTACACTATTGCATGGTAATATTATTATGGCTTGTTGAAATTTCCGCGTGTATGAAATGATTCGGCAATGTATCTGTGTGCATTATCTCGATCCGAGGGAATAATGCGGTAAGGCCTGCAGTGCGGATTGCAAAATCCGGGTCCGACATTCGCCAAGCTATTCCTATTCCTGTCGAGCGTCGGGTTCGTAACTCGGTCCACACATGAGTTACACACAACACATGTCTCTAATTTTTTTCTCAGCTATTACGATGCCTTCTAATTGTAGTTGTATGTTTTACAGGCACAATAGGAGGGGTGGTAGCGGGACGAGCTGGGCCGCAAAGATGGCACCGTGGGTGGAGGAGTGGGCGAAGGCACTCCAGGACTTCGTGCAGGAGGCCACCGCGTATAACCCCAGCACGTACGACCTATGCTGCTACACTCCACAGACACACACTAGGCTGGTACGTGTCATCAACCCTTCCCCTGCTCGCGTACCAGCACCGACCGACGCGTACCCCGTGCACTTAGCACGAAACTTTGCCCTCGCAGTAGGTACTCTCACGTTTCAAAGTTTCTGAGTACAGTTACCACAATTTACTACTTTGATGCTTTCATGTGCTTCTTGCAGACGGACATCACCACCCAGATTATGATGGACACTAGGCCGATCGTGGATAGGGTCACCCACGATTTGGAGGTGACACACGGCAAGCTACTGGGCATTGTCCATCGGGTCTATGAGAGGACAAAGCATGCTCTCGACCTCTCATCGTGTAGGATGCTTCTGGAGGTGGCCACATCGACGCATACGCCGAGGCTGCCACATCCTGCAGCTCAGGTAGGAGGCTCTGGAGGGCCACGTGCACGGGCCTCACTAGTGCCTGACTAGGCCGAAGGGTCGGCGTGGCCACGTGCCTACCCCCGAGCACCGACACCGCTACCGTCGGGCTAGGCTGGAGGGTCAGGGTGGGCATGTCCGTACACATCGACACCATCGTCGTCCGTGGACCGCTACCTGGCATTGGCAGGGTAGTCCACGTTGTTCGGTCAGGGTAGGTATGACAGTTGGCTGCAGACCATGACTCACTTGGAAGGTATGTTTCGTCTCTTAAGGTTTTTTCACGTCGATATATTGCGTGAATAAAAATACCTATCCTGGAGGAATGACACAACGATCAGGAGTTCACCTATCCCCCACGAGGATCTCCCGGGGGACGTGAGCGACTTCCTCGCGGAGGACCAAGCGGAGGTCCTTTTTGGGTCGCAGCTCAGTAGTGCCCCAGTTCCCATGTAGGCACAGGTGTAGTCTACCCCTAAGGCGTTAGGAGCATGGGTCAGCAGGTCTCCTGATCACTTCACCCTATCGGGCCCAAACCCTGACACCCCGCGCTGAGGAAACCCAAACGAGGCCGTATGGGCGGCCACCGACCGGGGGTGGAATGTGGCGACGACGAAGGAGGTGCTACGGGTGGTGTAGCTGGTGGCGAGTAGTGGATCTTACTCCTGCTATGTGTACTTTTTTTTGGTTATGTACGTATGTTGCGTTGCCTTCCTCCATGTACGAATTATCTATTATATCGTAATATCACTTACCTTCATACTTACGAATCGTTGCTATCTCAATCGTCTTCACAAAATTCTTTAGAAATTTCTCATACTACAATAACGTACGATGATCGCAAAATGTTATTGCGAGTCTAACATGTTTCTAACCATTCACAATCTATGAAAATCACAAATGCATCAAACAACATTGTCTGTCCTTTTATTTTAAAAAACAACAACTACAAACAAGATTTCTTAAATGTATTACAAGCAAAAATTGCCATTACTCTCCCACAATTATTTCCATTAGATTAATAAAATAATTATATTGCTATTTTAAATCGTCCAACCGTTGGGTGACTTTGACTAGTCGTCCAACTAAGTTGGGTGACCAGCGGCCTTTTCGCCAAACCGTTGGGCGACACGGATAAGTTGCCCAACCGTGCAGTGACATGAGGTCAAAACTACAAAAAAAATTGTAGGTATAATTTTGCAATACTGAATAAAAAATAATTATTTAAAAATTCAGAAATCATTACATTGGGGAGTACATTAAAATGGATGCAATCATTCATTTAAGTCTTCGCAAATTTACCTGCCCTGTGCTTCCTGGGAAATCATTGAAACTGACTCTGGTGTTTTGTTCCACAGGTATGCTTTTGACAGAGATGGGCCATGATCTGCCTGACCTTCCTATCGGGATGCTTACTGATCTCGGTTTCAAGAGAGGTTCGGCTTTCAACGTTTCCATTTGCCATAGTTAGCAATTTATCATCAATTGTTCCAATTGCCAGGGGAGGAGGTGCTACTTCAGGGGAGACGAGATGCAGAGTCGGCTCCGGAGTCTGGCCCTGCTGCCGATGCATTCTGGATGGAAATCAGCAACAAGTGGTTCACCCTATTCCCCACCACTCGGCCGTATACAATGAGGGCATTTGAACAGACTGCTGACAAGGTATGGTGTGCAATTTCTTTTCTGTTATTGTCATCGTTTTGGTTGAAATACTTCCTTGAAGTTTTCTCAATTCCTATGGCATGCAGGTGGCATCTGGTTTGGGGACAATCCGTGATATAAATGACGCTTCTCATCTTATAGGGGATATGTTTGGCTCAACCTTAGATGATCCACTGTTTCAATGCTACAAGAAGCTCGGTCGTTCAATCAACCCTGTTCTTGAAGATTCAGAGGATTACAAGATGATTCTGAAGTATCTGAAGAAAACATTTAAACCTGTCAAAGTTGATGATGTGGAAAGATGTACACTGTTATAGCTTTAGCTTTTCTCCCTCCAAAGTTCTGCCTCATGATTTGCTCTCGCAGGTTTATGGTGCGACTGTTGAGCGGATATATGCTGTTGAGTCTAGTGCATTTCCCTCTTATGATGAAGTGAAGAAATTACCAAACAAAGTTCCTCTGGTGTGGTATGTTTTTCTACTCAATGCTCCAAACCATGGGTCCATGACACAAGCAAATTGATCTATTATCGGCATTGTCACTCTGGTTTTAACTCACAGCCCCTTGTTTTCTGCAGGAACTAGAAGCTCGAATTTGCTTAGGCATCTACACAAAGGTTTCCTGCCTGCTGTTTGTCATCTTCCTGTGCGGGGATACATGGTAAGTAACTCGTCGGTCATGTGATTCATCTCCTATAAACTGAGCATTTTGCTGAAAGCGTTTATGCCGTCTATGTAGTTTGGCAGAGCCATAGTCTGCTCAGACGCAGCAGCTGAAGCTTCACGCTACGGCTTCAGCTTCACGGCGGTCGATCGTCCAGAAGGATAGTTTGTCTTGGCAGTGGCTTCTCTCGGGAAAGAGATCAAAGAGAGGTACTCGCCTAACCGTGCCTCGCCTTCAGTAATCTCGAACCTGTTACTCCTAATTGGATGCTTGTGCTGCCCTTATGTTTGTTCCGACAACAGGACGCGAAAGCTTTGAAAGAGAAGAAGATTGGCGTGAAAGGGGTGGGGCGAAAGACGACCGACGAATCGGAGCACTTCACCTGGAGGGACGATGTGAAGGTGCCGTGCGGCAAGCTGGTGCCGTCGAGGAACAAGGGCGGCTCGCTCGAGTACAACGAGTACGCCGTGTATGACCCGAAGCAGGTAAATGCTATTGTAGTAGAGGGGTGAATGGTGTTTAGAAATTTTTTCACCAAATATTTACAAATCATTTATTTCGATAGCTACAAAGTTATAAAGATTAGAATATGAGGTCTACTTGAAAAACAGAGAAATATAGAACTCAGTACGACCAAATCATAGCATAACATGGTCGAGACCACTCGTCGGAAGAACAATGTGGTTTGTTACTACTACTAGTCAAAAAAACAACGCAGAGCCGAACTGAACATAACGAGTCAGCAGAGAAACCAACGTGGTTGAAGCCATTGTGGTCGAAACCAACATGGTTGAAACCAGTATGGTCGAAACCACTGTAGTCGAAACTATCGTGGTCGAAACCAACGTGGTCGAAATCAACGTATTCGAAACCAGCGTAGTCGAAACCAACGTGGTCGTAAACTAGCGTGGTCGTAACCAACATGGTCGAAACCAGCGTGATCGTAACCAACGTGGTCGTAACTAACGTGGTCGAAACCAGCATGGTCGAAACGAACGTGGTTGAAACCAACGTTGTCGATGTCCAGTGTGCGATCGAAAGGCCAGCATAGTTTAGGACCAATGAGTGGTTGAAAACCAGCACAGTCAAAGACCGATGTGATCGTAAACTACATGGTCGAAGAACAACGTGTACGGTAGAACAACCAACGTGGTGGAGGATCTGAGAGTGGTCACAAACTCAAGTGTTTGAAGAAAGCTGAAATCCAACTGATGAGATCACCGACCAGTGAGTGGTCGATCTGTAAGCAATCGAAACCGAAGTGGTCACACCAAGTCGAACATCGACCGGTGAGGTCAACGACCATCGAATGGTCGAAAACCACAGTGGTCGGAGAACAAGGACTCTGGTACTACCGCTACAATGCTTGCGGTACTACCGTTTCTCCCAGAAGAATTGGGTTGTCGCGAGAACCAAAATCGACAGAATTTCGATCGACTAAAAGAATTAGAGAAGACACACGACCACACGATATAAGACCATTGAGCGATCGAAAATAGGTGCGATCGTAAACGACTAGAAGTAACAGAAGGCGCACGACCACCAGATCTAAAATTATTGAGCGATCGAAAACAGGTGTGGTCGTGAATGAACTTGTAGTAGCAGAGAAGGCGCACAACCACCAGATCTGAAATCATTGAGTGGTCAAAATCAGATGCGATGTGATCTGAAGCTTGACCGTGGTTGAAACTAGAAGCGGTCGAAAATGATTCGGAAAAACAGAGCAACGCACGACCGCAAGATCTAAAATCCACATATCTTTTGATTAAAAGATCAAATGGCCATAAAACTTCGTACACAAATTGCTTAAGATCTCAAGAGGCTGCTCCAATCTTGAATTGAAACTTATTAACCAAGTTGAGACTTTTTTGCGATTTGATCAAGGGTGCACACGAACTAAGTTCTAAAAACAAAGTCATTTATCAGAACCGCTCGTGGGTCAAAGATAACCAAGATGGCTTTGGTTACTGTTGTGGCTACAGATCAAACAGAGATATGGTAGTATGGTAGTGGAGATGTTAGGTGAGCAATGCTTCCTCTGGGTTCTCCCCACGGCCAGGATAGCTTTATATATATTCACATGGGGAGTACTTTACAATTATGCCCTTAGACCCAAGTGTCCCCTCAAGGGCATTTATGTCATTATACATATCCTATTTTGGGCTTTACAACCTTTTAACAGGCCGGCTGGGCTTAGGTGGGGGCCACCCCTACAACAGGAGCCTCTCATGGTGAAGGGTTTCACGGGCCGAAGCCATACTGCTGAGCCATTTGGCCCTCTCCGTCCCTACGGCCTGTGACCTTCTGTGATCTTGGGAATAGGTGGGTTTGCCGACGCCGCGCGGCCTAGCGGCATGGACACGGAATCGAAGTTACTACCAAAGGCATCTCGCGGTCGCGGGATGCATAATTCTAGCGGAGCCGGTCCATCAAGACGCAGCCGAGTCGGTATCCGACTCCGCTCTACGGACATGTAGACGAAGCATGGTGCGGAGTCGCCCCTCGTATAGAAGGCCGAATCGAGGGGGCGACTCAACCCGTGGACTCGGAGTCGAAGTAGGCTTCGGAGTCGTCGTGCGGTACCGAAGTTGGGGTCGTTCCGCGTTGGCGGAGTCGTTGTCGAAATCGAAATCGGGGTCATTCCGTGGAGGCGGAGCCGTTGTCGGAGTCGAAGTCGAAGTGATTGGCTAGTAGCCTACGACAGTGCATTAATGGCCTCGGGAATCGCGATGACCACTGGTACGCGACGGGGGTTGGACCATGTTAGGTGGCCGCACGACTACGGTCGTGTGTTCATTCCCGAGGGGGATATTATTGGCATGTCATGGGATGTAAGGTGTCGCGCGCACGCGCCACCACGACGCTTGACCTCCCGCCAGTTGCACTTCTGCCGATTGGACTTCCGCCAGTTGCACGTCCCGGCCAGGGGCAAGCAGGTATATATATATGCTGCTACGTGATGCGTAGCCGGGTATAGCTGGGATGATCTTGTTCTCAGAAATGAGCCTACCTCAGTTCATCTGCATGCTCTGATAACGCTGCTTTATAGCAGGGTTAGCGCCAATCGGCACGTCCCGGTCAGAGAACGCTGATGAACTAAAGGAGGCCTATTTTTGGGTTCGCAGATCAGCGATCTCACTTCCCACTCGTGGGAAAGCGGACGGTTGGATGTCCGGCAATTGGTGCTTCCGCCGCTATCAACATAGCGTTCGTTGCTTCCTGCTCGGGCGCATTGTGTTGTTGCATGTGGTGCGTAGCCGGGTGTGGCTGGGATGATAATCTTGTTCTAAAAAACAGGCCTGCTTCAGTTCATCTGCATTCTCTGAAAGCACTGTTTTATAGAAGGGTTAGCGCCGATTGGCGTGGTCAGAGAACGCTGATGAACTGACAGAGGTCTATTTTTGGGTTCGCAGATCAGCGGTCGCACTTCCCAATCGTGGGAAAGCGAACGGTTGGATGTCCACCGATTGGCGCTTACGGATTGTGGGAGGCGAGGGGGCTTTATATGCCCCTTCGGCGTTGCGCTGGCGCTGTCTTTCACTTGTCCGTTGTTGGAGCCGGTTTATCAAGGCGAAGCCCGGTTTGCATCCGACTTCGCTCCGCAGAGATGCAGGCGAAGCGGGATGTGGAGTCGTCCTTCGTATACGAGGCCGAATCGGAAGGTCGGCTCAACCATCGGAGACGAAGTTGGAGTGGCCTCCGGAGTCTCGTGCCGAGTCGAACCCGAGGCGCAGCCAAGTGGCTCGTGGCTCAAGGACAGTGCTTTGATGATGCATGGCGTGCGACGTGAACTACGCGACATGATAGTGTGCGACCGACGCTTCTTGTGGTGTCAGCAGTCACGCACCTTTTCCCGGTATGGTAGGACACGTGGCTACGCGTGATTGGCGCATCGTGCCTTGTAAAATGGTTGTAGGACCGCCCGTTCATTTCGGAGAAATCGGGCCACGCGGCGAGACATGATTGGCGTGTCATGCGCTGTGAGGCTATCGGGCGACTACGCGTCTTCGGCTTCCACCGGTCGCGCTTCTCGATGGTGGGGAGGCGGACGGTTGGGCTGCCGCCGATTGCGCTTCCTGAAGACTCTTGCCTATGCTTGCCCTTCGAGGAGCCCCCTTTCGGTGAGTCTTCGTTCTTCGTCGAGCCCTTCGCGTGATTAGTGTCGGAGTCGTCGCCCTTGCGCCGTCACGCGTCCTCCTCCGCCCTCGCATACTCTTCCATCTTATCGAAGAGCTTCGCGGCCATCTTAATTGGCTTACGCGCGTTGTACTCGGCCAATGGCCCTGGGCGGAGGCCTTGTACCGCCGCGTTGATAATGGTTGTTTCGTTGACGTCCTTGACCTGGCAGTGGACCTTTGCGAAGCGCTTGAAGTACTCTCGAAGCTTATCCGAGGGATTTTGCTTGACGGCGAAGAGTTAATCCGCGTCGACGCGCTCGACGTAGTTCCCCTGGAAGTTGTTGTAGAGGCAGTCGCGGATCTGTTCCCACGCATAGATGGAGTTTGTCTCTATGGTGAAAAACCAAGAGAGCGCCACTCCCTGCAGCGTGAGGGGGAGCCCCTTCGCTTTGGTGGTGTCGTCTCCGCCTGCAGCTTCAATAGCGGTCTCGTACACGCGCACAAACTCTCGAGGGTCCGTGTTGTCCTTGTACGACTCGATGGAGTTGGGAAACTTGAAGTCCTCTGGCCACGCCGACTGTTGCAGGCCCGCGGAGAGAGGGGACTCCAGATCCACACGTCGAAGTGTGGCGCAACTAGATGTAGGGGCGACGCGGCTATCCGCCCGCTGCGGCGTAGGCTCCACCGCCACCACCGACAGGGTCTGCTGGCTACGAGCCTCTTGCATCTCCCGCACGGCTCCACAGAGGCCCGCTAGCTCCCGATGCAACGTGCCGAGGGCTGTTAGTAGAGCACTCTCCACCGTCGCTGTGGGTGCGGCAGTTGGAGCACCGAGTTGCATCGTTAGGTTGGTGGCGACCACGGCGGCTTGCGCCGCCGAGGTTACTGCCGCTCCGCGTCGGCGCGGTGAGCTCGAGTCGGTGGCGGGACCGGCCGCCGCCGAGGCCACCGCCGCTCTGCGTCGGCGCGGTGGCGCGGCGGTAGCACGGCATCGGCGTCACCGCTCCCGACGGCTGGCGGTACTCGCGCCGACCGCGGTTGTGGGGATCGACGCGCATGGCGCCGAGGTCGGCGGCCGCAATGCCGCCATTGCCGCCCGCGCCCGTAGCCGACGGCGAAGCCCTCGCGTCGCCGAGCACCTCTTTCGTACTCCTCTTCTTCTTTGCCGCCGCCGATGATGAAGCCTTCTTTGGTGCCATCCTTCCAATTTCCGAGCTTGCTCTTGCCGATCCCCACAGACAGCGCCAACTGTTGTGGTTACAGACCAAACAGAGAGATGGTAGTGTGGTAGTGGAGATGTTAGGTGAGCAAAGCTTCCTTGGACCTTTCTCTAAGGCCAGAACAGCGGTATATATATTCACATGGGGAGTATTTTACAATCATGTCCTTACACCTGAGCATCCCTCTCAAATAAGATATCTTATACATGTCTCATTTTGAGCTTTAAAACCTTCTAATAAGCTGGCTGGGCTTAGGTGGGGCCACCCCTACAACAATTGCAATTATTCTTCATTATGAAATAAGATATAATTGTTGTCGCAAATCTAACTTACTACCTAACTTACCAATAACACATCCCATGATGGAAGAAAAATCATTCCGCTACATAGATTTTTGCTAGTCATTTGCAGTTGCTACAGGCCTACAGCTGAGACATGAAGATGCTGATGAGTCTTCAAAAAAAAAACAAGAAGATGCTGCTGTTGTTTGTGATCATTGCACGAGTCCTTGCAAGGTGAAAACATTTGTTGTGTAATGATTTTTCAACAAGATTTAATTTTGAAATAAAATGGAAGAAAAGGAACAAATTGAGGATGGTTGGTTCAAGTGCACGTGTCTGTGACTAGTTGCTATCTCGCTCCTTCTGATGTGATCCTAGTCATCATCTCTTGTCCGGCCCTTGTTATCTAGCTCTTTCTGATATTTTCCTTCGTCTTGCTCTTGTACAGAAGATGACCTCAGGGAAAGCAAGAGGCCTCAGGTGTAACAAATGCTTATAATCTTTCACTGTGTCTTCTGAACCTAATGAATGAAGAGCAAGCATGATAAAGACAGACAAGGCAAAAGTCATATTGTTGGTTGGGTGGATTAGTAAATTAGTAACTTAACAAATGAGCAGGATGGTGTGTTGATGTGAGCAAGGAGCAGAGGATAGCATGATGTCAAAGTGCTCCTGGATTTTTGGATAAGTAGGACAAACGAAAAGGCAGAATGAATGATGCTGGCATGTGCAGCACAGGAATCCTTGTACAGTCTTGGACTATCTACTTATGGCCAATCATAGTATGGTAACAATTGACAGATGAGAAAAATTCAGAAGTAAAATTAGAATCAGGCATTTTTTTTCATAGTAGCGCTTGTATACTCGCCCTAAAATACACTAGTTGGACCAATTACCCCTGTATGTTAATGGGTACATACTTGTGTAATTAGCTTGAATTAGTTGTGTTTATTACCATATATACGTATACTCTGATTTACTTGTTGGATTTAATATGACAGAAGTGTGATCACTAATGCGCATGCAACTTTGATCTTGAATGATCGATGAGAAGGCAGAGATATGAATGCAGAATATAGCGTTTCCCAGTGATCGGACTCATTTTATCTGCTATATCAAAATTAGCACTATTCGATTCTCTCTGTATTAACTGCTGCATTATTACACAAAATGTCTGATGGATGAGTGTTTGACCTATTTGTTCTAGGATTAGGATGATTCAATAGACAGTTAAAAGTTACACATCAATGTTCTAAATATTTAGCGGGATCGTGGCCAAGTGTTTTTATAGCGGTTTTCGCCTTGTACGATGTCCTTTTCAAAAGGAGAAAAAGAGTTAACTTCATGCATGATATGTCGTGCCAATTTCTCACGGTCTTCGTCAAATGCATACAGAACTGTCGAGCATAAATATGAAAACAAGATGTTGCTCAAAAAAGACCCAAAGTATTCATATGTACCTCCAATTAAGCTAGACAGCTATCCATTACAAGGATGCTACTACATTTCACTGGGCAGGGAGCCAGGGATTAAGCTCCATCAACTAAAACAACACAAAGTTAACCTTCCTAGTTAACATCCAGAGCTAGTTAAGCCAGCGCCATAGCGAGGATGTACTACAGCACTAGCTCAAGCTGGTGGCGACTTGGACTTGGGGGTTGCCTTGTCCTTGCCAGCCTGAACCAGCGCCGGCAGGTTCGCCGCCACCACCTCCGCCGCGTTGTTGTTGCCGCCGGGCGCCGTCGCCGACTTGCCGAGCCGGTGCTTGATCTCGGAGAGCAGGGCCTGGTTCTCCTGGTTGAGCAGCATGGCCGCCTTTCGCAGCCGCTCGTTCTCCTTCATGATGTAGCAGTTCTGCAGGTACAGCTTCGTGTTCAGCCTGTCCATCTGCTGCTGCTGCACAAAACAGAAGAAAAATCAGCTACATTCGTGTGCCATTGACACGTAGGGCCATCGTTTCAGCTTCTACACATCACTGCAAAAGATGGGAGCAGAAACACTAGTGTGCCTTGTGCTCGAGATCCAATAAAATATCCCAAGAAGCTACTATGCTCTACACATTGACAATGACAAGCACAACAACAACCAAAAGAAGCAGAAGCATCCATTCCTAATTAGCATTTCACCTCTGAAGCTTCCATGACATTCCACGCGGCCAAAGACGTACACAAGGAAGAAAAAGATACCGCGGTTCATTGTATAAGCATATGGGCCATTACAGCCGTTTCAAAAAGCAAGTTGTCATCTCAAGCACATAAACAAATCGACGGAGGCATGCAAAGCAAAGCAAAGTAGAAGCAAACAAAAAGGGGCAGGCATCCTGCATCCACGGGGCACGCGATGCACAACATAAAGCGCAGAATGAATGGAGCGGAGCAGTTTTTGTAAAGTGTTTTCACGGCGTATGCGATGCACGACATTACACCATGAATGAAATGGAAAGGAAGCACAGCATGGATGGAGCAGAGCACAGCCAGCAAAAGCAGGTGAGTGAGCAGGCTAGGGAGCATCATCACCTCGTGCTTGTGGAGTTTGCGATGATGGAGCTCAAGTTAAGCAGCAGCAGCAGCGAAGGGCAGAGGCTGATGAGACTACGGGATGTTTGTGGGGGCGGGGAGACGGCGAAAGGGGGAGTTGTGATCTGTGTGCGCTCGGTGTGAGGCAGTGGTGGGGCTTATTTATAGGCACGGCCTTCGTACTCCAGTAACAGCGCTCTTCGTGCTGCCTGGCATGGCAAGCTTGGTTACGGAAGAACAGGTGTATCTTGAGGCCATCTCCGGAAGCTACCACGTGACCTCAGATTGCCCTCCCATAAAACTCCTTTCCGTGGGAGGCTGGCGTGTGCGGAGTCCACTTGTCAGTGGCACCTGTACGATCTTCTATTGAGTTTTTGGGCATCGAGAGATCCGGCCAAAGTGACACGTGTCACGTATGGTCGTGTGGAAGGAAAAAAACGGAATACGAAAATCAGTTTAAACTTTTAAGGCCCCATCTACGACGCCAGGAATTTTTCTAATTCAGACGAGCAATGGCTGAACCGTTTCCTGTAAAATTACCGGGAAATTCGTACGAAACTGTTCAACAGCGAGAAGCGTAGGTAAGTTGAGAGGACGAGGGCAGACCGGGGAGAAGAGGAGACTTTTTTTTTAGTTTTTAAAAGCTGTTTTTTTTATTTTTTTTTAGAGTAACTAGCTTTTAAACAGAGTGTTTTTTAAGCGAAGTATGATTGTAGCATATACTGTAACGACTTTATTTAAATTGATTAAAATTATAGCATTAGCTGTTTTTTATTATTCTGTAGACTCCTCACAACAGTCCAAACACTAAAAAATATAAACAGAAGGTACAAGCCGAAGTGAAAAAAAAAAGCCCCTAATAGAGGTCCGGCCGGGCGGTCAGAGAATTTCCAATGATGATGATGATGGGCCTCGATCGGCCAGCCAGACGGCCCAAGATTCGTAATGATGGCTCGTCTCCGGGGTCCTCTACTCGCTCATCATCGCACGCTCTACATTTCTCGTCTTCTCTTCCTTTTTTTTTCTTTTCCCATTTATCTCTTCTTTGTCCTATCTTTTGATTCTTTCCGGCTGGAATTATTGCCGCTTACTGCTTCTCCTTCCTTTAATACCACCCTCTGGCTATCATGATCTCCTCCATCCAATTGAATGCCTCACAATTGTAGCAGTAGCTTTTTTTACCATGCATCCTTGTACACATTGTTTTACTGCGTTGCTTTCCCCTTTCGCACTTTCTATTCATTCTGCTTTGCAAGCGAATTGCAGGAACCATATAACGATTCATTACAGGGATCTTCTTAAGCGTCTAACGTATAAGTCGACACACGTGTATATACGATTCAGAGCATCATTTTGTCAGTCCAAAACTTCATATCATCATATGCGCGACTCTTTGTCTTGCATTATAATCTTGTAGATTCGATCTGGATTTCGAGATCCTGACCTGAAGATTTGATTTGGACCGTGGAATCTTGACCTGAACCCCTGAACAAGCTTCATTTCATTTCACCAGTACACTGCCCCTATACTGTTCCTTCATTTTTCTTTTGAGAAATCCGTACTGTTCCTTTAGAAACAGCAGACGATCGATCTGACCGGATCCCTGGTGTTGCGATATTTGCCACGACACAGTACCAGATGCATCATATGATGGGCATATATAGGCTCCTATTGCAGGCAGCTGCTGCATGGACACGGAGCTAGCCAGAGCAGCGATCAAGATCGCCACAAGGGAGAAGTAGTAGTGTAGTAGTACAAAAATATGATTACAAATTAAAAAGCAAAGCCATCATTTGGGCTTCCTCCACATTCCTCATGCTGATGCCGCATTGCCAGCGCTGCCTTTAACTTGACGCGCGCCACTCGAGCTTTATCGGTGCGGCCGCCCACTGGGAGAATATACTAGGGCGCTCGATCGATCATGAGAAGGGAAAAAGAAAAGCCTTCTTACTAGATTTGGCCTGTGTTGGATTCTTCTTCTTCTCTGTTTTTTTTTCTTTGGGATGTGCAGCTACCTGCAAGCTACAGACCAGAGCTTAAGGAAAAGAACAACTAATCTCTATAGGGATGCAATATAATGCATAGCCAAGTACAACAACAACAGCTAGCTAGCTGTTGGCGATCTACATGCACTCGTGTTCCGTGTACGCTGTACAAGTGCTGTGCATCATGGTGTCAGCCATTCGTTTCTGATCGATCACCTAGCTGCAATTTACATTGGTTGGAGCAATGGCTTTATTTCTTTATTGGAACGAAGCTTCCATCTTTGTTTTATTTTTAATTGTCTGCTATAGACAATTTACATTATTTTTCTTCACTCCAATTAGGCACTTCTCGGGCTGTTAGATAGTCACCGTTCGTAGGTCACCGGGGTTCAGCAGGGTTAGATTTTCAAGGTTCACCAGAGCCCCAGCCTTAGATTACGGTGGGCAACGACGGCCGGCGATGAGGACAGTGCCGCCGGTCGTAGTTATGCATGGAGACCTACAAACGGTGGGGTACCTAGCCAGTGGAGAGATGGCGATCCGACGAGGTATTGATTTAGGTTTTTGCGCGAGACTGCAGCTAGCGGTCCGGGGCGGCAGATTCAATTCGTTGGCGGTGAATTCGTGGGCAGCACGACAGTGGACGAGGAGGCGCCGGTGGGTAGTGTGGCGTGCAGGCGAATATCGCCGGCACCGGCAAGGCAGAGGGGATGGTAGCGGTTTGAGGTGGAGAGGAATGGGGGAAAACAGATGAAGCTTTTTTTCATTCCTAGTGCTTGCACGAATCTCAACACGATCCAGTGGTTTAAAAGTGTACTTGATTCCAGTGGTGGAGCCAGAATTTTGTGAGAGCCTGGGCGTGGCGTGAGGACAGGTATAGCTACTAATCACAAATAAATCCATATACACTTGACACAAGGAAAGTTGACAACCACAATAATTTTAAAATCGAACACATATTTGAATATTTGTAGATGAAAAGAAAAGCAAGATACGATAACAAGTATCCCAGTACAACGTTACGAAAGCTTCCATGAGTTTTGGCATTTCCGAGGCTTTTTGTATCAACTAAAAACCTCCTCATTTCTAAAAATTAACAATTAACAATTCTTTCAGTCTACAAAATTTTCAAGCCATATAAAATTCATAATTTACTAACTTTAGCCTAGATTTGAACTACTTGAGTCTAATTTAAAACAATACTCTAACTGTCTAAGTATCTACCAATCTAACTCACTGCCTCTGGTCATAATTCACAAGAGGTTCCAGACTTGTAGTGCACAAATTTACTCATCTAAGACCAACAGTTTCAGACGTAACTGACATACTGTATATGTTCTCAGGATCAAAGCACCTTTCAAACTTAATTCACATCAGCACTGTAATCTGATTCTACAAGTGAATTACTTCCTCCGCTGCCGCCAGGTTTGGGCTTAGGTTCACCCATTTAGGGTCTAGGTCCATCGGTGCCCCCAGATTAGAGGGAGACTGAAGTGGTGGCAGATCAGTGGTGGCGCCTCCAGATGCAGGCGAGAAGGAGGGTGGTGGAGGTTAGAGGGGGCAATAAGGATGAGAGAGGTTAAGAGGTGGCGGAAGGTGGCGGAAGATCAGGCGGCGGTAGCCGTTGGAGACAAGAAAGAGGGTGGCATGGGGGTGATAAGACTAGGGTGGTTAGGAGGCGGTAGGAGGCGACGACGAATCTAGCGACGACTGCCACCGGAGACGAGGAAGTGGGTGGTGCGAGGGGATCTCGCCGGAGAGGAGGAAGAAGCGCAACACTGCGACAGGAGGGGGAGACGGGGCGAAGGAGGAGGAGGAGGGTGGCAGGGAAGGTGCTCGTCAGCACCGGAGAGGCAGCGACATGAGGGGGTGGGATAAAGGAATGGGTGATTAGAGTTATAGCTCTTGCAAGAATCTTGAGCAATCCAAGCCATTGAAGAGTGACTGGATTTTTACAAGAAAAAAATGACAAAAATCCCCCCCTTTTTTTTTTGCCTCTTGATATACTTTCAGCTTAAAAAGGAATTGCTAATAGAGTAGAACTAAAACTAAAGAGCTGCTGCATACATGAGGGCAAATAATGAGCTGCAAGGTTTCTAGAAAGGCATAATGGAATGCCGGTGCAATGAAGTACATATGCAGAAGGGAACAGGAGCAGAAAATTTACTGGATGTCTACACGCACGAACCCAGCTGCAGAAGAAGTGAGCAGTGCCTGTTTATGGTCAACGCGATGCATCGATTTGATCCATGGGAAACTTTTCTTGGCACCAGCTAGAACAAGAAAATAAGCATATGCATGCATGTTATCCATGTCATATCATGGAGCAGACCCGAAAGCGCCAATTATAAGCTTAAGCCGCAACTGGCCGTCTTCGCATGCATACCAAAATATACTCCATCACCACGCTGTGCAAGCCATATAGCTCCAATGATCATGCAGCAAGAGATGGCTAGGTTCTGCAAGTGTAAGCGTGCTTGGTGTGTAGTATGTAGCTGCTAACCTCTAGATTATAGATTAGCTAGTTTGCACTCTGCTACATATATTGTGAGGCATGGTGCTAAAGAAGTGTGTGGTAATCACTTTTAGCGTGTGAGTGCGTATAACATGCACGACGTGTGAGTGCGTATAACATGCACGAACAATCTCACGCTAAAGCGTATTCAAAATTCAAAGTATTTAAGATAAATTTATTAATTCACAAGTATGATTACGGAAGTGAATAGACAACGGTATACCGTTGAAATGATATAGCATTAGGTTTCATACAGTTTCAACCAATTTCATGAAAATGTTTGAAAAGTTATATGTTTTAGTGAATTTCACGTATTTTTAGAAGTTTTCAGAAGATTTTAAGAAAGTTTCAAGCCAAATTTTAACGAGTTTTATATTTTGAAACACAACGTTCAACAAGTTTCAACCAAGAGTTTTAACAAATTTCAATAGGTTTTAACCTAGGTTTAAAGAAGTTTTCAATGAGTTTCTGCTGGTTTAACCGAGCTTACCTACCTACAACGGCACTACCACGCTGTCACAGAGCTGCCTGACACCTTCCGCTGCCAATGCACCGTCTTCTCTGGTTCCAGCCCGACGATTACTACCACGGGTACAATCGACTCTACCCACCGTCAGATTCGTGCTCAAGCTTTACGACGAGCCTCCATCTCTCTCTCTCTCTCTCTCTCTTCGTCGATTCCGCCTCAAGCTCCACACGGCGCTACTACCTACATTGCCACTGATCTATGTGACGCCTCGTCGGCCTCTGTTCGTTGCACTAATGCCTCGCTTCACTACTTGCGTTCGCTCACCACGACAGTATTGGAAATAATTTTAATTTAGAGTTTTAATTGTGTTCGAGACGTAGTAGAATACGTCTTCATATGTAATTTAAGTTAAAGTTATGATCAACTTAAAATCCAAGTACATATGTTAGTAGGAGAATATTAGTCTATAAGTATGTGGCTTATGACTTTTGAGTGAAATTTTTGAATTGTACATGTTTGCGACAGAGATTACGGAGAAAGATACTCACTTGTAATTTTGAATAATACATATATTAGGCTTTTAACATGTACTATAATTAACTTGTATACCCCGTCTTTAAAAATAGTTTTTGAAAGTTAGGTACTGTAGTAAAAGCTAGTTTTAAAAGCCGAAAAGAACAAGCTCTATATAATGAGATAGCTTATAATCAATTTTGTAAGAAGAGTAGAACGAGCAAGAGAATAAAAAAATTTAGAAATTCTTTCGTATTATCTTCGTTTATTTGTAATACATAAGTCTTTTTAAGATAAAATTAATGTTTGGTATAAGGTGTAATTTCGTTCTCTGGCCGACGCGCACGAAAAGTCGTCGGCGCGTCCCGAGGCAGCGCACAGGACGCTTCTGTCCGAGGACAAGCAGGAACGGACAGAAGCGCGCCTTTGGTTTTTCTCCCGTCGGTCAGTGCACGACACGGCGGCAGCAAGGCCTTTGGTCTCTCCGTCAAAAAGCAGGTGCACGGGCTGGAGCAGTCACTGACGAGTTTTTTTTTTTGTGAAAAGAAAGAGAGCAATCGGCAAGAAGAGCAAGCCAACAGCTTTCTACACGTTGGGTACAGAGCAGCAGTACTGGAGCGAACTAAAAAGGCAGCAGAGCTGCTGCGTCCTGACAAGACCAGGGGAAAAAAGCGAGAAGCGGTCCAGTGTCTTTTCGTCCGTTCGCACGAAAAAAAAAAGCCGATGAACAACTTTTTTCTGTCCAAGCCTTTATTTAAAAGGCATCTTCTAATCGGATTTTGAAATCGACTTTTGATTTTTATTATAGTACTTAGCTTTTAAATAAAATATTTATTATAAATTAATTATAATATACATTAAAAACTTATTATTTATATCAACCAAAATTACATATGAGTATCTCTCCGTAATCTCTGTAACGAACAAAAATATTCAGCTAAAAGTCATAAGTCGCAACCACAATGAACCGTCCAGCGGGCAACAACGAAAAGCAGTATTTTGCTTTAGCCCCTCAGTTCAAGTGAAAAACCAAAGCTCTGTGCTCATCAGCTGTCTACCCTAAGGAGACGATTAAAGATGCTATACGATGCTACTTCGTGGGAACATGTGAAGCCAATAGTGACGCTGAGTCGAGTTCAAGACGTTGAGAAGACATCTTCGCTGTCCAAACTCAAGTACGTACAGTTGAGTCTGGAATGTTGAGGAGATGTGTCGCTGTTCTGTGTCAAGTACGAGTTGGGTAAGTAATAGTTGAGACCAACTGTTTCAATATTTTAGAATCTTTCCATCTGGATGGACCTGTACCAATTGAGTTAAGTTCCTACATGTAGCTTGCATGTAGAACGCTTCATGTGGAGACGTAACTGATAGTTCATAATGTATTAAGACTAAACTAGAGTATGTCGAGTCAAGATTCGGGGGCGATTGTTGAAAATAGTTTTGATTTAGAGTTTTAATTGTATCCGATATGTAGTAGAGTCCGTCTCCATATGTAACTCAAGTTGAAGTTATGACCAACTTGAAGTCTGGATACATATGTTCGTAGGAGAGTATTAGTCTATATAATGAGGAGGCTTGTAACTAATTTTGTAAAAAGAGTAGAAGGAGCAAGAGAATAAAGAAATTTAAAAATTCTCCTATGTTCTCTCCGTTTATTTAAAATGTGTAAGTTTTCTCTTGGGACAAAACCAACAGACAACACACCTGCTCGCTTGCAACGCTCGAGGGAGCATGTGGCCACCCACCACCTACCATCGCCTCAACTCCCGCTTGTCTACCACCCCGTGCCAAGTCAGTGTTGGACCGCTTTGTGACCCAAATGCAGAGGTGGGCAGGGTAGACCAGCACACCGTCGATGAGGTCTGAGAAGTGCCCATCATGGGACGATGATGCATTGCATAAGGCAAGGCCTAGGAGGTGTGTCCAGAGCGCGCATCAACGATGAGAGAGGAGGTAGGTGCAGATAGCCTCATTGGCTGGCTGGTGGATGAGGACCTAGAGGAGTAGGTCATTAGGGAGCGCACTAATAAGGTCCCAACCCCTCCCCTACCACCGGAGTAGGGGATCGTGGCGCGCTTGGTGGTGATTTGCCAGCGCGGTGGAGAGAGAGGATGAATAGGTGGGTGTTGTAGGGAGATATAGAAGAGATAAGGGGTAGAAAAGAGAGAGGGGGAGGTGGAAGGGAATGTACTTTGCAATTTGTGCAAGATGGATTGATCGATCTGTGCCCACCTATCCTGTCGAAATTGGTTGTACAGGGATGTGTAGTTTTTCTTTACGACTATATACAATCTATTAGTATATCTGCCATGGCTATTAGCTACACAAGCATGTAACATAGGATAATGATGCATTGCATTCAAGAGGATAGGTGTCGCCATTGAATCAAAAACTACCCCTTTCCCCTCATGGTAGCTGAGCTGAGAGGATCATCGATCGAGTGGATGCATGTAGGGATTACAATTTAAGAGCAATATTCATGAATTTCACTGATTTTCGTTTTTATCGGCCCACGACAAAAAGGGCCCTATCGGCCCAAATATTCGACCCACTTTGAAAATTATAGGCCCGAACTCCGAAGGCCATGGCGCTATACCTCCGAGCTCTGAAGGCCCGACCCCCAACTCATCCTCTCGTCCAACCCCTAGCTACTCTCAGGACGACAGCGGTGGCTAGGTTTTCCCGTATGATGGTGCCAATCGAAAGCTCGTCAATCCACGAGGAGCGAGCACATGGAAGGTGAATCTAGCGGCGAGAAGGGAGTGGCCGAAGACGGCGCTAGGAATAGAGGAGGGAGGCAGGGGCGCCGGCAAGGGAGAGGATAGAGGTGATGCTGGCAAGGGAGCTGACACAGGCGACGCCGACAAGGGAGCTAGCGGAGGCGGCGCAGGCAAGGCAGTGGGCGAGGCAGTGCCAGCACAGCTACAGTTGGAGGTATTAGAAATCCGAATTTTTAAATCTATTTGAATATCTGGAATTCAGATTACGCCTTTGTATTTTTCGACTGAAATTCCCTGGAAAAAATAGCGTAAATTTTGAATTTTCCGAAATTCGGAAACCTTGGGGGTCCCGATTTTTTTATTTTTTAAGAAAGTTTTCCCTACGTGCATGCATCTCCATCAATACTCCTTTCTCGTCATCATACCGCGCACAGCAGCAACTAACTCGGACGTGAACAAAGAAAAACGACGCGTCTCACATCTACACTTGGATCATCCAATACTTGAATTACGTAGCAATGGCCGTCGATGCAGGATTGCAGGTTAGCATTGGCCTTGAGCTTGCCTGAGATGAGCAAAGCAAGAACCGAAGTATCTACGTGTAGCGCGGCTAGCCTCGGTTCAGTGGTGGCGCAAGCGTTTCTTGTCCCGTGCGAATCGCAATGCAGCAGGGCTATCCAATTACTAAGTAGCTAGGGAGAGGAATAGAATCCTAGCCACCAAGTGCAGCACAGAGTACAGACAGATGGTAAGGATTGCGTGGTCAGAAGCTCAGAAGTAGGCACCCAGTAAATGGCCTTCACATGTGCTGCATATACTAACGTACGTACGCACGCACCTCGCCATCATTCCTCTTGACCAGACCTTGCATTTCTTCCTGCCTGTCCCTGACGTGCACGGTGGTAACGCTGTTTACTGAAACGATCGGTAGGATTGTTCTTTGCATGCTCTTCCGATATCTTCGCTGAAGCCGATCGAAACATGCGCTTAAGTTACTGGGATCATATGGCAGCTTCTATGTGTTCCCTGCATATACGCCGGCCGGCCTCTTCCCATGCGTGACAAGTGACTCACACTTGTCCCCATGCGTATCTACGCACGGGTAAAAGAATCTACTGAAACATGCATGTATTATTAGGCACTAGGTACTAATATTTCTAGTCGATCGATCACGTCCGTCCATTCATGTGCATGACGTCCATCGATCTACCCCGCTCGGTTGGGCAGAAAAGCTGTAACTTATGGCTAAAATTGCACTGTAACGACTGAAATTTCACTGTAGCTGAAGGTGACTTATTTGGCATAATTAAATTTAAAAAAATTAAAAATTAAAAAATATGCTAGCTCAACACGGACAACGCAAACGAATACATGAAAAAAGAACCGGCAAAAAAACTCAAAAAATAGCCAAAAGTTCAGACAAAGATGAAATTTATGAATAGTGAAAAGTAAGCCAGAAGCTAGAAACTGAACCAGAAACGAGCGGACCTTGCCCATGACAACAACTTTGTAATAGTTCAAAAGTCACACACACATATATGTTTATATGTATGTATACATGTGTGTCTACATATATATATATATATATATATATATATATATATATATATATATATATATATATATATATATATATATATCTACTCTTTAAAATTTTGAGTTGGTGGTAGGTGCATTATCTTTTAGCTCTTCATATCCGTCTGTTCTCCCTCCCAACCCCCACGGCCGTCTGATCTCACGGTGGTCCTCCCACGCACGCAAACTTCCCCCAACCGCTCCCCACTACGCCTCTCATCTCCAGCAACATCAAACATGAAAATCTCCTCTCTCTCTATCCATCTCGACTCCCCGCCCTCCACTCCCTCCGTCGTCGCCGCTCCATTTCCACCGCCCTCGATGTGTGCTTCCCTCTCCTACCTAGCGCTCGCCGCCTGCCCGCCCCGCACAAGGAACCCACCGTAGACGTCGCTGCATACGTCTGTGTCGCCCCAACTCGCTGACATTGAGGGTGTCGCTGAGGGCCGGGGAGGAGGGGGACGACGAGGGCGATGGTGGACCTCAACGTGGTGACCCATCCCCCCTCCCCTCGAATCCTCGCTGCCTCCTTCTCTCATGCACCGACGCCTGCTCACCCCCACGCCGCCGCTTCGTCAAAGCTTCACCACCGACCAGGCCCTTCCTCTCTCCTCTCTCTCCTTTACCCCCTGCCAGCGTGCGATGCCCCGCATCGCATCCTTGAACAGATCATGATGCTGCCATCGCCACCAATGGCAAAACCCTAGGCGCTACATCTCCAGCCGCCCCCCCCCGCCGAAGAGATCCTAGGTGCTTCCTCTGCCTCCACCACCATTGATTCACTTCAGAGCCTTACTCTAAATGCCACTACGGAGCCGATGGACGCTCTCGGGCAGCAGGGACCCACCTACGATGGCCAGGTGCGTGGCGGCAAAGGAGGGTGGTTGTGGGAGTGGGAGGGAGGGGAGGAGATGGAGGAGGACGATACCGGCATCACGTGGGGGTTAGGGAAGGAGCATGTGGTGTTGATGTGGGGGTACCTCCCCAGCGTCTTGCCGCTGCTTGGGCCCGTGCTCGTGAGGCTACCCCCGCGGCTGCCGCCGGCAATGGATGGAGGGACGTGCGCAGTGGCGGGTGCGGATTTGCCATGGCCATCTCCAGTGATGCCTCGCGCTCTCCCTTCTCATTGTTGCTTTGATTGTGTTCTGTTGCTTCTGGTTCGTTCATTGGGTGAGAGGATCAGCGGTCTTCTCTCGGCTAGAAAATTTCTCCCAAACCTTTTGGTTTTCTTCTTGCCCTCCCTAGGAACCCTCTAGAAGCTTTTGGAACCGACCTTGGTATCAATCTTTGTCGGGTTTCTTTTGTGGTTAATCTATGTCGATTCCTCCGGTTGTAAAGCATTTGTTGTTGTTTTACAGTTGCGGGCTTGTAGACGAGATCTAGGAGCTGCCTGCCATGGTGAAGGATCGTGCCTACAATGATGACTTGGGGGTCAGTGTGGACGCCTCCTCCGCCGAGATCAAGAAGGTCTATTATCTCAAGGTGATTCCTTTGCGCCCTTGAATTCTTTGGTTTGTTGCCTTTAGTGTCATGTAGATAGCAGTTGAGCACATCTCCATGTGCCAAATTGCTAGATTTCTCTTCCTTTCTGGCGAAGCTGGTGCATCCAGACAAGAATCCCGGGAAGCTCAATGTGGCACAGAAATTTCAGGTAGATTTTCCATGTCTTCTATTGCCGCTTGTTCTATTTAATCTGTTGTATTTGACTGTGAACAAATAAAATGGCGTGTCCATAGGCTAGAGATAAAATATTAGTTTTCTGAAGTTTGTTTGGATTTTTTGAAGGAAAAGCATAATTTTGTTAAATGGGCCACAAGGGGGAAGTCTCAACATCTTCTAGCACATATATTTTCAAATTTTATTGTACAAACACATATGTTTACAGTCTACTATGTACTATGCAATGTATCCTTTTGTTTCTAACTGCTGCAACTTATAGGACATTTCAATGATTTTAAGCACCAAGGAGCATAATGACATTATGGAGAGCATCTCTACCAAATGTCCCGTTCATTGTTCTCTTCTTCCAGCTGTGACAAGTATACCCCCAAGGATAGATTCCCAAAAACCTTCAAGTAGTGAAGTGATTTCATCAATTTCTAGCTTAATGGCTAAGATTGACAGTTCAAAGAAAATTAAAGGTGAACCGTTTTTGTTTTTTATTTTTTACTGTAACTTTATATTTTATTTATGTTGCTGCTTATAATGTACTTGTGTTTTCCACTATTTGTTCTCTTCTATCATGAAAATTCTTTCAATAATCAATAGTAATCCCAGATATTTTGTGGCTAGCTCCTATTAACCTAATTATGCTGTAGTTTGATTATGCAGAAGATGATCCCGTTCTTATCCTTTACACAAGTGGTACAACTGGTAAACCAACAAGAGTTGTCCACATTGACAAGGGGATACTTTCTCAGGTGCAGTTCTTCATGTTTAAATAGATCTATACCTGTGGTTTAGAAATAGTCTAATTGAAGCTAAACAGTTTTGGCTACTTTGCTGTTGCTATATCTATATTTTTGCCACTTATTCATGATTCTGTTATCTATTTTTAACTATTCTGAATGTTTGTACTGTTGGTGTGGCTTCTTTTCAATTGCTACATGACCATATTTTGCTGACTTAATATGCATAACATTTTGTTACTGGTTTGGCATGTTCAAATTCTGACAAAGGCACATCACTTAGTAATACCACACTTGATTAGATTTTGTGGTTTCAAAAATGGTTTGGGAAGGGTGTTGATAGATGGCATCTACTCAGAAATGTTTTGACAAAGGATCGGTAATTATCATAGTTGTAGCAGGGAATTGCCACTTATTATACTTGCTTATTATGCTCTTATGCTACTTTTCATTACTGTCAAATGTTTTTACAAACTTCTGTTCAAAAATTATTAATCCACAACAAATGCTAATGCTAGATGCTATTTAAGGATTTAACATGATATTTTATACTAATATCTCGAATTACATTTTTTCAAAGCAATTCCTTCCCCTATATCAATTTTATTCAAGTATTCAGCTACACGGATACATCCTTGGATGATATCTTCTCCTTTTCTTCCTTCTAAAAAACAGTTGATATCTTCAGTTATTCACTATGCAGTTCAGCTTTCACATTTTATAGTTGTCATGGTCATTCAGGTTTGAAGTACCAAGCACATGTACTAGGATAGTAGTTAGAACTTGATCTAGCATGCAATGTTTAATTTCAATGATGACCACTCTTAGACCTTCTTCTAATTATGTTTGAAGGATCCATGCTTTTTTTTCAGTTTTGTTGAATGTCCTTAAATTCAAGTTTACGTGTGCATGGCCTTTTCAATGCTCTATTTGCCCCCCCTCTATTCAGGATCACTGGTAACTACTCTCACTAACTTGTGATCTCTAAAGTGCTTTATTTATGATACACATAAATTTTCATTTGATCAATAGATACTATGGTTTATTTACTTTAGTTTAGGTGAACCGATCTTGTGTAGCTCTTAGGTTTCTTTTCTGGTCATATAATGTGTACATTTACTTTTGAATGCATATAGTTTATTTAAATGCATATGCCAAAGTCAATTACAAATAATGTTCTCCAGTCTTGTTGTGTCTCCTGTACTTTCTTCCTGAAAGCCTCACTCGAAGCTAGCTGCTATGTACAAAATTTTATTTTTATTTGTTTGACATATGCAAAGATCTATATTATATGGGCGTAAGGTAAATTCACAGGCATGAACCCTTCTATCCTTCTATTGAATCTGCATGGTCCAACTGGCTGTTGAGAGGAATCTGAGCAGACAGTGGTTTGCCCAAAAATAGTTAAATTTCTGGTTTCCTCAATTTATCAGAGAACAATATGAAACAACGTATCTACATGCAAGGATAAGGAACTTGGTTAGCATCAATGCAAACCATTCATGAAATGTCCTATTTGGGGTAAAACAATTCTGCTTTGTAGTTTGTAAATTTGCTGGTCCACTATTTCTGGTTCCGATTCACTGTCATTGTACAATTACTCCAGCTTTCTGAAATTGGAAAAAAGTCATGAATAATAAAAGGACCTTGGATGTTGGAATATATTTTTGATTGAGTCCTCCCAATGAAGTTCGAGTGATTTTCAATTCCGATGTGCACACATTTAAAAGATCTACCAAATAATCAAATGTGGTATTCATCCATATGAGTGTTTTTAGTTAGTCTGTCTCAATGCTAAATTTTGCGACCTTGTCTGATGTTGCTTTTGTAGTTCCTTGGGTTATTGATTGATGCCAATGCCTTAATCCGAAATGCTGCACACAAAATCCTAGGGTTAGTGAATCTTCCAAAACTTCAATTGTTTAAATCTGCAGTTGATGGTCTCATTACAAGTTTGGAGAAAAATCCAAAGGTATGTTAGTCTGATACCCCCGCAGAACAATCACCATGCTTATTGGTTATGCCTCCTTTTGCTATTCATGTTTTGTTCTTTTCTTGATCTATAACATTTTCGTACTATTAATTAGTCCAAGTTTGTTCCTTCTCTGTTTAGTTATGTACTTACAGGGTAAATCAGAGATTACGCCATCATGATTAAACGTTGAAATTTTTTCAAATTGATAGTTTTGTAGTCATTGAAATACATACTCATATTTATCCTACTAAATCTTTAATTTTCAGCATTTGTCAGCATATAAGATTTACCTTACTATACAGATTTACTTTATCTCTCATTGGACAAAGGAGACAAAAGATGTTAGATGCAATCTTATAAGAAAGGGAGGAAATTTCATGGTCCAAAATATTCGTGGAACGGTTTTGAACCATGTTCGCTGATTTGACCATATCATTTGATACTTCGTTGCAACGCACGGGTACCTTACTAGTGTGTGTATATATATAACGTTGAAATGGGGCACCATAGTGTCTGAGCACCAAGCCTCCCTGTCTTTGGATTGCTTTTAAATGCATGTAAGTTGAATATATCAGGTAAACCCGTTAACATTCATTAATTCAAAAAGACGTCAATTTAGAAAGGAAGTTATTGGTTTAGTCTGTTGAATCAATCATGTATGGAAAGTCTTAATTATGGAAAGTCTCAATCATAGAGCCTGGGTACCATGGTGCTCCTGTTATTTATACTACATATATACTTGTGTATACATACATACATACATACATACATACATACATACATACGTACGTACGTACGTACGTACGTACGTACGTACGTACGTATGCATGTATGTATGTGTGTATATATGTATGTGTATATACACATACATATATACACACATATACATATACACATACACACACATACATACTTATACATACTACATACATATACATACTACATACATATACATATTCATGTATATGTGTATCTGATACTATTCCTTTATAAACATGCTTCAGATTTTCCTTTATAAATGTCAACCAATTTCAATGCACCTGATACTATTCAGACTTGTGTTCTGCGTAAGTTTTTATGCGTTTGTGCTAAAGTTTTTTCAATGTACCTCTAGAGCCACCAAGCAGATGTGCCAATTTCAGAAAATTGAACAGATCAGCTATTGTTGTATGGAATGCAAAAGAATAATATCATGTCTTTGCTTGTTTCTTCTGAACATGTAAGACTTCTCAGTTGCTTGTATGATGACATATTTCTTGCTATTGAGATGCCAGGATGAAGAATATCAGGTATTTGTACGAATTATGAAAAAGGTGTTATTGAATGTTTAGGAACAAAATTCTAGGCAAGCACCTGATACTGTTCAAGTGACATAGCATTATGACATAAACATTAAAAAATTAGTACCATTGCAGCACCTGATACATAGGACACTTTCTCAAATTTTCAAGTAGCTGAGTAGCATTTCAGACCATTTAGCTCACAACTAACAAAATGTTTACAACTCAGAAGCATTTCTAGCAACAATACACATAGAACAAGGTGTAGGATCATTCCATTCACCAAAAAAAATATGTTGTCAATGCACGAAGTCATGAAAAGTAGTAGGATGATACTACTCATGGATTCTAATTCACAGTCATTCACGAGCATTCGGTCCTGGTACTATTCAGGCCATTGCAAACATAATTTCATTTACTCTAGTTCATGGAACTTAATTGATTCCCATTATAAAATCACCTAATACTACTCATGGAACTTTGGTTCCGATTACAAAATCATATGATACTATTTATGCAACATCATTGAATTCCATTACAAAATCACTTGATACATGCCAGTATGCCACTGGGTTCTTTCATGCACAATCACACGCATTTAGTTAAGAAAAAGCTAGCACCTACAACACTTGGTGCTGCGTTTCACAACTACACTCATTCACAACTATTGAAGAAGCAGTATACCACATGAAGGACACCATCACGGTGTGGCAAATGCTTGCCTCTGCTCATGCCTACTACCTCCACTCCCTTTGCGTCACCACCGCCATGCTCTACCACTTCACTCAAGGCCACCCTTCCCTCACCATCTCCCAACGTGCCGCCCCTATCCTCCTCACCACCGTCATGTCGCTCATGCTCACACCCACGTCGCTCACACCCTCCACCACCACGTCCTCCTCCCTCCTACCCCTGATGTTGCGTGATCGACAATGAAGTGAACACATAGCATGTTTTTTATCCAGTCATACCAATGATTTGGGCAATGAAGAAAAGGGGGATTGAATACATGAACCATGTTTTTCAAACCTGTAGAGTGGCCAGCTGTAGTTGTTGGCATGCCATAGCACCACTACCATTTCATGGCTAGAAGGCGGTTCAACGATGTTGGATTTGCATTGGGAGGCAACCAGAGGAGGTAGTGGCACTAGATCTTCTCGGGGACGTGACTGGAGGAGCAAGTGGGCACGGATTTGTGTGGGAAAGCAGCTAAAGGAGGTGTCTATGATCACTTAGATTGGGAAGCATGGCGGTGGGGGTGGAGGATGCGATGGCGGTGGGAGGACATGGTGGGGAGGCGGCAGTGGGGAATACGGTGGGGAGGAGGCAGCCGATGAATAGGAAGGGGATGCTGTGGCTAACACATTTGGGTGGGAGAGGTGGTGACAAGCAAATGAGGTGGGAAGCAAGCGGGGTATATGGTAGGGAGGAGGTGGGGGTATACGATTGGATCACATCGAAGGTGACTGGTGATGACTCGATCCCCTACCCTCGCTAGTGGCACTCTAGCCCGGCAGCTTTGTTCATGAGAGCGGTGGCCATGGCTTGACATGGGTTGTACACCATGTCCACCACAAGCATTCACAACATCCATCTACGAGCACCGCGTATCCATCCATCGTCTGCCGTACAACCCCTACCTGTACTATACCTCATTCGTGCACGCAGCCGCCATACTGGATAGGGTGAGGGGGACGAAGAGGAGACAACAACGACAGGGTGGCAAGGCCCAAGAAGGAGGATCACAAGGAAGGACTGGAGTAGGATGCAGATAGCAGGTGGTTGAGGCAGATGAAAATAACTAGAAGGAGATGGAGTTGGCTTTTCTCGTGGAAGGGTGACGGTTTCTCTAGGGAGACGAGAGTGGTGGGAAGGGTGGCGTGAAAGGGGGTGGCGATTAGTAGATAAACCTGACAAAGAGGGCCGGTGTGTCAGCTTGTGCAAAGAGAACAGAAGGAGGGATGGTGAACGGACAAACCTTCCTGTTATATTAATACAGATTACTATTTTATGCCTGAACTTATTCTATGCTCCAGCCAGTCGCCCTCCCCCTACCCCTACTAATTGATTCCCACCCGCTCGCAACACTTACAGGCCAAGAACCCACGCCCCGCTTGTCCCCACCAACTCATAGTTCATTTTGGCAGTAAATTGGTATGCATCTGAGCATAAATATGGTTTTCTTTTTTACTTCTGTCATCATATGACCAGTATGCGCCACAGCAGGTGTGTCGGTAAACTCTAACGATGCATCCAGTAAATTCGTCAGTACAGTAAAAGAAGTTTCATCTGACCATAAATTCATATGCATCTGGTCATAATTGTGGTTTTTAATTTTACTGCACCATCACATGGCCAGCGTGCGCCATGGCTAGGTGTGCCAGTTAAATATAATGACTCATCTAGTAAATTCGTTAGTATAGTAAAAGTGGTTTCATCTAGTCGTAAATTTGTACACATCTGGTCGTAAAAGCGGTTGCGTGGGGGGTGTCTGGGATCACACGTAGGTAGGTCATGGTCGGACGTGTGGTCGGGTCATGCAGTTCATTTGGGCATAAATTGGTATGTATCTGGATATAAAAGAGATATGTTTTTTATTACCGCCATCACATGGCCAGCATGAGCCACGATAGTTGTGTCAGTAAACTCTAACGATGCGTTCAATAATTTCATCAGTACAGTATAAGAAGAATTTCATCTGGCTGTAAAATAGAATGCATTTAGTAATAATTGTGGTTTCTAATTTTACTATCGTTGTCAAATGGCCATATGCGCCACAGCTTTTTGTGGCTGTAATCTCTAACGACACGTATAGTAAATTCATTAGCATAGTAAAAGCAATTTCATTTGATGGTAAATTTGGTATATATCTAGTCATAAATATGATTTTTATTTTTACTACCTCCATCACACAATTGTGGCATCGGTACAGGAGACGGTGGCGGTGCGGTGGCGGCAAAATTGCATGACACGAGCAACGGTGATCAATTACTGCCAATCGATGGACTACCGCGCCGATGTGTTGATGGCTTGGTGCCATTTTACCATCAATTCTGTGTGGCAGCGAAGCACAACGCAGTGGAAGATGGGGGGTAGGGTGACGGCGGACTGGGGGGTGGCGGCCGTAGCGGTTTTATAAGTGGTTGCTTGGGACCGCATGGTGTGTGGGAGACCTGGGATCACGCAATGCGTGGAAAACTTGGGATCGTGTGGCTCACGTTACGACTAATTATTCTACGCTCAGACACAGAATAACACTACCGTGTGTATCTATATACTACCCATCAAGAATCAAGACAGATGGATGCATACTGAAAGACAGTTTGTGCTGGCTTGTACTATGGTCGATCGAGATGCACATATTTTCGTACGTGTTCGGGATCGAGTGGAACGCGACAAGGCTACCTAGCAATTGGATCATGCATGTTTTCTAGATGTAGGACCGGATAAGCAAAAGAGGGGGTGAATGGTTGTAATGACCAATTGTTATTTTCAAAATTTTAGTAATAAAAAAAACTAATTAAAAATTAATTCAATTTAAAATAAAAATAAGTGTTCTTTAGTTGCCTAAATTTGAGAGTTTGTGTTTGCTGTTTTTAGCCTTTTCAAAAAGGTTTTTGTTAAAAGTAATTTGACTAAAAATATAAAACTGTTGTCAAATAAAAAGGGTATTGGTAATTTCATAAAAGAAACTATTCCAAATTAGGTATTTAAAAGCATTTGGCTTTTATTTGGATTTTCTGTGATTTTCTGAGATTTATTTGGAGTTATCTGGATTTTATTCCAAAGCCTAAAAGCAAGAAAATATGTTTTAAATATTTTCTTAAAGCTAAAAAAATATTTATTTTGATTTTCCAAGGTTCCCTAAGTGTTATTTCAAGCTTCCCTAAAAAAATATTTTCCAAGTATTTATAGAATTTTTGAGAATTTTCTGGAATTTAAAATCAATTTTTGAAGCCAAAAGATATTTTTATAAAGTGTTAAAAAGGTCAAAATGAATTAAAAATATTTTTCCTAAGTATAAAACATCCCCAGGGATTTTCTGTAATTTTTCTAGAATTTTTAAGCATTATTTGCTATTTTCTAAGTATTTATAAATACTCCTCCTATTTTCTGAAAATTAAATCCGAATTAAAATCCGGATTAATCTGGTGTTGACACGTGTCGCACCGAGATTAAATCCATCATTTTCTCTGGTTTAATCCAAGCCTCTCATCTTCATTTAAAACGAGTGGCTGAGATCTTGCCACGTGTCAACATCTGAGCCACTCATTTCTTTACATCTCTCTCTCTTACACGTGGGGCCCACTTGTCATCTCTTTCTTCCCCACCCCTTTCTTCTTCCTCTCCCTCCCTCTCTCCTCTCTTTCCGGCCCGCACGCCGCCACCTCCTCGCCCTGGCCGTGTGCCTCCCGTCTTGTTGCCTCGGCCCCAACCCCGCCGCCACCACCGGAGCACCCCGGCCGCCTTTTCCCCACGCCTAAACCGAGAAAACCGCCGCCATAAATGCCGCCCCAGAAGCTTGGAGCCGCCTCCCTCCCCGAGGACCGTTGCCTCGGCTCCCTCGCCCGCCGCCGCACCCCGCCGGCCATCAATGGCGCCCCGCTCGTGTTCACACCGCCAAAACCGGTTCTCCCCGTGAGAACTCCGGCGACCTCTCGCCTCCCTCCTCCCCTATAAATACCATGCCCCAAGTCGCTCATTCGTCATCACCACTCTCCACCGCCCCCTTTCCACCCTCTCCCGCCGCCACCCGGGAAGCCGCCGCCGAGAGCCTCACCACCGCCACCTTCTCTCCTCCGCCGCCACCTCCGGCCACCGCCGCCTTGTCACGGTGAGGGCGGGATCCCGTCCTCCCCTCCGCCGCCACCTCGCGGCCGCGCCGTGGACACACGTGGCGACCCGATGCGACCACGTGGCGCCTCATGTGCCCTGGCCGCCACATCATCATTTCTTTTTATTTTCTTTTATTTTAATTCCAGTGATGACGTCATAATTCTAGATTTCTAATACAAAAATAATTCGGGAAAATAGATCATTTTCTTTTTCCTTCATTTTTGAACTTCCGAAGGCCCATATTTGCTCGTTTTAGCTCCAAATTTAACCATTCAAATTTCTAAATTTTTTTAAAAATCTGAACTATTCATTTCTAAATTTTTTTTCAATTTTTTTAAAATTTTATTTGAATTTTGTTTGAATTCTTTTTGGTTATTCACGTGTAGAATACGAGGATTTCGTCGAGGACGATTTCGACGACGCTTTCAACTTAGAGCAACCAGGCAAGTTACACCTTTGATCATGTTGATCCCATTATTTAAAATTATTTATATTGTTTTAGTTATACCAGACTTGTGGTAGTTATACCCACAAATTCTTTGGACAGCCAGATTGGACATCAAATGCCATTATACCTTGTCAACCATAGATAAAACCTAGTCGGTACAATAGCACTGACTAGAAATTTGGTAAAAATACTTAGCCATGCTTAAACTATTATGATTTGGGACAATCTGTCACATAAAATGATAACCTTTTATCTTGAAATCTTGTCTTGGGAGAGTCAGAAATGTTTATAAAATTATTTCCACACATAATATGAAAACTTGGTTTAGACTTAGGCAAATGGTTAGAGTGGTGGGTGCTTGCTGGCATGCATTGTCGGTTGGTGACGCAATGTTGATTGCCAGGCACAAGGGGTATGTGGTTAGTGCCTAGGTCAGTAAAGGACCGGTCTGTGAGCTACTTTTGCAAAGCCCTTTCGTACTACCACAAGTCTGGTATGGGACAGACCTAGCTAACTAATTTGTGAAGTTCCAATATGATCTCGCTATAGGCTGAATGTGGGCGTGGCGTAGTCCGTGAGAAGTCTCACATGGCACAAGAGGGGGCTCCAGCATGTGGATTCATGCTGTGGTGAAACCTTAGTGGCGGCGTGATTATGTTGGCAATGGATCATTGTAAAGGCTTTGTTATGATTTTCTCAGTCGCACGCCTAAGGAAGCGTGTAGTGGCCGACAATATGAGATTATCATATCTTGTGGGTAAAGCTGTACAACCTCTGCAGAGTGTATAACCTATCCTGGATAGCCGTGTCCACGGTCATAGGCAAGCTGAGTAAAGTTTTTCATGGATTAGACTTTGATTTTTAAAATGTTTTATGAAACCTTGTGGATGGATGGAATCCATGAGAGATCTTGGAAAACCGTATGGATGGAATCCGTACGAGTTGGTTTTGGAAAAGTTGGTCCGGGTAGGATGCCCGTGAATAGATTGGTGTAGGGGATGGACCTGCACTAATGTTACTTATATTGATTACAAAGTTGTTTTACTTATTGTATCAAATTTAGCTTTCGCACTTACTTTATGATATTTACTTCAACGTTGCCTTTTATGCAAACTAACCATATTATGCCTTCCTTTGATATTCCATATGCATGCATTAACTCTGTTAAACCTCCTGGTGTAACTTGTGGAGTACGTTTGTACTCATGTTGCTATATCTAACTCTTTCAGAGGAAGCCTTCGACGACTTCGGTGAGGATTACGACTAGGCCACGTCTTGCATTCATTCGCCTTGTGGGAAGGCAGGATGGGCTGCTGCTTATGTTTTTCTTCCGCTGTTATCTTCCGCTGCTATTGTAAACTTTGGCCATCAGGTTCATATTTAGTTAAATAAAATTTGTCATTATGCAAGATAATTGTCTTTGTTCTGCTGTGTGCACTAAGCTTTCCTGGGATAGTGCGATTAACACAGAGGGTTTCAGAGTTGTTGCTCCGGGTCCCGACAATGGTGCCTAAAAATTCCCCCCAAATATTCACAAATCTTTTACTCCGATAGCTACAAAGCTACGAAGATTAGGATATGAGGTCTACTTGAAAAACAGAGGAACACAAAGTTGAGCACGACCAGATCAGAGCACTTCGTAATCGGGTTATGACCACTAATCAGAAATCAACGTGGTCGGTTGTGACTACTGGTCAGAAAACACTAGAGAGCCGAATTGAACACAGCTAGTCAGCAGAGAAAATAGCGTGGTCGAAAGACTGACAATGTGGTCAAAATTCGAATACCAGCCGGAAGTTCAACGTGGTCGAACCCACTGTGGTCGATACCAACGTGGTGGAGACCACAGTTGTCGAAACCAACGTGGTTGAAATAAAAGTGGTCGAAACCAACATGGTCGAAACTAGTGTGGTTGTAACCAATGTAGTCGTAACCAATGTGGTCGAAACCAGTGTGCTAGTAACCAATGTGGTCAAAACCGATGTTGTCGAAAGCCAATGTTGTCAAAGACCGACGTGGTCAACGACCAGCGTGCGCTCGAGAGACCAGCGTGGTTGAGGACCAATGAGAGGTCAAAAACCAGCGCAGTCAAAGTCCGATGTGATCGTAAACTACGTGGTCGAAGACCAATGAATGGTCAACACCACCGTAGTCGATGACCAAAGTGCGATGAGAATCATACAACTTTTGATTGAAAGATCCAAAAGATATGAAACCAGTGTATGCATGTTTCTTAATATCTCAGGAAGCTATTCCATTCCTGGATCAAAAAATCCATGACAAATTTGAGACATTTTTGCAAATTAAAACAGCGTACACCAACTAAGATATAAAAACAAGAACGATGAGCAGATCTTTGCTCGTGGGAAGAGAATAGCAAAAATGGCTTTAAGCACAATCCCACATATCACAACAAGAAGGAACATCAAAAAAATATTGAGAGAGAAAAGAACGAACCCAAAACAGAGCAGTCGTATGGCTAGCATGGTCGAAGACCATTGAGCGCTCGTAACCAAATGCGGTCGTGAGCAACTCGAAAAGCACTGTAGTGGAGGTGCATGACCACGCGATCTATGGCCATTGAGAAATAGAGATCAGATGTGGTCATGAACGACTAGAAGTATCAGAGGAGACGCACGACCACAAGATCTAATATCCTCGAATCTTTTGATTGAGAGATCGGATGACCGTGAAAATTTGTACGCAAGTTACTTAAAGTCTTAGAAATCTAATCCAATCTTGGATTGAAAACTCCATGACTAAGATGAGATCTTATTGCGATTTTAGCAAGGGCGCACAAAATAGTGACCTGAGATCAAAAAGATGAACGGACTATGCTCGTGGGAAGTGAATAGCCAAGATGGCTTTGAGTACGATCCCACAAAATATAGCGAGTCAGATCATCAACAAGACCAAACAAGAACAATCTCTCAGATCAAGAAGGAAAAGGAATAGAATCGAAGAATAGAACCGAAAAGAACAGAGTAAGAACCAAACCAAAATAGAGCAAACTCAATCAGCCAAAAGATACACAAAAGATAGCTCAAAGATTAATGTGTTGCTCACTTGAGATGATTGGTTTTACAGCTACTCCACTCAGGAGGATAGAGCTCTAAAGCCAAAGCACACACCCACTCTCTAACCTAACTCCCATGGGAGGGAGGAGGAGCTAGCCACCAAAAAGGCTTAGCAAACCTTCTCAAATCATAGCTCTTGCCTCCTCTCCCCTTTTATAGGCTCAAAACCCGAACCAAAACCTAATAGATCTAACCATTAGGCTAAACCAAGGATAACCCGTTAACCCTACTTAACACCGAGTTTTACTTACGCACGCTTCTCAAAGCACTTACAACCATTAACCCATGAGTAAATCAACACTTGATCCACTTCATATTTTCAGCACATGCATGACTTAAACCACTTGGGCCAACGCCGCAGTTTCACACACCACGACTTTTTCGGTATTGGGCAATTTACCAAAATGCCTCTCTACCGCCCTCCTCGAAACTTCCCGCTTCCTTTGCGACGATGTATTGCCCATGCTACGCCGTCTTTCATGTGGTCACAATGACTTGTCATCTAGCCTCTCAGCCGTCCGGATCCCACCAAACCGTCATCGCTTACAAATGACCCAAGTCACTTGGCGCACCATGTGCTTCTTGTAACATCCTGAAAATTATAATCTAGAAATATAAAACTTTTTGCATTATTTTTGCCTTGTGTTTTGATTTGAGATTAAATTTAAGGCATTCATTAAATTTTGATTAAGGTTCCAAAGGATAAAATGCAAAACAATAGGAAACAAGATTTTAAAATGCGAATCTGAAAAGATGATCCAGTAAAAGAGGATATAGTTGGGTCCCAAAAATTTAGAAATTTTATTTAGTATCTGCAATGATAATTGGCAGGAAAAAGTAAAATAAATAAATACTTACATATATATATATATACATGTACACATGGATGGATATATATAAATAAGTAAATATAATGTAGAGGGATAATAGCAAAATAAGGACATTACCTGCAAACAAATCTTCTTAAAAGAAAATGGCTTTAAAAATATGTATATATATGCACATACATATATACATACACATAAGTGAAATAAAGAAAAAGAAAAGAAAAGAAAAGGAAAAAAAAAAAAAACGGGTCGAGATTAGTAGCCCAATTAACCGCCCAACCCAACCCACCACCCAACACCCCCGCTCTTCCCCCCGCACTGTTTTTCTTCCTCCTCCCGACACCCCTCCTCGCCCCTCCACAGGCGCGCCCTCTGCTCGCCTCGCCTCTGCGGCCCGGCCCTTGCAGGCGTTCGGACCATCGGTCCCCCGCCGGACCGTGGACATGGCGCCCTTGTCCGCTGCGCCCAGACCGCCCCGCCACCCACCCTTTTTCCCTTGACCAGCGCCGCCTCTTTTCTTGCCCTCTGCCGGCGCCGCTCGGTCCGTCGCCCGCCTGCGCCAGAGTGCCTCGAGCCACCCAGGAACTCGAGCACCCTCGAGGGAGCTCGGCCCTGGCTTGCCCTGCCCCCTACGCCTGCTCCGCCGCTCGCCGATTCGACCTATCGGGGCGACGCCCATTGCCGGCCTCGTCCGCACGGCTATAAAAGCCCCTGAGGCTTTCCTCGAGTTCCCTACATCCCAACCGAACTTCCCCTTCGAGCAATTGCCCCAAAACCCCCAGATCGCCTTTGCCTCCTCTTCTCCCCAACCCGGCGATCTCCTCCCCGCCGACTCGCGCCACCCGTAGAATTCCATCCTCCCACCACCTCCGGAGCCCCACAGACCCATCCCGGCCTCCCCGCACCTCCCATCGGCCGTACCTCGCCGCCAAGAACCTCCCCAAGCTGCCGTCGGCCGCCTGAGCCTATCTCCTGCTCTCATTGCCGCCACCACCACGAGCTTCCCTCGGTGTGTGAACATTTCAACCGTCGCCCACCCCTCTCCGGCCACCCCTCGCCGTCGGCGCCACCGCCAACTTTCGGCCTCGGCCTCCTCTGCCCAGCCGCCTCCCCGAGCTACCTCAAAAGGGCAAAGCGCCCTTAGGGGGTAGGCAAAGCCTCCCCGCCCACTTGGTTAGCGCAGCTCTCTTCCCCCCTGGCTCCCCCCGGCGCGCGTTCGAGCCCCCGGCTCCGCGTGCGGGGGTTGAGCCATTTCTTTTATTTCGTGGGTGACGGTGGGCCCTCTTTGTCACCGCAATGCAGTGTCTCAGGCTCTTGACAAGTGGCCCCACCCGTCACGAAGAAGAGAACCGCACCGCGCCAAGTGGGCCCCACCGGTCAGAGACACAAAAAGAAAAATAATAAAAGAAATTAAAATATGGAATATGACGTGTGGGCCCCGCCTGTCAGAAATTTAATAATTTAGGGATTTATCTGAACTAAGAATTTTAAAATGGCATAACTTCTTCATTTTAACTCCAAATTGAGTGAGACAAATTTCTAAATTCGTCTAAATTCAAGATCTATCCAATGGAACTGAAATCATAATTTTTAGAGTTCATTTGTATTTCTGGTATTATTTGGAGTGATTTGTTGCTTTTCTTTTATGCAAATCTTCAGCGTCGATTAAAATAGCATACGAGGCTCGGGAGGAAGACACCGAGGCAGCCAACCTAGCAACCCCAGAGCATCAAGAGCCAGACCACTGTGACCAAGGCGAGTTATCACTTTGATCATGTTGAACCCATGTTTATGCAAATTAATTTCCTTTAAATTATCCATATGCATGCTATTATTTCATGTGATAAATTATGTTCGGTTTTATAGATTTTAGATATATACCCATTATTATGCTTATTAGTATTACCTGTGAAACTCTTGGGATATGTGAACCTTGTCGCCTTAGCAAAACTATCGTAATGTAGTTTTTCATAAATAGAGTTATGATCGATATATCGTACTGCTTAGTGTTGCTAGATAAACGGGGACGCTAGCTGTCCCAAAATATCTCACTTGCAAATATGACAATGATTTGGGCAGTCATAGTGGGAATAGTGGAGAAAATTTGAAGCTGTTATTTTATGCTCCCAAAGCCTCAAACTTGCTTATTATCGGGTGGATGATTTGGGGTTGGTATTGTGGTGCAAGGAAGCACAAAGAGTATGGGATGTGGTAGAACCACTCAGATAACCCTAAGGACTGAATCTTGTCATGTTAGCCAGTGTAAAGCAGTACAACCACAAGTGCATAAAATACAACACAGCTAAGTAAAATTATCGAAACCCGGACTCATCTCACCGGTGGTGGATAGGAGTGGATGCGCAAGGGCAAGGGAAGGCCTAAAGGGACACCAAGGGAGGTGAAGTTTTCGGTGTGTACTAGCGGCTGCGGGAGTGGAGCCGGCTACGTTAGTATTGTGGGAAACATCCGTGCAACGTATGGGACCCACCGCAAGTGGGATAAGCCCATAGGGTGAGATGACGGAAGAGGCTAGATATTTCGAAAAGTCACTGTGACGGTCTGCTCAACCATATGACTAAGGAATCATGTGGGCACACGAGTTGGCGGTCTCTTGTGGTGAAAGTGTACAAACTTTGCGAGTCAAAACTATTCGAATAGCCGTGCCCACGGTCATGGGCAGACATGGGGACTTAACTAGATATAGTTCTGTTTCAAAAAAATGATTTGTGGAAGAAAAGGGAAAATGTAGGGCAGTGAAAGGCCCTAGATTGGAATTGTCCTGGGTGTCGTCCCAGCGGTAAGATAGGCAACTATAATGCTGGAAGATAATGTAAGGTGCAGAGGCCATGTAATGGTGGATGAGCTCTGTACCACTATTAAGACGATTACCTTCCACTAAACTTGTGTTTTTCAAAAACGGCTAGGTCATAGGGCATTCTAAGTACTGTATTGTAAATGCAATTTCTGGCAAAATAAAATAAACCTAGGCCCTCCTTGATCATTGACATACTATTCTTGCATTACGTGTGATGATTTGCTGAGCACGGTGGTTAGTGTGCTCACACTCGCATTACCAAAAAACAGAGACAGGGACGCAGGATCATTATGATTATGAAGACGCCCCGGCCACAGAAGGAAGGAAGGATGATGGGAATTAGGTCGCCGTTCGTATTTTTCGAACCTAGACAAGATAGACCTAAGGTATTGTGTGCACATATATTATCTAAATCCAGATAATATATACTGCACACATTACCCCAATCGCTGTACGAGGTTATGGTCCTACTTTTGCTTTCTCTTCCGCTGCTTGTATGTAATGATGACATTCGGCCTAAGTGCCCCTTTTGTAAACTATCGCCCGACGTGGTGTAATTTGAACCGTGGTGCGTAATATTCTGTTTAAGCGATGTATGAAATGATACGACAATGTACTGTGCGCATTATCTCGATCCAGGAATAATGCGGTAATCACGAGAGATTACGGATTGAAAAATCCGGTCCAGCGAGCTAGTATCAGAGCATACGACTGTAGGGTAAAGGCCTTAGTATGGACGTTAGGAAGGATATAGGATCACAAATTTGAAAAATATATAAAAAGGAATTTCTAAAAATATAGCGTATTACTTCTTTTTCTATCCTTCTTAGATCATTACATTCTATCTTTCATTAATATTTTGAAAAGTTACTAACACTAGGAGTTTAAAATTACAGATGGCCGGAGCTGGAGAGGAGGGTGACTGGGACTACTTGGCCCACTGAGTCACGAGGGAGTTTGCAAGATCTGCACAAGGTCCTTCACTACAGGCTACCCAGACTAGCCCGTGTACCGTGGACTCAAGACCACGGCAGGAGGGGAGGAGTCCTGGTTGATCGAGGTGTTCATCTACCCGAAGACTGCGCACGACCCGCCTCACGTTTTCCGGACAGAGCACCAGCGGACCATCAGGACCGTGGCACTCCAGGACGCTACACGCCTTGCTGCTGCACGGCTGTGCGACATTTACAAGGCCCCCCTTCGACGCACTCCTTTCTGCTACTACCCATCACGCCAGGAGAAGGCGCGATATAATGAGACCTACATGCCTACGAGCGAGAACAACTCGATGCTTATGCATCGAGTTGACTGACCAGGCCATGGGATCGGTCCACACCGCCGCTGGAGAGATCACCGCCCTCGGGTTCACCTCGTCGCCACACACCGAGGTGGCGACCCTCGAAAGCGGCTCGCCCGGTCGAAGCGGGCCTTGGCGGCAGCCAAAGCGAGGCAACAAAGATGGGCGCAACCTCAGCAGGTCCCAGCTCCTCTCGCCCCACCAAAGACCGCCGCACCGCCCCCACAGACCAGTGGACTCCGCACACCGCTGACCGCACGCAGAGCGTGCGACCTCGAGGACCGTAGTCGGCGCTTCGCCAGGGAGGGTCGTGCCACAGCCGCGACCGCTCACACTCGACTCGACACCGACCCCTCCGAGTTCGGGCGCAGATGTCCCACTCGGTGCGGATTACAGCCCTCCGCCCGGAGTTGGCTATATGGAGGAGTCGGTGGGTGGTGCCGTACTTGCCCGGTGTAGCACGAGTACTAATTGATGTATCCAGTATGTTGTGCGGACCTTACGTATCGTAGTTGCTATTCGATCGACTTTAATTAATGTGTTGTAATAGTAAGTCCCACCTAAGCGGCTTTGTGATGTTTTAGTTTATGCTTAAGGAAACGGCCTTGTGTTGAAATTATTTTGTCGTTTATCTTGTTGGCTTTTATTGCATGAGGTGGCAACCTTCTTTTATTCTTTTTATTGCCCAGTAATAGTATTAAGTCATAAAACTATGACTACAGATGGCCAGTCAAAGGGTGACCAGGGCCCAGGCTAATGCCACCCTCAACCAAGGAGTGGTGGACTCCACACCCGGTGTCATGCCAGCGGGGCGTGAGCAAGCCCACGATCAGGAAGCCAACCTTCCACCCCCTCCAACCAACCCCACCATGGCGCAAGTCATAGGCAGTGACCCAATTCTGCAGCTATTATTCTTGGGCAACAAGGTAGCTCAGCAGTCTAGAGTCGACTGGCTGACTTTCAGAGGACCCGGCCCCTCACTTTTCCTCGGCCGACGAGCCTCTCGAAGCCGAAGATTGGCTTCGGGATACGGAAAGGAAGCTGCGCTTGGCTAAGTGTGCCGAGGAGGACAAAGTAATATTTGCGGCTCATCAGCTCCAGGGAGCAGCAGCAAATTGGTGGGAGAACTATCTTGCCGCCAGAGGCCAGGAAGAGACCTCTACGGACAGCGACATGGATGTCATACCATGGTCAGAGTTTAGAACGGCTTTTAAGGCCAACTTCGTCCCAGCGCGAGTCTTGAGGATGAAGAAGAGCAATTTCGCACTCTCAAGCAAGAGGCATGACCATTAATGAATACCTCACAAAATTTACTCACTTGCTTGTTACGCTTCAACGGACGTGGCCGATGAAGAAGAAAAGATTGATAGATTTCTTGAAGGCATGAATGAGGAGTTAAGGGTGCAGCTGATTGTGCAGGACTTCACCAGCTTCCACCAGCTGGTGAACAAGGCTCTAATTCTAGAAAATGAAAAGAAGAATTTGGAGGCCGGTAGTAGCGCAAGCTAACCACTCGGTGACGCAAGGAGATTTATTGAAGTTCTTCAACAACCCCTCATTCTCAAGACCCAATCAACCTGTGGCTCCAACTCAAAGCACCCGATCAAGTGGAGGTTCTTTCCAAACTCCACGCACGTGGAGTCTCAGACACCGGTACCAACCCGCGGCCAACCTTAAGCACTACAAGTTTGAGAGAAGGGCATTTCACTAACGGTGCCCACACAAGCAAAACGCCTCTGTCCGTAGCCAAGCTTGATTGCCCGACAAGGGGCCTCGGACCTCTCAAGCTAGCCGAGTACCCCAACACACAACAGTGGTAGAGTCAACCATATCACGGCAGAGGAAGTCGAGGAAGTCAAGGAGTTCTTATGGGTACGTTCTCTGTCAAGTCAATACCGGTATAAACTTTATTTGACTCGGGAGCTTCACATTCATTTATATCCAAGGGGTATGCTGATAAGATGGGGTTACCTATTTATCCTCTAAAGAGGCCAGTAGTACTTAAGTCGCCAGCTGGCATGATTACCGCTACCATAGTATGTCCAGGGGTAACGGTTATGAGAGACCATGTGGAGGTCATCCCGTGTGTATGATGAGTAATTGACATCGGTTTCTGAAAGTCAAGTTTGAGTTGGTTGGTTCGGACCATGTCGTTGCGCGGTGCAAAGCGGCGGTCGGACTTGGTCGATTGCGATCGGAGTGCTTAGGACGTTTGTTTTCTTTCTCGATCGGTCGATTTAGGTATTTCATGTGTGAGCACCTTTCATTGTGGTTAATGATGATTATCTTTGTTTCGTGCGGTGCTATGTGACGGTTTGCTTATACGTGTGGTTGCGGGACTTGAGCTAGGTCATGGTGAGGCGTGGGAGGACCGGGACTAGACACGTGGAGGTGTTGAGATCCGCACGGTCGGAGATGCCAAAGATGATCGAGGCCGAGGTGGTTGCGAGCCGGAGGCGAGGCGGGCTGGAGCTCTGGGAGGTGGACACGACGGCAGCGATGAATGGATCGGGACTAGACTCGTGGAGGAGTCGAGGTCCGATGGTCGAGATGCCGGGTGCGGTCGTGTGCGACGGAATGCACCGAGACTAGACTCAGGAGGAGTCGGAGGTCCAGTCGGTCGGAGTCAGTGCGGTCATGCGTGAGCGACAAGGGCGGAAGCTTCCGGAAGGTGCGGGAGGCGAATCGGTAAGTCGCAAGGTGCACAAGCGGGAGAGCTCCGTTAGGGTTTAGCCGGCGAACGGGTTGGAGACCCGTTAGCCAAGGGCTATAAATAGGTGTTGGGGCTGCATACCCCTTGAGGGTTTTGTGCATTTGCTCTCCATTTTGTGTGTTCCTCCCAAGAAGCATGTGAGGCTCTTGGTGTTTTTGAGGATTGAGAGGGAGATGATGGATTGAGAGTCATGTAATCTTTCTTGTTCTAATGTCCATGCGTATCGGGACTCTTTTCTAATTTTTGGTTGGAATGAAATCTAAAGTTTTATGTTCCTTGTTGTTTCTCTTTGGATGAATTAATGGCTTTGGGAGAGAGTTAGGGTTTTCTTTTCTCTCCATGTGTGTGTTGTCTTCTTGAGTTTTTGCTCCTGTGTGAGTTGGATCTATGTGAGCATAAGTGCTCATGTTTGTTTGGGTGTATGTGCTACAGATCTTTTAATTCCTTCACTTTCTTCTGTATGCTTGAGTTCTCTTTTGACTATCTGGTAATAATCTTGTCTCTTTTGACTATCTGTATGCTTGAGTTTTGGCCAGACTTTCTCAGTAGGTTGTAGTCACCAGTTCTTGGCCTAAAATCTATTTTCCTGCTTCATAGCTTTTATAGCTATAGGATAGGAAAGTCTCGTTGGTACTTTGGGGCGATTTTTCAAGAGAACGACATTCACCCCCCCTCTGTCGCCATTTCGGTCCTACAATTGGTATTAGAGCCGGTTAGCTCTTCTTGATAGATCTTTAACCGGTCTCAAGAGCCACGGCGACAGACAAGTATTCCACCAAGCCTCTGGTCTTTGATGGCCTGGATTACCCCTTCTGGAAGAGCCGAATCGAAACATACATCCAGGCTCAGGGGTATGCCATCTGGCGGAAGGTGAAGGTTCAGTTTGTTGTTCATGCCGATGAGAACATCAATGTCGGGAATATGGTTGATGTCGAGGCAAACGCAAGGGCAAGGAACATCATCATTCAGGGATTGAGCAGAAGCGAGTTTGATCGCATCTCTCACCTGTCGTCTGCCTTCGATATTTGGACGACCCTCGATGCTTACCATGAGGGCACCACCCAAATAAAGACGGTGCGACAGGACCAGTTCAAGCGCAAATACAGCAAATTCGAGATGCTTGCTGGCGAGTCCCTTGACGAGTGCTTTTCTCGCTTTCACAAGATTTTGAGCAACCTCCGAGCCGTCGGTCTCACATACTCCGACTCGGATAACGCCGACAAATGCTTTCAGACTCGATCTTGGGTTTGGGAGATGAAGGTGACTACCATCAAGGATACCACGGACCTCTCGACCCTGACTCTTGATACGCTTTACTCGCGCCTCAAGACTCACGAGATTGACGTAGTCTCTCGTCGGTCGAAGTCACAATTGATGGCATTAGTCACTGATCCCGCTTCTGGATCTTCTTCTGCTGAGCCGATATATGGATTCTCCCTTGCTGCTCTCTGTGACATAACTGATGATCAGTTAGAGCAGCTTGCGGATGAACAGCTAGCCCTCCTAGTGCGTAGATTTTCTCATGCCTACAAGAGGAGGAGGGATGGTAAAGAGGAGGTCTGTGATTTGCTTGAGTGTGGTGGCCCCAACCACATCCGAGCAAACCGCCCCAAGCCGGGAAGGGCAAACCGACTTGGCGGTTCGGCAAGAACGACTACATCAACAAGAACCGCAACACGAAGCCCTCAAAGACTGTTCAAGGCAAGAAGAAGTTCCGCGACTTTGGGAAGGCCAAAAAGCTTTTCCACCACGTCCTCTCCGCGTTCGACGACCTCGACCTCAGCGAGGTGGAGGGATGGAGCGACGACGACGGGACGGGTGACCAAGACCCCAAAGGCGGCGACGACTTCTCGGCATGTGCTTCATGGCCCTCAAGGCGAACCGGCGACAACGAGCTCTACTCCGACTCGACGAGGTATACCCATCTTACGACCACTTAATGATGCCTTTCTTAAGCTAGGTAAATTTCATGCTAAATCTAGAGCTAGATGTAGCGAGTTGGAGAAGGAAGTAGATAGACTGTCACGGGAGCTTACTTGTAGGACCCCAGATTTTTCAATCCGGAATCCTCTGTGATTAATTGCACTATTCCCTGGATCAATAGATAGTGCTCACAGTTACAGAAAATGAATATCAAATACATACCATGCGGAAGCATATATAAAATAGTAAACTTACTCATGGGCGGTTAGGCGAAATCAATAAGTTGCGGCGGAAGAACGAAGCACTGTGTGGAACCTCGGGACGTGCCCACAGGCACCAGCTGGAGGTTCGCGGCCTAGCCCTTGACATCCTCATCTTCTTTGTCATCATGACCCATAGTGTTGCTGATGCGCAGTGATCAGATTCTTGACTCTGGATTTGTTGTGAGAGCGAGTGTGAGCACACTAACCACCGTGCTCCGCGAGCCAATACACAGAATGCAAATAAATAGTATGCATGGCTAATCAAAGGAGAGGCTCGGGTTGCTTTATTTGCCAAAAATTGCTCTTCGCATTATTCTTTTTATTTAATCATGGTATTATTACACGACTAAAACTCAGAACAACGAGTATCATCACTTATCTATTCCACCGATTATACACTTTCGTGCTATCACCCACCAATACTTTTTGTGTTCCAATTTTCTTAATAATCCAATCTTGTAATCGCTATCCACCAGCTCCTCACCTCTGAATTCTAATGATTCTCTAACCTGGTTACTTTTTAAACCATGAAATCATTCGCATCAAGACTTTCTAATCATTCAATCCTTTCTGCTAATCATCCAAAACCATAATATGCTTTTTTCATAATCAGCCTTATTTGTCACTAATTGTCTCTACTAGTTCTTCAATATTTCTCCACTGAGAATATCATTAATCAAGTTTATACTCCAATTATCATATCTCCAAATTTCCTCAAATTCAAATCATCCGTCTAGGTCAAATTCTACTAATCCCATTAAATCCAACAATTACCTTTACACTCTTCTAATTCCCCAAAATTATTGATCCAGATTATACTCCGGTAATTATTATTATTCCTCCGATGTACCCAAAGTTCAATTCATCCTTCTAGTATTTTGATCAAATCCTATCAATCACATTATTCCCAGCCTCTTCCAAGAATTCATACTATTTGTCCGTATCGTAATCCCGTAATTTCCCTTGCACTTCCTAATTCTCCAAAAACCATTTAAATCATCCATTTGTCATATCAATCCATTTAAGCTCTACCAATCTATTTCTCCTAAAACTCTTTCTATCGTTCCTCTTTTATGATCGACATGAATCCACCATCTTTATGCGTTTACCACAAACAACCATCTTCTATTCTTACGACTCTATTTATTCTTCCTGACATTTTATTTTATGAGAAGTATTATCATTGTTTTGCTTTTGAAATACAATACATAGAAATTCCCTGAGACTTAGCAGTTTGCACAAAACATAATGTGTACGAGAATGCAATAACAGTAGCGATTCAGATTCCATCCACCGTTACGTGGCATCTGCACCATATGCTTAATCTTTCAGCGTTATAGCCGCTTAACTTATCACTGGGGCGACACCCAGGACAACACAATTCAGGGCCTTTCACTGCCCTCCATTTTTCCATTCCCGCCCACAAAGTTTTTGAAATAGACCTATATCTGGTTAAGATCCCATGTCCGCCCATGACCGTGGGCACGGCTATTCGAATAGTTTTGACTCTGCAGAGTGTGTACACTTTCACCACAAGCGATAATCCACCTATTGTCCCACCTGATTCCTTGGTCAGGTGGTCAAATAGATCATCACATGACTGTTCAGAATATCTAGTTCCACTAGTCATCTCACCCTACGGGCTGTTCCCACTTGTGGTGGGTCCCATACGTTGCACGGGATGTTCACCACGGCTACTAGCATTATGCGGGCTCCACTCCCCAATGCTAGTACGACCGGTGAACGCCACCTCCACTCGGTGTCCCTTTAGGCCTCCTCGCCTTGCATAACCACGTCTATCCACCACCGGTGAGATGAGTCGGGAGTTTCGATACCGCTACTTAGCCAAGTTGTAATTCTGAGACATGTGGTTGCCTTTGTTTCGTGGGAGATCATGACAAGATTCGGTCCTTAGTATTACCAGGCGGTTCTACCACGCTTCATAACTTGTGCTCCCACCGCACCACATACCAGCCCCCAAACCATCCGCCCAGATATTCAAGCAAGTTGGGGTTTTTGGGAGCATAAAATAATCATATCCAACACATATACCAATCATTATCACCATGACTGCCCAAACCAGTTTCTCATGATTGAAAATGTTGATGATGCTGGGGCATTTCAGCGCCCCCGAGTATCTATGCAGTACTAAGCATGACGCATAATTAGGGACTTATTTTCGAAAGATTACTACTATAATTTTTGCTAGGGCGACAAGGTTCGCATAATTCAATATTCCAAAAAGGGGTATAATATTAATCAAGGCAAACGATAGGCATATAACTAGAATCTCGAATTAAACATGTAGTTGCATATAAAATAATAGCATGCAATTTGATAATTTAAACAAAAGTACTTTGCAGAAAATGTAGGTTCAACATGATCAAAGTATTGACTCGCCTGGCGCGGGTTTTACCGCGGTCTTGAGCTCACACAATGCTTTCTTGGGAGCTTCTGGTCTTGATCTTCACTTTGCTCTTGATTACACTTGATCTCTCGATTCTTCAGGACTCCACTTCCTAATTACGTGCTAAACGATCGAGCACGAATAAAGCAAATAACTCAAAAGATCCAAATAAACCGAATAAATTCATTTTATCTTTGTTATGAGTTAATGGTGATTTGAGGCAAGTTCGACAGTATAATACAATGACTCGGTCTTTATGTTAATAACTTTCTTTTGTTATTTTTATATTTATCAAGGAAGTTCCATGAGCTAGTTAGACCTATGAATCAGTGTGCAAGTTTAACGGAGCATTATTTTGCCGAGCACCAATACTCAGGGCATATGATGTTACTTTTAAGTTCTACATTATCATTCTAATGTTAATGTTCAATTTCTGGCACATTATCATTTGTCCATTCCTCATTTATAATTAGGCTTAGCTTTATTTTTAAATTTTATACTTATTTGTTTGGGCGAGCTTGCCTAATAGGTTATATATATATATATATATATATATATATATATATATATATATATATATATATATATATATATATATTTATATCAATATTTAATTAAATCCACGGTCGAGATTTATTTATCGATGACACGCTAATGATGGTTACTACTTACATAGCTACATTAGGTATATTACTTTTAATCATCCGATGACCTAGGGTTATCTTATTATAATTGCCACATATATATATTTGTATTTTTCTAACATGATATTTCTGCTTAAAACATCTTTCGGATTAAAAGTTGTTATCAATTTATGTATCTGTAGTGGTTTGGTGTAAAGTAAGTTTTAAAGAAAAGATCGTATATATATTTATATATTTAGGTGGCGACGACTTGCTATTTGATTAAACTTTATCATTGGTAGTTATTTGATGGTGGCATGATAAGGGTTGGAACACATGTTTTAGTCATGATTAGAGTAATCTTAAATCCCCCTTTATATGTATATATATATATATATATATATATATATATATATATATATATATATATAGTTAACCATAGTACCGATTTTTTTAACTTGAGCTGGATTTATCTTTAATTAGGGTCCTTGTTAAACTTGGACATTAAATAGAACCATACTTTATAAATGCCTTTAGTTGCTAATTAGACCTCAAATAAATATTTAAGCTATATTAGTTGCTCATACATTAAATAATCAAATATTAATTCTTTAGTAACATTATTTTACATTTTATTTAAATTTATTGGTTTCCATAGACTATTTCTTAATTTTCCTTAGCTTTTCCCCAAGTGAAGTGATTAATAAAAACAAAACAAAAAGGAAAGAAAGAAATGCGCCAGAGGGGGATCGAACTCGGGACCATACGTTCACTGATCGCTCGGCTAGCCAGCTGGGCGTTTGGCTTTCGGCGATTTGTGCGGAGTAATGTCTGAGAAGAGCGGACGGGTGGTGGCGGCCAAATAGAGGAGCAGAATTAAAGCAGGGAGAGCGGCGGCTCTGGGCAGAGGGAGGCGTCGTCGGCGAGGAGGCAGCTGGAGGGAGGAGGGGACTAGTGAAATGGACTCCTGGGAACACAAGGGGGATGAGGGAGGTGCTGGCGAGAGCTGAGAAGCTTCGAGGTGGGCCGGCGGCGAGGCTCGGCGGCCGGAGGCAGAGGTGAAAGCAGGGCCGGCAATGGGAGGAAGAAGGAGAGAAATGGAGGGAGCATGAGCATTAGGGAGTGGAGGGGGAGCTTACCGAGTGGTTTACTGAGCCGGAGAAGGTCTGAGGTGAGCCGGCGGCGGAGGACATGGGTGGCGCGGGCATTCTCGCGGTGCCGGCGAACTGGAGTAGGGGAGGTTCTCCGGCGACGGTTGGAGGAGGACCGGGGCGGTGAGCAGATACTCTACCAGCGAGGAATCTACGGGAGGTTGGCCAAGGGGGCGGCGGCGGCGGGATTGGCGGCGGCGGCCGGTTTTGGGGAAGAGGGCTGCTGTGGTGGATGTCGCGTGCAGAAACCCGATTAACTCGGAGGAAAGGGTTGGTGGGAAGTGGTGAGGCGTCGGACGCAGTCGGAGCGGTAGGGCTTCGCCGGAGCGGCCGGGGCGGAGTAGAGGTGGCAGCGGTCGGTTTCGGGGAAGAAACGGGAGAAGAGGCAAGGAGTGGCGCGAGGGGAGCTACTTATGCTCACGCGGGGTGGCGAAGACGGTGGGCGACGCATGAGAAACCGGGGGCGACGGCAGAAGAAACTGCGGGCTAGGCGCGCGTATGGCTGCCACGGGGAAGGCGCAGCCTGGCGCAGAGGAAAGAAAAGGGGAGAAGGAGGCGCAGCGCACGGGAGGGAAGAAAAAGGAAAGAAAGGAGGGGGCGCACGGGCTGGCCCACCGGCAGAGGGAGGAAAGGAGGGAAGAGAGGGAGAGAGAGAAGAAGGAGTGGGTCCCACATGTAATAGAGAGAGAAGGATGAAAATGATGGAAAGAGAAAAATGCTTAGAATTTGGGTTTTCAATTTGAATTTCTATTTAAGATATTGATTTCAATTTTAATTCAAGTCTTGGTTTATTTGTAAAATCTAATAGTCCTCTATTTTCAATTAAATTTCGAAGTGAATTGTTCATACAAACTTTTGAATGCCCAACTTTGGATTTTTGTATGATATTTATGCTATTATTTCCAAAATGAGATTTTATATTTTAACTCAGGTTCCTCCCTCCTTATACTGGATCATCTTTTCAGATTCGTATTTAAAATTTTAGTTTTCTATTATTTGCATATTTTCTTTTATAGCATTACTAATGTTTGTTTTGTTTTTCATGAATTTCTTTATTTATCAGAATCTCAACCAAAGTTTTAAGAACCACTATATAAAAATCCAAATTCAAATAGAATACACGGCAAAATAATTCAAAAGCTTAATATTTTCAAATTTAAAATTTTGGGATGTCACATTACTTCACTTATATCTGCTCCCTCCCGTGACGAATGTGATACATGCCCTGCTTTGATTGGTGATATGGAGACGTTAAGGACTTCTTATGATAGTGTGACATCTGAGCTAGATATTCTTAAGGTGGAGAATGTTAGTGCGCTTCTTTGAACTAGAAATGACTAGGATTGTTGTTCCTTCATCTACTATTGAGACTACTTCTTGCACCTCATGTGAGGATAAGGACAATGCTTTTAGAGGTCTTTACACTATGCTACTCGATCTGCCTGAGACTTGTGAAAGTTGTAATAATTTGAAGATGAACCTAAAGCAGGCAGATCATAAAATTGAATTACAAGCTTTTCTACTTGAGCCTATTGCTTCATGTGTGAATTGTCCTAAACTGACTGCTGAGCTTGAATCTGTTTCCAAATAGTTTCAAGAAATGATTGACAACAATAAGAAAATGGCCCAGTATGCTTCTAAGGACCCTGTTAGCTCACCATGCAAAAACTGCAATAAACTAAAATCTAACTTGATTGCATTGGATGAAAATGTGTGAAGCTAACTAAGGACCTACTAGAGAAGCCACCTTCACTTGTAATGTGATTCCGAGAAGGGGAGGAGCCCTGTGGTAAGGTGGAGACGCTTAGCGGCGTGAACCAACCGGCTAGTAGTAAGATCGTCCCTTCGTAGTCGGGGCGTGCGTGCACAAGCCATTCTTTCCTCTACTGTTGGTTCTTCTTTTGCTCCCTTACCTTCTGCTGTCTCTTCTCCTCCCTGCTCTTCTTGTGCCTATCTCTTTCGGGATTGTCAGTACCTTATAAACACTCTCGAGAAATTCGTAGGAGGCAAGAAGAAGCTCAATCTTATTCTAGACCAATCAAAGATTTGCAAGTTCAATCAGGGTCTAGGATATGATTTCCGTGAGGATGTGAGGAAGCATCCACCTGTCGTGCTCAGACCTATAGCCGCAGGGGTGATTGAGGTCAAGCCCAAGAACAAGAATGTTCAATTTAAATCGCGGGCTTTGTCCAAAGGTTTACGATAGTAAGGTGATTTCACTGCAGACTTGACCTCTCGGGCGAAGCCATCTCATGCTACCGCCTCTCGAAGGTGAAGTATCATTGCACCTTCCGCCGGAAGGATGGACATTTGATTGACCATCGCTTCAAGCGCGCCAAGATTGCGCCGAAGAGACCGTGTTGAGTCTCTTAGGCGTATTCGTGGTCGGGCCCTGCACCTTGAGTGCACCTAAGACCAACACGAGGTCTAGGCTTGCTATTGTTGGTAGCTTTGGGCGACATCGAGGACTTGGTTCTTCCGGTTTTCATTTTCATCCTCATGCTCCTCTCGGTCGTGACTTCCGCCATTCTGAGGGTAGATCTCGCTTTTCCCATCGAGATGCCTACCCGCGGCGTGATCAGCTTGCTGCCGGTGCGCCGACTCGCTCTTCCGTAGCGGATCGGACCCAACAGCGACTTCAGTGTCCGCACACGGACCTTCCGCTTTTGAGTGATAGAGGTGTAGGGTAGATAGAGGTCACCGTGCTTGACTACTTCATCTCGCTCGACGTGTTACTCAAGATTGGGTGCCAAAATCACTCTTGATTTATCCCAAGATCGAGACTTTACTGTTTGACTCGGGTTCACGGCGTGGAAGGAAAGGTTTGGCTTGTAGACTCGGGTGTTCACGACACATGACCGGAGATTCCGTTGGTTTTCTTCCTTGCCCGTGCTCCAGGTGATGAGATAATCACCTTCGGAGATGCTTCATCTGGGCGCGTTATCGCCAAAGGTACAGTGCACATTAATGATTCATTTATTTTAAAAGATGTTGCCTTGGTAAGTAAGCTGCAGTACAATTTGCTTTCAGTATCTCAGCTTACCGATGACGATTTCGAGGTGAGCTTTAAGAAAAACAACTGCAAAATTCTTGATTCTTGGGTGTCCAGTGCAGGGATTTCTCGCTTTGGGAGGATCTTTCGTGCTGATTTTTCTGAGTCTTCCAGTGATCCTCTCCGTTGTTTGCTTGCTTCTGAGTCCCGCGACCTCTCTTTCTGGCATAGGAGACTTGGTCATATTGGATTTGATCATTTGATCCGAGTTAGCGGCCACGATCTCATTCGTGGTCTGCCGAAACTCAAGATGGTCAAAGATCTTGTTTGCGCTCCATGCCAAGACGCACGGCAAGATGGTTGCCGCTTCTCATCCTCGATCCAGATTACTATGACCTATGCACGTGACATTTGCTCCACATGGACACAGTTGGACCAGCTCGAGTGCAGTCAGCAGGAGGGAAGTGGTACGTTCTTGTTGTGGTCGATGACTATTCGAGGCACTCTTGGGTGTTTTTCTTAGCCTCGAAGGATGAGACGTTTCACATTTTCGAGGTCTTTTCAGTAGGCTTTCTGTTTAGCTTCCAGGTGCCTTGCGAGCGATCCAAAGTGACAATGGCACGGAGTTCAAGAATTTCTACTTTGAGAGGTTCTGTGATGAGACAGTGTAGAGCACCGTTCTCTTCTCCGCACGTCCCACGCAGTAATGGCGTCGTGGAGAGGAAGAACCGCACCTTGGTCGAGATGGCCGGGACGATGCTCGATGAATACTCTACACCGCGGAAGTTTTGGGTGACGCTATAGCCACCGCGTGCCATGTTTGAATGAGTTTTCTCGGGGCACACTTGCACCGCACCTCTTACGAGTTGAGATATGGGCGAAAGCCCAGTGTTTCACATTTTCGTGTGTTTGGTTGCAAGTGCTTCATTCTGAAGACTGGGAACCTGGATAAGTTTGAGTCATGTTCTTGTGATGGACTCTTTCTAGGCTATTCGACTTCTTCGCGGGCCTATAGGGTCTAGAACTGCGAGTCTAGTAAAATGGTAGAGACCTGTGAGATGACTTTCAATGAGGCCAGTCCGAGACCATCTTCGTGGATGATGAGGATGATGGAGACGAGGGTTGTCTACCTGATCCAGTCCCTCATCCACCCCTTGAGGTGCCTTCTTCCACCGCACCTCGAGGTGATCAGCCCATGCCTTCTGCTTCCTCTGGAGCTAGTGGCTCTGTTCCTACCCCGTCAGCTCACGAGGTAGAGGTCACTTCTTCATCTCATCCTGGACCTCCTAGACATATCCAAAAATCTCATCCTTCAGAGCAGATCATTGGAGACCTTTTTGAGCGAGTTACTCGCTCAAAATCTGGCATGTCACTCTTTTGTCTCTATTCTGCCTTTGTTGCCTCCTTCGAGCCCAAATACGTTTGTCATGCTCTTACTGATGAGTCTTGGGTTAATGCCATGCATGAGGAGCTAGAGAGTTTCGAGAGAAACAAAGTCTGGACGCTTGTTGAGCCCCTGTCGGGACCCCGGATTACCAAATTCGGACCCTCTGTGTATTACAGCACTAGTCCCAGATCAAAGCTAGTGCACAGTAAACAAATGATGATTACATTGCCAAAGACGAATATTACAATATTATAAAGAGTACTGACCAAAGGTCTTACAACACAAACAAGGTTTCTAGACCTCACAAATAAACATAAACACAGCGGAAGCAAATTAAACATGATAAAGTCCCATCAATACGCCACAGGCAATTGACTGGGGAGCGCGACCTAAACGTCCGGAAATCCTTCATCAAATCCAACCGCAGAGTAGTCGAAGCCTCCTTCTTGAACTTCATACTCCTCTGAGATATATATTTTAAGTGTAGCATGTGAGTACATAAAGTACTCCGCAAGTCTTGGGAAAATGCATTAGATGCAAGGTTTAACAAAGAAGGCTATATGACTCTTTTGCACAAAGCGACATTTTATTTCCAATACCAATAACTATTTTCGAAGGCGACAGTTTAACTGAAGAAATTATTCTAACTAAAATCATTAGGCATTTTTAATCACAAGGATTCTACCACCAAGTTTGATACTACGGGTTCCAACCACCCACACTGGTTCCAACCACCAGGACAATTTCCCCGAGAGATTCTATCCACTCTCGGATTCCCAAAACTTTGTTTTAAACCAAAAATAAAGATCTACCATGTGAAAGCATTCCTTGCCCGCCCTTGACCGTGGGCACGGCTATTCGAATAGTTTTACACTCTGCAGAGGTTGTACACTTTACCCACAAGAGACAAGTTATCTTAATAGTCGACATGCTTCCTTAGGCACGAGACCCAGATAATTCATCACAAAGCCTTTACCTTACTCTAGTCTAGCTAGACACCACCCGTTGAGGTTTCACCGCTGAAGGGTTAACCACCCAGATGTAAGCCCCTCTTGCGCCGTATGAGTACAAGTAAACTGTCCTCACCGTGAATAACCGGTAACCACGGTATCCACTTTCCACTAGTGGTACCTAAACTAGTCTATTATAAGTTAATCAGCTAGGTCGTACCCATATAGACATGTGGTTGTACGGTAGTGCTCGGATGGACAAACACAAGAGTCGGTCCTTAATTGACTAGGCGGAACATACACTTTTCAAGATCTCGTGCTAACCGCACCAATCCAAACCAACCATCCATACGGTCTAAAAACAATTTGCTCATTTTATTTTGTTTCACAAAACAGTGGCAACACCATCTGCCACTAAATTCTGATCAAAAGTCTAGTTCATTGAAATATAATTCCCAAACCAAAGTTACTAAAGTTATATAGCTTGTCTAAGCATATTACTACCGATACAACAATTATCAAAGATTCATAATAATCGCAATAATGAGACAAGGAATTCCTAGGGTGTCAAAGGTACATGGTTGTCAAAGTCAAATGAGGGCATAACAATTCTTCGGTTTAACTATTACCTCTACAATGAAACTATCATTTTATGTAACATAGCAATGCATTAAATTTAAAATAATTGAAAACATTTCACAAATATAGGTTCAAAGATGATAAAGGAGACTTGCCTTCGTGGGTGAATTCCTGATTCTCTTGTTGCGGTACTGCGAACTCTTCGACCAGATCGGATTCTACGCGCAAAACGAGAATACAAAGGACAAATAAATATAAATAAAAGTACAGATATTAAAATAATATTACTGAAATGAAGTTTATAAATTTAGATGAATTTAGGAGGAAGTTTCAATGGAATCGGAGTTCAAGCGAGGGAGAAAAGGGTATTTGAAATTTGAAATTTAAATTTCAAAATATCAAATAATTTCAAAAATTTGAAAGGATGGCAGAAATGTAAAGATTGGAATTTTGAGGAATTTAGAAATTTTAATGGACTCAATCGAGTTAGGATGAAAAGTTATGACCTTGGGAAGTTTGAAATCGAGAAAATGAATAAACTGGATTTTAGAATTATTTTCTAAAGAAAAATAAATTATTGCGTCATGCTGACGTCAGCCCTAGGGAGGACCGAGTGATGGTGGGACCCGGTCTATGGACCGGTCCACGGACCGAACGGGTGGGCGAGGTGGCGGGTAGGCCGTGGCGCCGACGGGCGTGAGGCGCCGAGTTGGTCGCCACCGGCCGAGTGTGGCGGGCGTGGCGCCACGTGGCGCCACGTCGGCACGGGTGGCGGCCGGCCGGGAAGGCGGCGGCGACGGAGTCTCCGGCGCCGGCGGCCCGCGAGGGGCGGAGAAGGAGAGGAGTGTGGGGAACTCGGTGGTGGCTCGGGTTTCTGGGAGGCTACCGGAGACGTCTTGGCGATGAGGAGGAGGTGGCGGCGGCTCGGGGACTTGGTGCGCGGTGCTCGGCCGACGGGAGAGGCGGCGAGGTGTGGGCGGCTTCACGGCAGCGGGGAAGGCAAGAGTGGTGACGGGGTGGCGGCGGCGAGGCGGCGGCGATTTCGGAGGTCGAGGCGGCGGCGACAATGGTGCAGTCTTGGGCGCTAGGGCGGCCGTGAGAGAAAGGGAGTGGGGGAAAGGTGGAGGGAGGACGGAGGTGCTCGGGAGGGGTTTATAGGGGCGGGGGAGGGAGTGAAGCCGCGGCATTCGTCACGGAGTGGGGAGGTGGCGGCGGTTGCCGAGAGAGAGGAGGGGAGGGGCGTGGGGAGAGGGAGAAGTGGGGGCGTGGGGAGGCGGGGTGGTTGGGGAGGTGGGCGCGGGAGGGGGCGCGTTGACCGGGAGGCGGTTGCAGGCGGCGGTTGCGGGCGGCAGCATGAGGAAGGAGGAGGCGGAGGTGGGGATGACAAAGGGCTCGGGTGGCGCGTGTGAGGGGGACGCCGGCAGGGCCCGGTGGAGAGAGAGGAGAGAGAGAGGAGATCGGGCGGAGGAGATGGGCGTGGGGTGGCGTGGTGGCATCGGGGCCACCACGTGGCGGACGCGGAAGGGGCGAGGTGGGGTGGCGGGCGGCGTGGAGGCGATCCGGCCATTCACGTGGGCCGGAGGAGGAGGGTTTTAAAATTTTATTTTTAATTTTGATTTACGTAAAATACTAGAAAACTCAATAAGCCTCGAAAAATACAAAATAAACTTCTAAAATTCTAGAAAAATTTATATAAGTTTTAGATACCTTTTGAGCTTAAATAAAATATTTCTAAGATGTTTTGAAGATATATTTTCATATTAAAATTTCTTTTAATTCTAAAATTGATTTTAAAAGCGGAAAACTCAGAAAAATTCAAATAAGATCCAAATATTTTAAAATAATTAATTTGAATTTGAATTTTCAAGATTTGCAAATTTTGGGATGTTACAAACCTACCCCTTAGAATGAATCTCGCCCCAAGATTCGGATGGTGGGAAAAGATCGGAAACTCGATCTCAAATCTTCTTCACGCTCCCAAGTTGCTTGAGACTCGAATGATTACTCCATTGCACTTTACGTAATTTGATGCTCTTGCTTCGGTTCGACGCTCGCTTCATCCAAAATTTTGTTGCATACTGGATATGTTAGGTCCTCTTTCAAAGTCACTTCTTCTAAAGGCATTTGTTCTTCTGGAACTCTGAGACACTTTCTTAACTGAGACACATGAAAGACGTCGTGCACATTCGACAACTGAGGTGGGAGATTTAGGCGGTAAGCAACTTCTCCCTTTTGGCTAGAACAGGAATGGTCCAATAAATCTTGAGCAAGTTTCCCAAGAATAATCGAAACGACGCAAACCCTTGAAAGGTGAAATTTTCAAATACACATGATCTCGGTATAAATTCTAAAGCTCTTGACGATTGTCTGCGTAGCTTTTACATCTTGTTTGTCTTGTCTTTAACTGCCTTGAACCGCATTTAACTTGCTCTTCTCGCTTGCTTCAACACATCGGTCCAAATACTTGTCCTTCTCTGTTTCTTTCCAATACAATGGTGTTCGCATTTTCTGCGTGACATGAGTTCAAACGAGACATTTGCAAGCTAGATTGATAGTCGTTGTTATAAGAGAATTTCGCATATGGCAAATTTTGATCCCAACTAGCTTTATTTGCCAAAGCACAAGCTCTCAAAGATGTCTTCCAATATTTGATTTACTCTTTCGCTTGACCATCGATCCATGGATGATATGTCAGATCGAATTCAAGTTTGTCCCCAAGAGCTCATGCGACCTCCGCGTAATCTTGATGTGAATTGTGATCCTCGATCGACACGATTTTCTTTGGGACTCCATGTAAACAAACTATTCTTGACATGTATAACTCTCATGAGTTTATCTCCAGTATGTGGTCTTCACGGTATAAAGTGTGCAGCCTTTGTTAGTCGGTCCACAATAACCCAAATTGAGTCATAACCCGACTTGGTTCTTGGCAATCTGTTATGAAGTCCATACCAATTTCTTCCCACTTCCATTCGGTATCTCAGAAGGTTGCGAAGTCCAACAGGTCTCGATGTTCGCTTTGACTCACCGGCACACATCACACAAGGCTACATATTCAACAATTTCCTTTTCATACTTGACCACCAAGATCTTTCTTTGAGATCTTGATACATTTTCGTGCTTAGGGGTGAATTGAGTATCCGGACTCGTGAGCTTCCTTCAGATTAGTTCTTTTATTTCTTTCTTTTCGCACAAGAATTCTTTTCCAAACCAAAGGATACCTTCTTCATCTTCGAAAAATTTGGTGCTTTACCCTTTTCATATTCTCTTTGATTTCTTTGACATAACTATCTTCTCTTTGGGCTTCCTTTATCTGGTTCTCTAAAATTGGTTGAATCTCCAAAGTAGCTAGGAATCCTTCCTCCACTACTTTTAGATTGAGTCATTGAAATTCTTCATGAAGTGCGGTCGACCGTCCTTGATCATCGATTATTGCAATAGCTTTTTACGCTCAAGGCGTCGGCTACTACATTAGCCTTTCCGGATGGTAATGAATTCCCACATCATAATCCTTTATTAACTCCAACCATCTTCTCTGTCTCGATTGAGGTCGTTGAGTGAAAATATACTTCAAACTCTTGTGATCCGTATAAATTTCACAAGTTGTTGATTAAATAATGTCTCCAGATTTTAGAGCATGCACAACGGCAGCTAGCTCTAAATCATGGGTTGGATAGTTCTGCTCATGCGGGCGCAATTGCCTTGAAGCATAAGCTACCACCCTTCCTTCTTGCATCGAACACGCCTAGACCTTGTCGGATGCATGAGAATACTTCAAAATCCTTCACGATATCGGAAGAGTCAATCTTGGTGCGAAGTTAACCTCTTCTTGACTCTTGGAAACCGTCTTCACATGATTTACTCCATTCAAACTTCTTTTCTTTCTTTAGTAATTGGGTGAGAGGTCCGCTAGCTTGGAGAATCCTTCTATGAAGCGGCGGTAATAACCACTAATCCCGTAAAACTTCGATCTCGCCATCGACTTGGGTTGTGTCCATTAAGTACATCCGTCACCTTCTGGATCTCTGAGACACTCCTCCTGCTGAAATAACATGACCCAAGAAATCTACTTTCTTTAACCAGAACTCACACTTGCTGAACTTGGCATACAGCTGGTGTTCTCTGAGTTTTTCCAATACTATCCTCAGGTGTTGGGCATGTTCTTCTTCATTCCGGGAATATATCAGAATGTCATCAATGAACACGACGACAAACTTATCCAAATATTCCATAAACACCTTATTCATCGATTCATAAAATATGCAGAGCATTGGTCAAACCAAAGGACACATCAGAACTCGTATAATCCATAACGAGTAGCAAATGTCGTCTTTGGTATATCCTCCGATCGATCTTCATTTGATGATAACCTGATCGAAGATCAATCTTGGAAAAGACACATGCTCCTTTTAACTGATCAAATAAGTCATCTATCCTGGGTAGAGGGTACTTGTTCTTGATTGTTGCATCATTCAATGCTCGGTAATCCACACACATACGTAGACTGCCATCCTTTTTCTTCACTAGAAGTACTGGTGCTCCCCATGGTGAAGAACTTGGTCTGACAAATCCTTTCTCTTGTAGTTCTTCGATCTGCTTCTTGACTTCTGCTAGATCATTGGCAGACATCCGGTAGGGTCTCTTGAAATTGGTCTTTGTTCCGGTGCAGATTAATAACAAATTCAACTTCTATCCGTGGCAATCCCAGTAAATCTTCGTGAAATACATCCGGATATTCTTGTACTATAGGCACTTTTTTCATAGTTATTCCCTTCAAGCTATTCAACTCACATCCATTCCTTGTGGATAAACTCGGCTTGCACTCTATTTGGATTCCTTCAGAGTTGGTAAGAGTAATAGCACGGTTGGCACAATCTATCGCCTTTATACTTGGTTAACCAGTCCATTCCAAGTATCACATCTAGACTATTGGAGTCTATTATAATAAGATCGCCTAGGAACTTAACTCCATTTATATCTACGGTTGCTCTAGGGCGCACCGTATTAGTCCTCATTTCCTTCCGGTGATTGGACTAGCATATTATTCTTTAACATTTGAGCATTCAAGTTGTTTCTTTCAAGAAATCCTTTGAAATAAACGAATGCGAAGCTCCAGAATCAAATAATACCGAGGTGTAATCGAGTTGACAAGGAACTTACCGAACTACTACGGTGCTTCCGAGTCGCTCACAGTAACATGGTTGACATGTCCCTGCTTATCACTTGTGGAGTCCTTGTCGTTTGCGGTGTTCCACGGACTTGTCCTTGGTGGGGCTCGTCTTTGGAGTAGTCCCTGTGTTGAAACGGACAGAGTCACTGGTGTTCTCATGACAGTTGTTGGCGTAATGCCCCATGTTCTTGCAGTTGAAGCACTGAATTCCTGCTGTTGTAGTCTTGTTTTGTTGGGCTTGACCTCCATTGATTGGTCGAGGAGCCTGAGGTATTGAACGAGGTCCACTGATTGGTGTCCTCGGCACACTCGGCATAGAAGGCCTGAAAAAGTGTGGCTGATTTGGACGGTGGCGAGTGTTATTGGCACCCTGCTGTGCCTGAAATTTCCTCTTTCGGACTTCATGTAACTGGCGTTGAGCATCTTCTTGGATGATAGCTTTGTTCACCATGTGCTGGAAAGTTGGATAATCATTAGACACTAACTGCACCTTGAGATTGGGATCCAGTCCTTGCATGAATCTCCAAATTTTTGCTGCATCAGTTGCAACATCCTCTAAAGCATATCTGGCCAGTTGGGTAAATTTGTTCAGATACTCAGTAACACTGAGGTTTCCTTGCTGCAACTTATAGAATTCCATCCTTTTCATTTCCATGATTCCAAAGAGGAATATGTGCAAGACGGAATGCTTCTTCAAACTCACCCAAGTGATATCTTGTGCATTCGGTGAGCAAGATAATAGTTCTCCCACCAATTAGTCATGATTCCTTTCACCGGTGAGCAAGATACAACACTTTTTCATTTCCATTGCATTGTGCCAAATTCAGCTTCCTTCGACGCCTTGATCCGATCGTCGACTTCCATTGGGTCATCGACCCATCGAAAGTTGGGGATGAGTTCTCATAAACTCCCCGCCTTGGATTGTGGTGCTTGATTGGGTGCTCGTGGAATTTGTTGGACTTGGTTTTGGGCTAATGCTTGAGTAATCAGAATCGCATGGCCATCATCTGCTCCAGATTAGGAGCTTGAGCTGGCGGGGTGGAATTGGATTACCGCCTACGGTGAGCATTGACATTCGGGTCAGCACACGCCTTTGCTCCTTGTGCTCACCATCTTCGTGGTAACCGGGGTTAGAAAAAGGAAAGAGGGAAGTAGCATAGGTAAGAGATTAGAGGAGACTAAACCACATCCCAAACAAACACACAAGGAAAAATACGGACAACAAATTGAAAGGAAACTTGTCTTGAATTCAAATTAAATTTTAAAGGAAATGGCTGTACCACGGTGCACAAGTGCTCGATACAGTCCATCCCACACACTAGAATAAAATACAAATCGCCTAAGGAAATTAAACATTTAAATTGGGTGCTACTGTCTCTGCAACTAATTATCCTCCTCGAAGACAAGCTCCTCCGGATCCTCCTCTGGATCCTCCTCGGGATCCTCCTCTCGATCCTCCTCTAGGATACCCACGTGGCGCGCTTACAACCACACTCGGGCGGTTGCAAGAGGCACGGTATGAAGATGGTCACTACCGCTGGAGGCAATAGACCGAGAGCGAGGAACGGAACGAGAGAGACCGCGTCTCTTGCCGGAGTCTCCGGCGTCGATGTCGGGCAAGGACTAGGGCGCCGCACACTCTTGCGCGCCGTGAGTAAGGTACGGGGTCTGTGGCGACGAGTCGGAGCTCGTTGTTGGGGACGACGGTGTACCGTGAAGATGGTGTGTAGTCGGGTGGAGACCGCATGCAGCTCGGGGTCGCCCTGGCTCAAACTCTGCTGCCTGGCTCTAGATGAGCTGAGCACGGAGAGTGTCGGAATGCTGGTAGCTGGAAGTGAGAAGCATCCGTCGCCCAATCTCCTCCAAAGCGCCGGTGTAGGTGGTCGCCATCGCTGAGTGAGCCGAACACGATGTGAAAGGCGGGATCGCCCACGGCGATCTCGAAGGGCTGCGGATGACTCTGTCCCGCACAAGTGGATGAAAAGAAATAGTAGGGCGATCGCAGAGAATCCTCGTAAACCCGACATGCACCGCTTATGGCTCGACGAGCCGCATCCGAGTGGCATCCGAACGATCATCCGAGGATGATCAATGGGGTATCTATGGGATTGAATTCCCCTTCCGTGCATACAGTGAATACCTCCATTGTCCAAGAATCTCGATCCAATATCCGGACTTTCCGCCCTCTGAAGATAGGCGGTAGACGGAACTCAGTCTCGCATTAGTTGGCGAAGAAGCTCAACAAATGCACCCTCGCCTCAAGATGGGAGATGTAGTCCCACCTAATCATGGAGATAGAGCCGCCATCTACAAATTTGAAAAGATAGAGAAGTTTAGTAAACAATTTTGAGTAAGATTATAAATAGAACAGAGATAAAGAAGTATAGAACCATTTTCTAAAATATATATTTTTAATAAATATAGGTCCTTAAGGCTTTTGCCATTCTAAATTAGGTCACGTCCCCATACCAACATTGGCTCGATACTATTTCAGCCGGGACCCGGATTACCAAATCCGGACCCTACGTATTACAAAGACTAGTCCCGAGATCAAAGCTAGTGCACACGCTAAACAAATGATGATTACATTGCCAAAGACGAATATTACAATATTATAAAGAGTATCGACCAAAGGTCTTACAACACAAACGAGGTTTCTAGACCTCACAAATAAACATAAACACAGTGAAGCAAATTAAACATGATAAAGTCCCATCAATACGCCACGTGCAATTGGTCGGGAGCGCGACCTAAACGTCCGAAATCCTTCATCAATCCAACCGCAGAGTAGTCAAGCCTCCTTCTTGAACTTCATACTCCTCCGAGATATATATTTTAAGTGTAGCATGTGAGTACATAAAGTACTCCATAAGTCTTGGGAAAATGCATTAGATGCAAGGTTTAACAAAGAAGGCTATATGGCTCTTTTGCACAAAGCGACATTTTATTTCCAATACCAATAACTATTTTCAAGGCGACAGCTTAATCAAGAAATTATTCTAACTAAAATCATTAGGCATTTTTAATCACAAGGATTCTACCACCAAGTTTGATACTACGGGTTCCAACCACCCACACTGGTTCCAACCACCAGGACAATTTCCCCGAGAGATTCTATCCACTCTCGGATTCCCAAAACTTTGTTTTAAACCAAAAATAAAGATCTACCATGTGAAAGCATTCCTTGCCCGCCCTTGACCGTGGGCACGGCTATTCGAATAGTTTTACACTCTGCAGAGGTTGTACACTTTACCCACAAGAGACAAGTTATCTTAATAGTCAGCATGCTTCCTTAGGCACGAGACCCAGATAATTCATCACAAAACCTTTAGCTTACTCTAGTCTAGCTAGACACCACCCGCTGAGGTTTCACCGCTGAAGGGTTAACCACCGCACGAAGCCCCTCTTGCGCCCGTATGAGTACAAGAACCTCGTCCCTCACTTGTGAATAACCAAGAACCACGGTATCCACTTTCCACTAGTGGTACCTAAACTAGTCTATTATAAGTTAATCGGCTAGGTCGCACCCATATAGAAATGTGGTTGTGCCAGAGTGCTCGGATCGACAAACACAAGAGTCGGTCCTTAATTGACTAGGGCGGAACATACACTTTTCAAGATCTCGTGCTAACCGCACCAATCCAAACCAACCATCCGCCCTGGTCTAAAAACAATTTGCTCATTTTATTTTGTTTCACAAAACAGTGGCAACACCATCTGCCACTAAATTCTGATCAAAAGTCTAGTCCATTGAAATATAATTCCCAAACCAAAGTTACTAAAGTTATATAGCTTGTCTAAGCATATTACTACCGATACAACAATTATCAAAGATTCATAATAATCGCAATAATGAGACAAGGGAATTCCTAGGGTGTCAAAGGTACATGGTTGTCAAAGTCAAATGAGGGCATAACAATTCTTCGGTTTAACTATTACCTCTACAACAGAAACTATCATTTTATGTAACATAGCAATGCATTAAATTTAAAATAATTGAAAAACATTTCACAAACATAGGTTCAAAGATGATCAAAGGAGACTTGCCTTCGTGGGTGAATTCCTGATTCTCTTGTTGCGGTACTGCGAACTCTTCGACCAGATCGGATTCTACACGCAAAATGAGTACACAAAGGACAAATAAATACAAATAAAAGTATAGATATTAAAATAATATTACTGAAATGAAGTTTATAAATTTAGATGAATTTAGGAGGAAGTTTCAATGGAATCGGAGTTCAAACGAGGGAGAAAAGGGTATTTGAAATTTGAAATTTAAATTTCAAAATATCAAATAATTTCAAAAATTTGAAAGGATGGCAGAAATGTAAAGATTGGAATTTTGAGGAATTTAGAAATTTGAATGGACTCAATCGAGTTAGGATGAAAAGTTATGACCTTGGGAAGTTTGAAATCGAGAAAATGAATAAACGGATTTTTAGAATTATTTTCTAAAGAAAATGAATTATCACGTCATGCTGACGTCAGCCCTAGGGAGGACCGAGTGACAGGTGGGACCCCGGTCTATGGACCGGGTCCACGGACCGAACGGGTGGCTGAGGTGGCGGGGTAGGCCGGGTGGCGCCGACGGGGGCGAGGCGCCGAGTTGGTCGCCACCGGCCGAGGTGGCGGGCGTGGCGCCACGTGGCGGCCACGTCGGCACGGGTGGCCGGCCGGCCGGGAAGGCGGCGGCGACGGAGCTCCGGCGACACGGCGACCGGCGGCGAGGGGCGGAGAAGGAGAGGAGTGTGGGGAACTCGGTGGTGGCTGGGTTACTGGGAGGCGGCGGAGACGTGCTTCACGACGAGGAGGAGGTGGCGGCTCGGGGACTTGGTCGCGGTGCTCGGCGACGGGAGAGGCGGCCGAGGTGTGGAGCGGCTCACCGCGACGCTGGGATGGCAAGAGTGGTGACGGGGTGGCGGGGCGGCGAGGCGGCGGCGATTTCACGGAGGTCGAGGCGGCGGCGACAATGGTGCAGTCTTGGGCGCTAGGGCGGCCGTGAGAGAAAGGGGAGTGGGGGAAAGGTGGAGGGAGGACTGAGGTGCTCGGGAGGGTTTATAGGGCGAGGGGAGGAACCCACGGCAATCGTCGCCGGAGTGGGGAGGTGGCGGCGGCCGAGAGAGAGAGGAGGGTGGGCGTGGGGAGAGAGGGAGAAGTGGGGCGTGGGGAGAGCGGGGTGGTTGGGGAGGTGGGCGCGGGAGAGGGGAGGCGTTGATCGGGAGGCGGTTGGCGGCGGCGGTTGCGGGCGAGGCGAGGAAGGAGGAGGCGGAGGTGGGGGTGACAGCGGGCCCGGTGGCGGGTGAGGGGGAGACGCCGACAAAGGGCCGGCAGAGAGAGGAGAGAGAGGAGATCGGGCGGAGGAGATGGGCGTGAGGGGTGGCGTGGTGGCATCGGGGCCACCCACGCATGACGGAAGGGGCGAGGTGGGATGGCGGGCGACGGAGGCGATCCGGTCGTCACGTGGCTACGGAGGAGGGAGGGTTTTAAAATTTTATTTTTAATTTTGATTTGCGTAAAATACTAGAAAACTCAATAAGCCTCGTAAAAATACAAAATAAACTTCTAAAATTCTAGAAAATTTATATAAGTTTTTAGATACCTTTTGAGCTTAAATAAAATATTTCTAAGATGTTTTGAAGATATATTTTCACATTAAATTTTTTTTAATTCTAAAAATTGATTTTAAAAACTGGTAAACTCAGAAAAATTCAAATAAGATCCAAATATTTTAAAATAATTAATTTGAATTTGAATTTTCAAGATTTGCAAATTTTGGGATGTTACAGCCCCCTCGCGGTCACAATATCATTGGGACTAAGTGGGTGTTCAAAAACAAGCAAAGTGAGGATGGGGTAGTCATTGAAATAAGGCTAGGCGGTTGCTCGGGGTACTCCTGTGTTGAGGGTCTAGATTTCAAGGAGACCTTGCCCCGTAGCTAGACTTGAGGCCATTTGAATCTCGCTTGCCTTCGCAGCTTCTAAGGGTTTCAAGCTCTACCAGATGGATGTCAAGAGTGCCTTTCTCAATGGCTTTATTGAGGAAGAAGTCTATGTGAGACAGCCTCCAGGTTTCGAGAACCCCAAATACCCTAATCATGTTTACAAGCTTTCCAAAGCGCTATATGGACTTAAGCAGGCCCCTAGAGCTTGGTATGAAAGGCTTAAGTCCTATCTGTTGAGGCATGATTTCGAGATGGCTAAAGTTGACAAGACCTTGTTCATTAAATCGGCAGCAATGACCTTCCTTTCGCCTAAATTTATGTCGATGACATTATCTTTGGCGACTCTTCTCATGCTCTAGTTTCACAGTTCTCGGATGTCATGAGCACCGAGTTTGAGATGAGCATGATGGGTGAGTTGACCTTCTTCCTCGGCTTCTAGATCAAGCAGACTCGGGAGGGTACCTTCTTGCATCAAGGCAAGTACAATCGTGACCTCTTGAGACGTTTCGACATAAGTGATGGAAAGCCGGTGTCAACTCGATGGCTTCTACGGCCACACTTGACCCAGATGAGGACGGCGAGCCGCTTGATCAAAAGGAGTTCGAGCATGATTAGCTCTCTTGTACCTCACTGCCTCGAGACCGGACATACACTTTTCTGTGTGTCTATGTGCTCGGTTTTAGGCTTCTCCTCGCGTGTCTCACCGCCAGGCGGTGAAGCGTATCTTTCGGTTCCTTCGAGCTACCATTGACTATGGTATCGGTACTCTTCCTCCTCCCGCTATCTCTTAGAGCCTTCTCTGATGCGCACTTTGCCATCAGAGGATAGATAGGAAGAGCACTTCGGCACCGCCAGCTCATTGGCACTTCTCTCGCTTCCCGGTCTTCGAGGAAGTAGTCCGGTGTTGCACAGTCCACCGCCGAGGCCGAGTACGTTGCTGCAGCCAGTTGTTGTAGCCAAGTACTTTGGATGATCTCGACTTTGAGGGAGTTTGGGTTAGCTATCGATCGTGTTCCGCTCTTTTGCGATAACACGTCTGCGATTAGCATTGCTAAGAACCCAGTGCAGCATTCTCGGACCAAGCACATTGATATTCGATATCACTTCCTTCGAGACCATGTAGAGAAGGGTGACATTGTGCTTCAATTGTGGAGAGTGACCACCGGTGGTCGACATCTTCACCAAGCCTCCGGACACTGAGGTTTTCACTCATGGGAGAGCTTGGGGTGGTTTGTCCTTACGGACTGTTGTGAGGGGAGCTTTGGGCTTTATCGCTTTATCATATTCTTTATGCTTCTGTATCCTTACTGTTGCATCGTATTTTCGGGTGCATTGGGCTTAGTCCTTCTAGCATAGATTAGAGTGTGTCTCTTGTTGAGTGCTTAGACTTCTTGCTCTTATCTTGTGCTTTCAGGATAGTTGTTTCTTATCTCACAAGGTTGAGCTCACTCACTTCTTCTAGGTTCTAGCGAGGGTTGGGCCACCCTGCAGAGCAGTACGTGTTTGCTCTCTAGTGTGTGTTTTACTCGACAACCGTTGTCCCGAGTCATATGGGGTGGATAAGAGTTAGTCCGAGTCATTAGTATTCTCTATCTTATCTATGCTTTAAGGACGCCTTTCTTGATTTATTTGCCGACTCTTTCTTTTATTGCTTTGGTTCAGAGGGAGTTCATTTGGGAACTTCTAGATCTTAATATTGATATAACTCAACTTGAACTAAAAGTTGCATCTCAAGTTAAGGGGGAGCTGGATTTTCTTTATTTGTTTTGTAATATAACTTAATGGAGCCTTGATTATTATCCACTCATGACATGTTTTTATTATATTACATCTTGCCATGATTTGTGCTCCATTACTAATTTGATCATGACTTTATATGTGTAGTCAAGTCTTTGCCATGATAGGTTAATTAAAATGCTAAATTTGACCTAATTCATGTCATGTTCATATTTGAGACTAGTCAGCTTTGTGTTATCTTTTTATGGTTCAAGCCATATCAAATAGGCTGAGTTGAGTCTTGAATCATTGTTGAGCAATAGATTGAGCTATATTAGTTTCTTGATGACACATAAGTTAGTACAATCTATTAAAAGCAAAAGATCTCTTTGTGCGAAAAACCGATCTCACCAATTCCTTCTCATGAGACGGCTTGCCATTGCACAAGGCATGAACTCAGGGGAGATTTGGATGACCAAGATCATCTTCTGAAGCTCATTGCTTGAAGTGGTCGATAAGGCTTGAGGTCTAGCACATGACTAAACAAAAAAAAATGGTTGGAAACAATCATATGATTTCTAAAGTCAAAGTTTGTCAATTGTGCTCAATTGCTAAAAAGTTCAATGTACTCCAACAATTGTATCATTCTTGAACTAGTAGCACTCTAGTTGACTCAACACTAGCTTCTCGGTTTCATTTAGCTTATTGACATGGCCTGTCTCATTTCTGGATACCTCTAGCTAGACTAAAATCATGTTTGACTTGACTTGCTAAGTACTTTCACTAAAATTCAGATTATGCTTTATCTCGCTTAGCTTCACTTTACATACATAGTCATGATCCTTGTAGCATACTTGTATGTTATGGCTTGATGTAATACATAATGGTCATTTTGGATAATTCTCAGGGCTCTTCATACTTAAAATGATCAAATCAGCCATTTCATCCATTTTCATGACTTTTTCTCCTTCCCGCTTTCTTGATGGGTTTATTGCCAAAAGGGGGAGAATAGTGGTAGAAAAAGCCACTTTGGGAGCTTTGAGGAAAAATTGCTCTTTCTTTTGCTCCTTCTGTCGACATGGTCATTAGCTTCATTCTTCTTCTTTGGACCATGTTGGATTCTTCAAACTCAACTTCATGCTTTTCTGGATTTGTCAATATACTCATCAAGGGAGAGATTGAGAGACCATGTGGAGGTCATCCCGTGTGTATGATGAGTAATTGACATCGGTTTACGAAAGTCGAGTTTGAGTTGGTTGGTTCGGACCATGTCGTTGCGCGGTGCAAACGGCTTCGGTCGGACTTGGTCGATTGCGATCGGGAGTGCTTAGGATGTTTGTTTTCTTTCTCGATCGGTCTATTTAGGTATTTCATGTGTGAGCACCTTTCATTGTGGTTAATGATGATTATCTTTGTTTAAATGCGGTGCTATGTGACGGTTTGCTTGTCCGTGTGGTTGCAGGACTTTGAGCTAGGTCATGGTGAGGCGTGGGAGGACCGGACCAGACACGAGGAGGTGTTGAGGTCCGGCGGCCGGAGATGCCAAAGATGATCGAGGTCACGAGGTGGTTGCGAGTCGGGAGACGAGGAACCGGAGTCGAGCTACTGGGAGGTGGACACGACGGCAACCATTTAATGGATCGGGACTAGACTCGTGGAGGAGTCGAGGTCCGCATCAGATGATCGGGTGCGGTCGTGTGCGACGGAACAGACCGGGACTAGACTCAGGAGGAGTCGGAGGTCCAGTCGGTCGGAGTCAGGTGCGGTCATGCGTGAACGACAAGGAGGGGTGAATCGGTAAATTCGCAAGGCTGCACAAGCGGGAGACGGCTCCGTTAGGGTTTAGCCAGCATAACGGGTTGGAGACCCGTTAGCCAAGAGCTATAAATAGGTGTTGGGGGCTGCATACCCCCTTGGGGGTTTTTGTGCATTTGCTCTCCATTTTGTGTGTGTTCCTCCCAAGAAGCATGTGAGGCTCTTGGTGTTTTTGAGGATTGAGAGGGAGAGGATGGATTGAGAGTCTTGTAATCTTTCTTGTTCTAATGTCCATGCGTATCGGGACTCTTTTCTAATTTTTGGTTGGAATGAAATCTAAAGTTTTATGTTCCTTGTTGTTTCTCTTTGGATGAATTAATGGCTTTGGGAGAGAGTTAGGGTTTTCTTTTCTCTCATTGTGTGTGTTGTCTTCTTGAGTTTTTGCTCCTGTGTGAGTTGGATCTATGTGAGCATAAGTGCTCATGTTTGTTTGGGTGTATGTGCTACAGATCTTTTAATTCCTTCACTTTCTTCTGTATGCTTGAGTTCTCTTTTGACTATCTGGTAATAATCTTGTCTCTTTGATATTTCAGCAGCTCATTAGCTCATGCCCAGCAATCCTTCTTTCGGTTGTGCGTTTTGATCCTTTGGGCTATCTCTGCGTTTTGGTTTTCGCTCTATCTCTCTTTGATGTTTGCTAATTCTGTATGGGCAGAAGCTAATATGTTCAGTTTGCTATTTTTAATTTCAGACAGCAAAGAACAACAAAGTTGCCCTCAAACTCCCATTCGTAGTCTTTAACTTTCTTTCTACAACTGTTTTTGCCTTCTTGTGCAGTCCACTTTAATGGTTGGCTAGCGCTTTGGTCCGAATTGATTCTCGCTTTGTTGTTGGGGCAAACTTTGTCTTGATTGGTCTCTCAAAGTGTTATCTCGACTGCAGTCTTAGATGCTCTGCACTCCTTGTTTTCAAATGCACTAAAGCTTCTTTTCTTTATCGATCTTGCATGGTGTGCCTTCTCGCCAAAGGAGCGAATTTCTAGTTTTGCTCCTTCAGTTTAGTAGTTTCTTTTCAGTCTTGAGTATCTCTTCAGATTGACAAGCTGCAGTTTTTGTTTGTCAGTTTCAGCCGAAGCATCCTTTGTCTGGTGTAAAGATATTCCTGTTTTCTTTTGCTGTTTCAGCCAAGGCATTGTTGTTTACATCAAGATTTTGGTTTGCATTTTCAGTAGTAGTCTTATATCTTGTTCGCCAATCTGGGTCCTTGATGCTTCAAATCAATTTTAGTTTTCAACAATGCACTGTTTTCATTTCGGCGTTTTGGCCGACTTTCTCAAGAGGTTGCGGTCACCGTTCTTGGCCTAAAATCTATTTTCCTGCTTCATAGCTTTTATAGCTATAGGAGAGGAAAGTCTCGTTGGTACTTTGGGGCGATTTTTCAAGAGAACGACATTCACCCCCCCTCTGTCGCCATTTCGGTCCTACAGGTTACCATGGAGAGGTGCGATTTCTTAGCAGACTTGATAGTGCTAAGCTCACAGACCTTGGATATTATATTAGGAATGGACTGGTTAGCCAGATATCGAGGAGTTATAGACTGTGCCACCAGGACAGTGAAGCTGACTAAGTGTCCTGGAATGATCATAGATGTAAAAGTAGACCGACCCAACCGATGGGGCCGCGCGATATATTATTGCGAAGATGTACCCCTGGAAGGAATGATGGTGGTGCAAGATTATCAGGAAGTGTTTCCCGAAGACCTACCCGGTATGCCCTCAGACCGAGACCTGGAGTTTGTCATTAACTTGAAACCAGGAGCTGCTCCCATTTCCAAGAGACCATATAGGATGATGGTGGAAGAGCTAAAGACCCAACTCCATGAACTGCAGGAAAAGGGATTTATTAGACCCGCCTCGCCAGGGATCTCCGGTATTATTTGTAAAGAAGAAGGATGGCACAGCTAGGATGTGTGTGGATTACCGGGCGTTAAATGAAGTGACCATCAAGAATAAATACCCCTTCCCAGGATCGATGATCTATTTGACCAACTTGGTGGAGCCACCATCTTCTCTAAAATAGATCTGAGATCGGGTTACCACCGACTAAAAATTAGGGTCGAGGATATACCCAAGACAGCTTTACCACTAGATATGGACTGTACGAGTTTACGGTCATGTCTTTCGGTCTGACAAATGCACCGGCCTACTTTATGAACCTCATGAACAAAGTGTTCATGGAATATTTAGACAAGTTCGTGGTGGTGTTCATTGACGACATCCTTATCTACTCCAAGACTGCAGAAGAGCATGCAGAGCATCTACGCCTAGTGCTAGAGAAGCTAAGAGAACATCAGTTATATGCTAAGTATAGCAAGTGTGAATTCTGGCTAAGTAACATCAGCTTCTTGGGGCATATAGTGTCCGCAGAAGGAGTATCCGTTGATCCCGCCAAGATTGCAAAGAAGGATGAATGGAAGCAACCCTCCTCCCGCCTTTGAAGTGCTAAGTTTTCTTGGATTGGCGGGATATTATAGAAGATTCATAGAGGATTCTCTAGAGTAGCTGCACCATTGACCCGCCTACTCAAGAAGGAACAGAAGTTTGAATGGACCAAAACCTGTGAAGGAAGCTTTCAAGAGCTTAAGAAAAGATTGACTACCACCCCGGTGCTAGTTCTACCTGATGTACGCAAGGATTTTGAAGTATATTGTGATGCTTCCCATCAAGGACTGGGATGCGTACTGATGCAAGGAGGCAAGGTTGTGGCATATGCATCTAGGCAACTTCGCCCCCATGAAGCTAACTATCCCACCCATGACCTGAAATTAGCTTCAGTGGTATATGCCTTAAAAATTTGGAGGCATTATCTGATTGGTAACCACTGTGATATATACACGGATCACAAGAGCCTCAAGTATTTCTTTACCAGTCACACCTTAACTGAGGCAAAGGAGATGGTTAGAGTTGATCAAGGATTATGACCTGAGTGTCCACTACCATCCAGGCAAAGCCAATGTGGTGGCCGATGCCCTAAGCCGTAAGGTTTATTGTAATACCCTCATGATACAGGAGCAACAACCTGAGCTATATAAAGAATTGATGGCTTTGAATTTGGAAATAGTGGAAGAAGGCACCTTAGCAAAGAATGGAATTGCAACCAAGCATAGAAGAAAGGATTATCGCCAAGACAACAAGAAGACACAACCACTTTGAGGTTGAAGAGCTCAATGGAAGCCGGAAAGGCACCTAAGATATCTGTGGATCAACAAGGGGTTTTGAGGCACGGACACGATCTTTGTACCCCACCGTAAGGGCCTCAAGGATCTCATACTCAAAGAAGCTCATAGTTCAAAGATACCCTCCACCACGAAGTACAAAGATGTATCAAGACATGAGGCAATGGTACTGGTGGCCACGTATGAAGAGAGACATCGAACACGTAGCTCGCTGTGATGTATGTCAAAGAGTGAAGGCGAACATCGAGGCAAGCAGGCTATTGCAGCCATTGCAAGTACCCGGTGGAAGTGGGAAGAAGTAGGAATGGACTTCATCACGTGACTTCCCGAACCAGTCGGGATACGACTCTATCGGTCGTAATAGATAGGCTGACCAAGGTCGCACATTTTATCCCGTCAAAACAACGCATAAAGGAGACAAGTGGCAGAACTATATATGTCACGCATCGTGTGCTTGCAGCGTGCCAAAACGGATAGTCTCGGATCGAGGTTCCCGCCACCTCACATTTCAGGCTAGCCTACATGAGGCCCTTGGTACCCATCTGGATTTCAGACCGCCTATCACCCCTGCATGATGGCCAAACGGAGAGAGTGAACCAAATACTAGAGGACATGCTTCGGGCTTGTACCCTGGACTTCTCTAAAGACTAGGACCAATGTCTGCCATATGCAGAGTTCGCCTACAACAACAGCTACCAAGCCACCTCAGATGTCCCCATTTGAAGCATCAGACAGAGAAAGTGTCTGACTCCTTTACACTGGTCAGAAGTAGGAGAAGGCTACATATTCGGGCCCGATACTCTAAAGCGGTCGAGGAAAAGTTCGCCGATCGAGATCGACTATTGGCCGCCACCCGCATAAAAGAGTTATGCGGATAAGAGACGAAGGCCATTAAGTTTTGAGGTTGGAGATTATGTCTACTTGAAGGTGTCACCCCTACGGGGAGTCAAACGATTTAACGTCAAAGGCAAGCTCGCCCCTCGCTATGTTGGGCCATTCCCAATTATAGCCAAGAAAGGAGAAGTAGCTTATCAGCTAGGTCTGCCCGCAAGCCTAGCAGATGTGCACAGTATTTTCCATGTATCCCAACTCAAGAAGTGCCTTCGGGTACCGGAAGATCAAACCCCGATGGAGGCAATTGAGATCGAGAGCGACCTGACCTACAAGGAGCGTCCAATGAAAATCTTGGACACCGTGGAAAAGAAGACCAGAAATCAGACCATTCTCACCTGCAGAGTGCAGTGGAGCCATCACTCAAAGAAGGAGGCCACCTAGGAACGCGAAGACCAGCTGAGGAGAGATTACCCAGAGTTGTTCACTAGTTAGGCTGAATCTCGGGGTCGAGATTCTTTTTAAGGGGGGTAGATTTGTAACATCCTGAAAATTATAATCTAGAAATATAAAACTTTTTGCATTATTTTTGCCTTGTGTTTTGATTTGAGATTAAATTTAAGGCATTCATTAAATTTTGATTAAGGTTCCAAAGGATAAAATGCAAAACAATAGGAAACAAAATTTTAAAATGCGAATCTGAAAAGATGATCCAGTAAAAGAGGATATAGTTGGGTCCCAAAATTTAGAAATTTATTTAGTATCCGCAATGATAATTGGCGGGAAAAAGTAAATAAATAAATACTTACATATATATATATACATGTACACATGGATGGATATATATAAATAAGTAAATATAATGTAGAGGGATAATAGCAAAATAAGGACATTACCTGCAAACAAATCTTCTTAAAAGAAAATGGCTTTAAAAATAAGTATATATATGCATATACATATATACATACACATAAGTGAAATAAAGAAAAAGAAAAGAAAAAGAAAAAGGAAAAGAAAATAAAAATAACGGGTCGACTGCCGCCCAAACCAACCCCAAACCCCGCCACCCCAACACCCCCCCTCCCCCAAGACTGTTTTCTTCCTCCTCCCGACACCCCTCGCGCCCCCTCCGGCCGCGCCCCGCGCCGCGCTGCCTCCTCCGCTGCCCAGCCAAGACAGGCGTTCGGACCATCGGCCCCCGCCGGACCGGCGGACACGGCGCCCTGTCCACGCTGCCGCACCGCCCCGCCCACCCTTTTTCCCGCCACTCGGTCGCCGCCTCTTTTTCTTGCCCCTGCGCGCTGGCCGGTCCCGCCGCCCCGCCGGCCAGAGTGCCTCGAGCCATCCAGAACTCGAGCACCCTCGAGGAGCTCGGCCCACCTTGCCCCGCCTCACGCCTGCTCCGCCGCCGCCGATTCGACCTATCGGGCGACGCCCATTGCCGGCCTCGTCGCATGGCTATAAAAGCCCCGAGGCTTTCCTCGAGTTCCCTACATCCCAACCGAACTTCCTTCGAGCAATTGCCCCAAACCCCCGACCGCATGGGCCTCCTCTTCTCCCCCAACTCCGGCGATCTCCCTCCCCGCCGACTCGCGCCACCCGAGCCGAATTCCATCCTCCCACACCACCTCCGGAGCCCCACGAACCCATCCCCGGCCTCCCCCGCACCTCCCATCGGCCGTACCTCGCCGGCGCCGAAGAACCTCCCCAAACCGCCGTCGCCGCCGCTGCCGGCCTATCTCCGGCGTCTCTCGGCCCCCGCCGCCACCACCACGAGCTTCCCCTCGGCGCCGTGAACGCATTTCAACCGTCGCCCACCCCTCTCCGGCCACCCCTCGCCATCGGCGCCACCACCAACTTTTGGCCTCGGCCTCCTCCGCCACCGCCTCCCGAGCTACCTCAAAGGGCAAGCGCTTGGGGTAGGCAAAGCCTCCGCCCACTTGGTTAGCGCAGCTCTCTTCCCCGGCTCCCCCCAGTGCTCGAGCCCCGGCCCGCGTCGGGGTTGAGCCATTTTTATTTCGTGGGTCGACAGTGGGCCCCACCGCTAGCCGCCGATGGTTCGTGGGTCGCCGACAAGTGGGCCCCACCCGTCGCCGAAGAAGAGAACCGCATCACCGCCAAGCGGCCCCACCGTCGAGACACAAAAGAAAAATAATAAAAGAAATTAAAATATGGAATATGACGTGTGGGCCCCGCCTGTCAGAAATTTAATAATTTAGGGATTTATCTGAACTGAGAATTTTAAAATAGCATAACTTCTTCATTTTAACTCCAAATTGAGTGAGACAAATTTCTAAATTCGTCTAAATTCAAGATCTATCCAATGGAATTGAAATCATAATTTTTAGAGTTCATTTAAATTTCTGGTATTATTTGGAGTGATTTGTTGCTTTTCTTTTTATGCAAATCTTCGCAGCACGATTAAAATAGCATACGAGGCTCGTGGAGGAAGACACTAAGGCAGCCAACCTAGCAACCCCGAGCATCAAGAGCCGCACCATCGTGACCAAGGCGAGTTATCACTTTGATCATGTTGAACCCATGTTTATGCAAATTAATTTCCTTTAAATTATCCATATGCATGCTATTATTTCATGTGATAAATTATGTTCAGTTTTATAGATTTTAGATATATACACATTATTATGTTTGTTAGTATTACCTGTGAAACTCTTGGGATATGTGAACCTTGTCGCCTTAGCAAAACTATCGTAATGTAGTTTTTCACAAATAGTGTTATGATATATCGTACTTGTAGAACCGAAATGGCAACAGAGGGGGGGTGAATGGTGCCTTTGAAAAATTAAAATCCTCCCCTCAAGTACTCACACAGCAGAAAAGAACTCACTTTGGAAGACACGGATCAAGAAAAGAAATCAAATCCAGAGAGTAAGGAAAAACTGGTCGTTTCACGGCGTGGTAGTAATCACCGATATGAGTGGTAGTACCGCTGAGCGGAAGTACCGCTGTTGAAAATGCGGTAGTACCTTTGAGCGGTAGTACCTCTCGACGAGCGGTAGTACCGCACCAAGAAAAGCACGCGCAGAAAAAGAGAAATCTGAGAAATTCGCAAGATTCTCGGATTCTTGGCTTGGGAAACTTTGAGGATAGCAAGGAAACACTTCCAGAAGGATAAGCCAAGAATCAATTTCAAGATTTCTCTAGAGAATCGAAAGGGAAGACAAATACCCGAAAAATACAGAGGGTTCTCCAAAAATCCAAAATTCCATTCCAACTCTGATCCTTTGGCCACGAAACTTTGCAGATATCTTAGCAATAGTCACAGGACTCTACGAGCCAAGATTCAAGCCATCATAGAGAAGGAAACAAGGTTTGGAGCAAAAACCCTAGAAACAAGATATGAAGAACAGAGAGAGCCAAAAACACAAATCTGAGATTAAAACTTGTTTTGCTCTTGGGAAAACTCTATCAAATGACCTTGAGGCACTATCCCATCACTGAGCAACCCATTTTGCCACTCCTCAGCAAGAATCAACAAGAAAATCGGAGAATCAAGAAAGAGCTCAAAAAGGGCAATGAAGAACAGAGAGCACGAAAAGTTGATAAGCCTCAGATTTTCATTCCTTAATTAAAGATGAGTACAAAGGAGTCCCGATACGCATGAACATTCGAACAAGAAGAAGGATTACAAGACTCTCAACTCATCTCCACTCTCTCCTCTCTCAAATCTCAAGATCACCAAGAACTCTCCATAGTTCTTGGGAGGAACACACACAAGGGGTGGAGGCAGCCTTGCTGCACACAACCACTCTCACCCACTAAAACCTAAAGCAAAACAACCTCTCCAAAGGCTCTTTTGACTAAAGGAAACCCTAAATCCTTTCCATGTGTTCAAGGAGGCATGCAGCCTCTCACCTCTATTTATGGCCCTTGGCTAACGGGTCTCCAACCCGTTACGCCGGCTAAACCCGAACGGAGCCCGCTCCCACTTGTGCAGCCTTGCGAAATCACCATTTCGCCCCTCCCGCACCTTCCGGAAGCTTCGCGCTCCTTGCCTCGCACGCCCGCAACCACCTCGAGTCCACGTCGCCTTCGACATCCCGATCGTTCTGACCTCAGCGCCACCTGCGCCTAGTCCGGTCCACCGTGTCTTGCCACGACTTCACCTCGACGTCCTGCAGCCAACATAGACAAGAAACACATCACATAGCATCGCTCGATAACATGAATTAACCACATGTCCTAAATATCAAACCACCCAAACCAAACGCAAATTCTATGCCCTGACTGTTCTGTCTGCGCCCAGCCGGTAGTACCGCTCTCCATAGCAGAAGTACCGCCAGCCGGTAGTACCGTAGTGCAAACTGCGGTAGTTCCAAAAAATCTGGGAGCAGCACAACTGAACCCATTTCGCAAATTTCCAGCGCACGTGTTAATTACTCATCACAAACATGGAAGCACCTCTCTCATGGTCTCTCAATCCCCCCTTGATGAGTATATTGACAAACACCGAAAAAGGCATAAAAGTTTGGTTTGAAGAATCCAACATGGTCCAAAGAAGGGAATGAAACAAATGACCATGTCGACAGAAGAATCACTAGAGCAACTCAAGAAAGAGCAAATTGTTCTCCAAAGCTCTAGAAAGATCCCAGAAAGATCCCAAAAGACTTTTTCTCCAATATTCTCCCCCTTTTGGCAATAAACACATCAATGATGCAAGAGAGAGAATATAACACATTTTGGATAAAATGACTGAAGTTTGTTTATTCTATGCATTTAGAGCCATGAGAATTATCCAAAATGACCATTAAGGATTACATCAAGCCATAACACATAAATATGCTATCTAGATCATGACAAGATATGTATATGCCAGCTAAACCAAAGAGATGACAATCTGAAATATAGTGCATTTTGTGAGCATGTCAAGTCATCAATAAGCAAAGTCTAGCTAGAGACATCTAAGGATGATGCAAGCCATGTCAATTAAGCTAAGCGGAACCAAGAAGCTAATATTGAGTCCAAGTAGAGTGCTATATGCTCAAGAGTGAAACATTTGTTCAAGTACTTGGTTCTTTTAGTAGCTTAAGCAAAATGAGCACAAATGACATATTTTCTTTTGAAACTTGTGGTCGTTTCCAACCAATATTTTTATCATGTGCTAGATCTCAAGCCTTATGCGACTACTCCAAGAAAGAAGCTTAAGAAGATAGTCTAGGTCATCCAAAACTCCCCCTGAGTTCATGCCTAGTGCAATGGCAAGCCGTCTCATGAGAAAGAATTGGTGAAATCAGTTTTTTCGCACAAAAGAGATCTTTTTGCCTTTTAACATATTGTACTAGCTTATGCATCATCAAGAGACTTAAAACAGCTCAAACTAAGGCTCAATAGAGATTCAACGCCGACTCAAATTTACTTGACATGGCATGGATTATAAAAGGATAGCTCAAGAAAGACTAATCTCAAGTGCTAACATGACAAGTTTTAGTTTAAATTGAGCAAATTTAATTAACTTATCATGGCAAAAGCTAGTCTACACATATGAAGTCATGATAAATCTAGCAAATAAGCACAAGTCATGGCAAGGTGTAAAGCATTTTAACATGTCATCAATGGATAATAATCAAGGCTCCATGAGGTTATATTACAATGCAAAATGACATGCAGAAAATCCAACTCCCCATCAACATGTGATGCAGCTTTTAGTTCGAGTTGAGTTATGTCAACATTAAGATCTAGAAGTTCCCAAATGAACTCCCCCTGAACCAAAGCAATAAAAACGAGAAGCTGGCAAAGAAATCAAGAAAGGCAGTCCTTAAAGCATAGATAAGATAGCGAATACTAATGACTCAGACTAACTCTTATCCACCCCATATGACTCCAGGACAACAGCTGTCGAGTAAAACACTGTACCATCCTGAAAACTAGAGGATCTGTATAATAAAGTGTTGTAGAATATTTGGTAGGGTATTGTGTTGAGTCGGGTTTTGAAAGTGTTTTTCTGAAGAATTTCGTGGAAGAGCCCATCTGTTTAATTAATAGAGAATCCTAAGTTTGAATTCGAATCAAAAGATGATCCATAAAGAAAACTCCAAAGTTAACGTAAATAGATTTTCAAAGAAACAAGGATGATTTAAATTTCGAAGTATAAGTGGCGTATGCCGATGAAAGCTTTCTAGAATGAGTAGGGCAAGCTTAGATATATATATATATATATATATGTATATATGCATGTATATATATGTATATATATGAGTACTTTTACACAAAGTAAATATATCTCCAATTATAAAAGAAAAGAGGAGAAAATAAAAGGAAAAGGAAAAGAAGTCGGTTGTAGGCCTAAGAGTATTAAATGAAATAACCACTTTGTGGCGAAAAATTTTATTAAGCCCAAAAATATCTCTTTGAGCCTCGTGAATTTTCTAGAATTTTGGTGGTAATTTAGTATTTTTCCGAATTGTATTATGCCCTCTAGCATTTCTAAAAATTCAAAATCAAAATAAAACCCAAAACCCCACCCCCGGCCGACGCGTGGACGGACTGGATCCGCCCACGTCGCCCCCAGATCCGCCCTCCCTCTCCCTCGGGCCGACACGCGTCCGGTCCGGATGGCGCCACGTCCCACCCGGGGCACCATCTCGGCCGCCCGCGCGGATCCCTCTCCCGTGCCCCCTCTCTCTCTGGCAAGCGGGCCCCGCCTGTCAGGGCGCTTTATTGTGTTATTTGATTGTTGTGATGATTTTTATCTAAACTTTCGCGCATATAAAACGTATCTTTCTGTAACAGCCCAGCTATTTATTTCAAATTGTACGAAATCAAGGGCATTTAAATCCTCTCATCAAGACCTTTCCATCCCCGGCCTAATCCCCCAATTTCATGCGCTAATTTCGCGGGAATATGCCATGCCACCTAAAGACATTCCTTCTTTGATCTCTCTCTCCCGACCACCTCCACCCCTATAAAAGGGAGCACCGGGTGCCTCTCATCCTCATCCACCACCGAAAATCTCAAGTCCTCTCTCCCTTTCTTCTCTCCACAATCACCATTTTTCTTTGTGTACCAATCGGCGTTCTTGATCGATTGCGCCGCCTCTGATGGAGTTCGGTCACTTTGACCACATCGCTGGCTTCGCCTCGTCGCGTTCACGCGGTGCTCCTCTCTTTGTCAAGCATCACCGAGCATCGCCGACCACCGTGGCCAAACCGCGTCGACGTTCCTCTCCTCGTCATGAGCCGACCGCGTGCGTGTTCCATCAAAACCGAGGTGAGCATTGTGTTCCCAACGTTCTCCTCTTCGACGCGTTCTACGCCATGCTTCCATCGCTATCACTCGAAGACTCACCGAGTCCTCGTCGACCTGGTCGAGCCAGACGCTGAAACCGTGCCTTCGCGCGTACACCACTTTTTCGGTAAGCGCTTTAATTTTTGTTCACGTCATGTCGTGTCCTAGCCTCCAAACAATTTATCCATCATTTTTATTTAATTTTTCGTAGAGCCAATTGTCAGAAATTGAACTTTCCGCAAAAATGGCCGTTTTTCACTCCCGACGCCGATTCATCGTCTCTGTTGAGTTTTAGCCTGTGCCGTAATTTTTCTTAGACTTGCCTCGCCGCGTTCTACGCCGTGCTCACTTCCCTTTCCCCAAAAAGCCTCCACAAATTTTCGCCTCCGACACCTCGCCATGGCCGCCAATGGCATCTAGTGTCCCCATTCATCCGGTAGTGTTTTTCCTCAATCCATTCGCGTTATATCGTGCCAAACCATCCCATGTAGCTACCTTTCAAATGGTTTTCGATTCGCTTCACCGAGCACCAAGATATCAAGTTTTTCCTTTTTTTCTACCGTCGTCGTTCAAACGTCGATTGTATCGTCTCCGATGAAGTTTCAGCTTAGCCAATAATTTTCCTAACTTCACCATGTCGTGCTCTACCCTGTGCTCACCCTACATCTCCATGTTCCATACCCGTACTATCTCCTTCCAACTCGCCGTTGTCGCAACCTCGTTGTCCTTGTCGTTTTTCCTCGCCGGTGATTGCCGCTGTTCCTCGACACCGCACTCCACGCCACCATCTTCGCCTCGTCGCGGAGTTTCATTCGTCCGTTCGCCACCACCTCGCAACCAATCGACACCGTTCTATTCAAAAAGAAATTCTCGGATTTTATTATCATTTCATGTGATCTTTAAAACTTCCAGATATTCGTTCTCCCTCATTTGAACTCCGAATCCGTTGATTCTTTTTCCTAAATTTATCTACAATCTTAACCTTTCTTCCAGTATATATTTTGTATTTTTGTGATTTTTATTTGTATTTATTTGTTCTTTTGTATTTATCGTCCGCCAGAGAACCCGACTCACCGAAGAATTTTTCGACCCACAGCAAGAAAGTCAAGATATCGCACACGAAGGCAAGTCTCCTTTGAACATCTTGAACCTATGTTTGAGAAATGTTTTGATTATTTTAAATTAATGCATTGCTATGTTACATAAAATGATAATTCATGTTTTAGAGATAATAGTTAAACCGACAATTGTTATGCCCTCATTTGACTTTGACAACCATGTACCTTTGACACCCTAGGTTTTCCCTTGTCTCAATAATGAGATTATTATAAAACTTTGGTAAATGTTGTATCGGTAGTAAAATGCTTAGTCATGCTATATACCCTTTGGTACCTTTTGAAATGGGAAATTATATTTTGTGGAACTGGATTTTGTTCAGAATTTAGTGGTGATTGGAGTTGCCACTGTTCTTTAAAAACTAAAATAAAATGTGAGAGTTGGTTTAGACTGGGCGGATGGTAAGATTGGTTTGGTGCGGTTAGCACGAGAACTTGTAAAGTGTATGTTCCGCCCTAGTCAATTAAGGACCGACGCTTGTGTTTGTCCAGACTGAGCACTACCGTACAACCACAAGTCTATATGGGTACGACCTAGCTGATTAACTTATGATAGACTAGTTTAGGTACCACCGATGGAAAGTGGGTGCTGTGGTGTCTTGGTTATTCACAGTGAGGGACGGGTTTCTTGTACTCATACGGCGCAAGAGGGGCTTCGACTGGTGGTTTAACCCTTCACGGTGAAACCTCGCCGGTGGTGGCGGCTAGACTAGAGTAAGGTAAAGGCTTTGTGATGAATTATCTGGGTCTCATGCCTACGGAAGCATGTTGGCTATTAAGATGACTTATCTCTTGTGGGTAAAGCTGTACAACCTCTGCAGAGTGTAAAACTATTCGAATAGCCGTGCCCACGGTCAAGGGCGGGCAAGGAATGCATTCACATGGTAGCTCATTGGTTTCGGTTTTAAAATAAAAGTTTTGGGAAACCGGGAGTGGTTGGAACTCCCGGAGTTGTCCTGGTGAATGTAGCCAGTGTGGGTGGTGTAACCCGTTTTCTTGAACTTTGGCGGTTAGCCAGTTGTTTAGTGTGGGTGGTTTAACCCGTGGTTTTGAACTTTGGCGGGTTGAGCCAGTATTTAAGTGTTGGTGGTTGGAACCTTCACTATAAAATTATTGATAGATTCTGTTAAAACAATCACTTTGCTAAAGTGATGCCTTTAAAGATATTTAATGGTATTTGAAATAAAATATTGCTTTGTGCAAAAGAACCATATAGCCTTCCTTTGTTAAGCCTTACATCTACTGCATTTTCCCAAAACTTGCGGAGTACTTTATGTACTCACATACTACACTTAAAATAATAACCAGAGGAATATGAAGCTCAAGAAGGAAACTTCGACTACGGTGCATATGGATTCGACGAAGGCTTTCCGGAGTACTAGGTTGCGCTCCCACCAATTGCACGTGGCGTATTGATGGGTCTTCATCCATTGGATTTATTTTGCTTCCATTGTGTTTGTTTTTGTTTTGTGTGTGTGTGAGGTCTTGAAACCTCAGTTGTAATAAAGAGGCCTTTTGGTCGGTACTCTCTATTATTGTAATAAAGCGTTGTTGGTTATGTAATCATCCTGCTTGTTTGTTGTGTGCACTAGCTTTGATCTGGGACTAGTGCTGTAATACACAGAGGGTCTGGATTCGGAAAATAGGGGTCCCGACACTTTCGAGGCCCAAGAAGAGGAAGCTGCCGCTGCTATAGACTCCAACACCCCGAATCCCGACCTTTGCATCCAAGGCGAGTCAATGCTTTGATCATTTTGAGCCTATGTTTTCAATAAAGTATTTTGGTTTAAGTATTATAACTTGCATGCTTATATTTATGTTGCAATACATGTTAATTTCAGATTTTAGCTATATGCCCATGTTCTCTTGATTGAGTATATATTCTTTGCGATACTTTTGGCTATGTGATCCTTGTCACCCTAGTAAAAGTAATAATGCTACCACTCCTTTGAAACTAAGTCTATAATTATAAATGCATGCTTAGAGTTGTTTAGATAAACGGGTGTGAGAGCACCCTAGCATATCTTGCAAACTAAAGAAAGCGAGATTAGGCGATCATTGCGATAATAACTGGTTTATGTTGGTACAAGTGTATTTTCGTCCGAAAGAACCTTACATGCTTAATTATTTGGGCGGATGGTTGAGGGCATGGGTGTTGAATGGTGCCGTGATAGCACAAATTTGTGATAAAGTGGTGCCGTGATAGCACAAGGGGATTGTGGTAGAACCGCCCAGATAACCATTAAGGACTGAATCTTGTGATGACCTCCCACGGTACAACATGTGCAACCACATCTTTGGCAAAGTGTAGGGGGCCAACTAATTTGCATTGACTTAGTAAGAGTTGCGTCGGTGTGAACACGGGTGGGTAGAGGATGGCCACATCCTCAGACGTGATGGCGCAAGAGGGGCTTCGAAGGGTGGTCGTGCAGGAGGAAGTGGAAACCTTAGCGGTCGTAACTCTGCTAGGAACATGCATCGTAAAGGCTCTGTGATAGTCTACTCGACCACATGGCTAAGGAATCATGTGGGGTAATGAGCAGATCTATCTCATGTGGGTAAAGTGTACACACTCTGCAGAGTCAAAACTATTCGAATAGCCGTGCCCACGGTCAAGGGCGGACATGGGAACTTAACTAGATATAGTTCTGTTTCAAAAACTTTGGGGTTGGAAATGGAAAAGTGGAGGGCAGAGAAAGGCCCTTATTTGAGTTGTCCTCGGTATCGTCCCAGTGGTAATGTAAGCGACTATCTATCAAGGCATGGTATGAGAAGCAGAGATCATGTAATGGTGGATGGTCTCGATTCGATAAAAATAAATGTATATGTCATTGATTATCATGTTTAAAATTCAACTGGCTAGGTCCTAGGGAATTTTAAGTATTATAGTTCAAAAAGCATATTTCCGCAAAACAAAATAACATGAGCCTTCCCTTGTTGAAAGCCTTGCATATTACCTACTGCATTCTGTGTGTTGACTCGCGGAGCACGGTGGTTAGTGTGCTCACTCGCAATACCAAAATCCAGATTCGGGAGCTCAAGATCCGTATGCCTACGAGGAAGTACTGCCAGATGGAGAAGACCGCACGGAATTAGGACGAATAATCCGCGCTTAGAACCTTGGCATCTAGACTAGGTGGAGCTTCATCCAAATATTACTAGAGCCCTAGTAATATTTGTATGACCACTTTGCCCTCGCCTCGCTTGTGGTTTAAAGGCCTACTTTGTATCCCTTCCGCTGTTAGACTTTTGTAATGTAAATATTTGGCCCGCTCGCCCCATCAGAATAATCGCGCTTTGTGAAGGCCAAACTTCACCTTTGCAATGTAATAATAATATTATGGCTTATTGTGATTTCCGTGATGTATGAAATGATTGACAATGTATCTGTGCATTATCTACCGATCCGTGGAATAATGCGAGAAGGCATGCAGATTCGGATTGAAAAATCCGGTCCGACAGAGCGGTATCGAGCATACGACGTGGGGTAAAAGCCTTAGTTGGTCGTTAGTATTTAGGTCGTTGTATATTGAAAAATGTATAAAATGAGTTTATTAAAAATATAGCGTAATAATTCTTATCGCACCCTTCCTAGCTCTACTCTGTTCTGCTTTTCAGTTGTTATTTTGAAAATTACTAACGATATTATTTAATCACAGATGGCAGGAGCTGCAGACGTTGGGCACTATGACTTCTTCGCTCACGGAGTACGTGAGGGAGAGTTTGCGGATATACTCCGCAAACTACTCCACTACTTGGGCTATGAGGACGCGCCCATCTACCGCGGTCGGAGGACCAGGATAGGAGGAGACGAGTCCTGGTTGGTGGAGATCTTCATCTACCCCCGGCGTGAGGGAGACCAGTCTCACGTGTTTCAGACTACCCACCGGAGGCTTTGGTGGCGCAAAGACTACCACCCATCTGGCGGAGAGCACGCCAGGTACGACGGGACCAGGGTGACAGAGTTGGAGGACTACCCGAGGCTTACACACCAGGTGGACCTCACTCGGGTCATGGGTATAGCCCATGTGGTGGCTCAGGAGGAGATCGCCGCACTTCGGGAGCGCCTCCTCGCACGCCACATCGAGGTGGACTCCTTGCGAGAGCAGCTCGCCCAGTGTGAGCGGGCCTTGGCAGAGGCGGCCGCTGCCCGCACCCAGACTCAGCAGACACCTACACCGACGCCGGCCCAAGACCTCCACCGGGTTCCGGGACTCGACTAGGCTCACAAAGACGAAGAGCGTGCGGCCCCGTGGCCTCGATCCGCTCGCCGAGGAGAGACCCGACGCAGCTGCTCACGCTCCCACTCCGACACCGACCCGTCGAGTTTAGTGGTAGCGGTCCCGTTCGATGTCACGGACTACACCCCTCCGGTCCAAAGTGTTGGTGACATGGAGGAATAGGCGGTGCGAGGTTCAGTACGTACAGTGCTTGCCAGGGTTTGGCTAGTGTTAGCAAGCACAGATCCCCGTCTTATTAGTAGCAGTTCGAGCCAGTGTCTTAGTTCGTGTATGTGTATGTTTGTAAAGCCCAGCTTGGCTTGTGAGGCCATAAAAAGCTGGCTATGTGATGTGTTGTCTATGTTTAATGAAAACGGCCTTGTGTTCTAAAATATTTCTACTGTTGATGATTGCTTTGGTTCTTTTGTATGATGACCTTGGGATGTAGTCTTGTGGGGTTAGAGCAAAAATTTGACAGAATACTAAAATACCTGCAGATGGCCAGCCATAGAGTTACCCGCGCACAAGCTGGTGCGAACCCGGACATACAGGCGTAAGTAGACGCCAGCCAAGAAGCACAACACGTGGGAAGAGGTAGAGGCCCAAGTCAGGGGGTAAACCTCCCACCCCCACCAGCTAACCCATCCATGGCGCAAGTAATGGCCCAAAGAACATAAATACTTGGGCTATCTTCGCAAGCCGCCAGACCCACACCAATGTTCACACCTCAGGCACAGGCGACTTCATCAGACCGGCCCTCACCTTCGCCGGGCGGATGAGCCCTAGAGGCGGAAGATTGGCTGCGGGACACAAAAAGGAAGCTTCGTTTGGCCAAATCTGCGGAGGATGACCAAGTGCTCTTTGCGACCCATCAACTCCAAGGGGCCGCGGCTGCCTGGTGGGAGAATTACTTGGCCACGAAAGGATATGAGGATACCCCTACCGGAGCTAGCGCCGCAACTATAACCTGGACAGAATTCAAGACGACCTTTAAAGCCAACTTCATCCCGACTGGAGTGATGCGAATAAAGAAGAATGAGTTCAGAACTTTGAAGCAGGGGGGCCTGTCAGTCAATGAGTATCTCACCAAGTTTAATCACCGTGGCGATTCGCCCCAAGGATGTGGTCGATGAAGAGGAGAAAATTGACCGGTTCTTGAAGGGATGAATGAAGAACTCCGTGTGCGACTCATCACGCAGACTTCCCAATTTTCACCGGTGGTGAATAAGGCGTTGGTCTGGAAAATGAGAAGAAGAACACGGAGACTAGTCGCAAAGCAGGCGGTGGTTCAATGACCGCAAGGAAGATTCATCCGAGGTTCTTCAACAATTCCCCCTTCTCCGGGACAGCCCTGCCTCGAGCCCACCCTGACACCTCATACGGTGGTAGCGTTCTGCACCCCTCGCCCCTCGGGCTAGACTGCAGGAACAAATACAACGACCTCCTTCAACTGCTTCAACTGTGGAGAGAAGGGCATTCGCCTATCGCGCGCCCTCGTGAGCACCACTCGGTGAAGTTCAATTTGGGCACTACCCCCGCCCGAGGCCAAGCTTCAGGGCCCAGTAGAGGGAATTAGGCCCCTCAATCCAACAGGGCTGCATCAACTCCAAATCGCGGAAGGATTAACCATGTCACCGCGGAAGGCGTCAAGAGGTCATTGAGTCCCACTGGCACGTTCTCTGTCAAGACCCTACCAGCACGTGTCCTCTTTGATTCTGGGGCATCGCATTCATTTATAGCCAAGGGGTATGTGAATAAACTTAGACTGTCTCGTCCATTGTTGAAGAAAGCAATGGTGCTTAGTTCACCCGCAGGGATGATTAAGGCCACCTTAGTATGTCCAAGGGTAGAAATTGTCATGGAAATATTTATATTCCTAGCAGATCTAGTCGTGCTAACCTCTCAGACCTTGGATATTATACTAGGGATGGATTGGTTAGCTGGACACCAAGGAATACTAGATTGTGCCTTGAGGCAAGTTAAGTTAACCAAGTGCCCAGGGCTGACCGTTGTGGTAAAGGTGGACCACCATATAGATGGGGCCGAGCAATATATTATTGTGAAGATGTACTGCTGGAAGGAATGATGGTGGTACAAGACTATGTCAAGTCTTCCACGAAGAATTGCACAGTATGCCACCCAAGAGAGATCTTGAGTTTGTTATCAACTTGAAGCCCGGTGTCGCCCCTATCTCCAAGAGACCATCTGGGATGACCGTAGATGAACTAGAAGAATTGAAGAAGCAACTCCATGAGCTACAGGACAAAGGTTTTATCAGGCCGAGTTCCTCACCTTGGGGATCCCCGGTAATCTTTGTAAAGAAAAAGGATGGAACCGCTAGGATGTGTGTAGATTATCGGGCTTTAAATTAAGTAACCATCAAGAATAAGTACCCACTGCCTAGGATCGATGACCTGTTTGATCAACTTGGGGGAGCCACAGTATTCTCCAAGATTGATTTGAGGTCAGGTTACCACCAACTGAAGATTAGGCCGAAGGACATCCCTAAGACTGCCTTCACCACTAGATATGGGCTGTACGAGTTTACAGTTATGTCCTTTGGGTTGACCAATGCCCCTGCCTATTTCATGAATCTCATGAACAAGGTCTTCATGGATTACCTGGATAAGTTTGTGGTGGTATTCATCGATGATATTCTCATCTACTCCAAAACCGCAGACGAGCATGCTCAGCATCTACGCTTGGTACTAGAAAGACTAAAGGAACATCAACTCTATGCCAAATTCAGCAAGTGTGGGTTCTGGTTGCAGGACATCAGCTTCCTGGGGCATATTGTGTCTGCAAAAGGAGTGTCTGTTGACCCCGCCAAGATTGCTGCAGTAATGGAATGGCAGCAGCCTACCTCAGTCACTGAGGTGAGGAGCTTCCTCGGATTAGCAGGATACTACAGGCGGTTTATTGAAGGGTTCTCCCGAATTGCCCGACCGATGACTCAGTTGCTCAAGAAAGAGCAAGCATTTGGCTGGACCAAGGCATGTGAAGGGAGTTTTCAAGAATTGAAGAAGAGATTGACGACCACCCCAGTGCTGGTTCTGCCCGATGTACGTCGGGACTTTGAAGTATACTGCGATGCGTCACATCAAGGGCTTGGGGGTGTGCTGATGCAAGGAGGCAAGGTTGTGGCGTATGCATCCAGGCAGCTTCGCCCTCACGAAGCCAACTACCCAACCTATGACTTGGAATTAGCTTCCATGATACATGCTCTGAAGATCTGGAGGCACTATCTCATCGGCAATCATTGCGATGTCTACACAGACCATAAAAGCCTCAAATATTTCTTCACCCAGTCCCACCTTAATTTGAGGCAAAGAAGATGGCTAGAGTTGATCAAAGATTATGACATGAGTGTCCACTACCACCCCGAAAAGCCAACGAGTGGCGGACGCCCGAGTAGGAAGGCCCATCGCAATAACCTTATGGTTCAGAACACCAACCGAATCAGATAAAGAGTCGACACCGAACCTAGGGATTGTAGAAGAAGGATCCCTAACATACGGAAGATCAAACAAGTATTGAAGAAATGATAGAAGTTGCACGTAAAGGGGACCCAACTGTTTGAGATTGAAGAAATTGATGGAAGAAGGAAGGCCCTAAAATGACCCCGACCATCAAGGAGTTCTAAAGCACGGAACCGTGTTTCGCACCCACCGTAAGGACCTTAAGAATCGATGCTCGGAAGCCCATAGCTCAAGATATTCCCTTCATCCCGAAGTACCAAATGTACCAAGATATGAAGAAATATTCGTGGTGGTGTATGAAAAGGGATATTCGAAGCATGTCGCTTTCTTGTGATGTCATCAAAGAGTGAAGGCCGAGCACCAAAGACCGGCAGATCGCTCTGACCGCAAATACCCCAATGGAAATGGGAGAAAGTTGGCATGGACTTGTCATCGATTCCCGCCAACGAAGTCGGGATGTGACTCGATGCGGGTCATCGTTGATAGATTAACCAAGGTTGCCCACTTCATCCCGTCAAAACAACGTACAAGGGAGATAAGTTAGGTGAGTTGTACATGTCCCGCATTGTGTGCTCGCATGGCATACCAAAGCTAATTGTTTGGATCGGGTTCCCAATTTACCTCACATTTTTGGGCAAGTCTCGCATGAAGCTCTAGGTACCCATTTAGATTTCAAAGACCGCCTACCATCCCCAACAGACGGACAAATGAAAGGGTAAATCAAATACTAGAAGATATGCTTCGGGCGTGTGCTCTAGACTTCTCGAAGGAATGGGATAAATGTCTGCCCTATGCCGAGTTTGCCTACAACAACGACTACCAATCCGACTTGAAGATGTCCCCTTTGAAGCTTTATACGGCAGAAAATGTGGGACCCCACTCCATTGGTCGAAGTGGGAGAAAGCTACGTGTTTGGTCCCGAAACTCTGAGGCAAGCGTAAGAAAAGTTCGGTGATTAGAGATCGATTCTTTGGCACCCAATCCAGTGTAAGAGCTACCGATAAAAGGAGAAGGCCCCTAAGTTTTGAAATTGGAGATCACGTGTACTTGAAGGTGTCGCCCTTGCGTGGAGTCAAGAGATTTAAAGTCAAAGGCAAGCTCACCCCGCGCTATGTTGGGCCCTTCCCTATTGTAGCCAAGAAAGGAGAGGTTGCCTACCAGCTAACCTTGTCCTCGAACATGTCTGAAGTACACGATGTCTTCCATGTGTCCCAGCTGAAGAAGTGCTTGCGAGTGCCAGAAGACCGAGCCCCATTAGAAGCAATCGAGCTCGAGGAGGACTTAACTTACAAAGAACGCCCCATCAAAATTTTGGACACAGTGGAAAAGAAAACCAGGACCCAATCCATTCGCATGTGCAGAGTGCAGTGGAGTCACCATTCAAAGAAAGAAGCCACTTGGGAGCGTGAAGACCAGCTGCGCAGAGATTACCCTGCTTTGTTTTCTAGCTAAGTCAATTCTCGGGGTCGAGATTCTTTTTAGGGGGTTAGGTTTGTAACGTCCTGAAAACTAGAGGATCTGTATAATAAAGTGTTGTAGAATATTTGGTAGGGTATTGTGTTGAGTCGGGTTTTGAAAGTATTTTTCTGAAGAATTTCGTGGAAGAGCCCATCTGTTTAATTAATAGAGAATCCTAAGTTTGAATTCGAATCTGAAAATATGATCCATAAAGAAAACTCCGAAAGTTAACGTAAATAGGTTTTCAAAGAAACAAGGACAGATTTAAATTTCGAAGTATAAGTGGCGAAGTGCCGATGAAAGCTTTCTAGAAAGAGTAGAAGTGCCATCGATCCGCGTCGCCGCCCGCCCTCCCTCTCCCTCGGGCCGACAGCGTCCGGTCCGGATGGCGCCACGCCCCACCCGGCACCATCTCGGCCGCCCGCGGATCCTCTCCCACGCCCTCTCTCTCGGCAAGCGGGCCCCCTTTGTCAGGCGCTTCCCTTTCTTCCTCCTCCCGCGCGTGCTCCGGACATCCCCTCGCGGCGGCGTGCGGCGTCCATCTGCGGAGGCCCCACAGAGGGGCAGCGTTATGGGGAAAAGACCCCACGACGCCCGAACCCCGCCGCCTTCCGCCGCCGTGTTCGCCGCGCCCATCGCCATCGCGGCGGCCCCGCCCGCCAGTCCGCCGGGCAGGCTTTCGGCCGGCTATAAAGCCGGGAGCGACCAAAGGACATTGTGCCACCCTCATCATTTCCCACGTCCGATTGCCCTCAAAACCACCCGGTGGCGGCGATCCCTTTCTTCCCCAACTCGGCCGCCGGCCCTCGCCGCAATTCCATCGATCCACGGTGGGAGCTCGATTCCTTGCTCCCACATCCCATCTCGCCGCCAAGGTGTTGCCGGCTTCCCCGAGCTCCTCGCCGACCGTAGCTCGCCGGCCAGAAGCCCTCCCGAGCCGCCGCCGCTGCTCGCCGACCCACCTCGGTGACCTCGGCCCTCCTCGTCGTCGCCATCGCCCGCGCGAGCTCAAGATCGCATTTCACCACTCCCGAGCCTTGGTGAAACCCCTCGTCGGACGGCGGCCGCCTCCCTCGACCTCGGGCCACCTCGCCTCCGCCCCACGCATACCTTAAGGGTATATTTACCCCTATAGGGGTGAGTAAAACCGGCGGCGGGTTGGCTACGTCGCTCACCCTCTATCCCCCGGCTCCCTCGGCGCGTTCGAGCCTCGCCACGCAGCGCCTTGAGGTGAGCCATTTCTTTAAAACCGTCACGACAGGTGGGCCCCACCTGCCAGCGATCGCGAGTGAGTCCACCACCGCCTCCGGGACCCCTTTGTTAGGGCGGGGCGGGCGGCGTGAGCGCCGACGGGTCCCACGTGTCGGCGCCTTGTGAAGTGCGGTCACCGACAGTGGGCCCCATTCATTTAATTTATTAATTTTGAGATTTAATTTAACCGAAAGCATTCAAATGTTTATAACTTATTCATTTTAGCTCCAAATTTGATGAAACCAATTTCTAAATTCATCTAAAATCAAGGACTACTTAATGGAACCAGAACCAACATTTTTGAAGCTTGTTCAAATTTTATTGTGTTATTTGATTGTTGTGATGATTTTTATCTAAACTTTCGCGCATATAAAACGTAGCTTTCGAGGCCCAAGAAGAGGAAGCTGCCGCTTCTATAGACTCCAACACCCCGAATCCCGACCTTTGCATCCAAGGCGAGTCAATGCTTTGATCATTTTGAGCCTATGTTTTTAATAAAGTGTTTTGGTTTAAGTATTATAACTTGCATGCTTATATTTATGTTGCAATACATGTTAATTTCAGATTTTAGCTATATGCCCATGTTCTCTTGATTGAGTATATATTCTTTGCGATACTTTTGGCTATGTGATCCTTGTCACCCTAGTAAAAGTAATAATGCTACCACTCCTTTGAAACTAAGTCTATAATTATAAATGCATGCTTAGAGTTGCTTAGATAAACGTGGGTGTGAGAGCACCCTAGCATATCTTGCAAACTAAAGAAAGCAGTATTGGGCAGTCATTACGATAATGACTGGTTTATGTTGGTACAAGTGTATTTTCGTCCGAAAGAACCTTACATGCTTAATTATCTGGGCGGATGGTTGAGGGCATGGGTGTTGAATGGTGCCATGATAGCACAGATTTGTGATAAAGTGGTGCCGTGATAGCACAAGGGGATTGTGGTAGAACCTTGAGATAACCATTAAGGACCGAATCTTGTGATGACCTCCACGGTACAACATGTGCAACCACATGCCGGCAAAGTGTGGCGAGGCGAACTAATTTGCATTGACTTAGTAAGAGTTGCGTCGGTGTGAACACGGGCGGGTAGAGGATGGCCACATCCTCCGACGTGATGGCGCAAGAGGGGGCTTCTGGAAGGGTGGTCGTACCCGGAGGAAGTGGAAATCTTAGCAGTTGTAACTCTGCTAGGAACATGCATCGTAAAGGCTCTGTGATAGTCTACTCGACCACATGGCTAAGAAATCGTGTGGGGCAATGAGCAGATCTATCTCATGTGGGTAAAGTGTACACACTCTACAGAGTCAAAACTATTCGAATAGCCGTGCCCACGGTCAAGGGCGGACATGGGAACTTAACTAGATATAGTTCTATTTTAAAAGCTTTGTGGGTGGAAATGGAAAAGTGGAGGGCAGAGAAAGGCCCTTATTTGAATTGTCCTGGGTGTCATCCTAGTGGTAAAGTAAGCGGTTATAACGCTGAAGGCATGGTATGAGGAGCAGAGACCATGTAATGGTGGATGGTCTCTGATTCGATAAAAATAAATGTATATACCATTGAGTATCATGTTTAAAGATTCCAACTGGCTAGGTCCTAGGGAACTTTAAGTACTATAGTTCAAAAAGCACATTTCAGATTCGGGAGCTCAAGATCCGTATGCCTACGAGGAAGCCCCTGCTACCGAAGGAGGAGACCACGCCGAGAATTAGGACGAACAATCCGCACTTAGATCCTTAGGCATCTAGGCTAAGGTGTGGCTTCATCCAGATATTACTAGAGCCCTAGTAATATTTGTATGACCACTTTTGCCCTCGATCTTGCTTGTGGTTTAAAGGCCTACTTTGTATCACTTCATTCTTGGACTTTTGTAATGTAAATATTAAGCTGCTCGCCCTCTCAGAATAATCGCGCTTTGTGAAGGCCTAACTTCACTTTTGCAATGTAATAATATTATGGCTTGTTGTGAATTCCGCGATGTATGAAATGATTCAAAGAATGTATCATGTGCATTATCTACCGATCCAGGGAATAATGCGAAGAAGGCTGAGCAGATTCGGATTGCAAAATCTGGAGTGCAGAGTCGGTATCGAGCATCTGACCGTAGGGTAAAAGCCTTAGGTGGTCGTTAGTATTTAGGCTTGCGTATGTTGAAAAATGTATAAAAGGAATTTCTCAAAATTATAGCGTAACATTTCTTCCCGCATCCTTCCTAGCTATACTCTTTTCTACTTTTCAGTTGATATTTTGAAAATGACTAATGATATTATTTAATTACAGATGGCAGGAGCTGCAGACGCTGGACACTGGGACTTCTTCGCTCACGGAGTACGTGAGGGAGAGTTTGCGGATATACTTCGCAAACTACTCCACTACTTGGGCTACAAGGACACGCCCATCTACCGCGGTCGGAGGACCGAGGATAGGAGGAGACGAGTCTGGTTGGTGGAGATCTTCATCTACCCGTGCGAGGGAGACCCGGTCTCACGTGTTTGAGACTACCCAGGAGGAGCCAGTGGCAGCAAGACTACAGACGCCGCCCGTCGGCGGCCCGACTTTGCGACATCCACGGCACGCTGGTGTTAGAGTCACCTTCACCTACCACCCGCTGCGGACGAGAGCACGCCAGTGCAGCGGGACTGTGGTGGCGAGTTGGAGGGCGACCGAGGCTTACACACGGTGGACCTCACTCGGGCCATGGGTACGGCACTGTGGTGGCTCAGAGGAGATCACCGCGCCGGGAGCGCCCTCGCACGCCACATCGAGGTGGACTCCTTATAGAGCGGCTCGCCCAATCTGAGCGAGCCTTGGCAGAGGCCAAGGCGGGAGGCGGCCGCTGCAGCGCCTAGACTCAAGCAGACACCCACACCGACCCCTGGGTTCGGTGCCTCGCTTGAGTTACGGGACTCAAGACTAGGCTTACTAAGACGCAAGAGCGTGCGGCCCCGGGCCCAGTCCGCTCTGGCTGTGGAGAGGCTCGCCATGACCGATCACGCCCCACTCCGACACCGACCCATCTAAGTTTAGTGGTAGTAGGTCCCGTTCGATGTCGGACTACACCCCTCCGGTCCAGTGTTGGTGACATGGAGGAGTAAGCGATCTGAGGTTCGATAAATACATGATTTGCCAAGGTTTGGCTAGTGTTAGCAAGCACAGATCCTCGTCTTATTAGTAGCAGTTTGAGCCAGTGTTTTAGTTTCGTGTATGTGTATGTTTGTAAAGCCCAGCATGGCTTGTGAAGCCATAAAATGTGTGTTGTCTATGTTTAATGAAAACGGCCTTGTGTTCTAAAATATTTCTGTTATTGATGTTGGCTTTGGTTCTTTTGTATGATGACTTTGGGATGTAGTCTTATGGGGTTAGAACAAAATTTGATGAATACTAAAATACTGCAGATGGCCACCATAGAGTTACCCGCGCTGGTCGGTGCGAACCGGACATGCAAAGTGAGTAGATGCCGACCAAGAAGCGCGGCCGACGGGACGAGGTAGAGGCCCAAGTCGGGGTGAACCTCCCACCCCCAAAGGATATGAGGATACCCCCACCGGAGCTAGCGCAGCAACTATAACCTGGACAGAATTCAAGACGGCCTTTAAGGCCAATTTCATCCCGACTGGAGTAATGCGAATAAAGAAGAACGAGTTCAGAACTTTGAAGTAGGGTGGCCTGTCAGTCAATGAGTATCTCACCAAGTTTAATCGGTGGCGTTCGCCCCAAGGATGTGGCCGATGAAGAGGAGAAAATTGATGGGTTCTTGAAGGGATGAATGAAGAACTCCGTGTGCGACTCATCACGCAGACTTCCCAGTTTTCACTGTTTGGTGAATAAGGCGTTGGTCTGGAAAATGAAAAGAAGAACACGGAGACTAGTCGCAAAAGCAGGCGGGTTGTTCGGCGACCACGAGGAAGGTTCATCAGAGGTTCTTCAGCAGTTCCCCTTCTCCGGGACAACCCCATCTCAGAGCCCAAGCCCCGCACCTCGTCCGGTGGTAGCGTTCGGACTCCTCGCCCCTCGGGCAGTGCGCAGGACAAATCTCGACCTCCTTCAATTGCTTCAACTGTGGGGAGAAGGGCATTCGCCTATCTCGCGCCCCAGTGACAGACCACTCGGTGAAGTTCAATTTGGGCACTACCCCGCCCGAGGCCAAGCTTGACACCAGTAGAGGGAATCAGGCTCCTCAATCCAACAGGGCTGCATCAACTCCAAATCGTGGAAGGATTAATCATGTCACCGCGGAAGAAGATGAGGAGGCTGCTGGAGTCCTATTGGGTACGTTCTCTGTCAAGACACTACCAGCACGTGTCATTTTTTATTCGGGGGCATCGCATTCATTTATAGCGAAAGGGTATTTGGATAAACTTAGGCTGCCTGTCCACCTGTTGAAGAAAGCATTGGTGCTTAGCTCACCCGCAGGGATGATTAAGGCCACCTTAGTGTGTCCGGGGGTAGAAATTGTCATGGAAAGATTTATATTTGAGAGACCATGTGGAGGTCTTCCCATTGTGAGTGATGAGTAATTGACATCTGTTATCAAAAGTCGAGTTTGAGTCGGTTTGTCCGGACCCAGACGTTGCATGGTGCAACGGGCTCGGTCGGACTTTGGTCAAGCATAGTCGTGTGACGTGTTTTCTTGTGCGTATGCAGAGGACATCGAGGCGAGTCGTGGCGAGACACGGTGGATCGGACTAGGCGCGGTGGCGCTTAGGTCGAGCGGTCGGGATGTGTCAAGACGGCGTGGACTCGAGGTGGTTGCGGCGCGGCGAGGCAAGGGCGGAAGCTTCGGAAGGTGCGGGAGGGGCGAAATGGTGATTTCGCAGGTCGCACAACCGGAGCGGCTCCGTTAGGGTTTAGCCGGCGTAACGGGTTGGAGACCCGTTAGCCAAGGGCTATAAATAGGTGTCGGGGGCTGCATACCCCTTTGAGGACACAATAGAGAGAGTTAGGGTTTCAAGAGTTCATTCCTTGTGTTGTGTTCCTCCAAAGAAGCTTGTGAGGCTCTTGGTGATTTTGAGGATTGAGAGATGGAGAGAGTGAGAGTTGATTGATCCTTCACATTATTTTCTTTCTTGCTCAAATGTACAGGCGTATGGGGACTCATCTGTAGTCATCTTGAATGAAATCTTAGATGTTTGAGTTTTCTCTTTGCATGCCCTCGGTTGGAAATCATATTATGAGATGGATTTAGTTTCTGTCTTCAGTCCTTTCTTGCACTGCTCTCTTCTCTCTATTTTCCTGTAGCCTGTAACTCTTGTTGACATCCTGCTACTCCTTTTTGTTTTTCGGTGCTCTGCAGTTTGAATGCTGTTTGCCTTACTTGCCAAATCAATTTTCTTCACTGTGTCAAACTGGTTCTTCTCAGTTCTTCACAGTTCTCTCCAGTCGGCAGCTTTCACAGTTTTCTCTGATATTCTTTCTAGTTCTTTTACTGCTACCGATTGTTTATCTTTGCCTGATTCGGTGCATAGTATTCTTGTTTTCTTTAGTTACATGCGGACAACATCATACACATCGCTAGTCTCGTTCTTCTCTGTTGTCGGCAAAAGGACCAGTTTCTGCTGAGTTCTTTCCTGTAGAAGATTCACTACTGTAGATTGATGTTCTGCTGTTCAGTGTTTTCTTCCTGCGTCAAATAGTGTCTTTAGTAAATGCCGAATAGTTCTTGAGCTCCTTCTCCTTTTCTCTTGGTGGATGCTGGTTCTTGCTTTGCCAATCTAATTGAGTTAAGCTGTACCAAAATAATCCTTACTATGCCAAATCATTTGCTTTTCTTTGTTACCTTTTCTTTCGAAAGCCCCGCAATTTTTTACGCTATTTCGCTTTTGGCTGCGGTTTGCCGACAAAACACCAAGGATTTGTCTGCTGGTTTCGGTCACTATGCCGAATTGAAGTCTCCTGTCTTTGAATTGTTGGATCTTTGTTTTGTCTTGAACTAATCACGAGCTTGCGAACGACTTGCTTCACGGCAACATATGCATGTTCATCTCGGCAGCAGTGAGCAGTTGGTGATTGATGTCATTTCCTGTACCAACTGGTCACAAGTGAATTCTTTACTGTGCTTTTCTTTTTCAGTTTTGTTCCCCAGTTGTTTATTGACTGAGCTTCTTTTCTTTTAGCGGTGAGCGGTTGGCTTTTCTTTTAGGCGATTCGGTTGTTCGGCTAGCGGCGATGCCAGTGATTTTGCAAGCGTGCGATGGGTGAAGTTTTCCTTCGATACTTGATACTCTCGGTTGGTAGTCCGGAAAGATTAATTGCGACAAAGACAAGATTTACTCTTGTGTGTTTTTCAGAGAATCATCTTCTTCTTAGCTGTTTAGCTATTTGAAAAGAACTTGGTTGGATATTTTGGGGGCTAATTCTTAAAAGGCACCATTCACCCCCCTTTTGTTGCCATTTCGATCCTTCAATTGGTATCAGAGCCGGTTAGCTCTTTTCTATAGATCTTAACCAGTCTGTGAGCTATGGCGACAGACAAGTACTCGACCAAGCCCACGATCTTCGATGGGATCGACTATCCCTTCTGGAAGAGTCGGATGGAGACCTACATCCGTGCTCGTGGCTACGCCATCTGGCGAAAGGTCAAGGTTCGGTTTCTTTGTTCGCCGATGAGGACGCCAATGCGGAAACATGGTCGACGTTGAGGCAAACGCTAAGGCAAGGAACATCATAACCGGGGCACGAGTCGTAGTGAGTTTGATCGCATATCTCATCTTCCATCCGCCTTCGATATTTGGGCGACCCTCAATGCTTACCATGAGGGCACCACCCAAATAAAGGCGGTGCGGACAGACCGATTCGAGCGAGATTACAACAAGTTTGAAATGCTGTTGGCGAGTCCCTTGATGAGTGTTTTGTGCGTTTTCACAAGATCTTGAGCAACCTCCGAGCGGTCGGTCTCACGTACCCCGACTCGGACAACGCTCGTCAGATGCTCACTTCACTCGATCTGCGTGTTTGGGAGATGAAAGTGACCACCATCAAAGACACGATGACCTCTCGACCCTAACTCTTGACGCTACAGACTCACGCCTCAAGACTCACGAGATTGACGTTGTCTCGAGGTCGAAGTCACGATCGATGGCCTTGGTCACCGATCCGTTTCTTCTTGGGCCCCTCTTCCGATTCGACTTGCGGTTTCTCCCTGTCTTGCTCTCGTGACGAATCGATGATCGTTAGAGCGACTTCGCGGATGATCGATTGGCTCTCCTTGCTCGCAAATTTTCTCATGCTTACAAGAGAAGGAGGGACGGAAGAGAGGAGGACCGTGATTTGCTTCGAGTGTGGTGGCCCCAACCACATTGGCAACCGCCCAAGGCGGAGAAGGGCAAGAACGACTACGGCGGTTCGAGCAAGAATGACTACACCGACAAGAACCGCAACAAGAAGACTCCGGCTCGGACACAAGGCAAGAAGACGTTCGCAATTTTGGCAAAGCCAAGAAACTCTTCCAGCGTCCTCACCGCCTTCGACGACCTCGACCTCGCCGAGGTGGAGGGATGGAGCGACGACGACGGACGGGAGATCAAGAACGCAAGGATGGCGGCGACGACTTCTCCCGGCATGTGCTTCATGGCCCTTGAGGGCGAGATCGTGACAATGAGCTCTACTCCGACCGACGAGGTATGTCCCTCCTATGACCAACTTAAAGAAGCTTTCCTTAAGCTAGGAGGATTTCATGCTAGATCTAGAGCTAGATGTAGCGAGTTGGAGAAGCAAGTAGATAGACCATCACGGAGCTTACTTCACTTATATCTCGCTCCCTCCGTGATTTAATGTGATACATGCCCCGCTTTGATTGGTGATATGGAAAAGTTAAGGACTTCTTATGATAGTGTGACCTCTGAACTAGATATTCTTAAGGTGGAGAATGTTAGTCTGCTTATTGAACTAGAAATGACTAGGATTGTTGTTCCTTCATCTACTATTGAGACTACTTCTTGCACCTCATGTGAGGATAAGGACAATGCTTTTAGAGGTCTTTACACTATGCTTCTCGATCTGCCCGAGACTTGTGAAAGTTGTAATAATTTGAAGATGAATCTAAAATGGGCAGATCATAAAATTGCTGAATTACAAGCTTATCTACTTGAGCCTATTGCTTCATGTGTGAATTGTCCTAAATCGATCACGAGCTTGAATCGCATTTCCAAACAGTTTCAAGAAATGATTGATCATGATAAGAAGTTGGCTCAGTTTGCTTCTAAGGACCCTGTTAGCTCACCATGCATTAGTTGTAACAAACTAAAATCCAACTTGATTGCATTGGATGAGAAATGTGTGAAGCTAACTAATGACCTACTAGAGAAGCCACCTTGTGCTTGTAATGTGGTTGTGAAGAAGGGGGAGAAGCCCCTGCAAGGTAGAGACGCCTAGCGATGCGAACCAACACGCTAGCAGATGGGGATCTCTTTTAAGTCGGTGTGCGTGCACAAGCCGATCTTCCCTCGCTATTGGTTGTTCTTACGCTCCCTTACCTTCGCTGTTTTTCTCCTCCTTGCTCCTCTTGCACCTCTCTCTTTCTGGAGTGTCGAGACGTTATGAACACTCTCGAGAAATTTGTAGGAGGCAAGAAAAAGCTCAATCTTATTCTAGACCAATCAAAGATTTGCAAGTTCAATCAGGCTCTAGGATATGATTTCCGTAAGGATGTGAGGAAGCATCCACCTGTCGTGCTCAGAACCGTAGCCGCAGGTGTGATTGAGGTCAAGCCCAAGAACAAGAAAGTTCAATTTAAATCAGCGGGCTTTGTCCAAGGGATTTCGTGAGAAGGTGATTTCACTGCGACTTGACCTCTCGGCGAAGCCATCTCATACTACTTGACCCTCGTAGGCGGTATCATTGCACCTTCAGTCGGAAGGATGGGCATTTGTTTGACAATTGTTTCAAGCGCCAAGATCGCCAAGAGACCGTGTTGAGTCTCTTAGGCGTATTCGTGGTCAGCCCTAGACCTTGAGTGCACCTAAGACCAACACGAGGTCTAGGTTTGCTACTGTTGGTAGCTTTGGGCAGCACCGAGGACTTGGTTTTTCCGAGTCTTCGTTTTTCATCCTCGTGCTCCCTCGGTCGTGACTTCCGCCGTCCCGAGGGTAGATCTTGTTTTCCCATCGAGATGCCTACCGCGGCGTGATCGACCTATTAGGTGCACCGACTCGCTCGTCCGTAGCGATCGGACCCAAAGAATGACTTGTGTCCGCTCACGGATCTTACGCGCTTTGAGCGACGGAGAGCGAGGGTAGATAGAGGTCATCGTGCTTGACTACTTCATCCGCTCAACGTGTTACTCAAGATTGGGTGCCAAAATCACTCTTGATTTATCCAAGACTAAGACTTTACTGCTTGACTCGGGTTCAGGCGGTGGAAGGAAAGGTTTGGCTTGTAGACTCCGGTGTTCACGACACATGACCGAGATTCCGTTGGTTTTCTTCCCTTGCCGTGCTCCGTGTGATGAGACGATCACCTTGAGATGCTTCATCCGGGCGTGTCATCGCCAAAGGTGCAGTCTTGGCGTTAATGATTCTTTCATTTTGAAAGATGTTGCCTTGGTTAGTAAGTGCAGATAATTTGCTTTTCGTTTCTCGACCACCGATGACGGCTTTGAGGTGAGTTTTAAGAAAACAATTGCAAAATTCTTGATTCTTCTGTAGTCCGGTTTGCGAGATTTCTCATTTTGGGAGGATCTTTCGTGCTGATTTTTCCGAGTCTTCCGTGATCCTCTCGGTGTTTGGTTGCTTCTGAGTCCCGTGACCTTTCCTTCTGGTATAGGAGACTTGGTCATATTGGATTTGACCATTTGACCCGAGTTAGCGGCCACGATCTCATTCGTGGTATGCCGAAACTCAAGATGGTCAAAGATCTTATTTGCGCCCATGCCGCACGGCAAGATGGTTGCCGCTTCTCACCCTCCGGTCACAAGGACTATGACCGATGCACGGGACGGTGCTCCATATGGACACGGTTGGACCAGCTCGAGTGCGATCGATGGGAGGAAATGGTATGTTCTTGTCGTGGTCGATGACTTCGAGGTATTCTTGGGTGTTTTCTTAGCCTCAAGGATGAGACGTTTACACATTCGAGGTCTTTTCAGTAGGCTTTCTGTTGAGTTTCTAGGTGCCTTACGAGCGATCCGCAGTGACAATGGCACGGAGTTCAAGAATTCCTACTTTGAGAGTTTCTGTGATGAGACAGGTGTAGAGCACCAGTTCTCTTCTCCGCACATCCCCTAGCAGAATGGCGTCGTGGAGAGGAAGAACCGTACCTTGGTCGAGATGGCCAGAACGATGCTTGATGAGTACTCTACACCGCGGAAGTTTTGGGCTGAGGCTATAGCCACCGCGTGCCATGTTTCTAATCGAGTTTTTCTTCGGGCACACTTGCACCGCACTTCTTACGAGTTGAGATATGGGCGAAAGCCCAGTGTTTCTCACTTTCGTGTGTTTGGTTGCAAGTGCTTTATTCTGAAGTCCGGGAACCTAGATAAGTTCAAGTCACGTTCTTGTGATGGGATCTTTCTAGGCTACTCGACTTCTTCGCGGGCCTATAGGGTCTGGAACTGCGAGTCTAGCAAAATGGTAGAAACCTGTGAGGTGACTTTCGATGAGGCGGTCCGGGACTAGGCTCGATATCTCGTGTTCTCTAGAGCGCCCCGAGACCATCTTTGTGGATGATGAGGATGATGGAGATGAGGGTTGTCTACCTGATCCAGTCCCTCATCCACCCCTTGAGGTGCCTTCTTCTACCGCACCTCAAGGTGATCAGCCCATGCCTACAGCTTCCTCTGGAGCTAGTGGCTCTGTTCCTACCCCGTCAGGTCACGAGGTAGAGGCCACTTCTTCATCTCATCCTGGACCTCCAAGACATATCCAAAAATCTCATCCTTCAGAGCAGATGATTGGAGACCTCTTTGAACGAGTCACACGCTCCAAGTCTGGCGTGTCACTTTTCTGTCTCCACTCTGCCTTCGTAGCTTCCTTTGAGCCCAAAGACATTTGTCATGCTTTATCTTATGAGTCTTGGGTCAATGCCATGCATGAGAAGCTAGAGAGTTTCGAGAGAAACAAGGTCTGGACGCTTGTTGAGCCCCCTCGAGGTCACAATATCATTGGGACCAAGTGGGTATTCAAGAACAAGCAAAGTGAGGATGGGGTAGTCATTCGAAACAAGGCTAGACTGGTTGCTCAGGGGTACTCCCAGCTTGAGGGTCTAGATTTTGAGAAGACCTTTGCCCCTGTAGCTAGACTTGAGGCCATTAGAATTCTGCTTGCCTTTGCAGCTTCTAAGGGTTTCAAGCTCTACCAGATGGATGTCAAGAGTGCCTTTCTCAATGGCTTCATTGAGGAAGAAGTCTATGTCGATGCGACCTTGTGTTTCGAGAACCCCAAATACCCTAGTCATGTCTTCAAGCTTTCCAAAGCGTTGTATGGACTTAAGCAGGCCCCTAGAGCTTGGTATGAGAGGCTTAAGTCCTACCTATTAAGACATGATTTCGAGATGTGTAAAGTTGATAAGACCTTGTTCATTCGCCGGCTTATAATGACCTTACCGTCACTAAATTTATGTCGATGACATCATCTTTGGCGGCTCTTCTCATGCTCTAGTTTCACAGTTCTCAGATGTCATGAGCACCGAGTTTGAGATGAGCATGATGGGTGAGTTGACCTTCTTTCTTGGCTTCCAAATCAAGCAGACTCGGGAGGGTACCTTTTTGAATCAAGGCAAGTACACTCGAGACCTCCTGAGACGCTTTGACATAAGTGATGGAAATCCGGTGTCAACTCCGATGGCTTCTCTGACTTCTCTTGACCTGTATGAGGATGGCGAGCCAGTTGATCAAAAGGAGTTCGAAGTATGATTGGCTCTCTTATACCTCACCCGCCCGAGACCGGACATACACTTTTCCGTGTGTCTTTGTGCTCGGTTTGAGGCTTCTCCTCGCGTATCTCACCGCCAGCGGTGAAACACATCTTCGGTACCTTGAGCTACCATTAACTATGGTATCGGTACTCTTCCTCCTCTGCTCATCCCTTAGAGCCTATTCGGATGCGAGACTTTGCCTTTGTAGGATAGATAGGAAGAGCACTTCGGCACCGCCAATTCATTGGCACTTCTCTTGTTTCCGGTCCTCGAGGAAGCAATCCGGTGTTGCTGACGCCCACTGCAGAGGCCGAGTGCGTTGTTTGAGCCAGTGCAGAGCTGTGTGCTTTGGATGGTCTCGACTCACGGGACTTTGGGTTAGCTATCAATCGTGTTCCGCTCCTTTGCGATAACACTTCTGCGATTAGCATTGCTAAGAACCAGCAAAGACTCTCGGACCAAGCACATCAATATTAGATATCACTTCCTTCGAGACCATGTGGAGAAGGGTGACATAGTGCTCCAATTTGTGGAGAGTGACCACCAGTTGGCTGATATCTTCACCAAGCCTTTGGATAGCACGAGGTTTTCGACTCTGACGGGAGAGCTTGGGGTGGTTTGTCCTTACGGACTATTGTGAGGGGGAGCTTTAGGTTTTACTGCTTTATCATATTATTTATGTACGTATCCTTACTATTGCATCGCATTTTGGTGCATTGGGTTTAGTCCTTCTAGCATAGGTTAGAGTGTGTCTCTTGCCGAGTGCTTAGACTTCTTGCTCTTATCTTGTGCTTTCAGGATAGCTGTTTCTTATCTCACTAGGTTGAGCTCACTCACTTCTTTTAGGTTCTAGCGAGGGTTGGGCCACCCTCGGGTGAGCAGTGCGTGTTTGCTCTCTAGTGTGTGTTTTACTCGTCAGCTGGTTATCCTGGAGTCATATGGGGTAGATAAGAGTTAGTCTGAGTCATTAGTATTCTCTATCTTATCTATGCTTTAAGGACTGCCTTTCTTGTTTTATTTACCAGCTCTTGCTTCTATTGCTTTGGTTCAAGGGGAGTTCATTTGGGAACTTCTAGATTTTAATGATGACATAACTCAACTTGAACTAAAAGTTGTATCTCAAGTTAAGGGGGAGCTGGATGTTTTTCATTTGTATTTGTAATATAACAAAATGAAGCCTTGATTATTATCCTTTCATGACATGTTTTTCATTATATTACATCTTGCCATGATTTATGCTCCATTGCTAATTTGATCATGACTTTATATGTGTAGTCAAGTCTTTGCCATGATAGGTTAATTAAAATGCTAAATTTTGACCTAATTCATGTCTTGCTCATATTTGAGACTAGTCAGCTTTGTGCTATCTTTTTATGGTTCTTGCCATGTCAAATAGGCTGAGTTGAGTCTTGAATCTTAGTTGAGCAATAGATTGAGCTATATAGTTTCTTGATGACACATAAGTTAGTACAATCTATTAAAAGCAAAAGATCTCTTTGTGCGAAAAACCGATCTCACCAATTCCTTCTCATGAGACGGCTTGCCATTGCACAAGGCATGAACTCAGGGGAGATTTGGATGACCAAGATCATCTTCTTAAGCTCATTGCTTGAAGTGATCACATAAGGCTTGAGGTCTAGCACATAACAACATAACAAAAAAAATGGTTGGCAACAATCATATGATTTCCAAAGAAAAATGTCAAATGTGCTCAATTGCTAAAAATGTTCAATGTACTCCAATAATTGTATCATTCTTGAACAAATAGCACTCTAGTTGGCTCAACACTAGCTTCTTGATTCCATTTAGCTTATTGACATGGCTTGCATCATTTGTGGATATCATTAGCTAGACTAAAATCTTGTTTGACTTGACTTGCTAAGCACTTCAACTAAAATTCAGATTATACCTTATGTTGCTTAGCTTCACTTTACATACTTAGTCATGATCTTTGTAGCATACTTGTATGTTATGGCTTGATGTAATACATTCTAGTCATTTTGGATAATTCTCATGGCTCTACATGCTTAAACTGATCAAATCAGCCATTTCATCCATTTTCATGACTTTTTCTCCTTCTTGCATTCTTGATGGGTTTATTGCCGAAAGGGGGAGAATAGTGGTAGAAAAAGCCACTTGGGAGCTTTGAGGAAAACTTGTTCCTTCTTTTGCTCCTTCTGTCGACATGGTCATTAGCTTCACTCTTTTCTTATGGACCATGTTAGACTCTTCAAACTCAACTTTGTGCTTTTTTGGTGTTTGTCAATATACTCATCAAGGGGGAGATTGAGAGACCATGTGGAGGTCATCCCATTGTGAGTGATGAGTAATTGACATCTGTTATCAAAAGTCGAGTTTGAGTCGGTTTGTCCGGACCCAGACGTTGCATGGTGCAACGGGCTCGGTCGGACTTTGGTCAAGCATAGTCGTATGGGTTAGGATGTATATTCTGATATTACGACATGTTTGATCTTGCTAATGCTATTTACACGTTCATGTATCGAGCGGTGCTATGTGACGTGTTTTCTTGTCTGTGTGTCTGCAGGACATCGAGGCGGAGTCGTGGTGAGACACGGTGGACCGGACTAGGCGCAGGTGGCGCTGAGGTCAGAACGGTAGGGATGTGTCGAAGACGGCGTGGACTCGTGGTGGTTGTGAGGCGTGCGAGGCAAGGAGCGCGGAAGCTTCCCGGAAGGTGCAGGAGGGGCGAAATGGTGATTTCGCAAGGCTACATCAGCGGGAGCGGGCTCCGTTAGGGTTTAGCCGGCGTAACGGGTTGGAGACCCGTTAGCCAAGGGCTATAAATAGGTGTTGGGGGCTGCATACCCCTTTGAGGACACAATAGAGAGAGTTAGGGTTTCAAGAGTTCATTCCTTGTGTTGTGTTCCTCCCAAGAAGCTTGTGAGGCTCTTGGTGATTTTGAGGATTGAGAGATGGAGAGAGTGAGAGTTGATTGATCCTTCACATTATTTTCTTTCTTGCTCAAATGTACAGGCGTATGGGGACTCATCTGTAGTCATCTTGAATGAAATCTTAGATGTTTGAGTTTTCTCTTTGCATGCTCTCGGTTGGAAATCATATTATGAGATGGATTTAGTTTACATCTTGATCCTTTCTTGCTTTGCTCTCTTCTCTCTATTTTCACAGCTTTGTAACTCTTGTTGACATCCTGCTACTCCTTTTTGTTTTTCGGTGCTCTGTAGTTTGAATGCTGTTTGCCTTACTTGCCAAATCAATTTTCTTCACTGTGTCAAACTGGTTCTTCTCAGTTCTTCACAGTTCTCTCCAGTCGGCAGCTTTCACTGTTTTCTCTGATATTCTTTCTAGTTCTTTATCGCTCTCGATTGTTTTCTTTGCATGATTCATTGCATAGTATTCTTGTTTTCTTGATTACGTGTTTGGGACAACTTCATCTCACTCGCTAGTCTCCTTCTTCTCTGTTGTCGGCAGAAGGACCAGTTTCTGATGAGTTCTTTCCTGTAGAAGATTCACTCCTGTAGATTGATGTTCTGTTGCTATTCAGTGTTTTCTTCCTGCGTCAAATAGTGTCTTTAGTAAATGCCGAATAGTTCTTGAGCTCCTTCTCCTTTTCTCTTGGTGGATGCTGGTTCTTGCTTTGCCGATCTAATTGAGTTAAGCTGTACCAAAATAATCCTTACTATGCCAAATCATTTGCTTTTGCTGTTACCTTTTCTTTCGAAAGCCTGCGACTTTTACGCTATTTCGTTTTGGCTGCGGTTTGACCGACAAAACACCAAGGATTTGTCTGCGGTTTCGGTCACTATGCCGAATTGAAGTCTCCCGTCTTTGAATTGTTGGATCTTTGTTTTGTCTTGAACTAATCACGAGCTTGCGAACGACTTGCTTCACGGCAACATATGCATGTTCATCTCTCAAAGAAGTGGCGGTTGGTGATTGATGTCATTTCATGTACCAACTGGTCACAAGTGAATTCTTTACTGTGCTTTTCTTTTTCAGTCTTGTTCCCCAGTTGTTTATTGACAGAGCTTCTTTTCTTTCGGCAGTGAGCAGTTGGCTTTTCTTTTGGGCAGTTCGGTTGTTCGGCTAGCGCTAAAGATGCTTGGTGATTTTGCAAGCGCGATGGGTGAAGTTTTCCTTGGATACTTGATACTCTCGGTTGGTAGTCGGAAAGATTCTAGTTGCAAAGACAAGATTTACTCTTTGTGTTTTTCAGAGAATCATCTTCTTCTTAAGTTGTTTAGCTATTTGAAAAGAACTTGGTTGGATATTTTGGGGGCTAATTCTTAAAAGGCACCATTCACCCCCCCTCTATGGCCGTTTCGATCCTTCAATATTCCTAGCAGATTTAGTCGTGCTAACCTCCCAGACGTTAGCTAGACACTAAGGAATACTAGATTGTGCCTTGAGGCAAGTTAAGTTGACCAAGTGCCCAGGGCTGACCATTGTGGTAAGGTGGACCACCGTATAGATGAAATGAGAAATATATTCTTGTGAAGATGTCCACTGGAAGGAATGATGGTGGTACAAGACTATCTTGAAGTCTTCCACGAGGAACCGCCGGTATGCCACCAAGTAGAGATCTCGAGTTTGTTATCAACTTGAAGCCTGGTGTCGCCCCTATCTCCAAGAGACCATCTGGGATGACCGTAGATGAGCTAGAAGAATTGAAGAAGCAACTTCATGAGCTACAGGACAAAGGTTTTATTAGGCCAAGTTCCTCACCTTGGGGATCCCCGGTAATCTTTGTAAAGAAGAAGGATGGCACCGCTAGGATGTGTGTGGACTATTGGGCTTTAAATGAAGTAACCATCAAAAATAAGTACCCATTGCCAAGGATCGATGACCTATTCGATCGACTTGGGGAACCTGATATTCTCAAGATTGATTTAAGGTCGTTATCACCAATCGAAGATTAGTAGGAAGACATCCGAAGACCGCTTTCACCGCTAGGTATGGGTTGTGCGAGTTCTGATTATGTCTTTTGGGTTGATGTAACGACCTAATTTGTTTATTTCAAAATTTTCGATAAAATAATTTTAAAATGTTAAAATTAAATTAATTTGGTTTAAAATAAAAATTAGAGTTTTGTTTGTGTAAAATTTGAATTTTGTTTTGCCCTGATTTTCTGTTTCTAAGAAAGCTAGATTTGAAAAGTAGGTTAAAAAAACTTAAAAATATTATTGAATAAAATGATATTTTGATTTACTGTAAAAATACTATGTTAAATTAATTATTTGGAATTATTAAACATATTTGGTTTTTCGAGTTTTTACGGGTTTTAAAATCTATTTTGAAAATAAAAAGTATTTTAAGTATGAAAATTAAAATACTAACAGTAGTTGGAAATATTTTTATGAAGTCCAAAATGTCTCCAGGAAGTTGTTTGAATTTTCCTGGAATTTTTGGATATAATTTCATATTTTTCTGAGCTTTATTGAATTTTCTGGTGTTTTCTGAAAATCTAAATCAAATTTAATTCTCTGCGGCCCGATCTAATCTCGTGCGTCCATCTTCGCCTAACTCCTTCGCTCTCCATCCGACGGTCTTGATTTCTTCCTTGCGTCGTATCGCTTATCCGACCGTCCGCTCTTTCCTCTCTCTCTTTTCTCTCTCGCTGATAAAACCGGTCAATGAATAAAATTATTTTTCTTTACAAAAATAACTTGGTCAGAAAATTAAAATCCTTGCTGGCGTCCTAAATTCATTTTCCTCAGAAAAATAATTCATTTCAAAATCATTTCGCTTGATGACATCATAATTTGATTTTTCAGTTCAAAAATAATTCCAGAAAATCGGTTTATTCTTTTCTCTCTTTTCAAACTTCCGAGAGCCCGTTCTTTTTCGTTTTAACTCCGATTGAGCCCATTAAAATTTCTAAATTCATCTAAAATTCTAATCTATCCATTTATACCCTATTTTCAAATTTTTGAAATTATTTGGTTTAAACTAAATCTTAATTAGAATTTGTATTTAATAAAATAAAATTAAACATTAATATTTGCTAAAAATATTTTATTTGAGTTCTTTGAGCCTCAAGGAAGTTTCGAAATTTTTCTTAGATTTTTCGGATTTTGTTTATGCTCAATTTTAAAATTTCAAAAAAAAAACTATTTTTCCCGTAGAGTCACCCATCGCTATGGGAGCAGCACGCTTAACCATAGCGTTTCCCCCAACCAGCCACCAACTCTCCTTCTTTCCTTTCTTAGATAACATTCCATCCTCCCTGGTACTTATTCCTTACAGGCAGGACACTATTCATCTTCCGGCGGTTCGTTCTCGAGCGCACGCACGCTGTGACCATGGACGCCGGTTTTCAAACTTCCATATCTTTTGATTTTCTCAACCGTTTTTCGCGAAATCAAGTGCGTTAACTCCCTCTCATCAAGAGAATTCTATTTCTAACCGTTTCCCCACTCCTTTATGCACATTTTCACGAGAAAACGAACCGCCACCGAAAGACATTCGTTCGTTGATCTCCCTCTCCGGTCCATCTCCGCCCCTATGAAAGGGAGCACCGTGTGCCCCTTCTAATCCTCATCCACTCCCGAAAATTTCAAGTCTCCACTCCCTTTCTTCTCTCCACAATCTCCATTTTACTTTTGTGAACCGAAAGGTGTTCGTCGGCCTTTTGCGACGTCTACAGTGGAGTCCGGTCACTTTTGACCACACCGTTGGCTTTGCCTTCTCGTGTTCTCGCGGTGCTCCGTCGTCTTCACCGGAGCATCACCGAGCATCATGGGACCACCAGTGGCCAAACCGTCTTCTCTCTTTCTCCTCCGCCGCGCCGACCGTGGGTGTTCCGTCAAACCGAGGTGAGCATTGTGTTCCGACATTCTCCTCTTCATTTCGCCGCAAACCTCACCTCTAACTCCTCTCCGTTTGCGGAATGCCGATGCCAAACTGTCGGACGTAAATGTCTTCTCCGTGTTCGCCACCATCCGATGCCCGTTGGCCGAGCCGTCTGTACCATTGAGTTCACCTCGACGCGTTCTACGCCATGCTATCATCGCCTTCACTCGAAGATTCCCCGAGTCTCTGTCGACCTGGTCGAGCAGCACTGGCTGCACCTTCAGCGTACACCACTTTTTGGTAAGCGCTTTGATTTTTGTTCGCGTCATATCGTGTCCTAGCCTCCAAGTAATTTACCTATCATTTTTTATTTAATTTTTCGTGGAGCCAATTGCCCGAAATTGAACTGTCCGCGAAAATGACCGTTTTTGACTCCCGAGGTTGATTCGTCGTCTCTGCTGAGTTCTAGCCTGTGCCGTAATTTTTTTTAGACTTGCCTCATCGCGTTCTACGCCGTGCTTCCTTTCGTTTCCCCAAAAAGCCTCCACAAATTTTTGCCTCCGACATCTCGCCATGGCCGCCAATGGCATCTCGTGTCTCCGTCTATCCGTTGGTGTTTTCCCTAATCCGTTCGCGTCATATCGTGCCAAACCATCCCAGGTAGCTACATTTCAAATGGTTTTGGATTCGCTTCACCGAGCACGAAGATATCAAGTTTTTCCTTTTTCTTTATCGTCGTCGTTCAAACGTCGATTGTATTGTCTCCGATGAAGTTTCAGCCTAGCCAATAATTTTCTTAGTCTCACCATGTCATGTTCTACCCTGTGCTCACTCTACATCTGCATATTCCATACCCGGTACTATCTCTCCAACCTGCCGTTGTCGCAATCTCGTTGTCGCTGTCGTTTTTCCCTCGCCGCCGGTGATTGTCACCGTTCCTCGCCTCCATACCCATGTCACCACCTTCGCCTCGTCGCTGGGGTTCCATTTTGACCGTTCGCTGCCACCTCGCCACCAATCGGCACCGTACTGTTCAAAAAGGAATTCTCAGATTTTGTTATCATTTCATGTGATATCTAAAACTTCCAATTACTCGTTCTCCCTCATTCGAACTCCGAATTCGTTGATTCTTTCTCCTAAATTCATCTAAAATCTTAACCTTTCCTTCAGTATATATTTTATATTTTTGTGATTTTATTTGTATTTATTTATTCTTTTGTATTAAATGGTTTGCTGCGTAGAATCCGGCGTCATAGAAGAATTTGTCGACCATGACAAGAAAGTCAAGACACCGCACACAAAGGCAAGTCTCCTTTGATCATCTTGAACCTATGTTTGAGAAATGTTTTAAATTATTTTAAAAGTTAATGCATTGCTATGTTACATAAAATGATAATTTACATTGTAGAAGTAATAGTTAAACCGATGATTGTTATGCCCTCATTTGACATTGACAACCATGTACCTTTGACACCCTAAGTTTCCTTTGTCTCATTATTGAGATTATTACAAATTCTTTGATAATTGTTGTATCGGTAGTAAGATGCTTAGACATGCTTTATAACTTTAGTAACCTTGGAATGGTAATTACATTTCGATGATCTATTCTTTTGTTCGGATGTGAGTGGCAATTGGTGTTGCCACGGTTCTTGTGAAATAAAGTAATTATGAAAATTGTTTAGACTAGGGCGGATGGTTGGTTTGGATTGGTGTGGTTAGCACGAGATCTTGAAAAGTGTATGTTCGCCCTAGTCAATTAAGGACCGACTCTTGTGTTTGTCGGCCCGAGCACCACCGTACAACCACATGTCTATATGGAGTGCGACCTAGGCGATTAACTTATGATAGACTAGTTTAGGTACCACCGATGGAAAGTGGATGCCGTGGTTCTTGGTTATTCACGGTGAGGGACAGGTTCTTGTACTCATATGGCGCAAGAGGGGCTTACATGCGGGTGGATTTAACCCTCTAGCGGTGAAACCTCGGTGGTGGTGTCTAGCTAGACTAGAGTAAGGTAAAGGCTTTGTGATGAATTATCGGGTCTCATGCCTAAGGAAGCATCTTGACTATTAAGATAACTTGTCTCTTGTGGGTAAAGTGTACAAACTCTGCAGAGTGTAAAACTATTCGAATAAGCCGTGCCCACGGTCAAGGCGGGCAAGGAATGCTTTCACATGGTAGATCTTTGGTTTTGGTTTTTAAAATAAAAGTTTTGAGAACCGAGAGTGGTTGGAACTCTCGGAGTTGTTGTCCTGGCGGATGTAACCAGTGTGGGTGGTTTAACCCGTGGTTTTGAACTTTGGCGGTTAGCCAGGTTGTTTAGTGTGGGTGGTTTAACCCGTGGTTTTGAACTTTGGCGGTTAGCCAGTTGTTTAGTGTGGGTGGATTAACCGTGGTTTTGAACTTTGGCGGTTGCTTGATTGTTTAGTGTGGGTGGTTTAACCGTGGTTTTGAACTTTGGCGGTTAGCGATTGTTTAGTGTTGGTGGTTAAAACCTTCACTATAAAGTTGTCAATAGTTTCTGTTAAAACAATTACTTTATTAAAGCGATGCCTTGAAAATATTTAATGGTATTTAAAATAAAATATTGCTTTGTGCAAAAGAACCATAAAACATTCCTTTGTTAAGCCTTGCATCTATTGCATTTTCCCAAGACTTATGAGTACTTTATGTACTCACATGCTACACTTAAAACAAAATCTCGAGAGGATTATGAAGCTTAAGAAAGAGATTACGACTACTTGGCGTGTGGATTCGACGAAGGCTTTCGGAGTACTAGGTTGCGCTTCCCAGTCAATTGCACGTGGCGTATTGATGGGTCTTCATTGGTTATCTTTGCTTCATTGTGTTTTATGTTTAGGTGTGTTGCGAGGTCTTAAAACCTCATTTGTAATAAAGAGGCCTTTTAGTGCATACTTTCTATTATTGTAATAAAGCGTTGTTGGTTATGTATTCATCATTGTTTGACTGTGTGCACTAGCTTTGATCTGGGACTAGTGCTGTAATACACATAGGGTTCGGATTCGGAAATCCGGGGTCCCGACAGTTGACCAATGCCCCTGCCTACTTCATGAATCTCATGAACAAGGTCTTCATGGATTACCTGGATCAGTTTGTGGTGGTATTCATCGATGATATTCTCATCTACTCCAAAACCATGACGAGCATCTTGAGCATCTCGCTTGGAACTAGAAAGGTGAAGGAACACCAACTCTATGCCAAATTCAGCAAGTGTGAGTTACGGTTGCGGGACATCGACTTCCTAAGGCATATTGTGTGCAGAGAAGGAGTGTCATTGACCCCGCCAAAATTGCTGCGATAGCGGAATGGCGTGACCTACCTCGATCCGAGGTGAGGAGCTTTCTCGGATTAGCAGGATACTACAGGCGGTTCATTCAAGGGTTCTCCCGAATTGCCTGACCGATGACTCAGTTGCTCAAGAAAGAGCAGGCATTTGGCTGGACCAAGGCATGTGAAGAGAGTTTTCAAAAATTGAAGAAGATATTGACTACCACCCCAGTGCTGGTTCTGCCCGATGTGCGTCGAGACTTTGAGGTATCTTCGCGACGCGTCACATCAAGGGCTTGGGGTGTCTTGATGCAAGGAGGCAAGGTTGTGGCGACGCATCCGGCGACTTAGCCTCGCGAAGCTAACTACCGACCCATGACTTGGGTTAGCTTAGTGGTACATGCCCGAAGATCCGGAGGCACTATCTCATTGGCAATCATTGTGATATCTACACAGATCACAAGAGCCTCAAGTATTTCTTCACCCAATCGCACCTTAACTTGAGGCAAAGAAGGTGGCTAGAGCTGATTAAAGATTATGACATGAGTGTCCACTACCACCCTGGAAAAGCTAACGTAGTGGCAGACGCTCTGAGTCGGAAGGCCTACTGCAATAACCTTATGGTTCAGGAACACCAGCCTGAACTATATAAAGAGCTGTTAGCCCTGAACCTAGGGATTGTAGAAGAAGGAGCCCTAACCACTCTGGAAAATCAAACAAGTATTGAAGAAATGATAGAGGTCGCATGAAAGGAGACCCAACTGTTTTGAGATTGAAGAAATTGATGGAAGAAGGGAAGGCCCCTAAAATGACCTTGGACCATCAAGGAGTTCTGAAGTACGGAAACCGTGTTTTCGTACCCCACCAGAAGGACCTTAAGAATTTGATACTCAGGGAAGCCCATAGCTCCGCATATTCCCTTCATCCTGGGAGTACCAAAATGTACCAAGATATGAAGCAATACTACTGGTGGCCAGGGATGAAAAGGGACATTGCTGAGCACGTCACCTGCTGTGATGTCTGTCAAAGAGTGAAGGCTGAACACCAAAGGCCGACAGGACTGCTACAGCCCCTGCAAATACCTCAATGGAAATGGGAGGAAGTTGGCATGGACTTCATCACGGATTCCATGACGAAGCCGGGCTATGATTGATGCGGGTCGTCGTTGATAGATTAACCAAGGTTGCCCACTTCATTCCGTCAAAACAACGTACAAGGAGATAAGTTAATGAGTACATGTCCCGCATAGTGTGCACTGCGTACCAGCGAATTGTTTGGATCGAGGTTCCTAATTTACCTCACATTTTGGGCAAGTCGCATGAAGCCCTAGGTACCCATTTAGATTTCAGCACTGCCTACCATCCTTAGACCGACGGACAAACAGAAAGAGTAAATCAAATATTAGAAGATATGCTCGGGCATGTGCACTAGACTTCTCGAAAGAATGGGAAAATGTACGCCCTATGCCGAGTTTGCCTACAACAACGACTACCAATCCGACTGAAGATGTCCCCTTTGAAGCTCTATCTTAGAAATGTCGGACCCCACTCCATTGGTCGAGGTGGGAGAAAACTATGTGTTTGGCCCGAAACTACAAGCAAGCGAAGAAAAGTTAAATACGATTAGGGATCGATTCTTGGCGCCCAGTCCGAGCAAAGAGTTCTGACGATAAAGGAGAAGGCCCCGAGTTTTGAAATTGGAGATAACGTGAACTTGAAGGTGTCGCCCTTGCGTGGAGTCAAGAGATTTAAGGTCAAAGGCAAGCTCACCCCGCCTCGTTGGGCCATTCCTATTGTAGCCAAGAAGGAGAGGTTGCCTGTCCTAACATTACCCCAAACTGTCCAGGGTACGATGTTTTCCATGTGTCCCAAGCGAAGAAGTGCTTACGTGTGCCGGAAGACAAAGCTCCGTTAGAAGCAATCGAACTCGAGAAGGACTTAACCTACAAGGGCGTCCTATCAAAATTTTGGACACGGTGGAAAGAGAACCGGGACCCAATCCATTCGCTTGTGCGAGTGCGGTGGAGTCACCATTCAAGGAAAGAAGCCACTTGGGAGCGAGAAGATCATTGCAGAGATTACCCTGCTTTGTTTCCTAGCTAAGTCAAATCTCGGGTTCGAGATTCTTTTAAGGGGGGTAGGTTTGTAACATCATGAAAACTTAGAAGAGTTGTATAATAAAACCTTGTAAAATATTCTGTAACACATTATGTTGAGTTGGGTTCTAAAAATATTTTTCTGAAAAACTTCAAGGAAGAACCCACATGTTTTATTAATAAGGAATGCTAAATTTGAATTCGAATCTAAAAAGATGATCCATAATAAAAATTTACCAAAAAGTAACGTGTATAAGTTTGTCAAAGTGCCAAAGGAATATTTGTACACAAAATAGTAATATCACAAACCTTATAAAAGAAAAGAGGAGAAAAATAAAAAGGAAGAAAAGGATCGATTGTGGGCCCAAAGATTTTAAATATAATGGTCATCTCGGTGGGAAATAATTTTGTTAAACCCAAAATATGTCCGGGAACTTCGTGAATTTTCTAGAATTTTGGAGGTAATTTCATATTTTCCGAGTTATATTAAGCCTTCTAGCATTTCTCGAAATTTAAAAATCAACAACCGAATCCCCTACCGACGCTATGCGGGCGATTCATACGTCGCCCGGATCCACCCTCCTCTCCCTCGGGCCGACACGCGTCCGGTCCGGATGGCGCCACGTCCCACCGGGCGCCATCTCGGCCGCCGTGCGGATCCTCTCGCGCCCCTCTCTGCGGCGGCGGGCCCCGCTGTCGTGGCGCTTTTCCCCTCTTCTTCCTCCTCCTCCAAGACGCCGGACACCCCCCCGCGGCCGTGCGGCACCCATCTGCGGAGACCGCGGAGGCGGCGATATGGGGAAAAGACCCCACAGCGCCTCAACCCATTGCCCTCCGTCGCCCGTGTTCGCTGGCCGCCAACCGCCGGCGGCCCCCGCCGCGCCCGGCTCCTCGGGGCAGGCCTTTTGGCCGGCTATAAAGCACAGGAAGCGGCCCGGAAGGTTCGCGTGCCGACCTCATCGTTTCTCGACCACCCATTGCTTTTCTTCCCCAACTCCGTGAGTCGGCCCTACCGCATAATTCCTCCGATCCTCATGGTGGGAGCTAGATTCCTTGCTCCACACCATCTCTCGCCGCCAAGGTGTTGCCGGCCTCCCAGAGCTCCTCGCCGACCGTAGCTCGCCGGCCAGTAAGCCTCCCGAGCCGCCGCCGCGCGACGACCCTTCTCCGGCGATCCCCGACCCTCCCCGACACGGCCAGAGGCTTCACCGCGGAGCCAGCAACGCTTTTTCGCACTCCCGGACCTCGTCGGGCCTCCCTCGCCGGCGACGACCACCGCCTCCCTCGGCCTCGAGCTTCCTCTGCCTCGCCGCCTCCCGCATATACCTTAAGGGGTATATTCACCCCTATAAGGGTGAGTAAAACCGAGCGACGACTTGGCTATCGCCGCTCACCCTCTTTCCCCACGGCTCCCTCGTGGCGTTCGAGCCCCGCTCACGTGGCGCCTTGAGGTGAGCCATTTCTTAAAATCCGACAGCGGCGGTGGGCCCCACTGTCGCCGATCACCGGCACCGCGATGTCGATGGCGTGAGACCGCGCCATCGCCAGCCGGGCCCCTTTGTCGTGGTGGTGGTGGCGCCATCGCCGCCGGGCCCCACGTGTCGGCGTCCGCGCAAGTGCGGTCACTGACATTGGGCCCCACCTGTCAGGTTTTATTAATTTTGAGATTTAATTAAATCGAAAGCATTCAAATGTCTATAACTTATTCATTTTAACTCCAAATTTAGTGAAACCAATTTCTAAATTCATCTAAAATCAAGGGCTACCTAATAGAACCAGAACCAATATTTTTGAAGCTTGTTCAAATTTTTATTGTGTTATTTGATTGTTGTGATGATTTTTATCTAAATTTTCGCACAGATAAAAGCGTAGCTTTGAAGCCCAAGAAGAGGAAGGCGTGCACGCTATAGACTCCAACACCCCGAACCCCGACCTTTGCATCCAATTCAAGGCGAGTCAATGCTTTGATCATTTTGAGCCTATGTTTTGAGTAAAGTATTTTGGTTTAAGTATTACAAATTGCATGCTTATATTTATGTTGCCATACATGTTAATTTCAGATTTTAGATATATGCCCATGTTCTCTTGGTCTAATATACCTCATTTGCAATATGCTTGATTAAGTGATCCTTGTCGCCCTAGTAAAAGTACTAGCGCTACAACGCCTTTGAAAATAAGTCCGTAACTATATGCCATGCTTAGAACTGCTTAGATATTCATGGGCGTGGGAACGCCCAAGCATCACTTTCAAATATGTGAAAATTTTGTTGGGCAATCATTGTGATAATGACTGATATATGTTGGTACGAATACTTTCTGTCCCCAAAAATCCTACATGCTTAATTATCTGGGCGGGTGGTTGAAGGGTGTGAGTGTTGAATGGTGCCGTGATAGCACAGATTTGTGATAAAGTGGTGCCGTGATAGCACAAGGGATCGTGGTAGAACCGCTCGGATAACCAATAAGGATGAATCTTGTGATGACCTCCACGGTACAACAAGTACAACCACATCTTTGGCAAAGTGTGGCGGGGCTAACTAATTTGCATTGACTTAGTAAGAGTTGCGTCGGTGTGAACACGGGCGGGTGAGGATGGCCACATCCTCAGGCGTGATGGCGCAAGAGGGGCTTCGGAAGGGTGGTCGTGCAGGAGGAAGTGGAAACCTTAGCGGTCGTAACTCGCTAGGAAAATGCATTGTAAAGCCTGTGATAGTCTACTCAACTGCATGGCTAAGGAATCGTGTGGGGCAATGAGCAGATCTATCTCATGTGGGTAAAGTGTACAAACTCTGTAGAGTCAAAAACTATTCGAATAGCCGTGCCCACGGTCAAGGGCGGACATGGGAACTTAACTAGATATAGTTCTATTTTAAAAGCTTTGTGGGTGAAAATGGAAAAGTGGAGGGCAGAGAAAGGCCCTTATTTGAATTGTCCTGGGTGTCATCCCAGTGGTAAAGTAAGCGGTTATAACGCTGAAGGCATGGTATGAGGAGCAGAGACCAAGTAATGGTGGATGGACTCTGATTCGATAAAAATAAATGTATATGTCATTGAGTATCATGTTTAAAGATTCCAACTGGCTAGGTCCTAGGGAACTTTAAGTACTATAGTTCAAAAGCACATTTCAAACAAATAAAATAACCCGAGCCTTTCCTTGTTAAAAGCCTTGCATACTACCCTCGCATTACGTGTGTTGACTCGTGAGCACGGTGGTTAGTGTGCTCACTCTGCAATACCAACCATTCGATTCGGGAGCTCAAGATGCGTATGCCTACGAGGAAGCCCCTGCCAGAAGGAGGAGGAGACCACGAGAATTAGGACGAACAATCCGCACTTAGATCCTTAGGCATCTAGACTAAGGTGTGGCTTCATCCAGATATTACTAGAGCCCTAGTAATATTTGTATGACCACTTTTGCCCTCAGTCTTGCTTGTGGTTTAAAGGCCTACTTTGTATCACTTCATTCTTTGGACTTTTGTAATGTAAATATTCGGCTGTCAGCCCTCATCAGAATAATCGCGCCTTTGTGAAGGCCTAACTTCACTTTTGCAATGTAATAATATTATGGCTTGTTGTGAATTCGCGATGTATGAAATGATTGACAATGTATCATGTGCATTATCTATCGATCCGGGAATAATGCGATGGCCGACAGATTACGGATTGCAAAATCCGGGTCTGACATAGTCCCCGGACTGGCCTCGTCGAAGGTCACCTCACAGGTCTCTACCATTTTACTAGACTCGCAGTTCCAGACCCTATAGGCCCGCGAAGAAGTCGAGTAGCCTAGAAAGAGTCCATCACAAGAACGTGACTCGAACTTGTCTAGGTTTCCGAACTTCAGAATAAAGCACTTGCAACCAAACACACGAAAATGAGAAACTTGGGCCGCCCATGTCTCAACTCGTAAGAGGTGCGGTGCAAGTGTGCCCAGAGAAAACTCTGTTTGAAACATGGCACGCGGTGGCTATAGCCTCACCCAAAACTTCCGGTGTAGAATATTCATCGAGCATCATCCTGGCCATTTCGACCAAGGTACGGTTCTTCCTCTCCAAGACGCCATTCTGTTGTGGGACGTGCGGAGAAGAGAACTAGTGCTCTACACCTGTCTCACCACAGAACCTCTCAAAATAGGAATTCTTGAACTCCGTGCCATTGTCACTACGGATCGCTCACAAGGCACCTGGAAGCTCAACAGAAAGCATACTGAAAAGACCTCGAAAATGTGAAAACGTCTCATCCTTGAGGCTAAGAAAACACCAAGAGTACCTCGAGAAGTCATCGACCACGACAAGAACATACCACTTCCCTCCTGCAGATCGCACTCGAGTGGTCCGATTGTGTCCATGTGGAGCGGTGTCGGTGCATCGGTCATAGTCTTTGTGAGCGGAGGGTGAGAAGCGGCAACCATCTTGCGTGCTTGGCATGTAGCGCAAACAAGATCTTTGACCATCTTGAGTTTCGGCAGACCACGAATGAGATCATGGCCGCTAACTCGGGTCAAATGGTCAAATCCAATATGACCAAGTCTCCTATGCTAGAAGGAAAGGTCGCGGGACTCAGAAGCAACTAAACACCTGAGAGGATCACCAGAAGACCCAGAAAAATCAGCACGAAAGATCCTCCAAAACGAGAAATCCCGCAAATCAGACTACCCGAAGAATCAAGAATTTTGCCATTGTTTTTCTTAAAACTCACCTCAAAGCCGTCATCGGTGGTGAGAAGCGGAAAGCAAATTATCTGTAGCTTACTAACCAAGGCAACATCTTTCAAAATGAAAGAATCATTAACGCCTTTGTACCTTTGGCGATGACACGCCCGGATGAAGCATCTCAAGGTGATCATCTCATCACCGAGCACGGCAAGGGAAGAAAACCACGGAATCTCCGGTCATGTGTCGTGAACACCGAGAGTCTGAGACAAACCTTTTCCTTCCACGCGTGAGCACGAGTCAACAAGCGAGCAAAGTCTCGATCTTGGGATAAATCAAAATAGATTTTGGAACCCATCTTGAGTCACACGTAGAAGCGAGATGAAGTAGTCAAGCACGGTGACCTCTATCTACCCCGCTCTCGTCACCCAAAGAAGCGGAAGGTGCGTGTGTAGACACAGAAGCTCTTGTTGGGTCCGCCCTTTCTACGGAAGAGCGAGTCGAGCACCGGCGAGATCTCGATCACGCCGCGGGTAGGCATCTCGATGGGAAAACGAGATCTACCCTCGGGACGGCGGAAGTCACGACCGAGGGAGCACGAGGGAAAAACGAAGACTCGGAAAAACCAAGTCCTCGGTGCGGCCCAAAGCTATCAACAGTAGCAAGCCTAGACCTCGTGTTGGTCTTAGGTGCACTCAAGGTCCGGGCTGACCACAGATAAAGAGACTCAACACGGTCTCACGCGCGATCTTGGCGCTTGAAGCAATGGTCAAATAAATGCCCATCCTTCGATAGAAGGTGCAATGATACCGCCTCCGAGGGGTGAAGTAGCATGAGATGGCTTCGCCCGAGAGGTCAAGTGCGGTGAAATCACCTTCTTCGAAATCCCTTGGACAAAGCCCACCGATTTAAATTGAACTTTCTTGTTCTTGGGCTTGACCTCAATCACACCGCTGACTACGGTCCGAGCACTACAGGTGGATGCTTCCTCACATCCTCACGGAGATCATATCCTAGACCCTAACTGAACTTGCAAATCTTTGATTGGTCTAGAATAAGATTGAGCTTCTTCTTGCCTCCTACAAATCTCTCGAGAGTATTCATAAGATCTTGACACTCCCGAAAGAGAGAGGTGCAAGAAGAGCAAGGTGGGAGGAGGCAAGCAGAAGGTAAGGGAGCGAAGAACAACCAATAGCGAGAGGAAGGCGGCTTGTGCACGCACACCGACTCGAAGGGACGATCCTATTGCTAGCAGGTTGGTTCACGTCGCTAGGCGCCTCTACCTTACCCATGGGCTTCTCCCCTTCTCCACAATCACACTACAAGCACAAGGTGGCTTCTCTAGTAGGTCCTTAGTTAGCTTCACATTTCTCATCCAATGCAATCAAATTAGATTTTAGTTTGTTACAATTAATGCATGGTGAGCTAACAGGGTCCTTAGAAGCAAACTGAGCCAACTTCCTATCATGATCAATCATATCTTGAAACTGTTTGGAGCGACTTGAGTTCGTGATTAATTTAGGACAGTTCAAGCATGAATCAATTGGCTCAAGTAAAAAGGCTTGTAGTTGACAATTTTATGATCGCCGTTTAAGTTCATTTTCAAATTATTGCAATTTTCACATGTTTGAGCAGATCAAGAAGCATAGTGTAAAGACCTCTAAAAGCATTGTCCTTAGCCTCACATGAGGTGCAAGAAATAGTCTCAACAGTAAATGAAGAAGGAGTTATCCTACTCATTTCTAGTTAAACAAGTAGACTAATATTCTCTACCTTAAGTATATCAAGCTCGGAGGTCACACTATCATGAGAAGTCCTTAACTTCTCCATATCTCCAAGCAAAGCGGGGCATGTATCACATTAAATCACGGGAGGGAGCAGATATAAGTGAAGTAAGCTCCCGTGACAATCTATCTACTTCCTTCTCCAACTCGCTACATCTAGCTCTAAATCTAGCATGAAATTTACCTAGCTTAAGAAAGACATCATTAAGCTGGTCGTAAGATGGGTATACCTCGTCGGAGTCGGAGTAGAGCTCGTTGTCGCTCAGTTCGCCCTCAAGGGCCATGAAGCACATGCCGGAGAAGTCGTCGTCGCCCTTGGGGTCTTGGCCACCCATCCCGTCGTCGTCGCTCTATCCCTCCACCTCGGCGAGGTCGAGGTCGTCGGCGGCGAGGACGCGGTGGAAGAGCTTAGCCTTCCCAAGGTCGCGGGCGTCTTCTTGCCTTGCGTCTGAGCTGGGGGCTTCTTGTTGCGGTTCTTGTTGGGGTAGTCGTTCTTGCTCGACCGCCGTAGTCTCCTTTGCCCTTCCCCAGCTTGGGGCAGTTTGCCTGAATGTGGTTGGGGCCACCACACTCGAAGCAAATAACTGGTCCGCCTCTCTTTCTGTCCCTCCTCCTCTTGTAAGCATGGGAAAACTTCCGAGCTAGGAGGGCCAGTTGTTCATCCTCTAGCTGCTCTAGCGGTCATCGATTCGTCACGAGAGCGCTAGGGAGAACCCACAAAGAGAATCGGCAGAAGAACCGAGAAGCGAAGTGGGATCGGTGACTAGTGCCATCGATCGAGACTTGACCGATGAGAGACTATGTCAATCTCGTGAGTCTTGAGGCGCGAGTAAAGCGCGTCAAGAGTGAGGGTCGAGAGGTCCGTGGTGTCCTTGATGGTAGTCACCTTCATCTCCCAAACCCAAGATCGAGTGCGGAAGAATTTGTCGGCGTTATCCGAGTCGGAGTATGTGAGACCGGCTCGGAGGTTGCTCAAAATCTTGTGAAAACGAGAAAAGCACTCGTCAAGGGACTCACCGGCAAGCATCTCGAATTTCTTTGATTCGCTTGAAGCGGTCTTGTCGCACCATCTTTATTTGGGTGTGCCCTCATGGTAAGCATTGAGGTCACCCAAATATCAAGGCCGACGTCGGTGAGAGATGCGATCAAATTCGCTCGCTCAATCCACGAATGATGATGTTCCTCGCCCTTGCGTTTGCCTCAACATCAGCCATATTCCCGGCATTGATGTTCTCATCGGCGGGAACAACAAACCGGACCTTGACTTTTCGCCAGATGGCGTAGCCCTGAGCCTGGATGTAGGTCTTCATCCGACTCTTCCGAATGGAAAATCCATCCCATCGAAGATCGGGGGCTTGGTCGAGTACTTGTCCGTCGCCATGGCTCTTCAGACCAGTTAAAGATCTATCGAGAAGAGCTAACCGGCTCTGATACCAATTGTAGGACCGAAATAGCAACAGAGGGGGGGTGAATGGTGCCTTTGAAAAATTAAAATCCTCCCTCAAGTACTCACACGTGAGAAAAGAACTCTTTGGAAGACACGGATCAAGAAAAGAAATCAAATCCAGAGAGTAAGGAAAAATGGTCGTTTCATTACTGTACGAGCGGTAGTATCGTGATATGAGCGGTAATACCGAGATGAAGTACCGCTGTTGAAAATCGGTAGTACCTTTGAGCGGTAGTACCTCTCGACGAGGTAGTACCGCACCGAGAACAAGACTGCAGAAAAAGAGAAATCTGAGAAATTCGCACGATTCTCGGATTCTTGGCTTGGGAAACTTTGAGGATAGCAAGGAAACACTTCCAGAAGGATAAGCCAAGAATCAATTTCAAGATTTCTCTAGAGAATCAAAAGGGAAGACAAATACCCGAAAAATATAGGGTTCTCCAAAATCAAAATTCCATTCCAACTCGATCCTTTGGCCACGAAACTTTGCGGATATCTTAGCAATAGTCACGGGACTCTGAGCCAAGATTCAAGCCATCATAGAGAAGGAAACAAGGTTTGGAGCAAAAACCCTAGAAACGAGATATGAAGAACAGAGAGATCCAAAAACGCAAATCTGAGATTAAAACTTGTTTTGCTCTTGGGAAAACTCGATCAAATGACCTTGAGGCACTATCCCATCACTGAGCAACCCATTTTGCCACTCCTCAGCAAGAATCAACAAGAAAATCGGAGAATCAAGAAAGAGCTCAAAAAGGGCAATGAAGAACAGAGAGCACGAAAAGTAGATAAGCCTCGATTTTCATTCCTTAATCAAAGATGAGTACAAAGGAGTCCCGACACGCATGGACATTCGAACAAGAAGAAGGATTACAAGACTCTCAACTCATCTCCACTCTCCTCTCTCAAATCCTCAAGATCACCAAGAACTCTCCATAATTCTTGGGAGGAACACACACAGGGTGGAGGCGGCCTTTGCAGCACACAACCACTCTCACCCACTAAAGCCTAAAGCAAAACAACCTCTCCAAAGGCTCTTTTGACAAAAGGAAACCCTAAATCCTTTCCATGTGTTCAAGGAGGCATGCAGCATCTCACCTCTATTTATAGCCCTTGGCTAACGGGTCTCCAACCCGTTATGCCGGCTAAACCCGAACAGAGCCCGCTCCCACTTGTGCGACCTTGCGAAATCACCATTTCGCCCTCCCGCACCTTCCGGAAGCTTCCGCTCCTTGCCTCATGACGCCTCGCAACCACCTCGAGTCCACGTCGTCTTGACACATCCCGACCGTTCGACCTCGGCGCCACTGCGCCTAGTCCGGTCCACCGTGTCTCGCCACGACTCCACCTCGACGTCCTGCAGCCAACATAGACAAGAAACACATCACATAGCACCGCTCGATAACATGAATTAACCACATGTCCTAAATATCAAACCACCCAAACCAAACGCAAATTCTATGCCCCGACTATTACATGCTGCCCAAACCGGTAGTACCGCTCTCCACAGTGAAGTACCGCCAGTGTAGTATCTGCTTGATGCAAGCTATGATAGTCGAAAAAAACTGGAGCAAGACAACTAAACCCATTTCGCAAATTTCCAGCTCACGTGTCTATTACTCATCACAAACATGGAAGCACCTCTCTCATGGTCTCTCAGTACTGCTTAGTGTTGCTAGATAAATGGGGACGCTAGCTGTCCCAAAATATCTCACTTGCAAATATGACAATGATTTGGGCAGTCATAGTGGGAATGACTGGAGAAAATTTGGAACTGTTATTTTATGCTCCCAAAAGCCTTAAACTTGCTTATTATCTGGGTGGATGATTTGGGGCTAGTATTATGGTGCAAGGGAAGCACAAAGAGTATGGGATGTGGTAAAACCACTCAGATAACCCTAAGGACCGAATCTTGTCATGTTAGCCTGTGTAAAACAGTACAACCACAAGTCTGTAAAATACAACCTGGCTAAGTAAAATTATCGAAACCCCCGGACTCATCTCACCGGTAGTGGATAGGAGTGGATCTGCAAGGGCAAGGGAAGGCCTAAAAGGACACCAAGGGGAGGGTGAAGTTTTCCAGCTGTACTAGCGCTGCGGGGAGTGGAGCCCGGCTACGTTAGTGACTGTGGGAAACATCCCATGCAACGTATGGGACCCACCGTAAGTGGAATAAGCCCATAGGGTGAGATGACGAAAGAGGCTAGATATTTCGAAAAGTCACTGTGACGGTCTGCTCAACCATATGACTAAGGAATCATGTGGGGCAACGAGTTGGCAGTCTCTTGTGGTGAAAGTGTACAAACTCTATAGAGTTAAAACTATTCGAATAGCCGTGCCCACGGTCATGGGCAGATATGGGGACTTAACTAGATATAGTTCTGTTTCAAAAAAATGATTTGTGGGAGAAAAGGGAAAATGTAGGGCAGTGAAAGGCCCTAGATTGGAATTATCCTGGGTGTCGTCCCAGCGGTAAGATAGGCAACTATAATGCTGGAAGATAATGTAAGGTGCAGAGGCCATGTAATGGTGGACGGGCTCTGTACCACTATTAAGACGATTACATTCCACTAAACTTGTGTCTTTCAAAAACGGCTAGGTCATAGGGAATTCTAAGTACTGTATTGTAAAGGCAATTTCTGGCAAAATAAAATAAATCTAAGCCCTCCTTGATCATTGACATACTATTATTGATTACGTGTGATGATTTGCTAAGCACGGTGGTTAGTGTGCTCACACTCGCATTACCAAAAAACAGAGACAGGGACGCAGGATCATTATGATTATGAAGACGCCCCGGCCACAGAAGGAAGGATGATGGGAGTTAGGTCGTCGTTCGTATTTTCCGAACCTAGACAAGATAGACCTAAGGCATTGTGTGCACATATATTATCTAAATCCAGATAATATATACTGCACACATTACCCCCAGTCGCCTGCCTGAGGTTATGGTCCTACTTTTGCTTTCTCTTCCACTGCTTGTATGTAATGATGACATTCGGTCTAAGTGCCCCTTTTGTAAACTATCGCCCGACGTGGTGTAATTTGAACCATGGTGCGTAATATTCTTGTTTAGCGATGTATGAAATGATACGACAATGTACATGCGCATTATCTCGATCCGTGGAATAATGCAGTAATCACAGGAGATTCTGGATTGAAAAATCCGGGTCTGACACTTCTCCTCGCGCATGATGGCACCCGGCATCCTTGACCGTTTGGGCCTTAGCTCCTCCCTGAGCCTAGTTCTGGTTCACCTCGCCGTTGCCCATCATGTCCACCACCGGTAGCTCCCGCTCCGGTTCCTCGTCATCTCGGCTTGCAACAACCATGCAAGCCTCAGCCAACTTCGGTGTCTTCCTGATTGTTCTAGACCCCAACACATCCATGTGCCTTGTCTCGGTTCTCCTACGCCTCACTATGATCTAGCTTCGAAGTCCTGCAACCAACACCAACAAGCAAACCATTACGTAGCACCACATAATACTCAAAGACATCAATTGGCATAATTTATCCATGCAATGCACAATGCAAAATGTATGCACCCAAATACTAATCCTACACCTAGAACCAAACAATAGACACAAGTGCACATTAGCAACAACACCCAGGTCAAATCGTGACCAGAACCTAAGAATTCTAGAGAACAACTTCAGACCATCGAGAAAAGCTAGTCCGATCGCCTGCTAGGCTGACACGAGTACTTGGATGCACAAGAAATAAGGTACTCGAAGCCCATGAGTTCCTACTAGAAGCCTACGACCATCACACCCGATTACTCGAAGCCCATCGAACACATAGGCTACGACTACCACATAAATCGCTACGGCTATCGATCACACTGACTATGATTACCACAACCGATTGCTGCGACTACCGCTCACCTAGGCTACGACTATCGATCGCTACGGCTTACGACTATCGAACACCACAACTTAGGATTACCGATCACGACCAAGCAGTAAGCTACGACCATCGATCACCAGGCTATGACTATCGATCACACATGGTCGTTCAGGCACTGAAGCTTTTGACCACCCCGTGGTCGTTCTGTTGATCAGACCGATCAACACAAGGCCAGTCGGACTGTCCGACCATAAAATCGTAAACAGCAAAAGCTCCAGTACTCACGGACAAACTAACTCGTAAACCAAAAAGTGATCATTTGCAAACTCCTCAAAAACTAAACTCACCCTCCGTAGATACTCTAATCTAAAAATCAATTACTCATAATAACTATAGAATGATCTTCACATAGTCTCACATTAGATTTATTGGATCATGCGTATGATTAAGCAAACACTGTTACAACTGCAACGAGTACTACTCGAGCAATAGTTCTGACAATCCCGCGCTACATGCACCACGAGATCGACAGGTCGGTCGATAGCCTTCAGCCAAGGATCGAACGACATTGAGGCACTGATGGCCAGCAGCAGACGTGACGACGGATGTGAGGGCAAACGATCGATGGAGTGACAAGTGCTTGAAGCCAAGGCAGCTTGCGTGCGTGTGCAACTCGGATTTAGTCACCTCAACGAGTCTTATCTTATTTGTTCATCAGGCTACCGGAGCAATATTCCTCAGGCTCCCGATAGTATAGACTAGGGGTGCAAACGAATTGGATTCGGACGGATATTGCTGTTATCATATCCTAACTTATATTTTTTCTTCGGATTCGGTATCAATCGAATTCGGTACCAATCGGATTCGGTGTCGGATCGGTCGGGATTAACCCGAGCCGTTTGCACCCCTACTTGTTTGTAAGGAATGCATGCAGTACAACAAATGGAGTAGGAGGGCGTACTGTTAAGAGCTTGATGTTATTACTTAATAGCTGATGTGGAAGATTTTATTTTACCATTGCAAAAGAAAATGAAACGTCAAATAGTAGCACTAACTTGAAATCAAACTTGAAGACGTATAGGATTCGGGACGGATATTGCTGTTACCATATCCTAACCTATATTTTTTCTTCGGATTCGGTATCAATCGGATTCGGTACCAATCGGATTCGGTGCCAGATCGGTCGGGATTAACCCGACCCGTTTGCACCCCTAGTATAGCCTTCTCTCTCTCCTACACACCCCTCCTCTCGTCCGTCACTCTCCCTTCCCTCTCTCTTCTCAAACACCGACATAGTTTCTTCTCCATCCCCTCCTCCGTCACTCTCTTTTTCCAGTAATTAGTCTCTCTATGTTCGCTCTAATTATAATATACTGTCCAATGTCATGTGCAAAGAAGTGGATAATTTCCATCCGACCGACCATTCGAAAGATTATGGAACGAATACAGAATGGAGAAACAGAAATCCGATATTATCTGTGTCCTACTCTGACTCCGAGGGAAAATATGAAATAGAATACAGGATAAGCGATATCCATCCGTATCCGCTCCGATTGCACCTCTATTGAAAAACAGAAGAAAAAGGAGGGGATATGAAACTAAATGTGCTCTGTACGAGCTTTGGGCCTATTCATCCCAGCCAAAACAGCGAACTCTTGAGTGGAAGCCGTCCTATTCCATCATCCCGCTCTTGGGGTGCTACGTAAAATGCGGCTAATATCCCAGCCCAACTCAACACTTCTAAAGCGCCTTTTTTTACAGAATGACAATAAGGCGCATCTCCCGGCGAATGTTTTGTACGGATACTCTTTTTTTATTCAAAAATGCAGAAATATACCCGCGGGAAAAATTTTACAAAAATAGGCTCCAGTCGCCCAATGGGCAGGCGATTTCAACCTTTCGCCCAACCGGGAAGCGACATTTGATCAATATGGGAACCGTTGGGCAAATCATTTCTGTCGCCTGATCATTAGGCGACTCAATTGCGATCATTGTGCTCGTTGGGCGCATTGCGACCCTGCGGTAGGGCGACGGAGGGGGTTTAAGACGAAGACGGTGGACCGTCGCCCACTACCTACCACTTTTTCCACTCATTCTGTACACAGAGAAGAAACGAGAGAAGAAGAGAAAAGAAGAGGAGAGGAAGAAGGGGAAGAAAAGGAGGGGAAGAAAAGGAGGGGAAGAATAGGAGGAGAGGAGGCAGGGTAGGAGGAGGAGGTGAGGGAGGAAGGAGGAGTGGAAGCTATTCCATCCATTTGGATGCATGTATTTATTTTGATTATGTTGTATGTTATATGAAATGTTGATGTTTGTAGTATAGAAATTTTAGCACAATTTTTAGTATAGGAAGTTTAGTATTGTGCGGTATTATTTGACATTTCGCAAAATTGAAATATATATGCAGGCCAACATCATCAATGACCACTACATTGAGAGTGTATTACGGAGCTAGAACCATTCGTGAAGGTCCGAATGGTGTGGATTTGAGCAATTTTCCGCAAGTCACTCTCGTACTTCCGGATGGCGAGAATGCTCGAATGATAGATGTGCAACATTGGCTGACCTGGAGTTTTTCATTGGACCCGGAGGTGTGCAGCGTCGTCGTGCAAGGGCTTTGGAGCCGGTCTCCCACGGACATCAGATGGGAGTTGAAGACATTGGTGCGCCTTGCCGTGGAAGGGCTTTGTGCAAGGGTGCGTGGCAGTGGATACGAGTGTGTGCTACTTGTGCAACCGTGCTCACTACAAGCGGCTGCGCAAGCTCGTGCGTTCGCCCTTGCTCTGGGAGGTGCTAGCAGCTCAGGCGGGCCGCATGTTGGCGAAGATGTTGAAGTTGCTCGTCATGAAGCCGATGTAGTACGTGGAGGAGAGTTACAGCCGTCAAGCCATAGAGAGGCAACTGGGCAAGCCGATGAAGGAGAGTACAATGAGGACATCGTGCAGCAGATGGACTCTGATGGCCAGAGGGCATGGGATGAAGAGGAAGTTGTAGAGAACGACAAGGAGGACAATTCCGATGAGGATGAAGTTCCTATCCCCCAGGAATGGAACCGGTTTAATGCGGAGGGTGTTTTCGCACATGATGAGCATGAATCACCAGGGGAGTATCATGAGACAGAGGTTCAGTTACATGCTATGCTTGCTGACAAGAAAGCGCTGCAAGATGCCATCAAGCTTTGGGACCTTTCAATGCAGCGGACATTTCGCGTCGTTAAATCAAGCCAGGAGCAGTACACTGTGAAGTGCGAGCAGCCTGGTTGTTCTTGAAGGGTGCATGCATGTAGACCGAAGTATGAGACTCACTGGATTGTGTCCAAGGTTGAGCCACACTCCTGCATTCTAAACACTGTCTTGGCGAGGCAACGTAACCTGACGTCCAGATTTATGGCCAATTTGATGTATGGGGAGATAGTGGAGAAGAAAGACATGGTGGCCACGCATACTGTGGTAGCTATCGAGAATAAATTGAAGTATAAGATTAGCTACGCGAAGATGTGGCGTGCTAAGCAAAAGGCATTAGAAAAATATTTTGACACTTTCGAGGCGGCGTACGACAACCTTCCTCGTATGCTTAACGTCTTGCAGGAAAGGAACCCGGGCACGTACATCGCCGTGCACGACAAGCCGTCCATAAGTCTACTAGGATATGGGTGTTGCAGAGAGCATTGTTTGCATTCGGTGCTAGCATCTAAGCATTCAGGCACATGCTGTCAGTGATCTCAGTTGACGGGACCTTCTTGACAGGGAAATACAAGGGGCAGATCCTGACGGCCATAGGCGTTGACGGTAACAAACAAATATTGCCGCTGGCCATTGCATTTGTGGAGAGTGAGAATTATGAGAGATGGATGTGGTTTCTCAGACATGTGAGGGCTGAAGTTGTACGCACTCGTCCTGGTGTGTGCGTAATCCATGATCGCTATTTGGTATTATAAAGGCTATAAGAAAACTTGGGAAGACTTGAGAGCCCTTTCCTTGGCCGGACATGAGGAACCGGTGGTGCAGTCGTCACTTAGGTGCAAATTTTTTCAAGCAATTCCCGAAACAATCTTTGATGAAGCTATTCAAGAGGCTGGCTAGGCAGAACCAGCAGAGGAAATTTGATGCTTTATGGGGTTGTTGGATGAGCACACCACGAAGAACGTCGAAGAGAGGAGTAAGGGGCTGGTCACTCCTGGGGCGACACAACTGCAACGCTTGCCAGCAATCGATGAGCCTAACCCAAGTGGTTCAAGAAGGAGGAGCTCACGAAACATCAAGTGCTTCTCGCGGTAGAACGAGGGGGAACCATTGGAGAAGTGGTCGCTGTTACACGACACGGATGGCCCAAGGTACGTAATAACGACAACTAACATTGCCGAGGTGTACAATTGGGTTCTCAGGGGTCTCCGTTCTCAGCCCCTTGTCGACATCGTGGAAGGTGTTCTTCACAGCACAATCTGCTACTTCAGGGAGAGGCACGCGAGTGCCGCACTTCATATGGCCAATCCCGAAGCCCTTTATTCGTCAAAAATTGCGGCGTACATGGAGACTAAGGCACAAAAGGGTCAATTGCACAGAGTGCAGGTCATGGGCAATAGGGAGCATCGTTTTGAGGTGATACTCTGTGATAGAGCCAGATTTGGGACGGCTCGTTCACTTGTTACTCACGAGGTATGCCTTGGAGATCATGCAAACGAACCTAGCTGCACGTGCAACAAGCTTAAGTTGTTACACAAGCCATGCTCTCATGCCCTCGTTGCATGCGGAACCGTGGGCATGGATCCTTCGAACTTCATGTCCGAGTACTTCTTTAAGGAGAGGATACTGCAAGCTTGGTCTGGGGAGCTCCGGGGGTTCAGGGTAGTGGGAAACTTCGCCACTTCGAACATTGCATCGAGGACCTGGGTTTCGGATGTTAACATGCTGAAGGGTGAGAAGGGTTGGCGACAGAGCCGATGTATTAGAAATGACATGAATGAATCACAAGCTAGAACATCGGTGCACATTGTGGGCGATGCGGTCAGGAGGGACACACAGGTGGACGATGCAATGCATGTCCTGATCAGTAGTTTATGCAGACTACAGCTAGATTTCATGTACTATTTGTATAACTCGCATGTTACATCTCTTTTCTGTAATGTAGTTGGTGTTTATGCAATGTTGTGCAAATTATTTATGTACAGCTTGCTTTACACATACATAGATCAACCCTCCAACACTACAACAGACGATAACAATAAACACAACATAGAACAGAGCATGAAACATCACCAATATAGACGAGAATAACCTCCACCAGTACAACTTGACGATAACAATAAACACAAGAAAGAAAATAGCACACAATATTAAATTAACACAACGAACACAAGAACTAAAATACGACACAACCATAACCCTCGTTGCCTATATGCCAAATGAGCCTCCTCTCGCGTTGCATCTATTGGCGGAGGTCGATGTTCTCCTCATTGAGAGTCTCGATTCGCTCCTCCAACTCAAATATTCGCTCTCATAATGTATGCACATAATTGACAATATACCGTTCGTGGGGAGGGTCGATCCAGTGGGAGAACTCGCATTTCGCCATCTGCGGGAAAGGACGGTAAACATGGAGGCTCCATAAGCAATAAAAAAATGTACTATTAGTAATTTGTACCCCGGAGCGTGGGCATCGGAAGAAACGTCGTCCGCCATCGAACTGGCCTTCCAGGACCTGCACGACCGCGTCCTCATTGTGTCTGTATTTTGGCCATGCTGGTTGAGCACGCTGACTTGGTATCAAGCGGTGGCGTGGACCGAAGATCTCCCTCCTTTCCAAGGGAAGGTGTTCCTTCGGTGACCCATATCCGATCGGCCCCTCAGCTTCCGACATGGTATGTTTCACCACAAAAGAGAAGGTACTTCTTTTTTCGATTTGCAGGGTTCTCTACCTACAATATCATGGGACCCCAACCGTGCTATTTGTACCAAACGAGAGATGACAAAAGAGGGCAGATTTGCGCAGTGACATGACAAAATGGGGCAGCTTTGCTCAGTGAGATGACAAAAGATGCCAGTTTTCCTCAGTGAGATGACAAAACGGGGCAGCTTTGCTCAGTCAAATGGCAAAAGAGGTCAGCTTCACGCAATGACATGACAAAACGGGGCAGCTTTGCTTAGTGAGATGACAAAAGATGCCAGCTTTGCGCAATGACCTGATAAAACATGGTAGCTTTGCTTAGTGACATGACAAAATAAGCCAGCTTTGCACAGTGAGATGATAAAAGATGCCAGCTTTGCGCAGTGACCTAACAAAACGGGGCAGCTTTGCTCAGTAACATGACAAAAGAGGTCAGCTTTTCTCAGTGAGATGACAAAAGATACTAGCTTTGCGCAGTGACCTGACAAAACGGGGCAGCTTTGCTCAGTGACATGACAAAAGATGCCAGCTTTCCTCAGTGAGAAAATGGACCCTATAAATTGGTGTGCATTCCATTTTCGCAGGCCACACTACACTTCCAAACCCCACACTACACCGCGCTTCCTTCACCCCACCGGGATGGACAAAAAAATAGAAGAATCAATGGGACAAGATGGTGAAGGAATGGGAGGAAACCCGTGACCTAGCACGATCAGCTGCCACCCGCGTTGAGCAAATAAGGGCTATTGCAGCCCGGGTAGAACAAGCCCAGCGTGCTAAAGGGTTAGCTCCCCGTAATGAGTGGCCGCGTAGCAACAACCCCATCCCGAACGGCCCCACCGAGCGTTCGCCGCAACTCCCTCCTGAGGGGGAGACACCCCCTTTGTTAGTCCGGGGACACGTGCAAGTTTTTCAAATCTAAGCACTGCATCAGCCTAGGTATGCATTACTGGGGTTGCGCAAACTACTCAAGTGACTACCCCGACCGCCGTTTTGACACCGCAACCTATCGGCAGCCGGTAACGACGACATGCACTATTTTCCCCTACCTTTTCTCCTTCACAGCACGCACTAACAATCTCTCCCTTGTATTTACAGTCACCGAAGCCCCTATGTGGCTACCGTAAATGGATCGATCTTTAGATCCGCCCTGCGGACCAATGGACCCTCGACTTCGAGGAGTGGAATGTCATACGGGAGAAGGAGTTGCTGGAGGAGGAGCGCCGCAAGAACGAGCACACCCTGCGTATACAACGCGAGACGCAAACTCATCTTGAAGCGTGCACGCGTAGGGAGCGGGAGGCTCGCGAGAGGGAGCGCGAGAGAAAGAGGAAAATGGCGGCTAAGGCAAAAGACACCACGGAGGAGTTCAACGCCGAGCGGACAAGGAAGGGAAAGTGGCCCCGGTCCACACAGTAGGTTGTATGAGCAGTTGGGTAGGTTAGTCGCATATCATGCTATATGTTATGCATGTAATAAAAATGTACGCGGCATGTTACTCCCAACTGTATTATGAAATTTATTTCTATTCAGATAAGGTTATTATCTCGTCTTTCGCATTCAATGATTCAGATAGTAAGTTATTTAACAATATTAACATACTGGTTCTCTCCGTACACTAATTCTCAATAAAATCAAAATATCACGTACCACTGTATGTATTGATCGTTCTACAGTCAATCGTTCTTAAAAAAATTCTCAAAATTTTTTACGCACCTACAACATACAGTGAACATAAACTTTTATTACAACTACACCAGATTTTTTCCCAGTTTAAAACTACAAAATGATAAAACTCTAAAAACTCACGGGGAACTGAGTCAAGTCGCCTCCCTATTAGGCGACTGCATTCAAGTCGCCACACATTGGCGCATCGCATTCGATCGCTCAATTGAAGGCGATCGATTGCGATCGCCAGAGAATCTGATGATTAGCTCAAGTCGCCCAATGGGGACGACTGGAGCCTATTTTTGTAAAAAAATTTCGCTGGCATATTTCTGTATTTTCGAATAAAAAAGGATTATCCGTACAAAAAATTCTCTCTCGGCCAGCTAGAATACCACCTCTATCAACCATAGTTATCAGATCTGGACCAATCATCAACTTAGTTGAAATCTCGAATCACTAACCTGGAGGTCGGACCGATAGACCATCAATCGGACCGTATGTTTGATTTAAATATTTGTATTACATATTATATGTAAAAGTTACATATACAAAGATATCTCTATAATCTTTTTACGTACAAAGTAGATAAGCATAACTATATTTATTATTTAAGGTATATATGATGCAAGGATAATAAAATATTATACCTTTAATACTGTTTCCTAGCAGATTGATAGGTTGCTTTATCACTCTCCAAAAAAAGCCAGTTATTTTATCTTGTATATATTTATTTGTCACTCAATGACGCAAGAACGTCTAATGCACGAGGTTCCACGTTCAAAACCTGGCAGGCATGTGTTTGAGTAATTTTATGCATGAGGCTCCAGGATCAAAATCTGGCAGGCACGTGTTTTGAGTAATTTTTCTACAGGGTTTTTGGCCAAGACCTGCTTTGTAGCGATTAAGCGGACCGACTGCATCTCCCATCCATCGGTGTGGCTCGGACCAGATTAGACTCTGGATCCAGTTTTTTTCGGTCAGAGCGTCAGTTCAGTTAGCAATTTGTTTTTTTCGGCTTCTAAAAGATATTTTTCGATTTTTCTATAATAATCAATTTTTAAATAAAATATCTTTTTAAGATAGAATCTACTAGTTAATTTAGTACATACTGTACCGATAGAATCTACTAGTTAATTTAGTACATACTGTACCGACTTCATTTATATCGGTAAAAACCACACGTGAGTTTCTGTTACTCTGTAATCTCTCGTACAAACAGCCTAAAAGTCATAAGCCGCAATCAAAAGTCACAAGCCACGAACTACAGCTGAAAAAAACAGACCCTAGGTCTAATAACTGTGCTATCAACTAAAAAAACTGTGGCTCTATCGGCCATGATCCCAACATATCAACCCCTCGACGACAAAGTAAACGGCAGAACGCAAAGAACAGAGACGAACTCGCTTATTAGACGTCCAAATGTCCAATGTTCTTTTAACAAATCCGTTCCCCCCTTTTTTCTTCCTCCAATGTGTTCACTTGCACATTTCTCATGTCTAGTGACATGTATGAACACGAACGTAGTGCTTTGTGATTGTAGTCTTCCGGGTGGAATAGAACGTACGTTCTTAGGAGTACTTTGTTATGGTTATCGTACCGATGGAATGGGACGTGCTAGGTGGTACGTTCACTTTCAGTATCCTCATTGTTTCCATCGAAAAACAATCAACAACTAATTAATCCGGCGACTTGTTGGCGCGGCTCGGGCTCAGAGAAAAAGCTTACCATTAGACTCCACTGAAGCGTATTTAAATTGGCTTCAGCTTTTATTTCTATTTGAAAAAATTAGTTTCTAAACGTGATTTCTCTAAACTATTTTTAAAATTGATTTTTTTAAGCAGTTTTCAAAAGCCGCTCATCAGTCTTCGTCGCCTACACCACGTCTTCTTTCTAAAGCTATTTTTTAAATTGTGTTTCAATAAATGTTTCTTTTAGCTGTTACTATTCTATTTTAATCAAAAGCTAAAAACTAAAAACTTTAGCTAAACACCATCTGTTCTAGTCGATTAAAACACCCCAAAAGCATATTTCTAAAGTTTAGCCAGTGGTGGTCTCACGGCACGGGAAGGTCAGGGGGTAGAACAGCAGCTCCGACGTTGGCGTCAGGCTCACCACGCGGAGGGTTAGTTGGAGGTGGCCATCTCGCTCGCTCATGTGTACGTGGGGATGCAAGAAAATTAAAGCAGAGCATGCGTTTGTGCTTATCCTTTTGGTTAGGTTCCGTTTGGTTGACCCATCCAGGGCTTTGTTTGAATCACGAGAGGAATCGGTCCAATTCGAAGGCATGACGCGTCCTCCTCCGCCAAGCACCAGAAAGCGAACAGGCTTGTTCGGAAGCTTCTTTTTTTTCTTCTTTTATTCGACGGCTACACGATTGCTTTGCTTTCCCTCCGCAAGGAGCCAGTGTCGCTCGGTTGAGCTAAAATAAATTAATTTATGATTGAAATTATATTAGCACATTACAAATAATACAAACGAATACGAAAAAAAGAACTAAAAAAATTCAAAAAATAGCAAAAAAAATAGAAAAAAATAAAATTTAAAAATAGTAAAAAATAAATCAGAAACTCAAACGGAAACAAGCTATACCTCATTCACTCGATCCTGTGTTCATCGTTCAGAGAGTCACGCTTCGATCTCCCGTTTGGCTACTACTGTACTACGGTACTACGGCCAACAAGATTGCTGCACAAAAACAGTGTATCGATTTCTCAGTATAAACGGGAGCATCCGCGTTACCATCCGTTAAACCTGTCGTCTAATTTGGAACTCAAACAGCAGGTCTCTCCATTAATTCTCGCGAATCAAAAGTCGGAGCTGCAAACGAGGGTGGGCGTGAGCTTCACTAATGAGGTTGTTAGGGGGTGCTAATCCGTTGGTTGGATTGGTATCGTCTACCGTAGAGACGGGGCGAAAGACGTGGTACAGCTAGGGTTCGTCGCATGCATGCTTGTGCCGTCTTCCATTGCAAAATCAAATACTATCGCAAAATCAGCGGATCCTTTCCGGATCCCTGTAGGGTTCATCACGTTTGCATTTCAATCGCCGTTAGATTCCCAGCTTCTCGAGCAGCAGCCAAAGAAGAGAGTTAAAAACAGGCTTGGAGATGATGGAAGCAGAGTATCCCTTATTCGAAATGAATTTCCATTTCCATGGCTGACGATTTCATCACCAGCTTACACAAAGTTACACCAATAGCATCGGGGATAGCATTGCGATCCTCCTCCTCCGTATGGAGCGAGGAGGAAGGACGGAAGGGAGGTAAGGTGGCCCGGCGCCCGGCCGGCGACGACGTGCGATGGGGGATCAGATCTTGTCCTTGAGCTTGTCGCCCTTGATGGGGTTGGCGCGCGCGATGGCGTCGCGGCCGGCGGCCTTGAAGTCGAAGCCGCAGGCGTGCCGCTCCGGGTACCGGTGCGCCCCGCAGAAGGTGCCCCCGCACCGGCACGCGAAGCCCGTCAGCCCCACCCGCTTGCTGCAGCTGGCGCACCTGCTCGCCTTGGCGCCCGCGTGCGCCGAGGACGGCGAGGATTCGGAGGCCGCGACGGGCTCGGCGACATCAGCTGCGGCTGAGGCTAGCGCTGCGGAGGCAGAGGAGGAAAGCAAGAAGGCCGGGGAGGCTGCGGCGGGTGTTTCTTGGTGCTGTCGGTCGCGGTAGCACTTGGAACAGAGGTCGAGCGTGGCGGGGCTGCCGAAGAAGCCGCAGTTGTTGGCGCACAGGCGGTGCCCCTCCTGCCACCTCTGCTCCTCCGCCATGGCCGGCCGGCTCTTGCAGGTAAGCAAACCGCAAGGGAAGGAACTAGGAAGGAAGCAGAGGCACGCAAAGCCAGTGGCGAGCTTCGCCCCGCTCAGACAGGCAGGCAGGCAGGTGGATTAGGGTGGAAACTGAGGGGAGGGAGGAAGGGACGCGGGATTAAAAAGGCAGCGTCGTCACGCAAAGGCAGGCAGCGGCCGAAAGGTGGAGTCGAGGGGGGGATCGATTTGGCTTTTGTTTCAAGCGACGGGAAGGGATAGCGACAACGGTACGACAAATCGAGGGGCGAGGCGAGGCGAGGCGCCGCGCCGCGCCGCGCCTTTAGCCAAGGTGGTCGTGGCCGCGTTCGCACGCACCGCCACGGAACCCCAACGGCGAGTGGGACGACAGCCACAACGACGGCTGGGTCGGGTTGCGGATTGGATACGATTAGGGATGGCAATCGGGCGCGGCGGGTACGGATAGTGCTCGCCCATACCCGCATCTCGCGACCCGTTTACGCCCACGGGTATACGCGAAAGACCACGGTAAAAACCTCGCCCATACCGTCGCCTGCATGGTACCCGTCGCCCGTGGCATACCCGTTTACCCGCGAACTAAGTATATCACAAATTCACAATCAAACATCACCAATGCATCACACAAAAGATTATCACTAAGTATATCACAAATTCACATAGATTTTCTTATCATCACTTGGGGATTATCACTACCACATATTATTTTCTTAAAAAGTGCAGTGTGCGCAAGAGGATAGTCACACCTACTTGATGATCTGAGATGCTATTGTTGAAACTATTCTTGTCCGGTGCTGCAAAAGGAAGAACAAAACAATTCATCATTCAAAAAATGCAGTGTGTAATTATGCTACCAATAATAATTCAAACCATCAGACCATGAGGATAGAATGCAAGAAGATAGCGGTGTTAAACCCCAAATTTCCATGACTTTTGAGAAATTTGCGAGACAAATTCGCGAGAGATGCAATTTTGCGAAGGGTAAATCTAGATCATCATACATCTGCATAGAAGAAAAGAAGAGTCAGATTATAGCAATCTGTGATAAAAAGCAGCAGTTTTTCTTATGAATGTTTGGAGAGGAAACGGAGGCGGTGCGGTTTGCGGCAAGCAGGCGGTACTCCTTCTCCTTTCCGGAGTCCGCATCAGCCTCCGCAGGCTCCTCCTCTATCAGCCGACCGGGAAGAGGATGTGGGAGGTGGCCGGATCTGGATCTGGAGGTGGGGCAGGGTGGCGGCGAGAGGGAGGAGGATGTGGGAGGTGGGCGGCGCGAGGAGGGGCAGGCGGGGCGACCGCGAGGAGGATGGGGGCGGTGGGGCGACCGGCGGCCGGCGGGGAGGAGGATGTGGGAGGCGGTGACCGAGAGGAGGAGGCGGTGATGGGCGGCGCGAGGAGGGGAGGCGGGGCGGGCGAGGAGGATGAGGAGGATGGGGCGGCCGAGCGGCGGCCGGCGGGGAGGAGGATGTGGGAGGCACGACCGAGAGGAGGCAGGCGGTGGTGGGCGGCGCGAGGAGTGCGGATCCGGAGGTGGGGCGGCCGGGCGGGGTGGCGGCAATGAGGAGGAGGACGTGGGACGGTGGAGGCCACGGGGAGGATTAGTGGGATCGGCGTCTCGGCGAGGAGGAGAGGCGGTGGGGACTGGATCCGAGGCTTGATGGATCCGGAGGTTTCGGGGCGTGTCGATCGAGATGGGCGGTCGCGAGTGGGTGGAGTTCGAGTCCGGACCGACGGGTGGATATTAGGGTTTCTTGTTTTAGGGGCCCACATGTCGCTTAATTTCACGGGTAAATGGGCGAGACGGGTACGGGTAGAGCTAACCCATACCGTGCACGTTTTCCGATGGGTAGAGGTTTCCCCATTTTCTTACCGTGGGTAAAAATCCATCCCATACCCGACTCCATTAGGGTATTTACCCACGGGTACACGGGTAAACGGGTACAATTGCCATCCCTAGATACGATGAAATAGTTTCAAATACAAATATGAATCTATATTTTTAAAATAAATATAAATATAAATTTGAATGTTTTAAATATAGATACGAATATTTTTGAATATGAATACAGATTTTCTCAGATACAAATATCGAATAAAATGATTCCAAGCAGCGTAGGACAACAGTTTTATGTTTTCTCGGATAAAAAACAACGTCCCAACGTTCCTAGATATGTAAACTCGTCTAGTGGACCTATGAAGGCACTTATAGCCTTTATGCAAGTTGATGTAACCAAGAAATACACATTGCAAGGATCTAAACTAAAGTTTGTGTGAGTTATATGGTCTAAGATTAGGCCAACAAGTTGATCTTGTTGTAGCCATTGTGCATATGCTGGATTTGGAACCAGCTCGGTCTTCTCTACATTGACTTGGGTAATAGTCTCTGTCGGGCGAGGGTTTTTGCCAGTGACAAAACCAAGCAATGCTACCCTCATAGATACGGTAGAATCGCACCTTCCACAGCAAGTAATTGTTGCACGTCAGCTTGACGTTGATGAGGTGCCCAAACGACGGAGTAGGAAGAAGGGCCTGTTTGGCAAGTCACAAGCCGGTCGGCTTTTGGCTTTTGCTACAGTACCTAACTTTCAAACGGAGTATTTTCTCAAGACAGGGCCTACAAGTTAAACGTAGTACACGTTAAAAGCCTAACATCTATACCAGCCAAAATCGTAAGTGAGTATCGGTCTCTCTGTAATCTATACCGTAAACAGCCAAAATTCAAAAATTTCAGCCAAAAACCATAAGCCGCAGCTAAAAAGAACAGGCCCTTAGTCTGGCGTTTGTTGAGCCATTGGCGCTGCTGGTCATGGCGAACAAAGTCATGGCTTGTGGTGAAAGGCTCTGATACCATGTGAAGAGGAAAGGTAGAACAGAAAACAGAGAAAGTTTGGAGGCAATCACTCACATAGAGCACACCTGTGCAGGGGCTTACTTTATATATACCGGACGGTGAACAGTACCATGACTGACAACAAGGAAAACATGGGCTAAACAAGAAGTGAATCAATCTATCTAATTGATACATATTACATATCTCAACAAGTAGGACTAGGATCGCAACATATCAGGAGACGAGCCCAACATATCAGGAGATCTTTGGTTGCTTAACAGGAAGAAGTTTTAGCAAGTGAGATGTTCGACTGGAACGCTTCAAGTCAGAAGTAGCGATTCCAAAAAAAAAAAGCAACAAATCCTTACAAAGTCGAAACGACATTTCTCTGAAGTTATCCTGAGCGCTCTGAAGAGAGAGGATCACAGATCTGCTTCCCCAAGTCGAAAGCAAGTACTCTCACTACTCATGTCAGCCGAGTTATGCAAAACCTGGACCTGGATCCTTCTGAGCTTCGGCTCTGCTTCTCAGCCGGCTATGTAAGTACGCGTCTAAAATGGGCCTTTTGTTTATCTCACAGAAGAAGAGTCCAGAGCTGAAAGCCCAAGATGCGCCGAAGGAGATTCCAATTCCATTCCATGGTTTCACAATTGGAAATCCTCCCAAAAAAATTTAAATGGTCAAAATTCCAAAGGAACTAGAAACAATGGTATTTTTCCTTTTTATTGTCCGTAGAGTTATAACGATATTTTTTTTCTTATTTTTCTTTATTTTTTAATTAAATGCTTCAAAAAAAACTAATAGCTACTATAACATTATTTCAGTCAAAAATCATCAGAAAAAGCCAAATTAAACAGGACTAAGACACATGTTTTCCAGAATGCTGCCAGGACATAAGGAGATAAGATGACCAAACATCTTCCTTTGTCCGAGACGACTGTATCCACGTCGCACTCGGAGATTACTTGAATCCCCATCTCAGAAAAGACCATCAGCCACAAGTTCAAAATCAAACATAACCACGAATTTACATGGACTGATAACATCGCACAAACTAATGAAATGAACTTGAAACGGGATTACCACCTCTTACCTGAAATGGGGTCACCACTACCTGTAAAGAGGAAGCATGGGAAAAACCCAGTCCGACGCAAAGGTGCGTAAGCGCTAGCATGGATGAAAGACACCACTGCCAACAGAATATCATCAGCTACAGGAAAGTCAGTAATAACAGCCTATGAGCAAAGCGATTGATACTAGCCCTGGAGAAGAGAAGAGTCTCACAAGTAGCAGTTGTACTGCACAAGGGAGGATGTACTTCTGGTACTAGTGTACTACCCAACCAAGGCAAGGCAGGCCAGCCAGGTCAGGTCAGGCATCTGCAGAAACTACCCATGGGCCATTCGTTTCGCTGTGAGGAGGATGCTTTTCTCAACAGATCGAACTTTACGCGTGTTTGGTGGACGTCCACCAACCAGTCACGGCCTTGCGCTTTCTTGCTACGCATAGTTTTCTTATCTATTTAAGTAGAGCCTCCAATCCAAGAAGCCAAGGCTGGCAGGCAGGCACCAAGCTCTCTCTTCTCTCTCTCTCCGTCGGACGTGAATCAACATCGCTGTCTTGCAATTCTCCTTCCGTTCCAGCTTCTTCTTCTTCTTCTTCCTGCAGCTGTGAACCATGGCCGCTGAGGTAACATCTCCTTCCCTGCAAATCCTCTCATGTAGCATAGTTTTGAAGTAATGTATTCTCAGTTATGTAATGACCGAATCAAAAAAAATGAATCTGTCGCATCTTTGTGCTACAAGAAAGTAGGCCATGGAGTTGCTGAATTTTGGTTGTGCATGAATCCGAAGGCGGAAATATTCACACACTTAATATTGTGTTACGAGCCAATGACTTATATAGAGTACAAGATATAAGACGGTTTCCAAATAAACCGAATCTTTGCCAAAAAAGAATGCTAACAAACTAGGAAACATATCTTCTGTAGTGCGGTTATCCGAATCTTGATTGGTCGTGGTCGTATGACTGACCATGGTCATTACAACCATTCGAGCCATAGTCGTATGATCGACCATGATCGTTACGACCACTTGGTGGTTAAGACCACGCCACTCAGCCGTGCAGTGGTTATATGACCGACCGTGGTCGTTACGACCACTCGAGCCTTAAGACCACCTGTGTACTGGTCGTAGGGGTCAGTCTAACACCCCCCGCAGTCAGAGCGGGAGCGCAGTGGACGTTCAGGCTAGAGCGGAACTTGTTGAAAATGGTCAATGGCAGCCCCTTAGTGAAGATATCCGCGTACTAAGACAACATCGCTGAACGCAACCCATTCGTGCACAAAATGGAGATCAATCTCGACATGTTTCGTGCATTGATGCTGAACGGGGTTGGTGGAGAGGTAGACAGCGCAGATGTTGTCGCAGTACACCACGGTGACCATCTGGAGGGGGCGACGGAGCTCTTGGAGGAGTTGACGTAACCAACAAGTCTCGGTGACGGCGTTGGCGACGGCACGATACTCAGCCTCGGTGCTCGAGCGAGAGACAGTTTACTGATACTTGGAAGACAACGACACCAGATTGTCGCCGAGGAAGACACCTAGTCAGAGGTAGACTTCGCGTGTCAGGGTAGCCAGCCCAGTCGGTGTAGGCCGTGAGTGACGTGGGCGAGGAGTGGTGCAACTAGAGACCGAAGTTGACAGTACCTTGGAGATACCAAAGAATTCGCTTGACCGCATTGAGGTGCGGTTCACGAGGGTCATGCATGTGCAAGCAAACCTGTTGTACAGTGTATGCCACATCTGGCCTAGTGAAGGTGACGTACTGGAGTGCCCCGACAAGACTTTGGTACTCGTGGGACTGTCGACAAGTGAGCTGGTGGAGGAGTTTGGTCTGTGTGTCAATAGGCGTACTGTAAAGATTGCAGTTGCTCATGCCGGCGTAGTCCAGAACATCAAGGATGTACTACCGTTGGGACAACACCATGTCGTGGGTGGAACGAGACACCGAGACACCAAGGAAAAAGTGGAGAGCACTGAGGTCCTTAAGGGAGAATTCGTGCTGCAGCACCGTGACAGTCCACCATAGGAGCGCATCAGTCGATGCAATGAGGACGATGTTGTTGACGTAGAGTAAGAGGTAGCAAACATCGGACCCGTGAGCAAGGATGAACAAGGACGGGTCAGAGTATGACCCGACAAAGCCGAGGCTAAAACCCGACAAAGTTGAGGCTAATGAGGTACGAGGTGAATCGACTGAACCAGGTGTGCGGCGCTTGCTTGAGTCCGTAGAGCGGCTTGTTCAGGCGGCAAACATGAGCCGGTGCGGATAGGTCGACGAAGCCGAAGGGCTGCTCACAGTAGACTGTCTCAGAGAGGGTGCCATAGAGGAAGGCATTGTTGATGTCGAGCTGGTGTACCAGCAATCCAAGGCGACAGCGATGGAGAGGACTATGCGCACGGTGGCCGGTTTAACAACAGGGCTGAAGGTATCGCCATAGTCAATACCGGCTTGTTGAGAGAAGCCGTAAAGAACCCATCGAGCTTTATAGCAGTCAAGTAACCCATCGGGCTTGTACTTGTGCCGATATATCCACTTACTAGACACAACATTAGCACTTGGTGGGTGTGGAACAAGATCTCATGTCTTTTTGGCTTGAGGAGCGGAGAACTCATAGACCATGGTGGCATGCCAATTGGTGTCCTTGAAAACGCCGCGGTAGCTCTTAGGAAGAGGCGAGACGACCATAGTGTGTAGAGTAAGCTGGTCGACCAGCTTGCGGATGCCATGCTTGCCACGTGTGAGCATCCGGTGCTCATTGAGTGCTGCGAGTGGAGCAACGGGTACTGGCACGGGGGGAGGTTCGGCCGTGGTCGTCTATCCATGGTCGTCTGGGCCATTGTCATCCAGCCGTGGTCGATTGGCCATGGTCGTCTGGCTATGGTCTAACGTCTGTGGTTATCTGGCTGTGGCTGTCTGGGCCGTTGTCGTCCGGCAGTGGTCATCCAACTGCAGGCGCGGGCGCAAGCTCGACTGGCAGCTGGGGAGCTGCAGAAGCAAGAGGTCGTAGGATGGGTGCTGGATAACAAACGCGGGAGCGTGGAAGGAGACCTTGTCCAGGAAAGAGAGATCATTGGGAGAGAGGGTGGTGCGTGTTGCGAACGGAAAGGTGGACTCATCGAACACAACGTGGCAGGAGATGATGATACGGATGGAGGTGAGGTTGAGGCATCAGTATCCTTTATGATTGTAAGGATAGCCGAGAAACACACATGCGGCGGAGTGAGGGACAAGTTTGTACGCGGCGATGGCGGATAGGTTGGGATAGCAAAGACAACCAAAAACACGGAGATCGGCGAACGGGGGAGATGTGCTGAGAAGAATCTTGTGCGGAGTTTTATGGTTGAGAGTTTTATTGGGATGAAGGTTGAGGAGATGAGTGGCGGCGTGGACAGCCTCAACCCAATAGACGGGAGGCATGCTTGCCTGGAACAGGAGAGAGCGCACCATGTTGTTTGTGGTGTGGATCATACGCTCGGCTTTGCCATTTTGCTGAGACGTGTGGGGACAAGACAGGCGGAGAAGAATGCCGGCACGAAGAAAGTGAAGGCGGGCAGTAGTGTTGTCAAATTCGTCACTGTTGTCACATTGAAGGGACTTGACAAAGGTGCCAAACTGTGTGGATGCATAAGCAAAGAAATTAGTTAGCGTGAAGAAAATATCGGACTTGAGACGTAGGGGGAATGTCCACAAATAGTAGAAGTCATCAAGAACGACAAGATAATACTTGTAACTGGAGATGCTAGGAAGAGGCAACGTCCAAAGATCACAATGTATAAGTTCAAAAGGCGCGGTGGCACGGGAAGTATACGTAGCAAAAGACAAGCGTACATGTTTGCCGAGTTGACAAGCATGACAAATGGAATCGATAGATGAGTTTTTATTACACGAAATAGAAAAAGCACGTGCTAAGTGTGACAAAGCTTGATTGCTAAGATGTCCTAAGCATTGATGTCGCAAGGTCGAAGGTGATGTCGTGGCGGAGAGGGCGTGTGTAGCAGTGGACGGCACCTGGAAAGGGTTGAGGTTGGCGCGGCTATTGCACCTGATGATCACATTCTTGGTGCGAAGATCCTTCACAGAGATACCAAACGGGTCAAACTCAATAGAATAGTGATTATCAATAGTGAACTGTCGCACAGAAATAAGGTTTTTGATAATATGTCGAACGATGAGGACATTATTGAGGTTGAACGAATGAGACGGTGTGGAAAAGGTTGTGTAACCAGCTTGAGTAATGGGGAGCGTGGAACTATTGCCAACAATGACATAATGAGGTGCAGCGGAAGATGAAAGGAGTGGGAAAGAATACCCTGATCTGATGTCATGTGCGCGGATGCACCAGAATCCATGTACCATTCGAACGCGGGGGGTGGAGCCAGCGCCATGGTGTTGAAAGCACTCAAGAGCTGGTTTTGGTCAAAGGCGGGCGACGAAGGAGTGCGGTCGGGCATGGCCGCCTACCAAGCCATGCCATGCCAGGGCACCATGGGTAACGGGGTGGCTACGTCAGGACGGAGGCGTGGAAGGCATGCAAGACACTGGAGGGATGCAGGCCAAGGACCCCCTGATCGATGGGACGCGGCACCATGTTCCACAGACCAGGCCACATCTAAATGGAGCCGGCCCAAGGATTTTGGAGAGATGGCCATAGTGCGGCTCCTTGCTTGTTGCCGCCGGAGGTCGAGCCACCGCCGTTTCCGCTGTTGTGACGACGGTTGTTGTTGGAGCCACGATTGTTGGAGGCGTCGTGGATGTACGTGGTGCCACCACGAAAGTAGTTCTCGCCGGAACCGTTGGTGGTGGTGGTGTTGGTGGTGCCCTTGGAGTTGTGGCTGCCGCCAGAGGAATTGTTGGCGACGAACGTGGTGTGCAACAAGTCGAACCCCATGCCCGCACTGAGTTCCTCAAGCATGAGAGCGGAGCGTGTCTCATTGAAGGACGGGAGCGACCATTGCATGGAGATGAGGGTGCGCATGTGGGCGTACTGCTGGTTCAGTCCACGCATGGTGTTGAGGACAAGTCCCTTGTCGAGGATGGCGGTGCCGATGACCGTCAGTTCGTCGGCGAGGGACTTCTGTTTGCGACAATAATCACCAACGGACATCGCGCCTTGCATGAGGCCATAGAACTCCTATTCAAGGAGGATGGCACACATGTTGGGATTGTCACGATAGATGCCTTCGCTGGACATCTAGACGGTGTAGGCGGAGGCAGCGGAGTCCATCACCATGATGACGAGCTCGGAGGAGATGGCGTCGTATAGCCAGGAATGGACGAGGGCATCAAGTCATCGCCATTGGGGGCCGGGTTTGGACGTGGACGACGGTGCTATATGGTCCTCGAGAGCATATTTGCAGAGAGCGGCTTCGAATAACCCACGACAGTGTGTGTAGTTGCCGGTGGTGATGTCGAGGGTGGTAGGGACGAGCGCCTTAATGTTGGAACCACGATGGCATGTGTCCATGGTGCGGCCTTAGCGGCAGCCTCCTCCTTGGTTGTAGCCTCAGTGATGGCGGCGGGATCGACCGGGCCAGCCATGAGGGAGAGGGAGATAGGGGACGGGTGGTGGGATGGTCAGGAAAGAACCAATCTGATACCATAAAGGCGGAAATATTCACGCACTTAAGATTGTATTAAGAGTCAATAGCTTATATAGAGTACAGAAGATAAGACGGTTTCCAAACAAACCGAATCCATACCAAAAAATAATCATAGCAAACTAGGAAACATATCTTCTGTAGTGTGGTTATCCGGATCTTGATTGGCCGTGGTCGTATGGCCGATCATAGTCGTTATGACCACTCGAGGCTTACGACCACCTGTGTACGTGGTCGTAGGGGTTAGTCTAACAGAATCCCCTGTGTCATATAACTTAATAAGAATAGCAATGTCAAATATATCAACATAAAATTATTGATCTTGCTATGCAGACTGTTGTCCTCAAGGTTGGTATGTCATGCGATGGTTGCGCGGGGGCAGTTCGAAGGGTGCTCACCAGAATGGAAGGTTATTTCTCTGCGGCTGTGCTTTTCATTCCAGACTATCAATGTTTTTGCCTCTGTTATAACACTTTACTGATCAAAATCAGTTTAACGACAATGAAAATGATACAGTGGCAACAGCTGAAACTCAACGGAAAACTTAACGGTGAATTGGAATTGAATTAGGATGTTAAAAAGTTTTACATACTACCCACGTATCATAGTTGCTTATGCTTGGTCTCCTGGAATCAGGCGTCGAGACCTTCGACATAGACCTGGAGGAGCAGAAGGTAACTGTAAAAGGCAATGTCAAACCAGAAGAAGTTTTCCAAACGGTTTCAAAGACGGGGAAGAAGACATCCTTCTGGGAGACTGAAGCAGCTCCGGCCACTACGCCACCGGCTACTGCCTCAACAACAGAGGCAGCTCCTAGCACCGCGGCAGAGGCACCTGCCGCGACTGCAGCAGAAGCACCCCCGGCCAACACTGATGCTTGATGGTCACATATGATGCTGTGACCTCTGAAATTAACGCCAAGCGATTGCCCTCCTACATTAGTCTCTACTAAGCTGGGAGAATTGAGTCTTGTGGGATTTGCGTGATGTTGTTGCCAGTCTAGCAGTTTGACTCCGCAGTATGGAATAAATCCAGTGTGTACCATCATGAAATGAATTTGTTCCTCACATTATTGTTGTGCAATGGATTTCAGCTTTGTCAACCTTCTACAGTTCTTTTCATTAACTAATGCATGTTTTTTTCTGACAGAAAATGACGCTAGTGTCCAGTCCATGTTAATTTTACACAGAATGAAATTTCTAATACAACAATGCAATATTGTTAAATTATTTGCTTCATTATGTCTACTAAAACTAATAGCCCAAAGGTCACAGTTCGCGAATCTCCACGTATGCGTTATGCATTTACAGTTAGCAAATAAAGAACTGGACGAAATATCTATGTACCTTTACGCAGTTCAGTAAATCCAGCCTTTTTTTCTGTTTTTCTGCAGAGACACAACAACAGCAATAAAGCCTTTTTCCTCAAATAAACTAAAACAAGCTAGAAAGGAAACATCATCAAAGTCAAAGAAATTAAAGACTTGTAATTAGGTAGATATCAAAATTGTTCAATATCTGAAGCCCATAGAAACAAAATAAAGGACCGTGTTTTGATAAGTTAAGAAAATGCAAACCAGAGAACTAAGTAGTGAAAGCCAAGGGTTAAGGAAGAAACTAAAGAAGAGGTATTGATTTAGAAATGCAGCGTAGCAGCAAAAATGACCAAAAAAATATTAAAATGAGGCCATATTCCAATCTGAAGATGTAATGTATTAGCTGCCTAATATTTGATACTCGTTAGGCTGAACCTTTCTAGCAATGTAACTTTTGATTGGGTTGTATAGCTACTACCTCTGTTTTTTGTATAGCTATTGCCTCTGTTTTTTTTACTTATCATTTTGGATATCAATACGGTTTTCAATAAATACATTTGACCACTAATTTTTCTAATTATTGTTATGAATATTGTGTGTGTATTCAATAGACCCAATAGGCAATATATATGGTACAAAGGGGACACAAGACTAAACCCGAGTACAAAGAAAATACCACTAATATTTTTAACACCCTCTTAAATGCAAGACGTATGCAATAGCATTGTATTTGAAAAGAGTTGTCACTAAAATAGAAAAAATCCGAAGTTCAAATGCAAGACGTATGCAATAACATTACATTTGAAAAGGGTTGTCACTAATGCTCTGATATCATGTTATGAATATTATGTATGTATTCAAGATAACCAATGGCAATATATATATGGATAAAGGGGATACAAAATTAAACCCTAGTACAATAGAAAATACTATTAATATCATTAACAATTATATGTTAGTAAAAAATAATAAAAATATAATGATATGAAAGTTTTTTTGATGGCAAATCTACTAATATCATTTTCCTGTAACAAATCTAAATAATTTTATGTATATTAATGATCAAAGTTTTAAAACTTCGACTACATACGTTCTAAAACGAAAACTATTAGAGAACGGAGAGAGTATTTCCGTCTCTTCTTCCAGATGAATCGAGAAAACAAACTTACACTCACTATTCTGCATCTGTATTCTAATTTCCTTGTTGTATAAACATGATAAAAGCAATAAAGCTAGGTGAATAAACATGAAGCTGGGATCAGATGATTCAAATTGCACTTTCGTCGTTCCCGTTCAACTCTTTTGTCGGTATAATGCTGCTAACAAAATTCTACATGGTAAGATGGATTCGAGTCCTCTCGACTCGGATTTGGATAATCATTCTTGTTCTTTCCCAAGTTCTTCATAGATAGATGATCCCAAGTTCTTCATAGATAGATGATCCCAAGTTCTTCCTAGATATTCTCGCAACAACCTGACGACAAGGCTCCCGGCAACCAAACCACCTGCAGCCAAACAAAATAAAATCAAGGAAATGTTTCCCATGACGGCGAGGCCCGGTCGGCAGTGGTGCAAGTGGTGCAGGCGTTGCGGCTGCCGCTAGTCCGCATGCATTTGCTTCACTTGCTTGGCAGGTTTGGTGGCTACCTGCAATGCACCCACCTAACATTTGCTTAGCTTTGTAAGTCCTTATTGACTAGGCAATACTTTAGAAAAATCTCAAAATAATATCAAAAGATCTGAAAAAAACACATTTATACTCAGAAAAAGCATTTTAACATGTAATTGGTTGGCATGAATACTTCAACATTAAAAAAATTAATTCATCAGCACTTAGAAGTGCTTCAGAACATATTACACCGTTATTTAGTTGACATGAATTCCTCAACATTCAACAAAAAAAACTACATCAGCACTTGGATGTGCTTAAGAACTAATTACGCCACCAACACTTGGTAACATTTCAGTTAGGGTACTTCTTCAATCAGGGTCTTACTTTCCATCACAGAAGCCAGAAATCTTCAAATAGAAGTATTGGAAGACTGCTACTGATCAACAAATATTAAGCAATTGAATGAAACTTTATGCTGCAATCCAGGATACAACATGGTTAGCTGCCTTCTATATCACCTGCCCAGCAGTGAAGCTTAAAACACACAGACTCGTCAAGTTACTCCAAAGTAAAATTACAAACAAGGAACTCTGCATATCGGTCCTAAAGGATGGCATGTCTATATATTATCTACTAATATACATTTATAAAAATAAAAGAACTGCCCATTATTGCAGCCTGGAGGGATATTGAACTGCCGGGCTGTACTAGATGAGTAGTAAAGAACATGGAAATGTAGAATAAGGTAGAAGGACAATTATATGTCAAATACCTGCATGAAATCTTCCAATGCTTCCTAGCCCTCCCTCTTGAGCCAGCTCCTAGCCCTCCCCCTTGAGCCTCCATAGACAACACCAGCAGCATAAAACGAAAAGAACTTGGTATAACCGCAGTAAAACAAAACACAAATGCTTTATGTGATTTTTTCATTCAGATGAACTGAACTACTAACATTAAGAAACAAACTTTAGATTCCTCATAATTCTACAGCTCTATCCAGCTGAAAGTTAAGTATTTTATATTTTTTATAACGAACTGCAGCTGCATGTGGCTTCATAACCATTTGACAGACCATTTTTCAGAAAAGATGTCCTACACTGCAGGAAACTCAACAGACTTTACATTTTTACAAGATGAGACAACATTCCAGGAGACAGCAAAAAGAACAAGAAATCACATATGCAATATTTCTCCAAAATACTCTTTACATTTATCTTTGCAAATTTCTGTGTATGTAGTTTTTTTTATTTTCTTTGAGGAAATGTTTTTGCCAACCAGCAAGATCAATGATGGTATTATTACAACAGATTCAGCAGACTTGGGTACTGTACAGTACAGTGGCATCTGAAGTGGACATTATAACTGCAGATTGCTGTATATTTGTATAGGTATATTTTGTACAGTGTACATAATTTTCTTTGTATTATATTTGGTTTGAATGGAATAAGATTCTTTGAGCAATTCTCCCGTGCCAAAACAAAGAGATTTGTCGAGTGATTCTGATTAAATTTGAAAGTATTTTCTTGGATGTTCAGATGATGCAGAAAAGTAACGGTAGTTCAGTCATCACATCATAATCTCTTTATAGGATGCAGGTTAAAGAAAATAGGATCTCCTTTTTAAAAATATGGAAGTGTTTGAATATACTCAGTAAAAATAGATTTAATTAAGAGAATTGTGCCGTCACCAAATAAAAAAAATCATGTGATATATGTTTGTTTGCTTTTAAATGTGAAGTTGATTTTCAAAGCTTCCTCCATAAAATTTCCTCCAATTTATGTTTCAATAGAAAAGGTTGTGCATTCCACTAGAAAATTTCAAAATTATCACTTGTGAGACTGACAAGGTGGGTTAGTAACTACCTAATGGATGTGTATAATACCACGATGAAAAATAATTTTTTCGTATAACAAAATTCCTCCACTACAGTGCTGAAATTATTCTCATTAATTCAACTATTATATTGGTTATACTCCACTCTTTCTTCAAAAAAACTACCTAGTCAATCAACTACATAGCATAGTCAATTTTTCATAGAAACATATTGTGTCATGCCTTTCGTGTAGGGACGTAAGTGGGCCAATAGGGATGTAAGTGGGCCAACCCATTCCGCCTAATTGGATGTTTACTTCCACCTAATTGATATATACAAACAATTGATGAGACTAAAGGTCTCTCCTTAGCTTTGGTGGTCAGAAATCTCAAAATAATCCTTAGATCATAAAAAAGTAAAATTTTCTATAAATTCTCTCATTAATCGAGAGAAAAAATCTTACGCATCTGTTCTATGGCCCACCTACATTATAACGGTGAGGATCATTCTTGTAAATTAAGATAGCAAATGTATTTCATCTCAATTACGTGTTTACACGGTAGCAATTGTACGTGTTTGGTATCGATTACGTGATTGGCACATGAAGCAAGTCATACTTTTCGTATTACGAGTATACACTAATCGGCTTGTGCACGACCAAAAAAAACTCCTCCAAATCCCGTGCGAGAGAAGAAGAAAAAAGATCTACTGCCGCGCTGCGTCCAATCCCTCGACAGCGGCGTGCCATGTCTTGTGAAACACGTGCCAGCACGCGGCAGCCACCTCGTCTCCCCTTCCCCCACCTCGCCGAGGCAGACAGCGCACTCCACGCCGGCGGAAGGGTCATCCGCCTTCGCCGAGAACAACTGCCCCCCGCGGGCGATGGCCGGCAGTCTGGTGAAGGCGCTGTACGTTGCTGTCGCGGCCGGGATGTCCGTACAAGCTTTCCTTATTGTCACCGGTGCGCCGTGAGGCCCTCCTGTTGCGAAGAGCGGCCGAGCACACGCGGCAGCCAATGGCGAAGAAGAACATGGTGGGGAGCCCGTCTAGGAGGACGATGGCGACGCTGGGCTCCTCCGAAAGGCAACGGCGGCCAGCGCTGCCGTCGTAATCCTTACATGATGACAAATGCTCCAAGGCTCAAATCCAAGAAGGCAAGAAGCAACTAACTCAATTACAAGTTGACCGCACTAATCACCATGCTGCGGGAGATAATTAAGAAAGCTTCGCTTTATCATACCAATAAAAAAATTCCTCTCATAGCTTATACCGGTGACGTATGTGTGCAAGGACAATCTGATAGCTACGAGAGAAATTTTATCGAAAAAGACCGAACAAAAAAAAAATTGAAAAAGATGGAACAAAAGAAGAATTGAAAGCTAGATTGTTGTCATGACCCTAGTTCAGTTATCAAAATGGGTATTTCGCTCATTAAGATACCAGACCGTTCGAGGCCAATCAGCACCTCTCGCAACCGTAGAATTTCATCATCCGGTGTTAAAAACCAACCTAAATTGATTCCAAAAATTCCATTTCGTAGCCAAGACAGCCCAAAATAGCCAAATCCACTAATAAGTGTTCAAAATTATTAGAATGAATTAATTGCCAACAGTAGGCTGTATGCGGTAATTTAAATTTCATTCAAGTCGTAAAAATCCACAACAGACTAAAATAAAATAAAATTCGGGGATAGCACAGGGATGCCTTAGTATACTTTATTTAATTATTTATTTAACTATTTAATTTTTTATGTATCTATAAATTAAACTGTCGCGTGCGTACTAATTGTAGCAAAGGAATCGGTACTGGAGGGAGAATTTTATCCGAGTGACCCAGGAACCCAGAATTTCAAACCGTACTTAGGTAAGCATATCTTGAACATATGATCAGTTTATCTTTAGGCAAACAAGTATTTACATGCTAAATTATTATCACACTGCATAGCAATGAAATCATATTTTAATCCGGATAAACGATATGATAAAGAAATGAAAAAGATATCATGGTATCAATTGTTGGAGCAGTTGACCCGCAAGAAAAGCAAGGGTAGACAGTGGAGGAAGCCACTGTCGTACCAAGAATTAAGGGCAAACAGTTGGAGAAGCCACTGTCGTGCTAGTACATAAGAGGTGGGCAGAGGGTGCCCGTGGAAATAGAAAAAAGGGGTAATGTTGGGAGCATCTGCATAAGAATATTATATACGGATAAAACAACTCTCACTTGTGTACGAGCTATATTGTCGTATCGGCTATGGTCCCGTTTAGGACGGGCAAAAAATGCTATTATACGAAAGTTAATTATAACTCTATTTGGGTATGTGAGATTAGGTACGACCAAGAGAGGCAAGACCCAAGGTGGGTGCTAGGTGATAGGGAAGCCTCCCTAGCACGTGTCGGACGATGGGGTAGCCTCCTTGGCACACAGTTAGCAAGGTGGCAATCCCTAAATTGATACTAGGTGATGAGGAAGCCTCTCTAGCACGTGTCGGACGATGGGGAAGCTTCCTTAGCACAGGGATCAACATCATGATAACTATGTGAAATTATAGTACACTGAAGTAAAGAAAACATTCTGAACCCTGACTTGAGCATCGCATCTAAGAAAATGCGAATGAACCTATTGCAGTCAGAGTCAGGGTGGCTATAGGTAAAGCGATACAAGCCTACGTAACACTAAACAAAATTGTGAATTCACACCTATCTCCTAGATTAGAGGCTACGGAAGCCTGCAGGGGGTTTTTTCTCTGAATACGAGTATTCAGTGGATTTCTAAATTAACAATCTAAAAATTTTTCACAACCTAAAAACATTTATTTTCTAAATGAGAATGAGAATGGGAATGGATGTTCCAGAAAGTGTTAGCTTATGAGCATACATTGCACTTTATTAAATAAGCTTGCTGAGTACTCTGTATTCACCCTTGCTATTAACCCTCCTTGTTAGAGATGAGTCAATATGACGATCTACATAGTTATATGGAGGCCTACTCTGAGGACAGCTACACCGAAGGAAGCAAGCTCGAACTGGAGTGTGTCATGCATGAGACGAAATCCTCGTATAGAGGTTGGGATGAGTAGAAGGCGGCCAAGAGCCTTTTTGTGAAATCGAGTACATTAGTGTGTAGCGATCTACTTGTCTCTGTCTTTGTATAAATATTAGTAGCACCACTTCCTTTCTAATTATTGTAATATTTGGGCAAAAATTGTGTTAAGTCTTTGTCGATATTTTAGTATCGATCTTACGTATGAATTCTTTGGGTTTGGGGGATCCCTTACTACGCCTCGGCTATGATCTCACATAGAAAAGACATATGATTTTTATACATGTTTGGGCCTTCTGCTGCGATAATAAAAACCCTACTTTCTGTGTGGATATTACTCAATAAACTGATTACAACGGAGAAAGTAATGCGAAATGTCCTGCTCTACTGCTATTCTCCCTTGGGTTTCTTCCGGATCTCACTCATTGTGCGGCGGTTACTGTCAGAAAGAAGTTATGCACTGTTATTCCAGAGAATAAATTCATGTGCTAACCGCCTCTTCAGACAGACCCACTATGCAATGCATCATTGTAGATAGGTTAGTTGAAGTTTGTCTTAGTCGTAAGAGGATCTACGACCACAAAGTGATCGTAGGATAACCTATGACTATGTCATGGTCGTATGAGAACTTACAACTACGATGTGGTCATAGAAAAGGTTTATGACCAAGGAGTAATCGTAGAAGAGTTTATGACTAAAGGGTTGTCATAGAAGAGCTTTACGATTATAAAGTTATCGTAGAAGAGCTTACAACTAAAGGGTTGTTGTAGAAGAGCTTTACGACTATGGAGTTGTTGTAGAAGAGCTTACGACTAAGGGGTTGTCGTAGGAGAGCTTACGACTAAGGGGTTGTCGTAGGAGAGCTTACGACTACCTTGTGAAATCTCTCCCTTAAGATAAGGGGCATATCATGGTGTATAATGACGTAACAATATCATTTATAGATAAATAATAATTTAAGGATTGGTATATCCTCATCATCTAGCCCCTAACTTCAAGTGAAAATAACTTACTTGAGAAAGAGTGTTCATAGATGAACGAATATCGAAATCATAGTCTTTTCGATATAATTCGACCAGAAGCGAGCTTGGTCAAAAAGGTAATTTTGATTGAGTTGTAAAGACATATCGGCCTCAAACAAAGGAATACGAATCGGTTCCCATCAATCTGTCTGTTTGGAATGGTTCCCGAAGAGGTAATAACCCACCCGTATGGTTATAAAAACTTACTCGAAGGTAACATTTAAGCTTCTTACTTTCCCCTCAATCCCCTTCAAGCTTTCCGCTGCCGACCAATCCTTCTTCTTTTCCCCAAATTCTTCCAAATCTATACCAATTGCTTAGAGAATGACGAAGTCTTCTTCCAATTGGCCGATATCGGAGATGGATAAGGCGAAGATGAAAGCTTTGGTTGTAGTGGAGAAGATTCCTTTGAGGAAATTTGTGAGGTGGATGGAAGCTATCGGACAACATTGGCCATCGAGGGAGATTAGACTAATTCCAGTTTTCTAAGTGTACTGTAAGTGTGGTCTTCGACTTCATGCTCACTCTTTCCTCACAGCCGTACTTGAATACTTTGGGGTGGAATCGGTGAACTTGGTTCCTAATTCGATAACCATATTAAGTTTGTTCGTATACCTGTGCGAAGCCTATCTAGGAATTTCTCCAGATCTAGAGCTCTTTTGATATTATTACGGGATGAGCAGACAAACCAAATTTGTCGGAAGTGCAACAATGCGGGTCAGTATGGTTAGCAAATAATGGCAATAGAAACATGAGCGCAGCGCCACGCCGCGCTAGCTACCGTGTGGACCGAAATAAAAGAGGCAAAAATTCGTGAGAAGGGGTGTTTTTAAAAAAAATTAAGGATGGGTACGTAATTTCGGAGGAACCGGAGGGTTTACTTGCAAAAAAAATGACCGAGGGCTCTTTAGAAAAAACCGAGGGCCTGTACGTAAGCAACCGAGGACCCGTGCGGGAATTCGGATAACGCGGGGGGCCTTTCCATAAAAACATGGAAAAAAACAGGACCGAGGTTTTTTGCAAAACCGAGGACCAGACGTAAACAACCGGGACCATGGCAATTTTGGAAACCGCGGGGCCATCCTGCAAAGTGGAGGGTTAAAAATACTGGGACCTTTTGCGAGAACCGGGGACTGTACGTAATTCGCAAAATTAGGGAAAAGTCCTCACCGACCGCATTGAAGATTCTCCACACATCGCGCGCACGCCGCCGCACACGCGCCTTGGGGGCGTGGCTCGCCATGGCAATGGAATCCCAGCGTAAGTAGGTAAGTATTAGACGTTCTATCCATCACTGTTATTCTACTAAGTTTTCTTATCCATTACTGTTATTCTACTAAGTTGCAAATGAAACTAGATAAAAATTAGGTTCTAAACATTAAGTCCATAATTGAAAAGAAACAAAAAAGATTGTGTAGTAGGAGTAGCAACGAACACTTATTCGAGCGAACAGCTTGCGAGGGGTATCGAATGCACATCCGTATCGACAAGCAGGTTGGGTAGGGATCCAAAGTTCCACCAATCACAAAGCAATAAAACAGAACAAAACAACTACGATTAGTTAATCACATGCTCTGTATTTTAATATCAATCAGATTTGTAGGGTATAAAAAGGGTTTTAGCCATTTGGTAGAAAAAAAGTTACGTAAAAGAAAACTCTAATTACTAATTTATACCGTAGGAAGACTAGCCGCGCAATTGTGCGGGCTATATGATGTGTCTTTTTCGGCTATGATTGATGGCTTATGGTTCTAGTGTGAGCGTTTGTAGAAACTAATTGAATGCCAATAAGCTGCTTCGAAACAATCACGAGAAGTCGTCATGTTTATTTGTTCGAGAGAAGCCATAAATTAAATATCATATTCCTTTTAGTTTTTTAATGGCTTTTAACTTCTCTTAATAATCATTATTTATTAAATTAATAAATTGTAGTCAAAAATCAAAAGCCGCGAGCTAAAAAATAGGCGTATAAGCTGAAAAAACAAGGCGCATAGAGTCGGCCCGCTCCGAACAGGAATATAGCAAATAAACTAGGTCATTGGGTCGGCCCGATCCGAACGACCCGACCCATTCCGGTGATCGTACGGCCTCAGGAGTCACCGAGGCGGGCCCGTCCGAAGAATGCCTTAACAGGCCTACTTGCTCCATTTCTCGAGGCCCGCCCAACTATCCAGCCCGCTCCATCCCAAGGCCATTTCATTTGTGAAACTCTCCTCGCCATCTTCTCGGAAACTCGTCTCGGAAACCCTAGCGAGGAGCACTAGAGCTCTGAGCTTGCCGCCGTCACCTCTCCCCCGTCGTCTGCGCCCGGATCGAGCATCCGATCGTCCAAGTGAGGGCAACGATTCTACCCATCTTCCTTTGCAAGTTCTTGTTAGAATGCATGTTCAACCGAACAAGCTGGATGCGACAATGTTGTAGTGGCTCTATAATGCGTGGTACAGTAATGGTGGGAGGTTCTAAGCTTAAGCCTTAGAGGTGGCAGAAGCGTATATTCTTATCTCTCCGAATAGGGTTCTATGGGTTACCCATTTGTGTTTTCCTAAGCCCCTATCCATTAACCTCTCTGGGGAGTGTAGCCGATGAGGATTTAAATTTAGGATTTAAATGTTCATTCAATGTTGTGTTTGGTAGTTGAGTTTGGTGTGTTTGGTAGTTGAGTTTGCTGAAGATGCTCGCTCAATGTTTCCCATGTTAAATGTTTGGTTGTTTGTCTGATATGCGCTTGTTAGTTGTTTGTAATGGTTTCCATGTTATTTTAGTCCATTTGATGGTTGAATAATTATGCCCTTCAACCCTTCTGAAATGTCACTTTCTGATATGTTCAGAATGAAGTCCGTTGCTGCATATCTGCTTGCCACCCTTGCTGGTAACCCTAGCCCATCCGCAGAGGATCTTACAGCTATTCTGGAATCAGGTAATTTCATTGGTTAACTCCCTCTTTTATCAAGTGTTGTGAAATGTCCCCCATGAAGATCTATTTAGCCTCCTGGAAACAACGAGTTAGGAGTTTGAGTTGTAAGTTCCACTTTCTTGATGTCAAGGGACAAGGGTTGCAGTCATCTTGTTAGAGCTGCTTACTCGTGAAAGCCAGTTAATTGTCTTACGAGTTAGTGTTTACTGTTGAAATTTTTGTGACTTTAGCAACTTTCTTTCCAAACTAAGGAAACAAAGTTTTGAAGCAAAGTTTCCAGCAATTATAAAATTGTAATGAAGCAGATAAATTTTGCGTAGGAACCACATTGTGCTTGCATCATAAATATTAATGTGGAAATGGAACAATGCCAGGAAACATCTGAACATAATCAATGTATTCAACACTAAGAGCTCAATTACATCTAGCTGCAGCTGGGGCACACAGTGATTGATTTGAATGAAATACAATTGACTGCTCTTTGGTGGCTGGCAACTAGAGACAACTGAATAACTGCCTTGATACAAGCACAATTCCAGTGATTATGTTCTTGGGTTTTATGGCATAATTTCATTTTTATGCTGATCTCTGTGATACAATCATAATTGTGATTATTATTATGGGCATTTATATATTTCATTTTACTTTTGTGCTTGCTGAAATTTTTGCCATGGGAAATTTCAAAATAATCCTGTTCTTAAGTTAGAAATTTGCTAAAATCACACATCTTTCAACAATTCATATGTATATGAGACATCTTGGCAGGACGTGTTGTCTGATTTTCTAGTTCCCCTTTATCAATGTCAAGGGTGAAATGAGTTCTGGCACGATCATGCTGTTAGAGCTGCTCTTTGCTAAATGTGAATAGTTCAATTTGAATTATACAAACACACAAATGTTAAAAGAGTTTTACTTGATAGATGAATAACCAATGGGTTAGCTTCAGTTGATTTGTACAGGAAAATATATTCCTAGTAGAAAGCTGTTGTATTTCACACTATCTGTTTTTTCATTAAGTGATAATAGTTGTTATGGCATGCAAGTACATGTGCATAAGAAACACATTTGGGTTATCCATGTCTAATTCTATTTATTTCATCTTTTGTGTCCCCAGTTGGAGCTGAAGTTGACCATGACAGGATGGAGTTGCTCTTGTCCCAACTGGCTGGTAAGGATATCACTGAGCTTGTTGCTGCTGGTCGTGAGAAGTTCGCTTCTGTTCCATGTGGCGGCGGTGGCGTAGCTGTTGCAGCAGCAGCTCCTGCCGGTGGCAGTGCTGGAGCTGCTCCTCAAGCTGAGGCTAAGAAAGAAGAGAAGGTGGAGGAGAAGGAAGAATCCGATGATGTAAGATACATTGTGCTCTGTGTTACCTTTTCTTTTCTTTTTTGCTCATTGTATCCTATTGACCTGGTTGGCAAGCTGCATAGGTTTTGTGAAAGTGATTGTCCATTCTGGCACAATATTATGTCTGCATTTGCTCTGTACTATATAGTTGCTTTCCTCTTTGGTTCTCTCTAGAAGCTATGGATTACATGTTGTGTTATTGAAATGCAGATTACTACCAGTTTGCTTTATAGATAATCTTATTCTGCCCTTCTTTGAATAACTAGGCTGTATCATGCCATTGCATTACGATGATAGTCCTTGTTTTAAACCCTTATATGTAGCTATCTAGCATAGTTCTCATTTAGATTCGGGACTGATCATTTCATCTTCTGTGTGCAGGACATGGGCTTCAGTTTGTTCGATTAGGTGCGCTACGATCTCATGTTACCATCAGTACTAGTCCCCTCAGACATTTGGCTGAATCCTCGGATTCTATGTTCGTTTGGTTAAACTTGGGGAAAACACCGGCTGACACATGCTTTCAGGATTCGTCTGTTCTGTTCTGTAGTAATTCAGGTGCGGGACATGGTGCCGATAATTGTATTGGTTGAACCATAATTTTGTAAAGCGGTGTTGATGCTAGATTAAGAAAGAACTGTTTGAGCAAAAGCAAGACGGTGGTCATGATCTGTTGAGCTGCCCTTCCTGTCTTGCGGGTATTTATGGTTTACGAAGATGCTCTTTGTATTGCCCTGTCAAGTCAAAGGCCCAATCTGGAGTGATTTCAGTTCATGTTGTTCCCCGTCAAGTGCCAAAGCGGTTCGTCGCTTCCACTCTTGCCTCAATTCCGTCCTAGCGCTCGTCACCTCCGGCGAGTTTCTCGAGTGGCGATGACGTTCCAATTGTTGGGAGGAACGAGGTGTGGCGGTGACGGCGGGATGTTGCGAGATGGGGCCATAGCCCATGTTGCGAAATTTCGTACATTTTTTTTTCTCCCAGAAATGGCTGACGGACGGTGAATGCTGGTCTTCAGTCTCGGGAAAAATAAAATCCTAGTGCCAAGTTGACGAAAATAACATGAGATTCTTGTTATGCCGCTAGGGTTTGCCAGACCTGGGCACTGATCGCCCCGCCCGGCACAGATTTAAATAGAGCTTGGCCCAATTAGGCCTAATACAACTGACTCAAATAAGTTATATGTCACATCGTACCGGCCCATAGCACAGACCAGCTTGAGCATGCTTAGCTAAATGAACCATTGATGACTTGTTACTTGCGGTCAAATTATTTTACTACCAGTTATAAGTAATTTTACTGTTAGTCATTGAGTCATAAATATTTTTACTGTCAGTCATAAGTAATTTTACTGTCAAATCACCCGTCATACTTAGAAGAGTGTGGTAATCATAACATAAGTAACTTTACTATCAACTACAAATAATTTTACTGTACTATCATAAAAAATTATTGTACATGTTGTGCAGATATACGGACTCAAACATGACACGTCCGATGAGGCAAGATCAACATAACATGTTTACTGTTTATACAGTGACCTATCTAGGCCAGACCAACAGTGTCATCACTCAGGCCGGCACGTTTGGTCCCGATCCTACCAGGTCTGACGTTTGCAAGGGAGCTCGCAAGAAGCCGAGGGTTACCTGTGTCAGTCAATTGCATTGTTGGCGCCGCTCTCCCGCTGGCGCTATCGACGCAGCGCAAGCATGCACTGATGGATATTTTATCTGAAACGACCTCGATCACCAGCTGGGCAGTAGTCAGAAGCAACGAAGCTCCCGGTACCACGCTGTCAAATCCCATCTCAAGCCACCGACGAGGGAGCTCGAGCTCGAGAACCGCACCGCCCTGCAATTAATTCCGTGTCGTATGCCAAGGACTATTCTAGTAGTAATTTCCAGTTCTCCGCTCGTACTCACCATCGGTCAAGATTAGGCCCGGCTTCACTGAGCTTAAGTTTTTCGCTTTTTACTTTTTTATTTTATATTTTCTAACTTTTTTAGTTTTTTAAATCTTCATATCTTTTTTCTTTATTTCTTTATATTATCCGTGATAACGTTACTTTTTTCCTTTTTAAAAAAATAGCTATACTGAAAAACTCACATCAAGTAGAATACAAAAATAAACCTAAAACAGTGCAAAACAGTGAAAAAAACTTAAACTTGTATCCCCTTGGGCGGGGTAAAAGGCCAAAGCCAAATTGTTGTGCTTGGCCTACGATGTCACAGTAAAAAAAGATTAGCTGTTCGAACTCGCTCTATTTAGATTTAATTTGAGTTCGACGTATAATTCAAGCGGGTCAATCTTAAGTCTGCTCTCAAGCTCGTGAATTTTAACGAGCTGAGCTCGAATAGCTCCTTATAGCTCAAGCATATCAACACGTCGTAATCTTTTTCCCTGTCCCGTCAATCAAAGATAGAAATCTTTTCCTCTACCATTTTTTAATTTTCCCTAAGGCCTAATACCCAAGTCGGCTGCCCTATATGGACCAATCCTAAAATAGCAACCAAATAACCTAACTAAAGAATCCGAGTTGCTCTCAACAATTACACATTGTCGCGCATCTTTTCTGCCCAACTCTTAGCAAGCCGCCTCCGTCGCCGTGATGCGGCCAACCCTTGTCTTTCGATCAGATCTAACATCTGAGTATGAATCCTCTCACCCTTTCTCTTGTTTCATTAAGGTGGAGGCTTGAGAATCGACAATTTCATAATGTTTCGTCTTCTTTTTCATGATTATGATGCTACATTGTGATGTTATCAAGTTTTAATCAAACCGAGCTCAAGCCCGATTTCAAACTTAAGATCAAGCTAGGCTCTCGAGGTCACCGCTAATCAGGGCCGCGCCGCCGAAGCCTCGAACCAAGTCGGAGTCAACGGCCGACAGCCCACTGCCCCAGAAGGAAGCTGAGAAAAAAAGAAGGGAAGAGAAAGCAACACCTGTCCTCCTCCAACCCCACCGAAACCTCTGCGCTGATCTGATCCGTCCCGTCTCACCTCGCCGCGCCGCGCAGGGAGTGCCATGTGACACTCCCCAAACCCCAACGCGCCAATCTCCAGTCGTCGTCGGGAGATAGATTGGGAGTAGGTAAAGCCATTAAAATCCGACTCGAGGGATTCCATTCCATCGGGTAGGAATTGGGGGCCCGCAGGGGATGGCGTACAACGGCAAGGGCGGGGGAGGGTTGCCGATGACGGCGCCGCGGCCGCGTGGGGCGTCGCCGCTCAGCAGCAGCCACCACCGCTCGCGCAAGATCCACCGCACCTTCAACAACATCAAGATTACCGTCCTCTGCGGCCTCGTCACCATCCTCGTCCTCCGCGGCACCATCGGCCTCAACCTCTCCCTCCCCTCCCACCCCTCCGACGCCGACGCCCTCGCCGGCGCCAAGGCCGTCGAGGACATCGACCGCATCCTCCGCGAGATCCGCTCCGACTCCGACCCCGACGACAACGACCTCAACGCCTCCGGCTTCTCTGTCAACGCCACCGCGCTCAATGGCACGGAGGCCGCCGCGGTCTACGCCGCTGCGGTGGGGAGCTACGCGCTCGGCCCCAAGATCTCCGGCTGGGACGAGCAGCGCCGCCGCTGGCTCGTGCAGAACCCGGGATTCCCGGCCACGGTGGCCGGCGGCAAGCCCAGGATCCTGCTCGTCACGGGGTCGCAGCCGGGCCCCTGCGACAACCCGCTCGGCGACCACTACCTGCTCAAGACCACCAAGAACAAGATCGACTACTGCCGCCTCCACGGCATCGAGATCGTCCACAACCTCGCGCACCTCGACACGGAGCTCGCCGGCTACTGGGCAAAGCTGCCGCTGCTCCGCCGCCTCATGCTCTCACACCCGGAGGTTGAGTGGATCTGGTGGATGGACAGCGACGCGCTCTTCACCGACATGGCCTTCGAGCTGCCCCTCGCGCGCTACGACGGCCACAACCTCATCATCCACGGCTACCAGGACCTCCTCTTCGAGAAGCACTCCTGGATCGCGCTCAACACCGGCAGCTTCCTCTTCCGGAACTGCCAATGGTCGCTCGACCTTCTCGACGCGTGGGCGCCCATGGGGCCCAAGGGGTTCATACGCGACCAGGCCGGGAAGATACTCACGGCCAACCTGAAGGGCCGCCCGGCGTTTGAGGCCGACGACCAGTCTGCGCTGATATACCTCTTACTCTCGCAGAAGGAGAAGTGGATGGACAAGGTGTTCATAGAGAATTCGTACTACTTGCACGGCTTTTGGGCTGGGCTGGTGGAAAAATACGAGGAGATGATGGAGAATCACCACCCAGGGCTCGGGGATGAGCGGTGGCCATTTGTGACGCACTTTGTCGGGTGCAAGCCGTGCGGGAGCTATGGGGATTACCCCATGGAGCGGTGCCTCAAGAGTATGGAGCGAGCATTTAACTTTGCTGATAACCAGGTGCTGCGATTGTATGGGTTCACGCACAGGGGGCTCGAAAGCCCCAAGATCAAGAGGGTCAGAAATCAGACCACCAAGCCTATTGATGACAAGGAGAACCTTGATGTGAAGGCCAAGATATCGATCAAGCCTTGAAGGTTCCCATGAGAGTTGGTGGTATGGCAATAGGAACACTTGCTTCAAGGTCAGAGCATTCTGTGACTTTGGGATGTTGTTTTAGTTTCCACTCTTTTTTTGTTTTTCTTTTTGTTCACATGTTGTTATTGTTATGTAACAGCTAGAGATTGCAAGATATGCTTATCATGGAGTAAAACGTGATAGGAGCTCAAATCAGAAGGAAATAGCCTCCTCAATTTTTGCATTGCATTTCTTTCCAGTGCTAGCTTTTAGTGGAACAAGCACCACTAGTATGTGTAGTTTGTACCTGGTAGTGGTTCGAGTTCTTTTATCTTGTCTTCCATGGTACATTGAAGTGAAGTTATGAAGCGAAACTTATTGCATAGCTAATTAAATACATCTAACTCTTTAGTAAGATCTCCCCCTGTCTACTTTCTGCCATTGGAGCTCCAAATGCTCCAAACTTTATTGCTTATTGCAATGTGCTAAGTAGGGCGTTTCTTGATTTATTTAATATTGCCTTCTTCATTTGCTGGTATTTGCAGAACTTTCTTATTTGATGCCTACAATTTGCAATTTAGTCCAAAAATGGTTCATGGTTTTGCAATTTTGTATCTGTATCCCATTCCCTCTGGCATTTGCATTATCCGGGAAGATCAGAATAACTATTGAACGAAATATAGTACAGCACCCAGTTATACAGATTTTGAATAATTATAGAAGAAAAGAAAGCATAACACTGAATATAATTGATTTAGTTTTGGAGGCACTCCTTATTTTCTTTATCTCCCGTTTTACTTTTGCTTCCTACTTGTGTCATTTCCTTAAATCCTAAACCATGCAAGACATCTTTATTTTTTTCTATTGTTTCTGATGTATTATTAACTTACAAAGTAATATTATGGATTGATATTTCACTGGTACCTGGTTAGGGAATTATCAAACTTTTAGTTTTAGCTTTCAGCCAAATATTTAGAGGCATGCTATTGTTTGGGTTTTCTTTTAAATGGCCAATATGCAATGTTGTCCTGCTTAATGTCCAATTTGATGATGCTTGTGACCATGTTTGAGGCAAATGGATATTTTATCTCTCTTAAAATGTTGGAAAGTTGGCTTGTTGGGAATGCTTGTACAACTCTTCTCATATCGAAGAATAGTTCACAGAAAATTTGTCATAAATTTTGGTCCTTTTGAACACTTGTACAAGTGACTCGCGCTTACGATTTTCGTTCGAATGGCGATGTAAACAGGGCTGTTCTTTTCTGAAATTCAGGTGTTTGAGAGTTACTGAAATATCTCCCAGCTTTTGTCTCGTCCAAATGTAGAGCTCAAGGGTGGGGATTTGAATAGTTGTCATTAATTCCTGTGTGGTTAGATATGGATAAATTTTCTCTGTGCAATAGTTTTTGTACTGATCAGGAATCATGAGTTTGACACCCTTTGAGCTGCAGAATGTGAAGTTTTCTGTCTAGTCCATCTGACACCCTTTGTCTTGTCTTATTGCATGCTGAGTTGCTGATGCTTCATACATTTGTTGCTGATGTTCTAGTGTTAGCATTGGAGTCGAAGTTACTAACTAATGCCCCTTTTTATCTTCCACTTTCATTTTATTCCTTTTCACTTTGATGAATGCTTTTTTATTGCTTGTACGTGACATTGCTTTTACTTCATGAGTCTAGTTGAAATGATAAACTCTCTTGCATCTTGGTGCTGAAAAATCAAGGTGTTTTGTACTAGTCTTGTTCTGCATTATTTTGGTTTGTTTTAAAAGTGGAAATTTTGTTAGATTCCTACGGAAATTTAACCGTTTCTCGTGAAATTCCTACATTCTAATTAGACCCGTTCTACTTTAGCAGCGCCTTGCAACGCTGATTCAATCAGGCCTGAGCGTACCGTTTCTTAGGATGGGTTAATAATAAATTTATTCAATCAAGATGCTGATGTGATCATGGACAGCAAGCAAGTTAACGATGCCACTCATCACTGATCAAAATAAAACAATTGATTAATTGTACACGATTAAGAATTCTTCGTGGACCGCAGCTAATGTTAACTCAAGATTTCATTGTATGGTTTGTTCATTTGACTTTATTCTACTGCTACTAGATCCCCGATGTCATGGAGATTTGAGACATGGATCTCGAGGAACTGCCAGCAACGATCTGAGAAGACCTGACCATGTGCGGCGTTGTGCATCTGTCCTATCAAACCAAATGCCTTCCTAGAAACACATGTGAATCCAAACGGCTATATTTTTTTACGCCTATGGCCTCGTCTTTTGGCTTTTGCCTGAATTTGTGATCAGTGTACATCCTCTTCTTGGAGTTGTTCAGACAAATTATATATCAGATAGTGGTATTGGTGTCTGTGGGCCTGTTCTTTACCTCACAAGCTGGTGGCTTTTGGTTTTTGTTACAGTACCTAACTTTCAAACGGAGTATTTTCTCAAGATGAGATCTACAAGTTAAACGATCTACACATTAAAAGCCTAACATCTGTACTAACCAAAATTGCAAGTGAGTATCTGTCTTTCCATAATCTGTACTGTAAACATCTAAAATTCAAAATTTTCAGCTAAAAGTTATAAGCTATAGCCGAAAAGAACAGACCCTTTATTTGAAGTTAGCAGGACACAACAATGGAACAGACAGATAATTTCACTGGGACTTAAACTTTTTACACCATTGTTGAACCTGTCAAAAGTAATATGTATTAGACATAGAACCTAATCCTTGTTAGGATAATTATAGCATCCTGGGTGTTAGAGCTTTTTTGAAGTTTTTAAAATAAAAACAACTATTTAATTTTTTCTTAAACTAATTAAAGCTTAATTTGAATTTTTAGAAATTAACAAGATTTAATATGAATACAATAAGCTTCAATTAAATCAAAATCAGTTTTATTTGGGTTCCTTATGCTGCAAGTAATTTTTCTGTATTTTCTTGGATTTTTTGAGTTTATTTGTTATTTCTTTGAGCTCAATTTGAATTAATCCCAATTTCTGAAATTCGAAAAAACCCTGAAAATCCAGAATTGGCTTTCGGGCTGAATTCTTTTTCTCCAGCTCGTCTCTCTTTCTGGCTTGCCTTGCCTCGGCCCAATTTCTTCTGCTCAGCCCACGGCTCTGCCCCGACCCATTTTCCTTCCCCATCTGCAGCCCAGCCAGCGCAGTTGGTCGGCCCAACCCGTTGCATCGCCACGTGTTGCCCCCGCAGCCAACCCGCCTCCTTTCTCTTTCCCCCACCGCCAAACGGGCCTCGCCTGTCAGTGCCATGTTCATCGTCTTCAATCTGGAGACTGTCTCCGTGTCTGAGCTTGTTACAACATTGCCGCCGTATCCGCCTTGTACTCCCCAAGCCCGCTATAAAAAGGCACACCGAGAGCCTGTCCTTGCACCCCGAGCTTGCCACCCTTCGGAACCCTAATCCTCCGCCTCAATTTCCGTGGTGAAGTCGTCGAGTTGGAGCTCCAATTACCACCGTCGCCACTAGAGTCGAAAGAAGGAGATCGCTGCCCGTCGCATCATCGCGTCTCCGCAAATTTCGAGCGTGTCATACCATGTTCTCAAACCACTTCGTCGCTTTCCCTCAATAGATCGAACTAGAGAAGTTGTTGATCAGGAGATTGAACGCTTCTTCTCCAAGCATGGCCGCGCAACTTTGTCGTTCAATCCCTTTGCCTCCTCCGTCACCATCCACCTCTCTAGCTTCGCACTACCTCATTATACCCGTCATGCATATTGTTACGATCAATTAATAAATTTTGACTTAATGAGATATTAAATCATGGTGATCAATCATAATTATAAAATTTATGTACCATGACATAGGTAGTGTCATTGGTATTGGTTAAACAAAATGATTTTCACTTAGGTGAGTGATTGTGTAGTAAATAAAAGTGTGGCCAATACTTTAGGATGCGGATGCGGATGCGGATGCCTCAGTAATCATTAAGGACTTAACTTTATACATCATTGATCTGAGCCTTATCATAAAACTACATGTCTAGTATGGGATGTATCTGCCTAATTAATTTGTAATGTTTTAATTTTGATCTTGCCATTGAGATGAAAGTGGATTATGGTCATAACCATTGACTCACATTGGCACAAGAGGGGGTTTTTTTCGACTATGTGGTCAGCCTACTTAACAGTAAAACCTTAGCATGTGAGATCGGGTTGAGGTTGAGTATTGTAAAGGTCTTGCGATAATCCCTTAGTCGCATACCTTTGGAAGTATGTCAGATGGACATTATACCTTGATTATCTCTTGTGGGTAAATTTGTGCAAACTTTACAGAGTGTAAAACTATTTAAATAGTTGTGCCTCCCGGTTATGAATAATGCTTGGTGATTTCACACGAGTAGAGGTTCATAAAATGTTGGTTGGGTTTGGTTGGAAAGTGAATGGTCAATTCACCTGTGATTTATTTAATTCCTTTGACTTATTTACTTATTAATTATTTTCAAAGTGCGCTTTCAATTTATTTATTATATTTACTATAAATTATTGCTTTATGTAAAATAACTATTCAACTATCATTTGATAAACCTTGCATCATTATGTATTATATCTTGTTATAAATGAATTGTTGAGTACTCTATGTACTCACGGCTATATCCTTTATTGCTCAGTTGCCAAAAGAGAATCATATCAAACATGTATTTGAGGAGAAATTCTTTGACGACTTCTCGGAATAGAACTTTGCTTCCCAGTGGATTACCTGTGACATGTCGAATGACTACTATGTTTATTTTATTTTTCGTTGCTAGTTTTTATTAACCTCTTCGGGCTATTATTTGTAAGCTTGACCATAACGTCGCTACTCCGATAATCAATAATATTTGTGTCCTTCATAGTTAATTGTGATTATGGTCTATATTATATCTGTGTTTCTACTGTGTGTACTAACATGATTCTAGACTAATGTAGAATACACAGAGTCCAAATTTATATATTCAGGTCTCGAAAATAATCTTCACTGTTTGTACAGTGGAGCATCAACAGACAGGCTGTGTTCATGCACCAATCACCTATCCCTTTACTATCCATCCAAGCTAGCCAATCAATTGAGGGTCCTAACAAGCTAACATCTGTAACTTTTGGGGACAACTTCCCCATTATTGGATATAATCACTATCAGCACAATTAATTAAGCCCCGTATAGAGCGCGATAATTTTTTTCCAATTTCAACATAAATTAAGCCTTTTTTACTTTCTATGTTCCAAACGGGGCCTTACTAATCTTTGTAAAAACATCCGAGGGACGGTGTAGCCTAGGATGCTCCAAGCAACGCTCATTCTTCCCAGGACTTATACAAAATACCCCCTTTAATAGTAGTTCATTAGCTCGTGGTAGTTCAATATTTTGCTATCTAATCTGTGTACTAGTGATGGTATATAGGAAATATTCCCAGCAATATTACTTCTTTTTTGGATGGAAAGATGTCTCCCAGTTTGCACCTTCAAGGTTATCTGTTTTCTTCATGTGTCTTCTTGGATGACCAACGAACTGAACTTTTGGTAATATACTCTTGTGCTGTCAACAATATGTAATTTCCCTTTGTCATATCTATACATACAGTATACACCTTGATCACGGAGAAAAAAAACAACCTTTGTTGGAAGAAACAGAATAAAAACTCTCAATAACGAATAGCAACATCCGTTGCAAGCAAACAAAACCCGGTTGATTGAAAACCAAATGCTGTGCCGGTGAGGTCGATTCTACAACATTTTTCTTTGTGCTGCAGATCAAGGCGAAGCGATGCTTGCATGTTTGACGCCTATTTGCTGACCAGTTTGCGTGCACGTTGGTTGGCTCCTTTCACCCTGGAGTTCAGTTCATCCACGTCGTCTTGCAGATCATCCAGTGCCTTGTTTTGCCTGAAATGTTGGTTAACACAGTGAGGCTCAATATGACAATACTGGTAGTACGACGTCAAAGATTCTACATTGGGAAGAATATATTATCTTGAGTTTGCTATCACACAATAAAGAGCTCTCACCTATCAAGTTCTGAACCCATGTCAACAGCCATGCCCTTGAGCTGCCCCAACACACCACTGAGATCATCAAGGGCATCGTCCTGCTTATGTTTCTCCACCTGCCAAGCAAAAATGGCTGCTAAATATGCTAATCTTTTTAGGAGCAACTAGTGTCTGGACGTTCGATTCAGGTGTTAACTTCGTATGCTCCCTTTCATCGTTCGATGCTACACCAACGGTTAGATGGACGATAACCCCCACCTGCTTCTCTTCCACTATACAGAATGCCTACCACTGGATGACGAGACATATGAATAATGGCAAGAAATCCGAGGCTCGGAGCCTGGCTCGTCACAGCGGCACTATCAGAGGTTGCGCCCAATAGCTATAGAGCTCGCAGAGGCCACGATCGGTATTAGTGGTGTAGCTCAAGAGCCACTTGTGATACTATGGGAGCTTACAAAGGGCATGTTGCTGGAGCTTGTGGAGTAGACTAAAAAAATTAACATGCACAACAAAATAACTTTATATTGCAAGGAACCAATCTAACATCATGATTCAATACATAAGAACTCTGATGCAACAACAACAAATACCTATTGCAACATCAACAAATATCAACTACAACAAAAATAAAAATTCTCTAGCTACAACAAATCAGCATACCTGATGCAACAAAAAACATTCTTATTGCAACAAAAGAAAAAAATAATTGCAACAAATAGTAACTATGGTTACAACAATAGTTCTCTTACTCAAAAATAGTTTTAGGTGAGGTATAAAAAGCTGCAGCATTTAGAAAAACAGCCGCAACAACTTGATTTACCGGTTGTAACAATCGTCAAGCTTACAGGAGAAGACAAAAAGTACCCACACCATCACCTCATCATAACTATGACTCATCACTGGTCTTTTGATGAGAGCAGCATTACTAGGAGCCTTTAGTAGCAATGAGGTACGAATGATCGGATCACACCTAGCAGCGGCGGATCTTGGCTAGCCTTAGCGGCACTCGTTAAGGCCTTGAACGCCTCGCCTGACGACAGGAGAGCTTAGCTCGCTTCAGCGCTCATGGAGGTTATGTCCAACTGTAACAGAGCTCAGTCATGTATATAGAGAGTAGGAGAGGACAAAAATGAGATCGCTTGGTTGCGCATGGTAAAAGGGCACTGAGCCATAGCTCGCTAGAGAGCTCAACGGCGGTGGCTCATTCGAATTTTGTCAGAATCTCAAGAGGGAGAAAGAGGAGGGTTGTGGGTGAAAAAGACCGACAAGGACAACTCCATAAGGATTGCAGAATGGGTGGCTCAGAGTAGCATCCAAATTTTTAGCCCTCTGGACGTACGAGTGCTATCAAATCCCAATCTTTTTTATACTTTTGCATTGATACCACTGAAGTGAACACATACCTGAACTTTATCCATGGCGTTGGTGGCATCGGCGTAATTGCGAGGATTCGACCTCCCTCGAGGGCTCAGCCCTAGCTTGTCCCTCTGTTCCATGCGGCTTGCCTTCTTTTTGAAGGAATCGTCTGTTCCATTTCATTGTGTTGCCAAGAACAGTGAGATCAGGAAACACGCATGTGTGGGCACATCAAAGACTGGGGCATTCTGAATGTAGATTTATATATATACTTGCCTCTCGACACAAAGGCTGGTCCCTTGATCTGCCTGGTTTTCTTGGGCTTCCATGGCTTGGAGAATAACCCTCCAAGGCTCCCGAGAAGCGACTCGCTCTAGCGCATGAGCGCAATTCAAACACCAACATCAAAACAATAAAAACCGTATCCTTCTAACGTGTAAACATCTTATGTGGATCAACCAGGAAAATGGCATTGTTCGAGAGAGAAATGTGCTGCTCATTCTGCATATTGTTTTCAACAAGATGCATAAACTTCCGCAGTCTGTACTGAGTCATGAAGAGCACAGCACACCTTGGTGAGGTCCTGGTCGATGTCGACGGCCTTCTCGTGGGTCCTGCTGATCTGCTCGCCCTGCTTGTGCAGCGTGATGAGCGTGCTGGTCGCGTCCTCCTTGATGTTCTCGGCGATGCGCAGGCAGCCGTTGAGCGCGTCGGTGGTCTCCTCGGCCTTGTACGCCGCGTAGTTCTCCAGCTCTTGCACCGACTGGTTCTCCAGCCCGCCGGAGTCGCGGAAGTCGTCCTTGTACCGGTTCTTGGCGCCGGCGGGGACACAGTACGACGACGACGACGACGTTGCGTTGCTCGGAGCAGACGATTTTCTCGCCGGTTTGGAGGTGAACTCAGAGTCCGAGTCTGAGTCGAAGGGGTTCGGCTTCGAGGACGCGGACTTGGCGCCTCGTGACACAGGCATCTTGTCGTCAAAAATATATAATTGTAAATAATAAGGGACAGGTTACAACCGGGAGTTTTTTTTTCCCTGCAAATCAAAGAGATGAAGGTTACATTGCGATTGCAAAGAATGAAACCAACAGCCGCAGTTGCAAATGAGAAATCATGTATCACTGGCTCTGCTCGGCACAATGTAACCCATTTTCGCCTGGCACCTGCCTTAATGTGAAGTGTTACACAAATTCATGCGAAATTTGGATTTACGTAACAACAAGATGCCATTCCCAACCTAAGAATGTTTTTTTAAGAAACCGGAAAGAATTCAAGGAAGAGAGACCAAGGAATCATCACAACTAATAAGAAGAAAGCAGCATGAACAAATTAGCAAGGCAAATCAAAAGTCCTAAAGAACGAAAAGAGGATAGCATGCATAAGATGAAAATTAATAGAGGAATTGACCTAATCAGGTAGATTTTGGCCTCCTTTCTCCTGTTTCCTCCTCCTTGGAGGCAAAAGAGGAGGCAAAGAAATCTGCCTGTATGAGACAGTCGGTAATGAACTTTTTGTTCACCATGCAAATCCTTCTCTTTATATAGTGCTCTGTTTACCGAAAGCGATGTTATTTTTGGGAAACCTACGCGGTCCATTCGGTGGCCGAGACAAGACTATATTTGGGATTTTAGAAATTAAGAACGTGGTTCTGTAATTTATCACGTGCCGTAATGGTCATACAAAGATGCATGCAAACCACGCATAGCTCGGGTTAAGGTCAATCGTGGATTGATTAATCAAATGATGTGCACGAATGTAAACATTAGTGAAATTGTAAACAATATTTTCAAGCTGGAGCAAACCAAAGTTCATGTAAATCAACATAAACATTGTAATTCCATTAAAATCCTCCCTCTTGCCTTTTTGTCTTCTTAGAGGCAGCGAAATATCCACTGAAAACAACATTAGTATTGAAAATCCATGAAAACCGTATGTGAAAGTTACATATTGGTAGTCTTTTTCATATCTTACGGATGCAATTAAGTTTGAACTTCAAATTCTACATAATTATATAACGTAACCTACCCTAAATCTGATAATTGTTTGTGATTCATTTAATACTCCAATGCCGAAGTTTTGGTGTTTTTTTAAAAACTAGTTTTCACTATATATTTCTCAAGAAGGAATATGTAAAAGAGCATAGGACTGTGGAGAACCATCGAACCACCCTCTGCCACCCTATTCATTTTCTTTTAGTAGTTAAGTGCATGAGTATTGCTACGGAACAAAAACATCCAACAGATGCGGTACGAAGTTATAAAAAAAATTCATTGCAACCCACATCCATTTCAATTCATGCGAGATTCAAAACATAGAAGCATGCCATTTTTCCTCTGTCAATTTCAACGAGACATGGAAACATATTATTATAAACAAATGTTACTAGCCTAAACAGAACCACCTTACAGAACCATTGGCAATCTTCTTAAATCAACGACAGGGGTCATTATATTAGTTATAAAGATGGCAAAAACAAAGCAATTATATGTGTACAACACTACAATAGCTTACATCAAAGTGCATTGCCTTGTGAAATGCGGCATGGCACCATACATATTTGAGACATGCTATGGTACACAATTTGATCTTCTTTAGAAGAATAAAATAATCACTTCATTGTACAACTTCGTTGTACGTTGAGAACAAGAATGAAGTTGAAATTTGTAACCGCTTGAAAAAAGAGATCAGGATATGGATTGTCACCAAGAGTAGGTTTAGTGAGCTGAGTCGTCTCCACCATTGCTCTCACCAATTTCCTCTACATCATGCTTGCAGGTTCTCGGCCTCGATTTCTTTCATTAACTGCTACATCAGGTGGAAGATGTGGCTAATTTTCTTTCCTCATGCTCCTTATCGTGTGTACACAAAAGCCGAACTTTCAGGAATATGCAGGCATATGCTCCAAATCTGTGCATGCTGCATGCTCCTTATCCATGTCAGGAGAATCCAGAGCTATCATGCAGGAATTTTCATGTAATGATACTTTCATTCAGAAAAGTTAACTAATTTTCTGGGCAGTGGACATTAAAAAATTAAGTGTGTGATAACAGTTAACACATCAATTAAGGTATGATTTCTTTACAGCGAACAAACAATGAAAATTTGACAGAGGTTGCAGAAGCTTTTAAAATAAAATCCTGATTTTCAGAGCCTTTTTGAAGCTTTTAAAATAAAATTCACCAGTTGAATTTTTCTGAAATTAATAAAAGCTTAAGTTGAATTTTTATTATTTAAAAGATTTAATATGACTAAAATAAATAATAACATTTACTGGAAATATTTTATTTTGGTTCCTTGTGTTTCAAGGAATTTTCTAGAATTTTATGAGTTTTTCTAGGTTAATTCGTTATTTTTTAGAGCTCATTTGATTTTATTTGAATTTCTGAAAAAGAAAACTCTTTAAAAATCCCTAAACCCAAATGGGCTGAGCCCACCACTGTTCAACCGGCCCAGTCTGCAACTGTCTCGCATTGCCGGATGCTGGCCATGTGTCACCATCCAAGCCGTCCAAGCCGCCGCTTGTTCAGAACCATTGGTTTCCGTCGTTGTCCACGTGGCAGCCATCAGGACCATAGGTTACTGTTCATCTGTGCCATCCAAACCCAACCATCCGATTCATCCCCTACCACGTGTCATCCATCCGTTACCCAAGTTGTTCATCTTCTTCCCAGAGACGCCGCTGTGCCCGTCTCGACTACGCCTCGGCGTTCGTGCCCGAGCTGATCTCTTCCGCTGCCATCTCCAAGTCAAACTCGCTGCCGTGTCCGAGCCGCCTCATCGGCGTCCATGTATAAGGTTTTGAAAAGACATTTAATTGTGTTGGCTTCTATTCACCCCCTATAATTGTCATTCTCGGTGCTACATGCTTAGACGAGGGGGATTAATTTTGGGGCATGTTACCGAGCAGATGTGTGCTTTATTGTATGTCCCCGCTCAATCTACGTCAAAATCAAAACTGCTTTGCTTTCATATCTCCTCCACCGTGCCCAAACCCTTTTATTTCGTCTTCAACTCCAACGTCTCTACCTTCGCCTCCTTTGCATGCCGCCACTCTTGTATGGTGAACCACGAACTGTTCATACAAATAGCATAGTAGCCATTTTTCAAATTTGGTCTCGGACGCCGGTTTTTACAAATCTATGCTTTTCCTCGAGCTCGACAGTTGGACAGCTGTGCAAGAGACACATATCACCTGTCGTGCTACAGGAGCTCGGCAGCACCTACTGAGTCCCCACAAATCAATAAGTGATTAATTTAATCATGATTAGCATTAATTAATCATCATATGGCATTATTAGCACTAATTGAGCATAATTAACGCTAATTAATCATTGTGCAGCCACTCGTATCCCTATCTCGGCACGTACATGTACCTGCTGAGCTCAAGAAGGGGGCTAGATTTACAAAAACGAACATCTAAAGACCAAATTTGAAGGAAAAAAATTCTGCAGTGCCATTTGTACCTACTGAGCTCAAGGAGGGAGCTATATTTGCAAAAACGAACATCCAAAAACCAAATTTGAAAAAAATGCTACATTGCTATTTATGTGAACAGTTCAACGAACCACCTCCTATCTAGCCCTCGTCGTCTCTTGCCCACCTACCATGTCTCCCCTAACCTGATCATCGACCTCATTGTGGGCTGCCCCAGCCCTGCCCACCGCCCATAGCGGAAAGCCGGCAACCGATAGCACCATCGCCTCTCCACCATCACTGTCGGTACTGCCTAACACGCAGAACTATGGTAGGAGGGCTTGTGAATTGCTCACTACGTAGAAAGGGCTAAAATTGGAAGGTTAGCCGGAGGTAAAATGTGTGCTACTATAGTTGGTCCGCACTCGGCGATGGACGCGCACCAGCTGGTAAATCATGGGATCTTTTGGATTTCGAACTAAAACCTAATAATTTCCAAAATTCCTCCTACGAAACAGGCCTTGAGAATTTCTTTCGAACCTGGCCTGCTGGACAGCCCAGCCTGACAATGCCTGATAAAGGCTTGAAGTCATTTTTTTTTCAGGAGGACTGGATTTGCGAAGCATGTTTGGCTAGCCCATGTTTGCTATGTTTTAATGGTGGCCTTATTGGGCTAAAAAAAGCTAAGCTAGTGGACACGTCTAGGAGCTGGGACCACTGGTCAGTGGTCATGCTTCGCACGAGTGTGGTTCTGACGTGACGTGGTGAACACAGTGTACTGAGTCTTGAGAGAGAAAATATCTCTCAGGTGCTCCGATATATATGATCCTATCTAGGATTAAAAAAGGATCACGGAGGAAATTGATGCTAATACTCCAGTTCATGCAACCGCTGAATGAAGTGACGAATAACAAAAAAAAATCCTGCATTGCGCCGGACAGAGCATGCCTACATGGGCTACAACCCGGTATAATAATAATAATAATAATAATAATAATAATAATAATAATAATAATAATAATAATAATAATAATAATAATAATAATAATAATAATAATAATTCTCCAGCATACCTACATGGGCTACAACCCGTATAATAATAATAATAATAATAATAATAATAATAATAATAATAATAATAATAATAATAATAATAATAATAATAATAATAATAATAATAATAATAATAATAATAATAATAATAATAATAATAATAATAATAATAATAATAATAATAATAATAATAATAATAATAATAATAATAATAATAATAATAATAATAATAATAATAATAATAATAATAATAATAATAAGGGCGCTATCGCTATCCGATTCTTAGCCATTTCTCTGGACGTTTGGCTGCAACATTCTTAGCCACAGCCTACATGAGAGTCGCCGCGTCCGCCCCCAACCGCCTGGATCCACCACGTCCGCCCCCAACCGCCTAGTATCCCTTACATCTCGCAGCGGCGACGTAGGAGTCTCTCCCCTCCTCCGACAGCTCCGAAAAAGTCAGAGCCTCTTCCCTCCCCTACCGATCGAATACGTCCAATTCAATCAGTCCCTCGAGTCTTTTTTTCTAGCGTTTGGTTCAATTGCTACGTGCCTTTCATGGATCCTAGTCTTATCTCCCCAGTCGTGAGGACGGCCAGTCGTAACCATGGGGTTTGGTACCCATCCAGTGCAAAATTTCTCCGTGTTATGTTCACTGGCTTGCTTGTGTTTGGCCAGAATTCAAATTCAGAAGGAGAGGTGGATCAAGAAAACGAGAAGCTAGCATTCGTTCATTCAGTCAGGGTCGCCTGGGCTCCAACCGTGTATGCTTTCTGAAGGCTGTCCAGTGCATTTTGAAGGTTGTCCATTGTATATTTTGAAGCTATAGTGGTTATGATTAGAAGATAGATGAATGTACAAAAAGGGAGTACTGCATTGAATCAAAATGCTAATGGGAGTTAGAAAAGCACTATGCAAGCTGGTACTCAGATAGTGTATGGATTATCAGATCTGCAAGGTTAAATTCAGATTAGAACTCAATTTTTCTAATCAATTGTTGAAAGTGATCAGATGATGACATAATTCCAAATTGAACCATATAGTTAATATCAAGTGGTGTGCATGGTATAAGTTATAAATGCTCAGATTGGTTTAGAAATGGCATAGTTTTTTAGTATCTGCAAATAATATAGATATAGACAGTATCAGTCTGACAATTTTGGATATGATACTTATTGGTTATTAATTCCACAGGACAATCATGATCTGTTATTTGCACAAAATCTTGCATACTATAGTGAAGATCTCATTCTCCAAAGTCTCCTAATTTCCTTTGGCCAGTTATGAGTACTCCAATGTGATGATGCCTAGACCTTTGTTCCATCCAAGGGGTTCTTTAGCCATTTCCTCTCTAGCTCTGAATCCAAACCACAGGTTGTTTGATTCGATCAAAATTTACCCTTCAGTAATCCTATTTTTAGTTCTCGTTGTCCTATTTTGTTGAGAGCAGTTTCTATTATGTATGGGCATGCTATTGTAATGAAGGTAATGAGAATTTGTCAATTTGAAGATCTTTTTCTTGTTCTGACAACAATGGTAGATAAGCTTTGGTTTGTACCGCCATGCAGTTTTTCTGGATGGTAGTAGTACCGAAGTTGCTTAAGACAGCAATATTTTTTACATAATCTTACATACCAAATTTGCTAATGTTTTATGCCCCTCTTAAGTTGAATTAATTTTACCTTTGTTCTCAGTGGAGGCTCAAGCTCTTTATACTTGGAATGACAATTCCTCCTGGTGCTACTAAAGGCAAGAATTCTACTCATGATGGCAATGTGCTTTCCTGAGAAAGTTTATTTGAATGTCCTGAGAAAGTTTTATCATTATCTAAATATAATACTTAAATTAAGAAGTGAGCATCCGCTATTTCCAGTTTCATATACCTTCCCTATATGTGCGTAGTACATTTATAACTTCTTACTGTCACTTGATATGTTTATAATATTATCTTTTTCTGTTTTTTTAGAGATGTCATCCTACAAGAAACCCTCAACCTTATTGCGGTCCTTCTCAGAAGCTTGATTTTGAACTTAAGATGGTTAGCTTCCTACAAACCTCTCAATCTGTAGTACTTGATATTCTTGTAGCCTTGTAACTATTATTGGCATATTAGCTTGACACATGTTACTCTAGTACCATAATTTCGAGGAAGAGCTTCGTGGTTTCGCAATGTTGCTGTCATGTATTCTCATTTTCTCACAAAATATTTCTTTTTGGATGTTCGTATTATCTGTCTATATTATCCGTTTTCGATCCGAAACCGTTATATATCCGCCCCGACTATACCGTATTCGAAACTCTGAATACACCGAATTCGTATTCATATCCGGTCTTATCGTATCCAACTCTGAATCCAGAGAAAAAAAATGTAGATTAAGATACGATTTAAACAATATCCGTCCAAATCCGACTCAATTGCACCTCTACTCAGGGATACTCCACATGCCGAGCCACGGCTACCCTTCACTCCCCTTTCTTCACAGTTGTCAGCATTCTTCGTTCGAATGGGAATGGGATCAAGGAACTTGCCCGTAAAGCACTGAAAGGTATACACAAAAACCAAACAAGTATGTGGTGTTAAGTTCGTTGCTTGCTACATCGGTTTGCAATTCATGGCAGAAGAGGCACCGTGACTTCTGTGAACCTCTTGAGAAAAAAACATGACCTGATTATCGATGGATATGCACATGCTGCAGGTGGCGTGTTCAACAGAAATCGTGTAAGGGTACGTTTTTTTTCTTCTACCACTAATGATTTAGGACTATGGTGGATAGCTTTTTGTCTAGTGCTGCTTGTGTGTAGGGATCAAAACGGATCAAATACGAATTGAATAGTCTCAAATACAAATACGAATCCATATATTTTTAAAATGAATACAGATATGAATATCAATTCATATTTTTAAAACGAATACGGATTCAAGCATTCTCGAATACGATTACGAATCAAATGTCGTAACGAATATGAATTCGAATCGAGTATGTATTTAATTCGGTTGAATGCGAATATCCTAAAACTTTTGTACCAAATCTCGGTAGAACAAATTTATGTAATATGACTACATGTCTACACGAGCTAGTAGTGTAGCACATACAATTGAAAATTATACAAAGTAATTTTTACTTCTTGCTTGTGAACCTTGGTTTATTAGAAAATTGCTTTCTACAATCATCCCCAGGGAGTTCGCCAGGGATAAAAACAGATTGAATATGAATCGAATAGTCTCGAATACGAATATGAACATGAACATTCTTAAATACGGATACAAATATTCTCGAATATGAATACGAATATTTTCGAATACGGATTTTGCTTACTACATTCGTATTTTATCGGATACTAATATCGGATAAAACGGATTATTTTTTACCGTTTTTCATCCCTATTTGTGTGAACAAATCAAACGCTCATAAACCACTTTGAAAAGACTATCTATTTATTTGTTTGAAAGAAAAGTCATTAGCCAAATGAATAAAGCCTAACTTTCGGATCCAGGCCAACAGTTTTTGTTTGTCTTATTCAATGAAAAGCATTATCAAAGAAAAAGAAGAGAGAGTAACGCTAGCCGCTAGCGCGCTAGACAACTGCTGTTCTACAGGAAAAGCCTCTCCGCCGTTGGTTTCCGCACGGCGCGCCGCTCGCCAACTCACGCGCCTCTACCCCACCTGGCACCTGGTGGGCCGCGACGCGACACCCCAGCCCCCGCGTGGCCGCGCGCTCCTCGCCCGCTTTCCGTGAGGAACTGAAGCGCGATCGCCACCCGCCACCGCAAAACCCCACCAACCCGCCCGATCAAAAAGGGCGTCGCCACCTGTGCTCCGTGGTTGGACTGACGCGCAACGGCCTCTGCCTGGCTCCGCCGCCCGTGCACGCCACCACCCATGCAGCCATCCGCCTCGCCCCGCACGCGCGTTGCCCACCGCACCCCACCACCACACTCCTAATTCTCTCTCCGTGCTATATAGGGCCCCCTCCGTCACGCCTAGTTCTAGCACCACCCAGCGCCCCGCTCCGCTCCTCATTTCGCTCCGAATCGCGGCCGTAGGGTTTAAGCAGGGGACGAGGCGGGGTTAGTTGGTTGGTTGGTCGGATCCGATCCGGCTACGGCGAGATGGCGGCGCCGGCGTCTGCGGTTTCCGGGCCGGGGCTTGGCGGGGCCGTGCGGGCTCCTTGCTCCGGCGGCGCGGAGCGGAGGAGGCGCGGGGTGGAACTGCCGTCGCCGTCGCTGATCTTCGGCCGCAGCAAGGGCCCCTGCTTTCCTCGTAATGATCCGCGACACCTTGCTCACCCACTCCCTTCCTCCCTGGTTATTTATGTCGTTTTCGTCCTTCGCCGTCGGGTGTCTCGATTCGACCAATTGTGTCAGGCTTAGGGTATGTCGCGATCTTACTTTGCTGGTGTGGTGGTGCATTTAGGTGCCGTTCGCGTCGGAGGTTCCGGGAGGCGCGTGGCCATGCGCCCGGCGGGCGCGTCCGCGAGGGCGATGATCCCTGAGGGCGAGAGCGACAGGATGCCGTCTTCCGCCGGTGCGGTTCAGTTCGAGGCTGATGATCTTCAGGTGCGTGATATGTCCTGCTCAGAGAATACTGGTACTACCACATTTGCATGGTTCGCTTGAAATACGTGTCTAGTGCTATCTAACGAAATGAGATATCAAAAAATTGATGAAGTCCATAAGTATGTTGCACTAGGTCCTCTTTCATGCCTCAATTTGTGCGCAGTTGAGTCTGCACGTGTGGATTTCTGTTTCGTACAGGGATTCTGTTCTTGTTAGTACCTGTCTGCATGATAATTGAGATCTAGGTCCCCCATATATGACGCCACAAAGGATACACATTGGATGGATTTACAACATTGTGCATCGACATTCTTCTGAACATTTTGTCTCTTGGACATCGTTCTAGGTACCAGTCATCGATGATGAATCAGGTACAGAGATTGTAGCTCAAGTTAATATTGGGTCTTCAGAGACTACTCAGGGTGCTAAAAAAAGTGATGTTGAAGGTGTGAACAAAATGGCCAAAGAATCAGCTGCTGAGGAGAAACCACGAGTTGTCCCCCCACCAGGAGATGGACAGAAAATATACCAGATTGACCCAATGCTGCAAGGCTATAAGTACCATCTTGAGTATCGGTATGCCTTGTTTCTACCCCTGTGCACTTTAAGATATTCCGGTCTTTCATAAGATGTAAATGTCTGCTTGATGTGTCACGAGAGTCTTTTAGTTTATGTTCACTCTTGCATATTCATGGTTCTGAGGGCAGGCTGGTTTAGCATTTACGGAACTGGTAACAGAACAAATGTATTATAGGATGGTATCACAACTGCAATATATAAACTATGTACGTTGATAATTACCAATTCTAATAGGCTAAAGTGGTGACAATACATGGTATAATGGGCTCTATATTTTGCTTTTTTCTGCCAATTGAACAACTTCGTTTCCTTTCTTTTGTATTGATGTTATAAGGATGAAACCCATAGGTGCATACCCAACTTGACTAGTAATCTCATTATGCCTTAATGGATCAAAAACAGATACAGCCTATACAGGAGAATACGTTCAGACATTGACCAGTATGAAGGAGGCTTGGAAGCATTTTCCCGCAGTTACGAGAAGTTTGGATTTAATCGCAGGTACAATTTATTTACTGCATAAGTATGTATCTCCTTTTCCTATATATAATCAAATAACTTTGCATATTCATTCCTCCTCCCATTTAGTGCTGAAGGTATCACCTACCGAGAATGGGCTCCTGGATCAAATGTATGTTCTTCTGATAGTTTTATCATTTACTTAAGCACTGCACTGTACTATACTTGTGAATAATTACTGTTCCTTGGCAGCCGTAAGATATTGCAGATTGTATGGATTTTGTACCTCCCAAATGAATAGCATAACAAAGTTACATAACTAGCTTTACCTGCTTCCAATTGCAGTCCGCAGCGTTGGTAGGCGACTTCAACAATTGGGATCCAAATGCAGACCGTATGAGCAAAGTATGCCTATAACTTCATAAATATTTCATCTTCTCTTTGTAGATTAGTTTGTGCATATCTGATCATCTATTTGAATTCGTTTTGGCATAGACTTCATATGTCCTCTAGAGTTGAGCCATAGATATAATATGACTGCTCTTCTATATTTTGTTATTGCCCAAACTTTATAGATGAAAGTGCCTATTAAATTGACTGGACTCTGTTCATTCACTTCACTGTTGCCATAAGTTCACTACTAGAGATCAATGTTGATGCTGCTTTTGTCTTGAGATGTTGATAGTGAATGCGTGCATGTTACATATATATTGTTATGTTCTTGAATTCTTGATATCTTCTACAGTTTATGTGGTCACATGACAGGAGTAGCTGAGTAGTTTTACATAATAATGATGGACCAGGAATAGGCGCACTTCATAGTTCATGAACCTTAGATCCATATGATTGATAAAGAGTTACCGATGCTCATATAATTTTTTGCAGAATGAGTTTGGTGTTTGGGAGATTTTTCTGCCCAACAACGCAGATGGTTCACCACCTATTCCTCATGGCTCATGTGTAAAGGTTGTTCTTTCTTCTTGTCAAGTGTTTTCAGCTAATGAGCATGTCCTGTATTACTCAGAAGCTATTTTGATCATCTAGGTGCGAATGGATACACCATCTGGGATAAAGGATTCAATTCCTGCCTGGATCAAGTACTCTGTGCAAGCCCCAGGAGAAATACCATATAATGGGATATACTATGATCCTCCTGCAGAGGTACTTTTCTCCGTCTTCTGTACTAAAATATTCCTTTTTATTAGTACTTTATGTGCTTGAGCAATTTTTATTGGAAAAAACCTATTTTATCTTTTCTCTCATGAAGCCTCTGAAGTGTTCTTTCAAGCTGGGCAACTTTCTATTTGCTGTTGCCGTCTTTGCTAGCCAGTGATTAAAATTCTTTACATGAATATGTGATTAAAATTCTTTACATGAATATGCAGGAGAAGTATGTATTCAAGCATCCTCAACCTAAACGACCAAAATCACTGCGGATATATGAAACTCATATTGGAATGAGCAGCCCGGTATTGCACCTTTACCCTTTATGATGCTAGCTATATGCAGTTCAAGTTAACGTACATGCTGTTGCAATGATATTTCGATATTGTTAGCCTTGGCTTCCTTTTCTAAGCAGATGAGTAACTGCAGTAAAGGTTATTAAGTCGTAAAGTCGAGTCGAGTCGCCATGCTACTGACTTGCCAACTAGTCGCCGACTAGCTATATGCAGTTCAAGTTAACTTACATGCTGTTGCAATGATATTTCGATATTGTTAGCCTTGGCTTCCTTTTCTAAGCAGATGAGTAACTGCAGTAAAGGTTATTAAGTCGTAAAGTCGAGTCGAGTCGCCATGCTACTGACTTGCCAACTAGTCGCCGACTAGCCTATTACTACATGCTGGCTGCTTCTACTACTTGCTGCCTTCTACTGCTACTACTACTTGCTGCTGCTACCGCCACAAGAGCAAAACAGAACAACAAAAACAGAGTGAAGGGAGGAGATCAGGGGAAAAAAGGATCTGAAGGAAGAGGGGGGAAAAAGGGGAGAACTTGGAGGTGCAGGTGATGCTTGCCGACGACGGGGAGCCAAGGACGAGGGAGCCGTCGCCTCGGCAGCCCTAGCTCCCTCTCGAGCTCCTCCTGCTACGTGACAAGAGCAGATCAGCAGAGCAGGGGAGGAAGGAGAGAACAGGGGGGAAGGAGAGAAGAGGGGGAGGCTGCACTGACCATTGGAGGCAGAGGCGGCGGTGGCGGCTCGCACTGGAGGTGGCGACGGAGGCCACTGGAGGCGGAGGCTGGTGGTGGCCAGCTACTGCTAGGGCTCTGCTCGCGAGTGGCCTCCACCTCCACCTCCGCCGCTAGTGAGGATGATGATCTAGGGGTACTTCATTCTCTCGGGTAGTCTTCTCTCACTGGTATTAACTCTTAGGCCGAGCCTCTCCTAGTGGGCCTCAAACTAAAACTGAATTAGTGGGCCCCCTAGTAGGGCGGCTAGACCAGCTCGACTACTTGTGTCTTGTCGCCGACTAGTCGTCTGGCCGTCCAACTAGTCGCTCCAGTCGAGTCGGCCCCTCTAATCGTCCGCCGTGTAACGACTCGACGACTAGTCGTGGTCGTGGATTAGTCGCCGATTAGTCGACAACTTAATAACACTTTAAATAGCTTGTCATAAAATTTTCCTATGCTACTTTGTTAATACAATCAGAAAATGTAATTCCAAGGCAATCTAGAACTAGTTATCCAGGAATGGTGTTATCTTAATTCAAATATGGTGTTTTAAAAGTTAGAAAAAAGTGTTAGATTTTGTTGCCAAAAGCGGTATCTATTAGTTCAAATTTTACATCGATGTAATTTTGGATTTTACATCTGTTGCTACTACAAGTTTATATATTTTTTATCATTATATTAACATGTTTGAAACAACATGTTTAATTAACTCTGTTTTTAAGTCTCACACAGTCACACCATAAACTTAGACAATATCACAATTATGTCTCCCATCTTTCTACATTTTGTCCTACCGTGGTATTGCCATGTAATTTGTGGCATATCCTATCGAACTAAGAAATTGTTGTATATAGATGTTCTTTCATTAATTCATTATTCTTTTTTTGTAAATTGTGCTTGTTGGCGGCATTATTGTATAGACACTTGGATAATTACTAGTTTCTTTTTACGCTTGGATAATTACTAGTTTCTTTTTACGATCAGGAACCTAAGATCAACACATATGCAAACTTTAGGGATGAGGTGCTTCCAAGAATTAAAAGACTTGGATATAATGCAGTGCAAATTATGGCAATCCAAGAGCACTCATATTATGGAAGCTTTGGGTATTCTCTAGCTCCATTTCTGGTTTTCTTTCTTGTCTTTATAATTTATACCTATTTCCTCTTTAGCAACTCTTATGTGCTTGGAAACTTTGCATCTTTCGTCTTTCGTCTTTCTTCCTTCCTTTCTTTCCTTTACTTTTTATGTGAGAAGCTGCTGCTTCTTGCTATCTTTCAACTACTTCCTGTGTTCTCATTCAGCGTAGCCATCTTATCACTGACCGAGTTTATTTTGATATTCTGGAAATGTAACCAATTTGGTCTGGTCTCCAATAAAGAATTGTGTTTGAATGCACACATAACAATAAGGTTACATACATATTGACTATCTTTGTATAGAGGGATGATAGTAAGCTCCACTATACTAGCAGTATGACAACTCGTGTGCATCAGAATTCATATTGGTGTCCTTTCCATTGAAATAACATTCAACTCAAATTTTTAGCACAAATGCTGCCTTTTCTTTTTTGATAACCAATACTACAACATTGATTAGTATTTTGTTACTTTTATGGCAGGTACCATGTTACCAATTTCTTTGCACCAAGTAGCCGTTTTGGGACCCCAGAAGATTTAAAGTCTTTGATTGATAGAGCTCATGAGCTTGGTTTGCTTGTCCTCATGGATGTTGTTCACAGGTACTTAATAAGTTGCTGATTGCTAACTGATCTGTCATATTATTTCAAATATTGTTCATTTTGAAGTTGAGTACATTCGACACCTTTAGGTCAGTTGTCCGATGTAGTTTCTTGAAATTTTATTTTAGGTCACGAGGCCTGCCGTTTTCCTTTTTTTGTGTGTGCGCGTGTGCATGTGTGCGTTCGTGCGTGCATTGGTGTGTGTGTGTGTGCAAACAAGAGATTTGCTTGAGTTGATTTAATGGCTATCATGAAACAGCTCATTTTTAGTATACAATTGTAAATGGACTCTAGAAGTTGATGTATAATATTATACCTTATCAGGTTTTTTTAGGCTCTTTCATTCTGAATGTTCGCCTATTCATCTGCAGTCAACTTTTTATCATGGTCTAATACTTCTTTTGTGATCCACGTAATTGTCTGTTATGTTCTTTCCTTCTTCCCTTTGGTAAACTTTTTATCGATACTGGAATTTTTGCACTGAGAATTCTCACAATTTAATTTGGTAAGCATTTAAGATTAACTGGAATCTTAGGATGATTTTCCAATTTATTATGCTGTGTAAGTTCTTGTAAAATGTAGACGTTTTTGTCCTTTTTCTTATTTGTGAACAGGCGAGTTCACATCATCCTTGATTCTTTCTTTCAGTTTTTGTGGCCTTTCTTGTGGATGGGAATGATGAAAGCATCATCTAGTTTCTCCAAACAGTTATAACTTATAAGTACATTTTACATGTCAAGTGTTGTCAGTCACTATAAAATGTAGAAAAACCAAAGGAAGAAAAGAGAATCACTGGATATTTTCCTTAGTGAAAGAAAGAATGTTCCAAGAAGCAATATATAGAATAGAGATACCAGTATACATGACTAGCTTTCCATGTGTTTTCATAATTATTTTGTTCATGTATATGTAGATGAGATTGGTTTAAACCTATTGGATGTCTTTGTTCAAAGCCCTTTTAGTTGTATAGCTTTACCTGCGGGATGAGATTGCTTTTTAACCCATTGGATCTACTGGTTGATTCACTCAAGCCCCATTGTTACATAGCTTTAACTACGGTTTTCTGTTTCCTGCAGTCATGCATCAAATAATACCCTGGACGGGTTGAATGGTTTTGATGGTACAGATACACATTACTTTCACGATGGTTCACGGGGCCATCATTGGATGTGGGATTCTCGCCTGTTCAACTACGGGAATTGGGAAGTATGGAACAAGATAACTTCTATTGCCATCTATTACGTATTTATCCCCATTGATCTGTCTATATATCTTCTAACATTTTTATCTTTATACAGGTTATAAGATTTCTACTTTCCAATGCAAGATGGTGGCTTGAGGAATTTAAGTTTGATGGTTTCCGATTTGATGGTGTGACCTCTATGATGTATACTCACCATGGATTGCAAGTAATTTATTTCTTGATTTTTGTTACTTTATTTTCACTACATTGGTAATTCTGATTGGGTTACACCTAAGAATTTTGAATTTTCTGTGTCCCGTTACGATATCATATGTTATTACAAATTTACAACCTATTATTGATTTTTCTAAATTACTGAACTTTATTTTAGGTAACGTTTTCAGGGAACTACAATGAGTATTTTGGCTTTGCAACCGATGTCGATGCAGTTGTATACTTGATGCTGGTAAATGATCTAATTCATGGACTTTATCCTGAGGCCGTAACCATTGGTGAAGATGTAAGTGACTGCATTTATCTTTCAATATGAACTCACACATATATTAATTGTGATTATTTTTGCAGTCTAGGTTGCTTTTCTTTATATTGACAGGAGGTTCATATAAAAATCGCTTTAGATTTTGAAATGAAGTACGCACTGCACCATTACTTTGCAACTACATTAAGTTCAAGGCCATGGACATTAATGTCTTATATGCATATTCTTGTGTGAAAATTGAAAAGCATTATTCTTCAACATTTTTTATGGTCATTCAACTCCACTTATTGAGGCGTGCTTATCAGCTCCTGTTTGTACATAAATATGCGAGGTCATTCGAGTCATCGCTTACTATGGAATTATCAGGTAGCAAGGTGATCAAATAGCTACCTGAGACTAGTTACATGTTCGAAGTGCTGATATAGAAAGCCATCTTTATCCATATTCGAATAGATTCATGTTCCATGGAGTGACAACCTTTCCTTTTCTTTGGGACTGCAACTTTGCTGAAAGTCTGATTAAATACACATAAACCAGGTTGTGGCGGAGCCTGTATGGGCTAGAGTTCTAGAACAGTAGCCAGATTATGGTGGAGCCTCTATGGGCCAGAGTTCTAGTTTCTAAATAAGTAGATTCCAAACATAAACAGGAATTTTAAAAAAAACTTAATGTTTAAACTGTCTGTTAGTTATTCGTTTAACCTTTTCAGGTTAGTGGAATGCCTACATTTTCCCTTCCTATTCAAGATGGTGGGGTTGGTTTTGATTATCGCCTGCATATGGCTGTTGCTGACAAATGGATTGAATTTCTCAAGTAAGTGTTTCAAATATTGGTTAAGGCAGACGGTAATATATATCTACTGGATATAAGATTTTCTTGTGTGCTGTATATGAATATAAATTGAAAATTTTCTCTGCATAGCACTACTATGAACTTCCACATGCATGTGCATAAGCATGTGCATTAGTGTATTGGATTTGAGCATAAAGGGGTTAGTGGTCGTGACTCTGTAGTTTATGCAGCATGACTATAAAAACAAGATGCAGTTACCCTCTATTCTGTGTCTATGAGAAAAAGATTCTTCTGCTTTTTGCATCTCCCATTTTTCGCAACTGTTTTGAAACTGTAAAAGGTTGGTGTTTCATGTGCTTTTACTGCCTTCTGGGTTTTTTTTATGTGAAATAGGTTGTGTCTGAATTGCAACTTTTATTTTGCACAGAAAAAGTGATCAAGATTGGAAGATGGATGACATCGTGCAAACACTAACAAATAGGAGGTGGTTAGAGAAGTGTGTTACTTATGCTGAAAGCCATGATCAAGCACTAGTTGGTGACAAGACTATTGCATTCTGGTTGATGGACAAGGTAATCGCACATCAATTTTCTAGATTTTACTAATTCTGACCTTAGCTGATACCATAATTTATTTTGTTTAATCTATATGCTTTTCTCTTTATGAAATTTATTTGTTATTATAATAATTATTTCTCTTGATTTTCCTCGAACACTAAATGCAAGCTAGATTCTTGGTTAAGTTGGATAGCTTTAGACTAGTGTACCCTGCTTCTCATATTAGTTGCATGCATCTATGATCTGTAGATGCTGCATCTATGAAATCTCATGCACTGGAGCATGATTGCCACCAATACTTATGTCTGAGAGAATTCCTATTCTTGACTAATGTCTAGTCCTGTAAAAACTGTTATTTCCTTGTTTTAATACTTCATTGAGGTTGTATAACAAATATGTCTGGTGCTTTTGTTTGATATAATCTTTCTGGTTTAATTGCTCTTATGCAAATTCATGTAGAAGCACAGCATCACAGAGTTTTAATAAAGAATGACACGAGAACCTCATCTGGTGTATTCATGCAGGATATGTATGATTTCATGGCTCTCGACACACCTTCAACACCTAGCATTGATCGTGGAATAGCATTGCATAAAATGATTAGACTTATCACGATGAGTTTAGGAGGAGAAGGCTATCTTAACTTTATGGGAAATGAGTTTGGACATCCCGGTGAGATTCAACCACTTTGTTACATGTTATGTTGTTTGAATCTTAAAGAAACTTTCATTTGACAATTATCTTGTCAAATGTAGTTTTACTATGTTTCAGGAACCAGTTGGTTTTAAGGTTATTGTTCTACCTTTTGTTTTGCAGAATGGATAGATTTTCCAAGAGGTCCACAAGTACTTCCAAATGGTAAGTTCATTCCAGGGAATAACAACAGTTATGACAAATGCCGTCGAAGATTTGACCTGGTAAACATTCTTTGTGTTATTAGCTTATTATTGATAACAACAGTAATTTCTACCTCCATCGAGTGAAATTTAGATCTTTTTTACCTCTTCTCCAGTGATTTATTCAACAAGGTGCCAATATGATAATTCATCTTGGTCATCTACCCTTATTCACATTATCATTTGGGCAGAACCAGAAATATCGAACCATGTTTTTGTTAAATTTATTGATCGTTAAGAAATTTTCTCTTGTTTTACTTTGTCAGGGTGATGCAGAATATCTTAGGTATCATGGTATGCAACAGTTTGATCAGGCAATGCAGCATCTTGAGGAAAAATATGGAGTATGTACTATTTACTCTTTACTTTCCTTTTCGTTCCTGCAAGGTTGAGTCACTATGCTTACCGTTTATACTAATAACACTTTCGTTCCTGCAAGGTTGAGTCACTATGCTTACTGTTTATACTAACAACATCACATCACGGTTTCTTCATAATCATTTCACTATGTCACTTGGTTAGTCAGCAGGTTTGGTACGATGCTGCAAGGGACCCAGCCTCTAAATCTGATGAACTGATGCACAGCAACAAGCCAGACCGTCCTTTTATATGTCCTGTCTCATTTGGTGCTATATCTATATATTCTAATCCTCTCAATATTCATTGAAATTGTTCATTTGGAAATTTCCCGAAAAGCTAATTATAGGTTCTTCTCTCCATCAAAACAATAGGTTACTGTTATGCTTATTACTAAACTTGTTGGAGAGATGAAATAGAACCAAGATCTATCTTTTTTATCAGAGGTTGAATCGATCATCAGAAGATGAATTAGGCCAAAACTTAGGATACATTCTGGGAAAATGAAACTTCCATGGAAGAGAAATTCAGTCTCCGATTCATATTTTGCCGACCATGTTAAGGGTATTTAGGTCTTTTCCTGTTTTCTAGGGTTTGTGTCCATTGTACTATATAATCCCCCCATGGGCTATTGCAATAGATTTGAGCTTCAAGTTTTCGTACATGATATCAGAGTCTAGGTTTTAAATCTAGCTTCCGCTCCGGCTGCCGCCGGTCACTGCCGGCCGCTGCCTCCTGAAGGAGTGTGCTTCGCTCCCGGGGGCAGCCACCTCTATCGCGCCACCGCTCTAGCGCCAAGCGGCCACCTTCGTCGACTCGCGAAGCGGGATCTGGAGGGAGATGGCCTGCCGACGCCTTCTTCTGGCCTAGCCGCCTTCTTCCCCGGCAACAGTGCCGCCGAGCTGGATCCGCGCCATCCTCAAGTTTGGCCTCTTCAGCCACCGCCGCTCCTCTCCGCCATCGGCCTTGTTCCGCCTAAATCCAGTCACCTCCAAGTCGGATTCGGTTGGCTTAGGGCTATCATTGTCCGTGTTGTGGTCTTCCACAACACGAACTGCCGCCGCCGTCCTCTCATTGGACCGTTGCCGCCACTCGACTCTCTTGGCCTAGCCGCACGCTCCGCCATCACCGGATCTTGGTCCCGGCATCGCCTTCGCCAAGCCCCTCCATCGAGCATGGCACCAGCGTCGCTGCCGATCCGGCTGCTGGAGCTGTGACCACGCCTCCTCGCATGCCTCCTACTGTAACATCCTGATTTTTAGAGCCTTTTTGAAACTTTTAAAAAAATTCACCAGTTAGATTTTTCTGGAATTAATAAAATCTTAAGTTGAATTTTTATTATTTAAAAGGATTTAATATGACTAAGATAAACAATAACATTTACTAGAAATATTTTATTTGGGTTTCTTGTGTTTCAAGGAATTTTCTGGAATTTTTTGAGTTTTTTCTGGGTTAATTTGCAATTTTCTAGAGCTCATTTGATTTTATTTGAATTTCTGAAAAGGAAAACTCTTTAAAAATCCCTAAACCCAAATGGGCCGAGCCCACCACTATTCATCTGGCCCAGTCTGCAACTGTCTCGCACCGTCGGATGCTGGCCATGTGTCACCATGCGAGCCGTCCAAGCCGCCGCTTGTTCAGAACCATTGGTTTCCGTCGTTGTCCACGTGGCAGCCATCAGGACCGTAGGTTACTGTTCATATGTGCCATCCAAACCCAACCGTTCGATTCATCCCCTACCACGTGTCATCCATCCGTTAGCCAAGTTGTTCATCTCCTTCTCGGAGACGCCGCTGTGCCCGTCTCGGCTACACCTCGGCGTTCGTGCCCGAGATGATCTCTTTCGCTGCTGTCTCTGAGTCGAACTTGCTGCCGTGCCTGAGCCGCCTCCTCGGCGTCCGTGTATAAAGCCCAGCCGCCCCTCTCGTTTTTCCCGTCCCGAGACGGAATTCACCTCACCGCCGAGCTTGCGGGGTGCCGCCGTCTCGGGAGTCATCGTCGTCGTCCGCTCTGCCCATCTTCGCCGCCGCCGGTGAGTTTCGTGCTGCCGTGCCTCGCCGTCCTCACCGGTCAAGTTCACCGCGCTTCGCTCGCTCTACCATCGCCTCGCTTGGCCGCCGCCACTCCTCAGTCCGCATGCCTGAAGCTCATGTGAAGAGGATGCAAGTCAGGGCTGCGGATGACAAGCTGGTTGTTGACAAGTTGGCTGTGCTCTGCTAAAGGGTGTGGTTGCTAGTATTTGCAGCTTTAGATTCTTGGTGTTGGTGGCTGCTGTCTTTGAGTCATTTGTTTTGAGTCTTGGTGGCTGCTGTCTTTGAGTCATTTGTTTTGAGTCTTCCGTTGCATCCATCTAAATCTATAGTATCTATCTTTGAGTTTATCAAAGCCGTGCGAGTTCACAAAATCCTTATCAATCAGCCGATTGCTTTGCTAGCTACAGTTCATCCTCTCGGATGAGTGTGGTCATCTCCTTCCTTTTGCAAAGCCGCAGCGGCCGCTCTTCTCTTTGAGCCGCTGCAGATCGTAGAAGTCTTCATGATGTCCGCTTCTCTTTGAGCCGTCACCCCGAGCTTCTAAGGCCACCGCGTTTTTTCTGGGCTACGCCTCCGTTGCGCTTTTTGTGCACAGCGCCGCCGCCGTCTCGGGCTTCGATATGTGCCGTTATACTTCTATCTCCCTCTTAGGCTTGATTTGACAGCTCTCTACTCGTGTCACCTTCTACACCCTCTTCATCGTGTTACTGCGGTCGACTTTGTTCCCGCTTACCTCTACCTTCTCGGCCCATGCACTTTGTGCTTTATGGGCTGCTGCACGATTTCGAATCGGAGGCGATCTTTCCGACACAATTTTTCAAGAACTTCACGCTTTGACGACATCTTCAAGACATGGATTTTGGATTTTATCTATTTTAGTGTCAACCCCTTTCAAATGTAATGCTATTGCATACGTCTTACATTTGAGAGGGATGTTAAGGGTATTTAAGGTCTTTTCCTGTTTTCTAAGGTTTGTATCCATTGTACTGTATAATCCCACTATAGACTATTGCAATAGATTTGAGCTTCAAGCTTTCTTACAAACCAATCTTTATTCACATCTTTGTTTAAAAATTATCTTTTATAATTCCTCACATAAGGACTCCGAAAATACCAAGTCCCCACCTACACAAGAAAATTGTTGATAAAACTCCAAAATAGCCTTTTCTTTGACTCAATCCTCTTCTTCTCCTTAGCATTCGGGAAAGACGAGAAAATTTCAGGTAAACATTATCTAGAATTTCTTAGATTCGAATCCATAGTTGATGATAGAACTAGAATAGATATCTTTTGTTTTCTACTCACACGAGCCCATATTGCCTATTTATCATGAAAAATAATAAAATCACTTGCCTGAAATATATGCTGAATAGAAGAATTATACATTTATACTAGTGCGGCATGTAGTAGGATAATACTATAGTCTTCCATTCTTTCTGTTTTTAGGGGAGTAGTCTTACATGTTTTTACTTTATATTTATCTCCAACTTGTTAAACTTAAACCTCTTCAGGTGAAAAAAAGAATATTTTATAGTATGCACTGCATATTTTCCCCTCATTAGTTTTTTTATACTTTAAGTATGCACTGCATATTTTTCCCCTCATTAGTTTTTTTATACTTTAATAAAAAAAATGTAGCAAGGAAAACATTGATCTTGCCACCAAATTATATCTGAAATTGGAGAAGTGATTATGGTTTCTTTCGCCGTCAATAACTCTATTTCATGGTTCCTGCTTAACTGTCCTTTTAGTACCCATTGCTCTAAACTAGGTAGATTTTGGTAAGTTCATCATTATTGCTATCCTTCTTAACATTCTCTGGCATCAATGGAGATTTGCTGATGAAACAGATCATGTAATTGTAGTTCATGACATCAGACCACCAGTACATATCTCGAAAACATGAGGAGGATAAGGTGATTGTGTTTGAAAGAGGAGATCTGGTATTTGTGTTCAACTTCCATTGGAGTAACAGCTATTTTGACTACCGTGTTGGTTGTTTAAAGCCTGGGAAGTACAAGGTATGCAGCTATTATGCATTACCCATGATCAGATTGTAAATTTTCTTCACCAGATGAGCTGTACACTTGTACTATACCTATTACCAAATATTTGTCCTCCAAATACATTGATAGAGTTAGGAGCGAGGGGGATCTTGGCAATCAGAACTCTGAACTTCGTATTTTATTTTGATCTTATCTAAAAAACTAAGGTTTTTTTTCGGTTTGCTTTTGTTGTATAACCAGACACAGGATGCAAAATACAAGTGCTTGTCTCCTGCTGGAATTGATGTTTCTGTCACTAACCTTGTAAATTTAAGGATAATCTTGGAAACCAAGAATTGGCTACCTATTCGGGGTGGTTTTAAACCCATTCTCTTGATCCTGCCGTAGTTGAGCCCATCCATGTTTTGAAAATTACCTGGAAAATTTACTCAGAATTCCTTCAATCAGTTTTGAAGCAGCTTGTTCATGCAGATGAACTGAATGTGTTGGGTGCTGATAATATCTGCTGTTTTCTTTCAGGTGGTCTTAGACTCGGACGCCGGACTCTTTGGTGGATTTGGTAGGATCCATCACACTGCAGAGCACTTCACTGCCGTAAGTCCTTGCTCTGACGGGGTTGCTTATAGTATGATTGTGTAAACTCGTTCCTGACAAATCTGAAATAACTTCTGCTTTGCCCGTTCCTTGCAGGACTGTTCACATGACAACAGGCCCCATTCGTTCTCAGTGTATACTCCTAGTAGAACCTGTGTCGTCTATGCTCCGGTGAACTGACATAACAGTCGCATGCAGGTTTGCGGCTGTTGTCGCAAAGAAATGAGGAAAATCATTTGGCCAATATAACCTGGTGCAAGGGTCTGCCTCTGCTTCAGCGAATGCTGGATAGACCAGTCAGCTTGCTGTTGTGTTTTGTGCTTCCAATTCAGAGGGAGTTATGAGAAAAACATGCTCATTTGTGTGGCATTCTGTCGAACAGTGATGAAACCTCTCTGCATGCCGCTACCTTTTGTAAATCCTTTGAACTGCCAGTGAAGAAGAGATGTTCTGTTTCTCTTGCAAATGCTTGATGCTTAATTAGAACTAGCAGGGTGGCATGTGTATTTGTGCGACTAGATTTGTTTTAAAATTTATAGTATCAAATGATATATTTAGATGTTTTAGTTTGTAGTATCATTAATATTGGAAATGACAATATAGAAGCTTGAAAGAAAATACAACTTGAGGAACGTAATTAAAGTATAAGCTTTGATTGAAGAAAATTATTGAGCATAAGTTGTTAAGGTTGTTAGAAATGTAACCGCTCTCAATATGTATAGATCATGCAGCTACATATTTTTATTCTTTTTCTATTAGTTACTCTTTTTCGAAATGTATGAATGCACATATACCTTTATTTAATTTCAAGCAATACGTTGATTATGTGTGCGATAAATTATCTTATTAGTTTAAATGATATTAGAGTATCTTGCTCATGCTTACATTGATACACCATTGGCGATCTACCTTGAACTTATCTTCTCTTACACATCTACTGCCTTATCAAACTCTATGTCTTCTATCTCTTCTCATCGTTGTACCTTTTTTGCTTCAACCTCCAACAGCAAGTTCAGTTTTTGATCGATCCCTTTCAACTGTTATCTCTTTCAATACAATACTCTACCATATAGTTATCACTACTCTTAAATTATTGCTTAATGTTGATTGATGCGACATCAACACGCATACACGTGCTACCGTCGCCAATCCTTGCTGGGAACACTCTTCATACTCTCTCTGGTAGCCTCGAGTCTATTTCCTATGGATGCGTCATCTCTACTCTGTGTTATTTGCTCATCTTCTTATGTGTTTGTGTTTCTATTCATATGGATACATGTATGTATATATACATGCATGATGTTTTACGTGCTTGATGTCCTTTTTCTCCCATGTTGATCGCTCCTCTTCTTTAATGTTGGCCAACTCAACGCTTTGGCTTTCCTTACTAACCGCGACGACCTCCTATCTTCACTAATGTTAGCATGTCATCTTTAGTCATTGTCTAATGATATAAAGAATCTTCTCACAATCGCTAGTGACATCGTACCTCTTACCAGTGATAGCACTCTCCTAACTACTCGATGGCACCATATTGTCCAAACTTGACTTCAATACAAAGCTTCATCTCTTTGCTAGGGCTTCCTCATCATCGAATTTCTTTGGCCACTGACTTCTTCAACAACGCTGATGCTCATCACTCGTCATCACGGCCTTTGGCTCCTTCGACTTTGACCTTTTCTCTTCAATGGCTAAGGTTAGTAGCACTATAAGGACGAGCAGGACGACTAGAGGGGGGAGAATAGGAGTTTTTAAAAATCACTTTTGGCTAAAACTAAGATTATGTGCTAAAGCGTAAATCAAATTAGTTTTGCACAATTAAGGTTTAAATCATCTTAAGTTCACCTAAATACAACAACACGCTAAGTCTATGTCAGGTTTGCAATTTTAGAGTGACAAGCAATCAATTCAATTACTACGAATATAAATTACAAATATATAAGTTGAACTCAAGAAAGTAAACTACAATTGATACATGATATTTTACTGTGGTGCTCAAAAACTTGTTGGTTCCCCTAGTTCACGTTGAGGTAAAGCCAAACAAATTGGATCAGCTCGATGAATTAAGCCAAACACCTCAATTCTACAAGCTTCTTTGAGAAGATTACCAGGCACGACGCCTCTAATACCATCTAAGAGACGGTAATCTCCAAGAGTAACAAGTCAAACCCCTTACTTGACTCTCACTATGTGCAATGAATGCAAAAGATTAATGATGAAATCCTACTCTAAATGCAACACATGCAATTAAAGATTTCTCTTCTTGCTCACAAGGTGTAACACATACACAATTGAGTTAAGAGCCTCACACTAGCTCAAGAGTGATGAAATGGGTGTAGCAACACAGCCAACATTAGCAACCCAACATCTCCCAACCGGCCAAGAGGATATTAATAACCCCACCTCAAAAACTAGCCATTGGGACAAAATCAGCAGAAGTCCGATAGTGTCGCCATGCAAGGTCCAGTACTACCGCGACCTTTGCAACGGCCAGAAAACTAGTAATTACAAGCACCGATGGTACTACCACACGCATAGGGTCTGGTACTATCGCACTCGCCGATAGTACCGTATGACTTCGAATTAGAAATGGTGCTCTCTGGAAAATAAATATCGGCAACAAATGCCCGGTAGCACCACAAGGCCAGTCATACTGCGCCGGTGTGACCGCTCACCATGACCTAGTCCGACCGGTCACGCAGAGCCAGTCTGACTACAATACAAAGTGTGGTCATACCATAGTGTATTTTCTAGCAGAGATAGATTGCATGTACTTCAACACTTTTGCAAAACACATTTGCAAAATGCAGTTCCATGCAAACAATGTCGAAGCATGATCCACAACAATTGCAAAACACATTTGCACACTTCAGAATCATGGCACAAGGATTAAGAAGCATAGACTCAACACGTTTGCAAAACACATTCGCAAACCTAAGTCACATGCTACAAGGATTGTGCATGAACTTCAACTAGTTGCAAAATAGATTCGTAAATCCTAAGCATTATACCACAAGAAGTAGGACACATAGACTTCAACTATTTACAAAACATATTTACAAATATAAGTCACGTGTCACAATGATTATGCATGAGCTATAATTATTTGTAAAACACATTCGCAAATACTAGCATAATGCTAAAAAGAGCTAGAGCAAGTGATATTGATTATCAACACATGATGAGACTCAAGCTACTAGACATTACCCCTCTTAATAGTACGACAATCTATACTAGTAATCTAGTCTTCCAACCAAACACCAAGATCAATAAAAGACTAGGAACATATTCGTAGCCTAGCTAATTATACCTTTGCCTTGAGCACCCTCTTAAAGCTTAATGACAAATATCCTCACTTCAAGTCTGAGTCCTTGTCTTGATATGCATCAACTTATGATGTATTTTTCACTTGCCCTCCATCAACACATAATTGGTCTTCTCTAGACTTGATGATCAACTCATAATCATCTTCTCTTCGAAATCTTGACTTGATGCTCATCAACACATGGCGACATCCATCATCTTGAACCTTGACTTGATGACAATCAATTCATGACATCATCCAAAGTCTTCATCACTATGGGACATAACATATTCATCCAACTTATGACAAATATTAGTCTTATAATATGATTATAATTAATTACCAAAACATATCATTAACTCATAATGACGGGTCTAGATTCTTCAATCTCCCTATTTTGGTAATTGATGGCAATCACAACAATTTCAATAATTGAATTTAAAGCAACATGAGTATAGATGAACTACACAAATTTTATATACTTAAAGGATACATTTCAAAATAAAGATCCTCAATATTTGGATAAAAGAGAAGGATCAATACAAATGAAACCACAAAATATAGAGTGGACTCTCCTAAATACGTGCATACATCCAAGTTTTTATTTGAGATAGAGTTCAATATATATTTTGGATCCAAGGAATACAACAATTGAATAAACGACAATTAAGCGCATGAGAATGTAAAACATGCATTCATAAGATCCATAAATTATTTTGGGTAAATAGGTAAAATATTTTTTTCCAATATTTATACTTTACCCCTTTATAAGTAAGCCCAAAATATTTAATAAGTTTTTCACAAAGAAATACTCTCCCTTATACAAAGGTACTTCTTTCTCCTACTTAGACCCATAAAGATTCTTTAGGTCTTTCTTATCAATTTTCCTTTTTGTCATCTCTCCTTTTTGACATCTCTCCTCTTGAAGCTTATGCAACTCTAATAGCGTTTGTCTCCCCCTATGTCCCAAAAACCAAACATATTGAAATTGTAGCTTTCTTTCCCCCTTTGTCAATGACAAAATGTGGATTTCTCTATTTGCAATTTTGGCTTTCTCTCCCTCTTCGTCATCAAGCACAAAAATTCTTCACCAAATACTTCCTCCCTTCTTTATAATGGGCTTCTCTTCTTTATAATGGGTGCTTTTCATATTTTTGTGGTCCTTTTGTCTTTTCCATGAAGTATCATAGACCACTTGAGATTGATACAATTTATGATGATAATTGATACCACTTGTAAAGGATGTGACAAGATACAACTTGTAGGAGAGAGCTTAGTCAAAAGAAAAATTTGTTCGGCAAGGCATGAAATTTGATACCACTTGGATGGAAAAAGATGAATCTCATGCCAAGGTCAAGATGATCAAAAGTACTTTCGCTTTTAGGGAGAATGCCATTCGTATGATAAAAATATCATAACGGTCAAAATGGCATATAGAATCAAGAAGAGTACTTGAGGGTAGCTAGCAAGGATCAAGTACCTTAATTTTGGAGAGCAATGAGAATGACTAAAGAATTGAAATCAATAATTTGGACAAATTCAGCCCAACTCTCCCAGGTCTAGTCAAACTAGTGACAAAGAAGCGGCCATACCGCTGAACAATGCCGGTCTGACTGCTCAGCGGGTCTGGTCAGACCACTAAAGGGAAGCGGTCAAACCACAATGCAACAAAATCCATGCCGAGGATTGAAATTTGAGAAGTGAGATACCATATTGTCATTTGCTCCAAGTTTTCACAAAGAGATATAAACCACTTTTGGAGCATTTGCAACTACCAACTATAATCCAAAGATAAATGTCTTATTAACAAATTATTCTTTTGTTTTGCAACACAAACTTATTTTCAAGAATTTATGTCAACTTTGCCAAAATGAGCATAAGAGGGTATTTTAAGCATCTATTTGCATGCATGAGTTATAAATTCCTTTGTGAGCTAATATATGTCAATAATTTTGACTCAAATGGCAAAACTCATTTGAGTGATAGATTATGACCACTTAGGTCAAACTAGGCTTTTGTCGGACTCCGGGTTTAGCAAACCCAGATCCTTCTATGATTGCATTGCACTATTTTCTAGATCAGTAGATAGTGTTCACAGATATATTACTGTATATCAAAACATATCAAACGTAAATAATACAGTAATAACTTACTCATGAGCCGATTAGGCCAAAATAAATAAAATGTAGCAGCGAAAACTTCACACAGGTGGGAACCTCAGGACTTGCCCACAGGCAGCCAACTAGGGTTCGCGACCTAGTGCTTGGCCTCATTGACTTCCAGCTCTATTGACTCCTTCAACGCACAGCATGATTTGTCCTTCTTGCCTTACTGACTAAATGATGGTAATTAAGCAAGAGTGAGTATAACAGTACTCAGCAAGCCACCACATAGGATGCAATAATAATAGATGCAAAGCTGTCAAGGGAGGCTTAAGGTTCTTTTAGTTGCTAAAAGCATTATTTGGAAAGTACAATAAGTAGAAAAGCTCCTAGGACTTAGCAGTTTTAACTAAAACCGATTTTCTAAAGTTGATATGAGAATGTAATATTAATTATAGCCAAGGTTACATCCACCTTTTATAGTGCATGGTTATCTCCACCAAATGCTAGTTTTCACCACTGGAGTATAGTTCCCTCCATGAAAAATCAAAGTCGGGGTTACCTCAGCCTGACGAGTTTTCATCCCACATATAAAGGTTTTTGAAATATAATTAACTCGAGGAAATTCCCATGTTCACCCTTGACCGTGGGCAGGACTGTTCGAACAGTTTATACTCTGCAGAGACTGTACATCTTTATCCACAAGAGACAATTAGCTCGATGGACCCACATGATTTCTTGGTCATGTAGATCGAGATATCGTCACAAGGCCTTTACAATACCTCGCCCTATCGTCATCTCACCCATATGACCTTATCCCTCACGTATAAGGTCACATAAGTTGTGCAGGAAGTTTCACCACAACATCTAGTGTAGCTGGACTACACTCTCCACAACGTCTAGCGCCGCTGGTAAACATCACCTTTACTCGGTGTCCCATTCAAGCCGGATTTTTATTCCTCTGGCACAATTACTCCTTTCCCCCATTTGTGAGATGACTTCAAGGGTCTAGTAAATTATTCAGCCAAGCTTACAGTTTTACACGAGGAGGTCATCATAGGATTAAGTCCTTAATTTGTCCCGGCGGTACCTACCACAAACCACAGATTCTTGTGTTACATTCACACCAACCACTCTTACCATCTGCCCAGACAGGTATAGTAAGTTTTTAGGGTTTTGAGAAACATAAACTGAGTTGTCATAAATTATCAATCACTTACATCTCGTGACTATCTCAAAACAAGTTTTCGTGTTTAAAGATTGATGATCAGGGCAAACTAGTGCCCTGGACTTAACAAGACTAGTATGGCATTTAATATGACTTTTATAGTTAGTAAAGTTATCATTAACATTTAGGGTGACAAAAATCAGGTATTGCAAGTGTCAAGGAATAGCATAACAATAATATTACGACATCATCAAGTAGGCATGTAGCTACCTTAAGTTTTGAAATACATTTGCGTAATAAATTAAGCATGCAATTTGATAATTTAAAGGAACACAATTTTGCATAAAATGTAGGATTAATATGATCAAAGTAATGACTTTCCTTGCTTGGTTTACCATGGCCTTGGTTTAACTCAAAGCCTGCTCAGTCAGTAATATTGAATCCTTGGCCTTTGCTTTTAACCAAGTATTGATCATGCTCGAATTTGTTGCTTCTTCGAGTCTTCAGATTCTAATACGTGGCAAACGAACGAAAGACCAAATAAATCCAAATAACTGCAATAGTTCAAATAGATTTAATTGAGTTTTACTTATATTATGATTGAGAATAGAGAGAAGATTTAGCGGGATGCAGGATAAAGACGAACCATACGAAATTTTTTTGGCTGAGAGTAAAGTGACGGAGTAGCTTCGCCAGGAAGAATAAAAGGAGGAATTGATGTTGAAGAAATATTCACAAGAATATTCCACTTAAGATTGGAGTATGACTTGGACACAGCCGATTACAAGATACCAAGTTTCGATCTTTTATTTAATAGCTTCTTTATTTAATTTATATTTATTAAGAAAGTTCCATATATTAGGCAAGACTTACGGATACATGAGAAAGTTTAATCGAGATACTGGGTATGATCTGATGAGGGATAAAGCGTCGTGATTTTAGGATGTGGGCTTCACATGTGATGTAGATAATGTGAATTGGTTCATTTAACATAATTCAAGATGACATATTATCTGAAACTGCGATTGCCAAATAATTGAAGCATTAATTTAGCAGTTAACTTAAAGTATGAAGTTGGTCATTTTAGTCATTTGTTATTATGAGCAAGGTTGTTTATTTGGCTGATTAACAAATTTGTTAATAACGATCAATGATTGTGATACATTAGGAGGATAAGTTATGAATTAATGGTGTGTTCTTTGATAAAATCTGCCCTTGCATTAATAATTATTCTAAACCATTATTGGCGAATTTAAATCATGTGATAAGGTGGGATGATTACTAATTAATTGGGTGAGATAGCATTTTTGCATGGCTTCTTTATTAAAGATGCTTGTTTGCCTGATATACTGTTATTCTATGCATCTTTTTGCAAGGTCTAGATTTGAGATACATATTAGTGCTACGCAACTACTTTCGAGAGTCATCTGGTCGTGGGTTGTATATGAGATAAGGATTAATGACTCCTTGATAATATTTAAGAATTTCTTAGTTATAAACAAAGAAATCTTCTAATTTAAAACTTAGAAATTTATAGATAATTATTAGAGACTTAAATTTAAATGATTTACAAAAATTACTGAGAATCAACTTTAAATGGTTTATCACAATGATTTACAAAACGGGTTGCTCTCAAGATGAGGAAGCCTAGGGAGGCGATGACTTGGGCCGGAGCGCGCCAAGAAGGACCGGCGGCGGTGGGGAAGCGGCCGAGTGTGGGGAGGCCGTCAACGCCAGCGGTGGCTGGAGGAAGGAGGGAGAGAAATAGGGGGAGCATGAGTGCATGCAAGCCATGGGGAGCTTACCTAGGGGGTCGGTGGAGCTAGAGGAAGGCTCGTGCGGAGGGAGGAGCTCAAGCGAAGGGAGGTCCGGGTGATAGTTGGGCGAGCTCGAGGATGCCGATGAGGTGTTCCCAAGCTAGGAATTGGAGTGAGGCCGGCCGAAGAGGGGAAGGCGCTGAAGAGGAGGGTGGCGGCCGGGCTTGAGGAAAAGGCTACGTCCGATGAGGGGGGAGGAGGAGGCTTTTGGGAGCGCGCCATGACGTGGTTAGCTTGGGAAAAGCTTGCCAGGGGTGGCCGGGATAGGGTGGTCACCAGCACGGGCGTAGAAACAGCTCGGTCGTGCTCTCTTTTGGTGGAAGGAGAGGAAGGAACTGTAGGAAGGAGCAATGGGGCAGCTCGGGCCTCTTATAGGCGGGAGGAGGGAAGATGGTCGTTGGCGCATTGAAGGCATGCGCTTGGGTGGCTTAGGAGTAATGCCGAGCAACGGCTTTGATCGCATGGCAGGGCTAGTGGAGGGGATGAGCTAGGCGACGTTACTATGGCGTGGCATCAATGCTGATGGGTCATGATGCGACGAAGGGGGAAACCGAGGGCAGAAGTGGTCCGGTTAATGCGAGATGCGACGCGCGACAGCGCTAGGACAGGCAACACACGACATTAATGCTGGAGCAGGGCAAGGGAGCTGACGGCAGGGAGGGGATGGCGTTAGGCTGGCGCAACATTGAAGCCGAGTGACGGCCACCAGAGGGAGGAGATAAACTGGGGCGATGCGCGGTGAGGAAGAAGGGAAGAGTGACACGTAGCGGAGGCTAGGTACGGTGAGGGGAATCTAGTGCCAGTGAATGGGAGGAGCTAGCTCGGCGGCTGATGTGGGAGGGTGTGGCACGGCCAGAGCTCGCGGTGGGCGTGGCTCAACGAAACATGGTAGGAAGAAGGAAGAGATGGGAGGGCGCGGTTGGTTGGGCTAAAAGGCCGAAGGGGCCAAGAGGAGAGGAAGGCCAAGTTGGCCAGGTGGCCATGGGCCGAAAGCGGGGATAGGCCGCGGAAAGAAATGGGCCAGGGCCTAAAGGTTTCAGAAAATTTGAGAATTTTAGAATATGATTTTTTTTCTAAATTAATTAGGTAGGGAAAATTTTAATATTAGCATTGATTTCAATTTCTAATCTTAGTTTTGAAATTCTAAATTCCAGTTTTGAAATTGAATTTGGACTTAGCAAAAGAGATTCGAGATTTCTTTCTGATTTGATTTTCATTATTTGAAATTTTAGCAAGGAACCGAATCAAGAAACTCGAATAAACGTCAACTTTTTTTAAACAATACTGAAAATCGACAAAAGATTTTAGATTTTAGCAATTACACTATTTTCATATTTTTGGGATGTTACAGATCCTACCCCCTTAAAATGAATCTCGTCCCCGAGATTCAGGTAGAATAGAAAGAAGGGAGAGGGGACAAGCTGGCTAGCAATTAGTTACAAGGTTTTGCTTGACAAGTTGCCCTTTCCTTGGAGTCATCCGAAGAGCAGAAATCTGCACAAAAGTGGGTTAACACTTTGAGGAGGAACGCAGGGGAAACCTTGTTCTTCTGGATAGATTGCAGTCGTCTTGTCTTATTCACAGTGTGCTTGTTCTTCTGGGTGCTTGTTGCTCTTCAATGCTGGTCAATAATCCTCCTTTATGCTGGAGTGGTAGTAGTGGCCCATCATCATGGTGCTTTGACACTTCCTGATTACTTTGGCTACTGTAACATCCCAAATTTTGAGTTTTGAAAAAATTTAAATTCAAAATTAATTATTTTGAAGTAATTGGATTTTATTTGGATTTTTCTGGGCTTTTCTGGAGTTTATTTCAAAGTTTAAATCAATAAAATGTATTTTAAATATTTTATAAAAGCCAAAAAAATGTTCATTTTATTTTCCTAACCTTCCCGAATTTTTAAATAAATTTTGAGAATTTTCGGAATTAAAATTAATTTTAAAAGATAAAAGAATTTTATAAAATTATTAAAACAAATCTGAAAATATAAATATTTTTATTAAGTCTAAAATATTTCCAGGAATATTCTATAATTTTTCTGGAATTTTTAGATATTATTTATTATTTTTCCAAGCAAATATATTGTTTCTAGTATTTTCTGAAAATCTAATCCGAAAATAAAATCAATTTAATCTCAGGCCGCCACGTGTCGCTCATCCGACGGCCGATACCCCTTCGTGGATTTAATCCAAGCCATCCCCTTTCACTTAAATCCAATGGGCATGATCAATTCACTTGACACGTGTCAAGCATCCAACGCCTGCACCTTCACTTCTCTTTCTCTCACCGACATGTGGGTCCCACCCGTCATATCCTTCTTCTACCTCTCCTTCTTCCTCCTCTAGCCCTCTCTCTCCTCCACCATTGATGCCGAATTAAAAGCTTTGATTGCGGCCGTTTCTTTCGCTTAAACTTCCGATTGATTGGAATGAAACCCCTAATCACTCCTCCCTAATTGCCGTAGTTTCCTCTTTATTTCTCCCTTAATCACGGTAGAAAAACTCTCCCATTCTTTCCTACCGGCCTCCTCCTCATTTCCCTATAAATAGTCCCCAGGGAGCTTCTCGACACCGCCTCCTCCTCCTCTTCCGGCCTTCTCCGGCCCACCGCCGCCTCCGCCGCCTCTCCGCCGCCCCCATGGCCTCGCCGCCGCCGCCTCCTTGCGCCGCCACTGCCGCCCCCCTCATCCGCCGCCCGGTGAGTGCCGCCGCCTCACCCGCCGCCGCTGCCGCGCCCCGCCACGGGCACGGCCACGGCAGCCAGCCACCGTACGGCCATCTCCCGAGCCGGCCATGCCCGCACGCGCGCGTGGCCTCCACGTCGGCCGACCTTGTCCACGTGGCCGCCACCTCGGCCGCATGGCGCCATGTGGCCGGTGCCCGCGTCGGCAAAGCTCGTGGTCCGTGGATCCGGTCCACGGAGACCGGACCCACCGTCATTCAAATATTTTCCGCTCGTAAAATTCGTAAAATGATGACGTCATAAATGCTATTTTTCAGTATAAAATAATTGGAAATCAGCCCTTTTCTTTTCTTTCAATTAAATCTTCCCGAGGTCATATCTTTTCGTTTAACTCCGATTTGACCGTTCAAATTTCTAAATTTTTCTAAAATCATAATCTATTCCAATATACATTCTTTTCAATTTTTGAATTTTATTTGATTTTATGTGTATTTATTTGCTTTGTTGCTTTGTCTTTTCCACAGAGAATCCGACGTCGTCAAGACTTTGCCGACTGCAAAGAAGACAATCAAGAACTCACACACGAAGGCAAGTCTCCTTTGATCATCTTGAACCTATGTTTAAGAAATGTTTTAATTATTTTAAATTAATGCATGCTATGTTACATAAAATGATAATTCTTGTTTAAGAAATGCTAGTTAATCCAACTATTGTTATACCCTCATTTGACGTTGAATGCCGTGTACCTTTGACACCTTAGGATTTCCTTTGTCTCAATAAGGAGATTATTATATAACTTTGGTAAATATTGTATCGAGAGTAGAAAGCTTAGTCATGCAACATAAACTTTTGTAACCTTGGATTGGGAAAATATTATGTCTTTGATTTAGACTTTGTGTAGAAATTTAGTGGCGATGGATGTTGCCACTGATCTTTAAAATAAAATAAAATGTGAGAGTTGGTTTAGACTGGGGCGGATGGTAAGTTTGGTTGGTGCGGTTAGCACGAGAACTTGTACTGTGTATGTTCCGCCCTAGTCAATTAAGGACCGACGCTTGTGTTTGTCCAGACTGAGCACTACCGTACAACCACATGTCTATATGGGTACGACCTAGCTGACTAACTTATGATAGTTTAGTCTAGGTGCCACCAGTGGAAAGTGGATGCCAGGGTGTACTGGTTATTCACAGTGAGGGACAGGGTTTACTGTACTCATACGGCGCAAGAGGGGGCTTCTGTCTGGGTGGTTTAACCCTTCACGGTGAAACCTCGGTGGTGGTAACTGGCTAGACTAGAGTAAGGTAAAAGCTTTGTGATAATTTATCTGGGTCTCATGCCAAAGGAAGCATGTCGACTATTAAGATGACTTATCTCTTGTGGGTAAAGTTGTACAACCTCTGCAGAGTGTAAAACTATTCGAATAGTCGTGCCCACGGTCAAGGGCGGGCAAGGAATGCATACACATGGTAGATCATTAATTTGGTTTTAAAAATAAAAGATTTGGGAACCGGAGGTGGATGGAACTTCCGGGGTAGTCCTGGCAGTTGTAGCCAGTGTGGGTGGTGTAACCCGTGGTTTTGAACTTTGGCAGTTAGCCAGTGCTTCAAGTGTTGGTGGTTGTAACCTTCACTATTTAACTTGATAGATTTTGTTGAAACAAACACTTTGCTAAATTGATGCCTTTAAAGCTAATTAATGGTATTTAAAATAAAATTCTGCTTTGTGCAAAAGAACCGTATAACCCCCTTTGCTAAACCTTGCATCTAATGCATTTTCCCAAGACTTGCGGAGTACTTTATGTACTCACATACTACACTAATACTCAGAAGCGTATGAAGCTCAAGATGGATCGTTCGACTACGGAGCTTATGGATTCGACGAAGGCTTTCAGGAGTTCTAGGTCGCGCTTCCCCAGTCAATTGCCTGTGGCGATTTGATAGGGTCTTCTCCGCTGGATTTACTTTTGCTTCCGCTGTGCTTTATCTTTTGTGTGAGTGCGAGGTCTTGTAACCTCGTTGTAATAAAAGGTCTTTCTACTGTACTCTCTTTATTAATGTAATTTCGTTGTTGGCAATGTAATCATCACTGTTTAACTGTGTGCACTAGCTTTGATCTGGGACTAGTCTTTGTAATACAGAGAAATTTGGATTTGGAAATCCGGGTCCCGACAGCTACCCCCTTAAAATGATGGGTGGCTGATCTAGTTGTTTTTGTCAGCTTCAGCCATGACAAGTCTGATGGCGGCCTGGAGGCTCAGTCGTTGTATCTCGGCTGCTTTGGTCAGCAATAGGTTCATGGAACAGTCTTGGGGTAGTGATCTTGTTCTTCACAGAGAGAACATGTGACTTTTCTCATTGGGCATTCCCCGGGTTGGTGGTCTTCTTCACAGTTGGGGTAGTTTGCTTTGCATTGATCCGCTTGATGTCCTTTTTCTCCACAATGTCTACATGCCACTAGGTTTTTGCGGCAACCTTCTGGTGGATGGTATTCCTTATAGTAGAGGCAGTAGGGGACTGGGCAATTGTAGTTGTGGTGTCCGATTTATCCGTAGGTAAAGCATGTAACCTATCGTAGTGGAGGGCATGATTGAGCATCATGTCTTGCCGCATTCTAAGCATGCAGTGGTTGGCAGAGCTTTTGGGCTCGGTAATAGGACCTTGGCAAGAGAAACTCGTTCCTTGCTAGGGCGCTTGAAGCTAATACATTTTCCTTTGTTGAGGCTGAGGTTGGTGGTGTTGACATCCTGTGCTTATCTTCTTTTAGGGACATCTGCTTGCGTACTGTCCTATGGTGCCGCAGCGGAAACATTTGGCATTCTTGCCGTGCTTCCTCAAGGGGCACTTGCTGGTGTCTGTCCAGTTTTTCGGTCCTCTAGCATGTCTATAAGCTCATCATAAGGAGGCTCAACGTCATTATTTACCTTTTCATTACGGTTAGCCATAAAGCAATGAGATGATGTGGATGGGCTTATGGACTAATCATTGTCAGACTTAGAGATTGAGTATTTTTCTCCCAGCATCTATTCTTCTATACAATTCTTCTTGGTTGAGGTAAACTTTTTATAATCATCTTGAAGTTGTGTCCACACCTTATGAGAGCTCTTGAGATCACATACATCATTGAACACCTCTACACTCAAAGTACTAAATAAAGTGCTAATTGCTCGAGTGTCGAGATGTAAGTTTTTCTCTTCCTCATTTGTTGGAGCAAGAGAATCCATTGGAGTAGAAAAACCCACATCTACAATCCACCATATTTTAGGGCTCATGGACTTAAAGTAACATGACATATGTATCTTCTAATGAGCAAAATTTGTGCCATCAAACAGAGATGTCTCATCAAGGTGCACTATATCACTAGTGGATATCCTTTACTCTCTTGTGGTGAAGCTTAATAAAATAAGAAACCAAACTCTGATACCACTCGTAAGGACGAGGAAGTTGACTAGATGGGGGTGAATAGATGCTTTTAAAAATCACTTCTTTGCTAAAACCGAGTTTATGTACGGAAGCGTAAATCAAATCAATTTTGCACAATTAAGGCCCAAATTTATCTAGATTCATCGAAGTGCACCAACACTCTAAGTTTATGTCAAGGTTTGCAACCCTAGGGTGAAAAGCAATTAATTCAATTTCTACGAATATAAATTGCAAGTATATAAATTGAGCTCAAGAAAACAAACCATAATCAATACACGATGTTTTACTATGGTGTTCGAAAACTTGCCAGTTTCTCCAAGTCCATATTGAGGTAAGACCAAATAAATTGGACCAGCTCCATAAATTAAGACAAACACCTCAATGACCGGTTGGACCGCCCTGGTTATACTATCATACTTAGAGCGGTCATACCGTAGGCTAGTCCAACCACTTACACAAAGCCGGTCTAACCGCCGCGATCATACCACCACACAAAGTGCAGTCATACCGTAGTGTATTTTTCAACAAAGACAGATTGCATGTACTCCAATACTTTTACAAAATACATTCGCAACATGTAGTACCATGTAAACAAAAGCCAAAGCATGATCCACAACAAGTCGCAAAATATATTTGCACACATCAGAATCATGCCACAAGGATTATGAAACATGGACTCAACACGTTTGCAAAACACATTAGTAAATCTAATTTACGTGCTACAAGGATTGTGCATGACCTTCAACTAGTTGCAAAACACTGTCGCAAATCTTAAGCTTCATACACAAGGAGTAAGACACATGGACTTCAACTATTTACAAAATATATTTGCAATTATAAGTCGCATGTCATTAGGATTATGCATGAGCTACAACTATTTACAAAACACATTCGCAAATACTAGCATTATGATAAAGAGAGCTGGAGTAAGTGAGATTGAGCTATCAACACATGATGAGACTTAAGTTACTAGACATGACCCCATTTACTATTACAACAACCTATAATAGCAATTTGGTCTTTCAACCAAATAATAAGACCGGTAAAAAACTAGAAACAAACTCTTAACCTAGCTAGTTATATCTTTCCCTTTAACATCTTTCTAAAGCTTGACAATGAACATTCTAACTTCAAGTTCGGATCTTTATCTTGATATGCATCAACCCATAATACATTCTTAACTTACCCTTTATCAACACATAATGTGTCCTCTCTTGACTTGACGATCAAATTATTATCATCTTCTATCCGAGATCTTGACTTGATGCTCACCAACACATGATGCCATCCTTCACCCCGAATCTTGATTTGTTGATAAATCAAATTGCTAACATTATTTTTTTTTAATTACAATTATTTACCGATGTTACTTTGCAACTAATATGGAAATCAAATTACAAATTTTCTTTTATTTTATTCCAAATTTTAATTATTTTTACTAGAATTTGTATACAAATCAAAATTCTATTTTTTTTCTTTCAAAATTATTTCGAATTATAGTTAATTAAGTATTTTACTTTGGAAATCGTATCAAAATTATATTGTTAATTTTATTTTTTTTCATTTCGAATTTTAGTTTTTTTGTGAATTCATATACAAAGTAAATTACTATCCTTTTTTTAATTTTTATTATGAATTATATTTATTGAGGTATTTTACTTAGAAATAAGTATGGAAATATAATTGCTATTTATTATTTCGAATTTTATTTATTTTTTTGTTGGAGTTCCTATACAAATCCAATTTCATTTTTTTTTCATTTATTCCAAATTTTACTTATTTAGGTATTATACTTTCTAATTTGTATGAAAATCAAATTACTAATTCTTATTTTATTTTTATTCCAAATTTCAATTATTATTTGTTGGGAGGTTGTATACAAATCGAATTGCTAATTTTATTTAGTTTATTCCAATGTTTTGTTAATTAGGGTTTTTTTATATGAAATTCGTATGAAAATCAAATTGCTAATATTATTTTATTTTTATTCTGAATTTTGGCTATTCTTTGTTGGAATTCACGTACAAATCCTATTTCTATTTTTTATTAATATTAGTTCTGCATTACAATTATTTATGGATTTTACTTTGGAATTCATATACAAATTAAATTACTAATTGTATTTGTTTTATTCTAAATTTTAGTTATTTTAGAGTTTGTATACCAATTGAAGTTTTTTAGTTTATTCCAAATTTTTGTTATTTGGGGAGTTTACTTTGGAATTCATATGGAAATTAGTTTGCTAATTTTATTTTTTATTTCTAATTTCAATTATTTTTTGTAAGCCATGTTTTATATTGATGTTTGGATTTGTGAGACGTCGCTTCCCGAGAAATTTTTGTAAGCCATGTTTTTGCCTCCCTTCCCGAGAAATTAAATTTGTGAGACGTCGCAGTTTTATATTGATGTTTGGATTTAGGTTTTTTTTCTTGAATCTTTAGTTATCAGAGAAAAAAATTTCTAGATATTTAGAGAAAAAAATTTTAAGAATGCATTATTTACCCAGTCAGATACCATTTCCGGTTCTAGAGAAAAGGAGAACACATGGGCACACCAACTCATGATACAAAACAGTTTTTGCAGGAGTTACTTCTACTCGACCTCTAACAGCGGGCTCACACACTCAACGCCTATTATTATTAGCTATTACACTTGCTGTTGCCTTTGGACCAATCCCAAGTTGCCTTCCTGCTCACGTCACATGAACGTGAAATGATGCTGCCTTTCCATCCTGGGATACATTTACAGCCATCCCTTCGATCGATCAATTCCTACAGGGCTTATGTTATAATCATCATTATTAGATATAGGTCCTGTTTTTTTCCTCCTTCAAAGCTGACGGCTTTTGATTTTTGCTATAATACATAACTTTCAAATGGAGTATTTTCTCAAAAAGAGGTCTACAAGTTAAACGGTGTATATGTTAAAAAATCAATATTTGTACCATCTAAAATCGCAAGTGAGTATCTCTCTCCAAAATCTGTACCGTAAACGGCCAAAATTCAAAAAATTTAGCCAAAAGCCGTAAACCGCAGCCGTTGCCAAACAGGCCCATAGATATGACTGACACCTGTACGAAGATATACAGGGATTGGTAAGCTAATTAATACTAGGAATGAAACGGATAAGATACGATCGAATACTTTCAAATATGAATATGAATCTATAATTTTAAAATAAATACGAATATAAATTTGAATATTTTCGAATATAAATACGAATCGAATCACGTAACAGATACGAATTCGAGTCGAATATGTACTTAATTCGGTCAAATACGAATATCCTTCTATAACTTCTGTAACAAATCTCGGTATAACAAATTTCTAATAGTTTTGTCGATTTTTGACCGGTTACCGGAACGGTTACTAGTTTCTAACTTTCCAAATTTAAATTTTGAATCATAAAATTTTTTCAGGTTTTTCCCAAGTTCCAAAAATGGATCGAATACGAATGGAATAGTCTCAAACATGAATACGAATATTCTCGAATACGGATATGAATACGAATATTCTTAAATACAAATACAAATATATTTAAATATAGATTTTGTTTATTATGTCTGTCTTTTTTTGGATACGAATATTATATAAAACGGATCATCTGGTACCGTTCTCGCTAATTAATACGCAGTGCCGTTGCTTGCTTGAAGGTTCAGACTGCAAGCAGGACAGGACTACAGGAGTACCAAGTAGTACTATCATTCCTTTGCAAAAATATATATACATGGCCAAGAAGAAAGAGAGAATAGATAAATAGACGATCGAGTAGTTGGCTAGTTCGCTAGCTGCTAGTTTCTACGACTTAAGAGTGCAAGGTGTGCTTCCCTACTGTTTGGTGAGATACATCGTCAGGTCGAGCTAGTTGGCACTTGGCAGCTGAGATCGATCGATGAAGCGGGGGGAAATGGAGAGCAGCAGCAGGGAGCAGCGGACGCAGATCGTGTGCGTGAGAAGCTCGTCGACTGGCCACGTCGGCGACGGCGAGGAGGCGGGAGAATGGGAGTCGTGGCGGTCGGCGCTGTCGCTGTTCAAGGAGAAGGAGGAGGAGATCGAGCGGAAGAAGCTGGAGGTGAGGGAGAAGGTCTTCTCCATGCTCGGCAGGGTCGAGGAGGAGACCAAGCGCCTCGCCTCCATCCGCCAGGTACGTACTAGTACTACTAAACTTGGTATCGCACCAGCTAAAAGCTTGAGTTTTTGACTTTTTTCACTATTCTATTAGGGAATGAGCCGTTTGCCGTGAAATTCTTTCGTTAGAAATAGACAGATATTAAGCCTAGTTTGGTCGATGATCTGATGGCAAACTGAGGTTAATTAACCGTACCAGGAGCTGGAAGTGATGGCTGATCCAACGCGGAGGGAGGTGGAGTTGATACGCAAGCGGATCGACAAGGTGAACCGGCAGCTCAAGCCTCTCGGGAAGAGCTGCCTCAAGAAGGTGAAAGCCCCTGTTGATTCCACTCGTAGTGACCCGTAGTTTTTTGCATTTTACTTTGTTCAAAGAGTTGGCCAGGTGACGTTCGTAGTTTTGTTTTGCTCGGTTTTGGATGAACAGGAGAAGGAATACAAAATGTGCCTCGAGGCGTACAGTGAAAAGAGCAATGAGAAGGCTACGCTTGTCAATAGGCTAATGGAGGTGAATAACCAATCGACTATAACCTGCCTACTATTGCTAAATATCCGTATACTCCCTTTAGAGAGGGTAAAGATCCATAATCCAGTAACTAAGTTATGCTTATTGTTGGCATCAACTTGTTTTTAAGAAACTCTCCATTAGGGAAAGGGTAAATTACCCTTCAAAAAAAGTACAAATTGCACCATGGGTTCTAAGCTCCCCCATAATTTCACCTAGGACTTCTAAATTAACTAGCTTGGCAGGTCACTAGGCTTGTATTGAAGTTTCACTTAGCCCCCTAAACTTATAAATTAACTTGGCAGTAAATCAAAGAATTCTCTTTAGGGGAGTGTTTGGATGAGGGGGTTTAAATTTGATCTGAATCCACAGGATTCAAATCCAAATAACCCCCTATCCAAACAGGTCATTGGGAGATTGACATCATGTGCAAGTCGGGGAGGGAGGGAGGGATGTGTGCGTGAGATGGGAGCAAGAGAAGTAGGATGCATGAAATGCTTGTGAGATCAATGGAGAAGCCGCATCAGGAAGTAGAGTATTTATATTGGTTTCTAACTTCTCCAAGCAAAAGCTAGAAGCACAAGTCAACATGAACACGACCTAAGTATCATTGGTGTACTAGTACTTCTTAATTATCCATTTATCCTAGACTACAGATAAGCAAATATTGTAGGCCCATTAGCCCATAGCCGCTGCTGCAACATCAAATTAAGAACGAGTAGTTCTGTTTGTTGAACCCCGTCTCCCAAAATGTTGCCACCGTAGCTTCCATTCGGCGTTGTCAAAGGAGGAAGACACTACAATTTCATTAATTCCCATTGAACTTATCGTTTTTAGGTCATTTTCTTAACTCATTCACTCTTAAACAAATATTGTGGCCGACTGTTCAAAGATGTGCAATTTCACAAAGTTAACTGGATGATTGGAACACAAGAATTTAACAAGAGATAGGTTAATTTCTTTTAAGGAAAGAAACAAGTTAGTTCACATGGGATCTGAAAAAAATTCCATGTTTCAAACATGGCTTAAATATGTTGGATAATACATCGTGTTATTATCAAACATTTAGTATCTAGATTGTTTATGATCTTCTATTATCATTTTTTAATCCATGGTGTGTTTGTTTGCGTTGCATGTGAGAGGTGATCATCATGTTTGTTTCGTTAATTGGATATGCAATGCTTATGTATTTTCTTCTCTAACAAAAGTAGCACTAATCTCGAAACAAATGAAGAGGTAAGTAACATCTATCGACCATTCGTCGTACTTTAAAAATCGTATAAATCACTATTGAGGAAAGCATAAAAGCACTCCCAATCGGTATTTTTTTAGAGCTTTGTTTTACTCGAATATGTTGTAATTAATTCTCATTGCTCATAATTAGTCTAGGTTATTTGTGCTGTATTTCGTGCAAATGTTCATGTAAATTCGAATAAAGGGCCCTTGTTTTTAGTTTGCCCAAGGGCCCACTAAATATCAGGACCGGCCCTGGGCGTCACTTCTTGTTAACGAGAGGGAATACATTGATTTGACCAATGATGGCAAATTAAGGAGCTCGCTAAGCTAATCTATGTTTTAAGTGAAACTTCAATTCAAATGTAGGAACCTGCAATGCAATTTGGAACGGGAGATTTTTTTTTTCTCCAATTTATACGGAAATTGAACTATATCCTGTAAAATTACTACAAAATTCCTGCATTCTAAATGGCCCTCACGCAAAAAAAAAAAAAAGCAGTCCAGTTGCATACAGATTGCTGACATCGATTGAGCCGGACAACGGTCCATCCCAACAGATATCACTGGGCTGGTTAGGCATAGTCCACAATATCGGGCCAAGCCCGGGCTGGCCTGGTTGCTTGCAAGCTAGAAACCTCAAGCCCAGCCCTGCCTTAAGCTTGGGCTTGGGCCAGGCCGGGCGCCCGGTGGCCATGCTCTTAGGTCCAGTTCTATAGCACGTTTCAAGCATCTTGGTAACAGAACTCACTCACTGCACCTTGTGTATTTTGAGCAGCTAGTCAGCGAGAGCGAGACGCTGCGGATGAAGAAGCTTGAAGAGCTTAGCAAGACGGTAGAGACCCTCTACTAGACCCGGTCTGGTCTGTTGCCACCGGTCGGTTCAAGATGAGCTTTCCTACGTGCAGTTCTTGTGAAATGGGGATAAATTCTGTGTGACCTCACACGTGTGCCATTCTGTAACTGGCGATGAATGAGCTCACGAGTTATCCATTTGGTATGGTTCTGTTGCAACGTCAGTGTCGAGCGACCTGCCGTACTTCGAGCAAGATCGTTTCAGGGAGAGGATTTGATCAAAGATTAGTTTGTCTTGCAATCGTCATCACGCTGTTGCGTCTTTCAGCTTGGTTTTTCAAGACGCGTGTGGTTCGAATTTCATGATCTGTGAGTTATTTGTCTTGCAATCGTCATTCGTCAGCAACCCTATTACAGGAAGGTTACGTACATTGCACTTGTTTGCGCATCTTCCTCTTGACTGCCATTCAACAAGGGACATCTGAACGAAGGGACAAAATGCAGGATCCTTCTGCATTAAACAGTTTGGTACCTACTAGGTTGGCCTAGTGTATACTGCTGCTAAGGCACTCAAAGCTAGAGCAAACCCAACACTAAAGTGTAGTTTTTTTTATATTGGATCTTTCACGGTACACCCACGTACCCCTCTGAGGTTAGAGGAGATTTCAGGCCTGTTCAGCAAGTCAAAAGTCGGTCGATTTTTAACTTTTATTATAGTACTTAACTTTTAAATAGAGAATTTTTTTTAAGATGGGGTCTACAAGTTAAACGATCTACACGTTAAAAGCCTAACATCTGTACCAGCACAGCCAAAATTCAAAAATTTCAGTCAAAACCCATAAACCGCAGCCAAAAAGAATAGGCCCTGAATCTAGCTCAGCCTTTGATTGATTTGAGGTTAGTTTTGGCACGATGCAAAATTGACTTAGTAAGGAAACCAGCAACTAATTAAGTTGTACACCTAAAATAGTCAAGTATTAAATGGAATATCCTTCCATGCCAAACTACGGAAAAGTTGTTTAAAATTTAAATGGCAGTACCATCATTCAAATTCCAAACGTTCTTTACCTTATGTTGAATCTCAGCCGTATCAGTAGTTGGATCTTGCACAAACTTAGTTCAAAGAGTTTCAAAAGAAAGTACATGTAAGCCATACTTTTAGTTTGAGATATGTATTCAAGTCTAATTTGATTTTAAAATGGTACATATTTTTTATAAAACTTTTAAATTTTATAACATGTTGGATTAAGGATTCTAATTACAAATAAAGACAGGTTAGAAAATATAAAACTGTATATCAAATTTCAAATTCAAAAGTAAACGATTTTTTCTAGCATAATAATAATTTGGGATCTATTTTAAATATGATCTGAATTATATTTCCTTTCAAATAAAACAATTTGCAATATATTCTTTCGTTGTGACATGCATGGTGTATCTCCATCCACTTGGGCGGCCACTTGAGCGCGACCACGCTCGGTGCACTCCATCCACCCGGACATGCGTCACCTCCCTAACGAGGTCTTCCCTGTGCCGAACTTCTTCTCCCCTTTCTATAAAATCTCGTGGCCATCTCCTTTACCAGGAATCGGCGCCCCGGTAGCATTAGACACCCCTCTTCTCCCTTACCGACCAAAGGAACACCGACATCGCCGAGAGAACCCGATAAGCCCTGTTTTCCAATTCAAGATATATCCCTTACCATTCTTCAATTGCTCGCTCCTGTAGTGTCCTCATGCTCCTAGAAACCATACCGAAGCATCGCCATGGCTCGCCGAACCTCATAGCTTGTCAGCCACCATCTTCCCTACCGGGTAAAGTCACCCCACCGTGAAAACACTAACACAAGCCACCTTGGCCCGAGCCAACCATGCCATGGTATTTCCCATGTCCCAAGGATGCTCAATCCACCATGATTTTATTGTTTTAGAAACTGTTCAACAATTGTACCATGAAAATCTTCCGAAAGCTCCCCACCTCAACACCGACCATCTAATGCTCTTCGGCCACCACTAAGCCCTAAAATGGGCTGCCCTCAACCCCAGCAACCCATTCATGCCATCGGTTTTCATCAGGGATCGCCATAGCAATGGGAATTGTGGTCGCAAAGAAACTCTATTTCGGTCGCTACAGTAACCCGCGGGAGGAAGAAGATAAACAGTAGTCCCAGCACTATAGCAAACACGAACCGGTGTGAAAAGTGCTGACCCGATACTATAGCACCCAACCCAGTATGAACAGCAAAACCTGATAGCGAACAATACCAAACCCGCGATAAATAGTAGTTACCCGTTACTGCTCACCCAAAAACCTAAAAACATATATACACACCCATTTTGACCGTTTTGACCTCATGAAGCCCATTTTCAACTCTGTTTAGCGTAAAGAGACTCTGATAAAACCTTAGCCAGCCTAGATGTTATTTCAAGCTTACATCCAGTACTGTTCTAGCCATTTCTATTTACCGAAAACCCAAAAGCATATATATAGTCGTTTCGATCGTCGTGACCCATCTAGCTCAGTTCCAACTCCGATCAGCCAAACCACACACCACTTAAACCTTGACCACCCAAACCAATTTTATTTTTGTCTTTTTGGTTATTTATTTGTATTTTGTTCTCAGCTTGTATTCTGCAAGGAAGGAACTTATTTGCATTCGTTTTCTGCGCTAGTATTCAGACCCAGAGAGTTGGTCAATCGAAGAATTACAAGAGCAATTAAAGAAGTAAGTGTCCAACCTAAAAACTACAGTGAAGTAATCAGAGACTTTGGATAAGGAGGCAAGTCACATGTTTTTAATCATGTTGAGCCTACATTCTGTTAATTATTTACTTATTAGTACTTTCATTACCTTTTATTTATGCACTGATATTTTATGTACAATAAATGTTTAGTATAACATGATACCTAGTTACATCCTACCACCGAAAAAGTCATGTTTAATTTATGGCCATATTCATCTTGACAAAATCTAGTAATGCTAAAACTATTATCTAAATGTTCATGGTAGATTAGGAACTCAACTGTTTTATACTACTTAACGATATAGCACTTTGCCGGTAGTCTTGCAAAAGTGATTCTAGAAAAGAGAACGTCATGGGAAACTACAAGATGGTTGGATAGCACTGCCGTCGAACATTGGGATATGGGTTTAGAGATGGAAAATGCCTCGGAGAAAAGTAAAGACAAAGCTTCGGAGAAAAATAAAGACAAGAACCTTATGCTGAGTAGAGAACATAGTGATCGTTCAACCACAAGCTTTAACTCGTTAAACCTGGTCTAGTAGCTACTCAAATCGATTGAATCTCTACAGGAGTGAAGGAGCATTGGTATGGAAACAATAAAACCATATTGAACAACGGTAGGTTCCACTCATGACAGGCATAAGTGTTTCGACCTGGCCAGTGGGTACCCAAGTCTGAGTTGGTAATCTACTAGGTAAGGGCTATATAAAGAGATGAGCAGTGAAACAATCTTGTTTTTTTAACTCAATCATGAGTGTTAAGGAATCTTGTAGGTAAAGTTGGGAAACTCTGCGGAGTCATCGCAATGGTATTTCGAATACGCCGTGCTTCCGATAAATAAAGTTGTGTTTAATGGGTGATTTCAACAACAAAGCATGAGTAGTTTTGAAAATGATTTGAAAATGTTGAAGGCTAGTAATCAAGTTGTTGAAACCGCAACTCCTTAAGAAGTTTTTTCTTTATTATTTTAAGTTCAAAAATATTTATAAATAAAATTGCATACACAAATAACTTAATAAAACCACTATACCCCATCTCTTGAAAATTTTAGCAAGTAGTTATATAGCGCTCTTCATGTGACTTGTTGAGTATGGTTGGTTGTATTCAGTCTTGTTATATTTTTCCACCGCAACAGATATCAGAAGAAGAAAAAATGTTATAAGTTTTCATGTTAACGTTACAACCATACTCAAGCGTTTCTGTGGTAGTTTTCTTCAGATGTTTTGATTGTAAGTTAAGCTTGAACACTCTTTTAGTCGTCAAAGTTGACTATTAGGTTATATTTTAATTAAGTTAATATCTTTTAAATATTTATAAGTAGATATAATATTTTTTGTTTGTAATTAAACTTCTAGATCGTTATGGGAAGTAATGGCCGTTTTGCAGAAACAGGGGGCGTTTCAGCCTCCTCCCCGTTTGACCCCCGCCGCCACCGCAGCGCGACGTGGCGGACTCGCTGCGGCTGCATCGCTAGTCTGTCGGGAGCAGCGTCGGCGGCGACGACGTTGGGGGCTCCTCCTCCGTCTCCACCTTCGCTAATGCCGAGTGCAAGGGCGACCCGGATCGGCCGCCGGGCGGCAGCAAGAGCTGGGCGCAGCAGGCGGAGGAGGCCTACCAGCTCCAGCTCGCTCTCGTGCTGCACCTCTGCTCCGAGGCCTGCAACGCCGCCGATCCCAGCTTCCTCGATTACTCCTCCACCACCGCTGCCGACCACCACCATCACGTCGGCAGCTCGGCCCAATCCCTCTCCCACCGCGTCTGGGTCTGCACAAATCTCTCTCCCTCTCTACCCATCAATTTACCAGAAATTTGGCAAATGTGTGAGTATCCTAGTGACCACCGCGTGGCGTGGCAGGTGAACGGCAACTTGTCCTACTCCGACAAGGTCCCGGACGGCTTCTACCTCATCCAGGGGATGGATCCCTCCATATGGACGCTCTGCAACGACGTGCAGGATGGCGGCCGCGTGCCCTCCATCGAGTCCCTCGAGGCTGTGACTCCCACTGAATCTTCCATTGAGGTGGTCCTCATAGATAAGGTGGCCGGCTATGACCTGAAGACGGGCATTGCTTCCGATTGGGAAGTTGTCTGCTGGCCTTTGCTGGCACCGAGCGTTGCTGTTCAAGGTGATCTTGCTTCTGTAGTTATTTACTAAACAGATACTGACATGCCATTATGTTCTTCATCCCCGGTGGCAATATTTTCAGGCGAAGTAGGATTTTCTGTGTTAGCATTGCAAATGTAGCTTCTTTTTTTTACTTCGTCATGCATCTAGCTTCGTCGGCCCTCTTTTCTTGTCACTTTTCTGAAGTTTGACGTTTTTTCCCAGGTCACATCGCTTGTTTGTTAACTACCTTCTACACGTTTCATGATTAGTCTAGTAGGCATCATGACTTTTATGTCACTTTTCACCGTTATTCTTCACCTTGTTGCTCGTGCTCTAACTACCCTCTTCTAACTTATTAGCTTCTGGCTTAAAATATAGCAAAAAAAAAACACCATTATATCTCTACAAAGGAACAACTTTATGAACAATACAAAAAAACAAAAAAAAGACAACAAGCTATAAAAAACCAAAATTAAAAAACCAATATGTTTCAGAAGTCAGTAGTAGAAGCTGTTTGAGTCGTGTCTAAATTGTTTTGTAATACTTTTTGTGACAATTATAAATTTCACTGTGCTAAACGATGTCAAATGGGACAGCCAACAAAAAAAAATTAAGACATTGTACAAGCCAACCATAAAGATTTTGTTGGACCCCCTTCGTCTCGGCCGTTATCAGCTCGGCCAACTCATGAGGAGCGAGAGTAGCTCGTTTCGCATGGTTCTCCGCGTGCGATATATATATATATATATATATATATATATATATATATATATATATATATATATATATATATATATATATATAGAGAGAGAGAGTATATCTAGTGCTAATGGCTATTTCAGTGTTAAGATGCTAATGACGTCGTGGACCGTTCGATCTAGATTGCGTGGTTTAAATGGAGATAGGTGAAAACTCTATCCCACTTAAACACTTTTGCAGAAAACCCCCTAACGGACACACATACATATGTGTATATACATATACACATACATATGTGTGTATACATATATATATACACATACATATGTATGTATACATATACACACACATATGTATATGTGTGTGTATATATATGTGTGTGTGTGTATGTGTGTGTGTGTGTATGTATGTATGTATGTATGTATGTATGTATGTATGTATGTATGTAGTGTTTAGTGAGAAAGTTATGTCCATGTTTCGGCGTCCAACTATAGGAACGTGTCGATTTCTTATTTCAGCTTTTTTTGGTTTTTGTTTTTTTTTATTTTTTTCTTATTCCTTTTTATTATCTATGAAGATATAACATTGTTTTTTCTCATTTTGTTCTATATTTTTTAATTGAATTACACAGAAAAAACTAATAACCACTACAGTGTAATTTCAGCTAAAAGATAACAACCACAGCCAGAAGCTTAAGCCCGTTAGAGCAGGGCATATATGTCTCTGAGCTGTCAATAAAACTCAACGCGTTATACAACACCATTGTCAGAGAACCTCTAGACCCTTTATCTATCCACACTAGCCCACTTTGAAGTGTTTGGTTCATTGTCACACTTAACTGAATTGCTAAGGGCATGTTTAGTAGAGCTTAGCTCTCAGATTCTCAACTGGAGTAGTCGGAGCATAGCCAAATACACTAGCTCCTCAAAATTGGATCCTAGAATCCGAGCAGGAGCGGAGCGCAAAATGAACTAGCGCGAAGGAGCAGCCTTCAGGCTGATTCTAGTGGGGAGCTGACCCACCTGAATGAATATGTCCCTTGAAATTGGTAGTATTGACCCGCAAATTGCCACTCGGTATACCCCCGTGCCCTCCATCTTACGCACCCCAATCCCCATTCATGTCTCCTCTCTATTCAGCCTAGGAGACCTAGCAATTTGGCAACCACCGCACGTCGCACTGGCGAGCGGTGACCTAGTGTCCATGATGGTGTCCACGACAACTAGCGGCAAGCCTACACGCACTGTCCACCCTCCCCCCCCCACACACACACACCCACCCCGTAACCCTAATTCCGCCATAGTGAGAACCATCGGTTCGCTGGCTGCAGACCTCCTTGTCGTGGCCACCATGTCCTCCCTCAACCTCTCCTCCCGTCCAATAGCCCCGATATGTCCATATCTGAGCCTCCCCCAAGTTCCCTAGTATTTTTTTCATGTGGATATGGTTCTTGTTCATACGAGTAATACTCGTGTGAGTCAAAGTTTCAGATGAAACTTTCATGATGTAGTGTTAGCATTACTAACGATTTTCCCTCCCAAACAGAAGATTCTGCACATGTATATTATGGTCTGTTGCATAAGGCTGCATGAGATGAATGCTGATGCTTGTTGTTCAATTAGACAAAGCGGCACTTGTGTGTGCATGCTGTTCATATATGTTCTGTTCATTGCATTTTGAAATGAAGACCTCGAAGGCTACCTCAAGGACAATCCCTGAGGATGGATCACAAACACGAAGAGGATACGCTAGAATCTCCATGAGGAGTTAGAGGACATTGCAAGGAGTTGTTGAGAGTAGGGATTGGAAACGGTAAAAGATAGTCCGTGATAATCCGTTTTATTCGATATTTGTATCTAAGAAAATACAAATTTTGTAAGCAAAATCTATATTCGAGAATATTCGTATCTGTATTCGAGAATGTTCGTATTCATATTTGAGAATATTCGTATTCGTATTTATATTCGAGACTATTTGATTTGTATTCGATCTGTTTCTATCCCTAGTGACCTCCCTGGGATAATTGTAGGAAACAATTTTCTAGTGAACCAAAGTGCACAAGCAAGAAGTGAAAATTACTTTGCATAATTTTCAACTCTGTGCGCTACACTGCTAGTTTGTGTAGACGTGTAGTAATGTTACATAAATTTGTTCTACCGATATTTGTTACAAAAGTTTTAGAATATTCGCATTCGACCGAATTAAGTACGTATTTGATTTAAATTTATATTCGTTATGACATTTGTATTTGTATTTGAGAATATTTGAATTTATATTTATTTTAAAAATATAAATTCATATTTATATCCGTATTCATATATAGTCTTTGCCACCGCAGTGCCCGCTGTTGGCGTGGATGTAACTGGTTGTGTTCCTGTTGCCCTCGCGGGCTGCCTGCGCGACCACGGACGGAGCATGACTCACGCGCTCCTTTTCTCTCTCCACTGTTCCCTTGACCTCCGCCAGCTTACACGCGGGCCCCGCACGGCCTCACGTCCGGACAGCCCGCGCTTGCGCCGTGTCCAGCTCACCCACGCGACACGGCACAGCGCACCTGAAAAGGAAAATCTCTCTTCGCCACCAAGCAAACCCCGCCCCGCCCCCAGATATTTTCCCCCGCGCCCGCACTGTGCCGCACCGCCTAGAGTTGCGAGACGCCGCGCGCCACGCCGCCAAGTGGCCAGCCGCGCCCCGCTCGGGCCGACCCCGAATCCCACGCGGGCCCCGCCGTGAGATCGCCCAAAAACGGGCCGCGCGGCAGGCACGCACGGGCCTCGAGCCGACAGACCCCTCCACGCGGTACTCCTATAGTCCTATGTCGGTTCCACCCGAAGCCTATAAATTCCGCACCGCCCATTCCCGCTCCCCGCGTCCTCGCGACCCTCTCCCCGCGTGCTTCCATGGACCGTACTCACACCGGCATCAACGACCCGGACGCTGCCGCCGCCGCAGCCTCCATGGACACCGCCCTGCTGATGGAGCCCAAGCTCGAGGAGGAGCCGCTGCAGCTGTCGCCCCCGGACCCATTTGTCTCCTTGGAGCAGCTGATGCCGCCGCCGGCTGTGGTGTCCGAGCCGCCGCGGCCCCTGGAGGCGCTGCTGCAGGGGCCGCAGCTGCCGCCGTTTCTGTCCAAGACGTACGACCTGGTGAGCGAGCCAGCGCTGGACGGGGTCATCTCCTGGGGCCCCGCCGGCGACAGCTTCGTCGTGTGGGATCCCTCCACCTTTGCGCGCGACGTGCTCCCGCACCACTTCAAGCACAACAACTTCTCAAGCTTCGTCAGGCAGCTCAACACCTATGTGCGTATCAATCCCCCCATCCTTTCGTTTCTTGTTTGCAAACCATCACTGGATCATTACATCACATGCCTTCGTCCTCTTTTCGTGAAATACTCTGTTTCTGTTACGTATCCGTGATCATGGTGCTCTGTTCTGTTATTGATGAGCTTGGATGCCTAAGATTCTTGCTGCCGTGTAGACTGCCGATGGAGATGTTCCTGCTGATTTGAAATGCGTTTTTGTGGTTCTTTCGGTTCTTGGTGTTGTGTTCTCGGAATCTTATAAAATATGCCCTCTTTTGTTCGTGAGCGGAATCGCAACATGTAAATGCCAAACTGGACGTGTGCCCAAAAATAATTGGATTAAGATGACGACTAAGGAGTAGATCCTGTGATGGACAAGCTTAATCCATTCGCTGGAATGCGACGCTCTCGCGCTGGAAGGTAAGCTTCACGATCCACATGTGCATACGCAATTCTTTTGGAATCTAGAATTCTTTATCTACGTAGTAGTAGGCCCATACAGCGAATTCGTTTTGTTTGCCCCCTGTCGAATGCCGCAGTGTTTTTTTTTTCGGTTTTTTTCTGCCCTATGCCCCTATGTGGCTATGCCTATTCTTCCAGCTCCTCTGCCCTCTGCTTCACAGGTTTGGTGTGGTGCAGTTGTACTCCTCATAGCTTAGTGGTTGTACTTTTCAGCTGCTTTTCAGCTGCTGTTGATGGCTTATAACTGCGGCTGATAGCTTTTGGTCCTGGTGCAAGCGCTTGTGTGAACGAATCGAATACCGATAAGCCGATTTGAAAAAACTATCGTGATAAACCGTTTCGAAACCGCGGCGTAGAGCTGTTCCATTTGATCATTCGGGGAAGCCATAAGCCATAAAAGAATGGCGCCAATATTTCTCTGTCGCTTTTTTAGCTAATTTTCTTTTAGTATGTTTTGGCAGATTACACAGTTCTATAGTAGTTTAGCACTTCGGTTATTATTATTTTTTATTAATAGCGCAGTGAATTTGGTGCAGTCTTTTGGTTAAGTAGCTGTGTCAGTCAATACATGAGCTCTTTGGTTCAGTTAATTTAGACAAAAGTTCAGTTCCTGTGGGGTACGAGGACTGGAAAGGTCAAATGTGTCAATATGCACAAATCCGATCAGTATTCATGTCCTTCAGCTATCTTCTTGCTTGATAGGCACAAAATCTAGACCCAGTACACTAGTGTCTATTTGGGGGTTAAGTAACTGCAAGGAGAGCAAATGTTAAGTTCTTGGGTTTATTTCTTCAGTCAGGTTCAGGTTATGAGGTTTAGTTCTTGGTTAGTGATAAGTGGAAGGTAGTTCTTGGTAGGTTTAGGTGTAAATGACAATACCATTGAGGCTTTGGCATTTTGACTGCATCAAATGAAACTCGATTTGTTATCTATGTTCAACGGTGTTCATGATTATACTGCTGGAGCTTTCTGTATACTCCATTTTCCTTTCTTTTTTTTCTGATTAACACTTTCTCCTTGATATACTCAGGGTTTCCGCAAAGTTCATGCTGATAGATGGGAGTTTGCTCATGAGGATTTCCTGCAGCACAGCAAACATCTGTTGAAGAAGATAGCCAGGCGGAGGTCCTCGCCAACACAGCAAAGCGGCCTTCAGCCTGGCTCTTCTGGTGAATCCAGTTTGGACCCTGAGCTCCACACACTGAGAAGAGAGAAGGTCGCACTTCTTCAGGAGGTGGCCAGGCTGAAACAGGAGCACCGTCAGATAATTGAGCATATGAGCACACTGAATCAGAGGCTGGAATCGGCGGAAGACCGGCAGAAGCAGATGGTCTCTTTCTTGGCCAAGCTCCTTCAGAACCCAACTTTCCTGAGGCAACTTAAGCTGCACAGGCAGCAAAAGGAAATCGACTGCACCAGGGTGAAATGGAAGTTTCTCAAGCATGCACCATATGGTCACACAGACTCAGGTGAGTCCAGCTCACAGCACACCGGAGAGAGTGGTTTAGAACTTCCTGCATATTCTCCTGTGCCTCCAGGCACGCATGACGACATCGCGGATCTTCAGAATTTTCTTTTGGAAGACATGGACCTCAATCTTGACATGCTGCCAGACAACATAGGGCTCGACGGAGTCGAAGCACCGGAGGACATCGAAGCATTGGTTCAGGGATTCGACACACTAGATGAATTTGAGCTCGGCAGCGGAGCCGAGCTATTGAAGATGCCTCCAGCTTCTGGTCCTCATGGCCAAGATCCCACAATTGGCAGGTCCAAGGGAAAGAATGTACTGTGCCCAGGATTGGATGGTACCTCTTCTGAAGCCGAGTGCCTCGGGTCGTTATCCGACAATATGGGGGTGGCTTCAGGCACCATGTTAGAAGCAGCAGGCAAACTGATGGATGCAGATGATGAGCAAATTTGGGGTGTCGATGCTTCGGCGACTTTACAGAGCTCTTGCAGTGGCACCAGTCAACAAGCATACAGTAGCCTTGTTAGCGATCCCTATCTGATGGAGATAGCCAACAAGCCGGAGAAGTTCTGGGAGCTCGATTTTCAGGCACTGGATGAGGGAGATCTGCAGCTGGACAAGTGTGTTATTGATGACCCTGCTCTTCAGCAACAGAAAGGAAATATGAAGTAGATCGATTGCGGTGCGAGGGAATAGGGCCTGATGCTTTATCCACCTAAGCACTACAGTTAGCTATGAACATTGCTATGGTTATTTTGATATTTAGGAGGCTAATGAACTAGATAAGCAATATGGCATTAAGTAGTAGTAGTAGTATGTTTTTGTTTTCCATTCATTCATCCTACCTGTTCTTGAATTGAAATCACTATCTTATGTTTTCGTCGGAGCAAGTGCTGCTAACTTCTCCGGCCAATTATTTCTGTTCCCATTTATCAGTGTATTCTCTCTTTTTTTGGGCAAATTGTCTTGAAATGGGCAATGGAATTCGAACCTTTTTTCCATTCTCATTGTATCTTTTATTTGACGTTGTCAGATAGCTATTGTAAGTGTTCTGCTTCTGCATTCGTTGTTCGGTTCTTTCGGCTGTAGCTAATGGTTTATGGCTATAAGTGATGGCTTGTAACCCTGGTATGAGCGCCTGTGCAAACGAACTAAATATCGATAAACCAATAAACTGCTTCAAAAAGACTGTTCCGATAAGCTACTTCAAAAAGAGCGAAAAATCATCCCATTTGCTTGTTGGAGGGAAGTCATAACCCAAAAAGAATAGCCGTATCAAATGTCAATAGTGTGTGTTGTGGGGGTGCCTAGCCCCTGGGCCGCTAGAATTAGTTGGTGGACCATGTAGCAAGCCCAATAGTATAGTGTCTAAAGGAATATACCAATATATCTTTATCCTTTGCAATTGTTGAGTGGCGGGATAGAAAATTCTCATCTTGTTCCATTCATATATATAAACCCGGGGGTATGAGACGAGGAGATTCACTCATTTTCTACTCACCAGCTCTCTTTCACACACATGTGGTGGTCTCTAGCTCTAGCAAATCCACATCCTCAATGGAGGAAGGGTACCAAGTAACCATTGTTGTAGCTCATGCCACAACAATTGGTGTCGTCTGTGGAGAGCGCTCAAGAAGCTGCGCAAGGAAGAGCACCAGAGATGGCCACCACTAGGGGAAGTGGTTCTGTGATGACATAAATAGGAGAGAGGGAGCTGCAGTGAGGCTTCTAGCCTCGAGCAAGCAAATAAGGAAGACTACAGATGATGTGTTATCACATAGTACATCTGTGGCTTCCTCACCTTTTCTTTGGTTCTCTCTCTCCTGCCTTTTTGGCTTAATCGACTAAGGGAGGAGCTCTGACCGTGTGCCTGTGCGTCGACCCACACTAGCCAATGCTGTGGCCTCGGCCCCGCGCCTGTGCCTCTATGATGTTAGGCTCCTCTCTACCGACCCTAGCTCAACGCCCTCTGCTCTGCTTTCGTGCAGGCCTTCGCTCAGGCCCACGCTGTCCGTCGCCCTCCGCAATGTCCATCGACCTCCGTCACGACTAACGCCCTTCGTCTCCACACCAAGGACCTCGACCCCTGCCTCCGTCACCATGCTAGCTTCTGCTCGTGCGGCCATGGCTTCATCTTCGCTCCAGCGCCCTCGGCTCTGCACCGTCAACCTCCGCTCAACTCCAGCCGAGCCATGGCCGTGTAGCCCACCAAACTCCACGTCAACATGGACTCCATGTCGCTGGCTCACGCTCGGCTCCATTCGAGCCTCCATCGCGACGCACCGCCCTCTGCACTGACATGGGCTCTGCCCTGTGCCGGCCTCCGCGTGGCACTGGGCATGCCTTCTTCGCAACGCACCGGCCTCTGCTCGGCTTTGACACCGTCTTTGCTGGCCCCGTCTACGCTCAGCCGCGTCGCCCGCCAACCCCCATGCTACTGTTCCACCTCTTCAACGGATTATGCGATCTGGAGAGAAACTACAGAGAATCACTCAGTTCAAACACTCGCATGTAAAGAGTATTTTCTAGAAGAGAATGTATATTCCACAACAGCTCATTATTTCTTCTCTATCACTTCAACTTAAAAAGAACTCAACAACATGCATAGCGTCCGCTCCGCACACCACGCTCAAGAACCGATTTCGCCAACGTGCGCGCGCCACGGGCGGAAAACAAACCACCTTTGCATGGCAGCTTGCACATGCTTGACTCATTCTAACGCGCCCACATCCAGATCATTGGGCTCAACAGACAAGCAAGTAAAAACATAGCAGTGTAGTGAAAATAAACAGCTAGCTAACAAATGAATAAGTCTGGATTACTTAACAATCTCCCCCTAATCTTAGCATAGTTCATTTGAGCTTGATGACGCCGACTTGATCTCGCAGATCCTGAAACTTATTCCTTCCAAGTGCCTTTGTCAAGATATCTGCCAGTTGCTCCTCTGATCTGACGAATTCTAGACAAATGTCCCCGCTGTCAACACATTCTCTGATGTAGTGAAATTTGGTGTCAATGTGCTTACTCCTTTCATGTAGTACTGGATTTTTACTGAGAGCAATAGCTGACATATTGTCCATCTTCAGTAGTGGTGAGGACATCTTAACTCCGAGGATGTCACTGAGCAACCGCCGAAGCCACACTCCCTGGCAAGTTGCTGCAGCTCCCGCGATATACTCTGCTTCACATGATGATAGCGCGACCACTCGCTGTTTCTGTGACTGCCATGTCACTGGACTATCACCAAGGAAGAAAACCATACCTGACGTGCTCTTGCGGTCATCAATATCCCCTGCCATGTCACTGTCACTGTATCCAATTAACTTGAGCTCAGAGTCACTCCTGGAGTATGCCAGCCCATAGTCAATTGTGCCTGCAACATACCGAAGCAAGTGCTTCATTGCTGTCAGATGCTCCTGCCTAGGATCTTCCATAAAACGACTCAGGTATCCTACAGCAAAGGTAAGATCTGGCCGAGTATGCAAAGGTACCGCAGTCGCCAATAAGGTCGCGATACTCGCCAAGCGCCAACCTGTGTGAAGAACTTTGCTCGATGCCTCAACCGTGTCTCCATTGGCGTCGTGCAGGCATTGCAGTTTTTCATGCCAGCTTTGTCGAGCAGCTTCAAGGCATAAGCGCTTTGGCACAGCTCAATGCCCCGTCTCCCTTGTCTTACCTCGATTCCAAGGTAATAAGACAACAACCCTAGATCACTCATCCGGAAGAGTGTCTTCATCTCCATCTTGAAGGCACCAATCTCTTTAGCAGACTCCCCCGTGATGACAAGGTCATCAACATAGACTCCTACTACCAGCCGTGAGGAATTACTTTCCCGAGTGTACAAGCCATGCTCGCACTCACTTCTTATGAACCCAAGCTTACTCAAAGTCATGTCGAGTTTGGCATTCCATGCCCGTGGGGCCTGCCGTAACCCATAGAGAGCTTTGTGTAACTTGAGTGCCTTCTGCTCATGTCCTGTAGCAGTGAATCCAGGGGGTTGCGTCACATATACCTCCTCCTCCAGTCATTGTTGAGGAAGGCGGACTTGACGTCCATGTGATGCATCGCCCATCCACGACTTGTCGCCACCGCCAAGATTATACGCATCTTGCTTCAGCCTTGCAACCGCGCAAATACTTCCTCAAAGTCTATGCCCGGCCGTTGTACATATCCCTTGGCGACGAGTCTGGCCTTGTGCTTCACAACATCACCACGCTCGTCACGCTTGAGCTTGAAGACCCACTTCAACCCAATGGCGCGGTGTCCCGATGGGAGGTCAACTAAGGACCATGTCTTGTTCTCTTCGATTGAGGCCATCTCTTCTAGCATTGCCATCCGCCACTCCTTGACTTGCTTTGCTTCTTCAACGGTAGCTGGTTCATCTCCATTGCCACCAAGAGCTCCTCGGCCAACTCTCGCTCGCCTAGCCCAGAGGTGATGCCGTGCCAAGGACATTGTCCATGGTACGGAATCGGAGTGGAGCATCATCGTGATCAGCATCTAGATCGAGTTCTCCCGAGGGTGGTGATGTGAACTCGATCCCTGCTTCAGTCGATGGTGGTGATGTGCGAGAATCAAACCCGCATGTGGGCATCGTCCCGCTGACTGGAGTTGCCGGTGATGACGGTGGTGAGGCTGGTGCCGTCCCTTCTGGATCCATGGTGCTGCTGTGCTCCCTGGGTAGGGTGACATATTCAACACTGAAGGGCTCGGTATCGTCATCTGGTCCGGCTCCCATGTCATTGCCCCAGTCCCAGGGACGGTCTTCCTCGAACACAGCATCTCTGGATACATGAACCCTCTTTGTAGCTGGATTGTAGAATCGGTAGGCCTTCGATCCTTGCTCATAACCCACAAACACCATGGGTGTACTCCGGTCATCCAATTTTGCAAGGTGTCTACGACTGCTTTCACATGTGCTACACAACCAAATGTACGAAGGAAATGTACAGGGGGTTTGTATCCATGCCATACCTCAAAAGGTGTCTTCCCTTCAACACTCTGAGTTGGAGCTCGGTTTAGGATAAAAACCGCTGTTGTCACTGCCTCCCCCCAGAACCAGCCTGGTAAAGATTTGGCCTTCATCATACTTCTGGCCATTCCCATCACGGTCTGATTTTTCTCTCCACCACACCGTTCTGTTGTGGTGTGTAAGGTGCTGTTAGATGCCTCTGGATGCCTTGACTTGCGTAGTAATCGCTGAATTCTCGGGATGTGAATTCTCCACCACGGTCGGTGCGTAGTGTCCCGAGTTTACGACCAGCCTGCGCTTCAGCTCCAGCCTGGAACCGCATGATTGCAGTACCAGCTTGATCCTTGAACTCGAGCAGAATGATCCACATGAAGCGACTAAGATCATCAACGAGTAAAAGAAACAACTTGTTACCACTTGGTGTAGGTGGAGTCACCGGACCGCAGATGTCACCATGTACCAGCTCCAGTTTGTGCTCTGCACGATACTTAGCTTCATTCGGAAACGCCAAACGACGCTGCTTCCCGGCGAGGCAACTTTCGCAAACTTGATCGACATGATCAATCTGCGGTAGTCCTCGCACCATCTGGCCTCGTGCGCCTTCCAAGTCCGCGGAAGTTGAGGTGACCATACCGCGTGCGCCGCCACGCCGTGTTCGTGCCTGCATCGCCAAGCACACCGGTTTCCGATGTTCAACTTCGACGACGAGGCGATTTGCCGAGCGATGTACCTTGGCCAGTAGCTGCCTGTCCGGGTCCCAAATCTTCAGCACACCTTTCTTGATCGAGATCTGGTAGTCATCTTCATCAAGCTGGCCCAGACTCACGATGTTAGCCGTGAGTCGAGGGATGTGGTATACCCCAGTGAGGGCCCTGTGCTCCCCATTCTTGCACGTGAAGAGCACCGTGCCGCAGCCTTCAATTCCAGCTTCAGATCCGTCCCCAAATCGGACAGATCCACGGACGGCGGTGTCGAGTTTGGCAAAGGCCGAGCACTCGCCGGTCATGTGGTTGGTGGCTCCCGTGTCGAGGATCCACCGTGCCCGGTCGCCACCTTGCTTGTCGCCGAGCTGCACGAAGAGACGATCCTCCTCAAGGTGTAGGGTGGAGGATCCAGTTGGTGAGTGTGGATCTGAGGGTGGTGGCTGGAGATCCGCCGGTGAGTCGAGAGCATTTTGTGGAGGTGCCGAGCGAATCGCCGGTGGGATTGGATTTTCGGACAGCTCTGTCGGAATGGGGAAAGTAACATTTATTGTTGCCTCGGCGAGCAATAACGATGTGGTCTCCTTTTCTTCATCCACCTGGGCTATGTGGGCCTGCTCATCACGCCGTTTCTTGCGACACTCACGAGCCCAGTGGCCCGCCTTCCCGCAATACCTGCATTGATCGCCGGTGATAGAATTTACTCTGGCATTGCTTGCGCCGCCATACCTTGGTGTCCTGACATTGGTTCTCCCTCCGGCGTCTCTGCCTCGCCCACGTCCGCGATTCCTCATCTGACTGGACGCAGCTCCCTTCCCGCGTTCATTGAAGCCTTCTCTGGTGAACTGCAGCCGTGAGGTCACCTTGGTTATTAACTCCTCCTCCGTGAGATTCAGCGCCAGGATGAACTGCCGGCGCCGCCAAGGTTATGTCGTTCCTCAGCTGCCTTTAGTCTTCCAACGAGCTCCTCCACTGAGAGCTCACTTAGATCAAGCAGTGTCTCGATTGAGAGTGCGATCTGCTCGAATTTTGGTGGGAGCGCCTGGAGAAATTTCCGGACAACTTCTTCCTCTGATCGGTCCTCTCCTAGAACTGCGAGCTGATGGGCGATTCCGCTGATGCGGACGCCGAAGTCTTCTACAGTTTCTCCATCATGAAATTTGAGTGCATCAAATTCCCGACGAAGAGTATTTGCTCTGGCCTTTCGCACGCGCTCCACACCGACGTGCATTGTCACGATGGAATCCCACGCAGCCTTGGCCGTCGCCTTGCTCGCGATGGTCCCAATCATCTCCATGGGGACGGCTTTCGCGATGACTTCAAGGGCCATCCTGTCTTCAATGAAATCGATGGAGCCGATGCTGACGGCCGTCCACAAGCCCCTTGCTTGTAGCATGACTCGCATAAGCGCTGCCCAGTCGTAGTAGTTCGTCTTCGTCAAGGTTGGGAAGGAGCCGCTGCTGTTGATCTCCTTCGTCACTCGGTGGATGACCAGACCCCAATCAGTGCTTCCTCCGCTGCTGCCGCTTCCCGATGGCGGCGTGGTTTCCCCTCGAAACCTCCGTGGCGGTGAGGACGACTGATGGCGCGTCATGGCGATCCGTCTCAGACGCACGTCCCAGGTGCGGTAGCTCTGATACCAAATGTTCCACCTCTTCAACGGATTATGCGATCTGGAGAGAAACTACAGAGAATCACTCAGTTCAAACACTCGCATGTAAAGAGTATTTTCTAGAAGAGAATGTATATTCCACAACAGCTCATTATTTCTTCTCTATCACTTCAACTTAAAAAGAACTCAACAACATGCATAGCGTCCGCTCCGCACACCACGCTCAAGAACCGATTTCGCCAACGTGCGCGGCGCTACTGGCGGAAAACAAACCACCTTTGCATGGCGGTTGCACATGCTTGACTCATTCTAACGCGCCCACATCCAGATCATTGGGCTCAACAGACAAGCAAGTAAAAACATAGCAGTGTAGTGAAAATAAACAGCTAGCTAACAAATGAATAAGTCTGGATTACTTAACAGCTACATGGTTACTAGCTCGCTGCTAGTCGTCGGCCCCCCTATGGCCTACCAACGAAGCAGCCCCGGTGCAGCTAACTTCGCGCCGGCCTCCACCAACCGGTGAAGCCTACTCTACGTCCGCCTCTTGCCCAGTGAGGCAGCCTTTATGTCGTCGGCATCCATGCAGACCTCTAGCCATTCGTCATTAGCGCCCATGAGTCATTCTTCATCTCGTGTCCACACCTCCGCACCACTGGGCTCCACTCCGCCAGCCACAGCTCAGCACCCTCTGCTCCACTTCCATACTGGCCTTCACTTCGCCCTATGCTATCTGCCACCCTCTGTGATGTCCTTCAACCTCCGTGACGGCTGACGGCCCTTCGCCTCCATGCTAGGGACCTCGGCCTCCGCCCTCAGCACTGCCGCTTTCGCCGCCAGACTCCGCTCAGCCCGGACGAGCCTTTGCCGCATCACCTGCCAATCTCCACATGACACAAGCTCCACACTACTGGCCTTCGCTCTGCTCTGGCTGAGCCTCTACCGCGATGCACCACCCTCCGTTCAGCTCCCACAAAGCCTCCATCACGACGCACCGTCCTTCGCACTGAAACAGGCTCTGCCCTTCGCGGTCTCTGTATGGCTCTAGCACACTTCCGCTCCAGTCAATTAAGGATTGACACTTGTAATTGTCCAAACTAAACACTACCATACAACAAGTCTAAATGGGTACAATCTAGCTGATTAACTTACAAAGGTTTAGTTAAATATCACCAGTGGTAAGTGGGTACTAGGATTTACTGGTTTTACTCACGGTGAGGCACAGAGATTTACTATACTCACATGGGGCAAGACGGGTCTTCTGACTGTGGTGGATTTAGCCCTTCAGCGATGAAACCTCAGCGGGTGGTGTCTAGCTAGTTAGAGTGAGGTAAAAAATTTGTGATAAATTATCTGGGTCTCATGCCTAAGAAAGCATGTTGGCTATTAAGATAACTTATCTCTTGTGGGTAAAGTTGTACAGCCTCTTTAAAGTGTAAAATTATTCGAATAGCTGTGCTCACGGTCAAGGGTGCGCAATGTGCACTTTCACATGGTAGATCTTTGTTTTGGTTTCAAGATTAAAATATTTTTGAGAATTCGGGAGTGGATAGAACTCTCGGGTATGTGTTCTGATGGATAGAGCTAGTGCGGGTGAATAGAACATGTATTCTTGAACCTTTGTGGATAGAGCCTTAATACTAGTGTTGGTGGCTAAAACCTTCACTAGAAAATTATGATAGTTTCAATTATTGCAATTACTTTGTTAAATTGATTCTTTCAAAAAATATATAATGGTAATTGAAATAAAATGTTGCTTTATGAAAAAAAGAACTATATTACCTTTCCTTTGTTAAGCCCTATATATAATTGCATTTTTCTAAGACTTGCGGAGGTACTTTATGTACTCACATGCTACACTCAAAATAAATCTCAAAAAATTACGAAGATCAAGAGAGAGACTATGACTATTTTGTGTGTGGCTATGATGAAGGACACCCAAAGTACTAGGTTGCGTTTTCCTAGTCAATTGCATGTGGCATATTGATGGGCTATCATTAGAGTTTTATTTTGCTTCTGCTGTGTTTTGTAAGTTTGAGGAGTATTGTAACCTTAGTTATAACAAAGTGACCATAAGACATGTACTCTCTTTTATTATAATAAAGTGTTGTTGATTATGTAATCATTATTGTTTGACTATGTGCGCTAGTTTTGATTTGGGACTAGTGCAGTAATACACAGAAGGTTCGATTCGAAAATCCAGTTCCGATAGATATGGTATTAGAACCAATTTGACAATGGGACATGACCTAGTTAGAATGGTCGTTATTAAAAAAACTTTAAATTTTATTTTATAAAATAAAATAAATAATAATGTGCTATTCTTATATTTTCTTGTCTTTCGATCCTTCGTCCTGGCATTCTTCCTTATATATCTGCTTATTCACTTTTTAGGAATGGTAATTGGATTCTCTTTTCTTAGTAATTTATATAGTTGGTTAGCAAGGATGAGTTTGAGGAGGACCTGGAGAAGCACGTCATCATGAAGGAATGAGGAGTAGTTATTTGGTTCATAATACCCCAAGTAAAGTCCTATGATTTTAGAATGCTTATATATTACTTGTTGGTGTGCTAGGTGGACTATACCAAGATTTTGTGTACTTGTAGTACGACCATCCTTAAAAACTATTTTGATTTTGAACTAAGTTTATCCTAGTTGTTGTTTGCTTTTCACTCGTGTGTCTATTTGGGATGTTGTTTAGTTGTTCCCCTGATCTCTTATCTATGTTGCTTTCCTCTTACCTTATGCTAACCTCGGTTGCCGCTTCAGATGGTGCAAGCTCTAATTCTTTCATCGCAATTCAAGCTTGGAAAATATTCGAGGACCCAGAATACATGGAAGATCGCAAAATTATGGAAAGTGCTCTTGATAGAAAAGTTGTCATAATCATTGGATATCAAGTTAGGTAATTTAGAGAATTATTGCTAGTGTGATATATTTGGATTTAGAGTTAACAAGATTAGATAATATTCAGATGATTGGAAAGTAACAAAAGTATATGTTTGGGTATACTAATTGATTATGAATAAATCTAAAAACTGAAATATTTGTGGATTGAATAGATCATAGAGAATGAATACATTATTAAACTTGGTGGAACTAATTAGATCATGGAAAGTGTCTAAACTTAATGCCTTAGATTTATTATCTAGGATTGAAATAAGCGATTGGATTTAAATCAGATCTTAGTTGAATGGATTATTTATGATCGTTGGAGAATTAGTATTGAGAGATTGATCTAGTAAAGGTAGAGATTAAAATATTAAGAAGTTGGATTATCATAAACAATTCATGGCATCAATTTTGGGAGATTTGGCTGAATTATATAGACTAGGTGAACTCTATGGAGTTAATTGATTATTAAAGTTTGGTGGACCAGTTGATGATGAGTGGATACTAGTGGAATTCTAAAAGATAATACACTTAGATATCTTGGTGGGTTAATCTTATCATTGCAAAGTGAATTTTGATATGTTAATTTGAATTTGGTGGATTTAATATATCATTGTCAGATAATTGGATTTTGACTAATAGGATTAACTAGATCATTTAAGGATGTTCGAATGTTTTAGCTTGGTGGATTTAAATCAATTATGGAAAATATATTATCATGTAAGAATTAATTGAGGTATTTGGATTCATTCAAATTTTGTAGAACCAAAATGATGATTATTGAGAAATTGATGTTGGCGCATTAACAAATGATGAATTATTACTTAGATGATTTTAAAATCGATTGTTGATCATTAAAATATTGGATTAATTTTATATTATTTGATAGGAGTTACAGATTTATCGAAATAGATGATGGTCATAAAGAAATTGTTGGAAATAACATATTACAACGTTATTGGATTCTTGTTTGAAAACTTTTATTGTTTGCCATCGATATGAATTAGTGGCGAGATTAAAAGTTTATGGGATTATTTGTAGAAACCGATGTGAAATCAATAAGGTGCATTTGTGGTATATGATTCTGGAATTAAGCACCTTTGAATGGTTGAAACAATTGTCTCTCTCAGATGAACACTTGCGGAAGTTAAGCCCTTTTAGTGGAATTCTAAATTAATCGACACGATAAGAGCAATTGAAGCTAACATAGCTTATAGGCGACTAAAGATATATCATTCTCATATGTCTGTTGTCTTCCATGTATCTCAGTTGAAGGAATATTTTAGAAATCAAAGAACAAGTCAGAATCATGGAGGAAGCTGAACCTCGCACAAGAAACAAGGCCAACAAGTTCTACAAGGTGCAATGGAGCAACCATTCTGAGCCCGAAGCGGTTTGGCAGAGCAAGGAGGATCTAAGAGATGAGTTTCTCTCTCCCTTGTTTTTCTCAGTCCGTCCAAATATCGGAGACAAGATTCTTTCTAAGGGGGTGGATTTGTAATATCCTAAAATTCGCTTTCTTTAAAAAAATTAATTTCAAATAAATTATTTAAAAGTGTTTGGATTTTATTTGGATTATTTGAGTAATACTGGAAGAAAAATTCCAAAACTCCAATTCCAACCCGAAATTCCAAAATTCAAATCTCAAAACTTCAAAATCTCTAGAAAAATATCCAATTCATTTTTCTGAGTCGAACCTGTTTTTCCTGGCCCATCCCTCTTTTCCCTTTTTTTTCTTTTTCTTCTCCTTGTCTTCTTTTCTTTTCCTCTCTTTCTTCTCTTCCTGTTCTTTTCTTTCCTATGAACAGTGTCATTTCCTTTACGACCGAACAACCCTACTGCTCCTCTCTCTCCTCTATTTTCTTTCCAGTTGAACAGACTGCATCACAACTCCCTCTCTGTTCTTCAAGAGAACAGCCACCAAAACCATTACCACGCAGCCAAAATCAATTCCCCAGCCACTAAAGAAATTAAAGGCAACGAGAAACGTCTTCATTACTGCTAGAAAATCAATCCCTTTTCAGTTTGTTAGCCATTAGTAAAGAGTTTTCTTGCTTTCAAAACTGAAAACAGTCGACATTATTTCCAGCTATGACTTCGGCATTCAATTCCAGTTGTTTCATTGATCCTCTCCACCTATAAATTGATCCGTAGGTTCTCACACAATTCCCTACAATGTGTTCTCCCAGTTGCCACCATCCACCGGAACACCGCCGCCAACATCCACCTGCGCCGCCCGCCACTCCGAGCACCGCCGCCGTTGCCACCGGTCGCCGTTCGTCGTGCTGCCACCTCCCATGTGTTCCTCGAGTCCTCAGCGTTCCATTTTGCTTGTTCCCTAAAAATGTGCGCCTGTAGCTCTATCCAACAAATACTCGTTTTTCCAATTTAAACATTTTCTCCTCCATCAATTTTTCAATCGCTCGTTCTCCATCATCCGAACTCTGAATCCAGTGACTTAAGTGTTTAAATTCATCTAAAGTCCTAATCTTTATTTCAGTATATATTTTATATTTTTGTGATTTTATTTGTATTTATTTATTTATGTTTCTCGTTTTACGCATAAAACCCGACATCGCTGAAGAAATTCTTGACCTGCAACAAGAAAGTACAATCAACATCCAAGAAGGCAAGTCTCCTTTGATCATCTTGTACATGTGTTTACCAAAATTGTTTTATTATTTCAAATTGAAATGCATTGCTATGTTACATAAAATGATGACTTCTATCTTAAAGATATTAGTTAATGCAATAATTGGTATACCCTCATTTGATGTTGATAACCATGTATCTTTGTCACCCTAGGACTCCCTTGTGTCAATATTGAGATTATATAACAATTTAATAATTTTCGAATGGTAGAATTTTTTAAACAAACTTATTGGTCATTATAACCCTATGGGTGGGAATAATATTATCAAATCTCTAAAAAATTATTTTTATCAAGTGTTTGGCAATAAGTGATGTCATTGGTTTATAAAATAAAATAAAATAAAATAAAATGATGAAAATTGATTTTAGACTTGAGCAGATGGTAAGATAAGGTTGGTACGGATTTAGCACGAGAACTTGTGTTGTGAATGTGCTGCTCTAGTCAATTAAGGACTGGCGCTTATGATTGTTTAATCTGAGCACTACCATAAAACCACAAGTCTAAATGGGTACGACCTAACTGATTAACTTACAAAGGTTTTAGATATTTGGTTTTGGTTTCAAGATTTTTTTTTTGGAACTTGGGAGTGGATAGAACTCTCGGGTGTGTGTCCTGGCAGATAGAGCTAGTGCGGGTGAATAGAATATGTATTCTTGAACCTTGGCGGATAGAGCCTTAATACTAGTGTTAGTGGTTAGAACCTTCACTAGAAAATTATGATAGTTTTGATTATTGCAATTACTTTGTTAAATTGATGCTTTCGAATATATATAATAGTAATTGAAGTAAAATACTGCTTTGTGAAAAAGAACCATATTGTCCTTCATTTGTTAAACCCTGCATATAATTGTATTTTTTCAAAACTTGCGGAGTACTTTATGTACTCATATGCTACACTCAAAACAAATCTCAGAGGATTAAGAAGATCAAGAAAGAGACTATGACTAGTTCGTGTGTGGCTACGATGGAGGACAACTGCAGTATTAGGTTGCGCTTTCTCAGTCAATTGTCTGTAGCGTATTGATGGCCATCGTCAAAGTTTCATTTTGCTTTCACTGTATTTTGTAAGTTTGAGAGGTATGATAACCCCAGTTATAACAAAGTGGCCATAAGGCATGTACTTTCTTTTATTATAATAAAGTGTTGTTAGTTATATAATTATCATTGTTTGATTGTGTGCAGTAGCTTTGATTTGGGACTAATGCGGTAATATACAGAGGGTTCAAATTCGGAAATCCAGTCATGACATGACATAATCGCCTTTCAAGATATCCCACCTATTTTTGAATTGCTTGCGGTTATAATCCCTCTGGTACCTTTTGTCATTCAGATATTGGGATAGTCTGTTTTTCGCACACACTTCTTCCACACAAATTTCTATAAACACCCTAGTTGCAATTGCATGTTGAATTGCTTTTCTTGGGTTTTTTTGTCCATCTATAACTATGGATCATAACAATAATCATTGGGCGCAAATAACCAAGTACACAATCTGGACATACACCACCTTTAACAAACAAACAGATAAGATTGTAGAAGTTTTTGTAATATTTTCCAAGCTACAACTACCATTGTTGGTACCTTCCATGATATCATGCATAACATCCCAACATCCAGATATATAGGTGCATGCAAAACTTCTAATTGCCAAACAACATTTTTATTGATTTGGTAAATCTACAACATCTGATTCTCCAGCATTTGTTGAACCACATCTTTAGATGCTTGAGATCCAAACACAAAGCGAAACAAGGGAGGGGATGGTTACCTTGGGGAATCTAGGGAAGAGGTGAGGTGGTGAGCTCCGATCGGAGATGATATAGTTTAGCGGAGGGAGGTGGTGCCGGAGTTGGGGGGTGATGCAGCCAGGGGCTAGGCAAAGGTGAGGAGGGAGAAGACGTCAGGTTGGGGGAGATGACGTGGAGGTGGCGTTGGTTCAAGGGAGGCAGCACCGGAGGGGAGGGGGCCAGGTGGAGGTGGTGCACCCCGGCTAGATCTAGAGAGGCGGGAGGGGGCATGGGGCTAAGAGAGGCATGGAGGGAGACAACGTGGGCGGCTGCTGGGAGAGACGATGAGTTCCGACGACAACTCCGAACGCCAGTCGTCACTGACGAGGCGAGAAAAAGCCAAGCAGCGAAACCCTAAGTGCGCTCGTGGGATGGGGAGTTGCCGAGTCAGGAAAGGGAGAGGACTTAGAGAGGTGAGGGGAATGATGCTGGGGTCGAGAAATTCGAGGCTGCTTCGAAGCCCCACATGTCGACGCAATTCTTTTCGATGAAGAGGAGGGAGACAGACAAACATGTATCACTCAGCAGCTCTTTTTTAAGTAGTAGAGGTAATTTCCTATAAAACAAAACCACCTGTGACCTGCGCTTCCCAAATTGTGTGTGCTAGCTAGCGATGCAAACGGATCGAATATGGACGGATAATGTCTCTACCATATTTGTTTTCATATTTTTTTTCTCGGATGCGGATACGAATATGGATACCTCGGATACGAATACAAATACGAATAATATCGAATACAGATATGGAGCGAATACGAATCAAAACGAATACGGTCACGAATATTTATCAGAACATGAAAATCCCTTAAACTATACATCCAAAATCAATGAAAACACATAAATAGTTTATCTTGTCAAAACATTAATGAAATCTAAATAAACATAAGTATTTTTATCCACAATAGCCATACCATCAAAATGATTTAAATGATAGTACATCAATTTAATCGGTAAAAATTTTAATCTACCAACAATAATAAATTTATTTTTAATAAACATAAATATTTACTAGTGATGTTTGTGATTTAATATGACTAGGGAACCTAATGCCTAATGGTAATGGAGACTTATGGCTTGGTTGGGCTAGTGTGCTGGTGGCAGGGAGATGAGAGAGGTTGGCTTGGGTTGGGCAATGTTGGGCTGAAATCCCGGATATCTGATTCCGTATTATCCGGATAATCCGTATTCGTATTTGTATTCGTCGGATATCAGGTCTATTGTATTCGTATTTGTTTCCGACAAAAAAATCCGTATTTGTTTTCGATCCGAGAATTATTCGAAGAAAATCCGATCCGACATAATCCGTATCTGTTTTCATGCGAATCAATCGAAAACTATCAGATCCATTTTTACCCCTAGTGCTAGCTATCATGGCACGTGATTTATTTGATCAAGCAACTGGTTTCTTCAATGATTTCAATAAACGGAATATAAGTGACCATTGACCTGGCTTTGCAAATTGCACTTCTGGAAACCTGGGATCACGCAGGATACTTTTCGGGTGATAGCGACACAGACACCGACACCCGCGAAGGAGGATACGACCTCCACCAAATAGAGTGGCGGCAATGGCCGACGCGCTCGTAAATGAAGGGGCGGTTCAGGCCTCAGGGCAGGAGACGGCAGAGCCGGGTGCATCCTGTGGTGGGGAGTGCACGGACGGAGGAATCTCGGCCGGTGAACACCACGGCAGAAGCACGAGGACCGGACGTCTCTCTCTCCTTGAACCGTAGCAGCAGCGACATTTGTCGAGCGGCTAGCTAACCAAGCCAACCAACGCAACCTGTCGCTGGAAGCTCGAAATAGAGTCTTCTTGCTCCGCAGGAACAGTAGTGACATTTGGCTCTCTGTATTTGGACCTTATTCAAGAAAATATTTGGAAATCATGACAATGATTTTTTTTTGGTAATCATGGTGTACTTTGGGATTTGTTGAGATTCGTGGCGTGTTAACCTCCTTTCGGTTACTGTGATACTGTCACCTCACCACATTTGCTGAGTGGATTTTGTCCCACTCGTTTCGGCTTTAACTTCTAGTTTCTAGCTTATTTTTTACTATTTATAAATTTCATCTTTTTCTAAACGTTCGATCTTTTTTAAGCTTTTTTGTCGGTTCTTTTTTTCGTATTCGTTTACGTTGTCTGTGATGAGCTAGCATATTTTTTTTCTATTTTTTAATTTTTTAAAATTTAATCACGCCAAATAAGTCATCTTCAGCTACAGTAAAATTTCAACCGCTACAATATAACTTTAACCATAAGTCACAGCTTTTCAGCCTAACGGTGCGAGACCTTGACACACTACCTTATTTACAAGCGCTTCTAGCTTGTTGTTCATCACCTCTACCGCTGGTGACCTCCAATAGTTAGTGTCTTAGTGACACCAACATTCCTGCCGCCTTACCGTCCACCGTCCTTCGCCGCGGCTGACCTCTCCTTTGCCGCTCTATTCCCGTCACATCTATGCACAGCTAGCAGTTTTCCTATGTATTTACGCCCTTAGATTTATTTTAAAATTTATAATATTAAACAATGTAATTTAGATACTTAAAAACATATTTATATATCTTATAGACTATTTAGATTTTTAACATATCATAAACATTGAAAATAATAATAGAAGCTCAAAGGAAAATACAAGTCGAGAAACATAATTGAAGTATGAACTTTGGTGGAAAAAATTATTGAGCATATTAAGTTATTGGATTCTTAGAAACATAACCACCCTCCATCACGTATAGATCATATAGCTACATGCCCCTATTCTTTCTCTATTAGTTACTCTTTTCTAAAATATATACATGCACACATATCTCTGTTTAATCTCAAGCAATATGTTGACTATGTATGCGGTAAATTATCTTATTAGTTTACATGATAGTAGAGTAACTTGCTCACGCATGCACCGATGCACCACGAGCAACCTACGTTGAACTTATTTTCCCTCACACGCCGACTGTCCCATCGAAATCGTGTGTCTTCTATCTCTTCTTATCGTCACAGCTTTTCTGCTTCAACCTTCAATAGCGAACCCAATTCTTGATCGATCCCTCTCAGCTACTACCCCTTCCAATGCAATACCCTACCATATAGTTATCTTCTACTTATCTTCAATTATTGCTTAATATTGACCATTACGACATCAAACATGCATACACGTGCAATCGTCATCAATTCCTACCTGGGACATTTGTCACGCTCTCTTTGGTGGCCCTAAGCCTATTCACTACGATTGCGCTATCTCTGTTTTGAGCTCTTTGCTCCTCTGCTTCTGTATGTCCATGCTTCTGTTTGTATGGATACATACGTGTATATACACATATATGATGTTATACGTACTCGATGTCCTCTTCTCCCATGACGATCACTCCTCTTCTTCGACACTGACCAATTCAATGTTGTGGCTTCCTCATTAACCGCAGCAACCTCTCATCTTCATTGATGCCAATATGTCTGCTTTAGTCGCTATCTAATTATATGAAGAACCTTCTCGCCATCGGCATTAACATCGTGCACCTCACCAGTAATAGCATGTTTCTAGCTACCTAATGGCCCCAGATCATCTATAGCACATCTTCAATGTAAAGCTCCATCTCCTCCCTGCTAGGGCTTCCCCATCATCGAGCTTCTTTGGCCATTGACTACTCCAACAACGTTGGTGTTCACCACTCGTCATCACGGCCCTTGGCTCCTTCAACTCTAGCCTTTCACTTCAACGGCTCTAGCAAGCAGCATGACATTGTCCTGATCGAACTACTAAGGTTAGCAACACAATATTGTCCTCGCCTCCATCGATGCAACCTCGGCACTTCGCTTCCCATGAGTCAATGTTTTCCCACAGGACAGATCGACGCCATTATACTCATTCGTTATCTCCTTCGACACCATTCATGCTATCCTCGTCATAACTTTTTTTACATTAAAATTTTGGTTATTTCTCATTTGAGTTCGTACAGAAATCAAATTGTTAATTTTATTTAATTTATTTCACATTTTAGTTATTTAGGGATTTCACTTTGGAATTTGTATGGAAATCAAAATACAAATTTTCGTTTTTGATTCATACACAGAACAAATAGCCAAATTTTTTATTTTTATTTTGAATTGCATTTATTTATGGATTTTACATGGAATTCAAATGGAAATCATATTGCAAATGTTATTTTATTTTTTATTCCAAATTTCATTTATTTTTTGTTGGAATTCAAATACAAACCAATTGCTAATTTTAAAATTTCTTATTCTAAATTACAATTATTTAGGGATTTTACATTGAAATTTGTATTGAAATTAAATTGCTAATTAAAATTTCTAAATTTTAGCTGTTTTTGTTGGAATTCATATACAAATCCAATTGCAATTATTTTTGTTGGAATTCACATACAAATCCAATTGGGATTTCTGAATTTTACTTATTTAGGGATTTTACTTAGAATTTCATATGGAGATCAAGTTGCTAATTGTTTTTATTTTTATTCTAAATATCAGTTATTTTTTGGTTTGTACTTGACATGGAGTTTTTTCTTTTAACCAAAATAATTATAATCTGAACACACCACAATCAGCGGTGCAGATCTTTCTCTTTTTTCACCGATTAATGCGAGAATTTATAGCCCTTAAGAGCAAACATGGTGGCCTCTTTTTTATCGTTTTAATAATTGAAATGACCCGTAGTTTAGATTAGAGAGAATAGATCCTATGCCATTGGTGAGTGGTCAGTTTGACAAACTACCATCGACAAAAGGTCTACTACTGTATGCCACTAACCTTGAGATTAGTTTCATTATATGCCACTGCCATTAGTTGATCGTTATCTTCTGAAAAAAGACCAAAATGTCCGTCCAAAAGATCGAAGATACAATTTATTTAAAATAGCAAACAATCTTCAAAAATTATGAAACTTCACAGAGGTGTTACTCAATAATTCAGTGAGCTACAAAAAAACTTTTTAAGGCACTATTCAAAGAAACTTTTCAGATTTTAAATTTAAATGCTAATAAAGGCTACTATTTATAAACAGAGACTAAATGTGGTCTAAAAATTCTGGACAAATTCTCATATGCTCCTAAGATATCACATAGCTCCTAAAATAATATTATTTTCCATTTTTCTACAGTTATTTTGTCCCAGTTTAAAAAATAGCTCAAGTAGGCTGATTTTGTTTTGAAATTCAAAAATGGAACAAATGGAAGATTCAGTTCACAAAATTTTATATTTGAGTTGTACACTGCCCCAATGACCCACCAAAAAAATTAGTATTTTTGGCTAAGCCAATTTTCCCTATATTTAATCTTTATAATAGGGATAAATTTGAACTGAGGGCAAAATCATCATTTTCCAGGGGCAAACGTACCATAACTAATGGCAATGGTATATAAACATTGAAGTTAGACAATCACAAAATTTTGAAGTTAGACAAGTCTAGCAGTAAACATTTTGCAAAAGTAAAACTTAAGCCGAAATAAACTAAGGCAGATAAGGTAGCAAAGAGGAAGGGAAAGACACCAGTAACACTTATATTTTTTGCAAACTCTTTTTAGGCTTTAAATTAGGTTTTGCGATAAAATCGCTTCATATATTGCCTTAGGTCTCAATCTACGGTCAAGCAGCCTACTCTGATACCACTTCTTGTAACGCCCCCATTTCCAGGGGCGCCAGGACTCGGCGTCCCACAACTACCCAAGTCTGGCCAGTTACGGGGCGTCGAGCAAGAGAATATCACAACAGAACATACTTATAGCAAAAGAGCCAATTTATATTACAACATAGGGTTTACCAACCAATTTTACTACAACGGGCGTGCAAGCCCGAAATAATTACATCACACAAAACACCAGGAAGCTCGAGCGCGACTGAGACCTAGAACCACATAACCTCACTATAGAACGGTTCTTCTGGGGCGTCCTCAATGGCTAGATCTTCACCAGATTCTTGATACTCTGAAGGGGGTTTAGCAAGCCGTGAGCACAACAGCTCAGCAAGTCACAAGGGAAAAACCTAAATTTAGCTAATTGCACAGATCAACAAAGGATGGGAGTATACTTGTTTTTGTTAATTTGAGTGAATGCACTTTTATTTGTAAACACTTTTGAAAACCCAAACCAAAGACTACTCCTTAAGATTATAGGGTTTTCTTTCAGAGTTGATTATCCAACTACTCATTTTAAAACACTGAGAAAACTACTTATGCCTCGCTGCTGGAATCACCCAATAGACACAGCTCCATTAACCGGGAGCACGGCGTATTCTAATATCATTTAATTAACTCTGCAGAGTTGCCCAACTTTACCCACAAGCATTCTTAACCCTCATGACTGAGTTAAGGAACCGGATCGTTTCACTGCTCAATCCTTTGTATACACTCTACCCGATAGGTTGGGGACCCGCACAACCTCGGGTATTCGTTGGCCCGCACGGAATGCCGAGCCCGAGTTGTGGAGACCTATCGTTGTTATGTATGGGTTTGCCGTTCCACATACCGACTCCCGAGATTTCACCCCTGTAGAGTTTCAATCGAGTTGAGCCGCTACTAAATCAGGGTTGACAAGTCAACACCTGTGGTTGAGCTATCATTATGTCACTTGCTCGGCATAAGGATCTAATCCTTACATTTTCCACGAGGCAACCAACCACAACCACACTGTGCACGATGGCACTACCACCTTCTCACACCAGCCGCCACCCTAAGGTAAACTGGTGGGCGAAGATCGTCTCGCGGTGTTCCACAGCCCCTCTACCCTAGTTCCAAGTTTTTCAAATCTATCGGCCCGCGACCACAACCTTAGTAGTGTAAAACTTTGCACGAAATATACTACAATTATTTATACCATATTTTAAATATTTCTAGGGCTGTCAAGGGTATGGCTACAATTTAACATGGTATTTATCGGTGGTAGGAAGTATCTAATTAACAAGTCATTCTAAATATTTTATTTTAACCAATTAACAATTCACAAATAACAATAATGCAAATACCATAAATAAATAATTTAAATGTCATGGGATTCCAATATGATCAAGAACTTGTAACTTGCCTTGGTGTTCTACGAGCTCGGCGACTTCGTAAACCTCGGTATCTTGGTCCTGTCCTTACACTCTGGTGCTAGCGCAAACACAAAAATAACATAAGTTCGGCTTAAGCCTAATCAAGCGAGGAACAATAATCTAATTAAAAAGAAATAAAATGCAATAAAACTCAAAAAGAGGGGATTTTGGATTTTTCTGGAGGAGCATTTGGTAGAATGGAGGTCAAAAATGGTTCGTGGCATCGAAACATCAAGATGGTGTATTTCGGGAATTTTTGGGATTTGCTGGAATTTTCTGGGATTTTCTTTGATTTTCTGGATTTTTGAAAAATGGAGAAATCTCTGGAAATCCTTGAACAGCTTTTGGGCCTACCATGGCAACAAGTATGCCGGGCACAAAATCGGCTCTGTGGCCAAACGAGTCGCACGGCTTCGGCCCGCGCGCGCGCCTACCCGTGCTAGATGGTCGACGTGTGGCCAGCACGAGCGACGGTGATGCCCAAGGCTGTGAACGATCCAGATCGAAGGCGCTAAGTGGGATCGGACGGCCATAGAGAGAGACCATCCGATGGCTGAGGTTAGACGGCAACAAAAAACGTGGATGGCTACGATGTGTCCACGTAGTCGTCATCAACCTCTCGCCTGTCGTTCTCGCCGCGAGGCAGAGAGCGACGGTGTGAGCAGAACGGCGCTGGCGGCGTCTTCCGGCGGAAACCAGGGGCAGCACGAGGTGCCTTAGGAGATGGGAAACCCATTTTGGGGTCTTGGAACAGAAGGCGAGGCTCGACGGTGTTGAGCGGCTGAGGAAGGAGCTTCCGGGGAGCCGCCGCGGACGGGGCAGGCGCCCCTATGTGGCCTCCTCTTGCGGCGCCGGTGGAGAAGGATGGGTCAAGGCGGCGGCAGGCGTAGCAAAGATGCGCGAGGCGCAGCAGTCGGCGTCGTTCCATGGGCGCGGCATGGTGGAGCAGCATCTCCAACTGCTGAAGCAGAGGCCCTGGACGCAACCGGACCTGCTCGGCGGCGTCAGGGGACGGAGCTTCCGGGGAGCCGCCGCGGACGGGCAAAGCGCCCCATGTGGCCAGCGCCGAGGAAGGTGCTGGTGACCGTGGCCATGCGGCAGAGCATGTGGCCGCTGCACGTCATGGCCTACGCCGAGTGGCGTGTCGCCGACCTGGTCACCGCCGCGGTGGAGCTCTACGTCCGGAAGGCCGGCGGCCGCCGCCGTCCTCCGACCCTCTCGACTGGGCCCACCGCTCCCGTTCACTTGCGGTAGCTAAGATAAAAATGGAGGGTGGACTCAAGGACTTAGCTAAATTGATAAACATGGTATTTTACTTTTATTAAATCTAAATTTATAAATGAATAGAAAAGGCAAAGCAAACATAGAGAAAAATACAATGAAGATATCTCGGTAATGAAATGTGCATCCCTAAATCATATTAATATGTTTCTAGTGAGTAGCGATCTGTCATCCGTATATCAAAATTAGCAAAATTAGTTATGTAAATTATAAGTGATCATGAACATTCAAAATAAACAAGATATACCACGAAGACGCTAGCATGAATAATAAGGCAAATTCGAACCACGAGGCAAATTTATTCTACGAGATGTCATGTCTTGGAAGCGTCCTATGATTCTGTCATCATCAATACTTCTAAATATCTCTTGCTCGGTGTAGCACACCATAAGTCATTAAGCTACCCATTGGATACCTTGTTGTGTAAATATATTTTGATAATATTTATTGCCTCTTTAGTTTCATTAGGATTAATTTCTAGTCGAAACCTCTTTGGTTGTGTTGTACTCTCATCGGTTGAAAGTACTACTTGAATTACTTATAAAATAGTTATGAAAAATTTGTTTCTCTGTTATTGCAATTTGCAAATCTAAAACAAGTTATAGAGTTCATCACTACATAAAATCTAACTAGTACAAATAACAATAGTAAACACTAAATAGTAAGCTGTAAAAAGATAGTAGCAGGAAACAATCTGTGTAACAATAGACTAACACTAAGTCTCTAACAGTAAGATTGACAATTGAGAATAATTGAATAAATACCTGACCGACGGCCAGCTTGGCTGTTGGCTTCCCAAGAATCAATCGATCACTCCTGACTCAGACCTCAATGGTTTCAGTCCTCACTTCCAAGTTCTAAGTTACAATCATCAGTCTCCTACTATCCTATTTGGCTCTCTCGGCCTCTCCTGACTCCTCTTGCGCCCTGCGCCTACGGTCTGCCACTCTGCCTCCTCTCCTCCCTCCGTGCATCCCTCGGGCATTCACTCGGTGGCCTACGGGCCTGGGTGACTGGCCTCCTCGCGTCGCCGACTCCCCGCATGGTCGCATCATAGCTGCAGCCGCCAACTCTCCTCGCGGTGGATCTGCTTGCGCCAGCGCCACCCTGGCAGCCAGGCCCACCGTGCGTTGCCTTGGCATCCCCATACGGCCGCTCCTCCTCACATCGCCGGTTGCCGCTCACTCTCAGGACCTCAGCCGGATGCGAACTCTCCACTTCTGCTCGATCCTCTTCAATTTTGCATCTGGATCTGTCATCTATGAATGTAGGTTGCTATTTGCTACTAGTGGTTGTTGGCAATTTGCCTAGGATCGCACACCAGCATGGAAAAATAACAATGAGACTAAGAGAGCTCAAGAACAAATAACTTAGGGCAAATTTCTGGTTCTATTCTTTGAAGCAAAACTATTACTTGCCTTCTACAATGTTTCTAGCTAGTGCTATTTATAGAACACATGGAAGCTTAAAGATCATGCCATCTCATGACCTTTTACACTCTCATGCAGAAACTCACGCATTCACATAGTTGGAACGCTTCGTTGCTTGCATTCACATAGTTGGAACGCTTTGTTGCTTGTATTCACATAGTTGAAATGCTTCGGGACTAGCATTCACATAGTTGAAACACTCCGGGACCACTACCATGAATAGCATTCAACATTCTCCCACATAGTCTTGGCGTGGTCCAAGTTCACGAACACCAAGCAGGTGCCGCATGGTTGCCAGCCTTGCTGCCGGCAATGCCTTCGTCAGTGCATCGGCCCGCTGTTCATCAGTGCGGGCGAACACGACGCAGATCTGACCACCTTCGACACACTCACGAATGAAATGATACCTTGTGTCGATGTGCTTACTCCGGCCATGAAAGACGAGATTCTTCATGAGAGCAATCGCGACTTGTTGTCGACGAACAACTTCACCGTCCTCGGTTCTCGTCCCAACTAGTTCGCCATTAACGCCCGAGCGAGTGCACGGCATGCGCCGCCATCGCCGCCATGAACTCACCGCAGATGAAAGAGCCACCGTCTTACGCTTCGTGAGTTCCACGTAACCAAGCGATCGTTGACGAGAATGCCATGCCGCTGTGCTCTTCCGGTCATCAATATCACCACCGGATCACCATCGTGAAGCGGTGATCTCCTCTTCTCCGCCACCTCTCCCATACACGGCCCAAACTCAATTGTACCTTTGAGATATCGGAGGATCGCTTCACGACCTTGTGATGCATCACCGTGGGCTTCTCCATGAATCTACTCGCCATGCCAACCGCATAGGAGAGATCCGCCTGTGTGAAGAAGATAGCGAGACATCCGATGACGCCACGGCATTTCGGTGGCGCCAATCGTGCCCTTCGGATCTTTGTGCGGTGGGTTCTTGACTCCATAGGAATCTTGGTGGAATTACAATCAAACATGTCAAATTGAATCAATACCTTCTTGGCATATGCAGTCTGCTTGATAGAGATGCCACCATCTCCTTGTGCCACCTCAATGCCGAGGTAGTACGTGAGTAAGCCGAGGTCGCTCATCTCGAACTTACACATCATCTGCTGCTTGAAGTCTTCAATTGCTTCGGATCCTCCCCACCACGATCGATCATCCACATAAATACCGACAATGATGCCGCCTTTGGCCTTGCCCCTTGTGTACACGGCTTGCTCCTATGCACACCTTTTGAAGCCAAGTCGCTTCAGACTTTTATCGAGCCGTGTTCCACGCCGCCGCCCGCCGAAGTCCATAGGCGCTTTGCTCAATTTGAGCACTAAGTGCTCCTTGTCTTTCATCGTGAACCCTCCTATTGGGTCACATAAACCTCTTCTTCGAGTTCACCATTCAAGAACGCTGACTTAACGTCGAGGTGATGTACTTGCCACCCGCGGTTGGCCGCAATAGCAAGAATGACACGATAGTGTCGAGGCGAGCAACCGGTGCAAAACTTCTTCAAAATCAATGCCTTGTCACGCACATAACTTTTTGCAACCAACCTGGCATTATGCTTGATGACCTCACCATCCGAGTTCTTCTTGAGTTTGTACACCCACTTAAGCCCGATCGCTTTATGTCCGATCGGCAACGTGGTGAGCGCCCACGTCGCGTTCTTCTCGATGGCCTCAATCTCCTTGGACATGGCTTCCTCCCATGCCTACCGACCCAGACCTCACGATAAGAGGATGGCTCTTTCATCACCACAAGCATTGCTTCCTCATCAGCTTCTTCATACTCCAACTCCACACGCGGTGCATCGCGCATGATCTCCTCCATGTGCCTGCATCAACGGGTCCATCATCGCCGACGTGTCCGCCCGACCACCTGTGGGCGGGTTCTGCCCCGGTCGGCACCCTCTGCCGTCACTGGTGCACTAGTCGCCACGACTTATGGAATGGTCGGGACGAGTGATGTCATGGGCACCGGCTCGCTGCGGAGCGCCCATGAGCGGGCCGTGTTGACTCTGTCGCTCGGGTTGGCCTCCTTCGAGCACGAAGTCGGAGACCGATCATCTCCTGCATCTTCCGATCACTTCCACTCCACATTCTCTTCAAATATAACATCACGACTTACATGGATCTTGCCGCGATGTGGGTCCAGCAGACGGTGAGCTTTGCAACCTTCCTTGACGCCCAAGTACACGAGCGTCTGACTACGGTCGCCGAGCTTCTTGAGGTGTGGCGTGGTCACCTTGGCGTGCGCCGTGCAGCCGAACACACGGACGTGTGCCAGGTGTGGCTTCCTTCCTGACCAAGCCTCGAATGGAGTGCGATCACCCATCACTTTGGTTGGGAGCCGGTTGAGGAGATAGACGGCATGACGCACCGCCTCCCCTCAAAATCGCCGCACGCCATGCTCTTGAGAAGTGAGCGCCATAGCCATCACCGTCTGTTGCGCTTTCCACCACACCATTCGTCGCGGTGAATATGGTGCGGTGAAGTGACGTTCAATTCCTGCTTGCTCGCACACCTTTGCGAGCTCAGCCGATAGGAACTCACCACCTCGATCGGATCGAAGAACCTTCACGCGGTGACCACTCGCGTTCTCACCAAAGATTTTGACTTCATGAATGCCGAGCACGCTAGATCCTTAGTCCTGATCACATGTAGCCACATCCACCAGGAGTAGTCATCAACAATTAGCATAAAGTAACGATTACCAGCTGGTGTTGATGGCGTGATCAGTCCACATAAATCAATATGCAGGAGTTCGAGTGGCTCCTTCGCTCGGTAGTTGGCTGCCGCCGAGAATGGCATTCTTGTCTGCTTTGCCACCAGACACGTCCGACACAGCTGGTCAGGATGTGTAATCGGCGGCACACCTGCCGCCATTCCCTTGTTGGCGAGCATCTTCAAGGCTTGAAAGTTGACATGGCCGAGGAGAGCATGCCACAACCATGCTGGGTCATCGAGGCTTGTCAACAGACAAACTGACCTCGCCAACTGCAGCTCGATGCGATAGAGACGATTCTGAATTCGTCTCACCTTCATGATCAAGCGCAGATGATCCTTGATGGACACCTCGAGTACGTCCTCATCCATGAGAACTCGGTGACCAGTCTCAGTGAGCTGACCAAGACTCACCATGTTGCTGCGAAGTCTGGGGATGTAGTACACCTCCTGGAGTAGCCATTGATCACCATTTTTGCACGTGAAGAGAATTGAGCCCTCACCCTTGATCTGCACCGATGAGCCGTCGCCGAATCTCACCCTCCCGGTGACTCCTCCATCTAGCTCGCGGAATTTCTCCTTGTCACCAGTCATGTGGTTGCTGGCGCCATTATCAAGGAACCAGACATCGGTCGGTGTTTTAACGCACTCAACAAAGGTGTAGTTCGCCACACTTTCTCTTCAACAAGATGACGACATCTTGTTGGTCTTGCTTGACCAACGATATCTCTTCTGAGACCGCCAGTAGTAGCGCTGGTTCAACGTCGTCGGCACGCACGAGGTGTGCTACCTCCTTCTTCTTCGGAGCTCGACACTGTGTCGAGTAGTGCCCCATCTCGTCGCAATTATAGCAACGAATGTGACTCTTATCACGCCACCACCGCCGTAACCACTTGCTCCATCTTTGCGTGGTCCGCCCCGACCACCTTTGCCGCGACCTCTGCCGCGACCACGACTAGTCTGGCCGCGGTTCCTGCCATCTGCAGGAGCCTTGTTCTTCTTGCTTGACGACGAGTCTCGCCGTCCTTTCTCATCGCGCCTCCCACTCACTGAGTGAGGAGCACTTGCCCGTCGGTATTCCCGCCGTTAGTGCCCTTCTTGCGTGCGCGCCTCAAATGTCTTGAGGCGCCCCACGGCCTCCTCGAATGCCAAAGTGTTGAGATCAAAGAACCGCCGATGCCGGCTATCACACCGATAAACCGCTCGCATCGTGTCGAACAGCTTCTTCACGAGCATGGCATCGCCGCGTCCGCCGAGACTTGAGTACCGATGACATGGTGGTGAGCCGACCGGCATCTTGGTCGAGGACTCACCGTCGCTCATGTGCATGACATCGAACTCATTTTTCAACGTCTGCAGCACGCAAGATCCTTCACTCGATCCGCGCCGACGAACCTCGCTTTGAGGCGCCCCACACCGCTAGCCGTCGTCTTCTTCGCCACTTGCATGAGGAGGTCTTCAGGAAGCGCTTGAAGGAGGTGCGACCGCCTTCTTGTCAAGCCGGGCCGACCAGATCGCCTGCCGGCTCGACTGACCTCCCAAACGCCTTGATCCTCCATCATGGCTCGAACATGAATCACCCAACCGGTGTAATTCGTGTGTGTCAGTTGTGGGTACTGGAACATACCACCGACTTGTTGTGCTCATGACGTCTCTCCCGTCAACGATCGACATTGGATTCAATCGTAGAATCTTGGGCATGAACCTGGGGAGCTCTGATACCAAATGTTGGCAATTTGCCTAGGATCGCACACCAGCATGGAAGAATAACAATGAGACTAAGAGAGCTCAAGAACAAATAACTTGGGGTAAATTTCTGGTTCTATTCTTTGAAGCAAAACTATTACTTGCCTTGTACAATGTTTCTAGCTAGTGCTATTTATAGAACACATGGAAGCTTAAAGATCATGCTATCTCATGACCTTTTACACTCTTATGCAGAAACTCACGCATTCACATAGTTGGAACGCTTCGTTGCTTGCATTCACATAGTTGGAACGCTTTGTTGCTTGTATTCACATAGTTGGAACGCTTTGGGACTAGCATTCACATAGTTGAAACACTTCGGGACCACTGCCATGAATAGCATTCAACAGTGGTTACGGGCCTTGTGGACTGGTGGTTGTAGGCTGACTGCATGAGAAAAGACCCATCTTCTCTTCTAGTTTTCTTCTTCTTCCTAGAAGGCAAGAGGCATGGCTGGTTGGCCGGCCGTCGAGGCGAGGAGGGGTGGGGGGAGGGGGCTGCATCGGGCAGAGGGTAGACTGAAGCCTGATGAAGCCTCCTTACTGGATTCGCTCTGTAGGTGACTTCCCTGCATATACACACATGCCTCCGATTCTTGTCTTTGTTTTTCTCTCCGGTGAAATGGTTGCTTTACGCATAGGTTTGGACCCAAAGGAGAAGCTCATGGAACTGGGGAGCAGGAGCTTCTTCCTATGTTCCAAGGCCGCAGCAACTGCTGCCCGGTGTGTTCTTCTCAGCTACGGTTTTTGACTTTTGACCCTAACACAATTATTTATGTGAACAAATCGAATATCAATAAATTGCTTTAAAAATATAAAGGACCAACCATCATATTTACTTGTTCAGATAAAACTATAGGCTTAGGACCGCGAGGCCACCTCTGCTAGGAAGCCAAATACATTACCACGATGGCTAGGAATCATGCACGTCTGGCCGCTGCTGTAGGCCGCTCTTGTCTGAGTAGGTCATATACACATGTGATAATATTCGTCTACCTTTTCTTTTGTTCTCTTCTCCGTAGGTTGTACGGTACATTCGTGTTTGCTCAGCTTAGATGTTTACTGATACAGTTTTGAAGTTCCAGTTTATGTGGCTCATGTTGCCCTCAAAAAAGACAAATGGTTCATATGAATCTCCAACTTTGCACTTGCGCCCATGACTATACATGGCGAAGGTAAATCCATTATATTGATGATTGAGCATATGCTATCTATATATATTTTCAGTGATTGGCTGCATGCAAATGTCATTCCTATCGACCCATTCTCTCGAGTGAGAAGCCATTTCTTGTTCCCTAACGATCCTTCTTATTTGTCACAAGGAGTTACTGATCCTAGTACTAGATTAGTAACCTCTTGTACCTGTTTTTTACATTTAAAAGCAAAGTGGGAAGAATGATTGAGTTTAAATAGATTATCGTCGTGGAAGCACACATCATTTTCCATGTTTCTTTCAGTTACTGTCCCACTCAGTGAAACGTCTTACTCTTGGTCGGTTGCGTTGCGGGTACCATGTTGTATACGCAATGTTTTACCTCCTCTGCAAACTCTTTTTTTCCAATGCCAGAGTTCATATTATATTATACAAAACGATGTATACAGCAAATAAACAGACTAGGAACCAAGCGTTGCTCGGATGGTAGAGGGTGTCGTCGAATGCCCCCACCCACCCAAGTGGCTGTCTTCTTTCTTAAATGAAAAAGAAAAACAACAGCAAAACCACCTAAGGTGGAAGGTATTTGAATGGCGATGTCGCCCTCGTTTTCAATTTCTTCTCTTGGCTTCAGGCAAAAGAATGGTGACCATCCTGTGTTAGCCATAGATGCAAATGTGCGCGACGCGTGATTGAGTGATTATCAACTCAAGAAAAAAGCATCTTGAGTTCCTCTATTCGTGCGGAGCGGACTTCTTGATCCGTCAAAGCTCCAGAAATCATTCGCTGCTTACGTGCCTGCACAGCTTCCATTCGTTCTTCGACAGTGCCCTGAACCATCGTATCAGAATTAAAACAGTATGATGATCAAAGGTTTTGCATCGTGTTTTTTCAGATCCGGCCTGTATATATTCCAATAACAAACCCCACAAAGTACCTTGACAATGAACCTTTTGATGGAAACGCTCTTCGTTTGACCAATTCTATGGATACGCATGACAGCTTGTTCCTCAACAGCAGGATTCCACCAAGGATCCTGAAGGAAACATGATTGAACTACTAAAATGACAGCCCAAAAATTATGTGAGCAATGCCACGATCACTGAACAATGCCCAAAAATTGAACACTACTAAACAAATGTATGCTGTTTAGTGCAAAAATGTTTTCATTTAGAAGCTTTGCATAAAAGCTTGATGGAAATATACCATGACAAACGCATTAGATGCAGCAGTAAGGTTTATTCCAACACCACCAGCTTTCAGAGACATAAGCAGAACCTGCATAAACCAAATGCACTGAATGTCCTAACATCTTTTAATGGCAATATCAGATGTTTCAGTTTATAACGCCACACTTATCTACAAAAGAGTGAAGTCTAGAAACAAAAAAAAATACCAAAATGCTTTTGTCCTCAGAAAACTCCTTGATTACTTTCTCTCTCTGCTGAAGATTCAAGGTTCCATCCAGCCTAGCAAATGAGAAGTTATATCTGCCATGCAAAAACTCAAACATTAATTGGTAAACAAATCAAGGTAAACTTTGTTACTACAATGGAACAAAGATCCACTAGAACTCATAGACGTAAATTAACAGTAGAGTTCCTCCAAAAGACCATGATTATTCGCAAAAAAGGGACCATGATTAAATACTTCACAAATGCATATCAGGAAGGAGCATTTGAAAAACGTGTCATAGACTACTGTCTGATTTGGTTAGTTCAGGCAGCTCTGTAAACCTTTCCTGTATTTTGAAACTGACCAACAGCCCCATGATTTGCAATCTAGATTATAACATTAAAGGACCAAACTCTGTTATGTTGTACAGCACACCAATGGCACAAACAAAGAGTATTTCTTTTTTTTCTTTTAAATGGTATTCTAATTATATTAATTTTTTTAGAAGGGAGGGCAGGAGAGCTGCTATCCAACCCATTAAGAGAGAGTTTAATACAGGATCAATGCGTCAGAAAAACCCAGACAACACCAACGAGTCAGAAATGAGTTTAAAATGTTGGAAGACAGAATGAGTAGAACTATAGGGAAAGGAGGCTCTTGGCAGCAAAGAATAGGTAATTTAGATCTTATATGCAGCAAAAGAAAAAAAAACATCATGCACAAATGTTGGCCTATGAAAACATCACGATCTTAACAAATAAATAATAACCTCAAGACAGATCCTTGTAATTGAACATTTCTTACCTGGAAAGTGGAATTTGTAAGAGATCCAAAAATGCAGTCCACTGGCTAAACACGATGCTCTTGGCACCTGAACTGCGGAGAACTTCCAGCTCCTGTAGAAGAAAAGATATCTTGGCCGATTCAACCCAGTTCTTCTCAACATCAATTTGAAAGCGACTATCAGTTGGAGCAGTTATAAGATCTTGCTTGCTCATCAACTTTCTGTAACAGGACAATCAAATTCAAAGACGCGACAATAGGAAGAATGTCCAGGAAAACAAAATTTACCAGAGAGAGACAAAAGAACAGTGAAACATAAACTACCTACAGACAGGACAAAGACCTGCTGCCGCACTCCGCCAACTAGACAAGAGACATTCTCGGCATAAACGGTGAGCACAAGGAGTTAATACAGCATCCTCAAAGGCTTCCAAGCAAATAGGGCACTCCCCTTCACCTTTCTGCAGTTCTTGGACAACCTCTTCAATGTAAGCTTTAGAGGGAAGGGAAGAAGAATCCCCATTAACAGCACCGTTACCACCATGCAGGAAACGCTTTGCAAGCTTGTTTAGGTCTGCAAACTCCTGTGTATCTCCACGACTGGCAACATTGAAGCCATCATCAGAAAATAACCAGTGGCAACAAAATAAGAATGTAGATGCCAAATTTTAGATGAAGTTATTGCTCTGCATGTAGGATCAAAATGGACACAAATTTGTTAGGCAACCTAATATTCTGAGAAGCATTTCATGCATTGATTTTTTGTCTGAAAGACAGGTTCAATAGGGTAATTATGACTAAATTTTGCAAACTAACCTCAGAACAAGAAATGGATGGTCACAACATTGCCGAAGGCGCAAAAGCAACTCCAAAATTGAAGCATAATTGTGCAGGACCCTTCCTTGCTCCACAAATTGATCAAACTTTACCTATAAAAACAGCACAAGACTTTATCTCTCTGAAATCTGAATGAACATGGGGCTTCTTAAGTTGAAGGTACATTACCTTAGATCGTCGAAACAGTGCTTCATAGAAATCCTTCTCAGCCTCCGATAAATCACAATATTTTACTTCAATATTCACAGGGGGTAATACAAGGATTGGTCTGCACCAAAACAATGGTGCAAGTTAATGCACCTAAGAAGTAAGAATACCCCATAACCGAACTTCAACATACCTGCCCTCCTTGTCTGTGCTGTTTTTATTCCTTCTCAACATTATTGGCTTCAAAATGGACTGCACTAGCTTTAAGCCTCTTTCGTCACCTTCTTCATATGGTTTTTGTACTAGTTTATGCCACCTAAATAACATTCGAACAACAAAAGTTAAGTAGAGAGGGCAAATTATCTTTTCAAATTTAATGCATGGTAAGGACTAAGGAAATATAGTCAGACTCTGGTAACATCATGATTTAACATACTTGATTTGCACAAAAATAGAAGATCCGGATCAGCAGAACTGGGAATGGCATAACGAAGTTAACAAATCGAGAGAGAAAACACTGTGATGTTGCATCTCATAACTAACACTCTAGGGTACAAAACAAGTTTGCCAAGTCTCATCAAACAGTAAAGTTGGACGTAGACACTATGAAACAAAAGAGTCATCCAGACAGCATAAAAGTTACAGTGATGCATATGATGAATAGAGAATCGGAAAGGTAAACAATGTCAAAACCTCAATTTTGCATCCTGCAACATTCCAATTAATTTCTACCTGACTAAATGCTTCTAAGTTTTACAATATCCACACAGGCATACCAACTAGAATGGGACTGGTCAATGGAAGCAATTAAGTGATCGCACTTACAAAGCCCAGTTCCTCCATGGTTCAACCCTCAAAAACCGGAAAAGGCTGTATATATCCTCCAAGTTGTTCTGCCATTTAAGTAAAACTCATAAAACTCAAATGCATAAGCACCTAATAGGCCAATACATGCAGAAAAAACTAGGAATGCACATTCTTAGAATTTGTTCGGTCTAACATCCTGCATTAGCAGGGATAAATATGATTGGTTCAATTATACAGATAATCAGATCTACACTTATACTCACCTGAATTGGTGTACCAGTAAGACACCAACGCCGATCAGCAGTAAGAGCAGCAGCAGCTAGGGATATTAAACTTTTAGAAGACTTTATCATGTGTGCTTCGTCAAGCACAACTCTAAACCAGTGAACAGAGTAAAGACCCCCATTTTCTGTGGAACTCTATAAGCAAATATGCAAAGTTCAGTCAAGAATAAGATTGCATAATCAACCAAAAGATAAAATGGCAATAATGGCAGTAACAGTTTCCATCATTTGCATGCCCATCTTCTTTATACTCCCCTCATGCATGGACCAAATTTTAAGCAAGCCACATTTTCCATGACCAACAAGACTGCATAGGCATAAGCCACATAACTTTTTTTTTGGATGAAAATGCCTGACCAAACAAATCTGGTAAAAAAACAAGACCAAACAAACTGCACTCATGGCAGAAATTGTGTATGCAGAAAGGGCAGAAGGCAAGCAAAACGGTAATGCATTATCTGCATTCCATTGAACTCTTTCTTTACAAAAGAGAACACAAGTAAATAGTAACAGATGCCAAATCCTAACAAGGTGTAATAGTGGGGCAAGCATGCAAACAACCAGTCAGCCACATGGGCTGGTGCTATCTCACAACCAATAGAAGGGATTAACAAATGCTTCAGGATACGAAGAATACATTGAAAGACAGGTGTATGGTATAAGATCTCAGATATTACCACGGTTGAAAATTCTGAAGCCACAACACCATATGTAGTCAGAACAATATCACTCTGAACCATAAAGCTTGCTTCCTTTGGTCTGTTTTGTCCATAATGAACATATATATTCACAGACCCCAACTTAGTATGAGCTTCAATCTCTGCCTGTTAGGCAAAATAACAATTTTAGTATTGAAAACATCAGGTGAGGTTTAGCATTACATTTAGAAATGAAATTAGTAAAACAAGTCCAAATTGTTAAGGATAAGAATAGGAAATAGAATAGGACTCTTATTCTATTTCCTTATATGACTTGTATTCCTTCCATATACCCTCTTGTATATGGAAGGAATACAAGTCATATAAGGAAATAGAATAAGAGTCATTCTATTTCCTATTCTTATCCTTAACACAAATTATGTTTCCAATTTTGCACAAGTGTCAAATGTGCATACAAATAGTCAATTGTAGACAATGATGAAATGGTGCCACTGTTAGAACTATACCTTCCACTGACCAAGTAGTGTCATCGGGCAGATGATTAGATTGCCACCTCCAATAAGTGGTCTCTTAGGTTTCCTGAGCTTACTAAAAGAGAAAGGGCCAGCTAGCTTCTTCGCAGCATCATGAGACTGAATAGGCAATTCACCCGATCCGCTAGCTTCACCACAGATCTGAGTAATATGCTGAGTAGTGATACATCCTTTGCTAGAATCAGAAAGAAGAAGAGCTATTGTCATAATAGTCTTCCCCAGTCCCATTGCATCTGCCAGAATCTTATAATTTACTCAATCAGTTAATAAAATGGATTAATAATTTAAACTGGAAATCAGAATTACCAATAGACATAGCAAAGATAAATGTGTGAAATATTTAGAATATCCTTACCCCTCCTCTCGCTAGTTGTAATGTACTAGGAAATTCAGTGGTGGCATCACCTGAAAACACATTCAAGTACAAAACAAGCTCTCTCCTGAAACAAATGTAGTAAGTTGAGAAATGTCAATGTTAATTTAGAACAATCATAATCTCAAGAAATGGTTCATACAATATAAAGCACCCATACTTGTCGTTGAGTTTATATGCCTCCCAACAAGGGTGAAGAGTTGTAGCTGCATCCTGGGAAGAACTGCCTTTCTCAAGCCGCAGCATCCAATGAAGGGCCTGCTTCTGATAAGGGCGTAGATCACACTGCAGAGCTTCAGGGGGATCCCTTTCCTGAAAGATATAAATTAAAAGCATTACTGAAGTCAAGACAAAGCCAACTTGTATCTGAAACTTTGAACAAACAGAGAACTGTTGGATTACCTCCAGTGCAGAACTGTCTGAGATTCCAATTATATCATCCAAATCTGAATCTGAAACAGTTCCTTCACCATGATCATCTTCATTTCCACCAGAAAATAATCTCAGTTTCTCGGATGTCAACTTTGTGGGAGGCGTGGTGCTCTGATGAGGCAGATCCGCAGGTGAGGCCAACATTTATTACAGTAATAGCATTGTGAAGTATGAACTACTTATCATTTACCTTCATTTCAATCGGTCGCTTCCTGGAACAAAGATCTTCTGGAGTAAATGCTGCCTGGTTTGAATTTACATAGAATCAAAGAAAATAAGAAAATATTAACAACATGAACATGCCAATTCTAGCAAAAGAGCACACTTTTTTAAACAGAAGAAATGACATGATTTATATGGAAATCTTTCAGTTTGGCTCTTTATGCCTTTATTCATGTTGTAAATCTCTCAATTATGTGATATACAATGCTGAGCAAAATTGTACCTTTTTCATATTTTTCAGTTATTTGTTGTTTAATGTTTATCGACAATGATTTTACCCATTCCAAGAGCTTCTAACTGTGAACTTTTGTAATGCATTTTGCACTAGAAAGCAAAATGAATAAGAGATGCAATGAAACGAACGCCTCTCACCTTCTTAAAAGGGGCAATCCCAACCAACTTGAAAAGTGTGGGCAGTGGATGAAACGTGGAGTCCTCAGTAGCAAACCGAGCCGCCTTGGGCAACGATTGCTTTTGGTCACGAAACATTGAGCTGTTGATATATACACTGCCAAGTACACAACCGTACTCAAAATAATGTACACGGAACAGCAGAAATGCATATGGACGAGAGTTACTTTTAGACGCAATTCAAATACCTTACGGACAAGAGGACGGTGTCCATGATGCTAAGTACCTCGGGAGCGGATTTGCACAGGCCCTCGACTTTTATCTTACCCTCCTTGAGAAGGGGGAGCAGGCACCGCGCCCACTCGTTGGGGATGCGACCCACCTAAACAACAACAAATTGTTACAGTATACAATGGTGCGAATGCGATGCGGCACCAGAGAATTTTAGGGAAAGCAGTAGTGACGAAGTAATGTACCTCCCCATGGTGCGGGGTTGAGAAGCGCATAATCTCGGAGGAGCAGGAAGCGAGGGCGGAGCGGCCGGGGCGGTTCTTGCCCGCGGAGGAGGCTGCCGCCGCAGAGTTGGGGAACGAGAAGGTGACGGGGTCCCCGGAGGCGATGCGCCTGCCCTTGCAGGTGGACAGCCCCGCCATCTCGACGCTCCCCACCAGCCACCAGTTCTCGCCGCCGCCGCCGCCACCGGCGGTGGGCGCGGGCACGTGATTGGGCCTAGGTTTCTCTGCCTCAGGCTTGGACCGGGCAGGGGTTTTGGGTGGTGGGATCGATTCGGTGGGGGCTTTGATGGGTTTGACCGGCGGAGGCGACGGCGACGGCGGCAGGGGCGGCGGCTTGTGGTGGAAGTCGAGGAGGATGTTGATGGCCTTGGTGGGGTCGTCGCCGGCCATGTGCAGCGCGCGGATGATGTCTATCTCCGACGTCCCCTCACCGAGCACCGCGCGCACCGTCGCCACCTGCTCCTCCCGCTCCCTCTCCTTCCCCATCTCCGTCGCCCCCCGCTCCCGCTACAAAATCCCGCTTCGCGCCGCCCCCCTAACAGCTTTCGCGGGAAGCTAAGACCGAATTGCCGCCCTTTACCCTTTTTGCCCCTTTCGGCCAGTTTGCGGTGGGAGTTGGGGGCGAGCAGAGATACCTTCTGCGCTTCTCGAGTCCTGTTCCAAACAGCGACCAGGAAGCCCCAAGCTAGAATGCGTTGGTTTTTTAATTATGTCTTTTTTTTCTTGACATTAGCCGCAGAGTAATAGAGCTTTTTTCCTTTTTTATTTTTTAATTAAACACTTGAGAGAAAAAAAGCTAACGATCGTAACAGTGTTATTTTAGTTAAAGGTCACAACACTTTGGAAAAGAGCCTTCGCTCTCTACCTGTAGGACCGAAATGGCGACAGAGTGGGTGAATGTCGTTCTCTTAAAAATCGCCCCTGAGAATTCGGAAAATTAATTCTGCTGAAAACTGGAACGCATGCGATACTAAAAAATTCAGCATAAATCAGAGAGTAATCAATAAAAATTTCAGCTGAAAATTTTTTCGTTTGATCTGCATGCAAAATGGTCAAAGATCAGCAAACAAAAAAAGAAAAGGACTCAACCGTGGAATGCTGGAAGACTGGGAGAACAGCTGCTGCAAAGGCACTTATAGCATAATGCTGGATGGTTTATTTAAGACGGAAGAACAGTAATTATCGAGAAATACTGACAACCAGTGAAATTGCCAAATGATCACCGAAAATAGAAGGAGCTGAAAGAACCCTGAAGAAAACAGATGCTGTCCACCAAAACTGAAAGCAAAAGGAAAAAGGAGATCAGATCCAAAAGAGGAAAAAACCCTGACCAGAAAAGAAAGAAAAAAACAGCAAAAGGAGAAGAAATTTTTGGCAGCCTGTATGACAGTCACATGCAACAGCGGTCTGTGCAGGAAGGAGTTCGGTCCAACCGGGACTCAAAAACATCAATCAAGAACCAAGTGAAAACTGAAAAAGAAAGAGCAGTCAGGCTGCCTGACTAAAGCCGAAAACCAACTGGAACAAAAATACCTGAACGACTGAAGTCTGAATGAATAGTGAATATTGAGTTTTGCCAAAAAGAAAACAGAGGCCTAATCGGATGATCGCAGGAAGACTAACATGCGAGAGTCTTCTGTTTCACAAATCATTTGGGCCAAGAGTCTTTAACCAAAGAAAGATTATATCCTTTGCTCAGAAAAGAGACAAGAAAATACAATCAAAAGAAGACATTTGGCTGAAGAAAGAAACCTGATTGGATGGAAACTGAGAAGGATCACTCTCGCAGCCACTGAGTCCAAAGTGTACACAGATTTTGATTCACTACTTATTTGGCCTAGAGATTTCAGACTAAGAAGAAAATGTGACCTCAAATCCAAGAAGTAACAAAAGCATAAAAATTCCTCTGCTCACAAGAAAGGTAAACCCTAGAAACAGAGCATGAGTGCCGCAAACTAATCCTCGGTAAGAAAACTGCATTTGAAATCTTTAGCTCTTTAAAACAAAAAAACTGACTAAGGCCTTGAAGAGATATCCAGCTCAGAGCTAAGAAGATCTGTAGTCACTCAACAAGAATTCCATTCAAAGTGCATAGAAGAGCAGAGCGCAGAGAAGAAGGAGCAGAAGCATATGCACAAATCAGAAAACAAAAAGAGCTCAACCACAATCCTTCTCATATTGAAATTGAAACAGAGAAAGGAATGATTACAAAGGATATAGAGGAGTCCCGATACGCATGGACATTAGAACAAGAAAAATGATTACAAGTTTTTTTAATCTATCCTCTCTCTCTCAATCCTCAAAACACCAAGAGTCTCACAAGCTTCTTGGGAGGAACACAACACACAAGGAATGAACTTTTAAAACCCTAACTCTCTCTATTGTGTCCTAAGGGGTATGCAGCCCCTCACCTCTATTTATAGCCCTTGGCTAACGGGTGTCCAACCCGTTACGCCGGCTAAACCCTAACGGAGCTATCTCCCGCTTGTGCAGTCTTGCGAAATTCCCGTTTCGCCCCTCCTGCACCTTCCGGGAAGCTTCTGCGCTCCTTGCCTCGCACGCCTCGCAACCACCTCGAGTCCACGTCGTCTTCAACACATCCCGACCGTTCTGACCTCAGCGCCACCTGCGCCTAGTCCGGTCCACCGTGTCTCGCCACGACTCCGCCTCGATGTCCTGCAGCCAACACAGACAAGAAACACATCAAAAAGCACCGCTCGATACATGAAAGCATAAATAGCATCAGTGACACTAAATTAAGCCCAAACCTGTCAAATCAACAGAATAATCATCATAATCCTATTGACCAGGTTTGACCAAGTCCGACCGAGCCCGTTGCACCACGCAACGACATGGTCCGAACCAACCAACTCAAACTCGACTTCCCTAAGCTGATGTCAATTACTCATCATACACATGGGATGACCTCACATGGTCTCTCACTACCATATTTTTTTCTTTTTTATCTTTCCGTCAAATAGATACAAATTTACAAAGGAACAGCTAGCCAACATTTTACCGTTGAAAGCACTTCCAACAGTATAGTAAACTTTCATGGAGTTTCAACACACCGTAGCTATGTAAGTTTCAACGATATAACAAATTTTGTGAAATTTAAAGTTTAAAAGGTAGAAGGTTCAAGAAGGTTCAAACAAAAATTTCAAGTAGATTTCAACAAATTTTACAAATTTAAACAAGATTCAAAAAAGTTTTGAGGAAGTCTCAAAAATTCAAGCAAAGGTTTCATGCTTATTACATCAAGTTTCGCTATGTTTCACAGAGTTTCAAACAGGTTTTTAAAGAGTTTCAGTGCATTATCGTTGTGTTTCAGCGTGTTTCGATAAGTTACAAATATGAAACTTGATTGGAAAATGAGTTTCAGAATATTTTCAAAAATAAACTTCAAAGTTTCAGATAATCAACAAAAATCCAATCAAATTTGACAAAATTTAGGCGAGTTCCAGATTGAAACTATAATATTCAAGCAGATTGCAAACACAAAAATCACAAACTTCATGTTTTCACTGTAGTTTCAAAGAAGCATCTTCACTAGAGCACATCAGGGGGTGGAGAGATAGTGAATTTCAAGCATGTCGCAAGACATCGTGCTCACCTTCGCCCACTCGACTCCCGTCACCACGCTGAAAGATCAAGCTCCGATTAAATTGGTTAAGGGGGAGATTGAAAGATCAAGTTCCGTTTAAGTTGGTTTTAGTGTTAATGACAAATACTATAATAAGATTTTGATGATAATAACAAATTCCATTATATTATTTTGGTGATAATGACAAATACATATATGAGACTAATATGTTTATTTAAGTATTATTTATGCTTAGTCTCATTTGCATGAAAAGGTGAAATAAAAAAATGTATGCATTCGAAATCACTTTCTCATATACTAATGTATTTCTTACATCCAAAATATAGATTGAACTCCTCAAATAGTTCAAATGAATATGTGCATATATTTTTCTTCATATAGACTTGTATGCACATATTTAGAGAGAGCTCCCTCTCTATGTTTTCGAGTTTCATGAGTATTGATACATACTTCTTTTAATATACATATTTAGAATCTTTACTTTGAAATACATTTTTAGGTATATATAGCTTGTGTAGTTCATATATACTCATGTGCAATCGGGTTGTCATCTAACTTCTCCATTATGTGTTAATGATTGGATGATTAATGACAACCGCATAAGTAAGTTTTGTTTAAAGCTTATCTTAGAGTACATAAATTATTGTGTACAAGTTACATACTCGCAAATCAATTTCTATATCTCATTAATTGTTGAGATTGTCATGAATTACAAAAAATGGAAGATTGTTGAATGTAGTCCCTCCATTATGTGTTAATAGTGAAGTTTGGTAATTGATGACAATTGTTTTGTGGACTAACATTTTCCATGAGTTGGATGAATAGGTTAGCTTCCGCAAATGAAGATGACTTGGGATGACTTCATGTGTTAAAGATCATCAAGTCAAAATGCGAGAAGAAAATAGATTCATGAGTTTAATGCTATCAAGAAAATGAAGGCTTCATATGTTGAACGCCATCAAGAAGAAGATGCATCATAAGTTGATGCATATCCAAGATGATCATATGTTGATCAAGCAAAGTCCATCATGTGTTGATGGAGTTGATGAGAAGAATGCATCATGAGTTGATGCATATAAAGATAATGTCCCAAGGCAAAGGTATGAACTAGCTAGGGCTAAGAATGTGTTCCTAGTCTTTTACCGGTCTTGGTGTTTGGTTAGAAGACCGGATTGCTAGTATAGGTTGCCGTCATGATTTCAAAAGTGTGTGAATATGTTTTGCAACTTGTTGGAAATCATGTTTGATCCTTGTGTGCATGATATCGTAGTTTGCAAATGTGTTTTTGCAAAATCAGTAAAATCGGAACTATTGCTATGTACGTAGCGGTACTACCGTAAGTAGGAAGTACCGGCTCTGTGTGAGCGGTACTACCGGACATCGGAAGTACCAGCATGTGTTGCAGTACTACTGGATGTGAGTAGTCCGAGCGGCTCTGTGTGAGCGGCTGGTCCGGTCGGCGAAAGTACCGACTCTGTGTGAGCGGTACTACCCAAGAGCGGCAGTACCGACATGTGTTGTGCGGTACTACCAAACATCGGAAGCTCCAAACTCTCCTGCGGAACCTTTTTTCCAGAGAACGCCAACTTCTGGTCTCAGCTCGAGTGGAAAGTACCGCGCCGACTTTGCGGAACTACCGTTGAGCAGAAGTACCGAAAAATGAACGGCGGTACTTCGCGCACCGACCGCAGCAACTGGTTCGAAGCTCGACATAGCCATTGATGTGGCGTCAGAGCTGGAGCGAAAGTACTGGCCTTTGGCCTGCGGTACTTTCCAGTCAGAGCTAGTTCAGAAGCTCTGACATAGCCATTGATGTGGACGTCCTGATTTTTTTTAGGAAGTTGGCTCCAACGGCTAGTTTTTTTGTGTGGGGTATAAATACCCCCTTGTGGCCGATTAGAGAAATGGTTGACTCACTCATTCTGTGTTGTTGAGCTAGTGTGAGGTTCTCCACTCAATTGTGTATGTGTTGTACTTTGTGAGAAGGGAGAAGAGGAACTAGAGTGCATGTGTTGCCTCTAGAGGTGGATTTTGTGTCCAAGTGAGCTTGTGCATTCATTGCACATGGTGAGAGTCAAGTGAGGGACTTGACTTATCACTTTAGAGTTTGCCGTCTTCTCAACGAAGGTTGTGAGAAGACCCGGCGAAGTTGTGAAGGTTGAAGCTCACCTATCCGGAGCACAAAAGAGCTACCACTAGTGGATTGAGGTGTTTCGGCTTAATTCGTGGAGCCGGTCCGATTAGCTCAGGCTAACCTCAACGTGGATTAGGAGAGACCGGCAAGTCTCCGAACACCACGGTAAAATAAAACCGTGTGATGTGTGGTGTACTTTCTTGTACTCAATTTACTATTCAAGCAATTTACTTACTTAGAATCAATTTGATTGCTTGACAACCTAGAATTACAAACCTTGACTTATGCTAGAATTTAGTGCACTTAGACGTATTTACTTGTTGTAGGCGCTATTTGAGCTAAACCAAATTGATTTACGCTTCCGCATTGTATACTTGGTTTAGGAAAATAGAAAAGGTCTTGAATTGTTAGCATTAATTTGTAGAGAATTTTTAGACCGTCTATTCACGCCCCTCTAATCGGCCTCCTCGATCTTACACACGCTCACTCGTGGCCGCTGTTTGGCCCACCACCGCTCACCATACTGCTTGCGCAAGCCCACAACCTTACTCGTCTGTGGACGTCGAGCGAGCCCACCACCGCTCGCCGCAACGCGGGTGAGCCTGTGCCACTCATTGCTTTCCTAAATGCAAGTTTCATAAGGTTTTATATTCCAAAATACAAGTTTCATGTGAGTTTCATGAAGTTCTATATTCCAAAACGCAAAGTTTCAGGTTGTTTTATGTTCTGAATTGCAAGATTTATAAGGTTTCATGTTCCAAAATGCAATTTTCATATGAGTTTTATGAGGCTCCATATTCCAAAATGTAAAGTTTCAGACAATTTCATGTTTTAAATTGCAGGTTTCATGAGGTTTCATGTTTTAAAATGCACGTTCGTGTGAGTTTCATGAGCTTTCATGTTCCGAAACGCAAAAGCTTCAACATGTTTTCGTGAGTTTCAGAGGAAAAACAAAGGAATATGCCATTTCAATGCAAATTTAAAAAATAAAACAAAATAATAAGAGACGGTGCAAAATTTTCATAAATTTAAAAAAAAACCCAAAGCTTCAAGGAGATACAATAGATTGAGGCTAGGAAACAACAACATCATCCGAAGTAGGCTTGGGATTCACGGTGGCGTGCATTGATCCGGCAGCATGGGAGAGCATCCCAACTTCTGTTGGCTTGTTGCATCATCGGCTAGCTTCGTCGCCTCCCCGTGCTACTGCAAGCCACCTTGACCATGTCTACAACCATCGTTGCTCCCAAATATCACCATCTACTCGTCGTTGCGTTGCCTCGGTTGATCCTGCCGTCGTTTGTGCCGCCTCGCCTGCTAGCAACCACTCCCTTCAGCATCGCTTAGCACACCTATGACAGCCAATCCTGCGGACTCGTGGTGGGGCTCATGAGTATATTGAAAGTTTGGGATAGAAGAGAGTAGAGATAGAGAGCAAGCAGAGAGAGGAAGCTTGCTAGAAGGAAAATGAGTGGAAGGGGGATGGCGACGTCGTTGTCTGCGAAGCAGGAGGAGGAGAGGGGCAACTTCTGGGGGAGGTAGAAACCCTGCTGCTGTGGCAACGGGGAGGGATCTGGTTGGGTTTCAGGGGGTGGGTGGGCATCGTCACCGAGGAAGCTGAAGACATCATCGCAGGTGGGATGGGCATGGATGGTGATGGCATTAGGGTCACACCCCAAATCGACGGTCGGCCATGGGTCTCCGATGATGTTACTGCATATCTCACTCACATCAGTGGCAACTAGCCAGTTTAATGGACGAAATCTGTGTCGTTGCCCTCCGCCAACGAAACCATCACGGCGCTGTCATCGCCTCACGATCTCGGGCACTACCACACTAACCTAGCTGGAATACTACCACTCCAACTTTTGATGTGTCTCCCTTTGTAATACGAGGTAAATGGAAGAGATCAAGAGGAAATTGGTTTTTGTTAGTCTTAAAAAGTTGAACAAGTTTGGTTCCAAGACAAGTGGTCGCTAAATTTGCAGTTATGTGTGGCATTATCAAAATTGCTAGAACTCAAATTCTAAATCTGTCTGGAAGATCATCACAACCCACTAAAGCTATTGTGCTCAAATTTTTCTTGACGCACAATCTCTAACACACTATTTGGATCATAGAATTGGGCTAGAAATTACGGAATTGAAATTGGCCTTTTATGAATAACAGTTGTTTGGATGTATCCAGAATTTAGATTTGGAATGACCCAATGCCGCTGATATTGGTTTGATTTCATGACACTTCGAGTCCTTCGACTCGAGCAATCTCTACACTGATTGTTCCTCTTCTCATCATATTGTTGAGGTGCAACAACTTCCTAATGTTGTCGATTCATCATATTATTCATGTTCTGCATCATTGTATTCATGAGCTAAGTCTGGGCGGCCATGAACTAACTAAGAGTTTGATCCAAACCGGTTGGAGCTAACTGCATTCCCTAAGCTGAAGGATTTGCGACGCTACTACCGGGATCTGGGTGCATCTGACTGTGACCAGCTAAATTCCAAGTATCAACCATTTGCCAAATTGACACCAAGGTTACAAAGGAAAAAGGGAAATCAAAGATAAGTGATAAACTCGTCTAAGGAGAATAAACTAAGGACAATCCTAACTAAAAGCACTCACTTAGCCGAAAAAGGCTATCAAAAATGCATTAAATCCACGCAAAGAAAACATTGACATGATTGCAACAAATGCCTGAGGCAAAACTGTAGCTCACATTACACATGACTGCAAATAAACAACAAGATGATCTACATGATTCTAAAAACTATACAGGGTTCTAATCTAATAGTTCCCACTCTGGCTCTACCAAATACGGCTCACTTAACTCCAATTATGAATTTTTGTAGAACACCCACGAGTTGTGAACTTGTGGTGACGATTGTCTTACTTTGGCTAGAATGAAACAATGAAGATACTCCTAACGATTGCCGATTACGCGTCGTCTTTCTTCCGGACTAGGTGGAGTAGGTGAAGGTAGTGGAACTGGTGACTGAGGTGATGGTTCATAACTTTCCCTAGCTCCGTAGTGCTAGGCATTGCTGCATATTGCTCTTCAAACTTCCGAATAAGCTTGGACAAATTGATTATGTACAGCTTACAAAGGCGTTGAACAACAATATGTGCAGCTCCATGCACAGATAAGTCTTCATGAGCACAGTAATACTTTAAACTATTGTGAAGAACTTTGCTCCTGTAACATCCTAAATTTTCAGCTTTTATTTATTTGATATTTTCTGAATTTTCTTTTTCCTTTTTCCTTTTAGATTAGCCTAGATTAAAGAAAAGCATTAATTGCTTATCTTGCAAGCTTTTTGTAGTTCATTTCTTTTTCCTGAGTTGCCATAGCTGTGTAGAAACTTTGAGAATTTTTCTACAATTGTTTGCCCCTATTTGCTAGTTTTAAAACCTTCCTTGAATTTCTAGCCTTTAATTAAACCAAAAATGCTTTTAAAATCCCTTAAAACCCTCGGGCCAAAACTCTTTTCATTTCAAACCCATTCCCCATTTTCCTCCTCCTCGGTCCAACTTTTCCTACGCGTGGCCTCGGCCCATGCTTGCGCCCGGCCTGCTTTTTCAGCGCACGTCGCCTCCCTTGTTGCAGCACAGGCCTGCCCTATCAGCCCACCCCTCTCACGCTGCCACACGGCTTGTTAGTAACCCTCCCCTTTTCCTTGTCCTATGGTAGACCGGGTCTACGAAATAGTGTGATGGCATGGCAGCTAACTGGAACAACATGTGCACCTAGGGCTAACATGGATGCCTACGTGGCGCTGATGTGTCAATGCGGTGTGGTGTGGTGGCAACTTAGGGCGTATGTGGAGTTGGCGTGGAGGGTTCGTGGACGACACGTCAAACACGTGCGCTGATGTGTTTGCGATGTCAGCGATGAAGCACTACAGCATGGCTTTCTCGGTGAACTTTTTTGATGAGGTCGTCACCGGTGCTTTGGAGCGTCTCCGGTTACTCGGCTTGGTGGAATCAAACGGACGAGCAATGGCGAACTCAATTCCGTGCTCACTTAGGCCGAAGAACGGTGGAGTTGGTTGGCAGGGAGGGAGGAGCGGCAGAGCAGAGGACTTCTCGGCGCTGGCGAGCTACAGCGGCATAATTACCTTGGTGAGGTGCGCAGAGGAAGGAGGGAGGCTCAACAAACCTCTCGAGAAAGATGGTGAGGTACCCTCGAGTAATCTCTTGCCTTCACATGCTATTTTGATCTTTTTGTGATACTCTTTTGTCATAAAATGGCATTCTATCTAAGAGTGATAAACTTTTGATCATCTTGACCTCGGCATGAGTTTTATCCTTGTCTTTACAAGTGATATCATCTTTTCCCTTTTCATGTGGTATCAGATCTTTTCTGTTGCCGAGCAAAAAATTTTCTTAACAAAGTTCTTCCACATAATATCTTTCAAATGGTATTCATTCTTGTAAGTAGTATATCTTGTCTAAATGGTATCCTCGAGGCTTGTTCTTGAGCAGATGTATCTGTTTGAACCTTATTGACTTATTGTCCTGGAATACAGCCGGATATGTTCTTCCTATTCGAGTTTTAGGCCGTTTACAACCAATCCGGTCCGCCTCCTGGCCTACAAACCAAACTAGGCCTGGAACCGACCTGTCTCAGTCAGCCCAACTAGCCAATCAGGCCGAGCTCAGGCCTAGGCCAGGCGGCTCAATCTCTGGTTTTCTTGTTTAATCAGGCTTGTTCTTGAGCAGATGTATCTGTTTGAGCCTTATTGTCCTGGAATACATATGTATTCTTCCTCTTTAGAATTCCTATGCATGCTCCATTCTAACTTTTTTGGTACAAATTTTACTGAACAGTTTACATCATAAGCGCTCCAACGTAGATCAAAGGCACGATTAAGGTGCTATTGAAAAAAAGTAGGATTAGGGAGGATATATATATATATATATATATATATATATATATATATATATATATATATATATATATATATATATATATATATATATATATATATATATATATATATATATATATATATAGGAAGCCTCTTTTCTACACACAGGTGTAGTTACACCCTATATCGTATCTCGCAATGTAGGGAGTATCTCGCGTAACGGAGGGTATGTACATGTAGTATACAAGAATTTAAGACCATCTAGATGGTATGAACAATTTTTCAGAAGTGGTATGTACATTTTTTCGACATACTCCTTTTTAAGCGCGTATATAAGGGTATTTACAAAATACGCTAAAAACTATGAACTCCTTTACAAGTTTTTCATGTGGTTCACATTGGAGTATCTTATAATTAGTATAGAAATGTACCTAAAGTGATAAAGGAGTATTTCAAGTTTATTTAGGTGGTATATTAGAGGTGGGTGTAACTACACCCGGTGTAGAATGTATTTTTCTATATATATATATATATATATATATATATATATATATATATATATATATATATATATATATATACACACACACACACACACAGTGTACACTATTTTATGGACGTATGCACTTGAACTAGCAGTAGATCAGCGAGGTCGTGCAGATGATAGGAAGCTACCCTGGCGTAGCAGTAGGTGGATCATGCTTGGATGGACACACGGAATAGAATTGACGAACTCGGTCGAGACGTAGGGCAAAAATTCTCCTAAAAAAACCGGGAATCTCAGCCACCCACGCGTCGTAATTAACAACGGGGATGGCACATGTAGCCGGTATATCAATCGACCCGCAGGAACATGGATGGAAGGATCTAGGCTGCCTTCGGATGGGATTAGGCTTAGGCTTTAGCTTACATTACTGTTTTTTAAATAATTTATTTTTTAAAATAGAATTTACAGATAAACTATAGTAAATATTATATCGAGTTAAATTATATCGGCTAAAATTACATGCGACTATTTTTTTCTGCGTACTATCTCTCACAAATAACCAAAATTCAAAAACCATAAGTCAAAAGACAAAGCCACAACATAAAAGAACACACTTATAGACCTTGATCTTATAGATTGTGACTCATGGTTTTTTACTACCACTGATAGTTTTTGGTTGTGCTTTTTGAGACGCAAACGTGGACGGTGGAGACGGTGATATGGATAATACATACAATTTTAGATTTAAAAAGATGTTTGAAGAATCTGCTATCTATTTTTTTACTTCTAAAAAACCGAAAACCTAAAATAATATACTTATAAATATATATACTCATATTGCTATATTAGATCCAAAATGGTATGCCGATATGGATCGAAGCCAGAATATACAATTTTAAGAATTAAACTTGTATAATCTCCGGTACAATATTAACAAATATGGTATGAGCCCTTAAATGCTGTCATCCGTCCATTAATTTAGTGATGGAAATCTTGACAGTAAGCCGATTTTATTTTTATCTGATCAGTTTATTTGTTCCGTCCGGGGCATGATCAGTGAGTGGATGGTGCAGGCAATAATAATCAGCAACGGAGCGTCTCCAGAAGATTAGAGAGGGTCGTCCTTAAGCCATTAAGAAGATATAATTAGTCGTAGCTAAGAGAGGCCAAATTTTTAGGTCATTCTCTAGATTCTTCAATAAAATTTAACAAGTCACTCCCTCCTTTTGTGGCGAGGGAAGTAGCCTATGCCATTTTGTCTTATTTGTCTTATTTTTTTGGGTTATTTACCATTATTTATGGTTACGAACGATAGATTTTGGTTTTAGTATAGGTATTTATATAAATAAATCAAATGTTGATAAGTTATTTTAAAAAATATGTTCAAATAAACTGTCTTAAAAAATTCTTATTTATTTATTTAAAAAAAAACTAGAAGACATAAGTTGAAAAAAAAAGCTCGGAAACCAAAAGACACCGTATGGACGTAACTCTCCTTCGATGGTTCCTCGTTAACTAATAGAAAAACAATCTACGATCAAACGCCTTCTAAGTTATTCATGTGGCCTTTACATTGGTCGAACCATCGAAGCGACCCCGTTACAAACTTAGCACTCCTGTCATCAATAAACTTCTTCGAAAATTCTTGAAAATGGCATTGGTCAACCACTATTTTTCCTTTTTTTTATATAGAAAACCCTCGATCATCATCTACAAGATCATTGATCTGTCCAGAACCACGTACTCCAGCTGCCTCAGAAGACCCCAGCTCACCGGGGCTGGACTGCTCCGTTCGAGTCAGGGCGGTGAAGAGTGGCTGCGACGTGGAGCCCGCGGGCTGGGGACCCACCGCAAGCACGTACTTCTACACGTGTGTACATACATACGTACAAACGACAATGGAGTGCTGTGCCTCTGCATGTGTGCAGTGCCGCATGAAAAGAAGTCGCCCCCACGTGGCCACCTGCCGGGCACTGTTCACCCTGGAGAAATTTTTTTGGGTGTTATTTGGCTTTATAAATCTAGACTTTGAACTTTTTTCACGCTAGGGATTAAAAATGGATTATAACTGTTGTTAGTTTTTTAGTGTAATTAAATATTTTAAAAAAATTATTATCACGGATAATACAAAGGAATAAAAAAAGAAAAGAAAAAACCTAAAACTAAAAAAGACGAAATTAAAAAGTCAGAAGCAGAATCTCGTTGGAGCGGGGCCAGAGCTTCAGTTTCTTCTGGCTTTTAACTTCTTGATTTTATTTTATTTTACTTTTTAGCTTTTTTTGCTCTTTTCTTTTTTGTTATTCCTTTTGCATGTCCATGTTGATATAACTTTTTAGAATTTTTAAATCTAATTATGCAGAAAAAGTTAACAACAGATACAATACATTTTCAGTCATTACAGTGTAAAAAACAAAAATATGGGCTTATAAGCCTTTTAGAGTCCCACCTGAAAGACCACTGCTCCACCTTGGGCGGGTGGATTTACAAATCTAAATCTTAGAGCAGCCCCACTTGATGCTTGCCAAATGGGTGGCACGACATGACCTATTTTGTGCATGAATCACTTAGCCCACCAGTCTAGACGAGCCGGACTAGACCGGCCAGCCCGAGGGTTGAGCCATAGACCTAGGCATGGTCCACTGAGCTCATGGGCTATGCCATACCGACATGGGCCCATTTAGTTTGACGGGCCAAGGAGGCTCGTCTAGCTCATTTCGGTCTAAAAATTTTGAATATTGTAATAATTTCAAAAATATGTGGATTCAAAAATACAAAATAAATTATAGAAATGTAATAACGAACCTTATTAATATTTAAATAGTTGTCTTGTTAAAAACTTTGCTAAGTAAAACTGAACTTGAGAAAACCTTAGCAAAGAAAAAATAGTATAGCCTACAACCCTATAGTACATGTAAAAAAGAGAAAAGGTTCAATGTATATCGATGATCTAAGTATGTCGCCTAGATAAAGATTATTGAACATGTTTGCCAACTCTGTATTCTCTACATATTATTGAGCTCGCAAATCAGTTCATAGTCTTTCACTATTAGAAATACTTTCACCATCTCACTCGTGAGACTTGTTCTTCCCTTCTCCAATATTCTTCCAGAAAAAATAAAGCAGACTTGAAAGATACTGTTGAGACATGAACAATTAATACACCCCGTGCTAATATGAATAGAACCAGATATGTTATCTTATACTCGTGCCACCATCCCAAATATCGAAATCCTCTTCTAGTGATCCACGAGATCACTATCCAGAAAAGTGGATAGTTTCCCACTACTATGGTGGTTGTGTATTCCTCTAGTACTTGACGTTGTAGAACTTGATATTATAGAGGAACCTAGTGCACCAAACATTTTTGCACCACATAGTTTTCTTCTTGTCTGTGGTGGGCGCTATTGGAGGTCGTTGCAAGCGAATTCCCTGAAGCTTTAGTTTATACTTTCGACAATTTAGCACGAACATCTGAAAAAAAAAAGTTAGAGTAATATATCCCTGTAGCATCACTCAGAAGTCTAAGAACATTAGTGAATCCTTGAAGTTTAGCTCCAAGATCCAAAATAAATGCAAATACGTATAAATATGGAACATCTTTCTAATATTTTAAATATTTAGTTTTCATAGCACATATAGCATTTCGTAACGCTATCTTATTTTCATTAGCTTTCAAGTGATTCGCAATCGCAAGAATATGATATACAATTAAAGAAGATGTTGGATAATACACTCCAAATAAAACAACAGTGGAATCATAAAAGAGTTCAAAAAATAACAGTAACTTTTCCATGACATACCAATGCTACTCAATCAATAGTGTGTTGCCATCATGGGGTGATAGCGCGTGTAAATAAAAATAAGAAATGTGCTGTTGTAAAGTAAAAGGTTCTGTAGCATCATATAAGTAGAGTTCCACCTTACCGGTATGTCCAAACCAAAGTTTCTTGGACGTACATTCATTACAATGCAAAAGTTCTTATAAGTCGCTATTCGTTGGTTAGAATTATTTAGGAAAGATATTACATCGCAAAAACTAAAACTTTATACGAATCCAACCTCTAGAGATGGTCAAATGGGCCATGCCTACTGAGCTGGTCCAAAGTACACTACTATTGGCTTGGCCTAGGCACCGCACTGCCCACCACCGAATTGTCTTTGGGCGGTAAGCACAATCTGTGGTGTGCTTGGCCCCACCGCACCTGACGTAATGACACGCTTGAGGTATGATCTAGCCTAGCATGGAATGTTAGGCATGTTCATTTTTTATTTTTATATAATTTATTTTACATTTTTTGAATTTTATATATTTAATTTTATAAGTACAAATAATTTCATTTTGTATTTTTTATAATTTTTATATGTTTTGCAAGATTATTTTGTACATTTTTAATTTTAATGTCAAATGGGTTAATCGTGCCTAGGTCGACCCAATAAGCTAATCATGCTAGGCGGGGTCGATACGGCCCATGAGACTATCGAGGCGTCTTGGGTCGGTGCCTTAGCCTATGGGTTAGCACAACACAGCCCATGTAAGTAACGGGCCAAACGGGCCTCTGCATAAATGGGTTGTGCCTGGATCGGCTCGTGCCGTGTGAGGTTGTACTACCCATTTGGCCATGTCTGCCAACATCTTTAAACCATATTTAATTATAAGATTAACAATGTGACTGATGTATCACTGATGTAGCAAGAAGGATTCAACATATGTACTAAATAACATTGTGAGAATATCCATTACCCTAGAGTTCTTTTGCAGCATTGTCCAAAGTAAATGCAAAAAATTTATTTGTGAGACCAAAATTTTCTAAAACTTTGACAATACATTCAAAAATATTATCACATGTATGTGCTACATCAATTAGTTTAAAGCATATAATTTTTTTCTATTACCCAATCATTATTAACATAATAAGCAACAACACAAAGATAATCCTCGCTAGCCTGGCTACTTCATATGTCTGAGGTCAAGTCCATTGAAAATATACATGTCTCAAAGAGTTCTTTTAGTTTAGCACAACCATTATTATAGTATTTAAATAAATATCGAGTTGCTGTCTATCTAGAAACTACAAAAAATATAAGATTATGCGTAGTTCTAATGTAGTTTTCAAATGATTTAGACTCACCAAAGTTTAAAGGTAGATCCCGTGAGGCAATTAAACGACAAAGAGATTATCGAGCTTCATCGAGACTATAATCCCAATTACTTATCGTACCATCAGGGTTGTACTGCAGTTGTGCCTACCTCATAGTTATCTCTTATTTTTCTTTACATCTTTGGGCATGTCTGATTAAGTGCTCTATTCCATCTACAGACTTTGTAGATAATTCATGATGATAAATTTTACAAACAACATATCTTACCTGAACTCCGTTTTTGTTTCACTATCTTTTTAAAATCTACCCATGTCTCCAATGTATTAGGTTTGGATCTCTTTGCTTCGATGCTTGCAGACATAGGCACTCGTAGAGCCGAACGATGGTATTGTCTGGTCTCCTGTTTGAGGTTGAGACGGAGCCGTTTCATTCCCGAAAGATGCAGGATCCTCCGGTGAAATTTCGAAATCACTCATAGGAAAATTGTCAAAACTTTCCATGGAGAAAGCTAGAAGACTGAAAAATGCAGATAGAAAATTACATTATTATCTGTTTTACATCATAACAAAGAAAAATAAGAACAATAAAAATCTATGAAAATTTATATTGTTACCTCTTTTCTTGATCGTAGCCGGATTTTTGGCAAAAATATTTTGAATTTTGCCAAATTATCACAAAGTGGATAGAAAATTTTCACAAGAGAATTCAGAGAAGAGAGTGAAGGTTGGATGGTGGATGAATGATGGGGTTTGCTGGCTATTTATAGAAAACATTGAGATTTTCTTTGAATTGTTTTATATTTTAAACTCCCAAATGGTTAGAAAATTCAAAAATCCGATCGTTGCCGTGCCTAACAGGCTGAAATCATGCTAAACAGGCCGTGCTTACCGTAAATAGGGTCACTATCGTGCTTTAACGGGCCGTTATTGTGCCTAACATGTCATGCCTAACGGGCATGTCGCGTTTGGCCAGCTCTAGCCCCACCAAGGTCTTCCCATCTTTTCTCCCTACTTCCTTCCCTCCCCCTTCTCATTGTTTTATTTCTCTCCTATTCCCCATCAGCGATCGGGGGCGACCGGTGAATGGGGCAGACGGAGGAGGCGTCGTAGCCTCTTACGCATGCCACCATTGCCAGAGTTAGGGAAGAAGGGACAATGAGCTCTGGCTGAGGCGACGCTGGCACTAGGAAGCATTGTTGCGCTAGATCCGAAGGCAGGGACTGCAAGATCCATCTACGGTGATGGCGAGGACACGGTCAAGGACTCCGGCCGTTGCATCTGGATCTGATCATCTTCTTCTCCTCCGATTGCTCGACATGGCTTGTATATTGTTGCCAACTTGAACTCCACCGCTGTCCTGCATTTGTCGCGGACATGCATCGCCTGGTATCGTCGTCTTCCTCGCCTCTAGTCGCCCAAATATGGTTGTATAGCGTGCCGTTGACTTACAAGTTGTGCCAACAATGTTGGTGGCGCCTTGCGCAAGAGGCTATGCTTCCTCCCGTTAGCCCCTAGTCTTTGGTCGCCGATGGGGGGAGTCAAAGAGAGACTAGATAGTGAGAAAAGGGGGGAGAGAAAGGATGGAGATGATAACTTAGTGGGACTACGTTGAAATTCATAATTCCACGTGTTCAACACACAAAGTAGAGTTCTTCGAACGAAGAAAGCACCTGGTTCTGCAAAATTTCTCCCTACCACCTCGGGGATCGTATTCTAGGGCCCACAACCTATCACGCTTATGTAGTGCTCCAATGAGTTTATAAGCACATATTTTTGTCTTTTTACACTGTAGAGATGAAATTATATTGTAACTGTTGTTAACTTTTTTCACGTAATTAAATTCAAAAAAATAAAAAATATTATATCATCGCGGACAATACAAAGGAATAAGTAAAAAAAAAACTAGAAAACCAAAAAACAAAGATAAGGCAAAATTAAGAAATTAAAAGTCCAAAACGAGAGACAGTAGCTGCATGTCCTAACAATAAACCGGGGAGATGGAAATTAAAAAAATGTGGCAGAAATGGCGCTAAAATAAGCCGGAGACACAGATGTCTCCACTCGTTTCAGTTTCACCTTTTGACTTATGGCTTATTTTTTACTATTCATAACTTTTATCTTTTTTTGAACTTTTGTTTTTTTGAGCTTTTTGTCGGTTTTTTTTCCTGTATTTGTTTGCGTTGTCCGTAACAAGGTATTATATTTTTTAAATTTAATTATACTAAATAAATTATCTTCAGCTACAATATAATTTTAACCATAAATCACAGCTTTTCAGCCGAAACGGAAGCGAAACCCACACCGTCACGGTACCACCCTACTCCCTACCCCTCCTCCGGCGCGTTCTCCTCTGTCCTATAGACGCCAGTCCATTGTGCGCTTGTACTACGCCTAGTCTACTACTACTCTCCCCCTCTCCTCTCCCTCTCTTCAACTGCTCAAGTCATCTGTGATTCTGTACTGCGACGAAGGAGATCAAGAACAGGGCGCGGTCCAGTGGTGGAGGCAAATCAAATCACGTCCAGCAACAGAAACAAAGGCAACCCAACCGGTTAATGCCGGGGATCATCTAGCTGCTAAGGTGCGCGCGCGCGTACGTGTCCGTGCATTTCCTGCCAAGAAACAGAGGGAGAAGCCGAGGAGAGAGGGAGGGAGGGAGGGAAAAAGTGGGAGGAGGATGGGGAGAAGGCGGCTGAGGCGGCGGCGGTGGGGCTGGGGATCAGGACGACGGCCTGGCGGCGGCCGGGGTGGTGGGGATGGACGGCATCCAGTACTGTAGCGAGCACCCGTACCGGCCAGGCGCCGCGGCGGCGGCCGTTGCCGGCGGCGGGATATGCGCCTTCTGCTTGCAGGAGAAGCTGGGGAGGCTGGTGTCCTCCTCCAAGTCCAGCCCGTTCTTCCCGCTCGGTGGCCACCCGCCGCCGAGTGCCTCACCATCGTCGCCGCCGTCCTTCCGCCGCGCGGCCGAGCCCCCGCCGCCCCTCCACTCCGCCGCCTCGCGAAAGTTTATCCCTTTCCACAGGAAGAAGACCTCATCCTCCTACTCGTCGTCGTCTTCCTCTGCCTCGGCGACTCTGTCCGCTTCGATGGCCGGAGGTGGACTGAAGCGGAGCAAGTCGGTGGCGCCGAGGCCCGAGGAGCAGTTCCCGTCATGGACCTCGTCGGTGACGGCCGAGAGCCCGCGCAAGAAGAGCTTCTGGTCTTTCCTCTACCTCTCTTCCTCGGCCTCGTACGCACACCAGACCGCTTCCTCCACGTCTTACTCCAACGGCGGCGCCGCCGCCGCAAGGAAGTCGGTGTCGGTGGCGTCGGCAGCGTGGGCCTCCAGGGGTGGCGCTGCAGCCGTCGCACAGGACCAGCATCTACGCGCGGGGACGTCGGCGGCGTCGGGGCGGAGGCTGGAGGTTATCGGCGAGCCGGCGAGCCCGAGCCAGAGCCAGGTCTCGTCGTCGTCGTCCTTCGGGCGGAAGGTGGCGCGGTCGCGCTCCGTGGGGTGCGGCAGCCGCAGCTTTTCCGGCGACTTCCTGGAGCGCATCTCCAACGGCTTCGGCGACTGCACGCTCCGGCGCGTCGAGTCCCACCGCGAGCCCAAGCCCAACAAGATGCGCGGGCTCGGCAACCTGGGCGGCGCCGGCGCGGACGACGACGACGACGAAGACGTGTACGAGCACCAGCACCGGATCAAGTGCGCCGGGTTCTTTGGCGGCCTGGGCCCCACGTCGTCCTCCTACTGGCTCTCCGCCGCGGAGGGCGCCGGTGGCGGCGGCGGCGGCACGAGCAAGTCGGGCGGTCGGAGCCACCGGAGCTGGGCGTGGGCGTTGGTCAGCCCCATGAGAGCGCTGAGGCCGACGAGCACCACCTCCACGAAGACCATCACGGTCGTGCCTCCTAGCCACGTGGTCGTCCACAGCAACGGCAACACGCCGACGGCGGCATTGTCCATATCTTCCCCGATGACATCATCATCAGAGGCAACGGCGGCGGCGACGGCGACGGCAACGAGTTAAAGCTTCACGGCCGGCCGGTTAATCACCCCCCTCCCAGTTCCTGCTCTGCCTCTTGAACCGTATACATTTCCTCAATTACTGCCTCCTGATTTTCTCTTTTTTTTTACGTTCTCTTGTGTGTCTGTAATTTCAAGAACAAACTGCTCGTAAGTTGAAATGTGCTGTGGTTTTTGGGTTGATTTTGCTGCTACGTACGACGTCTTCTCATGTGGGACTAACAGCGGAAACCGCTGAATTTGTTCTGTTCAAATCTGTCCATTTCATCGCTTTCTTCATCCATGCCGGTGCAAAACTCCATGGATTGATTGCCGAGCCCGAAATTCTTCCTTCTGCATCAGATGCGATGTACTGCATTATTCGACATTTTTCAACTCATTGATGCATCCAACTAACATCAGGTGCCGCTCTATACAACTTTAAATAACTTAAAAGTTCGGCTTCAGCCTTCAGGCTTTTAGCTGCAAGTACAGTACAGTAGCTTTTAATTTTTTTTTAAATCAAAAAACAAGGAAAAAAATAAAGAAATGAGAAAAATCGTAAAACACCACCATATGTTCTGACAATGCAAAGTAATTAGAGGGAAAAAAGAAAAAAATAATAAACAAAAAATTGAAATTAAGAAGTTCAAGTAGCTTTCTAGTTTCTGAAAGCTAAAAACCTAAGACTGTTAAACCGTTTGGAGCAGGACCCAGCGGGCGAGAGCAAGGGCCGTTCTTTCCTTGAACAACAAAACAAAATCTCTTCTTTGTAGTCTCTTTTTAAATAGTTTATCAGAATAAGTTTTTAAAAACAATTTATCAACGTTCTGTTCTTTCGTCGAAGCCCTCGTAAAAATCATCGGCCGTAGCTATATATCCGCACCCGAAAACTGACCTAAGCTCGCCATTAACTATGCTTTGGAGGGTTGTTGGTGGATGGTACAATCCGAACAACACCAGCCGAGAATTGTTACTGCCAGGCAGGCCATAGGTGACAGCGCGACCATTTTGTCAGCTCAGTGGGCGGCCCGCCAGCCCCCTACCTGCAAGTACAGGCGCAGTTTGACCACGCATAGCCGCATGGCAATAACATGGCTGCGCTGCGCTGCACCGCAACCCGTGACCACTCGCGGTGCGTGGCTCGCCGCCCTACGCTGCCGCGCCGTTGCGCACATGCAGCTTTCCCTTCTTTCCCGCTGAGCCGCGCGGACCACCTCCTCCATGGCAACATCTCACCCCACCTCCTCCTCCTCCGGTGAATCGAGTGGTCGCTGCTTCAACTATGGAAGTGCTGGAAAAGGGGTTTGCCTTTTGCAAACAGCTGGAAGGCCGAAAGCTACGTTGGGTGTTAAGGCTCGCTCCAAACTCCGATTCCAATCAGGCAGGTGGGGCAGCGAACTGTACACGCGCGCCTTTCTTTCTGAGAGTATAAACGCGCACACACTTACATGCATCCACTAGCACACGTTTAACTAGAACGAATATCTACATTTACGGAGCACAAGCATGCGCTTTGACTAGTGAACACACCTATGTGCACATAGGTGTATTTTCTCTTCTCGAGATTAATCCGAGGAAATAAATAGAAAATGATTCGTCCTATCCGGGATCGAACTCAGTACCGGGAGTCGAAACAGCCGAACCCACTACCGAGCGTACCAGTGACGAGGCAAGGGCATGCAGGTGGGCCCTGTGCCGCTTTGCGCTCTTCTCGCTGCAGCAACAGGATAGGGACGCCACAGCGACACTGTTCCGAGAGGAAGCGAGGAGATGGCGCCGAGGGGCAGCTTTAGGCAGCGGGAGAGAGAGCGATCTTTCTTCGGGTCTTGGTTCCTGCTTCGCTCGAATTGAATCGGTTTGGTTTGATCCCCTCTCTCTTTCGTGCGTGCGTGCATGGTCGTGTGGGCTTATCATTCCGGAGAAGGCGACGGGGGGCCGGCCCCTGCCCCTCTTTATAATACGCACTCCTTTCACGGATCTTGTCTTGGCTTAGCCAACTAACGCTCTTTCTTGTTTTTTTGTGCCTCTGCATGCCTGATGATCGCGACGTATCACGTACGGGAGGAGGCAATAATGATGGATGGATTAGTCGAATAATCGGTCGCTCGGTTGCTCGAGCAGCCGGTGTCATGATGAGGATTCGGTGTTAAGCAATTTCAATACGTATTTATTTTTTGGTTATAAATAAGTTGGGTTAAAAATAGAAGTTAATTTTGCATGGTGAATTTGTTTACTGGTAGTTTCTCTGTACTTAGTACTCCGCATTAAGTTTAGTATTTACTAGTCGTAACATCGAGTTTTGTTGGTAGTAATATATCATCAAAATCTTGTAATCGATTGATGTATTCCGTAGTATATAAAGGGGAAAAAACCAGAAAAGATGCTGAGAAGTTTACGTGTCGCAAAAGTTCTGTGTTGTGCTTGTTGGCCTGTTCTTTTTGGCTGCGACTTATGGTTTTTGGTTGAAATTTTTGAATTTTGGCTGTTTATGGTACAGATTGTGGAGAGATCGATACTCATTTGCGATTTTAGCTGGTACAGATGTTAAGCTTTTAACGTGTACTACGTTTAACTTGTAGACCCTATCTTGAGAAAATACCCCCTTTAAAAGTTAGGTACTGTAGCGGCTGCCAAAAGCCGACCGGCTTGTGGTTTGAAGAACAGGCCCTGTGTTTGCTTTCTCCAAAATGTTCTGTGTGAGTTAGGTGGTCTGAGTACTCGATCAGTGTGTGTGATCAAATACTATCGTAGTCATAACTCGAGTACGAGAACTCAAGCAATAGAGTGTTACGAGTATTGTAGGGAGTTCTGAGTACTCAATACCAGTCGGAGAATCCACCGGAGTACTGTGGTAGTCCAAGTGTTACTCATCCGAGTACTGTAGGCTATAGCACTCTAAGTACTGTTCATCCGAGTACTCAAGGAAGTCGAAGAAGTTTTACGAGTACTCGAAGCTCACGACCATATAAGGCAATTTCAACATTTGGTATCAGAGCAGTGATTATACGGGTCCTGCGAAGATGTAGCGCGGGGGGAGGGGGTGCAAGATCGGTGTCTCCTTCCTCCGGAAGATCCACCAGCGCTAGTAGGCGTCCAGCAATGGTTCTTGGCAGCGGCCAAGAGATGATGGCGTAGACGGCGCCAAAGGAGGCCAGAGTCACACTACGCTATCTCGTGCTCACGCACATGAACTACACCGACTAGGTGTTGCTCATGCGTGTGAATCTACAGGCTCAGGGACAGGGGCGGAGCCAGGAATTAGATATAGGGAGGGCAACATGAACAACAAGTAGAGTAGAACCAATGAACCATACCAGATTTACCGATCCAATAGTCACATATCAGAGTAATATGTTTCGCAAATTACAATGCAAAGAAAATTACATCTCTATTAACTTAAACTTAGCTCTACAACTACCAGCAAGATCATATACCTTAATAATATCATCATTACTAATCTTTACGGACAATTCCTTTTCAATATAAATTACCAAACAATCTCGTAGAAATCCATCTCCCATTGTACTTCGAAGTTACGTCTTCGCAAGTTTTATAGCTGAATAACATCTCTCGGTGGTTGCAGTTGAAACCGAAAGAGTTAAGACTAATCTTAACAACCTGTCCACCATAGGATAAGATGAATCTTTACGATTCTTAACTTGTCCACTTGTTAGATCAGCAAATAATGGTAATGCACTTAAGTCTGGATGGTTGCATACATCAAGTTGAAAATGTGGCAATTGGCATTTCAATTGAGCTCTTTTTTGACTTGAGAAATCAACAGGAATCCCTTGGGAGGATAATATTTGTTTGAATGGCTGCAGGATAATATTTTTCCACTTCACTTTAGGAGGATAATATTCTTAACTTGAGAAATCAGCAGGATCATTAGGTGAAATGTACTTTATAATTTTTTGGAGGGGCCAAACTACTAATTAAATATATAAAATTAACTACATAATAAAAAAGTAGTAGAAGGTTAGGGGGTGCCAGGCCCCTCCCAGCCCCCTCCCTCCGCCACTGCTCAGGGAGTCTGGGATGCGGTGGATTCGGGAGGTGCCGAATACCGTGTGGACCAAATGGCAATGGCGGCCGTGTCGCCTGACAGTTGGGCGATTGGCTCTAGTCGCTTCTCTCGTTAGACGATTGGAGCCTATTTCTGCAAAAATGATGTCGCAGGTATATTTATGTAATTTTGAATAAAAAAATAGTATTCATAAAAAAAATTCCAACATATGATACATATGGTTTGACGTTGCTTTTGCGGTCGGGAGGGAAAAATAAAAAATTTATATATCAAGGATATTTGAAAAAAATTGATACAGTGACACATATGCGATTGTAGATCACTCCCTGCTCGAAAGAGATTATTTTGAGTGGCTTATGGCTGAAAAACACTGTAGCTGACGGAGGTTTATTTAACATAATTAAATTTAAAAAATTAAAAATAGAAAAAAATATGTTAACCTATCACGTATAATACAAGCAAATACGAGAAAAAAGAATCAGCAAAAAAGCTCAAAAAAAAAAGAAAAAAATATAAAAAACGAAATTTATAAATAGTGTAAAATAAATTAAAAGCTAAAAACTCAACGAGAGTAGACGTGCAGATGCAACGCAGCAGCCAGCAGCCAGCAGCCATAGATGAACAGCAATGGTGTACAGGCATAGACGTGTACGAAGAACGCAGGCAGGCAGGCAGGAATAGGATCCTCGAAGTATGCTACGCGTGCAGACAAGGCAGTTATGGTTGCAGGGTGCCATGAATGAATACACAAGAGATCCCATCTCAGCTGATTGTGAGTGGGTGGCTCAGTCAGTGCATGAATGTGGTTATGGACTGATTGAAGCTGTAGCTCATCAGTCCGTCACCAAGCAAAGAGCCAGGTCCAAGTAAGCATGATTTGGTCCCAGGTGGAAACAACGACCGGACGCGCCCTTGACAGCGGAGCTGATGATAGCCTGACACGCTCCGTTCATTACGATTTAACCTTCTGACTTTTAACTTATTTTTCACTATTTATAAATTTATCTTTTTTTTAAGTTTTTAATTTTTTCTTTGAGCTTTTTTGCCGGTTCTTTTTTTTTGTATTATTTTGTATTATACATGATGGGCTAATATGTTTTTTCTATCTTTAAATTTTTCAAAATTTAATTATGCTAAATAAATCTCTATCAGCTATAGCACAAAATAAGCCGGCTACAATAAAAATTCAGCTCAATTAAGCACAGCAGTATGCTACAGTGATTTTGGCACAAGCCCCAAATCCTGATTAGATTCTCTTGGGTGGACAGGTCGACAGCAGCAGGACAAGCTGGTGCTGTTTTTGAAGCCACTGGAAAGAAAGAAAAAAAAAAGCAGAAGAGCCGGTCTTGATGAGGCGCCGTAGTTACATAGGGAAGTCCAAAACTCACCCATCGCCTCTAGTGCAGAGTACGTACAGATTCTCGCTCACCGGGAAGCAGAGCAGCAGACGGGATTACCGCTCGTCTCGCAGAACACAGGCTTTAAACCACCAGCTTGGACTAGCCAACCGTCCGGTTTACCATCGGTTCTCTTCTTTTCAGCTTCTACAAACTATTTTTTTACTTCTTTCTTTATAGAAACTAGCTTTCAATCGGCAAACAGCACCAGATTTCCGGCTCGGCCATGCCCATCTTGGTACCTTCTAGTAGAGTCGTTCCAATTATTTGCGCCGTTTCTGAACGTATGCACCAATCATTTGCTGATTGAGCTCGGTCCACCGTTCGCCCTCAGTACACCAAGCAGAGCCAGCTAGCGTCCGTCCCCATGCCTTTGCAGTAGTGTTGTCTTTCTGCGTCGAGAGAGAGGCTACTGCCAACCCCATTGCTTAGAGCTTGCTGCGTGCATGCACCGTGCCTTGTTGGTCATTGGGACGGCAGTTGGTCGCCCATCAATTGACACACCACTTACCTGTGCCTCATGTCCTGGCTGCACGGTAGTAGGCCCATGACATGTGTGCAAGTTTGTCACAGCTTTGCCCTGTTTCAAATAATCTCTTCTCCGTCGGATGGAGATGTGTAATAGAAAGGTACAGAGAACAAAAGTACATGGTTGTTCTATCCTCGAGTAAATCAAGGAGTGGCTGGGCACGGTGTACGCACCTGGCTCCGTTTTGTCACATATGCAGCCGTTCACGCCGTACGTCAACCCACACCCTGCGTATAATAAGTGCCTCGAGGAGTGGAGAGACAGGGAATGCCTCATAAGTGCCTTGCTCGTTCAAGGCCTGACTGGACCAGTGGTTCGATAGAAAAAAACCGATATCAAAATCTAGTTTTGTCTAGTTTTGCTGTTGGATCAGTTGCGTAACTAAACCGCTCTGAACTAGAGAAATCTTAGTTAAACCGACCGGTTTGGCATAAAAACACATGAGAACCGACGTGGATCGGACCAGATGGCAGCTGACGCTGTGCATAAGGTGGAAATATTTGTCAAAAAGAATTGTGAGGAGGGGAGTCAAACCCAGGACGTGATGTTTGATGTCTTCGAGCTGTCTCTGATGACCGAACGAGCACACTTGCTGTTGTGTTCCATGGGAAACTAGCTATACTATTAAGTCATATTGAACCGACGGCCTAACTGGTTAATTGTCGATTGGACTGATGAACCCTAAATCAAAAAGATCGAGTGAATCGATGACCCGTCCGGTTTTAACAACCATGCCTGAGAGACGACCAGATCAAGCTAACCTGCGATTCAATAGGGGAAAGACATCAGTTACCCGAACCCAGCAAAGTTATTAAAGGCGTCGTCTGAGGAGGAGAACATGCATGGTAGGAGCGCCCATCCATGATCTTCGTCTTCACCGTGGCTAAGGCTAGCAACTATAGTTAAATATACTTTGAGATTCTCCGGCCAGTGAGCTCTGATGCAGCCTCACATGCAGCGACCGTATTTATTTATGTGTGTATTGACTAAGGAATGGTCCCCCTCAGACTATCAGTACTGTTTTATTACAATGTAGGAGGAGTAGTAGTAGTAGACCAAGATGATGCAGCCGTAGCTTGTGGTAGTAGCCTTGCAGCTTGCAGCTTATTTTTACTAGTGTACCTGATGGCATTGATGCTCTTGCTATAGCAGCATCTCAGAAGCAGTACAGGCACGGCAGACCCATCACCCATGCGCCATTCTTGCCCAAAAGTACGGACAGAAAGCAGCAATCCACGGGGCAAAACTTGAATACCGTCTTAGCATCAGCAGACAGCGAGGAGAAAGATAGATAGCCATTATATTTCATTGCATCAAAATCGAAGTCGGGTGCCGTCCCTTTTTCCCTATCTTTGGATAGTAATATTCAATGTTTAACATAACCCTTGTGAAACATCAACAAAGTAGATACTAAATGTCATTCTTAAGAATTAGTTGACAGGAAATTCATTTACGCATGTATTAAGCCTAAGCAAAGGGCAAACAATTACTTCGACTAAAAAACAAGACGTTGCAACCATGCAGACAGCTCTATGCCTTGAGTCTAGTGACTGCATTAGTGGCTACCATTTATAGTTGGAACTAGGCCGTAAAAAAACTCGAGGCTTGTGAGTTAGTTGAGCTCGGCTTATTCTATGCTCGATTTTTTGAGCTCGGCTTGAACTGTAAATGAATTGAGCTCGAGCTTGATCCCGAGCTTATGAGCTTCAATGAGCCTTGTTTGAATAGCTTGTTAGGGCTAATTCGAGCTTAAATATTGATGCATGTTAACACCTATTGAGCTTATTAAAACGAGCTCGAGCTTTTCTTATTATTGAAAATTAGTATATGTTGAATTGTTTTGACTGTTATCGAGTTTACTCGAGCTTAAGTTTTCCTTATTATTGAAAATTAGTATATGTTGAATTATTTTGACTGTTATCGAGTTTACTTGAGCCGAGCTTGAACCGAGCCGAGCTTGAGCTTAGGTCTAGGCTTGGACCCTAACTCAGGCTCACTTGAGCTCGGCTCGGCTTGGGAGGCTAGGCTTGCTCAAGCTTGGCTTGTTTACAGCCCTAGTTGGAACATGGCATGATGGAAACGTACCAAACATGTGAGAAAAACTTAAGAACAATATACCATTCCATAAAAAACAACGGTATAGCTCCTTACCATTCAATCTCACTCTCGCTCTCTCTCTTCTCTCTTGCTCACGCCGATAGGGGTGTCATCGTCGCCAGATCGGTCGTCTTCGGCTACGGTGCCGCCGCGTATCACCATCCCTAACCATGACGCTGCCAGATCCGGTTGTCCCCTGGTGGGGGCAAGGTCGATCGGTTGCCCGAGCTCCAGCCTCGATCGTTGTTGAGGCCGCCGCCATTGGATCCGCCGCCTCCGACCATAACGCCACCATGTATCGCCATCCCTGACCATGGAGCTGTCAGATCTGGTCATCCCCTAGCGGGGGCGATGTTGACCGGCTGCTTGGGCTCCAGCCCCACCCGTCATCGAGGCTGCCGTTGTTGAATCCGTCCGGCCATGGCATCGTCGCATATCGCCATCCCCGAGCATGGCGCTGTCAGATCTTGTCGTCCCCCAGAGAGGGTGAGGTGGACCGGCTCCCTGAGCTCCAACATTGACTGTCGTCTCTGGCCATGACACTACTGCATATCGCCATCCCTAACCGCAGCATTGCCAAATCCGATCATCCCCCGACAGGGGTGAGGTTGACCGGCTACCTGAGCTCTGGTCCCGATGGTACGCCCCTCGCTCTAGTGCTTTAGCTCTCTCTCCACCAACGGGTTCACCATGCCCCCCAAATGTAGAGGAAGTATGGGGAGGTGGTGGTCCGGTGGTGGCAGCGGTGGAAGGAGGCACAACGAGGCGATGACACACTGAATATTAGGTTAGGTGGGGCGTGGGTGGCATGGGAAACATGTCATTTCCTCGGCATGTCCCTTTGTGAGTTTGCCCTCTAGTTACATGCATACTCGGGCTTGCTCCCGATGGGCCGATTGGGCCAATATGGGGGTCAATCACCCAACAGTAGTTTCTCATGGTCAAGGGCTTCACAACCGCTAGGTTGAAACCATGTCCTTCGTACTTTGGCCCCTCTGTCCTCTCGGCTCGCCAGTGCGATCGTTGAGATGGTCTACGAGCTCCATTGTACTACCTGTGCTCCAGGTAGTCCTTCGAAGCACCTCTGGGTAGTATGCTTGAATCACCAACAGCGCCATTCAGTCGACGGGTGTGCCTCTCCATGGCCCCCTCGTCCAATGACATGTTCTTCGCCCGGGGTTCGCAATTTTGTCAGACTCGCTGCTTGGGCCTTAGGTGAGCCATGCCGCCTTCATCTCGAAGGTCCCAGAGCTGACTTGTTGGGTTCGGTAGGGTGCCGTTGTGGTATGGTTTCGAACCCCCTTCTTGAGGATTGGTCCACGTGGTTCGCTTGTTCCCACATGTCCCGTCTCCTGGGGTATCGTGTTGGTCTCGTATGCCAGCCCTGAGCCCACGTCGTCAGCTTTAGACATGTGGTGATGATCCACCCGTGGGGATGTGGGTGGTCGCACCGGTTATGGGGGAACACGTGCCTCCTCAAAAGACGTGTTTGTCTCATCGATATTAAGTCATTCAGGCAGTTCACATTTTTGCATTTCCTCCCACCATTCCATCTTGTTCATCTCCAGTTCCATCGTCTTGTCTCGTCGTCGCGCCTTAGCTTCTTCCTTGTGGTTGTGGCCATCGCTTGGCTCTCCAGCATCTTGCACGCGCACACTGCCACCACCGCTAGCATGACCCGATAAGGGCAACGCGCTGCCTGTGTGGGCCATGGTGACCGTCCTGGATAGTCTACGCCACACGACATCCCCGACGATGATGACATCTCAACGAAACATGATCGGGCGGATGCAGGTGTCGCCTCATCATGCCGTGCTGGCAGTGCGTACAACGGTGGGTCCCCCGAGGATGCATGATCCGAGGTGGCCACAGGGAAAAGTTGAATAGGGTCTAAGCTTGTAGGTTCATTTGTGAACACGTCGGTCCCTCGCTGGTGACAGACGACCTCTTGGATGCGCTCATGCAGGACAACAAGGTCTCTGACCAACAGTTGGTTCACCGCTCGGACGCGGATGAGGTGGTTCTTGGCTGAGGGATGGTGAGACCTTGATCTTTGCCACATATTTTGATGTCGGTGTCCACATTCTGTCTACTTGTTTCATTGTTGACGTGCTTCATTTATACGACTTGGAGGTTCCGCAGCTGACTGCAAACGCCATCGCTTGGTTGGCAGTCTTCTCGTGGGCCACACAGTCGAAGATCATCATGCTGAGCACGGCGTTGTTTGTGTCTCTGCACGATGCCCACTGCCAACATAAGGGACTGGGTGATGGTCAGTTCTCTAACCTAGCGAGCATCAACTTCCAGGTCCGGTCGAGTTGCTTGAAGGACTTCCCATCAAACTCTACATGCACGAAGTGGGAGTCCAACTGGGTACGTAGACAATTCTACCATAACGTCAATCCAGATAACCATTGTCGTAGTCCCAGTGTCATCGGCGCCCCCTGCTCTGCTTAGGCTACAGGTTGCCACGGAGGAAGCCAACGAGGGCGAGGAGGACATGGGGCAGTATAAGGAAGGTAGGGGGTAGCGAGGAAAGCGTAGACGAGACCTACTCATCCAGATCTTCACCGTAGTCAAAACTGTCCTCCTTTGAGATGAGATAGCAAGGGTGAGTACAAAGTTGTACTCTGCAAGTTACACAGGAGAATGCAATATAGTGATAAAGGCAACAAAGGAAGACATATAGGGTTATTTGAGCGTAAAGCAACATTTAAAGAAATGCAATAAATAGATTGGAAATTGCTGAATTTCACACAGTAAGTAAAGATAGTAATTATAAATGAAATTAATACCGTTAGCGCAGGTTCATCCCCCACACTAACCTAACCATAGGCATCCCACCCGGATCATCTTTTTTAAAAGATCTCTCATGGATTCTATCCATCCATAAGCCTTTTAAATACCATTTTGAAAACAAAGTCTAATTTATGAAAAATTTTACTCAGCATACCTATGACCGTGGGCACGGTTATCCAGGATAGTTTATACATTCTGCAGAGATTATACAACTTTACTCACAAGATATGATCAACTTATAATGTCCATCTGACACATTTCTGAAGTGCGCGACTAAGAGATTATGACAAGACATTTATAATGCAATGCCTTCAAACTGGCCAAGCCAACAATAAGGTTTCTTCCCAATAAGGAATCCACCAGACCAGGATCCCCTCTTGAGATGAGTGAGACTTCCTATGGCTTACGCCACGCTCACTTTCAACCTACAACGAGACTTAAGTTGGGGCCCATAAATTAGTCAGCCAGGACAGTCCCATACCAGCCTTATGGTAGTATGAAAAGTGCTTTGTAGTAGTAGCTCACAGACTGGTCCTTAATTTGACTTAGGCTCAAACCACATACCCCTTTTGCTATACCGACAGATTTAAACACAATTGGTTTTGATTTAGATTCTATTTCAAATTTTCTAGGTTCCAAAAGCTTAACGATATTAGGAGGATTATTCTTGGCATGCTCAACAAAATTAAATCCTAGACTATGTTTTTTCATGCAAGTTTTTTATTGATCTAGAATCATATTCAAATTCTTCTTGCCAAAAGTGAACCTCTCTAAGTGTTCTAAAGGTACTTGTTTTCTTTGGACAGAGTGTAATACAAAGAGCACCTACCAAATTCATGAGCTAGATCCTTAGAAGCACTAGACTGAGCCAATTTTTCTTTTTTTAGCAAGCTCCTTAGGTTGTCTAGACAAAACTTCTAATTAAGTGTTAAGCTTAGGACAATTAGAGCAAGGGAGTGTCTCATGATAAAGGATTTGTTGAATAGATTCTTGAGAAGAATTAAGTCTAGCTTGGAGCAAATCACATTTAGAGCATGCTTTAGATGAGTTAGACTTAAGCTTCTCAATTTTATTATTAGCAGATTTAAGTTTTTCATCACATGAGTCATGTAACACTCTCAGTTGTTCAAATCTATCAGTTGCACTTCGAAGTTGAAATAGGCTTGTTACATTAATAGATCTAGTAGTTTTCAGCTCAGAGTGTAAGACTTGGCAAGCTTCACACGAATCATCTTTAGGAATAAAGCTCTAAGTCTATCAATTTCCGAATTCAAGCTTTCGACTATGAGATTATTTTCTTTCAATTTCTTTTTAGTCTTTTTCAGTTCTGAAGCAAGTCTAACTATACCATTCTCAAGCTGATCATATGACAGTCTTACCTCATCGGGATCATTGTAGGCTTTGTTTGTAATATCACGAGCGTCGTTCTGACGTAAGTTTTGAAATAATCATGAGTCATGGGTTTTGATGAATCGCGGGAAGGGAAAAATATAAATTGTGCAATAGTGTAAAAGGAATAAAATAAATAAATAAATAAATTAAAATAATTAATTTAGATATTTTGAAATTTGTCCAGGAGGGTGGGCGACGTTTTGGGCCAACCAGTCCAAATGGGGGCCCGTACTCCCTCCCAAACTCTAGCACCCCCTTTATAAACCCCCTCCTTTGGCCCCTCCCCCTCTTTTTTCACCCTTGGGCGCAGCCACCACCCCCTCCATCACCCCCCACAAGCTGCCATCCATTGGAGGAGAAGGAGAAGAAGGAGAAGGAGAAGAAGGAAGGAGAAGGAGAGGAGAAAGAAGAAGGAGAAGAAGATGAGGAAAAATTGGGGAAAATCTTCATCTAGATGGTCTTGTCCCTGAGCGCTCTTGATTTTTGTTGATCTTCGCTTCGTCGGATTGAGGCAAGTGAACGTAGCGGTGGTTGCTACTGTTTAACTTGTTATTCCTTCTACTTGCAATTTACATTATTATCTTAATTTGATACATGATGTCATGATTGTATAATATTTTAATTGTGGAGATGATAGCAAATTTTTATCCATTGATATGTTGATATTATGCTAGTAGACATGTGGAATTCTTGCTTAATGTTATAATGCGGACATGAAAATAACATGTGGTGGATGTAGATATGTTGAGAGCATGATAATGCTCCTTGTGGATGAATTAATATGATTAATGGAATATCATATCATTCATGTCATATCATGTCATTTTCATATGTGGATGTCGTCGCACTTAGCTACGACCGTACCGATACAGCATCGTATATTGCCGTAATACGATGCACCTCTTCGCCCGCGGAAGCATCGTATATTGCCGTAATAGGATGAACTACAATTTCTGCTCTGGCAAGAGTGATGTGGAGCATAGCATGAAGCATTCATATGCATTGCATTGTGGAAAGATCATTTGCATACATATGCAATATATTGTGGTGATTTTATTTTGTGGAATATACAACTTCCTTGTTGTAATGTGGAATTGGCTCATATGAGCTATTTGTGGTATGAATATTATGGATGTGGCCGTGGAATGGGATTTGTTCCTTGTGTATGGTAAGAGTTGTGGTTGTGGCATGAGATTATTTTCACTTGTATTAATTGTGGATAGCAATTGTGGATGTGAGAATTAATAAAGTAGTGAGATGATCATACATATGTTTAATTGTCTTTGATGGTGATTTGAAGTTGAGGATATAACATTGTTACTATGGAAGATTAAATGTTGATGATTAATCTATTGTAGTTGTGGTAGATTAAATGTTTCATTTGCATTTAGTTGTGGATAAAATGACTGCATTATTATGCCAATTAAATCTGAATTTAAGAGGTATGATTCATGAATGTTTATGGTGGTTTAATAATTATGAATATAAATTGTAATTGTGGATGATGAAATTATAATGATGATGTTTAAATTTCTTGTAGTTTGAATAACTTGTTAAACTGTTTGCTTGCTGAGATTTTTATCTCACCCTTGCTTCTCCCTCCCTACAGGTGGACCTTGAGCATGCATTGAGAAGGGTAGAGTGGCACCGCACAGATGCACTTAGATGATAATCTTAATGCTGAAATAAAGTAGAAAGAATTCTAGTTCTTTACTTAGTTATCATATTGATAAATGTTTCTCCTTATTAATGTTGAACTTGGAATTGTTCCTTTGGTTATTATTGATTATGAATAATGAATTGTTACCTTTATTCTGTTTATCTTAGTTGTTTACGCTTCCGCTGATACTATATTGTTTAGTATTTGTTGCTAGTTTAGTTTATTTTATAAATTGGCTAGTGTTAGAGTAGTCTTAGTGGCATCCCAGGGCATTGTGGGTCCTGGGGTGTTACACTGTCGCTATAGTTGCTGTCTGCCAAGAAGCACATGCCCGTGAAGTCGTCGGTGTTCTTCTTACCTTTGACATCATTATTGTTGTGGTAATTGTTGTCGCAACTTTCTGAATCTACATCACTCAAATCAAGACATTCGATAGCTGCTAGAACCTTACGACAGTATGATCCATCCTTGGATGGTCGATGATGATAAGTCCTATCTTCCTTGACCGCTTTTCCCTTGAGGCTGGGACAATCTTCCTTAATGTGGCTTGGCTCACCACATTCGAAGCACATGATCGATCGTGAAGCTCCACCTTGCTTTCTCATCCTTAGTTTGTTGATAGCCTTGTTTGATCGTGAGGAGATCAGCACCAGTTCTTCTTCGGATAGTTGCTCAAAATTTTCCTCTGAAAAAGAAGTCAATGCAGACAAGGAAACACAAGACAAATACTTGAAGTAGCATGCATAGAGATAGTCGCAACAGCTAAGGATGAAGATTTATCAATCTTACATGGCAAGACTTCCATCCCATAGGTTTTCAATCTAGAATACAGATCATCGATGGTTAGAGTATCTAGATCGACAGTTTGATTAATAGTCGTTTTGACCATCAACCACTTGGAACCTAACGACCTCAGAATTTTGGTTGCATTATCTCCATCAGCAGGAATAACACCTACTCCGCATAAATTACTCAAAATCTTTTCAAAACGAGCAAAAAGATCATCTATAGATTCTCCAATATTCATAGCAAAATCTAAGTACTCCTTTCAATAAAGATTCTTATGCACTTTTTTAATTTTAGTTGTTCCCTCATGATAATCGCAAAGAGTTTTCTAGATTAAGTGAACAGAAGTAATATGAGCTACTCGATCGAATTCCTGGAAAGAAATCCCTTGAAAAAGTTAATCACGAGTACGAGCGTTCAAATCTACATCAGCTTTATTTTCAGTCATAACGTCAGTAGGAACAACATAAGGTTGAGAAACTTTTTTCCAGACATCATTACCTTGAGCCTCAATGTAAGCTTGCACACGACACTTCCAAAAAGCGAAATCAGTACCATCTACCATGGGGGACGATTTACATACCATGTCAATCTTCGACCACACAGTTCATCGACCACGTCGATCTTCAACCTTGTCGGTTCGACTACGTCGGCTTCGACCATGCTAGTTTCCGACCACATTGATCTTCGACCACATTGGTTTGACCACAATGGTTCTCGACCACACATGCCTTCTGACCACCAACAGGCGCGGTAGTTCCGTGATTACAACATCGGTAATTCCGACTAGCGGTAGTACCGCAGAATACACTGTGGAAATTCCGATTTCCCTGACAAGTGCATATACTTCAACAGATTTTACAAAACACATTTGCAAACTACAATATCATGCACACAAGGATTATCCATGATTCTCGATAAATTACAAAACACATTTGCACACTTTCAGAATCATGACACAAGGATTATATATATGTACTTCAACTATCTGCAAAACACATTTACAAATGTAAGCTTTATACTACAAAGAATAGAAACATGGACTTCAAACACATGCAAAACACATTTACAATGTATAGTCCCATGTTAAAAGGATTCAACACATGAGCTTCAACTATTTGCAAAATACATTCGCAAATACAAGTCTCATGACAAGGGGAGCTAGAGCAATTGAGGTTGATTTATCAATACATGATGAGACTCAAGCTACTAGACATAACCCCTTTTAATAGTACGGTAATCTATACCAGCAATCCGATCTTCCAACTAAACATCAAGGCCGGGAAAAGACTAGAAATACATTCTTAGCCCTAACTAGCCATACCTTTGCCTTGAGTCATAGTCTTGACATGCATCAACTCATGATGCATCCTTTACTTCAACTCCATTAACCCATGATAGATCTTTACTTGACTTGATGATCAACACCTGATCATCTTCTCTTGAACATGCATCAACTCATGATGCATCCACCACTTGACTTGATGGTCTTCAACACATGAAGCCATCCTAAGTCTTCCTCATTTGTGAAACCTAACATATTTATCCAACTCATGAAAAATGTTAGTCCACAAATAATTGTCATCAATTACCAAACTTCACCATTGACTCATAGCGGAGGGACTAGATTCTACAATCTTTCCTTTTTGGTAATTCATGAAAATCTCAACAAATAATGAGATAAAAATTGAATTACAAGTACACAATATGTACACAATAATTGTATACTCTAGAATAAGCTTTCAAAGCAAAGCTTACTCATCTGGTTGTCATTGATTATCTAACCATCAACACATAATGGAGTAACTAGATGACAACCCGATTATGAGTATATATGAACTATACAAGCTATATACACTCAAGAGATATATTTCAAAGTAAAGATCCTTAATATGTGGAAATGGAATATGGATCAATACTAATAAAACCACAAAATATAGAGTGAACTCCTGCTAAATGTGTGCATACAGGAATGTATTGTGAAGGTATATGCACATATTCAAGTTTGACTTATTTGGTGAAGTTCATTCTATATTTCGGATCTAAGGAATGCAATAAGATAAGAATGCGATATTGAATGTATACCTCTTATGTTTTTCACCTTTTCTTCCAAATGAGACTAAGCAATATAATAATCAATAAACACATTGGTCTCACAATTGTATTTGTCATTATCACCAAAACCAACTTAATTGTAGGACCAAAATGGCAACAGAGGGGGGGTGAATGGTGCCTTAAAAATATTCTCAAATAAAATTCAATTCTATCTTTTCTCCAATAGCTAAAGAGCTGTGAAGAAGAAGATTGATTGTTCCTTTGGAAAACTCGGAGAGACAGAGAGAAGAATCACCATTGGAAGAAAAACAACAGAGAACACCAAAGAATTGCCGTGGTCAAAAGATATCTCATGAAGATCAGTCACGGTCGTAAATCAAGGAAAAACAGAGAGGCGGTAGATTGAGTCCGACAATAGATTACCGTGGTCGTCAGACCAAAAATGGACGAAGAAAACAGTCAGCAGTCTAAACCGAGAAGATCAGACCATCGGTCGAAATCAGAGAATTACCACGGTCGAATCAGCTGCCAGAAGGTCTTTATCGTGATCGAAAGACAGCCGAGAAGAACTCATGACCGAGACAACCAGCAACTGTAGTCGTAAGACCAACTCAAGGTAGTCGTAATACAAGACGGTTGCAAGCTGCAGACGACACTTTGAAATGAGAGTAGCCACACAGTGCCGTGGTCGTAGCAAAGAATATGGACGGTCAAAACTGAAAGCAGAGAACTGGAGGCGCATGACCGAGAGACACGAATTTCTCCGATTCGACCTTGCTCTCGGGAATGAGCGGCCAAATTGCCTTGAGCGATTCTCGCTACGAGCAAATCAAATATAAGCCAACTCTCAAAGGAAATACTGAAGGAACTAAAATGAAGAGATGGCAAATAAATCAATGAAAACATCTCAAAACGACCTCTCAACCCGGATCACAAACACGGACCCATCTCATAGATAAACTCTAACAAGTACAGAGAGATGAGTCCTCTCAAATCATAACACGGGAGGTTTTTGCAACCACTCCCCACAGGAGGACAAGCTCTAGCCCTAGAGCTACACACACTGAGATACACTCCCAAGGGAGGGAGGCGGGCGCCTCCAAGGCCTAGCCGACCAACTCACTATAACTCCCGCCCCCTCTCCCTTTTATAGCCTCACATCCGAGACTAACCCTAATGGATCCATCCATTAGTCCACACTGGGGATAACCCGTAAACCCCACCTAACACCGGGTTTTATCACTCACTTTGCCCGCTAACTCAAATGCTTTGCACGCTATCCTATGAGACCGCACTTTGCCCGTTAGCGCCAGCAGAATCCACTTCTTTTCTCGGTGCTTTACGGAGGGCGGCTTCCTTTGAGCTTTGGCATTTCTCCAAAATGCCCTCACACCGCCTTCTGTCCAAGCTTGCAACCACCTCGCAAGACTAGGTCTCCTTGGCTTCCCGGTCGTTCGGACCCCAACACCACGTGTCTCGTCCCGACCATCCTAGCCTCACCAGACCTATCTCCGACCGGCTGCATCAGCTCCGGTTCCTCATCAGCCACCTTGAGCTCCAGTCTTCTTTGGCTTCACCCAGTCGTTCTGGACCTCAACATCTCCCATGTTTAGTCCCAACCATTCCAAGCCTCACCAAGACTTGTCTCCAAGATCATCTGGTCCCTCGACTCCTCCAGAGTCTAGTCTCGATCCGTTTCGTCGCACACGACCGCACCCCGACATCGGACCGTCTCGGACCTCAGACTCCTCCCGAGCCTAGTCCCGATCCACCTCGCCGCTGCCGTCGTGTCCACCTTCGGCAGCTCCAGCTCCGTTCCTCGTCTCGGCTCACAACCACCTCACCACCTCGATCATCTTGGCGTCTCCGACCGTCTGGACCTCAACACCTCTTGTGCCTAGTCCCGGTCCTCCCACGCCTCACCATGAAATAGCTCCGAAGTCCTGCAGCCACAAGACAAGCAAACCATCACATAGCACCATGCGAAAACACACGGACCATCAATGGTCACGTTCAACAAGATCTCAGTGCACAATCACCGCAACATTCTAGTCGTACACCCCATACGACCACTCGAACACTCAATTCATGAAGTGGTCGAAGTCCTAGAAGACTTCTTAACAACCTTGACCACCAAAGATGCCGTCACGACCATCTCAAAGCTCGTTACGACCATGCAGACACATGCCACAACCATCACTAGCCGCTATGACTTTATCGCACAAAGTCTAGACCTCATACGAGCACTCTGTTACACCAACCAGAGACACTCGAGCCCAACAGAAAATAGATTGCAACAAGACCTGTCAAAATGATGAACCAATAAGTCCACAAGGTCCATGACAACCGCAGGAACCCATACGACCAAACCCCAGCGTAATCGGGTATCACACGAGCCCATACGACCGGTTTGAATGAACTCAATCGACCACGGTCAATCTGCCGACAACGTGGTCGAATCCGATCGTCATAACGTGGTCGTAGCACACCCAATCGCCAAAGTGGTCGAACGCCGGGCGATACAACGTGGTCGTACTCTGGCGTGGTCGAACCACCGAGTACCGAACCGCGCCAGCGTGGTCGATGCCGAATGTCACAATCGTGGTCGAGCTTGAGCGCACAACGTGGTCGACTTACCGAGCGCCGACTACCGACCACGACCAGCGGGTCGAAACTTCAACGTGGTCGTAAATGACCACGAGGCCTCGACCATGGCCAACGTGGCGTAGACTCCTGGCGTGGTCGCACGCTACCGGTTGGTTCTTGATTTCGCTCAGCGTGGACGAGCGCCTTGAGCCACGGCCAAAGTGGTCGGCGTCGTCGGTGACTCCGACTACGGCCAAATTCACCGATGTTGCCGTAGCGTGGTCGTATACCTCTCGATAAGCTTCGATCAACATCAAATCTGCCGAGAGCCGCAGCGTGGTCGTAAACAACCCGAAGACTTCCGACCACGCCCATAATGGTCGTGACGACGTTTTCGGCTTCAGACCGGATCCAAAATGATCGTCACGGCGGTTGGCTTCCGACCAGCGGCGGTGTGGTCGTAAACTTTCGGTGGCCTTGAGCATGGCGAGTGGTCGTCGCGCCTTCCAACCTTGGACAACGTGAGTCGTGGCGATCTGCGACCATTCTTAAGACTTACGACTTTGCGAGCCAGCTCAAACCTCAAAACCAAACTCAATCTTTCTAGATCAAGAGTCAATTACTCATCACAACCATGGGGTGACCTCCACATGGTCTCACAATCTCCCCTTGATGAGTATATTGACAAACACCGTAAAATATGAAGTTGAGTTTGTAGAAGACGACATGGTCCAAAGATAGAAAATGAAATAATGACCATGTCGCGGAAGGAACACTAGAGCAATAAATAAAGAGCAAATTGATCTTCAAAACTCTAGCAGTTCCCGAATTCGAGAAAATTTCCTTTTTTTCAATCTATTCTCCCCTTTTGGCAATAAACACATCAAGTATGCAGAGAGAGAATAAGTCATGATGATGGATGAAATGGTGATTTGATTATTCAAAGTATGCGAGCCATGAGAATTATCCAAAATGACCAAAATGTATTACACCAAGCCATAACATACAAGTATGCTTCAAAGATCATGACTATGTATGTAAAGAGAAGCTAAGCTAATGAAGGTATAAACTGAATTTTTTTTAATTTGAAGTGCTTAGCAAGTCAAGTCAAACAAGATTTTAGTCTAGCTAATGATATCCACAAATGATGCAAGCCATGTCAATGAGCTAAATGGAATCGAGAAGCTAGTGTTGAGCCAACTAGAGTGCTATTTGTTCAAGAATGATACAATTGTTGGAGTACATTGAACATTTTAGCAATTGAGCACAAATGACATTTTTCTTTAGAGATCATATGGTTGTTTTCAACCATCTTTTATTCATCATGTGCTAGACCTCAAGCCTTATGCGATCATTCCAAGCGAGAAGCTTAAGGAAATGATCTTGGTCATCCAAAACTCCTCGAGTTCATGCCTTGTGCAATGGCAAGCCGTCTCATGAGAAGGAATTGGTGAGATCGGTTTTTCGCACAAAGAGATCTTTTGCTTTTAATAGATTGTACTAACTTATGTGTCATCAAGAACCTAATATAGCTCAATCTATTGCTCAACAATGATTCAAGACTCAACTCACCTATTTGACATGGCAAGAATCATAAAAGATAACACAAGGTGACTAGTCTCAAATATGAACAAGACATGAATTAGGTCAAATTTGGCATTTTAATTAACCTATCATGGCAAAGACTTGACTACACATATAAAGTCATGATCGATTAGCAATGGAGCACAAATCATGGCAAGGTGTAAAACATTGTAAGCATGTCATAACCGGATAATAATCAAGGCTCAATGTAGTTATATTACAATGCAGAATGCAATGCAGAAAATCCAGCTCCCCTCAACATGTGATGCGACTTTTAGTTCATGTTGAGTTAAGTCAAATTAAGCTCGAAGCTCCCAAAGAACTCCCCACAGACCAAAGCAATAAACAAGAAGTCGGTAAAGAAAGGAGAAAACATGCAGTCCTTAAAGCATAGATAAGAGTAAGAAGTCTAACTAGGCGAGAGAAACACTCTAATCTATGCTAGGAGGATAACCCAAATGCACCCGATGCGGTGCAACAAAAATGAGAACAGGAGCAAGATAAATAAATAAAGCAGTAAAACACAGAAACTCCTTCTCACAATAGTCCATAAGGACAAACCACCCTAAGCTCTCCCTGAAACATAGCCCAAACAGACAGAAAGACTCCAACTCCCCCTAGAGAAGGCAAAAGAGAAGAACCGGAAATTTGGCACAAAATCCGAAAGAGAAGGTTCTAGCTCAAAGAGGTGATTCCCAAACACATCCTATCCTCATGGTCTCTAGTCTATAACCTCATACCACGGGCAAAAAGCACACTATGTCAATGCAAAAGACTCTAGTGGCCAAGAAAAGTTCAACCTAGGTAGAAGAGAATCCTAGAGAACCAAAGCCCAAACTAGGTAGTAAATAATCCTAGAGAACCATTTGGATGAGAGGTGTGAATGAGACAACATCACCTAGAGTTGGCTCCTCTTGTCCAAAAGACCCTTCCTACCACTAGAAGACATATACTATGCAAAGCCAAGTGGCGGGAAGCGAATCGAAAATCATAAGGGAGAACCAACCTTTGTAGCAGTTGCTCGGTTGTTTAAGCCGTAGTCGTAAATGAGTCTGGTCATTGCGTCCTTGGCCGAAGTCGTAACACGAGTTCGGCCGAGGGTCCAGACCATGGTCGTGGTTCCTACGACGTGGTCGTAATGAGCAGGAGCGGTAAGTAACAATTGTATCACTCTCCCTCATTCATCTGACTGCGGTTTAATCATAGGGGAACAAGCGGTGTCCTAGTACTAGGGTAAAAGATATACAACATGGAACCGATCTTGAGACAAATGATAACAACAGTAGCATCACTAGTATTAAAGACATAGAACACATGAGAACACGCACCGCCACAAGCTCAATCTAGCCCTCAACAAAGGCATCTAGAGCAGCAAGCCTAGAGCCACCAAATACTAGAAGAAGCTTGTGACCTAACCACAAATCTCATGATATCTAAGCATAAGCACAGACTAATGCTACAAAGATGTTGTACAGTTTATTTCATGCCAAAACTTAAATGAATAAGATCAAGATATACATGTATCACAATGAATCACAACCATACACATAGCGGTGTGACAGAGCGATCACGAAGCATATGCTAGCATGGATAAAAGCATGTATAATAGAAAAGATACAAAGGCATGAATAAACGCACCATCATGACACGAGAAACTATCCAAGATATACTCAAGCTCATCTTGTCCATACATATGCATACATCATGTAGACATACAACATGGCAAATCAACATCATGAAAAGTATGCTAACATGTATAAATAATGATGAATGAACATAAGGAGCAAGATGTGAACCATGATAGATACTACGAGCACAAGGTCATGATGATACTTGACTTCTAATACGCACATACTACTTAGCTCATGAAGTCAAGTCAAAGCTTAAGCGTCCAAATATAGCATGATACATGGATACCTAAGCAGTATACACATAACGGCATGACATTAAAGCATTGAAAGAAAAACATGCGGTATGGAACATGTGAGCACATGAACAAGCACAACATGCCAATTATGGTCAAACATGAGTATAAGGGCATGAGGGTATAGAGTAGCTCACAAAGTAGGTGGAGACGCCAAGCGTGAAGGTACATACCTCTTGGAGGCCATGAAGTGGAGAACCAACAAATGTTCTAGTCACGTGATGAAGCAGAAGACTAAAATCCATTCGATCCCATGTTCTCCATCCAACGTCTGGACACCTACAAAAACAAGAACAAAGTGCCCAAGTCTTGGATCCCAAGTGGTTAGAAAGCAGATGCTTGAACCCAAGACTTGACACACGGCCACTCAGCAAAAAAAAAAGAGTGGTCGTTACGCACTACGACTACGATCGAGAAGAAATGGCGTGGTCGTAGCACGAGGCGTAGTTTTGAACGACTACAGCCGAGAGATGTGATCGTTGGTCATTACAACCACGACTGGGAATTGCAGGTGTGGTCGTAAGTCAGTTATGACCACGGCAATCGAAAGCGGCGGCGTGCTCAGAACCAGCAGTCGTGATCGTAGGGACTTTCGACCACGGTAACAAGCGGAAGTGTCCGCCGGCAGACATGGTCGTATGCAGCTACGACTATGTCGAGAAGCAAGTTGTGGTCATAAGGCATTACGACTATAACGACGACACGCAGAGGAACTCGGTTTACTACACTCTAGTAGCTCATACTCCTCTACACAAGTGCGGTGAGTCAAAGTTTTAATTTCTCATTTGCAGATTTTAACATTCAAGTAGAAATTAAATTTTCACCGAATCTCTGAGAGAAAGACTCACAACCTACACATGAGAAATGAGATTTCAACCTAGCAAGAACAATCTAGCAATTTATAATCTAGGCACCTCACAATATCCCGAAGAGCAAGTATATTCATCTTGGACAAGGCCAAGGTCATAATAAGTTTTTACCTTGCTCATGATAAGTCGAAGCTCGTCCTTATCATTATCATCCGTGTGTTCTCCAAGGCTTTCTCCTTCCTGCCACTTGATTAAGCAAAGGACAAGAATGTACCACAAAGCTCACACTTGTGGTTTCTTGCAAATAAAATCATCCTCTAGCCGAAATCAAGCCTCTTGTCTCAAAGGACATCATTGGCAAAACACCCCAATAAGATTCAAAGGAAAGTTTACAAGATTCCCTACTAGTTGCCAAGCTCCAGATCGGTTAAGATCAGATACAAAGCCAACCTTGCTCTGATACCAATTGTAGGACCAAAATGGCAACAGAGGGGGGGTGAATGGTGCCTTAAAAATATTCTCAAATAAAATTCAATTCTATCTTTTCTCCAATAGCTAAAGAGCTGTGAAGAAGAAGATTGATTGTTCACTGGAAAACTCAGAGAGAACAGAGAAGAATCAGCCGCTGGAAGAAAAACAACAGAGAACACCAAAGAATTGCCGTGGTCAAAAGATATCTCATGAAGATCAGTCACGGTCGTAAATCAAGGAAAAAGCAGAGGCGGTAGATTGAGTCCGACAATAGATTACCGTGGTCGTCGGACCAAAATGGACGAAGAAAACGATCGGCAGATCTAAACCGAGAAGATCGGACCATCGGCCGAAATCGAGAATTACCACGGTCGAATCATTGCCGGAAGGTCTTTATCGTGATCGAAAGACGGTGAGAAGAACTCATGACCGAGACAACCAAAGAATCGTAGTCGTAAGACCAACTCAAGGTAGTCGAAAATCAAGCGGTGCAAGCTGCACGGACGACACTTTGAAATGAGAGTAGCCACACGGTGCCGTGGTCGTAGCAAAGAATATGGACGTGGTCGAACGGCAACTCGTAGTCGATAAGCAGAAGTGGTGCATGCGAGGCGAGAGGTCGAACTCGCGTGGTAGTAAGTCAATTGATGATGAGCGGCCGGCGTGGTCGAAATGATTACCCGAACCGACAAATGAAAATAAGCGAAGAATCTTGTGTTGTCGAAACGAGAAGCGATAACCCGATGGTCGATATGCGCACGGCCAAGATCACGTGGTCGTAAGCTCGAGCAGAGCCGCTCCATGCGCACGACCGCAAAGACCAAAACCGGATAACTTGCAAATCTTCAAGCGAAATGAGGAGATATTTTAACCACAAAGATTCAACATCCTCGGAAGAGAAATCACCTAGTAAAACTAAAGTCTTTGCAATGGTCGGCTAGAACGACACGGTCAAACCGAAAGCGAGAAGCTGAGGCGCATGACCGAGAGACACAGAAATTTCTCCGATTCGACCTTGCTCTCGGGAATGAACTGGCCAAATTGCCTTGAGCCGATTCTACATTCGAGCAAATCAAATATAAGCCAACTCTCAAAGGAAATCTGAAGGAACTAAAATGAAGAGATGGCAAATAAATCAATGAAAACATCTCAAGAACGACCTCTCAACCCGGATCACAAACACGGACCCATCTCATAGATAAACTCTAACAAGTACAGAGAGATGAGTCCTCTCAAATCATAACACGGAGGTTTTGCAACCACTCCCACAGGAGGACAAGCTCTAGCCCTAGAGCTACACACACAGATACACTCCCAAGGGAGGGAGGCGGTGCCTCCAAGGCCTAGCCGACCAACTCACTATAACTCCTGCCTCCCCTCTCCCTTTTATAGCCTCACATCCGAGACTAACCCTAATGGATCCATCCATTAGTCCACACTGGGATAACCCAGTAAACCCCACCTAACACCGGTTTTATCACTCACTTTGCCCGCTAACTCAAATGCTTTGCCTCGCTATCCTATGAGACCCGCACTTTGCCCGTTAGCGCCAAGAATCCACTTCTTTTCTCGGTGCTTTACGGAGGGACGACTTCCTTTGCGGCTTTGGCATTTCTCCAAAATGCCCTCACACCGCCTTCCCTGTCCAAGCTTGCAACCACCTCGCAAGACTAGGTCTCCTTGGCTTCCCGGTCGTTCGGACCCCAACACCACCGTGTCTCGTCCCGACCATCCTAGCCTCACTGAGACCTATCTCCCGACCGGGTGCATCGACTCCGGTTCCTCATCGACCACCTTGAGCTCCAGTCTTCTTTGGCTTCACCCGATCGTTGCGGACCTCAACATCTCCCATGTTTAGTCCCAACCATTCCAAGCCTCACCAAGACTTGTCTCCAAGATCATCTGGTCCCTCGACTCCTCCGTAGTCTAGTCTCGATCCGTTTGTCGCACACGACCGCACCCGACATCGGCCGTCTCGGACCTCCGACTCCTCCCGAGCCTAGTCCCGATCCACCTCGCGCCGCCGTCGTGTCCACCTTGGCGGCTCCAGCTCCGGTTCCTCGTCTCCCGGCTCACAACCACCTCACCAGCCTCGATCATCTTCGGCGTCTCCGACCGTCTGGACCTCAACACCTCTTGTGCCTAGTCCCGGTCCTCCCACGCCTCACCATGAAATAGCTCCGAAGTCCTGCAGCCACAAGACAAGCAAACCATCACATAGCACCGCACGAAAACACACAGACCATCAATGGTCACGTTCAACAAGATCTCAGTGCACAATCACCGCAACATTCTAGTCGTACACCCCATACGACCACTCGAACACTCAATTCATGAAGTGGTCGAAGTCCTAGAAGACTTCTTAACAACCTTCGACCACACAGCATGCCGTCACGACCATCTCAAAGCTCGTTACGACCATGCAGACACATGCCACAACCATCACTAGCCGCTATGACTTTATCGCACAAAGTCTAGACCTCATCTGAGCACTCGTTACACCAACCGAGACACTCGAGCCCAACAGAAAATAGATTGCAACAAGACTGTCAAAATGATGAACCAATAAGTCCACAAGGTCCATGACAACCGCAGAACCCATACGACCAAACCCAGCCGTAATCGGGTATCACACGAGCCCATACGACCGGTTTGAATGAACTCAATCGACCACGGTCAATCTGCCGACAACGTGGTCGAATCCGATCGTCATAACGTGGTCGTAGCACACCCAATCGCCAAAGTGGTCGAACGCCAGGCGATACAACGTGGTCGTACTCACAACGTGGTCGAACCACTGAGTACCCGAACTGCGCCAACGTGGTCGATGCCGAATGTCACAATCGTGGTCGAGCTTGAGCGCCTGGCGTGGTCGACTTACCGAAGCGCCGACCTACCGACCACGACCAGCGGGTCGAAACTTCTGGCGTGGTCGTAAATGACCCCGAGGCCTCGACCATGGCCAACGTGCCGTAGACTCCACAACGTGGTCGACGCTACCGGTTGGTTCTTGATTTCGCTCAACGTGGACGGCGTCTTGACCACGGCCAAAGTGGTCGGCGTCGTCGGTGACTCCGACTACGGCCAAATTCACCGATGTTGCCGTAACGTGGTCGTATACCTCTCGATAAGCTTCGATCACCGTCAACTGCCGAGAGAGCGCGGCGTGGTCGTAAACAACCCGAAAGACTTCCGACCACGCCCATAATGGTCGTGACGACGTTTTCGGCTTCCGACCGGATCCAAAATGATCGACGACTTGGTTGGCTTCCGACCAGCGGCGGTGTGGTCGTAAACTTTCCGGTGGCCTTGAGCATGGCGAGTGGTCGTCGCGCCTTGGGCCTTGGACAACGAGTCGTAAGCGATCTGGCGACCATTCTTAAGACTTACGACTTTGCAGAGCCAGCTCAAACCTCAAAAACCAAACTCAATCTTTCTAGATCAAGAGTCAATTACTCATCACAACCATGGGGTGACCTCCACATGGTCTCACATTAATGGAGCTTGAACTTACACTGGAGCCAAGGGGTGTCTCCGACAAGTGTTGGTAATGGCAGCAGTCCTGCTCTGTTGTGCGCTGTGGTCATAACCCCGACTGGCGGAGCCATGGTCGCCGTGCATGGTACTCCACGCAGCGTATCGAACAGCTGTCACATCTCCGTAACCGGCTTGTCAAAGCGTTGATCGAAAGCTAATTGTTTCTCCCGAAACTGCTTGTCGATGGTCGATTGGATGTCGGAGATAGCCTGGAGAAGTTCAGACTAGGTTGTTTCAACGCGTCAAGTTGGCCGTCGGACGGAGGATCGTGTTTCGGTGGCATGGCGGGCAGGATCAGTGTCTCTGATACCAAGTTATTAGGAACCGAGATTAGTCCAGAGGAACAAGAACAAAGGTTATAGGAGTGCGTCGCCAGGACAAGCGAAGAAGAGGAAGAACTTAGGAAGGAGATAATTGTATCGATTCTTGTTGTCCTGTTACAAACCTCGAGCCCTTTATATGTCAAGAGTAGTCTTAATCGGAGAGTTAGAAATCGAGACTATTCCACAGACACCTAATTGTAAACTACTATTGCTACCTGAACCTTGTATATTTGAATTAGGACTTGTTACATCGACTGTACTGAATTCCAACGAAACTATCCGTAACACAAGGAACCTTTTCAATGGCATTTTACAAAAAAGAGACAACTTTAGGGTGACAGCCAGCTAAATTTCCCTTTGACTAAAGGGAAGTAGTGAATGGGTATAAAAGGACAGCATAACCATAAGGAAAACTTATTGAGCGTAGTAAGCCGAAATACTTATTTAGGTTTTTCACAAATAAAAAACTTCCCCTTACACAAAGGTTCCTCTTGGCATTTCTTTCTTCTTCTCATTTGACACACAAAGGATTCTCCTCTTTCTTATTTTACTTCTCTTTTCATATCTCTTCCCTTTTATTTAACCTTTCTCTCCTTATGTCATCTAGCACCAAATATTAAAGATATCGATTGTAAACCTTTTGTCCATAATAGGTATCATTTGTAAGTTTTTTGTTCATACTTGGTGCCTTTTAATCTTTTGTGGTTCTTTTGTCTTTTCCATGAAAGGCGTATATCATTTTGACATTTATACCACTTATGATGATATTAGATACCATTTTTTTAAAAAAACACTTGTAATCATGAATGGTACCAATTATAATTAATTCCAACTGTAGAGATTATATACCACTCATGAGCTTAGATGATATCAAGTGCGATTAAATCCATTTGTAAAAACTTGATACCATTTTGAGAGCATACATGAAACCAAGTGTGCTTGATTCCATTTGTGAAAACTTAATGTCACTCGTATGATCAACTAGTATCTTATACCCTTGAAGGAACTTCATTGATTCTTCACTTGATGAAACTTGTAGGGAATACCACTTGAAAGATATTATATGGAAGAGCTTCGTTAAGAAAAGATTTTGCTCAAAAAGAGGAAAGATTTGATACCACTTTGAAAGGGAAAAGATGATATCACTTGTAAAGATGATAAAACTCATGCCAATGTCAGGATGATCAAAAGTCTACCACTCTTAGAGAGAATGCCATTTTATGATAAAAGAGTATCACAAAAGGATCAAAATAGCATGCGGAGTCAAGAGATTACTCGAGGGTAGCTAACAATGATAACAAAGATGAACTAAACTTTGAGAAGCAAATGTATTGGCTGATAGAATTGAAATCAACATGTTTTGGATCAAATTAGTCATTTTTTAGAAAAGTCAAAAGTACCACAGAATTACTGCCGGTAGTTTCAGAAAGCAGAAGTACCGTAGAATGACTGCTGGTAGTTTCGATTTTTCTGGAAGCATGCCAAGAGATGGATTTTAGAGGAGAGGATAGATATAATATTGTACATTGCTCCAAAGCCTTTCACAAAGAAACTTAAACCACTTGTGGAGCATTTCCAACTATATGCCAAGATTAAAAATCTTTTGAATATATATTTTAACAAATTAAGCTTCCTTTTTAAAAAAACCAACTCATTTTCAATGGAATCTTCAATATCGTAAGAATGAGCATAAGAGGGTAATTTTAAGCATTAAAAATTATGTATGAGTTATAAACACCCTTAAGAGGCAATATATATCAATTACTTTAGATAAAATAGTAAAACTCACTTAAGTACTAGATTGTGACCACTTAGGTCAACTTAGGATTTTGGATGAATTTCAAAACCAAATAACTTTTAATTAGTTAGCCTTTTGGAAAACTTTTGAATACAGAGATAAGGCAGGCATCACGGGATTACAAATCCTAAACTACCAAATATAGATATATACCCATATACTCTAACATCCCCCTGTAGTTGTAGTGATAGCATTGCAGACAACAGGAGCATCGCGGATGGTCAGACTAGAGAGGAAGCCGAAGGTGGGGAACCGTCGGACTGACATCCCCCCTGCATTCACAGCGGGAGCGTCGGGGATTGATGTGGCGTCGGGAACGCGGTGATCGTAGAGGGAACTCACGAGTTTGCTCAAGTTAATGATAGCCCTTTGTTGCCGAGGTAGCTGAGAGCGAGATGACCATGGTCGTAGCCGTGGAGGAGGGAGCCATGTCGAGGTAGATGGTGTTGAGGTCGTCGTTGTGGTCCAAGTAGTGGAGTTGATGTAGACGAGGTCGTGGGCAAGGTCGGTGAAGACGTTGTCGACGTCGTTCGGCCATGGTCGACCTGGAAGATGAGAGAAAGGAGTAGAGAGAGATCGTCCAAGGGAACCGGTCGGAGCCACTGTAGTCGTCTGGCCGTGGTCGAACAGCCGTGGTCGATCAGCCACGGTCATTCGGATGTGGTCGAAGGTGAAGTAGAGGGGGTTGACCAGATCTAACGAGGAGGAGGCCGGATCCAGGCGAGGCACCGTCGGATCCGGTGCGGAGAAGGTCGGATCTGGTAGCAGCGACATCGGAGAAGGCTAGGGCAAGCTGGAGGCAGTGGTGCCGTCGGCCAGGGAGCCCAGATCTAGGGCCATGGAGGTGAGCGATAGGCTTGAGATCCATGTAGAGAGGACCTGATCAGTGGTGACGAAGATGGTGTTGTCGACGATGGCAATGGTGACAATGGGCAGCGACATTGCAGCCCGAAGGGGCGATGCAACGGTAGCCCGTGCATGTCGATGGCATGACCACAAGTACAGGCTCCTGGTGGTGTGACAACTCGTACTTGCAGACGATGGGCCGGCGATGATGATCCGGGTGATGACGATGGTAGATGAGGCGCTCGAAACGTCGTGGAGGGAGGGCCGTGTCGACGAGCGTGTCACGCCACAACGTCATCGGAGGAGAGGAGGCGCCGGAGAGGTTGAAGCCAAGGCGGTGAAGTCCGAAGCCGAGGAATGTCGACGGGTCCACAGGGTGACACAAACCGATCTATGATCGGGAAAAAGTAGAGAAAACCTGATTTGAAGATGACCGAGGAAAACTCTAATTGATAGCCGATCGGATGATCGACGACACGACTTAAACTACAGATTGCGCAGCCCCCAGGAGAGGTCATGGAGAGGAGATCATCTCCTAGGGGCAGTGCGGCGGAAGCTGTGGAGGAGGTGGCTCAGGAGCGGCGCTGCTCTAATACTATGTAGGAGGATGAATATACTGCAATGAATGATGTGTATTAAGCCTTGAGGGCGGTTTATATAGAGTACAAGGTTTGGAAGGCAAGAAGCCTCTCATAGAGAGATAAGGCAGGTATCACGAGATTACAAATGCTATACTGACAAATATAAAGATATGCCAATATACTTTAACAATACTATACATGTATGTTCCCAAGTTGGTCGGGATGCCAGTTTCCAACAAACACGAAGTTAGTTAGCATCAGAATAAGAACCACAAGGGTGTTTCCTTGCATTCTTGGTGTATCACCAAACCCATGAAACAAAATTATAAATGTGCTTAATAATATACGCATATGAAATATGTGTCCTCTAAAAGCAACGCCATGCTAAGTTTACGAAGGATTAGCAACACCGCACTAGGTTTACGAAATATGAGAGGCGGACCAGCCACTGGGGTTGCAGGCACTGTTGCCCCATCTTGTCGCTGGTGAGAAAGTGAGCCTACCAGATTGGATGAGGCATGTGGCCCATGCAGCAAGTGCGCATGCTACATAACATTGCACATCTAATATGCACACAGCCTGCTCCTCCCAAGTCCTCCCTTCATCAAAACGCTGTATGCAAGTAGAAAATAGCCACTCGTGTAAGTGCTTCCTTCTACTTTCTATCAATGTTCTGCATGGAATGTGCACATTACACGCTTATGATTTGATGCAAACTGTTAGAAATTGGCCCATTTAATTATGACCCATTTTCTTAATTCCAAAGTATGCATGGTTTAGTACCATATTGCTAAGGAAAGGTGAGGAAGATCAATTTATAAGACGGAGTCCTCACCACTCCTTGAATATGGATAGAGATGGTATGTGGAGGGTTCTGTCTAGTCACACACACGCGCACGCACGCGCGCGTGCACGCGTATTTTCGCGTGACTTGTGACTTGAGATTCAAACGTTTGAATTTGAGGCTTTATTGGGTTTTGATGACAGACAGTTACCAGTACCTTATTGATCGGAGATCCCGTGACTTAGGCAATGGGAAAAACAAATTGATGTTGTAACAAGAGAGTACATATTTATTGTACCTATGTCCTAATAAACAATGTACTTTCGACTGTTTGAAAGGTTGGCATAAAGTCTTAATGTATTCTGTTGTCCAAATGAGAAAAATGTATTAGCCTGCAGGATACCTAGAAAGAATACACCTACTTGAGCTTAACTGTGTGGTCGCAGTTCACGAGAACGGGGCATTCTCTAGAAAGCTTATGAGCAAATAAGGGAGCATGACCATATAACACTCCGTTTAGGCGTGGTTCATTGGCAGCCGAGTACTAGTTGAGATTTCAAGTGAAATCTGATCATGAAAAGCTGTGAATTCAAGACATAGTCCATTCATCAGCTGTGAGAAGATGAATCTTGTCATTCTAGGTGCAAGTTCAACCCGTACGAGACTTACACTAAATGACTAGTATATTAACAGTACTTCAGCACAATATCTTTGTCATATATTTATTTATTGCTTTGGAATTGGTGGGAGATTGTTAGAAATTGGCCCATTTAATTATGGCCCATTTCCTTAATTCCAAAGCATGCATGGTTTAGTACCATATTACTAAGGAAAGGTGAGGAAGATCAATTTATAAGGTGGAGTCCTCACCACTCCTTGAATATGGATAGAGATGGTATGTGGAGGGTTCTGTCTAGTCACACACGCGCACGCACGCACGCGCGCGTATACACGTATTTTCGCGTGACTTGTGACTTATGACGCGCGACCGTGCCGTGACGTGGCGCGTCACTTGGCAGAACAAGTCCATCTCTATTTTTGCTGAACTCTGCATCACTCTCTCTCTGTTTGAATGAGATTCAAACATTTGAATTTGAGGCTTTATTGGGGTTTTGATGACAGACAGTTACCAGTGGATAAATGACTGGTTGAATGTGTCAGTTACCAGTGGGTAAATAGCTGCTTTAATCATGTCAGTTATCATTCTGTCTATTTATATGCCTGGAGACGTCTAGAGTATGTGCGAAAAACTCACTACCTCTATTTCCTTATTCTCTGTGATTCTGTGCTTGAGTACTGTGTTGTCTGAACCTCGTCGATCTTTCTTCCCGGCGTGCACCTAGAAGGAGGGAGAGCGGTTATCTCCGAACCGTTGCGCAGAGAGTACCGCACGGGCGGCAATAAGGTTTCGGGCAGCGCATGCGCGACCGCTCCTCGCTGACCGTGACATCTACGTTACGCCTTTGCGTCAAGCTGCGCTTCTTCTGTTCTTCATCAGGCTAACTAGTAAGTCGTTCGCGTGCACGTACGATTTTGTTAATATATTTGAGTATATTCTGAAGTATGATGAGTAGCCTGCTGTTAGGAGCAACTATTGCATCACTAGTTTGTTGTATTTGTCTCATAGTAAAATTTGAAATTAAAATATTGCCCACATATCCAACACAAACAAGGTCCTTTAAAAGACGAAAGAAAAATAGTGAAAATTTGAAGCAATTTCTGTCAATTGAAATGTTGTTTGAATTACAGTACATACTTATGCCTACATACAAATTTGATGCGAGGTAACATACGAGCACAAAAGAACAAAATTAGTAGGCCACTTTATATCAGCATGCAAAATAGATGATGCCAATTGAACTAGTTATGTTGAGTCATGTCATACCCAAATCTAATTTTCTTGCTTCACAACTGCCAACAACGGATTACAACCGTGAAAGCTGAATCACAGACTCCAAAAGTCATAAACAATAAACCGATGTAGCATCTTAAGGTTAAACACATCACAGTTTCTTTTATGGTGAGTATAATTGTGGACATAGACTTTGCCAAGATGATGCAATCAGTGCACATACCTGCTGAACCATTGTAGTTGCAGACTTGCAGTGCATCCATTGCATGAGGTTTGCCAATCATCCTCTGGAAGCTAATAATGCATTGTCTCAACTCACTAGCGTTGCTTTATTTTAGTGCATTCAAAATAAATTGAACGTACAATGCATTCGTTCAATGAGTTCAAATTCTTTTCCTTCCTCACTTTCCTCATCCATCTCGCTACAAGAATTACGGCTCTGTACACCTTGGTGGCAATGCAGCCCTCATCATGGTGGCATACTCCTCCCCAGGGGCGTAGCCACCGAGGAGGTTTAGTGAGGCTTGAGCCTCACCTCCCTCGGTGGCAACTTTGTATAAAATAAAAATATAAAAATAGAGAGAAATAAAAAGAGAGATTAACAAACCCAAAGAGAAGCTAACTCTACTTGATGGGAAGGTTAACAACAAGCATGAAATTAAAGAAGACGAGGAGGAGAAGAAGAAGTGAAAATAATAAAATTAAGAAGTGAAATCATAAAATTAAAAAAGAGCTAATCAATCAATCAAAGAAAGAAAGAAAGTGAAATAATATATGTAAATCGTAAAATTAAAGAAGAAGAGGAGGAGGAAGAGTAGTGAAAATCATAAAATTAAAGAAGAGATAATCACTCAAAGAAAAAAAAGAAGAAAGAAAGTGAAATATATATGAATCTTCTTGAGTCCGGGGATGACGATGGAGAGATCGATGAACCTCTAGTTGATCTTCTCCCTCCGCCGTCGCTCTGTGATGATGTGGTCCTGCAAGTGAAGAGCTCGATGAACCTCTAGTTGATCTTCTCCCTCCGCCGCCGCTCCGTGATGATATGGTCCTGCACGTGCCCCGAAGGCACCGCCACCACCGAGCCCCCCACCGTGAAAATGATAAGAACATTGGATAGAGTGTGAAAAAAGATGTCACCTTTTATTTCTATTGTCTCGTGATTTAAATTAGCTTAATTCTGGTATGTTTCATATGATCTAAAATTTTATTGTCATTTATAATTTTCTATTATATTACTAATTTTGATATGTTTATACATAAGTGACTTATCGTTACTCCGCACTCATGGTGCTTTCTATTATCGAGGTATCTACTTTCTATTTCTCTATTTTTTTATTATTTGTCTCTATCCAATTCATAATTTCTATATGAATGTGAAATTTTATAAGAGTAAAAGACTAATTTTGTGTAAATTTAGTTTAGATCTATAGATAGTTCAGCCCACCCTCAATTTTATTCCTGGCTTCGCCACTGCTCCTCCCTGATAGCAACAAGTGGATGTGCATGCCTCTCGATGTTGGGACTGAACCGCTCAATCCTCTCAGACTCTCTCTTGTCACTCTGATAAACACACACAGAGGGAGACTAATATGCAAGTGTTGGGATTAAATCACTCAATCTTCTTTGACTTAACACTCTACCTTAACAGGAATTACAATTACATGGCTTAAGTAAGCGTCACGCGCACACACACACGACCTCCACGCATCCACTAACTTTGGCCTATTCTCATATCTCCTGAAATCTCTCCATGATCTGTACGAGACTGATTCTCACGGCTACGACCACTTCTCACGGCTACAACCACTTCTCACGGCTACGACCGCTTCATCTTCCGACTTCTCCCGTACTCGGACGCTCCGACTGCTACAGTGTTCTTTCGAGTACTGACTACTAAAGTGTCCTTCCGAGTACCGGTTGCTACAGTGTTTTTCCGAGCATGACTTACGGCCATGATGCTATAATACTCTTATGAGTACTGTAGCTACGACCTTTGCAGCTACGACTTCACACGTACTCAGAGTCTTTGACTGTCTTTGTGCTTGGAGTCTTCAACTACCTTCGTCCTCGGAGTCTTCAACTATGGTCACTTTGATAATGGCTACTTCGACCACGGCCACTTCGACCACGATCACTTCGACTGCTGCTTCGACCATGGTTGACCGCGGCTTCGACTAATCCTTTGGCCATGGCTTCGACCACGTATAAATCATCAAGATTAATTCTAACATTACCCCCCCTTAATCTTGATGTGTTGACTCACCGTAATGGATCACCCCATCTTCTTTTCACTCGTAGTGGCCTTCTCTTCATTGTTTTTGTCGGTCTCACACCGACTCCTTTAGCGAAGATGGCTTCACACCACCGTCTTTGGCTTCACATCGAAACTTCACTTAGTGGCTTCACACCGTTGTCGGTCTCACACCGACTTCTCCTCACAGCAGCATCACACTGCCATTGGCGCCGGCATCACACCAACTCTTCCTAGCAGTAGTCTCACACCACCACCTCCACTTAGACTGGTGTCATACTCTACTAACATGCAAAGACCTATACAACACGATTACTACATGCAAAAGACTAAATTAAATATACAAATACAAACTTTTCAAGATTAGTATCTAACTAATTTATTCTCCCCTAATCTTGACCGACGACCACACTTCACGACTCTTCATAGAAGAGTTGGTTCATCATCACTCTGAACGTCACAGAGTAGCGCTTTCTCCTCCTTTCCTTTTCCTTTCACCTCCTTTCCTTTCTCAGGGCACTCGTAAGCGAAGTGTCCAAACTCTTGGCAGTTATAGCACATCACCTTCGTTTTGTCGAACTTTCTTCGACCACCACCATTGCTAGTGCTGCCGTAGGAGCCCTTGCCATTTCGCTTTTAACGATTGAGTCTCCCACTCGGCGTTGGTGAGAAGCAAATGCTCTTCGTCCACCTTCTCATGCTTGCGTACCTGCTCCTCACATGCTTTGAGGTGGCCAATCGCCTCCTCGAATGGCATGGTATCCACATCGGAGAACTGCTCAATTGCAGCAGCAACCTGCAAAAACTTGTCAGGAACTGAATCGAGCAACTTCTTAACGAGTGCGGTATCCTCCAAGGTGGTGCCAAGACCACTGAACTTGCTTGCTAGCCCACTGATTTTGCCATCAAACTCGTCGATGGAGTCACCTTCCTTCATGGGTAGGGACTTGAATTCACTTTTCAAGGTCTACAGCCATGCCTTCTTCACTCACTCAGTGCCAAGATACCTCGTCTTCAAGCTCTCCCACACCACCTTGGTTGTATTCTTCTTGGCAACCTGGTGGAGCACTTCCTCGAGAATAGCCTGAGAAATGCATGCAAGTGCCATCTTGTCCTTCCTCCTCTCCACGACCACCCCGACCACGGGTTCGATCGCCTCCCAGATGTCCTGCACCTCCATACATGCCTCTATTTTGATCGCTCAGGTGGAGTAGTTGGAGGATGTGAGCATCAGGTAATGGAGAGAGATGCCTCCCTTCCTTGTCGTCTGTGCCGCTGGATGCTCGGTGATGGACATGTTGAAGCAAAGGTACTTGAGCATACACAGAACCAAGAACTCAGGCTCTGATACCAATTATTAGGACTGAATCGCTCAATCCTCTCAGACGGATAAACACACATAGAGGGAGACTAATACACAAGTGTTGGGATTGCACCACTTAATCTTCTTTGACTTAACATTCTGCCTTAACATGAATTACAATTACACGGCTTAAATAAGCCTCTCACACACACACACGACCTCCACGCACCCACTAACTTGGGCCTATTCTCATGCCTCCTGGAATCTCTCCATGATCTGCACGAGACTGATTCTCACGGCTATGACCACTTCACACGGCTACGACCACTTCATCTTCCGACTTCCCCTGTACTCGGATGCTCCGATTACTAAAGCGTCCTTCTGAGTACCGACTGCTACAATGCTCTTCCGAGCACGACTTACGACCATGATGCTATAGTACTCTTATGAGTACTGTAGCTACGACAACGGTAGCTACGACCATTGTAGCTACGACCTTTGCAGCTATGACTTCACATGTACTCGGAGTCTTCGACTGCCTTCGTGCTCGGAGTCTTCGACTACGGTCACTTCGACCACAGCTACTTCGACCATGGCCACTTCCACCACGGCCACTTCGACCATGATCACGTCGACTGCAGCTTCGACTATGGCTTCGACTGCTCCTTCGGCCATGGCTTCGACCATGTATAAATCATCAAGATTAATTCTAACACTCAAGAATCTGGCTTCCACCACCGTAAGCTTCCCTGAGCACAACCGTTTGTGTACCAAGCACCCTAGAGAGGTAAAAATGCCTGGGTGGCGCTTAAACACCTTGGTGAACTTCTGTGGCATTCCTAGCAGCTCCTCATGTTGCTCACATTGTGGCGCTCCATCCTCTTCGCCACAATGAGGTGCAACAGCCCATGGAAGACCCCACATTTTGCTTCTCTGACACATCCATGCGACGGTCAAGGCCCAAGGAGTCGGCGTATAGGCTGGTGTACTCAAGCGCCAACCACTCCCTCAGCCAAGCCATGCCCTTGTTTCTGAGGCCAAACCCTCTCGTGAAGCACACCGAAAAAGAGAGGCAGGTGGTGTCACCGCCGGTGGAACCCTTCTCGATCTCAGAGATGGCCAGACGATCGTCCCAGAGAGGAGGTAGAGCCAGACGCGCTCATTGCTCTCGGGCTGCTCGAGGGAGAAGTGCTCGGGGTAACAACAGAGGATGGAGGTGCGGTTGTCGCGAGGTAGGTCGAGGTCCCAGCGGAGGAGGTTGACGGTTTGAAGCGGGAGCGAGCGCGGCAAGGTAACATGAGGAGGTGACAGAGGCGGGCAACGAGGTCAGGCTCGCAGGCGTCTAGGAAGTCCACCTCTGGCCACCGATGTTGGAACCAATCTTGTTGTTGTTAGTGGTCGGTGTTGAGTACTCGTGTGTTCAAGTACTGTGTAGTCGTGTGTCGAGTACTCGTATGTTCAAGTACTTATGTGTTTGAGTACTATGTAATCGTGTATCAAGTACTCGCGTGTCCGAATACTATGTAATCAGTGTATCCGAGGACTGTGTAGTCGAAGACCCCAAAGTCGGCGACTCCGGAGTAGTGTAGCAATCACAGTTGTGAATCGAGATACGTAGTGAACTGGCCGCAGCTACAGTGAACCGATCGTAGCTATATTAATTGGTTGGTAGTCAGAGCTACAGTAATTGGTCAGTAGTTAGAGCTATAGTAACCGGTCGGTAGTCGAGATTCTGATGGCGGTGGGAGTCGAGCTATAGTGGCGGTCGGTGGTCGGACCTACAAAGAATCGGTTGGTAGTCTAAAATACAGTAACCGATCGGTGCTCGGAAGACCTGCGTGGTCGAAGACCGCTAGTACCGGCTCTATGTGAGCGGTACTACCAGAGTTGCGGTCGAAGTGCTGTGGTTGAAGTGTCGTGGTCGAAAAGCCATGGTCAAAGTGCCATGGTCGAGAAGCCATGGTCGAAGTACCATGGTCGAGGCGAAGGACTCGAAGTTGATCAGGTCTGTATACGGTCATAGACTTGATTAGGTAGTAGTGTGTCTGCACCAATCGTGTCTACTAGCTGTGTTAGTTTGTTAGTGGAGCAAGTCTTTTGGGCAGTAGCAGTGTGCCGGTCATGGGGATCGTGGTCGGAAGAGTTGGTCATTTTTTGTTAGCCTATTTACTTGTAACATGAGACTATAAATAAGAAGAGAAAATAGAAAAGCTATACGACATTACACAACAACAAAACTCTTGTGTGTCTTGAGTTGGTTAAAAGTGTTCGTGTGTGTTGCGACCACTGAGTGTGTGCATTTTAATCCATGGTCTGGGCCAATATTTGATATCAGAGCCGTGGTAATTCTCATGAGTCAGAGAAGATACCGAGGGAAGGAAGGTGTGTCTCCATCCGCAATACGAGGCATGCTATGAGGTGATTCGTCTGCCTCTAGCTCACAAGTGGTTGTGAAGAGAGAGAGTGCAGTGACATTGTCGTACCCGCAGCTCATCCGCACGAATTACACGATTTGGGCAATGAAGATGTGTGTTGCTCTTCAGGCTCAAAATATGTGGGAAATAGTGGAGCCTGGTGGCGCGGAGTACCAAAAGGATCGAATGGTGTTGCACGCCATCTACGAGGCCGTGCCGGAGGAAGTCATGTGTTTCCTCAGCGGGAAAGACACGGTGAAGTCGGCATGGGAGGCAATCAACATGCCGCACATAGGGCACGAGCGCGTGCACGAAGCCAACCTGCAGACCCTCAAGAGAGACTTCGAGGGGTTGAAGATGGAGGAAGGGGAGACCATTGAAAACTTCATTGGTCGGGTACGTCTGTCGTCACTAGCATCCGTGCGTTGGGCGACACCACGGTGGATGAAATTACCATTGTTCATAGGTTGCTTCGTGTTGCCCCAGCACACTACATGCAGCTCGTCACCTCTATCAAGCAGTGCGTGGACTTGAAGACCCTCACTGTCAAAGATCTCATCGAGCGGTACAAAGCCTATGGTGAACACACCCGAATTAGTTTCGGCTACTCAAAACATAGTGAGCATCTATTGCTCACGCGCACGCAGTGGAAGACCCTCAACAAGAAGAAGAATGGTGAAGGGCCAAGCAGCAACGCGAAGAAGAACCATGCTATGGCGATGGCCACGTCAAAGATGGTGGTGGTTGTAGAGACAACCATGATGATGACGAGGATGACAGCGACTCCGACATGAGTGAGCGCAAGTTCAGGAAGAATATAATGTGCTACAACTGTGGCATACGTGGGCACTTTGCCAGCAAGTGCAGCAAGTCGAAGAAGGAAGAGGTGCATCTTGTTGTGGCAGATGAAGAACCAGGGCTGCTCTGAAGTTCGGTGATGAAATACTCAAAATAAAGACAACAAGATTAGGAGTTGATTGTTAGAACTAATCTTGTTGTTGTTAGTGGTCGATGTCAAGTACTCATGTGTTCGTACTATGTAGTCGTGTGTTCAAGTACTGTGTAATCATGTGTCGAGTACTCTTGTGTTCGTGTACTGTGTAATCGTGTGTCGAGTACTCGTGTGTTTGAGTACTATGTAATCAATGTGTTTGAGGATTGTGTAGTCGAAGATCCTGGAGTCAGAGACTCTAGAGTACTGTAGCAGTCCGAGTCGAGCAGTATGGTGAATTGGTCATAGCTACAGTGAACCGGTTGTAGCTATAATAACTGGTCGATGGTCGAAAGTTATAGTAACTAGTCAGTAGTTGGAGCTACAGTAACTGGTCGGTAGTCAGAGCTACAACAACTGGTCGGTAGTCGAAGCTACAGTAACTAGTCGGTAGTCAGAACTACAGTAACCAGTCAGTGCTCAGAAGATTTGTGTGGTTGAAGACCGTTAGTACCAGCTCTGTGTGAGTGGTACTATCGGAGTTGCGGTTGAAGTGCCGTGGTCGAAATGCCATGGTCGAGAAGTCGTGGTTGAAGTGTCGTGGACAAGGCGCCGTGGTCAAAGGACTCGAAAAAGGACTTGAAGTTGGTCAGGTCTGTATGTGGTCGTAGACTTGGTCAGGTAGCAGTGTGTCTGCACCAGTCATGTCCACTAGCTGTGTTAGTTGGTTAGTGGGGCGAGTCTTTTGGGTAGTGTGTAGTGTGCGAGTCATAGGGATCGTGGTCAGAAGAGTCAGGCTTTTTTGTTAGCCTGTTTACTTGTAACCTGAGACTATAAATAAGAAGAGAAAATAGAAAAATCACACGGTATTATGCAGCAACAAAACTCTTGTGTGTCTTTTATTAATTAAAAGTATTTATGTGTGTTGCGACCATTGAGTGTGTGTTTTGATCCGTGGTCTAGGCCAATAGCCAGAGGTCGAGCGTTGCGTCCGTGAGGGACAGGCCGTCGCCTTGGGACAGCGCGAATAGTGTGCAGTACCTACTGATAGGGGTGCAAACGGGTCAGGTTAATCCCGACCGATCCGGCACCGAATCTGATTGGTACCAAATCCGATTGGTACCGAATCCGGAGAAAAAATATGGGTTAGGATATGGTAACAGCAATATCCGTCCCGAATCCGATACGTCTTCAAGTTTGATTTCAGGTTAGTGCTACTATTTGACGTTTCATTTTCTTTTGCAATGATAAAATAAAATCTTCCACATCAGCTATTAAGTAGTAACATCAAGTTCTTGACAGTACGTCCTCCTACTCCATTTGTTGTACTGTATGCATTCCTTACAAACAAGTAGGGGTGCAAACGGCTCGGGTTAATCCCGACCGATCCGGTATCGAATCCGATTGGTACCGAATCCGAAGAAAAAAATATGAGTTAGAATATAGTAACAACAATATCCGTCCGAATCCGATCCATTTGCACCCCTACCAACCGACAAACGAGAGCACCGCGTATGCGGAACTGAAAGCCTGTGTATGAACCTGTCGTTGAGAAGCTCGCAGCAGGCGGCCGGGCTGGGAGGACATGAGATCGAGCAGGTGGTGGGTGGCGCGGAGGTGGCGCTCGCACAACACCGCCCCGTCGAGCGCCCGGTCCTTCACCCACTTGAGCTTCATGTTCACCCCCGTCGCGCGCTGCTCCGCCGCAAACAACAACCCTTTCCACCATCCCTTCCTTGCCATCGCCAACCGCCGTGAGCACCACGCCATGGAAATGATGGAATGGAAACCTCGCCAAATCGTACCGCCGCCCAGATACTCATCTATTTTCTAGGCAAAATTGGTTATTTGCCACACTAAATAATGGTTTTATAGGATTTGCCACTCTTAGCATAATCTAGAATTTACCGCTATAAATATTGACCACCTTACAATATACTATAATGACTATTTAACTACACTTTCTCTATGCAAAATAACCTTATTACGCTGTATTTGTCCTGTGTGACCGTATGACCTATTCATACGTACCAAAAATTGGTTATTTTCTATCGGATCCTTTGTCACCTGCGCCCCCAATGTGTACAGACATTTCCTTGAGGCCTGAGAGGTGCTTAATGTTGGCGGGTGCAGCAAGATGCTATCCCATTTCTACGCGTCGAGACAATAACGTAAACAGTAGCACACATAAGAAAAAAAATGAGGGTAATAAGGTTATTTCGCATGGAAAAAGTGTAATTAAATGGCTATTATGGTATATTATGAAGTGGTTAATTTTTAGAGTGGCAAATTCTAAATTATAATGTTAGGAGTGGTAAATCCTAGAAGACCATTATTTGGTCGGGCAAATAATCAAATTTTCCTATTTTCTAAGCCTTTTAAGTGTGTGTGAAGTTATGGGCCTAATGCGATTTAGCAATGGGCTGTAGCCTGCAAGAGGAGCCTGGCCAGGTTAGCCTGCCTCACTAGTGCCTAGGTAGAGATGGCAACGGGCACAAACTCATTGGGTTTTGCTATCTCAAATCTGTGCCCATGAAAGTTGGACGTGTCCACTAAAAAACCCATGCCCGTGACGGGTGTAGATTTTTGCCCAGACCCATGCCCACTGGGGTACTTGGTACCACGGTCGCCCGTGCCGACAACAAATTGCAGATTGCAGACAGTGCAGTGCTTAGCAAGTCAACAATAAGTTCAATTTATATGTTACTATGCATGAAACAAACAACGACAAATTCACAATGCACATCACTAGTTCACTCCATCAATTATCAGTTCATAGTTCACTGGCATAGCATATCATTACAAGTTCACAGTTCACAACTCAGTTAAAACCAAAAGGAGAGACATCAACTGCTCTTTGTACTTGACTAATAGGCTGGGCTGGTTTGCCTGGGAGGCTGGGAGCCTGAGTTTATAACTCCTATGGATCAGGTTTATATTAGCCATGGGTTTACGGGTTTGGGTACTATAGGAACGTACCCGAACCCGGCAGACCCGATGGGTTGGACTTTTTGCCCATTAAAAGACCCATGGGTTAGGACATTAACCTAGACCCATGCCCTAATAGAGTAAAAATCCATCGGGTATCGGATTTCGGGTACCCATTGCCATCTCTATGCCTAGGCCTAGGGGTTAAGCAAAGATTCCGTGGGGATGGTTTGGTGGCGATAGCCTCGTCCCGCGGCGCAGGGGCGCGGTGGCAACTCCCTGGTGGAGTGGAGCAACTCCCTGACTTGTGAGCCGTATGTGCTTAGTTTTAGGCTAGTATTTTCTATTTCATAACATGGCAAATGTTGGCCATATAGAGGCCACATAGATATCTCCCAAATCCCAATATTTGATTATTATTTTTTTAACACATCAAGGTAATGAAGCTACTTGACTTGTAGGCTTCAGCTGGTGGACCCTTGGTGCAAGCCCGGAATTTCGCAGTTATGACTGGTGCAAACGCAGGCATATCTTGTGTTATGAGAAGGATACATGGGCAAGAGGACATCCAAGGCAGGCGAGGCTTTGGAATTTCATTTTGGTTGGCTGCACTTCGAGTAATAACTTGTATTGTCAATTTGGTGTTTGATATATGCATCTTAATCTTGCTAATGCTAAGATACAAAAATAATTCCTTTCGGTTATTAGCCACTAAAAATGGTGATTATTGTGCAGCTTCATATTTCTGGGTGGGAGCTATTAATTCTAGTTGATAAATAGATACTTGTTATTTTATGTTTGACTTGCCTTGTTGGTATTTGTATAGCATGGCAGCTGCTTTTGGTTCTGGTGCTCTCTTCTCCGTAGTTAGTGGAATGGGAAGTCCTAATCCAGTTGCAAATGCAATTACAACTGGTGTTGCTTTTGCGGTATTTCAAGGTGGCTTTTTCATGGTAAAGAACATATACATCTTTGTTGGATATTGCAGGAGTCACTTTGCTGCTCATTCATCTTATCACTAGATTTTAATATCTGATGGATCAAGTCGTTACTGTAATGCCTGCTTAAGATAAATTGAGGTTTGGATGGGAATATTATTATGTGAATGGATAATGTTTTATCTTGGCTGTGGAGATGGTAGTGTTGTGAACTAGCACAACAAGGAAGTAATCATCCGTCGGAGAGAGGTCGGACGGTGACGACTTGAAATAGAACAGCGCTAGGTGAATAAGGGTACCGATTGAGTGAGGAATAGATCTAGAATAGCTGGTCAAGGCAACGACCATAGCTGAACTTTAGAGACTAGAGACTTATTTATTCATCTTTTCTTGATTCATAATGAATATTTGCTATCTCTTTTATAGGGACGACCCGACTTGATACCTAAGAAATAATTTATAAGAAAACTTATCTCTAACAATCCAATCTAGTAATAACTTATCTAACTAATAGATAATACCAGACACCTAATAGATAGATTCCTAAATAACAAACCATATCTAATATGCGCGGCGCTACAAGACTCTACGATGACCAGCCACAAGATTTTACGAATATTAGACTATAACATTACACCCCTTACGGTGAGGCAGCTCGTCGAGCTACGGTGGTAGCCACGGTTGAAGACCTTCTGCTCTTCGCTGTTAGCCTTCAACTTCTCCAAGAGAGATGGTGCGGCACCGGAAGCCATGGTGAGTGGCTCTGATACTAATTATTGTGAACTAGCACAACAAGGGGATAATCATCCGTCGAAGAGAGGTCCGACGGCGACGACTTGAAGTAGAACGACGCTAAGTGAAGGAGGGCACCGATTGAGCAAGGAATAGATCTAGAATAGCCGATCAAGAGAATGATTCCAGCTGGACTTTAGGGACTACAAATTTGTTTATTCATCTTTTGTTGATTCATAATGGATACATGTTATCCCTTTTATAGGGACGATCCAACTTGACGTCTAAGAAATAATTTATAAGGAAACTTATCTCTAACAATCAAATCTAATAATAGTTTGTCTAACTAATAGATAATACTAAACATTTAATTGATAGATTTTTAAATAACAAACCATACCTAATATGCAAGGCGCTACAGTACTCACGTGCTACAGTACTTTTCCTGAATATTAGACCATAACAGGTAGCTTCTTCTATGAACTTGGTGGACATTAACCGACTACTAAAGATTTTCCTTAATTTCCTTTCTTTCTAGTTTAGCCTAGCTATATAGCTTCATAGGAGTATTAATATAAAACGGCTTTTAGTATGCATACTGAATATTATTTTGTTGGTTAAAGTCTATGGCTTGCATGGAAATGTTGGGTATCCAAAGTATTCTGGTAACAAGGAGCTTTGGCACTGCCATATCTTCTTTCCTTTTTGTTGTTACAAACTTTATTGTGAAATATCTCTTGAACAGGGCCACATGTGCAAAGCACCTACCAGCCTTGGATCTCCAGAAAACAAAAGAGAAGAAATCTTGTCCATGAAAAGCTACTTTTTCTTCTAAATCAGGCTGCAACACCACCTGTGAGAGGAGATCCCAGAGAGTCAAAAAATCAGCAATGGCCCTAACCGTCATTGCTCCTATCAAATCCGCAGTCCAGATGTGACTCGTGAGTGCCTCCCTCACCATGCGCTTATTGGCATGTCTCTTGGGAACCAAAGCAAAAAAGGCAGGGTGCCAGATCAGCGATCCTTTTCCCATGGATCCACCTATCTGTCCAGAAGAGGGTGCGGACGCCATTACCGATCTCAGTGCAAGTTGCTATAGAGAAAAAGGACCGAACACAGTGGTGAACCTGGATCGGAAGGGGGCCCAAGACCTGTCAGGATCAGTCTTCTGAAGCCAAAGCCATCTAATTCTGAGGGCCACAAGACCAAGTTGAAAAGGTCGGCAAGTTTTGTCCCACGCCACAGGACAATGGCCTCCCTTGGTTTCTTTTCTGCCTCTCCATAGAAAACTTGTACGGATTTTGTCTATTTCTTTAATAGCCCACTGGGGGAGGTCAACTGCCATGGCCAAGTAGACCACCATAGAGGTTAACACAAATTGAACCAATGTTTTCCTACCCACCCTTGTTAGCAACTCTGCTTGCCAATGGAAACTATTCAGCAAAATCAGCATATGAAGGCTTCTTTCAAGGAGGCACTGAGTTTAGTCCCTGGGAGCGAATTTGGAGAACTTGGGCCCCAAATAAATGTCGTTTCTTTATGTGGCTGGCTGCACATGATAAATGCTGGACCGCGGATCGTCTGGCACGCCGAGGATTGCAGCACCCTCCCCGCTGCTTGCTTTGTGACCAAGAGGAGGAAACCATTAACCACCTCTTGATCTCATGTGTGTTTGCCCGCCAATTTTGGTTTGACTTGCTTCAAAAGGTCAAATTACAGAATCTTTCCCCTCAACCGGGGCGAGCTCTCCTTTGAAGATTGGTGGTCCAGATCACACAACGCAATTCATGGCGAGGTCCGGCAAGGCCTTAACTCCATCATCATTTTGGGAGCTTGGTCTCTTTGGAATCTTCGCAATCGCTGCGTCTTTGATGGGGTTGCACCGGACGTGAGGGCCCTCTTGTCTTTTGTCAGGGAGGAGATGAGGATTTGGGGTCTGATCGGAGCAAAGGGTATTTCATACCTAACCGTCCCGCCACAGTTTTTGGTCTAGATCCCCTCTGGTCGAGGTCGATCCTGTTTCTGTACCATAGGCTAGCTTCCTAGAGCAGGTGTGGTGTGTGTTTGTTTGTGTTTTTTGGGTTTGTAAGGTTCTGTTTGTTTTTTCCCCTCCCCTTCTTAATACAAAGATATGTAGCTCTCCTGCGTGTTCGAGAAAAAAAAAGGCTATTTTTTGCTATTTCTTGGCAGTTGGATGTGATTTTGCTAATTTTGGATGGGATTCTCAAGAACAATTTACTAGTGAGCATCAATGCTCATATTGTGATGAAACATTATGGTCAAGTCGAAAAGGAATGCTTCTTTCTGCTGAATCTTCTTTGCCTGCATAATTTTCTTCTCAAGTTTTACACATACCTTTTTATAGTAGTACATTTTGTCATTTTGATTATGGTGAAATTACTATTTGATTATCTTGTATCCAACGTACAGCCAGCTGATATGATTGACGACCTGGTATTGCTATTGTGTACTAATTCTCCTTATTGGTTTATTATATGTAGATTGGGCAGAAGTTCTCAAAGCCAGTAAGCCACACACTGATGATATGTACTACTCCCGGACAAGGAACATGTTACAAAAACTTGGCCTCCAGAACTATGAGAATAATTTCAAGAAGGGTCACCTCAATGATCAAACCTGCCTCTCCTTACTGACAGGTAAGTGTTTCTAGGTTCATATGTATTTTAACCAGCTCAAAAGAAAGTAGGGGAAATTTTTTAGTTATTCAGGTATAATGTATTGATATTCTTCTTCATGATGCTTCAGTGCTCTGAGATATGTGAAGATTCCCCCTGGTCCCAGACTTCTCATACTTGATGAAATTGAAAGGTATGGAATCGTTGCACAAGAACTTTCTGGTTTCTATTTTTTTATTTTCCGTTATCTGATCTTGTTTGCATATATTTCCTAGGGATCCTGGGTTGGCAAAAGCGTGATGAAGACTCACACTATCTGCTGGTGGTTCTTTTTGCGTTGCATAGACTGTTATCAGAAGCTATGCCCATCTCTGTTTTGATGACAGGCTTTCTAGGCACTGCTATTTCATCGTAAGCGAGAATGTTGTTTTGTTTTGGTAGTTATTACTAGAAGGTAATCAGTTTGCCTCTTCTTGTTGAATTTTGAACAACAATTAGTTGCATGTGCATGCTTGTATTGAAGTTTCGACCGAATCACACTGTTATGTGATTTCTGAGTAATGGAAGTGGGATCGGTAAAATTTTATGGTTGGGGATTGGTAGAATTTTAAGAAAATATTTTTAAGAATAATTGGTAGTTTTTAAGAAAATATTTTTGCAGTAAATTTCCAAAGTACCCTCGATGTGTCACTATGCCTGACAAGGATCTGTCTCGTCTGTGCTTTTCTTATTTCCTAGCAGTATCATATTGGCATATTGCTGCACACAACGGCTGTAAACTCCCTTGAAAAAAAAAACCAGCGGTGAAATGAAGGGCTTGCATCGCATGGCAGAATCACCGAAGGAACCAAACTAGTTTATTACCCTGGTCTTTTTCAAGGCACATCGCAACACAGCCAAAAATCAGTAAATAGGACAGAAACAACATGAAATTCACTCGACCTTAAGTCTAAAATATCGACTCTATACACAAAGTCATGGCAATAATATCCAGCAGCCAAACAGTTTCAAAATAATATATTTGTTCAATTGAAGAACAGTATACAATTGGATAATTTTTTTTTGCAACAACAGTACATGCCGGGACAAATTCCCTTAATGTTACGTACATAATGAAATATTCCACGTCTACCTAAAAAAGAATTAATAATCTTGTTGCTTGAAAGAATGAAAAATTAGACTTCTGCTCTACTACATGGTGTATAATTTCAGAAGGTCCGTGTTGGGTCAGATAATTGGACGATCTGTTCATTCAGACGGCTCAAGCAAGGTTTGCCCTCGTCATCGGTGTCCATCAGTATCGTGTCACCAGGCTTGTACTCACCAAAAAGAATTGCTTCGCTGATGACATCCTCAATAAGGTGGGTGACGGCTCTCCTCAGCGGTCGCGCACCATAGCTCTTGTCATATCCTTCTTGGCAAATCAGGTCCTTCATTGCATCAGACACCTGTAAGCCTATCCCAAGGGCCAAAAGCCTACCCTTCACTTCTTGTAGGATGATATCAAGAATAGCTATCATCTGCAAATATGTCAAGGAGAGCATTAGTGTCTCGTGTAGTCTTCAAGACAGTAGGTATATGTTAAGAATAATTTTTCTCTAGCTGCAAGTTGCTGGCTATTTGCATAGCCAAATAAGTATTTTTCTCCGGTTCTTGTAAGTAAACCGACTTAAGGTATCTAAGTTTACTGAATAGAAGTCAAACCAATTCAGAGCAAAGTGTATGAGTGAAACGGACCTGAGTCTTCTCCAGAGGACGGAACACAACCATCTCATCGATTCTATTGAGCAATTCTGGCCGGAAAAATGCCTTCAGCTCTTCCGTTACCAGGGATTTCATTGCAACATATGAACTTGATTCAGTATCATCTTCCATCAAGAAACCTATGCTCCGTCTTCCCTTCGAAATTGATGTAGAGCCAACATTCGATGTCATGACAATCAATGTATTCTTGAAGGAAACTCTGCGACCCTGTTGTTCACATAAAAGCTCTTAACGTAAATAAAAAACATTCGCCACATAGAGAGGCTTAGGAACTACCTAAGTTTTATCCTAAGACTATGCGAGGTCAAACCTATGTTAGTATCTTGATTGAAAGTTTGTCTTGATGTCTAATTTCAGCAATCATGTCCCAAATTTTGGCCCTGTTCATATAGGCTTCTAAAATCTATTTTTTTACAATAAATAGTTTTTTTACAGTACCTAATTTTCAAACGGAGTGTGTTCTTAAGGTGAGGTCTACTAGTTGATTGTAGTACACACTGCAACGACTTCATTTATATCGGCCAAAATCACACACGAGTGTCTCTCTCTATCTAAAAGTTGTTATTGTTCATAAGCCAAAGCAAAAAGCTTATATAAACGGACCCAAAAGTTTGAAGGACCCATACAAAAACAAAATGTGATAGAAGTGCAAGTGCTGACCAATTTTTAGCATGACTTTCCAGGGACAGGACTTCATCAAACTTGGTCCAATAACTCTATTGTTTGAACTTTATTTATGGACATGTAATGAAAGCAGTTGCATATATATTACCAGGATCAACTGATCTAGTACCTGTGAGTCCGTCAGATGTCCATCTTCAAAAATTTGGAGAAGAATGTTGAAAATATCAGGGTGAGCTTTCTCTATCTCATCAAGCAATACTACAGTAAATGGTTTTCTCCTGACTGCTTCCGTCAAAGTACCAGTTTCACCATATCCGATGTACCCTGGAGGAGAGCCTATCAGCTTGCTCACAGTGTGCCTCTCCATATACTCGCTCATGTCTAATCGAAGCATAGCAGATTCCTGTTCAAAAATAGTAAACATCTTGTCAAGCCACTTTCTATGAAACATATCCAAGCGTTGTTGAAATAACAACATGATGATAACATGATTGGGCAACTTACCGATCCAAAATAACTTGCTGCTAGAGCTTTGGTAAGCTCGGTTTTACCAACTCCTGTTGGACCACAGAAAAGCAGTGTAGCAATAGGTCTGTCAGGGTCATTGAGACCAACACGTGACCTCTTCACCGCTCGAGATATCGCCACAACAGCATCATCTTGACCAATGACACGCTTTCTGAGCTCATCATCTAGTCCTACTAAAAGCTTTCTATCATCAGCGGTCAACTGCTGGACTGGTATACCCGACCATAACGAGGCGACTCTTGCAATTTCCTCTGTTCCAACTACAACTGGTCTGCATTTTACAATAGGTTCCATGATGAGCAGATATGTAGGGAATGGAGATTACCTGTATGACATGTTGACATGAGAAAACTTACTCTTCAACTGAGAGTGATGAGGTAGATGTTGACCCAGGCTTGTCCTCAGGCGGTGCTTCAATGTTTGCACTACCATTCTCTTGATCATTCTCGTTTGGAGAATATTTCATCTTGTTAGATAACACCTGAGTAATAGAAGACATTACAATATTAAATATTTATCACCAGATGGACCAAAAAAAAAGTTGTATAACCAGTGCAAAATGCCTCATTACCACTTCGTGGATGGCCTGAACAGATTTTATCTCTTGCCAGTATTCATCTGGTGACTTCAAGAGAATAGAAGACTGCCCTTCCTTCTTCCTTTTAAATGATTCCATTCGAGCTCTACTGCCAGCTTCGTCAATCAGATCAATAGCCTTATCAGGAAGCTGTCTGTCAGGGATATATCTTGCTGACAGATAAACTGCTGTGTTGATGGCTTCTAAAGTGAATTTGCATTTATGGTAAGTTTCATATTTCTCACGAAGACCAAGTAATATTTTCACAGCATCTTCCTGCGATAAGTTTTGAGGATGGTTAAGAAAGAAATGTACTCATCAAACTACCTAACTTTCATAAGAAAATATCTGCAATACCTGACTAGGCTCATCTACTAATACTGGCTGGAACCGGCGGGCCAAAGCCTTATCCTTCTCAAAATGCATCTGGTGTTCATCTAGAGTTGTAGCTGCAATGCACTATAAATACAAGCAAATGTTGCCCATAAGATAGGATATATGGTAAAAATAGATGTTCTTTTCTACATGACAGCACTAAGTAAGAGGTAGGATGGATCTGGTACCTGCAATTCACCTCTAGCAAGTGGGGGCTTCAGCAGGTTGCCAATGTCAAGGCCAGCACCCTTGCCCTTTCCAACAGTTCCAGATCCAATAAGATTGTGAACCTCATCAATGAAAAGAATGACATCACCTGCATCAAAATAAGGCAATCTTGGATATTCATGACCAAGTACAGAAGCTTTATATATGATAACATTTCAGATTGCATTACTGACTGACCTGCTTCCGGACTTCACGGATTAAACTAGTAACCCTGGACTCCAGTTCACCCCTCTCTTTTGCACCAGCAATAAGTAGACCAACGTCCAGTGACATTATACGCTTTGCCTGCATAACAACTTAAATGTGGGAATACTATTGATGTGCAAGCTGAATTTTACAAATGCATGACTCTGTATCCATCACTGGCAATTCAAGCTTACCACAAGGTAAATGGGGACATCTCCATTTGCAATGCGAAGAGCCAGCCCTTCAGCAATTGCAGTTTTACCAACACCCGCCTCACCCAAAAGAATAGGATTGTTCTTGGTCCGTCTGCATATTATCTGAACTACTCTTTCAATCTCCTCCTCACGACCAATAATAGGGTCAATAAACCCTCCACTAGCTTGTGTGGTCAAATCTAAACAAAACTGATCTAGCGCACCTTTATCTGAAATGGCAAACAAGATAAGTTTGCATTGAACTTCCACAACCTATATCATGGGCGAACATGAGTATAAGATTTAATGCAACAGCGACTCCTGACCTTTCTTTTTATTTAAGGATTTGGAGAAGGCAGATCTTCCAGTTCCAGCAGGAGATTTCTCGGGCACTTTGAAATTAGATGCTCCTGTGGGATCTCTGCCATCTTTTGCAAGCTCCCCTTGGAGTCGGTTCAGCGCAACTGATGCTAGTTGGCTCGGATCCGCTCCCAAGCTACAACAAATAAAAACATTTATCGATGATGGCACAAATAGTGAAAAGGACAAGAAGATATCTTTCAAACATCCCATAATGACATTACACATCAGTATGATCAGTTACTTCCCCATGAGACCTTGTTTTTGGCCAAGTCAACTTCTGAGGGTAGTATTAGTACACTTATTATGGGTGAAACATCAGCTATGACCTTTTCTAGGGGAGCTAAGTACAACTAGATGACAAATGATACGCTTTCCATGCGAGCTACAGACAAACAGTTGGAGCAATTGTCTTTGTGCAAATAAAAGAACAAGCATTAACAAGATGATCACGGTATATGGTTATCCGACTGGCTATATAGGTGATTATTTGATCAATAGATGGCATCACAATGGATGGAATGAACAATTGAGGTAAGAAATGAATAATAAGTTCCTGGACAGAATCGGAAGAGGATGTAACGGCTACCTACCTCCTGAGGAGGCTGTTGGTGGTGGGATCGTCGAGGGTGAAGAGCGCGAGGGCGAGGTGCTCCGGGGAGATGAAGCTGCAGCCCATGTTCCTGGAGAACTCCACGGCCACCTCGAACACCCGCTTGCAACTCCCGGAGAAGGGCACGTCCGTGTCCAGCCCCGAGCCGGACGGCGACGGGGAGACGGCCGCGGCCGCGTCCCGGGCTCCGATGCCGCGGCATGCCTCGCGCGCGCGCACGATGTTGATCCCCGACGAGAGGAACCCCCGGAGGAGCGGTCTTCCGCGACGAGCCCCAGCAGCAGGTGGCGCGGTGCCACGGCGCCCTCCCCGAGCCCCCGCGCCTCCCGCTGCGACAGCACCACCGCCTTGACGGCCCGCTCCGTGAACCGCTCGAACACCGCCCTGATCAACGCCCCGCCGCGCCGCACCCGCCGCGGGGCCGGCGCGTGCGCGGGCCTCGTCGCGGTCGGGCGCAGCGGGTGCGCCAGCACCACCGTCCTCCCGGCCCCCGCCGCGCCCCAGTACCGCGCCGCGGCCGATGCCGCCGCCGGTGCGGCGAACATCCGCCCGGCGAGGACGGACGACGAGGTGGAGCAGCAGCACACCTCCATCGTGGACGATTACCGCAACAGGAACAATAGTACTATCTTTAGCCGCTCGTTCAGTTAACCCCCTCCTCTCCTATATTATTAGTGATCGAAGGCCTTCGGAAGTGAACGTGTTAGGCGACGTGATTCGATCACGTATCGACGTGCTTCGTCTAAATGTATCAGTCTACTGTCTACGTATCTACTGGAGGCTCGCTTGGTGCGTGAAGGAATGTATAAAGCGAGGAGGAGGAGGACTACGCGGTATAAAAAGTATCGCGCGGGGCGGTGCCGAAGGAAGCACGCAAGGAAGGAGGCGAGAAGGGAAGCCCGAGTTGGGAATTGCAGACGGCGACTAGGAACTGTGCGTGAGGTGAGGGGGGAGGAAGGAAAGGGATCGGTGGCTTTGGTTTTATCTCCCAATTCTACCGCGCCGGCTCCGCACGCCACCACCGCGCCGGTCAAAAGGCGTGCCGCGATCCTGGCCGTCGGGGGGCGGATCGATCGGCGGTTGCCGCGCGGCGCGGGGGGTTTGGCCGCTGTTTCGGCTGTTTCTGGGCTGCCGTGCGTGCCGAACCCGCACATCACGTGGAGGGGTGGCTCCTTACTCTTGTCGGCCTCGCGCGCGAACTTTCGCCATGTACCGACCGGCCGGCTGCGCACGGCCCCCGTGGTCACCTGCGCTCGTTCTTCGGTCGGGTGCGACGTACGTAACTAACCGCCGCGCGGCGGAAAGGGGGGCGGATTATTCACATCACCACACGCGTCATGCTCCTCCGTCCGCGACGTCCCAGTCTGTTACCGCGCGCGTGTATGCTGGCCGGAAGCTTCTGCCTCCGCTCCACGCGTGTAAAAATTACACGTTTCCATTGTGTGAGAGAACCGACGACGGTGGCGAAGGGGCTCCATATCGACGCCATGTTCTCTTCGACTATTACGGCATCCTAAAGTGGATGATTTTTAGCTATATTTTTTAAAATTACAGTAGATGATGAAAAGATGTACATGATTTTAAATTTAAAAGGTTGTTTAAAGAATCCGTCTCAATAAACCATTTTATTTTTTATAACTTCTAAAAAAGTTAAAAACCCAAAAGAATTGGACCCTACAGTGGAAACAAAACGGAACAAACCATTAGCAACAGCACTTGGGTAGGGGAATAAGTAACACTAGTGACTAGTAACAGCGTTTTCGGATTAGTGAGCGTGCTAATCATGCATCCCGCGTGGTAGCTTACAAGCTGCAACAATCACTACTTCACTCTTCCATTACTATCGTTCGTTGAGAGCAGAACAAACTGGGGCCAGGGGACGTGTTGGCTTCTTTCTTGCTCGCCAGTATGCACTGATCCACCGCAACCCCACAAGTGCCAAGTGCACCCGAACCGACTTCTGAACTGCCGGTAACGAACCAAGCAAGGCATACAAATAAACTATCTGTCCATGAATAAGACCATATTTCCTTTATACCATTGAGTTTTGTTTTTTCTTCCCTCTGTGCCATCGAAAATGTCCGAAATACCCCACGCTAAGTGCCCTACTCTACGCCGTTATCCCCCTCCCATTTTCTTTGTACATCATTTGTTCTATAGTCAGTCAAACTTTGTCAACAAACATACTCCCACACAGAAAGTAAAGCTGATATGTATAACACTGCATAAATACATGAGATTCCCAGACATATTGCAAAAAGGGATATCAAGCATTAGTCTGACAGCACAAGGACTCTCCAAATTGTTCTAAATAGATTGTGAAAAGTGATAGTCAATCACAAGGTGTAATACATAATTTTTGTGTTCTTTTCCATGTTCTCAATCAATAAGCCTTTTCCCGGTACGTGTTGTAATGGTTCGTACTACTGGGACAATGGCCAAAGAGGGAGCATGCATTGCTAGAAAAATGGACAAGGAGGGAGCGCTGGCCTAGTTTGAATCACTGTAGGACCTAGAGTTGTAATTTGGATTTGGAAGTAAGTTTTGTGAGTGTTGGTAGAATAGATTCTCAATAAATTTGTACCTCAATGATGCACACTCAGGCAATGATGACCGAGACTTCTCATTAGAATTCATCCTCTCTTTTTTTTTGCTTAGCTAGCAGTCAAAGGGAATCAGATGATGCAATATAGCAATCTTTGTAGCAAACAAATAACGCAACAAAATTTTACCTTGGTGGGCCTAAAAAGCGTTTGATCTGATGATGCAGTACATGCATCAATTCTTTTAATAGGTGCAGAACTTGAAGTGCTTATTGTTTTCTCTTCCTTTACCCTACATGTTTAGTGCATTGTTAAGTTTATATGTTCATGCAGTTTTAATTGAAGCAATTGCAAAGTTCACAAGAGATTTACTTTTGTTTTGCCACGAAAGCATAGGCTTTCTTAGCTTCTGGATCAGCCTCTTTGCAATTTTGCCACCTATGACCATACCCTTTACAAATTAGACATTAGTGCTGCCCTTTTCTACCCTTCTTGCACCAGTGCCCTGATGACAAACCTTGTACCTCTTGTTCTTGGGCCTTCCTGCAACCCTCTTCAGTATAGGTGGGTACAAAAAGAAACCATGGTTTTCGTTTTGCCATTAGGACATGTCTGTAAGGGCCGGCATGAGCTGAGTATAGGCTGCGGTGAACTTGGCCACATTGAAATAATCATCAACATAACTCTTTACATGTGTCACTCTAAGTGAGGTGATGAAGCACAAAGCATGTGTAGGGCTTCCCAGATATTTGCCACTCTCTCATGTGCATGTCGAGAATAATATTCGTATTCATATTCGAGAATATTCGTATTTATATTCGAGACTATTCGATTCGTATTCGATCCGTTTCTATCCCTGGTAACCTCTCTGGAGATGATTGTAGGAAGCAACTTTCTGAATCAAGATTCACAAGCAAGAAGTGAAAATTACTTTGCATAATTTTCAACTTTATGCGCTATATTGCTAGCTCGTTTAGACATGTAGTCATGTTATATAAATTTGTTCTACCGAGATTTATTACAAAAGTTTTAAGATATTCGCATTCGACCAAATCAAGTACATATTCAATTTGAATTCGTTATAACATTTGATTCATATTTGAGAATGTTTGAATTCATATTCGTATTCGTTTTAAAATAGAAATTTATATTTATATCCGTATTTATTTTAAAAATATAGATTCATATTTATATTTAAGACAATTCAATTTATATTCAGTCTATTCCTTCCTATATGCAATGACGTGCAGAGGAGGGCGGAAGACAGAAGCTGCTTTTTCCCCACACGACTTCTTGTTGCACTCCATAGTCCATACGTACTTCAATGGCAATCAAACTGTTTTCTTTCCATTTTCCTTTTTTTGAGGCTCAAACACGCTGCTTTCTATTTCGCTCGATATGTTGCTTCTCACTCTCGGCAAGTTAACTTTTATCTGATTCTTCTCCCAACTGTCTAATTGGGGGAAAAAACACTAGAATTTGCTACTCTATTTGTTAGCATTTTTGGAGCCTGCATATCAATGAGACATGCATCAAGTGACAAGTCATATAAAACAGCCATGAATGGAGTAGTGGATACTCAAAATTGTGGAAAATTGAGGTAGAGAAATGGGGACATATTTAGTAGATTGAATCAGCAATTTTGATCAAAAGTTGAAAACTATTTTAGTCCGAGCACCAAAGTCCTTCAAATTCAAATACAATATGAAATAGAGAAATATTTCAGTAAATATAAGTTAAAAGATAACTAAAAAGAAAAGAAAAAGACAAAACTGCCATCCAGAGCAAATATCACCTTTTTCTATTTCTCCTTGTCTTTTTAAATTTAAACTTGAAATTTAAAAGGGTTATTGATACACTATCTTCTAAATTTGTTATTATTTTGGTGGTGGTGTTGGGGGGTTGGCAATCCACGACTGTAGACTGAATCGACTCTAAACGTGTGCTACTGGGTCCCTTTTTTTTTTTTTGAGAAGATGCTAGTGGGTGAAACTAATCTGCGCCCTTTGGGCATTGGAAGTGGGCCGATTGAGCGAAATTCTCCGGACCCTTCCTTGTGAAAAGAACGGATTTGGCCCATAAATTGGCCTTGGTTAATCCGAATACAGGCTTTGGATCTGGGCCATATTTATCCTTTGTGAGTTCCTCAAGCCTGTAGTATACTAGCAGGCTTCACGAATGGACGTTCAGTAATCGAGCGAGTTCAGCCATGAGGCATGAATTTTTTTTTTCTTTTGGGAAATGGTGTTTTGACCCATAAGGTTGAAATCATTGTCTAATCTAAGTCCAAAGTGGTGCCATATAATGTGTAGGTTTCATCAACATCTATATGAATATCAAGATCAGCCATACAGAATAGTATAGGTAGATTTATACAAAAGAAAATACTCTCGTTCAGTCTCAAAAAAAAAAAAAGAAGAAGAAGAAAACACTCTCGTAGTATTCAGTAAATATGTTGCAAATGCGAATTGGATGGTCAAAGTAGCATTTTCGAAGCCGTGCCATGTCCAAAACCACACTCATTTTGTGATCCGACGGAGTACAGAGAATATCTGCGAGTGTAACGCACCTAAACCGCACCGCTCCCGGCATAATGTGGATGGTAAGCATCTTCCTTTACGACAGACAAAAACGTCAACGCAAAGTATCAGATTCACCTTTATCTATAGCACGTTCCTTTTCTGTGCGGAGCCCAAGTGTCCGGACAACAACCAATCGCCCCGTTTCATCCCGTGCTTGTGATTCAAGGTTTAGCTGCAACAATCGGCCTTTCGGCGGGAAAGGGAGACGGGTGGTAAACTGTAGGATGGTGGATGACAATCAGAGAGGCTGCATAATTGTAACGTCTAGTAAAAAAAATTTCTTAAATTTTTTGTCTTTTAATTATTTAATCTGCAAAAACAGAAATAACAAAACAAACAAAAGGCAGGTTTTTTATTGTACTGTAGTGAATACTGTGGCAGTACCGTACCGATTACTGTAACAAAACACTGCAGCTCGTACTGTAGCAGTTACTATAGTGACTAGATAATGGGTTGCTAACAGTGCATATTTTCGTTCAATCTTATAATCGATTTTTAATTAAAAACTGATTCATGTATGTCAAAGATAGCATTGTATCCGTATTACATCTTCTCTCTTTGATGTATAAGAGTTGTTTAGGAACTCTTGCACTTACCCTTCTGGGTCTTGTACTCCTTCCTGGATACGGATTACTTTAATATAAATAGAACCAGCCAGCACCAATTGTGCTTGAGCTGTGTCCTCCAATCTCTCTCTATTCTACCACTTTCGCATGGTATCAGATCAGAATTGATCTGCCTGCCCTCTTTTCTCTTTTTTTTCTTCCGCTGCTTCTTCCCAATGGAGGCCACCGGCGCCCCCAACCTTGCTGGCGCGTTTGGCGATCTCGCCGCAGCCCTCGTAGCTGCTCAAGCCGCCGCTACCGCTGGCGATCAGGATGCACTCCTCGCTGCATCGCCCGACTGTTGCCGCTGGACCGTGGGCATATGGACCGTGGGGCATACCCCCATGGGCTGCTCAACAAGCTTGGGGTGGACCTTGGAGGCCGGTTGGTGGACCAGGTTTACTTGGGTCCCGGCCCAATCAATGACAAAGACCTCATCGCCTTTACCGCAGATCATTTTCCTACGGATTTTTCCAGCCAGCCTAGCTGGGATCAGTCCGGACTGGTTGCTGCTATGAACAATCTGTCCATGCAGGGACAACAGCCGGGTGGTTGGGTCATAGATTCCGGAGCCACCTCACACATGGTCTCCTCCGATGGTATACTCCTTTCTTCCCGTCTTCCCCCACTTCCTACCTTTGTTACTGTTGGGAATGGCTCTTCCATCCCCGTCACTCGCATCGGTCAAACTTCTCTTGCTACTCCTCCCAACCCTTATACATATGCCCTCAACAATGTTCTTGTTGTCCCGTCCATCGTTCAGAATCTTTTATCTGTTCGTAAATTCACTCGTGACAATTATTGTTTCATTGAATTTGATCGTTTTGGTTTCTCTATTAAGGATCTACACTCGGGGACCGTGATTCTACGCTTCAATAGTGATGGCGACCTCTACACCATTCCAGCCGCCGCCACCTTCCAACGATCGCATGCCTTTCTCTCGGCCACCACTTCCCCAGACATTTGGCATCTCCGCCTAGGACACCCCGGCCGAGACACTTCTCTTCATTTGCAGAAACGACTTATTATTCCTCCAAATAATTCACATGTCCCTCATTGTCATACATGCCGCCTGGGAAAAAATGTTAGGCTTCCTTTTTCGCGTTCACATAGTGTCACCACTGCTCCTTTTCAGTTATTACACTGTGATTTATGGACCTCTCGTATTTTGAGCAATTCAGGATTCCGTTATTATCTAATCATTGTCGATGATTACTCACACTTTTTTTGGACATTTCCTCTTCATCATAAATCTGATGTGCTGTCTATCTTTCAGAACTTTATTCCCTATGTACACACACAGTTCAACCTTCCTCTTAAATGCTTCCAGACCGACAATGGTCGTGAGTTCATCAATTCTGCCGTCCACTCCCTTCTTTCCACCCACGGTATCCTTCTTCGCACATCCTGTCCATACACTTCCCAACAAAATGGCAAGTCCGAACGTTCTATCCGTACAACCAATGATGTCATTCGATGTCTCCTGCTCCAAGCTTCTATGCCCAGTTCCTACTGGGCTGAGGCTCTTTCTGTAGCCACCCACTTACTTAACCGACGACCTTCCCAACTATAGGATTTCTTACACCCTATGAAAAACTCTTTGGGACACCACCTGACCTATCCCACCTTCGTGTCTTCGGTTGTTTATGTTATCCCAACCTTTCGGCAACCTCTCCACATAAGCTAGCCGCTTGCTCTACCGCTTGCGTTTTTCTTGGGTACCCGAGTTCTCAAAAAGGTTATCGTTGTCTTGATCGTTCTACTCATCGAGTCATCACATCTCGACACGTTGTTTTCGACGAAACAGTGTTTCCTTTTGCAGCTGCAGCAGTTCCCGACCCCTCTGAGCTAGATTTTCTTCTGGCTGACGACGACGTTCCACCATTTCACCACACTATGGTGCCAGGACCGTCGCACACCATCGGCGTCGCGGCATCACCCATCCGGCCTTCTTCCTCTGGGCCTGCTCAAGACTGTACCTCCCCAGCTGTGCCGGGCTCGCCTCCAGGCCCGTCCCTCCTTCACCAGGCTGCCAGCACACCTTCAGCTGGACCGGTACTAGCATTTCTTGGACCGTGCCTTTGCTTTGCTACCGGCACCCACGACGCCTGGTGCGCCCACTGGACCGACCGTACCCGGCACACTTGCTGGACCAAGCGTCTCCGTCCCTCCCAGTGCGCCTACACCAGCAATCGCTGCTACTCCACCACGTTTGTCGCATCCCATGACGACCCGAGCAAAGGCTGGCATCTTCAAGCCCATTAATCGCCTTAACTTGTCTGCTACTTGTGCCACAGTTTTGCCTCTCCCGAAGATGAACCGCATAGCTCTTCAGGATCCACAGTGGCTCGCCGCCATGCGTGAGGAGTACGATGCACTTGTTCATAACCAAACGTGGACTCTTGTGCCCCGTCCTCCTGGCGCCAATATCGTCTCCGGCAAATGGGTCTTCAAACACAAGTTTCATGCGGATGGCTCCCTCGCTCGTCACAAAGCTCGCTGGGTGGTCCGCGGCTACTCTCAACAACCCGGCATCGACTATGACGAGACATTTAGTCCTGTTGTCAAGCCGGCCAACATTCGTGTTGTCCTCAGTATCACCATGTCCAAATCTTGGCCCATTCATCAACTCGATGTGAAGAACGCCTTCCTCCATGGCACCCTCAATGAGATGGTCTATTGTCAACAACCTTCCGGCTTCATCGACCCTGACCGTCCCAACCATGTCTGTCATCTTCATAAGTCACTCTACGGTCTCAAGCAGGCCCCGCGCGCGTGGTATCACCGCTTTGCCACCTACGCGCGATCCATCGGCTTCACTCCATCGACCTCCGATACGTCACTGTTTATCCACCACAACGGAGCTGATGTCGCCTACCTTCTTCTCTACGTCGATGACATCATCTTGACAGCCACCTCAACCCGTCTACTTCACCAGTTGTCTTCTCGGCTTCACAACGAGTTCGCCATGACTGACTTGGGAGATCTCCACTACTTCCTCGGCATCTCCGTCAAGCGCACCCCTACAGGTCTTCACCTCTCCCAGCGCCAGTACGCCATCGATCTTCTCCAACGGGCTGGTATGGTTGAGTGCCACTCAACGGCGACTCCAGTCGACACCAAGTCCAAGCTCTCCGCTTCTGATGGTGTCCCCCTGTGTAACGCTGATGCTACCGAATATCGCAGTCTCGCCGGGGCCCTGCAGTATCTTACTCTCACTCGGCTTGACCTTGCCTACACCGTCCAACAGGTGTGCCTTCACATGCATGCGTCGCGCGACGTACACATGGCTCTGATTAAATGCATCTTGCGTTATGTCAAGGGATCCATGGATCTTGGCTTGTTCCTGCAAGCCTCCTCGTCATCCTCGCTCACGGCTTACACCGACGCAGACTGGGCGGGTTGTCCGGATTCCCGACGTTCTACCTCAGGCTATTGCGTCTACTACGGTGACAACCTAGTATCTTGGTCCTCCAAGCGCCAGGCTACGGTGTCCCGCTCCAGTGCGGAGGCCGAATATCGCGCCGTCGCCCACGTTGTCGCCGAGTGTTGTTGGCTCCGCCAACTTTTCGGGGAGCTTCACTCTCTCTTGTCTTCTGCCATGGTGGTCTTCTGTGATAATGTCAGTGCCGTCTACCTTTCGGCCAATCCCGTTCAGCACAAACGCACGAAACATATTGAGATCGACATCCACTTTGTTCATGAAAAGGTGGCTCTAGGACAAGTTCGCGTTCTATATGTGCCCTCGTCTCACCAGTTCGCAGATATCATGACGAAGGGGCTGCCAGTTCAGCTTTTTGAGGATTTTCGGTCCAGTCTCTGCGTTCGGGAACCCCACGATTCGACTGCGGGGGGTGTCAAAGATAGCATTGTATCCGTATTACATCTTCTCTCTTTGATGTATAAGAGTTGTTTAGGAACTCTTGCACTTACCCTTCTGGGTCTTGTACTCCTTTCTGGATACGGATTACTTCAATATAAATAGAACCAGCCAACACCAATTGTGCTTGAGCTGTGTCCTCCAATCTCTCTCTATTCTACAATGTATGTAAGCAAAAAAAAAAACCTAAACATAGATCAATGTATGAAGAATCTATAGGAATTCTTTCGGCACAAGTTCTCTCAAATTTGACAAACATCAATCCACACACACGACACAACTCGTATAACAATAATCACAAATTAAACATCGTTAATTATTCATCACAAAAATATCCTAGAGCTAACTACATGGAATAACATAAACCAACCCAGCAGCTGAGCCAACACGAATCCGAAGGCATTAAAGGGGCATCACGCAAAAGGCGGAGGCTAACACGCAGCAACGATGGCGAGATAGCAAAATGATGGGAGAGCAAGCCCGAGCTGTGCTGCTATAAATAAAACGAAAGGAGAAGGGGGTGGGGCAGGCCAGTAGAGAGAGAGAGAGAGAGAGAGAGAGAGAGAGAGAGAGAGAGAGAGAGAGAGAGAGAGAGAGAGCAGGAGTTTGCAGGAGAGCAGAGGTTTGTTGCATTTGAGCACCGAATCAGAATCCGAAACAAGAAAGCCAAGGGAGGGAAGAAAGAAAGGCAGGCAGACAGGTGCCCAACCAGTAGTGCCTAAGGTAAGGGAAGGCATGCCAGCGAGTTGCCTTCCTTCTCGGCCGCATCTTTGTGAGTTTTTAGTAGCATACGCGATGATGGTGGTTGGGAATGCAGGGGCATTGCCCGGCGGCGCGTCGTCGGAGTGGTGCTGCCGGCAGAGGAGGACGGCGGCGGCCATGGGCGGCTACGAGCTCGTCAGGAGTGACGACGCGGCCGCCCGCCCGATCTCGAGTTCGGCGGTCCGCGCGGCAGCGGCGGCTCCAAGGCCCCACCCTGCCGCCTCCCGCCGCCCGGCAGCGGCTGGTCTCCTCGACGTCTTCCGCGGGATCACCGTACTGGTACGTAGCACATAGCATTCCCCCGTGTATTTCTTGATTTAATTCCCGTTACTGTTTTTGATCTGCTGCGATGTTCGCCTTGGCGTCTGCTGCGCTTTCCCTGTCCATCCTTGTTCCTTCCTTCCATCCATCCATCCATCGACCAACCAAACCAATCCGTGGTTCGTGATGCGTGAACTGTCCACTGTCGTGTGCCCCATGATTACTTCCCCTGCTGCCCTGGCCTGTTCTTGGCTTTCTCCTCTTTGTTTGCTTCTCTTCTCATCTCAGGACCTCAGCTTTCCTGTTCTTTCTTTTGCTCCACTCATAGGTCATGATAACTTTGAAGTCTTAGCAACTTTGATCAATCTAGTCATGTGAGCTAGAGACGGCCCGCCATAAAGAAAGGAAGCAGGGTCGCTGCTTAAACTAATCGAACCCGTATTACTTGCCAGCTTTAGCCCCGTACGGACGGCTGTTTCTGGCTATCGTTCATCTATCCAATATGGCTAAGGGCACAGCCAGCAAATGCAAACACACAAGTGATCCTGTGAAGTCACAAGAGCTCATGGAGGCATCGGTACTTACCTAAATGTCGACTCTCTTTTCCAGATAAAAAAATAATAAGTTTTAGCACCTCCTCTATGCAATACGGCAATGAAGCTACCCCTAAGAACAACCTTTTCCTTTTGGCAAAATACGGACGACCATAGGAGCATTGGGGAGTGGGGACACCCTTATAGCTCCCTAAATAAGGTTGTCCCGGGCACTATTAGGGAACACAAAAGACTGAGAAGAGTCTCTGGTTCTTAGCTGTTGCTGGTCTAATTCAGCAAGATCTACACGGATGTTTTCCTGGACGGCTATAATCTATATATCTGCAATCAACTGATGATATTTGAGATACCTTCTTCACTTTAGAGGTCTACAAAATTTCATAATAATCCTTAACTAAGAAAAACAAAAATCCTAGGAATTTTCTTATTAATCGAGAGAAAAAAAGAGAAGATCACGTCACTTATTTTCACGGGTTTGATTATAAAGATACAAATTATATATATATATATATATATATATATATATATATATATATATATATAGGAAAATACCTTTACACCCGGTGTAATTACATCCATCTCTAATATACCATCTAAAAAACTTGAAATACTCCTTTATCACTTTATGTATATTTGTATACTAATTATAAGATACCCTAATGTGAACCACACGAAAAACTTGTAAAGGAGTTTATAGTTTTTATCGTATTTTGTAAATATCCTTATATACGCGCATAAAAAGGAGTATGTTAAAAAAATGTACATACTACTTCTGAAAAATTATTTACACCACCTAGCTGGTCTTAAATACTTGTATACTACACGTACATACCCTCCATTACACAAGATACTCTCTACATTGCGAAATACGATATAGGGTGTAATTACACCGGTGTAGAATATATATATATATATATATATATATATATTACAACTATATATATTAATTGTATAATAAATATAACTATATTTTGAAAGTCAGTAGAGTTATATAATAAATACAATATGTAACATATTAGCAAAATTCCGCTAGTTGGCAATCCACTAAGTACTCACACCTTAACGATTTCACGGACAATCCTTTGTTTATACTTGAGGCACACCATTAAGGTGGTGATCGGTTCTATTGAAAGTGAAAGCTTATGGTCGAAAACTCGTGAATTTTGGTGAAAAACATCAGAATGACAGAGGCTTATTTAACATAATTAAATTTAAAAAAATTGAAAAATATAAAAAATATGTTAGCCCATCACAGACAACGCAAACGAATACGAGAAAAAAAAGAACCGATAAAAAAGCTCAAAAATTCAGAAAAAGACGAAATTATAAATATTGCAAAAATAAGCTTAAACCATAAGCTTAAGCTATATTGAACACAGCCTAATAAGCACCGACCGACCTCCCCGGCCTCCTCTTGTCAGGGTGCTGCTTCCCCGGGCCCTACATGCACCGTAACACGCCTCACCGTCGCGTGCACGCACATGTGAGTTTTTGTAATCGGGGCTCGATCGAGTCACACGCCGCAAGAAACCCATTCCGTTGTTCCATGGCTTGCGTCCCTGGGGACGGTCGGTTCTAGTGCACTAGTCAACTAGTGCAGGCTATTGTTAACAATAAAACGATGAAATGCACTTGCGTATGATTGGAGCGTGATGTATGTGGGAACCAGTGTTTTTTCTCGCAAATTGGCCGGGAGATTAAAAAAAGAAAGTTTTTACAGTATATTCTATTGGTGATAGAAGCGGCAGTAGAAATTAAATCTAATTTTTGATTTATAAAGGTATAATGAATTTTTTTTTGTAAATCTTATTTAAAAGAGCTCTATTTCTAACAAACGATGACAACTTTTTGCCCTTGAAAAAGTAACCTTCAACTCCCAATCTCCTATTACAACGCAACTGTTCACCTGACTACTCCCCGTTTCTACGATGCCTCTACCAAATACGTACTCCCTAGCATATATAGTACCCCCATGGCTCAAGCCTCAGGAAACAGCAGCCCGGATGAACTTGGTCTTTTTCTCCGACGGTAGCCGCTTCTTGACGGTGACTATGAGCACGTAGTTATCGCAGTGCGCAGCGATGCTGCCCCGTAGTGGCGTCCTTCGGTAGCCCTGCACTCACCTTCCTCCTCCTGGTTTTCGCTTCTGTTTTCCCGACGACGTTTGCTAATGCTGAGGCACGCGAGCCTGGACGCCCCAGCGAGGCACCGTTTCCACATGGCACGTCATCTTCAGGACTTGTTTCCTTTACAATTTTACTCTTTTTAGGATTCTCTGCTAGTATTACCGGCGGTAGTAAAACTAAATTCTAACTAATTTGAACTATTGAATTAAAAGAATAGATAGTTTATATTTATTTAGGGTATTGTAAAAAAGCTATAAAAAAACAAGAACCGTTTTGGTACGTCAACTGGGGCCCCTAACTTATTTATTGGTACCGTACAGATACAGTACTCAGAAACGGGATTTGAATTGAACTCTTGAGCTCCATGGACAATACCATTGGGTTGAAAATGGTCTTGTTTTTTTTAACTGCGCTGAATGATTTTTTTCTATAGCTGATAGTTTTTGTATATACTTTTTAAGACGATGAAGATATCGATGTAGATAATACACACCATTTTATGCTTAGAAAATCGTTTAGAAAAATTATTTGAAGACACTGTCCTATTTGAGAAGCCAAAATCAAGAACCATAAAAAACTATAAAAAACGGGGCATTTCTCTGACCAAGAGCTTCAATGGGCACTACTTGTCTCCATCAACTTTGGGCAAGTCAAAATCAAACCTTAGCCAATCATCTAGCAAACGCCCTTCAAACAGCTTTCAATCTAAAATGAAGCACACTCACATGAACAAATAAGAATCCTGGCTAGCTACTGGGAGTTAAAACCAGATTTAACACTGTTACACACTGTATTTATAAAAATAGCTATATGCACAGCGTATTGACAAAAGTGTCATTTCTACCGTCCGGTGGGCGGGCGGCAGTGTCCATGAGGTGACACGCGGCGTAGCCGCTGGCGACAGACGCTGTCGCCCCTCGCTGACAGCAGCACCGCCGCCCGGTGGGGACGACAGGCTTGCACGTCCTCCGATGAGGCGGCGGTAAGCAATTACATACCTTATTTTTTTCGTTTAGTATTTGTTCAAATTTTTAAATATATCAAATAAGCTTCAAAATTACGAAAATTTATGTACAGTCCCCCAACACAACGTACTTCACAGTGTATTTTTGGTAATTTTATCCATTGTGAATGTTGCTGAAAATTCATAAAATTTTGATATTTCTACGAGTTTTTACATATAGCAAATGAGTTTTAAAAATTAAGAAATTTTATGTGAAGCCTCCCGGCACACCCATAGTTATTGTGTAATTTTGTAAGAATTTTATGTGGTCCGAATTTACCATGTTAATTCGTAATAATTTGTGGAAAATTTGGACCATATAAAATCCCCAAAACATTACATAATAACTATGGATGTGTCGGGAGACTTCACATAAAATTTCTTAATTTTTGGAACTCGTTTGCTATATGTAACAACTTGTACAAATATCGAATTTTTATGAATTTTTCAGCAACATTCACAATGGATAAAATTATCAAAAAAATATACTGAAGTACGTTGTGTCGGGGGACTATACATAAATTTTTGAAGCTTATTTGATATATTTAAAAATTTAAACAAATACTAAATAAAAAAATTAGGGTAGATAATTAAGTCGGCTTAATCACCTGCCGCTCCCTCACCGGACCGCAGACAAGCTTGTCGTCCCCTCATCGAGCGGTAGGCTGCCTGCCGTCTGATGAGGGTGCGGCAGGCGCCTGCCGCCGGCAGCCACGCTGCGTGTTGGCTCGCGGGTGCTGTCACTCGCTCACCGAATGGTAGAAATGATATTTTTGTCAATACGTTACACATATAGCTATTTTTATAAATACGGTGCGTACCAATACTAATCTGGTTTTAACTCAGCTACTAGGCACCCATCCCTGGGGACATACGTATTCTAATTTCTACGCGCAACCTAGCTAGCTAGGTGGCCCTTCACGCGACGAGCCGCGCCTTTCGTCGATGCTTTCTTTATACGGCGTACGTCCCTCTCGATCGCCGGTGCACCGTGCCGAATAACCCAACCCAGTCAAATGGCCGACAAATGAATATATACCGAATAATAGCAACAGCTTGGAAAAGCAAGAATAGTTTACCAGCTGAGGATGAGACGTTGTCGTTGCTACATGTGTAGATACCACAGCATATTTGATGGCCAAAAAAAGAAAAGAAAAGAAAAGAAAAGGATATCGTAGCATATTGTCATGGCTCCATCAGAAAAAGAAATGAAGAAAAAGGAAGGAGCTGCCCCTAGCTAACCGTGTGTCGATCACTAGCTCGTAGCTTGTGTTTTAACCGGAGATAGCAAAAGCATTCGCTCCACCTGTCGCACCGCCGTGTGGTCGCTGCATCAGCAACCTCTCGTAGTCCCGATCGCTCTTGTTTGCTTTCTTCGGCACTCTTTTTCGTTGCTTTGCTTGGCTTTGCTTTGCGTTACTTGGCCTGCAAGCGCGGCAAGCCGACGCGGCCTCCACCGGCCAAAAGCCAGCCGGGTTGTAGGTTTGTGTACATGTCTTTGACAAGACAAAAGTTTTCGACCTCAACTGAGAGGGGCAGGTTTCAATAAATGGTGAAATAGCCAGTATAGCTTTTGTCTGATTTTCCATAGCAGCTCAGACAATACACAGCCTTGGTAACATGATCATGAGTTACTTGATTAAGGGCGTGTTCTTTTCGGCTTCTAAAAGCGGTTTTTGGCTTTTGCTATAGTACCTAACTTTTAAATGAAGTATTTTCTTAAGACGGGATCTACAAGTTAATTGTAGTACACGTTAAAAGCCTAACATCTGTATCAACTAAAATCGCAAACGAGTATTTCTCTCTGCGCAATCTCTGTCGCAAACAGCCAAAATTTAAAAATTTCAACCAAAAGTCATAAGCCGTAGTAAAAAAGAACATGCCCTAAAAAGGGTTGGGGTAAGAATCTTGTCATTAGCGGATCTACTTCTCTGGTGGATCAAGTTAGCATTTGTAAGCTTGTGGCCTGGAGCCAAATGGCGAACTACGTCCCTCCAACAGTTCAATCCTGGGCATGACGTGTGATTTGGCCGTCCATAGTTAACACGGCTTTAACAAAAGAAAACGTGTGATTAATTATTGCTGAGATGACCAGGCCCAGAGTGTATGTCATGCCCTTCACTGCTAACTGTAGCTCGACACGAACTAAAGCCATCAATATATTATTTGATCTCTTCAGTGCAGGATTATTCTCTAACATTTGAGTGCACGGCTAGTACCCAATCACACAGTCAAGATCCACCAACCTTTAGTTAAGATCTCTGAGAGTAAAAGAGTCCTACTGGCAGTAGCACCCAAGATCTCGTACTCAAAAAGTTTATTTTTTTTACAAAAATAACCTAAAGATCCAGGAAGTGTGCTGCATTTTTGAGATGAGCAGCTGGTCCAGATGTATAATCCAATGAGTAGACGTTTACACCCCAACTAAGATGCAGTGCACGATTCAATTCTGTCCTAGACAAGGCTCTTCAATAAATAGCGCTAAAATAAATTGTGAATTGACAGCCATTTAAGGGCAAGTCTAAACCGTATTTACACATGTCCATGTGGCCGGAGCAGTACAGAGCCTGTTCTTTTTGGCTGCGGCTGGTAGTTTTTTGGTTGTTTATATAAGAGATTACAGAGTAATAGAAACTCACATGCGATTTTTGTCAATATAAATGAAGTTAATAAAGTATATACTACAATTAACTAGTAAATCATATCTTGAAAAAATACTCCGTTTAAAAGTTAGTTACTGTAGAAAAACGGAAAAATAGCTTTTAGAAGCTGAAAAGAACATGGCCACAGACTACCAGTGCTCTCATAAGTATGTCCTGCACTGGCTTGCATCAAGGCCAAATGCACGCGCAAACTTGGCAAGAACAGAAGTTCAGAAACAGGGGAGGAAAAGACTAAAAGCGCGTGCACGGAAGGAAACATCGCAACAGCGATCTGTACTAGGCAAGAAAGATGTATATTTATTTGTTTGATGGAGGCTTTAAGCTTACAGCACGATGGGAGGGCATGTAGCGAGGCAAAGTCAAGATTAATTGGACACTGACAGATGCAGCGGCGAGTTACTGGCCCTGCACACGGTTTCCGTCCCGTCCCGGATTTTTTCACCCATTCGTAGGCTCCAGCTGTAGCTTTCTCCTTTCCATGGCTGCAACCTCTTGCTTTCTCTGTAAGAGATCAGTGGGAGCTGGTCAGTACCTCCGAATCTGGTTCGAATTTTAATTTATCAATGGCAGGAACGGGACATTCTGGTGCCCATGTCCTTTTTCTCTGGCCGACGGCCAGGGGAGAAAAACGTCTTCATGCCTGAACCAGGAATCCAAGAAATTCTCTGCTGCCTGCTTGTGCTGGGCTAGTCCGTCCATTGGCAAATCGAATATATGTGTCGCTTTTCCTGTACAGAGCAGCGGTGAAACTGGCGCCTGGCGATCGAATCCGATGCCGTCCTACCGCAGCGTGACATGTTGCCATCGGCATCACGTTCGCTCCTTCCTCGTTTGGCTCAAGTTAGCTTTGGAAATGATGGTTAGTTGTGCATTAACCACAGATTAGAGGATAGAGTAATATAAACCATTAAAGCGTGGCATCGGATCTGCTGGTAATTGGAGCTCTCACGGATTTGCGGCCTAGCTATGAGAAGTTGGAAGTTATATATTCTGAAAATGCTTCCTTGCTGTTGAAGGACCAGATTCTTTTAAGCAGTGGAAATCGTTTACTTGCAACGGCCCTTAAAATTTCTGTTGAAAATGCTTCCTTGCCGTTTAAGGACCAGATTCTTTTAAGCACTGGAAATCGTTTACTTGCAACGGTCCTTACAATTTCTCTCGAAAATGCTTTGATGCAGTCGCATATGATTTTCTTGTAGAAGAAAAAAGGGAAAGCGTCCATGAAATATATTTTATCTCTGGCTTACTGAAACAGGTCATGGCTATTTTCCTTGTTGCAGCTTATGATCGTTGTTGATGATGCTGGAGCGTTTCTCCCCGCAATGAACCACTCTCCTTGGGACGGCGTAACGATTGCTGATTTCGTCATGCCATTCTTCCTTTTCATAGTAGGGGTCTCTCTGACTCTAGCATACAAGGTATAAACTACTGAGGTCACGTAGATCGTGATAGTTACATTGTCATTTGGAGCTAAACACTAACTCCTAGAACATGTTCGAAGTCAATTCTGCCACTTTGTGCAGAGAGTACCGGACAAATTGGAGGCGACTAAGAAGGCTGTACTTCGTGCCCTCAAGTTGTTCTGCCTTGGTCTTGTCCTTCAAGGTATCAAATGATGGTGCATTCTTTTTTTTAAAAAAAAAGAAGAAGAAAAGGAAAAGGAAAAAGAAAATTTGAGCCATCATGTTACATTGTCTTGAGAGATCTATCCAACTTCAGTTTGTGTGCTGCTACTATGTGCAGGTGGTTTTTTTCATGGCGTCCGCAGTCTCACTTTTGGTATTGATCTTACACAAATACGGTTGATGGGTATACTTCAGGTATTTAACATTCATGGTTTTTTTTAAAGAAAACACTTCAGACCATATGGCCTGTTCTTTTCGACCGAAGCTAGCAGCTTTTGGCTTTTGCTACAACACTTAACTTTCAAACGGGTTATTTTTTCAAGACGGGATCTACAAGTTAATTGTAGTACATATTAAAAGCCCAACATCTGTATCAACCAAAATTGCAAGCGAGTATCTCTATCTCCATAATCTCTGTCGCAAACAACTAAAATTCAAAAATTTCAGCCAAAAACCATAAGCCGCAGCCGTGCCAAACATGCTCCATATAGAGTTTCAGATTTTGCATTGATATTACATCGTCGTGGATTTCGGAAGATACACGTCATTTCAGATTATCATATGATGTGTTCTTGGTTGCAGAGAATTGCAATAGCTTATCTTTTGGCTGCAATCTGTGAAATTTGGCTCAAGGGGGATGATGATGTAGATTCTGGACTTGATTTGCTACGGAGATACCGCTACCAACTGTGAGTTCAACCACAATTATCCTCAATTCTTTGTGGATATTTTACCCTCATAAATGATCACTATTTAAACTGAATTGTGAGTACTCGTAGTGCTGATAACTGATAACAAAACATATACCAATGGACAGTGCCTCCAACAAAACATATAACAATTTACATGGTTTTTTACTATTTGTATTTCTAACATGTTATTCGTTGTTCTGCTAGGTTTGTGGGGTTGCTCCTCTCAACCATGTATACTGTTCTTTTATACGGTATCTACGTTCTAGACTGGGAGTACCAGATATCAGGTCCTGGTTCCACAGAGAAGTCATTCTTTGTAAGTGTTGTTGCATCCATTTCTACTTAAAATGTTCAACATACAGCACAAAAACAAAGTGTTGAGTTTCACGTTTCATTGAATTTGTTAGGTGAAATGTGGAGTAAGAGGAGACACTGGGCCAGCTTGCAATGCAGTTGGAATGGTTGACCGTACAATCTTAGGGATCGACCATCTCTATAGACGACCGGTTTATGCGCGTACAAAGGTACTATATGATGCATTTCTTGCTCCATTTTCCCCACAAATTCCAATCATTATTTTGCTTTCTTGCTGCAGAAATGTAGTATAAATTATCCAGAAAATGGACCCCTTCCACCTGATGCTCCATCATGGTGTCAGGCTCCATTTGATCCCGAAGGCCTCCTTAGGTCAGTAACTCACCAACTCTTCACCATTGCCTGTAAGTTCATCTTGCAATGCAGGTTCTTCCAACTAACTTAAGTTCCGACTGTCTGTTCTTTCTTCGCTTGTCAGCTCTGTTATGGCCATTGTCACATGCTTGATTGGGCTGCAATTCGGACATATAATTATACATTTTGAGGTATAATACTGGTCTTTGTTACTAGATCTGAGCATTTCTTCTTGCGTAGTGAAATGTATTCTAATTTTTTCCCCATGGGCTAAATTGGCCTGCAGAAACACAAGGTAAGACTCATCAATTGGCTAATCCCTTCCTTCAGCATGTTAGCACTGGCATTCTCAATGGACTTCATTGGTAAGGGTTTACTAAACCTGCCTCATGTACCTTGTTCCTAAATCCTCTGAACATGAGATTGATCAAAAGTTTTTCATGATTTGTTTCAGGAATGCGTATGAACAAGCCTCTATACACGATAAGTTACACCTTGGCTACTGCCGGTGCTGCAGGGTTCCTTTTCGCTGGAATTTACACCCTGGTCAGCCCTCTTAGACCCAACAAATGTATCATCAACTTTGAACTTTGGAACAAGTGAATAACTCGTAAGAACCCTTCAGGTGGACGTGTATGGATTCAAGAAACCTACCATCCCCATGGAGTGGATGGGGAAGCACGCGCTGATGATATATGTGCTAGTGGCGTGCAACATCCTGCCCATGTTCATCCATGGCTTCTACTGGAGGGAGCCCAAGGACAACCTTGTAAGTTGGACATCATAGATCATACCATACTTCTGAGCTGCAGATTTCAGTGGACACTGCAAGTGACGTTCGTGTTCTGATGCACCTAATAATGCCCTTTTTTGTCCCTGTAAGCAGTTGAAGTTCATCGGAGTTAGGGCATGAAGCCATGATCTTCGGCGCGACGGCGATTAGGGACGCGACGGCGATTAGGGCCACATACATTGGTGTATAGATTCTAGGCCTAAATCTGGCAGTGAGAGCATGGAGAAGAAAGCGTTCAGGCCGATTTTTCCTGTGTGGTCAGAGCATGACGTTGTTCGGCTTACGAGCTGCCTATTCGACCAGCGATGCTGAACAATGGCTGTTGCCACTTGCCAGAGGGTGTATTCTCCTGTGCACATGTTAAAGATGCTTATGTATATGATAACACTGTGATTCAGACGTAATATAGTACAGAATCCGACGGGTACTGGAGGAAGACTACAACCACTAAGAGCAACAGTTGCAACCTTTTTTTCCCTTTCCATTTTGCTTAGAAGCTGGAGTTTAGCTCTTGAAATAGTCTGTTCACCTGAGCAGCATGCCCTCACTTTGGTTCAAGCAAATTCGTGGTGGAGGATCGGTTCCCTTTGAAATGCTAAAAGGAGGTTTAATTAACGCGCTTATGAGGTCCTAAGATAAAGTTGTTTCAGGAATCAAGATACTACCACATGAACTCTAAAAAAGGTTACCTTCATGTAAAATTCCACATCAAAATTCAAGTGTACTTTTATTAAATACCATAAGGCCCATAAAGTATGTAACATTACTAACACAAAAGGCCAAGATGTAAGGTCGACTCTCAAATCAAATCTTAAAACAAAGACTATCTTTTCTATACAGAAAAGCAAATTAGTTGGTTTTTTATTGAGATATTTTTATTGAGTCAATCAATACATTCATGGAGCTATGTCGACATGTGGTACATAAGTTTACAAGAGTAGAACACCAAACTAGCATATCATTACATCTCACTTTAGTTCCCTAGCACCAGGAGCACTTGCACTGAAGAAAAAGAGACTAGGTGGTAACTAAAATGAACATACTACCCATCATGTAGGAAGAGAGATGGATGGTGCAAACAACGGTGAAAGTGCACCCACCATCTAATTCCTTTGCAACCTAGCAATCTTTGAGCGCAATTAGCTGGTCAACGACACCAGGATCAGCAAGGGTGCTTGTGTCACCAAGTTCATCCAGCTGCTTTGAGGCAATTTTGCGCAAAATTCTGCGCATAATCTTGCCGCTCCTGGTTTTAGGAAGTCCTGGTGCCCAGTGGATCTTGTCAGGAGCTGTAAACGCCCCAATCTGCCAGACATGATGAATCATATTAAGATGAATGCTTTCTGATTAATTTTGTTCACATCATAGATAAGCATATGAATCAACAGAAACAATCAGCATGGAAGGAGCCAAGGTGAGAAACAGTATCTCCAATAGGTTTAAGATTAACTGTTTTTGCCTACATTTTTTGGTAGCCCATGTTTCTTTTGATATGCCTTTCAGTTCTAGTCAACATACGATTCACACTGTTTGCCTGAAGTGTGTTCATCTAAGAGTGTGAAGTGTTAACTACTTTGTCTGAACTCTGAACTACAAAGCTGTCATGATAGTTTATGCTAGGATTGGTCACAACTTGTTCCAAAACAATTTTAAAAATGCTGAACAGATAAATTTAAGCAGCATAGAGATACATTTGACGTCAAGGTAGAATTTTCATATTGATAATCTAGCTCTGCTTTAGAATGCAAGACATATGTAAAAATCTAAAAGCAATATAGAGGCCAACAACCATGGAGACCAAATGAAGACCCCAAAGTATTAAGAAAATACCTGGTTGCGGACTGTCATTATGAGGCTTTTACGTAATTCTTCGCTACAAGGAACACCATCCACCAAAGTCACAAAAGCATATATTCCCTGGCCTTTGACCTGAAGCAGATAATTTATTTATTGATTGAATTGCATATAATGGGATACCAAGGACAATAAAGGAGAAGGAAAGAGAGGAAAAATAGCAGTGGACCATACCTCATGCTCAACACCAACAACAGCAGCCTCTGCACATTGTGGATGTGAAACCAAAGCAGACTCAATCTCTGCTGTGCCAATTCGGTGTCCACTACATATTCGGAAAAGGGGCAAGATAGTTGTAACTTCAAGATTTTGCAACTGCCACATACTGAACTAATAGCAAGTAACTATGAATAAAATAAGCAGTTTACCTGACATTGATAACATCATCTACTCTTCCAGTCAACCAGTGGTAACCGTCTTTGTCCCTGACATGCGAAAACTATTAAGCTAAATTATTTGGAAAAGTAAACAATGAGATCAAAATACACCTGATCTCATATCGTATTGCAGGAAGACTTCAATAATTTACCTGCTGCAACCATCACCAGTAAAATAGTAGCCAGCAAATGGCTTGAAGTAAGTGGTCTCATATCTCTCATGATCTCCATAGAGAGTCCGGAAAGCCCCAGGCCATGATTTTTTAATGCAAAGATATCCACTGCATTCTCCTTCAATCCCCTGCCCTTTCTCATCAACAATGACTGGCTGTAAACCATAGACAGCAATGACAGAATTAGAGAGATCGTGGGGTCATATATCTTTATATTTCAAAGACAAATTGGTTTTACCTGAACACCAAAGAAAGGAAAGGTTGCAGAACCTGGTTTCTGAGGCCAGGCACCAGGTAAAGGGGTCATCTACAGAAAACAAATACGGCAGTTCAAATTAAAGCATTGAAGATCAAATTCACATTATGGTCTAAACAAAAATAAATTTCATGAGAAGTGTAAACTGTAAAGAGGAATTTACCATGAGGCCACCAGTTTCAGTCTGCCACCAACTGTCTGATATGGGGCATCGTGAGTCCCCAACAACATTGTAGAACCATCTGAAATGAAGTAAAGCATGCACAAGAACAACCTCTTCTAAGTGTGTCTGCACAGTAGTATAGTAATTTAACACCCGATAAATGGTCCACATACCTCCATGCACTAGGATTAATTGGCTCGCCAACACTTCCCAGGACTCGGAGAGATTTTCGAGAGTAGCGTGTAACATACTGCAATAGTATATCAGAAAATCAGTAAAAAATATTCAGGACAAATATATAGAAAATGCTAAATAATTTGATTTTAAATGTTATCCAAAACATATCACAGAATCAGCTAGTTAAGAGTTTGGTCTTGCAGAAGAAGTGTTTATTGCTTAATCTATTAGTTTTGTAAAGTAGAAACAGCCAGAGATCCTTCCAGTTGATAAGTCATAAGAGCTTCTTAGCAAGTCAAGCATGTTACATATCAAATAGGTAGTGCATGAATTATTGGTGAGATATATGAGGTCCACGGGGCTGCGGAATGCAGATGTATCAGTAAAGATGCAAATAAGCTCCACAGCACACTTGCAACAAGCAGTTTTATCTATATTCAGTATAACAAGATAGTAGGCAAAGGTTGAGATCTAGTAAACAGAGCACTAAATATAAACTTAAATCGGTGATTGGCAACCATTTAGTTTGGTGAGTTAGGCTTGGGATTTGAGAATATTTCCTTCCCTCTATTAGAGTTTGAAACAACCAGATTGATACAGAACTGAACATAGTGGGGGTAAAATAATGCCATCCAGCATCACCTGATGGCCCATTCACAACACTTGGTAATGTTGTGAAACTGTATCTTATATGGGAAAAAAAAGCTGGCATAAAGAACCGTCATACATACCTCAGTACCATCACGCATGAGTGAACGAACAAGTGTCGGGGCAGTATAGAATATTGTCACTTTGTACTTGTCCACAATGTCCCAGCATCGACCAGAATCAGGGTAGTTTGGAGTCTATGTGCATGATTCAAAGGAATACTTTTAGGAGTAGGAAAATTGAAAACAAGCACCTAACAGAAACTTTTTGAAGAAAAACAAAGTGGTGTTTCAATGAATAAACAAAACAAGTGCAAGCAGCCAAGAACTGTTCAAAAAAATAAAAGTAGACTTTGGTTTAGGTGAACTGCTATGAGTTGTCAGACAAGAAGACAAATCAAACAAAAGAAATTAGAGAACAGGCCCAAAAACCATTGAACAACGTTTGCATTTTATCATCACATATCATAATTTCACAACATACAAACTAGAAAAGCTTTTAGAAATCTACCCCTTCAAAAACGAGAACTGTGGCTCCATTCAGGAGAGGACCATATGTCACATAGCTATGTCCAGTAATCCAGCCACAGTCTGCAGTGCACCTGATGCCAACAAAACAATGGAATGTATAAGGAAATAGCAGCTTCTACGAGTAGTTCTCCAAACGAGGAACATGTTTATACCCCTCAAAAACCATAAAAACTTGAGTTTTACCAGTATATGTCCATTGGCTTGTAATCAAATGCATACTTAAATGTTGTTGCAGTGTACACCATATAGCCCCCAGAAGTATGCAACACACCCTACATACATTAAAAGAGATTAATATTTGGGTAATTCAATAACAGGACAAATCAGTGTAATTAAAAGTACCTTTGGCTTTCCTGTGCTGCCACTTGTGTACAAAAGAAACAAAGGATCCTCTGCATCCACCCATTCCACATCGCACTTTGTTGGGAAGTTGGTCACAACATCCTGAAAGATATTGCCGAGGAGATGATGGTAAAATAACATTGCTGTTCTCAGAGGATACGCTCTTGCCCTAAAATATAGGATGCATATTGGAAATATTGACAAGATGCTGGTGAAGGGAGAAACACACACCTGCCACCAAACATCCCTTCCTGCTTGCCATTTTGTGTCTTCTCTCTTCATGGCTGATTGGTTTTCATATGTCAAACAAAGACCTACTCACCACAACATAAGTTGTCATAAGTAAACTATAAAATGGATAGCATTCAATAATTCCAACACGTGCCCTAAATAAACCACATGCCGGAAGAGAAGTAGCTTTCACTATAAGAATATACTGGGGTTCGCATAACTATCTGCCAAATGCAGCAATACAGGATACCTTTTTAGGACGTGCAGACTAATGGACTATAGTCTATAACAACAAAGGCTAAATATGTTAGTGATATACCCTAGAGGCAATCATAGAGATGATTGTATCACTTCTATGTTTATAAATGCTTGAATAAAATGTTATTTTGTCTCTTGAATAAATATCTTTTATATTGATCAACAAGTATGTGACTTGTTCGTGAAACTCTTTATTCATGTTTTGATGTTATTCTAAATTATTCCTGATCTTATATCATTATGTGGGACGATTATGATTTATAGATCAGCACATGTATTGATTGATGATCATGTTTCACGATCATGAATATGAGATATCAAATCAATATGTGGACTCATGTTAGAGACCATGATGTTGGATTGACCCATCATGAGACACTACGAGAATTGTTATATTCTTAAGTGTCATCAGTTGGTCTCATAAATAGTGTATGTAGGATCCTTAGACCTGAGGTCGTCATTGTTTCCTACATGTGTAATAGTTTGCTTAGGGGTTACCAAACACTACTCCGTAACTGAATGGTAATAAAGGTGGCTTTCGGGTTTGCTATGAAACATGAGGAGGAATATGAGCAATCAAGATGGAATTTTAACAAGAGAGATATCTATGGCCCCCGATGTGGTTGGATTAAGAAAGTGCATAACCATGCCAAATGTGGTTGATGAGTCAATCACAACTGAGTAATCCACTACAGATTCGAGTGAAGGATCGAGCTATCATAGGATGACACGTTTCTCTCCTTGAGTTCGATCTGGTATTATAAGGCAAAAGGATCGGTATATAAGCACTATATAGGTTCGTCCGATATGATCTTTATGTGTGTTTGGAAATCATTATGTCCTGCTAGGGACCGCTACTGACTTATGGGCCGGAAATGAGTTTTCGATCCATGACCAAATACACATGAACCTGCAGGGTCACACACTTAATGGTCTAGAACGATAAGAGGTCGAATGATAGATTTCGAGTAGGATTCGATCTCTACTCGTATCGGATATGGATATGATTGGAGGCTATATAAGGAGAGGTGCGGGGGCTGAGGGAGGTATCCCAAAAACACACCGTTGAAACACTAGCCGCCACCTCTCATATCCCCTGCTGTGCGCACTGGTGCTAGCACATTGATGCACGGTGCTCCATCCCTGGACGTGTGGACTTCGGTAGAAGCGTTGCTGCGACTGCGGCACTGATCGGGACGATCACGAGGAGGAGACGGTTGGACGGAGGACGTTCGACTACTACCACAACATCGACGCACTCTTCGTTGAATCGGCTGCTTCAACCCTACTTCCGCTGCACTGCGCGTCTAGTGGTAATGATATATGATCTCTTACTCGCGTTGCTTCCTGGTTTACGTGGCAGAAAAATTTTAATCTGCGCTAGTGTAGCCTACCCGTATCCCAACAAAATATTCATTTAATTGTAATATCTCTTACTACTATAAAAAAGAGTAGTGATTTTTTTCTATTCCCCAGTTTTGTGTAACAAGGTTTTTCCTGTCAACTGGATAAACAAGATCATATGTTACAAACTTAAGACTTGGATTTCCCCTCTTCCATTTTTTATGTCGAATCCAGTAAGTCGTAACCATTGATCTATGATACCCACCAGCCACCATTGACAATATACGGATCTGGCCCTAATTTTTGCAGCTTAAAAAAATAATCCTCCTTAATGGCCTCATCAAATCATATTTTTATTAGACGCAAGCATTTCAAATAAATCCTTCAAAATAAGACTTTATTAGTTCTTATAGTCTCTTTCATAAATTTTTTGTAACTTGGGTTGTGGATTCGACATGTACACTTACTACTCTCCCATAAGTGAGTCACTAAAACAAGTTCTACATATAATAGAAACATAATGAAAAACTAACCCAAGGCATTAAGTCTAAAAATCTAGTTTCATAGGAGGCTTGCTTATATGATCTCCTAAAGACATCTTGGCTGACATTAATCGGGGAGAAATAATAAGTTTGAAAGAGTTACCACTTACCACCCAAGACCTGACAGCAGGTCACAACTGTCTATGTAGGTACAGAAATAGTATAACAGTGCATACCGACAGATACTCCATTCTTCTCGCTTTCAACCAGAGCTGCATCCACTATATCTTTGAGAAGGATGGGCTTGACCCCCCTTTTCACTGCATTGCAAGTGATCACAAGCTTAGACTTGCAATCGATGATCCTTTGTGCTAGTGAATCCACAGAGAAGCCAGCAAACACAACCTGAATGGATTTAGGGATTCATCAGGTCATAAAAACACAAATATGATTTACCAGGATAACCAGCAGAGCTCCTAGTTGTAGCCATTACCGAGTGAACAGCACCAATGCGGGCACAAGCAAGCATGGCAATGGGCAGCTCCAGCAACATTGGTAAGTAGATAATCACAACATCACCCTTGCCGACACCAACACTCTTCAAGTAATTGGCAAGCTACCAAAAAGCATAAAACAACACATTAGATTCAGCACCTTCCTCAAACCTCTAATGATACATGCTGACACGCATGGTAGAACATTTATTATTCACAAATTTTTCAGATATGAGCATGCATTTACCTGGCAAACCTTGTCCAAGAGCTCAGAATAGGTGAGCTTCCCATCCTGATCAGGTTCATTGCCCTCCCAGTACATCGCAATCTTGTCTCCATTCCCAGCCTCGATGTTGTGGTCGACGGCATTGTAGCATATGTTGGTTTTGCCTCCTTTGAACCACTGCCCAACACCAAAGAATCACCGCATGCTTCACAACCATTACACTCGTCACAAACAAATGCTAAATTTAGTCAAGAGTGATCAGACGACGCATACCGTGATCTGGACAGGCCCCTTGGTGATGTCGAGATTCTCAGAGCAGACCTCGCTGGGATTCCACTTCTCCTTCCAGTAGAAGGTCTCAGCGATCTCCGACCAGAACCCGCACGGTTCATTGATGGACCTCTCATACATCTGCCGGTACTGATGACCGTCATGGAAAAAAACACACCAAGATCACAACTTTGTCACATCACAATCATCAATCGCTGAAAGAAAAGAAGCACTATGTTGCAATCTTTTCGTTTTTCCACTCTCGAAGCTACGCTGGCTATCCTTCTGCTCCTTCGGTGGGACCCACTGATGATCCCTATCTCACATTACCTCACCCGCCTGGTACTTGCCGCGCACATGCAAGAGCAGCGCAGCTCCTATCTTGTCCGTACGCGTGATGGAGCAAAGGCTCTGCCTTCTCTACGTGATGAGAGACAGAGCACGTAGCACCAAAGCAACTCCTTACGTGACTAGAGAACACCAACGCACATGCTTCTTTTCCCCAGAGCCAAACCGCTCTCTCTCTCTCTTCCTTTAATTTCTTTGCTACTCCTTAGCTTCCGTGTATACGATCACAACCGATCGCTTCACACTTCATGTCTCCACACATCATTGAGTCATTGATTATATGGCCTTTTAAAGGCTATTTGCACAACTAGCAACCGGACACTCACTCCGACTCAGAAACTGACTAGAAAACTCACACGGAAACAAATTAGCCTGACTCGGCAACTCAACTCGTACACGAAACGTATACGGTAATCTCTACGATTCAAAAATAGAAACACGATTAATTCTAACAATCACCTCCTTAATCTTGTTTCTCCTGATCACGTCGATCTTCTCTTTTGCTTCTACTTCTTCCTTCTACCTGCACTCTCGTGCACCGTTCCTTCCTGGGCCATCACCGCCTACCGCTGCGCTTGCTCCATCCTGAGCCTCGCACAATCTAACGCTTACCACGTCTCGCACCTGGACTAAACCCGTCTTTGTACGCCTGCCTAGGCTGTAGCACCTGCTCCCACGGCCGCCTTGGCTTCGCCGTTACCTGAGCCTCCCGCTCCTCTCTCTTGGACCAGCTTCCAACTCTGGAGTGGCTTTTGTTCTTGTATAGCCTATTCCAAACGCCTTTTAGAGATGGACTATGACTATGGTGCCTCCATGCATCCATGTGTGGTCCACACTAACCGCCGGTTGTTGGCTTCTTGCGCACCTTGGCCGTGGGGCCCTCTCCCATGACCCGAGTCATTGCATGTGCATGTGCTCCACCGTCTATAGCTGCATGCACTCATGTGCCTCCTGCATATGGCCTATGCCGATCACCTGAGCTAACGCCGCCTCGCCCTGGACCTTCTCCATGCAAGCCCGCATGCCTGCGTCGCCTTGCAAGTGCATGGGATCTCCCTGCTGCATCCGCCTCTCCCAAACCAGCTGCGTGGGGAACGTGCGCATGGGGTACGCCGCCCACGTCTGCCGCTTGCATGCCAACTGCACGAGTGTGCGTGTCATTGCTTGCCGCGCCAGCGTGGGGTTCACCACCCCCAAAGCCTCTGCCTCCCTCTGCACCGACTGCATGTGTGCGTGATGTGCGCCCCTACACGCCTTCGGAGCCGCTGCATGCTACGGCGCCTGCATCTTCGCCAAAACCTGGCTTTTCCAGGCTATTCTTCAGACAAACCGATTTACAAGTTTTCAAAGAAATCTTGTACAACCGATTTAAAAATCTTTTCACCTTCATTAACAGATTTTTGTTCTTATCGTACACACGCAAGAACTCATCCTGCACCACCACCCTGCACACTCTTTCTGTCATCTACCCGAGACTAAGTATGTTATTGCACAGACTTGGTATATAGTAAATCCCTGTCAACAATTTCTTATCTCCGTTCTTGCATTGCAACATCATCATCTTTTTGCCTCTTATCTACATCGTGGAGCCGTCGCTAAACTTAACCTTGCACCAAATCTTCTTATCGGGCTCATGAAACATGGAACGATCTCCCGTCATGTGATTGCTTGCTCCATTGTCCAAATACCACAAATCTGTGTGATCATGGCTATCTTTCTTCGTGCGTAGTTTTGGAATTACGTTCTCATTGAGCATAACCATAACTGGTTCTTTTTCAACATATGAGGAGAGAACTAGTACCGGTTCATCATCTTCTTCGTCTTGGGCGAGGTTCACCTCCCTGTTCTTCTTGCTTCGCAATCTGAAGCATAGTGCTCGTACTCGTTACAATCGAAACACTTTATGTGGCTGCGGCACCCTGACGCGTAGTGCCCATATTTGCCACATTCAAAACACCTAACATGTGACTTATCACGAGATTTGTTACCACCGTCTTGCCCAGCCTTGTCTCCAAGCCACCTCTATCGCCTCGACCACTTTGGCCACCTCGACTCCGACTGCTTGATGAGCCACCACTCCTTGTATCTCCCTTTATCAGCAATACTTGCTTGTTATGTCTGGAATCCCTACTCGTTACGTGACTGAAACCCCTTCAGTAAGTAACTCCTCATGCGCCTTGAGGGAGCCAGTGATCTCTGTCTACTTCTTGTACAGATCAGAGGAATACATAAGTGTGGTGACAACAGATATGTACTTCTTCAGAAGCACGCGCAGTTATTTTTTCACCGTCACAGATTCCTCCATCTTGTCACCAAGAGAGTTAATTTGATTGTATAATGAAGTCAGCTTGCTGGCGAACTCGTCCACCAACTGGGTCTCTCCCATGTGAAGATTCTCGAACTCGCTCCATAGATTCTGGAGCCGCACCTCCTTCACACGATCAACACACTCGTGCATCGTCTGTAGTGTCTCCCACGCCTCCCGTGCCGTCTCCTTACCGATGAGCTGATGCATCATCGCATCTATCACCGCCTGGTAGATGATGGCCAAAGCCGTCTGGTCCACCTTGTCGTCCACCTCCTTATCCTTTCCCTTCAGATCAATCACACCCCAAACTCCCTGGATGTGCATGCCTGCCTTAATCTTCATTGCCCACACCGGGTAATTATTGGTCGTCAGGAGAGGATACTGGAGGGAGATTAGCCCACTCTGGGCACTCAAAATCGACGCTTCTCCCATGTTCTTCAGGTATCACCAAAATCAGCAAACTCTGATACCACTTGTTGCAATCTTTTTGTTTTTCCACTCTCGAAGCTACGCTGGCTATCCTTTTGCTCCTTCGGTGGGACCCGCTGATGATCCCTGTCTCACGTTACTTCACTAGCCTGGTACTTGCCGCGCACATGCAAGAGCAACGAAGCTCCTGTCTTGCCCGTACGCGTGATGGAGCAAGGCTCTACCTTCTCTACGTGACGAGAGATAGCACGCAACACCAAAGCAACTCCTTACGTGACCACATAACACAATCGCACAGGCTTCTTTTCCCCAGAGCCAAACCGCTCTCTTCCTTTTATTTCTTTGCCACTCCTTAGCTTCCGCGTGTACAATCACAACCGATCACTTCACGTTTCATGTCTCCACACATCATTGAGTCATTGTGTTACAGCCTTTACGAGTGCTCCAGGATCTCTACGACCACCTTCTATAGTCGTACGACAACGTCGAAGTGGCTACGACCACCTTCTGTGTCGCTACGACCACTCTGTTGGTTCTCCGACCACACAGACAGTCGTTACGACCACATTGTGATCCCTCCGATCACTCCTTGATGCTCCGACCGCGTAGTTGTAAACTTCAGCTGAAGTTACGACCACGTTCACCGCCTCACGCTGCATTTCCTTCGACCACGGTCGATCACCGTAGTCATAGCTCCTTACGACCACGCAGTGATTTTGTCGACTGTTGTGGTCGTAACGACTTGCGATCACTCTCCGCGCTGTGGTCGTAACGACTTACGACCACGTCTTCTTCGCTGTGGTCGTAGCGACTTATAACCACATCTCCTCGCTCTGTGATCGTGGTCATAGCTCTTTTACGACCACGTTTTCAGCACTATGAACACCTTCGCTCGTTGTCGTGGCCGTAACTCTGGTTACGACCATGTCTGTGAATACAATGAACTCGATAGACTTCAAGAGCCAAACCACTCTTCTCTTATCTTTATTTCTTTCTCTCGATCACACAAATCTCTACGATCACCCTGATCGTCCTCTCTCTCTCTCTTGCCTCTTCTCTCCTTTTCTCGCCTTGCTTTCTTGGTTACATGGCTCTGCCTTTTATACCCTGCTTTAAGACTCCGACTCGGTTACGACCACGACTACTACTCAAACTCGGCTACGACTATGAAACAGACTCGAACTCGACTACGATTGTGAAGCGAACTCGTATACGACCACGACTGGAAAAACAAGATTACAACTTTAACAATTACCTCATTAATCTTGATTTTCCTTCTTGATCACCTTGACCTTCTCTCTTGCTGCTGCTTCTTCCTTGCATGCCTGCTTGAGCTGGAGCACCTGCTCCTGCTTCCTCCACGAGCACCTCCTCTCATTGTCGTGTGCCATTACTTTCGACCACTGTCCTCCACGCTGTGCTTCCTCCCGCCACCTCGGGACTCATCTCCAACTTCCTTCTGCTACCCACATGAGCGCTCCTCCCGAGCCTCTGCTCGCTATGACCATGCCTGCTGCATGTGGTCGATGTCGACCACCCGAGCCGACCCTTCGCTCCTCTCTTCCTGCAAGCGCTCGTCCGAAGTCGTCTGCACGCCTGTGCGCAGCTCCTGTGCCGCCTGTTACGACCACTGCATGCTTGCTGCATGCCCTTCTAGAGCCACTGCTCGTTATGGCCATGCCCTCTGCCTCGTCTTGCTTCTCTGCCGACTTGCTCGTTATGACTTCAGGCTTGCCTCCTGCTGCCCGTTGATGAAGTCCTCCATGCTCTGGCTCCTTCAGACCACTCTTCACACAAACTGGTCTACACATTTTCAAAGGAATCTTGTACAACCAATTTGGAGACCTCTTCGCCTTCATCAACAAATCTCTGTTCTTGTCATACACTCGCAAGAACTCATCCTCTAGCACCACCTTGCACCCTCTCTCTGTCATCTGCCCGAGACTTAGTATGTTATTGCATAGACTTGGTATATAATAGTTTCCTATCAACAACTTCTTACTCTCGTTCCTGCATTGCAGCATCATCATCACTTTGCCCTTTATCTCCACCATGGAGCCATCGCCAAACTTGACCTTGCCCCAAACCTTCTCATCGAGCTTGTGGAACATAGAGCGATCTCCCGTCATGTGGTTGCTTGCTCCATTATTCAAATACCATTGATCCGTGTGATCATGACTTCCTTCCTTCGTGCGTAGTTTTGGAACTACGTTCTCCTCATTCAGTTCCACCATGACCGACTCCTTTTCAACATATGAGGAGAGAAGTACTAGCTCTCCGTCATCTTCTTCTTCCTCTTTGGCAAGGTCCACCTCCCCGTCCTTCTTCTTGCTCTTGCAATCCAAAGCAAAGTGCCCAAACTCGTTACAGTTGAAGCACTTTTTATTGATGCGACATCTTATCGCGTAGTGTCCATATTCGCCACATTCAAAGAACTTGACATGTGACACATCACGGGGTCTCTCACCACCTCCTTGCCCAGCATTGTCTCCACGGCCACCCTTGCAACCTCGACCACTCTGGCCACCTCAACCGCGCCACCTCCCGTGGTTGTATGATGATCCACGATCGTCTCTTGGATCTTTCCTTAGTAGCAACGCCTGCTCGTTGTGAGATCCTTACTCCTTGCGCGACTGAAACCCCTTCAGTAACTCCTCATGCGCCTTGAGAGATCCGGTGATCTCCTCTATCTTCTTCTTGTCGAGATCGAGGGAGTACATAAGTGTTGTGACAACAGGTATGTACTTCTCCGAAAGCACGCGCAGGTACTTCTTCACCGCCACAGATTCCTCCATCTTGTCGCCAAGAGAGTTAATCTGATTGTACAACGAACTCAGCTTGCCGACGAACTCGTCCACCGACTGGGTCTCTCCCATCTTTAGATTCTCAAACTCGCTCCGTAAATTCTGGAGCTGCACCTCCTTGACTCGATCAATGCCCTCGTGCATTGTCTGAAGCGTCTCCCACGTCTCTCGTGCTGTCTCCTTGCAGATGAGCTGATGCATCATCGCATCTGGCACCGCCTGGTAGATGAGGGCCAAAGCCGCCTGATCTACCTTGTCGTCCACCTCCTTGTCCTTCCCCTTCGGATCGACTACGCCCCAGACTCCCTGGGCGCGCATATTCGGCTTCATCTTCATTGCCCACACCGGGTAGTTGTCGATTGTCAGGAGAGGGTACTGCAGGGAGATTAGCCCACCCTTAGCCTGCGCCTTGTCACCCATGCTCTGATACCACTTGTTACAGCCTTTACGACTGCTCCAGGATCTCTACGAGATTAGCCCACCCTTAGCCTGCGCCTTGTCACCCATGCTCTGATACCACTTGTTACAGCCTTTACGACTGCTCTAGGATCTATATGACCACTCTGTAGTCGCTATGCCGTACGACCACGTTGAAGTGGCTACGACCACCTTCTGTGTCGCTACGACCACTCTGTTGGTTCTCCGACCACACAGACAGTCGTTACGACCACGTTGTGATCCCTTCGATCACTCCTCGATGCTCCGACCACGTAGTTGTAAACTTCAGCTGAAGTTACAACCACGTTCACCGCCTCACGCTGCGCTTCCTTCGACCATGGTCGATCACCGTAGTCGTAGCTCCTTATAACCACGCAGTGATTCTATCGACCGCTATGGTCGTAACGACTTGCGATCACTCTCCGCGTTGTGGTCGTAACGAGTTACGACCACGCCTTCTTCGCTGTGGTCGTAACGACTTACGACCATGTCTCCTCGCTCTGTGACCGTGGTCGTAGTTCCTTTACGTCTACGTCTTCAGCACTGCGAACACTTTCGCTCGTTGCCGTGGTCGTAACTCGGTTACGACCACGTCTGTGAATATAATAAACTCGATAGACTTCCAGAGCCAAACCACTCTTCTCTTCTCTTTATTTCTTTCTCTTGATCACACAAATCTCTACGATCACCCTGATCATCCTCTCTCTCTTGCCTCTCCTCTCCTTTTCTCGCCTTGCTCTCTCGGTTACATGGCTCTACCTTTTATACCCTGCTCTAAGACTCCGACTCGGTTATGACCACGACTACTACTCGAACTCGGTTACGACTATGAAACAGACTCGAACTCGACTACGACTGTGAAGCGAACTCGTATACGACCACGGCCTGAACTCGTACAGGACTAGGTCTATGACCACCACTGAAAAAACAAGATTACAACTCTAACACATTGACTACAGGGCATAAAGGCTATTTGCGCAACTAGCAACCGGACACTCACTCCGACTCGGAAACCGACTAGAAAACTCACACAGAAACGAACTAGCCTGACTCGGCAACTCCACTCGTACACGAAATACGGCAATCTCTACGATTCAAAAATGACAAGAATAAAGAAGGCAAAAAGGCGCACTTAAGCAGCAGTACTAGTTTCGATTACCCCACACCTGTTTCGGGGAGGAGACGAGGGCGTTGGCGGAGAACTCGGGGCTGGGGAAGACGAGGTCGTGCTCCTCGGCGGCGAGCGACTCGCCGAGGACGACGGCGTTGATCCCGGAGATCATGCCGGCGCCGGACGGCAGCTCGGACATGGACTCCACGTGCCGGAGCTTGTCCAGGGAGGCGCCCGCCAGCTGGTCGCCGCTGGCCGTGCCCATGGCTGGCCGCGCGTGGGTTGGCGGTGGCGACTGGCGGTGGGGAGGGGGAGGTGGGGGATGCAGTGAGATCCAACTCCAGGCGGGGGCGGCATGCAGCGATGGCTACCGGTGGAGTATAAATAAAGGGAAGGGCTATATGACTACATTTTTCGTTCATATTTTTATTACAATATTTCTTATTTTATATATACAACATTGTTTCTTTATCATATATTTTATTATATATAGTGATTAAAATTATTATATACATTATTAAAAAATTGTATCAGGACATACGATTCAAATATCACATGTTTTTTTATTATATATATGATCGATAAATATTATAGATATAGATAAAAAATATTACGAATAAGCGTACTCATATCTTTTTTTATTTTTTATAAATATAAATGAAAATATTATGTACATATACATAAAATATTACAACCGAATCCGAATAAAAGGTCTCTTGACTCCCGACCGCTACTGGTCAAGTCGTGTGTTGACTACCCTTTTCCCCTTGCTGGACTCCTGGACTCCTGGGCTCCTGGTGAAGGGAAGGGGCCAAATCAAATTGAACAGTGCTAATAGTTTTGAAGGGTAATTTGGGGCTGCTCGGTTAGACTAAAAAATAGTGGTTTATAGCTAAAATTGTATTGTAATTAGCTAAAATTATACTATAACTGAAAGTGGCTTATTTAACGTAATTAAATTTTAAAAAAAATTAAAATTAGAAAAAGTATGTTAGCTCATCACAGACAACGCAAACGAATACAGGAAAAAAGAATCAGCAAAAAAAGCTCAAAAAGCCAAAAGTTCAGAAAAAGACGAAATTTATGAATAGTAAAAATTAAGTTAGACGCTAGAAATTTAAACCGAAATAAGCGAGACCCAAGATCTAAGAAGCCAAGGTGCTGGGAGAATAAAAGTTAACATTATTCTTTTCTTAGGAAAGGACCACGAGAACGATCTGACGCGTTACCTGAATTTTCCTAGATTGTTCCGCTCAATCGAAATGACTTAAGGTGCTGATTCTTGGTTCTTCGTGTTCTCCACTAGATAAAGCTAGCTGCGGAAGCGCCATCCTAGCTACATAGGGAGCATATGGGATCGGCCGTGGGATTGGCCGAGCGCGCGATGATTGGATCTAGAAGTCGTGGCCTACTAACCGAGGTCTTGCACCTTTCGACTTTAGTTTCTAATTTTTAACTTCTAATTCATCATTTTTTTAATTTTGTTTATCTTTTCGTTTATAGTTTTTTCATATTCGTTTATATTATCTGTGATAGGTTAGTTTTTTATTTTTAATTTTAATTATGTTTAAAAAATATAGAAAATTATAGTATAAAATAAATTAGTTATAATAAAAAAATTATAAACCGGTCCATATAAACCAAAATGAGTGGAGAAATGTGTACGCGCATCTACCGAAAGAGGAAAAAGCAACGATGGGACCGAAGCATTAGCCAGAGATCCCATCTTTAATATACACGGAGTATACCTCGGGCCTATTCTTTTTCAGCTTTTGACTTTTCTACAGTAATTAACTTTTAAACAGAGTATCTTTTTAAAATATGGTCTACTATTTAATTGTAGTACATATTGTACTGACTTCATTTATATTGAAAAAATCACACATAAATTTTAATTACTTTGTAATCTCTTATATGAACAGTCCAAAAGATATGGATCACAACCAAAAATCATAAGGCTCAGCCAAAAAGAACAGCCCCTTCTTTATTAGCTTGTTGTCTGCACCGTACAGACTTCCTAATTGCCAGGTGGGGAGCATGCATGATTCCAATGCGACTCAAACTGGATTGATTTCAATTTTAGCTTCTAATTTTTTAATTTTAATTTTCTAATTTTTGGGTTTTTTCTTATTTCTTTATATTGTCTATAATAATATATTTTTTATTTTTTAAATTTAAATACGCTTGAAAAACTAACCGCAGCCACGGAGAAAAAGTTTAAATGCACAGTACAAAAGCTGAAGCTTAAGGGCCTGTTTGGCAACGGCTGCGGCTTATGACTTTTGGCTGAAATTTTTGAATTTTGACTATTTACGGTACATATTACGGAGAAAGAGATACCCACTTGTGATTTTTGATAGTACAAATGTTGGACTTTTAATATGTAGATCGTTTAACTTGTAGACCTCGTATTGAGAAAATACTTCATTTGAAAGTTAGATACTATAGCAAAAATAAAAAACCATCAGCTTTAGAAGAAAATAACAGACCTAAGCTTACTTGAGTGGGGCCAAATGAACCGTTTGTACTTTTTCCAGTTACAACTATGGGCCTACACCACCACGCCCGTATGCGAGTACACCCACTAGCATATGCCCAATCGGCCAAACGGTCGACTCCGATGAACTCGTCCATCTATTTGGAATTGTAAAAGATCTCTACCAAATTTGTATTAAAGCTATTGCCATTTGGATGCATACTTGACATAGTAATGCCATAAAAGTTTGGTCCTATATTTTTTTTGCTTTTTAGCGACTTTCAGTTTATCTTAAGTGACACTCGATTGGGCTGAAATAAGCTGATTTATGGCTAAAATTATATTATAGCTGGCTAAAATTATACTATAGCTAATGGTGGTTTATTTGGTGTAACTAAATTTAAAATAGAAAAACATGTTAGCCCATTACGGACAACGCAGATGAATATAGGAAAAAAGAACCGACACAAAAAGCTAAAAAGCTAGAAAAAAATAAAATTTAGGAATAGTAAAAAATAAGTCAGAAGTCAGAAACTCAAGTACAAATGAGCGAAGCCTCAATAATCACTATTTACTAGATTAATAACCTATAGTTAAAAACTATAATCCGTAGTTAAAACAGGCTCGAAAGAGCTCTTTTACAGCTTGGCAACGATTGCTTGTCGACCTGTGCAGCACCCGTCTGTCCGGAAGATACCTTGTTTTTTTGGATCGGTGAATGGAACCATTTCATCTGGACGAGATAATTCTATCTAGATGGTTTAGTGAAGAATATTTATTTAGATGTTGTATTGTGTCGTTCAATTAAATCGAGTGAACCATAACGTTTCAGACGTAACCATCCCATTCACCTTGACACCACAAACCGAACACCCCCTTAGCGCTCCCGTTCCATGTGGACCGACGTCACGGCAGCACGGTGCGTGCAGGCAATTGATTGATTGTTCATGTTTGTTCTAGGTTGTAACTGATTTGGTTGCAACTATGTGTGACTATGACACGACAACGCCTGTGTTAAAGCGAGGTCCATTTCTTGGACGGGCGAGTACACCTCGGGAGCGTCTGGAATTCGGGAATCCCAATTTCATGTTGATGCCCATGCCCTTTGTTGTGCAGAATCAGTTGTGCTCTTATCTTTTCATGCATCCCTTCCAACAAAAAATCAATCTTTTCTTCTTGATCAGTTACATTCTTTGGGGTGTAGCGAGCTAGTTGATTGAATCGTATGAAGTACTCGCTGATAGACATATTTCCTTGCTTCAGGTTTTGAAACTCATTCTTCTTCATCCTCATGATACCTGTTGGCACAAAATTTTGCCGAAAAGCAACATTGAATTCAACCCCGGTGATGACAGACTTGACTGATCCCAATTCCTCTTCTTCCTCAGCATGTTCTCTTCAATTGCCTGCTCCTCTTGCTAACCTCCTTGCTGAGCGCCAGCTGTTGGGGTCTCTACCTCTACTTCCTTTTCTTCTTCTTCGGGGTCATTGCCTTAGGGACTCTCTTTTCCACAGCGGGCGAGGTAGTTTTTCCACCATGCTGCTGTGGCACCCTTAAGCTGGTGAGTGGCGAAGTCCACCTTATCTTCTTCGATGCAATGGGCAAGACAAAGCTTCTTCTCGGTATCACACGGCCAATCTTCTGCTTCTAGAGGCTCATTGGTTAAGAAAAAGGTCAATGGTTTGGTCCTCAAGAAATCAGCTAGCTTTGAGTTGCGGCTAGCTGCCCCTGCTTGTTGACTGGTAAACATGGCATGGAGGATTTGTGTTTGCTGTGCCATTACTTGTGCCACGGTCGGGGGTCCCGGTGGTGGCGGCGGCAGGTTCATACCATGGCACGACCTCTTCCACGAGCTGGGGTTCCTGAAGCTTGACCCCTACCACGAGCAGTAGCCTTTCTGGGCACCATCTAGAAACAACTAAGGCTTTTAGGGCCCGAAAAAAAGGAGAAGACATATATGACGGTTCGCTAGCCCTCGACTAGCACAGCAGAAAAACCAAAGGAAAGAGAAACAGTGTAATAAAAAGCATAAGGACTAAGATAGTCCATTACAGTAGGAGGGTTAAGTGTTACATGACTGCTAGACATAGCATATGGGCTACATCAAGTCATGACACCAGATACACAACATCTACTAAGTTGGGTACATAGGGGGGGTACAACTGGAGAGAAGTGAGTGCTTGCAAACCAAATGACTGCCTAGTCATATTGCTACCTAACCTACAATAGACTACTTCGAGGAGTGGCTTCGGCCGTAGAAGATGCAGTCCCTTGGGAAGTGGGAACGTGAACGACTGAAAGATCAAGTCCTGATTAAGTTGATTTTGGTGTTAATGATAAATACTTTTATAATATGTTGTTGTTAATGACAAATACTTTTATATTATGTTGGTGATAATGACAAATGTTTATATGAGACTAATATATTTGCCTAACTATATTTATGCTTAGTCTCATTTAAATAAAAATATGAAATCATTAAGAAATGCAACAAGACATTTCTTACATCCAAATATATGATTAAATGATAAATCTTTTATGAGACTAATATGTTTATGCAAGTATATTATAGTTTAGTCTCATTTGGATGGAAAGGCGAAATCAAAGAGGTATGCATTCGAAATCACTCTCTTACATATTAATGCATTCCTTGGATCCAAAATATAGATTGAACTCCACTAATAGTCCAAAATGAATATGTGCATATGTATTCATCATATACACTTGTATGCACACATTTAGGGGGAACTCTTTATGTTTTGGAGTTTCATAACTATTGATCCATGCTTCTTTTAATATGCATATTTAGGATCTTTACTTTGAAACACATTCTTCAGTATATATATAGAGCTTGTGTAGTTCATATATAGTCATGTACAATCGAGTTGTCATCTAACTTCTCCATTATGTGTTAATGATTGAATTATCAATAACAACCGGATAAGTAGGCTTTGTCTAAAGTTTATCTTAGAGTATACATTTGTTGTGTATAAATTGTATACTCACAAATCAACTTTTATCTCATTATTTGTTGAGATTGTCATGAATTATCAAAAAGGAAAGACTGTTGAATCTAGTCCCTCCATTATGTGTTAATGGTGAAGTTTAGTAATTGATGACAATTGTTTTGTGGATTAACAATTTCCATGAGTTGGATGAATAAGTTAGGTTCCACAAATGAGAATGACTTGGGATGACTTCATGTGTTAAAGATCATCAAGTCAAGATGCGAGAAGAAAATAGCTTCATGTGTTGAAGGCTATTAGAAGAAGATGGCTTTATTGTTAAAGGCCATCAAGAAGAAGATGCATCATGAGTTGATGCATGTCCAAGATGATTATGTATTGATCAAGTAAAGATCATCATATGCTGATGGAGTTGATGAGAAGAATGCATCATGAGTTGATAAATATCAAGATGATGACCCAAGGCAAATGTATGAACTAGCTTAGGCTAAGGACGTGTTCCTAGTCTTTTACCGGTCTTGGTGTTTGGTTGAAAGACCGGATTGCTAGTACAGGTTGCCGTACTATTAAGAGTGGTTATGTCTAGTAGTTTGAGTCTCATCATGTGTTGATGGCTCAACCTCACCTCGTCTAGCTCATCTTGACATGAGGCTTGCATGTGCGAACGTGTTTTGCAAATGGTTAAAGCTCATGTGTTGAATTTTTGTAACATGGGACTATGCATTGCAAATGTGTTTTTCAAGCGCTTGAAGTCCATGTTTCTATTCTTTGTGATATGAGGCTTATATTTGCAAATGGTTGAAGCTCATATATAATCCTTGCGGCATGTGACATAGATTGCGAATGTGTTTTGCAAACGTGAGAAGTCCATGTATCTAATCTTTGTGTCATGATTTCAAAAGTATGCGAATGTGTTTTGTAACTTGTTGGAAATCATGTTGTGATCCTTGTGTGCATGATATCGTAGTACATTATGAACTAATGTCGTCTCAGTAACAAGTATCTACATTTAATACATTTAGCCCCTAGCCTTGTGTCAGTTGCATTTCATAAAAATCATTTAAAAGTTGTTCTCTTGCTCTTGTGTTTAAAGTTCTCTATAGTAATCATGAGCAAGATGTGGTGGTATATTAAGGGGAGTGCTAAATCATATTCATGTATATCACATCTCAAAGTGTGCCCATATTAATTAAGTGCTAGTATTGTTTTTCAAAATTGAGCCATTTAGCCAAAAGTCAAAATTTAAAAATAATAAATATATCTTTGAAAAACTAGTTGGAAAATGTATACAAATGCATCTCAAAGGTCTAACCGGCATGAAGTGGGCGGTCTGACCGGCTTGCAGAAGTTTTGCTCCATCGCGCGATACGTTTTTTTCCAGAGAGCGACTTTGCTGAGTTTTCTTAGAGCGGTTTGACCGGTCCTGTGTGGGCGGTCTGACCGGACCTGGCGGCCTGACCGGTTTTTGTGTGTCAGTCTGACCGGTTTTTCAGGGTAACGGCTAGTTTTTTGTAGCCGTTGGGAGGGCGGAAGTACCGGCCGTGTAATGGCGGTAGTTCCGGCGCTCACGCTGATTTCAGCCCTCTCTCTTCTCTAACGGCTAATTTTTGAGGGAGGCCAAAAGAAACTTACACTTGGTGGTGGTTATAATAACAAGTGATGATCAAGCGGATTTAAAAGTGACTCACAATTGCACGGCAAAAGATGTTTTGTGGAGCTTGGTTAGGAAGTATTTATCCTACACGATCTGAATTTCTCGATGTCGTAAAATTAAGTAATAATCCAAGTTAGAATACTTTGCCTAAGTGCTGATCCAAAAGATTTAAGTGAAGTATATGAACGCACACGCAAAGATCAATGTGACTCGATGCAAACAAAGGAATGAGCTAACTAGAGGCAATATGAAATTAAAGATTAGATAGCTCGTTTTGCACCAAGTACTAGGAGAGACGCTAGCCAATTACAATGATATGAATGTAAGGGCACAAGATTGCTCAAAGGAATTAAATACACAAGCTGAAATTATATATTAGAATTAGCTAATCCCAATTTGACCAATGCCCACTTTCCCTTTTTTTTATCGGCTGCCTTCTTTCTTTCTTTATTTCCTTCTTTCTTTTTTTTAACTTGTAGTTGGCACTAAGGTTTAGCTTTCCCTTCCACAAAAGAATAAAATTTCAGCAGGTGTAAATTAATATCAAGAACAACCCATAATGCAATTATCAAAGACTAGTCTCAAAGATGAACAGAAAAATTAAGGATATCCGTAATGAAAATGACCACAATACATAGAGTTTTTTTCACAAGACCTTTAGCGATCTTGTTCACGCACTGTAGCGATCGGATTTTTTTTTGAATTTTGGATTGGACACAATGATTAAGCTACGCAAATAAACACGAACGATCATGTAGGACCGAAATGGCAACAGAGGGGGTGTGAATGGTGCCTTAAAAAATATATAGCCCCCTACAGTAGACAAAAATCCTTCTCCTGTAGCTATGGAAGCAATGAAGAGGACATGTCCATGTTCCCTGGTATCAAAAGACAAATCGGCAAATAAAACAACTAATAGCAGCAAACTAAAGAGAAATGTTGTTCGAACCGTTCGTTCCAGCTAACCCACTACGATCGGACTGGTCCGAACGTTCCAATCAATCGGACGGTCTGAGACCAATGAGCGAAGGAAATCGAACGGTTCCCCTCGCTGCCGATCGGACTGGTCCGAACGTTCACTTGATCGAACTAGTCGAGGGCAATGGGCGAAGGAAATCAAACGGTTCCCCTTCGCTGCCGATCGAAGAAAATCACTCCTAATTCCCTATGGAACTTCGGCAGCAATGCTAAACTCGAACAAACTTTAGTAGATTTATTATTCTCAAACGTGGTCTCTCTTACAATAGGGGTCTAACCCTTAATATATAGTTCTCTGGCCACCTCATGGCTGGCCAAGAGGTCATAAATCAACTCCAACACATCCCTACACACATGACAAGTTTTAGTTTAAATTGAGCAAGTTTAATTAACTTATCATGGCAAAAGCTAGTCTACACATATGAAATCATGATAAATTTAGCAAATAAGCACAAGTCATGGCAAGGTGTAAAGCATTTTAACATGTCATCAATGGATAATAATCAGGGCTCCATGAGGTTATATTACAATGCAAAATGACATGCAGAAAATCCAGCTCCCCCTCAACATGTGATGCAGCTTTTAGTTCAAGTTGAGTTATGTCAATATTAAGATCTAGAAGTTCCCAAATGAACTCCCCCTGAACCAAAGCAATAAAAATGAGAAGCTGGCAAAGAAAGATAAACAGGCAGTCCTTAAAGCATAGATAAGATATAGAAGATACTATGGCTCAGACTGACTCTCATCTACCCCATATGACTCCAGGACTATCGGTGACGGAAACCACACACTAGAGAGCAAACACGCACCTGTCCGAGGGTGGCCCAACCCTCGCTAGAGCCTACAAGAAGTGAGTGAGCTCAACCTAGTGAGATAAGAAACAGCTATCCTGGAAGCACAAGATAAGAGTAAGAAGTCTAAGCAACTCAAAGAAGAGACACACTCTAACTTATCTTTGGAAGGACTAAACCCAATGCACCCACGGATGCAATGCAACATGAAGGAGACGAAGCATAATTAATATGATAAAGCAAGAAAGCTCAAAGCTCCCCTCACAACAGTCCATAAGGACAAACCACCCCAAGCTCTCCCACAGAGTGAAAACCTCGTGCTATCCGAGGCTTGGTGAAGATATCACCAACCGATGGTCACTCTCCACAAACTGAAGCACGATGTCACCCTTCTCTACATGGTCTCGAACAAAATGATATCTGATATCGATATGCTTGGTCCGAGAGTGCTGCACTGGGTTCTTGGCAATGCTAATCGCAGACGTGTTATCGCAAAAGAGCGGAACACGGTCAATAGCTAACCCAAAGTCCCGCAGAGTCGAGACCATCCAGCACTGCTACGAGAATCGGTGCGACAACGTACTCGGCCTCTGCGGTGGATCGTGCAACACCGGACCGCTTCCTCGAGGACCGTGAAACGATGAAGTGTCAATGAACCGGCGGTGCCGAGTGCTCTTCCTATCTATCCTACATGGCAAAATCGCATCCGAATAGGCTCTAAGGGATGAGCAGGAGGAGGAAGAGTACCGATACCATAGTCAATGGTAGCTCGAAGGTACCGAAAGATGCGTTTCACCGCCTGGCGGTAAGATACGCGAGGAGAAGCCTGAAACCGAGCACAAAGACACACGAAGAAGTGTATGTCCGGTCTCGAGGCAGTGAGGTACAAGAGAGAGCCAATCATACTCGAACTCCTTTTGATCAACGGCTCACCGTCCTCATACGGGTCAAGTGCGGTGTAGAAGCCATCGGAGTTGACACCGCTTTCCATCACTCATGTCGAAACGTCTCGGAAGATCACGGTGTACTTGCCTTGATGCAAGAAGGTACCTCCGAGTCCGCTTGATCCGGAAGCCAAGGAAGAAAGTCAACTCACCCATCATGCTCATCTCAAACTCGGTGCTCATGACATCCGAGAACTGTGAAACTAGAGCATGAGAAGAGCCGCCAAAGATAATGTCATCGACATAAATTTGGACGAGCAGAAGATCATTGCCAAGACGGCGAGTGAACAAGGTCTTGTCAACTTTACCCATCTCGAAATCATGTCTCAATAGATAGGACTTAAGCCTCTCATACCAAGCTCTAGGGGCCTGTTTAAGTCCATACAACGCTTTGGAAAGCTTGTAGACATGATTAGGGTATTTGGGGTTCTCGAAACACGGAGGTCGTCTCACATAGACTTCTTCCTCAATAAAGCCATTGAGAAAGGCACTCTTGATATCCATCGGTAGAGCTTGAAACCCTTAGAAGCTGCAAAGGCAAGCAGAATTCTAATGGCCTCAAGTCTGGCTACAGGGGCAATGGTCTCCTCGAAATCTAGACCCTCAACCTGGGAGTACCCCTGAGCAACCAGTCTAGCCTTGTTTCGAATGACTACCCCATCCTCACTTTGCTTATTTTTGAACACCCACTTGGTCCCAATGATATTGTGACCTCGAGGGGGCTCAACAAGCGTCCAGACCTTGTTTCTTTCGAAACTCTCTAGCTCCTCATGCATGGCATTGACCCAAGACTCGTCAGATAGAGCATGACAAATGTCTTTGGGCTCGAAGGAGGCAACAAAGGCAGAATGGAGACAAAAGAGTGACATGTTGCATTTTGAGCGAGTAACTCGCTCAAAAGGTCTCAATGATCCGCTCGAAGGATGAGATTTTTAGATATGTCTAGGAGGTCCAGGATGAGATGAAGAAGTGGCCTCTACCTCGAGAGCTGATGAGGTAGGAACAGCGCCACTAGCTCCAGAGGAAGCAGAAGGCATGGGCTGATCACCTCGAGGTGCGGTGGAAGAAGGCACCTCAAGGGGTGGATGAGGGACTGGATCAGGTAGACAACCCTCGTCTCCATCGTCCTCATCATCCACGAAGATGGTCTCGAACTGCTCTAGAGAACCTGAGATATCATATCCCGAACGTCGTTACGGTATAAGATTTTAAGTCAATCGCGGAATCGCTGGTTTTTCGGTAAATCGCGGGAAGGGAAAAATATAAATTGTATAACATTGTAAAATAAATTAAATAATTAATTTGATTGTTTTGGGCTGTCCGCAGGGGTGGACCGGCCGCTTTGGGCCGACCCACCCAAATGGGGCCCGCACCCTCCCAAACCCTAGCATCCTCTTTATAAACCCCTCCTTGGCCCCTCCCTCTTTTCCACCCCAAACCAGTCTCCACCACCCCTTGGCGCCTCCCCTCCCCAAGCGCCCCAAGTGCTGCTGCCATTGGAGGAGAAGAAAAGAGAAGGAAGGAGAAGAAGAAAGGAGAAGGAGAGGAGAAGAAGGAGAAGAAGAAGAAGAGGAGGAAAAATTAGAGAAATTCTTCATCTAGGTAATTTTTTCTCATCCTAAATCCTCTGTTTTTAGGAATAATTAGGGTTCTTGGCACGGATTATGATGAGAGATTACAGTTTAATTGCCCGATTAGAGTTTAATCACGGGCTGATTTTAGATCTATTCAGCAGCTTGCTTGTCTCATGGTTTTGATCTAGAAAACTAATTTTCTGCGGGTCTTCCCAAAAGGAACGTTGTAGAGGACTTCCAGATGTATCTTCTGTAATTTTTTCAAATTTTTCTACCGTGGGATCTGGGAGATACAGAGTCGGTAATACCGCTGTCCGGCAGGCGGACAGATTGGTACAGTCCGACGGTAATCCGGGGTTTAAAAATAGTAAACGAATTTTCTTGCCTTGGCCGTAGTTGAGAAAGTTGTAGATAATTTAGAGATATAGCTGTTGTATAAATTTGAGAATTTTTAGATCCCTGTGCTGTTGTGGGCACGCGTTTGAACACGGCTGCCCAATCTGCCAGAACAGAGTTCTTCCTCTGTTTTGGGCATTAAATTACTCCTAGCTATGATTAAAATAAAAATAGGTGTTCTGCATGAAAATTGTAGGTTTTTAAGTCTTGAATCCAGAGAGATATCATTTGCTATATTTCGATCTATATTTTTAAAGATACGAAATTGTGAAGCAGCGCTGCTGCAGATGATAATTTGTTGAATTGTTGTGCGGGTTCGGGTTTCTAGCGATGTTTATAATTATTATGTTGTGCTTGTATGCTGTGGTTGTGTGCTGAGAGTTGTCTTGTGGACAGGTGGTCTTGTCCTGAGCACTCTTGATCTTTGTTGATCTTCGCCCGTCGGTTTGAGGCAAGTGAATGTAGCGGTGGTTGCTACCGCTTAACTTGTTATTCAATCTATTTGCAATTTACATTATTATCGTAATTTGATACATTATGTCATGATTGCATGATATTTTAATTGTAGTGATGGTAGCAAGTATTGATCAAGCGATATGTTATTAACTTTGCTAGTAGACATGTGGATTTCCTGTTTAATGTTATATTGTGGAACATGAAACAAATATGTGGTGGATGTGGAGATGTTGAGAGCATGATAATGCTCCTTGTGGATGAATTAATGTGATTTATGATTTATTATATCATTCATATCATATCATGTCATTTGCATATGTGGATGTCGCCGCACCTAGCGCGACCGCATCTGCAAGTACAACCTCTTCTCCCGCGGGAAGCAATTCCCTGCCTTGGAAAGAGTGGAAGGAAGATAAGCATTCATATGCATTCATTTGTTGTTTGAATGACTGCATCCATATGCCATTTTGCATTCATATGCAATATGTTGTGGTGAAGATATGTTGTGGAAAGATTTATTTGCATCCATATGCAATATGTTGTGGTGAAGATATTTTATGGATTATTCAACTCCATAGTTGTAATGTGGAATTTACAGTTTCATTGTTGTGTTGTGGATTTGGCTCATATGAGCTATTTATGGTATGAGGATTGTGGTTGTGGTCGTGGAATGAGATTCGTCCCTTGTGTATGGTAAGGGTTGAGATTGCGGCATGAAATTCTTTTCTCATATACATATTAATTGTTGATAGCAAATGTGCATGTGAGAAATAATAATATATTGAAGTAAAACATACATATGTTTTATTGCATTTGGTAGTGGTAGTGGATGATGTTTAAAGTAGTTAAACAAGGTTTATTCGCTAATACTTTACCGTCATGGATAGTGTTTTGATGTTGAGGATGTAAACATTGTTAATTGTGGAAGGTTTAATGTTGATGATTAATCTATTGTGGTTATGGAAGATTAAATGTTTCTTTTGCATTTAATAGAGGATAAAAGACCGCATTCATATGACAATTAAATCTTAAATTAAAGAGGTATTATTCATAGAAGTTTATGGTGGTTTAAATATTTATGAACATAAATTGTAATTGTGGATGTATGGGATTATAATGATGATGTTTAAATTGCTTGTAGTTTGAGTAACTTGTTAAGCAGTTTGCTTGTCGAGATTTTATCTCACTCTTGCTTCCCCCTCCCTACAGGTGGACTTTGAGCATGCATTGGGAAGGGTAGAGCGGCACCGCACGGATGCACTTGTATTATAATTTTAATGCTGAAATAAAGTTAAAAGAAATCCAGTCTTTGTTTAGCTATCTTGTAGATAATTGGTTCATCTTATTAATGTTAATTTGGAACCGTTCCTTTGGTTATTATTGTTTAAGTTGAGATGAATATTAAACTGTTCTCATTGTTCTGTTATTTTCTAGTTTGTTTATGCTTCCGCTTATATTATCCTGTTAATTAAATGTTGCCAGTTTAATTTATCTTGTAAATTGGCTAGTTGTAGAGCAGCAATAGTAGCATCCCGGGCATTGTGGGTCCTGGGGTGTTACATCGGGCCTAGTCCTCGGACTGGCCTCATCGAAAGTCACCTCACAGGTTTCTACCATTTTACTAGAATCGCAGTTCCAGACCCTGTAAGCCCGCGAAGAAGTCGAGTAGCCTAGAAAGATCCCATCACAGGAACTCCGTGCCATTGTCACTACGGATCGCTCGCAAGGCACTTGGAAGCTCAACAGAAAGCCTACTGAAAAGACCTCGAAAAAGTGAAAACGTCTCATCCTTCGAGGCTAAGAAAAACACCCAAGAGTACCTCGAGAAGTCATCGACCACGACAAGAACATACCACTTCCTCCCGCAGATCGCACTCGAGTGGTCCGACCGTGTCCATGTGGAGCAGTGTCGGTGCATCGGTCATAGTCACTTTGTGGACCGGAGGGTGAGAAGCGGCAACCATCTTGCCGTGCCGGCATGGAGCGCAAACAAGATCTTTGACCATCTTGAGTTTCGGCAGACCACGAATTGGATCGTGGCCGCTAACTCGGGTCAAATGGTCAAATCCAATATGACCAAGTCTCCTATGCCAGAAGGAAAGATCGCGGGACTCAGAAGCAACTAAACACCTGAGAGGATCACCAAAAGACCCAGAAAAATCAGCACGAAAGATCCTCCCAAAACGAGAAATCTCGCAAACCAGACTACCCGAAGAATCAAGAATTTTGCAATTGTTTTTCTTAAAACTCACCTCAAAGCCGTCATCGGTAAGCTGAGAAACGGAAAGCAAATTATACTGCAGCTTACTAACCAAGGCAACATCTTTCAAAATAAATGAATCATTAACGCGCACAGTACCTTTGGCGATGATATGCCCAGACGAAGCGTCTCCGAAGGTGATCGTCTCATCACCTGGAGCACGGACAAGGGAATAAAACCAACGGGAATCTCCAGTCATGTGTCATGAACACCCGGAGTCTACGAGCCAAACCTTTCCCTGCCCTGCCCGGCGAGCCTGAGTCAACAAGAGAGCAAAGTCTCAGTACTGGGATAAATCAAAATAGATTTTGGAACCCAATACTAAGTCACACGTCGAGCAGAAGAAGTAGTCACACACGACTGGCCTCTAACTACTCTATGCTCTCCGTCGCTCAAAGAAGCGAAGGTGCGTGAGCAGACACAAGGCGCGGGGCCGGGTCCGACTGCTACGGGAGAGCGAGTCGAAGCACCGGCAACACGCTGATCTCGCCGCGGGTAGCCATCTCGACGGGGGAAACGAGATCTACCCTCAGGACGGCGGAAGTCACGACCAGAGGGAGCATGAGGACGAAAAACAGAAAACTCGGAAGAACTAAGTCCTCGATGCTGCCCAAAGCTACCAACAGTAGCAAGCCTAGACCTCGTGTTGGTCTTAGGTGCACTCAAGGTCTGGAGCTGACCCTGAATACGCCTAAGAGACGCAACACGGTCTCTTCGCGCAATCTTGGCGCGCTTGAAGCAGTGGTCAATCAAATGTCCATCCTTCTGACAGAAGGTGCAATGATACTTCACCTTCTGAGAGGCAGAAGTAGCATGAGAAGGCTTCGCCTTCTGAGAGGCTGAAGCTACAGGTGAAATCACCTTGCTATCAGAAATCCTTTGGACAAAGCCCGCTGATTTAAATTGAACATTCTTGTTCTTGGGCTTGACCTCAATCACACCTGCGGCTATGGGTCTGAGCACGACAGGTGGATGCTTCCTCACATCCTCATGGAAATCATATCCTAGACCCTGATTGAACTTGCAAATCTTTGATTGGTCTAGAATAAGATTGAGCTTCTTCTTGCCTCCTACAAATTTCTCGAGAGTGTTCATAAGGTACTGACACTCCCGAAAAAGAGAGGTGCAAGAAGAGCAAGGAGGAGAAGAGACATCAGAAGGTAAGGGAGCAGAAGAACCACCAACAGCAGAGGGAAGACTGGCTTGTGCACGCACAGCCGACTCAGAAGGAATAGTCCTACTGCTAGCAGGTTGGTTTGCGTTGTTAGGCGTCTCTACCTTACCCGGGGGCTTCTCCCCCTTCTCCACAATCACACTACAAGCACAAGGTGGCTTCTCTAGAAGGTCCTTAGTTAGCTTCACACATTTTTCATCCAATACAATCAATTTAAGTTTTAGTTTATTACAGCTAATGCATGGTGAGCTAACAGGATCCTTAGTCGCAAACTGAGCCATTTTTTTATTATTGTCAATCATTTCTTGAAACTGTTTTGAGACGATTCAAGTTCAGTGATTAACTTTGGACAATTCAAACATGAAGAAATGGGCTCTAGTAACACAGCTTGTAGATCAGCAATTTTATGATCTGCCCATTTTAGATTTATCTTCAGATTATTGCAGTTTCCACAAGACTCGGGCAGATCGAGAAGTATAGTGTAAAGACCTCTAAAAGCATTGTCCTTATCTTCACAAGAGGTGCAGAAAGTAGTCTCAATAGCAGATGAAGGAACAACAATCCTAGTCATTTCTAGTTCACTAGCGGACTAACATTCTCCACCTTAAGAGTATCTAGCTCGAGAGGTCACACTATCATAAGAAGTCCTTAACTTCTCCATATCTCCAAGCAAAGAAGGGCATGTATCACATTCATCACGGAGGGAGCGGATATAAGTGAAGTAAGCTCCCGTGACAATCTATCTACTTCCTTCTCTAACTCGCTACATCTAGCTCTAGATCTAGCATGAAATTTACCTAGCTTAAGAAAGGCATCATTAAGTTGGTCGTAAGATGGGTATACCTCGTCGGAGTCGGAGTAGAGCTCGCTGTCGCTCAGTTCGCCGTCGAGGGCCATGAAGCACATGCCGGAGAAGTCATCGCCATCTTTGGGTTCTTGATCACCCGTCCCGTCGTCGTCGCTCCATCCCTCCACCTCACTGAGGTCGAGGTCGTCGAAGGCGGCGAGGACGCGGTGGAAGAGCTTCTTGGCCTTCCCAAAGTCGCGGAACTTCTTCTTGCCTTGAACAGTCTTGAGGGCTTCGTGTTGCGGTTCTTGTTGATGTAGTCGTTCTGCCGAACCGTCAAGTCGGTTTGCCCTTCCCCAGCTTGGGGCAGTTTACTCAGATGTGGTTGGGGCCACCACACTCGAAGCAAATCACAGGACCTCCTCTTTTACCATCCCTCCTCCTCTTGTAGGCATGAGAAAATCTACGCTAGGAGGGCTAGTCGTTCGTCGAAGTCGCTCTAACTGATCATCAGTTATGTCACAGAGAGCAGCAAGGGAGAATCCACATATCGGCTCAGCATAAGAAGATCTAGAAGCGGGATCAGTGACTAATGCCATCGATTGTGACTTCGACCGACGAGAGACTATGTCAATCTCGTGAGTCTTGGGCGCGAGTAAAGCGCATCAAGAGTCAGGGTCGAGAGGTCCGTGGTATCCTTGATGGTAATCACATTCATCTCCCAAACCCGAAGATCGAGTGCAGAAAGCATTTGTCGAGCGTTATCCGAGTCGGAGTATGTGAGACCGACGGCTCGGAAGTTGCTCAAAATCTTGTGAAAGCGAGAAAAGCACTCGTCAAGGGACTCGCCGACAAGCATCTCGAATTTCTTTGTATTCGCGCTGAACCGGTCTGTTACCTTGTCTTTATTTGGGTGGTGCCCCCATGGTAAGCATCGAGGGTCGTCCATATATCGAAGGCAGACGACAGGTGAGAGATGCGATCAAACTCGCTTCTGCTCAATCCCTGAATGATGATGTTCCTTGCCCTTGCGTTTGCCTCAACATCAGCCATATTCCCGGCATTGATGTTCTCATCGGCAGGAACAACAAACTGAACCTTCACCTTCCTCCAGATGGCATACCCCTGAGCCTGGATGTATGTTTCCATTCGGCTCTTCCAGAACGGGTAATCCAAGCCATCAAAGACCGGAGTCTTGGTGGAATACTTGTCCGTCGCCATGGCTCTTGAGACCGGTTAAAGATCTACGAGGAAGAGCTAACCGGCTCTGATACCAATTGTAGGACCGAAAGGGCAACAGAGGGGGGTGAATGGTGCCTTAAAAAATATATAGCCCCCTACAGTAGACAAAAATCCTTCTCCTGTAGCTATGGAAGTAATGAAGAGGACATGTCCATGTTCCCTGGCATCAAAAAACAAATCGGCAAATAAAACAACAAATAACAGCAAACTGAAGAGAAATGACGTTCGAACCGTTCGTTCCAGCTAACCCACTACGATCGGACTGGTCCGAACGTTCCAGTCAATCGGACGGTCTGAGACCAATGAGCGAAGGAAATCGAACGGTTCCCCTCGCTGCCGATCGGACTGGTCCGAACGTTCACTTGATCGAACGAGCCGAGGGCAATGGGCGAAGGAAATCAAACGGTTCCCCTTCGCTGCCGATCGAACTGGTTCAAAAGGAACAGGAGAAGAACAGCAACAAATCTTCAAACAGAGAGCTGCTAATGAACTGAAATCTGAGTGCTTAAGATTCTAGTTACTTTCTGTTATGGAAATTAACATCATAACTAGAATTCTATCACTGAAAGAAAATACCAAGATTTCTTTGCCTTCTCGTCCAGTAAAACTTTAGAGGAACACAAGAACTGAAAATACAAAGAGCATTCTCTAAATCAAGTTCCCAACAATTGTTTGATCCTTTTGCCAAAAGACTTTGAGAAAATGTTAGCAATAGTCAAAGGACTCTGCAGGCGAAGATCTGAGCTACCTTAAGAAGGGAAACAAGATTTGAAGCAAAACCCTAGAGGATGAACAGAAAAACAGAGAGAGCCTAAAATGTCAAATCCGAGATTAGACTTGAATTGCTCTTGGGAAAACTCGATCAAATGATCTTGAGGCACTATCCCATCAAAGAGCAACCCACTTTACACCTCATAGGCGAGAAACAACAGGAAAAACAGAGAATCAAGAACTCGCCCAAAAAGGAGAAACGAGGAACAGAGAGCACAAGAGTGAAAAGAAACTTCAGATTTCCATTTCTAAATAAAAGATGAATACAAAGGAGTCCTGATATGCATGGACATTCGAACAAGAAGAAGGGTTACAAGACTCTCAACTCATCTCCACTCTCTCAATCCTCAAAATCACCAAGAACTCTCCCTAGTTCTTGGGAGGCATACACAGAGAGGAGGAAGGACGTGGGAGGCAAACCCTGCTGCCCACAACCACTCTCACCCACTAAAGCCTAAAGCAAAACAACCTCTCCAAAGGTTCTTTTGACTCTAGCAAACCCTAGCTCTCTCTTAATTCCCTTGGAATGCCTAGAGGGGCATGCAGCCACCCTCTCCTATTTATAGCCCTTGGCTAACGGGTCTCCAACCCGTTACGTCGGCTAAACCCTAACGGCGCCGTCTCGCGCTTGTGCAACCTTGCGAAATTCCTGTTTCGCCCCTCCTGCACCTTCCGGGAAGCTTCCGCGCTCCTTGTCGTCCAAGCCTCGCAACCACCTCGAGTCTCCGCCGTCTTCGACACATCCCGACCGTTCTGACCTCAGCGCCACCTGCGCCTAGTCCGGTCACCTCGTGTCTCGCCACGACTCCGCCTCGACGTCCTGCAGCCAACACAGACAAGAAACACATCACATAGCACCGCTCGAGATAATGGAATAACCATAAGCCATAATCACCACAATGATCACACCAAACCCAGATTTTATGCCCTGACTCTTCTGTTCTGCGCATAGCCGGTAGTTCCGCTCTCCAGGCCGTAAGTACCGCCGGCCGGTAGTACAGCTGAACACACTACGGTAGTTCCGAAAATTCTGGAGCAGCACAGCTGATCCAAAGCGCAAACATTCCGCACACTTTGTCAATTACTCACCACAACCTGGGAGGACCTCTCACATGGTCTCTCAGATCAGCACGTAAACAAAATTTCTAATGGATCAAGACATAATAAAACTCATGAAAACAGCAGATGCGAAACTAGGGTTTGGATTTTTTTTGTGTTTTCAATTTATGGACTGTAGGACAGTAAGTAATAAACTAAAATTTAAAGGGATAAGATCCTACCGAGTAAACCGCACTCAGATACCAAGATGATACGGGGTCGCCCGATCTTCTCGACGTAGGATGGATACTCACGGGAGTCTTGATGAATCGTAATAATCCTCTAATGCCAATGCAAGGGACGAACACTCTTTAATCCGTCAAAACACACTCGTGTTGATTTCGCCGACCACCAAGCGAAGATCTATGATTGAAGAAAATCACTCCTAATTCCCTATGGAACTTCGGCAGCAATGCTAAACTCGAACAAACTTTAGTAGATTCATTATTCTCAAACGTGGTCTCTCTTACAATAGGGGTCTAACCCTTAATATATAGTTCTCTGGCCACCTCATGGCTGGCCAAGAGGTCAAAAATCAACTCCAACACATCCCTACATATATTTGGAAACAAACTCACAAAAAAGGAAAATCCTAAAATTAAATCGTCACAATGTTTTGGTCATAACTTTTTATCCGTGACGAATTTGAATTTGGGGCTAGATCCATTGTGTAGCCCTTGAAATTATCTTTCCAATGTTTGTGAAAGTTATGACCTTTTAGTAACTGCCTATCAGACTGACCCGAACCGAATCCGAATTGAATCCTGAGTTGAATTCGAGTTTGAATTGGATTGAGCACATGGGAGGTCCGAATTTGGCTTGAAAATCTTATCCAAAACTTGTAGTTTAAGTCCTTGTGCTCCACCCATTTGCTCTCCCAAGTCTTCACATGAATCATACCTAAGAATACACAAAATAATAGCATGAGGTAGTATTCTAAGTTCATCATCAATTAAAAGAAACTCCTTAAGAAACAATTTCACCTGACAATATTTAATGCGGCTCAATACTTCTTTCTAATGAAATAATGTATTCGCCTGAAAAGTGCTAAGCATGTGCGTATCCGCATCATCCTCCCATTCTTCAAGAAAAGCCGTCCTCGGCTTTTGGTAGCCTGAAATTGTACTAAGCAAATAATACAACGTATATGTATGGTATATATATTTGTCATCAACACTTCTTTTGCTTAGCATATTAAGAACATCTGAAGGCGTAGTAGATAAAAAAAACAACACATATGCATGGTATATGTATGAATCAATTATCGTGTCATTCTCGTTGTTCCACACAAACAAATTAATATAACAGCAACTATAAAATGTATACATTGCAACATTGTCTTTCATATCAGCTGGCATTGGCGCTGGTGCTTGGACTGGCGCTGGTGCTTTACTGATGGTGGTGAAGGTAGGGGTACATAGCCCTAGACCGAGGGTGCTCCAGCCCAGCCTCGGCGGCAATCCTCTCATGCTCTTCCACCTGGAGGACGGCCTGGCAGTGGGTGAGCTAGGCACGAAGGACATCCGAGTGCTCATAGCTGGAGGTCAGGAGCGTCCGCAGCTGCCCAATCTCCTATAGAGTGTGGGCATAGGTGAGTGCTATCGCCTGTGTCAGCTGGATCTGGTGGGACAACCGGAGGTCATCCACCCTGGCATCGAGGCGCTCTGGAAGATACTCCCCCTGGCGGATGCGAGGGAAGTGGGAGAAAGGGGGACTGTCGCAGCCTCTCCTCGTGCACTTGGCATAGGTGGGCTGCTGTTAGACGCGTCGTGTTCTGGATGGAGTTCGACAGGTGCGTCCGAGGGGCCCGGCCTGGATGGTGTGGGAGTTGAGCTCCCTGTCCCGCATAGAGGAAAACCTCTATGGTCCATAAGTCTCAGTTCTGGACCTAGGTCCTCCTACCCCTGAAGATGGGCTGGCGGCTATACCCTAGGTACTGCAAAAGCTATCGTAGGAGTTCAACAACTCACCGTCGTCCTCTCTATGGGAGAAGTGATCCCACGGACCGACTGTCGAAGCTCCGGCCATCTAAAATTTTTAACACCAAGAGGTTAGAACATATGAAAATACAAAGAGAGTATAGACGAGTAAGGAACCAATAGAGTTAAGTAAAGCAAGTAATACACTATATTTTGTCAAAGTTTTTCTTAGTTCTTGAAAATAGGACTTAGGCCTTAGAACGCGACCAGTCTAACTAAGGTTTCTACAGCCGTCTGCTCTGATACCAGCCTTTTCGGACCCCGGGTTTCACCAACCTAAAATCCTCTGTGATCAGTAGATAGTGCTCATAGGTACATTGTTGCATCATTTCATACACGACAAATATCATACCATTACAATACCAGAGTTCAAATAGACCACGTCGGGTTGAGTTTACAACTTAGGTGCCACCGATATTAGCTAGAAAACTGACTAATATTGGAACCACCCACAAGTTAGCCTGGTTGGCTAGGCTGAGGTTGAAGATCAATAAGACGAGGTCTACAAGTTGATTGTAGTACACACTGTAGCGACTTCATTTATACCGGCCAAAATCGTATGTGAGTTTCTGTTACTCCATGCTTTCTCTTACAAATATCCTAAAAGCTATAAGCCACAACTAAAAAGAGCATGCCCTATATTGAACATTCCCTTCTAAATTATCTCTTTAACTCTCAATGATGAAACATCCTCAAGAGTCTCATTCATGGGACATTTTATGAAACATTACATAAAAACCTTTTTCTAGAAGTCTTTTTTTAATCTTATGAGCCATATGGAAACCTTTTTTCTACAAGACTATTTTTTAACTCCTACAAAATTATATGAAATTTATTTTTTATGCTTTTATATGTACTTTTTCATTTTTGAATGTTCATGTCTTCATGATGTGCAGCTTGTAGCACTATTCAACTACCCACACCTATAGATATTGATGACTCACAGGGAACCTCTCAACCCAAAGATGTGCAAAACATTCCTCCACTAATCGAGTCAATCCCCAACGGTGAGCGGTTCCAGACCCTTGAAGATACCAGTTGCCACAAAGCAAAGGTAAAAACAGTAAAGAAAAAATGTAGGAAATGCGGAGGCTATTAGGCATTTCGTAAATAGCAAGTCTTTTGTCAAGCCAATAGTTGCACAAACTTTTAAGAAGCATGTTATGTGTGGAATCGTTGCAAAACCTGACAAAACGAAAGTAATCATTAAAGGATCCCATGTCAATGTATATCACTTTGCAAATGCTTTGTGGCCAAGGAAAGGTGAAGTGTGCAATGACTTTATGTGGCTGTGCTACCAAGCATTGATGCATGACTGGGATTCCAAAAAGAAGATCATTGTAGATCCAATAGCCACTGTGAGTACCAGATAAATCTTTTCATACATAGCTTCCTTGTGTTTCTTTGGGGTGCCCCATGATATACATAACCATCGTTTTCCATCATTTTTTTCTCACATGTGTGTAGGCTCAGTTGATGACATCATATATGAAATCAAAAAAATGCAAAGATTAGAACTGAACTTCCAAAGATTCCAATCAAAGAACTTGAATGTGTATGTATTTTAGCCCCTATTCTGGTTTTGAACACATACACACATGTATCATTGCACTCAATTTACACAATTACCTATCAGTTTTCTTTTTTTTGTGGAACAATGTAGATATACGTTTCAATCCTCATGGATCACCATTGGAGTTTATTTTTTATCGACCTGCTCAATGAAACTATTGATATATATGATTCTATCAGCAGCCCAAAATAGCAACAAGAGGCTTACAACACATTGTGGTATAATGTGGTGAGCAGTTGTTCCAATCATATACAGTTTTGTGTTTTTTTGATAAAATTATCATAAGCTATATCACACTTTTTTGGGGCATCAATCTACAACAGGCTTTGTTAAGATTGTGAGGTGTGGGGGTATATGATGAGTTCAAAGTTCAGTACCCTCAGATTCCATTGCAAATCACCATGTTTGTTACATCAAGTCCCATTTTTCACTTTTATTATACATCGTTCATCCTTTTTTTATTCTTACATTGCATTGAATTTTTTTTGTCTTGCATCAATAAATACAATCACGACTGCGATTTTTGTGTAATAAGGATGCTTGAATGTCACAATGACATGAGTCTCATTGGTTATAGCTTAGTAATTAATTAAACATTCTTTTTTTTCTTTTTTTCATCTTGTTTGAAGCTTAATGCTTATGTTCCATTTTTTGTGTACAAATGTGACGTAGGCCAACGTGGAAGGTTACAAGAGGGAACTTACTTATAGGCCCATATACCACCACTTCAGTGACCTAGACCCTAACCAGATCTTCAACTGAACTTGCTTGTCCCATGTGTTTTTTTACAACTTCAATCAACTTGGTTGTAGCATCTATCTGTTAAAAAAGACACAAAATCTAGCATGCTTTGAAATGTTCAGAAAGAAGTTTCAACAGGGTTCAAGGACACAAAAAAATGATTGACCTCATCACCCACCTTTTTGGTCCGAACAACGGCATTGTCACCTAGGTCAGTACCGTCACCCGGTTAGCCCCATTAGTTTTGCCACACATATAATTTTGGGAAGGCTCAAACAATGTCTAGTACACAGAGGGGAAATCTCAAAAAAAAAAGAGAGAAAATTTGGGTATGATCCATTTTGCATCCCATGGACAAAAAACATATTCAAAAAAGGAAAAAGTGATAAAAAGAAAACGTATAACCTCTTTACTGGCTATGGTTTTCTTATGCATAATGTCAAAGGGCTCATGTGTTTCGTGCTCATTTGATGCAACATAAGTAGTTTCAAAGAATTCTCGCACATGAAAAAAAGCCGCACAAAAATAAAAATGAAAATGGCAAAATTGCCTAAAGAACCATTTGTATATAATATGCACATGCAGCGTTCTTGCATACGTTCAAACGACCATAAATAGTTTCAGTGAGGTTCCTCATTGAAGACTTGACATAAAGAGAGCTCGATGACTTGGGATGCGCAATTATGACATGTTTCAAGCATGGGTTGCATGAGGGCGGATCAATATGCCTAGTGAATATGCAAAGTCAATGTATAACAGCTGCACAAAAAACAAAACAAATGGTTGTGTTATAAAAACACAAACATACATTACTTACATGCTTCAATAAAGAAACCAAATAGACATATGACTTACATCAAGAATGTGGACGCGCCCACGCACTTGCACATTAACTACTTGAGATGCTTTGTAGTCCCTGATGCCTTGCAGCAAATAATCAGCAACCAAGTCACACAAGTTCATCTCCCTAATGTTCTTTACATCACCTACTATGCCCAGAAATGATTTGTTGATAAAGTGAGTTGTGTTGGGTGCTAAATACATGCACAACAAGACAAGCATGAAAGATTTGCAAAATGCTTCCTCATATATTTCACTGATCATCTCAAGTATGGCCATGTTAATAGACTTTTCCCTCCCTCCATTTGAAAATCTATCTCTCAATGTGTCCTCCACATTAGTTGGCACGGGTACTTGCATGGTACCACATGGAATATCAAGAAGCTTCCTTACCAATGGCTTGATGGGTATGGACTTGCCACCAACCTCCAAAATATCGTAGTCACAATTCACTTGATTGATCAGCCACCTTATCAAACCCTTGTGTAGTTTACACTCTGTCATTGATAAGAGGCTTCCAAAACCCATTTTAGCAACAACTTTTCTGGGGAGATGAAAGTGACTTAATATTGCAGGGATTAGAGCACATGTACACTACCTTTTGTACACTAGTTGCGTACACGTGCGTTGCAACGAAACTCATTAAATATATAGATAATCATACTATAGAAGAGAGTTGCTTTGATCGGTTGAAAAGTAGAGAATAGTGAGAAGTTGAATGAATAGAGTGATTGGAGGAGAATGAACCTACAACCACCAACTCCTTCTTTTATAATAGTAATAGATAGATTGATAACAACAACCAATACTTTCTGAGAAGGAGTAATTTCAAAAGGCAGTTTTGAAAAACAATTTTTGATTATGTATTGTACACTTTTAATGTCCCCAGGCTACTTGTGCTTCTTTCCGCGAGTAGCCATTATAGGCTTGGGGACAGGTTTATATTTCTAGACAAATGTATGCTTGGGGACAGGCTGCTTGCACTTCTTTCCACGAGTAGCTAGTGTATGCTTCAAGTCTGTTTGAGTTGCATGTGATTGTGCGGGAGCATTTGTGTCCTTGCCTTTCAATGGGGTGAACATGTTTTCTTTCGGGGTGGAATGGATACAAAATCCTTGTCAATAGAGGAAGAGTCCATACCTACAAACACATTGCAAAAAAAGAGCGCAAGTGTAAAATACTGCAAAAATGAGTCAAGTTTCACTGAATTTTAGTCTATTCCAAGTAGAGTGTCAAATAGTATCAGTAAGTTTTAGTCACTTTTAGATATTATTGAAGCAAAAATTGCCATATAGTTTTTTGTGGTTTCATATAGTTTTAGCAAAAAAAATTGTAGACTTTCAACAGTTTCGTGTAGTTCCAAGGAAAGTATCATAATGTAGGACCGAAAAGTCAACAAAGGGGGGAGAATGAATTGTGCCAACTAAAAATTTTCCCTAAGTATTCTGGATCCTTTTCTTAGATAACAACAGAGTTACCGAGAATCAAATCCTAGGCCAAAAAAACAAGGCAAAACACTCAAGAGCACCAAATCTTGAATTACTCAGCCCTTAGAGTTCTGGCCGCCAACCAGGGGACGGTTTGACCTCTCCTTCGCGGTTTGACTGCCAACCTTGGGGCGGTCTGACCTCCGTGGGGCGGTCTGACCTCCGTGGGGCGGTCTGACCTCAATTCGGGCGGTCTAACCACTATGAACAGTATTTTCAGCCCTATGAACAGTAAAATTAGCATGGGTACGCGATTTAAAATCTACGTAACTTTTGATTGGATGATCCAAAAACTATGAAACTTTATACACATCTTGCTTAAGGTTTCAGGAACCTATTCCAACCATGGATCGCAAAAACTCACATCCAAGTTGAGACCTTTTTGAGATTTAAGCAAGAGTGTATCAAGAGTGACCTAAAATCAAAATCGATGATCAAGGCTTGCTCGTTGGCAGAGAATAGCCAAGATAGCTTTGGATATGTTCCCACATATCATAGCAAGTAAGAACACTGAAGAAATCACTTTAAAAACCCTAATCAAGAAATCACTTGAAAGATCAAAAATATGCAAAAACCAAGTTTCTTGATGAACTTGCTATCAAAGTGCCTAAATAAGTGGAGGATGATTCTCAAAAGTTCTCTCCATCTCTTACACATCCTTGGCACAATAAGATCAATAAAAGGGTGAGGGAAAAAGGAAAAACCAACCAAAACAAGAGGAAATCAATTAAATAGGGATATAGCCATAGAGAATATTAAAGATTGATTCTATTGCTAGTTTAGGAAGAAAGTTTTATAACCACTCCATCTTAGATGACAGAGAGCGCACAAGCACTCAAAACCCTTACCCTAGAATAAGAGAGCACATGAGAGGTGGGTTGGATGGTTAACCACATGTCTCCATCCCAACCTTCTTTTATAGATGGGCTAGCCAGCCACATCCACCCCTTATTGGATACTATCCACTTAGCATAATGGGAGAACCTAGTAACCCCCACACACGGGTTTTACTCCCACATATTCACTTATTCACGCTTTTCAAAGCATATAAATCCGAATTCGCTAAATCTATAGTCTTGATCCATCTTGATCAAACCAACTCTACCTTGAGGTAAATTGCTCTCCCAAGCACCACTCATGCACTACAGTTTTGATCGAAGATGGTTTCCGATATTTTGGCCAAACTACCAAAATATCCTTCGTTGACCGGGTCATCACCATCCATTGCAAGCAATCGCCACGCTTGCCATGTGTAGGTGCACCACTAGCTTACTATACGTCACCAAGTCTCTTTCGTCCTGGTTCCACCGAACCATGACTCACTTAACCCGTCCAAGCTACATGGTGCCATCCCGCTATTCGAACTTGCCTTCCACATTTCTCGCCTTTCTCGTGCCATGCTTGATATCACAGTCTCATTTGGTATCATCGATCGTTCTGGACCTCAACTCCTCTATGAGCCTAGCCCCGATCCTCACTGTTGACCACGATTGGCTCCAAGTGACATGCACATCCAAAGACAAAGAAATCATTTCTAGATACAAATTTTTTTCTTAACTTGACCCACGTTAGCTGTAACATATCTCATGCAATATAAAACCACTGACAATACTCACCAAAACTCAATCATCAACTCAAAATTCACAAATATGAAATCTGGCTGAAAATCCACATCTAGCCAGTCTGACAGCCAACATCGGCCAGTTAGACCGTTGGGACAAGCTGGTTTGACCGATACCACCAAGCGGTTAGACCGTTGAGACATAGGCTGATCTGACCGCTCCACCCAGGTAGTCCGACCACTGACAACAACCGGTCCGACCGGTGCATCAATGCCGGTCTAACCCGCCATCAGCAGGCTGACTAACATGCTGCCATATAAAGCATGCAAATCAATTTCCTGACCTTCTCAATTGTAATAGTTCATCAAAATAAAAATTAGGATTTTCTCACGTGGTCCTACACATAAAGTTTCAACAATTTTCCTCTTGCTTTTACAACCAAAAGCAGCACATGTATATCCATGAAAAAAAGCAAAAACATGACATTGGAGACCTATTGTTTCGCTAAACAGATATTTAGTGGGAGAAGTAAATCTGAGCGAACCTGAAGCTGCTATGTGAATAGGGCGCAAGCGAGAGTAATTTGAGCAAAAGACAATAGGCCTCGCTCGTGGCGTTCGCTAGCCGCACCCGCACACTAGGATGAAGGTCGCTAGGCAGGGGCGCGACTGGGTGGTAGTGCTTGGTTGAGGCGTTCCCTCGCCGCAGTCGCACGCCAGTCGCCGTTGGACGGGACGTAGCCGTCGGGCAGGAGCGCGCCAAAGATAAAGCACCACACACCGGTCAATGTTCACCACGGATGAGGTCGCTAGTCAGAGCACGCTGAGACGGAGAAGCTAGCGGCGCCCACACACGGTGGCCCTTGACGCCGCGGCTGTTGGTGGTCGTTCACCCGAATGAGGTCGCCGGGCGAACATTGCTGAGAAGCTAGCGGCACCCCCACGCACTGTCCTTTGATGCCGCTGCTAGAACCCTAACAAAGAGAGATCGAGCGATCGGGAATGGGAGAAATAGGGATCGAGAATTGGAGGGTGGAGTTGGAAGGGAGTGGCCGGAGCGCTTTATGATTCATACGACGTAGAGACGATCGAACAGACGTGCTATACTGTCACTTTGAATAGGAACGCTATAACGTTATGTAGTATTTTTTTTAAAAAAAAAGTTGACAGCACTGGCACGAAGCCACGAACTTGATCCCCGCTCATTTCGGTTTGAGCTTCTGACTTCTGACTTATTTTATACTATTCATAAATTTCGTTTTTTTATACTATTGACTTTTTTGAGCTTTTTTGCCGGTTCTTTTTTTTCGTATTTGTTTGCATTATATGTGATAGGCTAACATGTTTTTTTACTTTTATTTTTTTAAAATATAATTATACCAAATAAGTCTTTGTTAGCTATAATATTTTTTCAGTCAGCTACAGTAGCTTTCAGCCATAATAATCAGGTGCAGTACCCCTGCGCAAGCTTCCTGGTAATTGTGTGGGCCTAACGGACTTACCAGAAGAGAGACACAAACAGGCCCTAATGAAGAGAAACGGGCCAATTTGGCGGGCGAGTCCGGTCCTATGATTAGGCCCAGCATGAGAAGCTACAGGTGTATCCCTCTGAAAAAAAAAACAAGCAACGGGAAGAGCTTTTCTATGGGGGAGACCTCATCTGACGCCCCTCCTTATCCACCGTTAATCCGGTGGGATCCACGCCACATCAACAGTGGATGGGGAGTGGATTTTCTTCAGCAACAGCCTACAGGTGTCAGACTCAGAATAGCAGCCGGTCTCATTTGTAATTGTGGTCAGGAAATCTGAATCGTTATTGTCCAAACGTTACGTGTACTAGGAAACCGGCATACATTTTAACGGTCCAGACAACGATGAGGACGATCATTTTGTTATCCTCTGAAAGCACGATACGATGTTTCCGTCAAACAGCGAGGCATCTCTCCAGGATCGACTCTGGAGCTTCGGCCTCTGGATTTGATCTTTGGAGGGTGATGGAGAAACCCCATCCAAGTAGTATGTTGCCGTGGAAATGACCTCATATATGCATCCCAGGAAAACGACATACCCTGAGGTCGTTATACATTGTTGGGAAAAAAAAAACACGCACGCTAACTAAGAGGGCAATCGGCAGGTACAACTGTACAAGTAGTCTCTGTGGCGGCACAAAATTACTCTATTTTATTCTTTGATGTAAAAATAGCACGGTGGCTTGCGCATTTACACGAACATCATTTTTAGAACATATTTAATTAGTTTAACGGTACATATGTGATTAATAATAAAGGGACTACATGCGAAAAATAAAGGGTTGCAGATTACATGAAAGATTTCGAATATTAGAATTTTAGAATGTTATCAATTTGATTTAATTTTCATGTTTATAGAATTGGTTTCATTTGTGATATTAATGTATAGAATTATATGTTAAAACGAAGAATATAGATTATATCTTAGGGAGGAAATACATGTTCTTTATAATTTTTAATCGCCATTATCAATAATAGAGATAATAGTTGTATCCATATTAATACAATTAAAAGAATGAAAATTATAATGGATATTGTATGCAAGTTCATGTCTATGTGTGGATTGCTTGAGTTCAATTCTATCTCTAGCATCTCCCGAATTTTAGTTAATTTGGATTGTACTTGACAGGAGTTTATTTTTAATTTGCTAATCTTCATTTAATTGTTATTCTGAATTTTAGTTATTTATGGATGTTACTTTAGATGTCGTATGGGAATCAAATTGCTATTTTTCTTTATAGAAACAATAGTTGTATCCATATGAATACAATTAAAAGAATGCAAATGATTATGGATATTGTAGACAAATTTGTGTTTGTGCATGGATCGCTTAAGTTCAATTCTATCTCTAACATCTCGCGTCTGAATTTCATATAAGAGTTTTTCAACTATACATACATGCATATCACAATGCAAATCAACTACATGAGCAGCTCCATATATCAACAAAAATTATTTGTTACGATTTGTTAATCATAAGAAGGGTCCACCTAATTAAGAGCTATATATTTTTCTTTTTGCGAGAATTTCTAGCAATTATTTTAATTTCTTAGGTAACATCCATCGGTTATGGATTGCTAAACATAATTAGAGCCTACCGAATTAAGGGTCAGATGTTTTTTTTATTTTTGGAAGAATTTCTATAGTATTTATTTTTTCTTGTCTGATGTAATCAACCATCCTAAGCTTTTACTGTAGATAGATAACACCGAATGGTTGATATAATTTAATTTTAATTATAATCCACCACATCGATGGTGGTTCTAGCAAAGAAAATTACAGTTGTAAAACGCACATTGTTTGAAAGCATGCAGATAGAATACGCCTTATCTTTTTTATCTCTTTTTTTCTTACTGAGTGCCACTTTTTTGTCACGCACGGCTTCTACTCATTTATTTATCCATATCCTTCCTTTTCCCTTGTACATGGATTTTAGTACGGGCTATCTAGATTTTTTTTATTTATTCGGTTCATCTAGAATCTTTAATAGGTAGTCTTGTCTTATAAGATTTCTTGTTTTATCTAAGACATCCATAGGTAATCATTAACTGGCTATAATAAGGGACCACTAAATCGAGAGACGGATGTTTTCCTTTTTCCTAAGAATTTCTAGCTCATTTCTCTTTTTTCTTAGCAACTTTAAAATTCTTGTCATCGACTTTTAGTATATAATAGATAGAGTTTTTGTGGGGGGATTTACTTTTAGTATATAATAGATAGACTTTTAGTATATAAAATCAAATTGCTAATTTTTATTTTTCCCTGAATTTTAGTTAATTTGGACTGTACCTAACATTGACACTTTTCTTTTCATTTGCTATTTTTATTAATTATTATTTTGAATTTTAGTTATTTATGTATCTTACTTAGATAACATATGAAAATCAAATTGCTAACTTTACTTATTTTTATTGTGAATTTCAGTTAATTTAAATTGTACTTAACATGTCATTCTTTCTTTTAATCTGAGCTATTCTAACTTGGGTCTGTAAGATAAATTGATAAATATTTATAGTTAATACGGAAGCTTCCCTGGAGTGCTTAATTATTATACGTTTGTAAATTTTAATATTTTTGGAATTTTGATTTCAAATTTGTTTAAAAATCAAATATCTAATCATCCTTTAATTTGTTGTCAAGACAGCTTTTCGGAATCCCACCTTTTGAACTCAATATAAATATTTGCAATTTCAGAATGCTTGTTATCTTGTTCTTGCGTGTTCTTCAATTGCATGCAGGAATAGACCTTCGTGGTCAGGTCAACCGCGTTCTTGGCACGGTTGATAATAACTTGGGGTTGGTTCAGCGATTGCTAAGGCGCAAGCGACATCGTACAGTTGTAGTCGGATCGCAATAGTCACCTCCACCAAAATCGAAGTTATCATCCTATCAGAAGATCGAGACCATATTGCCTCATCAATTTTCCTCTGTTTTGTAGCCCAGTCTAGCCAACGACCAAAGCCTAGCTTCCTCTAGAGAGAAGTAGAGAGGGTGGACGGTTGTATCCTGAGAGAGAGAGAGGAGAGAGATGAATGGTCCGGATCAAATCATAAAAATAGTGAAACGGAACTTACTGCCTGGCCAACTTCACACATCAAATATTAGAGAACAAGCGACAGAGAGAGAATGGTGGTCAGAATGCACGAGGAGCTGAGAAAAGTGGAGGGGATGGGCGGTTGTATCCTGAGAGAGAGGAGGAGGAGAGAGACGAATGGTCCAGATCAAATCAGATGACTGTAGAGAGAGAAGAGGAGAATGTACCGACGACCATCAACTTCTCTTTATATAATAGTAGAGATATATATATACGCACACATACATATGTACATACACACACATATATATATATATATATATATATATTTACTATTATAAAAGCGGTTGGTGGTTGGTCCGTCCTCACTCCTCTCTTCTCAGCCATCTGATTTGATCTGGACCATTCGTCTCTCTCCTCCTCTCTCTCAGGATACAACCGTCGACCCTCCACTTTTTTCATCTCCTCGTGTATTCTGGCCACCCTTCTATTTCTGTCGCTTATTCTCTAATATTTGATATGTGAAATTGACAAAGCAATAAATTCTGTCTTATTATATTTATGATTTTATTGTAACGTACAGGTCTATACTAGTATAAAAAGATATTTGAGGACCGTTCTCGAGCCGAAACAAAGCAACCGAACCCAACAACCCATGCCGTTGTTGTCGTGCGAACACGTATTATGTGTATTGTAGTACCTTAGATCCTAAGGATAAGGTTAGATCAAGTCATTACACTGCCCGAGGACGACATGACAGCTGGCTACCACACTGCACACGCCAGTGGTCTGTACGGCGTCCCACAAAGAATGACAGAATGCCGCTGCATTTCGCGACAGATGGTGATTAAGGCCCTGCTCAGTATAGCTTCAGCTTATTGGCTTAAGCTTATTCTTGCACTATTCATAATTTCGTTTTTTTTTGAATTTTTGATTTTTTTTTGAGCTTTTTTGTCGGTTCTTTTTTTTTCTCGTATTCGTTTGTGTTGTCTGTGATGGGCTAGCATATTTTTATATTTTTAATTTTTAAATTTAATTATATCAAATAAGCCTCTCACTACATGTTTTTTCACCACCACAAGTGTTTTCGACCATAAGCCTTGATTTTCAGTAGAACCGATCACCACCTAAAATATACACGAGATGACGAGATCATTCCAAGGCGAGCAATGTGAACTGTTTTTTTCCTACGGATTACAGTTGTGATTTATAGCGAGGTTTTTTTGACTTATGATTTATGACTTATAATTTAAATATTTGATTCTGATATTTATGAGAAGTAGTATGTATAGAAAAATAGTTGTATGTGATTTTGATCAGTACAGCTGAACTCAGTACACATTTTACTATCATCTTCTTATTGACCCCGTCTTAAAAAGCGCACAATTTAAAAGCTAGTTACTGTAGACAGTACGAGCATAAGCCAGTTCGAACCCAGCCATGATTTTTGGACTGCTCATATGAAAAAGTATAAAGTAAGAGAAATTCGCGTGCGGTTTTGGTCGATATAAATAAAGTCGTCATAATGTGTACTACAATAAAATTATAGATATCGTCTTAAAAGACATTTCAATTGAAAGTTAGTTACTATAGAAAAATCGAAAAATAATTTTAGAAACTGAAAAGAAGAGACCTTGCATTTCTTGATCTTAAAGATGGAAATTTTCCATTGTGTCGAAGGGCCGACTGGTGCTGTAGAAACAACTCAGGTCCGTTCAAAATGGCTTCTCGGCAGAAGTTGTTTTGAACACATTGACTTTGACTTCTTAAAAAGTTTTTTCTTTCTTTTTTTTGCATTGTCTATGAAGGTATAATAGTTTTTTAATTGAATGTCTCCACCAAAAAATAACGGGCGCTACAATATCATTTAAGTGGAATGAAGTGACTATTGCATAGACGACTGTTTTTTACTTCATCTTCAGTCACTTTTTACATTGTAATTTTAGATGACTGAGAATGCAACTTCAGAGTAAAAATTGGTACACTGTAATTTTAGATGACTAAGAGTATAATTTTACATAATTAAAAGATAAAAAAAATTTAATTAACCGTGCGGTAGCAACCGTAAGTGGAAAACCAAAAACCAGAAAGTTAGCGCGGCAGACGAAAGGATCGGTTGCTGAAAGAAGACTTCCAAGAGCGTAACGGTAGGGGCACTAAATTAATAATTCTGGCGCACACTTTGCACCGCTGACTCCTTGAGGCCCCGCCGCCTGGCCTGCTTAGTTTGGGGTCATGTACGTGGCGTCCATTGATTGGGTCGGGCGGTGGTCTCGGATTCTCGCTGTTGCTGCGTCCCTCGATGATGAGGAGAAGCAAAGCACCCTTTCGTTGCCCCAAGGGTCAGGTGCGTCCGTACTGCTGCGTTTTGTTTGCCTCTGCAGGCTCCCGTCAGAATTCAGGAGTACGGTTTTAGGGTATCGAAATGTATAAAAATAGGGGTTATAAGTCATCTTAAGATCAATCTTATATATTATAGAATTGATCTTAAGTAGGCTATAAACAAAAAAGGTTTGAGGCCGGTCCTCAAGCTAAAGACTTGGCCATAAGCAATAAAATATAATTTTTTTAAATTATGTTGTTCTCTCTCCCACCAGCCAACTACCTATCATATTCAACAGCAACAATAGCACCACATTCAAAATACAATTTTTTTACTACCGAGTGAGATATTTGTTACAGCCAAACAGTGGCCTCAAACATAATGAGTCGGTCTTAATAATTAGATGAGACCCATTTTAAAATTCATTGTAATTTATTCACTCCTGATGTACTAAGAGAACATTGATGCATCCAAACGTGCGATGCAGCGGATGCTTCCTGAGATACCTGGGCTTAGCTTGAGGAATCGCAGGCAAGTAGACGTATGTAGCGCCCCGTTCCTCCGGTTTCGGAGACAGGAGTGGAATTGGTTTCTTAATTTCAATTCTGTTTTAGTTTTTTTTGGCATTTCAGTATTTTTTCTTTTTTTGGTTTTGTATTATTTATGAAGATATAATGATGTTTTTTTATTTTTTTTAATTAAATAATTTAGAAAAGTAAATGTAATTTTAGCTATAAACAAAAACTAAAAGCTGCTGGAAATGCTGGATTAAGCGGAGCCTAAATTAGACCTCTGTCTATCCATCAAGTTCGCTGCTCCTTCTGGCGGTAGCTTTCGAGCATGATCGATCTTGGGTCATTAAATAGCTCCAGATATCACGTACAAGAAATTAGTACCAATTAGCAACTCGGCTCGTGAAAAACTACGGGTAAGGTACGAGGCATCGCATGATGGCGACATACCATGGTGCAAAACCGCAAGGAACAATCGATGCGTCTCAAGTCACTGTTCAAAATCCTCAACATATCCTTTCGTCAAATATCCTTCGCTTCACTTTTGACTTACCGCGCTGGGTTGGACTGAAAATAGTGGTTTATGGTTGAAATTGTATTATAGTTGATTAAAATTATACTGTAGCTAAAAGTAGCTTATTTGATGTAATTAAATTTAAAAAACTTTAAAATATAAAAAATATATTAGCTCATCATTGACAAAGCAAAACATATACAAAAAAAAATAACTGGCAAAAAAACTAAAACAAATTTAAATATTTAAAAAAGATGAAATTTATAAATAGTAAAAAATAAACTAAAAAGTAAAAGTTCAAACCGAAATAAGCGGAAGTTAGGTGTTTATCGATTTCATCGGCACTGCCCACGATCTTATCAGCTAGCTAGCGTGCACTACAAGGCTATCTATGCGTAGTCAGCAAGAGCTGCGAGGGACCAATTGCAATGACTTACTTAACAAAGCTGATTAGAAGACAACATCGCGATGTACGGTTCTTGCCGTTGTTTACTCATCACCCATGGGTCATCAGTTGTTGCTTTCCTAATCTTCCTTTCACTGATTGATACAGCTTCCTACCAATATACAATCCAGTACGTCCTAGATAAGCTTTCAGCTGTTAGATTACTCCAAGAGATGTCAACGTTTCCTACTTGTAACCACCACTAGCAAGATATTCTATGTGCCAGGTATCGGAGCTTCAAAGACAACTTGCCACCGCCGATACGTACAAGTGCATGCAGCTATGGCATACTCAGTTTCGTGGGTGAAGAGCGGGGACTGTAAATTAACCCACGGATTGCTGCTTCGCTGACATCACTAGCAAACAAATTGAAGCTTAACACTTCGTCATATGTAGATAAGGTTCAGATTGAGTGGTGATCATTTGGGCTTATTTTTGGTGGTTTATGGTGAAAAGATCAGAATGATCGAAAACAATGATATCGGCAGAGGCTTATTTAACATAATTAAATTAAAAAATATAAAAATATGTTAGCCCATCACGAGACAACGCAAACGAATACGGGAAAAAGAGCGGGCAAAAAGCTCAAAAACCAAAAGTTCGAGAAAAGATGAATTTATAAATAGTAAAAATAAAAGGAGCGGTTCGTGTTCTGTTCTAAACGATCACGACCTCGGTGACTTTTAGTCATCAGGAAAGACCCAGGTGGCCGGGTTCTGGTGTCGCGGTTGAACTGCTGTGGGAGGCATAACGTACAGACGGTTGTATTATCTTTCGCTAAATAATTTTTAGTTACGTCTTATATTTTTTATTAAAAATAAATAGTAATAGTGAAAAAAGTGATTTTTAGAAAGAGGATTTGAGCAGTGAAAAAAGTAGAAAAGATGTGTAAATAGGACGGAAACGAGAGTAGTAGGGTATATAATACATCTGTGACTATCTGTTTTATTTTTAAAGCAAGTCGATAGCAAAAAAATTGACGAAACCACTTCAAAATATCAGACATTTATATTAATTTTTAACAGAAACGAACAAAACGTAAACGGCCGGGGCAGATAGCACGTCGCTGTATGGTGCATACATACATGTCGACATGGTTGGACACGTCGGTCCACGTGGACCCGCTTCTAGAGCGCCCTCACGCACGCCTCTCTCTGACACCTGGCCCGAGACCAGCTCGAAAAGCGACGGGGTTAGGCCGTCGGGGTCGGGCTTGACAAATGACAATCCCCTCCCTTTTAATTAACGCAAACACCTCAATTAACAGTACACCATTAATTAGAGCTATTTGTTGCAAACCAGTTACAATCAACTGCCCAATGTACAGTTATATCAAATGGACAGATGCCTTTCCATAAAGACACCTTTTATACCACTCATTCATTGTCTATAAATTGTACATGATCAATGGAATAAAGCACTCATTCTTTCTCAATCACTTTGTCTCAATATTTCTTACAACACGTTATCAGCACGTACGCTCATACATTCACAAGTGAAAACAGAGAATGATAAAAAAGGACTCACATACCGAGGCGCGGCCGGCGGCCGTGTGGCGCCCAACGGCGGCGGCCCGGCGGCCCGGCAAGACCCATCGCAGCTGCCCGCGGCAGCGCAAGACGCAGCGTGCGGCCCAACAAGGCCCCCAACATGCAAGACTTAGCTCCCGGCGCGACGACAAGACGGCCCCCCATGAGGCGCGGCCCGGTGGCAGATGAGGCCCACGTCGGCGGGGAGGCGCCAGCGGCGGGCGGCGGCGCGACAAGACCATGCAGCAAGACGGCAGCGTCTGCGGCGCCCATCACGCGCCCATCACGGCAACACGGCACCAGCCGACGGCGGCTTGACGCGCGCATGCCCAAGACGCATGGCGCCCGGCGCGCGCGCGCGGCCGTGCGGCGGCGAGGCCAAGACGGCCAAGCAAAACCCGGCGGCGCGGCGTTGGCCGGCTGAAGGCCCGGCGGCGGACGATAACGGCCAAGCGCATGGCGATGATGTATGGCTGGCTAATGGCCGGGGAAGCGATCTGGCGGTGATGGCGGGCGGGCGGCATGGAGGCGGGCGACGGCGGCCTCGCGAGCAGCGGCGGCGGCTCGGCGTACTCATACGCGGCGGCGGCGGCGCCTTATGGCGCTTCGGCGGTCTGGCTTTCCCATGGCCGACGGCAGTGGCGGCGAGGTGGCCCCATGATGCGGCGTAGAGGCTCGGTGGCGGCAATGGCGGTCGGCAAGCGATCTGTGTGGCGCCCGCGCCGAAGCCGGCGTCGGCGGCGGCCCTACTGGTGGCGGCGGCTGGGTGATGTGGGTTGGGGGAAACCCTAACCTCCACCCAATTCCTTTATATATGCCCCTCTCAAATGGGCTTTTTGGCCCAAAAAGCTCCACCTCCCACCTGGGCCAAAAGGCCAACTGGGCTGCAGTCCAGGTTGTCGAAAATTTACATTTTGCCCCTTCTAGTTCACGGAAAATGCAGATTTTATTTTATTTCTTTTGTATAATTTGCAGTATAGTCCTTCTGCTTATTTATAATTGTACTTGTCAAAATGTACTATTATAAATTAGCATTTCAGTCCCTACAGGATCTGAAAATTATGTAATTGTTCAAATAAATGTGCATGCACATTTCTATAACTTTTACATATTTAGGATTATTTTATTGCACATTATTTACAATATGCATTGCGACCATATTTAAATTTGCTATCTTTAGCAAAATTTAAAATTTAAAATTCCCATTTAATGAGTACCATTGTACTTAATAATTTGGAATTTTTTGCAAAATATTATACCTCACATAAATACCATAAAATCATAATTTATGTCACTTTGCTACATTAATTTGTACACTATGCCATACAATAAATTGGTGTTTATCACCAATATTATGATTATACGGTATTATAAATATAACCACAAGTTATATTTATTTTGGGTATATATTCATTCGGATTACAATACTCATATTGTTTTCCACATATTTTGCATTTTATTACAACATTACCATACACATTAATTTACCTCGTGTAAATTAATCATTTATGGTGTACTTTCATGTAGATTTTAAATGGCTACCAAAGATTTTGAGCCACTCGCTATCGATGGTACCAACTACCCTACATGGGCTATGGACTTAAAAATCATCCTCACCACACGCGGGTTGCAAAGGGTGATATTTGATCCACCAGCAGATCAAATTCCTCCAGACATTGTGAAATATTCCGCTTTAAACATAATACGGAATCACATACATCCAGATTGGAAGACTGAATATTTGTATGAGGAAAATCCACTCACATTATGGTTAACCCTCAAAAATAGATATGAACAGCAGAAAGTTGTTATCTTACCTGAGGCTAATCATGAATTGGCACATCTTAGACTCCAAGATTTTAAATCTGTTGGAGACAATAATCATGCCCTTCATACTATTTGCTCCAAATTACGGTTTTCTGAAAATGAATCAACAGATGCGGACAAAATAGAGAAGACTCTCTCTACAATGCTCCCATCTGACAGGGTTCTACAGCAGCAATGGCGTGCTGAAAATTATCAAACTTATTTTGATCTCATGCATACATTACTTCAGGCAGAGAAGCATGCTGAACTTCTTTTAAAGAACAATCAGCAACGTCCCACCAGGGCTGCTCTACTTCCTAAAGTTCATGCTAATCAAAATAACAACAAGTTCAATGGTTCAAAAGACCATTCAAAGAACTTTAAAGGTAAACACCACCGCAATATGAAGCAAAAACCAAGTGGATTCAAGAAAGGTAAAGGCAATTCTGGTAAGAAAGTTGACAAACATGAGATTTGTCAAAAGTGTGGTTGCTACAACCATTCTACCAAGAAATGCCGCACCCCGAAGCATCTTGTGAACCTCTACCTCCAGTTTTGGCTCAAGGCAAGAATGCTCAACAAAAAGAGATTTGAAGCACACTTCAATCTCACATCCAACAATGATGAAGCCGGATGTTCTCAAAAGTTCCTTCAAGAACTTAAAGACACATGTACTTCTACAAAGAAGGAGGATCTCATGTGCACCGAGGACACACTTGAAGAATTTCATTCTCATGACATGTTTGGAGATCTCAATTAGACTCCTAGTCCAATAGCTACTAAGTACTATAGTGTTGTAATATAAATAATGTTGTCATCTATATTGTATGCTTGTATGCTACAATCATATATCGAACACATTCGGTATTGTAAAGTTTGTATGTATTCTATATACTACTATAAGAAATTTCATTAAATTCTTCTTTTGTGTATATAGATTTTTGGAGTCAATCCAATGGAGGAGGAATTATGCCTTGTGGATAGTGGTACCACAAACTCTATACTTAGGGACACAAAATATTTCTTAACTCTTACAAGGAGAAAAGGAAATATTTTAACAATCGCTGGACGCGATGCAACAATAGTAGGCTCGGTGGCGCCTCTATCACTCTCCTATGGGTACACAATTGGAAATTATGGATGCACTCTTGTATCCTGATTCAACACGTACCCTACTTAGTTATAGAGATATCCGTCAGAATGGTTTCCATATTGAAACTCACAATGACAACAAAGAGGAATATCTCCTCTTAACCAAAAACAACGGATATGGCAAACAAATACTACAAAAAATTCCATCTTTAAACTCCGGATTGTACTATACATACATCAAACCCGTTCAACATATTGCGTATAAAGTAATTTTCCAAAATACTAACACATTCCAAATATGGCATGATCGCCTTGGCCACCTAGGCATTGGAATGATGAGGAAAATTATTAGCAATTCAATTGGTCATACATACATCAAAACAAAATTTCCGGAATCCTCAGATTTTGTGTGCACTTCATGTGCCACCGGAAAATTGATTTTAAGACCCTCTTATCTTAAAATCAGAGCTGAACCACTTAAATTCCTTGAACGCATTCAAGGAGATATATGTGGTCCTATATAACCATTGTGTGGACCGTTCAGGTATTTCATGGTTCTCATTGATGCATCTACTAGAAGGTCACATGTGTGTCTTTTGTCCACACGAAACCATGCATTTGCTAAGTTAATTGGTCAAATTATCCAATTACGAGCACATTATCCTGAATATCGAATTCAATCAGTTCGAATGGACAATGCTGATGAATTTTCATCCCATGCCTTCAATGACGATTGCATGGCTCTTGGGATACAAGTTCAACACTTTGTTCCATATGTACATACACAAAATGGTTTAGCAGAATCTCTTATCAAGAGAATCAAGCTCACTACAAGACTATTACTACAGAATTGCAACTTACCAACATCATGTTGGGGTCATGCAGTCTTACACGCTGCTGACTTAATACAATTGCGTCCAACTGTATATCATAGCACCTCCCCGCTACAATTAGTACGTGGAAATCCACCAGATATTTCCCATCTGCGAAAGTTCGGTTGCGCTACATACGCATCGATCTCACCACCGCAGCAGTACCTCAATGGGACCGCACAGAAACTTGGGATCTATGTTGGGTATAAATCTCGTCGATTATAAAATACCTCGAACCCCTAACGGGGACCTGTTCACATTCCTGACGACGCGATTGCATATTCAATGAGGAACATTTCCCGGCATTAGGGGGAGACAACAAGTACCAAACTAAATGCCAGGAAATTAATTGGAATGTTCAAGGCATTCCTGCCTCAGACCCACGTACAAGAGAGAATGAACTTCAAGTTCAGAAACTCATTCATTTGCAAAACATTGCAAATAAACTGCCAGATGCATTTACTGATTATAATGGTGTCACAAAATCCTATAATCCTGCCAGAAATGTGCTCGAAAGAGTGGAGGTACCGCAAAAATACCACTCAACTCCCAGTTCAAAATAAGAGGGGGAGAAGTACGACACAAATGGCGGATACAGCTTCTAACAAGCGACAAAGGAAACAAAAGAATGTAAATGCAGATCAACCTCATGTTGATAGACACCAAAGGATCCTTGAACCCAGATCAACAGTGCACTCAATTACTAATCCTGGGACATCGGAATACCCCGACTCAAATGATTTGGGAAATAACATTGAGTCACCAGGGGTCCAAGAAATTTCCACTAACTATACTGATTCTGGAGAATCATACGATCGTAAGACTACAATTGTCGACATTAATTTCTCCACAACAATTGCAAACAACCTTCAAAATGATCCAGATCCTAAGACCATGGCAAAGTGCAAACAAGACTTGGTGGAACCAATGGAAGGATGCAATTCAAGAGGAGTTAGCCTCGCTCACAAAAGAAATGTATTCACCAATGTGATACATACACCTCCCAAAGTATTCCTGTCGGTTTCAAATGGGTTTCGTCATAAACGGAATGAAAACAATGAGGTGGTGAGATACAAAGCAAGGCTTGTAGCACAAGGGTTCACGCAGAGACCCGACATTGATTTCAATGAAACCTATTCTCCAGTAATAAGTGGAATAACATTCCGATACTTAATATCATTGGCAGTACAAAATCATCTATCTTTTCAGTTGATGGATGTAGTGATAGCATACATTTATGGGTCACTCGATTCGGACATATACATGAAAGTTCCCGATGGAATTTCAATTCCGAATACAAACGCAAATCGCAATATGTATTGTATAAAATTAAACAAGTCTTTATACGGCTTGAAACAGTCGGGTAGAATGTGGTACAACCGACTAAGTGAGTTCCTAACCAAAAAGGGATACTCTAACAATGATGATTGCCCATGCGTGTTCATAAAAAGATCCTCAACCGGATTTTGCATTATATCTGTGTATGTTGATGATCTCAATATCATTGGTAACACACAGGATATAGATGAAGCACGTAATCATCTTAAGACGGAATTTGAAATGAAGGATTTGGGTAAAACCAAATTTTGCTTAGGTATACAACTTGAGCACCTTCATACATGCATCACAGTGCATCAATCAGCCTATGTCCAGAAAATATTGGAAAAATTCAATATGGACAAATCATATCCATCGAAAACCCCCATGGTTGTTTGATCTCTTGACAGGGACAAAGATCCATTTAGACCCCGAGATGAAAATGAAGAGCTATTGGGACCCGAGGTTCCATATCTCTGTGCTATCGGAGCGCTTATATACCTTGCAAATTGCACCCGGCCGGACATTGCATTTGCGGTAAATCTACTTGCTAGATACAGCGCTACTCCAACCAAAAGACATTGGGTAGGAGTGAAGAATATCCTTAGATATCTTCAAAGCACTAAAGATCTCGGTATATTCTTTCAAAAGAATGAAAATATGGATTTAATAGGATATGCAGATGCTGGCTATTTATCAGATCCCCATAATGCCAGATCTCAAACAGGTTTTGTATTTTTACACGGTGGAACAGCCATCTCTTGGAAGTCTTCAAAACAGACTCTAGTGGCTACTTCCACTAATCATTCTGAAATAATTGCATTATATGAAACATCACGTGAATGTGTATGGCTTCGCAGAATGATTAACCACATACAACAGTCATGTGGTATAGGTGCTATTACATCACCTACCATTATCCATGAAGATAATACTGCTTGCGTTGTTCAAATGCAAACGGGTTACATAAAGAGTAATATCACAAAGTATATTGCACCTAAACTATTTTACCCACATGAATTGCAAGAGAGTGGGGAAATAAGTATTCTGCAAACTAAGTCTTGTGATAATCTCGCAGACTTATTCACCAAGTCATTACCAACTTCCTCATTCCAAAAATGAGTTCATGAAATTGGTATGCGAAGACTACGTGATTTGCAGACGTCAGGGGGAGAAATCTCCTAAGACTTAACCCGTTCAATACAAATATTGTACTCTTTTCCCTTTATGAGTTTTTCCTCTAAGGTTTCTCATCAAGGTTTTAATGAGGCAATATGACAACATAATCATAAATATATCTCTCTTTATCCTACAGGGGTTTTTCGGAGATATAATCAAACATATGTCATATCATTTTCTCCTTAAATTTTCCCACTGGGTTTTAAAGGAGTTTTTCATGACATATCTACTCTATCGGTTATCCTCATATTTTTCCCTCTGTGGTTTTAGAGGAGCTTTTCCAAGATGATGAATACGGTGATCATATGAAGATACATTGGTCAAGGGGAGTGTTGCAAACCGTTACAATCAAGCGCCCAATGTGCGGTTATATCAAATGGACAGATGCCTTTCCATAAAGGCACCTTTTATACCACCCATTCATTGTCTATAAATTGTACATGATCAATAGAATAAAGCACTCATTCTTTCTCAATCACTTTGTCTCAATATTTCTTACAACACTATTTACTGTGGTACCATGCACGATTAAAGAACGCTCCCGACATGACAGAGCTGTACGTCGATGTGGCACAACGACATATAGGGACTGTTCTTTTTAGCTGCGGCTTTTAGCTTTTAGCTGAAATTTTTGAATTTTGGCTGTTTATGATACAGATTACGGAGAGATCGATATTCATTTGCGATTTTGGCTGGTACAGATGTTAAGTTTTTAACGTGTACTACGTTTAACTTGTAGATCCTATCTTGAAAAAATATTCATCCTATCTTGAAAAAATATTTCGTTTAAAAGTTAGGTACTGTAGCAGCTGCCAAAAGCCGACCAGCTTGTGGTCTGAAGAACAGGCCCGTATATGCATGTGCGTGTACACTGTAGAAACAATTCAGATGTACAGTAGATATACAGTGCGGGGATTCATCAGAGAGTTCAGGAAGGCGTCAATGCTGACGTCGATGGCTAGTTGGCTATTGAAAACAAGTGGTACCTTCAGTCTATGTGTTTTTCTGTGTCAGATGATTTATATATTTTTCAAGACGGTATACAAAATTTTAACGTTAAAAAACTATTTAAAATTTTGTTTAAAAAATATTTTATTTATTTCGACATTCGAAAGAAGCTTCGCATGTCCGCATGGACAAACGCAGGAGATGTTAAATATTGGATGGGTATTTCTTGTGCTAGTTCGCCTGCACCATGAGAGGTAAGGTATAGGAGGGCAAGTTAGGGTCTGTTCTTTTGAGTTTTTGAAATTGACTTTTGATTTTGTTAGACATCAGGAGTGTATAAGATCGTAATGGATCTTAAGGTAGATCCCATCTAATTATTAAGATCGACTCGTTATATTTGAGGTAAACCATATGAGAAGAGTGATTTCCACCACCATTTTCCAATCCTAGATGCATAGGTGCATGTAAGTCAAAACCAGGTAAACCATAGCACAGACGAGCAGGAAGACGACATGATGACGAGCAGGGCTGGTGCGATGACAAGAAGGGGCTGACATGATGAGATGACGGCCGTTGCGACGAGATGGGATGTGGCTGATGGCGACAACGGCAGCAGTGACGAGCCTGCATTGTGACTACGATTGCGATTTGGATTTGCAAATGGGGAAATTTTGATGTCATGTGGTGTGGGAAATTGATGAGGGGATCGACAATTCAGTAGTCGGCACAAGCGCACGATCATATACGACAGAAGACACTCGGCAAGTCGGCTAGCTAGGGTTACTCGGTTTGATATGTGGACATGGCCCATGTGGATATGGGCTACCGGGCTATCTAAATAGCCAATTGACAAATGGGTCGTATCTCTCGGTTAGCCGAATATTGCCTATGGCCAGCTAGCAAAATTCGTATCATATATGTTAGATAGCGCTAAGCCATATTTATATTTGTTTTCGATAAAAAATATCTGTTTTTGTTTCTAAGCCGACGCTAGCATAAGATTATCCTAGCTGATACTTGCTAAATCCGAATTAATTGGTAAGTATCTGATCCGTTTTCATCCATAGTTGGAAGGACCGGGTTCTGTCTTATTATTTTCTCTCAACTTGTCGTGTTGTCCATGTCATGTAAGGGCATGGAGTCCGTGGGCACCTCGGATGCACTCACTCTGCAATTTTGGCTTTGCACGGCCACAATATCAATGGACACAAATACAATAATACAATTATCTACTCTTGCAACGTTATTAACTAGCAGCATGTTACATTGCTACTAGACTACAAGATGCTTTTTTTACTACGGTTGATAATTTTTATCTATATTTTTTGATACGGTATTAAACAATAGAAATATCGACGCAGATAGCGTATACAATTTTTGAGTCAGAAAACCACTTGAAGAATTCGCTTTAAGAGATCATCTCATTTCGACATTTATCTTTTTAACTTTTAAAGAATCCGAAAGCAGAAGTAAACAAACCATATTACTTTAGTTTTTTAGCGACTTTTAACTTTGAACTCATCTCAGCAATTACTATTTATTAAAACAGTTACCGCGTTTGTTTCGGCTTCAGCTTCTAGCTTATTTTTTACTATTCATAAATTTCGTCTTTTTCTAAACTTTTGGTTTTTTTAAGCTTTTTGCTGGTTATTTTTTTCCGTATTCGTTTGTGTTATCCGTGATGAGCTAGCATAATTTTTCTATTTTTATTTTTTTAAATTTAATTACACCAAATTTTAGCTTAAGTTACAGTAAAATTTTAGTCGCTATAGTGTTTTTTTAACTATAAAATATAGCTTTTCAGTCCAACTGAGCGGGCGCCATGTCACGGAGCAGCGCTAAAACTCGCCAATTGGCATGTAGCCGCGCGTCCTCCAACTCCAACGCTCGGACCGGACACGGCACGAACGGGGGATAGCTCCAAATCTGTTCGCGCGCAAACGACGCGATGGGGGCAGCGCAAACGGCCACGGAGCCATTAGATTCCCCGCTACGGAAATGGCCGCCTCGCCCCTGCCGATCTCGCCCGTTTCGCCGTGACGGCGAGGGCTCCGCGGTCATTCCACTCACACAGGTGGTAACGAATTCCTCTTGGATTTCCACACGGCGACAGAGGCCTAGAGATGGCAACGGGCACAAACCATTGGGTTTCTATCCCAAACCCGTCTTGTGAAAATTGGACGTGCCGTTAAAAACCCATGCCCGTGACGGTGCAGATTTTGCCTGGACCCATGCCCACTCGGTAACGGTACCACGGTCGCCGTGCGTTCGACAACAAATGTGTGTGATTGCGAGACGGTGCAATACTTAGCAAATCAACAATAAATTCAATTTATGTGCTACTATGTATGAAACAAGTAATGACAAATCCACAATGCACATCACTAGTTCACTCCATCAATTCTCGTTCATAGTTCATTGGCATAGCGATCATTCAAGTTCACGGCTCACAACTCGCTTAAAACCAAAAGAGAGACATCAATTGCTCCTTGTACTTGACTAATGGGCTACGGGTGAAATTGGATTGGTTTGCACAGGAGGTGGGAGTGCAGGTTTATAACTCACATGGATCGGGTTTATATTACCCATGGGTTTACGGGTTTGGGTACTATAGGAACGTACTCGAACCCGCAGACCCGATGGGTTAGGCTTTTTGTCCATTAAGAGACCCATGGGTTAGAAAATTGACCCAAATCCATGTCCTAATAGAGTAAAAACCCACTGGGTATCGGGTTTCGGGTACCCATTGCCATCTCTACAGAGGCCGCTGTGCTGAGGGGTGGTGGCCCCACGGCTTGGGTGGCGAAGGGAATCCCGGGCAGCCCTGCCCGCGGGCAGCCTGTTACCTCGGCCGCTATAATAAGGGCGCCAAGTCCTAGAGAACGCAGTTTGCCGCTTTAACCCCGTCTCCTCCTCCCGTCCGGTGTATCTTCTTCTTTCGTAGGTAGCCTCTCTCTCTCTCTCTCATCTTTGCTCACTCTTATCTGATAGACTAATAATGTTGTTATGCTGATAAGATACTTCTTTAGTCGGCACTTGCTTACTATCTTTTTTTTCTTATGTATCGTTGGGTAACTTTTTCACATAGAACACGAGTAACTGGATCGATTCGTTCGTTGTCTGTAATACTTGCTAGTAGAGTAATAGCAGTGGACATCACTCGGGCTGAAATGGAAAACAACATCGCTTAGTGGCAGGGTTATGACTTGGGAATGGAATTTAATTGCCATGCGTTAAAGAAGAATCTTTGCTGCGTTACTGACATAGAGCTTTGCGTTGTGGAATCTCTGTTTGTTTTGGCCTCTGCAGATCGGGGGAGAGAGACGCGGAAACTGAGCTGAAGTGATGGCGTCCAACTACGTCGACACCACCGGCGAGGAGGGCAGGTTCCACGGCCACCACAGCAGCACGACGACCCCCACGGGGGCCGCAGCGTCGTCGCCGCGCACGATGCGGCGGAGCTTCTCGTCCGCGTCCTCCGGCAGCCACGGCGGCGGTGTGCCCAAGTGCGTCTGCGCGCCGGCGACGCACGCCGGGTCCTTCAAGTGCCGCCTCCACCGCACCAACTCCCAGGGCCACGGCCACCCCACCCGTCCCTCCGACCTCCCCGGCCGGCGCATCCGCCGCGCCGCCGCCGGCCGTCTCGTCCTCTGCCTCCTCCCGCACCGTCGAGGCCCAGTGACGCTGAGCTCCCACCCGGAATCGCCAGACCAAGAAACCATGAAGAGGAGAGGAGAGGGGGAAGCGAGAGAAGAACAGCGCGTATCATATCGTCAGAAGGGAGTTTATTTGTATTTCCCTTGTTGTGATCTCCATGCTATTGGAGGATTTTTGCTTTCTTTTTCGTCTCTTTTTTGCTGTGTGGGATCTCTCCTTGATGGCCTGCCTTCGTTCGTATGAAGAAATTCCATTCCCCTGCTCTAATCAGGCTTCTTGCTTCTAGTTCTTCTGCTCCTCTCTCTCTCTATCCATTGGATTTTAAGTTGAGAAATGGGAAGAAAAGGCCTCTAGTTCTAGTAACTGCTGGTGTGTTGCCCTTCTGCTGTATGTAATTACCAGTACCATTTACAATTCTATTGAAGTCCCTACTTATTGCTATACATGAGATCTTGTGTGAAATCTTAGTGATGGTGTCCTTTCCTTTTGTGGGGTATTATGGTGATGGATGTTGATTATTACATATGGAATGATGAGCAGTGTCTCCAAGCCCTTTCCTTTGGCAAGACATTATCGGTTTCTTCTGGTTGAGGAGATGGTCCCGTTCTATAAATCTTCAACCGCGACGGCAAGGAATCGCCGAAATCTAGTCTAGAGATCTTGGGAGATGGGAAGTAGCAATTAGAGGTGGAGATGAAGATGTGATGGGTTGGGTTGGGTCCGTTGTTGCTGGGTCAATTCTCGCCAAATTCTTATGCTTCGGGTTTGCTACTGTTTGTGCCTGTACTATACTATACTACTGTACGGTGTTTTTATTGACTGTGGTTGATGATTTTTGGTTAAAAAATATACAATGGTTAAAAGGAGTTGTCGATGTTCTAATATCAGTCTTATGTATGATTTATATAAATTCAGGAAAAATCTAGAAGACTCGGTGTATGAACTTGCAGAGTAGAGATATGAGAATTTTTATATAGGTTCAGGCCTTTACCGTTCGTCGTGCGACGGTTAACGGTTATTGTCAGAGAAAGATCGTGTTTAATTATTAGGAATAAGCACACGTTCTAACTGTCTTGCTAGACGATCCCACAACGAAGTAGGTCATCGTAAACAAGCTGGTTAGGAATATGCTGGTTGCAATAAGATCTACGACTATGAGGTGGTCGTAAGATATCTTACGGTTATGTGATCGTAAAAAGACTTACGACTGAGTGGTCGTAGGAAAACTTATGACCAATAGGTAGTCGTAGTAAGACTTACGATTGAGTGGTCGTGGAAGACTTCCGACCAATAGGTAGTCGTAGTAAGATTTACGAGTACCTTGGAAAATCTCTCCCTTATCGTTTAAGTGGTATACTTAGAGAATATAATAACATAATAATTAGATAATTATTGTATCCTTGTCAGGAGTGAATTTTAGAAGAAAGGGGTATGCGGTAGGAAAAGTAGGCGAGACATGTGTGCAAGGCGAGAGCGAGAGGAGTGAGGTATGTAACGCGTCTATGACCCCTGTCTTATCCTTGAAGCGAGACAGGAGCGAGATGAGTGGATAGGCTGTTTGAAGCCAAGTGTTCATATTGGTTTCTGGTTTCTCCAAACAGAAACCAATACGAACACCCCGTATGCTGTAAATTGGTATTTCAGTGCCCTTGGGCTTTGGCTTCTTCAAGCGGCTTTTCGAAGTCATTTTTCCAAACAACTTCTCGAGTCTGTCGACATGTGTGTTGTCCACATTAGCGTCTCCACAATCCGTCATCGTCTCGAAAAGCACAGCTGATAGATATCAACTACAGCCCAAAAGAACAGTACCACATATCATCCAGGTTCTCCTAGGGAAAGTGTGCATAATTTTGACCAGGGCAGTCAGGATTGGATCATAGGGAGCCAAGAGCTCGAGAAGATACATGAATTTGTTATTGTTCTATTTAAGCCACTCGTAAAAGAATAGAAGTTTTTTTTTGTGAAAAAATTTATATAAAAAACAATAGAACAAAAATAATAATCATCGTAGACGATAACTTTGAGTTTAATGTAGTTTGTCATATATGCATGCTTCACTGAGCCACCGAAGGTGCAATAGAAACCAGATACGAGAAAGAAGTGCTTGATAAAGCTCTAAATATGTAGGGAGATGAAATATAGTTACACTGCACACTAGCTTAAAAATTCGGAAGAAAATAAAATCTAGATGCTACATAAGATAGTTCATGTGTCACAAATTATTTCTTAGGCTTTGAAGTTTTGCCTTACCTGTTACTTCAACATATAATTAAATTGGTAGTGTTTAGTCCTACCTGCTAACGAAAGGTAGTAAAAAATCATGAGTCTCCGCCCCTGATTCTGACAACAGTGCACAGAATCAGATCAGATATTAAGAATTTCAGATCGGAGTAAAAGTGTGCACGCTCCATGTAATATTAAGTAGATCGGAGTAAAATCGGATCGAATAGATTCCAGTTGATTCAGATAATTTTTAAATACAAATTATGTCGGTTTAGATTTTTATTGAATAGTATTGGTTCAAAAATAAATATGAAATCTCCAACTGCAAGTAGCAGTGTAAGTATGAGTAATACATCTCGAACTTGCAAGTATTATGTAATTTTATTTTTAGACATGGTATCTAAGTATTATCGAACTATGTCTGTGATGAACTAACGGTCATATCAGTGATAACTAATTAATGCAGTTTGTAGGTGTCAATGTCATGTGTGGTTGCTGAAAAATATAAAGAATTCATAAATAATTGATGAAAATAAACTGGTTATTTATTTTCGTCGATTCCACGTGTATGATTTAAGAGGTTTTCATATTCGAAGAAGTATCCATGACCATATTGTTCCGATTCATATTTGCTTCATATATATATTGGACGTTATTTCTTTTTATATTCAGATTATTCATATTCGTATCCGTATCTAAAAAAAATATAAAAATAAATATTCGTATTCAGTTGGACCACGTTGTGCTTTCGCCGAGTGGTCGTAATTCAACCATGTTGTTCTTTGTTGTGGTCGTATGGAGGTCTGTGTTCCTCTGTTTTAAAGTAGACCTCGTATCCTAGTCTTCATAGCTTTGTAGTTATTGAAAAACATGATATGTGAATATTTGAAGAAAGAATCTTTAGACATCATTCACCCCTCTGATGTTTGTCCAATCCTACATTCTCCGGCCTGGTTTTTCTTCGGCCTCCTGCAATGCTCCGTCCCTCTTCATGGCCCAACCACCCGGTCTCCATCACCGCCATGTGGAGGTGGCGACGATGAGGCTGATCATTGCCGTTGGTGATCCGCTGGTCCTCTTCATTTCTCTGCCTTGACAAGCTGTTGTTGAGCGCTCTGCTCTGCACAATTCTGCTGAATGAGATGTTTGCCCTTAACTAGAACGAAATCGATGCTTGGAGGCACAGCGGTTGGGGTGAGATTTTTCCCCCTGCCCAAACTCCGCGTTTCGCTTGAACAGCCCGTGAAGGAATGTGCAGGCAATGGACGCCGACCGCCTAGCAGGTGGCTCTTGAGGTGAGCAGGCATGGCTGCCATGGGTTCTACCGGACTCTGCGACCTTCACAAACGAGTCCACCATCTTGACAGCCGGCGCAGCAGCAGCAGCAGCAGCAGCAGCAGCAGGAATCCCTGTGTGGTAGTCGATGCTCGTACTTGGCGCTCCTCTTGCCCAGTCAGGAGTTGATCTAGACAGTGTGCACGGGGTTGCTGAACGGAGAAAAAAAAAATTGTGCTCTTCTTGTGACGAGAGACGGTTCTCTGGGCGACATCATCTGTCCGCGTCAAGGATTAGGAAAATCCTGGATCGGATTTGCATTGAGAGAGAAAGGAGCCACGGTATATTCCAGGAAAAAAAATCCTTTTGTGTCAAGTTAACTAGTGTTTGGATTGGAGATTTGGTGGGATGGGATAGCTTCATCCTAGGTATGTGGGATGGGATAATCCCACTTTTTGTTTGGTTATAAGGATGAGTTAGTCCCTATTTTTGTTTGGATGGAGGGATAGAATGAGATCTAGTGATCTCACCTCTTGTTTGGATCAAGGAATATAGTGGGATAGCTGCATATACCAGCAGTGGAGAGGACGGCGGGGAGGACGCACCGGGGCGGAGAGGAAGCCGGAGAGGACTACCCGAGCACGGCGACGAGGACGGCAACCCGAGCACGGTGACGAGGACGGCGACGAGGAGACCGGAGCACGGCGACGAGGACGGCGACCGAGCAGACCCGGAGCGGAGACCCGAGCACGGCGACGACCCGAGCACGACGACGAGGACGGAGACCCGAGCACGGCGGCGAGGACGGCAACCCAAGCACGGCGGCGAGGGCGGCGGCGAGGAGACCGGAGCACGGCGACGAGGACGGCGACCGAGGAGGCGCGCACCGGCCGGGCGGCACCGCGTGGAGGAGAAGAAGGCGGAGCGGCGGGAGGCGCTCGTTAACCGCACACGAAGGAAAGTGGGTTGGCTCCGTTTGCTCGATTTCAGCGGATCATCTCAACCCACATTTCAGCGGAATATTCTCTCTTGGGTCCAACCCACCCTATCCAATCCTACAACCAAACACTACAAAAAATAGGTTGACCCCCTCCTATCCCGAGATATACCCCAAACCAAACACTACCGGCTTCTTAATTTGCGAGGTAGAGTAGCGGCCAGGTCAACTGGAAAACACCGTCTGTGCTTGGGCCGGGCACCACCACACTTATGGTTCTTTATTACGAGTCGAAAGTACAAGACTGTCTATACTTTTAGTAACACTAACACATACTGTCAACTTACAGTCCTAAGAACACAACACATCTCACATTCACATACACATCAACGTACGACTCATGAGAACACGGGTGAAAAATTTAGGCAACACGACGTCCATTTTCGTGGGCACACGCTCTAACCGTCCCGTGTACTTGCGTATAAAAGATACACACACGTACATGTTGCTATGTGAGGAGTTAGATAGGTAGCATAATTTCAATGAGAGCCTTTTTTTACACAATTTTGAAGGAGAGCTGGAGAGGGGTGATGCGAGGCAGATCCCAAGCGGTAATCAAAACAAGGAGAAGCAGAGAGTACAAATCACTGAACCTGATGATCCAGTGGAAAAAGCCCAGCTCATAGCCCAACCCATCTACTCCACGCATCCTGCAAAGCCCACAGGCGCTGCCTCGCCTCGCTTGGATTCAAAACCCCCAACCTCACCAGTCACCACCCAAATCCCCCAAACCCACCCACCACCTCCTGTTTCCTCTCGACTAGGGGTGAAAACGAGCCAAGCCGAACCGATTCGAGCCAAGCTCGTTTCGGCTCGTGTGAACAGTAGGCTCGGCTCAACTCGTTTCGGAAACGAGCTACGAGTGAGGCTCGGCTCGACTCGAAATTCGGCTCGGCCGGCTCATGAGCGAGCGACCGCAGAGCGGCGTTCCTGAGCGGTAACGACTCACAGAGCAGTTAAGAGTCGCAGAGCAGGCAGCAAGACATGAAAATTAGTAGCAGACAGCAGCTCACAGCAGCAGCAGCAATTCACATCACAACAGCAGCAGCAGTAACAAATCAAATAATCGAACATCAGTAGCAAATCAAATAATAGAACAGCAGCAGCAGTAGCAGCAGGGAAGGACGCCGTCCGCGCGCGTGGGGAAGGAAGGGGATCAGGGAAGGACGGCGGCCGAGCGCGTGGGGAAGGGCGGCGATCGCCGATCGAGGACGGTCGTCGGCCGCGCAACTGGGGAGTGCCGCCCGACGGGAAGGGTTAGGGTTGGCCAGTGGCGACTTGCATCGCATCGACCGGACTATATCGATCGGGTCACTGGGCCGACTGGCCCGACTGCGTCATTGGGCCGACTCGGACCGACTTGCACGAGCCAAACGAGCGGCTCGAGCTTGGCTCGTTTTTCTCACGAGTGGGACGGGCTCGGCTTGGCTTGATATATCCCGAGCCCGAGCCGAGCCGGCTCGCAAGCCTCAAGCCAATTGTCCACCCCTACCCTCGACAACCACAATGGTCGTCGCGACCGATGCCTCGCACTTGGCCACCGGCGACCACGGTGGAAAACGGAGAAGCCCCCACCCCCGCCCAAACCCCCCTCGTTGAGACATAGGATGGGTTTTTTTAAGTTGTGGTTTATGACTGAAAATTTAGAATTCTAGACTGTTCGTGAGAGCCAGTATACAGAGAAAAATAGTTATATGCGATTTTGGCCGATATAACTGAACTTGGTATAATTTATACTACAATATACATGTTGATTCCACCTAAAAAATACACTGTTTGAAAGCTAAGTGTTATAGCATAAGACAAAAGCTATATGATCTAAATGCTAAAGAATCTAGACCTGATCTACGAGATCCTCCTCCGCCTACCAGCCGCCGACGTCCACCGCTCCTCTACCCCTACAGATTGACCTGCCGCCGGCTGCGATCACCGCTAACGATGGCTATGATCCATTTGGAGAACCACCTGCGTACATCGTGTCCCAAGAGCTGGATGTGCTGTCGCGGTGCCCGTATACTCTGTTCCAATGTGATGCAAGTGGGGCTGTGCTGCAATGTCACTGGCGTCCTCTCCACTGGACCATTGCCACCCCACTTACGCTCGAAGAAAGCTCTGTTCTGCATGCGTTTCTGTCGGTGTGGGGCAATGATGTCAATGACGGCGTGCTGCCTTTCTTCCTATTCCAGGAGCCGTAGGGTGATGTTGTGGTTTCCTATCTATTTAAGAATCAATGCCTTATGACTCTAGAAGCTGCATTGTCTACAGGTGAAGCTTGAAGTAGTTACTTCTGGGAATGATCTGTTGCCGTACGTTGCCAAGTCGTTTGACTGGTAGCAAGGATTTGTGAGTTGAGCTTCTCTTGGTACTGTTGAGGATAGAATAGGATTTTTATTAGACTTCTTATATGTCTTGGTTTTCTTATCTATATACGACATATTTCTCTATATATCTCCTTGTACTATATATATATATATATATATATATATATATATATATATATATATATATATATATATATATATATATATACCTTTATGTCTTATGAATATACATAATATTCATAACATGGTATCGTAACCAAGGTACTAACCCTAGTTTTCCGTACCACACCGAGGATCCGCCGCCGTAATCCACCATCGTGCGGCCGCCCTCCGGCCGCCAGACTCTCGACATTTGGTCGCCGCCACTCTACCACGAGCCGTTGTCCACCCATCGGTCTGCGTCCGGCACTCGCCTCACCGTCCGCACCTCGGAGGTCAGAGCTCGCCGCCGGTGCTCGACACTCTACCGTCGGAGCCGCCACCCGCTGGCCTGCATGCCGTCGGAGCCGCTACCCGCCAACTTGCCTATCGACCGTTGCAGCCGCCACCGCCGCCCGCCTTTGTCGCCCATCGAGAGCCGTGCCGTCGGCCCCTGCTGGTCACCGCTCACTGCCCACCAGAACTCCACCGCCGAGACCGCAACCACCACCTGACTGGTGTCTGGCACCCGCTCCGTGGTGCTCGCTTGCCACCGACACCCGATTTGATCTGATCCACCCGATTAGATGCAATCTGGTTATTTTATATTAGCAAAAAAAAGAAAAAGAAAAAAAAGGAAAAGAAGAAAAAAATTAATGTCGATATAACCACCGCGTCGTCCAGCACTACCTGTTAGACATCATTCCCTTGATCGCCACGCCATCCAGCGTCGCCTACCAATGGCTTCCGTTCCATCACATTCTCGAGAACAAAGCTCCATGAGACGAACTACAGGTTATGATATTCTCTTATGGAGATCACGCTCGATAGTCTCCACCTTTGGGGACATGTCACCGGTGCACGACCTTCTCTGTCACCACCAGTTCAGCCTCCTCCTAGGTAGTCTACTTTCGCACCTCCTGCAGAAGATGAGGCCACCAAGAAGAAGGCAGAGGCTGCAGCTGCTGATGATGAGGTTTTTCAGTATGTCATTGATGTTTTTGAGCACTGGTGTGATGATGAGACCCGTGTTCGCGCCATCATGGTGGTCAATGTTGATGACTCCATCCAGCCAGAAATTGTTAGTCTGCTGTCTACTCGAAAGATCTAGGAGTACTTGCGTGAGCGATATTAGCAGAGCAGTGATTCTCAGTTCTTTTCACTTTAGCGTGAGTTGTAGATGTTTTGCCAAGAAGATTCTTCCGTTGATGACTTCTTTCGAGCCTTGGCCAATCTCTAGCGTCAGCTAGACGAACTGGCCTCTCCACTTTATTAGAAGTGTCATAAAGTGCAGAAGGCAGATCATGATCGCATTCGCCTTTATGATTTCATCTGCCGCCTTCGCCCAGAGTTTGAGCCTGTTAGGGCTCGACTACTGAGCCACTCTCCGTGGTCGACTGTTATAGAGGCCCTTTCGACGCTTCAGGATGAGGACTTTCTCCTCGGATTAGCAGCACAATTTGTTTCGACTATGCTTGATGCTTCTACTTCGACTACACCGCCGTTTTCTACTTCGACTATTGTCCCTCCTCAGGTGCCGTTTTTCGCTCCTGTTTTTACGTCAACTTGTACGATCAAAATGGGAACAAAGGAGGGGGTGAATGGTGCTTTCAAAACCGCCCCAAGTATTCACACGAATTTCTTCTCCGATAGCTATGACAGCTTTGAAGCAAGAAGCTCAATGCTCATCGGAAGCTACAACCAGAAAGAAAAAATGAGGCAAGAAAAGAAGCAGGCAACCGAATGCAAGTAATCACAGTGGATCGACGCGAGATCAAGCCAGTCGATCAAGAGCGGTAGTAATGTGGCGGAAGAATTGGTTCGATCAAGAGCGGTAGTACCGCCGTGAAGAGCGGTAGTACCGCCGTTGATTTTAGTCCGACCGGGGCAGAGAAAATCGGATGCTACAGAGTAGAGCCGGAGAGCAGAAACACAGAAAATACTGGAGACAATTGAAAACACGAAATTCATCGAATGTTTGCTGCTCTTCTCAGGTCAATTGAACAAGACTTCATCCTAAACAACAAATTAACCTCAATCGAGAAGAAAGTGCGACAAGGAGCAATTGACAACAGTGAAACTGAAATTGCTGGGAACAACACAGCAGGAGAGACAAACTTCAAATAGCTTTTGATTCTTGGATCCTTTGCTCATGAGTCTTTGAATTACAGCAGAGAAACGACATCAGAGAAGAAAACACAAAAGCCAAAGCAATTTTTGGTAGGCACAATCATGAGCACAAGAATCCTCTGCCTCCAAACCCTAAAAAGGAAAACAGAGGAAGTGCACCGAATGGCCATTCTGAAAAAGATAGCACTTGAAATCTTTTCTCTCGGGAATAAACGAGCGAAGAGGCTTTAAGAAGATTCCCAGTTCAGAGTTAAATGGTTCTGCAGCTACTCAATCAAAATCTCAACATAGTCTGAAAGATCACAAAGAGGAGCAGCAGAGAAAGAAATGAAGAAACCGAAAACACAGAAAGGAAATGCAGGCAGAAATAAATAACCAGAACATCTCAAACACAAGACTTCTCATATTGAATCAGGGAGATGAATGATTACAAAGGGTTCTTCTACACTTAACTCAATCCATCTCTTACATTCTCAGCAACACACCCAAAGCAAAATCAAGAACTCACACCAACTCACAGACTTCTTTCACAGACAAAGGACCAAAGCAAACTGCTCTGCCCAACAACTCACGCAGCCATGGCAAAAGCAAAACTGCCCCCACTACTAGTGCACACCCCATCTATTTATAGTCTTCCACTACCGGGTTTACAAACTTGCTTTACCCAATAGCTCCAAAACTTCAGCACTTTACCCATTTGCTTCAACTGAATCGGCTTCCTCAAGCCTGAGTCAATTTTACCGAATTTCCCCTCACGCTCCTTCCTGGAAGCTTCCTCTTTTCTTGTTGTCGACGCCAACAGAGACGATTTGGGACTTACAAGGGTCAGCGGGCCAATCGCCGGTGAAGAGGGTCACCGCTAGTCAGCGGTGAAGGCACCGCTGAGGAGAAAGGTGTGACTTGAGAAGGAGGGAAAGGGGAGGCGATCTCGTCGGGTGAGACGTCGTGTCACTCGCATTGCTACTCACAGGAGAAGGGAGGCCACCGCCATTCACCGGAGTAAGGTTGTCGTCGTTGCCGTGGAGAGGGTCGTCGAGAGATGCAAGAATGTGAGGGAGAGCATGGAGGCAGCTGCATCTAGGAGGAGAGGGAGACATATGGGAGAGGCAGGTTGTAGGGTTAAGGGGGGGTGTTGGGCCATCACATGTAAATGGGTCGGGTCGTGTCCAATTTGTGTCAAGCTGTGTCCAATATGTGTCCAAAATGTTTTTTTCGCCTGGCAATTTTCGAACACATAGAAAATATGTATCCAAGCCGTGTTAGTGTCGTGTCCGTGTCTGACATGGACACGCTGCCTCCTTGACGTGTCCATGCATCATAGGTGTCAAATATGATACATTTGTATATCACTATCCACATCAAGTGCCTGATAGAGTGACTGGTGATGTTTACAAATTGAAAAACATAGAACACATGGTAGTTTTTATTTGGTGATATCAATCTGCATAGAACCATGTAGTGATCCTTGTCTACTTGTTGGTTTGTGATGCTTACTTGATGCTATATAAGGTGATTGGTGAACACGCTACTTGTAATACCCTAAAAAGACGAAAGGAGGGGGAGTAGAGCTGGTTGGGCCAGTCTGGCCCAACTCGGCCCACTCGGCACACATTAAGGGCAATGCCCAAGGGTTTTCTTCTCCCCCCCCATTGTTGCTGCTTGTTGCTGTGTTGTGCTCCTACCCTATGCGGTTGGGAAGGGAGAACAGGGAGGAGAGGGAGAGAATAGAGAGGGAAGGAAGGAGAAGAAGGATAGGGTAGCAATCTTGTCGTTCATCTCTAGGGTAACGTTCCAAACATATGCCCTCATGGTTTTAACATTTGAGTTGAGTTTTTGCTGATTTTGATCTGGATTTTGGGGGCCCAATCCACTCGTAGTTCACCCTAGCCTGAGATTAGGTGTTGTTAGGGAATCTCTTGATCTACGCAGTCTAGATTTATTGGTTTTTCAAGGGCTCTGGAGGCCAAATCTGGAAATGTGTTTACTAGAGAGTTATGTATATATTCGTAAGCTTTCCATTAAGCTAAAGAAACCTAAAATCTATTAAGTAGATTGCAAGTAATGACCTTTATAAGGTTGTTGTCCTGTAGATGGTCTCAGTTGGGCGATGCTGCTGAGTTAGGTGGATTAGGCCATGTAGACAGTTTAATTAGGTCTGGAGAATAACTATAGTTGTGTGGGTAACTTTATAAGATTTACATAGAATACTCGATCACACAATTTGGTTGAGGTATGAATTTTATTTGAGGTTTCAAATTTTGTTGTTCTATGATAGACTGCTAGTTGCAGCAGTCACCTGTGATGTGATTTATAATGGATTGCGCGAAGGCTACGATAGCAGAAAACAAAACTTTTCTACCGCGCACACAAGAACATCATGCTTAAGGAGGGATCATGGATCGTTACCACTAGACGCCAGCAGCGCAATGAAGAAGAGTTGGAGCCGATCCAACCACGCGCCGAGGTAGTAGTGGAAGTAGTCGATCGTCCCGAACCGATCGTCTCCTCCACGCGATCAACCGCACCACGAGCGGATCCAATCAGTAGGTTGTTGATGCCGATCAACGCCGCAACAAGCGCGTCTCCACCGGTATCCACACGTCCGGGTGGAACGCCGATCGCGAGTGTACCAAAGACTCATGAGCGGCTAGGGTTTGGCTCGAGGTGGCGGCGTGGTTTAGCTCGGGATATCGATCGTTCCTCGGCCCCGCCTCCATATATATAGACCTCCTCACTTGGGCCTCGTGGACCGAGGCCCAATAGGAGTCTATCCGGATCTCTATCCGAATTGAGCCCATATCCGAATCACATTCGAATTAGTGTTCCAACCCGTTAAGTGTGCGACACAGAGGTTCACGTATACTTGGTCGCGACCCGAAACACCTTTCCGGTCACCGTGTTAATAGCGGCCTCTAGTAAGACATATTAACCCCAAAGTATACGTAAAGATCATATCGGTGAACTCAGTAATGTTCTCATGTACTAATCCTTTGCCTCACGATATAGATTAAGCTCAAGGCAAGACCGTGTCATCCTCTTAATAGCTTAATCACTCTCTCGATTCCGTGATGGATTATAAACTCGTGATTGACTCCTCAATCACTTTGGCATGGCCATGCACTTTCATAATCCATTACATCGAGGGGCCCGAGATATCTCTCCCATAAGGAGGGCAAATTCTATCTTGATCATTCACATCCCACTACATGTTTCATGGCAAACCCAAAGACTACTTTTATGACTACCCGATTCACGGAGTAGTGTTTAGTAGTCCCAAAGTAGCTACTACGCATCTTGGGAACCATGATGATCTCAAGTCTAAGGATTCCACATAAACACTACTTGAGACCAACCGATGACACATAGAATCTCTGCGGTGTCTCATGGCGGGTCTATCCAACATATGTTCACTAACACATGTCCATATTATTGATTTGGTATCTCCATACCATGATCCATGAGACATGATCATCAATCAATACATATGTCGATCTTTGAATCATATTTGTTCCTCATATGAAATATAATCGGGATCATTTAGAAATAGCAACATTTTGGCATTAAGAGTCTCATGAATAAGTCACATACTCATTGATCAATAATGATAATGTCTATTTCAAGGAACAAAGCAATGTATCATAAACATAGTATGTGATATATTCAACATCTCCATGTTGCCTCTAGGGCATATCACCAACAGCCTCCCACTTGCACTAGAGTCAACCATGTAGGTATCTAATACCCATTGCCCTAGTGTGAGCCTCATGCTTTGGTCGGGAAGCGGCTTTGTCAACGGATCGCAATGTTCAAACGTGTGTACTTTGCATATCTTAACATCGCCTCTCTACAATCTCGCGGATGAGATGAAATCGCCAGAGAATGTGCTTGGACTTGGTGCGATCTAGGCTCCTTGGCTTATGAATGGCTCCACTTGTTGTCACAGAGAGGTCCATTGGGTGGAGGCACTAGCCATCACACCAAGCTCGAAACAAATTTCTTGATCCAAACGACCTCTTTAGCGACTTGAGCCGCTATGTACTCGGCCGTTGTAGAATCAAGAACTGTCTCGCTTGAACTCTTCCACCACCGCACCGCCATTCGTGCGAACACAAATCCCGATTGCGATCTAAAATCATCTTTGTCGGTTTGGAAACTAGCATCGGTGTAACCATTTACAACGAGCTCTTCCTCACCCCATAGACGAGGAACACATCTTTAGTTCTTCTCAAGTACTTCAAGATGTTCTTTACGGTAATCCAAATGACTTTCACCGGATCTCGATCGGTATCTACCGTAGCACTTAAAGCATACGAGACATCCGGACGTGTACAAAGCATGGCATACATAATGGATCCAATAGTGAAGCATATGGAATCGCATTCATTTTATCCCGCTCATCGGTGTACTAGGACACCGATTCTTGCTAAGATTTATACCATGTGACATAGGTAGGAAGCCTTTCTTGGAATCGCATGTTGAACCTTTTCAACACCTTGTCAATGCACGTATCTTGGCTTAATCCAATCGACCTTTTGATCTATCTCTATAGATCTTGATGCCCAGAATATATGCCTCTCCTAAGTCTTTCATAGAGAAACTACTTTTCAATGAAGACTTAATGATTCGAACATAGGAATGTCATTTCCGATCAATAATATGTCATCCACATATAAGACCGTAAACACGAGTGCGCCCCACTAGCCTTTTGTAAACACAAGGCTCTTCTTCGTTCTTGATGAAACCAAACCCTTTGATTACTTCATCAAAACGAATGTTCCAACTCCGAGATGCTCGCTTAATCCATAAATGGATCTTTGCGCTTGCATATCTTTCTAGCTAATTGCGGATCGACAAAACACGTGGGTGTGTCATGTACACATCCTCACTCGATTTCCATTAAGGAAAGCTGTTTTGACATCCATTTGCCATATTTCATAGTCGAAATAAGCAAGAATCGCTAGAATGATCCGAATAGACTTTAGCATTGCGACGGCGAAAAAGTTTCATCATAATCAACACCTTGAATTTGTTTGAAACCTTTGGCCACCAATCGCGCTTTATAGATGTGAACATTTCCATCTATGTCTATCTTTTCTTGAAAACCCATTTGCACTCAATGGTTTTAACACCATCGTGGATCAACCAAGTTCCAAACTTGATTCTCGTGCATGGATTCAATTTGGATCTCATGGCTTCAAGCCATTTCTAGTCTGGTCCCACCATCGCTTCTTCATAGGTCTTAGGTTCATCGTTGTCTAACAACAATATATCCCGTTGTTGAGTAGTCAAGAACATGTACCTCTCGTGTACACGACGTGACCTCTCGACCTACGTGGTGCGGTGTGTCCACAACGGAGTTCTTCAACGGTTTGTTCATCCTGTTGTGGTTCTCGTAGGAGCTGAAACGTTTTCGGTGTTTCTAATTTCTTCAAGTTGCACCATGCTCCCACTATCCCTTCTTGAGAGAAACTCTTTTCTAAGAAGACACCATGCCAGGCGACAAACACTTTGCCTTCTTCTTGATTATAGAAGTAATATCCTTTTGTTTCCTTAGGATACCCGATAAAGAAGCATTTATCGATTTAGGGGTGAGCTTATCGATTGTAAACGTTTTACATAAGTCTCACATCCCCAAATCTTAAGAAAAGACAAGCTAGGACGTTGTCCCGTCCACATCTCATATGGTGTCTTTTCATCGATTTTGATGGAACTCGCTTAGTGTGAAAGCGTACATTTCAAGAGCGCACCCCAAAAGACAACGGAAGATCACTGTGGCTCATCATGGGCGCACCATATCTAATAAGGTGCGATTTCTCGTTCAGATACCCCATTCCATTGAGGTGTTCGGGAGTCAATTGTGGAACAATTCCACAATCCTTCGAGATGATTACCAAACTCATGGCTCAAATACTCGCCTCCACGATCGGATCGTAGAAACTTGATTGTCTTGCCTAAATGATTTTGCACTTCATTTTGGAATTCTTTGAACTTTTCAAAGGATTCGGACTTATCTTCATCGGTAGATATATCCATATCTACTAAAGTCATCGATAAAAGTTATGAATCATCGAAACCACCTCGGTCGTTGAGCTCATTGGTCCACATACATCGAATGTACGAGTGCCAATAAGTCACTTGTCCGCTCACCTTGACCGGTGAAAGGTGCTTTTGTCATCTTGCCAAGTAAACAAGATTCGCATGTCTCAAATGATTCAAAATCAAATGAGTGCGAATACCATCTCTATGGAGCTTCTCCATGCGTTTCTCATTTATGTGACCTAGCGGCGGTGCCAAATAAACGTGGGATTCAAATCATTCGATCGTTGCCTCTTTGTATTAATGTTATAGACCGATGACTCTTCAAGAGTAAGAACATATAACCCATTCACCAATGGAGTATGACAATAGAACATATCTTTGAAATAAAGAGAACAACCATTGTTCACGGATCTAAAGTCATAACCTTCGCTTGTAAACATGAAGCGTAAATAATGTTCTTGGAAAGAGATGGAACACAATAACAATTATTCAATTCCAAAACTAATCTCGAAGGTAAAGACAATGGCATGGTGCCAACACCACCGCATGACAACTTTTGCTCCATTGCCAACGCCAAGATCCACTTCGCTCCTCCTCAAACTTCTACTTCTTCTTAGCCCCCGCAACGATTTGCAAATGTGAGCAACCGATCCGGTATCAAATACCCAAGAATCGATAGATGAAGTAGCAAGATTGATTTCTATAACATTTATACCTGGAGCGGAAGTCGTACTTCCCTTCTTTTTCTCAAGATCCTCCAAGTACTTTGGGCAGTTCCTTTTCCAATGTCCCGATTGCTTACGATGAGTAGCAATCGCATCGAGCAGGACCCTTCTTGACTTGCTTGGCCTTAGAACCGCTCGCGATCTCATCGGAGCTAACTTTCTTTGACCGCGCCTTTCTTTACATAGGGCTTGCCCTTGCCTTTCGCATCATCATCACATGATGGTGCTTTTCTTAATGCTTTCCTCGGTGATTTTAGCATCCCATGCAACTCAGCCAAGGTCTTGTCCATGTTGTTCATGTGATAGTTCAGAATGAATGGCTCAAAGCTCGAGGGGAGCGACTGAAGAATCACATCAGTAGCCAACTCTTGGCTAAGGGGAAAACCAAGCTTTTCCAGACTCTCAATGTAGCCAATCATCTTAATCACATGAGGGCTGACGGGATTCCCTTCTGCAAGCCTGCACGCAAACAAGGACTTTGAAGTGTTGAACCTCTCAGCCCTTGCTTGGTTCTCAAACATACCACGCAACCCCACAATGATATTGTAGGCATCGTGTTCTCATATTGCTTCAAGCTCAGAGGACATTGTGGCAAGCATGAGACACTCACATCAAGGTAATCATTCGTTTGCTTCTCATAAGCTTTCCGCATGTGACCACAGTAGCATTATCAGGCAAGTCATCAGGATAAGGAGACTCAAGGACATGCTCCTTGCGCTCTTGCTTGAGAACAATTCTCAGGTTGCGATACCAATCCAAAAGTTCGTTCCATTGAGTTTTTCTTTCTCAAGAATAGATCGCAAATTAAAAGAACTGGATGCGGCATTAGTTGACATGATCTACAACAAAGAATATGCAAAGTTTAGCACTATGTTCATGTTTGATCTTCCATTAAACAATTTAACAAAGATACTCCCACTATATGTTTTGTAATCGTCTTCCTCTAACGACATATAGTGGTCAAGATCCATGTTCATCTAAGTTCTAGTGAGCTTTGGCATCACTGCTAGAAACCTAGTGACATAGGTAAGCAACACTTGCTAATCACATCTTATGTGACTCTTGTTTGTTGGGTGGCATCCAATGCCCCGGCTCCCAACACCATGCCCCAAGGCCCAAATCTAATTTGATAGCCTTGTCAAGTAAACCAATACTATGCATGTGGATGTCCGACATCCACCCTATTAGATCAAGATAGTTGATGGTACTCGCTTTGGCGGACCTACCAAATAATGATCATGATTCTTATAGGCGCGAGAATTGGAAGGGCATCAAAACAAATTCTTAATTTTTCTTGAGAGAATCTATTCTATCATGAAAACTAACCCTTAGTTGGTATGGCATGAAAGAATAGTATGACAAGAAATAAACATCACATGCATATAATCACATTATACCGTGAATGGTATGGCATTTTGTATCGTAGTGGTTGCCATCGCCATGGTTCCACGGTGATACTCTTCGCCACACTTCTTGTCCTCTTTGTCATCATGCTTGAAGCCTCCATAGCAAAGAACTAAACTATTACAACTAATAGGTAGCAAATGAATTACATGGGAGCTCAAGCATCACAAGTCGACACGCAGTCGTTATACAATTAAAGAACGACCTCAACCCGGTGTGATTAATACGACACAGAGCCGCCAAAACACACATGCATCACATATGCAACTATGCCATACCATTCACATCATTCCCGCAAAAACAAGTTAGCGTAGAACATATTCTACATACGACATGAATGTGTTTCTATAATAATCTATGCGTGTACGCATAGCGGCGGTCCGCGGGTTTCGTGGCGGCACCGAAACCTCATGGAATTACATAGATCGCATCTATGAAATCGCTATGAAAATCTCATCGGTCGATCAAATCAACCCAAACCGAGCCATTCAAAATGTCTCAATTTTCATTAGATCAATCACATCAATCATCGCGATCGGTATGCTTGAGGAGACCGCAACACAAGACCTCGATCCGTTGTCTCAATCTCTCGATTGTCTTGTGATTAGCCCCGATGGTGTTACCGGTAGGTGAGGGGCAAGTCGCTGCGATACATCAAAGAAGGAGCACGAACTAATCTTTTTGGCCACATGATGCTATCAACTCATACATATTCCAACCCCTTATGACCGATTGATCTAGTCCGTAATAGATCCAATCTATTACAACCGCATATCAACATATGCACTGATCCAGATCGCAAACTAAGCAAGATGGCTCTGATACCACTAATGGATTGCGCGAAGGCTACGATAGCAGAAAACAAAACTTTTCTACCGCGCACACAAGAACATCATGCTTAAGGAGGATCATGGATCGTTACCACTAGACGCGCAGCAGCAAGTGAAGAAGAGTTGGAGCCGATCCAACCACGCGTCGAGGTAGTAGTGGAAGTAGTCGATCGTCCCGAACCGATCGTCTCCTCCACGCGATCAACCGCACCACGCAGCGATCCAATCAGAGGTTGTTGATGCCGATCAACGCCGCAACAAGCGGCGTCTCCACCGGTATCCACACGTCCGGAAATGGAACGCCGATCGCGAGTGTACCAAAGACTCGCGAGCGGCTAGGGTTTGGCTCGGAGGTGGCGGCGTGGTTTAGCTCGGGATATCGGATCGTTCCTCACCCCTCGCCTCCATATATAGACCTCCTCACTTGGGCCTCGTGGACCGAGGCCCAATAGGAGTCTATCCGGATCTCTATCCGAATTGAGCCCATATCCGAATCACATTCGAATTAGTGTTCCAACCCGTTAAGTGTGCGACCCAGAAACACCTTTCCGGTCACCGTGTTAATAGCGGCCTCTAGTAAGACATATTAACCCCAAAGTATACGTAAAGATCATATCGGTGAACACGTAATGTTCTCATGTACTAATCCCTTTGCCTCACGATATAGATTAAGCTCAAGGCAAGACCTGTGTCATCCTCTTAATAGCTTAATCACTCTCTCGATTCCGTGATGGATTATAAACTCGTGATTGACTCCTCAATCACTTTGGCATGGCCATGCACTTTCATAATCCATTACATCGAGGGGCCCAGAGATATCTCTCCCATAAGGAGGGGCAAATTCTATCTTGATCATTCACATCCCACTACATGTTTCATGGCAAACCCAAAGACTACTTTTATGACTACCCGCCACGGAGTAGTGTTTAGTAGTCCCAAAGTAGCTACTACGCATCTTGGGAACCATGATGATCTCAAGTCTAAGGATTCCACATAAACACTACTTGAGACCAACCGATGACACATAGAATCTCTGCAGTGTCTCATGGCGGGTCTATCCAACATATGTTCACTAACACATGTCCATATTATTGATTTGGTATCTCCATACCATGATCCATGAGACATGATCATCAATCAATACATATGCTGATCTTTGAATCATATTTGTTCCTCATATGAAATATAATCAGGGATCATTTAGAAATAGCAACATTTTGGCATTAAGAGTCTCATGAATAAGTCACATACTCATTGATCAATAATGATAATGTCTATTTCAAGGAACAAAGCAATGTATCATAAACATAGTATGTGATATATTCAACATCTCCATGTTGCCTCTAGGGCATATCACCAACAATTTAACCATAGTAAATGGTAAAATTAATTTTGGTGATAACCATACTATTGTAGATCATTTTGTGTAGATGTCTAAAATACCCTCATTTGCTGTTCATGGAGGTGTATGAAAAATAGTTATGAAATGGTGAAACCTACTGTACCTAGGAGAAACATAGGAGGGTTGCATTCTATTTTGAGATGATATTTAGCTTGACACAAATGATGCCCAACTAACAAAGATTTGATTTTTAAGTCTAGCTATTGAATATAAATTTTGCTATCATATTTGAGCTTCTAAATTGCAAGTTTTGCCTTTTGGAACACCGGGGCAGCCAAGCCTTGAAGTTTGGGAAAATGAGAGCGGCGTGTTTGTGTGCCGGGCGTATGTTTTACCTTTTCTTTGCAATTGGATGTATATTGAGGTGTTGCTATGTGATCATTAGCAGGTCCTAGTGTGTCTCACCATGGTTGATCATTGTTCGTCAAGTGCTTCTTCTCGGCAAAGGCAAGCATGTGGTAGAACAGTAAATTTGGGTGATGTGACGTCGTTAGTTGGGTTCAATGCAATTTTCACCTTGTGTTATGAGTTGATTATCCCTGGTTGCACGATAACTGCATAATGATTAATGGGCGATGACATGTTAATGGAAATGGTAATGGTAGAGATACAGTTAGATGATGTTGATACATTGAGGGGTAATGTTAATGGTAGATGACATGGTTATTGCATATTGACATGATGATGGGTAATGATGATGATATGTGATATGTGAGTTCAATGTTGATGATTAATAGTTAACAATACATGATAAATGCTTAAACGAAAATTTCGCATTGTAGACAAGTGCATGCTAGACAGTAGACAGTGGTTGTCCTTAACACTTATGCTTATGTGAAATTTGCCATCCTGTTTATGATATCTATTATGGCACTACGATAATGACTAAGTGACGGTCTCAACTAAATGAAATTGGTGTAGTATGGTAAGTAATGGTGATTCGGTTATTTGACAGATGGATAATCGATACATCATAATAGTATGAAAGAAACTATTGCATTACGATGCATTTATACCATGGAAATATATAGCCTTTGTGGCATTTATTGTTTACTTTGTGTGAACCTTTTATGGAAGTAGAAAAAATAAGATCTACTTTGGTAGGCACTCAACGGGAGTGGAGATTGAGGTCCCATATAAAAAGGATAAACTATTGAGGTCCCCGTATAAAAAAAAGATAGGCTATTGAGGTCCCACATGAAAGAGGGCTAGCTTGGGTGAGTATCCACAGGTGTTCACTCCACTATACTGGTATAAGCTAAAGAAAGAGAAAAGGAGACATGTACATGAGCATTGCATTACATCAATTAAAGAAATGAGTTGTTCAGAAAAGCTTATTGTTCTATCACGTGGGTAATGTGAATGACATAGATGTGTGCATTGTGTTAATGGAGAGACAGTGATGATGATATGTGAAAAATGACATGACTATGTTTATTGTTCTATTGTGTACATGCTAAGTGTTGGATTTATGCTTGCTTTGTTGCTGTTGCTAGGTGACCGATAAGGCGTTATGCATTGAAAATGAGAGTAGCACCTCTGCACCACATTCAATAATAATAATCTAGAACATCACATCTGCTTTCCTTAAGATTGCTTGAGTAAAGTAGCTTGTTAATAGGAACTTAGTCAATAGAACCATCATAAATTGGTGATGAAGGTTAGAGAGCTTCTCTGGTAATGTATATTTTTTCAGTAATATTTTATTTGCAAGTTTAAATATGCTCCTAGACACATGGTTCCGAGCGTTTTCGGATGTGGGGTCCCGAGTGTTCTTAGGCGTGAGTGACTCAAATTTTATTTTGTGAATTATTTATTCTCATTCTAGTTAACGAGTCATGTTTATTATGAATCAGTTTTTTGTGGATGACTAGGTCAAGAAGGTATTGTTGAAAGTTTTTGTTAGATGATTTAAACGTAGTGAGTGAATGATAGGGAAGACATTCGAGGCCCCTGGGTGGACCGGAGTGTTTCACTGCTTGTCTCATCCGATGCTTTTCTATGATGTACCTCGAATCCTCCATGGCTCTACGGATCAATATTTAGGATATTTGTAGTAATTTTTTATAGAGTGCTAGTTGTTAAAAATACTTAGTGCTCTAATATCTGTTTTTGCCGGTGACTTTTGGGTGGTTCTGGTATGGTTTTCAACCATATCTTACATCATCTATGGTGTTATCTCACCTTCTATTATCTTTATTATACCTATGACTAGCTAGATGCCCGTGTCGTTGCTACGAAATTTAAATAAAAAGGCTTTTCAAGTGACGCCTGATATTAAAAGTGTTTATTTCAATATATAGTGCTAGGAAGGGTAATTTAGTCATATAATAAAGATTGTAAAGCTCAAATGATAGTCTAAGTGCCTGTACTTTGCAAGATTGAGTGCTATTCCAGCTTGTTTGCAACTTAGTGACTGAAGAATTTTTCATGGCAAACTAAAAGATTTATTACTGATTTGATCGGTTCTTCGGTATGCTACTCTCTTCAGGCCAATTCTTCATCGCAGGACTCAAAGGAGTTAAGTGTGAGCTAATTCAAACCCAATAGGAATTTATGTAACCACTTACATTTTGGACATCTCAAATATCAAAGATAGGGCTAATCCATAAAGATCTTTTATCCTCAAGCTAAACAATAAATAGTGATGTTCTACTTCAAAGGTCGAAGAATGGAATTAAGGTGATTAGTATCTGAAGGATTACAAAACTCAACAAATTTCAGAGAGCATTTCGATCACATATATCATGTCAATGACCATGACCAGATGTAAATCCCCTGAAAACTTGTCAGGAAACAAAATAAAATTTTCAGGTTCGCCAGAGTAATGTCCTAAGTTGATAGTTAAAGCCCAGTAGAGATCTTGAAGTATGGCCATTTGTTAGCAGATCAGAAAATCGTAATCATACCCATGTAAGGAAAGAATTGGTAGCCAACAAGACCAGCAGTTCCTAGGAAGAATATCTTCAATATCCATGCAAATTTCTTCTCAGCTTCCTCCTCAAGTGCCCTATCATCTGTGCATCATTTCAGTTCAAGTCACACAAGTCTATATTAGGATTTCACTTGGAAGAGTATTCATAGAATAGCAAAATAAAGAAATTTTCACAAGTTCTTGTTCACTGATTACTTCCAACAGGAGTTATCACAGAATATTCCATAGTAACATAACAATGTGAAGACAAATTATGATCCAGGGAAACAAAATTTTCATCATGGCATTGAGATCCAATGAGGCAATTCTATTTCTACAGGTGCCACTACCAGTATGACATGGCGAGTTTAAAACCTAAAAGTGCAGGGTGTTATAAAAAAAACAACTACAGGAGCAGGGACCATCGGGTTTTCGCTGATCATACACCATTTCTCAAAGAAACCTTTGATCAATCATGCCTCTTGACCCCCTCTAGATCACTTATACCCTCTAGATCAATCATAGAGCCACATGCACGCAATCGAACCGTAATCTTATAATCGGCATCGATAGTGATCAATATGGTACATTTCATCACCCATTCGTCGCAAGTTTAGATGCTCAAAACAACAACTCCACTTCATCAACGCTACCCGTGAAAGAGCAAAATAGCACAGATTTGAGGTGGTGAACAGAAGCCACTGGCTATACCTCTCTCTTCGTAGGTACAGAATCTTCGAGCCAAGCGGATCCCCGAGCCGCCACTCCAGCCGCTCGCCGCCACCTAAAGTCCAAACCACATGAGTCAGGAAGCATAGAGCTTGATGCGGAAGGAACCCAAGGCCAAACCCCCAAAATCTAACGAGGGTTCGACAGCGTACCGCGGAGCCACTGCCGCAGCGCGGGTGGGGGTTCCTCCGCCGGGCACGGCCTCTATGGCCACCCGCACAGCCTGGCGGCGGCGGACGGCGGCGGCAGGAGGCGGCAGAGTGCGAGCTGCGAGAGCCTCTGCATGGTTAGTGTCGGCCGAACGTCCGCTAGTGCCGGTGATCGTCTTGTTGACTGAACAAGCAACAATACACACACGACCACAGGAACACAAATGATTTTTGCTGCTGCGGAACGTTGTAACATTTTCTGGTTTACTCCTTCTCCTTTTATTTAGCAATTACAGTAGTAACTGATATGCACTTCTTCAAGAAGTAACTGAAAACTAAAATGCAGATATGAAGACATAAAGACATGCAGACTAAAAACGCCCATGCATGCATCAAAGTGGGTGGTAGACATGAAGAGAAAATATTAACTGACATACAAATTAACTAGATTATCTAACATTACTCCTCCTAATCTAGTTGATGTTGATGTCGACGACGCCAAGCTTCGAGCGCAGGTGCAGAAATCTCATCCTGCCAAGTGATTTTGTCAATATATCTGTCAGCTGATCGTCGGTGTGGATCTTCTGGATGACAACTTGCCTACCCTCGACGCACTCTCGGATGAAATGAAAGCGCGTCTTAATGTGCTTGCTCCGGCCATGGAAGACCGGATTCTTGCATAGTTGTATTGCCGACTGGTTGTCGACGTGGATGGTGACGATGCCCGGAGCTCGCCCGTAGAATCTGCCGAGCAGGCGACCAAGCCAAAGCCCTTGGCATGCCACTGATGACGCCGCGTTGTACTCAGCCTCGCAACTTGACAACGTGACCAACAATTGCTTCTGGGATTGCCATGTCACAGGTGCCTGACCGAAGCATAATAGCATACCGGATGTGCTCTTGCGATCGTCCAAATCTCCCGTCATGTCCGCGTTGCTGAACCCCTGGAGCTTGATGTCGCCGGAGCCGCTGGAGTAGCTGAGGCCGAAGTGAATTGTACCCGCAACATAGCGCAGTAGGTGCTTGACGGCGCTAAGGTGCTCCGTTGTCGGTTTTTCCATGAACCTACCGACGATCGACAATAAGGCGATGTCCGGCGGTGTGGACCAAGTAACGAAGGCCTCCAACGATACTGCGGTAAAATGTAGGATCAACAGGAGGGTTGGAGCTCTTCTTACTCAGCTTCAAGCGGGATTCCATGGGGACTTGAATAGCATTGCAGCCAACCATGCCCGCTTTCTCCAGCAGCTTTGTCGCGTACGCCGCCTGGCATAATGTGATCTTCCCGGGCAGCTGCTTGACCTTGATCCCAAGGTAGTAGCTCAAGTGCCCGAGGTCGCTCATCTTGAATGAGCGCTGCATCTCTTTCTTGAACTGATTGATCTCACCTGGGTTGGCACCGATGAGAATCAAGTCGTCGATGTACATGCCTAGTAGGAGACGCCCGTTCCCCGTGCCGTGTGTGTAGACACCGTGCTCCTCCGTGCACCGAGTGAATCCTAGTGCCACCAACGTGCAGTCTAGCTTGACGTTCCATGCTCGCGGGGCTTGACGTAGCCCGTACAATGCCTTGCGCAGCTTGAGAACTCGTCGCTCTTGCCCGACAATCACAAATCCTGGAGGCTGGGTGACGTAAACTTCCTCTGTGAGGTCCCCGTTGAGGAATGCAGACTTGACATCGAGGTGATGAACTATCCATCCTTCATGAGCAGCAATGGCCACCAGTGCTTGCACGGAGTCGAGCCACGCCACCGGCGCGAATACCTCATCATAGTCCACACCAGCACGCTGCACGTAGCCCTTCGCGATAAGTCATGCTTTGTGCCTGACCATCGAGCCGTGTGATCCTTCTTGAGCTTGTAAACCCATTTGAGACCAATGGGTCGGTGTCCCACCGGGAGATCGACAACCTCCCAGGTGTCGTTGTCCACGATTGCGGCCATCTCCTCCTCCATCGTCGCGCGCCAAGCCGGATCGGTGTTGGCCTCGACGAACGACGTGGGCTCCTCAGATGCCGCCAAGAGAAGCTCCTCCGGATCTAGCTCGACTTGCTCAGAGTTGTCGATGCAGTCCTTGACAGTGCCAAACTGCCGGGGTGCTCCCTCGTCGTCTAGCTCATTGTCGGATGAAATGTTCGACGGTGGCGTGGCATACTTGATGCGCGTGCCGCCCGCGCTGACCCTGGTGTCCGAGGGAGTGCGTGGCGTCTGCTCCCCTTGCTCTTGTTATGGTGAGGCCGGCGGGGATACAGGAGAAGCCGGCTCATTGCCGCCCGTGAGAGCACTGACCGTGTATTTCACAGTGAATGTCTTAAGGATTGTGTTGCCGTCGCCCTCCTCCCAATTCCACATGCTGCCCTCATCGAGCACTGCATCACGGGTGACGTGCAGACAACCGCTCGCTGGGTCGTACACACGATACCCCTTTGAACCCGGCTCACAGCCCAGAAACACCATCTTCACACTGCGATCGTCGAGCTTGGCGAGATGGGGACGCGTGACCTTCACTTGATCGTGTTGGCTGCCTCGTCCTTGCTTGACAACATCACTAGCCACATATAGCGGCTAGCATCGTCAACGAGGAAGAGGAAGTAGCGCTTGCCTCCGTGCGTCGCTGGCGTCACGGGCCCGCACAGATCTCCATGTACGAGGTCCAGACGTCCCTTGGCACGGTAGTTGGCCTCCAGAGGGAACGGCGAGCGCTGTTGCTTGCCGACAAGGCACGCGTCACACAGCTGGTCGACATGATCCAGTAGCGGAAGCCCACGCACCACGCCGCCATGCCCAAGTTTCTTCAACCCCTCGAAGCTCAAGTGGCCAAACCGCTCATGCCAACGCCACGCATCGTCATTCGCATGCGCCAGGAGCGAGATCGGTCGAGTGAACGTGATGGAGATCTTGTACATTCGATTCACCGATCGCCGTACCTTGGCGAGAAGCTCCCTCCTCGGATCGTGTACCAGTAGTACGCCATCCTCGATCAACACTTGGCACCCGGCCTCGTCGAGTTGTCCCAGCTGATGATGTTGCTGCGCAGACGTGGGATGAAGTACACGTCCGATAGCACACGATGGCGTCCACCCCGTGCCGTGAACATGATCGTGCCGCGCCTGAGGATGACCACCATTGATCCATCGCCGAACTTTACCGTGCCTGTGAGTCGCGGTTCAGCTCGGAGAAGGCTGCGCCGTTTCCCGTCATGTGGTTCGACGCGCCCGTGTCGAAGTATCACACGCCGTCGTCCTGCCTGCCAGTGTCACCCAACTACACCGTCTCGCGTTCTTCGTTGAGGAAGACCCGTCTATCGACGTGCACAGGTGCGGCGCGCTCTGGGAGGCGCGTGGGCATCGGTGAAAGAGAGGCCACCTGGGCCATCAATAGGGATGGCTTGTCGTCACCACCCTCCTTCGCCAGCAGCGCTGCGGCAGTCGCCTCGTCTCTCTTCTTCTTTCGGTATTCCTGGGCCCAATGCCCAGTTTTCCCGCAGTACTTGCACGTATCCTTGTCGATGACATTGCCGCCACCGCCCTTGCGTGTGTCGTCGGTACCGCGCTTGGGTGGCTACGTGCCACGCCGTGGCTGGACCAAGCCGCCGCTCGTACCACTTTCGCTAGCGCCAGCGCTGCTGACGCGCACACCCTCCTTTCGTGCTTGCGTAGGCGACGGATAAGATCCTCCTCCTTAGACGAGAGAAGCAGCCTGGAACCCAACTCTTCGGCCGCTACCCACGCATCAAGCCGCTGCTCCACGGATCGGAGACGGCCCGTGACCTCCTCGATGTCCAACAGCGTCTCGATTGAGATCGTGACCTGCATGAACCGATCAGGGACCACCTGGAGCAACTTGCGAACGACCTCAGCTTCGTCGATCTCATCGCCGAGAAGACGTAGGTTGTTGGCGAGGCCCGCAATTCGCATCGAGAAGTCATCCACGTTTTCGCCTTCCTTGAAGGCGATGTTGTTGAAGTCGCACCGGACCCGCTCGACGCCCACCCACATGACCTTGACCGCCTCCTGCACGGTCTCCTTGCTGCCAATCAAACTTAGCATCTCCGTCGAGATCGAGCGAGTGATCGCTGTTAGTGCCAGCCGATCCTCGCTGTACTCGATGTTGCCGGGTTCAATTGCGCCCCACAGGCCTTGTGCCTGCAAGTTGATGCGCATCATCACCACCCACTCCGGGTAGTTTGTCTTCGTTAGTATTGGGTACTAGACGGACGCCGACGCTTCCTTGACCACGCGCTCGATGACGACCTCGCGCTCCCGACCATTCTGTTGTCGCGGACAGCTAGGACCACGTGATGGCGACCGAAGGCGATCCCTCCACGGAGGAGTGAACGACCTGTCTCCCACCGAAGCTGACATGGCCACGAGGATCCTGAACGGGGCTCTGATACCAATTATCGGCCGAACGTCCGCTAGTGCCGGTGATCGTCTTGTTGACTGAACAAGCAACAATACACACACGAACACAGGAACACAAATGATTTTTTTGTCAGGAACGTTGCAACATTTTCTGGTTTACTCCTTCTCCTTTTATTTAACAATTACAGTAGTAACTGACATGCACTTCTTCAAGAAGTAACTAAAGACTAAAATGCAGATATGAAGACATGCAGACTAAAAACGCCCATGCATGCATCAAAGTGGGCGGCATACATGAAGAGAAAATATTAACTGACATGTAAATTAATTAGATTATCTAACAGATAGTTGGTGATTCGGTGTTGTGGAGAGGTTTGGACCTAGTGGGCCGAGGGTTTTAGAAGAGGTGCGAGAGAGAGAGACGAGGCAAGGGGTAGTTATGAGAGGCAGATGAACGTGTATCATCACCAACTTTTTTTTAAGTAGTAGAGGTTCTTGATTTGCCTATCCCAATTTATTTGGGACAAAAGGTTTTATTTGTTGTGTTGTTGTGAGTAGAGGTTCTTGATGTGCTTGTTTCATGACATTTGTTGTTGTATTAGAAGATAATAATTGATAGCTTTTGGTTGAGTTGCTGCTGCTGCAGTGCTTCTTGCTGGATGTTCTATCAAATATCAAATGGATCTGACAGTTGATTTTGCAAGATCTGATCGAAATGGAAATTGAAAGTGCCTTTTCCCTGTTGCTTGATTTTGCAAGATCTGATCTGATTTTGCACGAACAGCAAGCCCTGTTGCTTGCAACGGATAAGGCCGAGTTGGAGGAAGATTAAAAGCCAGTAGCAGCCCACAGGAAAGAAGGCATCCGATGCCGCCGGACAAAGTACATCACAAAAGTCAAGTCTATTATGTCCTGTTATTTTCAGCTTTTAAAAGTTATTTTTTAGTTTTTTCTATAGTAACTAGCTTTTAAACGAAATATTTTTTTAAGATAGAATCTATTAGTTAATTATAGTACATACTTTACTGATTTTATTTATATTAGCAAAAACCGCACGCGAGTTTCTGTTACTTTGTAATATCTTATACAAACAGCCTAAAAATCACAAGCCACAGTAAAAAACCATAAGCCGCAGCAAAAAAAAATACCCTATACCCACTAACCCTACTTGTAGGCAGTGGCTCTGGCTGCACTGCTGCTAAACAGGCAGCCATTTTTCTCCGCATTGCACGGTGGGCCCCGTGGTTCAGTGGCATGGCTTACTTTCATGTGGCATACCTGCATAGCTTGTACAAATGGCCAAACACAGCAATAATGGACCATTGGACCAGGTCGCCTATAAAGATGCAGCTTCTTCAACACAGCCCTCTGTTTGTGTGCGCTCATTTTTCTCCTCTCTAGATCTTACTAGAGCTCGTAATGAAGGTTGGTGAGTAGCTAGTTAGTTATAGTTAGTTAAGAGTGGTAGGTAGAGTAGGGGAGCTAGATAGCTGGAGAGGAGTAGGTACTAGATAGAGGATGGAGGTGTTCATCCACCAGGACTACGTGAACAAGCGGAGGGAGCAGAGGAGGCGGCAGCGGCGGCGTCAGACGACGGTGCTACAGTTACAGACGGAGAAGGGGAGGCTGCCGCCGGCTGCAGCCACGCCCACGCGGCAGGAGGGCCCAAGAGGCGAGCCGGCCGCCGTGTCGCCGTCTGCCGCCGTTGGGTCGCCGGCGGCGAGCCCGGAGAAGGCTTCTTCGTTCGGGGACCATCTCTTCGACTACCTCAAGCCCTACTGATCGATTGGCTGTGTCCGTCCCCCAGAAATTACTAGTCTGGATCGAATAAATAAGGTGCCATGCTCTTGCCAGTCTCCGACTTTGTATCTAGTGTGTGTTTCGTCTGCCCTGTAGTCTGCAGCATGTTTCATCTGAATCTGTGTTTAATGCCCGCACAATTAAACAATGGCAGAAATTTAGATGGATCTCTCTACATTCATTCATATAGTACCAGAAACAAAGTAGCACATGTCACTCATGTAAGCTTAAAATTATAGATCCAAACTAATTAATCTAAGGAATGTCTATATAACATTTGACTATTTTTGAGAATAAAATCAGTCAGATTGATCTGGAGCGTTAGATGAAGATCCAACGAATCCACCCATACAAGCCCCTCTCCAAAAAAAAATATACCCCCTCTAAAAAAATGGTCTGAGACGTTGGATCTCTATCTAACGGCTCAAAATCCGACTAGTTTTGTCCTAAAAAATAGTCGAATGTTGTATAGACATTCTCATTAATCTAACATTTGGAGACGAGGAGGCGTTACCTTGGTGGCGGCCATCGGGGCTGAGAGACGGCGGTGGCATGAGGGGGCACTGTGACGACTGCATTTTTGCCTTAGGGTAAAAACGCTAGTCAATGGATTATTGTTTATTTTAACCGATAGAACATCGCTCTAACAAATAATAAGTCTATTAAAGTGTTGCAGCAAAATAATAATTAGAGACATAACATTGCATCTAGATAGCCATGTAGGGCTAAAGTTCCATACAAGCATTCTAACTAGTCTATTATAATACCAGAAGTAAAGTCTAATCCAAAATCTAATTATACAAGAAGAGTTGAATAGAATTACAATACTCTAATACCACAGACACCCTGAGGGTCGAGATTGTGCCGCTCCTAGAGTCCTAGTCGTTCCATGTCTTGTATAAGGTGTCACCCTCATACGACTCGGTCTCAGTACTATCTCCCTCCCACTCAGGGTAGGGCTCGTCCGCGTAGGCCTTATCTGTCCCAAATATGGATCACAGATGACAATCCTCTAAACAAAGGAAATAATAGAAATGGTGAGTACAGAGTACTCCGCAAACTTATATATCAATTATGCACTGGATGTCCTTGTTCTATTTCTTTTGATATCTCTTATTCTCATGCACATCCTTATTCTTAGATTGTATAGAAAATAATTGTTTTTAGGTTATAAAAGACTTTAGATTTATTAACTTTAGAAAACTACCGAACACTCATATAAATAGCTAAAAACCTTCATTAGTTTCCGTAGCCTCTAATCCAATAGACAGACATGAATTCATAATTTATATAACATTGTGCAAGCTTGTATCACTTTTTCCATTGTCACTCCGATTCTTGTAGCGAATGGATCTTCGTATTTTCTTAGATGCGATGCCTAAATCAGAATACATAACTTTTACATCTATGTCAGTATATAATATCTCCACCCAATTACTCTCAACTGGCGGTCTGGGGCGGTCTCTCCTCCGACGCCCACTGATCTCGATATAATTTTTGGTTGGGGCAGTCTAACTATCACCTAACACTCCACTGCGTAATATATTGCCTCCGTGTACCCACGCTTCTGGTTAGGGTTAGAATCGAACCGAGCCGAGCCGGCTCGAGCCAAGCTCACCGAAGCTCGAATCTTACTTCAGCTTGGCTCGGCTAGTCTCACTTTGGAAACAAGCCAGAAAATGAGTTCGGCTCGGCTTGCAAAGAGGCTCAAGCCAGCTTGGTACGGCTCACGAGCCAAGTCTGAATGGCTTGTTCTTCTTGTAGTCACATAGCAGCTCTCCTGGCATGCAAGAAGAAATTTGGCGCTTGCTTTCAGATGAATGGAGTCACCAGTCACCACGTTTGCATGATGCTTATTATGCAAGTTGTAGGTTGATAATTCCTCCATCGTATGCCAGCATGTACAACCCATTGCTTGTTCGTGCACAAGAACATACATTGCTATTATAACTGTAGAGATGACAGTAAAATTGCAAAAATACTTGCAAGCAAGTCTGATATACAAAATAATGCAGAGAAGAATGCAAAAGGACATAAATGGATGGGCATATATTATACACATAAGACATAACAATGCTAGCCAAAAGATCAGATGGCTGAGTCCTTTGAACGTGAGCTACCATCAAGGCATCAAACAATCCAATTATCCAACCATCTGAAAACAAGTTTGTACACTAGGCAAAAGCTTCAGAGATGACCACACAAAAGTAAGCTTGGCAAAATGAGTAAACCTAGCACCAGCACGAAGATGTAGAACTGTTGTCGTGCTCCAAAAGACTGCATTCAAACACATCAGTATGGTAGCAGCCAAGGAAAGCATACACAAGAATACATGGATTATCCTGAAGCCATTAACGCCTAGCATGTGTTTTGCAACCATCATACTCTTTATTTACACGGGAATTGTCATATGGTTGTTGGAGCTTTATAGGCAACAATAAGAATGTCCATGGTCCAATTCAAGACAGCTGGCGATCATGATCTACTTTTCCATGTTTGAAGAGAGTTAAGTGACTTATCATAGTATTTTTGTTTCAAATAAAATTCTGGGTAGACACAGCATAACTAACAAGTTGATATGGCCTTGCTTACAAAATTATTTCCATACAAAAAGGCCCCTGCACTATTGGGAAATAAATATATCCAGTTTATTTAGCTTCCACGAGCTGTACTAAATTCATTAGCAGCTATGTCTTACATCACACATGCCACAAACAAAATTATATCACCCCAACTCCTAAATTGTAACTATAGTCACGTATATCTTGAAACCTATATATAGTAGAGACAACAAATTGTCCACAAAAAGCAACTGGTCTTCAATTGTAGTTGCTTTAGCATCTTGTTAGTCCTGGTGAACAGCAGCGGTCAATTCCTGCCAACGTTATGTACCGATTTTATTGGGGTTTCATCCCACAACAATAGGTTGTCTACCAGATTGTCTACATCTCCTATCCATACCAACTCTTTAGAATCTCTCACGACAAACGCAAGTAAGACACAGAAAATGATTAAAAGAAATAGCTAGTCGTCGGCTGGATTGTAGCAAATGGGGGAGTGAATACGCACAGAGGTGGTACTCGGAGAATCGCGACGCGGCGAGGTGCCGGTGGAGCTTCTGAACGTTGTCGGAGGATGGGCAGAGGAAGTATACGGCCTTGAGGTATGTCATGGTCTCCCTGGAGCTGGAGGCATTGTTCAGTTTGCTGCGGCGAGTGGGATCGTCACCATCGCTGCTGCGGCAATGCTTCTTGTTCGGTTTGCTGTGGTGGGGGTGGTGGTTCGCGGGCGACGAGGTCTCATCGGAGATGGAACAGGGAGTGCTTGAGATTTCAGATAGGAACAAGGGAAGAGCCGGTAGGATGGAGAGTTGTAAGGAACTGCAGCCAAGACATCGGCCAACTTGTGCAAATCGGGAGGACGGGCGGGGGACAGGCCAGCGGGGGAGGATGGGATGGGAGAGGATGGGGCGCTGTGGCGCGGTAGACGGCCGACGTGCCTGCGGTGGCGGCTAAGACATCGCCGTGAGAGAGAGGATTAGGGATCGGGAAGGGAAGGGAGCTGTCGATTAGGGAATAGGGAATCAATCGGATCGGGATGGCCGGACGGGAGGCATACAGGGATGCCCATAGGGTTAGAAAGCACAGCACTGGGCCTTCACGGCCTGCCCGCACGCGCTTAATGAGCTGTGCAAGCGGCTCAAGCTCCACTCGTTTTCCTTGCGAGTTAGACATCAGGCTCGGTTTGGCTTAAAAAGTCATGAGCTTAAGCCGAGCTGGCTCGTAAGCCTCGAACTACTTTTCCAGCTCTACTTCTTGCCTTTGTACTAGTATTGGGTTCTTACGGTTCGTGTCCCTCACTTCTGGCCTATATACCAGCTCTGAGTTCTGACGGCTGTGGATCCCCCACTCTTGACTTCTCTATCTAGATCTGAGTTCCTTCCCTAATTATATACTTACCTATGTAGAGAATACAATAAGCTCAATAGAGTTACTGATTATGCCTACGCTCAGACGTAATAATGGTTGATTAATATGGTCCATTACACGAGTGAAGTTTGTAAGTTCTTATATTTTATTCTTATGTAGAGGTCACAATCTTGTCCTTCTGTCACCTGCTAAGGCAACCTTTGCCCACCCTTTTATTTAACCTTACTTGTCAACAGCTCCATCGGTCGACTGCTATCATTTTTCTTTTCTTTCTTATGCCATTTTTCTTATTTAAATATGGTTTTAAAATTTTTTTATGCAGGATGATAATAATTTAAAAAAGAAATACTTATTTTACGGAAGATACCCTGCTCAAATGTTCAAATGCATGCTTGCCTAAGTTTAGATGGAATCTCTGGATCCCATGGTCACTATAAAATCTGCTCTCCAATCTCGGTTCCTCTCCTACAATTAGTACGGGTGTTATGGTTTCATTTATCGGTATCGAAGAAAATTACATGCATGTAAATAATTAAATAAAATATACCTAAACATCCCTAGAAGATCCCCAAATTTTATCCTAGCAATTTGCGGATTTTTACGGCTCGATTGCTATTTTAATCGTCACATTAAAGTTTAATCACTACACATAATTTTAATTAGTCGCGTACGGTTTTTAGTCGTCTAACAGCAATTTGTTTATTTTAATACTCCTAACTAACTGTTTATGGGTGACTATAATTTATCTGTGACTAACCAAAAATAATTGGGTATTTAGATATGCACAAAATGGTATAGACGACAATGCATCTATTTAATATGAACGTGTAAGGTTTTAATTTACTGACATAATGTAGGATCATATGGTGCAATTAAAGGAGGTGAATAATTGCCTCCGCTTCTTGGTACATGAAATCGAATCTCAAACCACAAGAAAAACAATCTAACATACAGATGTGGAATTCGACCGCAAGACGCTCGACCATGTGCATGGGCTCGATGGAGGTTCTGACCGCTCGGTGTTTAACCGCTCCTCGACCGCTTAACTGCTTCGACAGCTCTAGTGCTTCGACCGCTAGAACACTTCGATTGCTCGCTTCGACCTCCTTTGCACCTCGTCGAAATCTTCCTCTGCTCGAATGCTTCAGCTGCTCGAACGAGAACACACCGAAGATAACACCGTACTCGTTTCTCACATGATCAAGATGTGTTAGCACACCGCTGCCAAAGACAGAAGAAAATAATGCTCAGAAAATATATCACCGACATCGACTAACTTTTCTTGGAATAGATCTGATCTATTATTTCTATATCATGTATATAACTACAAAGCGCCCTCACGACACCCTTAAAAACCCTAGCACAAAAAGCCTCCTCAAAGCCATGGCTAAACACTTAGCCTCTCCTCTGCTTTTATATGCTAAAGCCCTAAATTGTGTCCTTGTCAAACTGGACACGCAATCCTATCTCTTCTGAAATTCAAGGGACCCGAAACCCTTACAAACATGGGTTTTATCCAATCTCTAACTCTTCCCCCGTTGTGGAATCCCTCCACAACTCCTAACTCACCATGTCACGAAGCCTCCAATACAGCACCTCCTGTATCTCTATCATGCCTCATCAACTCCCGTGTCAAAGCCTCCAGGACCGCACCTCCTGTAGCTTCTCCACGTATCATCACCGCTCGTATGAAAGCTTCTTGGACCGCACTACTCGTATCTTCTCCACGAATCACCACCTCTGATCTCCACATGCTCCAGCGTGAGCCCGACCACCTCGCATGATATCTTCGATCGCCTAGACCTCAGACTTCCCCATCCTAGTCCCGGCCCTCCTCGTCACCGACCATGACTGCCTCCACGCCAACCTGCACATGCAAAGACCAAAAAATATTTTCCACCAGCATAAGTTCTTCACAACTTGACCGTCATCGGTACACACACTCAAACCACACCTTTAGCCATTCATCCTCTTTCAATCAGGTCATTTACGACCACAAATCTCATCGTTATCCAGTAATCAGTCTCAGACCACTCATTATGACCGCTAGTTCAAAGAGTACTCGAAAACAACAAGTACTCAAGAATTACCATCGCTCCGCTCAAAACACTCGGGAATAACAAGCATCACTACCGACCACAAAATCACCGACAACCGCTACTGAGTACCCACCTGGTACTATAGCACCAACCAAGTTGCAAAACCCATGACCACAAAGCCTTCGACTACCAACCAGCAAAGTCTACAACTATCGAGTTCTGAGTCCTTCCGACTACCGAGTATCACGACAATCTCTTCTGAGTATCGAGTCCTTCGAGTACTGTTCCTCCCAACATTGTTCACCGATCACTGACTACCATTCACCAGCCAGTCATACCACTGACCTAACACGAGTACTCGAAATACTCGAAGATAGCAAGAATTAGAGCATTCGTATCGACCATGAAATAAGTATACGGCAACCGATCACAAAGCTTTTAACTATCGATCGTGAGGTCTATGACAACCAATCGAAAAATCTAAGACACTGATAACATATTGTAAAATGTACAAGTATCAATCACAAAGTCGTCGATTATCAAGTACCGACCAGTAAAGTCCATGACCATCGACTACCGACAAGCAAAATCCACGACTCTCGAGTACCGACCAATAAAGTCCATGATTATCGAATGCCAACTAGTAAAGTCCACGACTATGAGTACTGACCAGTAACGTCTATGACAATCGAGTATCGACTAGGTATTGTAGCTATGACCATCAACCAGTTACTATAGCAGATGTCGTAACAACCTCCAACCGGTTCACTGTAGTTAAGACTAGTTCACTATCGCTTATGACCAATAAAATGTTGCTTACGACCGGTTCACTGTTCGTGGTCGAAATCTATGATTACCTGTCATGGTCGTTCTGCCGGGGTCGAAGTCTGCCGTGATCGAAACCGGACACGGTCGAAATCGAACATGGTCAAAGTCAGATGTGGTTAAAGTCTGACGTGGTCAAAGTCTGGCATGGTCAAAGTCTGTAGTGCTTGACTTACCGTGATTGAAGCTTGACATGGTCGAAATCTGAAGTGCTCGACTTACCGTCGTCGAAATGTCGTAGTTAAAGCCTGACGTGGTTGAAGTCTGCTGATCGGACAAAGCCGTTTGGACCACCTAGCACAATGTTGTTTGGACCAACGATACAAGGCCGTTCGGACCACCGACTACCAAACGTGGTCGAAAAGCCAGTCATGGTCGACATGCATTAAGCGACTGCCATGGTCGATCTGCCTTGAGTAACTACCGTGGTTGTAATGCTGCCCTGAAAACTCCAGCAACATGAGCGCATCGACCAGAACTTTTACAAACACAAATTTCAATAAAATCTAAATATCAATTATTCATCATCACTAAATACTTGATCACCACATGGTCTAACACAACTTCACTTGTGACAGACTGCTCAGGGTTAAATAATTATGAAATTTTTTTTATTACGCGCACGCTTCTCCTCTCTTATCTTTCTCTCCCTCTCTCTTTTCTTTCTCTCCCTCTCCCTCTCGTCCCTTTCTTCTCCCCATCCACCCCTTCACATGCATTATCCACTTCCTCTACTCCTATCTCTCCTCTCCTTCTTCCCCAGATCTCCTCTACGGCTTCGCCCTTGCTTCGGCTAGTCCTCGGCTTGAGCCTCCACCGGCGCTGACTACCCAATGCTTCCAGCCATCCCACCTAGTTCGGTTCCCTGCGCCGCTGCTCTTGGGTTCGGCTCCTAGTACTATCGCCCTTGGGTTCGGCTCCCAGCACTGCCGCCTCCTCAGTTGACTTCCTCTGTGTGTCGCCCCGATGGTAACCCTAGCCCAGTCCTTGGGTCGGCTTCTCGACACCGACATCGGCTCCTTCCATGGCTTTTCTCCCTTCACCTCTCTCTACTCTCACTCCTTCCCCTAATGTCTCCTGTTCTTGATTTACTTAGGTTCATTTTTACACTTTACATTGCATTTTGATTTGAACCTACTGAGGATAGTGGTCTGTGGTGGCTATGGCGGGGCTCGAAGCTCATCCATACGTCGAGGGGGTGTGGATGGGCTGTCAGGCACGAGTAGTGGCCCAACACTACGGCGGCTCACCCCTTGGTACTTCCTTCTACCCATGTTGTTGTTCTATGATTTGGTATGTTGAGTGAGGATACATTGGTGCTCTGGTGAATGGTGTGGTTATGCAATGTTCCTTGGTGGTTGCTAAGAGTATCTATGGTGATGTTAGGTTAGAGTGATTTGGTAAATCTATGCCCTACTTGTGTGGTCCTGGAATGCAACCAATCGCTAGGGAACATGTCTTGTGGCCTACCTCTGGCCGGCTGGCTGTTGGGTTGACCCTTATTGGGATGTGCTTTGGAGTGGTGGTCGCCTCCCTTGTCGATGTACAAGTGGGGAACTTGTGGTCGCCTCCCTCGTCGGCTCCTTGCTCTTGGGCCTTGAGAGTTTGGTCTTGATCTTCTCTTGCAATGGCTGAAGGAAGGCTGGTGGTTTTAGGGTTGATTTTTGGGTGGATTTTGGAGTTGGGGGAGGATCTGGGATAGCTCCCTATACTAGCTTGCTTTGCTCGGCTATGTGGGGGTTCTGGCTCTTTGTGTTAGTTGCTAGGGTGAATGCTCTCTCTCCCTTGTTGCCGAGAGCTTTGCCCTTATCCCATTGCTGTGCTGCCCTATGTTCTCTCTGTTGCTATGCCCTAGGGGTGAATCTGATATATTTTGCTTGGATGGGCTGTGGAATGGACTTCTAAATAGCTGTAGGTTTGTTTCATTGATGAATGATGACCCTATGGCTGCGAGAGGTGCTGACTGGCCCCCAAACGGTATGGTATCTCGACGAGCAGAATGCCTAGCTTGAAATTAAATTATAGGGCTATGACGGCACTCTTTTCTTTCTATTTTCTTCTTTGTTCTGTCTTTTTTGGTGTTCTTAAATTAGCACTTTTCTCAATTGAAACTGCGGTTCTTTTGGGTCATTAGGCAATTCACAAATGTTGTAAGAAATGAGATGCATGTAAGTTATATTTTCCCTAGCTTCTGAGTAAATGTGAATGTATGAAATGCCTCTAATGTACTTTAATTTCTATACTCGATATACTGGTGACGCCTAGAATATAATACTATTGAATTCAATGTATGGTGCGATTTATATTCATTTACTTTATTATCTTTTATTCAAATGAAGGTTCTATGCAATGGTTTGAATTTGAGCTAAGTAATCCACGGTGCTAATTAGACAACTAAGTATTGTTGTTAACCCGCAATTCGATGCTTAACTTAGTTCTAAAAATACAGGGTGTTATAGGCACCGAGGCGGGCGAAGTCGGGAGGGAGAATAGGGTGGTGATGTGAGGGGCGATGAGGTGGGCGAGGTTGAGTGGGACGGCAAGGCAAGCGAGGTTCGGAGGAGGTGACGTCGATGGAAGATGGGAGTGAATGGGACTGGACTCAAGTGAGGGCTCCTTTTAGGCTATGGCATTTGGTGAGTAATTTTCACCAACTTTCATAGGCATTGTACTAACTCCAATCCACCGAAAGCTAAAAAATTCCTTTTGCCTAGCTTTTTAACTTTTAGTTCATTGTCCAAAAGCTGGCTTTTGGTTTATCCCTAAAGCTACTTTGAAGCCTTAAGCTACTTTGAAGCGGCAGGCTTCTGGCCTTTTTGAAAGCAAAAACAAACTTTAAGCCCCAAGCAAAGCCCTAGTATTGTCAGGCATGATTGGCTATCTATACTGTGTTGCATGAGGCATCAACATTTCGAGTTACGGTAGTGTTTTTGTTCTAACTTCTTCTTTACTTTTGTTCTGCCCATTCGATATTCGATGCCTGAATGGAGTAGATTAATGGGGCGTTTATATTGGATTTTACCAATATCTTTTGGTTTTGACTGATAAATAGTAATAATTTGTATAGAAAAACACTTACATATAATTTTGGTCAATATAAATAAAGTTACTATAATGTGTAATATAATCGATTAGAAGATCTTATCTTAAAAAATACTCTATTTAAAAGTGAAGTATTGTAAAAAATAATTTATTATATAAAAGTAGCTTTTAGAAATCAGTACGAATAAAGACTGAGCTGGTCCAACAATGCCCCCACGACGATGATTTATTAGTGTGTTGGTCATTTGTTCGGGCAAGACGGGACAGATTTCGTGAAACAATCACACACACAACGGAGGACGGCTTACGTTCAGAGTCGCAAATTTCGGATCCATCGCTGGGGCGTGAAAACTGAAGAATAGTTCTCCTTCAGGTTTTTGGCCAATCACCATCATCAGATTACTTCTAGCTGGTCGAATTGTTTTTAGCTTGTTACTCACCCTGACCCTGCCCAGCAAACAAGGCAAAGGGAAACGCATCCTCTGCCCTCATTGGCATGGTGGCAGTGTGCTTGTGCTGAATGTGTGCATACACCATGCTACATATATATAGGTGAGGAGTAGGTAAGGATGCAAATAAAGCGGATAATTTTCGTCTGGCCGACCGAAGGTTCACAGAACGAATATGGAAGATGTAAATGGGTATTCAACATTATCTATGTCTAACTCCAACTCAGAGTGGAAAATACGTAATAGGATATAAGATGAGTGATATCCGTCCATGTATATCTGTATGTCAAGTGATATGATAAAGTCTGTTTTGAGTTCACTTAGTAATAAGATAACAAATAGGTGGATTGCTGTATCTAAACAGGGTAAGAATATCGAGTGTTTTTTCTTCGACATCTCGACGATTAGTCTCTCCACGTTTGCTATGATTACACCCCTACTGTCTAATGTCATGTGTAACGGTGCAAAAGAAGCGGATAATTTCCATCCAACTGACCGTCCGAAGGTTTGTAGAACGAATACAGAATGGGAAAATGGTTATCCGGAACTATCTATGTCTGATTTTGAGTCTGAAAAAATACGAAATAGGATACAGCATAAGCGATATCCATCAGTATCCGCTCCGATTGCACCTCTAGAGTGGGAGTGTCAATCATATCCGAATTATTTATTTTATCCGGTATTCATATATAGACTATTCAATTTGTATACGATACATGATACTTAAAGAGTGTCAATTACATGTTTATTATCTATTTTATTCGATATCTGTATCTAAATAATTCTATTCGTATTGGATCAATTGACATCCATAGCGAGCAGCATGGGCATGGACATAGTGCGCCAGCCACAGCAATACAACACGCTCCCATCCTATATGGTTGTGGTCATGTCGCAAGTTGCAACCAACAAAAGTGAGTGCAGGGACCAGGCAATTTCAGATGCCATGGTCGGCTCCGGCAGTTGGATCCAACTGGGGGAGGGGAGTGCTAGGACCTAGGAGCGGGGCGTTGGGACCCAGACAGGAGGTTTTGACTCTCCAGGTGCGATGCGATGCTCATGAGAAGCATGGAGAGCAATCTAATGGAGATTCCGAGCTTCGGGAGAACCTCAATGGCGGGAGGGCACCAAATCTTGATTTGGACAAATCAGTAGGAGTTGGTGGATCACTGGATTGCAACAGCAATGGGCCAACTACTGGGCCAACGCGGCGTTTCGAGTTCGACAAATGCCGCGACGACATCTTCGACCACTCCTGGACCCCAGACCTAGGGGAGAGGTGGCTTTGGATGGCCATTCGCAACTCCTTGGGAGATTTAGGGTTTCAGGCGCGACGTGAGGAGATCCGCCGCTTTGGAAATCAAGCCAGGAGGGTGAGAAGGAATCGAGAACCGGAGCCGTTGCGGAGGTGGTTGGGGGGTGACGCGATGAATGGAGGAAGAGATCAGAGAGATTGGAGGGACCAACAATGGCGGGCGGGTAAAAGGAGAGCCATGGAGAGGGAAGGCTTCGAAGGTTTCTTCAAGGAGGAAGAGGGGCGGTATGTGGAGGAAGATCTCCGTAACAAGCTCCGCCGTGGTGAAGGCGAGATGAGGTGGCAGCAGGAGACCAAGCGCCGGGAAGGAGGTGGTCGCTCAGATCACAACTTGGAAGATGATGTTCGCCATCCTCCTGAATCTGAGAGAGACGGTAACAAATTTGAACAAGGTAGAATTCGGCTCCAGGGAGGAGGGGGCCGTCGACCTGTAGAATGTAGGGATGTTCAGTTCAAGGAGGAGAAGAGATCCCCTTCGATGGGGGAGAAACGTCGCTCGGACAGATCTGAGGATGGAACAGGAGACTCAAGAAGCTGTGCGGGGTGCAGAGAAATCATCAGGAGAACCAGGTACTTGCTATAGATGTCTGCAACCTGGTCATTTCCTTCCTTGCTCATTGTAAGAATCCCCCTTGTCTGTTATAATTGTAAGAAAGAGGGTCACGTGAGTGCTAAGTGTCCTGATTTGGGGGAAAGAAATCAGAATTGGAGCTTTATGGTCTTGGTATTCTTGGTCAGGGATTTTATGCCATAGATTTAGAGGGAGTGACTTTTTCAGGGGAGGTTGGAGGTAATGCTGCTGTTCTTACCTTAGTCAAAGGCAGAGGTATGATTAAGGTCATAGAGGATGAAATGAAACATTTGATTGATGAGAAATGGAACTGGCAGGTCAGACAACTTTCAGAATCATTACTTGCCTTAGTTTTTCCTACCAAAGAGTGTGAGATTTTGCAGTAGAAACAAGTGGCATTGATCTTACTCTTAATAAATTGAAAGCTAGAATTGAAGAATTTGAACTAGAGTCCACAACTAGTGCTTTGCTCCAATCTGCTTGGGTGAAACTCCATGGTGTCCCCATGATTTCTAAAACTGAAGAAATTATGAAGGAGATTGCAAAAACAGTGGGCAAACTAATAGCTTTTGATGAAATCAGTCTAGTAAGAGCTGGTCCTGCCAGAATCAGGGTGGAGTGCGGAGACCCATCAAAGATGAAAGGAACTGTTGAAATATTCTTTAACAAGGTTGGGTACAAAATTAGGGTACAGGCTGAAAACATTTCAGGAGGTGGTGGCAATGTAGGTGGTCCTGGACTCAAACCACCTCCCAGGAAAGAGGATGAGGAGTCAGACGATAGCATACAAAAAGAGGAACGGACAAATCTTGGACAAAAAGATGCTAATAAAGGTAATCATCAAATTGGCAAAGAGGCATTTGCCAAAGGTAAACAACAAGTTATGATGACGGATGGTACAGACCAAAGGACTAACACCTCAACCAATCAGACTGAACCAAGGCCAACAGGGAGTGATTACAGCTCTGGGGAGAAACATGATAAGAAGTCAGAGATGGTAAGGAATAGAGAAGAAAATTTAGAGTTAGAAAAGTTAGCACCAATCTCAGGAAGTATCAACATGCAGCTTGACTAGACATAGATCCCTAGGAGGTTGCTACTAATGATCAAACCCATAATGGTGTTGTAGAGCTAATGTCAGCATTAGGAAATGGCAAAGTGCAGACAGAAGCAGGAGTAACTTAGGTGGTTGACGTGGGTCAAACTCAAACGGATGGTTATAAGAATACTGTTGTAGGGGTGGCCCCCATCTAAACCCAACCGGCCTGCTAGGACGCTGTAAGTCTCAGAATGGGACATGTACAATGACGTATATACCCCTATGGGGGATATTGGGTGCAAGGGTATAGTTGTAAAACGCTCTTCATGTAACGGTATATATATATAGAATCCAACCAAGAGGAAAACCCTAGAGGCATTGTTCACCTAACTCTCCACTATCATCTCTCTCTGTTTGGTCTGTAGCCACAACAAATACAATTTCCGAGAGTAGGGGACGTCAAGTAGGGGTGCAAACGGGTCGGGTTAATTCCGACGGATCTGGCACCGAATCCGGTTGGTACCGAATCCAGAGAAAAAATATGGCTTAGGATATGGTAATAGCAATATCCGTCCGAATCCGATACGTCTTCAAGTTTAATTTCAGGTTAGTGCTACTATTTGACGTTTCATTTTCTTTTGCAATGGTAAAATAAAATCTTCCACATCAGCTATTAAGTAGTAACACCAAGTTCTTGACAGTACGTCCTCCTACTCCATTTGTTGTACTGCATGCATTCCTTACAAACAAGTAGAGGTGCAAACGGCTCGGGTTAATCCCGACCGATCCGGCACCGAATTCGATTGGTACCAAATCCGATTGGTACCGAATCCGGAGAACAAATATGGGTTAGGATATGGTAATAACAGTATCCGTCCGAATCCGATCCGTTTGCACCCCTAACGTCAAGACATGGAGGCGGACAGCATTTCACAGGACAAAATCCCTCAACAAATGAAGACTTCAACGGTTAGTTCATCTCACGACAAGGAAAAGGGCATTTTAGGAAGTACACCTGTTGTTACTTTGGGTCTAAACCGTTGTACAACCATGCAAGAGATCATGATTGAAATTAAGGACCAGGTCCATGTTCCAGATGCAGATGAGATCATGGAGGAATTATCTCAAGATGACGCAGAGGGAGTGACAGATGAGCTAGTAGATGTTACAGAAGATTCACAGGAGATATGGTTAGTAAAACTAAAAATTGGGAAGAAGGGAGGTAATTGAGACAAGAAACCAGTTATAGCCATTAGGGAAAGCACAAGGATTAGAAATCAAGGGCGTCAACATCCAGGAGAAGGCAGCAAGGAGGATTTCAATTAAAAACATTGAGCAACTAGGTACATCTTTTTCTTCCAATGCATTTACAATAATGCTTCTAATGACTATTTAGAACACATTGCTACTGCTACTAAAATAATGTTTAGACCAGAGAAAGGTAGTGTCTCTCAACCGATTGTAGCCATCAAAGCACAAGAATTAGTCCAAGCTGCTTTAGCAGAGCTTTCTTGTAAGCAGCAACGAGCACAAAACCAAAACTTGCAGGAGGAATCAGTTTGTGGAGTTAATGATAATTCACAGATGGAAGGGTAGTCTTCTGAGAATAGCCAGATACAAGGGGAGAATGTTACTGCAAAGGAATCTTCTCAGAAGAAAAGGAAATCAACGAGGTGTGATCAGCTAAGAAGGAGAGAAGGAGAATTTCTCAAAGATCAAAATGAAAGCCATTATTTGGAACATAGAGTTTTGGACAGGTAGCAAGGAGGAGACAACTACATGAATACATCAAGCACGAAATGATAGATGTTCTTGGTTTGCAAGAGACTATCAAGAAGGATTTTACTGAAAAAGAACTCAACATCCCTTCTGGCCAGTATTTATTTATTTGGCATTGGGTTTCAGCTATTGGTCACTCAGGGGGAATACTTGTGGTTGTTAGGGACAGACATTTTTGATGTGGGAGTAGTAGATCAAGGGGAGTTTTTTTATTAGTTTCACCTTGAGACAGAGGAATAATGAATTGAAATTGGACATGATAGTTGTATATGGTCATTCAAACCATGACAGATCTTCTGAATTCTTATAGGAATGGGATATTGGGATAACAAGATTCAAAGAACAAATATTCCTTTACCCGTTTCGCCGCCTTCCGATTGAAGATTCTGTGAGTCTTGTTTTACAATCTAGCCTTGGGGGCAATGCTTTTGGTTTTCACGTTTGGCAGCTTTATGATTATGGCTTCCGCTTTTCCATGGCTTCCAAATGAGTTGGTTTTCTGGTTTGCTCTCTGAAAAGTTTGGTCACCAAGGAGTATACAATCTTCTTTCATTTTTGGAGGGATGGTGCACCTAATTGGCGTCGAGAATTTCTGTTGTGGCAACATGAGCATGCTAATGAATAGACCTTGGTCTCTTCTAGGAACAAATCTTCTTCTCAATGTTCGTGCAAAAGAGTTTCATTCCACCTAGATATGTCTTGTCATTTTAACCTTTCTTACCATCTTTTTCCTACATTGAAGCTGATGTCTCTCCGGATATTTATTCAGTTAAAGTGGATTCGGTTTTTCATTGCCTTCACAATGATTTGAATCAGGGCCACCCCTTTCTAGTGGGTTTGGTTATGGTGCATTCTCAGAGAATGTTGGCAAATATAGATTCTTCTTCAGGGCTTTCTCCGACTGATCGCCGGTTTCTAGCTAATACTCAGTGACAAACGGCCATTGTTATCCCTCCAAGGTAGAAAATTTAAGTTTCCGTTAGTCACACCATCCCTACATTATCCCTTAGTTAATGTCGCTAAGACTGTTACAGCTAGCATGGCTTCGGAGATTTTGGAATGTTCGCATTGTTTAGTTGTGGGCCATTTTTCTAAAGATTGTAATCACACGGTTTGTTGCCGTGCATGCTACAATTATGGCCATATTTTTATTAATTGCCTGAAGGAAAGAAATAAACAAAACAGAATCGGGGATACAGTTAAGCCCCCTCTCTATCCAGCAAGTACAAAACAAAGGCGTGCATGTAAGGATGCCTAGACTCCAGTCTTTGAGAAAGATCTTAGGAGTCCAAGAATTAATCAGCCCAAAGGGATACATGCATGAGCAGTTGACAGACAAGCATAGAAGGAGATAAAAAAAAATCCCACCAAGTGCAGCCCCAGAATCTGCTCAACAAGTAAAGCAAGTTTTAGAATCGACTACAGTTAGTGCAAAGTCAGATTCTCCGATAAATCAGCAAGACATACAAGCACAACTGGATTCTGCGCTTGACAAGTATGGTTCATCCTCTACGGCCAATGAAATACCAATTAGCATGATGCAAGATTAGGGAATAGAGCACTGCACAGTCTCTCCTATGGAGTTGACAAGCTAAACTTCGTGCGGAAGATAGCTTTGCTTCCGGTTTCAGTTATCAATAATGAATATGGCAAGGCAAAATAGAAACTGGAATATACTTTGCTGGAACATCTGAGGTCCGAGCCGCCCATAAATATCTAGATGAAAAGGGCTAAATGAATTATATTATTGTCTGGTTTATTTGTTTTTTTTGTTTTTAAGGCATTGATGAAATAAGATACAAAATTGTTTACGGATATTATGAAGATATTTTAACACGAGTGTTGTATAATTTTCGGCTAGCCAGGTTGCGCTCGCTTCACATGGACCCTACAGCATATATTATGTGTTGCAATAGAGTTTATTCTGCAACACATGCTCCATGTGTTGTAGAGAATGTGTTGCCAAAAGCCAGTCTTGTAGTGTTTCTGGGCGGATGAATGGAACATCAATTTTAGGAGATCATTCGGGGAGCTGGAACTTCTAGAGTGAGAAATGCTTACGTCTCAGTTGGGAGAGGGGTGTCTTACAAATGAAGATGATATCATTTCCTAGGGACCTGAGGAGTGGACAATTCTCAACAAAATCCATGTATAGACAACTATGTTTTGGGGGAGTGATTAATACTAGTATGCAGGAAATCTGGAAAGCCAAGATTCCGTTCAAGATAAAGTCTTTGTTTGGCAGTTGCTTCAAGACAAAAAAATACCATCAAGAGAACAACTGCTAAAGAGAAAAGGTCCGAGGGATGGAAATTGTATCTGTGTTGGGCTAGAAAATGCTGATCATATCATGTTCTCTTGTCCTGTGGCGATTTATGCCTGAACATCTATTAGGGAGTCTCTGAATGCAACTTTCACTCCTACCTTAAGTGATTGATTTCCTCGGCTGGATCAAGACTTTGGGGAGTTCTAACAAAATGGATCTGGTGTGCTTTTGCAGCAATTTGTTGGTCTCTTTGGCTAGTTAGGAACAAAATGGTAATGGAGGGCAAGCTGATGAAACATCCAACTGATATTTTATTCAAACTATCATAGATCTTGCAGAATTGGAGACCACTTTCGAAGGGAAAGGAACTTCAGATGGAGATGGTGATCAAGCTACTTAAAGCACATGCCAATAAGCTGAAAGTCAGAACAAACTAGGATGGGATTATCTTTTGATCTGTAATCAGTAGAACTTGTTTTATTTCCCTATTTTGGCTCTTATTGTCGCTGGTTTTCCCCAGCTCCTTCTTCTATGTACTCTGAACTTGGATTTTGAGGGACCATATAGGAGGATCTAGGTCAATTTGTGATGAACAATTGGCATTTGAGTTGAGTTGAACATAAAATTTTACGAAGGATTTGCAATTATCTGAAAATTCAAGTTGATGTTAGGATTCAGCCGGTAGTACCGGGCTCATAACGGCGATAGTACCAATTTGGTGACAGCAGTAGTACCGAGCGTGAGCAACGGAACTACTGAAGGTGCAGTACGATCGGTCTCTAAATGACGGTAGCTATTTTCCAAAAAGAGTCGTTTTGGGGGGAGGGGTTTGGACTATGGCCAGGTCTGGTAGTATCAGTGCAAAACCACGGTACTACTAGAGAATGGTATAACTGGGCTTTGCACAGCGATAATATTAGGGCGGTCATATCGGTCTTGGGCAAGCAGCCATATCGCTTCCCTATTACCAGGAAAGGGTTAGGTTGATTTGGGACTAGTCATACTGGCTAGTGGTTGGTGGTACGATTGCCATTGTAAGTGTGGTCAGACAGTTGAGGTAAGTTTGTTCTAAAAATTAGAAATTATGGAAGATTTGATCATAACATGATCTTATAACTCTCATCATGGTTTCATTGTGTTGCACGTTGCATGTTTATGCTAACGTGGGTTAAGTTATAAAGAACTTGTGTTTAAAAATAATTTTTTGGTCTTTGAATGTGCATAAAAATTTGGAGGCAACTATGGTCAACGACGGGTGGCCAGAACTAGGTTAGGTGGATCGAGGTCTAAAATAGTTAAAGAGGTCTTGTGGGATAGTTGGGCTCAAGCATGGCACACGGTAAAGTCAGGGAATGCAGTTGAAGGAAGTTTCGAGCAATGAGCTAGATCAAGTGACTCCGTCAGTTCAAGTGATGCGTGGTCCGATGGGAGTCAAAAATGGAAAAGACTTGTTGATGGGAGAGAAGTCATTGATCAACCTATACATGGTATGCATTGTGGCTTGCATGACTAGAAGAAGACGGAGTCAAGGGAATATACCTGGAAGCTTCGTCGAGAGCATTTCGAGAAAATACCCAAAATCGGACTTGAGGCCTACACGAAACCGCCGCGTGGGGAGACACAAGGGAAGTGTTATAGGGTTAGGCTAAGGTCGTGTGTGTGGAGTGGATCAAACACTTGGTAAGTGAATTAATCCTTGTAAGCGCTTTGAAAAGTGTGCGTGTGAGTAAAAAATCGATTGTGGGGTTAATAGGTTTTCTAAATTCTTAGCGGTGGCTTGGCTATATGCGAAGGAGAGGAGAGCTAGGTTTGGCAAGGAAATAAGAAAGACTTTTAGGCTTAGGCTAATTCCTACTCTCCTTCATGCTGTGAGTAAGAGTAGGTTTGTGGGGGGCCATTTGTAACCATCAAACTGTAATGAATCATTACTCTTCATGCAATAAATCAAGCTCATGCAATAGTTGTGATCTTGTCTCTATTTGCTTGTGTTATTGATCTTGCTTATGATGATTTGGTTCTTTTTGTGCTCCTTTTGATCTTGCTGTGATTCATGATGTGTAAGAGGTACTAGTAGATTCTTGTGATCAATCTTTATCCATTTAGATCACATGTATATCAAGAATCAAGATCTTGCCCGGTTTTGCCTTTCTTAACTAAGATTTGTGATTCTATGATGTTGTCTTTTCTAGCCTAAACATGTGCTTATATTACCTTGCTCGGACATATGAGAGATGATTTGGAAGTTCTCGTAACTTAGATCCTCATGAACAAAAGGTAATTTGAGTTTTAGGGTTTGATGTGTTCTTATGACTTAGACTGAGATTTCTTCAATTGGATGCAATCAAGTCCAAAAACATTGTGTTTCTTGATTTGATTTTATTCCTAACATCTTTACAAAGGTCCATACTAATTTTGGTAGCATTTGGACAATGTTTGATCAAGACCCACAATTGTGGTTTTTGTCTCGAGGGTTTTGTGCCAAGAAACAGGGGAGCGGTTATACTGGCCTTCCTTTAGCGATAGTACCATTTGGGCAGCGGTCATATCGGTCTCCCTTTAGTGTAGTACCGGTCTGATAGCTAAAATCAGGTTGTCTTTTTTTTGTCCTAGATTTTTGTAAGTTTTGTATAGGAGATGTAATCTGAACTTAACGACTCATAATTTGAATGAAGATTTTGAATACTTAGGAAAAAGAAAATGCTTCTGGAATCATTCGTCCCCTCTGATAACTAGCATCGGTCCAACAATTTCCAATGAAGCCAAGTAAGGCCATCCACAGTGGAGTGCTTCAAGTAAGTGGATGCCTCGCAGGTCCACTTAGCTTTAGATACCATGGTGGACATGAGACGATGGCTTGCAGAGTGTCAGAGGAGGTTCTGCAAGGTGCGGGTGTTTGGTGAAGAAAAGGAGTGGTCTAGGGAGAGAGAAGGGAGTGTGCGGGTGTTTGGTGAAGAAAAGGAGTGGTCTAGGGAGAGAGAAGAAGGGAGTGTGCGGGCTTGGTGGAGAAAACGGAGTGGTCGATCAACCCCCATCACTTAAGAAAAAGAAAAGGACCATAAATAGTTGAAACCACCACTTGAGCTTATATACATTATGAAAAGATAAAATTTTATGTGGTAGCTTAAGCTCACGTGACATCGTCATCTCTCCTGAGACCATCACATAAGGATAAGAATAGTCTCTACTGTGGATGCCCTGATACCTTCGTTCTAAAAAAAACCGGATACCGCAAAAGCTCTATGGCCGAGGGTCACAGTTGCTGGCCTTGGCAGAAGTAAAAAGATGACTGCACAAGCCGACAACGAGCGGGTGACATAGAAGCATACATCTTGAGCCCATATTTCCTCCCAATCTTAAAAATTACAAGCTTAGTTGCGACCAGACTGTGGAGCCTCAGAATTCACATATTCTAGTCTTCAAAGACCAAAAAAAAAAATGAATTCACTTGTTGTCCCGGATGACATCCGGGAGGTAGAGCAAGATTCATGGCCGAATCGACCGTGTAACCTGTCTGAACTGATCGTACAGATTAAGGATGAAGTGTTGATCACTGCCGAGACACCGACCCCTCGTCCAAATGTCGAGTTCCATCTGGTTACAGCCTGACCTGAGCTCACCCTGCAACAGAACAAATTGGCAGTGCTACTGCCTTTTTTTTGGGGGATGCATCAACCTATTTTAGATTTCCGCTTATGACTTTTCCTTTTTCTGTAGTAATAATCTTAATAATCTTATCTATATCATTCAAAATCACACCTAAATCTTTTCTCTCTATCCTCTCTCGCGAGCACACAAAAGACGTTAACCGTTACTAAAAAGCAGTCACTATGTACAGGCAGAAAACCAACAGCGGCAAGGCCCATTTGCGCATCTGCCCAAAAGCCTGGCCCAGCCCGACCGCATAGATCGCACCTCTGCTGTCTCGTGTGACCCTGTCCACTCCTGGTCCTCGGCTCTTCCCGAAGCCCCGATTCCGCAGCTCACCACTCTTCGCTTTCCCTATCTGGAACCCGCAAATCTGCACCCCACCGATTCCCTTCCCTTCCCTTCCTCCCGGACAAGAGCGCGGCGGCGCCATGGGTGGCGGCGGCGCAGTCGGGGACGGCGACGCGTGGGCGGACCAGGAGCAGGGCAACGGCGGCAGCCGCGGCGGGGAGGCGAAGCGGTCGGAGATCTACACCTACGAGGCCGGCTGGCACATCTACGGCATGAACTGGAGCGTGCGGCGCGACAAGAAGTACCGCCTCGCCATCGCTAGCCTGCTCGAGCAGCTCGTCAACCGCGTCGAGGTGGTCCAGCTTGACGAGTCCTCCGGCGACATCGCCGCCGTGCTCTCCTTCGACCACCCCTTCCCGCCCACCAAGACCATGTTCATCCCGGACCCGCACGCCATCCGCCCCGACCTGCTCGCCACCTCCGCCGACCTCCTCCGCATCTGGCGCATCACCTCCCCGGACGACGACGAGGCCGTTGCCGCCAACGCCAGCAACTCCAACACCGGCTCCGTCCGGTGCAACGGCGTCGGCGGCGCCCCGGGCCAGCAGCCGGGCGTCGAGCTGCGCTGCGAGCTCAATGGCAACCGCAACAGCGACTACTGCGGCCCGCTCACCTCCTTCGACTGGAACGACGCAGACCCGCGCCGCATCGGAACATCGTCCATCGATACCACCTGCACCATCTGGGACGTCGAGCACGAGGCCGTCGACACCCAGCTCATCGCCCACGACAAGGAGGTCTACGACATCGCCTGGGGCGGCGCGGGAGTCTTTGCCTCCGTCTCCGCCGATGGCTCTGTCCGCGTGTTTGATCTCCGGGACAAGGAGCATTCCACAATTATCTATGAGTCTGGTTCTGGCGGCGGCTCCAATTCGGCTGCTGCGGACGGTGGGGCGTTGTCACCAATGCCACTGGTTAGGCTGGGGTGGAACAAGCAGGACCCGAGGTACATGGCGACCATCATCATGGATAGCCCCAAGGTGGTCGTGCTTGACATCCGCTACCCAACACTGCCGGTGGTCGAGCTCCACCGCCACCATGCCCCTGTCAATGCTATCGCATGGGCACCTCACTCTTCTTGCCACATTTGCACTGCTGGGGATGACTCGCAGGCACTGATATGGGACCTGTCCTCCATGGGCACTGGGAGCAATGGTGGTGACAATGGAAATGGCAATGCTGCAGCAGCTGCAGCAGCAGAGGGTGGTCTTGATCCCATATTGGCTTACACTGCAGGGGCAGAGATTGAGCAGCTGCAGTGGTCGGCGACCCAACCTGACTGGGTCGCCATTGCATTCTCCAATAAACTGCAGATCCTCAGAGTCTGATTTCTTCATTCCAGCTTTGTCGGTGGTTGGACAGAAAGGAGCAAAGAAGCCCAACATGGATGATGAGTTTAGGCAATGAATTGAGGTTGATCTTGCTATGCTTTAGCGTTACTTATATGTTTTACACAACTGATATGCGTTCTGAGGTGGTTCTAGTGATAGAACAGATGATTCACTAGCTAGAAGCTGGAATTGGCAATGAACTGAGTTGTTAGAGTAATTACCTGCTCTAGGCTTAGTGTTGGTGATAATGTGGACTGTAGTTAAGTTGCTCTTTGTGCTAGAATGTTCGACTCCAGTTGTGTGTAGTTTCACCTCTTGACTTGCATGTTGTCACTTGCAATTGTCGTATATGCACTTATAAGCAGTAAACTTGTTTGTGTGTTGATATTGTTTCAGTTCTATGGTATTTCTTCTGTTGTTTCCTTTTGGTGATGAGGCAAGCATTAGCAACCCTGTAGTTAAATTGTTCATTTAACATGTTATATGTCTTGCCATGTTGTTCAATTTGCATCCTATACCTAATTTTTATCATTTGCCATAAGTAGGTAGGGTTTTAGGGTCCTATTTGCTGATGCTGGTGATTTGATCTGCTATTATCCTTGTAAGCAATAATCATTCTTGATTTTGTGTGGTCACTAAGAAACGGCTTTTTCTGACTTACTATAACAAAGGTTGTTGCTGCGACAGAGAAAGGGAAAGCCTATGTTTTCCAAGGATAACGCCACGATAAGGTCAGGGTGCATATGAATGCATCTTTTAAGTTTCATCTTTGGGTTTATTTCAGTTTTCTTCTAGCGGTTGCTTTTTACTTAGTAGTATTGCTTCTTTGCGTGAATACGACAATTGTATGTCTATTATCATCGTTGGACAAAATGGAAATAACATGTGTATGATAGTTAGTGACAAACCTCTTGAAGGTCCATCGGCACATGTTGGAACTTAGTGGTAGAATTTGGGTCGCTTTCCATCCTTATCCATTGCAGCACTGTGTGAATGACATGCTCTTCTTCATTGTGTTCTGAAGCATAATTCCTTCTGTGTGTGTGGTGTGTGGTATCAAGCATTCAAGCAGCCCTATGTTTGTGCTATTCCAAAAAATCCAATTTATGTATTCTGTCAAATAGGATCGGCAAATTGCCTTTTCTGCTTTTCATTTGTATGGAAAATTATCAACGAGATGACTCTGATGTCATTGTTGATGATGCTACTTGTCTGATTCTGCCTTGTAAGGAGTTTCAGGCAAATATCATCAGCCTGCAACTATTCTGGGCTCTTAGACTGCTCCTATCTGAGTTCAGAGATTTCTAGCAACGATATCAGCTCTTTTTTGTAAGAAGAGTTCACCTCTGACATTTTGTAGACTTGCCCCACATAGCATGGTGAAGATCCAATTTTGCAGATTCCCTGGAGCATCCTGCATCCCCTTGGCCCTGACGCCCCAGTTTCTGGAATTTGTTTGTATGGGTCGACTAGTACTCTGCTGAACTCCCAAAGTATCGCGCTACAAGGTGACGGACATCTTCATTCATTTTTACAAAATGCGCAGCCTTCTTTTTGCACTTTGCATAATACAACCTGGTTTCGCCCTGCCCATTTATTAGGGTGTCGTCGTTTGGATGGTCAGTGGTCACCACACTTTGCCTGAATCCAGTTGACTGACGTCCAATCTTCTTCAGGGAAAGAAAACACTTGTGAGGCTAACGAAGGGGACCAAATTGACATTCTTCCCACACAAGACATATCGTTGAACATTGAACCTGTCCTCTTCTATTGTTCTCCATTATCATGTCCTTCATATGTATGTCACCTTCGGTCTTATTCAAGGCTCATATAGAGTACGATTACTACCTGTTCAGAACAACCATCACTTGCTCTGTACCCTTCCGCTTCCATCAACCTAACCAAGTTTGAATGGCAAATCTTGTCTTTCTCCATCTTTTCCACTACGTCGGTACTCTTCGGCCATCCAAGAAGATCAACAAAAAAAGATCACAAGTTGGCATCATATTCAAACGAAGTAAACCTTGTGTACCTGGGCGGATAGATGGGTTGGTGCAATATGCAACAAGTCAAAATAGGTGAGTTACGTGAAAAGATAGCTTAGATAGTGAGATCTGTTAGAGATATATACGGATTGCATTGTATTAGGATAGTTTGGATTCTTTCCATACATGTGCTATTTCCTTATATGTATTCTTTCCATATTTACCATCCTGTACTTGTGTATATATACCGGCCCTTTGGCCTCATATGAATACAAGCGTTATTCATAACATGGTATCAGAGCTTACCTGAGTTTTTCCGCCGCTTCGCTTGTCGTGCCGCACGTCGGCCTCGCTCGCTCCTCCGTGACTCGACTCTGGCCGCCCGCCCGCCTCTCCTCCGTCTACCGCTCCTCCGACTCCACCACGCCTGTCTCCGCCCCGGCGCCTGCGCCGCTGCCGCCGCGCCCGCCGTTGCCTCCCGGATCGGATCCGAGGTTGCTGGGTTCCATCCGCCGCTTGCCCCGACGCCCGCCGGTCATCCCGTCGGCCGTCTCCGCGGCGTCGCGCGTCATCCCGCCGGCCGCCTCTCTGCTTGCGCCGGTCGAGCTCCTTCACGCGACGCCGTCCCTCGACGCCGCTCGCTCGCCTGCCTGCCGCCGGCCGGCCGCTCCTACGGCCGCTGCGCTTGTTCGTCGCCGGCTCCTCGGTGGCCGACTCACGCCGCCATGCCGCTGCGCCGCTCGTCGCTGGCTCCTCCATTGCAAACTCGTAGCGGTACTTCTGCCGCGGCCGTTGCCGTCTCGCCCGCTCTGCGGTTACTGCGCTGTTCGTCGCCGGCTCCTCCCGGTATGACTCGGTAGTGGCAGGCTGCTTCGCCATCTGCCTCGCCTAACGCCGCCCGCCGCTCGCTCTCGCCGCCACCATCGGAACCCTAATCCCGATTGAACTTGGGCCGGTTGGGACAAAGTGCCCAATTTCTTTAAGTCGGCTTGAAAAAACGTCGATCTAACCGCCGCCGTCGGTAGCAAGCATGTTAGACCGTTGCCTTGGTCGCCGCTGGCAGTCGGCCCGCCGCCTACCAATGGCTTCCGCTCGATCGAGTGGTGCCGGTTCTGCCGCCACTTCCTTTGTGCTCGCCGCTCGTCCACCGCTACACCGATCGCTCCACGCCAAAGACATTGCCACCTCCGGTGGGCGCCACGGTGGTGGTGGCCGTCCTCATCGCTCCCATCTTGCGACAAGGTCGGCCACATTGAGTCAGTGCTATAAGAAGCAACGGCATCTTTTACGCCGTTCTTCTACTAGCACCCAGATCGGTGCTTCTACATCGACGCCGCATCGACTCCTTCGCAGATTTCTCACCGAGGTGAGATAGCGGACTTGACGCTTGCTTGCCGCTTCTACATTAACATCTACATCGACACCTTCGCAGATTTCTCATCGGCGGGGAGATAGCCGACTTCGCCATTTGCTTGCCGCCTGTGTTCTCCTCGGCGAGTTCTCGCCAGCTCGCATCGACTCTTCTGCGCTGCGAAACCACCACATCCACAGTCAGGCACCTCCCTATGGATTCTTGATTCTGGAGCATCTTTTCATATGACTCCCGATTCTTCTACTCTATCCTTCATTACACCTCTTGATTCCCCTGTCAGTGTTCTTACTGCTGATGGTACCTCTCTTTCTATCTCTGATCGAGGACCTCTTAGCAACTCATCTTTTCATGTCCCCTCTGTTGCTCATGTTCCTCGCCTTACCATGCGACTTCTTCTGTGGGCAGACATCGATCTTGGTTGTCGAGTCATTCTCGATTCGACTCTTGTTGTGTTCAGACCGCCACACGGAGCCACGATTGATTCGGCCCCGCGCCTTGACTCACAACGTCTTTGGGAGCTTGACCGGCTTCATCTTCCTTCCGCCGCCCATCGTCGCCGGTCTCTCCACTTCGCTACTTGCTCATCGGCTCTTTCCAGCAGTGGCATCATCGTCTTGGCCATCCGTGTGGATCTCGTCTGTCGCCTTTAGTTCGTCGTGGTCTTCGGGAACGCCTCAGAGACGTGTCTTTGGATTGTCGGTGCAAATTAGGCAAACAGATTGACTTCCTTATCCTCATAGTGAGTCGTTGTCTCGGCGTCCTTTCGATCTTATTCATTCGATGTTTGGGGTCCCCCTTTGTTTCGGAAGGAGGTCATCGATACTATATCATATTTATAGATGATTTCTCTCGCCACACTTGGATATATTTCATGTCTTCTCGTGGTGAGGCCTTGTCTATCTATAAATAGTTTGCCACTATGGTTCGTATACGTTCTCCACCCTATTCGTGTCTTCGTGGCCGACTCATTGGCGAGTACCTCTCTCATCACTGCGTAGCTTCCTTGTCGCGAGGTGGCACTCGCCATTCTCTTGTCCTGGTGCTCATGCTCAGAATGGTGTTGTTGAGCGCAAGCATCGTCACCTCCTTGAGTCGGCTCGTGCCCTGATGATTGCCGCCTCTATTCCACCTCACTTTTGGGCCGAGGATGTTTCCACTGCCACCTATCTCGTCAACATCCACCTTCTTACGCTCTTGAGGCGCACACCGCTGAGCGCCTCTCGTGGTCTCCTTCCCGACTACTCGTCCCCGTCTGCATTTGGTGCGTCACACGTTCTCCTCGCCTCGAGAACACACCAAACCGACCGCTCACCTGTTGAGTGTGTTTTTCTGGGATACAGTGCCGAGCACAAGGGCTATCGGTGCTGGGATCCTGTTGGTCGACGGATGCGGATTTCTCGGGATGTGACTTTCGACGAGTCTTGTCCCTTCTACCCACGTCATGTCTCTTCTTCGGCTTCCTCTGTAGAGTCTCTATCTTTTTTGACCTTTCCAGATACACCTATCTCTGTTTTGCCCTCGTCCACCCGTCCCACTGAGTCCACCCGTCCCACTGAGTCCACCCATCCCACTGAGTCTCCTCATACTCCTTCCGTGGTCTCTCCGCCATTGTCGCCTCCTGCGGCTCCTTAGGCTCCCCCCACTACACTCGTCTACACTCGTCGACCTCGTGTTGAGGATATTCCAGATGAGCCATCTCCTTCTGATGATTCATCTTCTGATGCACCATCTTCCCCTGATGGGTCATCTTCTCCTCGTTACGCTCTCCGCGACCGCCATCGCCCGCCCCCGCCTGCTTTGCCTTTCTTGGCGCAGCTACTCGTGAGCCTGCTTTCACCGGACGCTACTCACCCCGAGTGGCGCATACCATGGCCGAGGAGATTGCTGCCCTTGAGCGCATCTTGGTACTTGGGATCTTGTTCCCTTTCCATCTCACTCTCGTCCCATCACGTGTAAGTGGGTCTATAAGATTAAGACTCGCTCTGATGGTTCTCTTGAGCGCTATAAAGCGTCTTGTTGCCCGTGGTTTCCAGCAGAGCATGGTCGTGACTACGACGAGACTTTTGCTCCCGTTGCTCACATGACCACTGTCCGCACTCTTCTTTCGGTGGCGTCTGTACGCCACTGGTCTGTTTCTCAGCTTGATGTCAAGAATGCCTTTCTTAATGGCGAGTTGCGTGAGGAGGTCTACATGCATCCGCCACCGGGTATTCATTCCTAAGGGCATGGTGCGCCGCCTTCGCCGCTCTCTATGGCCTTAAGCAAGCCCTTGTGCTTGGTTTGCGCTTCTCCTCCGTGGTCATTGTCTTTGGTTTTCAATGAGTGATCATGATCCTGCGCTCTTTGTTCACACCTCGTCCGTAGTGGACTCTTCTTCTTCGTATGTTGATGATATGATCATTAGGAGATGATTCGAGTACATTGCCTTTGTCAAGGCTCGTCTTAGTGAGCGATTCCTTATGTCGGATCTTGGTCCTCTTCGTTACTTCCTTGGGATTGAGGTTACTTCCACCCGGATGGTTTCTTTATGTCCCAAGAGAAGTATATTCGGGATCTTTTGATCGCGCCTCTCTCATCGATCGTCAGATGTTGAGACTCCCATGGAGCTCAATGTTCACCTCAAACCCTCGATGGCGAGCCTCTTTACGATCCGACTCGCTATCGTCATCTTGTTGGAAGTCTTGTCTACATTGTTGTTACTCGTCCGGATATCACTTATCCGGTTCACATTCGAGTTAGTTCGTTTACGCTCCCACTCGGGTCCACTCTGACCACCTTCTTCGAGTTCTGCGATACCTTCGCTTGACTATCTCTCTGCCTCTTCTTTCCACGCTCCACTCGTTCTGACTTCAGTTTATTCGGATGCTACTTGGGCGTGATCCCTCTTGTAACATCCCAAATTTTGAGTTTTGAAAAATTAATTTCAAATTAATTATTTTAAAGTAATTGGCTTTATTTGGATTTTTGGGCTTTTCCGAGTTTATTTCAAAGTTTAAATCAAGAAAATGTATTTTAAATATTTTATAAAAGCCAAAAGTGTTCATTTTATTTTCCTAAACTTCCCGAATTTTTAAATAATTTTGAGAATTTTCCGAATTAAAATTAATTTTAAAAGATAAAAGGAATTTTATAAAATTATTAAAAGCAAATCTGAAAATATAAATATTTTTAATAAGTCTAAAATATTTCAGGAATATTCTATAATTTTCTGGAATTTTGGATATTATTTATTATTTTCCAAGCAAGTATATTGTTTCTAGTATTTTGAAAATCTAATCCGAAAATAAAATCAATTAAATCTCAGGCCGCCACGTGTCGCTCATCCGACGGCCGATACCCCTTCGTGGATTTAATCCAAGCCACACCTCTTCACTTAAATCCAAAGGGTATGAACAATCCACTTGCCACGTGTCAAGCATCCAACTACGTGCCCTTCATTCTCTTTTCTCTCACCGACGAGTGGGTCCCACCCGTCATATCCTTCTTCTACCTCACCTTCTTCCTCCTCCCTACACTCTCTCTCCCACCATTAATGCCGAAAATTGAGCTCATAATTTACTGGTTTCTTCCACATTAATTCCGATTATGGGTGAAATCAAACGCCTAATCACGCCCCACTCGCCGTGGTTTCCGCCTTTAACTCCTTTAAACCCGTCTACCGCCTTCTCCATGCCATAACTCCGGCCGAGCCGCCACTTTTCCCCTATAAAAGCCCTCCCGACACGCTTTTTGACCCCATCCTCATCTCCACCTCTCCACCCTTCTACCGCCGCTTCAAGCTTCCCGAGCGCCGCCACTAGCGCCGCCACGCCTTTCTCTCCTCCCTGGCCTCCTCCGCCGCCCGAGCCCCGCCGCCACCGCCGGTGAGCTCGCTGTCTCTTCCTCTTGCCTCATGTGCCCGCCGCCGCCGGTCCGCCGGTCTTGCCGCCGCCGCTCGCCGGCCTACGTGGGACTACCCCATGGCCGCGTGGCCTCCACATCGGCCGACCTTGTCCACGTGGCCGCCACTCGCGCCAAGATGGCGCCATGTGGCCGGTCGCCACGTCGGCAAAGCTCGTAGTCCGTGGATCCGGTCCACGGTGGACCGGACCCACCCGTCATTCAAATATTTTCCCGCCGTAAAATTCAAAATGATGACGTCATAAATGCTATTTTCAAGACAAAATAATTCGGAAATCAGCCATTTTCTTTTTCTTTCAATTAAATCTTCCCGAGGTCATATCTTTTTCGTTTTAACTCCGATTTGACCCGTTCAAATTTCTAAATTTTTCTAAAATCATAATCTATTCAAATATACATTCTTTTTCAATTTTTGAATTTTATTTGATTTTATGTGTATTTATTTGCTTTGTTGCTTTGTCTTTTTCCGCGCGTAGAATCCGTGCTCGTCAAGACTTTGCCGACTGCAAAGAAGACAATCAAGAACTCGCACATGAAGGCAAGTCTCCTTTGAACATCTTGAACCCATGTTTGAGAAATGTTTTAATTATTTGCTATGTTACATAAAATGATAATTCTTGTTTAAGAAATATTAGTTAATCCAACAATTGTTATACCCTCATTTGACGTTGAATGCCATGTACCAATGACACCCTAGGATTTTCTTTGTCTCAATAATGAGATTATTATATAACTTTGGTAAATATTGAATCGGTAGTAGAAAGCTTAGTCATGCAACATAAACTTTTGTAACCTTGGATTGGGAAATTAATATGTCTTTGATTTAGACTTTTGTTTAGAAATTTAGTGGCGATTGATGTTGCCACCGATCTTTAAAATAAAATAAAATGTGAGAGTTGGTTTAGGTGGGCGGACTTTGAAGATTGGTTTGGTGCGGTTAGCACGAGAACTTGTATTGTGTATGTTCCGCCCTAGTCAATTAAGGACCGACGCTTGTGTTTGTCCAGACTGAGCACTACCGTACAACCACATGTCTATATGGGTACGACCTAGCTGACTAACTTATGATAGTTTAGTCTAGGTGCCACCAGTGGAAAGTGGATGCCAGGGTGTACTGGTTATTCACATGAGGACGGGGTTTCTTGTACTCATACGGCGCAAGAGGGGCTTCATCTGGTGGTTTAACCCTTCAACGGTGAAACCTCGGTGGTAATCGCTAGACTAGAGTAAGGTAAAAGCTTTGTGATAATTTATCCGGGTCTCATGCCAAAGGAAGCGTGTTGACTATTAAGATGACTTATCTCTTGTGGGTAAAGTGTACAACCTCCGCAGAGTGTAAAACTATTCGAATAGCCGTGCTCACGGTCAAGGGCTGCAAGGAATGCATTCACATGGTAGATCATTGTTTTGTTTTAAAAATAAAGATTTGGGAACAGGAAGTGGATGGAACTTCCGGGTTGTCTGGCGATTATAGCCGATGTGGGTGGTGTAACCCGTTTTCTTGAACTTGGGTAGTTAGCCAGTACTTCAAGTGTTGGTGGTTGTAACCTTCACTATTTAACTTGATAGATTTTATTGAAACAAACACCTTGCTAAATATATGCCTTTAAAGATAATTAATGGTATTTGAAATAAAATGCTGCTTTGTGCAAAAGAACCATATAACCCTCCTTTGATTAAACCCCGCATCTATTGCATTTTCCCAAGACTTATGAGTACTTTATGTACTCACATACTACACTTAAAACAATACCCGTAAGAGTATGAAGCTCAAGATGGAACGCTCGACTACGGAGCTTATGGATTCGATGAAGGCTTTCAGAGTTCTAGGTTGCGCTTCCCACCAATTGCTCGTGGCGATTTGATAGGGTCTTCTCATTGGATTTACTTTTGCTTCACTGTGCTTTATCTTTTGTGTGAGTGCGAGGTCTTGTAACCTCGTTGTAATAAAAGGTCTTTCTACTGTACTCTCTTTATTAATGTAATTTCGTTGTTGGCAATGTAATCATCATCGCTTAACCGTATGCACTAGCTTTGATCGGGACTAGTGTCAGACACATGTAGGGGTGGATTTGGAAACGGGTCCCGACAGAGATGGTATCGAGCCAATTTGGTGTAGGACGTGACCTAGATTAGAATGGTAAAACCTTAAGGACCTATATTTATTAAAATATATGTGAAAATTTTCTATATCTCTTTACTCGCTCCATTCTTGATATTATATTCACTTGTTTAAAATGTCTTTCTCGATCTTCTATTATTTCCAAAATTGTAGATGGCGGTTCATCCTCCGATGATTCTTTGGACTACTTCACTCATGGCGAGAACATTGAGCATTTGTTGGCCTCCTTAAATCGACTTATGCAAGATGTCGAAGTATCCCCAACCGCCTATCTTCGGGGCGGAAAGTCAAGATCATGGACCGAGATTCTTGGTCGATGGAGGTATTCTGTATGCACGGAAGGAGAATTCAACCTCCCACATACCCTATCGAACATCCTGACGGATCGTTCAGACGCCATCCAGATGCGGCTCGTCGGCACTAGCCGACTTGTGCTTGGGATTCATAAGGATATTCTGCGGCAGACGCCTTCGCTTCTTTCCAACCACCGAGTGGACAAAGATATCCGAACCCTTCAAGATTACCATGGATGATCCTCGTGCGTCGCATCAGTGCGGCTTACTCGGGCGATGTCACTACATACGCGGCGCCTTGAGGAGATTGGACGGCTCGGACGCCCACACTTCCGACTACCAAAGACTCGAGACTCTCCGTGTTGACTTATCCGAGCCGGGAGGCGAGTTCGAGCCGAGACGTCTTCGAGCCGGTAGTCTCTCTGAGGACTACACACCGTCTTCACTGCATCACCGCCGTCCCCGACAACACAAAGTGCCGCCCGACGCACAGACCCGTATCATAATCACACAAGCAAGAGTGTGCGGCGTCCTAGTCCGCTGTCCGACATCGACATCGGAGACTCCAAGAAGAGACGCAGTCTCTCTCGCTCCTTCTCGCTCTCCGTCGACCGCCTCGGAAGAGGCGACCATCTTCACTCCGGGCCTCTTGCAACCGCCCGAGTGTGGTTGTAGGTGCGCCACGTGGGTATCATAGAGGAGGATCCAGAGGAGGATCCAGAGGAGGACCCGGAGGAGCTTGTCTTCGAGAAGGACAAGTAGTTGCAGGGATAGTAGTACCCAAATAAAATTGTTTACCTTCCTTAGAACGTTTTTATATTATGTTGGTGTGCTAGATGGACTGTACCAATGCCTTAGTGCACTTGTGGTGCAGCCATTCTCAAAATTATTTTAATTTCAAAGATAAAGTTTCTTCCAAGTTGTTGTTGTGTTCTTTCTTGTGTGTTGGTTTGGGATGTTATTTAGTTTGCCCTTGCTTCTTACCCGTGCTACTTCCCCTTATCTTTGCTCTGCTCGTTGCCGCCACGGATGGTGAACACAAGGAGCAATGCCTGGTGATGTACCGTGGTGCCAATGCTCACCAGAGAACAACATGCCGCCCCCGCTCAAGCTCCTAGCATGGAGCAGATGATGGCCATGCAAGCGCAATTGCTTCAAGCCCGGCCCGAGAACCAAGTGCGCAAGAAGCTCATGCAGCTCCCTTTCGTGCACCCGGTCCAAGGCGGGAGAGTTCATGAGAACCGCACCGCCAACCTTTTTCAGTGCGGTAGATCCAATGGAAGCAGATGATTGGATCAAGGATGTGGAGAGGAAGCTGATTTTAGCCCAAAGGCAATGATAACGAGAAAGTACTTTATGTCGCTCATCGCCTAAAAGGAATCGCAATGACTTGGTGGGAAAATTATCACCGCCATCGAATGTGCGACTATCACCGGCTGAATTTGAGGAAGCCTTCCATGATCGCACATGTTCCTACCGAGTCATGGAAATGAAAAGAATGGAATTTCATAAACCGCAAAGAAGGAAACCTCGGTGTTACGGAATACCGAATAGGTTCACTCAACTATCCGGTATATTTCAAGATGTTGCAACCGATGCAAGAAAAACGGAGGTTCATGCAGGACTTGAACCCAATCTCAAGGTGCTGTTGGTTTCAAATGATTTCCCAACTTTTCAAAGATATGGTAAACAAGGCCATAATACAAGAGGAAGCTCAACACACCGTATGAAGTCCTAAGAGGAAGTTTCAAGCTCGGCAGGTGCAAGCGGTTCCAGACCGCCCTAATCCACCTCACTTCAACAGCCTCCGGTGCCAAATGTGCCGAGGACACCGTTCAGTGGACCTCGCCCGATTCCCCAAGCTCCTCGATCAAATAATGTAGTTCCACCTCAGCAGAACAAGACTTCAATGGCTGGAGTGCAGTGTTATAACTGCAAGAACATGGGACATTATGCCAATAATTGTCCACAGAAGCGCCCAGCTGTGACCCCTGTTCGTTTCAATCTGGGGACTACACCAGCCAGAGCCCCACTTGCAGGACAAGGCCGTGGAGCACCTCAGACTCCAAGGACTCCACAAGCAGTGAATAGAGGGCATGTTAATCATGTCACTTCTTGCAAGCGACTCAGATGCACCGGCGTCGTTCGGGTAAGTTTCTTGTCAACTCAAGACTGTGATCAAGATTATTTGATTACGAGCTTCGCATTCTTTTGTGTCAAAAGATTTTGTGGAAAGATATAATTGGGATGTTCGATTGCTAAAGAATCCTATGCTAGTCCAATCACCTGGAAATGAAATGAAGACTAGTACGGTTTGCCCTAGAGCAACCATAGATATAAATGGAGTAAAATTCCTAGCGAATTTAATTATAATAGACTCCAAGAGCCTAGATGTAATACTTGGTATGGATTGGTTAACCAAGTATAAAGGGCAGATAGATTGTGCCAATCGAGCCATTACTCTTACCAACTCTAAAGGAATTCAAGTGAGGTACAAGTCAAAGCCTTCTTCTCAGAATAATTGTGGATTGAACAGCTTGAAGGGAATAACACTGGAAAATGTGCATATAGTAAGGGAATATCCAGATGTGTTTCCAGAAGATTTGCCAGGAATGCCGCCAGATAGAGAAGTTGAATTTGTTATTAATCTGGTACCTGGAACGGCTCCGATTTCCAAGAGACCTCACTGGGATGTCCGCAAATGACTTGGTGAAGTTAAAAGCGATTGAGGAACTGCAAGAAAGAGGTTTTATAAGACCAAGTTCTTCGCCTTAGGGTGCTCCAAGACTTCTAGTGAAGAAGAAGGATGGCGTCAGATGTGTGTGGATTACGGATCACGAATGATGCAACGATTAAGAACAAGTATCCATTGCCCAGGATTAATGATTTGTTTGATCGTTAAAAGGATCATGTGTCTTTTCCAAGATTGATCTCGGTCGGGATATCATCAAATGAAGATTAGACCGAGAAGATATACCAAAGACAAAGATTTTCCACTCGATATGGACCGTATGAGTTTACAAGAATGTCTTTTGATTGACCAATGCTCCTGCATACTTTATGAATCTAATGAATAAAGTGTTCATGGAGTATTTGGATAAGTTTGTTGTCGTATTTATTGATGACATTCTGATCTACTCCCGAATGAGGAAGATCATGCGAGAACATCTGAGGATAGTTTTGGAAAAACTCAGAGAGCATCAGCTGTATGCCAAGTTTAGCAAATGTGAGTTTTGGTTGAAGAAAGTAGCTTTCTTGGGTCATGTGATTTCTGCGAGGAGGAGTGTCAGAGATCCGGCAAAGGTAATGACGTACTCAATTGGACGCAACCCAAGTCGATGTGAGATCGAAGTTTTCGGGTCTAGCAGATATTATCGCCGCTTTATAGAAGGATTTTCCAAACTCGCAAGACCTCTCACTCAGTTGCTAAAGAAGGAGAAGAAGTTCGAATGGAGTAAATCTTGTGAGGACAGTTTTCAAGAATTGAAAAAGAGATTAACATCTGCACCGGTGTTAACACTTCCGATATTAGAAAGGATTTTGAGGTATTCTGTGATGCTTCAAGACAAGGATTGGGCTGTGTTTTAATGCAAGAAGGAAAGGTCGTAGCCTATGCTTCAAGGCAATTGCACCGCATGAGCGTAACTATCCGACTCATGATTTAGAGCTAGTCACAGTGCATGCTCTAAAAATATGGAGGCATTACTTGATCGATGTCATTGTGAGATTTACACGGATCATAAGAGTTTGAAGTATATTTTCACTCAACCTGACCTTAATCTAAGACAGCGCAGATGGCTTGAGTTGATAAAGGATTATGATGTTGGAATCCACTATCATCCAGGAAAGGCTAATGTTGTAGCTGATGCCTTAAGCGAGAAAAAGTCATTGTAATAACTCGTTGATTCAAGTTCGAACCGCACTTCATGAAGAGTTTCAACGCCTTAATTTAGAAGTAGTAGAGGAGGGATTCCTAGCTACTTTGGAGGTTCGACCAACTTTACAAGATCAAATCAAGGCAAACTCAAAAGAGGATAAATATGTTAAGGATATCAAAGAAAATATGAAGAAAGGAAAAGCACCGAGATTTTCGGAAGATAAAGAAGGTATCCTTTGGTATGGAAAAGAATTCTTGTGCCGAGAAGAAGGAAATAAAAGAGTTAATTTTGAAGGAAGCTCATGAATCCGGATATTCAATTCACCCTGGAAGTACAAAGATGTATCAAGATCTTAAAGAAAGGTATATGTGGACCAGTATGAAGAGAGAAATTGTTGAATATGTAGCCTTGTGTGATGTATGCCGTGAGTTAAAGGTAACATCGAGACTCTTGGACTCCTGCAACCATTGCAGATACCCGAGTGGAAATGGGAAGAAATTGGACTGGATTTTATAACTGGATTTCCAAGAACTAAATTAGGGTATGACTCAATTTGGGTTATTGTGGATCGACTAACAAAGGTCGCACATTTTATTCCAGTAAAGACCACTTATTCTGGAGATAGACTTGCAGAGTTATATATGTCAAGAATCGTGTGCTTGCATGGAGTTCCAAAGAAGATTGTGTCAGATCGAGGATCTCAATTCACCTCAAGATTTTGGCAGAAACTTCATGAGATTTTGGGCACCAATCTAAATTTCGATCTGAGATATCATCCCAGCACGGATGGTCAAGCAGAAAGAGTGAATCAAATCTTGGAAGACATGTTGAGAGCCTGTGCTCTGGCAAATAAAGCAAGTTGGGATCAAAGTTTACCCTATGCAGAATTTTCTTATAATAATAGTTATCAATCCGGTCTTCGATGTCTCCGTTTGAAGCTTTGTATGGCGTAAAATGCGGACACCGTTGTATTGAAAGAAACTGGGAAGGACTAGTCTTTGGACCGATGTGTTAAGACAAGCGTAAGAACAAGTCCGTCTAATTCGTGATGATTAAAACAGCACAAACAAGACAGAAAAGTTATGCGGACAATCGTAGAAGAGCATTAGAATTTGTACCGGAGATCATGTGTATCGAAGGTTTCACCTCTCAAAGGGATGCGTCATTTCCACGTTTCTGGGAAACTTGCTCCAAGATTCGTTGGACCATTTCCTGTGGTAGCAAAAAGGGGAGAAGTTGCTTATCAATTGGAACTTCCACCTCAGTTGTCAAGTGTGCACAACGTCTTCCATGTGTCCCTGTTAAGGAAGTGCCTCAGAGTGCCAGAAGAGCAAATGCCTTTAGAAGAAGTATCTTTGAAGGAGGACCTATCTTATCCAGAGTATCCAGTCAAAATTTTGCATGAAGCAGAGCGCCGTACAAGAAACAAGAGCATCAAATTATGTAAAGTGCAGTGGAGTAATCATACAGAGTCAGAAGCAACTTGGGAGCGTGAAGAAGATCTAAGAGCGAGTTCCCGATCTTTTTCCTGTCGTCCGAATCTCGGGGTCGAGATTCATTCTAAGGGGGGTAGGTTTGTAACATCCCAAATTTTGAGTTTTGAAAAAATTAATTTCAAATTAATTATTTTAAAGTAATTGGCTTTTATTTGGATTTTTCTGGGCTTTTACGAGTTTATTTCAAAGTTTAAATCAAGAAAATGTATTTTAAATATTTTATAAAAGCCAAAAAGTGTTCATTTTATTTTTCCTAAACTTCCCAGAATTTTTAAATAATTTTTGAGAATTTTCTGGAATTAAAAATTAATTTTAAAAGATAAAAGGAATTTTATAAAATTATTAAAAGCAAATCTGAAAATATAAATATTTTTAATAAGTCTAAAATGTTTCCAGGAATATTCTATAATTTTTCTGGAATTTTTAGATATTATTTATTATTTTCCAAGCAAGTATATTGTTTCTAGTATTTTCGAAAATCTAATCCGAAAATAAAATCAATTAAATCTCAGGCCGCCACGTGTCGCTCATCCGACGGCCGATACCCCTTCGTGGATTTAATCCAAGCCACACCTCTTCACTTAAATCCAAAGGGTATGAACAATCCACTTGCCACGTGTCAAGCATCCAACTGCCTGCACTCTTCATTCTCTTTTTCTCACCGACGAGTGGGTCCCACCCGTCATATCCTTCTTCTACCTCACCTTCTTCCTCCTCCCTACACTCTCTCTCTCCCACCATTAATGCCGAAAATTGAGCTCATGATTTCGGCCGTTTCTTCCACATTAATTCCGATTATGGGTGAAATCAAGCGCCTAATCACGCCTCCACTCTCGTACTGTTTCCGCCTTTAACTCCCTTTAAACCCGCCGCCTTCTCCATGCTATAACTCCGTGCGAAGCCGAGCCGCCACTTTTTCCCCTATAAAAGCCCCTCCCCGACACGTTTTTCGGCACCCCCATCCTCATCTCCACCCTCTCCACCCTTCGGCCGCCGCTTCAAGCTTCCCGAGCGCCACTAGCATGCCGCTTCTCTCTCTCTCCGCCGCGGCCTCCGCCGCCTCGAGCCCCGCCGCCACCGCCGTGAGCTCGCCATCTCTTCCTCTTGCCTCGCCGCCGGCCGGCCGGTCAGGTCTTGGCGCCGCCGTCGCGCCTCTCGGGTTGCTGCCATGACGCGCCGTGGCTGCTGACGTCGGCCGACCTTGTCCACGTGGCCGCCACCTCGCGCTCGCATGGCGCCATGTGGCCGGTGCGCCACGTCGGCAAAGCCCGTGGTCCGTGGATCCGGTCCACGGTGGACCGGACCCACCCGTCATTCAAATATTTTCCCGCTCAGAAAATTCGAAAAATGATGACGTCATAAATGCTATTTTTCAGTACAAAAATAATTCGGGAAATCAGCCATTTTCTTTTTCTTTCAATTAAATCTTCCCGAGGTCATATCTTTTTCGTTTTAACTCCGATTTGACCCGTTCAAATTTCTAAATTTTTCTAAAATCATAATCTATTCAAATATACATTCTTTTTCAATTTTTGAATTTTATTTGATTTTATGTGTATTTATTTGCTTTGTTGCTTTGTCTTTTTCAGCGTAGAATCCGTCGTCGTCAAGACTTTCTTGACCTAAAGAAGACAATCAAGAACTCGCACATGAAGGCAAGTCTCCTTTGAACATCTTGAACCCATGTTTGAGAAATGTTTTAATTATTTGCTATGTTACATAAAATGATAATTCTTGTTTAAGAAATATTAGTTAATCCAACAATTGTTATACCCTCATTTGACGTTGAATGCCATGTACCAATGACACCCTAGGATTTTCTTTGTCTCAATAATGAGATTATTATATAACTTTGGTAAATATTGAATCGGTAGTAGAAAGCTTAGTCATGCAACATAAACTTTTGTAACCTTGGATTGGGAAATTAATATGTCTTTGATTTAGACTTTTGTTTAGAAATTTAGTGGCGATTGATGTTGCCACTGATCTTTAAAATAAAATAAAATGTGAGAGTTGGTTTAGACTGGGGCGGACGGTAAGATTGGTTTGGTGCGGTTAGCACGAGAACTTGTATTGTGTATGTTCCGCCCTAGTCAATTAAGGACCGACGCTTGTGTTTGTCCGGCCGAGCACCACCGTACAACCACATGTCTATATGGGTGCGACCTAGGCGACTAACTTATGATAGTTTAGTCTAGGTGCCACCAGTGGAAAGTGGATGCCGTGGTGTCTTGGTTATTCACGATGAGGACGATGGGTTTCTTGTACTCATACGGCGCAAGAGGGGCTTCATGCGGGTGGTTTAACCCTTGACGGTGAAACCTCGGTGGTGGTAACTGGCTAGACTAGAGTAAGGTAAAAGCTTTGTGATAATTTATCTGGGTCTCATGCCAAAGGAAGCGTGTTGACTATTAAGATGACTTATCTCTTGTGGGTAAAGTGTACAACCTCTGCAGAGTGTAAAACTATTCGAATAGCCGTGCCCACGGTCAAGGGCGGGCAAGGAATGCATTCACATGGTAGATCATTGTTTTGTTTTTAAAAATAAAAGATTTGGGAACCGGAAGTGGATGGAACTTCCGGGGTTGTCCTGGCAGTTATAGCCAGTGTGGGTGGTGTAACCCGTTTTCTTGAACTTGGGTAGTTAGCCAGTACTTCAAGTGTTGGTGGTTGTAACCTTCACTATTTAACTTGATAGATTTTATTGAAACAAACACCTTGCTAAATATATGCCTTTAAAGATAATTAATGGTATTTGAAATAAAATGCTGCTTTGTGCAAAAAGAACCATATAACCCTCCTTTGATTAAACCACCGCATCTATTGCATTTTCCCAAGACTTATGAGTACTTTATGTACTCACATACTACACTTAAAACAATACCGTAAGAGTATGAAGCTCAAGATGGAACGTTCGACTACGGAGCTTATGGATTCGATGAAGGCTTTCAGGAGTTCTAGGTTGCGCTTCTCCAGTCAATTGCCTGTGGCGATTTGATAGGGTCTTCTCCGCTGGATTTACTTTTGCTTCACGTGCTTTATCTTTTGTGTGAGTGCGAGGTCTTGTAACCTCGTTGTAATAAAAGGTCTTTCTACTGTACTCTCTTTATTAATGTAATTTCGTTGTTGGCAATGTAATCATCATCGTTTAACTTGTGTGCACTAGCTTTGATCTGGGACTAGTCTCAGTATTACGGAGGGCTGGATTTGGAAATCCGGGTCCCGACACCTCTGATCGTCGGTCTATCTCGCCTTCGTGTTTTTCTTTGTGGTTCTCTCATTGCACGGAAGACGAAGAAAGCACTACGTTGTCCTGCTCGAGTGCAGAGGTCGAGTTGCGAGCCATGGCTCTCTTGACATGCAGAGATTACTTGGCTACGGTGGTTACTTGAGGATTTTGGTGTTTCGTCACTACACCGACTCCTCTTTTGTCGACGAAGAGTGCTATCAAGATTGCCGTGATCTGTGAAGCACGAGCTCACCAAGCATATTGTTGTTGATGCTTCCTTCATGAGGTCTTATGTGCATGATCAGGTGGTTGCTCTTCAGTATGTACCTTCAGAGCTTCAGATAGCGGATTTCTTCACGAAGGCCCAGACCCGAGCACAACACGGCTTCTACCTCTCCAAACTCAGTGTTGTTGATCCACCATGAGTTTGAGGGGGGTGTTAGAGATATATACGGATTGCATTGTATTAGGATAGTTTGGATTCTTTCCATACATGTGCACTTTCCTTATATGTATTCTTTCCATATTTACCATCCTGTACTTGTGTATATATACCGGCCCTTTGGCCTCATATGAATACAAGCGCTATTCATAACAAGATCTAGCGTTTTGTGCAACTCAAGTTAAAATAGGTAGCGTAATGTTGAAACAACCGTAACTTTTAATTAACGCTAACAGTGAAATTAACGCAATTAACAGTAATTAAAGAGTAATTAAATTAATTACAATACAGTGAATTACATCAATTTAAACACAGCTCTTCAAGCAAAATAAATCTATTACAACACTTGAATAATTACAGAATACGAATTTGCATCTCGCAGTAAATAAATTACAAGCATTTTATTAGAATAGAAAATAAAAATTGCAATTGCATCATTCATTGTTTTACTTCTTCTTTTTGCATGCATCCGCGAGTAGTAGCATTCCAGAGGACCAAACAGAAACCCTGCATTTCTCTTTTTGTAATCCAAACGCATAGAATAAAAACGATCCAAGGGAGAATAAAAAGAAAGAAATATAGTTTGCGGGCAAAACCTATTCGGATTTAGATTAGTGCTCGTCGAGATACCGGGTCGGCCGATACCTCTCACTTAAGTGGGTCTCATCATTCGGCAAAAAATCAAACCAAGACTCACTGTAGTTTTTAACTATTTACCTCACGCAGTAGAAAACCAAAATACAATGCTAAAGCCACCCTATGGACCAAAGGTCCTAGGGTTTTAACCAATGCACAGCTGGCCAAGAGAGCAAAGAAGATAAGATCGAACCAATGCACAACCAGAGGGAGAAGCTAGCCATCTCATCCCTTTTCATAAGCAAGCCAACCATAGAGAGCATTCATTCCTCGTCTCATCCCCAACTCATTTCTTCCCCCAACCGAAAGCCAACCAAGCCAAGCAAAAAACCATATTGGCATTGCCATCTCTCAGCCAAGACAGAGAACAAGCTAAGGAAAGCCCCACCACAACCATAGTCCAGAGGTAGCCATAGAGAGACAATGAGGGAGATGAGCCCGGAGGAGAGGAGCTCAATGAGTAGGGGAAGACGAAGGAGTGAAGACGACCATTGAGGTGTAGAACCATCAACGATCACCAAGACCACTTCAAGCCGGCCAAGACAAGAAGGGGACCAACTAGCCAACTGCAGCCAACAAGACCAGAGGAGGCCGAACCATAGAACATGTGAGGGGAACGTCACGGCCACCATGACCATCATCGCCCCTTTCCATTTCTAGACTGACAAATCAAGTAGGTCACCTCACTATTCCTTTTTTGCTGTAACATCCTGAAATTTTAAATTTTGTAAAAAGAAATGTTATGAGTTATTTTGCGATATATTATATTTGACTGGAATTTTTATTGCATTTTCTGGAGTTTGGTTAAGGAGTCAAGAAAAAGAGCACACCTGTTTAACTAATAGAAAACAAGATTCTAAAATGCGAATCTGAAAAGATGATCCAGTAAAAGAGGAATAGAGTTTGGTCCCAAAAATTTGAGAATTCTAATGTAGAATTTCAATAAAATAATGGGTGAGAATAAAATAAAAGAATATGTATATATATAAATATACCTATTTGTATATGTAGAATGTAAAGGAATAATTCAACCAAGAAGTTATGCAAACAAAGTCTTCATAAGAGTGGGATGGAAGAATATATAATTATTATCCATACACACAAGGAATATAAATATATATATATATGAGTAATAATAAAATAAAGAAAACAAAAAGAAAAATGGAAAAGGAAAAATAAAATACATGGGGTCAGCCGTAGCCCAACCTGACCCTGCCGCCCGCTCTGTTCTTCTTCCTCCTCCGGCACTCCTCCTGGGCGCGCCCTCCCCCCGCCCAGCCTCCGGCCCGGCCAGGGCGTTGGACCAGCGGTCCCCTTCGACCGGGGGCGTCGCCGCCCGTCCGAACGCGCCCGACCCCCCGCGCTCTGCCGTCGCCGCTTTTTTCGCTTTGCCGCTCGGTCTGTCCCACGCGTCTTGCTCCACCTCTGCTGCTCCTCGAGCCACGCGGCCATCATGCCACTCTGAAGCTCGCTGCAGACCGCCTTGCCCGCCGCCGCCGACGTGACCGCTCGGGCGGCGCCGTGCCGACCTCAACCGCGGCTATAAAAGCCACCGGGCCCCCCTTCGTCCTCCCCGCACTCCCCGGATACTCCCTCTCCAAGAAATTGCGCCAAAAACCCCCTAGCTCGCCGGCGCCCCTTTTCTTCCCCAAGTCCGGCCACTGGGCTCCTCGGCGAACCCCGCCGCTAGGGTCCCATTTCCTCACACCCTAGCCACCTCCTGCACTTCGTGAAGTCGCCCCCGGTCTTCCTCGAGCCTCCCGAGGCCCGTACCTCACCGGCGCCGAAGCCCCTTCTCGGTCACTGCCGCTGCACGCCGCCGGGCCGCCACTGTGCACCCCGATCCTCGCCATCCCCTCCATCGGCTTCACCGCGGCTCGGGGAACGCATTTCGACCTTCACCTGCACCCCCCGACCACCCTCGCCGTCGGCGCCACCGCCCCCCACCGGCCTCGGCCACGACATGTGGGTCCCAGCGCGTGAGGGACCCACTGTTAGTGACCGCCGAGGCGGAACTCGCAGCGGTCCCCACCCGTCAGTGGGCGCAAGAACACTCGAGCCACTACCAAGTGGGCCCCAGCGCCGAGACTCGAACGAAAAATAATAAAATAAAACAAATGAATTAAAAATAGCAGTGGGCCCCACCTGTCAGAAATTTAATAATTTAGGGATTTTTCTGAACTGAGAATTTTAAAATGGCATAACTTCTTCATTTTAACTCCAAATTGAGTGAGACAAATTTCTAAATTCGTCTAAATTCAAGATCTATCCAATGAAACTAAAATCATAATTTTTAGAGTTCATTTGAATTTCTGGTGTTATTTGGAGTGATTTGTTGCTTTTCTTTTATGCAAATCTTCGCGTACGATTAAAATAGCATACGAGGCCCAGGAGGAAGAAGTCGAGGCAGCCAACCTAGCAGCTCCAGATCATCAAGAACCTAACTCCTGTGACCAAGGCGAGTTATCACTTTGATCATGTTGAACCCATGTTTATGCAAATTAATTTCCTTTAAATTACCCATATGCATGTATTATTTTATGTGATAAATTATGTTCAGTTTTATAGAGTTTAGATATACACCCATTATTATGCTTGTTAGTATTACCTGTTGAAACTCTTGGGATATGTGAACCTTGTCGCCATAGCAAAGCTATCATAATGTAGTTTTTCACAAATAGAGTTATGATATATCGTACTGCTTAGTATTGTTAGATAAACGGGGACGCTTAGCTGTCCCAAAATATCTCACTTGCAAATATGACAATGAATTGGGCAGTCATGGTGGGAATGACTGGAGAGAAATTTGGAACTGTTATTTTATGCTCCAAAAAGCCTCAAACTTGCTTAGTATCTGGGTGGAGATTTGGGGGCTGGTATGTGGTGCAGGGGAAGCACAAAGAGTATGGGATGTGGTAGAACCACTCAGATAACTCTAAGGACCGAATCTTGTCATGTTAGCCCGTGTAAAACAGTACAACCACAAGTCTGTAAAATACTACCTGGTTAAGTAAATTTATTGAAACCCCCGGACTCATCTCACCGGTAGTGTATAGGAGTGGATCTGCAAGGGCAACGGAAGGCCTAAAGGGACACCAAGGGGAGGGTGAAGTTTTCCAGCTGTACTAGCGCTGCGGGGAGTGGAGCCCGGCTACGTTAGTGACTGTGGGAAACATCTCGTGCAACGTATGGGACCCATCGCAAGTGGGATAAGCCCATAGGGTGAGATGACGAAAGAGGCTAGATATTTCGAAAAGTCACTATGACGGTCTGCTCAACCATATGACTAAGAAATCATGTGGGGCAACGAGTTGGCAGTCTCTTGTGGGGAATGTGTACAAACTCTGCAGAGTCAAAACTATTCGAATAGCTGTGCCCGCGGTCATGGGCAGACATGGGGACTTCACTAGATATAGTTCTGTTTCAAAAATGATTTGTGGGTGAAATGGAAAAATGTAGGGCAGTGAAAGGCCCTAGTTTGGAATCGTCTTGGGTGTCGTCCCAGTGGTAAGATAGGCAACTATAATGCTAGAAGATGATATGAGGCGCAGAGGCCATGTAATGGTGGATGGGCTCTGTACCACTATTAAGACGATTACATTCCACTAAACTTGTGTCTTTCAAAAACTGCTAGGTCATAGGGATTTCTAAGTACTGTATTGTAAAGGCAATTTCTGACAAAATAAAATAAACCTAAGCCTTCCCTTGATCAGCCCAGCATACTATTACTGCATTCTGTGTGATGACCTGCTGAGCACGGTGGTTAGTGTGCTCACACTCGTATTACCAAAAACAGAAACATGGACGCAGGATCATTATGAATATGAAGATGCCCCGGCCACAGAAGGAATGAAGGACGATGGGAATTAGGTCGCCGTTCGTATTTTCCGAACCTAGACAAGCTAGACCTAAGCCATTGTGTGCACATATATTATCTAAAACTAGGTAATATATACTGCACACATTACCCCCAGTCACTTGCCTGAGGTTATGGTCCTACTTTTGCTTTCTCTTCCGCTGCTTGTATGTAATGATGACATTCGGCCTAAGTGCCCCTTTTGTAAACTATCGCCCGACGTGGTGTAATTTGAACAATAGCCTGTAATATTACTGTTTAAGCGATGTATGAAATGATACAGCAATGTACCTGTGCGCATTATCTACTGATCCAGGGAATAATGCAGTAATCACAGGTGATTCTGGATTGAAAAATCCAGGTCTGACATTTGCTCATAGCACAAGCACATCACAGCACACAACATCGCAAGCCGCATCGGCCAAGTAGGACAGCTCGAGGAAAATAGAAGTAGCCCGTACCTCAGCCGGTAAGGCCGTGACGCCACAGTGGTGAGCCTGCGGATGGCCACCATGCGCCCTTAGTGGGTTGCATGCTTCCCAACGCACCCCCCCTGAAAGTCCCGTCATGGCAGCACAACTGCCGGCCTTCCCAACCATTATGTGTACATGAGTCAAGAGAAGCTAAAATGACTGTTAATCACAAAAATAAGTAGAGAACGAGTAGATTGAACCAACCCAGGGTAGAAAGGGGAAGAAGCTGATTTGTCGAAGCTGCGCTAACTCCCACCTCACCAGCACCAGAGTCGGCCGGTGGAAGGGAAGAGGAGGTGCGGGAACCAACCGTAACACCCGAGGTCGAGCTGAACGCCATGGCCGGTGCCATGGCTAGGCCAAGCCAATGGCAACCGAGCTGACGGCCAAGAACCAGGGGCAAACCAAGAGAAACCAGAGAGGGAGAATGGGGAAGCGGCGAGGAAGCCCACTGGCATCGATCCGACGACTGGTGGCACCACCCGAGCCAGCACCGAACACACCTGTCACGCCCATATTAGCGCTGGTGGAGTGTTGGATGAAAAGATAGCCGGTCCAACCAACAACTACTTGAGGTCGGTGGGTGCCTGGTGAGGGTGAGAAACCACCCCGGGTCACCGACTAAGAATAGCTAGATGGAGATTTAATATTGTAACATGGGAAAATGTTTTATACTCTGAACTTGGCACCGCATCGAAGGAAAAGCGAGATAGGTAGTTTCAAGAGAGCTCAGATTAGTTATGGGTACAATGGCATAAACTTGCACGGTGCAAAATAAAATCATGAATCCATGCATGTCTTCTGGATTGGAGGCTACGCAAACCACTAAAGGTCCTTCTCACCGAGTGACTAGTAGTATTTTCAATTATTAAAACTTGAAATTCCACTTAATTCAGCTTACTCAGGAATGAGCCTTGCACGCTTCCCAAATGCGTAGTTTTGGCAGTCTCGAGAACAAGATCTCGAGCGTGGTTGGGCACGTAGACCTAGGTAGTGTAGGATTTGATCTTATTGCCTCTCTTTATTTCTTGGTGTTATTTGCCTAAGGTGTTTGCCCTAATAGAAAGAAAAGTATAAGAGTGAGATTAATATTGCTCTCTACTACCTGAAGCTAAATAAATTATTTTCTGCTCATATGCTACACCCTATTAAAGAGAGTTAGTTTCTACAAGATAAATAAGAATTCAATCTTCCCTTCTGTAAAATCTTGCCACAAAGGGTGGGAAATAGTATAACCAGAAATAATGCTCCTCAAAAACTAATTCCACAAGTCAAACCACTAATAAAATTAATTAAACCCCCTCCCCTACAAGATGGAAGGCCACGGCCAAAATGAACGAGATTTGGGGTTAAGGTTTGGACCGTTCCATCAAGCCTAACCTGGGGGAAACCAACCCGCTGATTATCAAAATGCCTCACTTGGACAAGCACGACCCTCTACCATACCTAAAGCCAATCACCCAGAACCTTCAGGGGGGCAACCAACCATCTAGGGATTATGGGTGATGTCCTCAAATTTTTAGAATTCCAGGAAGGAATCCCAAGAGAACCAAAACTACTTCCTGGAAGCCCTCCTTACTAGAATGTCACCAACAGCCCCACCGCCATCCCACCCTGGGGTTAGTTTGAGGGACTTTCTCCAAACTAGCCATCCCACTTTTGCCAAAGTAGTCAACCCATTAGAAGCCAGTGTCTGGTTGTTGGAGGTAGAGAAGAAGCTGAATACAATGGGATGTTTCGATGAAGTGAAAGTCTGGTATGCATCTCACCAACTAAATGGACCGGCAGCCACTTGGTGGCTCAACTTTATGTGAAACCGAGTCAGTACCCAGCCAGTTACGTGGGCTGAATTTAAGCAACGTTTCTCAAAGACCCACATACCCATTGGGAGGATGGAACTTAAGAAGAGGGAATTTCGACCCCTAACCCAGGGAGGAAAGAAGATGACTAAGTACTTGAGCCAATTCAATGAACTTTCCTGTTACGCGCCACATGACGTAGACACAGAAGAGAAAAAGGTTGACAAATTCCTAGGGGGAATTCACCCATACTTAAAGATCCTCCTATCCATCCACAAAATAAATGAGTTCCAACATAATACTTGAAAGCGAGCACTCCAACCTAACTAAAGAAAGAAGGCTAAAATTGATCATCACCCTATAGCCAAAAATAGGCCTCATCCTCATATGCAACCCCTCAGTTTGGATCTCTTAGGCCGAGACCTTTTGTTACACCCTTCCAACAACCGACATTTCCACCGCAGTCGACTGTGCTAGCACTTAGATGTGCAAAGTGTGGGGGTAACCATCTGACAAAATATTGCTTGAGGGGTACAAATGATTGCTTTAACTATGAGAAGCCGGGACACCGCAAGGCAAGATGTCCTCACCCACCGCGGATAACTGGGCCAACTTCGTAGCCAGCCTTTGTACCATGATTGCAGCCCAAGCGCCACAACAGATTGTATGACCAACTCAACCTAGAAACAACCAACCCACTATGGGAGGAGCTGGAAAAGGAGGACCAGCGTGACTCACCCATGTGACCGCAAAGCAGATTGGAGAGGCTACCGACGTGGTCATGGGTAAACTATTACTCCTACCTTCCATTGGTACTGTTCTTTTTTATCCCGGAGCTACACACACCTTTGTATATTGCAAGTTTCTAATGGAACATAAATTAACATCTGATCCATTAGAAAAATCTATCGAAGTAAATACTCCAACAGGAATAATAGAAGTGACATCCATCATAAAAGAACAAGCTATCATAATACACAACACTAAATTCTTAGCCGACCTCTATGTGATAGACTTGACTGGCCTAGAAGTAATTTTAGGCATGGATTGGCCATCCGCCCATAGGGTCAGTATAGATTATGAATCAAAAAGCACATCCATCAGAAAGTCAGGTAGAACACAATACCTAGGGGCTAGGACAGGACCGAAGCCATCCAACCCTAGTTTGGCCAGCCTCCAAAGGAAGGAAGTGAAGGACATACCAGTAGTACAGGATTTTCCAAATATATTTCTTGAAGAACTACCTGGTATGCCTCCAGACCGGGAAGTAGAGTTTGCAATAGATCTAATTCTGGGAACGCGCCTATCTCCAAAAGACCTTATAGGATGAATGTACGGGAGTTAGTGGAATTAAAGAAGCAGTTAGATGACCTCGAAGAGAAGGGTTTTATTAGAGAAAGTACGTCACCATGGGGAGCCCTAGTTTTATTCGGGAAAAAAGAAAGATGGAGGATTAAGGCTATGTACAGATTACTGGGAGCTAAACAATGTCACCATAAAGAACAAATATCCATTATCTAGAATAGATGACCTATTTGACCAACTCAAAGGAGCATGTGTGTTCTCAAAAATTGATCTATGATCAGGATATCACCCAAAAAACTCAATCCAACAGATACCAAGAAATCCACCTTTATCTCTCGGCATGGACACCACGAGTACACGGTAGTTCCATTCGGGATGACCAATGCCACAGCTATATTCATGAATCTCTTGAATAAACTCTTCATGAACTATTTGGATAAATTCATCATTGCCTTTATTGACGACATCCTAATCTATTCATGGAGGAAGAGCATCTCTAGCACCTCACAATAGCATTAAAAATCCTTAGAGAAAATCAACTGTATGCCAAATTAAATAAATGTGAATTTTGGCTAGATCTAGTGGCGTTCCTAGGACACATTGTATATGGGAGAGGAATAGAAGTAGACCCCACTAAAATTGAAGCTGTCACATCATGGGAACGTCTAACCAACACAATGGGAATCAGGAGTTTCCTAGGATTTACAGGATATTATCGCAGGTTCATAAAAGGATTCTCTCAAATCGTCTCTCTACTCACCAAACTCCTAAGAAAGGATATGAAATACACATGGATAGAAGCGTATGAGCGGAGTTTCCAAGAATTAAAACAACGTTTGACCACAGCACCAATCTTAGCCTTACCTAAAGACGACATTGAATACGTGGTATACTCTGATGCTTCAAAGTTTGGGCTAGGATGTGTGCTAATGCAGAAGGGGAGAATTATAGCTTATGCATCCAGACAATTAAGGCCTCATGAGATGAACTATCCCATTCACAATCTCGAGTTGGGAGCAGTAGTGTTTGCCCTAAAACTCTAGAGACAGTATCTATGTGTCAAAATATACTCTATTCAGTGATTATAAAAGTCTCAAATATACCTTCAGACAAAAAAAACAAAATATGAGATAAAGAAGATGGCTATAACTGATCAAGTATTATAATTTATCCATAAACTAACATCCCGAAAAAGCTAATGCAGTCGCCGATGCGCTCAGTCGAAAGACCCAGTCTAATCACATCTCTTTTAAAAATCATGCCTCTAGCCTAATACAAGACTTAGCCCAAATAACGATAGAAGTGAAGATTAGTTCTTCCGAAGCCACCATCGCGGCCATGATCTTCAACCCCACACTGCTCGATCAAATCAAAGGGAAACAAATCTCAAATCCTTTCATTAAAGAAGAAGTTCGATGAATCAAATCAGGCCAGCCAGCAGAATTTAATCTGGATGGTAAAGGAGTCTTGTGGAGACAAAAACAGGTTTGTGTGCCAAATGGCCCTCGAATTAAATAAACTTCTATGAGAAGCTCATGACACCCTATACACAATCTATCCTGGTGGCACAAAAATGTATAGAGACCTAACAGAAAACTTTTGATGCATTAACATTAAGAGAGATAGCAGAATATGTAGGTCAGTGTGACACTAGTCGAAAGGTAATGTAGGTTAGTGTGACACTAGTCGAAAGGTAAAGGCTAAACGTCAATGCCCAACCGGATTACTAGCACCATTAGAGATTTCTGAATGGAAATAGGAAGATATTTGCATGGGCTTCATCACAGGCCTACCCATGACACTCAAAAAGAAAGATGTAATTTGGGTTATTATGGATCATCTCACAAAATCAGCCCACTTTATTGCAACTAATCAGAAATACTCCTTTGATGAATTAGTTGAACTTTATCTGGAGAGAATAGTCACCCTTCATGGAGTACCAAAAACTAATAGTCACCCTTCATGGAGTACCAAAAACTATCACCTCAGATAGAGGTTCAGTATTCACCTCAGGCTTTTGGAAAAGTTTACATACTGCTCTGGAACTAAACTAAAATTTAGTACAACCTATTACCCACAGACTGACAGCCAGACTCAACAGGTGAACCAAATCTTAGAAGATATGTTAAGGGCCTATGTACTAAATTTTGGGAAAATTTGGGATAAACATTTACCCTTATCCAAGTTTACTTATAATAATAACTACCAATCCAATATGCAAATGGCTCTGTATGAAGCCCTATATGGCAAAAAATGTAGATCACCTATCTATTGGTATGAAGTTGGGGAAAGACCGTTATTAGGCCCTGAACTTGTACGAGAGAATGATGAGAAGATCCAGATAATTTGAGAACACCTTAAGATTGCCTAGAGTAGGCGGAAAAGCTATGCCGACCAACATACAAGAGACCTCAAATTCGAAGTTGGAGACTACGTGTATCTAAAAGTGTCACCAATATGCGGGGTTCGATGATTTAGATTAAAGGGAAAGCGAGGTCCACATTATGTTGGACCATTCTGGATTTTAGAACACAAAGGCGTCTTAGCATATCAACTGGAGTTACCGAGTTAGTTGTCAAGAATCCACAATGTGTTCCATATTTCCTAACTTAGAAAATGTCTTTGAGAACTATCACAACAACTGACCAACCTCGACATACCATTGCAAGATGACCTCACATATGAAGAACATCCAATGAAAATTTTAGAGACTAAGGACCGATAGCTGAGAAATTGGAATATTTGTTTCTACAAGGTGTTGTGGAGGAATCATTCCATTCATGAAGCAACGTGGGAGAAAGAAGAAGATCTACGTAAATCCTACCCTAATCTTCAAGTGAGAACCCGATTTCGGGGACAAAATCTTCCTAGGTGGGGAGGCTGAAATAACCATAACTTTTAATTAATGCTAATAGTGAAATTAACACAATTAACAGTAATTAAGAAACAATTAAATTAATTACAACACAGTGAATTACATCAATTTAAACACAACTCTTGCAAGCAAAATAAATTTATTACAACACTTGAATAATTACAGAATATGAATTTGCATCTAGAAGTAAATAAATTACAAGCATTTCATTAAAATAGAAAATAAAATTTGCAATTGCATCATTCATTGTTTTACAATTTCTTTTGCATGCATCCACGAGTGGTAGCATTCCGAGGACCAAATAGAAACCCTGCATTTCTCTTTTTGTACTCCAAACACATAGAATAAAAATGATCCAAGGGAGAATAAAAAGAAAGAAATATAATTTGTCGTCAGAAACCGTTCGACTTTAGAAGACCAAAACAATTAGTGCTCATCGAGATACCAAGACCATCCAGGGTTGACCGGCACCTCTCACGTAAGTGGATCTCATCATTCAACAAAAAATCAAGCCAACACCCACTATAGTTTTCATCAACTTACCTACGCAGTAGAAAACCAAAATACAGTGCCAAAGACACCCTATGGACCAAAGGACCCAAGGTTTTAACCAGTGCACAGCCGGCCAAGAGAGCAAAGAAGATAAGACTAAACTAATGCACAGCTAGAGGGAGAAGCCAACCATCTCCTCCCTCTTCATAAGCAAGCCAACCACAGAGAGCATTCATTCCCCATCTCATCCCTAGCTCATTTCTTCCCCCAACCGAAAGCCAACCAAGCCAAGCAAAAAACTACATTGTCATTGCCATTTCTCGGCCAACACAGAGAACCAAGCCAAGGAAAGCCCCACCACAACCGTACAAAGGCAGCCATAGAGAGGTAGTGAGGGAGAGGAGCCCAGAGGAGAGGAGCTCAAGGAGTAGGGGAAGACGACAACCATAGACGCATAGAACCATCAACGACTGTCGGGACCACTTCAAGCCAGCCAAGACAAGAAGGGTACCAGGTAGCCAGCCACAACTAACAAGACCAAATGAGGCCGAACCACAGAACACATGAGGAAAATGTCACGATCACCACGACTATCATCTCCCCTTTGCCTGACAAATCAAGTAGGTCACCTCACCATTCCCCTTTTTTCTCACAGCATAAGCACATCACAACACACAACACCGCAAGCCGCACCGACCAAGCAGGATGGCTCAAGGAAAAGGGAAGCAGCTTGTACCTCGGCTAGTAAGGTCGCAATGCCACGGTGGCAAGCCCGCGGATGGCCACCATGTGAAAACCCCAAGTCCTGTCACAGCAATAGAACCACCGGTCTTCCCAACCATTGCATGTACATGAGTAAAGAGAAGCTAAAAATGACTGTTAATCACAAAAATAAGTAGAGAACGAGTAGATCGAACCATCCCAGGGTAGAAAGGGGAAGAAACCAATTCGTCAAAGCCACGCTAACTCCCACCTCACCAGCACTGGAGTCGGCCGGAGGAGGAGAAGAGGAGGTGCGGGAACCAGCTATAGCAGCCGAGGCTGAGCCGAATGCCATGGCCAGTGCCATGACTGGGCCAAGCCGATAGCAACTGAACCGACAACTGGGAATCAAGGGGCAAACCAAGAGAAATCAGAGAGGGGGCATGGGGGAAGCGGCGGGGAGAGCCTACCGGCGTTGAGTCGATGATCGGTGGCGCCACCCGAGCCGGCACTGAGCACATCTACCGTGCCCAAAAAGTAGCAACCGAGGCGTGAAGCAGAAGGGGAATAGGGAACCAGCGTAGGGAACCGAGGATGACCTTGTTGATGGCGAGATGGCGGCCGGTGGCGGAGATCATATCGTCTATGTCAGTTCTGCTATGCTAAGTGGGCCATGGAACGTAATCATTTTAAGGGAAATTGTAATTTTGTGTTTCTCTAAAGAATTAATAAAATACATGCTGATTTTGTGTCTGTACAGGCAGGCAGATGGCTGCGAGGGTTTCCACCGGCCCGGAGGCCTTGGTGAGTTCACCTGCTGACGCGCCTGTCATGTGGTCACGAAATGTGACGATTTGGGCCGGGAGATGCTGTGTTGCCTGCCTTTTCCCACTTTGGTGGCCCAAACAAGCAATAATAATATGCTCGCGTTGGCCCAGGAGTGCGGTTCGTACCAATTACCGTTCAGGCCCAATCATCGGAGGAACAAGCTGGTTCGTACCAATTACTCACGCATCACTGCATCGTGCACACACCGTCCGGACTCGTGAGTCGTTGCTCCGAGCATTCGCTTGCTTCTCCTCCCCTTCGGCTCATGCAAGCTCCTCCGTCCATTTGAGATTGGACCGCGCATGTCAAGCACAGGTTGACCATGGGAACTACCAGGATGCTCCACTCGGCTCCTTTTCAAATTTTAAGGCGTATAGTTTTTCTATCTTGCTAACTACCCTCACCATTTCCAGTGTACTTATAACAAGGATATATAGTACGGTTATTTCCTCTCGTCTTTTCTTCCCTGCTCAAAAGATCTTTTTTTAGGTAGCTTATGACTGAAAAGTACTATAGCTAGCTGAAAAAACATTGTAGCTGGCGGAGGCTTATTTGATATAATTACATTTAAAAAATTAAAAATAGGAAAAAATATGTTAGCCCATCACGTATAATGCAAAAAAATACGAGAGAAAAAAGAACCGGTAAAAAAAGCTCAAAAAAAGTATAGAAAAAGACGAAATTTATGAATAGTATAAAATAAGCAAGAAGCCAGAAGTTCAAGCCGAAACGAGCGGGAAAATATGCCAAATAATTGAAATGAAGGAAGTACATGGTCGGTGCACATCACACCGACGTGCATTAGTTGCACGTTTTTAATTTACTCCCTACGCAAACACGCACAAAGGGGTATTATGGTAAATATGGAATAACTCAGAGTAGCGAAAATCGTATGGCGTCATGATCTGATCCAGGCAGCCGCGAATAAACGACGATTAACTCTACTGTGGCGATCTAAACCTGTGCAGGATCGATCCATCTGCGATCGGAGTGGATCATATGCGTCGCCCTTTCGGATCAACGCGAGTGGATTTCCAGGATACGATGGAGCCCGACAGCGCTAGCCTCATGTGTGCGGTCCGCGGATTAGTTGGATGTCGGTGTCTCGATCCATCCGTCGTGCTGTTCGGCTTTCAGCCAGAACATATGATTGGTATCTCGAAAACGAAGATTACAGAACGCTGGATCGATTGATCCACGTTATAAAGATCGAACATTTATCAGTAGCCCAAGCTAGAACACTGAGTGGTGCTGGTATTTTAGTATTCTAACTGCATCACGATGGATTAGAAAACTGAAGGGGCCGAAAAGAGGGAGGCAGAGAGGGACATGGGTTGGCCTCGAGCAAATAAATCAACGTACACGCATGGGGCATGTCGCCATGACAAATGAGGCGACGGTAGCAGCCAAGAGCAACAGTGGTGAGCGGAAGCCAGCTGATGATGGGCTGTTCTTCTGTGGCTTTTGATTTTTCTATTTCAAAATAAGGTCTACATCTTAATTGTAGTACATACTATACCGATTTTATTTATATCGGTAAAAGTCGCATATAAATTTCAGTTACTCTGTAACCTCTCACACGAACAGTCAAAAACCACAAGCCACAGCCAAAAACCATAAACCACAACCACAAAAGAACAGCTGAAGATGACTTCAATGGCGCCGAAGGGGGGCTACTATACCAGTAGTACACTTCGCCACACCATCCAACGGCAACAGATGGCTGCATTACCCCTTTGGCACCACACCACGCACCTTTTGGAAGGTGGCCAACAGCAGCAACAGCAGCAGCACCGCTCCAGCAGGAACAAGTTAGGCCAGCCTGCCATAGTGGAGGCCTGTGATGAGCCCTAGGCATCCAATCCATCCCAACCATGCCCGCTTTCGATCCCCTTATACCGCATGCACTTATTACTTTGGGGAAAGCTCTGGGCAGTTGGACCTCGACACCTCCACCACCACATTGCAACTTCCTATGCATCTGATGAGAAAAAGGAGGCAAAGAATTCAATTCCAAATGGATCCAGCCACCACCACAGACACCACCACCATGCCAAGCAAAGGTGTCATGAGGGCGATCCATCATCATTAGATAGTAGCAGATAGCTCCATGGATTGGTAGATAGCTAGATAGATGTGTGGATTCCCAAGCAGCTAGAAAGGCAAAGCAGGAGTGGAGAAAAAACATGTAGCAGTGCAGTATGCTTCAGTAAAGCAAGGTGCAGAGATGCAAGGAGGTGCACGTCCTTGTGTGGATGTGGGGGGTGGGCGGTGGAAACATGGCATGGCATCTTTCGCCCTCATGATCAGGTCCAAGGAGTGTTCAAGTGGGTCGTGCACGCACAACCTTGGGAAAGATGAGATCTCCTCGTCTTACTTTTTACTACTACATTCTCTACTCTTTCCCAGGCACCAAATCGAGATTTGTTTGTTTCAGTTAAGGGGAGGAGTCACTCATTGGAGTACTACAAAAGCGCCCTTTTCCTTTGCCTCCAGGGCTCGCATTGGTTTAGAGATCGTCACCGCTCGCAAAGGACCTATGTGAAGATCACCAACACCCACACTTGCATAGGGGAATATGCCACCTCATGTGGGGGCATGGGCACACAGCAATTTTTCTTGCTGCATCCAAAGAGGTTGCTTTGCTGCAACTTCATCGGCCCCCAAAGAACACATGTACACGCATGATATATTTACATATCACATCTTAGCTTGCACGCCAATGGAAAAGGATGGAGAGATCTAGGTTAGAAACAAGACAAATAGTGGGAGAAAATGTCATGTTGGCCACCCATTTCTCCTTTTATTCCCTTTATTACTGTCTCTGCCCCCACCCCCCAAGAGATCTTATTCTTTGTTATTTTTTTTAATTTAGAGCAATCATGGTGCAACAAGAATGACTTCCCAGATCGTTCTCCTCGCAGTTCCATTCCATCCAGATAATTATTCGGTCTATTCAGGTCGACGGACGCGTGCATCCATGATCAAGACCACAACTTTTCACTTTCCTTCGGTGGGGAGGCTGCTCTTCTTTCTCGCATCTTTTTCTTTAGGTGGCAATAGGAATTCGAGAGCGAAGAGCTAATACAGGAATTTGCCAGAAAACTAGACCCTACCAAGAATGACTGGTTTTTTTTTATGGGAGTTTCAGATATGAAAGAAGAGTATGGTCCTGTTCTTTTTAGCTTCTAAAAGTTGTTTTTCTGTTTTTTTATAGTAACTAGCTTTTAAACGGAGCATCTTTTCAAGATAGAGTCTACTAGTTAATTGTAGTACATACTATACTGACTTCATTTATATCGGCAAAAATCGTACGTGAGTTTCTGTTACTTTGTAATCTCTCGCACAAACAGCTCAAAAATCACAAACCGCAGCCAAAAACTATAAATCACAGCCACAAAGAACAGATCCTATGTAACCTCACTGGAAGTTTACTCCGTTTGCTACGAAATTTCAGCTTATTCCGTGTGCTACGAAATTTCTGGGAAGAATATAAAGCGGCGAAAACGACCTGTACACCTCCCGTGGAGTGTCAAATGTATACGGAACACTGGACTTTGAGTTTGGGGAGGAAAAAAAAGTATGGAATACTCATTGCTGCTGACATGGCGGCAGGGGCCCACAAACAGGCAGATATGAGAATAATGCCCGTTGAGATCGATCGCTGGATGGGTAAGGCCCACACTCCAATACCCTCAACCGAACGGAATCCTCGAGCGAGGGAGGCTTTTCGTTTGCAGGCGAAAGCGTGGACAGCTTTTCTCGTTTTGTGGGATTCTGGGCTCTGCCTTTGTTGTTGTGTTACTGCTGCTCCTATCTTTGTAGCCGACATCACCCGAGTGAAAATAAATGTTTATAATATAGGATGCCCGTTTCTCAATAAAACAGACTAACATGTAGGATGCCCGTTTCGAATTGAGCATACAAATGTTATTCTAGCCATTTTTAAAAAATTTGATCTCAAACATCTGTTTCTTTTAAAAAAATATAGCCTCCTCCATGTAGCTCGGCATGAAGAGTGCTATTTTTTTAAAAAAAACGAGCGCTACGATGCTAAATTTAAAAAAATGGCTAAAGTAATATTTTTAGAGTTGGTTCAAAGATTTCACCCATTATCAAGTGTCCCCTCTCCATCTAGTATACTAGCTCTAGATCCATCCGCCGTTGATCCGATAAACAAAGATACCTAAGTCCAATGTACTACTCCGACATCTAGAGAGAGAAAAGAAAAAGAAAAGGAGTTAGGTCTCATTTTAAACGGTTTCAAATTCTGACTTCTAACTTTTAAGAGTTAGAAGCTATTTGGAACATGTCAGCTTTCTAATTTTGGTTTTTTTTGTTTTTCTTTTCCCTTATTCCTTAGTATTATCCCAAAAGATATAGTGGTGTTGCTACAATTTTTCTTATTTTATTTTTTATTCAGAAAAAGCTAACAACCGCTGCAGTGTAATTACAGCCAAAAACATTCATCAGAAGCCAAAAGCCATAGCCTTTAAGCCATCTTGAGCACTACCGTACTACCCCTTCCATCCAAATTTATAAGACGTATTTTTTCTTGGCATATAGATCAAGGAGATATTCAAAATGACTAGATACCTATAATTATTGTCTCTAAGTACTGTATTCAATATATGCATATAGAGAATATAAATTAAAGCTAGATATTTTTTAGAGGTACAAAGGGAACATGACATTTATTTTTATTAAAATATAAAATACATCTTATATTTATAGATAAGATTATTTTAAAAATACGTTTTATAAATAGGACTACTCTACAGCGAACTGGTGATGTGGGCGAGCACCACGAGTGGAACGTGGCAACAAACAGGACTACTCTACTGCCCATCGTGCATAACACTGGTGAATCTGTAGGCAGAAGGCCTAAGTGCATGCGTGCGTGTAGATCAAAAGTATAGTTGTTGTAGTTAGTGCGAAGTTGTTAGTGCGTGGCCCATTTCTCCCAAAACTCACGGGCTATCCAACCATCCGATCAAAGTTACCTGAAAAGGACGACAAATAAATCCTCCACCGAGTGTGACGATTCTGCAGCGCAACGAGTAGTAGATGCGCGACTTGCATCTAATTTAAAAATCGTCTGTGTTACATGATAATCACAGATGGTTTTTAATTAAAAACCGTCTGGGATTATCAGGTATCACAGATGATTTTTAGTTAAAAACCGTCTGTGATATTCTTTCTACCCCTAAATCTATTTCTATTTATTAGCTAGCCTCAGGAAATGCTAGCCATGCCCTCTGAAACAAGCAGATGAACAAGTATATAAGGTATCCATAAACATTCAATACACATCACATTTCATTCACAAACATAAAGTATCCACTTCGCAAATGAATCAATTGAATTGAAATAAAATATCCATTACTTCGCATTACAATGCAATAAAATTCATGGTGCACGGTGGGCGTCTTCCGACTTTATGACTTGAGCCACCAAAAGTACGCCAACTCTCCTCGAATTCGTGAAATATCGGGCTGTTCCAATGCAGTTGACGGGATGTACGCAGCCTGTCGATAGGGATATCAATGTACGTATATATGTAACGTGATAAGTATGAAGTAAATATGGAAAGATTGATAAACCTTGGAATTAGTGATCCTCGAGGAATCGAGGAGTAGGTCCATATGGTGGTAAACATAGAATCCATATGATAACCAACAATTTTACAAATTAACCATCTTCAATAACACTCACCAATTACTTAAATCTAAATTGTAATGCAATTAAAGAAAAAATAAATTTTCTTACTAATCATATCTAGAGCTAGCCACCAGCAGGAAAGTATGAATGAATCTTCAAAGCTCAATCTCTGCCTCTTCCCACCAAAATAACTGCCTGAAATCGTCTAGCTTGTCTCCTGAGCGAAAGAGTGCGCAGCGGTGGCTAGATCTGGATCGAAATGAAGACAGATGCGGTCTGAGTGGAGCAATAAATGCGTAGTGGGGATTATCACGACGGTTTTTACTAAAACCGTCGTGATAATTCGATTATCCTGAGCGGTTTTAGTAAAAATCGTGCGTGATAATTAGGATTATCACGAGCGGTTCTTAATACGGACCGTCTGTGATACTTTAGTATCATAGACGGTTCATAGGTATGAACCGTCTGTGATACTTTTTTTCGCCGACGCCACCAACACAGGCGGTGTTTAAATTAAAACCGTCTATATTAGTATTTGTCACAGACGGTTTTATAAAACCGTCTATAATTTGTCGTCTAGTATTAGCCTTTCTATAGTAGTGTAGGCCGTGTTTGTAGGTAAACCACCGTTAAAACGGGAACCACATGAGGTTGACGATAGTAGAGGCGAAATTAACGAAGAAGAGCAAGTCGTATTTGCGCTTCTGTAGCGACAGAATCGGTACCAGCGTGCCACCCGGAGCCATTTTATGCGCGATGATCTTGAACAGTGGCACATCTCAAGGCGTCGTTTGGTAGCTTATAAGTAAGCTGATTTATAACTAAAATTACACTGTAACTAACTAAAATAACATTATAGCTTATTTGGCGTAACTAAATTTTAAAAAATTTAAAAATAGAAAAAATAGGTTAGCGCCTTATGGACAATGCAAATGTATATAGAAAAAAGAACCGGTAAAAAAGGTAAAAAAATTATAAAAAGATAAAATTTAAAAAGATTAAAAAATAAATCAGAAACTAAAAACTCAGGCCGAACTCACCGAAACCAGCGGAACCTCAATCTCACGAGAGAACTCACCGATCCAGTCAGCCAGTATGCGCGACTTGCATCTAATTTTCTTGCTAGGTCGACAGACACGTCGTGCGTCAGAACTCGGCGCTCAAATTGATCAGATGGTCTTATCGTCCCAGCTTGTGCGGATCCAAATTTGAAGAAACCGTACGGACAGTTACATAATTATAGCCGGAGTTAAGGAAAAAAGTTGCTGTATCTGTGTGAACCAGCTTGCATCGACCAACCGCAAGTTTTCTACTAGTAATCGATTGTATAGCCCAAAATGTCCTTTTCTAATGCGCCTTCTGATCCAACTAATAGTAATCGATGTTAGCACACGGCTATACAAGAACGGAGACCGGGCATAAATTGGTGACCACATAAAATTCTTACTAAAGTGGAGATTAGGGATAAATTGACGATAACATAAAATTTCTACTGAAAATACACATAACACGTGGACATCAAAATTTGAACCTTAGTGGGTGAAATTGTAGCCCCACAATTTTACTACCGTCCAAAAGGTGGTTCCGTGACAGTAATGATCGTCAATCTAATCTAAAACTGATCATCCACTCTTTTAATATTTTGAACACTTTGCTATGCGCCTATAGCATGCTATCTAAAATTGTACTCACTTCTTCTAACTGAAATGATCTGCTAGCAGTTTACCCACGGAAAAAAAGTTTAGTCGTCACCAAGAAGGCCAAGGGAAAGAAAAAGGAGTTTGTTTGATGATAGGTACGTGCTGGTTTCAGAAAAAGTTTGATAAGTTCATACTCCTTGATGCAAGCGAGTATTGCATTTTACGGATGATATTTACTAGTCTCGATGCGATTAAGCGAACTAAAAGTGCATTCCTCCTCCTTGCTTGCATTGTAAGCATGTTGCGACAGCGTGATTAACGGGGAGTACTCAAGTAGACAAAAAATCCAAACAGAAGACAGAGATGAACAAATTGCAGTGACTAAGACAAATCTAAAATCTATTGACCGTTTCAACTCCACCAATCCAATACCAACAAAAGAGGCCCATATTTTTCGTAGACAACCCATAAAAAAAGCCCAGATTGATGGTCTAAGCACAAGAGAAAGAAATAACTTTTTGTGTGTGCAGCGACCTTGGAATGCACGACCAGTCGAGCAGACACGTTGGCCTGCCGCGTCAGGTCAGGGCAGGAGGACATGGAGCGAGGCGTTCTTGGTGGCCGCGCACACGGGGCAGGCGTCGGCGGCCGCCTCGCAGACGCGGCACAGGCAGAGGTGCCGGCACGGCAGCAGCAGCACGCACGCGTCCGCCTCGCCGCACGCCTTGCACGCTTTCCTCCCGCTGGACACCTCGCATCCGTCCGCCTGGTCCGCTCGCACGAAGCAGCACGACTGCGCATCCTCGGCGTCGCCCTCGCCCTCGGCGGCGCAGGGAGACTGCAGGAGCTGGTCGAGCGTGGCGCGGAGGCCCGCGGCCGCGGCCTCGTGGCTTTTGGCGATGCCCAGCCAGGCCTGCCCCTCAGCGCCCATCTGATGGAGCTTCTCGTCCAGCTCCGCGTTGCGCCCCAGCGCGCGCTCCAGCTCGGCCTCAGCGGCACGCAGCCGCCGCGCCGTCGCGCGCTCCACTGCTGACACCACCGACCGCACGTGCCGGCGCCAAGCTTCCTCCAGCCCCGCCCTTAGCCTCTCATTCTGCACGAATGATCCCCAGCGAATCAAACGCCATTACACACCAGACAGAACAGGGAGTGTTGTCGTGCTTGCCCATGTCGAGAAATCAACGAACCTCGAAACGGACGAGCGCGTCGATCTCGACGTTTTGGCGGTAGAGATGCGACAGGAGGCCGGGCGAGACGGGCGCGGCGCTGGCTGGGCGGCCGCTGGTAGACACTGCGCCGGAGCCCACGACCCTGCCGCTCTGCGCGTTCCCGAGTGCCTGCGGCACCGGCGGCAGCAGCGCGCGGTGCCCTTCCATGATCAAATCCACCGCACCGTCGTCGCCGCCCACCCGCGCGCGCTTCCTCGGCACGAAGCAACCGCTATCGTAGTTGTGGTCGTGGTGACGGTTGCAGGTGAGCTCGCTGCGCGGGTCGCTGAACACCGTGTTGCCCACCGCCGCCGCCACCTGCTGCTGCACCGCGGCGGCGAGGCCACCGGGTTCGTCCAGGAACACCGACGCGCTGTCCAGAGCCGGCCTGCGATACACAACACACGAGGGATGAATCAATCGTAAGGCACACGCAGCCAGAAGGAGGGGGTCCTTCTCGGATGGATAAATAGGCCAGGGGGGAAGGAAGGAGAGGAGCACAAGGTGCATGAGAGAGAGAGAGAGAGAGAGAGAGAGCCGGACGCATGCATACGCAGGAAACGCACGCATGCACGCGGCACGGATGGAGAGAGGCGGACCTGATGGCGCGGGGGTCATGGGGGAAGGCGTGGGCGAGGTACTGCGCCTGCACGGCCATCGCTACCACCGTCCTTCGCAGCTACGACTACCTTCTCCTACCACCACCACCACCACCCCACCGGAAGGAGGAGGCAAGGATGGCGCTGTGCCGTGTTGGAGTGATGGAACGGACGGACGGGAGGACGACGTTTTTTCACTTGCACATGTACGCGTGGAGTGGGTGGAGGTTATATATGGCAGGGCGTCGGGGTTAGCGGCAAGTGGGAGGAAAAGGCGCGTCGGGGAGGGGTTGGGGGACAAAAACTGTTTATCTTGACGAGGTGGGACTATTATGTGGGGGCAGTGGACAAACGGGCAAGCGAGCGACGGATGCGTTGTCCGATTGGAATGGATGGATGCCCCGCCTGCCTTGCGTCTTTTCTCTTTCCCCGCTTTAATAATTTTATCGTTTACTACTCCATATTCGTCGGGGCTTTGCTCCTGCTTTCCAGTACAGTGCAGTGCAGTGCAGTGCAGCGATGCGGGGCTTCGAGGGCCGGGGCCGCTCGCCTCAATGTTTTAGTTTCACCACCTTTTTATTTCCCCCGTTTTTAGTTCTAGGTAAAGAAAGGTGGCCCGTGTGGATCTACGAGTTTTCAATGGTGATGATGTAGGAAAAAGCAGAGAGAGTTTTTGTAGTTTTTCTCGGGATTGCAACGGTTTTGGTAGACCAAGCCCCATCTAAACTGTCTTTTAGCTATATTAAATAATTAAAATATTATATAAAAGAGAGAGGAGACGAAAGAAAATAGTATAAAATAGTTAGAGAAATAATTTATTATTGAAAAATATTATCTCTAATGCTAGATTTGAAGATAATCTTAAGAGACACAATGTTATATATGCCCTTAGGCGCAGGTGAGCCAACGATATTTTGTTGTTTCTCTCTTTTCGTGCAGTAGTGCTACATCATAATTTCCAAAACGCTCCATTAACAATGCTAAACCCGTGTATGGTTCGTTACTTTTATGAGAAGCATCAATTTGACCTTCTGAATCCGTAGAAAACGAAAAACGAGAGTAGAAAAGAAAAAGGCGGTCAAAGCAACGGACGCAGCTGGGGAGACAACTCACGCGAGATACCGATACGAGCAGTGAGGCGCCGTACACCGACTCACAGTCACAAAGCACAGCTGGCCACCGCACCCCGTACGTTTCGTTCAGCACAGGATTAATTAACTAGCGGTGCACCGACCGAGCATTTCCGGGTGCAATGCAACGGCTCGTGCCGCTTCGGGAGCCAAAGCGCGGGCGAGCCGACTCGAGGTGCCCCACCATGTAGGCCTATTCCCATTACTGGTAAACCTACTCCCATGCGGTGCATGGGACGCATTAACTATTCGCGTGCCAGGCACCAGTACCTGACGTGATGCCCTGCACAACCGGATCTTAGTCTCGTTTAATGGGACGCCTAAACTAAAGTGTTAGCAGCGCCAGCAGCAGCACCAGTACGTAGCAGAGCAGAGCAAGTAATGAGCCGTGATATGCATATATATACTGCAGGATGCGATAGTTACAGGTTCGTGCTTGTACAATCTAGTCCTAGCCACACAAATTCTGTCTACAGATACTAATACAGTAGTAAGGTTGCTTATGGCATGCAACATTTCCTCTTGCGTATACAATAACCCAAATTAATTAACGCTCCTTATTTACTGGTCCACACCAAGCTAAGCCTCCTCCACTCCGTGGTCACGTACACATGCAGGAGCACCTGCATCACTGCCGCGGCCGGGCTCCCTGGACCATCGATTGGCACGGAGCACCGCATCGCTCGCGTCCATCGGCGCGTGCCCTAATCCACCTCCTCCTGCTGCTGCTGCTGCTTTTCAGCCTCCTTTTCTTTTTCCATTTACCTTGCTTTCCGGACGCATTAAAAACCTCCACGGGAACCGCGTGATCAGCCCTGCCCCTGCCCCGCCCGCGCGCCTTGGCTTTGCATTGCCCTGTCTCACAGCCCGTGCGTGCCGTGCGACCGATCGAGTGTTAAACACCGCTCGTTGACGACGCGTGTACTTTAGAACAGCTGCTTCGGGAGGGAGATGGATGGTGCCACGTCAGCTAGGTTATACATACCATGCATCAAGGCAAGCTAGCACCTCGTCAGAGATGTTTAAAGTGATTGGCAACCTAAATCTATTTTCTTGAGCACATTGATGATCAACAGAGATATACAAAGATTGATATATTGCTATTTGAGAAGAAAAATTTTATAGTCACTCCATCTCCTTAAAGGATAAAAAGTACATTACAAACACTTTTCTCTCAAACTCTAATCCTAACACATGAAAACTTGAAAGGGAGGTTGAATGATTAATAACAAGTTGTCATCCCAACCTGTTAAATAGATGAGTTAACTAGCCATATCTAACTCTTAGTGGATACTATCCATTTAACACAATAGGGAAACCCGATAACCCTATACACACCGATTTTATCTCACACATTACATTTATATATGCTTTTCAAAGTGCATAAGCTCGAATCATCTAATTCATTAGTCTTAATCTAACTTGATCTTCTCAATTTCTTCTTGACCTAAACCGCTCTCCCAAGCGCCACGGTTTTGATAAGGTAGTTTTCGGTATTTTTGTCAAACTACCAAAATACACTTTCTTGATCTGGTTTGCATCTTCCATTGCAAGCAATCGTCATGCGTGCCACGTATAGGTGAACCACTGGCTTGCCTTGCATCGATAGTCTACCATGTTCCGGTTCCACTAGACCACGCCTCACTTAGACCGAGTAAGCCACATAGTGCAACTCGTCGTTCGAACTTTTCTTCAATATTTTTTACCTTTTTCGTATCATACTTGAGCTCACCACCTTACTTGGTATCATCCATCGTTCTGAACCCCAGCTTACCCATGAGTATAGCTCCGATTATCGTCATTGATCATGGTTGACTCCAAGAGACCCTGCATATATAAAGACAAAGAAATCGTTTTCAGGCACAAGTTCTTCATAACTTGACACACGTTAGTCAAAACACACTTCATGCAACATTGATGCACTGACCTAGGTCAACTCAACTCAAAACCACGACTCAATTTCCTAAAATCCAAGGATTTCCCTCTGGGCCAATACTACCACTCACTACAGTATGGTACTACTGTACCCACACATCTCACAACTGAAACACTTTGGAAAATAGCTCTTGTCAAGTAAACTAAGGTACTACCGCTCTGCGGTATGACCGTTGCCATATAAACGGTATGATTGGTTTCTGTTGAAAATTCAGAAAACGATTTAAGCAAAATACAATCTTTGCAAGGTTGAATAACCATCCTACAAATCCTGTTTTTTTTAAAGGAGGCATTCTACAAAACTTATAATAATTTATCATAATATTATTCTGAGCCTTCTTACTCAGCTCAAACTAACTAGTTAAGTAGCAATCATGCGTATGCCTAATATTACCCTATGACTATCCATTATGCGGCGTGCTTGCTTTGCTCAATAATCTGATCCATTCTCCCCCGTCCCCGGGTCAAATGCTTTGTGCGCAGATAACCATATGCTACGTCGCATGGTACGTACCGTCTAGAATATCAAACTCTGGAGGCAAAGTCGTAGAAGAGCTAGGCGCACATGATTCACAAATCAAACGAATAATATCACCCGTCGTCGCAACACGAGAAGATACTGTAGATATATTGCAAAAAAAAATTGCATGCTTAGTTGGCGGCATCCATCGACACGCTATAAATCTAAATCAACTACTCCCAACTTAATTACGGTGCGTAGGGTCGTTCCCGGCCCTCTAGTATATGCATGCTGTAACGTCTAGTCGACGCTGGCACGTTCGATCGAGCCGTTGCTTTCGCCTTACCTGCTGCCGCCTGTACGACGGGACGGGTCGTGGTGGCGCGATCCGATCGACGCATCGTGCGGCAGGACTCCGACCGACCGAGACGGGTCCGTCCATCCGCTGCAAACGGGCCGGCAACGTTGCGCGTACGTCGGCCGGCCGGGGACCATGCAGGCGTTGCGATACTTGTCATGCCACTGTGATACGTGAGCACAGCTAGCTATAACACAGTGCAGTGCGGTCCAGTCAGCGCCCGTGATCGATCTCCAATGCGAAGCCATCGGGGATCGCCGAGATTTGTAGTGAAGCTGCGAGTGATAGTTTTTTTTTCTGTTCTAGAGGAGAGAGGAGAATGATGATTGAAGTGAACGAGTGAAAGAAGGTGTTCATGGACCCGATAACGCGTGCAATGGAACAGAGGAACATATTTTCCTGGTAGGGCAGATGGTAGCACGAGCATAGTAAGCGTGGCTAGCTGCCCACAAGGCAAATTTCGGTGCGATGGGGTGGGTGGGGCCAGAGTGCAGTGGCCAGCTTGGCCATTCTCTCATCTCATCTCATCCGTGACAGTTCAGTACCCTTATTTTTGGCAGGCTGGCCGTACGTGGCCCTGCTTCGTTTGTAGTAAAGATGGTAGGGCGCGAACGCGAGCAGCAGCTGCGCTGCAAAGATGGCCCCGTGGCCTCTGAGCGCGCGCGCCACCACAGGCTACCAGGGACCTGTCACCCTAGTTACTAATGCTCCCCTATCCTGTTACTCCAACTATTGCATGTCCTCTCTCCCCTTTCCTATCTCTTTGTGCAGCGTCTGTGTGTGTGTATATATATATATAATCGGTTTTGCTATTGCCAAGGTGACTGAAATTTTTTTGTCTCTCAGTCACTTAAAAGTTGTACTCTCAATCAACTAAAATTGCAGCACCCTTCAAAAGTTGCACTCTCAATCAACTAAAATTGCAGTTCCCACCAAAAAAACAGCTCCCTCCAAGTGCAACTTCAAGACTGAGAGACAAAAAAATTTTAGTCGGCTTGACAATAGTCACTCCCATATATAATATGTACGCGCAGAGATCCCTGCGTGCATGCATGGCTTATGTACTATCGCGATCGAGGACACGGTTTGATGTTTCGCCTGGTGGCCACCGAGTGGTAGCAATAACTTTGCATAGTACCGTACCTTTACTTATCGCTTTACTCAGCGAGCTGTGCTGTGCATGTATGCATGGGAAGCCAGGATCGGGGTGGGAGGAAATGAGTGTTAGATCAACGGTGGGTTCGGGTGCTTTAAATTCATTGGTCCTGAGTTCAATCATAGGCTCCATCTAAGAATTTTCTACTTATCCCTCGGTCTAGGTCTCGAGAAAAAGACAGGTATACTCAGTGGTTAAACCGTATATTTGTGCTTTGTAAGATGTTGATTTCCGTTCTAGTTAAATATATACTACTAAATATCTACGGAGTGTGAGCATCTTAAAAAAGATCGTGGGGGAACAGGAACATGTCCGTACCATCCCCAGCTGCTGTTCAGGCCACTCGCAGCGTAGCGGCAGCGGCAGCGGCAGCGGCAGCGAGAGCACTCCAGTAAACAAAAAAAAAAACATAGTAACACCACTGCAGTCTCGATCGAGCGGCCTCTCTCCCCAAAAGCCAAACAAACAGACGAAAGGAAAGGAAAGCTGCTCCTGCAACTGCAGGCAAGCAGTGGTGGTACTGTACCGGCGAGTACGTAGCGTTACCGTAGACAGCGAGCGCCATGGCAGGAATCGAAGAAAGCTGCGCTCGCAACAGGCTAGAGGACGTACGCGCGGGCGCGGTGGTGGTCGCTAGCGCCCAGCACAGTAGCAGCAGCCATTAGCTTCGGCCGATCGGAGTCGGCACGCACAGGCAGTGCATGCGCTGGTCTCTGCACGAACGCGGAAGCTAGTCTTCTTCTCTTCTCCTCCTCCCACTTTTGCCTTTTCATGCCGTGTGGTCTTGGTCGTTGGCCAGTGTGCGTGCGCGCGTGGCTCTCGTCTTTGGAGAGATACGTGCTTAGTTGGATTAAACCCGATCGGGAAGATAATCATATCGTTAAGCACGCGCGTAATGACTAGCCGCCGCACGCGCTCGTCCAGAATGGTGCAGTGACGGGAGGGAGCGAGGGAAGGGGAAAGCCGGGGACATGCACGCATGGAATCTGGGGTCTGGACAGGGACGCTGCACCCATGCCACAATGGACTGATGGGGTCAAAGATGGATGGAAGGGGGGCCACACATCGCAGGTGCATGCACGCAGTGTGTAAGCCCGAGCCTCCCCAGCTGCTGCGTGCTGGGTCTGGGGAGAGTGGAAGCCATGGCTGGCTGCTGTGCACTGACCAGGAAATTTAAAGGCTTATACGTTGTCCCAGTTTTTTTTTATAGGTCCCAGATTAACTGTGATGGACTATTATTAATATTTATGGAGTTAAATTTTCTGTCCAGCTTCAATCCTAACGGTCTGATCGGTCAGGCTTAGCGGTCAAACCGGGATAGTTGTGTGGTAGTGGGTGTGAAATTTGGGAGTAGTGTCATGGATTTGGTAGATTAGAACTAGGTCAGTGATTTGATGTTGCATGAAACATGTTTAAGTTTACGTGAGTCAAGCTATGAAAAACATGTACTCGAAAATAAATTTTTTTATTTTTAAATGTACAGAAAGGATTCGAGCTAACTATGATCAACGGTAAGAACCGACTGGCACGGTAAAGAATGCCGGGTGAGATGGTTGAGCTTAAGTATAGGACAAAGAAAGCAAAGAATATTGAAAGGAAAAGTTTAAGTAACGAATTACACCAAGTGCCTTGGTCGGTCCAAGAGAGACGTGTGTAGGATTAAGAATAACCGTCTAGGGGGTTAATAGGAGGTTATAAAAATTCTCACTTTCTAAAAGTTAAGTTCTACAATTTAAGAACTAAACAAGATTTCTACCACAAATCAAGACCTACACAATTTTAGTAACACTACTACACCACAATCTAAGTCTTTACAAATATATTTCTAGCTAAACAAGATGTCACAAACTCAATTGCTAGAAATACATATGCGGAATAATAGAGATAAAGAAATAACCGAAATGGAGACCACCTCCTCACAACCTTCTTGAAGACATCGCCGCGCAAACCACCTCCAAGTAGTCTAGGTGCCGGCAAGCACCAAGAATAATAAACCACGTGCTTCACTTGAAGGCACAAGTGCCAAGGATCAATTTAGAAATAAATGCACTTAAATTTGGACCGACCAATTCATATTAATGCAATTAATGTATATGAGGTGTGGAGAGTGTGCTACAAGCTCAAGGGTATTCAATGAGGTGTTCAATACATGCCTTAGAGCTGGTGAGGGGGAATTTATACCCCTTACCCTAAAGTTGACCGTTTGAGGACAAAACCTAGAAAATTCAGTAAATATGATAGTACAATCGTTCATCGGCCGGTACTACCACACCTATCATGTAATGGCTATAACAATCGTATTTAATGCTTCTGAACTAGCCATTACTATGCAAAGCGGTACTACCTCTATCTAAAGTCCGGTACTATCACACTGCGGTTGTACTGTTTCTAGGGAGCGGTACTACCACTTTTCTGAGAGCAAAAATTGCCTCATAATGGAACTTGACAGAAAATAATGTACCGCCAAATAAAGTTCGGTCCAACTGGGATGCGGAAGTTTTGCTCCTTATTTGCAATCATAACGCTATACAATAGTACCACCAATTGTACTTTGGCACCACAGTTTTTACGGGGAGCAAACATGCTCCAAAACGTACATTTCTGAAAATTACATACCGTAACTAAATTTCAGTCATACAGGGATACGGTAATAGCGCACTACCTCTCGGTCATACCGTTGTAAGATAGTACCGCCAAGTAACCTATGGTACTACCGATTTTTCTGTGAATGCATAGTTAGCTTTCAAATTTTAATTCTAAGTGTACGCATGATCTTTAGTTAATCCAAATGGCACAAGAAATTGCTTTCAAGCTACTAACCATGATCCCTTTTAATACTACGGCATCTATCCTAAAATCTGGTCTTCCAACCATTTCTCCTAAGACTGGTAAAAGACAAAAGATCCTATGCAATTTATACCTTTGTCTTGGGCTATATTGATCTTCATGTTAATCCTTAGCGTGCATCTCCAGGTTGTTATATGCTTCTCTGGGACTAATCTTTTTAAACACTTGATAAGCATGTTAGTTCCATTTTCACGTGTCATCATTAATTACCAAAATATTTTAGGGGCCTAGTTGCTTTCAGTGTGGTCTAAAGGAACGAAAATAGGAGAGACTTGTCGATGCATGTCAAACCATTGGTGCACCTACATGTGGCAAATATAGCAATTGCTTGTAAGGAAAGATGAAGATTGAGTCAAGACGAGGGTATTTTCGTAGTTTGCCAAATTCCCAAAACTTCATTGGATCAAAACTATGACGCTTGAGCGGTGCTTGGAAAACCAGTTTAGTTCAAAGAAATGATGAGAAAATCAAACGAATCAAAGGCTAAAAACTTAGCGGATTCGAGCTCATATGTTTGGAGAAGCGTGCATCCGTTACACCAGTGTAACATGTGTTGTATGAAGTTAACGGGTTTTCCCAAATTGTGCTAGTGCACAATATCTATTAGGGTTAGATGTGGGCTGGCTGCTCAATTCTAACCATTCTTGAGTTAGGGTTAGGGTTTGAGAGAGAAGAGTGAGTGGTGTAGTGTGCTCTCTTGTCCTCCTCATAAAGTGGCAGTAAAATCTTCATCCTTCAGTAGCAATATAATCAAGTTTATTCATAGTTATCTAGCTCTAGAGTGAAAGACTTCTAGTATTTGAGAGAAAAAAATTAAGTATGCACTACTCACCCCCTCTATTATAGTTGCCGGTCCAACACCTCTCATCAGTCCAGCCATTTGTTTGTGCTTATAATTAGAGATCGACTAGACTGCTATCAGGGGGGTGATCGACAGGTGACAGAGATCGATGGCCCATTTGAGAACTGTTCATATAAATAGCACTGTAGCTATTTTTTTTAAAAAAATTTGACCTATGGATGATCATTTTTACAAATCTAGCCTCTCCCTAAACCTGTTGAGGTAGAGGAGCTCGGTAGGTACCTACCAAGCTAAAATAGCTTGGTAGGCACCTGCCAAGCAACTCCACAGTAGCAAAATTATGGCTCATGATTAGCGCTAATAAAAATGCAATTAGTATTAATTAAACACGATTTGCACTAATTAAATAATGCACACTCAGTAGGATGTGGCCGGCCGGCGACCTGTGGAGCTAGAGGCTTTCTTAGTTCGATAAATACCTAACAAGCTCTCGATAAGTTTGAGAAAAGAGTTAGGTTTACAAAAACGAATGCCATGACCTAAATTTTTAATAATAGTTGCATACAGAGTCGCCAGCCACGAGCGGCACTGACTGCTGCTCCTTTTCCAATGCCGTCAAGATTACTGCCCTGTCAGTTGCTGCCTGCCACCTTGAAGTAACACCCGACTCAACTCTTCGAGCGCCCAAATGACGACAATAACAGTACTAGGCGGTGTGGTTAATCAGTTAATCTATTCTGAAGCCGTACCAATGGTACCATATGGCGCAAGTTAGCCGAAGAAATCACTCGATCTTCGTCGGCCACCTACCATCGATACCATCAGGCCTTAGCAAGTTGTCCAATGACGCTGTCAAATCGGATTATCTAAACCATAAACTGTTAGATAATAATATCTACCGCTTGCAATCAACCAAGCCATGACGCAGCGCGAGCAGTGTGCCTGGATCACGGACAAAGCAGCGCGACGTCCTCATCTGTGTACGCATCCGTTTTTTCCTGGTCATACGAAAGCTTGCGGCCGGCTCATCGGTCAGCACCACCGGTTCCGGCACGTCCTCGTCAGTGGCGTGGCTTGCTTAGTTTCCAAGCTTTTTCCCTTGGTCAACTAGTGTGCACTCATCCATCGTATTGTTTCGAGAGTAGTGAGTGGATAAGTGCATGGCGCCGGCTGCTCACCTCGCCGCCGACCGCGAATTTCTGTGGATATCGCGGCATCTGCTTACGTACGTGTATCTCCGTTTCGGTGCCAATTGGCCTGATTTATGCCACGTCTCTTTCTTTCTCGTCCCAACCAACAATTTAGCTCACAGAGACACCACCGCTTATTTCTCAACTGTGTACTGCCAGAAAACAGAAAAAAAAAACCTTACGCCCACGAATTATTTTGATGGCCCACAAACGGCAGTCAATGAAACATAGTTCTGCAATGGGAATAATAATTTTATCGGAAAAATTCTAATTTGCTTGGCGATTCAGATAAAACCATCAATGAAATATATTTTTCTGATGAACACAACCGTCGGGATAATTATTTGCGTCTTCCTGCTTTTTTGCAGGTGGGAAAAGTTGCGTTGGCGCCCAAAAAAATCGCGTTAGTAAATGATAAAGGGTAAAGGCCCATTTAGTCTACCTAGTCATCTCTAGGGGTGCAAATGGATCGGATTCGGACGGATATTGTTGTTACCATATCTTAACCCATATTTTTCTTCGGATTCGGTACCAATCGGATTCGGTGCCGGATCGGTCGGGATTAACCCGAGCCGTTTACACCCTACTTGTTTGTAAGGAATGCATGCAATACAACAAATGGAGTAGGGGGACGTACTGTCAAGAACTTGATGTTACTACTTAATAGCTGATGTGGAAGATTTTATTTTACCATTGCAAAAAAAATGAAACGTCAAATAGTAGCACTAACCTGAAATCAAACTTGAAGACGTATCGGATTCAGGACGGATATTGCTGTTACCATATCCTAACCCATATTTTTTCTCCGGATTCGGTACCAATCGGATTCGGTGCCGGATCGGTCGGGATTAACCCGACCCGTTTGCACCCCTAGTCATCTCCCCCAATTAGACCTTCATCCTCTCTAAATCCCTAGCCCTATCCCCAATCAGTCGCCTCCACACCATCTCCAGCCATGCCCACCACCTCCATACCATCTCTGATGGGCAAACTTTTTAACTGACAGATAAAAGCTATTAGGTTTAATTTGCGTGGCGGTAACAGGCAAAATTTGACGGGCAAAAACCGCCACGTTTATTTTTCTTGACAATGATTATTCATCAGCCAATTTATTTTACTGACAGATATAAAAACCGTCGGATTCATTTTTCTTGACGGTGATACACGTCAGCTAAATTATTTTACCGAATGCCGAAAACCACGTCAGCAGAATTGCAAAAACCATCTGGAATAATTTTCTTGACAGATAACTGTCAGATAAATTTAATCTTCACGACCAGCTAGTCTTGAGGGGATTTGCCAGATGGTTTTTCGTCAGAAAAACTATTTCTAACGTTTTTTTCTATTTTAGTGGCGGTTTTCAGCCGTGGAGGAATATCCGTTTTGCGGTAGCAGTGAAGGCGGGCTTTTGGCATAACTAGAAGTACATGTAGAAACTATAAGACAACAGAGTGATTCAGCTGGGTCACAACACGTTAGGATCGCGTATATATATGCACCATGACCTGTGTGAGATGGATCAAATAAACTATAATAGAAGAACTAACTTTGAACATCTTGCTCCTGTTGGTTTGTTAGCGACACGACCGTTTTCTGTTATATGGTCTCTGAAGCTATCTTGTCCTCCTCCCAAGCAACGGTATGTGTCGTGTAACTTGCGTTGCTCTGTAATTCATCGACGAGGATCGAAATGGCTGCGGACACGGCTGGCTAGCTAGCTAGCGCCGTGCACCGATCGCCCCGTGATGGTAGCGATTCCTTCCTTGGAAGCGCTTTTTTGTTCCCTCTCCTAGGCGGCAACCGGGACCTAGATGAGGGGGGCTCACCTGGCTCCCATTTCCCGGTACTGATTCCTGAAGGCCACCACGCCTGCACTGCACACGTCACATCTCTCTCTCTCTCTCGATGCTGCTTTCTCTTTCCCTCTCCGGTGGGGAAGAGAAGAGGGGAGAAGGATCGTGTCGTGGGCCCGCGACGATGAAAGTATGCACCCATGCTATCCATTTCTCCGTCTCTCTCTCTCTGCTGGTTTTTCTTTTCCTTTCCGTCTCACCATCTTCCCGATCCACACGCCAGCGGGCGGCGTATGTGTGTGTGAGGGTCGGTTTGCTTTTCCTACGTGATATTTCTGAGTCCCTGCGCGTATATATATATATATATATATATATATATATATATATATATATATATATATATATATATATATATATATATATATATATATATATATATATATATATCATGTATAGTAAATCAATCATGCATAGAAGGTTTCAATCACACTAGCACGCATCTAAAAGCAATCCAAAGACAGGGAGACTTGGTGCGCAAACACCATTGTGTCACTGTTATTTATACTATATATATATTTACTATTCTGCGCGCAGGTGTAAAATACACATCGGAAAGTTATTACCGTGTGTGAGTGAAGTTACTGCCAAACACATATAGATTTACTGTCAATAATGTACGTAGAGAAACAAAATATCACTGATTTTTGATGTGGCGGCCATTCTTCTTTTGTCCTAATAACTGAGCAATTGGCTACAACAATGATAGAGAACGTATTGCTTGCTCCAAATCAATTTTGTGCTACCTATACTCTTGTCCGTCGAAAATTAGTCCAAATGGTCATGAAAAACTCCAAAATAATTTGTGGATAGAGTATAACATAATCAAACATTCTACAAAATCTATCATATACTAAAAGTCGACGACATGCATTTTAGAGTTGCTATCAAAAAAGAGAAATATGCTAAAAATTCTCAAAAAAAGGAAAAAAAATAGCTAGCCCCTAATTTGGTAGATCCTAATTTTAAAGACTAAATTTGGAATAATAATCAAAAGAAAAAATATATATTGTTTTTATATGAATTCTAGCTTAAAACTAAAAAGAAATCCATGGCAAGTATGATCCAAAAACATGCAAATTCTAAATAAAAATTAAAGGATGATAAGCCATTTGATTTGTCAAGTAATTTGAAACCTAATTTCCAAAAGTATTAAAATATGTAAACTTATACAAATTAGGCACTCCGAAAAAGCTCTCGTATTAACCAGAAAGATTTAGCCATCTATCTCACGGACCAAACTTAGAATAGCTAAGATTAAAAGAAAGTGTCTCAATTCAAGTACAATCCAAACTAACTGAAATTCAAAATAAAAAAGGAAATTAGCAACTTGATTTCCATATTACCTCTAAACTAACATCCATAAATAACTAAAATTCAGAATAACAATTAAATAAAAATTAACAAATTAAAAAAAGAGTCCATATCAAGTACAATCTAATTTAACTAAAATTCAGGGAATAGGAAAAAAATAAAAAAATAGCAATTTGATTTCCATACAATTCCAAAGTAAATCACCAAAAAAACAAAATCTATCTATTATATACTATAATTTGATGACATGAGTTTTACTATTGCTAAAAAAAGGAAAATGAGCTAGAAATTCAAAAAAACATATGTTCCTCGATTCAGTGGCCCCTTATTATGGCCAGTAAATGATTACCATTGGATGTCTTAAATAAAACAAGGAATCTTATAAGACAAGGCTACTCATTATAGATTCTACAAGAACCTAATAAATAAAAGCCGCGTATGAGAGGGGCAAAAATGGGTGTGGACGTGCAAAATAAATGACTAAAAGGCATGCATGAGAAAACAAATATTACTCGTCAAGAAATGTTTTTGCTAGAATCACCATCGATGTGGTGGAATCTACTTAAAGTTGAATTATATTAACCATTGGGTGTTATCTATCATACAATAAAATATTAGGATGGTTGATTACATTAGCTAAGAAAAAAGATAAATATTGTAGAAATTCTCCCAAATTAAAAAATCTGGCTCTTAATTCGGTTGACCCTAATTATATTTAGCAATCCATAACCGATGGATTCTACCTAATAAATAAGAATAATTGCTAGAAATTCTCAGAAAAAGAAAAGACATATAGCTCTTAATTAGGTGGACCCTTCTTATGATTAACAAATCATAAGCAATGATTTTTCTGGATCTGTATAAGTGCGCATAAAGTTGATTTGCACCATGATATGCATGCACATATTTAGGGTACTCTTGTATGAAATTAAGATGTGAGATGCTAGAGATAGAATTGAATTTACGCGATCCACTCATAGACACGAACTTGCCTACAATATCCATTATAATTTGCATTCTTTTAATTGTATTAATATGGATACAACTGTTGTCTCTATTATTGGAGACGTTGCTTAAAAATTATGAAGAACACGCATTTTTTCTCAAAGATATAATCTATATTCTTTGTTTTAACTTATACTAATATACATTAATATCCAAATAAAATCAATTCTACAAACATGGAAAGTAAATCGAATTGGTAATGTTCTAGAAATTATAATATTTGAATTCTTTCACGTGATCTGCAACTCTTTATTTTTCACATGTAGATCCTTTATTATCCATCACATATGTACCGCTAAACCAATTAAATATGCTATAAGAAGGATGCCCGCTTGATAAACAAGTATGTACTACATGGTTTAATGTGAAGCACCGATTGATAAACATGTATAAGTACACTTTATGAACAGTTAACAGTAGTGTCATGCTCGTTTCAGCTTCAGCTTCTGGCTTTTAATTCACTATTCCTTAATTTCGTCATTTTCTAGCTTATTAGCTTTTTAGGGATTTTTTGCCTTTTCTTTTTTTACCCGTATTTCTTCGTATTGTCCGTGATAGGCTAACCTATTTTTTATTTTAATTTTTTTAAAATATAATTACACCAAATAAATCACCATTAGCTACAGTGATAAATAAGCCAGTTACAATAAAAAAAAGCCATAAACCATCGCTAAACTGAGCACCCCTTAAGAGATATGCAATAGTACTCCACTACTTACTCTTTTTGTAGTGTGAAGCATCAATCATTAAACATGCTCTATGAACAGATTGTACTCCTTTTGGCTTATGTCGTAATGAAGGGAATAGCTGCTCGAAAAATCAGGAATATCATATCCCATCTGATAATTAAAAGAGATTTTTTTCAACCGAACCGTAAGTTAATTTGCTGTTGCCTGCAGAATTTTGCTCCCAAATCCCATTAGTGTGTCATGGTGTAGTGATTGACATGAACGTTCTTGTTCCTAACTAAAATGTGTATACCTTTCGTGCGTCCATGCACATGCAAGTTTTATAACATGCATACAGTTCTACAAAGGATAAAACATGAAAAATCTTAAGATTACATATTCTGAGCTATCTCGACGAAATTAATGCATCAAAATAGATTTTTTTTCAGGATATGATAACAAGAAACCTTAGGATGTACGCACAAAAAAAACCTACGACATAAGTGTCTGTGACTCAAATGCGGTGTTGCTGTAATTACAGAGTAGTCATGTACGGTCAATATAACTTCAATTGGTTTCATAAATAGAATTCTTGTAGTTCTGGGATCGATTTTTCCATGTGAGATGCGCGTTTAGGGACCAAATCAACATCTCGCATGCATGGTGATGGATCATCGACCCGATCGATCGGAGTAGCATTTGTTCTTCGCTTTGTTGCTAGCTGGGCTCTCTTGTTTTCCTTTGTCTCCTCTATGGCTATTAATTCTTCGCTTCGTTCAATTTCCTGCGACTTGTCCGTTAACTACGCTTTCAGCCTTTCAGGTACCCAACGCACGATACAAGTACTTTGACATAGGATAGGAGGCAAAAAAAAAAAAAATAAAACTTTGCGAAGGGAGTACACATGCATTTCCTGCCGAAAAGTCTATCAGCTGAAGTCTGAGATTTTGAATGCTTCTGCGTGTTGATGCAGAGATGCAAGCAGGGGCGGTGTAGTACTGCTGACCGCGCTGCTCGCGTTGCCTACGTTCAGAAGACTGCAGCACCGCCCATATTTTCCGAGATTGAAGAGAGGCCCGAATTCCAAGTCAAGAAACGCAACAATCAAATCTGGAACTGAAGCTCAGTTGCATGCGTACGCTGCCACATTGACTTCTGCTGTCCTGCGCTAGTTTAATTTCTCATGCAGTGATCTGTTCGCCAACCGATGTGAATTCTTGCCTCGAGATTGCCTTCCTCTTGTTCTCTTCTCCTCGGCTGTTTTGGCCTCTTCAGCTCGGGACATAGAGATCCATTCAAGATTGGAATTTGATTATCCTTGGAGTCCAAGACTGGAAATCTGTGCGAAATGAGTTTCAATCTATGGGTCTTTCTCAAGACAGATTGATCAATGGTCAATTACACATCAAGTATTACTAGTACTACTGTGCAGTGTGGCTGTTCTTAGTTGAATTTGGAGTTTAAGACGAGACAAAAGCCCATAGACTCCCATAGGAAAGGAGATGGCTGTCAGCATCGATGAGCAAGAACTGGACTTTGAAGCTTTCTCAGATCATGCATCATGTACAGTGGACTTCCAATCGTTGAACTAACAATTTTATAATCCGTTCCCAAAACCACGTCAGAAAAATTCTGCAGGCTGAAGTAAAGAGTAGATTAAGGAGTAAGGACCCTGAAAGGTAAGTTAGAACTACCAGTACTAGAATATTATTTTGTTCTCATCTTAGTGAGCATCGTGATGCCATGCACCACGCGTTATTAATCTATAGCATAACTAATTACGTACTCATCTTAGTGATTTCAAGGGCTACTCTTGTTTATGTAATGAACTAGAGCAGTACCTGCGGTATGAAAGCAAAGGGGGACTTCTCCCTGATAACTGATGTCAGCTAGCATGAACTGAACGCTGTACTAATGAAAATTTTGACAATGCGTTAGACTTGCTTTCTCCACTCCATTAATTGCAGTACCATCTTTCTTGTTGAGATCTGAGCGGCACAGGCACCTACTGCTATCTGATGTAATGACATTTTAACCTGCTGGCACTTGCGTCCATGTGGTCATGCATCGTCGTCATGACAAAGAGTGGACGCATCCTCTTGATCGGTGTTAGATCCAATAGGCGCCTCAGCTGATGGTGAGAGATACTGGTATTACTACCTCCTAATACACCTTCTCCTGGGGCCCAAATCTCATCACCCTCATGGCCTCAAATCTCATCATCCAACAGTGTTGCAATGCCATATCTAGGACACCCAAGTAAAGCAATCCATCAGTGAGCCCCCATGCATGTCTCCTTTGCCCAGATCTCAGATCTGGTTTTATTTCATGCTTAATTCATTTGATCAGTTCAATCAAATTGATTGAATCCTCTAGCTAGCTAGCTAGCTTGTGTCCCCATCAGTATGGAGAGTCCCCTGTCCACATTAGCTTATTATAGGGATGTCTGCTTCAACGTACGCTTTCCTTGTCCCTGTCCAACGCTTGCCCCCACACCTTGAGCTGGTCCAAGAACCCTAGCAATGTCTGCGACTGGTTCTCTCTCCTTTCCCTCCCTTTGCAAAGTTAAGTCGTACGATTTGACGTAAACTTGAACCAAACAGCTCAGTCCTGCCCCCCAATTATTTACTACATTTCTTCCGTAGTTAAATGGCCGTCTAATGCAAGCTAGTGTGCCAATTGTACCAACGACCAACCGGTGCTTTGCTTGAACTGCTTGCTTTTGCTTTCTTAAAGCCACATCTAGCTAGCTTGATCAGCTGGTAGATGGGACAATGACTGCAATTACTTGACCGATCATGAACTCCACTGGCTTAATTAATTAGTGGCGTAGTACATATGACATGTTCCTGAATATTCATAACAGGATATATATAATGCCCCACGAAACGATGGTGACAAAACAAGCTGGTCGATCAGTGTGTTGACCTGACTTAACACATGACCGGCCACACCGAGCCCTGCCTTCACGACACCGGCACCATGGCACTAACATGTTCCTACTCCCTTGTGTTTGGTCTCCAGCCATGTTCTCATGGCCTGCCGAACTGATCTAGCTAGCTTAATCTAGTTACTATATGATTATCTGGCCGGCTACGAACCCCCATGTTCATACATATCTGCAAGATGCTCACTTTGGCTAGGTTGTTTTATTCACTCCAGAGATTCTGATGGATGTAGTAGTACTAAATGAAATCAAAGACGACGTATAAATAAAGCATGTAGTTAACCTAATGGACAATGAATATACTAAACTATTATCAGGCGACGAAAAAAAATACAAGTGGAGAGGCCACGTTATTAGGGGTGCAAACGGAGTAGATATTTCCCGACCGACCGTCCGCCCATTTTAATTCGGATACAATTCGGAGTATATTCTCGGATATCCAAAGGTTTTGCCGGATACGGAAACAGAGTCGTATATTTTTTTGTCGGATACGGAAACAGATTCGGAAAAGATATTATCCGGCGGATACAGAACTATTTGAGTATTTTTCTAGATAGTTACCGGATTATTATCCGGTAAAAACGCCGAGCAATGCAATCGCGGGTGGCATGTCACTGCTGTGCTGCTGCGTAAGCGTAACCCATTAAGGAATTAACCTAACCCTAGCAGCCAGCAGGAGCCATGCAGCACCCAGTCCATCCAGATCCACTCCCACACCGCCACATGTAACAATAGTGGCGCCACTGCCGCCCGCCTCTCCTCCCCCACAAAACGGCGGTGCCGCTGCCCGCCTCTCCGCCCCTATAGACCTGCGATCTCCCCGGCGTCCAAGCTCCTCTCCAAACCCCAACGCAAAAGATGCACCGGCATGGCTACCACTGGTGGCGCCATGCCGCCGGCAATGGATGAGAAGGCACGGCGCACTCGCAGCCTCCTCACTAGTTTCTACAACACCGACCCCTTCGTCGTCGGCCCCGGCGCAGCCCCCGCCTCCCACCGCAGCCCTTCCCTACCGCCGCCTCCGTGTCGCCACTTGACTCCATCAACTCCACCTCCTTCAATACCGACATCTACATGGACGTCTTGGTTCGCGCATCTGATCCCCTCTCCCTCTCTACATGGTCTCCCTAACTGTTAAGCTCTGGTTAGAATGTACCTGATTGATGCACATTGCATTGTTGCATTTTGTCTGGAGGAATCAACTGAGCTCAAAGGACAGTTGCTTTTAACATATATAGGGCTTTAGTAGTGGAGTTGGTTGTGTAGTATGTACATATACTTATAAACTGGTTATGTTAGACGTAGGCCAAGTAGTTGATTCTTGAATGAAATTGGTTCTGGATTATGCTATCATGATTAGAATTGTCTTTAAGTTATGGAGCTCTAGAGAGATGAAATCTGAGATGGAGGGTTATGTAGATGAATAATGGTAATTCCACCAGTTCAGCTGAAATTGGAATTTCAAATTGGAGTGCTTCTATCAGTATGGACTTCTTAAATAGAGTGCCTTTTGTATAACTATTTTGTCGAATGTTGCATGTGAATGGAGAATGTGTACTCCATTTCATAAAAAATCAATTGAATTTATCTAGAAGCTTATTCTCGAGTCTGGGATCTAGGTACATGGATGGTGTTCATTGTTCAACAACACAAAGATCAAATGAATTTATCTACAGAGGCATGTGAAGATGGCTGCCGAGATCAAGGACCTGGACACAGACTTACAAATGCTAGTATATGAGAATTATAACAAGTTTATCAGTGCAACTGACACTATAAAAAGGTGATGCTATTTCCTTGATTGTGATACCTCACAGTTTTTCTTCCTTCTATAATGAGTTTGAGGTGCTAGTGCTATTGTTTGCTATAATTGTGATGTGCATATCTATATATCTATGTTTTTGCCACAGGATGAATACTAACATTGTTGGAATGGAAGCAAACATGGAGCAGCTACTTGCAAAGGTATGCATGATCTCGTTATTGTCTTATTGATGTATTGTCAACTCTTCTTGACACAGTTGAACCATTATGTGTTTGCTTTTTGCCAGATAACATCAGGGCAATCAAGAAGTGATACAATGAATACATCTCTCTTAGACAAATTATGCTATGCAGATTCCAGCAATAGCAATTTAGTTAAACCTAAGTGGTATTGGCAACTTAGACTCAAGAGTTGGTCGGCAGAGCTCGGAACCAAAAGTTGCTACCCCCTATAAGTGATTTGTTGGCGAGAGCAATTAAGATTCACCTACATTCTAGTCTTTTTAAGAGAAAACTTAAATTCTAGTTGTATATGATGTTTTCAAATTCTGTTCTGTGTTTCTACATTCTCTTTCCATCTAACTTGTAGTGAAGCATAGGTAGAGTTATTTATTAAATCTTGATTAACCTTTTGGACAGTCTAATATTGCTTTGATTTAATTATGTGAAAATTCCATATGTCCAAAGCTTTTGTTGTTATCATTTAATTATTCTTGGGCTCTATCTACAGAATTTAAATATCATGTGAATGGATCATATCTGATAGCTAACTACAAATCATATGTTTTTTTACAAGATCAGTTAAGAAGGATTCTCAAGGATCAGGTCTCATTATTTGACTGGTCAACGTCAACATCACTTGCTAGATCCTTTTCTGTTTCCTCCCCGTGTGCCAGAGAACCAAATTGATACCAGAAAAGTAAGTAACTTGAACTGATAGATTTTGCTTTTTAGCCAAAAAGTTTATGGGAAAATGTTTATGTTACTAGTCATGTGATGTAATAAAGTTAAATGAGCTAGTGATGTATTTAGCTATGGATAGCTCTTGCTTTTGGATCGTATGACATGTAGCTACTACTCGTTTAATCAGACTCTATTATCTACTTGCTATATCCGCTTCGTTTGCACCCTTACACGTTACATCCAAACTTCCATGGTGCTGCACTTGAGTACTTGCAATTGCATTAATATTGCACTTGAGTACTTACAATTGCATTAATATTGCCGCAGTCCATCAGGTCATGACATGTACAGAAACTGCCATGCTGTACTAGCTACTAGATTAGTAGTACTACTGAAACTGACATTGTTTTAGTTAAGCTGTGATCCATCAAACACACATGTTCTCCTCTCTGACATCGAACTAATACGAATAGCAACTCAAAACCGTCTAGATGTTTATGGTGATCGACCTCTGCACATGCATGTTAGGTTCACCGTTTGCTTCGGTAAGGTCATGCATCGTTTCGGACTGTTTATATAAATGGTATTGTAATTATTTTTTAAAAAATTTAACCTTTAAAAGTCTACTTTTATAAATTTAATCTCTTTCTTAGACCTGCTAAGTACAGCATGTGCCTGCCGAGCCCTCCAAGCTTAGCAACAGAAACTATCGAACCCCCACAGCTGCAGTAAGTTAATGCCCTCCAAGTCTAGTTTTATTAATTAAGTATATACACAAATCCGGCCGATGACCTATCGAGCTTCCTTTGCTCGATAGATAATAGTTGTTCAGAGGCTAATTTCGTTTTAAAAAAATAACTACAGTATCATTTATATAAACGATTCATCGTTTCTTCAGTCTTGCTCGATAGATAATAGAAGGTTAATTTTTTTTAAAAAAATAACTACAACACTATTTAGATAAACAATTAATCGTTTCTTCAGCCACAAGTGCACATCACCTACTTGCTGGCTAGCTGATGCTACATCGCACGGGCCGGAGCGACCGTCACCGACGGCCTATCTAGCTAGCTCCTCAACTCACGGCAGACACGCGTGAGTTGACAGCAACACATCACGTAGCTAAGCTAGCTAACTATTGTTTCTCAAGATTGATTGTCCTACATGTAGCTAGCTATAGCCTTCAGATGAGGCAGCAGAAACTTCTGGAATTTTGGACAAAAATGACACTGTGAATCACTAAAATACCAGATCTAGCTCCCTAACAGTAGTAATTCCATTTGTGGCCCTGTAAAAATCGGTCGGGCACCGCACGACTACATTATTCATCCGTTTAGTGTTTGTTTGAATTTTTAAATATATCAAATGAGCTCAAACAATTATGAAAATTTATGTACAGCCTCCCGACATAACGTTCCTCGCGTTGTAATTTTTGGGGAATTTTATCCATGGCAAATATCGCTAAAAAATTCATACAATTTTTATATTTTTATGAGTTTTTACATATAGCAAACGAGCTCTAAAAATTACGAAATTTTATGTGAAGCCTCCCAGTGCAGTAATAGTTTTTATATAATTTTTTGGAAATTTTATGCGATCCAAATTAGCCACGTTTGTTCTGATTAACGTGTGGTCTAGACAAGACCAAAGGGGCAGCTTTGCTCAGTGACAAGACAAAAGAGGTAGCTTTACACAGTTTGTTGTAACCAAATCTTGTGCGTCGTGTTATTCCTAAGTTTATTATGAAATTTATTTTAATTAGCAACATAAAATATCGTCGTCTTTTCGCATTCAATTCTTCGCGTACTCCATATCACTTTCTTTCCTACTTACCAGTCGTTTCTATTCTAGCCGTTCACATAAAAGTTTTCATGGAATTTATTGCACTACAAGTCTACAACAACATAACATGATTGCAAAATGTTTTTGCGAATCGAACATATTTTTTATGTTCACAATGTGCGAAAAACACAAACGGATCAACCATTACACCGCACTACAGTTTACCTCTGTGCGTACATGTCATTAGGGCTCACTCGTCCCTACAAAATTCTTCATAAAATTAACCGCACTATAACAATGCACGGCGTAAGGAGTTTTCAAAATATATTTCATAATATTTTGCACCTCGTCTTCTATATTACAAAATTACTGCAGACTCCAAACAAAATAAATTACATATGAATATGCCTAATATAATTACAAAAAAATTGCACAACCAAGTAAATTCTTATCCACATAAAAATATAATATTTAAATCTCATTACAAGCACACAAACGTACAAACGTACGCAACAACTAATCCAAAAATACACTGTGCATGTACTGTAGACATGCAGGTCGTGCGGTCGAGGACCGCATGACTCGGACAAATGTGGCTAAATCGTATTGCATAAAATTCCCAAAACATTATATAATAACTATTACTGTATTGGGAGACTTCACATAAAATTTCGTAATTTTTGGAGCTCGTTTGCTATATGTAAAAACTCATAAAAATATCAAAATTGTATGTATTTTTGAGCAAGATTTGCCATGGATAAAATTCCCCAAAAATTACACCACGAGGAACATTATGTCGGGAGGCTGTACATAAATATTTGTAATTTTTTGAGCTCATTTGTTATATTTAAAAATTCAAACAAACGCTAAACACTAAACGGAAAAGTACGAATGAATAGTGTGGTCGTGCGGTCCCCGACCGCACGACTATTACATGAACAGTGGTCATGCGGTCGGGGACCACACGATTTCACTAAACGGAATTACTACTGTTAGGGGGCTAGATCTGGTATTCTGGTGTTCCACAATGTCATTTTTGTCCAAAATTCAAACTTCTGCATGTAGACATTAACAACAGTAATCACATGCAATAGCCATATTACACAGGGGTGTCTTCGTACCAGTATCACGTTGGAACGCGCATGTAACAAGGGCGTGACACGGGAAAGCTTGGCATCCTGTAAACCTGCGGCCATGGCGTCATGCCATGCATGCTGCTAAGCTTTACTCACTGTGAAACTCTCGACTGTGCATGCATTGAATCGCTTAATCATGTTCATTAGAAATCACGTACTGATTTCTTTCATTTCTCTAAATGGACACACAGAGAGAAATTAATATACCAAATATTATGATTAAATCATCCAATCTTTTTTATTTCATCTCCCAATGTTTAACAGGAAATACATAGCTTAAATAAGCCTCACACAAATGATCAAACAATCTCTACGCACCCACTAACTCTACTAGCTAACAACTATGGTCTATTCTCATACAACTGTTCGGAATTTTCTCTTTGATCCACACGACTCGACCAACTTATTAACTTAGACTACGATTGCTTCAGTAGGCGCTCTGACTACTCGGACGCTCCAACTGCTACAGTACTCTTACGAGTACGACTTACGACTACGAATGCTACATTACTCTTACGAGTACGAATTCTACAGTAACCATCCAATCTCGCACTAAAGACCGTCAAGCACGATCGCCGCCCGACCATCGCTCGACCACACTCATGCTGAACCCTTTGCACGTTGCAGATATTGGCGCCTTCGTCCGACCGCTTCTAACAGCTCAGCATGTACTATGGCTCAAGCCTCCATACTTGTACGTATCACATGTATTGACATGCGCTTCTTTTGGTGCCACACACTACTACCATGTAAAGACCTATACAACACGGTCACTACATGCAAAGGACCAAAGTAAACATACAGATATAAACTTTGTCAAGATTAGTATCTAACAATTTTCCCCTAATCTTGACTGGCCACACTTCATGAATCTTCACAGAAGAGCTGGCTCATTATCACTTTGGACTCCATAGAGTAGCGCTTTCTCCTCCTTTCTTTTCTCAGGGCACTTGTATGAGAAGTGACCAAACTCTTAGCATTTATAGCACATCACCTTGGTTTTGTCAAACTTTCTTCGACCACCACTACTGCTAGCGCCACCGGAGGAACCCTTGCCTCCTCGCCTCGACGACCGAGTTTCCCACTCGGCCTTGGTGAGAAGCACATGCTCCTCGTCCCCGTTCTCGCGCTTGCGTATCCGCTCCTCGCACGCTTTGAGGCAGCTAATCGCCTCCTCGAATGACATGGAATCCATGTCAGAGAATTGCTCAATTGTAGCAGCAACCTGCAAAAACTTGTCAGGAACAAAGTCAAGCAAATTCTTGACGAGTGTGGTATCCTCCAGGATGGCACCAAGGCTACTAAGCTTGCTCGCTAGTCCACTGATCTTGCCAGCAAACTCGTTGATAGGGTCGCTTTTCTTCTTGCGTAGGGCCTCGAATTCACTTTTCAAGGTCTGAGCCACGCATTCTTCACTTGATTGGTGCCGAGATACCTCATCTTCAAGCTCTCCCATGCCTCCTTGGCTGTTTTCTTCTAAGAAACCTGGTGGAGCACATCCTTAGGAATGGCCTGAGAGATGCACGCAAGTGCCATCTTGTCCTTCCTCCTTTCCACGACCACTTCCACCGCGAGTTCGATCGCCTCCCAAATGTCCTACGCCTCCATACAATCCTCCATATTGATCGCCCAGGTGGAGTAGTTGGATGAGGTGAGCATTAGGTATTGAAGAGAGACGCCTCCCTCCCTCGTTGACCGTGCCACCATTAGTCGGTGGTGAACATCATGTTGAAGCGAATGTACTTGGGCATATACCAAACCGAGAACTCAGGCTCTAATACCAAGTGTAGGGATTGAATCGCGCAATCCTCTCTATTGGAAATCACTCACTGATTCTTTTTATTTCTCTGGATGGACACACATGGAGGGAGACTAATACACCAAGTGTTGGGATTGAATTGCTCAATCTTTTCTATTTCATCTCCCAATGCTTAATAGGAATTACACGACTTAAATAAGCCTCACGCACACACAGTCACACAACCTCCACACACCTATTAACTCCACTAGCTAACAAGTAGGATCTATTCTCATGCCACTGTCTGGGATTTTCTCCATGATCCACACGACTCGTCCAGCTTATTGACTCAGACTATTACCGCTTCAGTAGGCGCTCTGACTACTTGGATGCTCTGACTGCTACAATACTATTACGAGTACGACTTACGAACATGAATGCTATAATACTCTTACGAGTACGACTTCTACAATACCGATCGATACTGCTATAGTAACCACCGAGTACGACTGCTGCTTCGACCACGGTTTCGACCACCGCTTTGACCATGGCTTCGATCACGGTTTTGACCACTACTTCGATCACACTTATGCTGTGACCCTTTGCATGTTGCAAATATTGGCGTATCCGTCCAACCGCTTCTCACGGCTCAGCATGCATTTTGGCTCAAACCTCTATACTTATACGTATCACACGTATTGTCGTGCGTTTCTTCTGGTGCCACACTCGACTACCATATAGAGACCTATACAACACGATCACTATATGTAAAGGATCAAAGTAAATATACGGATGAAAACTTCATCAAGATTAGTATTTAACAGCCTGTACGTAACTAATATATGTTACTTTTCTCTGGACTTTACATCATACATATACTACGTGTATACTAGATAATGAGTACCTTTGCTTGCTGTTGCTTACTGTCTGTGACAGCTTCTTTTAATCAAGAGACATGTACGTGTGAATGATGGATGTATGTATGTACTGAGCTTTACTATAGGCTTGTTGTGTACTTTGTACTGTTCACAGTAGAGCTTTACTGACTTGGCATGCTCCACACGTTTCGGCGCTTAGTGGCATACATAATCGTACGTTACCTCATCGTCTTCTACGTACGTTGCTTTAACTTCTTGCTCGGTACGTGATCTCTTTTCGTCTCTTTTTCCGTAGCAAGCAGCAGTGCTGAAGTCCTCTCAAGGTGATGACCAGAAAGGCAAGATCTATTGTTCAGTCCGTGGAGTCGTCGGCGATTCACAAGGCGCCCTCAAAGTCACCCATCTCGTTAGATTATTGAGCAAAGCACTTATTTCCGTTCCACATTTAGCACTAATCTTTGTATTATAATACTTACATTGTCCCTTTGTAACTACTTCATCAACACGAACAGGCACAAATTCCTGGCAAACCTTAGACATTAACTTTCTTCCATTTTTGGTAAGTGTGGTTCCAACATTAACACCAACATGGTACTCATCTTTCTCTTCATCACCTTCTTCATCTTCTTTGTCATCCTTATGCATTTCAGACTCAGCACCTGACATGCGTCATATTTGTATATATTTAGCCGTCATTTTACCCTCATATTTTTCATATTTTGGAACCATTTATCATCATTTACATACTTTTTCCATATTTAATTGCTCCAAATGGACCATTTTACATTTTTTCTATATTTTCCACAGGCCGGCGCGTTCGAGGCGCATAAATGACAAATTTGGCATTCTGGGACTGCTCCGTACAGATGTGCGCGTCGTCACTGATGCGTAGGATCAAACTGCGAAGAAATCGGAGATCAGAAGGCCCAGAACAGAAGAAATCAGATGGGGGAAGGACCTATTCGTAATTCCAGAAATCTTTGAGGGCCAAATCGCAAAATTATCGATCCCCAATCCCACTTAACCCTAATCGCCGCCGCCTGGGAAAAATTGAGCCGGCCATTTCTTCTGTCTTCTCCTCCCCTTTGCTCTCTCCTGCCCCTTCCTCTTCTACGGTGCCGGCAAGGGTCGATCGGACTCACCGGCAGCCAACCACATCACTCTTCATCCTCCACCGCCGCTTCTCCATCTCTTCCACCAAGCCTGGCTTTCTTTCTTTCGCTAGCCCCCATTTGCTTCTCTCTTCTCCCCCCGATTCTTTTCCACCTCTGGCCGCCGGAGAGGCCAGGCCGACTCACCGGCGTGCCACTTCCGGCCACCGACCTCAACTGCTCTTTCCTCTTCTCCCTTGGCCTCCTACCTCATCTGGGCCACCAACCCGAGCTCCCTCTCCGATCCCCATCTCGTCGGCGCGCCACTGCCCTTTCTTCCCCACTACCGGCGATCTCTCCTCTACCAGATCCACCGAGCCCACCGCACCATCCCTCTCTTCTACGTCTTCCTTGGCCTCAGATTTCTTCTTCCCTAAGCCCCCAACTGCTTTCTCTAACTCCACCACGGCAGCCACTAGTAGCTCTTCACGGCTCCCCTCTGCATCGTCGGCCGCCGCCTGTCTCCAGCACCAGCCCGAGACGCCGCCGACCTCAACCGCAGTACCAACACCCCTCCCTGCTCTTCCACCACCGACGGCCGCATCGTCCACATCTTCCCCAACACCGGCGACTTCATCTACTCCACCACCGCACCGACACCGACGACGTCGACACCTTCCCCAATCCGTCTTCTTCCTCATCGGCCGCCGCCTACATCCACTTCACCGATGGCCTCAACCTCCTCCTCTGCTACTTCTACTCCCTTCTGTTGATTCCTTCTCCCAAATCCTCTATTCTTATTTCCTATTGATGTTACTGAGACTATTAGCATGGTCATTACTGCTTTGTGAATTGTGAATGTTTGGATAGCATTGTGATCTCTGTTATTGTGAGTTATGCACTGTGATGATGAATTGAGGAATATTTTCTGAGAACTGTGATTGTGCATGTATTCACTGAGATGATATTTTGCCCTGTTTATTACTGTGATATATGTGGATGTGGAACTATAGTTGAGAATCTGTTATCTTTTAATATGTTGGTTTGTGTTGTTCAAATTTAATAATACTTGTGTTATGTTCTTAGTTTGTGTGGTCATATGTTAACTCAATGTTTGTTAAATGCCATTGTCAGTAGTAGTTATCTGTGTTTGTCTTTGTGTTGCACGAATTAGCTAGCCGGCGACCGTTCCCTTCCCCTTGCTGTCTCATCTCCCTCCTTGCTTCTAGACTCCCTAGTTTTTTCTTTTAGCGGTCGTTCGATAGTTAAGTCGTGCGTGCGTTCGTAGTTCTGTGTTTAGTGTTGTCCCGCCGTCGTCGTCTAATTAGCCGTTGCCGTTTTCTCCCTCGTTCTCTCTCGACTCTCTCCGTGCTTCTAGACTCCCCCAGTGCTTCTCGACTTCCTCCTGCTGTCTCGCGGTCGGTAGTTAGTTATATCGTCGATCGGCAGTCGTTGTCATTCGTGTGTCGTTTGTGTCGTAGTCGTGTTGTTCGTTCGGTCGTACGACTTCCATTCGTACGGTTCTTCATTCCATCGTCTTTCGTTTGTTTAGTTCGTTCGATCCATTTAGTAATTGTTTTAGGTTTAATTCTCCCCATGTTTCGTTTGACCTAGCTTTATCTGAGCACCGGTAGCTTTAGTCTAGTCCCTGTGGAGAACACGACACTTGCCGCTATTTTAGTGGCAACCCGTGCACTTGCGGGTGTGCTATTTTTGCACGATCAACACCAACACCTATCAAGAAACATTGGAGATCTTAGGTTATCTTACAATACATTTAACAAAAAGGTCTATTTATTAAAAAAAATAGATTGACGAACAACAATCTCTTGACAACTATTAATATTTGATCGAGAAAAGGAAAATTAGAGGCTGTGCCCAAATGTCCACATCTAGGTAGTTGGATCGATGATCCCTTGAGTTAACATTATGATTGAAATCAATGATCCTTGTTGGGGGGTTTTCTCTTATTTTGTTGAGTGGCCTGGTTGGCCGGCGATCTGAGTGGAGCCTGCGTGGGCGGTCTAATCGGTAACTGCTATAATAGCTATTTTTCTAACTGTTATAGAGGAGGACGGTACGACCGGCCATTAGTTAGCGCTAGTACTGGCCCAGACCGAATTTCCTAAAATCTTGCTCCAACAGCTAGTTCTGTGTGTAGAGGCTATAAATACCCATCGTGGCTAGTTAGGGACAAGGTTGCTGCATCTTATTCCATTCTCTTGAATTAGTGTGAGGTTCTTCTCTCAGTTGTGTATGTATTGCACCTTGTGAGTAAGAAGAGAGATCTCTAGTTGTATGTGCCACTTCTAGAGGTAGATTATCCACTTGTATATGCGTTGCATTTGATAAGAGTCAAGCAAGGGGCTTAGCTTGTTACTCTTGGAGGTTGCCGGCTCCTAAATGACATTGGAGGCATCATGATCCGGTGATCTTCTCAAGAATCTTGTGAGAAGACCCAACATATTATGAAGGTTAGAACTCACCTATCCAGAGCGAGGAACACTACCATACATAGAGTTATCATAGATGGTTCTAAACTCTCATCACAGATGGTTTCTAAATCATCTGATTTATTGTGTATGGGATAATAGGTGGTTATCGCAGACGACTTTCAAACCGTTTGTGATAAGTCACAACACAGACGGTTTTTCAAAAAAATCGACTATGATATGTCAGATATCACAAACGTTTCTTAAACATAGCCATCTATGATATATCACAGACGGCTAATATCAAAAACCATCTATGATATGTCAGATATCATAGACGGTTATGTTTATCTTACATATCACTGCCGGTTTGGTGTTACAAACCGTCTATGCTAGCTCTTTAAATAGCTAAATTATTTTCTGTTTTTTGGCTAGCCTCAGAAAATTCTAGCCATGCCCTCTGAAAGCAAGCAAACAGATTACAGATAATTGCAGATCACGGGTTCAATAGTTCGAATAAGTATTTGAAGCCCACAACGAAGTAGCCCGAGTTGTGGAGAAAATGCGCCTTCATGTTCTAACGGTGAATCCATGCCGGTTTGGCTTCTGCCTGTTGGACCTCTGCATGTACTAGGCATGTAAACTCCCGCAAACTAGTCAAAGGCTGGGTAATTGTAACTTAGGGACCAATGACATTCTAAGGGAGTACTTTCAGGGCTTCAAATGTGCCTTAATCTTCTTCGATGTGGCCTTAGCGCTTCGCTTACGATATATCTTTCCGGGAAACAACTTGGCACAATTTTCTTGTTCATTCGGCATCATGTCCATAGAAACCGATATAGTGGCCTTCTAAAGCAGAGGTTGAGGTGGAGTCATAGAGGATTCTGTTCGATAGGCATGGTTGTCTGGAGATCATGGCACTACAAGGTCTAGAGTGATATCCCTCTTGGGCCACTAGACGAATGTGTGGACAACATCCCCTAGTATCATGATCTCTTTATTTGGGGTTCTCCAGCGGAACAGCCCTGAAAACATCATTAATCATGTCCACCTGGACCTTCGTGAAATCGATCCCTAGCTGGACACCGTGCACCAGCGTCCCTGGCAGGCATAGATACGCCACCCCCACCCAGCCTCAACGGGAATGGAGCTAACAAGCCTGACTCTATGGATGCACGACGTGGGCTCCTATATAATGATACACAATGAGATAAGGCATCCACTAGGTCTATCTATGTAACATTCTAGAGATGTACATTGCCTAGATGTCGTCGTTAGGTAAGTGGGTGTCGTTATATTCAGAAAATGACATGGACGTGCAATTACTCTAACGTTGAGAGGGACTGGCTACTACAATAATGGGGGTGGCTTGCAACTGGTTGTGGACTTGATTCAGTTCTTCCCTCAATGAATCTATCTCTCCTCGAAGTGAGGCAGCTATCTCTCCTCGAAATGAGGCAGTTAGCTCTTGCTGAAGTTGCGCACGAATCTTCGATTTTCAATTGTTCCTTGTGCTCGGCCTTAGATCTCTTCCTACTCCTATATGCCTCGAACTTGTCTGGAAATCCATGCCTCCAAGGTACGTATACCGTGGATAGTATATCCCTCTCCCTGACTGCTTCGAAGAAAGCTTAGGAATATTCTGTAGTCAATGTTTGCTGCAAGAGGCAATCATCTTATTTTATACTCTATGAAGTTATGGATTTATTAACAACTAGGTAGTTTAACATATCTTACCGGGTGTTGGAATACTTCCTCGTCTATGGTTTACGCTACAACATATCCTACTTTTCGGCTAGCCTTAGGAAATGCTAGCCATGCCCTTTGAAAACAATCAAGCAGATACAATCACAGATAGAATTATTTCTTAATTACTGAATCAGTTACAATGGAATAATTCCTTAATTACATACCGAGTTTCTTAATTACATTGGAATAATTTGCAAATATGCGTTCATCGTGTGGGATCATTCCACATGGCTATTTCCTTTCAGAAAAAGCCCTTCGGAATGATCGATATGTATATAGCTAGCTTTATCGCTTGGTTTTTTCTTGAGCCTAATGTTGTCTTGGAAAGGAGGCAACTCGTCGAATTGATTGTACTCTTTCTTATCCACCATATTTTTAACTCTGACAATCCTTTTTTTCTATGAAAAACTATGTGAAACTTCTTATTTACTGGGTTGGTTACATAAAAAACTTGAACAACTTGCTTCGTGAGTACGAATGGTTCATCTTTATATCTTACATGTTCGAGATCCACAGTAGTGACGTCGTACTTGTTGACCTTTATACCCTATGGGAGTTGGACCCAATGACACCGACATAGAGGAATCTTGAAAAGTAGGTAATCAAGCTCTCAAATCTCCTCTATAAGCCATAGTAGGAGTTTAGGCCAGCGGTACTGAACTGCTCATGAAATGCATCTATGCGGACACCTGAGTTCTAGACTATGCTCTTTCTATCCTGATATGTTGTATAAAAAATTATACCCATTTATGTCGTATCCTTGCCATGTCACAATTATAATTTTGACCTTTTTGCCAACTATTGCAGCATTTCACTTGATAACCGCTCAGTGAATTGCACCTTCAACCATTCGTTGAGCCGACGGTTGTGCTGTCTTGTGATCAAAACCGCTGACTAGCCTAGATTCTCTTGGTATAGCATGTCCTTGTGCTCATCAATATACGAGGACACTTTAGTTATGTGTTGTCAGACTGTGAAATGGGCTTGAGCGTACGTATCCAGATCAGGAGTTATTACTTTCCTTCAAATGGTCCTAATACCCTCTAGCCTCCCCTCGTAACAAGACAGAGGTGCACCTATTAGTTCAACCTGAGCTATGAAATCGACGCAAAACTGAATGACATCTTCGGTTGTATAACCTTCGATGATGTTACCCTCCGGCCGAGATCGATTTCGTACATAGGGCTTGAGAATTTTCATGTATCTCTCGAATGGGTACATATGATGTAGAAACACAGGACCACATATCTTTATCTCTTTCACAAGATGAACAATGTGATGGGTCATGATATCAAAAATAACGAAAGAAAATACATCTCAAGATGACATAGAGTTGTCATCACTTCGTCCTGCAGAGCATCTAGTCCACTAGAATCGATGACCTTCTGAGCAATTGCGTTAAAGAAATAATATAACCACATGATTATCACTCAACCCTTGTTCGGTAAAATACTTCTAATTGCAATAGAAAGCAATTGTGTTATTAGCTCATGGCAGTCATGAGACTTCATGCCAATTAATTTGAAATCTTCTGCGGAAACAAGTTTATTCATGCTGGCGAAGTAACCGGACGGAATTTCACACCATGTAAACACTAGCATAGTTCAGTTCTCTCGGCTTAGATAGAGTGTACCAAGTTGGAGGATGGTACGTCTGGCATTTATCGGTCTCTGTTAGTGCTAACTCGGTCCTAATGTTCATAGCGGCTAAGTCACGCTGTGCGTTCGTACCATCCTTTGTTTTATCATGCATATTCTGTAAGAGACCAATCAAGTTATCACATACATTCTTCTCTACATGCATAACGTCGATGCAATTGCGAACTTCTAAGTGCTCGCAATAAGGCAAGTCCCAAATATTGATCTCTTCTTCCACATGTTTTTCTGATGGGTCATCAATTTACGTTCCTTAACTATATCATAGACATGTTTCCCACCAAAAGAGCTTAGAGTTGAGTCGTCCTCTTTTTTTCATCAAATTGTTTCTTCATCTTGAGGTATGGGTGATACTTTATAAGGAACCTACGGTGATACATGTGCACAGTTTTACGTGAGTTATTCAACCACATACTCTCGGTATAATCTAAGCAGTGCAGACAGACTTTGGCTCCTTTTGTACTTAACCCCGACAGGTTACCAAGGATAGAAAAATTATTGATGGTGCAGAACAACATGGCTGCAGAGTGAAGCTCTCTCGTTTGTCCACATCCCATACTTGTACCCCTTCATTCCACAATGTCACAAGATCTTCCACCAATGATGCTAGATACATATTGGTATCATTCCTATGTTGCTTGGGTCCTTGGATAAGTTATGACATCAAAATGTACTTTCACTTTATACACAGCCAAGGAGAAAGTTTGTACATGTATACATTCACGGGCCAGCTGCTATGTCGACTACTCCTGTTACCAAAAAGATTCATTCTATCTGTACTCAACCCAACCTTACATTCTTCGGTTCTGCACTAAGGTCTACAAACATCCTATCAATGTTTCTAAACTAGGCAAAATCAGCTGCGTGTCTTATGTTTTCATCTTGCTTACGCTCCTCCATGTGCCAATGCAATAATCTTGCAACCTTTTGGTTCATAAATAAATGCTTCAAATAGGGAATTACAGGCAGATACCACAACACCTTAGCAGAAGATCATTACTTCACCTCGATGCCCTCGTCATCATCGGAGTCATTCTTACGCTTGTATCGGCATACTTTGCACACTGAACAGATATGTAAGTTTGCATATTCTTAACGGTAGAAGATACAATCATTCGAACATTCATGTATTCTTTCTACTTTCATTCCTAGTGGATAAGGAACCTTCTTGGCTTGGTAGGTAGTTCTTGGCAACATGTTCCCTTCAGAAGGATGTTTGCTCAGAGACCTAACAATGCTGTGAAACTCTTGTCGGACCAACCATTGCCTGCCTTCAATTTCAGTAGTTCAAGAACGGATGATAACCTTGTGTATTGCGGCATGTAGGCTGGGAATAAAAGTTTCTTCGAGTCCTCCATCAAGCCTTCGAATTTACCAAACTCTCTCTCACTATAGTTCCCTTTTGAATCGTGTAGCATCTGATCCAGATTGTCATCGTGCAACCTATCATCATTGAAAGTATAATCCACAACTGGCACATCGTTGTCTCCCTCGATGATATTATAACTACCTTGTATAATCTTCACATAATACTACTATAGCTATCTAGCCTAATATTTACACATAATTATCATTCACCTTAATAAATTGTAGATCTAAAGTAGCTAACTACGTATTATTCATGAAGCTATATATATATATATATATATATATATATATATATATATATATATATATATATCAAGCAAGAATATATTAAAGTAAACTAGGAGTGGTGACACATTCTTAATTGGAGCAAACTACCAAGCTAAATCTCAACCTAGCTATCATATCTCTTTATTACAAAGCATATAATTAGAAGCAAATACTAAGCTCAAATCACTAAGAACAAATCAATCTACAAGCGGTATACTTTCACCAAACTCCACAAAGCTAGTCGCCTCCTTCAAAGCAGCGTGATGAAGACAGATCTGTCAAGACTGGCCTGCCTAGGTATTTAATAACACGGCATATCACAGACTTGTCTAACCACGAACCATATGTGATACATAATTATCACAGATGGTTCTTATTAAGAACTATCTGTGAAACAAGAACCGTCTGTGATAATGGAAGACTTCACAGACGATTATTAGTATGAACCGTCTATGATAATTACTTATCACAGATGGTTCGTATTAAGAACCGTCTATGAACCAGTCAGTAATGTTGTCATGTCATTATATCGAGACCATTTGCATATATAGAAGATAGTAAATACAACTAGTTTTTTTATTTTTGTGTTTATATATGGAAAAGCAGCGTGGCCAGTCACTTCTTACAAATATTAAAAAAAGTTAAAGCCTAAATAATCAAAGTTTTTCTAGTGGCGAAGGTAGCATACTAGCTCTTTCTTTAAAACTTTATAGACGACGTCATCGGCATCAAACAGTTTGGGATCATCAGCGAACGAAACCCAAAATGCGTCCACCCGCTGACACGCTTGTTCAAGTGTATCCTGATGACCCTCCGACTAATGAATTAAGTCGAATTAATCCCATATGCCCTCTTCCCTTGCTTGAGGGGACTCGACAAGGTTGACTCGATCACCCACCACCTCGACTAAGCAGTCCAAGCGACGGCAAGCCTCCTAGAGACATGCAACATCATTGTGTAGGACCACGTCGATGGCGAGGTTAGCTCGCCGCAAGTGGGAGAGCAACCGGAAGACGTGGCAGAGGTGGATGTCATGACGACGGATGATGGTCGTGACCTGCTCCATCAAATCCTCGGACATGGGAGAGAGGACACTGGTAGGCTATCAATGCCGGTGACAAGGAAGAGTAGGGAGTCATTTGTTTGTGCTTGAGAGTAGATCAGCGATGTGGGGATTCATCTTCGGTGGCGGATAATCATTTTTAGGAATAAATTCAGTGCATGAGATGCAGAGACGCATCGGGGAGCTGAAACGAAGAGACGCATCATGGAGTCGAAGTGCCATTCATGCATATAAGAGATACATATCACATATACTTTCAACCATAAACCGTCTGTGATACGTAATTATTATAGATGGTTCGTATTAATAACCATTTGTGGTAATATCACATACAATTCTAATTAAAAATTATCTGTGATATCTGCAATTATCACATACGGATCTTGTTAATAGCCGTCTGTGAACTATCACAGACGGTTATTAACAAGAACTATCTGTGATAATTGCAGATGATAATTGTGTATCACAGACAATTCCCCATGAACCGTCTGTGATAATTGCAACACATACGGTTTTTCACAAACTGTCTGTGGTGAGATGTCTAGTATAGTTTGTTTTGTAGTAGTGGAAGAGCTACCACTGGTAAAATTGAGGTGTTTGGCTTAATTCGTGGAGCCGGTCCAATTCGTTTGGGCTTACCTCGGCGTGAACTATGGAAGACCAATAAGTCTCCGAATATCATGATAAAATGAGAGCATATTAATTGTGGTTTGCTCCCTTGTGCTTATTTATATTCTTGCAATTTATATTTCTAGAATTGTGCTGATTGCTTGTTACCCTAGGAGTACAAACCTTGATCTAGTTGTAGTTTTTGGTGCACTTAGTTAAAACTAGACAATTTATACCTTAATTGAGTAAAACAGATTTGTTTTATGCTTTCACATCTAAAACTCGGTTTTAGCTGAAGAGAATTATAAAATCATCTATTCACCCTATCTAGTCGGCCTCCTCGACTTTAAAAATAATCAAGAAGATCAATGTCAAAATTCTAACCTTTATCCAAAATAATAAAGGTTGCACCAAAACCGGACCAATATCAAACTTGAAGCCAAATGCTTACTCATGGGCTAAAGATGATCAAGATGACTTTAGATAAATTGTCACGTGTCACAACAAGTACAAACACATAAATATTTGAAGCCAAAACCCCCCAGAACAAGATTTCACAAGAAGGGCTCTAAAACGAACCAAAACTGGAAAAATCAAGAACTTTCCATAGAAAGTGTCTAGATGGATGTGATCTAGTCTCTAAAAGATATCTTCACTACTTACATATCCTTGGCACCAAGAAATATCAAGAGGGGAGAAGAAAACATAAAAAACCAAGCCAAACCAAGAAATCAAGAACTTCAACTTGAGTACAAAGTCTTTAACGAATTTCGTAGATCTATTGATACTTAGAGATGAATGATTACAACCGCTCCATCGTGGAGGATATAGCTCTAGCTCTAGAGCACTCATATAAAACTTTCAACATAAAGAAACCCTAACCCTAAAGTGCCTCTCCAAGCATAAGAAATATGTTCTCTCAACACACATAAGGGTTTATATATTGGACGCTTCTCACCTAACACCTGACCCTAACAACTAGCCTACACTTAGAGGATATAACCATTTACAAATGGGAAAATTCGGTAACCCACTAACAAACGGATTTTACACTTACACACACGCACGTTTCTTAAAGGGCGACTTCCACATGGCTTCAATAGCCCGATAAAACACTCTCATCCTCCATGACGCATCTCCTCGAAGCCAACTCCATAACATAGTCGGTGGTGCCCAATGACTTGCCACCAGGATCATACGCCTCCTCCCAAGGAATGTCACCACTTGAAATGCCCAAATCCAATAGCACACCAAATGTATTCATTTTCCTTCTCATAATTCTTGTCTTTCTCCCGTGCCTTTCCGCTTGAGATGTAGCCTCACCCGGACTTACGCCACCCTCCATGGCCTTAGGCTCCTTCCCTAGTCTCGGTGTTTCTGTTAACCACCAATAATCACCAAGTGCCTTGCATATCACAAGCAATCATCTTAAGAACAAATGGCATACACTTTATTCACATTAGCAAAGACCACATGGCACTCCCGGCCATGATTAACACAATGCATGGACTCCCAACATGACTAACAATTGCATGGATTCCCGTCATGACTAACACCTTACAAAGACTCTCGAAAAGCTCCTAAAGCAACAACACAACCGAGATAAAACTCAGCTCACACCACTCAGCAAAGGTCGGTCTAACTGCCACCCAACGGCCGGTTAGACTGCCGAGAACCAACTGAAAATTCTCCCGGTAATAGGGGACTGATCTAACCACTAGCCCAACACCCAGCGGTCTGATCGCTAGCCACTGGCTGGTCTGACCACTTAACAGTATTAGAAAACACCATCTCTGAAATTTTGGTTAATCTCTATCTAGTTTCGGCTTAGAACTTTAATTTGAGTGAAACCTGATGCAAAGACATCCTCAAACACATCTACACAAGTGTTTGGTGTCTACTTTACAAAAGGTATATGGCCGGTCGGACTACTTCATAGCCACTGGGTAGATCTTCGTTGCTAGGCTGTCCGACCAGTTAAAAGTTGACAACAGGCTGCAACCACAAATTCAGACAAAATCAAACTCAATAACGCAATAACCAAAATTGCAATTTCAAATACTCATCGCCAACATAGGGTTGCCACCACATGGTCTTACAGAAATCAACAAACTTCAAGATGGTTAGGTAATATAAGTGGCAAGAAAAGCATGAAACATTTGCGCATGAGAGTTTCAAGACAAGCTTGCAATGGATGTAACGGCAACTAATTTTCAACACACAAAAGGAAATATCTCCTAGCAAAAGAAGGAAATATGATCTCACCAACTACTTTTCAACATACAAAACAAAATATCTCCTAGCAAAAGAAGGAAAGATGATCTCACCCTGAGGGGGTACTGACAGGGGGAATCGATGTCACTAGAGGCCTCGTTGTGGCATAGAGTTTTCCCGCTAGGGACATCACCACCTAAGCCCTTCCCACCGACGACGACGAAGAAGAGCCTTGCTGCCCTTCTTCTTGAACTTGCCCGCCGCTACCGTCCTCCTCGCTTGCGCACTGCCATCCTTCGAAATCACCCCCACCGCCGGTCACTGCCTTGTTCCTATCTCACTGCTCAATCGCCAGACCATCTTGGCCCATTTGCTGCAAATTTAGGGGCGGTTAGGTTATCCATTGGATTTGGCTGAACCATTCCCCCTACCTACTTGTACTTACGGGTGAAAATGTATCGAATACAAACGGATAATGATTTTACCAAATTTGTTTTCATATTTTTCTCTGGATACATATATGAATATGAATAATATCCAATACAAATATGGAACGAATATGAATCGAATCGAAAACAGTCACAAATATTTCTCGAATGATAAAAACCCCTTAAACATACGCACAAAATAAACACAAAAATATAACTAGTTTATTTGATCTAAACATTCATGAATTCTTTATATTTTTAGTTAGGGTTCCTTTCCTAACTCCATGTATTGATGTATATTTTAAGAGAAAATTCTTAGTATGCCACTGAAAGTTAGCCCGGTCTGTGATTTGCCACTGGAAATGTTTGCTTCCTTGTATGCCACCGAGTTTCTACCTTATTCCCTTTCATGCCACTATCGTGGGTTTGTTATTAACTGAGAAAATAAAAGATATTTTTGCCCTTCTTGTTCTTCCCTTTCCTCATTCCACTCTCTTCCTCTTCATGTGGGCATGACCATGGCGGAACAGAAAAAGAGTAGTGCTTTATGCTTTCCATTTCAATAAGAGTAATTTTCATTTCAATAAGAATACAATTAATCTCAAAGTACATGAAGGGATAAGTAGTATTCATCCACCCTTCATCATGCTTTAAAAGTTGTGTAAATCGGTATTGACAAAAGCATAGAAGTATCTCCCATAAAAGCAGGATGTTGATGCTCTTCTCTTGTTATCTCCCCTCTCTCTGTCTCTCTCTCTCTCACTGTGCCTCACCATCTCTCTCTCACTTCTCCCCAAATCTCGTACAGGGAGTAGCAACGGTGGCCCCTCCTCTTCCACTTGATGCCATGGGGAGCAGCGGCAGCGCCGCCATGAAGAGGAGTAGTGGCATGACCCCTCCTCTTCCACTCGATGCCATAGGGAGCAGGGGCAGCAGTGGCGCCACCCCTATGGGAGTAGCAGCCTACTCATCCCAGCCAAAGTCGACATTGTGGAAGGCGAGACACGGCTCGACCAGTGGCGACGACCGGCAGGGACAACGGAGGGTCGGCCGGTGACGCAGTCCCTCCTTTTCCACTCGGCGCCATGGGGAGTAGGAGCAATGGTGGCGACGCCATGGGAGTAGTGACCTGCTCGTCCCAACCAAAGTCGACGTCGTGCAAGGCGAGACACGGCTCGAGTAGCGAAGGATCAACCAGTGGCCGGCGGAGGGCTTGCTAGTGGAGATCAATGTGCGATTTCTCTGGTTCCCTCTGAAAAAGGAGAGGCGGTCGAAGACTGAAGCTGGTAAGGAAGGTGACCCAGCAAGCGGAGCTAGAAAGGGGGATGGCGATTTGGTGACCAGAGCTGAAGTAGAGAAAGGGGAGATGGAGGGTGGTGGATGGGCAAGAGGGAGAGGGGGAGATAGAGGATAAGGAAGAGGAGTTGGGGCTTGGGGCGGCCAATGGTGGCATCATGTGTGGCAGGAGAGAGAAGATAAGGCAGAGAGAGGTGAGGTGGTGGAGAAGAAGACGAGGGCAATACTAGCCTTTTTTACACAAATCTAATAAGTCTCAGATGGTCAATGGTAGGTCAAACTAATGGAGGTAACGGAAGTGGCACAAACGGGAACAAGATGAAAACTCGACGGCGTATAGGGAATCAAACTTTTCTAGTGGCAAATCAGGGATCGAGACAAATCTCAATGGCATACAGGGAATTTTCTTATATTTTAATGTATAATGGGCTACGAAGTATCATGTAAATGGGCTAGACTGAAATAGGGGATATATGTTGCGGATATTCAACCCCTGAATATCTGGATAATACGGATCTGTATTTGTATTTGACAGATGCTGAGCTATCAAATCCGTATTCATATCATAGAAAAAATTCGTATTTATATTCGATCCGATACTATACGACAGATATCTAAGCTGACAGAATCTATATTTGAAAATAGTCCAAATCAATCAGAAACCATTCCATCCGTTTTTACCCCACTACGTGTGCACAGTGAGGCTTTCGATCGACTTTGACGAAAGGCCGGGCCGTGCGTGGATGGTGCGTGCGTGTGGCTATAGCTGGCTTTCGCGTCGTCGATTGCTTTCGCAAAGGAGGGCGACAGATAGAGGCAAAGCAACTCCAACCGAGACCGAAATGGCCACCGATCGAAATGCAGAGGAATTTGACTGAACTGCATATATGCGTACGGTGCTAAGTATCTATCGATCCAAGGATTCATCTTATCTATGGCCGGACTTGTTGACCATATAGCTCGCGTTTTTCTTGCACTGCTAATTAAGGATAACGTATTCGGCGTGGTGTCTCGTTCGTACAGACTAGAAGTCCAATTCAGCAAAAGCCAGGTACGTGCATGCATGAGAGAGAGAGAGAGGTCGTCTACGAATGGCCAAATCGCCCATCTGTTCTTTCGATTTCTTCGTGTGATGGGTAGTACACAAGGAGAATAAACCATCCCGTACAGCGTTAATGAGAACCCGTGCAAGGAAAAATGTTCCGTGGAAATAAATCTCTAGTTCCATATTACCGGTATTCACACGCTACTAGTACAAATGGAAACTAAGACAATGTCTTTGAAAACAACTGAAGACAACGTCGTTAAGACGGGAAAAATGTGAAAGTGCATGTCCAGAGATCCCTAATCATATTAGTCGAATTTGCGTCATACATAGGACACTGGCAGCATTAGCTTCAATTCCCATGCGTGATACGATGGATTAAAACATTTTCTAGCGTGATGTTGCAAGGAAATGAAGGAATGCACGATACTAGTTCTCACAGTGGCTTGCTTCTTTGGAGGGACGAGGAGGAAGGAGGAGGGGAATTGAGTTACTGACATGGGCCTGGGCCCGTTAGCCCTTGTTATTTGCAAGACCGGACTAGGCTCTGTTCTTTTTTCTTTCCGGCCATTTTTTGTTTCTCTCAACTATCACTATTTATAAATCCTATTTATTTTAACTTTTTATCTGGATTATAAGCAAAAAAGCCAAAGTCTAAACAAAGGGGTGACTTTTTCATCAAGCTTATGAAAAACTTAGGCCATTTTAAGTCGAAAAGTCAAAAGCTATTGGAGAGGTGCTTTTTTTGGCTTTTGCGGAATGAAATATCCCTTTGCCACATAAGTTCGCTAAAATTACCTACCAAATGCCATTCATATATAACTCTAAATCATTTCATTTTTTTCTCCTTTTTCCTTCTTCCCACTCCGTTTTCTTTTCCCTCACCATCTCCCCCCACGACGCTCGACGCCGGCCTCCCTCTTCCTGGCCACTGCGGCCTTCCTTTTCCCGCACTCCAACGCCGGTCTCCCTTGTCTCGCGCCCGACGACGCCAGCTCCCTTTTCTCAAGGCCACCGCCGGCCTCCCTTCCCCGCCCGACACCACCGGCCTCCCTCGTCCCCCGCCCACCTCCGTCAGTCTCCCTCGTTCCCACACTCCACCTCCACCGGCCTCCCTCTTCTTTGTGCGGCTGTGCCCCGACGCCGCAGGCCTCCCTCGTCCCCACGCCCCACCTCCACCGGCTTCCCTCTTCCGCCGCCCCGACACCGCCGGCCTCCTTCTTCCCCGTGCTCGCCGCCATTGACGCTGATTGTTGTGTGTTCGTGCATTATTTGTGAATTTGTTGTGTTCATACATGATTAAAGACTAAGAAAAAGTCATAAAACCTAAGCCTAAATAAATAGAACATATACCTAACTTGCTTAAAAGCTAGGTGTTTATAAGTTGATTAAGCCAAAAAGCTAACTTAAGCTATAAGGCAAAAAAACATAAGCTAAAATAAATAGGACCATAGACTAATAAGCCGTAGCCTAAAAACAGACCTGTCCCTCGTTTTCGGGCCTAATATGATACAGCACGTACACTCGCACTCGCGTTGTTCAATGTTCTCGCAACCGTGGCTGTGACCATGCTGGGACGTGGCCGACTGGTATGGTGTGGCCCAATTCAGACTTTCAGCAGGCCCACGTGCAGCCCAAATTCTGGTTCTGAAATGTGCTGATTATCCCCCCTCTCAAGAAAGAGAGAATGGTGCTGATTCAATGATTTTCCTTTTTTTGAGACGAACCGATTCAGTGAAGTTTGGATGAGGAGGATGATTCGCTTGGAATTTTTGGGATACTTTGAGCTCATTTTTAAGGATTCGAATCCGGTTCTCCGCATCCAAATATGCCCTGGGTTTTGACGACTATTTCATCTCAGCGGCACAGCATAGCGCAACCAAAGCTAGCTTTGCAAAAGCTTGCAAGTCAAAAAGGGTATATTCTTTTCCTCCGAAGCTAGCGACTTTTGGCTTTTGCTATAGTATCTAACTTTCAAACGGAGTATTTTCTCAAGACGGGGTCTACAAGTTAAACGATGTACACGTTAAAAACCCAACATCTGTACCATCCAAAATCGCAAGTGAGTATCTCTCTCTCCGTAATCTATACCGTAAACAGTCAAAATTCAAACATTTCAGCCAAAAGGCACAAGCCGCAGCCGTTGCCAATCAGGCCAAGCCTGGCGTAAGAGTCACCAAGACCGACGCTCGTACATGGTCATGGTGCAGGGCCTCCCCACTCCGTTCATTCCGGCAGAAACGAGAAGTTGGAATAAACGTCGGCTTTTAAATTTTGATGTTTTGATTTTTTTTAGTTTTTTCTTTTTATATTGCCTGTGATGATATATCGGTGTTTTTCATTTTTCTTCTTACTTTTCTTCACCTTTTTTTAATTTAATAATTCAGAAAAACTAACCAAGCAGCATGGTTATCAACTACTGGCCAAACAACATATCCTTATCGCTACTGGCCAATAAGATATCATCCACATAAAGCACTAAGATGATGAATTTACTCCCCTTGAACTTAACATATATGAAGTTATCAACTTCATTTTCCTTAAAACCAAAACTCCTTATAATCTTATCGAATTTGAGGTACCACTGCATCGACGCTTGTTTTAAGCCATAAATAGATTTCTTAAGTCGACATCTCATATGCTCCTTTCCTTCCATGACAAAACCTTCCGGTTGAGCCATGTAAACATTCTCTTGCAAGTCGTCATTAAGAAATGCCGTCTTAATATCCATCTATGCAGCTCTAAATCATAATGAGCTATAAGTGTCATAACAATTCTGAATGAATCTTTAGTTGAGACAGGAGAAAATGTGTCATTATAGTCAATCCCCTCTCTTTGTGAGAAGCCTTTTGCTACTAGCCTTGCTTTGAACCTTTCGATATTTCCCTTAGAGTCATGTTTGGTTTTGTAAACCCATTTACAGCCTACTGTTTTGACTCCGCTAGAAATTTCTACTAAGTCACATACATCATTAGTGCTCATAGATTTCAATTCATCCTCCATGGCTTTAAGCCATTTAGAAGAATGTTCACTCATTATGGCCTCCTTATAAGTGGGACCATCTACCTTCCCTATATCATTAATATCCTCATTCATATAAACAACATAATCATTGGGATGGCATATCTTCTCTCCTACTATGATATTCTAATAGGTTCAGCAGTTATTTCAGGAGACTGTTGAGGCTCATCATTAGGTGTAACATTAGAAATTTCAGATACCTCAACAGTAGGTGCAACAACAATATTCTCTACTGGAAGTGCAACCACCTGAGGCACAGGAATAGAAATCTCTGGGATGAGCGGTGAAGGAACATAAACCCGCTTCTCCTCAAGATCTATTTTCCTAGGCTCCAGGTCCTCGTTATTCTCTAAGAACACCGCATGCCTTGTTTCTACAAACTTAGTTATCCTATCAGGATAATAAAACCGATACTGTTTGGATCTCTTAGGGTACCCAATAAAATGACAGCTTACTGTCTTAGGATCTAATTTTCTAATGCGTGGATTAAATAACATATCTTCAGCACGACAACCCCACACTCGTAAGTATTTCATACTCGGTTTCCTCCCAGTCCATAATTCATAAGATGTTTTAGATGCTGGTTTACTGGGAATCCGATTAAGAATATGTGCGACTATCTTTAGTGCTTCCATCCACAAGCCAATTGGTAAACTAGAATGGCTAAGCATGCTCCGTACCATATCCATAAGTGTACGGTTTCGTTTTTCAGCTACATCATTCTGCTGAGGTTCGTCCGGCATAGAATAATGGGCAACAATGCCATTTTCCTGAAGGAACTTAGTGAAAGAGCCAAGAATTTTCCCATAAGAGGCATGTCTTCCATAATATTCTCTCCCACGATCCAATCTTACCACTTTAATTCTTAGGTTGTGCTGATTTCAACTCTAGCCTTAAATATCTTAAATTTATCAAGTGATTCAGATTGGTCTTTAATGGAAAAGATATAACCATAACAGGAGAAATCATCAGTGAATGTGATGAATGAATCAAAACCATCCACATATGTCACAGGAAAAGGACCATAAATATCAGTATGAATTAATTCCAAGAGTCATGTACTGCGAGTAGCTCCCTTCTTTATTTGTTTTACGTATTTTCCTTTAATGCAATCAATGCAGTGGTCTGAGTCAGAGAAATCTAAATGGTGAAGAATTTCTTCTTTAATGAGACGCTCCATTCTCCCCCTCGAAATGTGGCCTAAACGACAGTGTCATAGTTTCGAAGAAGTCTCATTATTCTTATTACACTTAGCATTACACACATTCAAAGATACAGGAAATTCATTAAGGGAAAGTATATAGAGCTTGTCTTGTCTAAAGGTAAGACCAACATCATTTGAATGAAACTTAATAATGCATTTATTGTCACAAAAAATATATTTAAAACCTTCATCGTCCAATAAAGAAACTAAAATCAAATTCTTCCTGATGGAAGTAACATAAACTACATTATTAAGACGAAGCATGAAGCCGCTGTCTAAAGCTAATGAAACAGATCCAACTGATTCTACTTCGGCTTCCTTTCCATCCGTGACTCTAAGACTTCGCCCCCCTTTCTTAGTGTTTTCGTGGTAAGGAATCCCTGTAAAGAGTTGGTAACGTGCACAGTTGCATCTGAGTCAATTCACCATGAACTAAGAGAAAAATCAGCATAAAGAGTTTCATCAATAAACATTATTGTATCATTACCCCTTTTGACGAGCCACTTTAGAAAATCTACACAATCCATCTGAAAATGCCCTGGTTGCTTGCAGAAGTGACATTCCCCCCTTTAGGTGCTCCAGTGGGAGCAACATGAGGCTTAGGTTCATAGTGCACTTTAGGCCCCGACTTATCTGAGTTAGGCGAGAACTGCAGCTTCTTCTTGGATTTGAAGTCCCCTTGGAACTTCCTTTTGTTAGAGCCACCAACATGAAAAGCAAAATCCTTCTTTTCTGTTCTTATTCTCTCTTCCTCCTGGACACACATGGCGATCAAATCTTTCATGCTCCATTTTTCTTTCTGAGTATTGTAATTAATCTTAAATGCTGTGTACTCAGAAGGAAGAGAAGTCATAATAAAATGGACTAGGAAACCATCAGATATCGCCATGTCCATGCTCTTGAGTTTTTCTGTCATATTAGTCATCATCATGATATGCTCTCTTATGCTGTCGGACCCATCATACTTAGTGGTTAAGAGCCTCTGAATCAAAGTATTGGCATAAACTTTAATGGAGCCTTTAAATTTCTTCTCGATTGAAGACAAGTACTCCTTAGTATTTTCGGAATCAGGGATTGCTCCCCTAATCCCGACTGAAATAGAGGTCTTCATAATCATTAGTGATAAGTGGATAGACCGCTCCTATTTTTCAGCATTAGCCTCATAGATTTTCTTTTTCTCAGCATTATTCTCCTCACCTTCGGTGGGGGAAACGGGAACGGCTACCCTTAAGGCATAATCAACGTCCAAAATACCAAGGACAACATGAATTCGTTCTTTCCACGTAGGAAATTTGCTCCCCGTGAGCTGCTCAATGCTATCAATTGTGGCGGCAACGTTTGATGCATTAAGTGATGAATTTCAAAATACAGGGCAAAAATTTAAAATATCATAAAGATATATATTGCATGTAATTAACCCTACGTTGGTCTGATTAATAACATGCCAAAAAATTACAGTTCTAATTCATATCACCATTGGGCAGAAAATAAAAAAGAACTTAATAATTTTATATGGCTACATATGATTACAAATAACGTTGGTCAGAATATAACCATATGCATACATAATGCCAAAATTAACCATAAAATCTCTAATTAAAATATCTCGTTGGTTCAATTTTAATCAGAGATTATACATAACAATATGGTAATGATACATCATAATTTGGGCCACTAAAAATGCACGCGAGGCCGAAAAAATTGTGCACGCGCGCGCGGCCCAGAACACGCGCGCGGCCCACAATTCCCACGCATGGGCGAGCGCCGTCGGATCTTCATCAAACGGCCGAGCGCGCGTAGGCCCAAAACATCCCTCGGCCTGAAGAACGGAGACCGTCCGTTCAGATCGAACGGCCGAGGACGCACGCGGTGGGAATATAACCTGAAAAAAACCCTAACCCTAGATCATTCACCCCGCCTCTTCGCGAGAAATCCGGTGTGTATGCGGAGAGAAGCGGCGTCGGCGGCGGTCCGCGCGCGGAGCGGTAGTGCGGCGATGGCGGCATCGTCGGCGGCCCCCGCTGCCCTCCTCGCCGGTGCGCGTGCGACCGAGGTTGCGCCCCGATCTAAGTCTCGCCCCGATCTAAGTTTTGATTTGGGTTTGAGGTTTCGGGACGTTGATTTGGGGATTTTCCATTAGGGTTTTGCTAGAGTTTCAAAGATCCCCTCCTTCTAAATGCTAAACCGAGCCATTAAAATTAGATCCAAGCCCCTTAAACATAAATCCGAGTTTGGTTAGAATAATTAGCATTCATGATGATCCTAGGGGTGCTCTGATGTAGAGGTGAAGCTGAGGTGGCCAGCGGCTGCTTAGTGAACATACCCGAAGTCGGAGAAGCCATAAGGGTGATGCTGATGTAGAGGTGAAGCTGAGGTGGCCGGCGGCTGCGGTTGTCACCGTCGAGTGGGACGGAGTAGTTCTGGTCTTCGTCCACCTGAGCGCCCGTAATAGATCGGATCTGTGCGGGTTCTTTGAGGCTTGAACAACGTGTGTGTGTAAAGCCTGCCGAAACCTTAGTTATTTTATATAGCACTGGTGACCGGGACTAAAAACCAATCGATTGGTAGCGCCCCTGATCAGGGTGCGTGAGTGGAGGCGTTTCTTCCTGAAATCTCGAAGCGGTTAGCTGAGAGATCAATCCAACATGGGACACCTCCCAAATTCCTAAAGCTTCTGTTGGGAGTTGACGAATCAAAGCGATAACTAGTTAACTACAATGTGGGGATGCACTCATGCATGCACGAAACGGCCATATACAATTGCTTGGAACACGCGTGACGCGTCTTGTCTACAGAAGAAAGGAAGCTTTTGCACAGCCTGAGAAGCTCCGAAACCGCGACATCACCTGTAGATGTGGTTGAAATTGTTAGGAAACCGGCCTACAGATAGAGTCCTGGCAGACTCAGAGTCCTGGTAGGCCGAGAGTCCTGACATATTGGGCACCCCACCACCTAGTATAAATAGAGAGCCAACCCCCCCATTGTACACACACGCATGAAAGCAATAAAGAAGACCAGGAGTTCTCTCTACCTCTCTCTGTGTTCATCTATTATTCTGTGATTCTGTGATTGATTCGTTCTTGTTCTAAGCAGAGATCCCGATCGGACTGGTCGCCAGCGTCGGTTTCTCAACACGTTATCAGCACGACTACGCTCTGGTGAACGAGGTAATCATCGAAGCACAGATTGAATTTTCTAGATCGCTTTTGAATCTGTATTTCCTTTCGCGTTCTAGATTGAATTTCTACGGTGCAAATCCGCCCTAATCTACCACGAGCGCACTCAAGTCGCCGCACAATGCCGATGGGTAGATTGAGAAACGGGGTAGATGTTGATTGCATCAGATTAGAACGATGCAAACCGTCCCAAATCTACCGCGAGCAGATTCGAAATCGCCGCACAATGCCGATCGGTAGATTGCGAAACGGATAGATGTTGATTGCATCGTAGATTGAAACGAATTTTGTACGCCTTTGTTTGATCTCGCATGATCGTTGTACGTAAAATTTTGGCATAGTTTCTTCGTTTTTCTCGAACGGCATCACGTAAAAGAGAAAACCACGGCGACGGCTGAAGCCGCCGTCGGATCATCGCCGAACCGCCACCGCGACCCGGTCGCCGGCCTTCCTCGGTCGGCCGGCCGTGCCATGCCCGCCATCCGCCGCTTCTTCCGCGCGTGCGCGCGCGACGCCTGCCGCAAGACGAGCCGCCGGTCCCGGCCAGTGGCGCCGCCGCACTGCCGCCTGCAGCCCCTCGCCCGGCTGCCCGCCGCTAGGCGCGGCCGCATGCGCCACCCTCGGCCGCCGCCGCTATCTCGCGCCAGACGCGCCTCCCTCCGCCCAAGTCACCGCCCGCGGCCGACCCGCCTCGGCCATGCATGCCGACTGCTGCTGACCCGCCTCGGCCGTCTGTTGCCGACTGCGGCCGCCGATGGACCACCGGCCGCATCCGCGCCGGCGGCCCCGACTGCGATCGCCGCTCGGCCGCCTCCGCCCGCCCGCCCGCCGCGCTCTCCGCTCGCTCGGCCAGCCGTGCCGCCCTCTGTCGGCCGGCCTTCCACGGACGGCCTGTACCGCTTCGTCGCCTCGACGGCCCGCCCGGCGGCCGCACCACGCCCGGCCGCCCGAACGCATGGCCGCCGCCGCCGGGGGTGGGGAAACCCTACCTCCCGAAAATCGAGCGCCAGGCGGGGCCTTTGGGCCGAATGAGGCGGCAAATTTTCAGAAAAACCCTTTCATTTTCCAAAATTACCAATCGGCCCTTGATTCTTTAATTTGGGTCCCGAATTTTGTAAAGGGTCTCTTGTAATTCGAAAATTACCGATAGGTCCTCGATTCTGAGCGGGTCCGGACTTTTGCGAAAACCCTCGAAAATCAGAAATTGCGCGAATTTTCTCTCGAATCGAAAATTTTGCATAGACCCTCGTGAAATTTCGTAATTGTTGAAAATTTATATTCTAGCATAAAAGGGCCTCGGGAATCCGAATTTTGAATTTATTTTAGCATTTGAAGCTTATTTATTTATGCCATTATTATTTTCTGTATTTATTTACTGTTTTGGTTAATTGTAATTGTTTAAATTGCTTTTAATCACTGAAATAACAGTAAAATTTATGGAAAATTCATAGAAAATTCTGAAACATTACGAGAACCTTTTGTACCATTTATTTACCTGTAGTAAATTATTCCATGCATGTTTACCTGAAGTAAACTTATTTATTCCATCTATCTGCATATAGATGACTGGAATCACGAACCGGGAGTTCGAGGAGCTGGCCCAGCATGGCCGTAACTATCTGACGTGGGCATCCGATGTCGAGATAGTACTTGGAGCCAAACGGCTCCGCGCAGCTATTGGGATTGGCGGACTGAATGACGCCCAACCTACGCCCGAGGAGAATGATCAGGCACTTCATTTTCTTCGGCACCACCTCTGCATTACTCTCAAGAATGAGTATATGGCGGAGAAAAGCGCTAGCACTCTGGACCGCACTCAAGAAGCGGTTTGAGAGGTTAGTACACCATCCTTCCTCAAGCGAGCAAGAATGGGTCGGGGCCGAGGTTTGCCGACTTTAAGGCGGTCGGGAGTACAATTGCCTTGCACAGATTTGTACCAATCTTCAACTCGTGGCAAGCGGATCACGACGAGCGTAAGATCGAAAGACCCTGTCCACTTTTCACCCCAATGCTGTTCAATCCGCCCGCAACTATCGTCAAGATGGCTACAAGGAGTACGCCGAATTGATCGATATGATGCAGGTTGCGGAAGCTCAGGACGAACTTCTCCGCAAGAATTATGTCACTCAGCCACTGGGGAGCTCCGCTGGCCGTGAGGCCAACGCTGGGAGCTACAAGGTGCGAAAGCCCTTGATGAAAAGAAGGGGAAAGAAGGGTAAGACCGCTGCCCAGAAAGGCAAATCGATGCTCCAAATGACAAAAGGCTATGAAAAGTGGCAAGACCTATGGCCAATGTATGTGGTTGCTACAAGTGTGGCAAGTGGGGGCATTGGTCATGGTCCGCAAAGAGCCGCAACATGTAATTGATGCCCACCAAGCCCGGAAGAGGAATGGCAAAGGCACCAAGCTCACTTTGCATTGGTTGAGGGGAGCATTCGAGCAGCTGCTCGAGTTGATGGAGGTTGAGACCATCCCGGCAACAACACCCCCTTACGACCTAGAGGCAGCCACTGCCATGATTTCTCTTGAAGAGAATATCACTTCTGAAAAGATAGCCGAAGAAGTCGATGATTTCTTAATCGACTCCGCCTAATGCATGTAATGCATGAGACGTTAATTGTCATTTATTTTATGTTAAAATGGACAAGTTAGATCTTGCATGGATGGTACTTTAGGATTTGTTATCTCGTGATGGTTGGATGATTTTGGAATAATTCATTCATTTATTCGTTTATGATGGCATGATATGTTCGATATTGAAGTATTTTATTTATGTTGATTGCCTTCTCATGCATATGAATAAAATACCCTATATTAGAACATGTGTAGCGCCTATGAAGGAAGTGTGCTTAGCAGCTGCACAACGAATACCATCTTAAGAGAGACTAAGTTTTCAGTCGATTCGTAAGAGCACTAGCAGCCTTACGTCAAATCGCCGGAAGCGATACTTGTATAATTGGTTCAGGAAGAGCCATAATTATACTCCCCATGGGCACAATTTTGGTCATTAAAGAAGCCTTATTGTACCCAGAATCGACTAGAACTCTCCTAAGTTTTAAGAATATTCGCGCAAATGATTTCCATGTTGAGACTGAAGAAGAGTACGGTAAGGAATACCTGCTCATTACAAAGCGCGAAGAGAATGAAAAAAGGTATTAGAAAAACTTCCTTTACTAGAAAATGGGCTATATTATACCAACATTAAGGCACTTGAAGCCTTCACTGTCCTGAAGACAGTATTTAGAAGCTCTGAACTCTTCTGCCTCTGGCATGACAGATTAGGCCACCCAGGTCGTAGAATGATGAGAAATATAATCAACAATTCCCAAGGGCATAATATTAATGTGAAGAATTTCCCGAATCCTGAAGATTTTGTGTGCCCTGCATGTGCCACCGGGAAATTCAGTACTAGAACCTCCACTCTGAAAGTGAAGGATGAAATCCTCGCATTCTCGAACGCATCCAGGAGACATTTATGTCCCACTCAGCCCACCTTAGGGCCATTTAAGTATTTCATAGTGCTCATTGACGCTTCCTCGAAGTGGTCATATGTGGGTTTGTGGTCCATAAGAAACCACGCCTTTGCAAAATTGATCTCGCAGATCATTCATATCAGAAATGTGTTCCCTAATCATCACATCAAGTCCATCTAGATGGACAATGCTGGAAAATTTACTTCAAAAGCATTTGATGATTATTGCATGGCGATTGCAGTTGAGCACTCGGTACCGCATGTCCATACCCAGAATGGTTTGGCAGAGGCTTTAATTAAGAAAATTAAATTTATTGCCCTACCCCTTTGTATAATTGGAATTTACCAGCTACATGTTGGAGACACGCAGTCCTACATGCAGCGAATCTCATCAATTCTAGACCATTAGCCTATAACATCCATCCATCTATGCAACTAGCGCATGGGTCAGCACCGAAAATTTCCCAACATTAGGGGGAGGAAATCAACCCCTTGATGGAAAATGTCGGGAAATACATGCACATGACCCGTGCACTAGTGAAGCAAATAGAAGTCCAGAATACAATAGAAGTCCAGAAGACAATAGAAGTCCAGAAGACAAAAGAAGTCCAGAAGACAATTGATTTGCAAGCATTAGCAAATCAGCTGCCTAATCACTTTAGTGATTTGAAAGCGTGAATAAGTCGCATGTGCCTGCACGCACTGCACCGGAGAGGGTTGAAATACCAAACAAAGCAGCAGGTATCCCTAATCTCGTCCAGAGGCCTCAGAAAAATAAAAAGAGGACGAGAACTCCGGTTCCTCGAATCCTTAGTAACCGGGGACGCTGGTGAAAAGGATAAGAAGGACTTACCACACCGATCATTAAAGTCCCCTGAATGAGAATGGGAGCCGTTGAGACCGCACAAGTATGACACCTTCGTAAAAGGGCATACCGATCCGAATATCCCCATCGGCATGGATGTGCGCACACATCGGAGTCGAAAAACTAAAGGGACTTGCCACCGCAATTGGAAGAAGCGATGTGCAAGGGGAAGCTCCAGAAGAAGCAACCGCTCCAGAAGAAGCGACTCATGAAGAAATAGCTATAAATTATGTGCACACGGGAGAGTCCATGAACAGGACAATGACCAATATCGATATATACTTCAAGAAAGAAAATTGCCACAATCATCGATCTTGATCCCGAGCTCGCATCGTCACGAATGTAAGAAAAGATCGATTGGGAAGATTGGAAAAGGCAATAGCAACCGAATTGCTATCTCGAACAAAGAGAGGTTTTGGACCAGATGTCGCACACCTCCCCATGTGCACCCGTGAGGACACAAGTGGGTATTTGTTCGAAAGAGAAATGAAAGAAACAGTAGTGAGATACAAAGCAAGGCTAGTAGCACAAGGTTTCACTCAACGTCCCGGAGTTGATTATGAAGAAACCTACTCCCCAGTCATGAGTGGAATTACCTTTAGATATATTGATCTCAATGGCAGTGAACTTGAACTTAGAAATGAAATTAATGGATGTTGTGATCAGATACCTTTACGGTAACTTGGATTCGAGATTTATATGAAATTCCTCAAGGAATAACTCTCCGAACCAAGACAGAGCAAATAGAAATCATGCAGTGTGAAACTCGAGAAAGTCATCAGATGGATTAAAGCATTCTGGAAGAATGTGGTATAATCGCTTGAACTACTTTCTCTGCAAGAAAGGCTACACAAACAAAGAAGACTGTCCTTGTGTATTTATACGGCGATCCCAGAATGGATTCTGTATAATCTCTTTGTATGTAGATGATCTGAATATCATCGGGACAGCAGAAGATATAAATGAAGCAAGCTCCTACTTGGAGTTAGAGTTTGAAATAAAAGATTTGAACAATACCAAGTTCTGCTCAGACCTGCAGCTTGAGCATGTCCCCGAAGGAATCTTGGTACATCAGTCGATCTACACCCAGAAGGTGCTAGAAAGGTTTGGCTTCGAGAAGGCATACCCATCGAAGTATCGATGATCGGAAGGTCTTTACAAAGAAGAAAAAGATCCTTACCGACCTAGGGAAGAGGGGAGGAAGTCCGGGACCGAATTCCCATACTTGAGTGCGATGGTAGCACCCATGTACTTAGTAAACTGCACTAGAACGGACATTGCAATTGTCGTGTACTTGTTAGCAAGGTATAAGGTCTGAGCCCACCAAAAGACATTGGTAGGGCATAAAGGACACCTTCCGATATCTCCAAGGAAGTAAGCACCTTGGATTGTTCTATAGAAAGAATCAAGACTTGAACTTGATTGACTATGCAGATGCTGGGTACTTGTCTAACCCGCATACCGCAAGGTCACAAATATGCTATCCATTCATGTGTGGTGGAACTGCAATTCCCTGAAAATCATCTAAGCAAAGTCTTGTAGCTACTTGACGAACCACTCGTAAATTATAGCATTGTATGAAGTCGCACGAGTGCGCTTGGCTCACCGAATAGTTCACCACATCCAGCAGTCATGTGGGATGAACATTGTGTAAACCCCACAATTATCCATGAAGATAATTCAGCTTGCGTTGTACAAGTGCAAAACGGGCTATGTGAAGAGTCATCTCACAAAGCATATCAACCCCAAGTTCTTCTTTGCACATGAATTGCAAAAGATGGACGAGATAAAGGTACTGCATACTAAGTCTTGTGAAAATCTAGCAGATTTATTCACTAAGTCACTCCCTGCATCTAGCTTTGAAAGGTGCGTGTGAGGGATTGGAATAATGAGACTTAGAGAAGTGCGAATGTGGGGAGAATTCTCTCAAGCCCGTTAGTAAATCTCGATCATGAAGATTGAGTACCCAAAGGAACAAGGTCCCGAAGACCGAATGAAGTTGGGTGGATTGTACTCTTTTTCCCTTGACGAGTTTTCCTGAAGTTTCTCGACCAAGGTTTTTAATGAGGCAATTCGTGCATCGCAGCAACACATGTATTATGTACTCTTTCTCCAAATTTTTCCCACTGGGTTTTTATGGAGTTTTGATGAGGCATGAGCATGTTGGGTGAGTGCCCAAGGGGGAGTGTTAGGAAACCGGCCTACAGATAGAGTCCTGGCAGACTCGAGTCCAGTAGGCCGAGAGTCCCGACATATTGGGCACCCCACCACCTAGTATAAATAGAGAGCCAACCCCCATTGTACACACACGCATGAAAGCAATAAAGAAGACCAGGAGTTCTCTCTACCTCTCTCTGTGTTCATCTATTATTCTGTGATTCTGTGATTGATTCGTTCTTGTTCTAAGCAGAGATCCCGATCGGACTGGTCGCCAGCGTCGGTTTCTCAACAGAAATTAAAGCCTGGAGCCGAGAGCTACCAGCCAACTACTAACTGCTCGCACCATACACCCGAAGACATTCGTATACTTCAGATGGCGATTTCACCATCCAAGCCAGGGGTGGTCCTTGCGGGAACCCGATCCCTACAGATCTCGCAGGACATTAAAAAGATATATTATTTTTAAAAATAGTAATACGACTTTATTTATTATTTTATAATTATTTATACATGCTTTTTAAATGTAGTTTTAAAATATATATTCTAGTATATATATTTAAGTTTAAATCTAAATATAAAAAAATATACAATATTCTATATTAAAAATTACAATCTATTATAAAAATATATATTTTTAACAAGTTTCCTGCGAGGCCTGGAGAGGGCGACCATATACAATTGAGAAAGCAGAGCACCCCGGCTTCCAAATTTTTAGCTGGATCCGCCTGTCAGCAGCGAGAAAATTGGATATTTGCCACCGCTAACAGTGGGCTTCGCAAAACTGCCATCGTTATCGTCGACTTCGCAAAATAGCCACTCAGTACGTGTATCTCTCGTATTCCCTGCCATTGCACCCATTTTCTTCATTTTCTTTTCTCTCTCTCTCTCCAAATCAGCCGTCTAAGATGACTAAACTGCCCTTGAGCTATTTTCTTCGAGCACATGGCACAGGCGCTTCGCTTTGGTCGGCCCTTGGCGCATGGCAGCTTGGGTGCATGTTTGCCACAGTTTGGCCAGAAAAAAATATATGCACGTAATATAATATTTTGAATCAAGATATTATAGTCACCCTGCATGGCATTCTGGGCGCATGGCCTAGGCGCCTGCTGCCTTGGCTGGCCCTTGGCGCATGGCAGCATGGGTGCATATTTGCCACATTTTGGCCAGAAAAAAAATATGCACGTAATATAATATTTTGAATCAAAAACAATGATAACAAAACATGTCATCTTATAAATTGATACTAAAGGGGTTCATCTCACACATCCATAGTTTGAGAACAAAACAAGTTCATCTCACAAATAGGAAACATCTTAGAAAAAACAAAACAAGTTCATCTCACAAAATAAAATCTCCACAAGCCACAAAATATCATTCATTCAACATGTAGCTTTCTCTTTGGAGTCATCTTCTTTGCTGCAGGTGCTGTAGGCATTCTCTCAGGAGTAGCGGTGGAGGTTTGTGAAGAACTGTCCTCTCCCATCAACAAGAAAGCAAGACGGCTGCACACATATTAGTTATGAGAATTAGATAAATCTTTTAGTTTCAAATTTGTACATCAAATTTCAGATTTTTACCTTCTAGTCACCCCGCTCGGACTACCCCGCAAGATTTGTTCTCTAGTTGGCCTTTGTGGAGTGCTAAGTTCACCTGGCTTAGCTTTTGTTTTGTTCTTTCTCTAGTTTTGTTTTGTTCCTTCTAGTCACCCTGCCTGGACTATTCTGCACACATATTAGCTTAGCTTTGTGGAGTGCTTACCATCCAATTCAAGTACGTCAATCTCGACAATACTTCCAGGTGACCTCTTCATTACTTCGGCCTTCCATCTAAACAGTAGCTCGAAACTCTCTTCCCATTTACCATAAACCTCTGCGAGAGTTTTTTCTCTACCCCTCCAAACTGTATCATATGCAATTGTGATAGAATGTTCTTTTTGCAATTTGTCCTGCAATTCTTTAGCCCCCATGTTGGGCGAATCCCTGAGGATACTCACAGCCTTGCTTGCTACCCAATTATTAGATGGTGTTGTAGTTTTCACCCTCATGGTAGAAACACAGGTATGGTGGTCAGTTAAAGCTGTGATCTGAAAAAACACAAGTAATGGGAATTAGATAAAATTATGAAAATGAAAAAGGTAGAAAATTAGATAGTTAGCTATATTCACCTCCACGGTGCTTTGACCTTTATGTGTGCTACCATGTAATTTCCAAGGACAATCATCACTGGACTTGCAGAAGACTCTATATCTCTTCTTATCTGACTTCTCTGTCCCTAGAGCAAACTCCTCATTGATGGCGAATTGCCACACTGCCATCTTAAATTCTTTCATTGATGGGTACATAGTGCCAAGATCCATTTTTGGATGGTTCTTATCATATGATATCACAAATTCACTTGGTATGGCATCACTAACGAGGAACGGCAAAGCACCATCGTTATCGACATTCTCCTCAACCGTTCGGGATCATTTGATGCGAGCACCTTTCCTGCCTCCTCATCTCTCAAGCCTAATAGCACGTATATCGGATCCTCACTTAAAAGCTCAATTCTTCCTTCCTCATCATGTGACTCTACTATCTGTAGGCTATCCCAATCAACTCGTGGGATATGTTCTGCAAGCTCCAAATCAAATCTAAAGCAAGTACAACCAATACATAGTAATCACTAACGATAGACTAGCAGATACAACAAGGCCGGAGGAACAGCAAGCTACCTGTTCAAGTCGTGCAGCATGGCCGGAGCAAGACCTGGCGCATCATGCAGAATCCCCGTCGCGTCGTGCAGCAGCGCCGTTGGGGTCGCGTGGGGCAGCATGGTTCTCACGAGGGCGATCGCGTCGGGCGGCGGCGTCAGACGGTGGCGCGCGTCCGCCACAGCAGATGTCCGTGCCATCGTCACAGTATAGAGTCGGTGGCGGCGCGTCTCGCAGTCGCAGCAAGAGGAAGCGTCGCGCGGAGTGGAAGAGATGCGACCTTTCGAGTCGCGGCTCCAGTCCCGTACGTAAAATGCCCCAGGGGCATTTTGGTCCCTCGAGGTGCCAGTTTTTAGGAGAGAGAGAAAAAAAATAAGGCAGATAGAAAAGAAAATGAGGAAAAGGGTGCAATGGCAGGGAATACGAGAGACACACGTACTGAGTGGCTATTTTGCAAAGTCGATGATAGCGATGACAATTTTGCAAAGCCCGCTGTTAGCGGTGGTAAATATCCAATTTTCTCGTCACCCGCAGTTCATACTTCATACAGATGTTGTATGTACGGAGTCTTTTCGTACGCACGGCAGCTAGAAAGAAGGGAATACTGGCATCATAACCAAGCAAGGTACGCGTGATACGGATGCGTGGGCTCTAATATATATACCGCAGCGTGAGTTGCTCGTGGGAGGCAGCAGGTCAGAGATTTCAGGAACACACAACGCAACTGCTACTCTACGCTGCTGATGGCACTGTTTCCTTGGACAGACAGTGACTTTTAGCTGCATTTTTTAAGTGGTAACGGACGGTAGAAATATTAATACGAATAACGTATATGTTAATAGGCTCTGAAAGCTATTTGAAAAAAAACCGTTTGGAAAAATTATTTTATTTATTTCGATTTCTCTAGAAGCTTAAGGCAGAAACAAAAAAAAAAGAGTCCAAAACATCAAGGCTAATATGTGAAACTGAGGGGAGAAGAGTACAAGGCCAGCTATAAATTGCTGAATCAACACGCCTGCATGCACGATGCATCTGCACGCTTATTACCACCGGCTTATAAACCTTCTGATGGAATGAATGGCAATGGCTACCTTTTGTTTCATTTTTTTTTCGCAAACCAGATCCAATGTGCTCGAACCCCAACGTTTCAAAGAGATCGGTACGGCAAAAAGGTACACGCTGCCGTATGTCCGCCAGGAAGGGAGGTTTGGAAGCTATGGCCATTTTTGCCCGAGCGCCACAGCAATGCTATATTTGGTTCTCTCGTGGGTTTTGCTGGCTTTGGCACCCTCGCGTGGCCGGGAGCGCCTGAGGGAAGGTGGTGTGGTCGGGGACCACATGAGAGGAGGTGGTGCGGTTTGGAACCGTGCGAGCCAGCGAGGGGGTGGCGTGGTACGGGGCCGCGCGAGGAGGGCGACGAGGAGTGCGCGGACGGCAGCGTCGGCACGACCACGAGCGTGCGGACGGCAGTGTCGGCCACCACCTTCCCCTGGGGCGCATACGGACCGCGTCACTTCCCCTCGCACGCTCCCCGGCCGGCGCGAGGGTGCCAAATATGGCAAAACGGGCAGTAGAGGGCCAAATATGGCATTGCCGTGGTGCCGGGGCCAAAATGGCCATGGCTTCGGTCGTGATTAGTTTCACATTTCCATTACCACCAGCTCAACGAAGCGCTCCTTTCTCAGACAAGTGCCCATAGGTGTGAGATTAGTGAGCCGTAGTAGACTAAACAATACTATGGACCTGCAAGAATTGATAATTATATGTCAAGTAGTGACAACCCCTCGATAAACAAAGAATAGATTAAAATGAACATAAGTACTGAAAAATCACAATCATTAGGGACCTGTTTGTGCATATGAAATTTCATATGAAATTCCCTAGAAATCACGAAAAGTTTGCGCATTCATAACAGGGCCTTAAGGATAATGACATCTTTTGGCCCCGCTCGGTTGGGCTGAAAAGCTGTAACTTATGGTTAAAATTTCACTGTAGTTGAATGTGACTTATTTGACGTAATTAAATTTAAAAAATTTAAAAATAGAAAAAATATGCTGACTCATCACGGACAATACAAACAAATACGGGAAAAAAAGAACGGATAAAAAAAGCTCAAAAAGCCAAAAGTTTAGGAAACGACGAAATTTATGAATAGTGAAAAATAAATAAGAAGAGATAAATGCTGAAAATTCACCATGTCACATGTACTTGAGTTCAAATTTTCTTTTGAGTCCTTTGTCCTATGTTTATCCAGGTGTTGAAATATACTGTGCTCCCACTGCTGATGCCCTGCCAAGTTGGCAGGCATCCATGACACACATTGCCCTTGAAGGGGGATGCTTTGTCCTGTCAGCAAACCAGTTCTGTCGCAGAAAGGACTATCCTCCCCCGCCTCAGTATACATTTGGTGGCCTAGATGAAGAGCCATCCCCAGAATCCGTTATTTGTCCTGGCGGGAGTTCCATCGTTTCACCATCTGGAACAGTGCTGGCAGGTCCCAACTATGAAGGCGAGGCCCTCCTCACAGCTGACCTGGGTAAGAAACCGAGAACTTCAAGTAAATTTTATGCTAAATATATCTCAGTTTGGTGTTCACATGCGCTGGAACATGGTATATCGAGTTATATGATCACGGTGATTTATTACAGGTGCACGTATTGTTGTAACTGTGAGTTGTCACCTCAAAAAATTAGTATTGCGACTGAAACATCACAAGCATATAATTCTTACTAGAAATTGCATGATATGGTTTGCAGATCTTGGAGAAATTGTTCGAGCCAATTATGGCCTGTTCGTTGTCGTAGGCCCTAATTTATTCGTCTTGTCGTGCTTGTTTCTTCCTGTCATCGTCTGCTTAGTTTGCTGTCAATTGAGTCACTTCACAATATAGTTACCAGTCAGGAAAAACGTTCCAAAATGTCGATTGCGACGATACCAATTCAGTTGTCAACAAATCATATGATAATTGGAGCAATCGATAGATATCACGGATTTTGTTTTTACTACTAGGTCTTTGTTTGGAAACACTAGAATTTTTTCGATTTATACAGGAATTAACCTGTTTTGTAAGAAATTCCTATAAAATTCATGTGAAATTGTGGTGTTCGAAACATGACATTAGTTGGCTGTGGCTAATTCTATCAAACACCATTCTGTCCTGTTTTTCTTTATTTTTTCTGAGCCACTGAACCCCACTATTTCCTTTTCCTCCGCTGCCTTCTCCCTTTGTTTCACCAACTGAACAGAAAAGAAAAAAAGGCGAAGAATCGGTGGTGCTCAGTTTAGTGATGGCTTATGGTTTTTTTCACTGTAGTTGACTTATTTTTTACTGTAATCGATAGTGGTGGCTTATTTGACGTAATTAAAATTTAAAAAATTAAAAAATAGGAAAAACATGTTAGCTTATCATGGATAATACGAAAAAAGACGGAAAAAGGAAAAGACAAAAAAGTAAAAAAAAATAGAAAATCAGAAAAATAAAATAAAATAAATAAATAGTAAATTAAAAGTTAGAAGTTAAAGCTGAAACAATCGGGTAATACCATGAAGAAACTAAGAAGAAAAAAGCTGAAGAGGCTAGAAGCATCTGTGCTGGAATGCAACTCCTCTTGCCCTTAAAGTCGCCCCGTAACACCCACACGAGCTTGGATTGGTACTCCTAGTCCACAGATCCACATTACCTGCGAGTAGGCTGTAAACGAGCCGAGCTCGAGCGAGCTTGGCCTTCCAGGCTCGAGCTCGGTAGAAGCTCGAGTCGAGCTCGAGCCGAGCTCGAGATGGGGTCCGAGCTTGAACCTAGGCTCGAGCTCGGCTCGGCCTAAGCTCGATTAGGCTCGAGCTTGGCTCGGTGAAGCTCGATAACAATTAAAATAATTTATTATGCACTATTTTTCAATAATAAGAAAAGCTCGAGCTCGAGTTCGGCTCGAGTAAGCTCGATAACAGTTAAAATAATTCAAATATACACTAATTTTAAACAATAAGAAAAGCTCGAGCTCGAGTTCGGTTCGAATAAGCTCGGTAAAAATTAATATGTATTACTATTTAAGCTCGAATCGGAGCTCGCGAACTATTCGAGCTCGGCTCGGTAAAGCTCGCGAGCTCGAGATCAAGCTCGAGTTCGGCTCGTTTAAAGTTCGAACCGAGCTCGAATCGAGCCTAGAACGAGCCGAACTCGAGTAGCTCACGAGCTCCGAGGTTTTTTTACAGCCCTACCTGCGAGCTCCTCGGTCAAGTCTGGATGGCTGAGATCGATGCGAAAGATCAAGGAGCAACGGTTTCCCCATTCCGATCGACCTTAACACAGTGTGTCAGACACACCCTAATTGTATGCCTTTTCTCGCGTTGAATGGTTCTGTTAGCAACTTAACATGAACGACATAATTGGGAACACCATTGGGTTGTATCTCTTCATCTTCTTCTTCTTCTCTTCTAAAAAAAAATACACCTGTCTTTGTAAATTTCTAAATAATTCATTCCTTGGTTTTCGCCCTTTTTACCTGTGTCGCGATTTGTGGAGAAAGGTTTAGTATATCTCGCACGCACGAATTCTAGATAAAATTTTCACGGTTTTTACACATCTTTTTTCTACGAAATTTTAGTACGATTCCCATGTTCCAAGCAGGACTTGCTCGTTAAGAAAAAGCTGCGCAATATCTTTCTGACTAGCTATGTAAGCGCGGCGGCACGCCGCGCTAGCTACCATGTAGATCAAAATAAAAGAGACGATAATTCGTGAAGAGTTTTTTTAAAAAAAATCGAGGACATGTACGTAATTTCGAGAAAATTGAAGGCCTTTTTCGCAAAAAACGAGGACCTAGAAGGACTTATACGTAACTAAACGAGGACCATACGTATTTTTGGAAAACCGTGAGGTGCTATTCAACAAATGATATGCAATTTCGGTGAAGTGGAGGGAGGTTTTCGGAAAAAAACTTAACAGGGATTTTTTTTGTGAGAACGGGGGATCTTTACGCTATTTTGGAAAACACAGGAGCTTTTTTGCATAAAAAGATGACGTGGAGGGTGCGAGCGGCCGGGAAGTCCCCTGGCTAGGTATGATGATTCCGTGGGCGTGTGATCTCCCAGGTCAGCCCTTACTATTTTCCGGCCAGTGATCATCGCTCTTCCCGCGTCTTCCTTGCTGGCTGAAGACACGGCATTCAGTTTCATCTCTTTCAGAACAGAAAAGGAACAAAGAAACGAACACCATAACTAACAACTGACGCGTCCCGTCCCAAGCCAAACACGGCAAATGCGCCAAATGGAGCGAAAATTCTATGCTTTACTGGCAAGTGAAAGCACAGACACTACTAATTAACTGGAGTCACAGAGATGCACCTAGCTAGTTCTGTTTCTTCTGTTGTTTCTGTTCTTTCTTCAACAAGGAGACAGCCAGATAGATAGCAATGACTGGTCATGGGGCATGAGCATGAGTCAAGTATCTCCAGATTTAGCCCTAGAGGGTGGTTTTCCAGGAGGACAGAATCACAGAAGGTGTTGCGCAATGGCATTTGGTTCTGCAAATGGTGTGTACATAAGATGTCAAAAGTGCAAAGAAAGAAATTTATCATTCTAGGGAGTAAGGAAATTAAACATAGTATTGCATCGCGGCCTCTCCTTCCAATCCCGGGTATCCCCTATTCTTCCACCATTCCATCTCTGTATCTTTTTTTTTCTTCTCTCAGACAGTTTCTTGATTGAGACAATTGCGTGTGCCATTTATTCTGAAATGTGCATATTGAGCCAATTTTGTCGCATATCGACGTGCCGATCCTCTGGATCCAACAACTGGTTTTTCGACTTATTGGAGACGAATCATACGAATTAGTTTGGATTGAAATATGGGCTCCATGGATATCAATTCCCTATACTAGTTACTGTTTAAATGCGGTCAAGATTGTCCATAGCCTTCAGGGTTTGTATTTCGAGTTTTGACAGCTCATCAGAATTTGTGTTTTAAGTGCTGTTTGTGCTGCATCGTGATGCAGGGCACTGCGTGCTGAAGCCTAGAGGTTTATAGATCCACCACTCAAATTCGGACGCATCCAAGATCGGCAGCAGCGCAGGCTCAGGGCAGGAAGAAGAGATGTCAATCGAAGTCGAGAGCGGGGCGGGTGCGGGGAGGCTCAAGCGCCATGACTCGCTCTACGGCGACGCAGAGAAGGTCTTCAATGAAAAGTACCATGGAACCGGGGTCTGAAACTCTGAACCACTCTGATTTGTGTCATGGCCAACGTTCTTGTTCTGTCAAGAACACGTTTGTTGGTAGATAGTGACACGGTGTTCTGCCTGTGTGTGACTCAGGGAAGCTGGATCCGGACGCTGCGCCTGGCATTCCAGAGCATCGGCGTGGTGTACGGCGACATCGGCACGTCGCCGCTGTACGTGTACTCGAGCACGTTCCCGCACGGGATCAAGCACCGGGACGACCTCCTCGGCGTCCTGTCGCTCATGTTTACTAATAAAATCTAAGTCTACACATTAGATCAAGATCATGAACACATAATAAAATCATTAATGCGGAATCGTGAGTGCACATACCCGATCCGGATGTAGACATGAAGATAAACTCGGGATGCGCGGTCGGAGAGGGAGAAGAAGAGGTCGTCGGCCGGAGACGGAGAAGAAGACGAAGACGACGGTGGTGGAGATGGCCGGCGGCGAGGTCGTCGGCCTTCGTTCACCCGAGCGCCCAAAATAGATCGGGTCTTATTGGGGTTCTTTGGGGACTAGACAAGACGTGAACCAAGCCCCTGCCGAAACCCCTTTGTTTATATGGCGCTAGGTGACCGGGACCGATACCCAAAATAGTTGGTAACCGCCTCCGATCAAGACGCGTGGGTGGACTAAGTCCCCCTGAAAAATCTCAGACAGTTAGCCTGAGATCATCCTAACATTCTCCCCTTTGATCGTCAGGCTAACATCATAAGCCCATTCTTTGAGAAAACAGCATACCAAGGTAATGTGTTACATGGTCAATAAAGTATCATACAACCTCAGTACCTATAGCGTACTATTTATACCTTAGAATGGTTATTCATTAAACTTAATGGGAGTTGGTTTGTTTTAGGTCCTTTTTATCCAGAATCAGAGGCTTTCCAATAAATCCATGCCGGCAACATGATCACGAAAAATACTGGGTGGTAAGCCTTTAGTAAGCGGATCCGCAAGCATCAACTTAGTACTAATATGCTTGATAATTATGGTTTGATCCTGGATTCTATCTTTCACAACATGATACTTAATGTCAATGTGTTTGGCAGCACCACTTGACTTGTTGTTATTTGCATAAAAGACTGCGGGTTCATTATCGCAGATAAGGTGAGTGGTTTAGAGATACCGCTCACCACTCTAAGTCCCGGATAAAATTCTTAAGCCATACGATGCGCCCAAGAGCCTCATAACATGCCACAAACTCAGCTTACATCATTGAAGATGCCGTAAGGGTTTATTTGGAGCTTTTCCACGAAATAACTCCTCCTGCGAGTGTGAAGATATAACCTGACGTGGATTTCTTAGTATCAACACATCCCGCAAAATCTGAATCTGAATAACCAATAACATCAAGGCTATCAGAAGACTTATATGTGAGCATGAAATGCTTAGTGCTTTGCATATAACGCAAAGCTTTCTTAACGGCTTTTCAGTGGTCCAGTCCTGGATTAGACAGATATCTGCCAAGCATCCCGGTTACAAAAGCTAAATCAGGGCGTGTACATACTTGAGCATACATAATACTTCCGACAGCTGAAGCATAAGGAACCGACTTCATCTGATCAGCTTCATATTGGTTCCTTGGGCATTGAAATGTCCCAAACTTATCGTCCTTAACAATAGGAGCAGGCGAGCCAGAGCACTTATGCATATTGTATTTCTTCAGTACTCTGTCAACGTATGCCTTTTGAGATAAACCCAATGTGTCTTTGGACCTATCTCGGTGAATTTCAATGCCAAGAACATAAGAGGCATCACCGAGATCCTTCATATCAAAATTGGCTGAAAGAAATCTCTTGGTCTCAAACAGCATATCCTTATCGCTGCTGGCCAATAGGATATCATCCACATAAAGTACTAAGATGGTGAATTTACTCCCCTTGAACTTAACATATATACAGTTATCAACTTCATTTTCTTTGAAGTCGAAACTTCTTATGATTTTATCAAATTTGAGGTACCACTGCCTCGACGCTTGTTTTAAGCCATAAATGGATTTCTTAAGTCGGCATCCCATGTGCTCCTTGCCTTCCACGACAAAACCTTCCGGTTGAGCCATGTAAATATTTTCTTGCAAATCGCTATTAAGAAATGCCGTCTTAACATCCATCTGATGCAGCTCTAAATCATAATGAGCTACAAGTACCATAACAATTCTGAATGAATCTTTAGTTGAGACAGGAGAAAAAGTATCATTATAGTCAATCCCTTCTCTTTGTGAAAAGCCTTTTGCTACAAACTTTGCTTTGAACCTTTCGATATTTCCCTTAGAGTCATGTTTTGTTTTGTAGACCCATTTACAGCCTACTGTTTTGACTGCGTCAGGAATTTCTACTAAGTCCCATACATCATTAGTGCTCATAGACTTTAGTTCATCCTCTATGGCTTCAATCCAATTAGAAGAATGTTCACTCATTATGGCTTCTTTATAAGAGGTGGGATCATCTACCTTTCCTACATCATTAATATCCTCATTCATATAAACAACATAATCATTAGGAATGACAGATCTTCTCTCCCGCTGTGATCTTCTAAGAGGTTCATTAGTTATTTCAGGAGGCTGTTGAGGTTCATCATTAGTTGTAACATTAGGAATTTCAGATACCTCAACAGTGGGTGCAACAACAACATTTTCTACTGGAGGTGCAACCTCCTGAGGCACAGGAATAAAGATCTCTGGAATGAGCGGTGGAATGAGCGGTGCGGGAACATAAACCCGCTTTTCCTCAAGATCTATTTTCCTGGGCTCCAGGTCCTCGTTATTTTCTAAGAACACAGCGTGTCTTGTTTCTACAAACTTAGTTATCCTATCAGGACAATAAAATCGATACCCTTTGGATCTCTCAGGGTACCGGATAAAATGACAGCTTACTGTCTTAGGATCTAATTTCTTAATATGTGGATTAAACAACTTAGCTTCAGCACGACAACCCCACACTCGTAAATATTTCATACTTGGTTTTCTCTCAGTCCATAATTCATAAGGTGTTTTAGGTACTGATTTACTGGGAACCCGATTAAGAATGTGTGCAGCTGTCGTTAATGCTTCCATCCACAAACCAACAGGTAAACTAGAATGGCTAAGCATGCTCCGTACCATGTCCATAAGTGTACGGTTGCGTCTTTCAGCTATGCCATTCTGCTGAGGTTCGCTCGGCATAGAATACTGGGCAACAATGCCATTTTCCTGAAGGAACTTAGCGAACGGGCCAGGAATTTGCCCATAAGGGGCATGTCTTCCATAATATTCTCCCCCTCGATCCGATCTAACCACTTTAATCTTTAAGTTGTGCTGATTTTCAACTTCAGCCTTAAATATTTTAAATTTATCAAGTGATTCAGATCGATCTTTAATGGGAAAAATATAGCCGTAACGGGAGAAATCATCAGTGAATGTGATGAACGAATCAAAATCATCCACTGATGTCACAGGAAAAGGACCGCAAATATCAGTATGAATTAATTCTAAAAGTCCTGTACTGCGAGTAGCTCCCTTCTTTATTTGTTTTACATATTTTCCTTTAATGCAATCAATGCAGTGGTCTGAGTCAGAGAAATCTAAAGGGTGGAGAATGTCTTCTTTGATGAGACGTTCCATTCTCCCCCTCGAAATGTGGCCCAAACGACAGTGCTACAGTTTCGAAGAAGTCTCATCATTATTTTTGCGTTTAGCATCATTCACATTCAATACAGAAGATTCATTAAGGGAAAGCATATAAAGCTTGTCTTGTCTAAAAGCAAGACCAACATCATTATTATTGAACTTAATAATGCATTTATTGTCTCCAAAAATACATTTGAAACCTTCATCGTCTAATAAAGAAACTGAAATTAAGTTCCTTCTGATGGAAGGAACATAAACTACATTATTGAGATGAAGCAGGAAGCCGTTGTCTAAAGTTAATGAAACAGATCCGACTGATTTCACTTCGGCTTCTTTTCCATCCGCGACTCTAAGACTTCGCTCCCCCTTTCTTAGTGTTGTCGCGGTAAGGAATCCCTGTAAAGAATTGGTAACGTGCACAGTTGCACCTGAGTCAATCCACCAAGCATTAAGAGAGAAATCAGTGTAAAGTGTTTCATCAATAAAAGTAATTGTATCATTACCCCTTTTGGCGAGCCACTTTAGAAAGCCTACAGTCTTTCTGAAAATGCCCTGGCTGTTTGCAGAAGTGGCATTCTCCCCCTTTGGATGTTGTAGTGGAAGCAATATGAGGCTTTGGTGCATTGTGCACTCTAGGCCCCGATTTATCTGAGTTGGGGGAAAATGCAGCTTCTTCTTAGATTTGAAGTCCCCTTGGAACTTCCTTTTATGAGAGCCACCAACATTAAAGGCAAAATGGGAGACCATGTGGTGGTCATCCCGTGTGTATGATGAGTAATTGACATCGGCTTAGGGAAGTCGAGTTTGAGTTGGTTGGTTCGGACCTTGACGTTACGTGGTGTAACGGGCTCGGTCGGACTTGGTCAAACCTGGTCAAATGGGATTATGATGCATATTCTGATGATTCGACATGTTTGCTGATGTTATTATGCTTTCATGTATCGAGCGGTGCTATTTGACGTGTTTCTTGTCTGTGTGGCTGCAGGACGTCGAGGCGGAGTCGTGGCGAGACACGGTGGACCGGACTAGGCGCAGGTGGCGCTGAGGTCAGAACGGTCGGGATGTGTCAAAGACGACGTGGACTCGAGGTGGTTGCGAGGCGCGCGAGACAAGGAGCGCGGAAGTTTCCCGGAAGGTGCAGGAGGGGCGAATCGGAAATTTCGTAAGGCTGCACAAGCGGGAGACGGCTCCGTTAGGGTTTAGCCGGCGTAACGGGTTGGAGACCCGTTAGCCAAGGGCTATAAATAGAGGTGAGGGGCTGCATACCCCTTAGGGACACAATAGAGTGAGAAAAGGGTTTTTAGAGCTCATTTTCATCCTTGTGTGTGAGTTGTGTTCCTCCCAAGAAGCATGTGAGGCTCTTGGTGTTCTTGAGGATGGAGAGAGTGTGTGTGGGCTCTTGATCCTTTAAGCATGTATGGGGATGTATTGACTATGATCTTTCTTGCTTTCCTGATGAAAAGATAATTTGGTTTATGTGTTCTTATGAGTTGAGAGTTCTTGGTTGTTTGATCAAGTCTTAGTAGTATCATGTACAAAATCTCAAGAACCATAAGCTGTTGGATTATGGTCTTTTCTTATTGTCTACTGTTCTTACTTTTAGTTGATTCGTTGATCTAGTGGTTCTGGGAGTCATTCTTCAAGGGCGTCTCTGTTAGTCGTGTCCCAAGAACAGAGTTTTTGATCTGATTCCCTGTTGTGAACAAAGACCTTGTGCTTGAAAGATTCAAGAATCAAGAGCTGTTTGGAATCTTGTTTCTTCTTTGGTTTATCTTCTCTGATATGATTTTCTCCTCTCAGTTTACTCTGTTATTTAGTTTTTAGTTCCAACCTCTTACTTAAGAAAGAGTTGAAGCTGATTGCCTTTAATTCCAGTTTGTCTTCTCTGTGTTCTTCTGTCCGAAAAGAAAAGGGTTGCTGCATATTTCTTCCTGTGCCGACAGCAAGCAGTTCGGCAAAATCTTTCTTTTCTGTTCTTATTCTCTCTTCCTCCTGGACACACATGGCGATCAAATCGCTTATGCTCCACTTCTCTTTCTGAGTGTTGTAATTAATTTTAAAAGCTGTGTACTCAGAAGGAAGTGATGTCATAATGAAATGAACTAGAAAACCATCAGAAATTGCCATGTCCATGCCTTTGAGTTTTTCTGTCATATCAGTCATCATCATGATATGCTCTCTTTCTTGCCGCTGCACCCATCATATTTAGAGGTTAAGAGCCTCAATTAAGTCTTGGCATAAACTTTAGTGGAACCTTTGAATTTCTCCTCAATTGAAGCCATGTAATCTTTAGCTTTTTCAGAATTGGGGAATGCTCCCCTAATCATGACTGAAATTGAGGTTTTTATAATCATAAGTGATAAGCGCTTAGATCGTTCCTATTTTTCAGCATTATCATCATAAATCTTCTTTTCTCAAAAAATTCTCCTCACCCTCGGGGGGAACGGAACGCTCTACCCTTAAGGCATAGTCAAGGTCCAAAACACCAAGGACAACGTAAATTCGTTCTCTCCACGAGGAAAAATTGCTCCCCGTGAGCTGCTCAATGTTGTCAATTGTGGCGGCAACGTTTGAAGCATTAAGTCTTGAATTTAAAATACAGGCAAAAATTAGAAATATCATAAATATATATATATATATATATATATATATATATATATTGCATGTAATTAACCCTACGTTGGTCTGATTAATAACATGCATAAAATTACAGTTCTAATTCATATCACTGTTGGGCAGAAAATGAAAAAGAACTGAAAAACTATGGCGACATACGATTATAAACAACGTTGGTCAGAATATAATCTTATGAATACATAATGTCAAAATTAATCATAATGTATCAAATTTAAATATCCCGTTGGTTCAATTTAAATTTGAGATTATTCATTAAAATATGGTAATGATACATCATAATTTGAGCTATTTAATTAATTAAAACAGTGCATAAAAAATATACTAAAAACAAAATAAATGCACTGAAAATTAAAATTATAACAGTGCATAAAAATAAATGTAAAACAAAAGAAAATGCACTGAAATATAAAAATTCTGCTGGAAAAAAGACATCGAAAGAAAATTTGGGCTAAAAATTTGGCCCCAAAAGAAATACGCGCTGAAAATCAGCACCAAAAGAAAAAATTGGGCCGAAAAATGTACTCACGGCCCACAACTCTCCACAGCCGAAAATTCCACCTGGGCCCAAAAGCGGTGCGGCCCATCATGGCGTGCAAGGCCCAAAAAAATTTGGCTCGCGGGCGGCCTGCCGAGAAGGCCCAATGCGCACGACGGCCCATCTCTTGACCGACCTCCGATGCGCAGCGCCGTTGGATCTCGATCCGACGGCCAAAATCTAAAACCAGCCCAAAAACCCTCCGGGCCAAAAAGGAAATGGTCGTCCGATCTAATCGGACGGCCGAGATCGAGCGCGGCCTGGATAAAAGTACCTCGAACCCTAACCCTAACAAATTTGCACCCGAAAAAAACGGAATCCGGGAGCGGGGAGGCGGCACGCCGCGGGGTGGTGGCGGCGCACGCGAGCGGTGGCTCCAAGGCGAAGCGGCGCGCGCCTGCAGGAGGAGCAAGCGGCGGGCCGGCGGCCTTGAGCGGCGACGGCGGTGCGCCTGCACATGCGGCGGTGGAGAGGCGGCGCGCCAAGGCATGCGAGCCGTGCGTCAGAAAAAAGCAGCCCGAGCCCGAAGCGAAGCGGCGGCGCGGCGGCACGGCACCGGCCCGAGCGAGCGCCGGCGTGACGGCGGTGGCTCGCGGAGACGCTGCGGCGGGCGGAGCGAGCGGCGGCCCGGCATCGGCGACACGGCATCATCGGCGGCACCGCAACTCCGGTAAGTCCGCCGATCCCCTTTCCTCTTTTTTTTTCATTCCGCCGCCGATCTATGGTCTAAAGGGGTTTGGGGATCTACCAGTAGGATTTTGCGAAAATTTAATCACCATTATTCTCCTCCTTCTATTTTGCTCAGCCGATCCATAAGAAAAAATATATCCGAAAACCAAACGTGTTCGGGTAGGTCTATTTAAGGTTCATGATGATCTAAAGAAGGCTCTAATACCATTGTTTACTAATAAAATCTAAGTCTACACATTAGATCAAGATCATGAACACATAATAAAATCATTAATGCGGAATCGTGAGTGCTCATACCCGATCCGGATGTAGACATGAAGATGAACTCGGGAGGCGCGGTCGGAGAGGGAGAAGAAGAGGTCGTCGGCCGGAGTCGGAGAAGAAGACGAAGACGACGGTGGTGGAGATGGCCGGCGGCGAGGTTGTCGGCCTTCGTTCACCCGAGCGCCCAAAATAGATCGGGTCTTGTTGGGGTTCTTTGGGGACTAGACAACGCGTGAACCAAGCCCCTGCCGAAACCCCTTTGTTTATATGGCGCTAGGTGACCGGGACCGATACCCAAAATAGTTGGTAACCGCCTCCGATCAAGGCGCGTGGGTGGACTAAGTCCCCCTGAAAAATCTCAGGCAGTTAGCTTGAGATCATCCCAACAGCTCATCCTCTACACCCTCATCCTCATACCCATGCTCAAGTACGTCTTCATCGTCCTCTACGACAACGACAACGGTGACGGTGAGTTCTCAATGTCTGACCGAATTCAGAAAACATCAACAATCATTCACTGAATTTCGATCCATTTTTGTGTCATTGGTGTATGACATGGTGGTGATGCTTCTACTGACTACAGGAGGAACGTTTGCTCTGTACTCGCTGATATCTCTCTATGCGAAGATAAGGATGATCCCGAACCAGCAGGCTGAGGATGCGATGGTGTCGAATTACAGCATTGAGGCGCCCAACTCGCAGCTGAGGAGGGCTCAATGGGTGAAGCGTGTCGGAGTCCAAGAAGGCGACCAAGATCGCTACTGTTCACCATCACCATCCTCGGCACGTCGATGGTCATGGGCGACGGAACCTTGACACCGGCAATTTCTGGTAATGCGATTAGTACATTGAACCATTTTTGTCATATTGAAATGGCAATCAGCTTGCCCGAGTCATATGTACATTTGTAGATTTGAAGAAAACTAATCTGTAGCCAATGGATGTGTTCTTGCAGTGCTCTCTGCAGTGAGTGGGATCAGGGAGAAAGCGCCAAACTTGACTCAATGTATGCTTGAGAATGCTGCAATGTTCAGATATTAACATGTCAGCCTATTCATAGCGGCATCTGAATTTTCTATTTGTCGTTTTTGCTACAGCGCAAGTTGTCTGGATCTCGGTGGCTGTTAGGACACAATACCAGGACCCTACACACACATTTACCCGTGGACACACACTACACGGGGGAGACGAGGAACATAGACACACAGAGAGAATTTCCCGACACGAACTTAACTTGCGCCGGATTTTCTCTTGTCTTTCTATTCCATCGCTCTCAATTTACTCAACATATTACCTGGCTTAAATAGCCTCACCTAGTGGCTAACAATAGACTTACCTAATAATAGACTTAGCTAACAATAGACTTAGCTAATAATAGACTTAGCTAACAATAGACTTTCTCCACTAACCACTAACTCCATGCAGCTATTCTCATGCCATTTCTCAATGTAGCTTTGACTAGCCCCCTGCATGCACACACATGCACGCAAAATGCAATAACAATCAAGATTAATATCCAATAGTGGCCATTCTCTTCGTGCTGTTCTCGGTGCAGCGCTTCGGGACCGACAAGGTCGGGTACTCCTTCGCGCCGATCATCTCGGTGTGGTTCCTCCTGATCGCCGGCATTGGGATGTACAACCTCGCTGTGCATGAGATCACCATCCTCCGAGCCTTCAACCCCAAGTACATAGGGGACTACTTCAGAAGGAACGGCAAGGAGGCGTGGGTCTCACTTGGGGGCGTTGTCCTGTGCATTACAGGTAAATTACCTTTAGATCTCTTACGACTTAATTCACGCATTGCCGTAACAGAGAATCATCTGCGAAACTGTAACACCGCGGTCCAACCTATGACCCTAAAATGCCACCTCCACAATTTCCTCTCTAAGTTTAAACCATCTAACGGAAACTTTCGATAATATCTCTCTGACCTAGTCCTCCATAACGAACTAACTCATAATAAACATGACTCGTTAACCAGAGTAAAAATAAATAACTCACAAAATAAAACTTAGGTCACTCGTGCCCAAGAATGCTCGAGACCACACACTCAAGAATGCTCAGAACCACGTGTCTGAGAACGTTTGGGACCTCACACCCAAGAACGCCCAGAACTATGCGTCCAAGAGCACAATTAACGTGCAAATAGAACATTATTAAGGAAATACATATTACCATAAAAGCATTCTAAAGTTTATCCTCAGTTTATGAGATCTTTATTGGCTAAGTTTCAGATTAACAAGCTATTTTACTAATGCAATATTAAGAAAAGCAGAGATGATGCTTTAGATCATTATTATTGGATATGGTGCAGATGTGCTATTCATATCCTCTATGCATGACACTTCATTGGTCACCTAAAAACAGTAACAAAACAAGCATGCGTCCAAGACTTGACAAATACATAGTGAAGCAGTAAACAACATTCTCATTAACCTTTCATTATCCATTTACTCTTTCTTTTTCATTAACCCCTTTATCACGCATTCACACTTTCTTAGCACGGAAATAATGCAAATACATAAATCTCTATGTTAGACCACATTCTCATTAACCGAGCATTATCCGTTAACTCTTTCATACTCTTTAACACTCCTGTCTACATTAACTTTTCATTATCGTTAATACAATACAAATGCACATACACATCTCTACTCTTTCTTTAGCTTACACCGATATAGCTGAGTGGACACCCGTCGATGTACCACCCTCTCATTATCTCCATCCCATGGAGATACTTTTCTCTCCATCCCGTAGAGGTGACTACCGAAGTAGGCCTTTCATATCCACTGAAGTGTGTCTCTTTCATACCATAAATATGCACTTAATGCAATGCACGAGTTTCATCACTCTTTAACATTCTCTTTATTCATCACTTAGCCATCATTATCATCATTTAATCATCATAGAAACAGAAGTAAACAAAGCAATAAAACATGGTAAATATTGCATCAAGTTTAATTAGTAACACCCATCAATCTAATTTACCATTTTACCATGCACTTGCATGTTTAACCTCGTGAACGATGCGTAGATGGCACCGATCAGGTGTCTAAGCACTCTACAGAAAGCTAATAAAGTTAGATACCTTTTCTTGGTAGATTAAATTTTCAAATTATCTTGTTAACATGCCCAAAATCTCCATAGAATGCCCTACACATGGGATCCATCTACTAACCATGTTCTAGCCATTTCAAACGCACATATCTTGCTAATCCCCACTCTAATCAATACACAAGCTAACAAACCTACACAAATCGATAAACTAGCATGGGAAAAGGATTCGAGGCATTAGCGTAGCGACGAACAGCGAGATCGAGGCACCTTCTTCCTCTCCTTTGCCTGATTTAGCGCTGGTTCGGCCTTCTCTCTTCTTTTGTTCCCCTCTTCCTTCTTCATCTCCTCTCTTCTCTTCTTCTCCCCACCCAATCCTCCTCTTCCTTCCCTCTCGGCTAGGTCCCGGCCCACCCCCTTGCTCCTTCTCCACCTTCTGGCATCAGGGAGGCCGAAGGTAGCCCACAACGGTGAACATCGACAATGGCTGCGCAGCAGCTCGCGATAGCGATAGGAGGGCTTGGCGGTGTGCAGTCAGGGATGACAGCGTTCGAGGTAGGAGTAGGGAAAACTATTTCGGATTGAAAATTTTTTTGGAACATATCGAAAGAACCAAAATGGTCGAAATTTCGAAATTTCAGATGAAATTTTCAAACATTGTTTGAATTCTGCGTCGGAATCTAGGCAAAAATAATATGGAGAGCAGACGACTATATTCAGCAAAGGGTTGAAATTTATACCATGGCTAGAAATGGTGATGCAATAGGACAATTTTACTCTGTTGTTAAAAAAGGGATAATTTTACTGTGACAAGGAGAGGGATGATCAAAATCTAGCATTCTAGACAAGTAGTTAACAAGATTCAAATGTTTTGGTATAATTCGAAACATACACAAGCAAAAAGAAATATGATCGATTGTAAATGGGCAGAGGACAAAACAATTTACAGAGAGATGAACAACAGTACATGTCCACCGGAGGAAGGGGAAATGGGGAGCCGACACGGGAGGTGGCGGCGGCGGCTGGGAGCTGCAGCGGGAGCCTTAGCTGCCACTCTTCCTCGCCTAGTCCGCCACCACCGCTCTTCCCGCCTTGTCCGTCGCCCGCCGCTCTTCCCTGCCTTGGCCGCCGCCCGCCGCTCGGTGGAAGATGGGGATGGGGAGGAATGGGGTTAGAGTTGAGTCTTGTGTCTTGCCTTGTGACTTCATCGCGTGGAGCAGGGCTGGGCCTGGTAGGCTGTGGGGTTGCCGTGTGGGCCGCCGCACTGTGGGGGTCTCTTATGGCGTAACGTCGGTCACTCCCAAAGTTCAAATGTATACGAAATTTTTGATTGAAACATAGATATTTCGTTAATCAATGAAAGGGATGGAAATACCAAAATTTCGGCGAAATTGTTAACCCTAGGCAGGAGACGGCATGCGGAGGGAGATGTGGCGTGGGACGGTGGCACCGGCAACAGGGGATGACGGCGGCGGCTGCCCTATGGGGGCAAGAGCTGCACAGGGCATGATGGTGTGGCCGAAGCAAATGAGGCGATGGCTCGGAAACGAGACGGCGACGGAGGTGGCGCATCTTCCTCGAACAACTGCCCTTGGCTGGGGAGTCAGCCGCAACAAGAGGGAGGCAGCTAGGGTTAGGAGCCCGCCCCCCTCCCCCCCTTGGCGCTCCTCTTGTGCATGCACGGCCCAGACTTGGGCCGATCTGGACTTGGGCTAGCCTGGCCCAAGGCTCAATCTTTTTTTTTTTTTGAATATTACAGAAACTGATTTTTTTTCCCCTATGAAATGTCGCATGGAACAGGCACGGAGGCCATGTTTGCTGACCTTGGCCATTTCAACATCAGGGCCATTCAGGTAACAGACACATCTCTGCTTCCCGTTTAGTACTAGTTTGCACATATCATTCAGTGTAGAAATAGCTTTAGCTTGTCAGTTGTGAGGAGTGAGTGACTGAAACATCTTACAATGGTTTCTGAATTGTTCTTTCTCTTTTGCAGCTCAGCTTCAACTGCATCCTCTTCCCCTCCGTTGCGCTATGCTACATGGGTCAGGCAGCCTACCTGCGCAAATTCCCGGAAAACGTCAGTGACACCTTCTACAAATCCATCCCAGGTATAACCAAATCGACCTGACAAAGTAACAAAGAATCATATTTTCTTCTGCACCAAACTGAAACCTTGCATAATTCTATGCTGCCGCACGCAGCCCCAATGTTCTGGCCGGAGTTCATCGTGGCCATCTTCGCCGCCATCATCGCGAGCCAGGCCATGCTGTCCGGCGCGTTCGCCATCCTGTCCAAGGCCCTCTCGCTGGGCTGCTTCCCGAGGGTTGAGGTGGTGCACACCTCCAAGAAGTACGAGGGTCAGGTGTACATCCCGGAGGTGAACTTCCTCATCGGCGCCGCCAGCATCATCGTCACCCTCGCCTTCCAGACCACCACCAACATCGGCAACGCGTACGGCATCTGCGTGGTGACGGTATTCTCCATCACGACGCACCTGATGACGGTGGTGATGCTGCTCATCTGGAAGAAGCACATGGCATTCATCGCCACCTTCTACGCGGTGTTCGGTCTAGCGGAGTTCATGTACCTGTCCTCCATCCTCTCCAAGTTCGTCGAGGGAGGGTACCTGCCCTTCTGCTTCTCGCTGGTGCTCATGGCGCTCATGGCCACCTGGCACTACGTCCACGTCAGGCGCTACTGGTACGAGCTCGACCGCGTCGTGCCGGCGGACGAGCTCACGGCGCTGCTGGGGCGCCGCGACGTGCGACGGGTGCCCGGCGTCGGTCTGCTCTACTCGGAGCTCGTCCAGGGCATCCCGCCAGTGTTCCCGCGCCTCGTCGACAAGATCCCCTCCGTGCACGCCGTTTTCGTCTTCATGTCCATCAAGCACCTCCCCATCCCGCGTGTGGCGCCGCCGGAGCGCTTCATCTTCCGCCGGGTCGACCCCCCGGGCCACTGCATGTTCCGCTGCGTGGCGCGCTACGGCTACACCGACCCGCTCGAGGGCCCCAAGGAGTTCGCGGCCTTCCTCCTCGACCGCCTCAAGATGTTCATTCAGGAGGAGGCTGTCTTCGCCTGCCAGTGCGCCGACGGCGACGGCGGCGACAACGCGGACGACGACCAGGTGCAGCCGGGGAGCGCTGGCAATGACAACGATAAAAACGACGTGCTGCGTCGGGCGCAGGCGGCGGCGGAGGAGGAGAAGAGGTTCATCGACGCGGAGGCGGAGAGCGGGGTGGTGTACCTGATGGGCGAGGCAAACGTGACGGCGGCGGCGGGGTCGTCAGTGATAAAGAGGGTCGTGGTCAACTACGTGTACACCTTCCTGAGGAAGAACCTTAGGGAAGGCCACAAGGCGCTGTCCATTCCCAAGGACCAGCTTCTCAAGGTCGGGATCACCTACGAGATATAGAGTCTTTTTTCTCATTACTCTTCTTGTTGTTAGGGCTTTATTTCTCAATGTTTGTTGTTATGATGATGTACTTTCAGCAGATGGAGAAGTTTTTTTAACCTGTGCACTTGCTTTGCCTGAATGATCCTGGACACTTCTTGCATGGGTAGTAGTAAGAGCTCAAATATGTTGCAACTCGGAAGGAACATTGTAAGCGGAGACATTGTAAGTGTTGCTGAAAATTGCCTTGATTCAACAATCAGTTCGCCCACTCTCTCTCTCTCAAAAAAAACCAACACCAATCAGTTCGTCCAAAATGTAAAGCTGTTGGAAAAGATGGACAATTTACTCGCTACTCGTACTTCAGCGGATCAAACGCGCGCGCGCGCGCGCACACAGTTCAGATCAAGGAAGGCACACTCGAACAACTGTCACAGAGATTTATGTCGTTCCAGTTGTTGTTGACAGTGTTTTGTTTCGCTGAAACTGTAAATAATCTTTGTTCTGGCTCTTGCTCCTTGTCCTTCTTCGTCTCTGTTCATTCTCGATTGGAACCGGGATACTTGGCATAGGGCAGTCCGGATAACGGTTTTGGCGCTTTGCTTGTATTGTATTCTGGTGTCATCGAATGAACCAAGCCCTCCTTACCTATCAGTGAACAGTACACTTTGCCCACAGCTTGCTCCAGATTGAAGGATGACCAGATCCAGCAACGCTTCCTACTGATTTATTCCGTGCAATTCCAAAGGGCATCACGCATTAGCTGAGGCACGGCGGATGTGCTCAAATGAATTGAACATAGATTCACAAGTGGACGCATGATGTTTTCATCACAGGTTCTCTCTCTTTACGAGTGGTCAGAACGGAAGCCCCAATCCATCGTTTTAAGGGACCTGTTTGGCATGTAGGGATTTCATACGAAGCAGCTCAATTCTCTCGAGATGTGTACATGAAAGATGTAGACTTCCCAACGTTTAGCCTTGTACATGAAAGATGTATATCCATCGGTCCATTTGACATGAACTCTAGCCTTTTCTGGTCTCAACATCTGCATTGGACGACATGCCGAAGAACCCTTCAAATCACCAGGTTCCATACAAGTCAGGAAGCTCCAAATACCAAAACAAGAGCAAATCTAACGAAGAATGGCTAATACCACGTACCGTGTTAGAAAATGCGGCCAACGTTTGTCTCTTCTCCCGGACCTCTCCGCTGTCATCCTCCTTGTTATTTGTACCGACGAAGCCGTCTCCTGCCTGCTGCTCTCTTCACACACCGTTGTTTTGTTTTCTTTTTTACTCCTCCGTCTGATTGCGACTTTGTCCCAAGAAAACAACGTTATCAATTAACCACCCAAGGATCGACCTTGACATCGACAGGCTAGTTTATTCACCCACGGTGAAATATGACATACGTTTGATCCTCTCTTGCCGATAATTACAAGGTGTACAGGTTTCTACTCTCCGTAGGGGAAAAATCGATCAGTAGCAGGAATTACTGTCCGTGCAGTGTACAGTGATATTATGTTTCATGTTTGAGATCTTCTAAATGGTAATCCTATCAGATAAGAGTGCTACACCCAACATAACTGCAATGAACTGTCGCAGAATGGACTTACAGTAGCATGTAGCTCAGGACTAGCTTTCTCTTCGTTCATGTAGAACTTTGCTCACCCAGCTTCAGTGATCCTGACAAATTTCATTAGAAACAATAAACGGAACATTCCGTGCTGACGAGGCAATCAGATTCGCATTACATGTTTTTAATATTAGCGCGGCCATTGCAGTCCTTGATGCTGACTGAAAGGGAATTCGCCATTTTCCTACTGTCTAGTTGCAGTCCCTTCGCTCCACGGTGCATAAATCACAATCCCCCCTCACTTTACTGGCACCCTCTGGGACCAGTAACTGAACTCCGAAACAATGTCGCACACATCGGAGGAAGAGTCTCTGAACAATTTCCAGCAGCAACCGAGGCTAGAGGCTTGCGCAGCTGGGTCGAGCAAGGGTGACGCCGCCATGCCTGTAGTGAAAAAGAGACGAGGTCATCCAGGAAATCCAGGTATGCTGCTTCAACCTTTTCAACTAACACACTTGGTTTGTTACAGCATTTGATAATATCACTTTTCAACTAATGTTGGTCATGATGTCATAAACAACCACTCCAAGCCTCATTTTCCCAATCATGGCTATCTGATTTGATGAACACACGTGCAAGTGCAATATAATAAATGCATCAAAGCAATGTTTAAAACAATGACCATGTTTCTTTGTTACGATCTGGTGATAAATTAGTCAAAGGAGAAAGATCAAACAAGGATAATCTGAATACTCAGTGGAAAGTCTAAAAATTACCATACGAATATCTGTTTCCGTACCCGGCAAATCCAGGTATGGAAGATCAAAATGTTCTTGTGTAGTGTTGTTTTAGTTTTTGACTAATAAATTCATGCTATTATTTTTTATATCAGTTCTCCACAATTTTTTTATTATTAGTATTAGCTCTATACCTCTATCGCGCTATAGTATAAAGAACACACAAACCTAAACAAGTTCAACTTAAAATTTAAAACTTGATAGCTAATCACACTTGAAGTTTTGAAATATATAGAAGCAACAAAAGAATTATGAATGGATAGATATTAGATAATAACCAATCTTGCACTTTATGACTGTATGACACTGTAATTTACTGAAATAACCCATCTGAAACAGCAAAGACATGATGTGTGCAATCTCATCTAAACAAAGCAATTTGATGATAAACATAAGAGATGATACTGATATCTTGAAACGTGCACTTCAAACTGTGACAACCTAACACTAGTTCATGATGTTCATCTTGCAGACCCAGATGTTGAAGTAGTAGCTTTGTCACCTAAGACGCTCCAGGCGACAAACAGATACATATGTGAGGTCTGCCATAAGGGCTTCCAGAGAGACCAGAATCTCCAACTCCACAGGAGAGGCCACAACCTACCATGGAAGCTCAAGCAGAGAAGCAGCACTGAGGCAAAGAAGAAGGTGTACCTCTGCCCTGAGGTCACCTGCCCTCACCATGATGCAAGTCGAGCTTTGGGCGATCTCACAGGCATAAAAAAGCACTACTCCAGGAAGCATGGAGAGAAGAAGTGGAAGTGTGACAGGTGTTCAAAGAAGTATGCTGTCCAATCGGATTGGAAGGCTCACACAAAGATATGTGGCACCAAGGAGTACCGATGTGACTGCGGAACTATCTTCTCAAGGTATCTTTATCATCAACCAACTACATTATGCACAGTAGTTAAACGGGCTATGCTTGACTATATGCTGATCATGCTAAGAACTCAATAGACAGCAGTGTCATACTTCTGCATGAGTGACTCTCAATGGCACACTTCATGATTATGAACTAATGAATATTTCTTTGTTGCATAGCCTAAGTATTCTGAGGTATATAGTAGTTAAGTATACGACACCAGCAAGCAAAACAAAAGGAATGCAAAGGATTAAGTCCTTGAGTGCTAGATAATTGCATAGGGCAGGGCTTAAAAGGAGCTCGTGAAGGTCATGAGAGCAATGGTTTTTTCTACTTATCTGGAGTTGTAACTTTCAAATCTGTGGACTTTACATAGATTGGTCCTACCCCAGGTTCTTAAGCTTCCGATCGATCACAACAGATTGAATATGTGTAAAGCCTTTAAATCAGAAGTGATTTTAAATTTTGACTATACCCGGCTTATGTTCACTCGAAAAAATCCCAAAAAGTCCAAAATGAACTGATAAATTGCCTTCATGTGCGATACATGAACTGCAATGTTACTAGCATAACTGCAGAGTTCTTAGAGATTGAAATGCTTCTGCAGCAAGTAGCAACTAAAAATCCCATGCTTTCTCTTGGTACCCTCCTGTCATGTGACTCATTTCTGTGTTGCTTACATGGCAATTCTGAATTTCTTAGGAATAAATTAGCTTGCACATTCTATTTGTCATAGTTGTCGATGTCAGCAACTGAAGCAATCCAATTCAGGAAGATGCTGACATCTTTTGGCACTGTTGGATATATCATATGACTAATCATGAAGCTAACTGTAGCTATATCCCTAGTCAACTTTTGGAAATTGACATTCAACTCTATTTTATGTAAATACAGAAGGGATAGTTTCATCACACATCGAGCCTTCTGTGACGCATTGGCTGAAGACAACTCCAGGGTTAACGAGAGCCTTGCTACAATGGTGGGAAGTCTGCATGGTCAGCAGCAGGACATCTTTTCACACGGAGTGCCTACCTTGAGCTCTTCACCAACTGATATGATTGCAAACTTGTCTAGTAGCGACCATAACTCAGACAGCCATCTGCGACCTTCATCCCCTTATGCTCTCATTACAAGGAACACTGCCCTGTTCGCCAACCAGATATCATCCAAGGATTCAGGTTTTCCACTTGATGGAAGTGTGTTGAGCTATCCTTACATGTCCATGAACTCTCCATACATGTCTGCAACAGCCCTGCTACAGAAAGCTGCAGAGATGGGAGCAAAGACCAGCCTGGATCCTATTTCACCATTACTTCTAAAAGGTTTCCCAAATAATTTGACTACTGCTAGAGATCATATGGACATATCTTCTGGAAGCCAAGGAGATTCCCTAGGGAATTTGGCAGCTAATAGTGTTTGCATGAAGACTGCTGAAGATGAGAGCTCTTACATGAGTGGTCGTAGCAATATTCTGAGCAACTCACCATGGGCTAGCGGCATGATGAGGCCAACCACTGTGCCTTTAATTGGACTAAAGAACCAGCCATTTGCCATGAGAGCAGAAAAAGGGAGCCCTAGCATTTTTTCCGAAATCCAGACGCAGCACAATAGACAGGAAAACATTTCAGGGGTAGGAGATGCGGGACTAACCCAAGACTTTCTAGGTTTAGGAGGCAGTGGGAATTTGGATATGAGTTCTGAGAACTACAATGCAGATGTGACAGCATTAAGCTGTTCCGATGAGCAGCAGAAACCTCAGGAGCATATCTACTCATACCATCAGTCATCTCTTGACTCCACTGCATCGGAGAAACCCATTTGGGATTCCTAATGCAGGCAGTTTACTTACTCTGGCTGTTCAGCTTCAGCTAAGCTGCCCCAGGAACAGCATTAGCCAGCAGGTATTAACATGTACCAGGCAGTAAAATCCTTGTTCTGTTAGCTGAAATAGGGTTAAGAGGCCATTTTTATAGCTAAATTCAAAAGGCAAATCTATCTGTGTCAGAGAGCCATCAAAGGCAGCTTTAAGAAAATATTGTGTTTTCATTCAAGAGAAATATTAATAAATATATTGCAAACTGTTGGCAAGGAAAGCAGGACCGGTGGAGATAGACCAATCTATTCAGCTGAAGGACAATTGGGATAAACAATGTTGAAAAATTGCAACTCCAATGGAAGGAAATAAGAAAGAGTGAACGACCACAGACAACAGTTTCTTCTCTCTCTTTCAAAGTAGCAAACAACAGAACACTACTTAATCTATGAGGCTTTAGGTGTACGAATGTGATGTTTCCCTTGCTCTTATATTTGAAATTTTCATGTTATCTTTAATCCAGAGGTCATGCTGAGAAATTCTTTTTGGCCCAGCAGTGAGTTTCAATAGTGTTTCCTTTCTCAGTTTTGGTTATTTACTTTAATGTAGTCTATGTAACTTGTCCTTTTCCTTCTAAAGTCAAACGTGGCAAGAATAACGAGACATTTATATTCATCAGAAAACAGAAGTGGAAGTCAATTATGTTCTGGAGTCTACAGTTTCAGTCGATATAGTAAGTTTGTAACAGGCAAAAGAAAAAAGATAAGGGAGTGTCCTTATATAGGTGGATCCATTGGATGGAGATCCAACACTTCAGATTATTTTTTTTATGGAGACTTGTATAGGTGGATCCGTTGAATAGAGATCCAACGCCCCAGATCATTTTCTTTGAAGGGGTTCTATAACATTTCTCAAGAGATAATAGTGAGGATCGAGCCATGTTCTACGCATAGCAAGCCATGTAAGAATACACCAACACTACAAGTCAACAACGCGATATCCTTAATCCTGAAGCTGGAGTGGATACTGGTGAATAGGATCTCAGGCTTCTTGGCACCATATGCCTCCAGTCAGGGGCGGGGCCACACCCTAGGCAGGGTAGGCTTTAGCCTAGGGTGTGAAAAAATATCTAGTGTACAGCCCGAGTAAATTTAGTCTAGCCTGGATAATATTTTCATGGTCCAGCCCAGATAGCCTAGATCAGGGGCGGAGCCACAGCCCTAGCAGGGTAGGCTTCAGCCCGGAGTGTAGAAAAATATCTAGTGCACAGTCCGGGTAAATTCAGTTCAGCTTGGGTAACATTTTCATAGTCCAGCCCAAATAGTCTAAATCATTCCACTATTGAGTCCAGGACGTAACCAAATCCTGGCTCCGCCACTGGCCTAAATTATTCTACCACTAAGCCAAAAGCATAACCAAATTCTGACTCCGCCACTGCCTCCAGTCACTACCAAGAACACGCTATCACTTTATCATGGCTTGTAGTATCGCAACGTTAATCTAGGGAACTACCATTTGAGGTCTCACAAGTATGTTAAAATCAGAGCCATACTCCAAACGTATAGCAGCAGTCTAATCTGAGATGTGATGCGAGGTTTACCTCAGACAAAATCCCCAAGCGCAGAGCAACTTGAGTCTTGATTACTCTCCGGAGTGTGGACTCTACAAGGACCAGATATTTCACTGAAGGAGCCTGTGATGGAAAGTTGCTGCCCGCCATCGACGCCTCGCCTCGACGGCGTTGTTCGGTGGAGCCGAGGAGGAGGGTGTCAACGAAACGGGCGACGTGGGGGCCGAGAGCTGAGGAGAGGACACGAATTGTGGGCTTGTTGAGCTTTCAGCATCTGGGCTTAGAAATGGGCTTGGACACCCTTGGGCATTTAGTAGCCCATTATGTTCTAACCAAATTTAATTCCGTACACGTCGGCCAAGTCACCACTAAGTGCAGAGTGTAGACATATATCCCTTCTTTTCTGCTTATACTTTATGACTTATAGTCTTTCTCGAATAAATAAATGAGACAATTTCTTCATCGTTTTTTCTAAATAGCTTATCAGGACAGTCTTTCCAAAGCTGCTTATTAGTGTCATTCAGTTCGTTTTCACAAGCACTACATTAAGACTAAAATTCATCAACCATAACCATCAGTGCAGTAAAAAAGAATCCACCCAATACTTGTGAATTGGTTCCATGGGTCCATTCGGACCTAACCAATTGCGTACTCTAATTAACCATATACTCTCCTTATTATTCCCGGGGGGATTCCTGGCTTTCCACCGTAGCCACGTCACTTTTTTTGCAACTCCAATGGAAGGAAATAAGAAAGAGTGAACGACCACAGACAACAGTTTCTTCTCTCTCTTTCAAAGTAGCAAACAACAGAACACTACTTAATCTATGAGGCTTTAGGTGTACGAATGTGATGTTTCCCTTGCTCTTATATTTGAAATTTTCATGTTATCTTTAATCCAGAGGTCATGCTGAGAAATTCTTTTTGGCCCAGCAGTGAGTTTCAATAGTGTTTCCTTTCTCAGTTTTGGTTATTTACTTTAATGTAGTCTATGTAACTTGTCCTTTTCCTTCTAAAGTCAAACGTGGCAAGAATAACGAGACATTTATATTCATCAGAAAACAGAAGTGGAAGTCAATTATGTTCTGGAGTCTACAGTTTCAGTCGATATAGTAAGTTTGTAATAGGCAAAAGAAAAGAGATAAGGGAGTGTCCTTATATAGGTGAATATATTGGATGAAGATCCAATACTCCAGATTATTTTTTTATGGAGACTTGTATAGGTGGATCCGTTGGATGGAGATCTAACGCCCCAGATCATTTTCTTTGGAGGGGCTCTATAACATTTCTCAAGAGATAATAGTGAGGATCGAGCCATGTTCTACGCATAGCAAGCCATGTAAGAATACACCAACACTACAAGTCAACAACGCGATATCCTTAATCCTGAAGTTGGAGCGGATACTGGTGAATAGGATCTCAGGCTTCTTGGCACCATATGCCTCCAGTCAGGGGCGGAGCCACACCCTAGGGAGGGTATGCTTTAGCCTAGGGTGTAAAACAATATCTAGTGTACAACCCGAGTAAATTTAGTTCAGCTTGGATAATATTTTTATGGTCCAGCCCAGATAGCCTAGATCAGGGGCGGAGCCACACCCCGAGCAGAGTAGGCTTCAGCCCAGGGTGTAGAAAAATATCTAGTGCACAGTCCGGGTAAATTCAGTTCAGCTTGGGTAACATTTTCATAGTCCAGCCCAGATAGTCTAGATCATTCCACTACTGAGCCTGGGACGTAACCAAATCCCAGCTCCGCCACTGGCCTAGATCATTCTTCCACTAAGCCTGGGGCATAACTAAATCCTGACTCCGCTATCACTTTATCATGGCTTGTAGTATCGCAACGTTAATCTAGGGAACTACCATTTGAGGTCTCACAAGTATGTTAGAATCAGAGCCATACTCCAAACGTATAGCAGCAGTCTAATCTGAGATGTGATGCGAGGTTTACCTCAGACAATCCCCAAGCGCAGAGCAACTTGAGTCTTGATTACTCTCCGGAGTGTGGACTCTACAAGGACCAGATATTTCACTGAAGGAGCCTGTGATGGAAAGTTGCTGCCCGCCATCGACGCCTCGCCTCGACGGCGTTGTTCGGTGGAGCCGAGGAGGAGGGTGTCAACGAAACGGGCGACGTGGGGGCCGAGAGCTGAGGAGAGGACACGAATTGTGGGCTTGTTGAGCTTTCAGCATCTGGGCTTAGAAATGGGCTTGGCACCCTTGGGCATTTAGAAGCCCATTATGTTCTAACCAAATTTAATTCCGTACACGTCGGCCAAGTCACCACTAAGTGCAGAGTGTAGACATATATCCCTTCTTTTCTGCTTATACTTTATGACTTATAGTCTTTCTCGAATAAATAAATGAGACAATTTCTTCATAGTTTTTTTCTAAATAGCTTATCAGGACAGTCTTTCCAAAGCTGCTTATTATTGTCATTCAGTTCGTTTTCACAAGCACTACATTAAGACTAAAATTCATCAACCATAACCATCAGTGCAGTAAAAAAGAATCCACCCAATACTTGTGAATTGGTTCCATGGGTCCATTCGGACCTAACCAATTGCGTACTCTAATTAACCATATACTCTCCTTATTATTCCCGGGGGGATTCCTGGCTTTCCACCGTAGCCACGTCACCTTTTTTGCGATAAAGTCCCTGCGCTTTGCGAAATTACGTAGAGGTCCTTCGTCTTCGCAAATAGGTCCCTGCTTCTCGCAAACAAGTCCCTGCCAGGTTTTTTTTCTGAAAAACACCCTCCACTTCACCGATAATAACCCGCGGTTTCCAAAATTATGTATAGGTCCTTGTTTAGTTACATACAGGTCCTTGTGGGTCCCTACTTTTTGCGAAAAAACCCTTTGATTTCTCCAAAATTACGTATACGTCCTCGATTTTTTTAAAGAAACGCCTCACGAATTATCGTCTCTTTTATTTCGGTCCACACGGTGGCTAGCACAGCGTTGCGCCACGCTTACGTACCTAGTATTTTACATTACGCGCAAAAAATCCAGAATATGGCGCACTTGTTTTTTATGTGTATAGTCCTGACCTAGACTAGTGCACGATCATATGAATAGTATGTTTTTTTGGTAAAGCGAGAGCAGTTACAACTCCACTAATCTTTACTAATACAACATGAGAGTTTGTCCGTTCACCTTCTCACTGTACGCACAGCGCACCCGCACGCATCCTCACTCCGTGCGCAACCGTCGCAGCTCTTTATCGCACAAACTGCCATGCGCTAGCCAGATCTCCCCCTCGCTCCCCTCTTCCCTCTTTCCGTCTCACGCCCAAGCTCCCCCACCTCCAGACCTCCCTCTTCCATTCCCCCTGCTGGCCATGGCGGCCACCATCTCCACGTCAGTGGTGATAGCCGACATCTCCTTCTCCCTTCCCTCCCCTCCGTGCCGCCACTACCACCCCTCCCAACTCCACACCACCTCCACCGTCATGCCCTCCTTCTTCCTCCCCTTCTCTCTGCATCGCGCGCCTTGCCACCACTGTCGCCCCTCCCAACTCCGCGTCACCTCCACAGCCACGCCCCGTCCCCCGACCTCTCAATCCAGTGCCCCCTCCTCGCCCGACCTCTCCATATGCTGCAGGCGGGGAAGAAGCCAGATTTGACCACTATCGGGGAGGGAGGTGCCGGATCCGGCGGCATCATTACCAAAGGTGACTGGATCCGGCCTCCCCCACCGGCCACCGCGAATTGCCCACCGCACTGCCTCCTCTTCCCCATAATCACACTACCTAGATCCGTCTAGAGCCTATTGTAGAAGGTGAGCGAGCACCGACTCAGAGTGGGCCAAGCTCTGTGCCAGTCTCCATGCGATCATCTTAGAGATGCCCAACATTAGGTGGAACAATGTCGCCCTGACTCATTACTAGTTCAAAGATTGCAGCCCCGAGGGCGTCGCCGCCAAAGATTGTGATTATGGCTACAACTGCAAGGGAGGAGATGGTGTCCACAACAAGGAGGACATACGCGCGGCATAGGGGCAGCCACGAGGTCGCCCGACATCGAGCAGGACTTTTGTTAGCAAGGAAACACAACTAGCTGCCTCCCCTGCGCCTCCCGGAGGAGACGACGGTAGCCATGGCGACACTCTCCCTCGTTCTCTCCGTCTTCCTCACCTCCTTCGTGCTCTCCTTCACCAGCCCAACTGCTTGCTCAGACCTATGAGTCTTCTCTATTTCTCCCTCTGCATATACAACCAGATCTATCATTTCTTGTTTTCTTTCCCAATTCTGGGGCGGCCTCTTTAGGAATATTGATCGAATGTTTCCTTGTAGAAATTCTGCATGACCCGTTCATCTATAAGGTTGTTTCTGATTGATAGTTGCCATCAGAACCTATTTGGCTTTAGAATACCGAAACCTTAGCGCTCATTAAGATACTATGACCATTCAGGACTAGCCGACACCTCTCGCTCTAATGGATTTCATCATCCAGTGAAAAACTGAGCCAACACCCACTTCGATTTTCACCGACAACAATAGAAAACCAAATCACAGTGCTAAGACCACCCTAAGGACCTTTGGTCCATAAGGGTCATCCCTTTTCCACCATTGCACATCAACCAAAGAGGGAGCCAAGGATAAGACCTAACCAAGCTAGAGAGAGGGAGGCAAAGTCTCCTCCCTTCTTAACCAAGCTAGCCACAAAGGGAGAGCACATTTTCCTCACTCTCCATTCCCTCACACACCATCCCATTTCACCTCTCCTCCCCAACCCCTTCCCACTAGAGCCAAGAGTGAAAGACAGGGAGAGAGAGCTAGGAGTCGGAACCATATAGAGAAGAAAAGGAGGAGAAGGCATCCAGAGGAGTTGGAGAAGACCGAAAGAGAGAGGACCGTGACGACGATGGCATAGGAGCCAAGAACCACCTAGGACTAGCCAAGGCTAACAAGGACTAGAGGGGACTAGAGAAGAAGAAGGCCAACCAATCAGGAGCACATGAGGAGCACCACTGACACCACCGCCATTGTCATCACCATCCTATTTCGAACCCAACCAAGCCAAGTAGGCCATCCCCACCCATCCCTTTCTCTATGCCCCATAGCACACGCTCCAACATAGCACAAAGGCCTAACTAGCTGAGTAGAGTAGCATAAAAAAGTAGAAGGGAACTAGATCTCACCTTGGCCAGATAGGGCCACGATGGTCAACATCGCCAGCTCATGGTAGTGAATCGCGGATGGCCACTGGTGCACCCCTGGCAAGCCACATGCTTCCTGGCGCATGTGAGCTCCTAAGTACCATCACAATGGCTCAACCACCGGCTTTTCTCACCACCACTGCATGCACCATTTGTAGGGTAAATCAAAAACGAAGTCAAGCATAAAAAATAGAAGGAAACAAAGTAGATCGAGGCTAGCCTAGGGTAGAAAATGGGGAAACCATTGTTCGGAAGAGCCACACCAAATCTAACCCCACCGGCACTAGATCCATGCAGAATGGGAAGTGAGGAAGTGCGGGGACCACAAGGGGGAGCTGACGACCCGTCGGTAGTGCACCAACCAAGGGAGGGGGCATATTGCCTAGGCTGAGCTAGGCTGGTCACTGTAGGGGCCATAGGGCTGAGGAGGCGGAAGAGCAACATTGGGGGTCGGTGGAGGAGGTGGCTGACGATGACCAAGGGGGCAAAACTGGGTGAATCAGTGAGACACCAAGTGGAGCCAAAAGAGGATCGAGAGGTAGAGAGAGGAACCCGAGAGAGAGGGGGTAGCATGCATGTGTTAGTGTGTGTGTGCTGCGCCATGTGTGTGACATGTGTGTGTTAGCGTGTACTTGCATGAGTGTTGGGTATGCTGCATTGTGTGCATGTGTGGCTTGCGTGTGCGGGCTGGGCTGTGTGCATGCATGTGTGTTGGGCCGGAGTGGCCGAGTGTGGGCTGGGCCAGTGTGCGCGCAGTGCTGGGGCGACAATAGGTCGGCTAGGAAAGGAGAGAGCGTGGTGAACACAAAAATAGACTAGGACGTTAGAATTAATCTGATCATCGATAAAATATCCGAGTTAGACAAAACCTGGTAAATGCCACACCTAAAGTGGAGCTAATTACCATAAGACGTAAAATTGCCCCTTCACTAGATTATTTAAACTGAAAATCTCCTATATAATGTAGAGGATGAACTGGGGTAGGAAGAGGTAGCTGATCTGGCCACGGTTGATATCAAGGCATTCTGCACGCATGAAGGTAAGCTCATCCCTTGATCACTTTAACTAGTTATGTTAATTAATAAAACTAAATTCATTATAGTTTATATTATCATCTATTGCATTAAAATATCTTTTTTTAAAAATACGGATAAATGAAGAAAGAAAGAGATAAGAGAAAAGGTAGTCCAGCTGAAAGGAGCAGCTAGGCTACAAGCTATGAATAATAGAAGGGTAGAAGATGTCCTAGTCAGGAAAGAAAGGGAAAGGTGATGCCCTCTAAGTATTGTTATAACATGATGACCAATCAACTTTCACTCAAGAAAGGGACTGTACTTCTAGTGCCAACCATTTTCTTGTCTTGTGATGAGCAGCAAATGCTACCCCGCTGCATTATTATTCTATCCACATGCGTAAGTAATATACTAGCTGGAGGAAACCAAAATTAGTATAGAACCTAGAAGTGATATATCCAAGGCGCATATATTAATGCAGGGGAGTGTTGGGTGTGGAAGAGACCACCCCAACCAATGACTACTTCAAGGTCGGTGGGTGTCAGGTGAGGATGAAAATTTTCCCTAGGCCACTGACTAAGAATAGTTGGGTATTGATATAATAACAAAACTAAGAAAAATAGCCTGTACTCTGAAGTTGGCACCGTAACTAAGAAAATGCTGAGGACCCAGTTTTAAAGAACTCAGAATAGCTATGGGTAAAGTAACACAAGCTTGAACAATGCTAAATAAAATCATAAATTCATACATGTCTCTTGGATTGGATGCTACGAATGCCACTATGAGTCTTTCTTTTTACTGAGTGACTAGTAGTATTTCAAATACTAAAACCTAAAAATTCCACTTAATTTGATAATTTATTTTAGGAAGAAAAGAGATAGAAAATGAAATGATAAGAAAAGAGATGAGTCATATAGTTATATTTAGTGATATTAATGCTTGCCGAGTACGTTTGTACTCATTCTTGCTATTAATTCCCTTGTTAGATCTCAATCCAGTCGGGGAATACCTCGAGTGAGACGTGGGGTATCCAGGTTCTGAGGATGTCGCGTGGGACAAGGGTGATCGTGCTGAGGACCAGAACGAGGTGGATGCTCTATTCGGTAGTTGGGACGAGTATGCGACTTATAGTGCCTCGTTGTCGAGAGAGATGGTATATAAATAATGTGTATCTCCCTTTTGTCCTTAGTATTTGTATTAAAGACTATAGCACTACGTGGCTAGCTATTGTAATAAAACACAGTCTCTAGTTATTATTCTATTGTATAACTCTGCTAAGGTTATTAATCCCCAAGACATTGGGCTTAGAGAATAGTAATCTATTGATCGGTGTCATGTTCTGACAATAATGACATGGGTGTCACAACCTCTTACTGTCAAGAACAATGAGGATTGGCTAGAAGTGAAATGGCAAGAAGCATAAGCAGGAACCATAACCTGAGATTGGACTAAATGCATGCAAAGCAGCTTGCTAATAGATAGGTGCTCCGCCAATAATCATAAATATCCTATACTACTACAGAAAAAGTCTATTTTACAACTTCGTCTATGGTCCAGGTTCAAATTTGAACAGCTTTAAAACCGTCTGAAGTTTGGTTAATTGAGGGTTACGTTTCAAACGGTTTTGGAGTTTTCCTTAAAAAAAGGTTTTGGAGTGGAGTTGTTGGTTGAACTTCAGTCTCAGGCCACAATTGAGAGTTATAAAATAGACCTTTTCCTACTATTATCTCAGTATTACAAAGGTAAAATAGTTGCCTGTATTAATTACTTACCATATTATTACGATCTTGTCTTCAGAAATGCACAAGACCTAGTATAAAATTCAAAAATAAAGAGTGAACCCTGCTCTTTTCAGCTTCAGCTTCTGGCTTATTTTTCACTATTCATAAATTTCATCTTTTTTTTTTTGAACTTTTGTCTTTTTTGAGTTTTTTTACCGGTTCTTTTTTCCCATATTCGTTTGCATTGTCCGTGATGAACTAGCATATTTTTTCGATTTTTAAAATTTTTAAAATTTAATTACGCCAAATAAACCACATTTAGTTACAGTGAAATTTCAATCACTATAGTATAATTTTAGTCATAAGCTACAGCTTTTCAGTCTAACCGAACTGGACCAGTTGGTCCAGGATGAGGTAAGAGTAGAGCAGGATTAACACTCCATTGAATTCATTACAGGTTCTCCCTTTTCTTCTTCGCCGACAGTGCACGCTGGCCACCCGCAACCACCAGGCGGCGGTGATACCCCATGGCCACCGCAACCACCTGGCGGCGGGCGGCCGCTACCGTCACCGGACGGTCGGGGCTGGCCGGCGGCGGCGGCGGCGGCTGTCGAAGGGTCGGGTAGCCCAACTCTCGGCCGGCGCCGGAGTAGATCCACGAGCATCTTGGATTCTTCATGACCAGATCTTGGATCCGGCCATCACGTCGCGGTGGTGGCGGAATAGGCGGCGGGCGTCGTGCGGGTGGGAGGCGGAGGAGGGCGGCGCGGTGGGGGCGGAGAGGAGGGCGGCGGGTGGGGGCGGAGAGGAGGCGGCGCGGGGGGGCGGAGAGGAGGGCGGCGGGGAGGGGGCGCGGGAGGAGGGCGGCGGGGGGGCGCGTCGCAGGAGGGGGCGGAGAGGACGATGACCCGGCGCGGGTGGGAGAAGAGGAGTCGCGGTGGGTGGGGAACGGAAAAGATATCGGGCGAATCGATGCGGAGGGAATTGTGTAATGGCAGTGGTGGGTAATTTTCCCCCAACTCCATGAGGAGATACAAAACTTCAGTTTGAGTACCTTGAGGAGCTCCGAAAAACGTGGAGCAGGCCTTCAACTCCACCTTTTTCTTGGAGCAGAGTTTTTGGAGTTGGACCCGTTTGGCTAGACAAGTTTGGAGCAGAGTTGAAAAAGCTGGAGCGGAGCAGTCCCAAACAGACCCTTTATCATGCATAAATCGTAAGTAAACGTGCTCAATATTTTCAGGGCATAAATCAGGATATCGATCTCAGAGTGATTAGTAAATATATGAAAAGAACCTAGCTAGCAGCGCCACCAGAAGCTAGGTCCAACTCCATGCAACAGAATCCATAAAAAAGCAATTTTAGAAAACATATCTAACACTTTCATGTCTATATTTGTGCGGCATGGCTAGCCTACACAAAAAGCACAATTTGAGTCATCATATGTTTGACTACATCGTGTCAAATGATATATGTGAAATACAATTATGGCAGAATAATTTTTTCCCAAGAATTCAATTTTATATTCCAATAAAACAGATTTGACATTTTTTTCTGTTGTTCTTACTCCAAACCTTAACATATTACACTGTCTGGAAAACGATTGCCTACTGTTCTTACTCCAAATCTTTTCCATATACCGACAAAGCGCAGCACGCGATCTTTCCAGCATATACTGAGGTTTTGGACTATATAAAAAAATTCTCGCATAGCGTTATCACACAATCTCATTTAAGTAGGGGCAGAAACAGATTAAATACGAATAGTGTCAATACAAATTCGAATATTATTAAATATGAAAATGAATCAAATATTGTAACAAATATGAATTTGAATTGAATATCTACTTAATTCAGTCAAATCCAGATATACTCATAACTTATATAGTATGATGATATTAATGATATTTTATCCTCAAATAGTCACACTTAATCATTCTAATTCATTTACTTCACCTAAAATGCATCACTTAATCATTCTAATTCATTTACTTCACCTAAAGATGCATAAATTAACATTGAATTAAAAGACTTATCCAACTAGTTATTGCTTTGTCAAATACGAATACAAATATGAATAGTCCAGATAAAATAACATTTTAGATAGTAAAAGTCCATACCATATTTGTATCCATATTTTTTATGCGAATTTGAATACGAATAGGAGAGACACCGTTAATCGGATGAAAAAATCTATACCATATCTATATCCTATCAAATACAGTAACCAGATAATACGGATAATTCTATCTATTTCCTAACGCTACATTTAAGCGCCCTACAAACTCAAACAGCTACTCGACTATTACAAGTCTTTCCATTGCAACGACAGAATACCCCTACAAACTCAAACTGCTGCATCCTCCTTCGCTGTATCTCAACTAATAAAACGTGTAATAAGCATAACAACGTCGAACAGTGCATTATGCGTAAATATTAAGGGAAAATTGTGTTCTTACCACTATAAATATATACAATATCGTATCTGTCATCCAAATTTACTTATTTTATTTTTGCCACCTAAAGGCTGTGTTACATCTCGCTTTTGCCACTTCCTATGAGTTGACAGGCATCTTTTGACTTGCTTTAGGTTCAGAGGGAAAGACACATATAACTAGGGGTGCAAACAGAGCGGATAATTTTTGTCCGTCCGACCGACCGAAGGCATATAGAATGGATACGAAAGGGTAGATGGGTATCCGGCATATCCGTGTCCGATTCCGACTCCAAGGAAAACGATATAGAATAGAATACAGGATAAGTGATATCCGTTCGTATATATCCGTATATCAAATGATACGAGGAAGTCTGTTGTGATTTCACATAGGAACAAAATAACATATAACCAGATTGCCATATCTAACAAGCGAGAGTACTGAGTGTTCTTCCTTCAACATCTCAGTAATTAGTCTCTCCATGTAAGATTTGATTGTACCATATTATCCAATGTCCTGTGCAAAGAAACAGATAATTTTTGTCCGACCGATTGTCCGAAAGAATATGGAACGGATACGGAATAGAGAAATAGATATATGACATTATCCGTGTCCGACTCCAACTTCGAGAAAAAATATAGAATAAGATACAGGATAAACAATATCCATCTGTATCTGCTCCGTTTGCACCCTACATATACCCCTCTCAAATAGTGGGCCACTTTGTCAAATTTCTCCTAAAATTTAAACCACATCATGTTTTTTCCCAAAAATTCTTCCCGCGTGCGCACAGCTCGCTGTCCTCCGGTCCAACCAGCCGGTTTAACCAGGATTTCCAGGTTCAGGACGGTTTAGTTGCACAACCAGTCCCAGTCTACGCTTTGGTTTTAGATTTTTTCTGTCCACCGTCGATTTATTCTGGTTTTTTATAACCATGCTCTAGATAGAAGAGCAGTTCAACCTCGTGCTCACCTCTTTGCCTCTAGAAAATGCACGAGCTCTGGCTAGTGCCACCATCAAATTCTTCCTATGTGGCGCAGCTCGCTGTCCTCCGGTCCAACTAGCTGGTTTAACCAGGATTTTTTTGGTTCAGTGGGCTTCAGTTGCACACCCACCACACCATGTTTTTTTCCCAAAAATTCTTCTCACATGGTGCATAGCTCGCTGTCCTCCGGTCCAACTAGCCGGTTTAACCAGGATTTTTTGGTTCAGGATGGTTTAGTTGAACAACCAGCCCTAGTCTATGCTTTGGTTCTAGGTTTTTTCTGTCCATCCGTTAGTTTAATTTGGTTTTTTTATAACCATGCTCTAAATAGGAGAACACTTCAACCTCATGCTCATCTCTTTGCCCCTAGAAAATGCCCAAGCAAACCTCAAACGCTGCAGTCAATGCCACACGAGCTCTGGCTACTGCCACCATCAAATTCTTCTTGTGTGGCGCACCTCGCTGTCTTCTGGTCCAACTAGCCGGTTTAACCAGGATTTTTCTAGTTCAGTGCGGTTCAGTTGCACAGCCGATCCAATAGTAAAACTAGACTAGGCTTTGGTTCTATGTTTTTTCGATCGAACCGTCGGTTCAGTCTGTTTTTATAACCATGCTCTAAATAGGAGAGCGAACCACAGCGTCTCACTTCGTTTTACTTCAACCTCGTGCTCGCCTATTCGCCCCCAGAAAATTCCTAAGCAAAGCTTAAACACTACCGTCATTGCCACATGAGCTCTGTCTAGTGCCACCATCATGTTCCACCACATGCTACCTTTTTTAGCCAAGTTAATTTCATAATTTCAGCTCGCAATGACCTGAATTGACCATCTTACCGCTGGTGATAATTGTTGAAATACGGGTAAGCTACATTAGCGCAGATTAAAATTTTCTACTACGCAAATTAGGAAGCTATACGAGTAAAAGATCACAGATCGTTACCACTAGACACGCAATGCAACAGAAGTAGAGTTGAAAGGGACGATTCGAGGAAGTGCGCATCGGTGTGGTGGAAGTAGTTGGTCATCCTTTGGCCAACCATCTCCTCTCGTGATCATCCCGATCAGCGCCACAGTCGTAGTAGCACCTCTACTAAGGTCCACACGTCCTGAGATGGAACACCATGTATTGGTGTACTAGCACCAGCGCGCACGGTAGGGATTATGAGAGGTGGTGGCTAGAGTTTTATGGGTGTGTCTCGGGATGCCTCCCTCTTCCCCTGCACCTCCCTTTATATAGCCTTCAATCGGATTCTTATCCGATACAATCAGATATTGTATCCAACTTGGAAAGTCTAAGCTGGATCTTTATCCAATGCAAGTAGAGATCGTATCTCGCTCGGAGAACCTCTAATCGGATCCAATATGAGTAGAGATCGTATCCCACTCGGAACCTATCATCCAGACCCTTATCGTTCTAACCTGTTAAATGTGTGACCCTGTTGGTTCATGTATATTTGGCCATAGGTAGAAAACTCCTTTCTGGTTCACAAGTTGGTAGTGGTCCCTAGCAAGATATAACGACTCCCAAATATACATAAAATCATATCAGATGAACATATATAGTGCTTATGTACCGATCCCTTTGCCTCATGACATATCGAACTCAAGGCGAGAAGTGTGCCATCTTATGATAGCTCGATCCATCACTCAAAACTGTAGTGCCCACCTTTTTGCACCTAGAAAATGCCCAAGCAAAGCTCAAACGCTGCAGTCAATGCCACACGAGCTCTGGCTAGTGCCACCATCAAATTCTTCCTGCGTGGCGCAGCTCGCTGTCCTCCGGTCCAACTAGCCAGTTTAACTAGGATTTTTCTGGTTCAGTGCGGTTCAGTTGCACAGCCGGCCCAATAGTAAAACTAGACCAGACTAGGCTTTAGTTCTAGGTTTTTTCGATCGAACCGTCAATTCAGTCTGTTTTTATAACCATGCTCTAAATAGGAGAGCGAACCACAGCGTCTCACTTCGTTTTACTTCAACCTCGTGCTCGCCTATTCGCCCCCAGAAAATTCCTAAGCAAAGCTTAAACACTACCGTCATTGCCACATGAGCTCTGTCTAGTGCCACCATCATGTTCCACCACATGCTACCTTTTTAGCCAAGTTAATTTGATAATTTCAGCTCGCAGTGACCTGAACTGACCATCTTACCGCTCGTGATAATTGTTGAAATACGGGTAGGCTACATTAGCGTAGATTAAAATTTCTACTACACAGATCAGGAAGCTATACGAGTAAACCATCATAGATCGTTACCACTAGACACGCAATGCAACTGAAGTAGAGTTGAAGTGGCCGATTCAACGAAGTGCGCATCGGTGTGGTGGAAGTAGTTGATCATATTTTGGCCAACCATCTCCTCTCTTAATCATCCCGATCAGCGCCACAGTCATAGTAGCACCTCTACTAAGGTCCACACGTCCTGAGATGGAACACCATGTATCGGTGTACTAGCACTAGCGCGCATGGTAGGGATTATGAGAGGTGACGGCTAGAGTTTTATGGGTGTGTCTCGGGATGCCTCCCTTTTCCCTTGCACCTCCCTTTATATAGCCTTCAATCAAATTCTTATCTGATACAATCAGATATTGTATCCAACTTGGAAAGTCTAAGCTGGATCTTTATCCAATGCAAGTAGAGATCGTATCTCACTCGGAGAACCTCTAATCGGATCCAATATGAGTAGAGATCGTATCTCACTCGGAGCCTATCATCCAAACCCTTATCGTTCTAACCTGTTAAATGTGTGACCCTGTTGGTTCATGTATATTTGGCCATAGGTTGAAAACTCCTTTCTGGTTCACAACTCGGAAGTGGTCCCTATCAGAATATAACGACTCCCAAATATACATAAAATCATATTTGAGGAACATATATAGTGCTTATGTACCGATCCCTTTGCCTCATGATATATCGAACTCAAGGCGAGAAGTGTGTCATCTTATGATAGCTCGATCATTCACTCGAAACTGTAGTGCTCACCTCTTTGCCCCTAGAAAATGCCCAAGCAAATCTCAAAGGCTACAGTCAATGCCACACGAGCTTTGGCTAGTGCCACCATCAAATTCTTCCTGCGTGGCGCAGCTCGTTGTCCTCTGGTCCAACTAACCGGTTTAAACAGGATTTTTTTGGTTCAGTGCGGTTCAGTTGCACAACCGATCCAATAGTAAATCCAAACTAGGCTTTGGTTCTATGTTTTTTCGATCGAACCGTCGATTCAATTTGTTTTTATAACCATGCTCTAAATAGGAGAGCGAACCACATCATCTCACCTCGTTTTACTTCAACCTCATGCTCACCTCTTCGCCCCCAGAAAATGCCTAAGCAACACTTAAACGCTACAGTCATTGCCACATGAGCTCTATCTGGTGCCACCATCATGTTCCACCACATGCTACCTTTTTTAGCCAAGTTAATTTTATAATTTCAGCTCGCAATGACCTGAATTGACCATCTTACCGTTGGTGATAATTGTTGAAATACGGGTAGGCTACATTAGCGCAGATTAAAATTTTCTACTACGCAAATCAGGAAGCTATACGAGTAAAAGATCATAGATCGTTACCACTAGACACGCAATGCAACAGAAGTAGAGTTGAAGCGGACGATTCGAGGAAGTGCGCATCGGTGTGGTGGAAGTAGTTGGTCATCCTTTGGCCAACCATCTCCTCTCGCGATCATCCCGATCAGCGCCACAGTCGTAGTAGCACCTCTACTAAGGTCTACACGCCCTGAGATAGAACACCATGTATCGGTGTACTAGCACCAGTGCGCACGGCAGGGATTGTGAGAGGTTGCGGCTAGAGTTTTGATGGGTGTGTCTAGGGATACCTCCCTCTGCCCCTGCACCTCCCTTTATATAGCTTTCAATCGGATTCTTATCCGATACAATCAGATATTGTATCCAACTTGGAAAGTCTAAGCTGGATCTTTATCCAATGCAAGTAGAGATCGTATCTCACTCGGAGAACCTCTAATTGGATCCAATATGAGTTGAGATTGTATCCCACTCGGAGTCTATCATTCAGACCCATATCGTTCTAACCCGTTAAATGTGTGACCCTGTTGGTTCATATATATTTGGCCATAGCTTGAAAACTCCTTTCTGGTTCACAAGTCGGTAGTGGTCTCTAGCAGCATATAACGACTCCCAAATATACATAAAATCATATCAGATGAACATATATAGTGCTTATATACCGATCCCTTTGCCTCATGATATATCGAACTCAAGGCGAGAAATGTGCCATCTTTTGATAGCTCGATCCTTCACTCGAAACTGTAGTAGATTACTTAGTTGTGATTGACTTCTCATTCACATTCGGCATAGCCATGTACTTCCTTAATTCAACCACATCGAGGGGCCCAGAGTATCTCTCCTGTTATATTAGAGGGGCAAATTCTATCTTGATCGCTCACATTCCTCCGGATGTTTCATAGTAAATCCGAAAGCTATCTTTATGACCAGCCAGTTACGGAGCAGTATTTAGCAACCCCTAAGTAAACTATTATACATGTAGAAAACCGTGATGATCTTAGGTTTAAGAATCCTACATACACTATGTATGAGACCAACTGATGACACTTAAAAATATAACAATTCCCGTAGTGTCTCGTGGTAGGTCAATCCAACACTATGTTCTCTAACATGTGTCCACATTATTGATTTGATATCATCATATCCATGATCCGTGAAACATGATAATCAATCAATACATGTGTTGACCTATAAATCATAATTGTTCCACATAATGACATAATATCAGGGATAATTTACAATAATATCAAAACAAGATAAAGAGTTTCATGGACAAGTCACATACTTGTAGATCAATATGAAATATATTTATTCAAGGAACAAAATAGTATATTATTCAAAAGATCATAAATATAAAAGTAATATAATCATCTCTATAATTACCTCAGAGCATATCACTGACAATAATTTCAGCCAACCTGCCACCGGCAACAAACCTGTCTGATTCACTTGCACCAGACCATCCATTCTTATTCCTCTATATTTTGACATGCTCACTTGCCACTCTAGCTGCCCGTGCCATCACAGCCATAGTCGCCCGCTACTGTCTGCCCACCGCCTGTCTTTGTCGTTGGCATCACTCCGATACTCCTCTCGTCAAACTGCCACCACCACTAGCATCTCCTCGTCGAGAACACTCCATTTCCCATCCCTCAAGTCTCCACCATTTCCTCTGCCACTGGCCATGAGCCCGAGGTGCCTTTGTTCTTGCTCCTCTCTATCCCTCATTTTCCTTATCTCTCCCTATGGCACATGGGTCCCACAAATAGTGGCACAACTATTGATGGGCTAGCAATGGGAGAGGATACGGACGGATATCACCCACTCTGTATCTTATTCTACATTTTTCTTAGAGTTAGAGTCAAACACAGATAGTGTCGGATACCTATTTTTTCATTACTATTTTCTCCATAAGCCTTCGCTCAGTCGGTCAAACGAAAATTATCTACTTCTTTTACACCCCTAAATAGGATATTGGACAGTAAAGGTATAATCAGAGTGAACCTAATGAGACTAATCGCCTAGTTGTAGAAGGAAAAGCACTATGTATCTCACATCCCGTGTCATATATATCCTATATACGGATGGATATCGCTCATCCCGTGTTCTATCCCGCATTTTTCCTCGGAGTCGGTCACAAATAGTGTCAGATATCCATTTGTCTTTTTCGTATTTGCTCGACAAATCTTCGGTTGGTCGGACGGAAATTATCTGTTCCGTTAACACTCCTACATGACGGTCAACAAGGCCTTGACTCAAAGCAGTGGCAATAGCAGCATGGAGGTGGAATCTGCAATGGCAAAAATAAAATGAGCAAATTTTGGACATCAAAAATGATATTGCACACGGCGGGAATAAAATTTTCCCAAATATTATACAACGCTCAAGTAGAAGCACCAAACTAACGGTGTGCTAGCATTACTTTGCAATGGTAGAGGATATGGATCCGAACTAATCAAGCATTTGCTCATCTCTGAGCCATATCTCAGTCAAAGTAGCATGCACTGAAATATGAAAAATAGCAAAACTAATAGAGAGTAACAACCAAACGGTATACCGTTTGGGAGGATATTCAACGGTATAGGGTGTATCTCATCGTCAGCCGTTGTCGCGCGCCGCCCCAAACAGCTTCGTGCGCCTCCTCCACCGCCCCCCGCTCCCTCCACCACCACCCGCGGGCGGCGGCGCTGTCGCTGCCTCGCCATGCAGCCCTTGACCCCTCCCCACTGTGTCGCTCCGTCTAACCTAACTACCACAACCGTCGCTGCCACCGTCCTCCTACCCCGTCCATCGCCCCTACCGCCGTCTACCGCCTCCCCCGTCCTCCTTCTATGAGAATCCATAGTGAGGGACCTGCCTCGATGCCAGATCCGACGGCGGTGTCTCTCCATGGCCGTTGGATCCAGCGCGTGATAGAGCTGGCGGTGGAGGAGAGTTGAGGGATGGCTGCGGCGAGGGTGGGAGAACAAGAGAGAGCATGGGAGAAAGAAGAGGAAGCGGGGGAGAGAGAGGTTGCGGGAGCGAAGCGGCCGAAGGAATAGGCGACCATGCTTTGAGATTCGTATGGTTTGGATTCAATGGCTGTGGACTATTCTATCGGAACGGTATGGAGTGGGTTAGTATTTCTCAAACTAATATGTCGCCGCTCGTTCATGCACTTGCACATAATAACAAAAAATTCCGTTGCTTGCTGGCCATGACCTGGAGCGGCCGCGCTCGCCCCGCTTTGGCCGGGTCTGGGTCCGCCCTTGGCAGTGGCATTTTTCAGAACTTTGAATTTTGTAGTTCCATTTAATATGATTTTTCCTACATTTTCTCTTGTTGCAACAGTCACTTCCATATGGTTCTTTTTTTTTTCAGTGGACACTTATGCTTCTACCATCATTTCATATGATTGACACATCATCCTCTTGCATCGAATCAAGTGACTAGTCAACGTGTCACCACACGCTAATGATCATATCATAGCGAACGAAGTGATAATATGTTACAGGTCACCAGAATTACACGGAGTAAGGTAGGGAAGAACCCGATATACGGAGAGGGGAAAAAGCATGCATATAGCGCGTAATTTAGCTTTGGATTGCGGTGAAATCAAGCAAAGCATAGCAACATGCGAGTGACTATATATTGCACAGGCAACTGAATTTTTTTTTATCTTTCAGTCACCTGAAATTACACTCTCAATCACCTAAAGTTGCAGGTGAGTCTTTTGGAGGGGCTGTAACTTCAGTTGATTGAGAGTGCAACTAAGTGCAACTTTAATTGCACTCTGAATCACCTAAAGTTACAGTTGTTTTTTATGAGGGGGTCTGTAACTTCAGTTGATTGAAAATACAATTTTAAATAATTGAGAGATAAAAAAATTTCAATCGTCTTTATAATAGCAAAACCGTAGCAACATACACAGCTGCATGCATGCTTTTATGCGAGCTCCTGGTCTTCAGGCCGTTCTCCAGCATCCTCTCCTCAAGTAACTCCTCCCATGCAAGTGGGCCTGGCTAGCTGTGGGCCATCAAGAAGAATGTCTATGTGGTCGAGTAGAACTATTTTAATTTCGGCATGCAGCAGTATCGTATCTACTGACAAATGTGTTTTGCTTGGGCATGAAAAACGATGCAGTTGAGCATACTCGCAATCTTGATGGCCAAGCCAGTTTCACCATCTTAAAAGAAAACCAACCGTCTGTTCTACCTTGTTTAATTTCCCTACCATTTTTTTTCTTCTACAAACAACATTTGTTTTTATTTTTATCCTTGTTTGGTGTAGACTTATTACACACACACATTTGGACCATACAAATTAACTACTAACTCGAAGTACAAATTTCTAACAAAATAGTAAAAAAAAAACTGAATGGGACGAGATTTTCAGCACTTGCACGGAGCAAACGCTGTGATCAAAGTCTCTATCTAGCTAGGTCTTCTTTATAGATCAATTTGAGAACTGGATGCATGAAAGCAAATGTGAGCGTGGAATGCACCATCGATCACAAACAAGCTAGCTAGTGGCCAGCCAGCTATCTCGCATAGCTTGCTTCTCAGTTTCACCAAGCCTTTCTTGCCCCGAAATTATGCAACCCTCCATTGTGTCACCTATGACTTCCATCTGAATACTCCCTACCTATATGTGGCTACTGTCAGGCTACTCTCTCTCTCTCTCTCTCTCTACCCGGCCGGCTAGCTATAAAAGGGCATCAACCTTGACCAAGTACAGTCCCAGGATATAGGTTCCTCATGGAGTCATGGTATCACACTTATGCATGTAGGCCCGGAAAAACCCTAGCAATTACAGAACACCTTCCTGGCACGGCCGCATGGAGCCTCGGCGCCGGCGCTCCAGCTCCGCAGCGACGAGGCGATTGTACAGCCTCCTCGTCCTCGCCGGCGACTACCTCAAGTACCTCTTCATGAAGCGGCGCCGGCTCTTCGGCAGGGTGGCGAGGAGAACCCTCGCACTGATCCATCACCACGGCAACAAGAGCAGCAAGCACCTGGCCCCGTCGTGGCCTCGCGCGTTAATGGAGCACGAGTTCTCGTGCAGCAACAGCCCTAGCCCCGCGTTCCTCGCGGCGAAGAGGCTGCGGTCACGGCTGAAACGCGGTGCGGCGGCCGCCGCCGCTGTCTCTTCCTGCTTTGGCGCCCTTCGAGCTCCATACGGGTCACCGTCGCCGGCGACGGACGAGAGGGTGGAGGACGAGGTAGAGGAGGAGGAGGTGGTGGACGAGCTTGACGTGGACTACAGGGCGGAGGAGTTCATCAACATGTTCTACGAGCAGCTCAAGGCGCAGAGCTTCCCCGCGCTTTTCCAGTGCTCGCCATGACGTATTACGACACCGACCAATCGAGTCTTCAGTGTTTCGTTTAGTTTGAGCGAGTTCGTACGTCCGTCTGATGCGATTTGAGTGGAGTGTTCAATTTTCAGGAGGGATGAGTCAGTTAATTTGTACATATGGAGAGTATATATACGGAGTACTGTTCAGGTTGAGTGTACCTATACACGTTTACGTGAGTGCAACATGCTTGTCGAGTATAAATAAATAAAGGCGAGACTACGTGAATTCTTCAATCAAAGCTATCTTTGTTTGAGTGATTCAGGTTTACCGATCGGAAACGTAGGCTTTGAACAGTACTGGATCTGATATTCTGATTTGGATGTCATCATGGACGCTTCTAGACAATGCTGTAAAGAATGGCATACGACTGTCGAACATTGCGACATCAAGGGATTAACAAGTGTACAGGAATTAATCAAAGTTGCAGGATCCGGTATGACGAGTTAGAGGGAGTAAATGACTCTTTTAAAAAATTTCCCTGGTATCGATATAACATAGAAAAAACACAAACTCTCAAATACTCAAAGTCAAGAGCCAAAAACACTGAAACATTGAGGCTCAAACCGATTTGAACGGCTAGCGGTTGGACTGTCCGAGGCGCTGGTTTAGCCACTCACCGCAGGAACAGTGCAATCAGCACTGCATCAGATAAGATCCAACTCTCAAACCACTGACCTAAATACAGTGAAACTTAGGACAAACACTCTCAAGGATGCCAAAGTTCCAATATTTATCCAAAATAAGGAGAGTTACACAAAAATCAAAAGAGGAAAACATTGATCTGTTCTTGCTCGTGAGTTCTAGATGACCAAGGTGATCTTGGATGAGTTCTCATATATCATAGCATAAATTCAAGTCAAATCACTCATAAGAGCAAAACCCTCAAATGACCTCTTCCTCTTGAGAAAAACCGAGCAAACTCAAAAATTTCCACTAGATCACGCCTAGATAGATGAGATCTTATCTCTAGGAGATATTTCTACCTCTTACAAATCTTGGCACCACGAAGGATCAAGAAGAGATAAATTCAAACAAGAAAACTAAGCAAATCAAAAACACAAGGAGGAATCCATCGCACAACTCACATAGCCAAATTCGATATGTTCATTTCACTTGAAGTGGAATAATTTATAACTAATCTCTCAAGATAACAGAGATCTAAACGTAGAGTGCACATACAAAAGGCTCCACATTTGGAAACCCTAACCCTAAATATTTTGGAAAAACTATCTCTCTTAACATAAGGGTTTATATAGTGGAGGCTCCTTACCTCTAACATAACCCTAACAACCAACCACTCTTACTGGATCACACCCACTTACATATGGAGAAACTCGGGAATCCAAACATAAACGAGTTTTAAAATTCACACATTTGCACTCTTTCAAAGTGCGACTCTACAAGCTCGATAAGAAACTTCAACCATAAAGACGTGATCTAAACCATTTAGGCCAGAGTAGGAAAAAGATGACAGCAGGAGTAGCATCGGGAAGATAGTAAGAAGGAAATTCTCGGCCCCATGTCAGAGTGTGTGGTAGGTCGTGACTGGATCGGCTGCCGTGTCGTCTCTGAGGTGGACTCATCTTCCCGGTACAACAAAATAAAAAGGGAGTTCGTACGTCCTCGTCCAGCGAAAGTGACTTCAGTTTTTTTGGTCTGAGCCTTTAGTTAAAGACAGAAACCGAACTGTCCAGTGGACGAGAGCGAAAAGCTACGTTTTGCTTCAGTCCTTGAGTTCAAATGGAAAAGCGCAAAGGCCAGTACTCAGTAGTAGTCTACCCCAAATACGAAAATAAGGTTCTGTCCTTCAGTCCGTAACAGAAGTTCTAGCTAGCCTGAGTTCTTGATCTAATCCCAACATCATGTCACGTTCTCCGAAAAATTGTATCACCGATGATGAGGCATCATCCAGTGCGATTGAGAAGGGGAGTTTCACCATCTCGTTGCGTAATCCGATGCTCACGATAAACAATTATGTAGCCTGGGCAATCAAGTTAAAGGTGTACATGAGAAATCAAGTAAGCTGAGTTGACGTTTTCGAATCATGTTGGTCATTCATCAATTATGTTGTTTCTGAACAGAAATCCAAGAGAAGGATCAATGCCATGTGATACAATCTAGATTTCCCTGTATATGCTAGTACATATTAATTCTATATAACACCTCATAGTAATGCCTCTTAAACTAACAAATTCTATTTTTACAGTGCCACCAGCAGCCACCGGGTAACACCTGTGGGTTCTATGTTTGCCACAACATGAAACTACTCCTCTGTTCCACGAAGACCAATGATCCTAAGGTTTGTCAATCTTGCAATAATTATTTCATACTTATCAATTTATATATATATGCACGACATTACTTTTCCTACCAACAGGTTGTGACCATCGCTACAACTCCATTGGAATAGGCTGAGCTCTAACAAATTTGAGGACAATATGCATACTTCATGATGTCTAAGGTCATAAATAAAGATGGAGAGTTCCACAATGTAGAATGAATTTGATTGGCATATGGCGGCAAACATAGAATCCACATACGTTGCCATCTAGCTACTGGTGGCACTGCAAAAATAGAATTACATACATAGGTATTGTCAATTCAAGAGGCATTATAAGAAAGTGTGATATAGGATTGTTGTGTTGTAGCGGGTACCGAAAATCGTGTCATGTGTCGCAGTGTGTCACTGGATAATTGAATTCGAAAAGATGAGGAAATATGCTTGTTCGAATTAAAATGGACTTCATAGTAAAGTGGGAGTAACACGGCGCGTAGGGTTTGGTTACATGCATAAGAAAGAGCATCATGAACAATGCAACAAACCGAACTACTCCTACGATACATATGCACTTGTTTGGAATGGAACTAAATTCGACATTCAGGTGACTAGTTAGTGTGAGACGGCCCGACCTACTACGTGGACTAGGGTCATTTTTCCTTTCTTGTGAGCTCAGCGTTGAACTCCTCAGCGACCTCTTTTGCCTTACCCGTCATTTCCCTCTTTTTCTCACGCTCCCTCTCGCGAGCCTTGCACTCTCTACGCGTGCAAGCCTAGAGATGAGCTTTTGTCTCCTGACATATACGCTCGGTTTGCTTATCATAGCAGCACTCCTCCTTCTGGATCTCGTAGGCTCTTTTGACATCTCATTTCTCGAAGTCGAGAGCCCACTGGTCATGTGGATGGATCGCTAGGTCAATCCGCTTGCGGTAGCCATATAGCGGTTTCGGGGACTGTGGTTAGACGGGAGAGGTTGTTAGTGTGTACTTTAAAAGAGAAATAGTAGTAGGAACACACTATAACTGGTCCTTACCGACTACCGATAGTGGAAACACAGGAGTAGTTTGTGCAACCCTAATAACGCATGCCCAGGCAGAGCTGTTGCTTATACTTAAAAAACTTGCATGGGCCTGTGCTCCAACAGAGGGGCACCGTCTCTCGCTCGGGCAGGTGTTGCGCCGGCACCCTTGTACAAAACCCTTTCACGCAATAGTGTGCATCAATGTTCTCAACTCCCATCTAGTATCCGTGGGAGACCGGCTCCAAAGCCCTTGTATGACGACGCTGCACACATTAGGGTCCAAGGAGAAACTGCGAGTGAGCCAGTACATCACATCTGCGATTCGAGCATTCTCGTCGTCCGGGCACTAGAGTGGCTTGCTCAAAATCGCTCAAGTCAACACCATTCGGGTCTTCACAAATGGTGTTGACACCGTAATGCACTTTCAATGTAGTGGGTATCAGCATTACTAATGTCTGCCTGCATATATTTTCAATGTTGCAAGTAGTCAAATTGCATCGCACTTTATGGAAGTATTGATGTACTGTAATTTATATTTCAACGACCGTTTACCTATCATAACCAACTACACTACCCTCATAGCATTAACTCCCTATCGGCAAACCGCGTACAGATGCCGCTCTTCTCTCGCTGCTCGAGCTTTCTCCTACTGTAAATAATTCATAATGGGCTTCGATAATTTATATGACATATTGATTTAAATACCAATATACCAGTTATAATGGTACATATGATTTTTCAATGTACTAACGACATTACATTCATTCGTAATTAATCATAAATGTTACGTATTATTGTTTTGTACAAAGAAACTATTTAATTCACACAAAAGTATTGACTGAATTTTGAGTAACTATAAATTTCTACGGATGCTTCATTTGTACATAACATTGACTAAATTTTCTACAACTACAACTATGTATAGATGCTAATTCGCTACGGATGCTAATTTTCTACAACTATGTTCACTAAATTATCTACAACTACAGGTTTATACGGCTGCTAATTTTCTATAACTATATTGACTAAATTTTCTATACCAAAATTGCACTATTCTTTCTACAGCTACAATTTTCTACTGATACTAATTATACAATAAATAAACTATTTACTTCATACAAAAAAATTTGATTACAACATACAAAAAATTTTATTTAACGAAAGTAATGAAACCTCTCTTTCTTCCTCTTCCTCTCCCTCTCCTCTCCTCTCCTCTCCTCTTTTTCTTCCCTCTCCTCTTCACTTCTTTCTTTCCCTTCTGCCTTCTCTTCACCGCGCGGCGTGGGCACAAGAAATGTCGGGGGCTCGGCCGCGCAGCCTCTAGTTGCCGAAGGGTTGGACGACTGGATTTGTAGTCGCCTAACTGCTGCGCGACTAGAAGCAGTCATCTAACGATTTCGCAACTGCAATTATGTCGTCCAATTACCTATAGATTGCTTGCGCATCACGCGACTATTGGGCGATAGGATCCAGTCACCCAAAGCCATTTCTATAAAAAATGTTAATGTCGGTATATTTTTATTATTTCAAATAAAATATGGATTATTTACAAAAAAATTCCTTAATTGTACATATGTGCATTGTTAATGGATGGTTAATTTATTTCTTTTGACTTAATTTCTTTGTGAAATGGATATTCTTGTTTCTGAAATAAATATGAATTGGATGATATATATTTATTGTGTTTCTGTTTGTTTCAAAGGGCATGGCTAGCATTTTTTGAGGCTAGCTAACAAACAGAAATAGATTTACGAATACAAAACAATATTACAGAGGGTTATTAACTCACAACCGTCCATGATGGTTGACTATCTCAGATGATTTGTAGCAAAAACTGTCTGTGATATTTCATGAATCACAGACGGTTTAACTGCAAATTGTCTGTGATAGTTAACTATCGCAGACGGTTTGTAGCTGAAATCGTCCGTGATGGTTGATTATCGCAAATCGTCTTAGAGCGACGCATAACTACTTAATCGCCTGGTTAATTATACGTCGTTCCAAGAATTTTTAGAGCTAGTAAATGCCTCAACAAATTGCACAACGTACCATGATGCCTCAGGAAGCTCCACCAAAAAAGTCATAATTTTTTTAGCTCATTTGCTGTATTTACAAATTCAAAAATTATAACGTAAAATTATAAATTTAGGCTGGTAATTAAGGAGGCTAATTAGCCAGTTTAATCACCTGCCATTTTGTGGGCAGACAGTAGGCCACCTGCTGTCTACTGGCTAGGCGGCAAACGCCAATCATCTGCTGGATGGACAGCGGGCACCACGTGTCGAGTATTGGGCACTGCAGTTCGGTGACCGAATGGTAGAAGCGCTATTTTTGTCAATATTGCTCACATACGGCTATTTTTGTAAATACATGTTGAAAAGGCGCTATATATGGCAAAAGGTCCCTATATTGTTATGTGTGTATATACACGCAGGTCTTATTTTTGTTTGGTTTGCTGAGGAAGTTGGTTTTTGATCTTCCATTTCCTTCCTGTTTTTACCACTACCACAGAAAGGGTCATCAGACGGTTTAAAATCGTCATCACAGATGGTTTCTGAACCGTCTGAATTTATTTGTCTATAATAACAGGTGGTTATCACAGACGGCTCTCAAACCATCTGTGATAAGTTACAACACAAACGTTTTTTTCAAAAACAACCTCTGTGATATGTTAGATATCACAGACAATTTTTAAAAATAGTCGTCTATGATATCGGATATATCATAAATGGCTAATACTAAAAATCGTCTATGATATATCAGATATCACAGACGATTCTTAAACATAGCCATATGTGATATGTTACATATCACAAACGTCTAATACCAAAAAGCGTGTGTGATATGTTAGATATCACAGACAGTTCATAATCATAGTCGTTCGTGATATCTTACATATCACAGACTGCTAATACTAATAATCATCTATGATATCTGACATATCACAGATGGTTTAGTTTTACAAACCGTCTGTGATAGCTATTCGAATAACTAAATTATTTTCTGTTTTTCGGCTACCCTCAGGAAATGCTAGCCATGCCCTTTGAAAACAAGCAAGCAGATAACATATATAGCACACGATAATCAGTACACATATCTCACAAATGAATTAAACAACTGAATGAAGCACAATTGAATTAATTGTTTCATTGAGCATAACTGAGTGCATTAAAATGGAACCAAATGTTTGAACATCTAATCGTCATCGCTGGGGTTGAACTCTCTATTTGGGTGAATGACCTCCGCCATCAAGAATTCGAAGAGCTTTTCTCAAACTTCGATAGTTTGTTAAGATCGAATACACTTGATTCGAATTCCACGCCCTGTCGCTAGAAGTGTTGAACTCATTAGCATATATATATATATATATATATATATATATATATATATATATATAATCATGAAATTAATATTGGTAGGTTGACAAACCTTTGGATCTTTCATCTTAGTGCCCATGATTTCCTACATATGTCTGCAAACATAGAATCCATATATATTGCCCTGTTGCTACTAGTGGGACTGCAAAAAATAGAATTACATATATAGATATTGCCAGTTCTAGAGGCATTATTACAAAGTGCGATATAGAATTATTGTGTTGTAGCGGGTATCAAAAATTGTGTCCTGTGTCGCAATGTAGCACTGGATTCTTTGTGTGTCCCTCCCCGGCAATGTAAGCACTGAACGACCTATGTGATTCCAAAATTTTAGCTTTGGCTATTGTAAACAAAGGGAAAACTACAATAGAGTTATGTATAGAGGAAATAAGTTTACCTTTCAATTGCTTATTGCACACGGGTGAAGTCCTGGTGGTTTCTAAATAGGGAATCGAGGTATATTTTCTTGCACCACTTTGATACATCACAATTAGATTCTAGTGAGACCTAGTCATGTACGTTGCCATAGTGATTAATCATAAGGTCATATTGCATATAAAGTACAAATAAATCTTATATGCCAACTAGTAAAACACTTACCCCTGGTTGAAGGGTACCAGAATGTAGTCCTTGTCACTCTGAACAATCAATCCCGTCATTATGTAATCTTAGACTAAGGATGCCTTTTCCTTGATGGATTGCTCAGACACCAAGTGTAGGTCATGGAAACCCACCGGTTCTCGCCGTCGCCGGACTTGTTGGATCATGGATTTATACATAAGCAATGAGTTATGATATTTATTGGTATTATGTGAATGTAGAACTTGATTATATAGTACACTTATAGTGTCCAATATCGTAGAATTGAGGCATCGAGTTCGTCGACGTTGAATAGTAAGAATAAGTCTTCAAATATCCCGAGTTGTGGAGAAAATGCACCTTCGTGTATCTCATGGTGAATCCAGTTTGCCAGTTTGGCTTCCTGTTGTACCTCTACATGTAGCCAGCATGCAAAGTCCCGCAAACCAGTCCAAGGCTGGGCAATTGTGACACGGAGACCAACGACACTCCGAGCTTATACTTTCAAGGCCCGAGAGGTGCCTTAATCTTCTTCGGTTGGGCCTTAGCGTCTCTCTTACGATACATCTTTGGTGTCATCTCCGCGGGAGCTGATGCGATGACCTTCTTTTATGGTTCTTTTATGCCTAAGACAGCAACCAAGCCTAACATACAACACGCTGAGGAGGAAGAAACAACAGCCATAACTTATTTTATAGAACCTAACACACTAAAATATGTTATTTACCATTCCAAATAGATCTTGTAGCAATAACAAAGTGAATCACAGAGGACATTAGAGTGTGTGATTTGCTTCATGCCTTTTGGAGATCTCTTTGGTATATATTATTGCTAGAAGGTCTCTTTGGAACAGTAACATGCCATTCCAAATAGATCTTGTAGCAATAACAGGACTCTCCCTTAAGGTTGTCTCTAAGAACTCCAACTCACTTAGAAAAAAACGTTCTAACAATTTATCTCTAAAATCATTCCTTAGCTATTTTATTATTATTTTCACCACAACTTCCATCCTCATACACCCTGGCAATTTATTTCTCCTCGGGCTAGGATTTTGGGTGATGTGACATGTATTTCACAACAACTACAAACCAACTCATAATGTTCATACCCTTTTTTTAACCAGCAGCCCACCCAAAGAAGTAAGGAGGGGACAGTCGAAGGAGAGGAAACAAGAACATAGTGGAACTAGGACACAAAAGGCCAACTATGAGGGCCACATGAAGGCGACTTCTTCGGAAACGACAAGGGACCACCATCCACATCTTCATCCGCATGAGACCACACCAAGACCACCCCAAACAACCTTATCACTTCCAACCCAACACAAGTAGGCCCACCTTCCTTCCCACATCCATTTATCCATTCCTTTTTGGGTTCCACATCAAAAACATACTAACAGATGTGGACAGATGTAACACATATGAGGTAAAAAGTGACGATCCATACTTCTAGGAGGAGAAGAGATAGGGAGGAGAGGCGACGCTGGATGGAAAGGCGCTAACAGGAGGAGAGGCGATGGGGCCACGACGTCAGGTCAGGAAGGAGAGGACGGAGACGTTGGATTCTGTGGTGGTAGCAGTGGCGGCGAGGACACGGAGGGGCGTACGAGTGAAGAGTAAGGGCACAAACCCTACCAGCCGCCCTACTTATAGAATAACTATCACAGATAGTTCTATTAAAGAATCGTCTATCATATTACTATCACAGAAGATTTGTGCCACTAAACCGCCTGTGATAGTTCCTTCTCTAGCTACAACAAATTATTTTTTAGCTAGCTTTAGAAAATGATTATCATGCCCTATAAAAAACAAGCATATACAATCACATATATAATTATTTCTTAATTACTGAATTAATTACAATAAAATTGTTGTAGCATGGCTACAATAGAGGGTACAGAGTACCCTTCTTCATGGGAGACATAGCACCAAGGGAACGAGAGAGAGAAAGCTAGTGGTAAGAATGAGTGGAACTGGCCTCCTCATACTCCTCTTGGGGCTTTTATATATATATATATATATATATATATATATATATATATATATATATATATATATATATATATATATATATATATATATATATATATATATATATATATATATATATATATAGTGGGTTAGGATGAGAAATTCCCACCATACCCCTTAATAATTACAAAAGACAAGGGGTGTATTGGTACATTCCTTTATACTACTGAGCCTATCCTATTGGGCCTGCTACAAGGCCCAATCATTTAGGGCAGCAAGCATGCAAGTCTCGAGGGGCGAGCTGACATGACCAATAGGCCTAGCCTGGCCTAAACCCCTGTCCCCCAGCAGCAAGCATGCAGGTGCCGGTGGGTGAGCAAATGCAGCTAGTAGCCCCAGCCCCTGAGGGTGTGGACACTATAAACATCCCGGAGCAGGGTTGTTTCACCGATGTTTACGTGGTCATGGAATCTCCAGGCAGAGGCTGAACCAGCGCGTAGAGATCGTGCCCCGGACTCGGACTTGGCCCTGTCGGTTGGTGCCTCCAACGCGGTCGACATGCGGACGTGGACATGGTGGTCAGATGACCACGAATTGATCACGAGGTGGTCGGAGAAGGCCTCACGATTGCGTCTCTCATGACGTGGTTGTGGGCTTGCACTTAAAGCACGTGCGCTCCATCCCCCACCGCTCAGACTGTTGTCAACGGAGGATCAACAAAGGCGCGACCATGAGGTGGTCGAGCATATGTCGGCGAAGCTGTGATCCCGATGTGGCTGTGCGTGGAGAAGTGTCGACAAAGTCTGGACCCCTTAGCGGTCAGATTATTATCGATGAACTCAAGACCACGAGGCGATCGACAAAGCTAGGACCGTGACATGGTCATTAACGTGGACAGAGTCATGACCACGAGGTGATCGGATAGCCATTGATGAAGTTCTAACGGTGAGGTGGTCGTAGGCATCAACCAAGGTGCGACCATAAGATGGTCATAGAAGTGGCCCACGACTACGTCAACGAAGACATGGTCATGGGCATCGACGAAGCTAGTGGTAGGACAAGGGCTATTGATGAAGTTTCCATATCGCTGAAGGTGCGACCACGAGGTGGTCATAGGTGTCAACGAAGTTAGTGGTGGGACGAAGGCTTTGAACGTGCACTCCGTACTGACCACAAGGTCATCTACAACCTCGGGGTGATCGGACAGTGTCTTGTGCATGACCATGAGGTGGTCAGACGGGCATCTACGACCGCAAGGTGGTCAGACAAAGTCTACGACCACGAGGTGGTCGGATGAAGTCAGGACCACAAGATGGTCGAACGAAGCCAGGACCATGAGGTGGTCGGACGAAGCCAGGACCACGAGGTGGTCGAATGGAGTCGCGACCACGAGGTGGTTGGGCGAAGTCTATGACCACAACATGATCAAACGGAGTCTACAACCGTGAGGTGATCGGATGAAGCCTACGACCACGAGGTGGTCAGAGTCATGACCACAAGGTGGTCAAACAAGCATCTATGACCATGAGGTAGTCGGACGGAGTCTACGACCATGAGGTGGTCAAACGAGCGTCTACGATCGCAAGGTGGTCGAATGAAGTCTTGAAGCGTACGCTCCATCCCCCATCGTTCGGACTTGGCATCGATGAAGGCGGTGGTGGGAAGAAGCCTTGAAGCGTGCACTCCATCCCCTACCATTTGGACTTGACGTCGACGAAGGCGGTCGCGGGACAAAGCGTTGAAGTGCGTGCCCCGTCCCCTACCATTCAGACTGGGTGTCGATGAAGGTGGCAACGAGATGAAGCCTTGAAGTGTGCGCTCTATCCCCTGTTCAAACTTGGCATCGATGAAGGCGGTAGCGAGATGAAGTCCTGAAGCACATGCTCCGTGCCCCAACATTCAGACTAGGCGTTGACAAAGGCGGCGGCGAGATGAAGCCTTACACGCGCACTACTGTTCAGACTTTGCATCGACAAAGGCAATGGCGAGACAAAGATTCGAAGAACACGTCTCATTTTGTGCACTCCGTCCCCCACCGTTTGGACTTGGCATTGATGAAGGTGGCGACAGAGCGAAGCCTTAAAGCGCATGCTACGTCTCCTACCGTTCAGACTTGGCATCAACAAAGATGGCGAACGGAGTCTTGTGTACGACCGCGAGGTGGTTGGACGTGCATCTGCGACCGCAAGTTGGTCGGATGGAGTCTAAGACCACGAGATTGTCAGACGAGTGTCTACGACCGGGAGGTGGTCGGACAGAGTCTTGAAGCGCGTGCTCCATCCCCCACCATTCGGACTGGGCGTCGACGAAGGCGGCGGTGGGATGAAGCCTTGAAGCGTGCACTCTGTTCCTACCATTTGGACTTGGTGTCGATGAAGGTGGTGGACAGAGTTTGTGTACGAAAATCATGCGAAGTTCGGTGAAGATTGGGCTTGACACTACCCCGTAGTGTGCCATCCTCACAAATAGCTCCTCCTCCTGTTGCATGGTGAACTTCGATGGTTGGAGCCGACCTACATCATGCACGGAGGCTGACTCCTTTGTGTCATGATGATGGCGACGACAAACACCACCCCACCCATTAGAAATATCTCCAGATATGGCATCGTGCACGGAGGCCGACTCCCTGGTGTCGTGATGATGGTGTGTCGAGGTTGACGGTCGTGTTGGCAGGGGCATACCAGTGCAGGCATCATGTTCGATAGTCGTGCCAGCGTGGGAAACTTCGGCAATGGTCATGCTAATATTGGTGTCAGAGCTTGCTCCTTACGTCGCGTTGATCGCTCGCCGCCCGCTAACTGCCACGTGCTGGACTCAACGATCGTTGCCGCCGAATTCTCAACCACAAGGATGTCATAGCTATTGGTGAACACTTGACCACGGTGTGGTCGTAGATGTCGACGAAGTCACGACCACGAATTGGTAGGATGAGCGTTGACAAAGTGATGACTGCGAGGTGACCAGTCAAGCATTGACAAAGTCACGACCGCGAGGCGGTCGAACAAACATTGGCAAAGTCTAGTCCACGAGGTGATCTTAGACGTCAAAAAAGTCTCAACCATGATGTGGTCGTTGTTGTCGATGAAGCTTTGACCCTGAGGGGTCAGACGACATCATCAAAGGTGCGATAGGTGCCAACGAAGCCGGCGGCGGGACAAAGGTTTCAGAGAGCACGCTCGGTCCCCATGCTTCAGACTAGCATCGACGAAGTCTCAACCACAAGGAGGTCCTATCTATCGGCGAAGATTTGACCACGGCGTGGTCATAGATGTCGACAAAGTTACGACCACGAAGTGGTCAGACGAACGTCGGTGAAGTGATGACCGTGAGGTGACCAGTCAAGAGCTGACAAAGTCACGACCGTGAGGCAGTTGGACAAGCATTGAAAAAGTCTGGACTAAGAGGCGGTTGTAGGCATCAATAAAGTCTCGACCATGACGTGGTCGTGGGTGTCGATGAAGCTTCGATCCTGTGGGTTTGTGTGACATCACCAAAGGTGCAATAGGTGTTGACGAAGTCAGTGGTGGGATGAAGACTTTGGAGCACTCGCTATGTCCCCATGACCATGAGGAGGTCGTAGCTGTCGATGAAGACTTGACCATGGCGTGGTCGTAGATGTTGAAAAAGTCATGACCACGAAGTGGTCGAATGAGTGTCGGTGAAGTGATGACCGCGAGGTGACCAGTTAAGCTTTCACGAAGTCGTGACCACGTGGCAGTTAAACAAGCATCAATGAAGTCTGGACCAGGAGACAGTCGTAAACGTCGATGAAGTCTCGACCATGATGTGGTCGTGGGTGTCGACGAAGCTTAGACCCTGAAGGGTCGGACGACATCATCAAAGGTACGATAGGTGTCATGAAGTCAGTAGAGGGACAAAGGCTTTAGAGCGCACACTCCATCCCCACGCTTCGGACTAGTGTCAATGAAATCTCAACCACAAGGAGGTCATAATTGTTAGTAAAGACTTGACCATGGCATGGTCGTAGATGTCGATAAAGTCACGACCTTGAAGTGGTCGGACGAGCGCCGGCGAAGTGATGACTGCAAGGTGACCAGTCAAGCGTCAACGAATTCACAACCGCGAGACGGTCGGACAAGCATCGGTGAAGTCTAGACCAGGAGGCGGTCGTAGGTGTCGATGAAGTCTCGACCATGACGTGGTCATGGGTGTCACGAACCTTCGACACCGAGGTGCTTGGTGACATCATCTCAACAAAGTGTCGACCACAAGATGGTCATAGCTGTTGGTGAAGAGTTGACCACGATGTGGTCGTAGATGTCATGGCATGCCCTGTCCCCCACTGTTCGGACTTGGTGTCGACGAAGGTGGTGGCGAGATGAAGCCTTGAAACACATGCCTGTCCCCCACCACGACGTGGTCGGATGGGCGTCCACGACCACAAGGTGGTTGGACGGGCGTCCATGACCTTGAGGTGTTCACAGAGTCACGGAGCCAAGCCTAACGAGGTCTAAGGCGTGGAGCTGAGGCCGACGAAGGCCGGAGGGCACGAAAGCTGGTGAGGCTCGATGTTCGTTGACGTTGTTCGGCCTAGAGGCCTTGCATGGAGACTCACAAAGGCTCGGTGCAGTGCACGCATACGTATTGATCGATGCGCTGTGGCTGACAACTATACTCATGCATACGGAGATCTCACATGGAAGCCAGAGCCTGTCTTTGCCATGAGCGGAGGCCAACTCCCTGATGCCGAGATACGGTGCGAGGGCTCGACACAGAGGCGGCCAATGTGGAAGGCAATGGCAACTACAAGGTCACTCAACCATGATGAGGAGTAGCTCGCACGTCTGACTCTTGTTATATCCGGACCCCATGCAGTTAGACGGCAATGATGTCGGGGTCGATCGTGTTCACGCTCGGCGTCGCATGCACCGGCACTCAGTCGTCTGCATTAGTAAGAATGAGTGGACCTGGTCTCCTCATACCCGACCTGGTCTCCTCATACCCCTCTTAGGGGCTTATATATATAAGTAGGATAGGATGGGAAATTCCCATCCTACCACTTAATAATTACAAAAGACAGGGGCACATTGGTATATTCCTTTATACTACTGGGACTATCCTACTGGGTCTATACTATTGGGCCTACTGTAAGGCCCAGTTGTTTGGGGCTGGGCCACCCCCACAACAGGAATAATTTTTGAATTACATGCCGAGTTTCTTATAATTATATTAGAACAATTTTCAAATAGGTGTTCGCCATGTGAGATCATTACACTTGACTATTTCCTTCTAAATAAAGCTCTTTACGATGATACCATGCATATAGCTTGCTTCATCGCTTGGATCTTTCTCGAGCCTGATGCAGTCTCCGAATGGAAGCAACTCATTAAATTGATTGAACTCTTCCTCGTCCGCGACATTCTCAACTCAGACAATCCTTCTTTTTCTATGAAGAATTGCGTGGAGCTTCTTATTTATCGGGTCGGATACATAAAAAACTTTAACAACTTGCCTCGCGACTACAAATGGTTTATCTTTGTATCCTACACATTTGAGGTCCACAGTAATAATGTCGTACTTGTCGACCTTTACACCCTATGGGAGTTGGATCCAACAACACCGAAATAGAGGGATCTTAAAAATTACATGCTCAAGCTCCCAAATCTCCTCTACAAGCCCGTAGTAGGAGCTTGGGCCAGTGGTGCTGAAGTGCTCATAAAGTGCATCTATGCGAACACCTAAGTTCTAGACTATACTCTTTCTATCCTGATCTGTTGTATAAAATATGTACACATTAATATTGTATCCTTGTCATGTCATAATTGTAAATTTTGGCCCTTTTATCAACCATTGCAGCGTTTCCCTTGACGACCTCGTAGTGAATCGCACCTTCAACCATTCGTTGAACTGACAGTTGTGCTGTCTCGTGATCCAAACCTCTGATTAGCCTATATTCTCTTGGCATAGTATGTCCTTGTACTCTTCAATATATGGGTATACTTCAGTCATATGTTGCAAGACCGAAAAATGGGCTTGAGCATACGTATCCAGATCGGGAGTTATTACTTTCCTTCTGATGGCCCCGATACACTATAGCCTCTCCTCATGATGAGATAGAGACACACCTATCAGTTCGACCTAAGCCATGTAATCAATGCAGAACTCAATGACATCTTCGGTTGTGTAACCTTTGATGATGTTGCAGTCCGACTGAGGTCGATGCGTACATAGGACTTGAGAATTCTCATGTACCTCTCGAACGAGTACATATAACGTAGAAACACTAGGCCGTATATCTTTATCTCTTACATTAGGTGGACAATGAGATGGACCATGATATTGAAAACTGATGGAGGAAAAAATACATCTCAAGATGACATAGAGTCGTCACCACCTAGGTCTGCAGAGTATCTAGTCTATTGGGATTGATGACCTTTTGAGCAATTGCGTTAAAAAATAACACAGCCTCATAATTGTCACTCGAATCTTGTTCAGCAAAATACTTCTAAATGCAACAGGAATCAATTGTGTCATTAGCACATGATAGTTATGAGACTTCACACCAATTAATTTCAAATCTTCCATGTAAACAAGTTTCTTCATGCTAGCGGAGTGATCGGATGGAACTTTCACACCATACAAGCACTAGCAAAGTTTAGTTCTCTCGAGCTTAGACAGAGTGTAGCAAACTAGGGGAAGGTACGTTCAGCCTTTACTGGTCTCTATCGATGCTAACTTGTCCTGATATTCATAGCGACCAAGTCATGCCGTGCGTTGACACCATACTTTATTTTGTGACAAATGTTCAGTAAGAAACCAATCAAGTTATCACATACACTCTTCTCTATGTGCATGACATCGATACAATTACGAACTTCTAAGTGCTCCCAATAAGACAAGTCGCAAAATATTGACCTCTTTTTCCACATATTCTTTTGACGGGTCCTCAACTTACGTCCCATTCCAACACAACATCGATATCCTTGAGCATATCATAGACCTCTTTCCCACTAAAAGGCCTTGGTGCTGAGTCATCCTCTTTTTTCTATCAAATTGTTTTTTTCATCTTGCGGTATGGGTGATACCTTAGAAGAAACCTACGGTGACTCATGTACATAGTTTTGTACGAATTGTTCAACCACACACCCTCGGTATAATCTAAGTAGTGCAGACAGGCTTTGGCTCCTTTTGTACTCAACCTCAACAGGTTACCAATGGTAGAAAAATCATTGATGGTGAAGAACAACATGACGGGTAGAGTGTAGTTCTCTCGTTTGTCTGCATCCCATACATATACCCTTCAATACAATGTCACAAGATCTTCCACAAATGGTGTTAGGTACACATCAATATCATTCCCAAGTTATTTCAGCCCTTGGATAAGTAGTGATATCAAAATGTACTTCGCTTCATGCACAGCCAAGGATGAAGATTGTGCATGCATACATTCATGGGCCAAGTGATATCAAAATGTATTTATTCCATCTATACTCAACACAAACCTTATATGCCTTGATTCCACACCGAAGTCTACAAACATCATATTGATGTTCCTCTACTAGGCAGAATCAGCAGTGAGACTTATCATTTCCTTTTTCTTACGCTCCTCCGAGTGCCAACGCAGCAATCTTGCAACTTTCAGTTCGCAAATAAATGCTTCAAATGGGGAATTACAGGTAAATACCACAACAGCTTAGCAGCAAGTCCTTGCTTCACCTCGATGCCCTCGCCACCACCGGAGTCATTCTTACGCTTGTATCGGGATGCTTTGCTAGCCTAATACTTACACAACTGTCATTCACCTTACAATAAATTATTCACATCTAAATTAAGTAGCTATATATATATATATATATATATATATATATATATATATATATATATATATATTGAAGTAAATTATGAGTAGTGACACATTCTTAAATTGGAGCAAACTACCAATTAAGCTAAATCTAAACCTAGCTGTCATCTCTCTTTATTACAAGGCATATAATTAGAAGCAAACACTAACCTCAATTAATAAGAACAAATCGATTTACAAGCTAGATCTACAAGCGGTATGCTTTCACCAAACTCCCCAAAGTCGGTCGCCTCCTTCAATGCAGCACAATGAAGACAAATCTGTCAGGACCCTGCTGGCTAGGCATTTAATAACGCGGCGTATCCCAGACATATCCAACCGCGAACCGTCTATGATACATAATTATCACAGACGGTTCTCATTAATAACTTTCTGTGATAATTACTTATCACAGACGGTTCATATTAATAACCGTCTGTGAATACACATCATAGACGGTTCTAAAATAAAATCGTCTGTGATAAATACTACAGATGATTCTAAATTCATTCTCATATATATAAATGCAAATTTAGTAATGTCTCAGGAGTAAATATGTATTACTTAGTTGTTTTTACCGGTCAGTAATGCCATCATGTCATTATACCTAGACTGTTTACATATATAGAAGATAGTAAATACAAATTCAACTGCTTGATTTTACATATGGCCAAACAGCGTGACTAATCGCTTCTTACAAAAGATGACAAAAAAGGTAGAAATCTAATTGCTTTGAAATTTTTTCTAGTGGCGGAGGTAGCATACTATCTTCGTCTTCAAAACTTCATAGGCGACACGGTCGGCATCGGACGGTTTGGAATAATCAGCGAACGAAGCCTGAAATGTAATCACCCGCTGACGTGCTAGTTTAAGTGTCTCTCAAACACCCTCCAACTGAACAATCAAATCGAATTGAGTCCATAGGCTCTCTTCCCTTTCTTGAGGGGTCTCGACAAGATTGACTCGGTCACCCACCGCCTCGACTAAGCACCCCAAGCGACGACAAGCTTCCTGCAGACATACAACATCGTTGTGGAGAACCATGTGGATGGCGAGGTTAGCTCGCCAGATGTGGGAGACCAACTGGAAGACGCGGCAAAAGAGGATGTCTAGACGGCGGAAGTTGGCCTTCAACTGTTTTGGCAAATCCTCGGACATAGGAGGAGGGACACTTTTTTGTACGTGTCCTTCGCATGACATCCGTCGTCTGGCCGGCGAGGTGCTCGTCCAGGATGGCCATCAATGCTGGCAACAAGAAAGAATAGGGAGCCATTTATTTATACTTGAGAGACAAAAAAGACAAGGAAGATGACCGGCCGACGAGGTGCTCGTACATGATCAGCGGTGTGGGGATTAATCTCCGGTGGCGGACGTTCATTTTTATACAACAAGTAATACATTCAGCATGTAAAACGAAGAGACGCATTAGGGAGCCGAAACGATTGAAGAGACGCACATCGGCGAGACGAAGTGCCATTCATGAATACAAATACATATCACAGACGGTTCCAACCACAAACCGTCTGTGATACGCAACTATCACAGACGGGTAGTATTAATAACCATATGTGAACTATCACATACGGTTCTAATTAAAAACCTTCTGTGACGTCTACTATTATCGCAGACAGTTTGTATTAATAACTTGTGAACTATCGCAGACGGTTATTAGTGAGAACTGTCTGTAATAGTTGCGTATCATAGAAGATACACGGTCACGCTTGTAAAATCGTTTGTGATAATTACAGCATAGATAATTTATTATGAATCATCTGTGATGAGATATCTAGTATAGCTTATTTTATAATAGTGTACTAGGTACATAGTTAGCAGTGTGGCTTTGCGGCTTGGTGATTTGATTTCTCTCGCCATTTCCAGGCTATGTTTGTTTGCCTAGAAAGATCTACTAACTTATTTGCGAAGCTTGCAGCGTTACTCCGAAGCCCAACTGTAGCACAAATTAGAAGTACCTAGCTGCATCAGAATCACTACGAAAGCACAACTTCCCTGCTGCTAGAATACATAGCGGAAGATTTGGAGACAAAGCCGGATTTGACATTATTTTGTATTGTATTTACAAAACTAGCTATATATGCAACGTATTTATAAAAATGTCACTTTTGTCGTCCGTTGAGCGGGCGGTAGCGCCTGCGAGACGACATGTGGCGACGCCGCCGGCGGTAGGCGCCTGCCGCCCGGTGGGGGGACGGCAGATGATTAAGCCAGTTTAATTACCTGCCCTGATTTTTTGTTTAGTATTTATTTGAATTTTTAAATGTATCAAATGAGCTCAACAAATTACAAAACTTTATGTACAATCTCCTGAAAAAACGTACTTCACAGTGTAATTTTTGGGTAATTTTATCCGTTGTGAATGTTGCTCAAAAATTCATACATTTTGATATTTGTATGAGTTTTTACGTATAGCAAACGAACTCCAAAAATTACAAAATTTTATATGAAGCATCCCGACACACTCATAGTTATTGTGTAATATTTTAGAAATTTTATATGCTTCACAATAACTGTGAGTGTGTCGGGAAGCTTCACATAAAATTTAATGAATTTTGGAGCTCGTTTGCTATATGTAAAAACTTTTACAAATATCAAAATTGTATAAATTTTTCAGCAGCATTCACAACGGATAAACTTACCCAAATATTACACTGTGAAGTACGTTATGTCGGGAGACTGTACATAAATTTTTGTAATTTTTGGAGCTCATTTGATATATTTAAAATTTTAAACAAATACTAAACGAAAAAATTAGGACAGGTAATTAAATTGGCTAATCACCTGCCGCCTCCTCACCGGCAGGCAAGCCCGTCCCCCCACCAGGCGACAGAAGTAATATTTTTATAAATATGTTACGCATATAGCAAGTTTTATAAATACAATATAAAATAGTGTCAAATTCAGCTTTGTCTCGGAGATTTGGCCGTGTATTTGCTACCCTGCAGTATATATATGACATAATTTGCCGGACACGAAAATTATGCCGAGACCCATCGAAACCCGAGAAGCGGAACTGTCAAAAATGCTATTACCAGCGAGACAAATGTGGACAGCCAGACGACACAACTTTGAATTAATGAGGTCTTTGCTTTAACGCTGAACAGACTCCGAAAAAGTCTGGCATTAACTACCGAAGACAATTTCCTGTCTTGCAGAAACAGGTCCAATATTGCAACTATGCAACTGCCAATTACTTACGGCCGACAAAGTTCATCTTACGCAGCTTCGCCGCAACGAAGGCGCTATCAAGCAAAAGAAATCTCTTCCTCAGCGAATGCATAACGAAACAAATCATAGTATCCAGAGCACAGGACAAGAGTACATGTTTCTTGGGATATTTAGGTTCAATCCTGAATTTTAATTTACTGCAACTCTCAATATTATGTTCTGTCTACAAAGAACTGCAGTGCTGAAGGACACGACCTTATTAAGTTTAGGGAAAAAACAATGTATTTTAACATTACAATCTAAAACGGAATAATTCAACAGTGCTCAAACTGAGAAAGTTTCGCCTCGCTAAGTCTCTGTTCTAACTGCATAAATAAGGTAACCCCTCATTCTAAGTTTTTCATCTAAGCTCCCGGTAGAGTCCCACTCGGTGTCCAAAACTTCATTGCTTAACATACCGCTGTCTTGAGCAGCCTTCTCTTCTCTCATCTACCGACGCCCTCCAGCTTTCCTCACGGCTGGAGCTTGCTCCTCATCATCGGATTCGACATCTCCGTACTGCCAGAGCCGCAGCCTCTCCTTCTTTGCTTTCTTCTGGAACTGTTCCAGATTCTGGAGAGCTGTCTTCCTCTCCCTGGTGTCCCATCTCTTGCTTCTTTCAAGCCGAGCAAGCCCTTCCTGCATGACATACAGAATGGGCATATTATGAATGAAGATAAGTTTTGGATTGCATGAATATGCATATAAGCTGTGACTAGTTACAACACCCAACAGAAGTGCAATATCAAGTTATACCGAATATCATTCAAATATAACTCACAGGTCCTAAAAACTAGAGTGAGCTGGCAAGGGATGACGATGTTACCTTTATTTTACAAATGTTATGAATAAAATTTTCTTGCATTCAAAAATAATTGAAGTTCTGTCCAAACAGGACATATGCCATCTATGACAACGATACCAACCCTGGATGGAATCAGATATTCAGGTGCCATTAGTTTTCTAAACGAGTCCCAACTACACTACAGACCATCAAGTCTCTTCAAACTTCCAAGGCTACAGCCAACACATAACAATCCTAATGTAAGAAAAGCATTTAAAAGTTGTATTTGAGGATGTTACTCGCTGGACTCTTGCTGTTGGTGATAGCAAGATCCTTACTCTCATGGAGAGGAAGACACTTGGAGATGGGGCAATTTTTTCTATTTCTCACACAATGCCTTACCAACCTGAGGGGTTGGTGATACATATTTATAGGCTGCCAACCAGCCAAGCATATGCTAAGATGCTGTCCTAGATGCTAAAGCAGATGCTGTCCTAGATGCTGTCCTAGATGCTAGTCAAGGATGCTAAAGCAGATGCTGTCCTTGATGCTGTCCTAGATGCTAGTCAAGGATGCTAAAGCGATCTTGTCTAAAGCGAGATCTTGTCCTAGATGCTAAAGCAAAAGCTGTCCTAGATGCTAAAGCAGATCTTTGTACAAAGACCATGAGACAAAGACTTATTCATCATTCTCCCCCTAAGTCTTGTACGTCGTCTTGTGGGGACGTTGAACCATCCCGATCCTAGAGCAGAGCTCGAGGAATTTGATCCTCCCAAGAGGCTTGGTGAGCGGTCCAAGTCGATCGTGGTGTTGATGTAGCTCGCCTTGACACTGCCTTCATCCAAACAGCCTCGGATGAAGTGGTACTTCACCCGGATGTGCTTGCTCCGTTCGTGGAAAACGGGGTTCTTCGCCGAGCAGGCGGACTTCTTTGTCCACCCCGAGTGCCACCGCCTCGGTGTCTCTACCGAGGAGATCACCAGCGATCGAGCGAGCAGGCGCTGAGTCGAGCGGTGGAAGCCGCTATGTACTCGGCCTCACGGTGGGACAGGCCACCACCGCTGCTTGATCGATCGCCGACTAACGAGGCACTTGCCGAGGAAGAAGAGAATCCGCTTGTGCTCTTCTTTGCCGGTGTCGATGTCGCTGCGTGGTCATTGTCATTGTGCAGAGAAGTCGCCGCCGCGGACACCTCGGGTAGTGCAAGCCGTAGTCGGAGGTGCCCGCAACGTAGCGGAGGATCCTCTTCACGGCTGCCGATGCTCGTCGTCGGTCATTGCATGAACCGATCGACGTAGCCAACGGCGAACGCCAAATCACGGGCGTGTGGACGAGGTGGCGAAGGCTACCCACGATGCGCCGTGATGCGTCGCGTCCACCTCCTCCGCCGTGCTCTCACGACTCGACTTGACCTCTCCTCCATAGGGTGTGTCTTTGGGTTGCGGTCGGTGAGCCCGCCGGCTCGACGGTGCGCTTGGCGTGGCGGTGCGGCGAAGGGAGATCGGAGGCGTCTGGTGGACCTCGATCCCGGTAGAAAAGAGGAGCCCCAAGTCGCTCATCCGAAGGCGGTCTTCATCTCGCCTTGAGCGCTCGACCTCGGCCTCCTTGGAGCCGGTGATTATCAGTCGTCGGCGTGACGCGCCCGCCAGGCGTTGCCGCCTTTGCCTCGCCGGTGACCGCGACCTCGTGTGCGCTCTGCTGGAACCCCATTTGCTTGAGGTGGAGTCCGACTTAGCGTTCGGGCTCGTGGTGCTGCCGAAGCCGTAGAGGCCTTGCGCGGCGGAGAACCTGCCTCCTTGCCGGGGATGACGAATCCCGCCACGACGGACGTAGGCCTCCTCCTTCAAGTCGCCGTTGAGGAAGGCGGACTTGGCGTCCATGTGATGGACGCGCCAATCCTCTGGGCCGCAAGTGCGAGGAGAAGGCGAGCGGACTCCATGCGCGCGGCGGGAAGGCGTCATCGAAGTCGATCCTCCTGCCGCATGAAACCTCGTGCCACCAAGCGAGCCTTGTGCTTGCGATGGCGCGGCTTCATCCGCTTGACTTGAACACCAGCAAGGGTGATCGCGCGGTGCCCGGCGGGAAGATCCGCCAGCTCCACGTCTTGTTTCGCTCGACGGCGTCCATCTCCTCTCGCATCGCGGCACACCATGCCGCGTCTCTCTCCGCCTCGGCGAAGGAACGAGGCTCGCCGTCGTCTGTGCGGTGCGGCTCGCTCGAAGTCGCGTTGCGCCGGTCCGCCTGGGGGCCGCCGCCGAGGAGGTCGTCCGCGATGCAGTGGCGCGAGGCTCGCCGCCATGGTGGCGTCGATCGCGGTCCTCGTCGTGAGACAAGCAGAGTAGCGAACTCCACCATCTGCGCTCGTCATGGACCGAAGCTGTTGGGGCCGATCCGGTGATGTGTGGCCGGTGCGGGAGAGTGGTGGCCGGTGCGGGAGGCGTGGAGTGGTGGTGCCGAAAGTGGTGGAGCACTCATGGGAGGCGGTGGCGAGCAAGGTGTCGAGGTGGACGAGCTCGGTGAAGGCAGCCGCTAGCTCACGGCTCTCTCGAATCGGGCGTAGTCGACAACAAAGTCCACGAGTCGAAGTCGAACCGCCGCCCACCGCCTTGTCCCGTCCAACCTCGCCGCCGTTGAACACAACGTCACGCGAGATCGCGGACCTTGTTGTGTGACGGTCGAGGATGCGGTGAGCCTCGAGCCCTCCGCGTGGCCGATGAACACTCCGGAGTGCTCACGTCGTCGAGCTTCTGATGTGGCCAAGCTCCTTGGCGAACGCGAGGGAGCCAAGACCCAAGTGGAGACCGCCGGCTGCGCCCATGCCAAGCCTCGACGGCGTCCTGTAGTCTAGCGCCTTGGTAGGCGGCGGTTGAGGATGTAGGCGGTCACCACCGCCTCTCCCGGAAGCAGTAGGCATCCCCTGCAGAGGGGGCCGAGCCATCCCACAACCGCTCAGTTGCGCTGCTCGACGACGCCGCTCGCCGCGGCCATGACGGCGAGGAGTAGTGGCGTGAATGCCCTCATCGGCAAAGATGACGCGAATTCACCCGCCGTGAACTCGCCGCCGTTGTGTGCATCAAAGACGCTGTGACTGCGGCGCGCTCGCCTCCGCGGCGACTGCGTGCGCTGATGGCGTCCATGACCTCTCCTTGCCGCCGAGGACCATCACCCACATGTAGCGGGAGAGGTCGTCGACGGCGGCAGGAAGTAGCGTCGTCTCCCGGTGTGGCGGTGTCACGGGCCACACAAGTCCCGTGCACGAGCTCGAGCCTCTCCTTGGCTCGGAAACTACTTCGGGAAAGGGAGTCGCCTCGCCGTCAACACGCAGACGTCGTGAAGCGCTCCACATGGTCAAGGCACGGCGGGCCTCGTACCATTTCGCGACCGAGCCGCTTGAGGCCTCAGTGAAGGTGCCCAGCGCTCGTTATCGCCACGCCTCGTCGTCCCGACGGCGGCGAGACAGAGGGTTGTGCCACTGCTGCGTGAAGAATGTAGAGTCGATTTTCGCCTCCGTTACCTTGGCAAGAAGGCGGCGAAGATCCCAAATCCGCAACACCGTGCTCGATCTCGACCCGCGAGCCGTTCTCATCCAGCTGTCCCAAGCTGATGATGGAGTTCCGCAGATCGGGGATGTAGTAGACGCCGGTGAGCAGCCTGTGCTCACCAGACACAGCGGTGAGGATGACGGAGCCGACGCCCTTGATTTCCACGCCGGAGGCGTCCCCAAACTTGACGGAGCCTCGGACGCTAGAGTCAAACTCGGCGAAGAACTCCGTCGGCCGGTCATGTGATGGGTGGCGCCGGTGTCGAGGCACCACCCGTCGATCTTGTTGTTTGCGGAGCCGTAGCCGAGGAGGCGTGTGCTTTTGGCTCGTCGAGGTGGAGGAGAGCCCGCTGCGGCGGTGTCGTGGAGGTAGTTCGTTGCTCGCATGAGCAATGAGCAGAGCCGGCCGCTCCTCCCCGCGCTGACGTGGGCTGGCCGCGTCGTGGTCGTCGACACCCTTGGCCCAATGACCAAGCTTGCCGCAGATTGTGGCAAGAGTCGTCTCGTCTTGGCTTTTGCTTGCCGGTGGCGCCGCCTGGCGCCCACGGTCATCACCCTAAGACGTCCTCGCGCCCCTGCACAGGCGTCTTTGCGTGCTTGCGCAAGATGCCACGCCGCTGCGGCCGCTGTCGTGGAAGAAGGCTCCCTTCTTCCTGTCACCTTGGCCGTGACCCACCGCTCCCGAGTGAGGAGGAGCTTCCGCCAATGGTGACGGGTCCCGAGAGGCGCTGTGGCTCCTCGTTGTCAACGACCTTGAGGCGACCCATCGCCTCCTCGATCGTCATCGTGGAGAGGTCCAGCAGAGACTCGATCGAGCGAGCCATCTGCTTGTACTTCTCGGGGACGCAGCGGAAGAGTTTTTCCACTCTCTCCTCGCCGTAGGTGTCGTCGCCGAATCGCACCGCCTTACGCAGCGAGTGTTGAGGCGGAGAGCAAAGTCATCCACGTCCTCACCGGCTTGAAGGCGGTGCTCCCTTCCGCGCGGTGCTGCGGTGTAGACTTGCGGGCGCGGTCGGCTGCCGATGCGTCTTCGCGGCGATGGCGTCCCAAGCCTCTTTGGCGATCCGCTTGTTGGTAGCGAAGCGCATCTCGGGCGGGGCTGCGGCGATGAGAGCATCCGGCGCCGTCGATCTGGTCGTAGTCGGCGTCGCCGCGTCGGACCGCATCCCACATATGCCGCACTGGAGCCTCACCTCATCACCATGACCCGCTCGGCGTAGTTGGTCTTGGTGAGGTAGGCCACCCGCCGCCGGGACGACGCCCTCGACGACGACTGGTACTCGTGGTGACCACTTGATCAACCGGGAGAAAGCGCGTCGCTGTGAAGGCCGCGCTCTCCGTCGACCCGTCGCCGCCGCTGCGCGCTTCCTCGAGGCGCCACCGCCCGTCCGCGCTGTCTGCTGCCGCCGCGTTGCATCTGCCGCCGCCGCCGCTTCCGCCTCCATTTCTGGCCGCCGCCGCTCCGCCGCGCCGACCTTGACGCTTTCCGCCGCCGCCGCTCTCGCCGCTTCCTTCATGCTGCGCTCTGCCATGGCGAGCTCGGCCGTCACGACGCAGCATGCTCGAGGCGACCGAAGGCCGAGGCGCCTGCGGACATGGCGCGCTCTTGGGGGCATTGCGTGGAGAGGGGCGCCGACGAGCCGCTTGCCGTCTCCGGAGAGGAGTGAGCGGACGGTAGGGCTGCTTCTTGCTATCACTGGGGCCATGAGGTCAAGAAGGAGATGAGCAAGAGATGCTCAAAGCTCTGAGGATAGTATGGCTCGATACCACTTGTTACTCATTGGACTCTTCTTTGTTGGTGATAGCAAGATCCTTACTCTCATGGAGAGGAAGACACTTGGAGATGGGGCAATTTTTTCTATTTCTCACACAATGCCTTACCAACCTGAGGGGTTGGTGATACATATTTATAGGTCGCCAACCGACCAAGCATATGCTAAGATGTTGTCCTAGATGCTAAAGCGAGATCTTGTCCTAGATCTTGTCCTAGATGCTAGTCAAGGATGCTAAAGCGAGATCTTGTCCTTGATCTTGTCCTAGATGCTAGTCAAGGATGCTAAAGCGATCTTTGTCTAAAGCGGATCTTGTCCTAGATGCTAAAGCAAAAGCTGTCCTAGATGCTAAAGCAGATGCTGTACAAAGACCGCAGTACAAAGACTTATTCATCAGAGGAAAATCAGTATCGAGGCAGGCTATGCTGTATGTTCCATTACTTGCTTCCATTTCAACGCCCCGTGAAAAAAATGAGCCAATTCTAAGCAATTGCTGAAACCTACTAAAACTGCTTAAGAGATATTCTCCAAACTATTTTCATATCATGTAAAATTATTTTCATGAAGCCCCTTAAATGTGCAAAGAAGAAAGCAGACTGCAGAAGTTCACCAGCAAGGCAGCAACTAAATTTAAGCTCAACAGCAATTTATAATGCAAAGCAGTCAGTAGCACAAACCTCAAGCATGGTAGCATTGATGCTGGTTTCAGTCTCTGTCTCAACCAGTGTCACACTGAGAATAGTTCCAGTCCCCTGTCCCTTCGATCTCCCCCCAGATGTATCACGCTCTTCGATCATTGCCTGGTATTGTTTTGAGCTGCTGAGCAAGCATTCGCTCAGATACTCTGCTGCTTCCTGACCAAAATCATCTTCTAGACTGGGCACTTTTATGAAGGCAAGGCTGCACAGCTGAGCAAGAGCTGGCGAGGAGGAAACTGATGAATCCACAGGTCGTATGCGACTGTAAGGAACCGCTTCTTGGTTGCCATAATCAATGTAGAATACTTCAAACTTGTCATCTAGAGATTCTACAGCTCCCCGAGGTCCATTTACAATCTGCGCAAAAGGAGTTATAATGGAAATGCCTACTTAGCATATAGTATTATTTCTGGAAAGACAAGAAGCCAAGAATGGGAATCTCTACCTAGAAAAATCTAAAGCTAAGGAGTCATGGGAAGAATGAAACATAAGCATGTGGCATTTGCTACAGATGGGGATATGGATAACGTTTTTTTCAACAACAGTGGCAAGATATTGCTATACTTTTCTGGTCATGTGCAACGTTAGGTACTTATGTCTGAGACTCTGGACATATTCCACTTCAATTTATATTCAAGATGCACTTAGTTATTTAATAAACCAAAAGTGACATTAGCTGCCTACAAATTTGGATTGTGCCAAACTTTGGGTAAATAAGACAGGTTTGTGAACATAAAAAGTGGCTATGTATGGTTAGAGTAGGTAGTGCATATTTGTATTACTCTATTATGTAGGGGTTTCTTTGTGACTTTCCCTGTATATACTTTGCCCTCTTGGGCCTTGGCAATATATCCTTGTATAGACTTCACATTCTTGGGCCTTGGCAATTTATCCCTGTATATACTTTGCCCTTTTATGCCTTTTGCAATATGCAAGCTCATTGCATAACAGTAACAAGAGTAGCAGAACATTACTGAAGTTTAGAGGCACATAAACAGGATATCTATGAAAACCAATAATGATTCTACTAAGAATAAATTTTCTAATCCCTTTTTTTGTGATCAATAGCAGGAGCATGGTAATTCATAAAACAAAAGTTTCACCAAGTCAAATTAAGCACAAATGGTTCTAGTAAGCCCGCCAAATTCCAAGGTCCACTGGCTCAAGTAGACAACTTTTGTTAAATACACATTAAGTTAATTGGCTAATGGCTGGTATAGTGATAAGCATCTACTAAGGAAATGGCCCAAACCACTAGTAGGATGTCAGAAATTTTAAAACCACTCTACAGTACAATTAACTGACTAAACAATCTGACTCAGAAAGATGGTGTTTGTTGAAATCTTAAACTAATGCCACTGAAAAGTTTTGCAGGGAAAACTTGAAACAATTAGATATTGCAAAGGAAATTTCAATGAAGTTCTAGGATGTAAGCTACTGAGGATAAACCACGGCCTTGATGCATGAACATTTAGCTAGTCTCAAAGTAGAAGTGAATTGACTGTAGCCATACCATGGCTCTATTCCAGGAGTTGTCAAGGCTGAACTGAGCAAGGACTATCTCTCCCTTCACAGGATTAAAAGCACCAATGACTGGTGCATCTTTAAGTTTTAAAGATGCAAGCTGCTGTTGAATGGAAGCTGCTCTCTGGTCACCTACTGTCTGGACATAGAACTTTCCACCGCCAAGGACTTCAGTGACAACAACCTGAATACAGTCAGGTAACGAAGCTATGTTAGCTTCTTTGTTTTCAGAAACGACAAGACGTACTTCCAATATTTTTTCCATAACAAACCTTGAGAATTTCCTTTTGTTTGGATTCAGATGTGGATCCGTTGGAAACTTCTTCACCCTCCACGTAGTTCTCCCATATCTTGAAAAAAGAAAGGTGTCGGTAATTTTTTTCTTATTATATACTTCAGGAAGAAAAAGGTGTTACCTTCAGTTTCTGCTGCTTTGCAGACTGTTCAGCTCTTGTGAGGGCATAAGCATCTGGAATCCTATCCAAGCCAAATGAACTAAGCTTGGCGAGGCCAGCTTCCAAAAGAACAGAAGCCATGTTGGTCTTGGACTCCCATAGGGAACCTAAGAATGTTCCAGTTCTATCAACTGCTTCAACCTCTATCTGCAGAATCACTTGGTATCCTTTAGAAATTGGGGATATGGATAAACCACAGAGACAGCCAAAGTCATACCTCCACATCACGCTGTAGAATCCTCCTCCTCATCAAAGCAATAGCTTCATTTGAGTAGGGCTCATCTTTACCAGGGCATCTAACACCAGAAAATGAAAAGGCAATGCTGCAAGTCTCCTTAGGAATTGTTAGTTTGAAACGGTGGCCACTGAAAACATATTCAACAATGGCGGAATGCCTTCTGTTCCGCTGCAAGAAGGGAAGGAAGTCTCTGGCCTTCTTTGCAGAAACCTGAGCAGATCAGAACCAATAATTAAGTTAATAAAGATGCAGAACAGCTTTCAAAGAAAACTAATGGGACAATAAAGGATGCCAAACCATCGTCAAATCAGTTATGTGCATCACAGGAGAATCTTTTGCAGAATGAACTCCTTTCTTTGCTTTGTCAGCTCGTGATTCAGCTGCTAATAGAGCATCGTAATAGTGAGACCTTTCCTCATAGTCCCGGTGTTTAGATGTTCTAGCAAACCCCCGTGAGAGCAAAAGCTCAGCAATATTAACTCCAGGTTGGTTGCCAGAGCTCGGAATAGAAGGTATGTCATCTCCGTCAGCCTGCGATGGTGAACCTAGAAAAACCGAACCATAATCCAAAACTCTGGTATCAGCCGAGTTCGTTGTTGGCACATTCTGTCCATCCACAGTGCTGATCCTTCTAGAGTATTCCATTGCAACAGTCACCTGGAAATTGAAAAACAAAAAGGGAAACTCAATCGATTTTCAACTAGGGTAACTACTTTTCATCATTACAACTTCCTTCAGAAATCAAAAGCCCCTCTACATACTTGTTTGCCAATCAACCGTGTGCGCAAGAATTCCTTAGCTTCACGAGCAAAATTTTCGGGCTTCTCATCTCTACGAGGGTTGCCCATCTTAGGAGCTCTAATGCTTGAAAGATTAACTCGGCGTTCTGCTGAAGGACTGCCATAAGGAGCAGCATCATCAGCAACGATAATGCAATCCCCACTCACAACCTCTACCACCTATGAAGAGATCAACATGAAACAAAATTAGTTACAGTCACATGAATCCTGATGAATACACTATCAGTGAGAACGTAAAACCCACTTTTCCAGTGAATTTCTGGTCATGGATTGGCTTTGAATTTGTCACTGGTGGCTTAAATCCTGTCCAAATTCTCAATTGATCCTTTTTAGCCTGAAGCTCTGCATTTTTCAGCTTTATTTTGGCTTCAACATCCAGCATGTTCGCACTCCACTCGACATACTTCGCAAGACCCTGTAACAGAAAGGTTACAAAACAATTTATCAATGCAAGTAGACATATTAACGAAACAGCATGGTAATGCTTGCTTCTTAAAAGGGATCATGTGAACTCAAAACAAGGGGTATGGATAAATAATTAGTCATACATTTTCAACAAGCTCAAGGGCCAAGTCCTTTGCAATGTCCCCATCAGGGTAATACACCGAACCAATTATATTACTAAAACTGTCTGTGCCCTCCACCACAATCCGCACCTAGCGAAAAAATACCAAAAAATCTGAGAAAAAATTGAGACTATTTATTCCAAAAAGGGGATTAAAAAATTGAAACTAGAGGTGTCTTACATCTCTGTTCAGAACTCGAGTCTCTGTGAAGTGCTTAGCTTCTCTTCCAAACCTATCTGGTGGAATTTCAGTAGAAATTGCCGATGCAGCAAGCCTTTGTGCTGTAGTCAGTGGTGCTGGAGTTTCCTCAGAATCTTCTCCATTTGCAGTGCCATCAGCAGTACCCTCTGTTTCAGCAACCACGGTAGGATTTGGCGGGCGTCTCCCCATGGACGGAGCCTACATTTCATTCCAATCAATGTGCACCTCCTAATAGTAAAGGCATACAGCAGCAAATAAAGGGTGCATGAGAAGCATACCTGTACACCGGCAACATATATCTGGACAAATTGGAAACTTGGGAGCAAGTAAACACGAACAGTACTGCCATCACGAACTTGTTCAACAATGGCTTCCAGACTCTTGCCTTTATTCGCAACCGCGAAACCCTTAGCATCAAAACCACTTGCTTCACCAATTGCTGATGGTGGAAGATCTCTTATTGATACTTCAGCAGCACCAGGTTCCTGAAAGTTAGCAGAGAAGATACATACAAACACGAGCCAATAGAGCATCCATCTCATACGATACAAAAAAGGTTGTGACAAAAAAATGCTAACCTTGCTCCAACGACCTAAACCCTGTTGCTTGGCAGCTTCCTCCAACCTTTGCAGTTCAGCAAGATATGGGTTTTGTTCACCCTTTGGGCCTTGCTCCTTTACCTAATTAAGCAAATAAGATAAGAAATTAGCAAACCAATCAGTAGGATAAAACAACTGAAAAAAATAAGTATATAATCCTCACCCTTGCCCATCCTGCAGCAACTACCGAGTAGGCGACATTCTTGTCGCCGAGGTAAACAGTACCAAACTCTCGTCCTACATTAGGAGCTGTGTAGTCCACTCTGAATGTGACCTCCTGTAATAGGTTTTAATTTTTCATTTTGAAAAGAAAAGCAAACAAATTTTCTCGAATACAATGAATATATATGTAGGAGAGTTCGGGAAAGATATAAAATTCACATGGAGTACCTTTCCTATGCACAGTTTCCTCAGAAACTCCCTGCTTTCCCAAGCAAATGGCTCATCCACTCCGCCACGGCGAGCCTAGACAAGCAAAAAGGGGACAGATGACAGAGATGTATGGCACAACAGAATGTGGCAACTTGATACCGTGAATGCATTCTTTGAGTATTAAACCATACAAACAAAATGCAATCGAAGAGTAGGAATAATAATGCAATGATTTAGAGAATTCTTGTTTCAATTATACTTATACACTTCCATTAGTTCCCAAGCATAACATAACACAAACCAGTTACTTCCTCCAAATTCATGACACAAACACAGACAATAAGTTGAAAGGCCAAACCATGTTCCACATTATTGACAAGGATTTCATCAATGCAGACTGAATCTTACCAGCCTTGGGGCCATGAGATATGACAGAGTGATGGATTTCTCAGGCGGGATCTCTGCCTTTGTGCTCCCCATGATGAGAAGGCAGTCCCCGGAAGTCACAGCCTTCACCTTACCCCTCAACCATCCTGATGCTCCTGTGTTCGATGCCATGATAACAGCTATACCCTGCAATCAAAAAGAAAGAAGGAACTACATTAACAGCTTAGCCAAATTTAGTTGCGTCTTCCCTCCTGTTCCATAGCTCATAAGTTTTCTTACATTTGGAGTTCATAGTCACATAGGTAGATAAAAGTGGGAAAACATGACCAATAATATGCAGATAATTTATCACAGCAATATCGATTTTCCACGTAAATAAATGCTTTTGTTGACATTGCAAATCAATTCAGCCCAATACTACAGTCGACCTTTTACGATAATACTATATCAAGTGACTCCATTTGGCAAATAATTAAGATCAATACTTTTGGCAAATGATTAAGATCAATACTCGGTAAACAACAACGCAGCATGTATTGAAAAAAAAAGGAATCTCAGCGATAAGCATCACAGATATGTAGGAATGTAAAGTGATCAACACCTAGGCAGGCCATTCACATCCCGCTCTTATCTTGGACGGGAAAGGCTAAAAACGAACAGGTTTCTGTAAAAGGAAACATGGGGAAAAATGCACCCGAACGATTTGGTCCACCCCCACCCCAAATACCTGCAAGAGTCCAACCGCCCCCAAGTCACCAAAACCCAGAGCCACCTTTCTGCCACGGCTCAGAGCGCGACAGAGCAGCAGAGCAATGCGCACAGGACGTACAAATCCAAATCTAACCTGATGCTTATCACAAACACCACCCAAGCTTTCTTCAAAAAAAAAGCAAACACCACCCACGCAGCCATGCAAAGCCGCAGCTCTACCAGATCTGGCACTAACAACACACAAACCCACGCGATCTCGAGGAATTCCGATCTCGGTGACCAAAACCCGAGCAGAGCAGACAAAGCCGCCGCCGAATCGACCCCGCACGACAACCGCAACCCACAGATCGGGCCGCGGCGGGATCCCAAACCCCCAGATCTGCGACCCCGCAGACCTAAAACACCACGAAATATGGAAACGGAAGAATCGGATCAAGGGGCTCATCTCACCTTGGCTCGGCGCGATCGCCCGGATAGCGGCGGAGACGGGAGGGAGCTAGATCTTGGCGAGCGGACAGGGACGGGCGCTCCCCGCGAGCCTCGATCCCGCGGTAGTTATAGGCGTGGGGAGTGCCGTCTCGCCGGCGTGGGGAGGGAGGGAGCGCGTGAGGTTTTCTTGGGTGTTTCGATTGGCGAAACGAGGCAGGAGGCGACCTGGGCACGCGAGAGGCCGTTTTTATGCAAATGCAGGCGACGCGAGCGCTCGGCTGCTGGGGATAGAGGTGAAAACCAGTCGAATTTGGTCGAATACTGTTTATTTCATATTCTTCCTATATTTTTTTTTAGATTTAAAATCAAATATAAATAGTGCTGGGTACGAATATGAATCCGGATAGTATCGGTCACAGATACGGAACGAATACGGAGCGGATGCAAATACGATAACGAATATCTCGTTGGATATTACGTAGAAATACAAAAGGCATATATAGATAGGTAGAAAATGTAATGTAATAAATTGGTTGAAAAACTATCAAACCCCATATACAAGCATGCAGTTTTTTATGCAACACCTTGGGGTGATCAGCAAGTTTATGCATATATAGACTGGTAAAAAATGTAATGTAATATAATGTAACAAAAAGCATTTATAGACTGGTACAAAAGGCATACAACAAAAAACTAGCAAACACATGACAAGCAGCCAAGCATACAACTATCCGAATCTGACTCCGAATCCCGGATATCCGAAAAATATATCCGGGTATTATCTGATAAAATCCCGGATAGTATCCGTATCCGTCGGATAGTTATTTTCCGAATCCGTATTCGAAAACAACTATCCGAATCCGATAATTATCCGACATAACTATCCGAATTCGATAATTATCCGACATAACTATCCGTCGGATTCGGCGGTCGGTTGGTCGGGAAATATCCGATCCGTTTTCACCCCTAACTGGGGAGGGGTAAAAACGAGCGGGTCCAGGACTCCGGGTGAATGATGGCTCCCTCGTTATTTTTGAATTCTCATTTTTTCGATATCACATATACGAATATAAATATGAATAATATTAAATATAAATATGAAGCAAATGTGAATCAAATATGGTTACGAAATATTCTCAAAACATAAAAGCGCTTTAAACTGCACACACAAAATGAACAGAAAAACATGAATAATTTATTTGATCATACATTCGTGAAAGATATTCACGAATTCTTTGTATAAACTAAGATTTATTCCCTAACTCTGTGTATTGATGTATATATTAATGTATAATAGGTTACTAAACTATCATATAAATGGACTTGGCTGAAAATAGAGGATATATTTCTGGATATCTGGCCCTGAATATCTAGATAATCTAAATTCATATTCGACGGATAGTAAGATGTCGAATTTGTATTCATACCTGATAGAAAAAATCATATTCGTTTTCGATCCGACTATCTAACAAATATCCAAACTGGCAAAATTTAGAATTATTTGGATCAATCGAAATTTATCTTGTCCATTTTCACCCCTGCTACGAGGCAGTGCGAGAATCATCATTTCTACCGATTTATTTACCACGGTGAAAGGGGTAAGCTGGGTAGAGCGGAGGAGTCACCGAGTTGTAGGGAGGGATTTGGTCTGTTTGGGTGCGCCGTGCGCGTGCGTCAGGGTTTTTTGGTTTCATTGGTTTGTTTGGGTGCGCGTGCGTCAGGGCTTTTTGGTTTCACGGAAATAGACGTTGGTTTGTTAGGGAAACGGAGATCCGACGGTTTGCTGGAAATGGCCTGGTGGGAACGCGTAAGGGATGGATGCTTCGCCACGTAGCACTTTCCGTTTTTCTCTTTTGCATCTTTTATGGTTTATTGTTGTGTCGGATGATCTTTTATTTTAGTGTGAGCATTTGTTTAAACGAATGGAATCTCGATATACGATAAGCCGTTTCAAAAAAACTATCGTAATAAACCACTTCAAAAAATGGCGAATAAATTGTCTCATTTATTTATTTAGGAGAGATTATAAGTCATAAGTCGAAAAGAACAAACTCTTAATGATGCCACAACAACGTGTCTATATTGAGCTAAGGTCTATTGGAAACATAGGAATTTGATTTTGTAAAAAAATCATGTAAAAGTAGGAATTTGATATGAATTTTGTAAAAAAAATTATATAAAACAGTTTAATTCCTGCAGAAAGCAAGAGAAAAGAATTTTTCGAGTTCCTCAGAGGGCCTTAGTTTGCGTAAGAAGAGGAAGATAAAATGGTTGAGAAACACTATCATAAGAAGAGGAAGATAAAATGATTGAGAAACACAGAAGTAATCTAAATGAAGGCACGAAGCCATCATGTACCTTCAAAGAACTTCCGGGAAAATGCCTAGACAGAGATGAGATGAGAGATGAAAGAACTAATGTGGCGGGCTCAACACTATCATTGAATTCGAGTTTCTTCGGTACTAACTATTTGTCAAATTCACCTAATCTCAGTAGGATAACTGCGGTAATTAAGTTGGTTAACAAAATTTAGTAATTAGGTTGTTGGGACTTAAATGCCTAGATAATATAAAAATATATGGGGCCCTTAGGTCATATTTCAAATAGCGATGATTTTTTACTTTTATCTTTTAGGAAACAAAAAAGGTATGCAAAGTATTAGCTTTTTAATTTGGCCTATTTCTTCTTCTTTTTTCTTTTGTATTATTTGTGAAGATACAATAGTGTGTTTTATATTTTTTTTCTTTATTTTTTTAATTGAATATATCAAAATAAAGCTAAGAGTTGATACAGTGCTACTTCAACAAAAGACAAAAGACGCATCACTTTAAAACAGATAATCTTAAAGCGTCTTGTGCAGTTGCACAGTTCCAACACCCTCACGAGCCTATTGCTGTGGTAGCGCAAGCGCCTGGCATGGCCATCTAGTCATCTACCAATCCTACCTTTGATCCATGTCCAGTGCTGATTTATCTTGTTATCTATTTTGGCGAAGGTGCTCCTTGCAGGCCACGAGAACTTTGCCCCCCTTCATTTATTCCATATAAGCAACTAATCCGTATGCTCCTCATGCTTTGTGTTGTTGGTTCCTAACTTCATGAAGCATACTTTTTTCCTCTTTTCATGTGTCAGCAATTTCTAGCGGCTTCTATGTCGCCCAACCTAACGTACGATAGTTTTTTGTTATTGCTTTTCTCCATGTCAGCAAGATAAGGATGGTTTGATATATTCATATTGTTACGGTGAGAGTTTATAAAGAACCATATGAGAAGGTTCTGATATTTGTTATGATGAATCATTGTTATATAAGAGATTTTGGAATTTGAATTTTACAAAAAAAATCAGTTTTCAAGTTTTTGCTACAGGCCTGGCGGTCTAACCGGCCAAAGCCGACGGACGGACTAGCCACCGGTCAAACTGACTAGAGCCGGCGGTCTGACTTGCCGGGGCTGGCGATCATACCAGCATGGCAAACTGTTTCAACCAAAAATTGAAGCTTCGGTTATTTTGGTCATGGATCGATTTGGTTTGACCTAGATTAGTGCATATGTATTGCATGAAGTATATTTTAGCTAACGTGAGTTATAGTGTGAAGAACTTGTACTAAAAAATGGTTTCCTTGTCTTTAGGATATGCAGGGTCGCTTGGAGTCAACTATGGTCAACAAATATAATCAGGGATACGCACATGGAGAAGTTGAGGCCTAGAACGATCAAGAATGTTGGGTGAGATGGCTGAGCTCAAGCATGGCACAACGTGGAAAATGTTGAAGAGAATTTCAAGCGACGAGTTACACCATGTAGCTTGGTCGATCCAAGTGAGCCATGGTCCGGTGAAATTAGAACGTGAGAGACTTACCAACGTGAGTCAAGCCAGCGGTGTACCTACACATAGCAAGCATGATAATTGCTTGCAAGGGAAGATGAAGACCGGATCAAGAAAGGGTATTTTGGTAAGTTTACAAAAATACCAGAAAATATCTTGAATCAAAACCGCGGTACTTGAGTAGCACATATAAAAGCGATTTAGGTTAAGAAGAAGCTGAGATGGTCAAGTGGATCAAAATCTAAAGACTTAGTAGATTCGGGTTTATGTACTTTGAAAAATGTGCATAAGTGTAGTGTGTAAGTAAAACCGTGTTTACTGGGGTTAACAAATTTCTCCTATATATGCTAAGTGGATAATATCCATTAGGGTTAGATGGGCTGGATGCATTGTCTATTTAACAGGTTAGGATGGAGATTTACTAGTTATCCATCCAACCTCTCTTTATTCTAGCCAAGAGTTATAGGGTTAGGATTTGATAAGTGTGAGTATTATGGTGTGTTCTTTTGTCCTCCAGGTGGAGCGGCTGTAATACCTTCATACTTTGGATTTGAGGAATTTCTTGGGAGCACAAACTGACTTCATGACGCAATATAGCATACTCTTCAACTGAGATTGTCTTGAGATTGATATGTGGTTCCTCTGGCTCTAGCATATTTCTCGATCGTGTGCTATGGTGTGCACATGAGTGAAATTATCTATCATAGTATGAATTGCATCTTGTAATTTGTGCTCCACATATCTAGTTGGGAATTACCATCGAGAAAGATCAGGCAAAACCCTTGGATTTAATCTTGCATCGAGGATTGATCCACATCACCTACACGGTGTAGCATGACATGATGAGGCAATAAAACATTTCAAGTTTGTATTTCACTATACTGATCATGCATACATGACTAACCCATTTCATCATTCATTGCAATCCGAGCAGCTTCGCCGTATTATGTCTAAGGGTGGTGCCACGCTGCATCGTGGACGTTTGAGCACCTTGAAATGCCTCCTGGTGTCCGTCCACAACATGAATGATGACGCCAAACATGCACCGGAGGCCATTAGCTGTGGTCGCCCTACCGACGTGTTTATCCTAGAGGGCGACAGGGCACATCATCGTCCATTCACAACTTCATTCGCATGTCCTAGCTCCTCAACATATCACCCTAGCCTCAGTCGTTCCTCATCTGCGTAGCGCACTGTTCCAATTTACCAATTTTATATTTTTCCTGCAATCAGCACGATACCTTAGGTTCATTGTTCTTCATATATGTTGTCTTTGTGTAGTCTTCTTCATGGAGGCATCCTGATGCCGGACCTCCCTCATTGGGGGACGAAGAGCATAACACGTCCGTCCTCATCACAAAGATAGCCTGAGGCACTCGTGTCGAGACCCGAGTACGCAAATATGGACTCTATGTATTCTGCACCAGTTCAGAATTACGCTAGTGAACACAATAGAAATATAGATGAAATATCGACCATGATCACAATTAAATAGGAAAGACTCAAATATTATTAACTATCAGAGTAGCAACCATAGGGACAAGCTTACAAATAATAGCCTGAAGGGCTTAATAAAAACTAGTAGCAGAAAATAACGATAAGCAAAGTGGCCACTCGATATGCCCATAGGCAATCGATTGGGAAGTGAAATCCTAATCCGTGAAGTCATCAGTAATTTCATAACAGGCACCAGCTTTTCTCAGCGAGGTAGTCCTCAGTGCCAGCTTTCCTTAGTGATTTGACAACACACACTAACTTTTCTCATCGATTTTACAGCATGAATTGGCTACTGCCAGTGAATTGACAACGTGTACCAACTTTCCTCAGTGAATTGACAATGACATGACCTTTGTTGTGCCCACAATATTAGCTCTTGCAGACATGGGCGCACTACCATTTGGCAAAGTTTACTTCTGAACAATATGCATAGACCGCCTGTAAAATCCGATCAGATTCTATGACTGGATCCAACACTCCACTCAAGCTTATCTTGAAAATAGGGAAAGAGGTGAGGGAGAAGAGAGGACAAATAAAGGATATCATTGCACCGATGTTAGGGATGCCAAACTACTTAGAGATGCTTCGTAAGTGGAAGTGGGTTGCCAAGAAGAAGGGAACATATCCTAATAATTCTTGCAAGGATGCACTGTGTTAGTAGAGTTTTTATGGCTGCAGTACGACTGTAGTAATCCAGCACAGATCATTTAGTCTACATCGAGCCGTCGCTGCCTAGGCGCACTACATGTGCGGTGATATCTGTGTAAGCGAATATCACGTATTGACAAACCACATTGCATGTTATATTTCACATATCGCCAACTTTCTCCATGCATGATGGTAGGCGACAGAGCGTTTATGCTTCCAAAGGGCACACATGTATCTTAGATGTAATTTGGGTTTATGCTTCGTATATATTACCATTTGTATTGTACGAGTAATGAGGTAAACATACGTATATAGCTAAACCCTACGCACTATGTAATTCGCACCTTCATCGTGAAGTGTTATGTCAGACTAGACATAGTCTATTAATATATTTTTTTTGCAATGACCAATCTGTACTACTTAACAGAGAAAGTTGGTGATGGTGATTCAGCTACCCTCTTAACCCCCTTGCATCTCCCTAAAAAATTCTAACAAAAACAAAAAACCAACCAAAAAGTAAATGCCACCACTCTACAAAATCTCTAATAAAAAATAGAGCTATAACGGATGCACGATAAAACCGAGGACGCAGAGGTAGAGCCGACGATGTGGGCCAAGCAGACTAATCTCAACAATATAGACTCGACGTGTCGAGATAATAATATTTTTTATGCATAGCACAATACAAGCATTCAGTTAGTAAAAAAAAGGTTAAATGGGACAACCGGCAGCACTTGCCGAGCTAGGACAGCTTAGGACATCCATAGTGTATATAACCCAAGAGGTCTTAAGGTGGGTCCCATCTAAACCTTAAGGTCAATGCTGTAATGTATATAACCCACTAGGCCTTAAGATGGTCCTACTTGTCAGATAAAGAAAAAATGTATTTTAATGCTTATGGCTAGGTCTTTAGCTTGAGGACTGGTCTTAAGGTTTTTTTGCTTATGGCCTGCTTAAGGTCACCCCTGTAATGTATAAGGTCGACCTTAAAGTGGCTTAAGATCCTCTATTTTTATACACTGTGGATACCCTTAGTAGAAGCTGTGGAGGCAGTGCAGTTTGGCTAGCTGATGGGGCCTACCGGCTACCACACGCTATGCTTTCCTAATGTGCTTGCCTGGGCTCTCACGCTCACGTCGTGCTGCTAAGGTCGGAAAATAGGCTAAATTTTAAAAAAACGGACGTTTAGGATAAAAATGAAATAAAATCGCTACGATGCCATATTTACAAACAGTTCCGAATATTCGCCCGCCCGCGAGATCTCTGCGTCCCCGGTGGGCCCAGCCCGCCCGCAACCGCAAGCAGTGGCTAGGGTTTTATTAGTGCTTCTCCCTCCCCTCCTGCGCCGCCGCCTCCTCGTCTCACCGCATCCCATTCCTCCCTCTCGGATCGGGAGGCGAAGCGAACACCACAAGGTGATTCTCGCCCCTTCTCCGCTCCCTTCCTCCCTTTGATTGATTCCTTGAGGGAGCTCGTCGATGCATCCGTGGTAGCAGTTGCTGCTGGCTGGTCGATTCCTATTTCTAGTCGAGAGGAGTGGGTCTGGTTCCATTTCTTCCTAGTGTGCGGAGGAGGGGGTGTTCGCTGGCTTGGATTTGAAGTTTCGAGTTAGCTTAGGTGTGATCTGTTCTGGTGTGTTACGCGCCTCCTAGATTCCCTCCTACCTGCGATTGCTTCGGGTTTTTCTCCCGGCTTTTTATAGATGCGATAGATGTACAGCTGGTTCGTCGAAATGCTTTAGATGCGTTTGTTGTTCGTTTTTTATTTTCGTATCGATTAATCGTTTTTGGTCGTTTGGGCGTAACAAATGGATGTGATTCGATCTGTTTGATAGATATGTTTTTCATTATCGTAGTTCTATAGTGTTTCTGCGCGGTCAGCTGTTTCAGGAAACATCTCTGTTCTGCTAGTATAATCTAGAATTCTAGATTCGATTATTCTGCTACAGCCTACAGGCTCACGTGGTTCACTAGAATGTTTAACGTGTAGGGTTCTGCCGGTGTATTGGTTTGTTTGATGTTCAAGTTCGATGTGTAGAAATACGTAGATCAGTGTTTTCTGTGTCTTCGATTGATTGATGGTTGGGCTTAGCTAAGTCGCTCTCTGTGAGTTTTTCCTGATTCCTTAGATTTTGCTTCCAATTGATTTTTGTGTCTGCTCGTTGAAATGCTTCTGTGATAATCATGTGGTGTTCTCCTAGAGGTTCTCATGTATGTTGGTTTCTCAATTCTGAATTATACGCTGTTACACTGCATTTTTGTTGTTGTTTTTCTTTCCTGACGTGCTGTTGTTTTTCTAGACTAGATTGTGAAGTGCTCACAATATTGGTTATATTTTATTGTGGTTGCCCTCGTGGTTCACTCCAGATAAATTAGTTTTCTGAGCCTGAGCTTATTAGTTGTTTTTTATTAGTTTTAACATGCTTAAATGTTGTTATTGTATATTTGCTTGTACCGGGTCTGGTGCTGGGAGCATAGTAAAAATAAAATAAATATGTTGTTACTAACAAATGGACGTAGATATCATGCTTGAAACTTAATGTGGCAATTGTGGTGGTTATTAATTGACTTGAGTCCTTGTATGTTTAATGTGTCATTTTTTTCGTGAAGTCCTTCATCTCCTTCACACTTGATTTTTGGTTGGAACTAATTGGTTGCTCCTTTTGAAACAGGAACCTATATCTGTAGTGTGATATTCAAAAGCAGCCAAGATGGTGAAGTTCACAGTAGAAGAGCTTCGCAGAATTATGGACAAGAAGAATAACATTCGTAACATGTCTGTTATTGCTCATGTGGACCATGGTATGTGCCAGCATAGGGATATCTAAGAATAACTGATGTTTTATCATTAATATCCTTGCTTGATGTTTTATAGCTTGCTCATATTGTCTGTGTTAATTCTATCAACTTTTTATCTTTTTGGATTGGTTTAATTTGCTATTACTATTTTCCAACCCTGTCTGTTTACAATCATTTTATAATTATTGATTTTTATCTCTGCAAATATCAATCCATTTAACTGTGGAACATGGAGTTGACTACTCATTTGTATATGATTGATGCTGACTTGAATAAAGTAAAATGCAATTGTGAACTTTTTGTTCCTTAGGGTCGGGTCATCCTAGGGTTGAAGATTTCATTTACCCTGTTTGTTGCTCTGATGTTAATGGCTGTAATATTACAATGTGTAAACATTAAAATTTACATTGTTTGTACTTGAGTACGTAACTTTGATTTCCCTATGCATGCGCTGTTTTGCAATTTTCACCTAGTGGATCATGCATGTTCATCAAGCCTTTTTACTAAATGTCTGGTTTGTTTTTTCATTAATCTCTGGATCGATTCAAGGTACTATGCTATCTGTGTCCTGTATTTTTTATAGGGTAATATGTTTAATTGTCTATGCCTCTACATTTTGCGCAATTCTGATTTTGAGTATTTAGTTGAATAATAGAAGTGTGCATTCTCCTTACATGTTATTTACTCCTTGCAGGCAAGTCTACGCTTACAGATTCCCTCGTGGCAGCTGCTGGGATTATTGCCCAGGAAGTTGCTGGTGATGTTCGCATGACTGATACTCGTGCAGATGAAGCAGAACGTGGTATTACAATCAAATCCACTGGTATCTCTCTTTTCTATGAGATGAGTGATGAATCACTCAAGACTTACAAGGGTGAGAGAGATGGGAATGAGTACCTGATCAACCTTATTGATTCACCTGGGCACGTTGATTTTTCTTCGGAAGTCACGGCTGCTCTTCGTATCACTGATGGTGCTTTGGTGGTGGTTGACTGTATTGAGGGTGTCTGTGTGCAAACTGAAACTGTGCTTCGCCAAGCCCTTGGCGAGAGGATTAGGCCTGTCCTTACTGTGAACAAGATGGACAGATGCTTCCTTGAGCTTCAAGTTGAAGGTGAGGAAGCCTACCAGACTTTCCGCCGTGTCATTGAGAATGCCAATGTCATTATGGCAACATATGAAGATCCGCTCCTTGGTGATGTCCTGGTCTACCCAGAGAAAGGAACTGTTGCGTTCTCTGCTGGTTTGCATGGCTGGGCTTTTACCCTCTCAAGCTTTGCTAAGATGTATGCGTCCAAGTTTGGAGTTGATGAATCTAAGATGATGGAGAGGCTTTGGGGTGAGAACTACTTTGACCCAACCACGAAGAAATGGACCACCAAGAATACTGGATCTGCTACTTGTAAGAGAGGTTTTGTTCAGTTCTGCTACGAGCCAATCAAGCAAATCATCAAGATCTGCATGAATGATCAGAAGGATAAGTTGTGGCCTATGTTGCAGAAGCTTGGTGTGACCATGAAGACTGATGAGAAGGAGCTAATGGGCAAGGCTCTCATGAAGCGTGTTATGCAAACTTGGCTGCCAGCCAGTAATGCTCTGCTTGAGATGATGATACACCACCTTCCCTCTCCATCGAAGGCACAGAAATATCGTGTGGAGAACTTGTACGAGGGACCCCTTGATGATATCTATGCAACTGCTATTAGAAACTGTGATCCGGAAGGTCCTCTTATGTTGTATGTTTCTAAGATGATTCCAGCATCTGACAAGGGCAGATTCTTTGCCTTTGGTCGTGTCTTCTCAGGGAGGGTTGCAACTGGCATGAAGGTCCGTATCATGGGTCCCAACTATGTCCCTGGCCAGAAGAAGGATCTGTATGTGAAGAATGTCCAGCGTACTGTTATCTGGATGGGAAAGAAACAAGAGTCTGTTGAGGATGTTCCCTGTGGTAACACTGTTGCTATGGTTGGTTTGGATCAGTTCATCACAAAGAATGCAACCCTGACAAATGAGAAGGAGGCTGATGCCTGCCCAATCAGAGCAATGAAGTTCTCTGTGTCCCCTGTTGTGCGTGTTGCTGTTCAATGCAAGGTTGCCTCTGATCTTCCCAAGCTTGTTGAAGGTTTGAAGCGCCTGGCAAAGTCTGATCCTATGGTTCTCTGCTCCATGGAAGAGTCTGGTGAGCATATTATTGCTGGAGCTGGAGAGCTTCACCTTGAAATTTGCTTGAAGGATCTGCAGGAAGACTTCATGGGTGGTGCTGAAATTATTGTTTCCCCTCCTGTTGTCTCCTTCCGTGAGACTGTTCTTGAGAAGTCCTCCCGTACTGTTATGAGCAAGTCCCCGAACAAGCACAACCGTCTTTACATGGAAGCTCGGCCCATGGAGGAGGGACTGGCTGAGGCCATTGATGAGGGTCGATTGGCCCGTGATGATCCTAAGGTGCGCCCAAGATCCTGTCTGAGGAGTTTGGGTGGGACAAGGATCTCGCCAAGAAGATTTGGTGCTTTGGACCTGAGACCACTGGTCCTAACATGGTGGTCGATATGTGTAAGGGAGTACAGTATCTTAATGAAATCAAGGATTCTGTCGTGGCTGGGTTCCAGTGGGCATCAAAGGAAGGTGCATTGGCTGAGGAGAACATGCGTGGCATTTGCTTTGAGGTCTGTGATGTTGTTCTCCATGCTGATGCTATTCACAGGGGTGGTGGTCAGGTTATTCCCACGGCCAGGAGGGTCATTTATGCTTCTCAGCTCACAGCCAAGCCAAGGCTGCTGGAGCCTGTCTACCTGGTGGAGATCCAGGCCCCTGAGAATGCACTTGGTGGTATCTATGGTGTTCTGAACCAGAAGAGAGGGCACGTGTTCGAGGAGATTCAGAGGCCTGGTACCCCACTGTACAACATCAAGGCTTACCTCCCTGTTATCGAGTCCTTCGGGTTCTCAAGCACGCTTAGGGCTGCAACCTCTGGCCAGGCCTTCCCGCAGTGTGTCTTTGACCACTGGGACATGATGATGTCTGATCCTCTGGAGCCTGGCACGCAGGCTGCCAACCTTGTCTTGGAGATCCGCAAGAGGAAGGGGCTCAAGGAACAGATGACCCCTCTCTCTGAGTTCGAGGACAAGCTCTAAGTTTTTTGTCTCGTTTTGTTGCTGTTATCCCTTACCTGGAGTCTACTTGGTCTATTGCTAAGAGAACTGCTTTATTTCGTATTATTTTCCCTTGAGTTGTCAAATGCATGTGCTGCACTTCAACAGTCTATATTTCAATCTGTCGTGATGTAACAGATATGAAACTTAGGTTATATATCTGTGGTCAAGTGGTAGTTTTTACAGTCGTGTGATTGCATTTCTGTTGGATCTCGAGAGTTGCACCCTTTTATTACTTGTTATCTTTGTTTTGCTTAAACTTGTTCTACGCGGTTGTCAGGTCTGTGGCCGTTTTCTCTGATGTGGTGTTCCGTTCGTGGTATATTCCTTTTCTTGTATACCTTTTATTATTGGCAGTTTCAGTTCTGAGCTTTTACTTAGATTTTTTTGGCAATTTTTTTATTCTCAGTTCTCTCTTCTTCTGATCTTGATTCGTCGTGTACTCGTGTGGTGCAATGTAAACTTTCAATGCTAGTTTTGTTTGCCATCTCAGGATGTCATGTGTAAGATTATTTCGTCTACTTTTCGGTGATGTTGGTATGGAATATACTATACTGATTGTTTAAGTGATCTGATCTCACAAGTTTGTTTCATCTTCCATGAACTTCATGGCTTGCATGGATATTTTCTGCCAGGCTGTTACTTATAGACCTTCCTCTACTAGCTCTATCTTAGCTTCCCATTTCCGAGCACCAGAATGTGTGAAATGCACACGTTTACAGGGGTCCAAAGGTCATATAGGTTCATGTGCGGTTTATAGCTTTTGGTGTATAAGTACACGTGTGAACGAATGTCGATAAACTTATTCTAAATGTCTATCCTAAAAACGGTGGTAGAGAAGTTCTATTTGTTTATTCAAGGATACAAACGATCCTAAAGTAGGAGCTTGTCTGCTCAGCAGCACTTGCTGCTTTGAAGCCTAAATCTTAGCTTACACGGCCATAAATAGACCTAGAAACGAATCCGGGTACCATTAGACCTGAATACTAGACTAACGAGGAAACAGAAATTGTTTTACCACAAATCCGTAATTATTGATAACTCCCGTTGTTGGCAATGGTAGTGACGGTCACAGAAGCACCAGAAGATTGTCGAATCCTGGTCGGTAATCCCTGTGTTAGATAGAATACACGGCAGTAATCTCCAAAACTCAACTATTCATCCTCTCTAATCAGTCTCCTACCTACACCAGCACCCTATGTATTTGTGAAAAACTTATATGTACCCTGGGCTTACAAAAGGGCTGGGCAATGGGCATGCTCTAAATTTGTATGTACCCTAAGTTTTTTACTCAAAGGTGGATAGCAAACCAATCGGGGGATTGCACTGAAGCGCCAGCAACACGTACAGCACGAGCATGCCGACTGATCTTTACATATTCGAAATAGACCGGCCCAAACTGCAGGCCCATATGTCCAAAACAGAAGATTGGGCCAATGGACTCACGGCGAAACATTATACACACGAACACACTGATCGACACAGCACACCGCTAAAACAAGCATACACCACACACGACAAGAGTGCACGACTCGCCACGCCGAACGTCTTCATATACTCCCCTCCGGCGGGCGCCGAGCCGCCGGCGACGACGACGAGGACGGCAGACACCAACGCATTTCCTTCGATCCACATGTCTCAGTAGTAAATTAGTAATATGAAGACGACGACCCGCCGAGCTGGAAGCCGTCGACCTCGTCGGCCGCCGGCATCGGCGAGAACAACGGGCTGTGCACGTACCCCTCCTCGAAGTACATCCCGTGCGAAGACGCTCTCGCGTCGTGCCCACCGAACTCCAGCTCTGACGCGTCGCACCACCGCGCGCCGCCGCCGTCACCGGCATTGCCCCCGTCGAACATATCCATCTCAGCATTGCCGCCGCGGGCCATTGACGCGTCTCCGTAGGACAAGGCCGGCACGTGGTACGCCCCGTTTCCGACGTCGCCATGAGCAACGGCCTGAGCCGGCGTTGGCAATGCGGTGGGGACTGCGGCGTTGGCGTAGAAGTGCTGGAGCTGGTCGGCGGAGATGTCTGGGGAGAGGAACGGGGTGACGGAGGAGCCCGGCGGCAGGTCGGGGTAGGCGAAGTTGGTGCGGGCGCTGGCGCCGCGGAGGGTGCGCGCGGCGCGGTCGTAGGCGACGGCGGCCTCCTCCGCCGAGTCGAACGTGCCGAGCCAGTGCCGCTCCTTGGTCGCCAGGTCCCGGATCTCCGCCGCGTACCGGCCCCACGGCCGACGCCGCACGCCGACGTACCTCGTCGTGTTGCCATTGTCCTGAGGCTGCTGCTGCCGGCGCTTGGATGACTTCTTCTCCGAGGACGACGAGGAGGAGGAGAAGAAGTAGGAGAAGTCCATACTTGGTCAGAGAGAGAGAAGTGGTTAGTCGTTGTGGTCGTTGGTGGTGACACTTGCTTGAGGACTGGAGGTGGTTGCTGCTGCTGCTGCATGGGGCGGCTGCATGGAGGAGTTTATATAAGGGCGGGAAAACAAGAGAGAAGGATTAAACAAGTGCTATGTTACTAATGAGCAATCTTAAGCATGATTAGCAGGAGTGATGGGGAAAAGGCTATAGGGCCAGCAAAAGTGGTCAACCAATGATTTAGACTAGTGGTGGCATGGGAAGGGTGACTGCACGATGCATGATGACCGACTAGCTAGTTCTAATTTGCATCGATCGTCACCTGACTATGCCCTATGAAAATTTTGAAAAATGATTTTTGAAACCTTGAGAATTTTGAGTTTTCACGATAATTTTTATAGATAACTATTCGAATCTTACACAATTACTTCAAGAATTTTGTGCTCTAGACGGAGCCCTAGTCACTACTACAAAATAGGCTACATTGGAAGCTTAAATCACAGACAGTTCCTAGAATAACCGTTTGTGATATTTCACAGACGATTTGATATACGAACCGTCTGTGAAAATTTCATTATCACAGACGGTTCTTATCTAGAACCATCTGTGAAGTATCACAGACGGTTTAGATAATAACTGTCTGTGATGTCGGCCATTATCGCAGACGGTTTAGATAATAACCGTCTGTGATGTCGGCCATTATCACAGACGGTTCTTATCTAGAACCGTCTGTGATACTTCACAGACGGTTCTAGATAAGAACCGTTTGTGATATTGAAGTTTCCACAGACGGTTCGTATATCAAATTGTCTGTGATATGTTTTCCGCCTTGCAATCCCTCAAAATTTCATAATATCCGCCTGAGTCAATTTTGAGAAACTTTCAGTAAAACGGGCATAACTTTTGCATATGGTGTCTGTTTTCGATATTCTTATACTTGTCTTTGCTATACTGAGACGAGAGTCAAATTCAAGGCAAATTTATTACAAAAGTCCAAAAAAAGAGATTCCCAGATTTTAATCTTTTGGGCTTCATATGTTTCTTCTTCGACTTCTGGAGTTGGAGGATCAGCCGCTGAGTTATCGAATGCTGTGAAGATTGTCCTTGCCCTCTCCACTTCCTCCTCTAGCCTGTGCAAATCATTAGCATGACCCATAATCTCAAAGAGGATACCATGATAAGCTTCCTCAGAATCGGCTGATTCTGCTTGATCGGTAAGGTTATCCATGTGTCTCTGCACTGCCGCAAGAGCTTCCTTCGCTTTGTGCATATTGCAGAGAAAAACGGGGCTAAGGGCGGTTTTCCTTTCCTGAGCGGCAAGGAGACACCTCCGTCGATGGCGGATGATGAGGTCCAGCTGACGGATGGAAGCGAGTCGAGGAAGGAAAGCAGGACGTGAGCGAAGGAGCTGCTCCAGACGTAAATTGTTGGCCGCCTGTGTAAGATTACGGCCGAATAACTTTTGATGGATAGATAAGAGGAAGGAGATCAAATAATTTTAAATGCCATTATTCAAAAATGTGGTGAAGAAGATGAAAAAGAGGACAATTTAGAAGAGATTTAGTTTGTGGTATCAAGGAATTGTACACCGTGTTGCATATAAAACCAGAATGGTGTGGAAGTTTAAGGGCCACTTGCATCGGAATATTAACAGGCGGGCGCGCGAACATTTAAGTGTCACAGACGGTTCGTATTCCAAACCGTCTCTGATATGTGACTTATCAGAGACGGTTCGTAATACGAACCGTTTATGATATTGCCTTCCTATATATACCCTCAAGCTAGGGTTTTGTGCGTACGCTGCAGTACTTATAGCTATCCCCAAGCCCGTCGCGGCCGCCGTCCCCGAGCCTGTCTATGAAAATATCACAGACGGTTGCTAGTATAAACCGTTTGTGGTAGTTTAAGCACAGACGGTTCCGTATGAACTGTCTGTGATGTAGCCGTCCAGTATAGCCTCTTTTGCAGTAGTGATAGCCTTTGTTTACTACAAATTCACATAAGGAAAAAAATAATATTTCGATTAATTCAGTTTTTGTGACTTAAAAACCGCACCGAAAATTGATTTACATCACAGAAGTAAAAATGATCGATGAATAAACTAGAAGAGCATAGGTATAATATATGGCTTTTGGGATAGATTAGTTTCCCTATATTAGTTGCAAAGTGTGGTACAACAAGATCCAAACCGACCAAACTGTGATTCCCTTTGTACTGATGCCAAGTTGCAAATCTTGATTTCACAGTCCAAGTCAAGGTCAAAGTTGTCGAGTGCTGGTACTAATGTAAACCCCTAGTACTTCACATGCCATCTTAATTACATGAGGTGATTGATGCTATTGTTCCTTTGATTGACAAGATTAGAGAAAATCACGGTGTGTGTAGTGTAGTCTACCTACACATTTTTGTCTACTATGTTCATTTACTAGCACTATATGCTCACCAAACAAATCGAGCCATCTCGTTTTTCTTTTAAGATGGGGATAACCAGTTAGGGCTATTATTATTTTTAGATTGTTTAGTGCTATGTTAACTCATGAAGTTTAGACAAGTGGATAACTCCAGCGAAATGCACAAATTAATCTACATAGCATGTAGTTCGTGAGATTCGAACTCTAACCTACAAACAAACAACATAGGTGACACACATTTGTGGTTGGATCTTCTTACATGCTTAGGATACACTTAGCTTCCCCAAAAGCTAGCTTCTTCAAGGAGCAGTCAGTGAAGAGGGATTCTAGCTTCTTAGTACTGTTAGAATAATCATGTTTCTATATTTTTGATGTATACATATACGAGTATTATATGAGTTTGTTTTCACGTACAAGTCAGCTTTTGAGTTCATTTTGAAGTTGTAGTTGTGTTCGTGTCATAGTCATTGTGTTAGTATGAATGGCAGAGATGTAACGAGGGGAAAAAGCAAGGCTGCAAGCAAGCAGCAGATTAGAAAAGAAAAAGAAATAAAGAGTCACGTGTTGTGTTATGAGCCTTCGTATTTTCTAGTTTGGCTTTTGGCTGTCTCGGCGATTACGCGTCTCTCCAGCAGGTGCATCACGAAGGCTCCAGTAACAAACGTACGCGATGGGCAAGCGCATCACCAGGCGACGTGCATGACGGGTCCAGCGGCATCTCAACTGGTTCCATGCAGGGAGGAGCGGCGTTAAGGATTGAAAAAATTCCAACCAGTGGTATCAAAATCTATTGATCTTGATGTTTCCTAAAGATTATAGGTGATAAGACGAAAGTTCAGAATGGGCTAATCTCCCTCCAGTATCTTCTCCTAACGATTAACAATTACCCGGTATAGGCAATGAATATGAAGGTGAACATGTGCGCCTAGGGAGTCTGTGGTGTAGTCGATCCGAAGGGGAAGGATAAGGAGGTGGACGACAAGGTGGATCAGGTGGCTTTAGCTATCTTCTACCAAGCGCTGCTAGATTTGATGATGCATCAGCTCATCGGCAAGGAGACGGCACGGGAAGCGTGAGAGATGCTTCTGATGATGCACGAGGGAGTTGATCGTGTCAAGGAGGTGCGTCTCTAGAATTTGCGGAGCGAGTTTGAGAATCTCAAGATGGGAGAGACCAAGTCAGTGGACGAGTTCGCTGGCAAGCTAACTTCGTTGTACAATTAGATTAACTCTCTTGGTGACAAGATGGAGGAATCTGTGGTGGTGAAGAAATATCTACGTGTGCTTCCGGAGAAGTACATACTTATTGTCATCACACTTATGTACTCCCCCAATCTGGACAAGAATATGATAGAGGAGATCACCGGCTCCCTCAAGGTGCATGAGGAGTTACTGAAGGGGTTTCAGTCACGTAACGAGCAGAGATCTCAGACTCATAACGAGCAGGAATTGCTAGTAAAGGGATATCCGAGAGATGATCGTGGCTCATCAAGCAGCCGCGGAAGATGGCGCGGTCGAGGCGGCCAGGGTGGTCGAGGTGGCCGTGGAGCCAAGACTAGGCAGGTGGTGTGACAGATCTCGTGATAAGTCACATGTCAAGTGCTTTGAATGTAACAAATACGAACACTATGCGTCAGAATACCGCAGCCACATAGAGTGTTTCAACTGTAACCAATACACACACTATGCTTTGGATTGCAGAAGCAAGAAGAAGAATGGGGTGGTGAACCTCGCCCAAGACGAAGAAGAAGATGACGAACCAGGACTACTTCTCTCCTCATATGTTGAAAAGATGCTGGTCATGGTGTTGCTGAACGTGGAGAACGTAGTTCCAAAACTACGCACGAAGGAAGGTAGCCACGATCACACAGATCAGTGGTACTTGGACAATGGAGCAAGCAACCACATGACGGGAGATCGCTCCATGTTTCATAAGCTTGATGAGAAGATTTGGGGCAAGGTCAAATTTGGCGACGGCTCCACGGTGGAGATAAGAGGTACAAGGACGATGATGTTGCAATGCAAGAACAGAGATAAGAAATTGTTGACAGGGATTTACTATATACCAAGTCTGTGCAACAATATACTTAGTCTCGAGCAGATGACAGAAAGAGGGTGCATGGTGGTACTGCAGGTAGGGGTGCAAATGGAGTAGATATTTCCTGATCATCCGTCCGTCTGTTTTAATTCGGATACAATTCAGAGCCAAATTTTAGATATTCGAAGGTTTTGTTGGATACGGAAACGGAGTCGGATATTTTTTGTCGTATATGGAAACGGATTCGGAAAAAGCATTATCCGATGTATACAGAACTATTCAGGTATTTTTCCAGATAGTTACCGGATACGAAAACGGATAGTTACTGGATAGTTTCTCCTTTACACTCCACGCTTGTTCAGTAAGAAATATAATGCTTTCTGATTGAAAATCTATGTTAAGCAATAAGCATACGGTTATTACTAGGACTGTGACTTGCACAAGAGAAGTTGAGCCTGCTGAGAAGAAGCAGAAGAAGTGTATCTCGAATGTTTGGGACCACTATATTAAATACACGTTGACTGTTGACACAAAAAAATAGTGGAAAGAAGAAACAACTTTGGGTGCAGTGTAATAAATGTCCTCACAAAGCTCGATGTGAGACCTTAAGGGGCACATAGGCCTTGTGAAATCATTTGCTAAATGTAATGAAGTTAAATGAACTAGTGATGTACTTGACTACTTGGCTATGGGCAATTCTTACTTTTGAACCATGTGACATGTTGATAGTTAGTTACTACTTGTTTAACTAGTCTCTATCATTTACTTGCTACTTTGCTAGTTAGAATTTACTAGTTGCTTAACTTGTCCCTGTCACCATGTGAAATTTGCTTTCGCGCATTATCCGATCAAATATTCATAACCGAAACTAACCATATTCGGAGCGGCATGTATTCGCTCCGTATTCATGACCGAGAATATCTGCATTCGTATTCGTATCCGGCACTATCCGTGTCCGACAAAAAATATGGAAAATGATACGGGATACGCAATATCCGTCCGTATCCGCTCCGCTTGCACCCCTAACTGCAGGATGAGTTCTTTAGTGTGTATGACAAGAACAAAGATTTGTTAATGAAGGTGAAAAGATCTCCAAATTGGTTGTATAAGATTTTTTTTGAAAACTTGTAAATTGGTTTGTCTGAATAGCAGCCTAGAGGAGCTGGGCGACGGCACCGAACGTGATGGCTCGGTCAAGGCGGTGAGCCTCATGACACAGACATGCATGTAGCTGCGGGCCACACCTCCGAAGGCGCATGCGGTGCACATGCAGGTGCGGCTAACACATGAAGTCAAGGTGGTGGGCCTCCAGGTGAAAAAAGTGCACAAGATCCAAGATGAAGACTTGGAGTATAGGATGGTGTAGTTTTATGTGGTTTTGTAGAGAAAACATATGAAGTGTTGGAGATAGGAGTTAGGGGCGGTGTAACCTCAACTGATATATACGCGGGAAAGCGGGCATACTTGGTCAACGAGAGAGGAGCGCGAGGCTCATATAATGGCGAAGCCAAGGTGGCTGTGGGAGCAGGTGCTCCAGCCCAAGCAGGCGTGCAAAGAAGGATGTGTTCAGTCTAGGTGCGAGACGCTGCAAGTGTCGGATTGTGCAAAACTCAGGATGGAGCAAGCGCAGGCGGTAGGGTGATGATGGCCCAAGAAGGAACGGTGTACGAGAGTGCAGGTAAAAGGAAGAAGCGGCAGCGAGAGCCAAGATCAGCATGATCAAGATAGAGAAATAAGATTAAGGAGGTGATTATTAGAATAATCATGTTTCTATTATGACGTATACGTATACGAGTATTTTACAAGTTTATTTCCACGTACGAGTCAGTTTTTAAGTCTATTTTAGAGTTGTAGGTGTCTTCATGTCATAGTTATTGTGTTAGTATAAAAGGAAGAGATGTAATGAGGGGAAAAGGTGAGGCTGCAAACGAGTAGCAGATTAGAGAAGAAAAGAAATAAAGAGTCGCGTGTTGTGTTACGAGCCTTCGTATTTTTTAGTTTGGCTTTTGGCTGTCTCGGCGATTACGCGTCTCTCCAGTAGGTGCGTTACGAAGGCTTCAGTAACAAACGTACGCGATGGGCAGGCGCATCACCAGGCGATGTGCGTGACAGGTCGAGCAGCATCCTAGTTGGTTCAACGCAGGGAGGAGCGGCATTAAGGATCGGAAAAATTCCAACAAGAGCAAAGAGTGCTCAAACTTCTCTAGGAAGCTCGAGAGGTCACATCCCGCTTGCGGGAGTTTAAGGGTCTGTTCTTCAGACCACAAGTCGGTCGGCTTTTGGAAGTCGCTACAGTACTTAACTTTTAAACAGATTATTTTTTTTCAAAATAGGGTCTACAAGTTAAACGTAGTACACATTAAAAACTTAACATCTGTACCAGCCAAAATCGCAAATGAGTATCGATCTCTCCGTAATCTGTACCGTAAACAGCCAAAATTCAAAAATTTCAGCCAAAACCCATAAGCCGCAGCCAAAAAGAACACCCCCTAAGCTTCCAATGCCCTCAGATGTGAATGCTTTCTAGTGTTAGGCAATTTACACAGTGTCACCAAGCTATTTTTTCACTAAAAATGTATACACGATTCACATTTCACTAGAGATTAGCTTGATAAAATCTTAACAATAATCTAATCAACGAGACACGTCACCCACATGACGGCAACGAAGGAGCATCGCTTAGTTTTGCATCAAAGTATCGCAAAAAAAAAAAAATCTAAGTTTGTGCGCATTGATCGATTGGAGTGCGCGTGTTCGTCGAAAGGTCATATGAGTGAGTAATATTGGTATCATGCGATCACTTTTAAAGACTTCTTATGATTACCCGGCCCTGTGATGCAAACAAACCTTCTAATGATGGGAGGAAGAGATGTAGTACAGAATAGATTAAGGCATAATTGTTAATGAGATGCATATTTATAACTTGTTATATGGGCCCAAAGGCACAAGTACCTTCACATGATTGGTTGGGCTCAGATAAATGATTGGCATGTGCCTTGCCTTGCTTTTAGATTCCCCTTCCTCTTCTATTCTATTCTCTTCTCAAAAAAAAAAAAAAAGAAGCCCCTTCCTCTTGCAGTCTTGTTGGATCCTGGTTTTATATAGCTCAAATTTTTTTATCACAAAGCTAGCTAATCATTCGATTCATTGTACACCCTAAAATATTTGTTAAAATTATAGCTTTTGATGTGTGCCCTATGATCTCACTTTAATTGGAAATAAGATCTTTCATATACGAAAGCATCTTACGTTAGAAGAGGGTTAATAATTTAGTAGCACCTTAGGAGATTAGGAATTAGGTTTTCCCCCTGGCATTTGGTGTTAAGCCCCCTTATTTGCCTTGCACTTGGAAGAGTAGATGCTTTAGTTCATTTGACTGTGATCTGAACTGTTTTATAGCTCTGTTTTTCTGAAGAAAATGACAAGCGGCGGAGTTTCGAGAAATGAAGGTGAGGAACTCATGTGAAACACTCTATATTGGGGAATGAGAACTCTTATGTTCCAAAAGTTGGATGGTGTAGGTAAATGCATATTGCCCATGTCACTACAGAACTATAGAAGGTAGAATGTCATGAAAGTAAGGTGGAATAATTCAGTGTGGCTTCTGAAAAATTTTAGTCTTTTCAATGGGTCTATTTGGTATTGTTTGAGTTTTTTTTCACTGTAGCCGCTGTAGGCTTTTTCGAAGTGATTAAATTTTAAAAAATGGGAAAATGAAAAAAAAAACAGATTCTTCGGTCTCGGACAATGCAAAGGAATACAGAAAAAAGAAAACAAAAAAACCCAAAAATCCAGAAAAGGACGAAATTAAAAAGTTAGAAGCTAAAAGCATAAGCCTGACCTGATGGATAAGAATAACCGGATATAATTGATAATTTTCATTCTGCAGGCCTAAAATAAAAGTTCTCATTCTCTTATTTTAAGAGTATAGGATGATCTTGTTTGTCATACTATATATTGTGCAGTCCTACAACGAACCTATATGTTCTCAAGAATATTACTTCCATGCTTAAATAAGATTTCTTGTGTCACATGATATACATAAACAGCCACCCAAACACATTGGATGATCTTACTAAAAGCAAAGATCGTTAGTACGACTGGCTTAACGATTTCGTCCTTGCACAAAACATTGCATAAGTCCAGAGGAACAACTAAGATGGATTCTTAAGCTGTAAATTAGGCCACTTGTATTCATTACTCAAACTTCAACAAGCACCAATTTGGAACATATGAAGCAGAGTGTACTAGCCTGGCAGGAAATGTGAAGTTGAGTCGGATAAAACGAAACTGATCAAAAGTAAAATGAAGAAGATTTGTGCTCATTAGTACATGACTTAATTAGCAAGACAATAATCTAATGCCTTGGTAAGTATGTGAAAATGGCAAATCCCATTGGCAAACCATAGCATGGAAATACCAGACACATCCACTAGTTCTACCAGCTATATAACACAAAGAAAAAGATCCCCACTTTCACAGTTTCCCCCTAGATAGAAGCATCACACCAAATACAAAATTGTAAGCTACAAATGGATTAGGATCTAGGGGTTCATGACAAAAGCTAGTTTGACGCTAGCTAGGTGGCCTCCCAGCCATGCATGTGGATCTTGGAATAAAAGGGAGGCGGTCAAATGCCGGTTTCCACGCTTGTTGTCATGCTTGCTAACATGTCCATCTTGTAGTTAGCAACCTACATGCCTCGGTGGTCGGCACCAGCGTTTGTGGAATTTGTCACTTGGTTCTACCACATGCTGTATATATCATATAATTTTCAGTAAGAGAAGCTAAGGTAAAACTGCCGTCCAAACACCTCCAAATTAAAATTCAGCTCGAAGGATCTTGCTCTTCATCTTGGTCTACGGAGGGATTCATCGAGGAACGAGTCAAAAACATGGTCTAAGTAATTAGAGTGGATGCCTGGGCCAAGAATTTTGCAACCATTTTTGGGCAGGTCGGCTAAGGCGCGGGCGGCCTGACCTCGCAGAGCCCACGATAATTAAATGAAATGCCAAATGTTAATCAAATTGGCAACCTTAGCTCTATTGGTTTAGAGTTTGGAATTCAAGTGATCAGTTGGAATTAATGGCCCAGCCCAACTACTTTCTCAAAAAAAAAACAACAACCAGCCATTGATTTCTCCTCCCAATTCCTGTTTTCTTCTGAGTCTAATTTTCCTTGCCATTCCTTTTGACTATGTAAATGTACTAGCTTGAGTTGGTTATAGACAACAGTACATATGATTGTTGACAAATATATTTATTTTTTGCAACGCATCCAACGTACATCTTTAATGTAGCCAATTCAATCGCTACAAATGTTTCCGGATAGTAATTTGGAATCAGGAAAAAAAAACCTCCCTACAGTCACAAAAGAGTAACTTTTTGGGATATATGCAATCAAACTTTATAACCTTTAGCTATTATGAATATTTATTTAGAATAAATATATGAAAAATGGTATGTTTAGATTTGTCTCGACAAATACTTCATAATAATAATTTTTTATTAGATTCTACAAATATATTACAATAGAAATTAATGATCACTATGTGGATGTTTTGTGACCAGAGGAAGCACATGACAAGACATGATGATGAACTTGTTCATGCTACTAACTTCAAGTCCAAATAATATCCATTTTAGCTGTCTAGTTTCGGTACCCTTGTTTTTGGCAAACTCAACTTTGGATGAACTCAAGGATATTAAAGGCATTTACAACAAGGGGCATGGATAAGTTACCATGCTATTTTCACATATTACACAGGAACCCCCAGTAATCAGCAGGCATTGGGTTGATCATGCTCATGCATTGAAGTATGCATCCACAGACAGGGGTTAAGTCTTAAGTCCCCTACTAGACAATTTTGCCCTAACCTCTGAAGCCAACCAATACCAAGTTGCGGGTGGAAGTGCCTGCAACTGAGGGCTCAGGACACAAGATGATCTTAGACAACGCAGTTGTTACTGGGCAACAATTGCAAGGCTAAAGACTCATCACTAGCTCCTTAGGAAAGAAAAAGGAAAGTTCTAAACAAGTGATTAGAGATTCTGAATTTGCTGATGATAGACATGTCTGCAGTTCGGAGGGGAGGGGGCAGCTAACTAGCTGCATTCATCAGTTATCCACAGCAGCAGCATCCATCAGCACAGCGCGACCGCGCCATCTGAGGTCGCCTGTAGCATCATGTACATGCCGGATTGATCAGTCAGTTCCTGCGTCGATGCCACCGGTTCAATCGTTGATAACCTCGATAACCGCTCCAGCAATGCGGTGAGTGCCTCGCGCATCCAGTCGTACCGACAGAGTTGATAGGCTTCACCAGGGGAGACCTGTTCAGTGATCATTAACGGTGTGACAGTAGTCAGGTTAGTTTCTGAATTCCCAATTCTGATATACAGAATTGGCATTGACATGATATTGGTGAGACTTCAATGTTTGGTGAACAGGGGCTCACCCATCGCCGGCCATGGGTTGCCTGCTCCGGCCATGACTCAAGCTCCTCGGTGACCTCCATGGCGAAGATGTAGCCCTTGCAGGCTCCTCTGGGGCTGCTGCTGTTCTGGCTGCTCTTGCTCTTGAACACCCAGTGTCCCAAGGAAGACCTCTGGTACCACAAATGGCAGTTGTCAGTGAACTGGTTGCATCCTTCTTAGTTCTTAGTTTTTACATTCAGAGCAGCAGCTCATTCAACTCTGCAAGTGTCACAATTTGCCATTGCACTAGAGCACAACTAGCACAATTCCACGAGTGTTCCTACTTCCTACCCATGCTGCAAGTTGCACTGAACCATACAAGCTCAGATTAGCAGTTGTGCAAGCCTTGAATAGTTGAACTGAGGCACCAGGAAACAGGAGTACTAGGTAGGAAGTACTAACAGCAACATAATGATATAAATGCATCACCAACAGGGCCAGTTAGACTGGTGTAGGCACTGCAGGACAAGTAGGAAACACACCACATGCATAGTGGTTGGGGCCATGGACTCGGATCTGAAAGGAAATTATTTCTGACGACAAGCTGACCAACGAAAAACGGAAGGAAATTGGGAAATGATAGCACATTTCATATCGAGATCTTCCCAACTAGAAAATCACAACGATTTCAGAGTATCATCTTAATAAAATGGGGGTAATGATATGTTTATCCCCAACTCATTGTGCTCTACAATACTCATTTGGTTAGTTAGTCAACACTAGTTTTCTTCCTTGTGTGATTTGCAAACCACCAACTGATGCTACTATGCTAGAGAAGCTCCTGCTATTGCCTATGGAGAAACTTCCCTGTCGCTTTCCCTATCAAGTATGTTTGCCATCAGCTTATGGAGCTGTCCTTGAGCCTTTCTACTACATGCTAAACCTATCTGATTGGAGAACCTAGTTTATCATTGTTGAGCTGTCAAGTGACAGGGCCAATTGGACAATAGCTCCAAATTGCGGCGGTTAGTTAATGTAATACCAAATTTCCCCTGCAAAACGACACCGAATAGGCTTTGCCACCATCAACCGCGGACTTTTCAGGATTCAGACTAGATTGTCACAAACATTTTGGACACTCATCACAACAGTGAAAACCATCACTCCATAGGTCATCATCATTTTATAACACGCAAGAATTATATAAATCTACTTGTAAGAACATTCCAGTGCAGAGCAGGGAACAGCAAAATGAGATGTAAGCAATTGCAAGAACGAGTTATAGCAAGGTGAGTGGAGCTATAATTTACATTGATGATGCCCTTGACGCCGGCCTCCTCCATGGCCTCGCGGCAGGCGGCCTCGTAGACGTCCTCGTCGTCCTCCCACCCACCCTGACAAGAACAGCAGTGGATCGATTCGTTCAGCGCTGATGCACATGCTGCACGCGTTCACCGTGCATTCAAAGATTAATTGACCTGGAGTAAACTTAGAGGAGCCATGTTACCTTTGGGAAGACCATGTCAGTGCGATTGGGCGTGGAGATCATGAGCACCTCCACCTGCCCCGGATCGTCGGCGAGGCTGCAAGGGTTGCCGTCGTCTTTCTTCACCCTGTACGGGACGCACCTGCTCAATCATGGCAGCAATCCGAAGAAACGGATTAGCACAAGAGCAAGAAATGGATGCAAAACATTTATGCGCTGCATCTGCACTCAATTTGCAGAGCTAGCCATTTCAGATTCCAAGAACCCCCAGAAGCAAATGAAAGAAGAGAAGAGATAGCGCAAGAATTCAAGAAAGCACGGACCCTGCGACGAGGCGGTACTCGTGGTCGTAGCGCTGCCTGAGGCGGCCCTTCCTGGCGAGCACCACATCCGGCGACGACATTGCTGCGCACTCGCAAACGAGGCTGGACATGCGAGGGGCGAGCACAAGGGGAAGATGACAACAAGGAAAGCAAAAGCTGCAGCGGTAGAGGATCACCCACCTTATAAATAGCGAGTAAGAAGGAGAAAGAACAAGAGAATACTGCCTCTGCCCGTGCCCGTGCCCGTGCCCGTGCCCGTGAGAGTGATGGTGGCAATGACGCCACAATCTTGTCTCCACGAAAAGAAAGAAAAAAAGCCAAGAAATGGAACCGATAAAAGCAAGGAGGGAAGGAAGAAATGAGAAACGGAGGGCAAGAAACAGGGGGCTATTGTGGCCTAGCCTGCCGAGAGGTGGATGATGCGCGTCGTGGCCTATAAATGGCGCGCGCGCTCTTCGTTTCCCGCCCGATATGGGCGCGAGGAGGAGGAGGAGGAGAGAGAAGAGGGGAGAGGTCAACGTGACCCGCCTGCCATTACCAGGCTATGCCATCGCCGCCACCGACCGCCCGCCGCGACCTTCTCCCAGCGTGAAATTTCGCTCCATATCCCGTTCCACCTCGTCAATAATTACGCTGCCAAGGGAGCAGACAGAGAAGGCGACCGGCGTCGAAACCGCCTCGAGCCGACTGGATTGTTGTGTTGACTACGGTGACTCTGAGTTGGTTCCTTTGGTCTAATAGTTTATAACTTATAGTTTAAGTATTTAAATTCTAATTATTTATAAGAGATACATATAGAAAAATAGTTGTATATAATTTTGACCGATACAGATGAACTCAATACATTTTTACTATAATATTCCTATTGATCTATCTTAAAAAACTCACCGTTTAAAAGCTAGTTACTATACACAGCATGAGCATAAGCCAACTTTAAACTGGTTCAAACCCAGCCTCTGTATCCCACCGGGAGTCAAAGGAAAAAAATTTATTGTTTAACGGTGATACACTTTGGTTTGTGTAACAAGTCAATCAGATGATGACACATGGCATGGTACACCGTAGCAAATACTGTAGCAAACACTGTAGAACATTGTAGCAAACACTGTAGAACATTGTAGCAAACACTGTAGAACACTGCAGCAAACACTATGCGACACTTTACACAGCGAAATCTTTTCGGAAAAACTTTGTGCTGCAGTGTTTCCTGTGCTACAGTTTTGGCCACGTGTCAACGCCTAGTTGGCTTGTTACACAAACCAAAGTATAGCATGTTACACAATAAAATTTCTCGAGTTAGAGAGATGTGCTAAGTTGAAGTCGTGGTCCGTCAATCCCTTTCAACTCCCTCTTGCCTCTCCCTAAAAAATCTCAAACAAAAACAAAAAATACAATATATTAAAAACAAATTTCATTGTCTAAAAATTCTCTAATAAAAAAAATAGAGTTCTACTAGGTACACAACAGAGCCGAGGGCACGGAGGCATGACACGTCGAGCTCGTGGACCGGGCAGGTCGATTCCGACAATATCGACTTAATGTGTTGGGATAATATAAGTTTCTTATCCATAGCAAAGCACATGCATTCGGCTAATTTCTAAATAAATTTTAGTAGGATCAAGACTCCTACTTCTTTTTAGGCGAGGACTAGTGGGGCATTATGTAAAGTTATGAGAGGTAGCCAAAGGAATCTAAGTAACAAACCAACTCATCTGGAACAAGAGACGCACGAAACGATTAGAGGCTAGGTTACTTTTTAGCATTGAATTTTTGTATAAGGCATGAATCTGATAGTCTTAAAACAATTTGAGAAGATTGTAAGAGAATGACAATCATTTGTACTCTTTTGAGGTCGTACTTAAAAAATTTGTGGTCGGCTTCACTAAATCTCTCTCTCATTGTGATTGTTTCGTTGTCATTATTTCGAGCTCTCTACGAGATTTAACTACTTTGTTCTTAATAATGTGCACGCTCGTACTGTTTCTTGCAATTATGATCCAATGGGGCTGCTCGCCTTAAGGAGGGGTATCAGAATATAACAAAGTAGTGTCAGAGTCAAGAGCCAATTAATCTGATTTGCGAGAAGGTTGGCAAGCGTCAGGCGGCACAAAGTCAAGATCGATGTCGACAATATGGAATCAAGTAGAGAAATTTGGTTATCGAGGAAATTTTAGTATGTGGCAATATGTAGTGAATGATGATCTTGTCCAACAAGAGTTAATTCATGCTCTTGAATGGGACAAATTGAAAAAGACATCCGTTGATGATTGAAAGATGATAGAGCGAGATATTCTTAGTACAATCCATCTATTTCTCTCTAATAAGTAAAGTACTCGGTGATTAAGGATAATTTAATGAAGAAATTATAGAATGACTTAGAATAATTATATATCACAAAGTTACTGACAAACAGGTGTGCTAAAGTGGCAATTGTACAGGTTGCGTATGCAGGAGGGCACACGGTTTGTTGACCATCTCAATGTATTCAACAAACTTATCACACAACTGACTAGTGTGAGTGAGAAAATTAAGGAGAACAACAAGATTATCATTTTTGTTTCATCTCTACCACCATCATGGGAGCAATTAGTGATAAATATTCTCATCTGGAACCATTGAAAAAGCCATCGGAGTCTTCATCCTCGGACAATCAAACATTAGATGTAGATAGTAGGCGTTGCAGACAAAAGTAAAAGTCATAGGGAGAGGAAGGGCAAGAGCAAGAGCATACGTGTATGGTTTCTATGTAACGAGGAAGCTCATACGATAAAGGACTATTAAAGTTTGAAGCAAATAAAATGTGCATACTTAGTGGTAGCAAAAGATAATTCAGACATACTTATTGTTTGTCGATCATACACTTCTTATGGATGGATATTAGATTCAGATTGTTGCTTCCATATATATATTCAGCGAGGGAGATATTCGATGAAGGATCTCTATGTCCTACGCATGGAATTATTCACTTGGTAGATTGAAAGGAATTTGCAATTACTGAAGTGAGAACTGTTACATTAGAGATAAATGATGGAGCACATCGCACATTGGTGGGAGTTAGTATGTTCCCGACTTAAAAAAAGAATTCAATATATGTGAGGTCACTTGAACTGCAAGGTTATGATGTATCACTTCGAGGTGGAAGTCATGTGAGTTACATACAAACGACAAGCGATCATCAAAAGTATCTGGAGTGATGAAGGATACCAATTAATATGTAATCTTGAAGGAAGAGAAAGCAATGGAAGATCTGATAAAAATCCTAGCTAGGAGAAGGAAACCATGTCATCAACGGTAGATATTCAGATCTCATATGTAGTTATGTGCAGAACTGCAAAGATGGTTGCAAACTCTACTAGTTGTAGGGGTGAATGGGTGAGTTGCTGGAAGAAGAAAGATGTGGTGGGACTAACTGCGTGGTACCGGTGAGCGGGTGGAGCTTGAAGATGGTACAACATATGGCATGGGTGACTGTAGGAACAAAAGATGTGGTTAACCAAACTAGAAAACATATGGGCCTTAGGTAAAGGATCTGGGCAGGCTAGTGAAGTATCTAGGCCCCTAAAAATTATTTTAGTAATTAATGATAACAATGTTTAAGGAAATAACAAGTTTGTTGAGATGATTGAAAGGATTAGTCCCGAATTTGCAAATATGTCATGGAGAAGAACATGGAGAAGCATGCAAAATGGCTATGGTTTAATATTTGGCTCAAGGCATAGGTATAAAAATAGACTAAAGACCTATTTCTAGATTTTAACAGTCTTGGAGTTTGTTGAATTAAGGCCGGATTGATAGGCTAGATGTCATACTATTAAGAATGGTTCTTGGCTAGTCGTTTGAAATTGCATGTGCATGCTCAATCTATGTGCATGCTCGCACTAGAAATTGCATTGTAGCCTTCTCTCCCCTGTTTTTCCTAAAAACCGGTATGACCGCCATTGTCACTGCGATAGTACTGCTGCATCGGTACTACAGGATTTTACATGCCGACAGATCTTTCCAGAGAGGTGCTATTTTTGGAGTTCTTCAGGCGCGGTACAACAGCAATCCTTCTTCGGTATTACCATAACGGTATGACCGTAAATCATGCCCAGCACTGCCACACCTATGGTATGACCACATTCATATTAGCGATAGCTATTTTCCAGAGAGGCACTTTTTGGGAGTTTTCTCCCCTCTAGAAAATGGTACTATCGCAGCATAAAACCGGTACTACCACTTGTAGCGGTACTACCGGGGCATGTGAGTGTTGTATGACTGAGTTTTGGTTTAATGGATAGTTTTAGTCCATTTAATAATCAGTAAATAGCCATTGAACAGTGGGTTCAATACTACCGGCCACCACATGGTGGTACTAGCGCTCAACTTAATTTTTGGGGATTTTGCCCCCAACGGTCACCCTGATTGGTACAAGCTATAAATACCTCCCATCTGCAACAAGGGCACTCTCTTTGACCTCCATTGAATTCTCTTGAGCCCTTGCATCCCTCTCTTCAACTCTAAATCATTTAGATCATTCTTTGTGTTATTGAGAGCTTGCAAGTGCATTGCATCAATTGTTTGAGCTTTGTGACACTTGAGGACCTTCAAGCAAGCATCAACAACTTGTTACTTTTGGAGTTTGCTAATTCCTAGATAGCTTGGAGGTGATTGATCTGGTGATCTTTTCAAGAAGATTGTGAAGAGGCCCGGTTGATTGTGAAGGTTGGAGCTCATCTACTTGGAGTAGGAAAGAGCTACCTTAGTGGATTGATGAAAGACTCAATTTGCGCACGGAGCCAACTTGATTCATTCAAGCTCTTTCAACATAGATTAGGGGTGACCTGCAAGTCTTCGAGACCATGGGAAAAAGTCACCTGTGTTCATTAAGTGGTTTGTTCGCTTGCTCCTTATTTTGTGCATTTACTTTTCTAGTGATTAATTACTTACTTGTCTATCTAGAATTGTATGTTGCTTAGACCTAGTTTGTTGGTGCACATAGAGAGACTATATTATTTAGGTCTTAATTGTGGAAAACCATTTTTGACTTACTTTATGCACAAAAACACAATTTAGCCAAAAAAAATTTAAAACATCATATTCACCCCCTCTAGTCGGTTATCCTTGATCCTATAGCTAGCCTCTGACACACACATTGCGTGATGTGCACGAGCCCCTATGGTGGGGGGCATTCGCAAAGGTAGGAGGAAAAAACAAAAAAGAAAAAGAAAAAAAAGGCAAAGCTATCTTGAAGCAAGTTCTTGAAGAAGCACTATGACCTCAACTTCTAGGACTACGAGGGGTGTGCTATAATGATTCCTAGATGAATCCTAATAGATTTAATCTAGTTCTCTTTAGAGGATGAGTGGGTACTATATAAAGCCATTATGGGTGGCCATAGGAACCCAAGTCATAACCAAATCATCCAAAGCAAGTGACACATGAGAGAATTATAGGCTAGATTATTCTTTACCACTAGATTTTTTTATAGGGCAAGAATCTAAGGATTCTAAATAGGTTTGAGATAGTTATGAGAGAGCGACAATACTTTGTACTCTTTTAAGGTCGTACTTAAGGAATTGCTGTTGGCTTCGCCAAATATTTCTCTATCATCGTAATTGTTTCATCATCGTTATTTCAGGCTCTCTACGAGGTTTATCTACTTTTTTCTTGATATCATGCATGCTTATGTCATATCTTGTAAATATGATCTATTTGGGGGTTGCTGCACACAAAGAGGATTTGGGGGTTGTTGCACATAAAGAGGGGTATCAGAGTATAACACGTTGGAATTCAATGTTCAGCAAACATACAAATGTTCTTTGGTGCGCGCTATTTTGATTTAGAAATTAGAACACATAAATACATTACTCATTTCTATTTCATTAGGTCCTTGTTGAAAGGCGGGAATGAAAAAACATAGGGAAGGCAAAGCAATATAGGGCTTGTTCATATTGGATTCTGCTCACAGAAGCTAAAGCTAATATGAACACTTGGCTTCCTAACTCCTCTCGTTCCTGTCTCACTCCAGGGACAAGACAGGGTGTAGGATCGGGTATGGTGAGTCAGAGGGGGGAGGTGAATTACTTCTCAGAATCTTCCCTAGGTATTTTCAACAACATGCAGCGAAAACACGAACTCAGAAGCTTCACCAAAACCAAGAGCCAAAGAGCTCAAACCAAATGAGACTTTCCTATCTCACTGTTCTGATCGTCAATCAAAGTATAGTCAATCTGCTTGGATGTTCAGATCGCTTGGGTCACTAATCTGACTAGGATCATCGGTTGTACCACTTTGGTCATGGTGATATGACCGCTTGCTAAGGCAGAGCATAGAACAATACTGCACATGATCTAAGAAAAAAGTTAACTCTCAAACCACTTATCCAAACCTAAAAAACTTGGCACAAGTCCTCCCTAAGATGTTAGAAACCTATTCCAATCATGGATAATAAAGATCAATGACAAAGTTCTAAACTTTATCCAAAATAAGTAAGGTTGCATCAAAATCGGGCAAAAGAGAAAAATCTTTATCTACTCTTGCTTGTGAGTTCTTAATAATCTAGATGACCTTGGATATGTTTCCACATGTCATAGCAAGCTAAATCATAGCACAAACTCAAACAAATCCCCCTCAAAATCAATACCCTCTATCACGTCTCTTGAGGAAAACTAGACAAACACAAGAACTCTTTCTAGAAAGTGCCTAGATGGATGATATATGATCTCCAAGAGATATCTCCACCTCTTACATGTCCTTTGCACAAGGAAAGATCAAGAAGAGATGAAATCCAAATAAGAAAGCCAAGCAAATTTAAAATACAAGGAGGAATCTATGGCACAACTCACTTGGAAGAAGTTTGGATGTTTATTTCACTTGAAGAGTAATATTTCATAGCCACTCTCTTTTAGAGGATATAGCTCTAAGCATAGAGCACACACACAGTCTCTAACATAAGAAAATCTTAGTATCTCTCCTAGAGTCCTATCTCTCTCAAGACACATAATATTTATATAGTGGAGGCTCCTCACCTGTCATCAAACCCTAACTAGCACACACTTAGTGGATACAACCACTTATAAATGGGGAAACCCAATAACCCATACATAGATGGGTTTTACATTTACACACACTTGCACACTTTTCAAAGGGCGAATTCCACATGGCTCTGATAGCCCGATATGATGTTCCATCCTCTAAGATATGACATAAACCACCTAGACCACTGTTGCAGTATTGCAAGCCGCCTCTCCACCTGGTATCGGACAATTCCCTCAATTTCCACCCACTAGTCTTCACGACGCCTCTCCTCAAAGCAATGACCATACGAAGATGTGATGCCTAATTACTTGTCGTCAAGATCATACACTTCCTACAGAGGACCATCACCACTTGAAATGCCTTAAGTTCTATGGCATACTAATGACGGGAAAATGGGCGGCAACCCATCTCTGCGTCATTAGAGACAAGTTGATTAAATTTTATTGAAAACATGAGACAAAGATATCAGGTATTGCAGGTCCATTACTTCCAGAATTAATATATTTCCATAAAATTCTACTAATTACATCTCTTTACGAGAAAACTCCTGATTAAGAATTCCAACACATATATTATAACAAAATACAACATATGACGATTACAAAGATGTAAGAGAAATTGTCTTCAATCTTGGCATTGCTGACAGGTGTTTACTCGAATTTTTGGTCATAGCTGGAGATGGTTGTAGCTACTGGGTTTTGCAGATGGTCGTAACTGCAATACTTTGGATATGGTAGTAGCTTCAGGGTTTTTTAGATGGTCGGAGCTACCGAGTTTTGGAGATAGTTGTGGCTATTAGATTTGTAGATCGTCGTAGCTATCAAATTTTGGGGATGGTCGTAGCTAGCGGAATTTGGAGACAAACGTAGCTATCGGCTTTGCAGATGTTGTAGCTACGGAATTTGGAGATGGTCGGGACTATCGGGTCTTAGAGATAATCGTGGCTATCGCATTTGGTGATAGTCATAGCTACCGGGTTTTGGCGATGGTCGTAGCTACGATATTTTGGAGATGGTCATTGCTACGATGCTTTGGAGATGGTCATAACTATCATGCTTTGGAGATGGTCTTAGCTACAAGTTTTGTAGATGGTCGTAGCTACGGGACTTGGATATGGTTGTAGCTTCAGGGTTTTGGAGATGGTTGGAGCTACCGGGTTTTGGAAATAGTCACGGCTATCGGATTTATAGATGGTCTTAGCTATCGAATTTTGGGGATGGTCGTAGCAAGCGGAATTTGGAGACAATCATAGATATCGGTTTTGCAGATGGGCATAGCTACAAATTCTGGAGATAGTCGGGACTATCGGGTCTTAGAGATAATCGTGGCTATCAGATTTGGTGATAGTCGTAGATATCGGGTTTTGGCGATGGTCGTAGCTAGGATATTTTGGAGATGGTCATTGCTACGATGCTTTGGAGATGGTCGTAGCTACGATGCTTTAGAGATGGTCATAGCTACAAGTTTTGGAGATGGTCATAGCTATAGGACTTTGGATACGGTAGTAGCTTCGGGGTTTTGGAGATGGTCGTAGCTATGATATTTTGGAGATGGTCATTGCTACGATATTTTGAAGATGGTCATTGCTACGATGCTTTGGAGATGGTCATTATAACGATGCTTTGGAGATGGTCGTTGCTGCGATGCTTTGGAGATGGTCGTAACTACAAGTTCCACAGATAGTCGTAGCTACAGGACTTTGGATATGGTAGTAGCTTCTTGGTTTTGGAGATGGTCAGAGCTACCAGGTTTTGAAGATAATCACAGCTATTGGATTTGCAGATGGTCGTAGCTATTGAATTTTGGGGATGGTCGCAACTAGCGGAATTTGGAGATAGTCGTAGTTGTCGGCTTTATTCATAGCTATGGATTTTGGAGATAGTCGGGACTATTGGGTCTTAGAGATAATCGTGGCTATCGGGTTTGATGATAGTCATAGCTACCGGGTTTTGGCGATGGTCATAGCTATGATATTCTGGATATGGTCGTTGCTACGATGCTTTGGAGATGGTCGTAGCTACAAGTTTTGCAAATGGTCGTAGCTATAGTATCACATAGTACTAACGAATATCGAGCGCTTGCATGTACGTAATTGAAGAGGAAGTATTTCCTTTCTTCCGTCTTTTATTATCTTACTCCACCTTGCATTACTATTAGTGCTACATAGTGCTTACAGATGCAGCGTAACACAACCGAAGGTTGTGTTTTATATTTTATTTTGGTAGCAAGTACCCACTGTTAATACATATCCATTTGAGAGGACCGAATTGAGAATGTGGGGGTGCTCTTTCAACTTCTCATTCCTTGATTCGTATCCATTTTGAGGGACAGAACCTAGGAAACGAGGGATCAAGCACTCGTTCTTTGGGTTTGTACCCACTAACGGGACTGAATCAAAGAGGGCCAGAACATAGACAAAAATGTAGTATCTTGATTCATACCACGATGGCCCAACCAAGTAGCGACGGAAAAGAGGAAGAAGAAGGGCTTGAACTTCACCTTTGTCCTTGGCTTCCTTACTTTCGGGCGTGTTTTTGTGTCCTACTCCAAGCGTCTACCCAGTGTTTCCTTCTCCAATAGCTTTTTTGTCCGTCCGTCTTATCTCCTTTTCGCCCTATTTATAGAGCAAGGGTGCGAGAGTGGTTTCTTTGAGGGAGTTATGGCAACTTCTATGTTTGACTTAGTCTTTCCGCTAACGGGCAGGCGTAGCAATCGGTTTTACTTGCGGTTATGCAGAACATGCACTTATTTGGATGCTCAAGTGCTGCGATCGGTTTTACTTGAGATCATGTAGGACGTGTGCTGTTTAGACCCCATTATGCTTGCATGCTATGACTGAGCCATGGGCCCATTAGTGATTACTATTAGTCACTATTAATTATTTAGTTTGAGCAAGCTTAACTTCTCCAAGGATGCAGTTATGTTGCCACTTTCCTATTGGCACGGGAAAAATACCCATGCACGCGTTTGGCTGGTCAGCACGTCATTAAGTACATGCCGAAGAAAACACCGTGGTCGACAGCAAGTGGTTGAAATATCATGGTCGAACCACGTGGTCGAAATATCATGATCGAACTACGTGATCGAAATATCACCATCGACCAATGTGGTCGAAATATCACCGTCGACCAACGTGGTTGAAAATAACATGGTCGAAATATGGTGGTCGACCAACGTGGTCGAAATATTGGGGTCGAACCACATGTTCGAAATATCATCGTTGATCAATGTGGTCGAAATATCACCATCGACTAACGTGGTAAAAAATAACGTGATCGACCAATATGGTTGCAATATCATGGTCGACCAACATGATCAAAATATCATGGTCGAAATGTTATGGTTGAACCACATGGTCGAAATATTATCGTCGACTAACGTGGTCAAAAATAACATGGTCAAAACATGGTAGTTGACCAGCGTGGTCGAAATATCGGGGTCGAACCATGTGGTTGAAATAGCATCATCGACCAACGTGGTCTAAATACCACCGTCAACCAACATGGTTGAAAATAACATGGTTAACTGTCACGGTCGAACCACGTCAGTCGAAGATATCATGGCCGATAGACATGGTCGAGCTATCATGGTTAACTAACGTGGTCGAAATATCATGATCAACCGGCATGGTTGAAATATAATGGTTGACCAATTGTTCACTCTGAACATTGTTCACTTTTCGAGCATTGTTGACTTTTCGAGTATTGTTCACCTTTTGAGTACTGTTTATTTGCAGTATTGTTCACTTTACGAGTACCACTCACTTTTCGAGTATTGTTCATTTCGAGTACTGTTCATTTCGATTGAAGTCTTTCACACACAAGGTAGTCAAAGAAGTATTCCGAGAGTTGAAGTCTTTCGAGTACTCAAGGCACTTGAAGGGGTTTTCTGAGTACACGACGTTCACGACTGCGTGAAACAAATCCGATACTGTTGTCAACGGAAAACCTCACGGCCGAAACCAACGTGGTCGCAACCCCATGTATGCTACGGTCGATTTATACTTTTTGTTATTTATTTGCATACGACCACCGGCCGGTCGAAGCTACAGTGAACCGATTGTAGGGTCATCCTGCCGTGGTCTTGGCCACTGGTCACACATATATTTTTGTGTCTCTTCCTTCCTTACCCCCATGTATTGTTTCTTTAAACCGATCGTAACGGATTTTAGCCATCAACATAATTTATTAATTTAATTATGATGATGATGACGATGATTATTATTATTATTTTATTAGTTTTATTCATATTTTAACTTTGATGACAAAATCGGTGTCAACAAATGCCCCCTCGAGGTTCGGGTGCGAAAAATATTTTTTTTTGGATCCGAAGCTCGATATGTATATGAACATGTTTCAGGGTCATGTATATATGTGGAGCATACAACCATGTATGTGCTGGTTTTGCCATATGCAAATCTAAGGTACCGGCCTTCATATCTTTAGTGCTTGTCCAAATTAAACCACTCTTATCTTTTAATAACAAGGAATTTGATCTGCGGGTGACGTGTGTCATGCCGTTTGACTAATTTGCATGTGATTTACGGGCTAACCGAACGCATACGTTCTCAACCTTTTGTAAGAGACTTGATGCTCATAAGAGACTGGTTATTTACCGTTCGACAAGCAGTCTTATTTTTTATTTTGTAAGCGTCCCTTTTTTATGAAAGTGGTTATTTCTATGCATGGGTGCATTGGCTTTGCGTGACGCATGCTTACGAGTGCTATTAGATTGAGGTGCATGCCTCGCGAGTCATTTATGCGCGGGCGAGCGCGTAGTTCAATACTCGTTGAAGATAACAACATGATCGTCCTACATGGTCAAAACATTTTGGTCGACCCAGGTGGTTGAGATCTCATGGTCAACCGGTGTGATTGAAATGTTCTGGTCGACCAGTGTGGTCGAGATATCATGGTTAAGCCAATGAAGTCGAAACGTTTTGGTCGACCAGCATGGTCAAGAGATCATGGTCGACCAGCGTAGTCGAAATGTTCTAGTCAACCAACGTGATCGAGATATCATTGTCGAGCCGACATAATCGAAATGTTTCAATCGACCAACGTGGTCAAGATATCATTGTCGAGCCGCATGGTCGAGATATTATGGTCGACCAGCGTGGCTGAAGTATCACGAGACAGAACTAGAGTGGTCGACCAAAGTAGTCGACGCAACATGGTCGATACCATATGGTCGAAACTCTTGACGCATTGGAGTATAACTCTTTATACCATAGTTTAAGCTCGTATGGTTCTGGCGTGATTTTATATATATTGCACCACCATTTAAGCTTGTAAGGCTTTTGAACTTATTTAATTTTGCACCTAAGTTTAAGATCGTAAGGTTTTAGAGCTTATTTATTTTTGCACCAGTTTAAGCTCGTAAGGCTTTGGAGCTTATTTATTTTTGCACCACAGTTTAAGATCAAAAGGCTTTGGAGATATTGTTGTTGTTGTTGTTGTTATTATTATTATTATTATTATTATTATTATTTTTACTTCATGTGTAATAACGCTTTAAAATTTTTTTCGTTTATCGACGGTGGAGAATATTCACCGCTCGGGGAAATAATTTTATATGCGCCACCAGAATAAACTTCTTTTACGATATAAGGGCCTTCCCATTTAGGCTCAAAATCTTGTTGCATCCGATGTGTGATATTCATGGGGAGAATAACAGCGAAAACTACGTCTCCTTTGAATGACCTTCTTTTTAGGTGCTTATCAAAAGCTCGTGACATTCTAGCCTGATACGCTTCTAGGTTTTGTAGCGCTTGAAGTCGTTTTCCTTAATGTATCAGGCTACATTTGAGGAATTGGAGAAATAGTCAATTGCTGCGAGAATGAATTTATGTCATTTGGATGATGGCGATTGAATTTGTCCGTGAGAGATCATGTGGAGATGATCCCATTTTTATGATGAGTGTTTGACTCTTTGTTGAAGGAAAATTGAGTTTGTTTTGGGCTTTTACTGCGAAGTCGTAACTCTGGCCATTGTCCAAGTCATGTACGACCGCTCCCTGGCTCGTACGACCATGTAGGATGCCATACGGCCACGTTTGGTCGTGGTCGAAACTCGTTCCGGTGCGTACGACCACGTTGAGTGCTTCGGGTTGCACCGAGTGGCGCATAAACCGCTTTGAGAGTGATTGAAGGTCTTACGACCACATTGGGCGTGATCGAAGTCGTCGGGTGGTTTACGCACCACGCTACGGCATCCTCGGAAATTTGGCCGTGGTCGGAGGTCACCGATGGTTACGACCACGCCAGGCATTCTCGGTGATTTTGGCCGTGGTCGGAGCCCACCCAGTCATTTTCGACCACGCTGAGTGCTCGGTGTTTCACCACGCTATGACGTTAGGGTATACGACCACGCCAGGGCTCAGGAGCGCACGACCTCGCTGGGCGGTCGGGCGCTCGACCACGCTATGCGGTTCGACCACGCCAGGCGGTCGGATTCGACCACGTTGTTGGCGATTGACCGTGGTCGATGGAGCTCATTCAAACCGCTCGTGTGGGCTCATATTGTGTTCGATCATGGTGAAACTTGGTCGGTTGGGTTCCTTGTGATGTTGTGGACCTTGTTGGATTGGTTGGTTCACTATTTTGACAAGGTTTGTTAAAGTCTAATTTCTGTGGAAAAGAGACTTGAGCTCTGTGAGCTGTGTGAGTGTCATTTTATGTGTGGATCAGTGCTGTGTGATGCTCTTGTTGTTTGTGATGGTTACAGTCCCGAGACAAGTCTTGGTGAAGCTTTGGAGTCGTCGGGACTAGACATGGGAGATGTTGAGGTCCGAACGACATGGAAAAGCCGAGGAGGACGTGTCGCTGTGGATTGACCGTGTGGACAGCAAAGCAAAGGAGGAAGCTTCGAAAGCGTGGAGGGGCATTTGGAGAAATGCCAAAGTCATGGGGAAGCCGCCCACCGAAAAGCACTGGAAGCTCGAAAAACTCGTGGAGTTGGTGTGCTAACGGGCAAAGTGTTGGAGCCGTTGCCAGGGAGGAACGGGTAAAGCACTGTGGCTCTGAGAAAGCACTGTGGTGTGTTCATGGGTTGTCTGTGTGGGAGACCCATTAGCTAGGCTATAAATAGGAGTTAGGTCTCAGAGCGAGATGAGGTTGTCCCCCGAGTGCTCGAGTGTTCCTTTCATCTTGTGTGAGTTGTCTCGGTAAGAGCATGGATGCTCGTGTACCTCCGATGGAGTGGCTGTAGAAAGCTCCATGATCAATGAAAAGATAGGATTCATCTCTCGTATCTTCCGAATATTTTGTTCTTGAGATGTTTTGTTTTATCCGTTGCCTTCTCTTTTGATCTTACTGCTTCATTGTTATTTCTTTGAGAGTTGGCTTGTATCTCTTTGCTCCGAACTGGGATTCATACTCTAAGACCACTTGGTCAATTCATTCCCGAGAGCAAAAATCAAGACAGAGTAATTCTTGTGTTTTTCGGTCTGCCGCCTCTAGTTACTCGGTACTGAGTTCGACCGTAGCGTTCTCTCCATCCTCAGCAAAGACTTTTGATTTTCTTGGTAAATTCACTTCTAAATATCGTGTTCTTGCCAGATTCAAGTTTCATTCGATTTCAATCTCAGTGCAAAAGTTCTCTCAATTTTCGGTTCGTGGTCGTGCGCCTCGCCGCCTGCTTCTTGATTTCGTCCCGGTGACCGCGCCACGACCACGCCTTGTGCCGCCGCCGTTTTCTTTCGACCGTGGGCGCCGCTAGCCAGAAGAGTTTTCGGTCTACGACCACCGCCAAGTCTACGACTTGCCTGTTTTTGATCACTGCTAGCGATTTCGACCATGGGTTGAGGCTTGCCGATTACGACCGTGGTTTCTTGGTCTTACGGCTTCCATTTTCGACTATAATTTCGGTGGTCTTTTTCAAGGCATAGTTCTTTGACTTCATAGCTCTCTAGCTATAGGAGAAAAGAATAGGTGAATATTTGGGGGAGGAATTTTTCAAGAAGGCACCATTCACCCCCCCTCTGTTGCCATTTCGGTCCTTCAATTGGTATCAGAGCCGGTTAGCTCTTCTTCATAGATCTTAACCAGTCTCAAAGAGCCATGGCAACAGATAAGTATTCCACCAAGCCGCCCATATTTGATGGCCTGGATTACCCCTTCTCGAAGAGCCGAATGGAAACATACATCCGTGCTCGGGGTATGCCACCGCGGAAGGTGAATCTGCTTTGTTGTTCCTGCCGATGAGAACATCAATGCCGGGAATATGGCTGATGTTGAGGCAAATGCAAGGGCAAGGAACATCATCATACAGAGACTGAGCAGAAGCGAATTTGATCGCATCTCTCACCTGTCGTCCGCTCATGACATCTGGGTAACCCTCGATGCATACCATGAGGGCACCTCCCAGATCAAGATAGTTCGACAGGACCAGTTCAAGCGCGAATACAGCAAATTCGAGATGCTTACTGGAGAGTCCCTTGACGAGTGCTTTTCACGCTTTCACAAGATTTTGAGCAACCTCCGAGCGGTCGGTCTCATATACTCCGACTTGGATAACGCTCGACAGATGCTTTCTGCACTCGATCTTCGGGTTTGGGAGATGAAGGTGACTACCATCAAGGATACCACGGACCTCTCGATCCTGACTCTTGACGCGCTTTACTCGCGCCTCAAGACTCACGAGATTGACATAGTCTCTCATCGGTCGAAGTCACAATCGATGGCTCTAGTCACCGATCCCACTTCGGCTTCTGGTTCTTCTGCCGATTCTCTTTGCGGGTTCTCCCTAGCCGCTCTCTGTGATGTAACTGATGATCAGTTAGAGCAGCTAGAGGATGAACAGCTGGCCCTCCTAGCTCGGAAGTTCTCCCATGCTTACAAGAGAAGGAGGGACGGAAAAAGAAGAGGACCAGTGATTTGCTTTGAGTGTGGTGGCCCCAACCACATTCGAGCAAACTGCCCCAAGCTGGGGAAGGGCAAAGGCGACTACGGCGGTTCGGGCAAGAACGACGACATCAACAAGAACCGCAACACGAAGCACCCAGCTCAGACGCAAGGCAAGAAGAAGTTCCGCAACTTTGGGAAGGCCAAGAAGCTCTTCCACCGTGTCCTCACCGCCTTCGACGACCTCGACCTCAGTGAGGTGGAGGGATGGAGCGACGACGACGGGACGGGGACCAAGAGCCCAAGGATGGCGGCAACGACTTCTCCCAAGATGTGCTTCATGGCCCTTGAGGGCGAGATCACGACAATGAGCTCTACTCCGACTCGGACGAGGTATGCCCCACCTACGATCAGCTCAATCATGCTTTTCTTAAGCTAGGTGGTTTTCATGCTAGAGCTAAGACTAGGTGTACCGAGTTAGAGAAGGAAGTAGATAGACCGTCCACCGAGCTTACTTCACTTATATCTGCTCCCTCCCGTGACAACTGTGATACATGCATTGCCTTGCTTGGAGATATGGAGAAGTTAAGGACTTCCCATGATAGTGTGACCTCTGAGGTTGATATACTTAAGGTGGAGAATATTAGTCTACTTGCTGAGCTAGAAATGAGTAGGATAACTCCTTCCTCATTTACTGTTGAGACTATTTCTTGCACCTCATGTGAGGCTAAGGACAATGCTTTTAGAGGTCTTTACACTATGCTTCTTGATCTGCCCGAAACATGTGAAAATTGCAATAATTTAAAAATGAACTTAAAACGGGCAGATCATAAAATTGCTGAACTACAAGCCTTTTTACTTGAGCCAATTGATTCATGCGTGAACTGTCCTAAATTAACTGCTGAACTCGAAGCTGTCTCCAAACAGTTTCAAGATATGATTGATCATGATAGGAAGTTGGCTCAGTTTGCTTCTAAGGACCCTGTTAGCTCACCATGCATTAATTGTAATACGCTAAAATCTGATTTGATTGCCTTAGATGAAAAGTGTGTAAAGCTAACTAAGGACCTTCTAGAAAAATCACATCCTTCCTGTGCTTTCTGTGCTGAAGTGTTGGAAAAGGATAAGGACATGGTAGAGACGTTTAGGAAGAGTTACGAGAACCAAATGGCTAGGATTAGGGCTGCCTCCTGTGTGTCCTGTGAAGCCCTCAAGGTTGAGGTGGCCGTGCATAAGGAAAAATACGCACGTGCTATTCGCTCTTCTTCTGTTGGTTCTTCTTCCTCTCCTCTTGCTGTTCCTTCTTCTTGTCCTTGCTCTTCTTGCACCTCTCTTTATCGGGAGTGTCAGTATCTTATGAACACTCTCAAGAAATTTGTAGGAGGCAAGAAAAAGCTTAATCTTATTCTAGACCAGTCTAAGATTTCCAGATTCAATAAAGGTCTAGGATATGATTTTCATGAGGATGTGAGGAAGCATCCACCGTCGTGCTCAAACCGTAGTCAGCAGTGTGATTGAGGTCAAGCCCAGGACTAAGAAAGTTCAATTCAAATCAGCGGGCTTTGTCCAGGGGATTTCTGACAGTAAGGTGACACCACCTGCAGCTTCGGCCTCTCAGAAGGCGAATCCATCTCATGCTACTTTAGCCTCTCAGAAGGCAAAGTATCATTGCACCTTCGGTCAGAAGGATGGACATTTGATTGACCAATGCTTCAAGCACGCCAAGATCGCACATAGAGACCGTGTTGAGTCCCTTAGGCATCTTCAGGGTCAGCCCCAGACCTTGAGTGTGCCTAAGACCAACAGGAGGTCTAGGCTTGCTACTGTTGGTAGCTTTGGACAGCATCGAGGACTTGGTTCTTCCGAGTTTTCTGGTTTTCGTCCTTATGTTGTTCCTGATCGTGACTTCTGCCGTCCTGAGGGTAGATCTCGTTTTCCCCATCGAGACAGCTACCCGCGGCGTGACCAGCGTGTTGCCGGTGCCCCGACTCGCTCTCCCATAGCGCCGGATCAAAGAATGCCTGTGTCTGCTCACGCACCTTCTGCTTCCTTGAGCGACGGAGAGCGTAGGGTAGATAGAGGTCAGTCGTGCTTGACTACTTTATCTGCTCGATGTGTTACTCAGTATTGGGTGCCAAAATCACTCTTGGTTTACCTCATTACTGAGACTTTACTCTCTTGTTGACTCAGTTCACGGTGGGAAGGAAATGTTTGGCTTGTAGACTCGGTGTTCCCGCTGGTTTTCTTCCTTGCTCGTGCTCCGTGTGATGAGATGATCACCTTTGAGATGCTTCATCTGGGGCGCCATCGCCAAAGGTACTGTCGCATTAATGATTCATTTATTTTGAAAGATCTTGCCTTGGTTAGTAAGTCGCAGATAATTTGCTTTCCGCTTCTCACCACCGATGGCGACTTTGAGGTGAGCTTTAAGAAAACAACAAAGAAAATTCTTGATTCTTCTGTAGTCCGGTTTATGGATTTCTCGTTATGGGAGGATCTTCGTGCTGATTTTTCCGAGTCTTCCGTGATCCTCTCCTGTTTAGTTGCTTGAGTCCCGTGACCTTTCTTTTCGACATAGGAGACTTGGGATATTGATTTGACCATTTGACTCGAGTTAGCGGCCACGATCTCATTCGTGGTCCGCCAAACTCAAGATGGTCAAAGATCTTGTTTGCACTCCATGCCTAAGACGCAAGAAGATGGTTACCGCTTCTCACCCTCCGGTCACAGTTACTATGACCGATGCACCAGGATAGCTGCTCCATATGGACACAGTTGGACCAGCTCGAGTGCAGTCAGCAGGAGGGAAGTGGTATATTCTTGTTGTGGTCGATGACTATTCGAGGTATTCTTGGGTGTTTTTCTTGGCCTCGAAGGATGAGACATTTACATATTTCGAGGTCTTTTCAAGAGGCTTTCTGTTGAGCTTCCGTGTGCCTTACGAGCGATCCGCATGACAATGGCACGGAGTTCAAGAATTCCTACTGTGAGTTTCACAGAGACAGTGTAGAGCACCGTTCTCTTCTCCGCACGTCCCACAAAGAAATGGCGTCGTGGAGAGGAAGAACCGCACCTTGGTCGAGATGGCGTGACGATGCTCGATGAATACTCTACACCGCGGAAGTTTTGGGCTGAGGCTATAGCCACCGCGTGCCATGTTGCCAATCGAGTTTTTCTCAGGGCACACTTGCACCACACTTCTTACGAGTTGAGATATGGGCGAAAGCCCAGTGTTTCTCATTTTCGTGTGTTTGGTTGCAAGTGCTTCATTCTGAAGTCTGGGAACCTAGATAAATTCGAGTCACGTTCTTGTGATGGGATCTTTCTAGGCTACTCGACTTCTTCGCGGGCCTATAGGGTCTGGAACTGCGAGTCTAGTAAAATGGCAGAAACCTATGAGGTGACTTTCGATGAGGCCAGTCCGGGGACTAGGCCCAATATCTCAGGTTCTTCAGAGCAGTCTGAGACCATCTTCGTGGATAATGAGGATGATGGAGATGATGGTTGTCTACCCGATCCAATCCCTCATCCACCCCTTGAGATGCCGTCTTCCACCACACCTCAAGGTGATCAGCCTTTACCTTCTGCTTCTTCTGGAGCTAGTGGCTCTGTTCCTACCCCATCAGCTCACGAGGTAGAGGCCACTTCTTCATCTCATCCTAGACCTCCTAGACATATCCAGAAAACTCATCCTTCTGAGCAGATCATTGGAGACCTTTTTGAGCGAGTCACTCGTTCAAAATCTGGCATGTCACTTTTCTGTCTCCATTATGCCTTTGTTGCCTCATTTGAGCCCAAGGATGTTTGTCATGCTCTCTCCGACGAGTCTTGGATCAATGCCATGCATGAGGAGTTAGAGAGCTTTGAGAGAAACAAGGTCTGGACGCTTGTTGAGCCCCCTCGAGGTCACAATATCATTGGGACTAAGTGGGTATTCAAGAACAAGCAGAGTGAGGATGGGGTAGTCATTCGAAACAAGGCTAGACTGGTAGCTCAGGGCTTCTCCCAAGTCGAGGGTCTCGATTTTGAGGAGACTTTTGCCCCTGTTGCTAGACTTGAGGCCATTAGAATCTCGCTTGCTTTGCGACTTCTAAGGGTTTCAAGCTCTACCAGATGGATGTCAAGAGTGCCTTCTCAATGGCTTCATTGAGGAAGAAGTCTATGTCGACGACCTCCGTGTTTCGAGAACCCCAAATACCCTAATCATGTCTACAAGCTTTCCAAAGCGTTGTATGGACTTAAGGCACCCTAGAGCCCGGTATGAGAGGCTTAAGTCCTATCTTTGAGGCATGATTTCGAGATGGGTAAAGTTGACAAGACCTTGTTCATTCACGGCTTGGCAATGACCTTCGCCGCCCAAATTTATGTCGATGATATTATCTTTGGCGGCTCTTCTCATGCTCTAGTTTCACGTTCTCGGATGTCATGAGCACCGAGTTTGAGATGAGCATGATGGGTGAGTTGACTTTCTTTCTTGGCTTCCAGATCAAGCGAGACTCTGGAGGTACCTTCTTGCATCAAGGCAAGTACACCGTGACCTCCCGAGACGCTTCGACATGAGTTATGGAAAGCGGTGTCGACTCGATGGCTTCTACACACCGCACTTGACCCGTATGAGGACAATGAGCCGCTTGATCAAAAGAAGTTGAAGTATGATTGGCTCTCTCTTGTACCTCACTGCCTCGAGACCAGACATACACTTTTCCGTGTGTCTATGTGCTCGGTTTCAGGCTTCTCCTCGCGTGTCTCACCGCCAGGCCGTGAAGCGCATCTTTCGGTACCTTCGAGCTACCATTGACTATGGTATCTGGTACTCTTCCTCCTCCTGTCTATCCCTTAGAGCCTTTTCGGATGCGCTTTTGCCTACAGAGGATAGATAGGAAGAGCACTCGCACCGCCGGTTCATTGGCACTTCTCTCGCTTCTTGGTCTTCGAGGAAGCGATCCCTGTTGCACACCCACCGCAGAGGTCGAGTATGTTGTCGCTGACCGATGTCTTGAGCTGTGTACTTTGGATGGTCTCGACTCTGCGGGACTTTGGGTTGTTATCGACCGTGTTCCGCTTTTCTGCGATAACACGTCTGCGATTAGCATTGCTAAGAACCCAAAGGCAACATTCTCGGACCAAGCACATTGATATCGATACCACTTTCTTCGAGATCATGTAGAGAAGGGTGACATCGTGCTCCGGCCAGGAAAGTGACCACCGGTTATCGATATTTTCACCAAGCCTTTGGATAGCACGAGGTTTTCACTCTGCGAGGAGAGCTTGGGGTGGTCTGTCCTTATGGACGGTTGTGAGGGGGAGCTTTGGGCTTTATTGCTTTATCATATTATTTATGTTTCTGTTTCCTTACTGTTGCATTGCATCTGCGGGTGCATTGGGTTTAGTCCTTCTAGCATAGGTTAGAGTGTGTCTGTTGCTGAGTTGCTTAGACTCCTTACTCTTATCTTGTGCTTTCAGGATAGCTGTTTCTTATCTCACTAGGTTGAGCTCACTCACGTCTTTTAGGTTCTAGCGAGGGTTGGGCCACCCTGCAGGCAGTGTACGTGTTTGCTCTCTAGTGTGTGTTTTTCTCGACAGCTGTTTGTCCTGGAGTCATATGGGGTAGATAAGAGTCAGTCTGAGTCATTAGTATTCTCTATCTTATCTATGCTTTAAGGACTGCCTGTTTTCCTGCTTTCTTTGCTAGCTTCTCGTTTTTATTGCTTTGGTTCAAGGAGAGTTCATTTGGGAGCTTCTAAAGCTTAAATTTGACATAACTCAACTTGAACTAAAAGTTGCATCACATGTAGAGGGGGAGCTGGATTTTCTGCATGTCATTTTGCATTGTAAGATAACTACATTAAGCCTTGATTATTATCCGGAAATGACATGCTTACGATGCCTTACATCTTGCCATGATTTATGCTCATTTGCTAGATTTATCATAACTTCATATGTGCAGACTAGCTTTTGCCATGATGAGTTAATTAAAACTTGCTCTACCTTGAACTAAAAACTTGTCATGAGTAGCAATTGAGATTAGTCTTTCTTGAGCTATCCTTTTATGATCCATGCCATGTCAAGTAGGCTGAGTAGAATGTTGAATCTATTTTGAGCCATAAATTGAGCTGTTCTAACCTCTTGATGATACATGGGTTAGTACAATCATTTCAAAAGCAAAAAGATCTCTTTTGTGCGAAAAAACTGATCTCACCAATTCTTTCTCATGAGACAGCTTGCCATTGCAAAAGGCATGAACTCAGGGGGAATTTTGGATGACCAAGATCATTTCTTTAAGCTTCTCACTTGGAATGATCGCATAAGGCTTGAGATCTAGCACATGATAAGAATTTGGGTCAAACACGACCATAAATTTCAAAAGAAAAATGTCATTTGTGCTCATTTTGCTTAAGCTTTCAAATTTTTTTTTGATTGGACTCAATTTTAGATTCTTCTCCGCTTAGCTTGATTGACATGGCTTGCATCATCCTTGGATGTCTCTAGTTAGACTTTGATTATTGATGACCTGACATGCTCATAATCTGCACTAAATATCAGTTTGTCATCTATTTGCTTCTAGCTGGCTTACACATATCATGTCATGATCTAGATAGCCTTTCCTTGAATTATGGCTTGGTGTAATACATTATGGTCATTTTGGATAATACTCATGGCTCTAAATGCTTAGAATACCAAATCAGTCATTTCATCCATCATCATGACCTATTCTCTCTCTTGCATCCTTGATGTGTTTATTGCCAAAAGGGGGAGAATAGATTGGAAAAAGAAAAATTTTCAATTTCTGCGAACTTACTAGAGCTTTAGAGAACAATTTGCTCTTTATGTGTTGCTCTAGTGTTCCTTCTGTCGACATGGTCATTATTTCATTTTCTATCTTTGGACCATGTCGGCTTCTACAAACCCAACTTCATATTTTACGGTGTTTGTCAATATACTCATCAAGGGGGAGATTGAGAGATCATGTGGAGATGATCCCATTTTTATGATGAGTATTTCACTCTTTGTTGAAGGAAAATTGAGTTTGTTTTGGGCTTTTACTGCGAAGTCGTAACTCTGGCCATTGTCCAAGTCGTGTACGATCGCTCCCTGGCTCGTACGACCATGTAGGATGCCATACGACCACGTTTGGTCGTGGTCAAAACTCGTTCCAGTGCGTACGACCATGTTGAGTGCTTTCGGGTTGCAGCCGAGTGGCGTACAACCGTTTTGAGAGTGATTGGAAGGTCTTACGACCACATTGGGCTTGATCGGAAGTCATTCGGGTGGTTTACGACCACATTACGGCATCCTCGGGAAATTTGGCCGTGGTCGGAGGTCACTCGGGATGGTTACGACCACGTTGTGGCGTTCTCGGTGATTTTGGCCGTGGTCGGAGCCCACCCAGGTCATTTTCGACCACGTTGAGTGCTCGGTGTTTCGACCACGTTATGGCGCTAGGGTATACGACCACGTTGTGGGCTCAGGAGCGTACGACCACGTTGGGCGGTCGGACGTTCGACCACGCTATGCGGTTCGACTACGTTGTGGCGGTCGGATTCGACCACGTTGTCGGCAGATTGACCGTGGTCGATGGAGCTCATTCAAACCGGTCGTGTGGGCTCATATTGTGTTTGATCATGGTGAAACTTGGTCGGTTGGGTTCCTTGTGATGTTGTGGACCTTGTTGGATTGGTTGGTTCACTATTTTGACAAGGTTTGTTAAAGTCTAATTTCTGTGGAGTTGGTGTGCTAACGGGCAAAGTGTTGGAGCCGTTGCTAGGGAGGAACGGGTAAAGCACTGTGGCTCTGAGAAAGCACTGTGGTGTGTTAATGGGTTGTCTGTGTGGGAGACCCATTAGCTAGGCTATAAATAGGAGTTAGGTCTCAGAGCGAGATGAGGTTGTCCCCCGAGTGCTCTGAGTGTTCCTTTCTATCTTGTGTGAGTTGTCTCTGGGTAAGAGCATGGATGCTCGTGTACCTCCGATGGAGTGGCTGTAGAAACCTCCATGATCAATGAAAAGATAGGATTCATCTCTCTGTATCTTCTGAATATTTTGTTCTTGAGATGTTTTGTTTGATCCGTTGCCTTCTCTTTGATCTTACCGCTTCATTGTTATTTCTTTGAGAGTTGGCTTGTATCTCTTTGCTCGAATCGATTCATACTCTAAGACCACTTGGTCAATTCATTCCCGAGAGCAAAAATCAAGACAGAGTAATTCTTGTGTTTTCGGTCTGCCGCCTCTAGTTACTCGGTACTGAGTTTGACCGTAGCGTTCTCTCCATCCTCAGCAAAGACTTTTGATTTTCTTGGTAAATTCACTTCTAAATATTGTGCTCTTGCCAGGATTCAAGTTTCATTCGATTTCAATCTCTATGCAAAAAGTTCTCTCAATTTTCGGTTCGTGGTCGTGCGCCTCTCACCGCCTGTTTTCGATTTCGTCCGGTGACCCGCGCCACGACCACGCCTTGTGCCAGTCGCTCAGTTTTCTTTCGACCGCGGGCGCTTCGCTATAGCTGCGGTGTTTTCGGTCTTACGACCACTGTCAAGTCTACAACTTGCCTGTTTTTGATCACTGCTAGCGATTTCGACCACGGGTTGAGGCTTGCCGATTACGACCGTGGTTTCTTGGTCTTACGACTTCCATTTTCGACTGTAATTTCGGTGGTCTTTTTCATGGCTTAGTTCTTTGACTTCATAGCTCTCTAGCTATAGGAGAAAAAGAATAGGCTGAATATTTGGGGGAGGAATTTTTCAAGAAGGCACCATTCACACCCCCTCTGTTGCCATTTCGGTCCTTCAGTCCGACTATATCCATCCCCCACATTTCAAAGGGCTAGGACATGTTGGTGGTATTTCGTGGGTCATGTGGTTGATGGATAACGTTAGCATGTACATGACATTCGTGACACATTTTTACAAATTTCAGGGCATCTTCGAACATTGTAGGCCAATAATAGCCTAAATTCTTTAATTGACAATGTAGTTTGGGACTAGATTGGTGTGCACCACAAACTCCATTATGCACTTCCCTCAATGCTTCTATTACCTCATTCCAGCGAGACAGCGAAGCAGGATGCTGTCATATGAACACTGATAGAGTGTATCGTTTATACATGTGTAATTGATTGACCTTCTTTGGATTCTAGTTCTTTTACTAGAATCAATGGGTAGATAACCGTGGAGTAAATAATTGAGAAATGGAGTTCTCCAGTCTCCCACCTTGATTTCATAAATATCTGCTGTCAGTGATATGGAGGATGTTGTTTCCTCTTCCTCAATGAGTACCGGCAGGACTCTCCATTCCTCTATATGCACATCCATTGTTTCATGGGAATTTAACGACATGCTAGCTGCCAAACTTGCTAGCACATTGACCTTTTCATTTTGGCGTCTAACAAGATGCTATATACTTAAGTTGGTGAACATAAACATAAGCTCCTTCGCTCATCAAAAATATGGCATTAATTCTTCTTTCTTTACCATGTAGGTTCTTAAAAGTTGTATATTGACTAATTGGGAATCACCATACACCAACAGTGTGTTTAATCCCATATTTAAGGCTATTTCCAGCCCAATAATTAAGGCTTCATACTCAGCAGAATTATTCAAAACTGCCGGAGTTAAAGTGAATGAACATGGAATTATTCCTCCACTAGGAGTAACAAAAACAATGCCTGCACCCGCTCCTGACTTTTGACAAGCACCATCAAAATATACTTGCCATGTTGAATCGGCAACCGATGTGACAAATACTTCTTCATCTCATAAATTATCCTTGATGGGAAAATCATCTGGGATAGGATATGCAGCTAGAAAGTTTGCGAAGGCTTGTCCTTTCGTAGTTTTTTGTGGCACGAATACAATGTTGAATTGTGACAGGAACATTGCCCATTTATCTAGTCTCCCCGAATGGACCATTTTATTTATGATGTATCAGAGCAGATTAGCTCTCGAAATGAGGTGCACAGTGTGCTTTAGCATATAGTGGCGCAACTTATGTGCCGCAAATACCAGGGCTAGACATATTTTTTCCATATCTGGATAATGCATTCCGCTCCAACAAGGGTGCGACTGAGATAATATAACGACATTTCTTTTCTTTCATCATTATTTTGTGCCAAAACAGCGCCTAATGATGTCGACATAGCTACTGTATATAGAATCAGTGGTCGCCCTTTAATTGGTGCATTTAGAATAGAGGGATTTGTCAAGTATTTCTTTATATCTATAAATGCATTTTGGCATGCTTGATCCCATTGAAAAGGGACACCCTTTTTCATAAGCCGAGAAAAAAGGTTTGCATCTCCTAGCCAAATTTGAGATAAATCTCCTAATATATGCTAATTGACCTTGGAAGCTCTTCAATTCATGAAGGTTTTTAGGTGGTGACATTTTAACAATCGCCTCTACTTTAGTTGGGCAATTTCGATTCCACGCTTTGTGACTATAAAACCAAGAAATTTTCCAGAAGAGACCCCAAAGACACATTTCATTGGGTTCATTTTCAAATTATGTTGTCTAAGGCGTTCAAAAACCGTGGAGAGATGTTTTAAATGATCTCTTTCATGTTTTGATTTTATGATAATGTCATATAAGTAGCACTCAACGATGATGTGCAGTAGTCCATCAAGGACAATTGTCGTGGCTCGCTGATGTGTTGCACCAACATTTTTATGTCCAAAAGGTGTAACCCTATAACAGAATATACCTTTGGGTGTTTGGAATGCTATTAACTCCTCATCTTCTGGAGCCATTTTTATTTAATTATAACCCAAGAAACTATCCATAAAGGAAAATACTTCATGTCCCATAGTAGTGTTAATAAGTATTTCAGAGATTGGTATTGAAAAATCATCTTTAGGGCATGCCTTATTCAAATCTCTACAATCTACACATACACAGGCTTCCCATTCTTCTTTTTAACAGGAACAATATTGGAAATACACTTAGGATATTTGACTTCCTGAATAACCCAGCTGCTATAAGCTTGTCGACTCCAGCTTCTATTTTTGGGAGTATTTCTGGTTGAAACCTTCTGACTATAACCCAAGACACATGGATAACATTGTCGATAAAGCAGAAGAGGCCGATTCTGAGGAAGCTTATCATGGTATCCTCTATGAGATTATGGGCCATGCTAATGGTTTGCCTAGGTTGGAGGAGGAAGTGTAGAGGACAAGGACAATCTTCAAGGCATTCGAGAACTCAACGACTGATCCTCCAACTCTAAAAGTCGAAGAAGCATATGAATTCCAGAAGACTAAGATCTGGGAATCTCTTTTTCTGGGACTTTTGTAATAAATTTGCCTTGAATTTGTCTCTCGTCTCAGTAGCTTATGTAGTTTATACGATAAAGGACAAAACACAGACGATTTTTAATTAGAACCATTTGTAATAGTTTCATAGACAGTTCTAATTAAAAACCGTCTATGATAATGCATATATCACAGATGGCTTTTAAACCTAACCGTCTGTGATAGTTTTAGAGGCAGTTTTAGCCATGAATCATCTGTAATAATCAAAGCACAGACGGCTCCACATGAACTGTCTGTGATAAGACGTCCAATATAGCTTGTTTTGCAGTAGTGATAGCTTCCTGACCAGATTGATTGAAGCCATGAATAACCACATTAGATCAGCTCAAATGCTTTCTGGAATACCCGATTCTTTTTAGGGTACGCAAGGGTAATAAATTTATGGCAGATCCACCATCTATCATTATGTGATTTATGGGCATCTCATCAATCTCACTGAATATGAGAAGTGGCCTATTATGCTTTTTAGAACCTAATAGCATGTCCTCCTCAGTGAATGTCATATTTAAGGTCTTAGCTACCTCTCTCTCTATTTGCAACACTTCTACTCTATAATCTTCAGGGAAAGAAAGTGCTGTAACAAAAGCCTTGCGCAAATCAAACAAAAGACACAAAGCATCATACACAGAAAGCATGCTGATATTTTCTTTAAGTGAGCAATTACATCATACTTGACTAATGTTCTAACAGCAGAGTCCGTCGTTTCATTCGGGGTTACATCTTTATCTTTAGGCTCCCTTCTAGTTGGAAGATGAGGACCGCTAGTTGGCGGCTTGATCTAAGTTGAACTTGGTTAATTTCGGGAGATTCTTCTTCAGGGAAATGAAGAGAATCATCATCATCATTGAAGACACCGATACTGAGGACATTGTATTCTTCATGAGAACCGCTCGCACGCTTCGTCAATCTTTGTGTTATTCTTGACGTAGAGCGTGGAACCTCGCCCTGTGCTATCACTTGTCGTAGCATGAGGCCTCCTGGTCGCCACTGCCCCCTATCCTGGACTCTTCAGAAAGTTGATGGGTCGAGCTTTGTGGCATGGATCCATCGATGAAAAGCCTCTCTTTTAAGTTGACAACTGCATCTCTGCTGCCGACCATGGTATGGTGCATGGCTTGAGGAAATCATCGAAATAAACTCAGACTCTAAGATCAACAATCTTTTATCATAAGTTAATTTCATATTAAGAGTTAGTGTCATATTCGAAGATGCGGAACTCACCAAGTCATCTTGAAAGGTGGTGACATTTGCCGCGGCCATTTTCTTGCCTTTCTTGAAGCTTTTAAGGAGGTCTGCATCAATTGTTCCTTCATCAATCATTTTCTGGATAATATTCTTTACCATAAAGCAATCTTTAAACGTGTGCCCTAAGATGAGATGATAGTGGCAAAAATTTGGTTCATTGAACTTAGAAGTCTCTTCTGGTCTTTTTGGCTTAGGAGTTCTATGAGATTCAGCTCCCGTAAGACCATAAATAAGTCTTCAACCTCCTCATTTCAGAAAGAGTACTCTCTATTTTGTCGTTCGCTAAGAGTTGGCCTCTTGTGAGCCTGCATTCCATTTTGTTCTTGATTTCTTGTGGTAGCTCTCCTAGATTAAGATTGTGGAATCACCATTGTCGCTTCCATAGCTTGTACTTGCTTTGGTTTGGTGGGCAACTTATCATGTTGTCCACCCTTCTCTGTAGGCTTAGTGAATGTCTTTGTTCGCCATGCAACATGTTACATATAATTGTCAATATCCGTAGCCTTGGAGGCCAGCTCTTCAAAAGTGACAGGCCGCACACCTTGCAAATAAATGGCCATGTCGGAGCGCAGATTGTTTGTGCACATCCGCACCACTTCAGGCTCGGTAATTGGCTGCGGGTAGTGGAGGCTTAAATTCCTCCACCTGTTAATGAAGTCAGCGGCATTTTCATTCGCTCTTTGCTTTGTTTGGGTCAGCTCTGTGATGCTTATTATTCTCTGAGTGCTATACAAATGCTCGAGAAACGCATCTTGCATTTGCTCTCATGTCTTGATCGACATGGCGCCAAATTGCTGTACCACGTGAAGGATGGACCTAACAATGTTTGAACAAATTATCGCAAGAGAAGTGCCCTGTTATGGGCTGCATCTTGATAGGCTACAAGAAAATGAGCTATATGCTCACGAGGAGACCTAGTTACATTGAATTTGTTGAATTACGGCTGGTGGTAGTTGCTCGGGAAAGGCATCATGTCGACATCTGGTGGGTTTGGCTTAACATACCCTAGATGCATTGAGTAGTGTGTTTGCATATACTGGGCTTTAACCCCTTCAACGATCATTTTTTGAATTGCCTCAAGGCTGATTGCATGTAAGACCAGATGACTATGATGAATTGCAGTACCACACACATCATTATCCCAGCTTGTATTTTTAGCTACTTGATTATTTAAAGTAGCCAATTCATCTTATTTTTGTTGAAGTGCAACTGTGAGCTGGGTTAGTTTCTCATCAACTGAATGTGTTTCACTTGCCGCAAGAGCTTGATCTACGCGCTTGGCTCAAAACCGTAGGAACTCAGTTCATAAGCATGTGGGGAATCATTTTCAAGAGAGGAAGAGGAATCACTCTGGAGGGGATTATGAGACCCTGAGTAATTCAAATCATGCTCTTCATTACCCAAATTTGTTTGACTACGAGTTACAGGATGGTGACCCATTACATCATTCTTTCGGGCCTTCTTCCTTTCGAAGTGTGTTGATGTCGAAGACGCTTCACTGGTGTTATCTGCCACCTCTATGACTCCGATTGGCATCGAAAGAAGCACCTCAACTGCATTTTTTGAGGCCCTCTTCTGAGTTGGCCAAGGAGCCATCATTGTTGATGCCTTCTTGGATGTGTTGGCTGGCTTCTTCTCTACTTAGGTTTTACCACCATGACTTGAAGAAGGAGATTTTGCCCTCTGAATTTTGCTGGATTCAGAGTCAGCTAGTATTGCCAACTCCCTTTGCTTGTAGGCTGCTCATTTTGCACATGCACAGGCAGCCTGGGTGACATAATTTTGTCATCGGGGGTCTTGCTCAATAAACTCTTGGTATTCTGGCCACTTGGTGAGGGCTTCTACTCACCGCATTATGGCACCCTCGACATCATTCGTAGATATGGACGTGCCTAGAAGTGTCTCCCTTAGAGTTTGGCAAATACTCCGGGTGATATATGCATCCAGGGCGGGATCCATTCTTCCTCGAATCCTCAGGCAGTTCTTCCTTACCCTGCTCCAAATGGTATTGCCAACTTTCTCATGTTGACGATTTGCTATGATAGGGTCAATCGTCATAGGGAAATCAACGCACACACGTCGAGCATTGCATTGATGACGACAATGCCACGGTGGAGAAAATGATCCTTCAAAAGGTCATGTAATTAAAGCAGATGACGACATGGGATCTGAAAGTGCAGCCGTTGGATTTACATGGCCCTCCTGACATCATCAGGAGTGAGGTACAATCCTTCCCACAGAAGCATACGCTTGCGATCCGGTTCAAGCACTGACCTGCTGGGTTTGTCAGCTAGTGCAGGAATGAACTCCGGTGCATCAGCGCGGACTCGAGTTTGTGCATGACATGGTTTCACTTGAGATGATGTCATAGCATACGCTGCCGATATAGCATGCTCTGCCATCATACCCTTTCCTTTGTCGATTGGCTGCGGACAACAGGGTTGGTCGAATGCCACCGCCTTTCCTTTTGAAGTCGATGGTGCAACCACAACCGTAGTCTTGGAAGGAGCTGCCCCCAATATGCTTAGGGTAGGCTTCGACGAGCTCACCCCCAGTAGCTTATGTGCGGTTTGGGGTGAGCTCGCGCTTGATGCAGATGGAGCATTTGCTTTTAATGCTAGGTACGTATTTGCCGTCAGCATCGTAGGTGGTGTCGATGGCGAGACCACTCCCTTCACTTTAGCAATTGTTGGGGAAGAAGTCGTAGCCTGTTTGCATGGCTTTATCTTTACTAGACCCATCCATTTTGCACGGATAGGCCACTCATCAAGTGTTGCGTGACAGAACCTTGACGACGATTCGTGGCTTGCAAACTTGGTACACGCTACTTTGGAAAAGCCAGTAGGCACCAAGTCAAAAGAACCAGCCTCGCGCACTTTAAGATGCTTCTCACGTGTGGTGGTTCCTGAAGCTTTTGCTGTAGCCCTCATCCTCCTCTTAGCCGACTTGGACATGATAGGGATGAACCCATCCCGACGTTCTGAAGTGGCCTCCTGCTCGTTGCCTACTACAGCTGGAGACGTAGCCGTGGTCTGTAGTGAATTTGCACTAGTAATAGCCTGAAAAGTCTCCATAGGCACATCTAGCCACAGTGACCCAAAGCGCAATGTGATGAATTGTTGAACTCGCCCTTCCATCCCTTCAAATAGAGAAAACCATATATTAGCTTTCTTGCATATATTTCAGCGTGATTGAAACCAACGTAGTCGACCAACGTGGTCGGCCAATGTGGTCGAAGCCAATGCGGTCACAACTAGCGTGGTCGACCGAAGTGGTTGAACCCAACGCAGGCGAAACTAGTGTGGTTGACCGACGTGGTCGAGATATCTTAGTTGATCACCAATTTGTATAACTTAGCTTTCTTGTATGTATACACATATGTATATATTTTCAGTGACACGAATGTCATATGTTGTACTTCGATGTTGGAATTCAAAGATGAGGGGAAAAGTAGGTCTCGTGCCAGAATCTAATGACGGGAAAATGAGCGGCAACTCGTCTCCGCGTCATTAGAGACAAGTTGATTAAATTTTATTGAAATCATGAGACAAAGATATCAGGTATTGCAGGTCCATTACTTCCAAAATTAATATATTTATATAAAAATTCTATTAATTATATCTCTTTGCGAGAAAACCCCTGATTAAGAATTCCAACACATATATTATAACAAAATACAACATATGATGATTACAAAGGTGTAAGAGAAATGGTCTTCAATATTGGCATTACTGATGGGCATTTACTCAGATTGTTGGTCGTAGCTGCAGATGGTTGTAGCTACCAAATTTTGGAGATGGTCGGAGTTACCGGGTTTTGCAGATGGTCGTAACTTCAGGACTTTGGATATGGTCACATCTATCGGGGTTTTGGAGATGGTCACATCTATCGAATTTTGGGGATGGTCACATCTAGCGCAATTTGGAGACAGTCGTAGCTATCGACTTTACAGATGGTCGTAGCTATGAATTTTGGAGATAGTCGGGACTATCGGGTCTTAGAGATAATCGTGGCTATCAGATTTGGTGAGAGTCATAGCTACCTGGTTTTGGCGATGGTCGTAGCTACGATATTTTGGAGATGGTCATTGCTACGATGCTTTGGAGATGGTCGTAGATACGATGCTTTGAAGATGGTCATAGCTACAAGTTTTGCAGATGGTCGTAGCTATAATATCACATAGTAATCACGTATATCGAGCACTTGCATGTACGTAATCGAAGAGGAAGCATTTTCTTTCTTTCATCTTTTATTGTCTTACTCCACCTTGTATTACTACTAGCACTACATAGTGCTTGCATATGCGGCGTAACTTAGGTGAAGGTTGTGTTTTATATTTTATTTTGGCAGTAAGTATCCACTATTAGTTAATATCCATTGGAGAGGACCAAATTGAGAAGGTGGGGTGCTCTTTCAACTTCTCATCCCTAGTTCGTATCCGTTTTGAGGGGCCGAACCGAGGAGATGAAGTCTTCATGCCTTGCCTTGATTCGTATCCATTTGTTGGGATCGAACCTAGGAAACGAGGGATCAAGCACTAGTTATTTGGGTTTGTATCCACTAACGGGACCAAATCAAGTGGCGACGGAAAAGAGAAGAAGAAGGGCTCGAACTTCACCTTCTTCCCTGGCTTCGTTGCTTTCAGATGTGTTTTCGTGTCCTACTCCAACATCTGCCCAGCATTTCCTCCTCCAATAGTTTTTTCATCCGTCCGTCTTCTCTCCTTGTCGCCCCTATTTATAGAGAAAGGGTGCGAGAGTGGTTGCTTTCAGGGAGTTATGGCAACTTCTATGTTTGACGTCGTCTTTCCGCTAACGGGTAGTTCAGGCACTGCAATCGGTTTTACTTGCAGTAACGCAGAACGTGCACTTATTGGATGCTCGAGTGCTGTGGCTGGTTTTACTTGAGATCGTGCATGACATGCGCTATTTAGACCACGTTCTGCTTGCATGCTATGGCTGAGGCATGGGCCCATTTGTGATTACTATTAGTCACTATTAATTATTTAGTTTGAGCATGCTTAACTTTTCCAGGCATGCAGTGTTGGTGATATGCCCTAGAGGCAACATGGAGATGTTGAATATATCACATACTATGTTTATGATACATTGCTTTGTTCCTTGAAATAGACATTATCATTATTGATCAATGAGTATGTGACTTATTCATGAGACTCTTAATGCCAAAATGTTGCTATTTCTAAATGATCCCTGATTATATTTCATATGAGGAACAAATATGATTCAAAGATCAGCATATGTATTGATTGATGATCATGTCTCATGGATCATGGTATGGAGATACCAAATCAATAATATGGACATGTGTTAGTGAACATATGTTGATAGACCCGCCATGAGACACCGCAGAGATTCCATGTGTCATCGGTTGGTCTCAAGTAGTGTTTATGTGGAATCCTTAGACTTGAGATCATCATGGTTCCCAAGATGCGTAGTAGCTACTTTGGGACTACTAAACACTACTCCGTGAATCGGGTAGTCATAAAAGTAGTCTTTGGGTTTGCCATGAAACATGTAGTGGGATGTGAATGATCAAGATAGAATTTGCCCTCCTTATGGGAGAGATATCTCGGGCCCCTCGATGTAATGGATTATGAAAGTGCATGGCCATGCCAAGGTGATTGAGGAGTCAATCACGAGTTTATAATCCATCACGGAATCGAGAGAGTGATTGAGCTATTAAGAGGATGACATGGGTCTCGCCTTGAGCTTAATCTATATCGTGAGGCAAAGGGATTAGTACATGAGAACATTACGTGTTCACCGATATGATCTTTACGTATACTTTGGGGTTAATATGTCTTGCTAGAGGCCGCTATTAATGTGGTGACCGGAAAGGTGTTTACGGGTCGCGACCAAGTATACGTGAATCTCTGGTCGCACACTTAACGGGTTGGAACACTAATTCAATGTGATTGGGATATGGGCTCAATTCGGATAGAGATCCGGATAGACTCCTATTGGGCCTCGGTCCACGAGGCCCAAGTGAGGAGGTCTATATATGGAGGCGAGGGCCGAGGGAACGCACCGATAATCCCGAGCTAATCCGTAGCCGCCACCTCCGAGCCAAACCCTAGCCGCTCGCGAGTCTTTGGTACACTCGCGATCGGCGCCCCGGCCCGGACGTGTGGATACCGGTGGAGGCGCCGCTCGTTGCGGCGTTGATCGGCATCAACAACCTCTGATTGGATCCGCTCGTGGTGTGGTTGATCGCGTGGAGGAGACGATCGGTTCCGGACGATCGACTACTTCCACTACTACTCGACGGCGTGGTTGGATCGGCTTCTCCAACTCTTCTTCATTGCACTGGCGTCTAGTGGTAACGATCCATGATCCTCCTTAAGCATGATGTTCTTGTGTGCGCGGTAGAAAAATTTTGTTTTCTGCTCTCGTAGCCTACTCGCGATCCTTTATGCAGTTATGGCGCCACTTTCCTATCAGCATGGGAAAATACCCATGCATGTGTTTGGATGATCAACACGTCATTAAGTGCACGTCGAAGAAAACACCGTGGTCAACAGCAAGTGGTTGAAATATCATGGTCGAACCACATGGTCAAAATATCATGGTTGACCAGCGTGGTCAAAATATCACCGTCGACCAACGTGGTCAAAATATCACCGTCGACCAACGTGGTCAAAAATAACATGGTCGAAATATGATGGTCGACTAGCGTGGTTGAAATATCGAGGTCGAACCACGTGATCGAAATATCATCATTGACCAACATGGTCGAAATATTTCCATCGACCAACGTGGTCGATCACAATATCATGGTCGAACCACGTGGTCGAAATATCATCGTTGACCAACGTGGTCGAAAATAACATGGTCAAAATATGGTGGCCGATCAGCGTGGTCGAAATATCAGGGTCAAACCACGTAGTCGAAATATCATCACCGACCAACGTGGTCGAAATATCACTGTTGACCAATGTGGTTGAAAAAAACATGGTCGAACTGTCATGGTCAAACCATGTCGGTCGAAGATATCATGATCGACTGACGTGCTCGAACTATCATGGTTGACCAACGTGGTCGAAATATCATGAACGACAGGTGTGGCCGAAATATAATGGTTGACCAACTGTTCGCTCGAAATACTGTTCACTTTTCAAGCACTGTTCATTTTGAGCACTATTCACTTTTTGAGTACTGTTCACCTTTCGAGTACTGGTCATTTCGACTACCATTCACATTACGAGTACTATTCACTTTTTGAGTACTGTTTTATTTTTTTGAGTACTATTCATTTTGGTCGAAGTCTTCCATGCACAAGGCAGTCGAAGAAGTCTTCTGAGAGTTGAAGTCTTCTGAGTACTCAAGGCACTTGAAGGGGTTTTCCGAGTACACGACGTTCACGACTGTGTGAAGCAAATCCGACACTGATGTCGACGGAAAACCTCGCGGTTGAAACCAATGTGGTCGCAACCCATCTATGCTGCGATCGATTTATACTTTTTGTTATATATTTGCATACGACCATCGGTCGGTCGAAGCTACAGTGAACCAGTAGTATATACAGTGAAACGGTCATAGGGTCGTCCTGCCGTGGTCATGGCCATTGATCACACGTATCTTTTCGTGTCTCTTCCTTCCTTACCCCCATGTATTGTTTCTTTAAATCGGTCGTAACAGATTTTAGCCGTCAGCATTATTATTATTATTATTATTATTATTATTATTATTATTACTTGTTCATGTTTTAAGTTTGATGACAAAATTGGTGTTAACACATACCACACCATAACACAATCTATAACGCCTAATCACTTACCACCAAGATCATACGCCTGCTCCAATGACCGTCACTACTTGAAACCCATAAGTTCAATGGGCACACCGCATGTAGGTACATGCCTCCTTATGATTCTTGTCTTTCTCCCATACTTCTCTGCTTGAAATGATGCTCCACCTAGACTTACGCGTCACACTATAGCCTCAGGACACCTTCTCTAGCCTTAGTATTACTATGTTGGGTTGATCTCTCGGCTAACCGTCCCGAGATTTTAGGGAGGAACTCCTCCACTCGTGCATCCTGATCGGGGGCGCTACCAACCGATTGGTTTTTGGTCCCGGTCACCAGTGCTATATACAATAACTAAGGTTTCGGCAGGCTTTACACATGCACGTTGTTCAAGCCTCAAAGAACCCGCACGGATCCGATTTGCTAACGCGCGCTAAGGTGAACGAAGACCGAAGCCCTCTTCGTCTCCGTCCACAGCTACACCATCGCCGTCTTCACGCCGTCGGCCACCTCAGCATCACGACACCACCGACTCCGGCCGACCACCTCTACGTCCACAACCTAATGGCATCTTCAAGTTCGGGTATGTTGATTACACTTCCGCTCGAAGTATGTTGCTAGGTGTTCAAGTTAGAGCTAGGGTTAATGATTATGGTTCATGTTTAGACTTAGATCCGTTTAATATACTATTGACCACAACAATCACTAAGCGCGCTGCACATTAAAGACCAAGCAACTGTTCCGAGTACAAATGACATGCACTTGGCTCTCATTAGCAAACCAACACATACATGAACTCACACTATGACTTACACTCCCACATGTATGGACTCCTGCCATAACTCACACCGCCAAAGCCAACTCAACTCAGCCAATTTCACAGAGGCCGGTCAGATCGCCAATAAACAATTTAACTCCTCTCAGTAACAGGGGAGCAGTATGGCCACTCACAAAGCCTGGTCATACCGTTCTCCGCGGTTGTACCATCGCTCCAACACCAGTACTACTGGACCATGTCACAACCCAAAACATCCAATAATACCATCTCTGAAAATTTGCTACTGCCAACTAAAAGTCGGTCATACCGCACCTACGGTAGTATCGTAGTTCCACACCGGTACTACCACTGATGCTAGGTCAATACTACCACTGTTGCTAGACCGGTACTACCGCCTAAACCTAACAGCAACACTGCAAGCTATAAACACTCACAATCAAACTCAAACTTCGACAACAACGCACAAACATAATCATACTTATCACAAACATGGGGTGACCTTCACATGGTCTCACACAGGGGGTCACGGGTGCGTCACGCACCCACTACTCTCACTCCCGCCTCACGCATGCATCTCTCCCTCACTTGACCCACCGCTCGTCTCCTCTTTTTAAAAGCCATTTCCTTCAGCAACTACTATTTGTTTTTAGCCGAAAGTCATAAACCGTAGTTAAAATTATTAGCCGCAGCCAATATAAACAGACCCATAATGGCAAAAACAAAGGAATGGATAACATTTGAAGACTTGGAGGCTCTAAAACTTTTGAATTAAATAGAGTTAGAATATGGATGCTAGTAGATTAGGGTAAGCTTACGTATTTTTAATTAAAACTAAAAGACTCGTTTGGAATGTATGATTCTTACAAGAATTTTATAGAAAACTTTACACCCACTGTAAGTACTTGTTTCTTTTCCTCTAAAATTCTTGCATTCTAGACTACGCTAACTCCATGGACCTACAACCATGTAAACGAGGCTATGTTCGTGATCATCTTGGTCGTTGAAATTTGAATAGGCAGAATTGCCTACACCTCGTCCCTCCCAAGAGCTTGGCTCCTATTCTAAACAGTGATGGATTACAGGTTTCAGAAGCCAAAAATCGTTTAAAATATATTAGTTTCTTAACATGGTTCTTCTTTTTTTCTTTACATTGAGATATAACGATGTTTTCTTTTTTTCCTACATTTTCCTTTATTTGAGTACTATAGAAAAACTAATAACTACTACAGTACTATTACAGCAAAATGCCACATTGCTTTATAACAGGAACTTAGAGATGCATCGCCAAAGCTAATAACTACTTACAGTGCTATTACAGCAAAAAAAAAAAACACATCACCTTATAAAAGAAACTTAGAAATGCATCCCCCCAAGCAAGGGTATATTGTTGTGCTGTTGACTAGCAGCTAAATTGATTCAAAGGTAAATCTAAACTTTAATTCCAAACAAAATGTGTGGCTTCTGTCATCAGAACGCTTCCCCACAACAATCACGGAACAGGGACTGTCCTGAATCATAGCAAGACGGACATCGTCAAGAACAGACGCATGACAGGGACAGGGACAGGGAGAGAGAGAGGTCGGACACGAGGTGTGAGACCAAATCAGCATATTGAACTGAAATAAATTGATTTATATCTAAAATTATCCTATAGCTAACTAAAATTACACTGTATTTGATAGTGGCTTATTTGGCGTAATTAAATATAAAAAAATTTAAAAATAAAAAACAGATTAACCCATCACAAACAATACAAACAGATACGAAAAAAAGAACCAACAAAAAAACTCAAAAAATATAAAAAGACAAAAAAATAAAATTTAAAAATAATAAAAAATAAGCTAAAAGCCCAGGCTAAAATAAACGGGCCTCAAACTCTCGCAAAACCTAATGATTTCTCCGTTTTGCTTGGTCACTTTTATATATGCCCACGCGACAGAGATAGATGGTGACCACACAGACGCTATTACACCTTTTTGGGGTAAATTCCACCGTTGTTACATTCTTTAATCAAACTTTTCAAACATTAACTGTATGCCCAAATTAGCATTTCATCTTCGGTCACAAGCTCTAATTAATATCAATAGCTTTTTAGTAACTAGTAAGACGTTATGTTTTACGACAAAGAATAAAGTAACGCATAGATCATTACAAGGACTTGCTAGGAATGTGGAAGTTATAACGTAGAAATTGAACTGTTTCACGTGTACTAATTGCACAATGGTCTTGATTACGGACCAAACAGATACTGCTCGGTTGGACTAAAAAAGTAGTTTATAACTAAAATTTTACTATAGCCGCTAAAATTACACTATAGCTGATGGTTGTTTATTTAGCCTAACTAAATTTTTTAAAAAAATTAAAAATAGAAAAATAGATTAGCTCATCACAGATAATGCAAACCAATACGGGAAAAAAAGAATCGACAAAAAGCTCAAAAAAGCTAAAAATCAGAAAAAAATGAAATTTATAAATAGTAAAAAAAATACGCTAAAATCTAGAAGTATAAACTGAAATAAGCAGACCTGAGTTGCTGGAGACAGCAACTGACTGGCTGGCTGATTGAGTGGCTGATGGTCGGGAGGGCAGCAAATTGGCGAGAGGAGACAATGCCAAAAGTGCCGGACTGCATAGTCCCCCCTAGATTGCTTAGATATACAGTGCTATGGCATTGTTTATATTGATTTTTATCGGAGAAGTTAGAAAGCTAATATAAATATTTGATTTTTCGAAGAAGCTTTTTTTACTTTTCTCCTCTAGAGATAAGATAGAGGGGCATGAGCGTATCACACATCTTACTCCTCTCATTCCTATCTTGCATACACATCTCTCACTCATTTTTCTCACTACTCATTCTCTTATTCTAAAAATCACTTTTTTAGCTACTATTATTCATTTTTAGTTAAAACATATTCGCCGTAGCTAATATGAACCGGCGCTTTAACAGATGCTAAAATATGTGTCCTGCTGTGTACTACTAGTAGCATCGATCCGACTCAGCCGACAAGTGAATGGAACCGCACAATGCTATATATTTATATAGGATAGGATGACAATGCAACCATTATTGGTGCACAGCCTTGCTTTGGTACCATTGTTTGAAATTTTTTTTATGAATAATTTATTTTTATTTAAAATAATAAAAATATATCTACGGTAAATTTTCTTTACAGAAATAGGCTTCAGTCGTCCCCTCAGTTGGGTGACTGGAGCCAATCCCCAATGACCGGTGATGAGTTCGGTCGTCCGACCACGTGACGATCGCATGTGGAGTCGCCCAATGGTCGGGCAACTGCAAACTGCACCCCGTGAATTTCGTAGATTTTGTGAATTTTGTAGATTATAACTAGAAGATAATCTGCTATATTTGTAATAAAAGTTTATGGTTGTTGTATGTTTAGGAGCGTAAAAAAGTCTATAAAACTTTTTTTAAGAACGATTACCTTAGAACGATCGGTAAGTACGTTGGTAAGTGATATTGTGATGTTACTGGGAATTTGTATACAGAGGAAAACTGATATGTTAATATTATTGGATGACTTGCTATGTGAATGATTGAATACGAAAAGACGAGGAAATAAGCTTGTCTGAATTTAAATAGACTTCATAATACAGTTGAGAGTAATATACCTCGTAGTTTTTGATTATATGCATAACATATAGCACCATGTGCGACTAACCCACCCAACTGTTTGGCGTTACCAGAAGTGGATACAGAAGGGCCATTTTCCCTTCCTTTCCAGCTCGGCGTTGAACTCCTCGGCAGTCTCTTTTGCCGTGGTCGCCATTTCTCTCTTTTTCTCGCGCTCCCTCTCCCTACACGTGCACGCCTCGAGATGAGCTTTCGTTTTACGTTGTATACGCAGGGTTTGCTCGTTCTTGCGGCGCTCCTCCTCCTAGATCTCGGAGGACCTTGCGACATTCCACTCCTCGAAGTCGAGGGCCCACTGGTCCTCTGGATGGATCTCAAGATCGATCCATTTGCGGTAGCCACATAAGGGTTCCGGGGACTGTGAATACTGGGGAGAGGTTGTTAGTGCGTACTCTGAAGGAGAAAAGGTAGGGGAAAAATGGTGCACCTGGTCCTTACCGACTGCCGATAGGTTGCAGTGTCTAGACGGCGGTCGGGGTAGTCACTGGAGTAGTTTGCGCAACCCCAGTAACGCATACCCAGGCTGAGGCGGTGGTTGCGGCGAATGCTCGGTAAGAACGTTTGGGATAGGGTTGTTTCTATGAGGTGCGTCATTACGGGGAGCTCACCTCGTAGCACGTTGGGCTTGTTCTGCCCGGGCCGCAGCAGCCCTTACTTTCTCATCGCGGGCGACAGCTTGCCGTGCTATATCGTGGATCTCCTCCCATTGCTTCATCATATTGTTCCATTGCTTCTTCTAACTTTTGTCCATCTCGGTGTGGTGAAGCAAGCGCTGGTGTAGTCTGTGGTTTGTTTGTGCAATGTTATCTGAGAAATCTCTTCGGCCTCCTTTTATAGCCCCCTTGTTGCCCTGTCGGTACATGAAGGTGCCTGTGTGGTCCCGTCACTACGCAAAGCTGGTAAAGCTAGGCTGTGAGGTCTTGTCAGTGCAGAAAGTTGGGCCGTGCGGTGAGGTTGCTGCGCAAAGCTGGCACGTGCGGTCTTCTCACTGCACAAGCTGACCCATACTGTCATGTCACTGCAAAAAGATGGGTCGCCATGTCACGTCACTGAGCAAAGCTGGCCCGTGCGGTCTTGTTGCTGTGCAAAGCTGGCGCGTGCGGTCTTCGCAGTGCTTAAAGCTAACATGTGTACTCCTGTCACTGGTGAAAGTTGATGTGTGTAGTCTTGTCGCTGCTCAAAGCTGGCGTGTGTATCTTGTCGCTGTGAAAAGCTGGCCTGTGTGGTCTTGGTACTGAGTAGAGCTGGCGTGTGCGGTCTTCTCTATGCGTAAAGCTGGCGTGTGTAGTCTTGTAGTTGGTGAAAGCTAGCGTATATAGTCTTGTCGGTGCTCAAAGCTGTCATGTGTAGTCTTGTCCCTGCGGAGAGCTGGCCCGTGTGGTCTTGTCGCTGCGCAAAGCAACCCTGTGGTCTTGTCACTGGGCAAATCTGCCATGTGTTATGAATGGCGCTGTGACACCGCAGTTACGCTATAAAATAAATGGACGAGGCATTGCTGGTTAGAACAACTATCTTCTCCGTCATAGAGTAAGCCACCATGATAGACGCCGAGGGGCCAGTCGAATATGGGTCACCAAAGGAAGACCTTCTGCTCGAAAGAAAGGAGGACTTCGGCGCTACATACCGCTTGTTGCCAAATAGGCGTGCTCAGCCAGTGTGGCTGAAATGCAAACACATGCTAGACGTGGTGGTGCAGGTGGCAGAAGGCCATACGGATGGTAGTCGATGTTTCTTTCGATGCCCATACTCTAGGGTACAAGTTCGCACTCGTCTATTTTGTTGTGCTACTAATAGAGTTTAAATGTTAACGTTCTTTTGTAGCAGATGGATAAATGTGACTTCATGCGATGGATTGATCTTCCCTATGAACGGTATGTTACGATCTATGTGCATACATTGTGGGAGCGAATCGCTGATTGGAGGCACGGATTGATAGTCTTGAAGAGCAAAACGATGACCTCCGTCAGCAGATGGGGCGCGAGAGGGGCAACGAGGAGGTCATCAACATACGGAGTTCGTACGATCCAACATGTTGCTGCACGAACCCTAGTTGTATATGTGCTTGCCACTATAACGACGGCCAGCCACGTCTGAGGCGGCCCCCTTAGCAATACTCCATGGGGGTATCACTAGGCTCCTTCCACCTGTAGGCAACGATGTGTATGGTTGTACTGTTATACTCAGTACTGTTATTTGAAATAATTTGCAATGTCGTTAAGCATGTAATTGAATGGTTCATACGTTGCTGCAGTTACCATCAATGCAGTTCACTATTCATTTCATGCGGGCGTCGAGAAGGTAAGGACAAGTAGAAGTAAGCTCACTACAGTATTGTAAACATCAGTACGTAAACAACAAACATAAAAAGTACATGAACAAAAAGTGTATAGTCAGCATTACCATCCTCCAACAGCAACCCCAGCCCCCCCTCTGTCGCCATCTTGTCCCCCTCCGTCTTCGTGTCCGCGTCCTCCCATACGGACCCACTTGGTCGTCCTCCTCTACAACGGGTGATGACGCCCTGACAACGTAAGACGATCAGGAGACCGTCGCACCCACCCCTGAGCTGGTGGAGTGGGCTGCACCACCGCCTGCGTGCCCTCCAGTGCACCAGTGAGGGCACTCCTGGAGAGAACCTCCGGTGATGTGGCCCGAGGTGCAGAGCCCAACGCCTGCCCAGGCCAGTCCAAAAAGTACTAGTCCGGATCATCTGGGCCCGGGGAGACTCCCCATCCCTACTCAGGGAAGAGAAGACCTGCAATACAAATATCGTTAGTTCGTGAGATAAATCATTGGGATAAAACTGAGAAGAGGTGAAGCGTACCCTCAGTTGGCGCTATCGCGTCTGGAGGAGGGATGTACGACACGGAGTATACCCCCTACGTGGGGAAGCCAGAGATGTATGGAGGACGCGCGAACAGCTGACCTGGCGGTGTACGAGGCCGTCCCTAGGTAGACCCCCAGCCTCGTCTGGGTGAGGTGGTATAGGATGTGCCCAAGTAGAACTTTCGGAGTAGTCCCATGCCGGTCGAGGTGGTACTGATGGATGAATCGTCTGTGCACTAGGGGTGGGTGTGGAGACACCGGTAGCCTCATACAGGACAGAAGGGCTACCGCACGTCTACCCTAGGCCCCACACAGCGCCAAGCGCTCAACGACTCCTCGTGTGTCACCTCTGTACCAGTGGCAAGCCTATCCACAATAGTATGAGACTCCCTCAAAATCGCAACACTGACGTTAGCCTGAAGGAAAAAACATAAAACGGTCAACAATCTCAGTGACATTACCATTAGGGATTATTTAAAAATTACATGCACGATGTGAGCATTCCGCGCGAGGTGCGCGGGGTACGTGTCTGTAGGAGCGGCGATATGTGCGGTGGGCTGGTCAACGACATGTACGAGCCTCGTACATGTTTGCGGCTGGTACCAGCATAGGTACTCCGCGTAGTCCATGCTATCGTAGGGCGGTCCTCCTCCACGCGGTCATCAAGCGCGCCCTCCCACTACGCAGTCCACCCCTACATCTTCGCCGTCCAGTCCTTGCCGCGTTTCACTCCCTTTCTAGAGTGCCTGCTTATAGGACTATTTCGTTAGTGCTTGCCAAACGAATAGTAAGTACAAGGATATTTATGAGAGGTGATCACTCACGCGTGCATACTCTGCAACAGCGATGGTCCAACTGGTATCGAAAGTGCCTGACGTAGGCCAAACTGCCGCATCACACGCTATGGCGTATAGTCCTCTACGAAGATGTCATATACGAGCTTCCGACGTGTCAGCCAGAAAGCCCGGTCGCGGTAGTAGAGCGTGGACAGCCCGTCAGGAACCCAGTCCTGCAATGCCATAGGTGAGTACGGCTCCTAGCGCACATCATCAGCTATGAGGCAGTCGAACTGCCCCACAAAGGGCAGATACACCTGCGTGACCTGGACGTGCGCAAATTGTACCTGCAAGGAACAATAGTTGTTACAAACGACCATGTTAATACGAAGGAAATAACTGATTGTCATATTACTTACCCGACGACGACACCAGAGAGAACCCATCGTCGGCCTATCGACGTCTCCCCTGTGGTACATCTTTGCCCCGTACGGACTCATGCCCTTTAGCAAGGGTCGTCCGAGGCTAAAGCGCTCGAACAACCACAACTACAGTAGCAGCGGATAGCCCACAAGGACAGAGTTTGCCTCGGTCCTTGAGCACGCGTCGTACAAACCACGATAGGTCACAACAAGTGCGGCCGATCCCCAGCTGACCTGGGGGGCCTCGCCGTCGGCAATCGCCCTAGCATGAGCGATGAGGCGCGTGTCGACGGTGTTGTTGTGGCTGGTGGTGAAGAGCACCCAACCAAACAACCACATTATGTACGTCTCAAAGTGGTGCGAGACCTGCTGATTGTCCGTATCTGGATCCATCTGCTCCACCTGAATGCAAACAAGAAGTTATTAGTACGTAATAGCGAAAATGAGAGCTTACATGACCGATTATAAAGAGCACGTACCCGGAACTGTGCGAGCCACCCCAGCGATGGCCCATGTGTCTGACCCACCGGGAAGATGTAGTAGTCATTCGTGGCACCCGACAGAAGGACCCCCTCAAATCTGGCTAGCAGGTCCGCGCGCCACCCGGCCGGGGCCTCTGGTAGGAAGGCAGCAGCTCCTGCGATCGGAAGGCCAAGCAGCAGGGACACATCCTGCAGAGTAGGCATCATCTCCCCAAATGGAAGGTAGAAAGCGTGCGTCTCTGGCCACCAACGGTCCACCAAAGCTATCAGCAGAGAGTAGTCGAACCGGAAACATCGTGATCGCTCCACGACATCGTCCCCGCCCGCGGCCAAGGCGGGTCTGTCCTCGTCCGTGGTCTGCACCATCCGGGCGAGAGGGAGTAGCTCGGCATCCCGCAGCCTACGAAGCAAGTAAAGGTCAGCACGGAGGTTACGTCAACAGTACAACACTGCCGAAGTGCACACTTGACTGTCCAGCGGAGGTCTAGTCTCTAGGCCACTTGAGGTGTGCGTGTCCGGACCACTCACAACACAGCTGACTCCTCCGCACTCCCTGTAGGCAGGACACGACGGGATGCGCGATGCAGCCGGTCAACGTGCTCATTCAACAGGCTGTAAGGCCAGCTTGACCCATGAAAATCACGATCCATACCTGCAAAATGAATTCAAGTTAGCAATTATACGGAACCAAAAGACATCACACGTAAAGTAACAGTAAATACAACTTGTAAGTAAATAAACAGAGCAATACTAGGCTACCATCACAACACCAACTACATTACTGAAAAGGAGGATGTAATATAGCACTTATACAAATGGTACATGAAATATACGATACATTTAGTAAGACATTCCGCACGTTAAAAGTGCCTACTAACAAAATACAGTTTACAATAGAAATTTATTTCTAGTCTCCAACAACTAATAGTACACACCATGCCGCTCTACCTGCTGATCAGCACGTGCGTTGCATCGTCTAGCTGTGTGCCTCTCCTGACCGCATCGCCCGCAACGTGCATATCATTTCTAATACGCCGGCTCTATCACCAACCCTTCCCACCCTTCAGCATGTTAACATTTAGAATCCAGGTCCTCCGTGCAATGTCCAAGGTGGCGAAGTTCCCCACAACCCTTAACCCCCTGAGCTCCCCACACAACGCATGCAATACTCTCTCCTTGAAGAAATACTCCGACATGAAGCTCGAAAGATGCATGCCTACGATCCCGCATGCAGCGAGGACATGAGAGCATGGCTTGTGTAAGGGCTTCAGCTTGTTGCGCGTGCAGTTAGGTTCGTTTGCATGATCTCCAAGGTATACCTCGTGGGCAACAAGGGAACGAGCCGTCCTAAATTCGGCTCTATCACAGAGTACCTTGTCGAAACGGTGCTCCCTGTTGCCCATGACGTGCACTGTGTGCAATTGGCACTTCTGTGCCTTTGTCTCCATGTATGCCATAATTTTCAACGAATACAATGCTCGGGGATTGGCCACATGAAGTGCGGCATTCGCATGCCTCTCCCTGAGGTAGCCGATTGTGCTGTGAAGAACACCTTCTACGATGGCGACAAGGGGCTAAGAACGAAGGCCCGTGAGAACCCAATTGTACACCTCTGTATGGTTAGTCATCACTATGTCGTACCTTGCGCCGTCCATGTCGTGCAACAGTGACCACTTCTCCAATGGTTCTCCCTCGATCCACTGCGAGAAGCTGGGTTAGGCTCATTGAGTGCTGGCAAGCATTCCGGTTGTGCCGCCCCGGGCATGACCGGCCCCTTGCTACTCTCATCGACGTGCTTCCTGCTGTGCTCATCCAACAACGCTCACAAAGCATCAAATTTTCTCTACTGGTTCTGCATAGCCAGCCTCTTGAATAGCTTCATCAATGGTTGTTTTGGGAACTGCTTGAAAAAGTTTGCCCCTAAGTGACGAATACACCACCTGTTCCTCATATTAGGCCAAGAAAAGGGCTCCTCGGGGTTTTTCTGAAGTTTGTTATGGCCTTTACAATCCCGGCGTGGCCATCATGGATTACGCACACACCAGGACGAGCGCCAACAACTCCAACCCTAACATGTCTGAGGAACCACAGCCAGCTTTCATAATTCTCACTTTCCACAAATACGATGGCCAGCGGCAATATTTGGTTGTTGCCGTCAACGCCTATGGCCGTCAGGATCTGCCCCTTGAATTTGCTAGTCAAAAAGGTCCCGTCAACTGAGATCACCGGCAACACATGCCTGAATGCCTCGATGCAAGCACCAAATGCTAAGAAGGCCCTCTGCAACAACGCATATCCTAACGGGCTTGTGGAAGTCTTGTCCTGCACAGCGATATAAGTGCCCGGATTCCTGTCCTACAACACCTTAAGCATACGAGGAAGATTGTCGTACGACATCTCAGAAGACCCAAAATGTTTTTTCAATATCTTCTGCTTCGCACGCCACGCCTTCGCGTAGCTAATCTTGTATTTGAATTTCTTCTCGATAGCTACCACGATGTGCGTGGCTTTCATGTCTTTCTTCTCCACTATCTCTCTATACATCAAATTGTCTATTAAGGCGAACGTTAGGTTACGATGCCTCACCAAAACATCACTGAGAATGCAAGCGTACGGCTCCACCTTCGGCACAATCCAGTGGGTCTCATACTTGGATCTACGTGCGTGCACTCTCCAAGGACAACCGGCCTGCTCGTACTTCACGGTGTACTGCTCCTGGCTAGATTTCACGACCCGAAAAGTCCGCTGCATTAAAAAGGCCCACAGCTTGATGGCATCCTGCAGCGATGCCTTGTCAGCAAATATTGAATGCAACCGAATCTCTGTCTCATGATACTCCCACGCTGATTTGTGCTTATCATGTGCGGAATCACCTTCAGCATTAAACCGGTTCCACTTCATCCTCATCTGATTTGTCCTCGTTGTCCTCCTATACAACTTCCACTTCAGCCCATGCTGTCTGGTCATCGCACTCCATCCGCTGCACTATGTACTCAATATGCTCCCCTTCATCGGCTTGTCCTATTCCCTCTCCATGGCTTGACCACTGTACCTATCCTCCATGTACCGTATCGGCTTCGTCACGAGTATCTTCCTTCTCTTCACTAACATGCGGGCCGCTCGAGCTGCTAGCACCTCCCGGAGCAAGGCCGTACGCATGACCTTGCACAACTTCTAATGGGTATGGTTGCACAAGCACCACACACTTGTATCTACGGCGCTGGTACCCTTGCACAAACCTCTTCCACACAACAGTGCACCGCAATGTTCTCAACTCACATCTGATGTCTGTGGGAGATCGGCACTAAAGCCCTTGTAAGATGACACTACACACTTCAGAGTCCAACGAAAAACTCCAGATCAGCCAATGCATCACATCTGAGATTCGAGCATTCTCGTCGTCTGGATGTACTAGAGTGGCTTGTGGAAAACCGCTCAAATCCACACCATTCGGACCTTCACGAACGGTTCCAACACCGAATACACTCTCAATGTAGTGGGTATCAGCATTGCTGATGTCTGCCTACATATATGTTTTAATTTTGCAACATGTCAAATTGCATCGCACAATACCAAAGTACTGACGTCCTCCAATTCACATTTCACCGATCGTTTACATGTCGTAACCCACTACAACAACCTCGTACTATGAACTTCCTATCGGTTTTCCGACATTTTTCCAACGTACTAACGACGTCACATTCATTCGTATTTAACCATAAATATTACGTATTATTATTTTTTACATACCAAATTATTAAATTCTTACATAAATATTTACTGAATTTTGTAATACGTACAAATTTCTACTGATAATTAATTTGTACGTTACGATAACTCAATTTTCTACAACTATAATTTTGTACGCATGACAATTTGCTAACGATGCTAATTTCGTAAAACTATGTTCCTTAATTTATACACAACTGCACGCTTCTACGGCTGCTAATTTTCTAAAACTACATTAGCTAAATTTTGTATACCAAAAATTTAACTATTTCTATCTACATCTAGAATTTTCTACTAACACTAACAGTCATATACAACATTACAAATACAAAAAAATACCTACAGTTGCTTCTTCCTCTCTTCTCCGCTTCTACCCCTACTAATTTCCTATAACTACGTTAACTAAATATTCTATACCAAAAATTGAACTATTTCTATCTACATCTATAATTTTCTACTAACACTAACAGTAAATAAAAAATATACTGCATATATAATATTGCAAATAAAAAAACCTGAATTTGGTTCTTCCTCTTCTCTCCTCCCCCTCCTTCCTCTCCACTCCTCTCCTCCCCTCCTCATTCCTCTCCTCTTCTCCTTCTCCCCTCCCTCTCCTTTTCTCTTCTATCTTTTCTTCCTCTCCTCGGCCAAACTATTCTTCTCTGTTGAGTGAAGCGGAGGCTACCAAGCACTCGGTTTTTAACCTCCCAGTCGCCTCCCCCCCGGTTGGGCGACTCGAACTCCAGTCGCCCCTCCGTCTGGCGACTGGACCTCCAGTCGGTCGTCCAACGCTGGGGCGATAACAATTATTCGCCCAACGGCCGGCTGATTGCCTGTGTGTCGTTTGGCCATTGGGCGATTGGTTTCAATCGCCCAACCGAGGGGGTGATTGGAGCATATTTCTATAAAAAAATTTGCCGCGGGTATATTTCTGTTATTTCGAATAAAAATAGAATATTCGTAAAAAAAAATTCCCATTGTTTGTTACTTGAAGTTCCAGGCTAGGTAGTTTTGATATCGACATGTACCCCTCAAAAAAGTTTTGATATCGACATGGTATCTGAGGTACCATTTTAGCTGCTAATTTTTAAAATACAATGTTGCTAGAACAAAAATTATATATTATTAAGTATATTTCACATTGACCCTAGTAATACCAACATCATAAGTCCAATTTAGACTGTTTTTTATATATTCTGATGGTGAAGTCTTGACACTAGAAATTTTTTTAAGATAGCGAGGACAATTAGTCTCTCAGTCTCGCAGGCCATGGGTATATTGGAAATTAAATCATAATGTTTTTTGACGTTTTATATTTGGCTGGAGGCGCCAGTCCCAATGGCAGAAGAATAGAAGTATAATACAGTCCAGGCATGGAGAAATGGAGAATGCTCGTGCGCAAGTTTTGTCGTGTTACAAGCAAACCGGAGGAACGGAGTGTAGATGCTCGTCAGTATAGTGAATTGCTGCAAGTTTGAAACCGGGCTTGGTTGCAGGAAGCTTCTGCGGAATGGTTTAGATAACCATTCCATTTATGGGTGATAGATAATTCAGATTCACCTGATCCACTCATCTTTTTTATGGACGTGCATGTTTGTGAAACAACCTGCACTCTTAATCAAAGTAAACAGTGATCAGATTCTTTTGAACTTAAATTTAACTTATAATTATACTGCTATATTAACTAGTTTTTAAACGGTGCGTTTTTTCAAGGCAAGGTCAATAGAAAAATTGTAGTAAAAAGTATACTGAGTTTAGCTGTACCAGCCAAAATCGTATACGACTATTTTTCTCTGCGTACTGTCTCTCGCGAATTGCCAGAATTCAAATATTTAAACCATCAGCCCAAAAGAATCCACCCAGCATAATTAAATTAATTACAAATAATTAAGAAATAAATAGAATAATTACAACATATTTAATTACAATACAGTGCAAGCAAAGTAAAAATAGTACAACATTTAATTATACACAGGACACAAGTATTACAACCAGAATTTAATTAATTACAACAATTAAATAAGTGTAGAAATTAAAATTTACAATATTGCATCATTCATCATATTACATTTTCATTTGCATGCGTACACGTGCAATTGTATTTCCGGTTTTCTAGTTGAAGCTATAGTCGTCGCGAATAAGTTACCGCCGAGAAAACAATCCAATGGAGAATAAAAAGAGAAAGAAAAAGTTGCCATCAGAACTCTTTTGGCTTTAGAATATCGAAATCTTAGCGCTCATCGAGATACCAAGACCGTCCGAGGCTGGTCAGCACATCTCGCTTTAGTGGGCATCATCATACGGCAAGCTATGGGTATAATGATATAAGTCTGCATAGTGCTAATTGCTAAATAAAATCATGAATTCATACATGTCTCTTGGATTGAAGGTTACGAAGACCACTGGGGGTCTTTCTTCTCACTTGAGTGACCAGCAGTAATTGAAATACTAAAACTTTTAAAATTCCACTTTAACTTGAAAACTTATTTTATGAAGAAAGAATGATAGAAAATGAATCGATGACAAAGAGATGAGTCATACAGTAGCATTTATTGCTATTAATACTTACTGAGTCGTATATATGTACTGACCATTGCTATTAGATTCCCTTGTTAGATCGGGAATACCTTGAGCGGGACGTGGGGTATCCAGATTCTAAGGATGTCGTGTGGGACAAGAGTGATCGTGCTGAGAACCAGGGCGAGGTAGATGCCCTATTCAGCAATTGGGATGAGTAGATGACCAGTAGTGCCTTGTCGCCAAGAGATAGGGTATATAAATAATTCATACCTCTCTTTTGTACTTAGTACTAGTTGAATGTCCGTGTGTTGCTACGAATTTTTAAAATTTATCATACTACATGTTTTAAAATTTATCATTCTACGAGGAGCGGAGGAACTACCTATATGCGGATATGAACGACTGATCTTTGATCGAACGGCTGAGAAAAGAGGAGGGAGAATGGACCGACAACCACCAACTCATATTTTTATAATAGTAAAGATATGTACTAAAGACTAGTCCTGTGTGGCTAACTGTTGTTATAAATCACAGTCTCTAGTTATTATTCTGCTACGTAACTCTGGTAAAACTTATTATTCCCTAAAATATTGAGTTTAGGAAATAGTAATCTATTATCTGGTGTCATGTTCTGAGAATAATGACATGTGTCACAAATTGAGCGTTGGTCCAAGCACTCTCTCATCTTTTTGGATGGACGTGCAGGTTTGAGAGTTGGTCCAAGCACTCTCAAATTAAACCTCTTTACTTGTTCCTTACTAGGAAGCTTTCTGCATAATTTTTATCACAATCCTAGGAACGAGATCGTCATGTTATGTAAATATAAGAAGTGTTCCTGTTCTATTTGAGATAAATGGTAAAACGTTGAGAAAATGTCAAAATGACTTGTGATTGAATAGAGGCGTGGACAAGAAAAACATAGAGTGATAGCTTAATTATAGAGAAATTTTCTTATATGTCACTAAATAACTCCCAATTCCGTGATATTTGCTCTTCCTTTTGTGCCACCGCTTTACAAAACCTTGCCTCCTCCATGCCATTGTTGACATTTAGTTTGCTCAGTATGCAAATTCAACTGGCGAAGCACAAATTCAGATTATTAATTAGGTCAAATCCGATCATATGCAAAAGAAAGTATCTTTACAATTCAGCAGAAAATATTAGTACCATGCCAAAGCTATTCGTATAAGAATCTAAAATATTTTGTCCACATGTTACTAACCTACTATAGTAGTTAAGAAAGTACATATTACTTGATATAATAGCAAATTCATAGAGAGACAAAGTATAGCTTTTTCTATTTTCCTTTTCTAGCTGTACGTGTCATCATGGACAAATGACAATTAGGAGCATGTAGGAGTGTAATGCGAATGACGCCTATGATTTCTTTTATATCTGATAAATAACATTAAGAAGCTTCGTCTGGAGATCATGAACATGCTAATACTATGATTATCAAGTAAAAAATAGTGATCTTGTACCTGGATTATTAGCTCATTATTCAATACATATTAACAGAATCTCATCCGTTCCTCAGTTGAGGGAATCTTCTCATGATTGGAAGGTAGTGATAGTTAAGGACAACGTGAAAAGGTTCAAAATACTGTTATGATGAACTATTACAAGTTTTGTGAACTGGTCAAACGGGTTTTGCAAATATTGCATTTGATTTGAATTGAATTCTAAAAGTCCCCGAAATATCGGAAATACTGTAGATATAAGCGCGGTAGTATTGCAGGGTGTTAGTACCGCAAGGGTTTGTGCGGTAGTACCGCAAGATGGTAGTTCCGACTATATGGTCATACGTTTTTTCCAAAGAGATCCTGTATGAGGAGCGAAGGTGCGGAAGTACCGTTTTGGAGAGCGGTAGTACCGTAGTACAGTAGTACCAGCATTGTAAGTGTCGTACTACCGACCTTCCCAAAAAAATAGGGTTTGAGGGATTCGAGTTATGGGTTGAGTTGGGATGACCTGGGTCATTGTATTAAGATTGCATGATGCAAGTCTTGGCTAATATAGGTTAAGTTGTGAAAAACTTGTGCGTGAAAACGACTTCTTTGTCTTTGGATGTATAGGGTGCTTGGAGTTAACTGTGGTCAACGGCAATGAACGGGGCTAGGCTCATGGAGGAGTTGAGGCTCAGAACGATCGAAAATGCTGGGTAAGACGGTGAGCTCAAGCATGGCATGAGAAAGGTGGGAAATGTTCAAGGCGAGTTCGAACGGCGGGATGACGCCATGTGGCTTGCACGGGCCAAGTAAGCCATGGTTCGGTAGAACCGGGATGGGAGAGACTTGGTAACGTATGGCAAGCTAATGGTGCACCTATACGTTGCAAGCATAGCGATGCTTGCAGTGGTTTGTGATGACCTGGTCAAGGAAGGGTATTTTGGTAGTTTGACTAAAATACCAGAAACCATCTGGGATCAAAACCGCAGCACATGGGCGATGCGTTGGAGAGCGGTTTAGATCAAGGTGGAGCTAGTTGGATCAAGGCTAAGGATTTAGCAGATGCACACTTATGCATTTTGAAAAGCGTGCATAAGTAAACTTGTGAGTAAAACTCGTGTGTGGGGGTTATCAGATTTTCTCCATTGTAATAGTAGATATGATTCATTAAGGAGTGTAAGTGGCTGGTTGTCCACCTATAAAAGGGGGTTGGGATGGAGACATGTGGTTAACTATCCAACCCATCTCTTGTGCTCTCTTCTCTAGGTTTAGAGTTAGGGTTTGAGATTGAGTACCTTGGGTGCTCTTTGTCCTCCAAGGTGGGGTGGTTGTAAAACCTACCTTCTCAAGTAAGCAATACATTAACCTTTGTGCAACTCTTGAGTCACTCTTGTTTTTTATTGATGTGCATGAGTTTTGGTTGGTTTTTATCTCTTTTCTTTTCTTATTGTGATCTTGTTGTGCAAAGGACGTATAAGAGATAGAGATAATCCTTAGGAATACATCTCCACTCATTTAGACACTTTGATTGCAAGATTCACAAGAAAATCCAGTTTTGATTGACTTTGGCCTCTTTGGTCTATCTCTTGATCCGAGAGTTTTTTGGCTTGGTTTCTTCGGTGTTCTAACTTATTGTGATATGTGGGGAATAAATCTAGACCCATCTAGGTTATCATCCACCTACAAGCAAGTTATATTCACTGATTTTAGTTTTGGCTCGGTTTTGGTGCAACATTCCAACAAACTGAAAAATGTCTCAACTTTGACCATGATTTTCATGATCGTTTGTTGGAATAGATTCAAAATACCATAGAGAATATCTCTGTAAAATTTCATATCATTTGGATCTACGGATCAAAAGTCCTCTCGATTTTGGTTTTTGAAATCGGGCTAAAAATACTATTTATTTGCCTGATTTTACTGTAGCAGTGGTCAGACCACCATTGAAGTAGTGGTCAGACCGCTCGGGACCGGTCAGACCGCCCGGGACCGGTCAGACCGCCATTTCTATGCCAGTTAGACCGCCAGGAAGTGGTTGCTTCAAGGTTTTGTGTTCTTGAGCCATTTGTCTTGAGTTTTTAGATGAAAACTGTATTTTCTATAACTCTGTAGTTGTGTGAGAATAGAATCTTAAATACTTAGGAAAAAATTTGAGTTGGTACTATTCAGCTCTCTCTGTTGCCATCTGGTCCAGAAGTTAGGTTCCTAGTTCAAAGTGTACATCTTCATATAAAAAATTTGAAACAGGTCCTAGTAAAAACCAAGTGTCCTAAATCAATTCACTGCTACAATGCTTCCAAAATTACAAAAAACCATGACTTGTCTATTTCTATTTCAATATAGGTTTATTTTTTATGATACTCCCGAAATGGAGTGAATTCAACATTATCAAAAATATTAAAAAGATCAACATACATCTCACTAACAAACCTCAAGAAAAACTCCTACCACCCACATAAACATGATATGTTAGTAGGCACCAACACGGGCTTTTTAATTCAAGTAACATTCATTTTTCAGCAGTATAGGTGTAGTATATGATTGCTTTAGGTGCCAAGTAACGTCGTTGTGGACTGGTTTATGAAAGAATACAGTTGTTTAAGTTAATATAAAAATGTGTATTATTCATTTTTGTTTATTTTTTATAAGAAAGCGTGTTGTTCTTGTAGCTAGATAGTACACACTTGACACTTGATTGTGAATAACAAGTAGGTAGTACACCAACTAAACTTTGTCTTTTGATAAAAAATAAAGTAAACTTTGTCTTTTGTTTAAACGTTAGTTAGGTTGAGATCTCAGGTTTGGCTCCATCTGATCGAGCCATTTTGATAACATAGTGCCCATGTCTGAAGGTATCATTGATAGGGAAGCTGCATAATGAAAATTCTTTTCTGACGAACTTCCCATTTTCATATGTTTAGCAAGTCATTTTCATTGGCTCATCACATGCATTGTCCACCAAATCTCTAAGCTGGCCACTATGATAAATTAATCGCTATGTTAGTTGAATAATTGTTAACACTTTCTACGCAGTACTGTAGAAGTCAATGCCATTTAGTTTTCATACTCTTTCAAGGGCCAGTTTGCGCGCGATTGTTGTCTTGAAATGCGTTGCATTATGGCTAAAAAAGGTACTTTAAAGTAGTTATTATATCCAGAGACAGAAAAATGCAAGGGGGCATTTGAAACGGTTTCGGCTTTTGACTTCTAAATGCTAGAAACTGAATCAAAAGCCCGGTTTTTTGAAGCAGTTTTTGGAAGGCGGACGCATAAAGAGAAAGGAAGTTTGGGTCATCGGTGAGGGAGGCGTGGAGGGTCTTGATGAAGCATAGAAATGGAATCTCCTCAACAAGTAGAACACGTTGTTCGTGAATGTTTGCACGGAGGAGCACTATAGGTGGCTGGCGGCGGGAGCTCACCGTGGCGTGGTTGGAGAAGTGCGTCTCGAGCGCCATGCAAGTGGGGGAAAGGTGTAGCGCGATGAGTAGATGCCTCGGGTGCCACAAATTTGATTGAGGACTCACGATCGTGATGCAATCGATGACAAACACCCAAGTTTGACCTGCTATCATGGGAACTTGCACTGCCGCCTGAGCTTGAGCCGCTGCCAAAGGGAGCTCTCGCCATCGCCGCTAGAGCTTGAGCCGCCGTGCCCAAGCTTGCACTGCTGTCGATGGAGCTCTCACCCTCGCCACTCGAGCTTGAGCTGCCACCACCCGAGCTTGCATCGTCACCGCCCGATCTGTCATGGTGAGGCAAGGTTTGGGGAAGACAACGAGTGGATGAACGCCACCGCATAAAGATAAGATTCCTTCACTTCACTTCAGCTCAGCTCAGACAAAAGCCAAAAACTCTAACCGAATAAAATACCTCCTATTTTTAGCTGCTACTATTTTAAAGTTAAAAGCTTTAGCCAAAAGTCAAAGGCCCTCTTTTGGCCTTTTAGCTTCTCCAAAAGTCGAAACAAATAGAACAGTTTCTTGAATTAGGTTTTCCAAATGACTTTCTGAGCTTAAAATCATGTGTGTTGTCTATTGCTGTCTCGAAAAGCGCAAGAAAAGGCCATAAATAGTAGGCCAAAAGAACAAGACCTTTGACTTTTGGCTTATCTGAAAGTCAAAACCAACAAGCTTTTTAAAGTGAATTTTCAAAGCATCATAAACCTAAAATCATATGCGTCATCCATGTCAATATCTCTGTTATCTACTGCCATCACCCGTAACCAAAAGAATAAGACTCTAACTGTTTTGAACGACCCCTAAGTGCTTTTGAAAGACCAACACAATATCAAATTAATATAACAGAACCAAGGGACATTTCTTACCTTCGTATGAGAAGCGCAAATTGCAAACAAAGTTTGTCATGGCATTTCTCGTAGCAGTCTCAATTTTTCATGGGATTTATTTTTTTTCCAACTTTGGTAGGATCAATTGCCAAAAGCCTCTCCCTGAAAATTATTTTTTTAACGAACCCTGAGAATAAATTGAGAAGCATGTGTCCCTGTCAGTGGTCACATACTCACATTAGCACAGATCAACGTCATTGGTTAACTGCACATACACATGGAAGTAGTTTAATATTAATCGCAGGTGCAAATGTGCAATACAACCGGTCTGCATCAGTATAGGTGTTGAAAAATCAATAAATTTATACCAGATGAGTCAAAGATATAACACTCAAAGAACTATTCCGCTCTCTCAGTTGCATCACCCTGATTTCTATTTTTTTTTTATCGAAATTTTCAGCTATCCGAAATTTTACAATAGATTTGAAAACGATGTCAGAGTTTAAATAAGAATAAGAAAAGCGCATGGGAGATTAATTAACTAATTATCTAGTGGGATGATGTGGCCTTAACATGCTAGCGACGTGGCTATAATGAGAAATATGTTTTTGTTCTGGCCACGTGGAACAGCGCTCAGCACTTGCGTCATTCTGGCACACGGGCTCCTCTTCGCGCCCTTGAGCATTGTCGCCAACCGCAGGATAGTCAAGGGACGTGCAATCTTGTCTCTCTGATGTGACTAACTGACTATAGTGTATTCTGCAGGTTGGATGTTGGGTTATTACTTAGATTTTTTTCACTGGTATTTTTCGGAATTTTTGCTCATGATAAGTAGGTTGTGAGTCTTAAATTAAGTACACAAGTTAGTTATTCCTACTATCTTAAAAAGAGGTTAGGTCACTAAGGAGTTGTTTAGGTCGTTGCGACAATTTATGTAAACAAGATGTGGGTTTAATCTTTAATCAAACGGAAGTGCTATATAAGATTTGCACGATTTTTGGGAAAAATCAGTCGGATTTCTCATATTTGGATATACGCGAAAATTCGTGCGCCGCCACCTCCACCTTCTTCTCCGGCAACCCCTTATTTCTTCTCTCCGATGACCCCTTTCTCCTCGCCGGTGGGCTCGAGGGGGGAATCCTGTCCGCCGCGCCTAGGGTTCACCGTCCCCCAGACATAGAGGGAGGCCGGGAGGTGGTGGCCCGGCGGTGGGCAACGGAGGGGGCAACAGACGGGGTAGGAGGGTGGTAGGCGGTGCCGGGGGACGGCGGAGATGGAAGGTACTTGTATGTCCCCTGTTCTTCTTGCGATTTGCACGGATCTGAGAGGGGAGAGAAAGAGGGAGTAGGGGATGCATACCGTCGGATGAAGAAGAGGATGGGTTGGACATCGCGTGTTCGTCGGCGATCTGCGCAAAGGCGCGACGGTCGGGAAGAGGTGGACGGTGGCGGCGCTGCTCCGTGAGGTCGACGGCGACGGCGGACGGAGCTTCCGTCATGAATTGCGCCTCCTAGATCGGTGCAGGAATATCGGTGGGGTTTGCGGCTCCGATCAATCTTGTGAGTCGAGCCGCCGCCCCACCCTCTATTTATAGCCTTGTGTGACAGGGCCCATCACCAAAGTGGGTGAGCGCCCCGATCGTATGCGTGGGTCAAGGGCCCGATTAGTCGTTAGGCTAATCGGGAGAGATCATTCTAACATTCTCCCCTTGATCTCCTCTCATACTTTATCTTTAATTACTTTTGCCTTTACATTCCATCACAGTTAGTGCATAGAACATGTCTCATCGTCACGGTCAATCGCCGATAGATTCAATGACTACAATACACATCTCGTTCAAATAGTTACTTTAATCTTTTGGGCCATCTTTTAGTCCAGAATCATAGGCTTTCCCTTAAACCCATGCCGGCTATATGTTCTCTCGAACACATTGGGTGGTAAGCCTTTAGTAAGCGGATCCGCTAACATCTTTGCGGTACTTATATGCTCAAGACTTATAATTTGATCCCGAACTTTATCTTTCACAACATAATACTTTATGTCAATGTGTTTGGCAGCACCACTTGACTTATTGTTGTGGGCATACATTATCATGGGTTCATTATCGCAGACAACTTAAGTGGTCTATTGATGTCGTCAACCACTTTTAGACCGGTATGAACTTCTTTAGCCGTTCACCCGCCCCGTAGCCTCATAACATGCTACAAACTCGGCATACATTGTGGGCGATGTAGTGACGGTTTGCTTTGAGCTTTTCCACGATATAGCTCCTCCTGCGAGAGTGAATACATATCCGGATATAGACTTTCTATCATCTCCCGCAAAATCAGAATCTGTATACCCCACTACATGGAGTGGATCTGATCTTCTGTATGTCATCATGAGGCCTTTTGTGCCTTGCAAATAACGCAAGACTTTCTTTATCAATTTCCAATGTTCTATTCCAGGATTGCTCTGGAATCTGCCAAGTAACCCGGTAACAAACGCTAAGTCAGGGCGCGTACACACTTGAGCATACTGCAAGCTTCCGACAGCTGAAGCATATAGAACCGCTTTCATTTGATCGATCTCATATGGTTCCCGGGCATTGAAAATCCCCATATCATTGCCCTTGACTATAGGTGCAGGTGAAGGACTACATTTATGCATACCAAATTTCTTTAATACTCTCTCTATGTATGCTTTTTGTGACAGTCCCAATATTCCCCTGTTTCTATCCCGGTGAATTTCGATCCCTAAAACGAACGAAGCTTCACCAAGATCTTTCATATCAAAGTTTGAGGACAAAAACTTCTTTGTCTCCAGTAGCAGACTAACATCACTACTAGCTAGTAGGATATCATCTACATACAGGATTAGGAAGATGAACTTCCCATCTTTAAACTTCGCATAAACACAGTTGTCCTCTATATTTTCTTTAAACCCAAATTTTCTGATTGTACTGTCAAACTTCAAGTACCACTGTCTTGAAGCTTGCTTTAACCCATATATTGATTTCTTTAGGCGGCATCCCATTCTTTCATTTCCTTCCACGACAAAACCTTTCGGTTGTGCCATGTAGACATTTTCCTCCAAATCCCCATTAAGAAATGCCGTCTTTACATCCATTTGATGTAACTCTAAATCATAATGTGCAACTAATGCCATTATGATTCTGAAGGAATCTTTACATGAGACCGGAGAAAAGTCTCATTGTAATCAATCCTTCTCTTTGTGTAAAGCCTTTTACCACAAGTCGCGCTTTGTATCTTTCTACATTCCCTTGGGAGTCAAGCTTTGTCTTGTAGACCCATTTCTGACCTCTTGTTTTGGCTCCTTTAGGAATAATTTCCAAGTCCCAGACTTTATTAGCTTTCATGGACCTCATTTCCTCTTCCATGGCCTCAAGCCATTTTGAAGAGTTTTAAACTTCTCATGGCTTCTTCAAATGAGGTGGGATCATCCTCCATTTGAAATTCCTCTGTATGATAAATCTGATAATCATCAGAAATAGCTGATCTTCTTACTCTTTGAGACCTCCTGGCCTCCACATTTGGTACATTTTCTACATTTGAGGTCGCTGTTGCTCCCCTCATCGTGGCAATTGGTTCTATAGGATCTCAAGAACAGGTTCTTCATTCTCATTCATTGTTGCCACGGGAGGAACAATAATGTGCATCGGCACCACAAGATCTTGTACCGTCGGTGCAAATGACGGCAGTAGTGCGAAGAATGGTTCTTGAATCATCGGAGTGGACGCATACACCCGCTTCTCTTCAAGGTCAATCTTTCGAGCTACCATGCTCCCCCTCATCATTTCATCATCTAAGAAGACAGCGTGTCTCGTTTCTACAAACTTTGTATATCTGTCTGGACAGTAGAAACGAAAGTCTTTTGACTTTTCAGGGTAGCCAATGAAATGACAACTTACTGTTTTGGGATCAAGTTTCCCAAGATTTGGGTTAAATACTTTAGCCTCAGCAGGACTCCCCCACACATGTAAGTGGTTTAGTGAGGGAACTCTTCCTGTCCACATCTCGTACGGTGTTTTGGGCACCGACTTACTAGGCACTCGTTGAGAATATGAATGGCGGTTTTCAACGCCCATCCATAAACTCAACGGCGGTGTGGAGTAGCTCATCATGCTTCGCACCATATCCATCGTGGTACGGTTGCGTCTTTCGCCTACTCCATTTTGCCGAGGTTCGCCGGTGTAGAATATTGGGCCACTATTCTATTTTCTGTAAAACCTTGCAAAGGTCCAGAACTTGTCCATATGGGGTATGTCGATCAGTAGTACTCCCCACCACGATCGATCGGACTATCTTAATCTTTAAATCGTGTTGGTTTTCAACTTCAGCCTTAAATATCTTGAATTTATCCAAGGCTTCATTTCTTTCTTTGATTGGATAAATATATCCATAACGGGAGTAATCATCCGTGAATGTTATGAACGAGTCATATCTATCCACACTTTTCACAGGAAAAGGACCACAAATGTCTGTGTGAATAATTTGTAGAACTCCTGTGCTTCTTTTGGCGTCTTTCTTAATTTTCTTTACATATTTTCCTTTAATGCATTCTCGCATTGTTCTAAGTCCGAGAACTCTAATAGAGGAAGAATATCATTCTTAACTAGTCTTTCTATTCTCCCCTCGAAATATGGCCTAAACGACGGTGCCATAATTTCGACGACGCATCTACGCTCTCTTCGTTTCTGCTTACATTCAGAGACGAGGATTCATTCGCTTTCACACACGACGCTCCCATTATCGCACACGACATTCACATCATCACGTAATGATAACAAATAAAGCTCATTTTGGAAATGGCAAATCCCTTGTTCTTTGAGAAGGAGTTACTATTGAAGTTCTTTTCTTGTTGTCAGTGACCCACTTTTTATGATCAAGATCATATGACATCTTTATGGGAGCAAAATCCTCTCGTCAGTCTCGCAAGCAAAGATCGACCTCATTTCACCTCTCACCGGTGCCACAGGCTCTGTGGAACACGGTGTGGTGACTACCCAGTCCATTTCAGCTAGGATGAATGCAAGGTCAATCTTTTTCTTCCATTCACTATAGTTGTCTCCTTTGAGAACATGGATATCTCTGATGTAGCCCATCAAAAAGTATCCTCGCGAAACACAATTCATATACAGTGAGAACATTTATAATAACAATAATAACAACAACTGCATGGCTTAGTTTCAACGTTGGTTAAAATTAAAACATACAATTGTTTACACATTAAATCTACATCACCGTTGGGCAGAAATAGAAATAATGCATAAAATCATCAATTAAAATTATAATACTTTTAATAGCAAAATTATATGCCTTATTTTAACGTTGGTCAAAAATACGACATACAATTTTATTTATACATTAAATCTACATCACCGTTGGGCAGAAATAGAAATAATGCATAAAAACTTCAATTAAAAATTATAATAATGTTATTATCAACGTTGGTTAGAAAATAACAATATTATAATTAACTGTAAATTTTATCTGTTTTTCCAAAATTAAATTCTCCCGTTGGTTCGAATTTAATAATGAAAATTAATCAATCATTAACTTTGCAATGAAACATGAAATTATTCAAAATTAATTCATTCTCGGAAGCAATATTATCAGACTATTTTAATCTCGAAAAATTAACACGTTGGTGCAAAAATTAACAGAGATTTGAATCAAATTTTATTCAAAATATGTACCGACACCCACATAAAAAAAAAGAGTCTACTTCTTTGACCGGTCAAAAGGTATCGGTGCATTTTCTTTTGGGCCTACGAACTCCCAACCTCAGGTGTACTCAACAGTCAACAAGCTGTGAGACTTACGCGCTAGCCAACTGCCCCACCACTCGTCGTTCGCAAGAAAAAACGGATCGGCTCTTCCGAAAAAAACGGATCGGGGCAACGGGCGCAGCGCGACGCGAGCGGAGCGGGGTACCAGCAGGCGGGCGCAGCGCGACGCAAGCCAGCGGGGAAAACGGCGAGCGGCGGCGCTGCTCCGGTGAGGTCGACGGCGACGGCGACGGAGCTTCCCGTCGCAATTGCGCCTCCTAGATCGGTGCAGGAATATCGGTGGGGTTTGCGGCTCCGATCAATCTTGTGAGTCGAGCCGCCCCCCACCCTCTATTTATAGCGCCTTGTGTGACAGGGCCCATCACCAAAAAGTGGTGAGCGCCCCACTGTATGCTGGTCAAGGGTCCGATTAGCCGTTGGGCTAATCGGGAGAGATCATTCTAACAAGACTAACTATTAGGTTGGACGGGCAGCACGGCGGGAGGGTAGTGGGCGGTGTCGGAGGACCACGGTGGTGGAAGGTACTAGCTATTAGGTTGGACGGGACGACATGGCGGGAGGGTAGGGGTGGTGCGGCGAGGCGTCGAGGTGCCACCAATCGTGGGTGGTGGAGGAGGGTGGGGTGGCGGAGGAGATGTGCGAGCTTCCCCGGGAGGAGGCGAGGGGTGGCGGGGTGGTGAAGGAGGAGGCGGGCGCGCGCGGAGAGGCCGACGGCGGTCGTGTTGGGGATGGCGGTGGTGGATCGGCGGGGTGGGGAGGAGGAGTTAGGTTTGGGGTGGGAGACTGGTGGCGGTGGATTGACGGGGGTGGGGATGGGTTTTTATATATAGTAGGTGGAAAGATTTGAGCCCTTAATTTTTAATCTGATTGTTAGAAAAGTGACTAATTTTGAGGAATGAAATAGTTAAAAGTTGTATAGACAGACCCTTAATCAAATCCAAGTTAGTGAGGAAGTGGATCCTCTGCTAGCGTATTTGGCCATTGATCTATTGTTCCTGCTGTCATGACCGTCGGATAAAAAAATGGATGGTTTAGACCAATCGCTACAATAGTTAAGATGCTTGTACAATGATCTCCCGAGCACCTAGCTAGTTAGGTTTTGTTGGGGGTGTCCGTTTTTATTTTCATCGATAGTTTTTAATTGAAAATAAATAGTAGTAGCTGAAAAAAATGATTTTAAAAAGAAGGATGCGAGCGGTAGAGAAAATAAGGAAGAGATGCGTACGTATGACAGAAATGAGAGGAGTAAGGTGTGTTATACACCCGTGACCTCTTAGACTTATCATCGGAGCGAGATGATAGCAAAGAGAAAAAGAAGTCATATATTCTATTAGCTTTTAATTTTTTAAAGTAAGAAATAGAAGCACAAGTTAATATAAACAAAGTACGCAGAGGCTCAGACGGAAAAGACCTGCTGGCTGCCCTGCCTATCTTCGTGCCGACATGCCTGGATCAATTGATCAATCAGTCGCCCGCTTCTAAATTGATCAAAATTCAAACGAGCGCCATATGTCTCCGCCTGCATGCCCAAACGATTTTTTGAACCAATTTTTTTAAATTACTTTTCAAGCTTGTCAGTATGTGCATCGTCTATATCACCGTCTCTACTGTCTATCACTATCTCAAAAAACACAATTAAAATTCATTAACCGTAATTAAAACTTATCAGCCTCGGCGAAAAAAGACATGCCTTAGTATCAGAGGAGTCGATTGTCTTGGCGACTACGCACTACTACAGAAAGGCTAATACTAGACGGCAAATCACAGACGGTTTTATAAAACCGTCTGATGCGATAGTAATATAGATGGTTTTAATTTGAACACCGCGTGTTGGTGGCGTCGGCGAAAAAAGTATCACGCACGGTTCATACCTATGAACCGTCAGGATATTTTATTATCCTGACGGTCCGTATTAAGAACCGCTCGTGATATCCCAAATTATCACAGACGGTTTGTTACTAAACACCGTCTGTGATAAGATAATTCACAGACGGTTTTTAGTAAAAACTCGTCTGTGATAATCTCATCTCACTGATAATTGGTGTGTAATAGTCACATGTCACCAATAATTGGCGTATACACAGGATTTCGATCTCACCCGTCTATTCTCTCCACATCGAATGGCTGGCACCAGTTCCTCCCACGGCCAGGCCCTTATTAATAACTCCCCATCAACCTTTCCACCGGTACTAGTCACGCGTGAGTTCATCCACTAGCTAGCTTATGCGCATATCTCTCCTCCGCCGTGAGCTAGCATTTCCATCGCGCACGTCCGGTTCATACTAAAGAACACACTCTTGCCGTAAGTGTCGTAAGTGTGTCTTGTTTAGTGTGGACCGTCGTGCCACGAAGGGTTTGTTAGCTTGTCATCCCGTAATAGATCGATCTGAATGTGTTGTTGAGTTTTGTGTTTGCCTCAGATTTGCATGTTCCTCGACGATGCCGACTCACCGTCGAGATGTGATGTCCACTCCGACAATCCTTCTTTTTGCAAAATTCAAGGCAATTTTATTACAAAGTTCAAAAAAGATATTTCAGATTCTTGGTGAGCGACCGATCGACATGCCGACTTCTCGGTGGCGACTATCCATCGCCTCTTCCACTTCTTTTCTTGTGGGAGAATTGAAGTGGGATTCTCCCACAAGAAAAGAAGTGGGAAGAGGCGGATGGATAGTCGCCACCGAGAAGTCTGTATGTCGATCTACCGCTCACCAAGAACTGAAATGTCTTTTTGAACTTTGTAGGTGGGACCCACATGTCGCCGACGGATTTAATAGAAATAGCTCGACCTCGGCGCTGCGTGAGCGGGGCTCGAACGCGCCGAGGGAGCGTGGGGAGAGATCGCACCGATAGCCGTGTGGTTCACTCGGTGTTGCTTACTCTATAATGGTAATAATCCCTTTGAGATATCTCGATGGGCGGGGAACTATCACGCACGGTTGTTACTTATGAGCGATGCAGCGATATTTAGTATCACTGAGCGGTTTTTATTACAAACCGTCGTGATAATCGCCCTTTGAGATATCTCGGTAAGGCGAGGACCTATCACGACGGTTGTTACTTATGAACCGCTCAGGATATTAGTATCACGACGGTTTTTATTACAAACCGCTCGTGATAATCTGATTATCACGCACGGTTTGTAATAAAAACCGTCATCATAATTCAAATTTGTAAAGACACGGGGATCGAAATAAAAGACAATTTTATTAATATCAAGTGGAGGAGATTTATTACAAATGTCGCGAGAGATAAAGCATTTCGATTCTAATCTTCGGGCTTCAGACGCTTCTTCGCCTTTGGGAGTTGGAGGAGGGCCCGCCGAGTTCTCGAACGCCGCTAACATTGACGTTGTCCTCGGCCCTCCTCCTCCGGTACCGGCAAACGCCGGCGACGTCATTATCTCGTAGAGGATAGCATGGTATGATTCTCGAATCGCTCGATCTAATTGATCGGCAATGCTATCCATCGGCCTATGCAAGGCGACAACCGCTTCTTGACTTTGCGCACGTTGTATAGTAGAACGAGGGTAATGGTCGATTCCTGCCTTGAGCAGCGAGACGCCTCGCCGACGGCGGATGGCGTGGCGGTGACGGATGGAAGACGATTGGGGAAGGAGAGGAGGGCGTGACCGCAAGAAGCTCGATCAGAATTGCGGCCGCTTGTGTAAGATTGCGGCGAATAATTCACGATGAAGAGAAGAGAGGAAGGAGATTATCGGTGAACAAGAGACATTTTAATGAAATAGACAAGACGCATGATGAAGAGAGGTAGTAAGAAATGATGAGAGGACAAGACGCATGTAGAAGAATCAAGCGCATATATAACCTCCAAAGATGCAGACGGTTCAGATACCAAAGAGACGCTTCAGATAACGAAGGAGATACGCACGAAACACAAGAGATACGCTCGACTTTTCATTATCATAGCTTGTTATCGCAGACGGTTTTAATAAACAACCGCTCGTGTTGTCAACGCCGCAGCGGTTTTGAATAAACAACCGTCAGGAAAGTCGGTTATCACGCACGGTTGTTTATTCAAAACCGCTCATGCGATAACCGACTTTTCGCTGACGGTTTTAATATAAAACCGTTTGTGAATGATCACGACGGTTTGCAATAAAACCCGTCGGTGATAATGCCACGAAGCATTTAATGCGCCGCCAGCCGCCTCGTCTTCATTTCGATCCGGATCCGTAGCCACCGCCGAGCACTCGAGCCTAGGCGATTTGAGGCCGATTATTTTGGTGGGAAGAGGCGAGATTGAGCTTTGAAGATTCATTCAATTCATACTTTCTGCCGGTGGCTAGCTCTAGATCGATATGGTTAGTAAGATAATTTATTTTTCTTTAATTGCATTACAATTTAGATTTAAGTAATTGGTGAGTGTTATTGAAGATGGTTAATTTGTAAAATTGTTGGTTATATAATAGTTGTTGTGTTTATAATATGATTTGAGCTAGCAAATTAAACCTCAATATAATACATGTGGCGGTATATATGTAGTAGTAATTAGTTAAGCTAATTTTAATACCGAGTTGTTATGTATGTACGTAACGTAGGACCAAGTCGGATGTATGCCATGAGCCGTGTGAGTGAAGAGTATATTAATGGCGTGTCTACTTTTACAAGAGCCGCCGAGGAGGATATGTTGAATAAGGGGTGGAATATATGTATCGTCCATGCTACCGATCGCGAGAATTTAAAGATGTTTAAGAACCGAGGGCAAATTGAAGCGCACTTGATTCGGAGGGTTTCAAAAGGGTTATACGTGTTGGACCGGTCATGGCGAAGTGAATGATCATATGCCGCCGGATGACATCGCCGGTGAAGTGAATGATATGTCACGGATGACATCGCCGGTGAAGTGAATGACATGGCGCGGATGATGTCGATTGTGGTTCGGATACGGATAGGTTGCACGATGACAATCTAGATCGGATGCTTCGCGATGTAGAAGAGAATTATGATGAGAGAGTATGTTAAATTCGTGGCTTGATGGAGGACTCGGAGAAACCTTTGTTCACGTGTTGCGGTCAAAGTACACGAGGTTGTCACCGTGCTTGAACTGTTGAAATTAAAGGCAAGCAACAGTTGGACCGACAAAGTTTCACGGCATTCGCTGGTCTTTTAGCGGACATGCTTCCGGAGGAAATGAGTTGCCTAAAACCACGATAAAGCCAAGAAGGTCCTTTGTCCATTGGGAATTGAAGTAGAAAGAATACATGCATGTCCGAACGATCGTATCCTGCATGTAAAGAGTATGAAAACATGCATGTATGTCCGTGTGCAACGATCCCGATACAAACGTAACAATCAATCGATGACTACGAGGGAACAGAGGTGAAGAAAGGACCTCTGGTAAGGTGGCATGGTATTTTCCTATAATTCCCGCTTGAAAAGGTTTTTGCAAATCCAAAGGAGGCAAAATTGCTGCGTTGGCACTCGGAGGAGCGCAAGAAAGATGGAATGCTAAGACACCTTGCTGATTCCGCCCAATTGAGAAACATCGATAGGAGTTTTGCGGACTTGATGCAGTAACCAAGGAATATAAGGTTCGGATCGAGTACGGATGGAATGAATCCTTTCGTAGCATGAGCACCGACATAGCACATGGCCCGTGACTCTGCATCTATAACCTTCCTCCTTGGTTGTGTATGAAGCGAAAGTATATTTTGTCGTCGATACTTATCCAAGGGCCAAAGCAACACGGGAATGATATTGATGTGTACCTAGCACCATTGGTGGAAGATCTAAAAGTACTATGGAACGAAGGGTGCAGGTATGGGATGCGTACAAACGAGAGAACTTCACTTTGCTCTTTATTGTTCTCGCACCATAAATGATTATCCCGCCTTGCTAACCTATCGGGCCAAAGTACGAAGGTGCCAAAGCTTGTACTCACTGCTTAGATGGTACCGAGAGTGTGTGGTGAAACACTCACGCAAAACCGTCTACATGCGCCACCGTCGGTTCCTTTGAGGGCTCACCCATACCGCAAGATGAAGAAACAATTTGACGGAGAGAAGGAAGACGGTTCAGCTCCAAGACATTTAAAGGGAAAAGAGGTTTATAATATGGTTAAGGATTTAGATGTTGTCCTCGGAAAGGGACGCAAATTGAGGGCTCGTGAGAAAACACCGGAAGAAGAGATCAATATTTTGGGACTTACCTTATTGGGAGTACCTAGATGTTCGACATCGCATCGACGCCATGCACGTAGAAAAAATGTATGTGATGACTTGATTGGTCTCTCATCGAACATTCGTGATAAAACAAAGGGGGCGCCAATGCACGGCTTGACTTGGCTGAAATGGACATCGTGCCCGAGTTAGCACCGACATGCAATGACAATGGACGAACATACCTTCCCCTGCGTGTTACGATCGTCCAAGGTGGAGAAAACAGAATCGTGCGTTGCTTGCATGGTGTCAAAGTTCCGTCTCGTTACTCCGCAACGCCAAGAAACTTGTTTCGATGCAAGAATTGAAGTTAAATGGCATGAAGTCTCACGATTGTCATGTCTCGATGACACGATGCTCCCTATTGCAATTAGAAATATTTTACCGATTAGAGTCCGAGAGACAATTATGAGGCTATGTTATTTTTAACACAATTGCTCGAAGGTCATCGATCCCGAAGGACTAGATGCTCGCAATACGATGTGGTGATGACTCTATGTCATCTTGAAATGTATTTCCTCCTTCGTTTTTCGATATCATGGTCCATCTCATTGTTCACCTTGTGTGGGAGATAAAATGTGTGGGCTGTATTCCCACGTAGCATGTACCCATTTGAGAGGTTCATGGAATTCTCAAGTCCCACGACGGAATCGTTCTCGACCGAGGGCAAGATCGTCGAAGGTTATGCAAGTGAAGAGGTAATTGAGTTTTGTGTCGATTATATGGCTCGATTCAACCGATAGGTGTGCCTCAATCTCGCCATGAGGGAGGTCAAGGGTATCGGAACTATCGAAGGAAATCAATCACCCGGATATGGACGCGATACTCAAGCCCATTTCACGCCTTGCAACACATGATCAAGTGGCGCTTATGTTGACCAAGACAAGGATGTGCTTCGCAATGTAATCCGGAGCGCCGATGTTTGGATCATGAGGCAACACAACACTCGGTTCAACCAATGGTCGAAGGACCAAATCGCTAGGAGCTCATAAAGTGAGTTGTTGACATGGTTGGCAAAAGGACCAACATTTACATTGTGACATGACAAGGGTATGATATAAATGGGTATACATTCTATACGGGATCGGGATGTAAAGAGCACTAACCGTAACAACGGTGTCCGTGCATAGATGCGTTCGATGCCGATGGGTTGAGAAGCTCGTACTATGGATTCATAGAAGAGATTTGGGAGCTCGACTACGTGCTTTTCAAGATCCCTTATTTACGCCGTTGGGTGCATCTCGCCACGGTGAAGGTTGACAAGTACGGTGTCACTACCGTGGACCTCCAACGTGTCGGGTACAAAGACGAACCATTCGTATCGCCAATCAAGTTGTTCAAGTTTTCTATGTAACCGACCGGCAAATAAGAAACGACATGTAGTTCTTCATGGAAAAGGAGAATTGTCGGAGTAGAGAATGTAGTGGATGAGGAAGAATACAATCAATTTGACGAGTTACCTCCTTTTGGAAATGGCATAAGGGTCGATGATGAACAACGTGACGAAACTAGTTACGTACGCACTGATCACATGAAGGGCTAATTTTTAAAGGAACTAAGCAAGTGGATTGAGTCATACACCCAATTATTCAAAATGTGTGATATTTAGGTGAATGTTGAAAATGACAATTCATGTATGTGATGTATATGTGAATTTGCATTTATGTATATAACAATGCATGTATGTGATGTATATGTGAATTGATGTTTATCTGAGAAAATGTGTATGAATGCCGGTAGGTGATGTTGATGAATGCCGGTAGGTGATGTTGATGAATCTTTGGTTGGTAACTACAGAGGTTATCACAGACGGTTCTAATTAATAACCGCTCGTGATAATATATCACTGACGGTTAACAATTGAGAACCGTCATTATCAATTGAGAACCGCGCAACCCCTCAAAAGAAAAAATCACACTATAGGGTGAGATAAAACCGAGCGGCGGGTTGGCTACCGCCGCCACTCCTTCCCCGGCTCCCTCGGTCGCGTTCGAGCCCCGCCACGCAGCGCCGAGGTTGAGCCTTTCTTTTATTTTTGAGACCGACCGTGGGCCCCACTGTCGAGCGACATATCACGACGGTTCTCACCACAACCGCTCGATATATATTATTACTGCACGGTTATTAGTTTATAACCGTCGTGATATCGCCCTTATATAACCCCACGCGCACCCCACTAGGGTTAGTCGCTCAGCCGATCCCGATCGAGCCCATCGCCCCGCCGCCGCCGCCGTGCCTCCGACCCGCCGCCGCCGCGGAACCCCGCCACCGCCGTCCTTCGCTGCCGCCGCCGTCCTCCTCCTCGGCCCCGCCGGCGCCGCCGTCCTTTCGCCGCCGCCGCCGTCCTCCGCCTCGGCCCGCCGCCGCCGCGGAACCCCGTCGCCGTCCTCCTACCTCGGCCCCGTCGGCGCCGCCGTCGCTTTCGCTGCCGCCGCCGTCCTCCCGCCTCGGCCCGTCGCCGTCCACCTCCTCACTGCCCTCTGCTACTTTACTCCTTCGGTTGAATCCATTCCCCATCTCCGTTCATCGCTCACTTCACTTCACTTCACCGTTGTCTTGAAGGACATAGATTGCTTGTGGGATCGGTTGTTGCTCTATGATGATTAAAATCTTATGTCGAGATTGGAGGATTTAATCTTTGAGCTCTAATTATCGTCACTTGTTGTCTTTTGATTCATGCTCATATCATGCAACTATTGTTAATCGTGAGCTTTGAAGAATATATTATCTCGTCACTTGTTGTCTTTTAATTATCGTCACTTGTTGTCTTTTAATTATCGTCACTTGTTGTCTTTAAATTATCGTCACTTGTTGTCTTTTAATTATCGTCACTTGTGTCTTTTGATTAAATACATTGGCGAATATGTGCTATATCTTGAATGATTTGTTCGGTTCATATGATTACATTTTCATTATGATTTGTATATATGGATTGATGTCATTGGTGTGCTTATATAATTATAGAGGAATTATATTTATGCTTATATCGCAAATTTTTATCCTAATAGACCCACAAATTGTCGAATAGCAACATGTCATCCGCGCATTCTTCAACATCATCGCCGGGGCGCCCGCTCCAAAATCAAGACGCCAAGGAAGAGGGCTATCAAAGAAGCTCGAGGACGATTTACCATCACACAAGTCGATGTATCTGGGGTCCCTCTTCCTCCCAAAGCGAGAAGCGCATGGAGAAGAACGATCGAATAGTTGCACGACAACGAATTGAAATCACATTCGATTCGTGGAAGAGCGTGCTCGCGACTTAAACGTGAGTCGGTGATGTAAATTTTGGCATCGCTCGAGATCCCGAAGAACACCAAGACGCCGTGCAACGACAAGCCTTTCTAGGGCATGCAAAGCATGGAAGAACTTCAAGAGCACGCTTGTCAAGGACTACGTGGAGAAGGACGAAACACCCTTTCAAAATACCCATTCACGGAACCACAATGGGAAGAGTTCAAGGCGATGAAGACAACCAAGAGTTCAAAAGTACAAGTGCGGCGCACAAGGCCCTCCAGCAAAAACACACACCCCACGGACTTGGCATACTGGGTATGCGGGTAAAATCCCGCATGGAGGAGGAAGGACGAACAGTACCACCGCGGACATCGCCCGCCATTTGCCAATATCCGGATGACCGTGCTCGAAATTGGATTAGAGCAAGGTCATCTACAACGACATCGGGATGTTTTTTCAAACCCCGCAGACCGCAAGTGTCTCGGTAGCTTGGTAAGATATCGATCGAACCACGTAGCTTGTAATTACTCCACAACTTCGCATGCAGTGAAATAACATGTCGTGCTCTTGCAGAAGCGTTGATTGTTGAATCTTCCGTGGGTCATTCCATGGAACAAGGAGAAGGATATACTCTCCGCGCCCCGGGAAACAAGGAGCACCCGGTCGACGAGAGGCCTTGGGCTTTACGTTCCATGGAAATATGAGCCAAGATGACCAAATGTATCGGCGTCAGAAGAGAAACAAAGCCGAGCGTGACGCACGGCCGAGAAGAGCTCAAGGCTACTCTAAGAGAGGAGATAATGGGTGATCCGCCGATAAAATCGAGATGAGGTGCGAAAGCAGACGGAAAATCAGCAGCCGCCCCGCTCCTATGCTAGCTAGCCCGCACAACCATCCGAGTAGTTGCGCGTCCAATCCGACGCAAACCGAGGCCGATTTTCGTGGACGACATCACGGTAATAATTATTATCTCTCGAATGCTTGCTCCATTGATAGGCCTATTCGATGAGCTAATTTCAGATCGTTATGTAGGAGCCACGGTGCGGGCTCCAAGTGAGATATGCCTCCGTTCCTTGTACGTTGCTTGGGGCCGGGCATATCGACCAGTATCGGGGCGTGGTGCACGGTCAAGCTTTAGCGCCAGCTTCGCAAAAGTTCATGTGGATGGTGTGCATGTTAATTTTGAGGTCGTCCCGCCACAAGCCGCCCAACGACGAGATCGTGGCTCTAGCGCAGCCATTGGAACATTCATCCAGTGGCCTAAAAGCGACATCTCCCTGGAGGCTTCTTCACCGGTGGCAGGAGCAGATCTACAGGCACTGGTGCCATCCCCACTGCAAGACTTGTCTCCACCACCGCTAGCTGCACCGGTGCTATCTCCACAGTGCTCTTCTCGCCAGAGCAACTTGCCCATTGCTACCTTTAAAGTCGACTCACCGTAAAGTCGACCCATAGCCGAGGCAGCAAGGGCAGCAAGGGCCGCAAGGGCAAAGCACAGAAGACCAATGATGATATTGGCCCGTACCTGCCATTGGCCCGTAAATTCGTGCTTGGCGAGCCGTTGCTCGAGAAAAAGGGCCTCCAACACCTACCAATTAGTTGCCAGCAATTGCACAAGTGGTACATGGAACAGTCCAATAAGCCAGAGGGCGAATGGAGATCAGGTATCACTGTCAAATTCGCGTTGGAGCATTTCCATCACAATTTTCAAGACGGTGTCTTCGTGGTCGCCTTCGAGGACTTATTCGATCTTTTCACGCCAACGCCTCGACGCCTCACTCATTCGATGCCGGACGCCGTAAGTGTGCACAATCACGATCTCCGCTCATGTCATACCGATAAATGCCATATATAATTTGTTGCTTTCGTGTGTGTATATGTAGACACGTGCGGACTAAAGCTAGAACATCCCAGTCATCATCGGTTGGTTTCTTGGACCCACACATGGTCGCCAAGTATACCATCGACGAGGATATGTCCGTCGTCGAGAGGTACATTGCATCGTGGTGCGGGCTCAACACAATAAGGATTATATACTTATGCCCTACAATCAAAACTTTCATTGGATTTTAATAGTCATTGTACCAAAATGGAACAAGGTATATTACCTTGATTCCTTAAGTAAGAATAAAATGGACTTCACAGTTGTCGCCCAAGTAATCGATAGGTAAGTTTATTTTCTCCATACATACCTATATTGTACTCTTTCTTTCATTCCGATTGACTAAGGTTAGCTTTTTTGAATCACGTAGGGCGTTCGCGATGTACGTTGAAATGGGGGGTGTCTCGAAGCAAGGGGCCAAAGGCCTGAGACATACTCGAGATTTTAAGGTATTCGCTATTACACATTAATTAATCCTATGCGCAGTCATTAATGCCTCTTGAATTATTGCTCATTCTATTTTTGCGGCCACCACCAGCCGCCACGGCAACACATGTGGATTCTATGTTTGCCACCATATGGACCTACTCTCGATTCCTCGAGGATCACCAATTCCAAGGTTTATCAATCTTTTCCATATTTACTTCATACTTATCACGTTACATATATACGTACATTCATATCCCTATCCACAGTGCGTACATCCCGTCAACCGCATTGGAACGACCCGATATTTCACGAATTCGAGGAGAGTTGGCGTACTTTTGGTGGCTCAAGTCATAAAGTCGGAAGGACGTTCCACCTGCACCATGAATTTTATTGCATTGTAATGCGGTGTAATGGATATTTTATTTCAATTCAATTGATTCATTTGCGAAGTGGATACTTTATGTTTGTGAATGAAATGTGATGTGTATTGGATGTTTATGGATGCCTTATATACTTGTTCATCCGCTTGTTTGAGAGGGCATGGCTAGCATTTCTGAGGCTAGCCAATAAATAGGAATAGATTTAGGGTAGAAGGAATATCACGACGGTTTTAACTAAAAAGCGTCGTGATATCGATAATCGAGCGGTTTTAATTAAAATCGTCGCGATTATCATACACGACGGTTTTAACTAAAACCGTCGCGATATCGATAATCCCGCACGGTTTTAACCAAAACCGCCCGATTATTCGATATCACGACGGTTTTAGTTAAAACCGTCGGGTACATGATAATCACGCACGATTTTTAATTAAAACCGCTCGATTATCGATATCACGACGTTTTTAGTTAAAACCGCTCGTGATTATCACCATATCACGAGCGGTTTTAGTAAAACCCGTCGTGATTTTGAGCTATCACGCACGGTTGAAAACCGTCGTGATGACCTCGATTATCATCGACCCATAAACCAGACGGTTCGCAAAACCGCTCGTGATGACGTTTTGAACCGTGCGTGATGACCGTCTCGTAGTAGTGACGGTAGCTAGTCGTGCACGCACGACGACGACGGCGTGCAGATGCCGACCGAACGAACGAAAACAAGGAATGCAGCTTCAACCTGCGAGCTGAGCGAAATTGGGCCTGTTCTTTTTGGCTGCGGCTGGTGGTTTTTGGTTGTGACTTGTGACTTTTGGTCTGTTTGTACGAAAGATTATAGAGTAACAGAAATTCACATGCGATTTTTGCTAATATAAATGAAGTCAGTAAAATATGTATTACAATTAACTAGTAGACCATATTTTGAAAAAAATACTCTATTTAGAAATTAGTTATTATAGAAAAATCAAAAAAAACTTTTAAAAGCTGAAAAGAACAGTACCATTGTTCGTAACGAAATCCAAGGCGGTACGTGGGAGCGACAGGATCGAACACACTCCGGCGATGTAAGGCAAACTGATCTGGCCCATTACCAGCCCATGTTCGAATCTAGCCCGTACACGCACGACCAGGTTGAAGTTGAAAATTTTCTGCGCTCTAAAAACAATGTTTATTTAATTTACATCTGAGCATTTTGACAGAACGATCTGGTATTCTAGTGTTTAGTCATGCAAAAGTTTTAAAAGAGAAGTTCAAAAAAAAAACTTGTGTTGAGAGTGGAATTTGAACCCGCGCCCTTCCGAACCACAACTTTATGCCCGTTTATTTCGACTTTTTAGTGATTTCTGACTATTGTTTTTTAGTTAAAATTATATTGTGCCAACTATTAGCTTTGTTTTAGTTATTAAATTCTAATAAATAAATAACAATGTTATATCTCTACGAATAAGGCAAAAGAAAAAGGAAAGCAAAAAGGTGAAAGAAAGAAGAAAAGGCAAAAAAAATATATAAATCAAAAATTAAAAAGTCATCACATTTATTCTATTTTCCGGCCTCCAAGACAGATACTGAAGTTGGAATGAACTAGGACTTAATCTGGCGTCTTGGACCCACTCGGCCATCTGATCCTGTAGAAATACTGTGATTCAACAACTGTTCATTTTACTTGACTCCTCAGATCACACCTCCCTCGTGCATCATTCCGTTAATCACCCGTATCGTGTGCGCGCGCGCGGAAAATCAACACCACCACACAACAAAAACGCAAAGTCCAGCAAGATACGCCACTCTAAAACCCCCTCTAATCCCCTATATAAACCCTCTTAACGTACGACACTTGAATTCAACTCGATCGATCAATCCATATACCACCTCACGTACTAATTAAGCCACAACAACAATATGGCCAGCACCAGCACAAGCTCCGTCCTCCTCCTCGTCGTCCTCGTCGCCCTGGCCGGCCTTGCCGACCCCGCCGCCGCCGCCGCGAGGCCCGTCGACGTGGCGCTGTCCACGGAGAACACTGTGACCACCGCAGCCGCCGGCGCGACGGAGGCGGCGGAGCTGGACGGCATGATGGAATGCATGGTGGGGTGCTTCACGCAGGTGCTGGGGTGCGCCTCCGGGTGCATGGGCAAGGGCCCCGACCTGCCGCTCTGCGTCATCAGCTGCAACCAGAACAACATCGTCTGCATGGTGCGCTGCGCCATCTCGCCCTCGCCGCCCGCGCCCAAGCCCACCCCGCCGAAGCCGTCGCCGCCCCAGCCCAAGCCCTTGCCTAGACTTCAATGAATCTTCGACTCCTACAAATGCTCATGATATGAGTAATAGTATAAGAATTAATTAAAGACATTTATCCCATCGTATCCATTATATATAGAGAGATAGTTTTTACCTGGTACCACAAAATTACATATAAATTCTTGGTACGTACCTGGTACTTCCTAGTAATTTTTTCAGGATGGTATATATGTGTGTACATACATACATACATACATACATACATACATACATATGTGTGTGTGTGTATATATATATATAGAGAGAGAGAGAGAATATATCCAGTGCTAAAGCTCATTTGGGTAAGTATCATGTTGCCAAGAGAAGAAAATCTTGATACCCCGAAAAAAGTCACGCGCGACGGGGTGGGGAAAAAAGAGAGCGAACCGGTAGGGTGTTTTTTGCAAAAATGTATAAGTGGAATGGGTGCTTCCACCTTCAAAGATCCAGGCCGTTTGAGGTACATCCGATGGTCCACAAACGGAGTTCACATGTTAGCACCCAAATGAGCTTTAGCACTGGATATGTTCCCATATATATATATATATATATATATATATATATATATATATATATATATATATATATATATATATATATAAGTACATACTTTCACTTTTAATATATCATTTAAGCAAATATATTATACTTATTTGTCACTCTCAATATACTTAAAATACTAATTCTAAGATATGCCAATGCGATTTGGTTGAAAAATCTTTATCGGAGTCTTTTATTTTTACTATATAACCTTTCCCACATATCAAAGGAGCAAATACATAAATTACGCTATAAAAAGTGGATTTTTATGAAATTTTTTATAAAACTCATTTTGAAGTATCTTATAATCATTATTAGAATATACTCAAAATAATAAAGAGGTATAATAACATCATTTAAATGGTATATAAGAAGTGAGTGCGTACTCCTAGGAGTATGGAACTATTTCATATATGTATGTGTATATACATAGAAAATTAGTTCTATACTCCTGATAGTACGTACTCCTATTTTTCATATACCGCTTAAATAAAGTTGTTATACTTTTTTAATCATTTTGAGCATACTTTAATAATAATTATAAGATACTTCAAAATAGTTCTATGAAAAAATTCATCAAAAATCCACTTTTTAGGCATAATTTGCATATATACTCCTATTTTATATATATATATATATAGAACTACTTTGAAGTTTCTTATAATTATTATTAAAGTATGCTCCAAATGATAAAAAAAGTATACTCAAAATCTTTTATATATATATATAGAAAAAATAAAGAGCTCCAATAAAAAAATCAACCAATTCGCATTACAGTATCTTGGAATTAGTATTTAAATATATCAAAACTAATAAAGAGATATAACATATTTGTTTAAATGGTATATTAAAAGTGGGAGTATGTACTCCCAAGAGAACGGGCGCGCTAATGAGCGCGTGCATGCACGCTACGCATGGGCCACTGGTCACGGGTGCGACCTAGCTTTCTGGTGCGGTCCGTGCGTAACTCGGTTGGTGCGGTTATAGAAACAACATTCTGGTGGTAATTCCTGTATTCCAATTTGGAAAACATTATTAGTATTTCCTCACCGAGTGACTATTCATGAAACATTAACTTATTGTCACCAGTTATGTCAAATATTTTTTGTGAGGAAGAAATTGACAGAAAAGTTATGTTCTGATATGCCAAAAGTTATCACGTGAGAACTGTAAGTAACTTCGTAAATTATAGATGGTGACTTTTTATGCATGAGATAGTAACTTTGCCAAATGTAAGTAACTGACGAATTATAGATAATAATTTTATGTTTAGGAGATAATAACTTTTTTATAACTAACAACCCTAGGAGATAGTAACTTTTCTACAACAAACAGCCCCAGTAAATCCTAGAAAAAATGGCACATGGTACTTCTTGCGGAGGGGGAAGGGGCGCGCGCTGGTCTGACACGCGTAAGAACTATAAATAACTTCATGAATTACATATAATAACTTGATGTGCATATGATAGTAACTTAGCCATAATTAACAAACGCTACCCCTTTGCTAGTAATTGTCCATGAGGTGGAATGGTAGGGTGATTGGCTGATTGGGTCGGTCAGGGTCATGCGCTTATTCTACACATAGCTATCGTTTGTGAGTGAAATTACTGCCAAACAGATGTAGAGTTACTATCAGTACACAATTGGGTACTAACTCTACATGTATTTGATAGTAATTTCACTCACAAATGGTAGTAACTTTCCGACGAGAAAACTGGTGTGCATGGTGCGCGCACACGCAGATTAGCGCACCCGTGTGTGTGTATATATGGGCGCGTGCGTGCACCGTGTGTGTCAGTTTTCACGTAGGAAAAGTTACTACCGTTTGTCAGTAAAATTGCTATCAAATACATGTAGAGTTACTACCATATTGTGTACTGACAGTAACTATATATATATATATATTTGGTAGTAACTTCACTAACAAACGGTAGTAATTTTCTGGCGCGCATTTTACACCGCTTACATATTAGTGATTATACACACACATATGAGCACATCGTATACATACGCATGTGCACACATATGCACACACACTCACTCACCATAAATATATCGAGGGTATAAAATATTTTTGTACCTAAACTCCAAAATTTTATGGATCATACACGTATACCAGATGATTCTTGATGTGGATGTATAGGTACCCAGTGCCTCGTGTGATTTACTCATTCATATATACATACATAGTGAGAGAGAGAAACTATAACTTAACTACATCGTTTACCTAGATTTCTGTTACAAAAGAAAAGGGCCATGTGACTCATAATTAAAGAGTGTATGTATACAATCTAAGCAATGTACTTTGGTGTAATACTAGTATTAATTGGTAGTCTCAGAATGTTAAGCACTATCTTGTAAAAAAAATATGGAGCATTTTTATAGTCTTGTCTTAGCTCTTCATATTCTAATGCAAAATAATTATGTTATTCTCTCCGTACCCCTAATAAATATCTGTTTTTACTTTGTATTCTCTCTCTATATATTAAATATAATACTTAGAGATAATAATTAGAAATAGTATAGTTATTTTTAATATCTATGTGGTCTACGCGCAAGACAAAAATATAATCTATGTTTTTGGACGGAGGGAGTCCTAGTACTCTGTGAAGGCGTCTACTTTTATCTAAGGATTAGCTCTCTTAAATGTGGCAATGACTACTCCTAAAAATCCATCTGTTGGGATACGGGTAGGCTATATTAGCGCAGATTAAAATTTTTTATCGTATACACCAGGAAGCCAAGCGAGTAAGAGATCATGGATTATTATCACTAGACGCGCAGTGCAGCGAAAGTAGGGTTGAAGCAGCCGATTCAACGAAGAGCGCGTCGGTGTAGCAGTAGTAGTCGAACGTCCTCCATCCAAACGTCTCCTCCTCGTGATCGCCCCGATCAGCGCCGCAGTCACAGCAGCGCCTCTACCGAAGTCCACACGTCTAGAGATGGAGCACCGTATGTCAATGTGCTAGCACCAGCGTACACGGCAGGGGACACGAGAGGTGGCAGCTAGGGTTTTGACAGGTGTGTTTTCGGAATACTTCCCTCAGCCCCCACACCTCTCCTTATATAAACTCGTATCGGATCCATATCCGATACGAGTAGAGATCGAATCCCACTCGAAAACTATCATCCGACCCCTTATCGTTCCAACCTATTAAGTGTATGACCCTGTAGGTTCATGTGTATTTGGCCATAGGCCGAAAACTCCTTTCTGGCCCATAAGTCGGTAGCGGTCTCTAGCAGGACATAACGATTCTGAAACACGCATAAATATCATATCAAATGAACCTATATAGTGCTTATGTACCAATCCTTTTGCCTCATGATACCAGATCGAACTCAAGACAAGAAACGTGTCATCCTATGATAGCTCGATCCTTCACTCGAACCTGTAGTGGATTACTCAGTTGTGATTGACTCCTCAACCACATTTGGCATGGTCATGCACTTTCTTAATCCAACCACATCGAGAGGCCCAGAGATATCTCTCCTGTTAGATAGGAGGGACAAATTCCATCTTAATCGCTCATATTTCTCTGCATATTTCATAGCAAACCCGAAAGCTACCTTTATTACCACCCAGTTACGGAGTAGTGTTTGGTAATTACTAAGCAAACTATTACACATGTAGGAAACAATGATGACCTCAGGTCTAAGGATCCTACATACACTGTGTATGAGACCAATTGATGACACTTAAGAATATAACAATTCTCGCAGTATCTCATGATAGGTCAATCTAACATCATATTGTCTAACATGTGTCTACATTATTGATTTGATATCTCATATCCATGATATAGGATGTGTCTACAATGATATAAGATCAGGGTTAATTTAGAATAACATCAAAACATGAATAAAGAGTTTCACGAACAAATCACATACTTGTTGATCAATACTAAAGATATTTATTCAAGGGACAAAATAACATTTTATTCAAATGTTCATAAACATAGAAGTGATACAATCATCTTCATGATTGCCTCTAGGGCATATTACTAACACCATCTACAATTAAACAAGTTATAACTGCAAAAATTAAACCAGGTCAATACAGCTCTTCCTATTTGCACAGGCAGACTCAGAACTAATGGCACTGAGTTTTCGGTTAGTTTTAGGTTATATAAATGGCGTAAGGTGGTCTCAAAAGCTGGCCTTTTTGTTGGTCCGTTGCTTCATTACCCTCCTCTCCAAGTCTCCTAACCAAATAAATTACCGATTACCTCAAGGGTATGTACTTCTCAAACTTCAGAAGCTGAAGAAGTAATTTCAAGCAGAAATGGGACCTGACAAAGTGACAATTGCTCTGTGTCGTGCTCGCCCAGGACATCGGCATCTGCGACAACGTGCGCTTCGCAAACCCCATCGGCTTCCTCAAGGACGTGACGTGCCGCTGCCTATCTGCGGCGAGCTGCTCAAGCAGAGGAGGCTGCAGAAAATGTATATTCATCAGTCACTTGACTGGCTTTCAGATAATAAACGTTGTGCAGTATCAAAATGTAACCTGAATGTGTAAAAAAAAATGAAGCTGTAACTTAATTTGCAATATACTCTTATTACTTGAGAGACCTGCTAGTTTTGCATCTCTGCCTCCTTTGCTCCAATCACTTGAGAGAATCTGAAATCCTGTAACACAAGTCACAGAATTGATAGCTAACATCTCAACTGGACTAACTTTGGTTCATACACAAGAACACACTCATTTCATTTCTTTATTTTTTTTATACAATTACAAAGTTACAATATGTTCCATAGAATCAGCATTGAGTTCAGTAACACCAGTGGACATACTACACAATTTAGTAAATATCAACTAATTCTATGGAATTTGGGAACTCCGTCAAAGCCAAGTCTTGAAGGTAGTTTTTCTGCTACCAAGGCTTCAGGTCTCCAACAGGCCCAGCTGTCCAGTTGAGATGCTTCTCACCCGGCTGTAAGTATACACTATCTGGGTGTGGGAGCTTGCGAGCAAGGCCGTTGAGAATCTGATGGAAGGCATCTCTAGATTGCGCTGGCTGCGGGAACAACATGGCCTTCTTCATCGATGGATTGGCGAGCAATCTTTGCTTCCTTAGAATATCATCAATAGGAATGGATGTGAGAATTGTATCTAGTTTTGGAACATCCTCCTCATCGACAAAAACACCAATTTCGTCCCATGGGATTGCATCAGCAAATGGCAGCACAATGTTGTCAGCTATGATGACTGGAATGCAGCCGAAAACCACAGCCTCCACCAACCGAGGGCTCCAAGGTGCCCATCCCAAAGGACACAAGCAGAAGACAGCACGCTGCATATCTTCATAGTAAGTGGCAGGGTGTTCTGTAGAGATGTCGAAGAGAGGATTGTTCTTGAAGTTCTCCCATAGTGAAGCTCGGGCACCTCTGTATGACATGTTAACCGAAGTTAGTAATTAGGACCAAAAACCATGGGAGAGGTATGTATTACTGAAGATTCTGAGAGTATTCTTACCTTGCGTAATACCCACCCTCAGGGTCATTCCCATTGTCATAGAACAGGCCCCTGAAGTAAACAAAGATTGAACGGGGAGTGTCAGGAGGAATCAAGTGTGCCTGCATTTTCTGTGGAGGGGCATATGGTGGTATAGTGATAGAACCCTCCTTCAAGCACACATGGTTCTTCTGTCCAAATGTTTGAACCAACGTAGCACGATGTAGCAATGGAAGAATTCCACGCTCAATAGCTTTCTCTTCCTGTAAAGACATATGACCATTGCACATACAACTTCAGAATAAATGGCATGTAAAGTCAGGACCTATTCCAAACAACCTATGTGTGCTGAACGTTCTAGTTCCTGTGGAACTGAAACCGTGACCAGCTGTCGCTGTGACAAGGACATTGAGGTAAGAAAACAGGTAAACCAATATATCCTTACCTGATAGTGAAAGCATGACCCAAAATCATGTGGAACAACAAAGAAGTGATCTGCTCCATCAGTTCTATTCCAGAAAGACCACTTCTTTGAAATAAACTTGATTGCGCTTCTCATCATCCTTGGAGACTTGAATGGTAACGGAAGTCCAGCAGGAGTTAGATCACAAGTAGTGTAAACGGGGGTGTAGAACCAATCGGCCTCTTCAGGGTTGAGCGTCCGCACTGCACTAGATAGCAAGAAACGGTGCATGAATATCTCTGCAGCAAACATGTGATTGAGGCATCGGGGATCCTTGGTGACAATCCTCTTGTTGTACTTGCTTGGCAAGTCATAGATGAAAACCTTCAACTTTCCAACAGGATTGTCTTCTAGCACATCACCAGCACTTCCTGCAGGTCAATGCTCTTGGTTGAGTAGAAGCACACAATAATCTCCACATGTAGCTGATGAACAAATTCTAAAGGAAACCAATCATGCAGCCATAATAAACTGAACAGGGTAATAACTAATATGGTGGGAATAGCACGTTGATGAGGGGTAATTGATATGAATGAAATGTAAGTTCAGGGAAGTCCATCTATTATATTATTAAAGAAAAAGCAAAAGGAGTCACCACGTTCGCTCTCAAGGGATAAAAATTTCCACGTTAATCAGAGAAAAAAAAGAAAGATCCACACCATTGATCGTGATGGGTCCAGATTATAATAGTCTAGATTAAAAGAAATAATCCATGTCAAATACAATCCAAAAAAACTGAAATTCGGAATAAAAATTAAAATAAAATTAGCAATTTGATTTCTATATGAATTCCTAACTAAAATTAGATAAAAATAATTTGGAATAAAAATTAAACAAAAATTAACAATTAGATTTGTATATGAATTCCAACAACAAAATAACTAAAATTCGGAATAAAAATAAAATAAAATAAGCAATTTGATTAAATCACTAAATAATTGTAAATCGCAATACAAATTAAACAAAAATTAGTGATTGGATTTACATATGAATTCCAACCAATAAAACTTAAATTAGAAATAGAAAACAAAAGAAAATTTGCAATTTGATTTCCATACTATTCCAAAACAAAACCCTTCAATAAATAAAATTCAAAATAATTAAATAAAATTAGCAATTTGTTTTCCATACGAATTTCTAAGTAAAATCCCTAAATAAGTATAATTCAGAATAAAAATTTAAGAATTATTAGCAATTGAATTTGTTCACAAATTACAACAAAATTAATTTAAATTTGGAATAGAAAATATAATAAAATTAGCAATTTGATTTCGATATGAATTCCAAAGTGAATTCCCTAAATAAATGTAATTCCTAATAAAAATTAAACAAAAATTAGCAACTGTATTTGTATACAAATTTCAATAAAAAATAATTGAAATTTTTAGTAAAATTAAAAATAAAATTTGCAATTCGATATCCATACAATTGCAAAATAAATCCCTAAATAACTAAAATTCAATATAAATTAAATAAAATTAGCAATTTGATTGTATATGAACTCCAATAAAAACAACTGAAATTTTTAATAAAAATAAAAATTATAACATGGATAGCATGAATGGTGTTAGAAGAGACCACGAGGGAGTACAATGATATTGATTTGTCCAACAAGAAGACATTGATCCACCAGGAAGCGAAGATCCGAGACGGTGACAGGGGAGATGAGGCCAATGTCGTGCTGTTTACCTTAGTTGTTCGACAAGAATAATGTTATGTCACTCACCAAAATTGTTGAAGAGAAAGATCAGAGTCAAAGGAGCCAAGGGCCACGACGACGAGTAGTGAGTGTCAGTATTGTTAAATAAGTCAGTGTCCAAATAAGCTCGATAATAGGGAAGTTTTGGCAGAGAGAAGATGAAACTTTACATTGAAGATGAGCTACAACGATATGGGGTTATCAGGTAGTTAGGAGCGTGCCATCGCTGATAAGGGCATGATGTCACCTACGATGGTAAGAAGATTCTCCATATCATTAGACATCGATTAAAGCAGACATATCGACATAAGTGAAGATGCGAGATCACCGCGGTTAGTGAGGAAACCATAGAGTTAAGGTGGCCAATGTTGAAGAAGAGGAGCGATCGACGTGCGAGAAGAGAGACAGCGAGCATGTATAATATCATGCATGTGTATATACATGCATGCATATGTACAAATAGAAGCATAGACATACAGAAACAAAGGAGCAAATAGCTCAAAGTACAGATGGCACAGCCACAGGGAATAGGCTTAGGGCCACCCAAGAAAGTGGGACGGATGTCCCCGGCAGGGATCGGCAATAGATGCATGTGTATACATGTTTGATGTTGTAACCAAGGTTCCAAAAACCGCTACCGGGGTAAATCCCGCCAGAGGGAGTTTAGATTCTGCACCTACCAGAACCGAAAAAACCAATCAATTTCACGCGTCAAAATTTGAATTTGAAATCGGTAATCGGAAAAACCGGCCGGTAACCGCCAAAAACACCAGAGAAAAACCGCTAAAACCCGGATTTTCAAATTTGAAATTGGAAATTCCTAACACATTCATGGCAAAAAGTATGAAGTCAAGCACGGGAGATGCATGGATCTTCCTAATACATTCTATTAGTGTTAAACAATATAAACATTATTAGGGAAACTAACTTTTACATTCAAAATTTGAAAATTCCTAATACATTCATGGAAAAAAAGTATGAAGTCAAGCACGGGCAGTGCATGCATCTTCCTAATACATTTTATTAGTGTTAAACAATGTAAATATCATTAGAGAAACTAATTTTTACATTCAAAAGTTTAAATTTGAATTAAATAAAAAAACAGTGGTTTTTTTTCTCCCGGTCAGCACCGGTAAAACTGGTTACCACCAGTATTTGGAACCCTGGTTGTAACGGTCATCATTAAGCAATAACTGAGAGAAGTAAAAGATAATTATGTGGTGGAATATTGTACTGGATGGGTAACAGCTAAGAGATTGTATTGGAATGGTTAAGAGGGATCAATCAAAAATTGGTTGTGCTGCTGAAGGTTGAAGCAGAAAAATTGTAATGGCGAGAAAAGATAGAAGACACATGGTTCGATAAGACAGCCGGCATGTGAGGGATTATAAGTTCAAAGTAGTTCGTGCCATGGTGCATCAGTGTATGTGTGAGCAATATACTCTAATGTGTATACATCAACAATATACTCTAATGCCATGTAAACTAATAAGATTACCGCACATATAATTAACACATTACTTTTAGATTAAATAGAGGCACATGCGTATGCATACATTTCGGAAAATAGCAACTAATGGAGGAAGAATAGACGCGTGCAGCTACATGATCCATGCATATGAAGAGTGTTTATTTGTTTAAGAACCTCAATCTATCAAGCTCATACTTCAATTGCATTTCTCTAGTTGTATTTTTCTTCAAGTTTCTATCATCATTTTCAATGTTTGTGATGTATTAAAATTCTAAATAGCCTACAAGATACATAAACATATTCTTAAATATTTAAATTATATCATTTGATACTAAAAACTTCAAAATAAATCTAGACGCGCAAATGCGCAGGTCACCTTGCTAGTTTTCAATAAAGCATTTGAACATGATTGATTGAACCTACATTCATGGTGCCTGTTAAACCTAAACTCAGGATGCATCATCCTGCAAATTTGTCACTTGGTACATCCTGATTGGTTTTTTGGCGCAATTTGAATTTATGGGCTAACTGACTATCCTACAACCGTTCTATTCATTGGACACGTGATGGCATTGTCATCAAATAGAATTAATTTGCATATCTCAGTGCCATGACTCATGGTAGTTGAGCGGGACGTTGTCAAGGGCATGGCTCAACACTGCAGGTAGTTCAGGCAGATATGGTTGGCTAAACTTGAAACCATCAACCGTGTGGCACCTAAAGAAGAGGAAGAAGGAAAAGAAGTCTCCTAATGGTGATTCCATATTTTTGCACAAATACTAGTTATATACCCCTGTGTTGCAACGGAGCTCATTGAATATATAGAGAATTATTCTATAGAAGAGAGTTGCTCTGATTGGTTGGGAAGTGTAGAATGATGAGAAGTTGAGTGAATAGAGCGGTTGAAAGAGAATGGACGTACAACTACCAACTCATTCTTTTATAATAGTAATGATTTTGTTGGCTCATGGAAATTAGATTCCTTCATAATTTTTTTTGTTGAGAAGGAGGGCAGTACAGAATTGGCAACAGACTAGTATTGGATCATCCTTTCTTTGAAATAAAAAAAGGTCAATGTAGTTTTAATGGCAATATGTGATATTACATTACCAGGTAGCTCTTGTAATCGCAAATGCATATCTGCAACGAATTGCACTACCAGTACCAAATAGCATCCAATCCATGACTGAAACACAACAAGAGGAAATTTCCAACTGAAGAATTGAATGCTGGCGGCAATTGGCAACGAGAATAGCCATTGGTTTATCAGAGTTTTGAGCATAATCGCGATAATTTAAAACCGGGCCAATTTGATCATAGCGAGACCCTAACCAAACAAGAGCATCCCGACTTGAAACCCAAAAAGAAGAAGATAAAATTCTACGGACGAACTGAACCCAATTCATCGACTCTCCAAACCGACCTTGTCCGCAACTCCTCAACCCCTCGCCTCGTCATCACAATTCGCAAGCTCACAACCCAATAATAATAAAAAAAAATCGGGAACAAGCAAGGAAAGAGGAGGTCACCTGAGATGCGCTCGGTGTTCCGCTGAGCCCCCCTCCCATCCACCTCGACGGCTGAGGCCGGCGGCGGTAACAAGAGAGGGGAGGAGGCGGCGGCCACAAGGAGGACCGCCACGGGGAGCCACCCCGTGCTTGCACCCAACATGGGCGCCGCCACCTTACCCAGCTGGAAGAAGAGGCTTCGCCGAGGAGAGCAGGGGGGGACCGCGCGGAAGCTTCTAGAACACGTGAGAGTTTGATTAAGGAGGGAGAAGAGATGATAGTATGATACTGCTAGCAAGGAGGAAGCAAAAGGCACGGAGGGGAGGCGAACAGGGGTTCTTTTGTTGCTTGTGAGGGCAAATTTCTGGAGAGAGGAGCCGAGGGGAATGGGTCAAGGGAAACACTTCACACCAGCGTAACCAAGAGTAGCATTAACCAAGATTAATCTTGTCTTCTAACAACAATATTATATGGTTATGTCGTTGATATTAGCATATTTAATATTTGGGATGCTTGGTTTACACGAAACATACCCTTTTTTTTAGGGTACAAAGAAGATATGCATAGCTCACACATATCACACATGTGCATTCTAAGATATACGTTGTCTCAACGTGTGAGTTAAGGATGAGCACGCACATTGACCGAACTGGGTCGGAGGGACGCACCACTACATACATGCCAAATGAGCAACTCATCAGGCTTCACTCGTTTCGATTTTAACTTATAATTTTTGACTTATTTTTTATTATTTATAAATTGTCTTTTTTTGAACTATTTGTTTTTTTGAATTTTTTCGGTTTTTTTCCTATATTTGTTTGTATTGTCCATGATGAGATAGCATATTTTTTAAAAAATTTAATTACACTAAATAAGTCATCTTTAGCTACAGTAAAATTTTAATGTCTATAATACAATTTTAATCATAAGACATATGTTTTCAGCCAAGAGCAGGGCCGTTCTCTCCAGCCCCCACAAAACATGCTTGGCAGACAGTCCCCAAACTCGCTAATCGTTACAAACTCTTGTTGTTAGCTAAGCTCGTGAATTTAGTACTTCCATGAGTGTACGTCCCGTAGGAACTACCCTTGTAGCGCACTCGTGCACTCACCATTTGGTCTAGACACTAAATCATCAAGAAAAATCTCAAAAAAAAAAATTGATGATGTAGTCTGCATAGTGTTGTATCACCGTTTAAAATTTCAGCTTAATATTCAAAACATGTTTGAAGGAATAAAATAGACATGTTTTATGTGAATAGTAGCATTTGTCTTTGTCTTTTTTTCCTTTTCTCTTCCTTTGGAATTATCATTTGTAGAATGTATTTGAACTTAAATTTTTATACATACGTACAGTAATCAAGAAGTACAATAACAATTTATTTTTGAAATTTTCTATGAGGGTTTGGTGCCCAAACTAAAGGGTGAGTGCATTAGCGTACCACAAAGAATGAGTAAATAGAATATGTTCAATACTTGTAAATACCGTTCTGGGGTCATACTGGTTTAGTTCTTGGAATGATACATTTTAGTACCGGTTTATACCGGCGTACCATTTCAGATTTAATATATTTATTCATAAGTATATATATAATTACATACACACATAATTTCACTTAAATCTCACTTTAAATACATAACCATGGTATAAAAATGAGGATTGCTTCAATTATGCTTGGTACCAGAATAAATGGAATGACAAGTCCTACAAATTCCTAAAATCAAATATCCAATTACTGTTGGTACCGGAATAACTGGAACAGAATGGGCCGGCATTGGCCAGTATTGACCGATATCAAGGCCGGTACGAGGTGGAGAATTCATTGTGCCGTTTTATTTGTCGGTATGTTCCGGCCGGAACCAGAACAAAATTTACAACTTTGATATGCTGCCCATTTGAAAAGTGTAAGTGGCTCTGATGTGTGATCTTAACCATATAGATAAATCCAGTTGTTAAAATTTCTAGTTACGTTTTATCTGATATGTTCTGTTACCTATCTATCTATGGCGTTGTATTTGCTGTACTCTTGTTTTCTTTTCCGATTTCTATATCTAGATTTTTTTTTGTATTACATAAGCTATTCCTGTTTAAAATAGTCCATCACACTGCGTTACTGTTGTCCTTTTTGATGAACTTCATTGTCTTTGTTTTGATAGTTAGGCTATGATATTGCTATTTTAATTTTCAAAATATTAAAACTTGAGAGGAAGAAAGCCGGAAAGTGAGGGTTTGCTTGGACTATGTTTAATACAGGAAGGAACCTAGAGGATAATTTTCTATTGACTTGATTAAAATTGTATGTCAAGCTATCACTGCAAAGCAATCATTAACATGGGTACCTGTCTGTGGAGAATTGCTTCTCGTCGTTGGAGTTTTATTTACCACTGCGGTCCTAGACTCAAGCTAGTTCTTTTCCAATATGCTTTCGCAAATTGCATCGCAGCTCCTTGAAGTTGTACTGTTGAATGAATCACTTAACTTTCTCAACTTACAAATTCCTTTCTCGGTTCTCTGAACTTGCTTCCATTTGCACTGTAAGTTCATTTGTAATTTTAGCAATCATTAATGTGGTTACCTGCCTGTGGAGATTACCTCGAGGAGCTTCGATGCAATTTACTCAAATTTCAACATTACACACTATGAGGCTTCAAATGTGTAAATTCTAATTTCTAAGGCAACCCAAGGGCACATTGTGTCTTGGGGCTGTTCTTTATGGCTGTGGCTTATGGTTTTTGGCTGAAATTTTTGAATTTTAGCTGTTTACGACAGATATTACGGAGAAAGAGATATTTACTTGCGATTTTGGTTGGTACAGATGTTGGGCTTTTAACGTGTACTACAATTAACTTGTAGACCATGTCTTGAAAAAAAATACTCCATTTAAAAGTTAGGTACTGCAGCAAAAACCAAAAGCCATTTTTAAAAGCCGCAAAGAACATGCCCTTAGTAGTTTCTGTCTGCGTAGCACTGGTCGTGATCTTGCAGGGTTTTGCAATCTCTACTACTTAAAAATTGGAGTTGGTGGCAGTCCGTCCGTTCTCCCCGATCCCCCTCACAGACACCTGCGCGCCGATGTGTGGGCCTTCTCCTCCGCACCGATTCTCTCCCCCGTTTTCCTCGCGTTTTCCTCGTGTTCTCCACGCCGACACTCCGCTCACTCATCCCCTTCCTCCAATCGGCACCGCTGCTCTCCCCTTCCTCCATCCCGCACCGCGCCTCCTCCCCACCGATTCCTCTCCCTGCTCTCTCCGCCGCCCACACCATGTCTCCTCCTGATTCGCTCTCCTCCCACCGTCCCGATTGGCGCCACGCTCTCCCTTCCTCCGCCGCCACCCTCCCTCCCCGTCTCTCTCCTCTCACCGTCCCTCCCGCCGCAGCCGCGACCCCCGCCACGCCCGCAACGCCGCCATATCCGCTACTCTCCTTCCTCCGCGCCACCACTCTCCCTCCCCGCTCTCCCCTCTCACTGCCCTCCCCACCGCAGCGCACGCCCCGCCACGCCCGCAACGCCACCGCTCATATTGGGTGGATCCGGCCGGATCTGGTGAGCTACGCCACATCGCCTTGTAGCGCCGCCCCACTTCCAAGTCACCGCCGCCCACAGTCCTCACCGGTGTGGGTTGTGGTGTGCATCAGCTGAGAGCAAGGCGGGGCTAGAGTAGCGGCAGCCTCAGCAGTTACAAAGTGAGGAGTTATGTGGCCGACCGTGGCATAAGATTCGGCGGTTGCAAGCGCGGACGTGTTTGAATGACAGTTGCATTTAGGTATTTATTCCTCTCGTTCTCCTCCTTAGCTTCTCCTCTTAGGTTCTTCTCGGTCTCCCAACTATTCTTACCTGCTACTGTTTCTTGCTCATATTGCAAAATCACTGGTGCTTGAGTCTCCAATGTGAACACGGATTCGAAGGGAACATCTCCTATTTCATTTCTTTGCTACAATAGCTACAAGGTGAGTACCACCACATTATCAATGCACTTACATCCACTACAAGGTTTAGTCATGCAAGGCAGCAAGGATTTGTCTGGTTTCTTACTGTGTTTATTTCATTTTTCCATGTCTTTGTGAATTGTTTGCAATACAAAAGTTATTATTTTGTTTTTTTAATGTTCTATTGAATATGCAATAGGTGTTTCATCTATCTACATGTGAATTGTTTGCAATACAATAGGTGTTTCATCTATCTATATGCATCTTCATCTGGTCTGCTTCTAAATTTGTTTGATCCTATATATGGGTGTTGATCAGAATTACTTGGATGTTCAGACCTGTCTGAAGTCTGTAGTGTTCTGAAACATGCCCAACTGTCATACTAAATGTGTAGGTGTTGTCAGAGTATATTTCCAGAAAAATTCTCCACCCTTTGATTTAAGGTTCCATATTTAGGCCTCAGTGCAAAAGCATATTCAGGTCTCTGTTTCTACATTCGAAGGAACAATTGGTGTCTATGTAGGCTACATTCAAGCACATTTTCAGGAATAAAATGGCAGATAGGTTAGCAAAAATCTTACCCAAGCTCATTGTGCTTGGGTAAGAGCCTTCTCTAGCCCTTCAACAATCATGTTTTGTATTGTCCATTGTCTCAATCGGTTTCATACTGTCCTGAAAATAAAAAAATCCTAGAAGCTATGCAGACACCAATCATGCATTGGGACTTTGATGCAGCCACTATTTTGATGTATGATCCATGCAAGGCATCTACATTGCATGTAGTTTTTGTATGTGGGCATTGCCAGCTCCCAGCTGATAGTTTGTCCCACTTCCCCAACTGATCTACTGGAAGCTGGCCACTGAATCCTGCTGCATTTCTCCTTTGGAGGTGACAGCCGAGCGCCTCCTTGGCTCCTGGCCTGAAGATGTAGCAGGCCAGAGCAGGATTGGAGCTTGAAGTTTAGTCTTTCCCAATGAATTGGTGTCTTTTTATTCCCTCCTTTGTCAGGGAATGCCCTGTCCTTTTTTTATGTTGTGAACCTCCTTTTGGTTGGTTATGTTGGTTGCAGTCTGTCATGATTGGTCGTTCTAGAACCCTCAGTGGCTACTCTCTTATCTTGCTCTCAGTTGATTGGTGGTTTCTTCTCGCTGTGCCTGCTGTACTTGATGTTCTTTGGTGGATGTTTTTTGATTCTGTACCCTGTTCCAGCGCCTATCATAGCTATCAATGTTCTAATTGCTTTAAGATTCAACTCAATGGGCTTTTTCTTAATTCCCTCTGGGCTAAGAATTCTCTGTTGTGCTCCAACCTGTTCTTATGAGTATCATCACCAATAGCATTAGCCTAGACAACAGTCCAACAAGAAGCTGGAATATCCTTAATTGGAACATTAGAGGAATCAACTCAGAAGACAAATGTACCGCTGTTAAAGAAAAGATTGATGAAAGTGCTTGTGCAATCTTCTGTATCCAAGAAACTAAAAGGGATCACTTTGATCACTCCTTCCTGAAAAAGTTGGCCCCCAAGCGCTTCAACAAATATGTTTTTCTCCTCTATTGGCGCTCGAGGCATTCTCATGGGATGAAACAGTTCTATCTTTAATGGTGAAGTCATTGAAATCAACAAATTTTCCATCACGGTTAACTTCTCCACCCACAATGCTCACAACTGGACCTTAACCACAGTTTATGGCCCCTGCCAAGGGCCTGAAAGAAATGAATTTGTTCAATGGTTCAATAGCTTGCACATTGACGATGAGGTCAACTGGATGCTGGTGGGTGATTTTAACTTTCTGCATCCCTCTCGACAGAATAAAAGTGGTGGTAACATGAATGATATTATGATTTTTAATGAAGTCATCGCAATTTGGGCCTTCCGAAATTCCCTCAAAGGAAGAAAATTCACATGGAGCAACATGCGAATAATCCCTCATGGAACAACTAGATTGGGTTTTCACCTCGCTAATTGGATTCGACACCCAAGCACTCTCCTTCTTCCAATGTCCAGGCCAACTTCAGATCATATCCCTTGCAAGATTCAAATTGGCACCACAATCCCAAAAGCTCACATCTTCAGATTTGAAAATTACTGGGTTGATCACCCTGGATTCATGGATCTGGTCAAAACAGTGTGGGCTACAAATGTCAGTGCCTCGAACAGTGCCACTAGAATCACAGCAAAATTCAAACTCCTAAGGACTGCCCTCAAAAAATGGAGCAGAAAGTTATCAAACCTTAACAGGCTTCTCAGAATTTGCAATGATACTCTAGAAATCTTAGATGCCCTCGAGGAACAAAGGTCCCTTTTTATTCAAGAGAGCAACTTCAGAAAGATCTTAAAAGCTCACATTCTCAGATTACACACCTATAAGAAAGAATATTGGAAGAAGAGGTATACTGTGAGATGGACTAAATTAGGAGATGAGGGAACAAATTTTTTTCATGCTGCAGCTACGGAAAGATATAGAATTAACACCATCACCGCCTTTTCACCGACGATGGTCATCCCATTACTGAGCATAATGAAAAAGCAGCCCTGCTTCTTGAAGACTTTAAAAAGAGAATGGGATGCTCATCTAACCCAACAATGCAGTACAACCTCACTCAACTGATACAAACAAGGGAAGATTTGGATCTCCTTTCAAGGCCCTTTTCCACAATTGATATTGACAATGTTATAAAACAAATCCCCCCTGACAAAGCCCCAGGCCCAGATGGCTTTAATGGATTCTTCCTGAAAAAGTGTTGGGACATAATAAAAGAAGATATCTACACTTTTTGCTTTGACTTCTTCAACGGCACTTTGAACCTGGAAGCCGTTAACAGCTCTTACATTACACTTGTCCCCAAAATTCATAATCCCACAAGTGTTAATGATTTCAGGCCAATCTCTCTGCTGAATGGTGTTCTCAAAATCATCAACTCTTGGCCAATAGACTTCAGGCACGAATAATACCCTTGATTCACACCAATCAGTATGGATTTATAAAAAACAGGACAATACAAGATTGCCTGGCCTGGGCATATGAGTACATCTATCAATGTCAACATTCCAAAAAGGAAATTATCATCCTAAAGCTTGATTTTACAAAAGCGTTTGATACAATTGAGCATATCACAATTTTGTTGATGATGAAGCACTTGGGTTTTTCTAACCAATGGATTGATTGGATAGAGAGAATTCTTACTTCTGGTTCTTCATCCATTCTGCTCAATGGTGTCCCAGGCAAACATTTTCACTGTCGCAGAGGAGTTAGACAAGGTGACCCTTTGTCCCCACTTCTATTTGTGCTTGTCACGATCTTCTTGATGTATCATCAATAAAGCTTATCATCAAGGTCTCTTTGAGCTGCCAATACCCTCTTATGAGCAAGATCAGTTCCCAATTGTTCAATATGCAGACGACACACTTCTAATTTTGAAAGCCTCACAGAGGGAGTTATTCACGTTAAAAGGGTTGTTGGAATCTTTTGCTCAGTCAACTGGACTACGAGTTAATTACAAGAAATCATGTCTTGTCCCTCTTAACCTCTCTTTGGAAAGGGCTCATCTCTTAGCTGGAGTTTTTGGCTGCAAACTAGAATCCTTGCCTTTCACCTACCTGGGATTGCCGTTGGGTACCTCAAAGCCCCGAGTAGAACATTTTGGACCCATTATGAGTAAAACAGAAAGGAAGCTCACTTCCACCTCTAACTTCCTGACACATGCAGGAAGACTTCAACTGGTTAATTCTGTCCTCTCTTCTTTGCCCACCTTTGCCATGTGTACTTTACAAGTTCCAGCAACAGTACTTGATTATATTGATAGAGCAAGACGCCACTGTCTTTGGAGAGGATCTGAATCTAATGCCAAAATGAAGCCCTTAGTAGCTCGGAAAAGTGCTCAAAACCCAAAACAAAGGAGGGCTGGGAATCATCAATCTCAAAACCCAAAATAAAGCTCTTCTTCTCAAGCATCTGGACAAGTTCTACAACAAAAAAGATATCCTTGGGTCAAATTGATTTGGAATGCTCACTATCCTCAGGGCCAAGTTCCCCATGCAACTGCTGATAGAGGATCCTTTTGGTGGAGGGATGTGCTGAAACTTTATGACCTCTTGAGGGTATTCTTGAGTGCAAAATTGGTGATGGCTCCACGGTTCTTTTTGGTCCGACCTTTGGAATGATAATATTTTGCAAACCAGGTTCCTACGTCTTTTCTCCTTTGCAAGGCACAGAATATTTCGTTGCCAAGCTCCCGGCAAATTTTTCACCGGAGGCTCGGTTTACCTACCTCTTCTCGAGCAAGCCTTTCAGGAATTCCAAAGTCTGCAAGATTTCATCCAAGGTCTACAAGTCAATCAAATTTCAAAAGACTCTTGGCAATACATATAGGGAAACAAAGTGTATTCTTCTTCAAAGTTTTATAACTTCCCCTATAAGAATATACAGCCACCAGCTCCCTTCCTTTGGATATGGAAGTCTAAATGTTGCAACAAGCTTAGAGTCTTCTCTTGGTCGCTCTTCATGGATAGATTGAATACAAGAAATATTTTGAGAAGGAAAAGCAAAAGCTTGAAGGAGATAACTATAATCGTGTTCTCTGCAGAACAATTTTGAAGAAACTACTTTCCATCTTTTCTTCACCGCCTTTAGCCAAACTTGTTGGCAGCACCTTGGAATTCATTGGGATTTCACAAGAGATTTTTTTCGAGATGATTCAGCAGGCCAAAACCCAATCTCAGAACCCCTTCTTCATGGAATTCTTCACCATTGCGGCATGGCAAATTTGGAAGCAGAGAAACAACCTCATCTTTGATAGCAGTCGACCTACTTTTACCTCTTGGAAGATCTCCTTCTGTGAAGAAGCTAGGCTCCAGGCCCATAGGTTCAATGATGTAAAGTGTCTAGAGTTCCTCTCTGTATAGCTCCTTTAGCTTAGTTTTTTCACCTTCCTGTGTCTTGCTTCTTTTGTAGCTCCTTCTTCCTCGTTGTTCTTCCTTTGTTCATTGTTGTCTTTCTTTTATTTCAATAAATTTCACAGTGGGGGCCTCCCCTGCTGTATTTTCTTCAAAAAAAAAAAGACTTCCATTGCAACTAAAATTTCATAAGATTTGTAAAGCAAACCCTAAAGAAATATTGCCAAAAAGGACATCAATACCAGAGCACCGAATAAAATTGGAGATCAGATAACTTGAGTGTTTCTTGAAACAGAAGAGAGCTAAGCTACCTGAATCAGGGAAATCCCCATTGGCCTGTGATACAGGACTGCTGAGAAGATCAATAGGTGTACAGCCCTTGGTATCCTCCAAAGTGAGGGATGCACCAAACTGCATAAGAACACCAGCAGCACACAAGTGGCCAAAATGAAGTGCTCTGTGCAGGCTGCTCCAGCCAGATTCTCCATCCTGCAAGAATACAGTTTGTAGTGAGATTTACAGAAAATACAGTTTGGTTATCCATGAGTATTGTTTTCTTTTCCTATTCTACTGCTAACAGCTAGATAGTTATTGTTGACAGTCAACTTGATTCATACAATTTGCCTTTCTGTTCACACATTAGTAGTTTTCATAATACTAAAACTAATTTCTGCCTAATGTTTATTTCTGTTCACACAGTCAGCTTGATTACATATTCATTTGTGTATGCTTGGAAACCTAATGTTAACACCATGTGAAATCGAGTTGTTTATATGAAGCTGGAAGTACACTTTATTTCTTTGCCTGTGACATCTAAATAACCGCATATAAGTGCCATGTTTCCTATACAAAGTACATGCATTTCCTCTTTCTTGTAGTTCTTTTCCTGAACAGGATGATGCTCCTACATATAAGTTTAGTTTTGCTCATTGTAACATAAACATGTTTACCTTGATTTCAGATGCATCCTTGCTCTATCTTACACAGTATATATGCATAACCTATGGTCATGAAATATGGATGACAATGTATAAATCTCAAGACAGATGAAAATGTACCCAACATTGTCAAATACTCAAATTTGCTGTCCAATCTAACGTATTGACTTAAATCAATCCCCAACAAATGATTTTTTCAAAGGAAATGCTTATTTCAGTCCAGCAAGTTCTAGCATAGAAACAAACATGCTATGTCTGGAGTAGCATGGATGACATACCCTGTTGCCTCTTTTGTCAAATGACTTGATCTCTGTAGCATTAAAGTTGATGTTTTTGTTACATTTGAAATTTGATTTTTCGTTGCAACGCACGAACACCTTACTAGTGTTAGGTGAAAGCACAATCCTTAAGCAGCATGACCAACGCACTTGTACGTCCTTTATCAGCACGGATAAATAGATGGATCAACGGATCAATCTGATTTCAACATGTGTTTTCAAGTACGTTGATTGAGTATCCTAGGCAAGCAAGCCGCCGGTTCATTGTCCTGCCTTACGGACGCCATAACCTACGGTTTAGCAGGGCTACTTCGATTTACATTGGAGCAGGTCCGATCAACCCTCTTCATTTCGACATTCACCTCAGATGGTTTGGGAGGAAACACAAACCTTTCTTCTGAAAAAGTCTGTACACCATGATGCTAACAGCAAGCAACTTACAATTTCAGATCAGTAGGATGACCAACATGTCACGATGGCAGTAAAAAAACTGCTTCCAAAGAACCTTATGGTCACACTTACACCAATGCCAAGCAAAGCTTCGAAATCCTACAATAGCCGAAAGCATTATAGCCCACGTAACAGACGGCACTCTATACTTCCATCACTGCCATAAAAAAAACATGACAAAAAGGTTCTGACAAGAGTGCATCAAGTTTATCTCACATCCAAACAAGTTAACAACAGTTCATCACAGATATGAAGACTGAAGAAATGGTGATAGAAATCGATCGCATATAAGCTTCACTGTGCCAGGCTGCCAGCTAAGATATCACAAGATCGTTCCTATTAGGCTCCCGAAACTGAAAGCCAAACTTGGAAACTAATTAAATGTACCAAGGCAGCAGCAGATTATTCTGTACTATCAGGTGCTAGGAAGAGCACTGCACTCAGATAGATAGCAGTCCATCGAAGGTATATCCGGGAAACAAAAAGGTGAATTGTCAAACCAACACAAAAAGACGCACCATAGGATTGATCCTACGACCAGTGATCTCAGCCAATGAGTAGCTTGTTTTCCTCCAAGAAACTGTAGGTTGGGACCTCCAGGTTGTAGGGTGCTGGGCCCTTCCGGATTCTACCTGAGATGTCGTAGTGCGAGCCATGGCATGGGCAGAACCAGCCGCCGAAGTCTCCAGCGTTGGGGAGGGGAATGCAGCCCAAGTGAGTGCAGACACCAATGACAACAAGCCATTCAGGGTTCTTGACACGCTCTGCATCCTGCTGCGGGTCACGAAGAGATGCAATGTCAATGCTGTTGGCCAGCTTGATGTCATCCTCTGTCCTGCGCCTTATGAACACTGGCTTGCCGCGCCACTTCACAGTCACAGTGGTGCCAGGCTCAATACTGGACAGGTCGACCTCAAGGGAAGCCAAGGCAAGTACATCCTTACTTGCTGACATACTCAGGACGAACTTTAAGATGAGCAACCGCAGCAAGGAGGCGTAGATAAATCTCCCACCACTCAACACAAAATAGGCAAAGGCACGCTTGCTGGGGTCACCAGGAGGGTACCTCTCGTGGTTATACTCATCGTAGGTGATTTTTGCACTGGGATTCTTCACTGCTGCCACAGTTGCTGGCAGCTCAGCCATGCTCACATCCTGGTTCCTTGGAACAAGGGTTTCAGCCGAAAAGCCTGCACAAGAAAGCTATCAGATGACATCTTCAAATATAAATAGAACAAAAAAAAGAGAAGACTACAAGCATTATTATGTCTGGATACAATTGTGTTGTTATATCAGAAAGCAGCACAGGCAAGACTGGGCCAAGTAGCATGAAAATAATCCATAACAGATTATCCACACTAATAAAAGTCGCACTTGAAAATTATCCCAACAAATTACCGAAAGATAGGCTGCCATTTGCAACTTCTGCAGAAAAGTGATCCAAGCATGTTCAGTGCAAATTATCTTGGCCATTCTAAATGGTTGCACTTACTATCATAGCACATTCAGGCATAAAAAATTTATTTCAGAGAAAGAGGTTAATGTAAACAACAAAGTGTCAGCTTACAAAACAGTAGGTAATACAGAAATTAGCCTCACATGGGATATTGAGTTTATCTCCAGACAAGAGAAATGCATTTCATAAGTATGGTTAATCAACCATGGTATCTAATGGTGGTATCCAAATGATGATAGTTTATCATTTCCAAAATGAAGAAAATATTAACAGTAAGTAAACATATATGCCAACCAACTGGGAAGAACTCAACACTTGAGGATCCTCTATGCTGCTCCTAACTCAATTGTGGAGTACCAAACAAAAAGGACGGCTAGAAAACATCAATTTGCAATAGAATGGCAATAGGAAAATTTGAAACAACATTGATCCAAATTTAAATGCACACTAGAGTACTAGCAAGTCCACCATGACAGCGGTAACAATGTAACTAGATACAAGAGTGACTATATGAGATAAATTAATCTGCATAACTAATAGCTTCAATTGCACATTATCTGCTTAGGAAAGTGTTCATGCAAAGATTTAGCTAATACTTCTATGGTCTGGTATGAGCAACGCAAATTCCCACTTCAACATGGTAAAATTTGAACTAAAAAGTACCACTATGGACTGAAAATGAAACACTTACCATTGCTACAGAACAATTGTAACATGTATTAGCAAATTCTTCTACTAAATTAGATAGATTTGCAAATTCTGAGGAAGTCACCCAAGCACGTCAACTGCAAAGTTGGACCATTCCAATAGAAGATCAGAACTAAAGAGCTAACAGCACACCCAAGAAATAGAAAGTTTCTTTTACAATGGGATAACGCATTAAGGAAAACAACAGACTCAGTCTACACGACACATACAACTATAGGAAAGTCTCACGTGAGATTAGCTCGAAATAGAGAAATTAATGTTGGAATTATGACCATATCGACCGATATACGAAGGAGATTTTTTATTGGCTTTGAAACTATCATTATTTGGACTCTGCGCCATCACATAAATATGATGTCGTGTAGCCATGGGAAATTTTAAGAACAATGTTGATGTAAGACTGGCATGCACATTAAGTTGTTTTAATAACAAGCCAATCCTCACAGCGCTAGCAACGTATCTAAATATTAGAACAACCAGAGGGGATCGATTAGCTCACAGAACTAATTACGCTGTTTGAATGTGAATAATCGGGATAGTGTCCGTGTGAAGAAAATTCGCATGGACTTACTACACGCTTCAGACTATATTGACAACTACACGTTACAGACTACGCAGCCCAAAAGCCACTAAGCCGTTGTCTTTGATCTGTTTTTGACAGCCATCACAGAGATAAGTAAGGAACTTTTTCGCACACCAACAACAGACCGCAAGATCCCAAAGCATAAGTTCAATCATCTACACAAGAGAACACTTCAAATCTTCAACCATGCAACCCAGCAGCTAAAATCAGATTCCAATCAGGCACTCATAAGGTACAAACTAACAACACACTAGGCATGCAGGGAGAATAACATGCAGAGATGAACGAGCGCCGTGAGCATCTAAACAACCCGCCACATATGACGGATCAGAGATCAGGGACCAGGCAACCGCGGCCACCGCGAGCTCCGTCCGAAACCCTAGGAGCAGGAGCAGGATCCCCACCACCCGAATCTACCTAAAGGGGCTGCAGATCGGAGGGAGCTACGGAGAGATGGAGAGGCATGGGGGAACCGGGGTATACCTCTGGCGGCGGCGAAGAAGGGGGAGTCGATGGCGAAGCGCGGCTTCTGGTCGCGGGAGGAGTCGTCGCCGGGGAGGGCGCCGGCGAGCGGGCCCCTGGCGGCGGCGGCCGCTGGGCGCCAGGCGAGGGCTGAAGAGATGCGTCGGCCCACAACCCTGAGCATGTTGACGGTGGCGTCGCCGCCTCGCCTCGTTCCTCTCCGACTCCGGGGGATCGGGTGCTCGCTCGGGGAGATGGATTCGATTCGATCCGAGGCAAGGGACGAGACGAGGAGGCGGTATGGTGGACGAGAATACGAGGAGAAAAGAGATGCCTGGAAGGCGGCGTACGGAAGTTGGCCCAGGCCCAAATACTGCTCCGTGACTTCCTCCGTTTTCCCCCATTTTTCCCTGGGCGACACAAATAATCGGTCGGTGAGTGAGAGTCGGCGTGGTCAAACCAACCACCGGTCAGAGTAATCGAGACGAAGACAGACAGAGAGAGAGAAGAAGATCGGTTAGAGTCGACGTGGCGAGCTCACGTACCTCGTGTATCTGTCGCAGCACAACGTTACGTGCACCGTGGGGACGAATGATTTTCAAAATAGATTAGTCGTTAGCGAAGAAATCACGGGATGTACCGACGTGAGTGACTTTGTTAGGAATTCTGTATCTAGATTTGAAGCCTTAGTCTATAATAGACACATTACTATTAGATTATAAATAAAGAGTATTATTTTCTATTTTCGATACAAAATCAGAAAAGGAAGTAATAAAGAAAGACCAAAAATTCTATATATTTCTCTGTGTTTTCAATATACTATTTCTATCTTCTATAATTGATCCGATTTTGCATAGTAGAGGAATCGATCGGACTGAGCTATATACTATACTATTAGAAAAACTTCCTTCATTAGAAACTGAGCTATACTTCACCAACAACAAGGCACCTGCAGCCTACACTGCCCTGAAAACAGTATTTAGAAGTTCTGAACTTTTGTCTCTAACATGACAGATTAGGCCACCCAAGTCTTAGGATGATGAGAAATATAATTAACAATTCACAGGGGCATAATATTAATGTAAAAAAATTCTCAAATCCTGAAGATTTTGTGTGCCCTGTATGCGCCAGCGGGAAATTAATTACTAGACCTTCTACTCTGAAAGTGAATGATGAAATCCCTACATTCCTGGAACGCATCCAAAGAGACATCTGCGGTCTCATTCAGCCACTTTCAGGGCTATTTAAATATTTCATAGTGCTCATCGATGCTTTCTCAAAATAGTCGCACGTATGTTTATTGTCTACGAGAAACTATGCTTTTGTAAATCTGATCTCGTAGATAATTCGCATTAGAAATATTTTCCCCGATCATCACATAAAGTCTATCAGAATGGACAACGCTGGGGACTTTACTTCAAAGACATTTGATGATTATTGTGGCAATGGGAATTACAGTTGAGCATTCTGTACCACATGTCCACACTCAGAATGGACTAGTAGAGGCATTAATTAAGAGAATCAAATTTATTGCCCGGTCACTTTTGCAGAATTGTAATTTACCTCGACATGTTAGGGACATGTAGTCCTGCATACAACAACTCTCATCAACTTTAAACCATCGGCCTACAACATCCATTCACCTACGCAACTAGCGCAAGGGTCAGCACCGAAAATTTCTCATCTCAGGAGGTTTGAATGCAAGGCTTATGTACCTATACCCCCTCCACAGCGTACTGCAATGGGTCCTCTCCGAAGGACTGAGATATACGTTGGTTATGAGACAGCATCCATAATCAGGTATTTAGAACCCATGACACGAGATTTCATACTGCCCGCTTCGCTGATTGCATATTTGATGAGGATAATTTCCCAACACTAGGGGGAGGAAATCAACCCCTTGATGAAAGATGTCAGGGAATTACGTGGCAAGCCATGGGAATCCATGCACATGGCCCGCGCACTAGTGAAGCAAATAGAGAAGTACAGAAGATCATTGATTTGCATACATTAGCAAATCAACTGTCTGACCACTTTAGTGATTTGAAGAGCGTGACCAAGTTGCATGCGTCTGCACGCAATGCACCGGAGAGGGTTGAAATACCCAAGAAAGTTGAAGGTATCCCTAATCCTGTCCAGAGGCCTCAGAATAAAAGGACGAGAACTCCGGCCCCTCAAATCCCAAGTAACCGAGGACGCCTGGTGAAGAAGGATAAGAAGGACTTGACACAGCCGATCATTGAAGTTTCCCAGAACCAGAAGGGGAGTCAGTTGAGACTTGGCATCAATATGACACCTTCAGATAAGGGCATACCAAATCTGAACATCCCTATGGAAGGAGAAATCGGCATGGATGTGTGCGCACATATCGGAGCCGAAAAACTAAAGGGACTTGCCACCACAACTGTAAGAATTGATGAGCAAGGAGAAGCACCAGAAGAAGCAACTCATGATGAAATAGCTATAAATTATGTGCACACGGGAGAGTCCATGAATAGGACAATAACCAATATTGATATCTACTTTGCAAAGAAAATTGCCACAATCATCGATCTTGATCCAGAGCCTGTATCGCTCGTTGAATGTAAGAAAAGATCAGATTGGGAAGATTGGAAGAAGGCAATAGAAATTGAATTATTATCTCTGAACAAAAGAGAGATGTTTGGGCCCGTAGCTACACACCTCTCCATGTGCACCCTGTAGGGCATAAGTGGGTATTTGTTCGAAAGAGAAATGAAAGAAATGAAGTTGTAAGATATAAAGCAATGCTAGTTGCATAAGGTTTCACTCAATGTCCAGGAGTTGATTATGAAGAAACCTACTCCCAAGTCATAAGTGGAATTACCTTTAGATACTTAATCTCAATGGCAGTAAACCTGAATTTAGAAATAAAATTGATGGATGTGGTAACTGCATACCTTTTATAGAAACTTGGATTCGAAAATTTTATGAAGGTACCTGAAGGTATCCCTGTTCTGAACCAAGACAAAGTAAATAGAAATCTGTACAGTCTGAAGCTCAGAAAATCACTGTACGGCTCAAGCAATCAGGCAGGATGTGGTATAATCCCTATGGATTTTGTATAATCTTAGTATATGTAGATGATTTGAATATCATCACGACAATGGAAGACATAAAAAAGCAAGTTCTTACCTAGAGTCAGAATTTGAAATAAAAGATTTGGGTAAAACTAAATATTGCCTAGGCCTACAGCTCGAGCATGTCTCTGAAGGAATATTAGTACATCAGTCAGCCTACGCCCAGATGGTGTTAGAAAGGTTCGGCTTTGAGAAGGCATACCCATCGAAAGTACCGATGATCGGGAGATCTTTACAACAAGAAAAAAATCCATACAGACCTAGAGAAGAGGGAGAGAAAGTCCTAGGACCAAAATTCTCATACTTAAGTGCAGTAGGAGCACTTATGTATTTAGCAAACTGCACTAGACTGAACATTGCATTTGCCGTAAACCTATTAGCAAGGCATAGTGCAGAACCTACCAAAAGGTATTGGTAGGGAATAAAGGACATCTTCTGATACCTCCAAGGAAGTAAGGACCTTGGGTTATTCTATAGAAAGAATCAAGATTTGAATTTGACTGGCTATGCAGATGCTAGGTACCTGTAAGACCCACATACCGTAAGGTCACAAACAAGCTATGTATTCCTGTGTAGTGAAACTGCAATTTCATAGAAATTGTCTAAGCAAAGTCTTCTAACGATTTCGACGAACCACTCAGAAATTACAGTACTATACGAAGCCGCATGAGAATGTGCTTGGCTCCGACGAATGATTCACCATATCCAGCAGTCATGTGGGATGAATATTATGCAAGCTCCCATAATTATCTATAAAGATAATGCAGCTTGTGTTGCACAAGTGCAGACATGCTACGTGAAGAGTCATCTCACAAAGCATATCAACCCCCAAGTTCTTCTATGCTCACGAATTGCAAAAGATGGACGAAATTAAGGTACTGCATGCTAAGTCATATGAAAATCTTGCAGATTTATTCACCAAGTCACTCGCAGCATCTAGTTTTGAAAGATGCGCACGAGGAATTGGAATGGTGAGACTTAGAGAAGTGCAGAATTCAGGGGGAGAATTTTCTCAAGCTCGTTATTAAAAACTTGATCATGAAAATCGAGTACCCAAAAAGTAAATCCTGAAGATTAAATGAAATTGGGTGGATTGTACTCTTTTCCCTTGACGAGTTTTCCTGAAGTTTCTCGGCCAAGATTTTTAATGAGGCAATTCGTGCAATGCAGCATAACATGTATCATGTACACTTTCTCCAAATTTTTCCACTGAGTTTTTATGGAGTTTTGATGAGGCATGAATGTGTCGGATGAGTGCCCAAGTGGGAGTGTTAGGAAACCTGGGCCTGGGCTTGAAGCCTTGGCCCATAGTGGGCACCTCACCGCTAGGCTACAAATAGAGAGTACTGTTGGTTATTTTGGATACAGAATCAGAAAAAAAGCAATAAAGAAAGATCGGGAGTTCTCTCTATCTATTTGTGTTTTCAATCTACTATTTATGTCTTCTATGATTGATCTGGTTTTGCATAGCAGAGGAATCGATTAGACTGTTCACCAGCGACGGTTCATCAACAGTCTTCATGCATTTACCATCCAAAATCCTTAATTCGAGGTTACCAACACCGATGCCTTCTCATGGGCATGGCTCTGATGCGTGACAGGTGGACAGGCGTGGTGCCATGGTGGGTGGCTGGCTAAGCAGTGAAGCTTCTCTGCCTCCTCGACTACATCACTTTTCTTCCCCTCTTTCCAATTTCTTTCTCAATGACCTGTGGGCATCGCCACCATCCACCGCACGACACTGCATACTATTGCCAACTCCACACTACCGAGTAGCTCAAACATGCCACCGCTACCAGAGGAGGAGCTCGTGCCACAGCGAGAGGTGGAGCTCGTTCCCACGCCGTCATAAAAGCTCGTGTCGCCGTCCAGGAACCTGCCACACATTGCCTAGGGGAAGGTAAACCATAAACCTAATTTGATTTTTTTCGATTTGAATCGAATTGAAATTTCTTCAAACCGATTTGAAATCCACCCAAATAGAGTTAATTTTTTCATTTTTAATTCCACGATTTGAAAGTATCGTGTTTTCAAATTAATTACCGAAGGGGAGGCAGAAGCTCGAGAGGGAGGGGAGATAGAGGTAGGAGGTGGAAGATGATAGGGATGACACATTGTCGCATGCAGGAACGATAGTAACAGTCTTCAGCGCGACACAAGAGAAACGGTGCTACCTATAACAACAACATCAACAATATATTGTGTGTTGGGAATTGATCTATATATTCAATAGAGTAAATTACACCATGGGGCAATGAACTTGTAGCGTTGGCTTATCTGGGTCACTGTATTTTGGAGATATATATTTGGGCCACAATAGTGCATTAAGTGGTTCACTAGGCGGTCACGAACACACGTTGTCATCCCTCACACACGTGGTAGTACATATGGCGAGGCATGCTGATGTGGCACCACCAATTAGCCCTTATTTTTACATTAAACCCGCCGCCTTCTGTGACAGCAAAAAAATCTAAAAATGCATGAAAATTTTTCACAAAGTCTCTCGAGTTGTAAGTTGCATTTTCCTTAGCTCCATTTGTTTTTGTGCGACGAAAAATCCTACCTCCTTTCCCTAAAATCCGTAAAAAGTCATCTAATTGTCTCAAATCTTTTCTCTTTCTTGGGCCATTTCTAGCTCACCCCATAGGCATCTTCATTTTCTTTCTTTCTTTCTTCCTCCCTTCTTTTCTAGGCCGCAATCCACCTTCCTTCCCCGTTTCCTTTCTTTCTTTTGATTGGCTCATATGCCTTCTCGGCCTAGCTTTTCCCAGCCCAGCTCTTGTGCCACCCACTCCTGGACCTAGTCGCCTTGCTCACCCGATCAGCGCCGATGACGTCAATGCTTCACCACCTTTGCCACCTCGCCAGCCACACATCGTCACCGCCATACCCTTGCTCCTATGCTAGTGCCACCATAACTCCGCATGAAGACTTTCATGCCATAGCACGCCAGTTCGCCTCGTGAGACGCACGCTTGTCCACGCCGACACCCATGTGCTGCATCTGCCTTCGTTGTGCCCTATGCGCCACAGCCTTCAAGCGCCTCTAAAACCACCACCAGCAGCTAGCTCCTTCTCTTCCTTTATCACCTTGGATCCCCTCATCGTCGCCACTAGCACTGGCATCACCTCCAAATCTAGCAAAAGCTCCGCCCCTCTTCTTTCAACCGCTTGGGTAATATGCCCAAGTTAGCGCTTATCTTCATTCCTCTTCTCAAATTGGTTGTGCCATCATTTTCCTCACTTCCTTGCGATCCTAATGGCACCTTTCTTATGCTGAGACATCGCCGGAGCCACTGCCGATGTTCGCCGCATCACCAGCCACATCATCATCACCATCGATCCACCGCCTTCATCATTCCCTTCCCTCGCCATCAGCGTCATGCGGTGTGTCTCAACACGCCTTTGCATAATCCCACCTCCGTAGACCACTGTGTCCGTCGTGCACAGCCAACACTGAGCTTCGCCTCACCGTCATGGCCGTCTCCACCGCTGCTAAACTTCCCCGTTGCACCCCAGACAGCCAACACCAACAAAGGACTCCCTATGCCATTGTTGTGCTCATACACCCCCGTTTACAATGGAGATCACTAGAGCTCACCGCCAGCGAGTTTTCCCTTTTTCACAATTGTCGCCCACTACTGCAGAAAAGGTCATTACAAACGGTTCAAAATCGTCATGACAGACGGTTTCGTGAGCCGTTTGAATTTATGGATCAGTAATAACATGAGACCATCACCGACGGTTTTTGAACCATCTGTGATTCGTACTATCACAGGCGGTTATTAACTCATAACCATTGACTATCACAGACAGTTTATAGTAGAAACCATCTGTGATATCTCATGAATCACATACGGTTTTAACTACACCTCGTCTGTGATAGTTTAATATTATAAACGGTTATGAGTCAATAACTGTCTGTGATATTCGTTTGTATTCCTAAATCTATTTATGTTTGTAGGCTAGCCTTAGGAAATGCTAGCCATGCCCTCTGAAATAAGTAGAAACACAATAAGTATATGTACATCCAATACACATCATTTTAGAAATAAGAACATTCATTTCACAAATCAATTAACTCAAATAAAATAAACTAATTATCCATGAATAAATACACACATGTATAATTAAGCTCAATCTTACCCTAATCAAATTCATTCTACAATGTGAAACTTTTCATCTTTGTTGATGACCTGAGACATCAAGAAGTACGCACACTATCCTCGAATTTGTTGAAAATCGGCATGCTCCAACGCAGTTGTAGCAATGGTCATAACCTGTCAGTAGGAAAATCAATGTCGTGCATACATATAAATTTATAAGTATGAACTAATTATTGTAAGATTGACAAACTTTAGGATCATTGGTCTTCGCAGAACCAAGGAGTAATTCTATGTTGTGGCAAACATAGAATCCATAGTGTTACCCGGCAGCTGTTAGTGGCACTACAAAAATAGAATTTGTTAGTTTGAGAGGCATTACTACGAAGTATTATATAGGATTAATGTGTACTAGCATTGATCTCTCCCTTGGATTTTCGTATAAAAGCAATGTACTTGGCGAATGACCAAAGTGATTCTAAAAAGTTAGCATTAGTCATTGGGAAGGAAGGAAAGACTACAATAGAGTTATCTATAGAGGAAATATGTTTACCTGTCGATTAATTGTTGGAGAACTGTGAAGTCAGTTTTGGTCCTCTTTAGGGAATCAAGGTATATTACCCTATTATATTTTGGTACAGTTACAATTAGAATCCAGTGAAACTTACATAGGTTGTCGGCATGATCATTAAACCTAAGTTTGTGTTGCTTATAACGTACAAATAAATAAGTGTAGCCACTAATGCAGCACTTACCCCTGATTGTGACATAAGTATGAATTTCTTGATGCGAAAACCTACCGATGATTTCATTAATCTGATTTCAGTCACCATGTATCTATCTATACACACACAAAAGCAATGAGTTATATATGACATTTTAGTATTACATGAACATAGACAATGTTTATACACACTTATAGTGCCCAATATCGAATGAGTGAGGTGTCGAGGGCGTCGAGGTTGTAGAGAAAGAATAAGTTATCGAAGGTCACTGTGAAGACACAGTCATGAATATCATGCTGAAGATGATACGGCCTGAACTTGACGTTGGCACTCGACCGCCATTGTTCCTTCGGCTTAATGTCCTATTCTATGTACCACGCATGTAATCTCTGGCAATCCAGTCCTAGGGTTTGGAGGTGCTCTATCGGGACGACCAACGGCTCGCCTAGCACGGATTTTTGGGCTAACGGTAAGTAGGGGATATCATCGGTCTTGTTCGGTTTGCCCTTGCTGCCTTGGTTGTTAGAGGTTGACTTCATGGTAGCCTACCAGGCACGAGATGTAGATACATGTGATCCATCGTGCCCTTGCCATGTTGGTGGAGGTAGCTCCAGTGGACTTGGCATCGGTGCAGGTAGCTCCCGTGGACTTGGCACTAGTGCAGATAGCTCTAGTAGGCTTGGCTCCAGTGCAGATAGCTCCGGTGGACTTGACACCAGTGCAGATAGCTCATGTGGACTTGGCACTGGTGCAGGAGCCTCTAGGTAGATGTCCCTCTTGGGCCACTGGATAAATGTTCTAGTGGCTTGCCCTAGAGTCACGACCTCGTCGTTTGGGGGCATCTACAGTGAGACGACCTCAAAATTGGCATGAACACCATCCACATTCACTTTTGCAAAATCTAGCGCTAGAGTTACACCGTACACCAAGACCCTAGCACCGGATGGATAGGCCTAGCCCCAAGTAGCACACAGGGCAATGGAGGCATATCTCATTTAGAGTTTGCACTTCGTAGCCATCTACATAACAATACAAAATTAGCTACTCCAATATGCCTATCAATGGATCAAGTATTCTAGATATAATAATTATTACTAGGATGTCATCGACAGAAAATCTGTGTTCGCTTTTCGAGGTAGGGTTGGACACATAGCTTCTCCAACAATTAGGGGGCTGGCTAGCACAGGAGCGACGGGGGCTTCCAACTGATTTTTTCTAAACCTTTGCATCTTATCTATGACAACATCAGCGATATCCCCTCTACGGGATGCCCTAATCTACTCTCGTAGCCATGCCTTATGCTCGGCTTTGGTTTTTTTCCTACTTCGGTACGCTTCGAAGTCCTCTGAAAAACCTTGTTTCCAATGGACATAAAGACCAAGGCCTCTCATGCGACCCGGGTGCTCCTTGTTTCCTAGGGCCGCAGAGAGTATATCTCTCTCCCTGCCTGCCTGGAATGAGCCTTGGGAAAAATCTACACTCAGCGCTTCCTGTAAGAGCCCGACATGTCATTTCATTTTCTACGAAGTTATGGAGTAATTACAAACTAGGTAGTTAGATATCTTACCAGGCGGTGGGACACTTCCTCATCTGCGGGGTTTCAAAAGGAGATGGCCCCTGACGACACGGTAAATAACCTCACTCTTATCCAGTTAGGCCTCCCGTGGGATTGCCCTGCTCATCCTTCTTCCTGCATTGGGGGATTTTGCCGCTTACCCAGCCTGCCAAGTCTGTGGTGGTTCTTGTTTTCTGCTTAGAGGGCCCTGTGGGACGCACTTTCACTACTAAACTTATCTGTAGTCTTTTTCGCCACAAACTCTTGCCATTGTGGTTCCAGGAATGGATACTTCTGGAAGGACATCAGATCCTTCTCCACGTATTGCTTGATAAGCATGCTCTTGAAGTTCTTCCACACTTTGCACACCGCTAGCAACGTATGTGTCACATGGAGGCCTAGTGTTTTTGCATGATCTCGAACGATAGAAGAACTTTCGTCACTAGCTCATTTTTTCAAACTTCGCTCACGTTCTTCCATGAATTGTAGATGATCTCAATCCGTTCCTATGCGACTATTCTAACCATTTTTCAGAATGCAGACACTGCTCGGCGAGGATTGAGAGGGGTCCTAGACGCATCGACATCCGTAATGGTAAATCAGCCCTCGGGCTTTTTCGATAGTCCTCTTCCATGGCACTTGGATATCTCAGAGGATGGTGTATCACACGCATCAAGCGATGATGACAAAGAATGAGCGAATGACATCTTCACAAGATAATAGAAGTGACGAAGAAACAGAGAGTACTAGTGAACTAGCTGCCAGTAACAACTGAGAATAAGAATCAGTGTCATAACAAGTTCTAAATTGAAGCTCAAATGCAGATGATGAACTGAACCCTAGTGGTATCGATTCCATTCTTCCAATCACTACTTCATCAGTAATTTCTGGTAGGATAGGGAGACATTTGACTCAATGTATGCCAACAGTACACTGCATTTACACACGAATATATAGAACATCCATCTACTAGACCATGCCCTTGAAATATGAATTGAATAGATAAAGAAAGATACCAGTCACAAATGTGAGGAGGCGGCATGATCGAGCCTGGGGAGAAGGGGCGGCGGCCTCGAGGAAGAGGCGGCGCCGGGCATGGGGAAGGAGGCGTGCTTGGGGGAGGAGGAGAGCGCCAAGCGTGGGGGAGGAGGGCTGTTGGAGTTGAGGGAGGCAGCGACAATCTTGGGGGAGGCGGCGTCAGGCTCAGGGGAGACGGTGTGCTCGGGGGAGGAGGAGGAGGGGTCTTGGGCACGGGAGGAGTGCCACGAGTCGAGGAGGCATGATGTGCTCTGGGAGGTGGCATCGGGCTTGGGGAGGCGGCATACTTGGGAAAGGGGGAGGGCGCCGGGCGCAGGGAGGAGGGCCACCGGAGTCAGGGAGAAGCAGCAACAAGCTCAGGGGAGGCGACGACTTTAGAGTGGGGGCTGGGGGAGTAGCGTTAGTACAGTGGGGGCAAACCCTATAGTGAAATATGTATAAGGGAATAATCACAGATAGTTCTTGACTAAAACCATTTGTGTCATTTAACATCACAGATGGTTCTTAATTACAACCGTCTGTAAAAAGCAAGCATCATAGACGGTTTTACTCTTTAGAACAGTCTGTGAAAATTAAACATCACAGACAGCTTTACTTTAAAACCGTCTGTGATTCCCTACTATTATACATCAGGGCAAACTCACATATATATGACATAGTCTCATATACATATATAAAAGCAAAATCACATACATATGACACATTCTCATATACATAAATGAAAATTCATATATACATGCACAGATTCTCACATACATAAATGCAAATTCACATATATATCACACATTCTCATATACATAAATACAAATTCACACACACACACACACATATATATATATACATACATATATATATATATATATATATATATATATATATATATATATATATATATATATATATATATATATATATATATGTATATATATATGACTCATTCTCATACACATAAATGCAAATTCACATATATATTGCACATCCTCATAAACATAAATACAAATTCACATATATATCGCGCATTCTCATATACATAAATGCAAATTTACATATATATCACACATTCTTATATACATAAAAGCAAATTCACACGTATGTAGCCAGTTTCGTCACGTTGTTCTTCCTCGACCCTTATGCCATTTTCGAAAGGAGGTAACTCATCATATTGATTGTATTCTTCCTCGTCCACTACATTCTCAACTTCGATAATCCTATTCTTTTCATAAAGAACTACATGGTGCTTCTTATTTGCCTGGTCAGTTACATAGAAAACTCGAACAACTTGGTTAGTGAGTACGAATGATTCATCTTTGTATCTAACACGTTTAAGGTCCACAGTAGTGAAACTGTACTTGTCGATCTTCACCTGTGGGAGATGGACCCAATAGCACCGAAACAAGGGGATCTTGAGAAGCACGTATTCGAGCTCCCAAATCTCCTCTATGAACCCATTGTAAGATTTCTTCAACCCATCAGTACTGAACGCATCTATGCGAACACCGCTATTCCGGTTAGTGTTCTTTACATCCTGAGCCTACATATAGGATGCGTACCCATTTGTGTTATATCCTTTCAATGTCACAACTGTAAATGTTAGTCTTTTTACCAAACATGTCAACATATCACTTGACGAGCTCCTAGCGAGTCGCGCCTTAACCATTGGTTGAACTGACTGTTGTATTGTCTTGTGATCCAAACATCCGGCCGCTCTGGATTATGTTGTCGAAGCATGTCCTTATGCTAGTCGATATACGAGGACACTTTAGTCATGCGTTATAAGACTGTGAAATGAGTTATACACATCCATATCTAGAATGATTGCTTTATGGTGCCGACACTCTTGAGTCGTCCCTCATGGTGAGATCGAGGCACACCTTTCGGTTTGACCTGAGCCATGTAATTGACACACAATATAATGACCTCTTCAGTTTCATAACCTTCAACGATGCCGCCCTTCGACCGAGGTTGATTCTGTACATAGGACTTGAGTATTCCTATGAACCTCACAAATAGGTATATGCTACATAGGAACACAGGCCCACACTTTTTTTATCTCCTACACAATGTGAATAATAAGATAGACCATGATATAAAAAACAACGGAGGAACATACATCTCAAGATGACATAGAGTCGTCACCACCTTGTCCCGTACATGTACCCCTTCGATCCATAGTATTTTTAGATCTTCCATCAACAGTGCTAGGTACACATCAATATCATTCTCAAATTGTTTCGGCCCTTGAATAAGTATCGACAGCAAAATATACTTTTGCTTCATACACAACCAACGAAGAAGGTTGTAGATACAGAGAGTCACGGGCCTAGTGGTATGTTGGTTGCTCATGTTACCGAAAGGATTCATTCCATCTGTACTCAATCCAAACCTTATATTCCTTGGTTCTACACCAAGTCTGCAAATATCCTATCGATGTTTCTCTACTGGGCAGAATTAGCAAGGTGTCTTAGTATTCCATCCTTCTTACGCTCCTCTGAGTGTCAACGGGGCATTACAAGAAGATACCATGCTACCTTAGCAGGATGTCATTTCTTCACCTCTATTCCCTCGTCATCATCTGATTGATTCTTACGCTTGTATCGGGATGCGTTGCACATCGGACATACATGCATGTTTGCATACTCTTTATGGTAGAGGATATGGTCATTCGGATATGCATGCATTCTTTCTACTTCCATTCTCAATAGACAAAGAATTTTTCTTGGCTTTGTAGGTGGTTTTGGGCAACTCGTTTTCCTCCAGAAGTATGTCCGCTAATAGACCTAACAGCGCCGTGAAACTCTTGTAGGACTAACCATTTCTTGCCTTCAATTTTAGCAGTTCAAGCATGGCTGACAACCTTGTATACTCCGACTTGCAGCACGTGAACAAAGGTTTCTCCAAATCCTCCATCAAGTCCCGGAATTTAACATATTCTCTCTCATCATTATTCCCTTCTGCATCATGAAGCATCTGAACCAGATTGTCGTCATGCAACCTATCAAATCGAAACCACAATTGACATCATCCGGTGGCATATCATTAATTTCGTTGGCGATGTCATTATTACTACCTTCCTGTGTAATATTTCAACATGACTGGTCCAACGTGCATACCAGTTTTTGAAACCCCCTCGAATCAAGTGTGCTTCAATCTGCGCTCGATTCTTAAACATCTGCAGATTCTCACAATCAATGCATAGACAGTACATATATTCCACCACCTTATTCAACATATCCTTCTCGGTAACTCTCGTAAAAGCAGACATGCCATTAATATACTTTTCACCCACACGGTTCCTAGCGTACATCTAGCTTCAATCCTACATTATGCATATAACAATTTAGTATTAAATATTGAATTAATTAATTAGTATACTAGATATATATGATCTAAATTAGGTATATGTAGCAATAATAATTAATTAAATTGAATTAAGTAGAAATAGTCTATGAATTGGCTAAACGCTAAACCCTAAACCATGCTAGATATATATAATCTTCTCTTTACATCAAGCTAGCTAGATATAAACCATGTTCAGTTCTTTTTTCACTAAAAGCTAGATCTAAACTATAATGCAATTATGAATGAATTACTAACCATAGATAGTCAAGAACTTAATGGATTTACAATCACTCTTGCCAAATCCGCGGTCTCTTTCACCAAATGACCACAAAGCCCTACCTCCTCAAAGCAGGAGCCTGTGAGAACAGATCTGGAATTTAAGACAGATCTGTTATGGTCGATGGGTTTGCAATTGATAAGTGATAGTATACAAATGCTTTTTAATACACACTATTCATGAAGTATCACAGACGGTTTAAATAAAAAACCATTTGTGATATTTGGTAACATCATAGATGGTTCTTGTTAATAATCGTCTGTGATACTTCATAGACGGTTTTCACCATAAACTGTTTGTGATATTTTCTCTTCATAGATGGTTTTACCACTGGCAGCAATATAGATGGTTTCTAAACCAAAATCGTCTGTGATTGTATTTAATACTAACAATTTTAGTTAATCGTCTGTGATGAGGTGTCTAGTATTGCTTGTTTCATAGTAGTGGCCCATGCTATACCTTTTTCGACCACCGTGGTCCTCCTTGTATTCCTACACCGCCTAAAATGTGTCTGCGGTATCCAAGAACACACCATGCATGTGTCATCATTGATGTGTCCGCCACCGTGTCACTGTCTCTTTGTCTCTCTTTATTTCCCTCTCTACTCGGCTAAGAAGAAGAATAGTGCAACTCAGCACTATGCTCTCATGATTCGATCGAGCCAACTCACACCCGACCGAGCCCATGCGCAGTAATGTGCATACGCGGCCGTGCCAAACCACCTCGCGCATGAGCCATACTGGACCCAAAATATTTCCAGATCGAGTCTAATCTGAGTCAAACCTATTCAGACCGAGTTAGACCTGATTTCCACCCATCCAGACCCGTTTAGAATTGACTTGTCGCTGACTCACATGATTCCATGCCATTTCTCACTGAGTTAACCCAGATTCCACATAGTACACTAAACCTAGACCTCTTGTAGACCATTCAATTTCCACTGTTCACCCTCCATAGTGCATATTTAGCTTTGCTCGTGTGTCTGTGTACACTAGATTACAAAGAAGAAACCACCAGGACAACTGGAACTAGAAGTGATGATCCTGAAGCCTACGAAGGAGTGAGTCTCAACCATGAGTCGCAAGGCAAGCCACGATTCTTGATCATGTTGAATTTCTATTAGTTGGGTTATATTACATATGGGTTAATTCCTGTATTATTTATTTGTCAATGCTATTTGTTATCAATTAATTTTGAATGATCCTGCTTAAATAGTCAATACCTTTAATTACGCTGCTTACGTGCCATCCTATGTAATAATATGATGTAGTTTTCCTTGATAAACTTAGAGTTAGTATATCATACCTTGGATTTACATAGTAGTACATAAGAACCGCAATCACTTATCACTTGTCGTTCGCCATCATGAGTTGATTTGTCCGGATTTATACATGAAATGAATCGTGATGTTTACATTGGATCACTCACTGAGAGTGATGGTTTGGAAATGATGGCTGAGGGCGAGGTTGGGCAAGTGGTTGGTTATGTTCTATGCTCCCGTTGGTCTGCACATTGGTTATTTGTGTTAAGGGTATTAGAGATAAGGGTATTAGAGATAGAATAGGAATCAATATATTCCCCTGTAGTATCCCTTTGTACTCCCTATATATATTGCCCATTGTGCCTCTTCAATATACACACAATATTCATAATATGGTATCAGAGCTTAGGTTGAAACCCTAACCTCATATACTTTCGTTGTTGCTGCTGCCCCGGGAGGTCGATCTCCTCTCCCCAGGGGCGGTCATCTCCTCTCCATCGAGCTCATCCTCCCAGAGGTGATGCCGTCGCCGGTGCTAGGTCCCGCCTGACCGCCGCCGTCCTCTGGTCGCCGACCCTCCTCAGGCTCTCATGCCATCCAGATCCAATCTGGATGGACTTCCACCAACGTTGGCCACCACTCGCGGTCATCGCGGTCATCGTCCCCAATCGGCCGCCGTCTCCCTCCCGAGACCGCTGCTGCCTCAAGAGGAGCCGACGCTCATCGGCTGTCCCACTTCTCGCTGATGCTCCGACGCCATTGCCGTTGTTGCCCGCGCCCGAGGCCGCCGCGCTGCCGCCAGATCTGGCCACCTCTGACTCTGCCAAGTCCGGATCCGGCCGCCTCTGGGCCAGATTCGGCCATCTTTGCCGCCACCGAGCTTGGATCTGGCCTCGTCCCGCCTGGATCCGGCCGCCTTCGTGTTAGAACTAGCTGCCGCCGCGCCGCTCGGCCCGAAGCTCGATCCAGCCGCTGCCTCCCGGACGTAGCCCCATATCTGGCCGTGCCCCGCTTGGATCCATTGCCGTCCCGTGGCCGCGCCTGCCCCGAGCTCAATCCGGCTGCCGCCTCCTAGGCACAATCGTGATGTTCTATGCTCCCGTTGGTCTGCACATTGGTTATTTGTGTTAAGGGTATTAGAGATAGAATAGGAATCAACATATTCCCCTGTAATATCCCTTTGTACTCTCTATATATATTGTCCATTGGACCTCTTCAATATACACATAATATGCATAACAATTTGGATGTCTCGCCCGAAGCATATAAGGACTAGAATCTTGTGCCATAAAATTGACATGATTGTCATCCATCCACAAGATCGAGAAATTGGATTTAGCCTAGTATGTTATCCCAGTTCATGAAGTCTATAAGAAGAGACTGTTATCAGTAGTTGAGGGTGAGTCGAAGTGAACTTTCGAGTACCACTTGCCGAGTTATACAACGGTAGAACCCATGTAGGCAGTCGGCAGATGGCATACCGTAAGCTTGGTATGACCCTAACTGCTAGGATGGCCCTAATGCCTACCAGATAGAAACTAGTGTTTGTGGGACTTTTGAATGGCTTTGTTGTCTCTCAATGATTGCTAGTTGAAGACATCTCATGGGTAAAGCTAGGCACTCTCATAAAAAAGTTGGTCACTCTCTGCAGAGATTGAACTTGAATAATTTGAATGTGTCGTTCTTCTGGCTAATGAAGCTATGTTGTGGGGTGATTCCTAAACATGAGGCATAATTAGTCTTTCAATGGTTAAATGTAGCAATTTAGTGATAATGTTAAACCATTAACCCCCTACTCTTAAAAACAATTGTTAAACTACTTTGTTTAAATCAAAATGCTTTGCAAATAAAACTATGGGTAATAGTGATGATAGGTCCAAGACAAACCCTCCTTGTTAGAATTTTTGCTTGAAAACATCGGTTGCATTATGAAATTTTACCACCGTGACTTGTTGATTACGAATGTACTCATTCTTGAATATTTTGCTTCAAATGGTGCACAATATGAAGAGGATATGCTAGTAGATGATGAGTACTACAACGATGAAGATCATACATTCTAGGTCAACCCTACACTCAAGTGTAGCCTGTGGTGTGGCTGCCTTTTGTTGTCTTTTGTCTATAATATAAGTAAGTTTGGCCTGAAAACCTTAAAACTATGTAATCATATATATGTCATATTTTATGTAAGACTCCTGTTATGGTATTGTAATCGTAAGCAGGCTACTTATCAAACTGCGCTCAACTAAAATCCTAAACAGTTGTGTGAATATGGAGATTCCAGGTAAATTCGGGTGTCCCTATATTTTATTTCCCCTTCTCTTCCTCTTCTCAAACCCCTGCCACCTGCCCCTTCCCCCAAGATCCATGCCCCTGCCGCTTCAGTCCCAAGCTCCTCGCCTTAGCCACGCCCTTGATCCCGAGCACCTTAGCCACCACTTAGCCCCAGCGAACCCAACGCCTGAGAAGGCATTGCACCGCCAAGAGCTCGCCTTCATCATGTTCCATGTCGCCGCGTCCTTGCTACCATGCCACAGATGGCATCCCTCTGTTGCGCACACCTCCAACCACGGCAACCGCATCACAACAATCACCTTGTCCCCTGAATCTCTCCATGCTCTCTCTCGAGCCAACCCATCACCGGAACTACACCACCACCGTGGGCCATTTCCGTTGCCTCCCCGTGCACGATGTTGTACCTCCTTGAGCCATCAGCTTCCATACTAACCACACCAACATCTATACCTTGACCCATTGATGCCCAGAAGCTTTGCCATTCGCCTTTGTTTCCACTGGAAACTCGTCATCATTGACACCACTGGTGTCCAGGCGCTACCACCATTGATGGGCCACCTTAGCCATTCTTCGATCATGCCATCCATGTCATTGACTGCCTCGGCGTGCTTATGCTCTCTGACTCCTCACCTGGAGTGTCCCTTCACCATAGCGACGGAGCACCGCTAGCAACCTTCTCTGCTCCTAGTTCCTACGATAAGCATGATTCATGCAGATAACCTGCCTTGCACCATCTCCATCCAAACGAGTGCAAGCACCAAGACATTTTTGACCCACTACGATTGCCCACCTCCCATATGTGTATTCTGCAACCGTAAAATCATTCACCACGAGCTCCCCTTCTCTAGATCCGATCCATTGTCACCACGACTCTATGGACCTCCCTAGTTCAACCAACCACCACAGTCAGCTTCACCCATCGTCCGGTGCTTCTACTATCTTGGGTACAAGGAGGAGGCAGTCTCCAGTGTTAGGTGATGGTGGAAGTGAAGCTCAAGGGCTAGGTGGTGGAAGTGTGGGGTTGGGTGCGAGGAGGAGATGACTTCAGGGGTCAGCCGGTTATGGCATTAGAACTTCGGGGCTCGGTGGTTGCAGCGTGGGATTGGGTGTGGGGAGGAGGTGGCTTATGTTTTAGGCGATGGCGGCGGTGGAGCTCAAGGGCTAGGAGGTGGTAGCGTGGGGCTTGGGTGCTGGGAGGAGGTGGACTCTAGTGTTAGGCGGTGCCAACGGTCGGGCTCAGGGGCTAGATGGTGGTAGTGTGGGGTGGGTGTGGGGAAGAGGCAATCTCAGGTGTTAGACGGTGGTGACGGTGGAGCTCAGGGGCTAGGCAGTGGTAGCGTGGGGATTAGGTGCGAGAAGGAGGCGGCCTCAAGGGTTAGGTGGTTTCGGCGATGGAGCTTAGGGGCTATGCAGTGGCAATGTAGAGATTGGGTGCAGAGATGAGGCAGCCTTAGGTGTTAGGCAGTTGCAGTAGTGGAGCTTAGTGGCTAGGGGTAGAAGTGTGAGGCTTGGGTGCATGGAGGAGGAGGCCTGAGGTGTTAGGCGGTGGTGACGGTCGAGCTCAGAGGCTAGGTGGTGGCAGCGTGGGGCTTGGGTGTGGGAAGGAGGCGGCCTTAGGGGCTAGGTGATTACAGTGTTGGGATTTGGTGCTGGGAGGAGGCGGGCTGAGGTGTTAGGCGGTGGAGCTCATGGGCCAGGCGGTGGTAGTGTGGGGCTTGGGTACGGGAAGGAGACAACCTAAAGGGTTAGGCGATTGCAGTGGTGGAGCTCATGGGCTAGGCGGTTGTGGTTGTGGTAGCATGGGGCTTGGGTGCAGGGAGGAGGTGATCTCAGGTGTTAGGCAGTGGCAGTGTAGGGATTGGGTGCAGGGAGGAGGCGGCCTTCGGTGTTAGGCGGTGGAGCTCAGGGGCTAGGCTTGAGGTTGTGTGGTGGTGATGGTGAGGAGCTCAGTTGTGACAGCATAGCGCTTGGTGGTTAAGGGCTTGTGTTTGAGGACGAGGAGACGCTAGGGGTTTTTGAAAAATTGCCATACACTCATGGTCATATGTTGATGTGGCACCGCCACATGTGCAAGGGATGCTAGTGTGTACTTTCGTGACCACCTAGTGAACCACTTAATGCACTTTAGTGATCCAAATATGTATTTGTAAAGTATCATGATATAGATGAAACAACGCTACAAATTTAATGCCCCGTTGTGTAATTTACTCGTCTCTATGTATACATAGGATTCTATCCCGGTGGACCTCAACCGGCTGCACAATCATTAGACCCTGCTCCAACAAGTTTCTGCTTCTGGTTTATGGAACACGTCGGCTTCTTAAATTTGTCTTTTTTTTGCTTTTTTTTGCTTTTTTTCTCTCTTATTCCTTTGTATTGTCTGTAAAGATATAACGATACTTTTTTTTATTTTAATAACTTAGATAAACTAATAACCGCTATAGTATATTTTTAACGGTTACAATAAAAAAATCAAAAGCTTAAAGCTATTTGTAGCACTAACTTAGTTCCTTCGGGACACAGCACAAATATCGAGAGCTCCCCAGCATCAGCATGGGCGCCATGCACCGAGTCAACTAGAATGATAGGCGCGGCGCCACGCCGCGCCAGCCACCGTACGTACCAAAATAAAAGAGACGATAATTTGTAAGGAGTTTTTAAAAAAATCGGGGGCAAAAACGTAATTTCGGAGAAGGCAAAGGGGTTATGCGGAAAAAAACGAGGACCTGTTAAAAAAACTGGGGGCAAAAACGCATTTTCGAAAAAAGCAAAGGGTTTTTTTGAAAAAACCGAGGACCTGTACGTAAAAAACGGGACCCGTGTGTAATTTTCGAAAACGCGGGGGGCCATCCTGCAAAACGGAAGGGCCAAAAAAAATCTAGGGACCTTTTCGCGAGAACCAATGACCTGTACGTAATTTCGAAAAAATACAGAAAAATACCTCAGCCGACCGTGCTGTTTTTTCCTTCACCAAGCGGCGGACGGGCGCTGGCGCAGGACGAGCGCTGGCCGACGTGGAGGCGCTCTTCGCGCGAAGAGTCCCCTGGACATAAGGATAGGAACGATTTAGTTTGGTGCAGTACAAACATCTCTCGTGTGTTACCCAATAGTACGTGCGTACATGACGCGCGGCTATGGGCCGACACGTACGCACGGACGGCCGACGAACCTATACTATTTTCATTTCCCGCCGTCCACTCACGTACAGTGTTATAACTAGTCAACAGTGCGTGCTTAATTGGACGATTACTTTCTCCAGTAATAGGCCCAGCCCATGATTGTGCGGTTAAGGTTGTTGTACACGTCCTCAGCTGAGCATTCAGTTAGATAACCATAAATATCCAGAGACAAAAAAGAAAGAAAGAAAGCAGTTGCAGCTCAAAGCAAAACGCAGTTGAATTTTCCTACATGAGATAGTGTCGCGCTGGAGCATAACAAGGACGTATGTATGTGCATACCCATAATATACCGCACACACACTCGTACATTCAAGTAGATACATTCAGTGTATACTTTTGAGACAAGAGAGAGATCTTAAAATCTCATAGACGTCGACATACGCTTAACCAGTGACGGATCAAGAAAAAAAATGTAGCTAAAACGGAATCGGACTTGGTCGAACACCATTACTCTCTCCATTCCAAATCAGATCTGGAACACTCGAGCTAAATAGTATATGATGATGACATTTCAAGTTCCTTCTAACCACTGTTTCCATTTCAAGTAAAAAAAATTCTAAGAAAAGAGGAGCAGAAAAGAAATTTCTCCTCACCCCGGGTTATATGTTCACTACCATATGTTTAATGCTTCCACATGCCCAACATTATATAGCAACTAACAATTGAACTTCATTTCTCCACAACTCGTACCTTCAGTTGAGAAGCATGTACCATCAACTACATGAACATCGTAGATATTTGCATCGTTCTCTCTTCCCGCAAGATCACGACCAATCTCATCTATACCTCCACACGCTAGCTCCTGAAACTCATCATGCAGCTCCTCCACAGCTTCCACACCAAATGCAGCATCACCACACCACTTTGGTGCAAACTCCGGGCAGATAATTTAGGGGAGAATTTCCACTGTCTCCGTGGCATCATCCTCGCAGCTATCCAGCTCCATTTTCGGTCCAACCACAGGAATTTTGCCGAGTGTCGCAGCAGCCAACCTATCCTCATTTACACCTCTCGCAGGATCCACATGAATCAGCGACACCAAATTCCTCGCGCAAGAATGCCGTCTTGAAGCTGAACACAGAATCATTCCCCAGTTGTACCATCCCATCTAGAGCTGGGACTTGGGCCGTGCCGTGCCGGTATGGCCCAAGCCCATCGTGTTTCGTACCGCTTCGTGCCGTGCCAGCTCGGCCCAGTCATGTCATCGTGTCGTGCCGTGCCGGCCCGCGTCGTCTCCGGCCAGGCCCAAGCACGGCCCAAAGCCCACCGTGCCAGCGTTCGTGCTGTGCCAGCCCAAGTCCAGCCCGAAATTACTATACGCGAAGGCGGTAACGACGGTCGTAATCTTCCTTTCTCCCGTACCCGCCTCGTTTAAAACTAGTTGAAATAATTAAATTAATTGCATAAAAACATGGGCACGTAATGACATAAATATTTCGGGAAAAGTGAAATTTCTTTGATATTTTAGAAATACAATGTTACTGCCTCGTTAAAACCTTACGCCCCAGAGTGGGGTTTCCCGAGTAAGGAAAAGAGTATAGTAACAACATATGTATATACTAACTATTACAACATGCATAGATAATATCTACCCGGCAATATCTAGGTCAACATACGCCTGTATGATTTCGGGATCCTCCAGTTGATGGTGTTCCCGCTCTTTGGCTAATTCCCAGTCTTTGGCACATGTGATTGCCTCCACCATCCTGGGCGTAAGGGATGATCTTCTCTCTTCTATTATTCTCCCTACCGTACTGAATGTCGCTTCTGAAGAGACGGTAGACACTGGCACCAAGAGAACATCTCGTGCGAAATGTGACAGCACAGGAAAGATCCACTTGTTGTTCTTCCACCACTCGAGCAAGTCTATCTTGCCTCCATCAGTAAGATCAGGATCAATGTTTGCAAAATCATGCTCCAAATAGTGGATCAACTCCGAGAAAGAATTCCACTTGGAGGCCGCCTGAGACTGAGAGGATGAAGAATTCCACTTGGAGGCCGCCTGAGACTGAGAGGATGAAGAAGTAGACTTGCCCTTTAGCTTCTTCCACAAGTGTGATGCCATGCTTGCCTTTCCATGTTTCGTCTGCTGTGAGGCCTCCGATATTCCGCTGCTACCAAACTTATCATGATACAAACGAAAAACACGAAAAAGCTCATCTTTCACATGTGCGAAAGCTTCTGAATAATCTAGGCCAAGACATTCACCTATCCCCTCCATACCTATCTGTAAACCTGCCAACTTTTTTGTAGGATCAAAAATAGTAGCAAAACAATATAAGTGTGAAAGAGAACCAAAATATTTAATAAATTTTTCTTCCATTGCAACGACGGCATGACTTAAAAGAGCATCGTCCCTAGATTTAGCAATTCTATCTGCAATTAACCAAATAAACTCTATAACTAAGCAAGAGATAGGATAATAAATACCAGATAAAACCTTTGTTGCTTTATAAAAAGGTTTTAAAAACTCTCGAAAATGACTAGCAATCTGCCAATCTGTATTAGTAACTACCAATTCATTATTTTGAGAATTGACATTGACAAAAACGGATATGACATTTTCGTAACCTTGTAACTTTTTTAACATAATATATGTTGAGTTCCACCTCACCTTCATATCAAGACCAAATTTTCTTGGCTCTTTACCATTAGCTGCACAATACTTCGAGAACCTGCTATCACTTGTGGAGAACTTGCAAGGTAACGAATAGCATCACGGATACTGTGCAGATATATTCCAATTACTTGCATACCATCTTGAACAACAAGATTCAAGATGTGGCATACACATCTCTGCTGGAGGACATAACCACCAATATATGTTTGTAATTTTGGGGTGAGGATGTTCATAGCGGTTGTGTTTGCCGATGCGTTATCAAGAGTTATAGAAGTAATTTTATTATCTATCTTAAAATCATCAAGTACATGTAGTACACGTTCGGCAATGGCCTCTCCCGTGTGCGATTCATTTATTACTTTAAATCCTTTGACTCTCTTGTTTAGTTTATAATTATCATCTAAATAATGGGCTACAACACTAAGGTATGCACTTCTTTGGTGGGATGATGTCCAAATATCTGATGTTATGGCAAAAGAATACCGAACTTGTTGAAATAATTCTTTTAACTCTACCAGTTCCTTTTGATACATCCGTAAAATATCGGATGTAGTAGTTCTCCTACTAACATGTTGGTACTGTGGGCAAAAGCCGCGTTGGATCATTCTTTCGAACGCGCGACTTTCACCCATCCTAATCGGTGATCTTCCAAACAATATATCTAGCAATTTCTTCACGGGCATTAAGCGGGTTGTATACCCAAGTACTTACAGAGCCATCACCTCAAGTTTAGTTGTGTTTGTACTCCTCCTCCCCTCGGCCTCGGCCTGTCGTCATCTCATGTAAGCATACTTTGTAGTGGCGGTTCAAGTGTCCTGTCCCTACAGCTGTACGAGCACATAATTTAGCATTAAAATAATTACAAGTTGCGATATCTACCGTTTCACCGTCTCGGATTTCCTAGCTCCAGGTCATGTGCTTCCAGCAATCCGCCCTTCGTGCGAGACTCCGCCTACGGACTCGGATTATGTTGTCCCCATTGACTCTGGACCGCCCTGGTACTCCTCGTAGCCCTCTGTACCGTCCATATGACGATCATCCATGCCGTAATCTCCCATGCTTGGCGAGAGCTGACGAGCATCAACGGGGGGCGGAGGAGGACTAGGGAGCGACAGAGAGCTTACACTAAGTCGTCCCGCTGTCCTTTTCGAGCTTCGATTCCTCTGTATATTGCTTGAGTGTTCCCTGGTACTATGACTTCTTGGTAACATGATGATTAGTTAATAAATAAGAAGTACAAATACAATAAATATACTTGTAAAATAAGAAGTAACAAATACAATAAATATGCTTGTAAAATACAAAAAAATAAATAAAGAGTACAACTGTAATAAATGAAGAAATGAGAAGGAAAGGAGAATGCTCTGTGAAGAAATGGGAATGAATGACGCTGTGATTCTGTGAAAAATGGTGGAGCACTGGAGGCTTGGAGCGGAGTGAAACGTTATTCTGTGAAGAAACTAAAGCTCTGTAAATCTGTCTGTGAAGAAACTGCAGAGCGAAGGAAGCGAATTTATAAACATTGAATTGGAACGTTGCTGCCATACGTTATGTGAACGTTGCACTGCCATACATTGTAAACATGGAATCGCAACGTTCAGATTTTTCAGCTTTTTCCCCGTCCAATCCTCTCTTTTTTACCCATCCGGCTGCCTCCTCCTCACTTTTTTCCACCGTCCAACCTCTCCTACGCCGCCACGTCCCCTCCTCTGTCCTCCCGCCATCAAGTCGCTGCCTCCACCTTTTTCTTTCCCGATGACCGCGCCCGCACCTCCCTGTCTCGTTGTCTCCGGCTCTCCACCTCCTCCTGGCTCCCTCCAAGCACGGCTCCCCGCCGCCCTCCTCCTCCAGGCCTCCTCCACCGCCCCTCCTCCTCCCTCCGGCCTCCCTCCGCCCCTTCCTTCCCAGTGCCGCCCCTCCACCGCCGCCCCTCCCTCCTCCCGGCTTCCCACCGCCTCCTCCTCCCGGCTTCCGCCCCTTCCCCACCGCCTCCTCCTCCCAGCGCCCGCCCCTTCCCCACCGCCTCCCCTTCCCCACCGCCTCGGTCCCTCCGCTCCGCCGCCTCCTCCCCATCTCCCGCGCCGACGCCTCCCTCGCCTCGCCCCTCGGTCCCTCCGCTCCGCCTCCTCCCCACCTCCCCCCGCCGCCTCCTCCCCACCTAGAGTGGGATTTGGGCGTGCTTTTGGGCCACCAAAGCACGACTAGCCCGGCATGGCCCAGCACGGCCCGCCCGACACGTGGCGGGCCGCGCCGCCCCAAGACGAACGGTGGGCGGGCCCGGCCCGACCATCCAAAGACGGTGGGCGGCACGACGCAAGACGGCAAATCGTGCCGTGCTCGGCCAAGACGCAAGACGGCGGGCAAGACAAGAAGACGACGACGGGCGGAGGGGCACGCAAGACTAAGAAGACGGCGGCGGCCAACGGCACAAGGACTTCGGGAAGATGAAGGGAAGATGAACATGGCAAAGACAATCACACAAGACACAAGCACACATACAACTATACAAATACAAGCATACACACTAGCACACCACCGTCGGGAACTCGTGATCTGTGTCACGGCCACTCTGCTGTCGTCACCTCGGTCGGATCCGGTTGGAGGTCGTCACCTCGGGCGGGCGGGAGGTGGAGGAGGAGGCGGGGCCGGGAGGTGGGGAGGAGGGCGGGCCGGGAGGTGGGGAGAAGGCGACGGCCGGGAGGTGGGGATGTGAGACCATGTGGAGGTGTGAGACCATGTGGAGGTCACCCCATGGTTGTGATGAGTAATTGACTCTTGGTCTAGAAAGATTGAGTTTGGTTTTGAGGTTTGAGTGACCTTGCAAAATCGTAAGCCTTGAGAATATTCGGCAGATCATTTATGACCACGTTGAGCGCAATCGGGAACCACCGGTAGCGCACGACCACTTTGGCCATAGTCGAACTCGTGACGACTTACGTGATAGTGGCTCAAGGTCGCTCGATCACGTTAAGCGCTATCGGAACCCTGCCGGAGCTTCTACGACCACATTGTGGTTTCTTCGATCTGTTTGGGCGTGGTCGAAAGTCACGAGGACTGTTTACGACCACGCTGTGGTGATTACGACCACTCTGGCTGTGGTCGGAGGCCACCAGGGCCATTTACGACCACATTGGACATGGTCGAGAGCCACCGAGGAGCGCACGACCACGCTGGCGCGTGGGTCACGACTACGTTGCGGTGCTCGTGGTTCGACCACGTTATGCGCTCGGTGGTTCGACCACGTTGTGCCCTCGGTGGCTCGACCACGCTGTAACGCCCGGTTATCGACCACGCCAGCACCGATTACGATCACGTTAACGCGAGAAATGGCCGTGGTCGGAACGGAGTTCGACCACGTTATCGACAGGACGACCGTGGTCGATTGGCGATCTTTGAACCGGTCGTATGACCTCGGAAGTGGTCGATTTCGCGGGTTTTGTCGTATGGGTTTGTACGGCTGTCATGGACCTTGTGGACTAGTTTGTTCATCATTTTGACAGCATTTTGACAAGTCTAATTTCTGTGCAAAAGACTTGAGCTCGGGTTGAGCGGTGCAGAGTTTGGTTTCTCTGTTTGAGCGGTGATCGTAGCAGACCTGTGTGTGGTCGTAGCTAGCGATAGTCGTAGCTTGTGTCTGCATGGTCGTAACAAGCTTTGAGGTGGTCGTGACGACGTGTTGTGTGGTCGAAGGAAGCAGGGAAGACTTCCAGGGCTTCGACCACTTCTTGAGTTGTGCTTTCGAGTGGTCGTAAGGAGTTTATGACCAGATTTTGTGCTGTGATATTTATGCTGAATGATTGTCGGCTTGTCTGGTACGGTGCTATGTAATGGTTTTCTTGTCTGTGTGGCTGCAGGACTTCGGAGCTATTTCATGGTGAGGCGTGGGAGGACCGGACTAGGCACGAGGAGGTGTTGAGGTCCGACGGCCGGAGACGCCAAGATGATCGAGGTGGTGAGGTGGTTGCAGCCGGAGACGAGGAACCGAGCCGAACTGCCAGAGCCGAGCACGACGGGCAACAACGAGGAGGACCGGGACTAGGCTCGTGGAGGAGCCGAGGTTCGATGGTCGGGAGGTCGGTTGCGATCGTGTGTGGCGAGATGGACCGGACTAGACTTAGGAGAAGTCGAAGTCTAGCCGGTCGGAGACTGGCGTAGTCGGCTGTGGTCCAGTCGATCGGAAGGCGTGCGATTGTGGCGAGGCATGGACGGTTGGGACGAGACACGGCCGTGTCGGGGTCCGAACGACCGGGAGGTGCCAAGACAACGAGGTCTCAAGTGGGTGCAAGCGTGGATGGGAAGGCGGTGTGAGGGCATTTTGGAGAAATGCCAAAGTGCAGAAGGAAGCCGTCCCTCCGGGAAAGCACCGAGAAAAGAAGTGGATTCGATTGGCGCTAACGGGCAAAGTGCGGGTCTGTTGGGATAGGCAAAGCATTTGAGTTAGCGGGTAAAGTGAGTGATAAAACCCGGTGTTAGGTGGGGTTTACGGTTATCCCAGTGTGGACTAATGGATGGATCCATTAGGGTTAGTCTCGGTGTGAGGCTATAAAAGGGAGAGGAGAGGCAAGTGTTGGACTTGAGTTGGTCGGCTAGGCCTTGAGGCGCCCGCCTCCCTCCCTTGGGAGTGTATCTGTGTGTTTGCTCTAGGGCTAGAGCTTGTCCTCCTGTGGGGAGTGGTTGCGAAACCTCCGTGTTATGATTTGAGAGGACTCATCTCTCGTACTTGTTAGAGTTTATCTATGAGATGGGTCCGTGTTTGTGATCCGGGTTGAGAGGTCGTTCTTGAGATGTTTTCATTGATTTATTTGCCATCTTTTCTTTCTTAGTTCCTTCTGTATTTCCTTTGAGAGTTGGCTTATATTTTACTTGCTCAGAACTGGGAATATGTCTCAAGGCTAGTTGGCCAGTTCATTCCCGATAGCAAAAGTTGATTTGGAAAAATTCGTGTCTTTTGGTCTCGCCGCTAGTGAGTCTCTGTTCTATTTTTCGACTGCTTTAATCTCCTTGGCCGGAACAAAGACTTTTAGTTTTCCTGGTAAATTCACTTCTAGAGATCATACTCTTGCTAAGTTTGAAGTTTCATGTGCTCGATCTCTATATCGAAAGTTCTTGAAAAATCATTCAGCGGTCGTGCGCCTCGAAGATGCTCTGCTTTCGGTTTTGCCGTATTTAGACTTTCTTCTTTAGCTTCGACCGCCTTGAGGAGATCGGTCGAAAGGAAGTCTGACTTGAGAATACAAGTTTCAGTTTGTTTATCTCAAGTTTCTCAACTGGTCTGAACACTTCCTTAGTGGTGAAATCGGCGTTGTTCGCCGCTCCGTGGTCGTCGCTCCGGACAAAAGTAGTACTTACTATTTGCTCGTCATTTTCCGATCAAGTATCGACCACGTTCTATTTGCTTCCAAGCACTGCTTCTGCCGACTGGTCCAATCACGACGTTCGACTTATTGTCATTGTCGGTTGGTTCGACCATCAAGATATAGATCATCCGCTTTTGCACCGGTTTCGAGTGCTTGATGGTCGAGATCTCGTAGTCGTGTGCCCCACGGTCACATGAGGTGTCTGCGACCGCAATCGGCTATAGGTGCGAGTCAGTCTTCAACCACGTTGATCGTACGACCATCCCCATTGGCTTACGACCACGACGGTTCCGACCAGACTCATCTTCGATCACGCCGCTTCACCGTTGGTCATACTTTGTTGGTCGCCGTTGTCATCCTTTGTCGAACGGGTCGACAAGCGCAATCTCGATATTGATCACGCGGCTGCTCGATCACCGGTTTCAACCATGGGCGATTACTCTCGGTCTTCACGACCACTGCGGAGAGACTCTGCCGATACTCTCTGCCGATAGCTTTAGACCACGGTTTGATTTCCCAATGATCGCTCGTTTCTCTTCGGATTTCGACCACGGTCTTTTGACTCTTTCCTCTCGGTCTTAAACTAAAGATTCCTCTGTTCTCTCGAGTTTTCGGTGAACAACCAATCTTCTTCTTCACGCTCTTTAGCTACCGGAGAAAGATAGGGTTGAATTTTATTTGAGAATTTTAAGGCACCATTCACCCCCTCTGTTGCCATTTCGGTCCCTCAGGGAGGAGGCGGGCGGGAGGTGGGGAGAAGGCGACGGCGTCGGGGAGGTGGGGAGGAGGCGGCCGCCGGGAGGTGGGGACGAGGCGGCGCTAGGGGTGGTGGGGGAAGGCGCGCCGGGGAGGGGGGGGAGGCGGCGGTGCGGGAGGTGGGAGGAGGAGGAGGCGCCGGGAGGTGGTAGAGGCGGGACTTGGGCGTGCCGTGCAGCACGGCCTAAGCCCATCGTGCTTTGTGCCGCTTCGTGCCGTCGGCTCGGCCCATCATGTCATCGTGTGCGTGCGTGCTTGGGCCGTCTTGGCCGGCCGTGCTTTGGGCTGGCCCAAAAAAGCACGGCCCAAGTCCCAACTCTAATCCCATCATTCCCCACAGCCTTTATAAACTGAAATAAACTGATTTATAGTTAAAATTATATTGCACCTAACTAAAATTATACTGTAACTGATGGTGGTTTATTTGGTGCAACTAAATTTTAAAAAATTTAAAAATAGAAAAAACAGGTTAGCTCATCGCGGACAATGCAAACGAATACGGAAAAAAAACCGGAAAAAACGGCAAAAAAACTCAAAAAAGCTAAACAGCTAGAAAAAGATGAAATTTAAAAATAATGAAAAATAAATCAGAAATCAAAAACTCAAACTAAAATAAGTAGAATCATACCTAAAAAGTACTGTTTATATAAACAGTATTCCTAAAAATAAAAGTGATCACACCAATCAAGCTAGCTCGGTCCTCCACGCCTTCCTCCTTGGGGTGCAAGTGCAACTCAACATTCAGTCTAGACTCTAGAAGAGATGGAATAGCCAGCCACGTGCGTATCCCGGGCTCTCGGCCCCTATCGGCCAGCTCTGGACTCTGGAGTACATACTCTCGGCCCCTATCGGCCAGCTCTGGACTCTGGAGGGTCACACGCATGCATGCACGTGTAATGTACAGATCAGATGCTGTCCTTTCCTATTCGCGCGGTGTAGATGCGAGCATCCATCTCGGATCGGCCAAATTATCGGAATCGGAGTAGACCGTGCTCTCTACCATGCATCACGCCACTTGGAACCGGTGGCGGATCTACACAAGATTTAGGCAGATGTCGTCGTTAGGCTGGGTTCGAAAGTAGGCTTTAGTTTACGTTGCTATATTAACTAATTTTTAAATAAAGTATTTTTTAATATGAATTTATAGTTAAGATTGTAGTAAACACTGTATCGAATTCAACTATATTGGCTAAAATCATATGTGACTATTTTTGTCTATGTATTGTCTTTCATGAACAGCTAGAATTTAAAAATCGTAAGCCAAAAGTTAAAACCATAGCTCAAAAGAACCAACCCTAACATTCCAAACGGCAACACATAAATGCTACACGGATTTTATAAAAAAAATAGTTTAATTTTCATCGAAATCGGAAAAAATTATTCCTTATTCTAAACGGAACAATAAAAATGTAACTATATGGCATATGCAGTGCATGGTTATCAGGTGTGGGTTCTTAGTATTTACGCCTAAAATATATGTTCTCACTTTGCACGCGCTTCTTACGTCACTTCGCTGCCTGTACATTTATTGATATTCTCCTCCTCCTCCTCCTAGGAAAATTAAGAAGTTTAGGCGACCAACGTAACGATAATTTTCTGCATAAAACAGCTGCCAAATAGCCTAATTAATTGACTCCGTAAAAGACATACGTCTCAAACTTCTTTTGTTTTTTTTATGTGCCTGTCCAACTTTGATACTAGCTTGCACTCCGCACGGTGGAATTGAAGAAAGGGGAAAAAGGAACAAGACCAACATGCATGAGTTACACACAACAAAATCAATTAATACCACGAAGGGAAATGAAAATAGCTCTAAAAACCCTAGCATCTTGCGCTCTAGTAGTAAAAACAAAACGCCCACTGTAACAATTTAACATTATGAACTGCACTATCACAATGCATATGTAACAATAGAAAAAAGTCTGATCTAGAAGCATCAGGAAGCGTATATATCAAATACATTAGCTAGACCGGATAAAGAAAATAATTAGCACGGGGTAAATAATCAATTGGTGAAGAAATGGATGGATACATGAATTCAGTCTGAAGCAAAGCTACTCATAATTCACCAGTAAAGATAAAGGCATTCACCGACAACCTTTAAGTACTAGCTGTTCCAAAGTCCTATTTTGGTTGAAATATGAAAAGAAAATTCCTGCATATATACGAGAAGACTTGGGCAATAGCAAAATGAGCACATGCTTAAATTAGACTTGACAATGACATGCATATGGGGAAGAATAACCAATTGCAATTAAGAAACAGTGGACAAAATGCACTCCTCGGAGTTTACGCGGCAACAACAGTACACTTGAAAGAAAAAGTGAAAAGTTCATACAACACTTCAAACTTTGCTCAAAAATCTGTCCAGCATTTTAAACTATAAAATCAAATATTTGATCCTTTGAATTTTGCAATTCAATTCAAATAAGACCTTGATCCAGTTTCGAATGGTGGTATTGTCCATGTAATATGATGAGTGGATGGTTGTTCCACGTAGTATGACACGCCAGCCAAGTTTAAATAAATGATAAGTGAGACCCACAAAGTATTTTCTCCCTAATCGAAATAGAGGGAGTGAACTATAGGGGTGATGGACATAGAAGCACGGTTAGTAGCTCAGTAGAGGAGAAGCCCTTATGAGCTCTACATGTCACTAACCCAACTTGACCAGCATGTTATCCTATGTGGCAAAACCACCCACTCATCACATCACATAGACAATACTACCGTGTGAAACTGAGTCAGTGTGTTATTTGAAGCGTTGGACGAATGTTCAAATAAAGTTTGGGATGCATATGGAATTTAGAGCGTTGGACGAATGTTCAAATAAAGTTTGGGGTGCATATGTACTTATTCCAAAGAACAAAGGGCTACGAAGCATACTCATTGAGTAATACTCTATAATTTTCTTTAATTATTCTTGTTTGAAACATAGGGAGATTCCTTCTTTGCTTTTGCACAATTAGTTCACATTTGAACAAAAAAAGAAAGGGGAATTAATCAAGAAATAATTAAGCTTAAACCAGGAGTCCATTCAAGAAGAGATGAAGAAGTTATAAAACCAAAAGAGCAAAACATTAAGAATGTGCCTCTAAATAGTGCATGAACGCGCAATAAAAAATTATGGTTAATTGCACCCACGCATACACACGAGCATTCGATCTTCTCACTCACGCGCCTCTACTACTCTTTGTGCTCACCGTGAGGCAACGTGCTAGGCGAAGAAGATGTAGTGTTGGACGTCGATGTCGACGGCGGGCGTGACGACGTGCCGGACACCTTCGCCGAGCCGCGAACGAACTTCTGAGCGGAGAAATCCAGTATCTGCACTGACGACGGCGGCGGCGGCGGTACGACGGGCACATTATCATTCCCGCTCTGGAGCAGCTGCGCGTACTGCATCAGGTCGGGGAACGGGCCGAACGGCACGACGGTGGTTGGCGCCGCCTCATGCGGCGGGTGGGTGACGCCGGGAGTGACGAGGAAGCCTTGGCCGGTGAGGCCCTGAACGCGCTCGGGGAAGTTGAGCTTGGCCTTGGCGCCCTTGAAGCGGAGCGCGGCCTCGTCGTAGGCGGCTGCGGCGGCCTCGGCTGTGTCGAAGGTGCCGAGCCAGACGCGCGCCGCCTTCTTGGGGTCCCGGATCTCCGCCGCCCACTTTCCCCACGGCCGCCGCCGCACGCCCCGGTAGTGCTGCCTCGTCGCCGTCGACGCACCTGCACGTACGCGCGCGTAAGTCGTCACATACATGTGCTCGGTAGTTTCGTTCGTTGGAATCAGTTGAAATGAGTACAAAACTACAAAAACAAATCAGTTGCAAATTGTCGCACTACTGGGAGTTGTTATGTTGAAGTTGATCAATGGCCAGCTAAAATTTTGAATCTTGGAAGAAATAACTCCAAAATATTGAAATTCTAATATATACGTACGGCGATGTGCGTAGGATACGTACTGACATCCGAAATCCAACTGCAACAAAACAAACTTATACGAAATCTGATCCAAGTATATATGAACCTAGCTATCTTTGCTATTGATGATCTACTTAATTTTACCATGTTGGCTAGCTAGCTGATCCAAGTCTGAGCAGCAGTTATGGTTAATTGATCATGTTTGGACATTACGTATGTAGTAATTAAGTACGTACCTTGCGCCTCCGCGGCCTGGGCGGCGGCAGGCCCGGCCGCCTCCCCTTCCGCCGCCCGCAGATCAGATTCAGATGACAACGACGTCGGCCCGGCCGCGGCCAGCTGGGGATGATGATGGTGCGAGGAGGTGGAGCGCATGACGTAGGCCATGGTGGCCGCGTCCTGCCGCTCAGCCTGCGCGTAGTACGCCGGCCAGTAGTGCTCGTGATCCACGGGCGCACGGCCACCTCCTCCGAGTCCTAACTGCTCGATAGCATCACCCATGGCCGCCGAGCTACCGCTGCCGGCTATCGCTTTCGCCTTCGCGGGCGACTGATCTTCCTCCGGCCGAGGGCGATGCTCCTCCTGGTGATCATCAGGCAGCGGTCGCTTCCCAGGCTTCCGGCGATGCTCCACCTTCAATCGCTGTTATGGTTGCGACCTTGCTTGCTTGAGATAACCTACCTATTTGGGCCAGGAGATCAATGTTCGAGCTGTAGATTTTTTTTGGGGGATCGAGTTGCTTTGTTAAAGAAGCAGCTGAGCTGAAATAGTCTTTTAGTTTGCATTCTCATCCTTCCCATGTAGCACAGCGTGATTAATTTCAATTCGCTGCATACACTGATACACGTCTTTTTCCTCCCCCCCTTCCCCCTGTTGGCGGGGGTTGGGGGCACTAACTTCGTTTTCTTGAGATTTTAGTCGTCCTTCTAACCTTTTGATGTGCTTTTGAAGATTCGTGTCTCTGCTCCTCTTTCACCTATGGTCTGTTTTTAGTTATAGCTGATAATTTTTTATTATGACTGATAGTTTTTTGCTATACTTTTTGATATGGTGACGGACAATGAAGACGCCGGCGAGCTTGGAAAGCCGTTTGGAGAAACATCTTAGAGAAGTTGCCCTGTTTATTTTGGTTTTCAGAGAAGCCAAAATTAAAATAAAAAACAGAGCCATGTCTCCATTGACATTAAATTCCCTCCCTTCTTCCTCGATGGTGTAACGCCCCCATTTTTGGGACCGTTAGAAATCTCCGCAGTTGCCTATGATATCAGCTGCGGAGTACTGTAGACGAGTATCCATCATACCAACACAAACCTACAATATAAGAACTGAACTTTATTACAGGACCAATTATCTACTTCTCAAGGTTCTTTTATTGATGGTTTAGCAAGTATGAGCACAACTTTACTCAACAAAGTCACAAGGCTAATACCAATTATCTACTTGCCAGTATTTCAAAAGATGGAGAGGTGTTGTTTTTATTACTATATTAGTGGATGCATGTTTATTTGAGAATAGCTTGCTAAAGCAAAAGTTAACTTCTTAAGGGAAAGGGGGTTTAACCAACTTGATCACCAAATTGGAAACATTACTAAAGCTACTTATACCTTGATGTTAGATTCATCCATTAAACACAGCTTCATTTACCGGAAGTACAACGTATCCGAATACTATAGGTTTGACTATTCAGAGTTACCCAACTTTACCCATAAAATGTCTCAAACTCTCAATGTCATGCAATAGACATGCAACAGATAGCGTGCGACTGAGTTGAGATAACAAGGTCTTTCACTGCTCTCCTTTTTCTAGCTTCTACCCGGTAGGCTCATGGCCACCTATTGTCAGTAATCCACTGGCCAAAGCGAAAATCGCGAACTGATTCTAGGTGGACTTACCGTTGTTAAATATAGAAGATACTGCTTCCATACCACTCCATTGTACGTGGGCCATTCCAACCACTGTAAAAGGTAACCATCAAGTACATATTCAATCGAATTGAGCAGTCATTAAATCAGATCTGACAAGTCAAAACTTGTGGTTGAGCGATTTCTATATCCTTTACTCTATATATGGTTCTACTCCTTACTTTTCACAAATAAGACAACCGATCACAAATCTAGTGCACTACTGCACTGCGACCAAATCATACCAAAGCCTCCACCCTAGGTAAGGTCATGTACTCCAACCATCTAGTGGCTTTCCATGAGTCATCCTTAACCCTAGCACAATTTTATAAATCTATCGGTAAAATACCGAAGAACTTAGTAGTGTAGAACATTTAGTTATCTAGTCCACCAATGATTAATTATATAGTTGTGTATTATTATTAAGGCTATCAAGGTAAATATGACCTTCAAGTAAAATATGGCTTTTTTAGTGGTAGAACATAACTAATTAACATGTCATTCTAAACAATTATTTTAAATAAATAACAGGGCAAAAATAATAATAATGGAAGTACTAATAAATAATTAATTAATTAATTAAATGTAGGTTCAACATGATCAAAAACATGTGACATGACTTGCTACTCAAAGTACTCGACTGGCTCGAAGTCTTTAGTGTCTTGACCTGCTTTTGGGACGGATGGCTCAACGAAATCGGGAGTTAGTGCAAAAAAAAGGAAAATAAGTCCATGCTTGAAAGAATCCAATCTAGGACAATAAATTAAAATAAAAAGAATAAAATTCGAGAAAAAATGAATAAAGGTGGGTTTGGGCTTTATCGAAGTCTGGTTTGGCGAAATGGAGCTGGGAATGGCTTAAATGGGCTCAAAGGGGTAGAAATGGGTATATATATGTTAAATGGGTTTCGGTGAATAGTAATAGATTAGCACTATTCATAACGGGTTAGGTTCATGTACAGTAATGGATCTGGGCTAAACAATGTTGGGTTTAGGTTTGAACAGTATTGGAGTAGGCTTTGAACAGTGTTGGGCTAAACAGTAATGGGCTCAGCCCACTGGTTGGCTTATGGCTTTTGGGCCGACTCGGCTTGGCCAACCTGCCAGGCCTTCGGCCTATTTGACTCGGTTGTTCTCTAGTGCCATGGTACCCAAACATAGGTTTACGACAGCGACATGCCTTAATGGCAAGGTCGGCAAGCTGGCAGTCCGCTGATGGGACAGCAATGCCAAAGTGGCATGCGGGAGGTGGCAGCGATGATGAACAACCCTCAGCCGTGTGGCACACTGGCATAGGGGTGAAGGCGGGGAGTAGAAAGGTGCTAGGGGTTGGGGAAGGCAGAAAGACCAAAAGGGAACGTAAAATAGCTTGTGAATTGCCGAATTGTGCAAGGTTCCAAAATTTGGCCAAAATTCAAAGAAATTCAAAAACTTTTGAATTTTTGTGGCATTCAAATGGATTAGGATTTTTGACTTGTTTTTAGCACCAGAGACCACACACGGGAGGAGGCATCGATGGGACCGGTTAGGAGGGAGAACCACATGTTATAGATTCAATGGCTAAAATGTTGACTCATTTCTAGAAAAAACAGAAAAATGTTGTGATGTAGATTACTTTACAAGTATTATTTTTAAGGACTCCATGTAGTGATGGCCTTTATTCGATTGTCCACATAGCGGTAATCCCCGTAAAATAGCATCTCTCGATGCCATATATAACATCGGTAAAGATAAGGTCAATCAACACTTGACATAAAGGAGATAAAGCATCTTCTAAAATTGATCTACGATCGGGTTATGATCAATTTAAAATCCAAGAGCAAAATTGAGAGGAGACTATATTTACAATAAGATATGGATTATATGAATTTACAGTTGTGCCTTTTGGTCTGACCAACGCACCACCATATTTAATAAATCTTATGAACCTGGTATATATAAACCAGTTGGATCATTTTGTGGTAGACTTTGTGAATGATATACTGATTCACTCCAAGACAGAAGAAGAGCACAAACAACATCTACACATTGCATTGACCAAGCTTAGAGAACATTAATAATATGCTAAATTCAGCAAATGTGATATGTGTCAGAAAATAAAGATAGACCGTCAGAGATCGTCACGACTTCTACCCCCATTACCAGTCCCAGAATGGAAGTGGGATGACATTGAAATGGACTTCATTACCAGACTTCCCAAGAGTCAAGAGGGATATGATGCTATCTGGGTAATTGTTGATAGACTAACCAAGGTGGCACATTTGTTGCTAATCAAGCAGACATATGGGAAAGACAAATTGGTAGAGTTACATCTGACAAAAATTGTGGTGTTGCATGGAGTCCCTAAAAGAATTGTTTCAGAAAGAGGGGCACAATTTACATCAAAATTTTGGGAGAAGTTACATGAAGCAATGGGCGCAGCTCTAGCTTTCAGCACAACATACCATTCTCAAACTGAAGGATAGACAGAAGGAACAAATCAAATTTTAGAAGATATGTTGATAGCTTGTGCACTTGTATATGTGGCAGTATGGAGTACTTGCTTACCATTTGCGCAGTTTTATTACAATAATATCTATCAAGCCAGTATTAAGATGGCATCATTTGAAGCACTATATGAAGGGAGTGTAGGACTCCATTAAATTGGACAGAGACCAGAGAACGACAATTTCTTGGTCCTCAAATTGCTCAAGATGCAGGAACACAAGTGAAGACCATCAGAGACAAAACCGTCAGAAAAGTTATGCAGACACCCATACAAAGGATCTAAGCTTTGAAACAGGAGATTTTGTATATCTCAAGATCACTCTGTTCAAGATCGTTAAGATATTTCAAATAAAAGGAAAGTTGGCTCCGAGATATATTGGTCTGTTTAAAATTACAAAGAGAGTTGGGGGAGTGACTTATGAGTTGTAGTTAACACCAGGCATGGCTAGAATACATAATGTGTTTCATGTGTCACAGCTCAGAAAGTGTCTCCGATAGCCTGCAGAAGAAATCCCAGTAGAAGAAATTGATTTACAAGATGCTTTGACATTCCCAGACGAACCCCTACAAATACTTCAGACAATAGAAATGCAGCTCAGGAATAGAAATATCAGGTTCTGTGGAGTACAATGGAGGAACCATACTGCAGCAGAGTCAACGTAGAAAAAGGAGTCAGATCTACAACGGGATTTTTTCCAACCTGCTCCCTGGACTAAGTTAATCTCGGGGTCGAGATTCTTTTACAGGGGTAGGTTGAAACACCTCAAAATTCAAAGTTTGAATTTATTTTTGGATTTTGGTTGAATTCTTAATTCCTTCCCAAATTTGGCAATCTACCTTGATTCCTTGCCTTTCCTCTCTTGCTTTCCCATCTCCCTCTCCCGTTGACGCCTTTGGCAAAGCCGCCTCCTACCACCGCCTCTCTGTTCACCTCTCCATGCGCCCCCTTGCCCGCGCCTAGTTTTGCGGCCGCAATTCCCCAGCTGTTTACACCTCCCTTGCCAAATGCTGACATCATGGCCCACCCTCCAATGGCTCGCCTCCCCTGCCAACTCCACTCCCTCCCCTCGCTTGGTGCTCTCGGTTGACCTATGCCTTCTCTCGCTGCAGCTCGCCACTTCTTCCGGTCGACGCGCACGCTCTTGTCGTACGAGCTCATGTCACTCCTTCCAACTCATGCAAAGACCCCGATACTCCTCTTGACACCTAGCTCACTCCTCCCGTAGAGTTCCCGCTCTCTCTTTCATGCGCAAGCGACACCCGAACCACTCTACTGCTCTCCCACCTCTCCTTCTTTAAAGCTCAATCGCCTTCACAGAGAGCTCCACACCTCTTCCCACCACTCACCAGAACCACCCAATTGAGCTCCTCCTCACCACAGCTCCACCATCGACCTCCCCTGAGCCTAGTTAGCTCTAATGCAATCTTCTCCTCGCTTGATCAAAATCTGATTGCATTCGCTCATAGCATCACCTTTGCACCCTGGTCACACTGGTGAAGTCGCTTTAGCATGAGCATACCCCTGGAGCTCTGGCGCCGCGAGCCTTCGTCGGTCGTAAGGCCTCTCCCGTGGATAACCCTCCTGGGAGCTCCTCTGCTCAAACCACCGCCACCTCTATGATCCTTGTGACCTCGCCAAAAGTCACCGGACAAACTATAAGCCACAGTGAAGCTCGTAACCTTCTCGCCTACCGCCGGCCACCGCCATTCATCTCCACACCTCCCAAAGCTCAAAAATGGAACCCCCACACCGAGCTACACCCGTCCGTACCAATTACCGCCGCTGGAGTCCATCCTCAATGCCGAATCGTGGAGGTAGTTGTGCCTCTGCTTCACGCCAGAGAAAGGGCAGCCAAAGGTTGAAGACGAGTTGGGGCGATGTCGTGGCTCTATCTCAGCCATCCGTGCACCACCCTCCGACTGTGTGCGTGCGCACGTAGTGGGGCTACTCGGTCGTGTGCCGTGGGCTAAAAAGGTCGGCCCATTTGGCTGCCACAGTTTTAAACCCCGCGCGCATGCGTTGTAGCAACAGGCTAGCACAGTACTGTTCACCACTGTAGCAGTAATGTCCATCTGAACCCTAATTTCCAAAAATACCCCATTTCGATCATTTCAATACCACGAATCCATTTTTGACCTTCGTTCCACCAATTTAAGCTCCAATAAAATCCTAACTAACTCTATTTGGTTTTTATTACATTTTATTCCTTTTTATTTTATTTATTTTCCTAGCTTGATTAGTTTCAAGCACGGAGCTTATGCTATTTTATGTGTTTACGTTAGTTCCTAAGTATTCCGAGGTGACAGTGCAAGGACCAGATCCAGGCATCGAAGTATTCAAGATAGTAAAGCTTATTGAATAGCAAGGCAAGTTACAAGTTTTTGATCTTATTGAATCCCATATGAAATTTAGATAATTTAATTACAGTATTTGCATTTATGTTATTTATGCAATATTATTTAATTAAAATAAATATTTAGAATGACTTGTTAATTAGATATGTCCTACCACTGATAATTGCCCTATTTAATTTGAGGCCATATTCACCGTGACAACCTTAGTATTATTTAATTATTATATAAATAATTGCAGATTGGCTCATCTAAAATTTTGTGCTACTAAGTGACTTGGTTTTTGGCCAGTAGATTTGTTTAAACAGTTCTAGGGTAAGGAGGTGTAAGGAGACATCGTGGAAAGCCACTAGATGGTTGGAGTCCATGAAATTACCCTAGGGAGGAGGTTTGAGCAGATGGGTGGTAGTGTCGTCAAGCACTAGGGATCTGGGTTGTAGTTGGTAGCCTCAAAGTGAAAAGTAAGGACTAGAACCTTATGCTGAGTAAATGACACATTAATCACTCAGCCACAAGAATTGACTTGTCAATCCTAGTCTAGTAGCTGCTCAACTCGATTGAATCTCTACAGGAGGTAGGAGTATAGATGACAGGGAGTTGGTATGGGAATGGTAAAACTATACTAAACAACGGTAGGTGCCACTCAGGATGGGCATAAATGTTTAGGCTTGATGAGTAGACACCCGGGTCTGAGTGTGATCTACCGGGTAGAGGCTATATAAAGGGATGAGTAGTGAAATAGCCTTACTTAACTCAGTCATGAGGGTTAAGAAATCTTGTGAGTAAAGTTGGGCAACTCTGCAAAGTGAAATAAATGGTATTCGAATACGCCATGCTCCCGGTTAATGGAGCTGTATTTAATGGGTGATTCCAACAATAAGACATAAGTAGATTTCTTTATATTTTAATCTGAATAAGCTGTGTAATCAAGTGTTGAAACCCCCTAATCATAAGAAGTTCTTGTTTTATGATTTCTTCTTTACAAATATTTACAAATAAAATTACATCCACTCTCATTAATAAAACTAGTATATTTCCATTCTTTGGCAATCCATACAAATAGATAAAGTAGGATTTACCCTTGTAACTTGCTGGGTACGGTTGTACTCATTACTTGCTAAACAATAAACAGAAGATCAATGGGACGGCGATGAACAAGTTGTTGATGAAGATCCGGAAGAGCCTTGTTTCATTGACGACCAATGGTTTTAGGTCTTAGCCATGGTTAAGTACTCCTGTGGTAGTTTCTTTTGTACTGTAAGTTAACTTTGAACTTGCACACCCATTGAGTCCAAAACTGGACTGTGAAGCCTTATTTCTATAATAAAGTTTGATTTTTATTTTGAAGTATGTGTTGAACTGATGCGTATTTATGTATAGTACTTCACAACTGAACGGTCCTGGGTAGTGGTGGGATTACCAGCGTCTCCAGAAATGGGGGCGTTACAACAGCCTTCAGTTCAGGCTTTCGCCGGTGGCTTGAAAGCCATGTTGGAATCTCATTGGGGATTGGCTACAGATCTCGCACTTTTCTTTTGAAATAATCTTAGAAATATTTGATTTTCTATTCATGAGATTTACCACTAAATTATGTCATTTAACTCAAAAAAATTCAAATATACAACTAAAAAAATAAAAGTCATCATTTCAATTCTTAATAATTTTTTAGACGAAAGTCACATAAATTATTATCCATTAGACCCTAAGTTACCACCGATAGTTCAACAAATCACCAACATAAGTTTAAAATTACCATTAGTTTACAAATTTGAGAAAAGTTTAGGAATTATCAACATTCGAACCAAAAGTTATCATTATAGTTTTACGAAATTATCACCCAAATTTCAAAATTATCACCATTTCTATAAGTTTGAAATGTTGTAAAACCTACCATCAGTTGCACTAAAGTTACCATCAGCTACACCATAAGTTATCATCTGTATTTTTAATAAATTACCATCCTAATTTCTAAATTTACCATCATTTTGTGGTATCATCACTTTTAACCCAAAATAAACCCGAACCTTCAAAACTTACCAACAATTTGATCCTAAGTTATCAGCTGCAGTTTTAACAAGTTGCCATCCTAAATTTAGAAATTATCATTATTTTTTAATTTCGAAGAAATTTCAAAAATTACATCAGTTACATCCTAAGTTTCCATCTGTATTTTTTTAACAAATTATCAACCTAAAAACCATTTCTCCACTGTTGAGTCATGATGGATTCTTTTTTAAGAAGCGAAAAGAGCAATTCACTTATCTATATTCATACCTTTATCATCTATTGCACCATAAGTTATCATTTGTAGCTCACAAATTTATTAGCCTATGTTCAATTTATGAGCTTTTACATTAAAAATACCATCATTTGCACATGAAGTTGACATCTGCTTTGAAAAATTACCACCTAATGTTCCATAAGCTTTCATCTGCTATCATTGGTGACTACTGCATATGTTATGTGATTGAATAAGAGGACTGTGCCTAATTGCATGGAAGGTAAGGCTACAAATTTGGACTCACCCAATAGAGACTACAAGCATTGTACAAAAAGATGGTATTCATAGCAATATGCAAAGGAAATAAGGAATTGAGCTTTCTTATAACCCCAAGCTCACTGACAATACCCATATGTAATGTAGGTTTTTGAGATGTTATGCCCCACCACGTGTGCATGTCCCACTCCCTTGGTCATCGTTGAAAATGCATGCAATACTCATCTCTACGTCCCCACGTGGCTATGTGCTGGGGCCATTAAATACTCAACCCCATCTATTATGTAGATTCAACAAAAAGCCAGTGCTGCAATGGTTTGGTGGCACACGTACCACGTTACAACGTATTGAACATCTTGCTCACCCACTCCCACGCAACTAGATGGATGGACGCGAACTTGGGTGCATGTTAAGACTAACGCGCACCTGGTAGAGCCATAGGTTAATTATGTTCTTGTCGATTTGATACTTTGGAATACTCTGGGTGAAAGATTACAGTCAATCCGTGCACTTGCGGTAACATCTAACAGTGCATAGATTGCGTCAACGAGCACATACATACATGGTTCTCGAAAGTATAAACACTGCGATTAAATTAAGTGGTGTCTATTCCATCTGACACCCGAGCCTCTTCAATTTCCGACTGCTAAACCTGGCTAGAATCTCGAGTGCCTAAAGGGTGGGCCATCCGTTCGCTCGGTCTCATGTGTCATTACACACCCAGGAAACTGTAGTGACGTATCGACTTCTCAGCCTATTGCCACAATGACTCGATTCTGCCCACCTGCTCCCACATGAGTCGATCGGATAGACGTAATTAGGCTAGGCGCACGTTAACACTAACGCTGTAATAGATTTCGCGAAGAAAGAACGAACAGAAAAGCAGGGTGGACTCATCTCAGAACCAGCTCTAGTAGTGAAATAAGAAATGCAGAAGCGCCCACTTGTCATCTCAGACCTGCTATATATCGACATCAACGCAGGGAAACCAACACCACCGCCGAGCTTGACACCGGGAGCCCCGTGCCTCGACCTAGGAGACCACCGCGGAGTCGCCGCTGCCTTCACTTGCTGCCGCTGCTGCGAGGGGAGGCGAAGAGCCGTCCTAGGAGACCACCGCGGAGTTGTAGCTCTAGCGAGGTCGACAGCTAGGGTAATGGTGGCTAGGGTTTGGCGGTGACATCAATATACGTGACGGCGGTGCAATTTAGTGAGCAGATTTAGTATAAGGGATGGAGGAGCCGACATAATTGGCGCCAGCACTGGCAACAGATTTAGTTTTTTTCTCACAGGGGAAGCTCCCCTTCCGTCATCCATGGCATGTTCTTACTCTCTCTCGAGTATGGACAAACCAGTTGCCAGGTGAAGAGATGTTCATCATGGAACCATCCATTCATCATGGTGGACAAGAAGTGCACCTCGAAAAAACTACTGCTAACTTCTCCATGAGACGGAGAGTGACAAGAAAATGAGAATCACACAAGCGACACAACTCACAAACCTGACCTAGTCATGAGTTTTTTTTAAACTGAAATTCTCACGTTGGAGCCTCCAAAACCTGTCTTTCGTCTGGTCAAACAAGATCACATGCACTAATTAACAAGGAGGGCGACGAATTGAAGGGTGCTGGTTGAATGGTCGGTGTCCAACAGCCGACCCAGCACCAACACAGGAAAACGTCCCATATCTACGCCAAAATCATCTATCATCTAGTGCCAAAAAAAGTGCAGTGCATGTAACGTTTGAGCAGTCAAAGATGCAGTACATACACCCATCCAACCGTCCATTAACTTTTTCGTCGATCGATTTATTGATTGATGGCTGCATACAGAGTCTGATTTTGACGTTCCAAAATTAGGAGTATATATACTCTCAGAACCTGCATTTTTCTAATCCATTTTAATTAGTAAATTAAAACTAATGAAAATTAATTAATCACTTGATAAAGCAATTGTGCATGGATTTTTTTCATGCAAGAATGGAATAAATAAATAAATAAATCCTTTCCACAAGACCAGTCCAAATTAAAAAAATACAAGCCATTTCAAAATTCAAATTTTTGAATACAAATTCCTCTCAACATGATTCCAAGTAACACAAGTTAAGTAAAACATTTGCAATTTATTTACAACAAATAATTTCACCAGTCAAGCAGAAATTAAAATTATTTCTTGAATCAAATAAAAGGATGTGTCTAGGCATCATCCGGATGTTTTCTTCATAACAATCATACAGATTTGAGACCGTTGGAAAAGATATCCAACGGCCCCTTTTTTTGGAGGAGGTGGAGATTTTTTTGAAGGGGGTGGGAGAAGAATTCATGGCCATTGGATTTCTAATCCAATGATCACAAATCTAGATGATAGATAGAAAGAAAACATCCGGATGATGTTTATCAACAATAAAAATATTAACAATCCACGTTACATCAATATAACGGTCCGAGTTACATTATTTTACATCTCAAGTTACCTTCAAATACAAATCTCGACCTCCAAAAAATACAAATTCAATAACATAAATTACACTCCTAATTACATCAAATTAAATCTCAATCTCCAACCAATGCCATAATCTCCAAAATTTAAAAAATTATAATTACATCAGTCACATTCAAAATTTACATCAGATCACAATTCTTGATCCCAATCAAAATAATCGTCTCCAAAACATAAATAACTACATTACAGCTTCAATTACATCAATCTTGCTAAACAAGAACAACCAACGTTAGTTTATTTGTGAAGAAAACAAACAATAGAAGACCAAAAAAGACTGAGCAAATAAACAAATGAAAGTTAAATTTCCATCAGAACCCACCCGGTTTTTAGAATATCAATTCTTAGCACTCACTGAGATACTAGGACCATCCAGGGTAGGCTATCACCTCTCACTTAAGTGGGTTTCATTATTCAGCAGAAATCAATCCAACGCCCACTGTACTTTTTACCAACTTACCTCATTAGTAAAAAAATCAAGTCACAATGCCATTTTTACCCCCACAGACTTTTAGCCCATGAGGTTAAACCTCTTTTTTTAACCAAGCCACAGGAAACTGAGAGGAAGCAAGAGATAAGACCAAACCCATTGCACAACTAGCCAGAGGGAGTTGGGCACAAGACCGAACCAATGCATAGCCAAAGAGAGACACTACTACAAAAAGACTTATATTAGATGTCTCATTACAGATGGTTCACCAAAACCTTTAGTGTTAAATGCAATCACAGACGGTTTAGGTTTAGAGACCGTCCGTGTTGCTGCCAGCGCTAAAAACCGTCTGTGAAGAGATAATATCACAGACAGTTCACGGTGAGCACCGTCTATGAAGTATCACAGACGGTCCATACCAAGAACCGTCTGTGATATTTGGCAATATCACAGAATATTTTTATTTAAACCATTTGTGATACTTCACAGACGGTTTGTATTACAAACTGTTTGTGATAATGAAGTTATCACAGATGATTTGTAATAAAAAAATGTCTATGATATTTTTTCTGCCTCGCAATCCTCTAAAATTTTATAATCTCCCACCTGAGGCCGAGTAGGATTCCGTTCCGAGATAACTTTAGTAAAACGGGCATAACTTTTGCATATAATGTCTGTTTTCGATGTTCTTGCACTTTTTGGAAAGTTAACGATGAGCCCGATCCAAAAAAATTTGATCAGCTTATGCCAGTCGCCCTTTAAGACCTCTAAAATCGGCCATATTTAGCCTCAAATTTACGTCGCAAGTTTTCGATTTCTATTTTTCCAAAACATTTTATCTTCCATTCGGAATTTGGGGTTCGCCTCAACTACAAAGCTGTAGATCTCATCGAAACCTTTGAAACAAGAATATATAAGCCATATAGAACCTTGCTATTTTATCTTTTGAGACTAGATATTTACATTGCACTGGTATATACGTATATTGTCTTCGATAATTTTGTATCACAGACGGTTTGTGGTTCAAACCGTCTATGATAATTACGTATCATAGACGGTTTGTGGTTCAAACCGTCTGTGATAATTATGAATCCCTCGTCGATCCTCCCCAACCCAATCCCAGCCAATAGAAACCCACCAGCCCTCACCCCACAGATTGTAGCTCCACCTTTTTGTCCCCACGCCCATTCCACCAAATATTTTCTCACTCCCGCCTCTCCCTCCCCTATACATACTCATCTAAACCCATCCTCTACCATACTCAAAATCTCTCCAGCCTTCTCATTGAACTCCTCCTCAACCCCGACCCTGATGGCCCTTACAGAGTAGATGGCACGCAAGTTTACGAGCAGCAAAGCACCATGAAATCAGCTAGCTACCAAGATGGCGCTCAAGTCGATGCCGGCAATGGCGGGCGTCAAGGACATCCAGCTCGTGTGCTGCATAAGGGGTGAGAGGGCCTAGGCATAGAGGCCTCGTCGGCGTGGCTGAGCTACTACTGTTTGTTAGGATCTCAACTTCTTCTATGTTCTTGCCATGTTTAAAAGTTAGGCTTGTAGGATTAGGAGATGTGTTCTAGCCATGTTCTTCCTGTATTAGATGGGTAATCTGCTCGTTATCTTGTTATGCTGTAATGGTGGATTCTAATCTTAATGGAAATAGAATGTGTTGTTGTGTTTGCTGTTGTATTTGCTTATTTTCAAAGGGCATAGCTAATATTTCTTGAGGCTAGCCAAAAAAATAGAAAAATTTAGGTATAGAATGAACTATCACAGATGATTTTATGGTATAAATTATCTATGAAAGACTATCATAGACGGCTTAAACCAAAAACCGTTTGTGATACTCACACATCACAGACTGTTCTATCTACCAACCGTCTGTGATGTGAAAGTATTACAGACGGTTCTATATACCAACCGTTTGTGATACTCTCCCATCAAAGATGGTTGGTAGCTAGAACCATCTGTGATGTGTGAGTATCACAGACGGTTGGTAACTAGAACCACCTATGATATGTGAGTATCACAGATAGTTTTTGGTTCGAATCGTCTGTGATAGTCTGCTTTACAGACGGTCCTAGTTACAAACCATCTGTGTTGTATTTATCACAGATGGCTCACAAACCGTCTGTAATAACCTCCATTATTACTGACCCATAAATTCGGACGGTTCAGAAAACCATCTGTGATGACCCTTTTTGTAGTAGTGAGAGACGCCAACCATTTCCTCCCTCTCTTAAGCAAGCCAACCATTAGAGAAGCAACCAACAAAGAGCCAACCGAAAGCCAACCAAGTCAAAGAAAAGAACCACCTTGTCATTCCACCTCTCGGCCGAGACACATGGAACCAAGCCAAGGAAAGCCCCACCACAACCAAAGTTCAGAGGTAGACATAGAGAGGCAGTAAGGTACAAGAGCACGGAGGAGAGGAGCTCAAAGGAGTTTGGGAAGATGGTGGAGCGAGGATGGCGGTCATGAAGACATAGAACCATCCAAGGACACAAGGACCACACCAAGTCCACAAATATAGGACGAGGGACCACTACTACAAAAAGGGTAATCACAGATGGTTCTAAACCATCATCACAGATAATTTTTTGAACCGTCTGAATTTATGGGTCTGTGATAATAGGCGGTTATCATAGACGGTTTGTGAGCCGTCTGTGATAAATCACAATATCGATGGTTTGTATAAATAACCGTCTATAAAAGCCTATTATCATAGACGGTTTGTATAAAGAACCATCTCTGAAAACCTACTATCACAGACGGCTACTACCAAAAACCGTCTGTGATATGTGGTCATCATAGATGATTCTATTTTTGGTTACCATGTAATTATTTATTTGTTTTATTCTACCAAGTTCGGTCTGTGATTGATATCTAATTTATTGTCTTATTAGTGGGAAACTAGAGGTATCCAAATTATTTGTTTTGTTCTAGTTGCAGTCGAAGCGTCGTTGCTGAAGTTTCGTGGTCGAAGCCGTGGTCGAAATGCCATGGTCTAAGTATTGTGGTCGAAGCGCCGTGGTTGAAGCCATAGTCGAAGTGTCGTGGTCGAAACTATGGTCGAAGTGCCGTGGTCGAAGCATCGTGATCGAAGTCGTGGTTGAAGTTTCGCGAGAGAATTTCTCTACCATGGGGGGCTTCTTTCCTTTAGCTCCTGCACACACAAAATCACTTCCCTAAGTCACTACTGCATGCCCTACCCAAAAAGCCATAGCACTGACACAACAACAAAAACACACACAACAATTAGATTTCGATACCTTCCAAAGCGATTTGCCGGCGGAACGCGCATGCTCGACGCCATGCGGTGCTAGCCTGAACTTTGGCTTCATACCGTTCTACTAACACTAGAAAGGTCGCCTCAATCAAAACTCTGAATTAGATTTGCAATTCTTGGGATAGAAAATTAAAGAAAGATAGGTACATGGGATGGACGGATTCGTACCAGGGAGGAGACAATGAGGCTGTGCTCGTTGTGGACTCTGCGACCATAGTGGAGGATTAGGTACGTACCTATTGTGTTGGTTCTTGGTGTGAATGGGGGAAAGGGTAGGGGATTAATAAGGGGCGAGAGGTGGGAGGAGACCCGATGCCTACTATTTGATGCGGAGAGAATGTACGGGTGAGATTGAGATCCTAGGGAAGATGCTACGGATCGACGATGTGGCAGGGCATTATCATAGACGGTTTGGCTTAAAAACCGTCTGTGATATGAGGTATCATCGACGGTTCTTGGTAATAACCGTCTGTATTAATAACTGTCTGTGATAATTGCTGATATCACAGACGGTTTCTAATCCAAACCGTCAGTGATAATTCATAGACGGTTCTGAAGAATAAACGTCTGTGATAATTATGTGTCACAGACGGTTCTAGCGATGTGCTTATAAAATTATCTGTGGTAATCTTAACACAGACGGTTCCGCTGAACAATCTAAGTGAGATGTTCAATATAGCCTTTTTTTATAATAATAGACTAAGGAGCCGATTGAGAGCACGTGGAGGATAGCACCACCACCACAATCTCCCATGGTTGCTTTTCCATTTTCAGTCCGACCACATTAAGTGGGTCATCCTATTCATCTATTTTATCCATCACAGCAGCACAACACAAACACATTATCTTGCTCTCCAGTCACAAATGCCAAAATCTTCGCTCACAGTAGAGCCAGTTCGTTGCATTGCCAAAATAGATAGACAAGATTTAAAGAAAGCATAATATACCGACGGAAAGCCCACCATAGCATCGGCACACTAAGCGCAGCCACCACACGTACTCGGCTAAACAAATAATAATCTATTATCTAAGTATATTATTACCCTCGGGCATCTGATATACTCTGCCGTAGCTTTCGTGTGATGGGACATGACAGCTCCGTGGAGTCGTTTGCACGTTTCAAATGTCAATGCCGTATGCTCCTTGCTTTGGTGCGGAAGGTACCACGACGCAGTTTCAAACTTTTGACGTGTCGACAACACGAGACATCTTATCAAACATACACATATACATATACATATACATACATATATATAGGAGGGGAGAGAGAGCGCACATGCACCATAGTGTCTAGCACCAAACCTCTCTGCCTTTGAATTGTTTTTAGATACGTGCTACTGTGATTAAGACTTTCCATCTATGATTGATTTAGCATGCATGATATATTATATATCATTACACTAGCACGCATCTAAAAGCAATCCAAAGACAAAGAGGCTTGATGCCCAGATACCATGGTGCCCAAGTTAAAGTTACTTTTGACACTGTTTCATATCGTATTTATAAAAATAGCCATATACAGACTGTATTGACAAAAATATCGTTTATGTCATCCGGTAGGCGCCTGCCACCCGGTGGGGCGACAGCAGACTTGCCTACCGTCCAGTGAGGGGGCGGCAGGTAATTAGCCAACTTAATTGCCTGCCCTAATTTTTTCGCTTAGTATTTGTTTGAATTTTTAAATATATGAAATAAACTCAAACAATTATGAAAATTTATGTATAGTCTTCCGACATAACGTATCTCGTAGTGTAATTTTTGGGTAATTTTATCCATTCTGAATGTTGCTAAAAACTTTCATACAATTTTGATAATTTTATGAGTTTTTACATATATAAAACGAGCTCAAAAAATTACGAAATTTTATATGAAGCCTCCCGATATAGTAATAGTTATTGTGTAATTTTTTAGAAATTTTATGTGTCTTGAATTTTCCATATTTATTTGGGTTAACTTAATCATGAAATTATGAATATTTCATGATTAAGTTGTTAAGCCACGTGCGGGGGACGTCACGTGTACTCTCTGGGATAAGCCGGCCGAACCGGTCCACTAGTCTCTCCTTCCAGTCAGCTGGTGCAGGGGCTGGAACAAGTGCATCACCCCCGAGAGAGAGGCCGGTCAAAAACGCGACGTCCTTCAAAGTGACCATCATCTCACACCAACGAAAGTGGAATATATGTGTCTCATACCTCCACCTGTCCACCAGTGCCGTGAGTAGGTTGCCGTCGATGGTAAACTCATGCTTGGTGGAGACTAGCCTCGCAAAGGGAAACAAGCCCATGGCCCGCAGGGTTGGGACGTAACGCTCATCCAAGCACCCACGGACCCCCCCCGCTTGAACGGCGAAGGGCCAGCCGTGTCACCCGTCATCCATGCGTGGCAACAATGTTTCTCATCGTACGAGCGTTCCAGAAACTACGGTAGAGTCATACCTACCAATACATAGGACAGACAAAATATTAGTACAAAGATTAATAATTACTTTATAATACAAAATACATTAATTATGACTAACTAAATAACAGTAATTATGACTACGACTACGGAAATAACGTCGAAAGCATGCTATAAAAAATTACCTGTCTTTCGAGAGAACTAATCAGCACTGCCGCATCCTCAATAACTTATGCACTGCCTTCTCTAAATAATTAGCTACATACTATTAGTTTTGAGAGTACCTTACAACAAATGGGACAGACGAAATATTAATGCGAAGATTCATAATGACAGCAACATACTACAAGTCAGTGATTACATACGTGCGTGTAACTACATACGAATACTTCACTACTTATCGATAATTTGATTACTCATCCGAAAAAATGACGAGCCATTCATTACCGTTGTCTTTAGCACTAACTCATTACTTACACCGAACTAACAAATTATGGGTACCATACGTACACAAAAATAGTACAAACTATGTCTAAATTACGACGACATACTTACTTTGTAATACAAACAACATTAATCACGACTAACTAAATAACACTAATTGACTACGATTACAGGAATAACGTCGAAAGCATACAATAAAAAATTACGTACTTTTCCAGAGAAGAAATCAGCACAATCAATTTTGAGCTACGCACTAGCTTCTCGAACTAATGAGCTACACACTCCCAATTTTCAGCAACAACCACGACAATGACTTTCTGTGATGAGTGACTGGGATAAGCAACGACGAACTGCCGGAGGTGCGTATTTATGCCCGAGCGAAAGGTGAATCCGGTGCACTCACCCCGTACACAGAGGACCCATTATCACGAGCAGCGCTTCTGGTGAGGGAGGACGGCATCGTAACAATGACAAATGTGCAAACGAGAGAGCGGACAAGGAGGGATGATACTGAAATAATGACATTAGTGCGAACGAGAGAACGCGCGAGAGGGGCACATATAGAGAGAGTGACGATTGTGCGAACCAGATAGTAACAAATAATATATACTACGATTGACCGACACATGCCACTTCAAAAGACGTGTGACGATCGTTAAATTCATGATTAAGATAACCCGAATAAATGAGGCAAATTCAAACCATATAAAATTTCCAACAAATTACACAATAACTATTAATGTATCGGAAGGCTTCACATAAGATTTTATAATTTTTGAAACTCGTTTGCTATATGTAAAAACTCGTAAAAATATCAAAATTGTATGGATATTTTAGCAACATTCGCAATGGATAAAATTACTAAAAATTACACTGGAAAGTACGTTGTGTCGAGAGACTGTACATAAATTTTCATAATTTTTTGAGCTCATTTGATATATTTAAAAATTTAAACAAACATTAAATAAAATAATTAGGATAGGTAATTAAGCCGGCTTAATTACCTGCCGCCACTGAAAACACCACATGTCGTGTCAAGGGCGTTGCTGCCCGCTTACTGGATGGCAGAAATGATATTTTTGTCAATACGGTCTGTATACGGCTATTTTTATAAATACGGTGCGAAACAGTGTCAAAAGTGGCTTTGACTCTGTATATTGTGTGTGTATGTGTGTATATGTGTATGTATATATATGTGTGTGTGTATATAGTATAAATAACAGGGGCACCATGGTGTCTGGACATCAAGCCTCCCTGTCTTTGGATTGCTTTTAGATACGTGCTAGTCTGATTGAAATTTTCTATCCATCATTGATTTAGCATGCATGACATATTTATATCATTGCATTAGTACGTATCTAAAAGCAATCTAAATGTAGGGAGGCTTGGTGCCCAGACACCATGGTGCCCCACATTTCATCATATATATATATATATATATATATATATATATATATATATATATATATATATATATATATATATATATATATATATATATATATAGTAAAAATAATGAGTGCCCTTGGTGCCCGAGCACTATAGTATAAAATAGGTATGTATCGTGTGAAAAAATTTAAAATTTCTTAGATGTCAAGTTTAACTAGTTTACTAACTAGTTGAAACAAGTTTGAACTAAATTTTGAATTGTAGTTGCTATTTTTTATGATAGTTTGATTGTAGGTATATGCTGATTATATATATAGATCAGCAAAGAATGTGATCTAAATTCGTTCAAAACTTTGAATTTGAGTATATTTTTTCAAATTTATACATTTCATTTGAATTGTTATAGATGAGTATATACCCTAAAACTGATATTTTTAAAAAATATACCCGAATTTAGATGGAATTAATGCATTTGAAATCATGGTGCTAGGACACCATGATGCCCCATTCAACATCATATATATATATATATATATATATATAATTCTTCGTACAGATGTAGAATGCGCGCTGAAGAGCTACTACCGTATGCACATGAAGTTACTGTCAAAAATATATAGAGTTGCTGTTAGCTATAACACTGCACAAATGACAGTAACTCTACATGTATTTGATAGTAACTTCACTCACACACAACAGTAACTTTTCAACGTACACAGTACGCACATGCGTAGAATAACGCAACCGTGTGTGTGTGCGCGTGTATATACACACACAAAATAAATTTTAAATTTTTTCACATATGATGCATACAAAAAATATCTATTTTAAATCATGGTGTCCCAATTAATTATAATATATAGTGAGAGATACACATAAGTAATAAATTGGAGAACGATTTCTCATGTGCTAGAGATCTCGTATTACTCGGAAGAAAAATAATAAGTTAGTAATTTCTAGAATTTGAAAGCGAGTGATGACTTCTCTTTTCTCTTGCTTTAATAGTACTAGTAACGTGTTGTACGTTACAACGGTATCTTAAAAAAAGATAATGGATATAATCAAATGTAAGGTTACAGATTTATCTTAGTCCTCATGCTATGTGAAATTTTTTCTCAATGACGTATTTTACGAAACTCAAGACAAATTATCTTGTGCTAAGTGACTTAATCAAAAAATGAAACTAAGGCTTCTTTTAGATTTTCTATTTTCTACAAGAATATTTGAATTATTTCTTGTAGCACTCTTATGTTTGAAACATACCTAAAATTGTTTACTAAAAAAAATAGTTGACATGCGTAGTTCACACTATCCGTAATAGGCCACATCTCATTCTCATATGAGGGCTAAGAGGAGGTGGTGGTGAACGGATAAACTTCTATTTTATATTAGTAGAGATAACATATTTTCATTTGCAAATTCAAAATAATTCTATTACATTATAGTTGTATTTGAATTGGATCGATTATATATAATTGTGGTGATTACCTATGATATTCAATTTAGAGTTCGAAACAGTATTTTTCAATATGTGTAAATTCAGAATTGTGTTTTAAAAAATTACTAACTTCAATTGAGAAACTCGAAATAAAAAATTACTAACTTCAATTTAGAAACTCGAAATAAATTTATTCTATCAGAGTATTGTGTGAATTGGACCGATGGTAACTGTTTTTGTTTAAGATTCTTTCTTTACTTAGGGTTTTTTCATTGATTTTTTTCATGATAAATTTTGGAGAAACATAGGAACTTTGGAGAAACTGATTTTTATTTTCTCTACAAATCTTCTGCAAAGTTTTTGCCTTCTAAACGGGCGTTTTAGTAGCCATAACATGCTTAGTGTAGCAACGTGTACTGCACAGTCGCTATGGAACACGTGTTACGCCCCAATTAGTGTAACTGTGACCGACAGCGTACTGAAATGCAGAGTTAATTAATTTACTGAGGCTTTCATCGAGATTACTCTTTCAACATCGCCGCCCCGTTTTAGATATGATTCGAGATGTTGGATCAAGCACGCTTAATTGGTCCCCGCACACGGCATCACTGAGTGTCTTGTTTATATACGTACTGTCGTGCATCTAGAGAGTTCTGGACAGTTACTTGCTTAATGCTAGTTTCAGGTACTGCATCTGGTTAGTTCGGACGATCTTTATTAATTCTAGCGAGATTTCAGTTGTTATAGTTACGAAGAAGGCATATCTAAATATTATAAGTACTTTTGAAAAGCCAAACGGAGCTTTAGCTAATAGCGCACACAGGAGGACATGCGAAAGTTCCTTTGAAAAACATGAAAGTTGAATGAATGGATTCCCACGACGCAATGCATTAAGGCTGACGGTACATCCGGCTACATTTTGCGCCCAGATGCTTCCTCATCCTCGGTGTGTAGGCCATATATTTAAAATCAGGTGAATCAGCTTATAGTTTTTCCTGGTTCCAGAAGCTGACCAGAACCGCAACGCCAGGCAAGAAATCCAAGTTAAGTAGATCCAGAAGAGAGAGTGCGTGCTATTGTTGTAATTAGCAGAGAGTAAAAAAGTAGACGGTAACTGGCCAGTTACCAGCCCTACTGTATGTCCTGATAGGTTCCCTACCAGCCGAAAAAGAGGCGTTCTTTACTAATTTTAATAAAATTTTGATGTTAATGATTTGTTGCTAATACTAGAACACGAGCCATGCAGCCACAGCCCATTACTCGAACACACATTCCAAAATGTTTCTGCCAAGTAATAAGAAAGGGTAGTACAGGGCTCAAACCCTAATGTCAAGACATAATCTTACATGCAGGACGAAAGAAAGATGAACTTGACTGGCAACAAAACAGCATGGAGAGTATGCCACTGATATTTGATCTTGGCTACGGTCCCCAAGAGATCAATCTCTCTTTTTCCTTTAACAAATCCAGATTATCCATCTTGCTTCTTCTTTACACATACATGGCTTAAAATTTGCACGATGACGTAGCCAAATGGCTAAAATCATAGTAACAAAGAACATTAGAAAGCCTACCTTCTAACGAATTACCGATAGATGGCATCATATACTAACTAATTGCTTGAATTTCTCTTGTTCTCATGTAAGTCATGAACTGCCCTGGTATCTCAGCAAGAAGTGACTGAACTGTGGAAATCCCGGTGCCTGCAATTAAAAATGGATTGAATATCACATTGCTTAATTTTCCCAGTAAAGGTCAAGAAACAAAATTCCATGAGCCATCATATGCAGAAGGAAACAGCAAACACAAACATACATAAATGGCAAGATATGAAAACAGTATCTTTTGTTTTCTAATACCACAAAAGACAATCTGGGTTTTAAGCATAGAAATATTGAATATTGTTCTATCATATGCATATGCATACCATGCACATCCTTCATTGGGGCGAACTGTATCATATCCCTTGATGCAACTCTCCCGGTTGAGCTTTCCAGTCTCTCTCCTTTATTAGGATCTAGAAACTGTGCAATGAAAATTTTAAGATCAATTTGTGATTACACAAATTTATATAATGCTAAAGCATCAGCAATCCACATCATGTCGCTGCCACTCAGTATATTTTGGTCTCCTTTTCAGCTTATGACTCCCTCCGAACAAACAAACGAAACAACTTTTCCGCCGTCTTTTCAAAGCGGCTTATCGAAATAGCCTTTTCGAAGCAACTCAACGGCATTCAGTTTGTTCGCACAAGCGCTCGCGCTAGAGCCAAAAGCCATCAGGACCCACCTTTTATTTGGGAAGTACTTCTATAGTGGCAGTCATAACTAGATAAACTAGAACTGAAAAGATGAGAAATGAATCTATAATGAACTTCCCTTTCCTAACTACTGAGGTGGTGTACAAGAGCTAATTAAGCATTTCAATTTTATCTCTAAAAGGAAATATACAAATGAATTATAGAAATAAAATCGCGAAAACTTATCCAGTCCCATTACCTCCATTTCCTTGAAGTCGGCCCCACCAACTCCAACAACAATGATGGACAAAGGAAAATCAGATGCCTTTATGATTGCATCAATAGTCTCTTGAAAATCAGTTACTACACCATCCTGGACAAAGGATTGACAGCTAAGGAAAAACATGGTGCAATTTTTCTTTAAAAGATGGGTTCAAAGGTATACATACCGTGACTATTGACAGAATAAAGTACTTCTGTTGATTGTTGGTAATGGATTGGCTTGAAATTGCTGTGGCGGTGCTAATTACAGGACCAAAGAGTGTAGGACCAGCCAATGATACATTATGAAGTGCACTGATATAAGCTGACATAATTCCTTGTATTCCCTCAACCTGAGGAAGTATGATATAGTTAGGCTATGAATAAACTGAAGCAAACGGTTCTAACAAGTAACCATTAGAACTTAAGAAATCTCCCAAAACACAATGAAGAGGTGATACAAGGATTTATTTATTTCTTAAAAACAAACAAACAAATGGGAAATGCAAACAAATGTACTGTAAAATTAAATAAGATGGGTGAGAAAAGCAGATTTCCAAATTAGCTTTCCGGACATAGCACTTAGAAGTTCTTCTGTAGAAGACAGGAGTATTTAAATGTAGCAAAGAATGTAGAATACCTCAGGTTGATATGTGCTGCCACTCAAGTTGAAACAGTGGGAAACAGGACCATCAATAGGTCTAGCTCCAAAACCCCACGAGGGGAAGCGCTTAGCTGGGTCATAGTACTGTAGTACATCTCCAATTTCCAGTATTGCCTATCACAACAACAATGGAAGAACTTAAAATCAATATGTGCTCAGAGGTTCATCAGAACACAAAAACTAAAGATCAATCAGTTGCTCACTCTCTGATATGCATTTGGCCGACCGGAGGGGTCAATATAATGCAAGGAATCTGGAAGCCGCGGATTTCCATTTGAAGCTATAAAGCATAAAACATCGACGGTAACAAATTAAGAGGAATAAGGTTACAAAGCAGAGAAATGGCAATGGTGAAAGGCCGGCTTGCACTAGCACGTCTGTGCACACCTGTGAAGTCTACAGCTACCATAAAGTTCAATTGACTCCCAGCACACATATAATCTAGAAAAGTATGTCTATTGTTCTCGCAATATTTCTCCACATATACCTGACTCTTCAGTACCTGCATATCAGAATGAAACTCAATTAATACAGTATAGCAGTTGGAGAGATTCTACAATAACAAATATTACCTCCTTACTGTGACATTCATGTGCAGTGCTGGCAGGAACAAAGAAATTTTCACCATTCTGACTATGGTACATGTTTTCCAATTCTGCGACTGATTTTACTATCTTGCTGTCGAATTACAAAGGGTATCTAATCAGAAAACAAATTGGAATTCGAGAATTAATGGCCCAGGCTCTAAGGCACCATAGAACATGCTAATGAATGGACCAAAATGACAACAAAGTGGACAGAAACACAGATACAGCGAGTGCAAGCAGCATGTTGAGTTACAAAAGGGAATAATTACCCAACTAGGTCATGTTTGCCATTGCTACTGAAGTTGAAGCACTCTATAATGAGGGGGTTCTCCTGCAACACAATACAGCCATGAGAAAAGAAATACATGGTGATTAGATGCATACATATCTTTAGTTATTAGCCAACAAAAAACTGCCCTTTCATTTGAAGAGCACTAACAGCACCAGCTAGTGGTTCAAAAAATCAAACACGTAATATGTTCTTGAGAATAGACAGTTCTGATTGAGCACCTCAACAGAAGTACAAAAGAAAAAAAGAAGAGGAAAATTCTCATGCCTTACTTCCAATCTGCTGGAGATTCAAAATCACTGGCTTCCACTTAGGATTAAGATCGTTCTTCCTTACTTCTGTCTTGCAAATTGGAACAGGCACTCCACTCTCTGATATTCTCGATATTAGCAAGAAAGGATCCTGTAACAAGCATGCTTAGAATGATGAATAACTACTTCAGACTGCCAGAACCAACAGTCCACATGTGTGCAGACACAGATAGGCATGGTCAAACTGCAAGTGTAACAACAGTAAACAAGTACCAAACAAAAAAGAAACTTAAGCTTACACTTTTTGAGATAAGATCCTTTATTTCAAGATCTGAACAGCGGAATACCATCTCCATTATTGCTTTTGAACCAGCACTTTCTTCGGCCTGAACAGTTAGCTCACCAAATTTACTAGGATTTGGTAAGTTATGTTCAGGAACACCAAGCTTTAGAGTCAACAGTCTATTCCATCTGGTGACAACCTACAAAATCAGCCTTGATCTCAAGAAACATAAAAATAATATGCATCTACAATAAGTATAGTCTTCAAACGCATTAACATCACAAGCTTTAGAATTTATGGTACTCTTCATGCGACGCAAGTGCTGCTTTGAAATCATGAAACATTATGTTCATAATGAACCTATAGTAGTATATCATTGTAGGGCATTCAGAGCTGTAGCTACAAATTATAAATCCATATGATAAGATGAACTTGGTCACCAAGTTTGAACAACTCAAGCAAGCAATCATAAAACATAATTGAGTTTGCCTTCACAGGTTGAGCTTCCTGCTATCTTTCAATCATTGCAAAACAACAGCTGACTAAACCTATCAAATCATATACGCAGGCAAACATGACAATCTGAAGAGTAGGAAGTACATGCATTGTTTTTACCTAACACCCCCTCTGTTTCCTTTATGTTAATAGGAAGTTCAACTATTCATGGCAGAAGGTTCAAAATAGTTCTTCTTGCTTCAAGACAAGGTATGTTGTGCACTGAAGTAAGCATTAGTCGAGACTCGAGAGAAGAATAAATAGACAGGAAAGCATAACATTTCTTTTAGCCAAAGTTAGCATACCTCGGACAAAACACATATAGCTTCTCCAAGAAACTGTTGCTCCTCCAGCTTAAGCATCTGCATTGCGGAGCAGATTAAGAATTGTAAAGTAGCTCAAAGGAGCAATGAACAAGAGTATGCACAATACATCAGATTCTCTAGCATCCTTGACGAAGCTAACATGTGCATTGGCATATAGCTTATTAATATCAGCATTATGGAATGGTAGAAACTAAAAAGAATAAACCGAAGGTATTAAGTTAATGGCCATGAAGTGCTAGTTATCACTTATCAGAACCAAGTACATACGTGCTTCTTGTTACTTTTCAGAAATCTATGCAGAATCACTTTTAACATACCTGGAGGTTTCTAGAAAATTTCATTAACCAATATATTAAGGAATAATTAAATTTTGTATTTGTATAAATTGCACCATTATAAATTGAAAGTAACTGAACTTACTCCTACATAGTCCAAGTTGAACCAGTGCAAAAAAAGTAAAGAAATCGAAAGGTCAGAACATGCCAGGTTTTGTCATCTTTGGACTTTCACATTGAAGTGTGCTTTATTTCTAGCAGAGAATCAATGGCCAAAAGAAATTTGAAAATAAAAGGTGAAAACAATAAGACAGAATCAGAACATAATTACCTTTGCACTGACATCATGAAGCTGCGGATCAATATCATAAACCTGAAACCTGTGAGGAAACTTATCTCTTAAAGCAATAAGATGGTTAAGAGGTAACACCCACTCTTAACAATGTTAGTGTAAGATACAAACAAGGGAGAAATTTAAATTAAATTGTAACAGAATCTTACACCAATGGCTGAAGAACCTCAAACTGGTATTGCAAATTGATTTTTGCATTCCAAGATGGGTTCAAAGAATTTAAAAATACTTCAGTACGCCCAATTTCTTCAAGTGCCCCATCCTTCCTTTTAGAATACACGACAACCATGGGATTGCTCTGGGGAGAGAGAGAGAGATTAAGATGAATGGTATGCAAAGTTGGATGAGATAGCACAAGCAGAAAATAGATTAGATATTTTTCCTGGAGAGAATAAATAGAGTAGCACGCATGCAGAGAGAATGGTGGTTGCAGCTATTTTTTGAAGTGAACAGATCTTTACTGAAAAGATTAGATATTCAGAAGAAATTACACTGAGGCCTGGAGAAGTCAGCCAAAGATAGGTACTAGACAGGGTAACCAAATCAGTTGACTGGCAAAGCCAATTTGTTTGGTAGCCTTCTGATTCACTCTTCAAGGGAACTCAAAGCTATTTTACTTAGATTCGGATATGTATAAAAAGTTACAAAATACCTACATTTCTGAATATTGTTGAAACTATCAGCATCCAACTTTTAACAATTGATTGCGTAAAATGTTGTGCAGAGTTCAGTTATAACGGTCAAAATCGTATGTGACTGTTTTCCTCTACGTACTGTCTCTCACGAACAGCCAGAATTCAAAATTCATAAGCCAAAAGCCATAGCCCAAAAGAACCCACCCAATATCAGCAAATGGCGGTCAGAGCCAAGTCACATTCTTTCATCATAGATTGTACAATGTATTATGATTGTACTATGTATTACATTCTAAATTACTCCATACGATTTATTCATAGCCTACAGCAGGTGTTCTTGAATAAACATCACTCAAAATACTCCTTAGTCAAGGTACATTAGGTCAGAAACTCTGATTAAAGCACCATGATTCTTTATCTAGATGTATAAACACTTAAGAACCACACATCAACAGAGGTATAAGGATCACCTGCAGTGAGAAGGAAGAAAGTGTAGCAACTGCTGTTTGAGGAAGAAACTAATTGTCAACATTGAGAGCAAAATGTCATTATGCATGAGCATGTAGTTCTGACAGAGGAGACCAACCCCTCAAACGAGAAATAGAACCTGGATTACTAGTTACGAGGACCTCTGGGATGATTAAAAACCTATTAAGTCCTTCCTATGTGCATATAAGTAATGGACATGAAAACATCCAAAAGTATATATGTTTCATTTACAGCTTAACTAGTTCAATAAATTCATGAGCTCTTAGCTATAATGTAGCCATGTTAAGGTTATGAAATATGATTAAGACTCAAATTGAGAATAGTGTTTTTTAAAAAAAAATTGTTATAATCTCAGTTCTGACATTAGGGGATGGGAGGATATGTTGCCAAATTTAGTAAGAAATAGATAAATAAATTACAGCTGACAACTTCTTGTGCTTTTCTTACAAGGTAGCTTCTCGAGATTCTATTCTAGAGCTAGCTTATGGGAATTCTGAGGGAAATCCAAGCTAACCAAGCAAGTCCTAATCATGTGTGTAGCCATGGAGTGCTCCTCCTAGTAGGATCCCTGTATAAACACTTTGCGAAAGTAACATATTAAGGAATCATGAAGAACTTGATCATGTACTTTTTTTTAAAAAAAAAGGACAAACTCTGAGGGCTAATTTTTCTCTAGAGTAGCAGACTAGAATTACGTAGAAACTATGAGCTAGGAAACCTTAGTGTTTCTGTTTTATTTTAGGCTGTTGATGAACTTGGAATAATTAACATGCCACTTCTTTTCTGTATTGTCCCATCTTTATACTCACAAGGATTTAACAATAAATGTACAAGAATTTTCTCCTTACTTTTTTAACCAATCAAACATGACATACACATGCTACTAGCAAATCATTTCAACAGGTGGCACGCCATAGCAACACATATATAGATGCCAGTTAAGATAGAACAAAATTTCAAAAAGGGAAAATTTCACAAATGCAAGGGCAAAAGAGAAGCATACCTTGGGGAAAAAATCTTGATCTCCCAAATTTGATGCAGAGAGAGATAACTGTTTCAACATGTTATATAGAGCCAAAGTCAAAATACCACACAACTAAACAGGCCCTACCCAATGCAGTAACTGTAATTCCACTGCTACGAATGAAAGATTAAGAAATAAACCCAAACTCCCATAAAATTACACACGCACCACTACAGTCCTCGCATGAAGCAAGTACCATTCGTGACTAAAACAGAAATATCTAATGTGAATTCCAAGTCATACTGTTCAAGAACATGATATTAAATAACAAGTTATCATGGGTCAGGGGCTTAGGTAGGTACAACACCCAGTATATTATAGACAAATACAATGCAACTACAGAATACAACACAGATTTTAAACTGGTCAAGCCATCAGCAAGAGGTATCGGAAACCTGTACAACGCAATTATGAAGGTGTAATAAATCATAAACACACCGTCTGGGTCTGGGTCCGAATGCAAAGAAGTTGATTCATTCATGCAGATCAGCAGGTGTAAGAGTCTGGGTGTTGCGCGAAACCAAGAGTCCCCCAGAACAAGTCCACAACACACCGTGAGATAATTAATCTGGGTCCGAATCACCATATCAAAATGTGCAGAATCCCAACCGAAGGTTATTTTCCTTCTCAACTTTTGCTTCTAGATTACATAAACCCAAATGGTACTATGGTAACATCTAAGCTCACAGGAAGTCCCTGGATTTTACACGTTAATAAAGAACATCTAATATGCTATAAACATCTCGACCCATGATTATGGTACTAAGAACAACTTGTTAGCGGCTAGGGGCTTAAGCACAACATCCAGCTACCGTGTTATAGACAAATATAACACAACTATACAGGCTGTAAACCTAAACCCATCAACTAAGGAATCACAAAACCGTGCAACGCAACTGCCGCAATCATCTTTTGCATTGCACTAGCTGCTCAGTTGCAAGAACGCAGAAGCAGATAGCCACAGCTATCAGAATTATCGGTGTTGCATCAAACCAAGGGACAGCATGATCTAATTAGCCCAGCGCCCAATCACCACAGCGAATGAGCCGGTACGAGATAGAAGTCATAGAACCGCGGACGCGTAGAAGGGTGTAGGGGTCCCGTACCTCGATCTGCGTGGACGCGCCGGCGCCGCGGGAGCGGAGGGAGCGGTCGGCGGCGGCCGAGGAGGCCTCGGCGGCGGCGGCGGCTGCGGCGGGGCCGACGGAGTGGCGGCCAGCTTGGCCCACCTCGTCCGAGCAGCAGTTCCCCATGGCGATGGCGTCGCCTCCCTCCTCCGCCGGCGAGGCGAGATCTGTCTTCGTACCGATCCACGGGAGGTGTGGGAATGGGAGTACCGATCCCGTAGCAAGTGGAGTCTTGGAGACGACACGGAGACCTGGACCCAACACACAGGCGGCTCTTTCGCCTGCGGGCTGGATTTTTTGACGGTAACTATTTTTTTAAAATAATAGAATATATAAATTAATTACAGTAGATGTTATATAGACTTTAATTATATCCACTAAAATCGTATGTGATTATCTCTCTTTGTACTCTCTCGTGAACGGTCGGAATTTAAAAGTCATAAGATAAAAACTATAAGCCACAGTCTAAAACATCTACGTAAACGTTTGCGTGAATAAAAAAATATCGATAAACTATTTGAAAATACTATTTTCGTAAGTTATTTCAAAATTCAAAAAACGACGAAAAACTAGTACCTTTTTGTTAGTCCAGGAAGAGTCATGATTGTCAACATAAGTTGCAGAGCGGAGAGATGGGGACGCACACGGACGGGGAAAGGGTCGTAAATTACGGTTTTGTCCGTGTTCCGTCGGGTGAGGGGTGGGGGTGCTCTGATAGAGGTTGGACTGTTTTAAATCCTTTTTATGAATAATCTATTTTTATTCAAAATAATAGAAATATCTTTATGCTAATATTTTTTACAGAAATAGGCTGTGATCACATAACCGTCGGGCGACTGGAATCTATCGCCCAACAACCAAGCGATAATAAAGTTATCTGTAAGCCGTTGGGCGACAGGTTCCAGTCGCCCGACAGTTGAGCGACGGAGCTGTTGCCACGTGGTGGCGACAACAATTTGCGATCGTTCTACTGCGGCGATTGCAAACAAGATGCAGTATGGATTAATTTGTTTTGTGAATTTTGCAAATTATGATTGAGAGATAATTGGATTCGTAATAAGAGTTTATGATCATTGTATGTTGTTGTAGTGCAAAAAAATCCGTGACACTTTTTTTAAGAACTATTGAACTTAGAACGATCGGTAAATACGATGGTAAGTGATACCGGTCTGTTAATATTGTTGGATGACTTGCTATGGGAATAATTGAATGCGAAAAGACGAGGAAATAAGCTTTTCTGAATTAAAATAAACTTCATAATACAGTTGAAAGTAACATGTCGCGTAGGGTTTGATTACATGCATAATATAGAGCATCATGTGCGACTAACCAACCCAACTGCTCGCACGACCTACTGTGTGGACCGGGGCTATTTTTCCTTCCTTGCGAGCTCGGCGTTGAACTCCTCGGTGACCTCTTTTGCCTTGGTCGCCATTTCTCGCTTTTTCTCGCGCTCTCTCTCGCGAGCCTCGCGCTCCCTACATGTGCACGCCTCAAGATGAGATTTCGTCTCCTGTTGTATACGCTCGGTTTGCTCGTCCTTGCGGCGGTCCTCCTCCCGAATCTCGCAGGACCTTATGACGTTCCCCTCCTCGAAGTCGAGGGCCCACTGGTCCTCTGAGTGGATCTCAAGATCGATCCATTTGCGGTAGCCATTTAGGGGTTCCGGGGACTGTGGATATACGGGAGAGGTTGTTAGTGTGTACTTTGAAACGATAAAAAGTAGAGGGAAACAATGCACCTGGTCCTTACCGGCTGCCGATAGGTGGCGGTGTCTAGATGGAGGTTGGGATAGTCACTGGAGTAATTTGCGTAATCTCAGTAATGCATACGTAGGCTGAGACGGTGCTTAGACGTGAAGAATTTGCATGGGTCCCGGCACCAACAAAGGGGAGACGTCTCCCTTTCTGGTGGGTGTTGTGGTGAACACTCGGTAGGAATGTTCGGGATGGGGTTATTGCTACAGGTCGCGTCATTGCGAGGAGCTGACCTCGTAACACATTGGGCTTGTTCTGCTCAGGCCGTAGCAGCCCTTGCTTTCTCATTACGGGCGGCAGCTGACCTTGCTAGGTCGCGGGTCTCCTCCCATTGCTTCATCATATTGTCCTATTGCTTCTTTTGCCTCTTGTCCATCCCGGTGTGGTGAAGCAAGCACCGGTGTAGTGTTGGTTTTGCTTGTGTAGTGTTTTCTCATAAATCTCTTCGACCTCCTTTTATAAGGCCCCTTGTGACCTTCTTGCTGCATGAAGATGCCCATGTGATCGCTTCACTGTGAAAAGCTACCAAGTGCGGTATTGTCAGCACGCGAAACTGCCCAGTCAGGTCTTCGAACTATGCAAAGCTACAACCTTTGGTCTTTTCGCTGCGCAAAGCTGGCCCGTGTGGTCCTGTCGCTGCACAAAGGTGTCTCATCTGGTGTTCTCACTTCGCAAAGCTGGTCTCTTGACGCCGAGGGGCAGTCAAATATGGGTCACCAAGGGGGGACCTTCCGATTGAATGGGAGAACTTCGGCTAATAGAGTTTCGATGTTAACGTTCCTTAGTAGCAGATAGATAAATGCGACTTCGTGCGATGGATTGATCCTCCTCATGAACGGTACGTTGTGAGGTACGTGGATACATTGTGAGAGCAAATCGCTGACTTGGAGGCACGGATTGAAAGTCTTAAAGAGCAGAACGATGAGAATGGGTTCTTGGACTCAACGTCTCCCATGCTTGTAGGCAACACGTAGGTCCCATGCATTAACAGTAATCTAACTTGGCGACGTGGAGCTCATGCATGAGGAAAAGCAATGGGATGGTAGAAAATAAGGCTAGCATAGCATAGAGAAGGCAGAGCATAGGAGTAACCGAGACATGGTCGGGGCTCCGAGCAAAGATTGGTGGCTAGCACTTGGGTAAGGCGACTACTGCTAGTCGAGGGCTCTAGTCGGAAGACCTGGTCGGAGTTGAGTACTGAGAAGGCAAGGAAGAAGGCCTTAAGTGCTCCAACGACTCAAGAATCTTCATAGAAGACTAGGAGAAGAAGGGAAAAGAGCTAGACTAAGAAAACACAAGAAAAACCGAAGCAAAAACACTTAAAGAACAAATGAGACCATGCGTTTTTGAAAATTTTGGGACTATCATAGGGGGTGTTTGGCAAGCAACAAGCCGGACGGCTTTTCGCAGCCGCTACAGTACCTAACTTTTAAACGGAATATTTTTTCAAGATGGGGCCTATAAGTTAAACGTAGTACACGTTAAAAGCTTAACATCTGTACCAGCCAAAATCGCAAGTGAGTATCGATCTCTCCGTAATCTGTACCGTAAACAGCCAAAATTCAAAAATTTCAGCCAAAAGCTATAAGCCGCAGCCAAAAAAACAGGCCCATAGCCTACTCCCCTTAAAGAGAATCTTAGCACCAAGATTCTACTCAAGGGAAGAAAATATGTGGAAAATCTCACCATAAATCTGACTCTCCTTCCGAGGTGGCTCATCCTCAAAGTGATCCTTCCACTGCACTTGGCAAAATTTGATACTTCTGTTCCTCAATTGTCAATCTGACACTTCCAAGATCCTTTTAAGGGTATAAAGGGAAAATAGCAAAATTGTTCCTCAATTTTCTCGATAGGTCAGATCCGACTGCAACTGTATCTCTTCTAGGGGTATCTAGTCAGCTGGTTGTCTCAAGCATTTTCTCAACTGTGACACACAAAAGACTGGGTGTATTCCGATCACCTCTACGGGTAAGTCTAGTTGATATGCAACCTCTCCTTTTCTTATTATGATTATGTAGGGTCCAATATACCTTGGTTCCAGCTTTCCCTTTATATGAAACCTTTGGACTCCTCTAAGCGGTCCAATATACCATCACTAGGGCTGTAAACGAGCCGAGCTCGAGCGAGCTTAGCCTTCCAGGCTCGAGCTCGGTAGAAGCTCGAGCCGAGCTCAAGATGGGGTCCGAGCTTGAACCTGGGCTCGAGCTCGGCTCGGTAAAGCTCGATAATAATTAAAATAATTTATTATGCACTATTTTTCAATAATAAGAAAAGCTCGAGCTCGAGTTCTACTCGAGTAAGCTCGATAATGATCAAAATAATTCAAATATACACTAATTTTCAACAATAAGAAAAGCTCGAGCTCGAGTTCGGCTTGAGTAAGCTCGGTAAGAATTAATATGTATTACTATTTAAGCTCGAATCGAAGCTCATGAACTATTCGAGCTCGGCTCAGTAAAGCTCATGAGCTCGAGATCAAGCTCGAGTTCGGCTCGTTTAAAGTTCGAACCGAGCTCGAATCGAGCCTAGAACGAGCCGAACTCGAGTAGCTCGCGAGCTCCGAGCTTTTTTTACAGCCCTAACCATCACGTTCAGTCGAGCGAACAATTCTTGTCGTGACGAAACACGGCAACACACACTCGTCGACCGTGGGTACTCAGGAAATGTAGTCTTTTGTAGTTCACAACCATACTAGTCTAAGGGCTTAATTTGATCTTCATTAGCTAGCCCCTGAACTTTAAATGAATTCATAACTTGAATTCTCCCCACTGGAATGCTAGCCGGGGAATATTATTTAACAAGAGTAAAGAAAAAGATTTTGTTTACTTAAGGTTGAAAAAGCTAGCTGAAATGTTTTCTACCCGTTAGGCACAAATCCCGTAAGCACTACCTTAGGTAGTTGGGAATAAATCCTATAAAAGCTGGCATGGTACCTATTAGTTTTACGTTTTCCAAAGAAAACTTTTCGCCTTCAATCTTCTCTGCCTCTCCTCCCTAGTGTTCTTCGACTTTGGCTCCAAATCTTAGCCATCGCAATCAAAAATGTCTGAATTGATCACCGAATGGCCAATGTCTAAGTTGGGATCAAAGAGGCTGAAGGCCTTGGAGGATGCAAGATTAATTCCCGATAAAGTTCTGATCCCCTGGAAATCAACGATGAGGGAGAACTTTTCAAACGGTGATGATGGCAAGATTTCCATCTTTTGGGCATATGTGGAATGCGGATTCCGACTATCCATGCACTCCTTCCTGTCGGAGGTGCTCAAATTTTATGAGATCAAGTTGGTGAACCTTGCTCTCAACTCAATTGCAATCGTCAGCATCTTTGTCTACTTATATGAGACATATATAGGGATTTCAACGATTCTGGAATTCTTCGTATACTACTACACGATGACCTAGAGAGCGGGGGAAAGCAGCGGCATCACCAAAAGGTGCTCCCTACGCTTTCACAACAAAAAAGGCAAGGAAGCTGAAAAGAATCTTGCATCTCATGTTACTCCACCAAGAAAAACAACTAATTGGTGCGGTGGAACCAGTTAGGCCAGGTCAAACAAGGTAAGAGGTGTTGGGTAGGGCTGTAAACGAGCCGAGCTTGAGCGAGCTTAGCCTTCCAGGCTCGAGCTCGGTAGAAGCTCGAGCCGAGCTCAAGATGGGGTCCGAGCTTGAACCTGGGCTCGAGCTCGGCTCGGCCTAAGCTCGATTAGACTCGAACTCGGCTCGGTAAAGCTCGATAATAATTAAAACAATTTATTATGCACTATTTTTCAATAATAAGAAAAGCTCGAGCTCGAGTTCTACCGAGTAAGCTCGATAACGATCAAAATAATTCAAATATACACTAATTTTCAACAATAAGAAAAGCTCGAGCTCGAGTTCGGCTCGAGTAAACTCGATAAGAATTAATATGTATTACTATTTAAGATCGAATCGAAGCTCGCGAACTATTCGAGCTCGGCTCGGTAAAGCTCGCGAGCTCGAGATCAAGCTCGAGGTCAGCTCGTTTAAAGTTCGAACCGAGCTCGAGTAGCTCGCGAGCTCCGAGCTTTTTTTACAGCCCTAGTGTTGGGTCGGGTGCACAGGAACAAAAAGGTCATTTCGCATGAAAAAGGAAAGGGACGAAAATGCTATTAAATAGCCAAAATGGCATAATGTGAATTGAATCTTTGAATGGCAAATTCTAAATTATAATATCTAAAGTGACCAACCATAGAAGACCATTCTTTGCTGTGGCAAATAATCAATTTTTTTTCTATCTGCAAAGGTTTTAAGTTTGAACACTGTACGCATAGCAAAACAACAATCGCAGTTCAACGATTCCTTTGCAAATGGGAGTAGGGGACAGCATAGGATCCAGGTTGTTCTTCTTTTAGGCTACGACTCATTAACTTTTATCTGTATTTTCTACAATTTTCTACGCGATAGCGGACCATGAAAATATCGACTCAAATGGCGTGTATAATTTTAGACTCGAAAAACTGTTTAGAGAATCCGTTTAGCATATATATACCCTAATGAGTAAGCCATAAACCACCATACAACAGATGACAAAATACTATATAGAGACTAGATGTACAGATGAAGGTTGATAGATACGGTGAAAATGCTTTCAAGACAAGGCCGGGTCTGGGGCACAGGCGCCCTGTCCAGGTGACAAAATCGAACTCCTCGGCACACATTAAGAGGAGCCCTGAACTCAAAATGGAACATGGATGAAGACGCCAGAAAAGGTTCCAAAAGGAAATGCAGGCAAGACTTCCTCCTCCCCACACCACTAAAAACAGATGTAAATGTCTCCTTTGCTCTCCCCTCAGCACGGTTACTGGAAACTGCTGTACAACATGGGGTTAATAGATTCTTACAGTGACCAAAATCTGGAAGCTCTCCCTGCGTCTCACGTTTCTCGGCCTTTGGTTAATATGCATATTGGTAGGTTCGGGGGAAACTGGAAGGCTAGCACCCTCTCTCTCCCATGTTTCCCACCAGGGACAAAATTTTGCAGCAACCTAGCAAAGTCTTCGGTAACCCACATCATGGAGGTTAATAAATACAGATCGGGAACGTACCAAAGAATCCAAAATGGGAAAAGGAAGAAAAAACTGGGAACTGGAAATGGGGTTGCAAAAGCTGTGGTTTGGGCCTTTGTGGTTAGTGATCCGGCGATCAGTGGTTGGGTTACTCAGAGTCCTTGGTGGGGCCTGAAGTGTCAGCTCCATTGGAAGTGTCACAATTAGCCAGGGTCGTTGGGATGTCTTGGTGATTTTCTTCGCCAGAGGAAGTCCAGGATCTCCCTGACCTGGCTCGGATGTTTGTACCCATAGGGAATGGTTCCTGAAAGACGTAACAAATAGACGATTGTTAATCATATGCTTAGAAGCATTGCAATTTGCAAGCAGAGCCATATAGCAACAAGAAACCTTTCAGAGAAAATATACAAATTCCAAAAAGTGTAGAACAGACACTGGAGCCAGACAAGACTATTATAATTACAAATTATGCAGTAAACTACACGCCATCAAGAAAGAAAATTTGGAAAGGAATTGAAGTAAGCTATATTTTATCCCTAGTCCTGAAGGAATTAAAAAAGAATGGCGCTTGTTTTGTTGTGATATGTAGCAAACGGTGATCATGGTATGCATGCCAAAAATGTTTACCCCGGATGTGAAATGGGTCTTAGTGCATGTTACGTAGTTTGAAACTGCAGAATAGAAGTAACTATGTATAATATTGTCCTGTTGTGATAAAATGCAGATCCAGATACAACAGAAACCACCTCTCCACGTTACCATGAAACAGCAACATGCGTCAAATGTCAGGCGCTGTTTTACCTCCCTATTTTTTTGAACAAAACGTACGTGTATGTTTAACTACTATCAATGTTATAGAAAAAGATGAGTCACATGATAACGGTATGTAGTTGGAGAACAAGGAGGATAACACAACAGGGGGCAATTAAATCCAGCAAACAAAAGATAAAAGGCAGAAGAAAAAAACATACCTGATCTCCTGCATTAGGACCATCTGAGTGGAAGAGTATGGGGCGGCAGCGCTTGTCCTCATTCATCAAACTGGAGTTCTGGAAATGAGCAATCAGAGCTGATTTTCCTTGGATTCTGGCATAAGCAAGTGATGCTACCTTCTCACTGTTAAATTTCTCCCACTTTTTACCATTGAAAGTCTGCAAATGAAAACAAAAGGATCAGGATACACTGTTGATATTTCATGTTGGATATGGTGCAATGTTCAAAGTTGACAAGCTGCATGTAGAATAATAAGCCAAAATAGTCATTATTTCCTTCTGACTAGCACTTGACAATCTGATAGCATCTCTCACCTGATAAAATGGAATGATATACTGAGGACTGATCATATTGATGAAAGCATAGCCAACATTGCATTTATTCTGAAAAGTAGGACACAACATCTCCATTAGCCATACGATTAGGCACAAGATCATCCGAACAGATGTCAGGCATTTGTTGCAAAGGAAATAAATTTAGATCACCTTGAAGTCAATAGGCAGGTAAATAAAATCATAAGTCCCCTTATGATTTTCGTCAATAGCAGCTAAAAGCATCTTTGAGGTGTACCTGAAATCCCAAGGCAATCAGAATGTAAAAAAATGACGAAGGAACATAAAAGGCATTTGGCAAACAAACTGTAGCCCAAAATTAGGAGGTTTCGCACACATACTTGTTGGGGATATTCTTTATCATCAATGTAGTCCGAGAGTCTTCACCACGCAAAATACGCTCAATATCAAGCTCATACTGCTTTTTATTATCAGACTGATTAGCACTTGAGTCATTCCTTCGGATCCTCATCCGCTCACCAGGTGAATCAAATGATGGAAGGGGGACCATAGGATTCCTTCCATGGAAAATAGGACCCCTCTGCTGAGGAGATGGCGCGCCAATCTGTGCAGAAGACACAGTTGGGTCCATGCAATTCCCTCCAGTTTGAGAAAATATGTTATTAAGCTCCACTGTGTGAAGCTGAGGACTACCAGGAAATCCCATGTTTCCAACACTGCCAGGATGGAAACTTTGTGCTTCTGTAAATTCCCCTGCATAGCCATGCCGCCTATCCCAAAGTGAAGGATTGATTGCTGGTGCAGATCCCACATGGTGATGGTGCATGGGAAGGACATTCTCGAGCATGTGTGATGGTGCTCTTGGTACTCCATGCATTTGTGCAGGGGGGCGAGATGGAACATTGTTTACAAATGATCCTGGGTTTGGCCACAGCACTGGAGAACTGGGATGATGATGGAAGTTATTTGAATTATTCCACATTAATTGGTGACCATGGAGAGTTCCACATCCACTTCTTGAGAATCCAAGAGCTGTAAGTGGAATAACACCAAAGCAAGGAATAATTAAATAACAGATAATACTTTATCTGGATTCAGAATGCTTCGTACTTGAACTTGCTTTCACAATCCTGGCAAACCTAACAGCTCTATTATCATTTTTATTAAATCATATGTGCTTATAGGATGGAAGTGAGAATAGACAAGAAAAGCATCAACAAACAAGGCAGATTAGGATATCCAAATTTACCTCCTTCAGCACGATCAAATGAATGTCCATTGAGGTTACCAGAACCCACTTTATGGAGGTGTCTACTGTCCACCACTTCAGCTGTTCTCGAGTTGCTATTAATGCCAACTGGTGCCATGGTGCTTAAATTGTAATGGGCACCATTAGTTACTCCATTGTGGACTTCAGGAAGAGAATGAGGATGGAGAGCACCCATGCCTTGAAAACTATAATTCATATGTCCATTCATCCGACCAAGTGAGTGGCTGAGCTCACCAAGGGTAGCCTGATTGCTATGAGTTGCAGCAGATGCAATTCCAATGGGAGAGGATAAACTTTGTGGTATGGTAGAGGACAGGCCCGGAAAAGATGCCTCTCTGAATGGGCTCATCGATGTCTGAAGTCCAGAATGCAGACCCTGGATACTCCCACTTTCAAAGCCAGTCGAAGTGATTGTTGCCAAATTAGTAGAACCTTGCAGAACGCCTATCCAGGTCAGGAAATGTAACTATTAGAAAAACATACAATGAGATGAAAAAAAAAAACAACTAGTGTACCAAATGGAGCAATTGAAGAGCTACTTGTGCTTGGACTCCCCAGTTTGCCTACACTAAACTCTTCCTGCCCCAACTCTGGAGACATATGCTGCATCAAGCTGTTACAAATAACATTAAAATCATTGTCAAAGCAGTGGCTACAACTAAAATATTCATTTCCCATGGTTAAAGGTTCAGACATGGGAAAGAATCAGGATAAAAGATATTGCTGCATCAAAGAAGAAATGCTATTTTGCCGACTTGTTTAACGACTACTACATATTCATATTATTCAATCTATTGCATTCAATGTGGGCATAAAATATGAACTGGGAATTTTAACATAAACGAATATAACAAAAATGTGTTCTAATTTGCTCATGAAAGCTCATCATATAGAAAAAAAATCTTAAAATAATTATTTATCTATGTACTTGAACACCAAGGAGATTTTTAGACCTCCAGGAAGAGATTTTCCAACTGAAGAAAATTAATGGAAAAAAAGTTGGCTTAAAACATGCATGCATTCCTAGGAGGTACCATCATGCAGACAAAAAAGTGATGCCATTGGTTGTGTTGATGCCTAATATCCTACCAGTGATTAGTGAACCATTGGGCTTATAAATGAAAGGTTCACTCAAAATATGGTCAATGATTGAATATGGCAAATATATATCTTAAAAGAACTGAAGAAAGTATTAACAATAAAATAATAAAAGGATCATCATGTATGACAGGTCAAGTGACATACCTTCTAGTACCACCCAGATGGCTGGCATCCAATTTGATTTTCTTGCCTGCAATATCGTTCCTGTTTAAAGCATGTAGTGCAGCTTCGGCTGCTCTGATATCATAAAATTCTATTATTTTGTGATGACCCTTTTGTGGAGCGTCCCGAATCTGTAATTAAAAATTTTCCATGTGTTAATAGTTCTAGTTATAATAGTAGTTAGTTAAAATAAGATTGTACCTCCTTGATTTCACCACAGTCACCAAATATCTGATGGAAATCATCATTTGTTATAGATAGGTCAACATTAAACACTACAAGAGTTCCCTGGTTAATATCTTTTTCCGAAGGATTGTCCTATGGAAAAAGTGATGATCATTAGCATGTCAATTTTGTGCTCAGCTTTTGCAAATATGCATGAGCAGCCCTACAGTGCCTGAGTGAAAAAACAGGAAACTGATAGCACCATATTTATTAACATTCTAGGTATTAAGGCCAAAATCGTGATAGCCTAAAATCAAGCCAGGAAAACAAAGAGAAAGCATATTGGATTGAATTACAACTGATCAAGTGATGGTTACCTTCGGAATGGAGTAATGTATGTCAAGTTTCCTATGTCTGAGTGGCTTGTTTTGTAGTGCCCTCATGGCATTTCGTGCTGACCTTATGTCATAGTAAGATATCATCACAAAACCACGATGTTTACAGGCAGTGTAAAGTTTGAAGATGTCTCCATAATGCTGCCAGGAAAGAATAAACGACTTTGAGAAATCAAATCTGCTGTAGCAGAACAATGAGTTGAGAAGGAAGATGGAAAAGGTATCACACCTCAAATAGGAGCTTCAATTCAGAGTCCTCAACATTGCTATTAATATTCCGAACAAAAAGGGTTCTGGAAGGGTGTTCCCCATATGGGTGTTCACCATTCAATGCACCATTTAACAACCCAAGTCCTTCGTTAGCTCCACCGTTAAGTTCTTGCATTTTTTTATTTTCATCAGCTTCCAGTTCCATCCCGCCTCCAGTGTAGAATATATCATCATCAACATCATCCCTGTTGTTGGCATGGGCTGTGTACCCAACTTCATCAAGAACACCTGATAACAGGTCATCATCATCAGGAAGCAGGTTTCCAATTATTTGGGCCTCGATCTCCTCAGTCAACTTGAAAGGTTCATCATCGACATGGTTTAGATCAACCTTTTCAACTGGCTGACCGACAGGAACATTCTTGGATGTCAATCTCACTGCACAGTTATTAAACCAGATAATGAGCAACGAATAGAAATAATATATTGCAGTAGAATAATGTTTGAACGAGAGTGTTGACTGTTTCATTCTTGCACAGATGCACAAGAACGCACAAAAAAAAGACTACAATACCAAACTTAAGTGAGTTGATTCTTTTGGCCACTGGAAAGGGACAGGAGATAAAGGAAGCAAGATTCTTACAAAAACAAGGGGAAGTCAATTCAATTTTTCCACCCTTTCATATCCGCATATGTTCTTTCTTGTACTTTTATTTCTTTCTCTTCACTCAAGAGAACAATCATTAAAGATAGCATGTCAGGAAGTGATACAATTGACGATAGATATGCCATGAGATGACATAATTCAGGACATTTACTATAAATGAGTGGATATTTCTTAAGGCCGTGGTTCATTGCTCAGTAGAATCAAGTACTCTGATGAAGTAAATGCAAATGATAAAGAAAAAATGGCTCACATTTCTTGTCAAAAATGTCCGATAGGGAGCTGGAGAAAAGCCCATTCTCGTTGCAGGCCCCATTTGAATTAGTCCTTCTCCCATCAGGAAATAATGCTGCCGCCTTTAAAGAAGGATCAGATTGGCAACTAGGGTCTTGATGAGGTCTCCAAAGAGATGGTGGGAAGTTAGCATGCCTATCTTGACCGAACAGCTTGTGCTCAAGGCTAGATACAGTTTTCTGGTCCCTCAGCTTATATGATTGTAGAAGCTCTAGTCGACCTGCGGTCTTTGTGCCAATAGGTTGAGGCTTTTCAAGTGGAGAAGATGCAACCGACTTGCTTCCTGACAACAATGGGAACCCATAACAGTTTTGAGAAGATATCATGGTAATGAACACCACAAAGTGCATCAATCATCATGATGACAAAGACTGGATAGTACACAAGCACCAAGAAAAAGAAGAGTAATCGAAAGGTAAAAAAACTTGCAGCAATCAATCACATATGCAAGGATAATCCGCAAGTTCCATTTGTCAAGACTCCTTTGCAAACCCATGTGCTTACAAATCAAACTGCTGGACCTAAATATAGAAAAAAGCTACTTTAAACTACAAGGAACCTTCCAGTCCTTAAGTTTTTCTTGTCACGCATAAAAAAAGTGACTCCTTACATGCCCCAACAACGTGAAAATCTTACGGCTACAAGGCATCTTAATACATAAATGAAGAACAGAAACTAATTCAACGTGAATTAAATCAACTCAGCACTCACCCATGTGATGAGGCAAGGACTCTGGCTTCCAAAACCCAACTTGCCTCTGCAAAGATGGATGAACATGATGAGAACAATTAGTACAGGCCATAGTCATGAATCATAATCTGGTCATCAAGAAAGACACAATAAATAATATTTGTCCAACCTGAAGAACTCAAACAGTTCAACATTAGCCATAGCATAAAGAAAACGAAAATAGAAAACAAAGCTTCTCGAAGCAAGAACTGGACCCATAATTCCGCAATTGTGGAGGATTACCTCTGTGGGGAGGCGAAGCTCCTCAGTGAAGGAGGACGTGGCCACGGTGGGATGGCTGTACGGGGACTGGTGGTGCCTCTGATCCATGACCTGAGATGGCATCCTGTTGGCACCCAACCGTACAACGTGTTAGACACAAGACCTGTCAACACCTCTGGCTCGCTCAATTCGATCGATCAAAGTAAAATCGGTGAAATTTTGCTGAAACCATGAATCTTTGGGGGGAAAACATGATCAATTAGGGCAATTCCGTGCGCAGAAATTCGGGTTACACAGCAACGAGCCAAGGGGCGGCAGAAAATGTGGAATTTAGTGCTTGCAAGCTTCCAAGGTCAAAACTTTCGACTCAGAACAGCCAGATTTGACAAATCAGAGGGGGAATCCCACAAACTTGTGCGCAAAATGTTTAATTTCCCAATAAAACAGCGCAGAAGATGCGGAATTTAATGCGCCTCGGACTCCACAAGCTCCAAACACGCAAGTATCTTGTGATCAAAGAAATAACCAAAATAAAACAAACAATCTGCACAGCCCAAGCCAAATTCCCCCGAAGTTCAAGCTCAGATCACAACAAGCAACCAAATTTCCCACAATTCAAACATCCCGCCGAGCGGAACCAAACACAAAAATAGCACAAAGCGAGCAGATGCCCTCACCAGATCGGCGCCTGCGGAAACCTCCTCCTCTTCAGAGCCAAAAATTCCCCACGAATTGGCAAGCTTCAGCGCCAGGCGGAGCAGATGCCCCCACGCCCCGCGACCACCCCCTCCCCGAGCTCGAAGACGGTGGGATCACGCAGCCCAAACAGCGCCCCCGCAGCCCAATGCGACGGCGGGGAGGAGGACCCCCTAACGCGGCGAGAGGGAGAAAAAATGGAGAAAGCTACAACACCTACCTAACCCTAGAGAGACGCAACAGCGGCAGCGGCAGCGACGACAGGCCCCCTCCGGCCGCTGCCCCCCATTCCCGCCTCCTCCCGCTCCGCCTCCGAGAGGGCTCGCCGGAGTTCGCCGGAACCGGGCTCCGGCGAGGGTTCCCGGCGAGGTGGTGGTGGGGGTAGTGAGCCGAAGCACAGGCGAAGGCGCAACGTACAGCAACTACTCTACCAAATGGAGAGGCGAGGCCGGGCGCTGACATTTATACCCAACCCCGCGGTGACGCCCGGTGACCGCAAGGCGGAGCACGGGACCGCGACACCAGGCACGGCCCCCTCCTTTTCTTACCCGTCCCACTGACATGCCGGCCCAATCAAAAGATTTTGATCTGTCAGTGAGACAGTATGAATGGGCCACACGAGTCAGCAACAGGTGTGGGAAGGAGAGGGGCTCGGTTGGGAGGCGGCGTTAAATTTAGGTGGTGGGAGTTAGGGGCCAGGATGCCTCCGGACAGACTTGTCCAAATAGGCGGTCTGATAATAATTAAATAGGGTGTGTTCTATCGTTCACGGATTTATGTATCTCAAAAAGTTACGGATTTATGTATCTCAAAAAGTTATAAGTCATGTTATGTTGGTTCGGGCATTATTTAGACTTACTCGTTTCAGCTTCAGCTTTTGATTTCTGACTTATTTTTTATTATTCGTAAATTTCGTTTTTTCTAAATTTTTAGCTTTTTTGAGCTTTTTGCCAGTTCTTTTTTCTGTATTATTTACATTGTCCGTGATGAGCTAGCATATTTTTCTATTTTTAAATTTTGTTAAATTTAATTACGCCAAATAAGTCACCTTCAGCTACAGTGAAATTTCAACCGCTACAGTGCAATTCCAGCCATAAGCCACAGCTTTTCAGTCCAACCCAACGGGGCCTTAGTCTGATTTACTCTTCCCTAGCTCCTCAGTCCTTTCTCATTCTCTTCCCCTTCTCTCTCCCTAATCCGATAGGTGGAGCAGCTGTTGCGGTGGCTGACGACAAGACGAGGTGGTAGAGACACCGCGGTCGGCGATGAGGTAGCGGCACGACGTCCAGATCTGAGCACCTGACGACGTGGATCAACGAGGCGGCAAACATTCATGCTCCACAATCGTCTTCCTCAACTCCAACGACTAGCGACGACCTCAAGGTGATCGGTGAGTGCGTTGTGGTGGTCGACATCACCCAATCTAGGCTTGTTAGTGCTAGATCCAGATCATCTGGTGCCCATCGTCTTCTCCTCTGTCGGTGTGTTAGTGATGTCTAGCTGCACCACCCACAATCGCCATCCCCGAGATCCATCGTCGTCGTTCTTCGTGTTGTCACCAGATCTCGTTAGGCACGGTGGTGTGACTAATTCTACGGGAGGGGGTGGACCATGGTATGCCTGGGCCGTGTCATGCCGGGCCGCCCCACGGTGCCAAGGTGCCGGCCTAAGCATGACATAGCTGATCGAATCAGGCCGACACTCCCCTATTTAGCCGTGAGCTGTGTTATGTCTAGACGGGTCCAATAGTATAGTGCTTCAGGCTGGCATTGTTGGCTCGCCCTATTTGAATAGCTCTAGCTATAGGGTGAGTTGGTTAGGACAAGGCATCATCGGGCTTGAGCTGCTTGCGCCGGAGATATAGATGGTTCCTTCCTCACTGATTGGATTAGATTAGAATTTTAGACTAGATTGCTTTTAATTTTAATCCCTGCCCTTTTACTAAGACTTTATTTAATCTTTGCCCAAGAAAAAAAATAGTCCTCGGTTTCTTGCTTGCTCCGTTATTTGTAATTTTTCAATCTTGATTGTAGACTTGTAGTACTTGTTTTTAGTTTAAGCTTGTTGATTCATTTGAAAAGAAGTCGATGTGTTTATTTAATGTGTGTTCGACATGGATCGTTGGCTTTGAATTTTGTTGTATTGACAGCTGAAATTTACAGCATTCAAACGTTGCTATTTTTTTGTTGTCTTTGCTGCAAGATGGAGCATGCCTGAGCTATAGTAAACTATGTTGTGGATTGCAGTGGTTGAATTGTTTTCCTAAAATCGATGGTCACCCTAGCAATTTCGATGAAAAAATAGCCATGTGATGCACCTTTTGAGGAGCACGTTTAGCTATGACCATGGCTAAAAATAGAAGGTCCAATAATAGCCACCACAAATGCCAAACGAGATGAGGTTCTTGGCGCACAAGTTTGGTGACCATCATAAATTTAATGCAAAATGAGCATATTGACTAACCAATAATGCTATTCCTCCGGAGTAAGTACTCACAAAGCACGTACTATGTGAGCCATTTGCCAAGCTGGCTAACAACATGGCCATCCAGTCATCCACTCGGTACCCATCCCCACAACCATGAGCTCTCTTCCCAAACCCATCTCCCCCCAATGATCCCCTCCCCTCCCTAATGATCCCCTCCTCCCGAAGGACCTAAACCCATCGCCACTCGCAAGTTTGACCTAGGGTTAGGGAGAGGGCGCCGCTGCCACCTTTGCCTACTGATGTTTTCGCCTACCCGTCTAGCAGCACTTTACAGACTCGACTTGCCCGTACCAATCAAGAAATGCCCCCACTTCCCCTCTCTCTCTCTAGTCTCTCCAAAATCGAGGCAGATCAATTCGATTCCGGCCGACGGCGGCAAGATGAAGGTCAAGGTGATGACCACCGAGGAGCAGATTCTCAGCCTCGACGCGCGATCCCAACGAATCTATAAGCCTACTCCACCCTGTCTCCCACTCCCATCTTGATCTTCTGGGGTAGTAACAGAGACTGCTTCTCTTGGCCAAATTTGAAGCATTACGGGTGAATTCACGATAATATAATTGCAGAACTACGACTTTGAACTATGGTTGCAATCTTTGAATTATTGTGGTAGCGTTTGGCTAAAATTGTGTGTCTTGTGTGCTTGCAGGTGGAGAATTTCAAGGCACTTCTTGAGGTGGAGGCGAGTCGGGCCTACAAATTTGCTTGAGATTTATATATGATCCTACCAGAGTTCGTGGCTACACCACCAGTGAAGCCGATCATCTCTAGCTTAGCGGCGACGCTCGTGAAGCCCAGCTGCTCTGTCCTAGAGAGAACCTCCACATAACTCAAACTCATCTGCCTCGGTTTTGGAGAGACTAGAGAGAGGGGAAGTGGGGGCGTTTCTTGCTTGGTATGGGTGAGTCAAGCGAAGCATCAGTGGGCAAAGGTGGTGGTGGCGCCCTCTCCCTAACCCTAGGTCAAGCTTACCAGTTGTAAGTGGCTATGGGTTTGGGTCCTTTGGGAGGAGGGTTCAATTGGGGGGTTTCGGAAGAGAGCTCGTGGTCGTGGGGATGGAACCGAGTGGATGACTCCATATTCTACGTAATTGTTAGCTAGCCTGGCAAGTGGGCCACCCAGTACATGCTCTGTGAGTTCTTAGTCGGGAGGAATAGCATTATTGTGAACCAATAGAACTATAACCATTGCATGCATGTTCTTTTAATCAGTTTTTAAAGTACCATCATGTCTTAACTTATGAGTTGATTTGTTCAAAGTACATTGCTTAGTAAGTGTTTTTTCAAAAAGTTTGCTATATGTAGCAACTTCTACAAATATCAAAATCGTACAAATATTTGAGCTGCATTCACAGCGGATAAAATTACCAAAAAATTACACAACCAAGTACGTTATGTCGAAAGGCTATACATAAAATTTTGTAATTTTTAAGCTCATTTGCTATATTAAAAATTCAAACAAATAATATAAAAAATAGAGAGGTGATTAAGCTAGCTGGGCGGCAGGCCCACGCGTCAGCAAGCTGACGTTGTCGTCCGGCCATCGGACGATAAAAACATCATTTTTGCTAATACGATCTACGAACTGCTATTTTTATAAATACAGATATAAATAGTGTTATATATATACAAAAACTCCAGGTAGACACCTTCCGTGTACCGTACTTTAATTTTGTACCAAGGCTAGTACTTTTCATGTTAACTATATAATAATTTAAAATTATGGAGCTCTCTGCGGCAACGATAGCCCACGCGGAGGAGCGGATTACAGTAATTTGGAACCTGGTATCTTCGAGAGTTGGTGACCACTTCTGTATTATAAGCTAGGCTTTACATGTGAAGTTTTATTTCAAGGTTAATTTACATACACGGTGAAAGGATATTTGCGTTAATTGTAGTTATGCACGGTTTTTCCATCGTTGCATTGCACTAAGAGTAGACTGTGGAGTATGGGTGGTTGCTAAAAATAATTAAAGACGTGTCATCGTCTGGGAAGCTGACAAGATTTGAGATATTTTATAGCTTATTAAGCTGAAAAGCTATGGCTTATAACTGAAATTGCACTATAGTGGCTAAATTTCACTGTAACTGAAGATAGCTTATTTAATGTAATTAAATTTAAAAAAATTAAAAATAGAAAAATATGCTAGCTCATCACGAACAACACAGATGAATACGGAAAAAAAACCGACAAAAAGCTAAAAAAGCAAAAAGTTTTTTTAAAAAATAAAATTTATAAATAATAAAAAATAAATCAAAAATTAAAAATTGAAACCGAAATGAGCAGGACCACAGACCAAGCTGAGCATAGTGAGACCTTGCTTTTCATTAGCTCTGTGACTCTGTCTAGGCTGAAAGTTTCTGTGGGTCTAAACAAATTCGCAGGAGAGAGTAGGTCGGCCAAACAGCTCCTCCATCTGCCCTGATGTACACCAACAGCCAATTCATGTACGACCAATATCATATCAGCTCAATTACACTACATGACAACAGTAGCCGTCAACCAACAGATTTTCTTAATGCTGACCAGCCAAAACCATATAAAATTAATTTATTTCCCTGTTTTCTACGGTTGTCCTTCAGTTTTGATCCAAAAAGCATGTAACATTTTGCTCTCAAAAAAATATTTACCACTACATGAAGTTGATGCTGTGGTGACTGTGAGCATATCATGGGTCTATTATTTAACGGCTTCTAAAAATGATTTTTGATTTTTGCTACAGTGTCTAACTTTCAAACGAAATATTTTCTCAAGATATGGTCTATAAGTTAATTGTAGTATACACTAAAAGTCCAATATCTGTATCAATCAAAATTACAAGAGAGTATCTCTTTTCGTAATCTCTATCGCAAACAGCTAAAATTCAAAATTTTCAACCAAAAATCATAAGCCGCAGCCATATCAAACAAGCCCCATGCAATGCTGGGCCAGGGGGACAAGACAACAAGCATCAACAGGGGAAATTGGGGAGTCATTTCTTCTGCTGCAAATTGCAATGCAACTATAGACCTTCTTTCCAGTTCCTAAAACTTGTTTTTTGATTTTTTTTCTATAGTAACTAGGTTTTAAATAAAATATCTTTTTAAGGTGGGTCTATAAATTGATTACAGTATATACTATAGTAACTCTATTTATATCAATCAAAACTATATGTGAGTTTTTATTATTTTGTATTTTTTTTATAAATAATTTAAAAATTATAAACTATAATTAAAATTCTTAAATCGAACTAAAAAGAATAGTCCAATGTAAGTCCCGCTGGCTGCAACAGAAATAGAGTACAACTGCACAATATAAAAACATGCATGAAAACGAGTACGGGAATCTGGGCTGGCAGTTGCAGTCTAGCTGTGTCAGGTTGCATAATTTCCTTGCCTCCCCCATGGGGCAGCCTCAAGTTTTTTTCCTCGTTTGTTTGCCTGGTTACCTAGACAAAGGTATCTGACACCACATTCGTCCTGAAAGTATTAATATATTCATCTATATCTGCATCTTATATCTCTCGCCTTTTGTTTATGCATGACCATGGGCTGGTGTAACATCTTAATTTTCCGAGCTTTTTAAAGTTTTCAAAATAAAACTCATTATTTAGATTTTTTACAATTAATAAAAACTTAAATTAAATTTTTATTTATTAAAAGGATTTAATATGATTAAATCAAACATTAACATTTGGTAAAAGCATTTTATTTTAGTTCTTTTTGTCTCAAAGATTTTTCTGGATTTTTCTTGAATTTTTTCGGGTTTATTTGCTATTTTCTAGAGCTCATTTGATTTTATCTAAATTTCTTAAAAGGAAAATTCTTTAAAAATCCCTAAACCCAAATGTGTCGAGCCCACCAATGTTCATCCGGCCCAGCCCCGCACCCCTCCGGCACTCTCCCTTAGCCGTCCAATGGACACGTGTCATCCATCCGTGAGCTAGGCTACTGTTCATCTTCCTTCTGATTTCTCATCGCCGTCTCCAAGCCGGAGTCCGCCTGGACGTTGTGCCCGCTCCGCATGCGCCACTGGTCGTCTCCGCTGTGGACTCCGAGTCATGTCCGCCTCCTCCTCCTCGGTGTTCGTGTATAAAGCCCGACCGTCCCTCTCGTTTCCCCCATCCCCGCAGCCGCTCACTTCCGCTGAGTTCACCATCGAGCTCGCCGTAGTTCCCCGTCCTCGTCGGTGTGCCGTCTGCCATAGTTCGCCTCGCCACCCTCGCCACTGGTGAGTTCACCATCGAGTTCTGTCCAGCCGCCGGCCGACACCGCCGTTTGCCGCCTCAGTCGCCACGCCCATCGTTTCGGCCGAACGAAGCGCCGCCCTGGTACGCACCCCCGCCGACACCAACGCTGACACCAGCGCACCCACGCCGCATGTCCCTTCGTCTCCTCCATGGACTTGGTCCGCCGTGCACCGAGCCACTGACGTGTAGGTCCCACATGTCAGGACCCCTATCCTGTAGACCCATAGACCGAGCCGAGTCAGCCACCAGCTCAGCCTCCACGTCAGCCCTACCCACCACGTCAGCAAGCCCGTCGTCGTGCACTGTTCTATGAGCCGGGTTCTTGGTAGACTAGCCTTTTCGTGCACCCAGTTCACAGCATAGTAACATTTTTCAATTTTCAGCCTTTTCTTTTAAATTAGATTTTTCGAGAGCCCGATTGACCCGATTCTTTTTCCTAAATTCATCTAAAATTGATCTCTATCTTTTGGTTCTAGTTTTGTGGTTTTTAGAGTTTATTTGAATTTTAGTTGAATTTATTTTGTGTTTCATTTCGTTTTCTCTCTCGTTAGATCACGCTTTCGAATGAGCTAAAACAAGATTTGAAGATCAAAAGCCATTAACTGAGCAAGGTCAAGACAAGTCGTGTCCTTTGATCATGTTGAACCTAGTTTTCAAATCTATTATGTATTATTTTGTTTTAAATTATCATGCATCGCTATTTTATTACAAATCTTTGTATTGATAGTTGATGACCTATTTGATTAATTTCTCATTGATAATTTGAATACCATAATTCCATTGTCACCATAGGATGGGTAATTATCTAGTGATACAATATTAATTGTCACATGAGTTGTATATTTAAATTGTTTAGCCATGCTTACAGTAACGTTGGGTTTATCATCATATGTGATCAATTAATTAATTTTGACTTAATGATATATTGAAACATGGTGGCCAACTACAGTTATAAAATTTAAGTACCATAACATGTGTAGTGTTATTGGTGTTGTTTACACAAAATTAATTTTCACTTGGGCGAATGATCGTGTAGTAAACGGGGTGCAGTTTGCACATTGGAATGTGGATGTTTTGCCTAAGTAATATCTAAGGACTTAACTTTGTGCGCCATTGATCTGAGCCTTACCGTACAACCACATGTCCAATATGAGATTGATCTGACTGATTAATTTATGATATTTTAATTTTGATTCTGCCGTTGAGATGTCAGTGGGTGTCATTGTACAATCCACAGGGCGCAAGAGGGGACAATTATCGACTAGGTGGTTAGCCTACTCGATGGCGAAACCTCAGCGAGGTGGAACTAGATTGAGATTGAGTATTGTAAAGGCATTGTCATGATCTCTCCATCGCACACCAAAGAAAGTGTGTTAATCTAGTTGCAATATGAGATGATCATGTCTTGTGGGTAAAATTGTACAACCTCTATAGAGTGTAAAACTATTTGAATAGCCGTGTCCCCGGTTATGGACAATACTCGGTGATTTCACACGATGGGTAGATATTTTATAAAACCTGGTTAGGTTAAGTTTAGGGGAAGTGAATGGTTAGTTTACTGGTGGTTCATTCCGTGGATGGTAACTCATGGGTGGTTCATTAGAGTGGATAGTCAGTTCACTTGTGGTTGCTCTCAATTCTTTTGATTATTTACTTATTAATTATTTTCTAGATTTGTGTTTTTAATCTATTTATTGTATTTACCTTAAATTATTGCTTTCTGCAAAATTAACCTTTCAACCATCCTTTGGTAAGCTCTGCATACTATATTGCATCTTTGTTACAAACGACTTGCTGAGTACTCTATGTACTCACGGCTATATCCATATTTGCTCAATTGAGGAAGGACCAGATCAGCAGGAGGTACTAGAAAGGAGGATAATTCGACGACTTTGCGGATTAGGATTTCGCTCCCCAATTGATTGCATGTGGACATGTCGAATGGTTACTACGCTTATTTATGTTTTTCTGCTGCAAGTTTTTAAGCTATTCAGGCTATTATCTGTAAACTTGGCTATAAGGTCGCAGTTCTGATAATTATTAATAATATTTGAATCTTTTCTTAGTAAATTGTGATGTGGTCGATATTTCATCTTTGTTTATATTGTGTGTACTAATGTGATCCTAAATTAGTGTAAGTTATACAGAAGAGTCCGAATTTATATATTCGGATCTCGACAGCTGGCCTCCACATGAACCAATCCCTCTTGTCAGAATAAAGATCAAAGATGCTGCTATCCACAGTTTTGTTGTTGGTGTCACACACGCGCACGGATTTCTTTGGGATTGTCCCTATCCATCGCATTATTCATTGCGTAGATTCTTTTGGACTGGATCATTTGTGGCTATAATTGATGACTTTAGTTCTAGAATAAATATTTTTGTAAACATAATTTATTTTAAAAGGGCTATTTCGATAAACTACTTTAAAAATATGGTAAAGAAACTATTCCGCTTGTTTATTCGAAAGAAAATATAAGTCATAAGCCAAAAAAAATGTACCCATTATCACCCATCCTACGTAGTTGGACCAACAAATATTGATTAACTGTTGTGAAAAAAGAGATAACGTGAGCAAAGAAATAAAAGGACGATTGATTAACTGAGAACATATATAGGTGGTGCTCAGTTGGGCTGAATTTTGATGGTTTATAACTGAATTTTTATTATAGCTGGTTGAAATTATACTGTAGGTGATGGTAACTTATTTGACATAATTAAATTTAAAAAATTTAAAAATAAAAAATAGGTTAGTTCATTACGTATAATGCAAACGAACAAAGGAAAAAACCGGCAAAAAAGCTCAAAAAAAATTGAAAAATAAAAAAAAATAAAATTTAGAAATAATGAAAAATAAACCGAGCCCAAGCCTAAACGAGCGGGGCCATACACTGCCCTAGTGCCCTTGACTATGTTACATTGTTACTAGGCACTATTAATTATAAAAGAGTATATATTGATCATGACATGCGAATTGCCGTAACATTTCTCAGCACATGCATCATCAGGTCAGCAGAGATAAACAACTAAACATTCTTCCAGCCTGTTTATCATGTTAGGATGAGGTTAGTTGGGGGCAAGAAGTTGAGCGAATAAAGGGCAGGAAAAGGACGCCATGCCTTTCCTCCGGAGTCGTCAATTGCTTGAAAATTCCTTCTCTTTTAGAGAGTACTACTGGCAGTACTCACCTGTGACTTGTGAGGTAACGTGTGGCAGGTAGTTAATCATTCGCACGGTACTCTCGTTGCTACCAGGATATTCAGACTCTTTAAGGCCCCGATCGTTTCGACTTTAGTTTCTGATTTATTTTTTACTATTTATAAATTTTGTTTTTTTCTGAATTTTTAGCTTTTTTTTGAGCTTTTTTGCCGGTTCTTTTTTTCACATATTTGTTTGTACTATACGTAATGGGATAATATATTTTTTATATTTTTTAATTTTTTTAAATTTAATTATGTTAAATAAGCCTCTGTCAGCTACATTGTTTTTTTCAACCAGCTACAGTTCTTTTCAGCCATAAGCCACTAAAAATAAGCCCAAATGATCACCACTAAGTGAGCAACACATGATATATTTTCCTTTTCAGTCAGATGATAAGAGCTGCACAAACATTTATAAAGAAGAGAATAAGTGTGTTTCGACTTGTTTTTTTTTTGAGGTTCTAGGTTGACTTTAGAGGGGTTGAGGTAGGATTTGAGTTAACGGAGATGATAATGGTCTGTTTTTTTTGGCTGTGGCTTATGATTTTTTGACTACGGTTTGTGTCTTTTAGGCTGTTTGTATGAGAGATTACAGAGTAATAGAAACCCATATGTGGTTTTTACCGATATAAATGACGTCAACAAAGTATGTACTACAATTAACTAATAGACTCTATCTTGAAAAAATACTTCGTTTAAAAGTTAGTTACTGTAGAAAAGCCGAAAAACAGCTTTTAGAAGCTGAAAAGAACAGGCCCTGGCAGGCGGCCAAACTGGTTTGGCATCCGCTTGAATCGTTGGGACAAAGATAATGTACATATACAGTAACATAACATTTTAATTTCCTACATAAATTACACTAGAGTATGCTGGTACTTTGCAGGTAGAGCAACAACAACAAGAAGGAGAAAAAAAACGTTTTTTTTATTTTTATTTTCGCTATGAACAAACAGCGTTTGCGTGAGAAGTGAAATGCTTTTGGCATGGCCTAGCTAGCTCCTGCCGTTGCGCTCGGATTATATGGAGGCGTCTCAAGGAGGGTAATTAAACCTGGGCTTGCACACACGCCAGACAGCAACTCTGTCAACCTGGAGATGGATCAGGATGGAAAAGAGCAACAGGAGGAGTGCAACAGGAGGAGTGCAAGTTTTGTATTGTATTGTTTTGTTTTGCTTTGCTCATCGACCCGTGGCTTAAAAAGTACCACTCAGAAAGTTGGATTTGGACTTGCCTGCAAGATTAGAATTTCCTGCGGAGTAATCCAAGCCAACCGGGCCTTAAGATAGCGCACGCGTTGCCGTACTTGGAAGTATACGTATCAGCGATCGATCCGTGTGTACGTGGTCCAGTACAAGAACACTGGTGAATTTGATACATATTATGATACTAGTTACGTATCCGTACGTTGCAACGGAACTCATTAAATATATAGAGAGTCGTGCTATAGAAGAGAATTGTTATGATCAGTTGGAAAGTGGAGAATGACGAGAAGTTAAGAAAATAGAGCGGTTGGAGGAGAACGGACGTACAACCACCAACTCGTTCTTTTATAATAGTAATGATTATGAACGTGTATACTGTAGCCGGCGAACGATAACGCCATGGTTTGGGCTAATCATGCCAGTTTGCAAAAGCAGAAATTTCATAGGAATTTTGTAAAAAATTTCACACGAAAGCAATTCAATCCTGCTTGAACCGGGGAAAAATTCAAATGAGGGTTGATGTCCCTTGTCGGTTCAAAATATTCTTTAAACAAGCTAGCAGTGGTTGAGACCTCTTTTTGCATGATGTTCTGATTTCTAAAATCAACTGATCACAGTATGAAATAAAATATAGATTCGCAGTTGTTGAAGCAAATACGCCACAGCTAAATACAGTGCTACTATACACGCATTATCCTGGTCAAATACTCTCAGCAACCAATTTCCACCAATTAATTATACATCAATTGTTAATTGCAACCGGATCAGCTTTTTTGATTTGCACAATTATTACAGATAATGAAAAAAAAAACACAAGGATCATGTTTGGTTTGAGGAATTAATGTGAGTATCTGAGTTGATGAGCAGGATTATGACAACTCAGAGCATGACATGACACACCAACCATTTGGGCAGGGCCTGGATCCTCTGCCACTGCAAAGGATAACCGCGAATGCGCATCTTGTCCAATAAAAAATCGAATGGTCAGATCATACACAAATGAGAATTTTAAGAACCTGCACAGATGAGAAACTAGATGCTAATTGATCAAAAAGAAAAGGCATGATGAGATCAAGGGCCTGGGCAGAAATACAGAAAGCCAGATATTGCACGGTCCTGCGGCTGTAGCTTCTAAGCACCTTCTGAATCCTGATGATCCAAATCCACTTGTCATCAGCCTATATTACCTCTAGTAGGGGCACAATCCATCAATGATCCCAACCACTTAATCCTCCCAATCAGAGAGGATGGAAAACGAGATCTTTGGCTATGGCAGTGGCGAAGTGACAAACCAACAACCAAACCCTACGCACACCATCTACATGCATCTATCCTCTCACCTGCTTACACTAATCTTGCCTTAAATACATGTTCAATGCAAGATAGGCACTTATTCTCTCATCTCTTTTTCTATAAAGCAGGGCTTTGTGGGGAAAGCCAGAGCAAAGAATCCCTTCTAATTAGCGGCTGGAGGTTGAAGCCTGGAAGCAAGGAAGAAAGATCCTTGTTGCACACATGTCCACGGTTTCAGAAAATGGACTGGCTGTCACTGTTCTCGATGTGAGTTGCTTGCAAGTAATGAGATAAGGCCTAATAAGGGTGGTTCCTTCGATTACAAATCGTGAAATTTCTGAAGAAACTTCTGTTATTCTTGGAATTGTTAGGGGGGAATTTTATGAAAACAAGTGGTTTATAGGAAAAAAAGTAGCAGTATTCTTGGAAGTTTTTTTTGTGTGTGACATGAGGAATGGCTCAAGTTGGTGACCAACTATTTCTTTACATCTTTTAAAGTTAACTTCTGCTTTAATTGTTGCTTGGTGGTGTAGGAATGTAGTATAGTGAGCAAGATGGTAATCAGGGTCAGAGAGAACTGAGCTAATGGTTTTTAAGGATCGCGCATGGTGAGTGACAAGTCACAACAACTCCAAACATAGCATGTTCTTCATAGGGAAAACTTGTGCATGGTGGCACAACTAATGACAATTACTGTCATAAACATGCCGCACTTTTCTTAATCCAAGACAGCAATACAGTTCATATCAATTAGCACAGAAAGAATATATGCACGAAAAGATTCGTATAAACTCCTAATTTGTTAACACTAGCAAATTGACCCCTTTCCTATTCCTAGCCATCCACGACTATCCGTGACTGGACAGCACATCACCAACCGAGTGTCGTCTAATCAAAGCATTCAAGGGCACAAACTATACATCCAACCAACCGATTCAAAAACAAGCTCCAACATGATCTTCTTCTGTTAAACCCGATATGGCAATAAGAGGAAGGATAAATGACGCCTTCAAATTCAATTTTCCAAAAGATATTCTAAAACTTTCATTCCAGTGGCTACCAAAAGCTAGGAAGATAAGATTTGCCTATAAAAAAAACTCATAAAAGCGTAAAAGCAAACAAAGTTCAACTCCTCAGGTCCGGTCGGACTACTATAAGGAAGTGGTTGGACCGGTCGAGTGGTCTGACCATCGGGGATGATTGGTCTGACCGACCTCTGGTTGGACTGCACCCTTATTCTCGGAACTAAAAATCAGCTTGAGCAAACACAAAAAATTGTGCAATCTCCAAAATACATATTCAAATAATCAAGAACCTAATCCATCTAAGGATCTCATGGATTTTGGTTAAAGTTCTAACATTTCCTTAAGAGAAGTAATGTCGCATCAAAACCGAATAAAACTCAAGGACTTGAGATATGACCTCCTTATGGGTTGAGAATAGTCAAGATGCCTCTATATGAGTTCCCACTTATCACAGAAAGTAGAACACCTATAGATTCAAGGCCAAAATCCAAGGAACAAAATATCACTAGAAGAGCTCCAAATCGAACCAAATTAGACAATCTTCAAGATCCTTGCTATAGCTGGTCCCTAACTAGATGGAATATGATCCTCACAAGGCATCTCCATCACTTACATATTCTTGAAACCCAGTAAGATCAAGAGCGAAGGAGAGAGGGCAAAACACCAACTAAAATAAGTGCAAAATTAACAAGAGCAAAAACACACCATGTAGAATGAACAAGATTGATCTATTACAACTTATAGATGAAGGTTTTACATTTACTCCATCATGGAGGACAGAGCTCTCAAAAGAGTACTCACCTAAAACTTCCATCACAAGAAAACCTTAATGAATGGATGGTTGGTTGGTCTCCTTCACCCTTTCTTGGTCACATACCTTCAACCCATTCCACTTATACAGATGGAGCAACCAGCCCACATCTAACCCTAATGAATACTATCTATTAGCACAACCGCAGAAGCCTGTTAACCGGGTTTTACGCTCATACATGATTTATGCATGTTTCTCAAAGCGCATAAGCCTAACCCGTCTACTTGACCTCATCAGCATATCTTTGATCTAAACCGCTCTCCCAACGTCCTCCAAGCGCCGTGGCTTTGGTCCCATTGCCTTTTTCGGTATTTTGGCTTCCTGCCAAAATACCCTCACTTTGATTGTGGATCTCAGCTCTTCTCCGAGCCCAGTCCATGGTCATCTCCTCTTTTGCAAGCAATCTCCATATCTACGACATGTAGGTTCATCAATGACTCACACATTGGCAAGTCTGTCTATGTTGGTTCCCTCTGATCATGCCTTACTTGCATCGACACATCATTTGGTGAACCATTGCTCGAAACTTCTCTTCATCATCCCTAATCTTCTCTATGTCATGTTTGAGCTCAACCATCCCACTCGACTTCTTCGACTGCACATCATCTTATCCTCGAGCCTAGTCCCGGTCTACACCATTGACCATAGTTGCCTACAAGCTTCCTGTATATCAAAGACCAAGAAATCTGTTTTGGGTATAAGTTCTTCATAACTTGATTCAAGTTAGTCCAAATATGCTTCATGCACTATGAATTCAATGACATAGGACTCTAAAACTCAACCCATAACCATTTCCCATAAATACCCAAAACTCTTGGCTATCTTCAGACAAAATTGATCTGACCACCATTGAGCGGCCGGTCAGGCCGTTGGCCCCCTATTGGACCACTCCACAGCCAATCTGATTGCTTGGGTCGAGCACCCAGAAAACACCTCTTTGAAAAAATCAGCTGCCAATGAAAGATGGTCGCACTGCACAAGTGGTCCGACCGCCAACCAAAATCTAGTTGCACCAGACTTGCGGTTAGACCGCCCTAGTTTGACAATAACTCTGAAAACTTGTAAACTTTTGCAAATTCAAATTTCAACTCGCACGATTGTCAATTATTCAACACATATAAAATATATATATTCCCAATATGTTTCTACATTTTCTTCTTTTTGCACCATAATAACAGCTTGGGTATGATTGAAAACACATAAAAAGGTCGGGAGGAGAGGGCAGGCCCTCCAAATGTATAGACCTGCTTAATTTTGTCTTACATATGCAGAATTTGAATGGATGATTTGCTGAATTATTGGAATTGTTCACATAAATGGCACTACAACCACTTTTTTCTTCCAAACTCGGCTTCCGGATGCTCATTTTTGTAAATCTAGTCACTCCCCAAGCTCGATAGTTGCTGCAGGCAGGTGCGCTACAGTAGCTCGGCAGGACTCGTGCCGAGCAACTGCAAAACATTAGGTAATTAAGGGGTCATGATTAGCACTAATTAACCATTGTATTGCATGATTAACACTAATTAAGTATGATTAACACAAATTAATCTAGGCAGCCTCCTACCGAGTTTAAGGAGAGGTCTAGATTTGCAAAACAAATGTCTAAGGATTAAATTTGAAAAAGGTGGCTACAGTGCCATATGTGTAAATTTTATGAATTATTGCTTATGTATTGACTGGGATAAGCGGTAGTACATCAATACTCACACATAGTGTGTAAATCATAATATTCCATTGTTAATTATGCTATCAGTGCGGTGTGGGCAGTTAAGGCGGACCGCGTTCAACAGTTGGGTTGGTTAACTAAAGCTTTCCATTGGTACTCCGATCCTCCTAAAGCTCTCGCCTTAATCCCCGAGCACTGTTAATGTGTCAATGTCGTCTGCTCGTCCTTCTCCTAAATTTCCTTCCTTTTTCTCTTCAACTAATTACATGAAAAGGGAGCACTATAAGATATGTACTGATGTACGTATTTCTTTGGCACAACACGAGGTGAACAGTGTGGTGTGCCTCGGAGGCCTTGGACGAGGAGATCATGGAATAGTCGTGGCTTCCACGAGTACTGAAGTATTATTATATTGCCTATTAATTTTTCTGCCAGCTTAAATTTTCAGATAAATTAGTTGGCGCATGCAACTTAATAATGAGTTTCAAGGGCTAATAACCGGCGACCTATATATATGCTTAACTAATTTTCCATCTCTTCTTTTTTGAGAGTTTTTTTTCATCTCTTCTAGTAGGAAAAGAAAAGGAGTAAAATGATTGCATGTTATTCCTAAAGAAGAGAATAATTGCGACCGAACAACAATGCCGTGTTAGAAATGGACCACGCAATTAGTCAGCACGAATAGGTGATCGGTTTTTGTGGTACTACCTTAAATATCGGCTCTAGATTAGTTAAAATGGTTGTTGTTGAAACCGATCGGCTGTTTTTATTGACTTATAACCATCATGTTGTAAATTAACTGCTTAAACTAAAGGGATTCTTTGGAGCTAACTATAGCGTGCAACCAGTCGCACCGTGCGTCGGTCTTCTCTGGCGACATCAGCCAACTGGCAAAGGGTTAGGGTCCCTAAGTTAGGGTGATGGTTCGCCGAGGGTGGGTAGTGGTGGCACCGCCGATTGTGAGTTCAGAGGAGAGTAGTGGGCAGCAGTAGCGAGCGGCACGATGATAATGAGACTAGCGAGTTAGGTTGGGCGGTCGGCTACTATGACGACAGGTAGAGAGAGGAGGTGCGGTGAGGCACTGACGATTGTGAGAAGGCGGTGACAGCGACTTGTCGGCAGGACGAGGGCGAAGGCAATGGGGGTTGGAAGTGGCTAGATAAGCAGAAGACAAGGCGGCAGGGTGGTCGCTCAGTCACACTAACATGCAAGCGGTTGCATGTTAGGCCATGTAAAATGGTGTGACATCAGCTGTCTGTAAGCCTTACCACCCAAGATATGAGATGATGTGGAGGAGAGAGAGAGAGGGAGTATAGAGAATTGGGACGTCTCTTATGCAACAGTCGACTATAACACGAGAAACAAGACATATTGTGTCATAAAGAAGTTGTCTATAGAGACATGTAAAAAAGATAACTCATTATAGGAGCTGTCTTTAGTGTTGTCTATAAATGACATAAACATATTATAGATAACAGTTGTCTATACCACTATACATACCCTTAGCTTCCTTCTAAATTAAATTGATGTATATCCAGGGCCGTGAGTGTGACTGTGAGTTTGTGGGTCTGTTCTTTTTGGTTTTGGCTTATGACTGCGGCTTATGGCTTTTAAGTTATTTATGAGAGAGTACGAAGTAACAAAACTCGCATGCGATTTTGGCCAATAAATATGAAGTTGCTAGAGTGTGTATTAAATTCAACTTGTAAACCCTATCTTGAAAAGATATTCTGTTTAAAACCTAGTTACTGTAAAAAAACTAAAAATAACTTTTAAAAGCTGAAAAGAAGGGCCATGCATGTACAAAGACTACTGTACTCCGGTGCGCATATGGACCCACATAGTCTTCCACTGACGCAGTGGATCCCGCCATTTTTTGAGTGCGCGCCCACCATTACGACAAGGAAACAAAAAGTAAAAGAAAAACCAGCGTATAAAAAAGCTTGGCTTTCCTCTCATCTCTCTTAGTCTCTAAAGAAACAGAGATGATTATGTTACGTCGTAGACCGGATTTGCGTTTAGGAGCATGTTTGTGTTGAATGGGAATCAATCAACCAAATAAACTTGCACCATTAGGAATCAAATGACATCTCAACTGATCAAGACATCTCATTCTGCAATGAGGAGAGAGGCATCTATTCATGTTCGTATTTTCGGATTTTATACCCACTTTCCTTAGCATGTTTTGATGAGGGGACTGGACTAGTATTTAGCTTAAATTTGAGTAAAATACCAATCAAATTCCTCTCTTACGAACACGCCTATTGTTTTATAGATTCACTTGGTGGCGCAGTGCAGAAGAGTAGAACTCAGAATAGTTTGTGTAATCGTAGGTTTAATAACCTCGACAAAACAATTGGCAGGCTTTGTAGATTCATCACAAATCTTACTTGGAGCACAATATCTTAACCTACATGTACTAATATACACATTGGTCAATGGCAGAGCCAGGAATCCGCAAAGTCTCGGGCTGAAAACTAAGCAGCTGTAACTGACGTCAAATATTATACACATAAAAGCATAACAAAAGTATAGCATAAATACACAATTAAAATGAAAATTGAACACCATGCTTAACGAATAACAATACAACAAAACAGACAAAACATGACAAGACAATTAGTGGAAAATTAGGACCACTTGGTTGGCGTTGACCCAATAGCAAATACTCCTTTCAAGTAGCATCTCTAAATGTCTACATACATCTCCTCAATTGGTTTTCGAAGCATTGGATCGGCAACATTGTTATCTGAATTAAGCATAACATGAGGATTGTTTTGTTGGGTGTTGTAGAATCAAGAATAACTAACTAGAGGGGAAGGTGAATAGGAGGTTTCTAAAATTTAAGCCTTAATTGAAAATTCTAACAAGAATAAGCTAATACAAGACTCTAGCATAAGTCAAGAGCTAAATTATAAATTTTCACAAAAGCACCTCAAGGCTATGTCGATACTAAAATACAATTCTAGCTAGGCAATTCTACATGAATAAATAAATATCTAGAAATATAAATGAAGAAATAGTAAAGACAAGAGAGAAAAACCGCAATGAAAATACTCGATGTTTTTCCCGTGGTATCGAAGACTTGCCGATCTTCACTAGTCCGTATTGAGGTAAACCCAAACGGATTAGACCAGCTCTATGAATTGAGCCCAATGAATCTCAACTCCACTAGGGTTGCTCGTCCACCACTCCGAAGATGGTGAGCATCAAACTACACAAAATGGTGTTGGGCCTCTTTACAACTTTCTTTGAAGAGATCACCATACAACCTTTCTCTAAACCATCTAGGTGCTGGCAAACATCAAGAGTAATGTCGATGTTTTAGTATCAATTTTATGTATGATCTCTTGGATTCGGGGGATCTCTTGCTACAACTTGGCACATGAAGAGATAATGTAGAGAAAAGACACATGAATTTTTATACAGGTTCGGACCTTCTTCTGAGATAATAACAACCCTAATCTTGTGTGACTATTACTTAATGAACTGATTACAATCAAGAGAGGAAAGCAGAATGTCTTGCTCTACTCTTATTCTTCCTCAGATCTATTGGATGTCCTCTCATTGGATCTCTTCGGGTATTGATCTCCGTCTTCATCCTAACGTCAACCTTTATATAGCTTGCGAAGCGGTGTCAGTTGTTCCATGCCAAGAGACGTCTTCATGTTTTGGATGATAACCCTGTGACGGGAGTTATTCTCAAATAGATGTGGTATCTCATGCATCGTGCGACGGTTATTGTCAGAGAGGGGTCATATGCAGTTATTTCAGAGAATAAATGCCTCGTCAGACAGACCCACAATGCAATGGGTTGTTGTAGACAGGTCAGTCGAAGTTTGGCTTAGTCGCAGGAGGATCTATGACCACAAGGTGGTTGCAGGATATCTTACGACCATATCATGGTCGTACGAGAGCTTACGACTATGAGGTAGTCGTAGGAGAGCTTACGACTATGAGGTGGTCGTAGAAGGATTTACAACTACCCTGTGAAGTTTCTCCCTTATAGATAAGGGGTATACTCAAGGAGTGTAATGAAGTAAGAATATCATTTACAAATAAATAATAATTTGAGGATTATTATATCCACATCATCTAGCCATCCAACTTCAAGTGAAAATAACTTACTTGAGAAAGAGAAGTCGTAGATGAATGAAGATCAAAAGCACAGTCTTTTCGATCTAATTTGACTAGAAGTGAACTTAGTGAAAAAGGTAAGTTCGCTTGAGTTGTAAAGACACGCCGGTTTCAAACAAAGAAATACGAATCAGTTCTCACCGTTCTGTCTGTTTGGAGCGGTTCCCGAAGAGGTAATAACTGTTTGAGTTTCCAAGATAGGTAATCGACTCATGTGGTTATAAAAACTTACACGAAAGTAACTTTTGAGCTTCTTACTTTCTCCTTCCTCAATCTTCTTCGAGCTTTCCGCCGCTGATCAAGCCTTCTTCTTTCCCCAATTTCTTCCAAATCCAAACCAATCACTTAGAGAAAATGATGAAATCTTCTTCGAATTGGTCGGTGTCGGAGATGGATGAGGCGAAGATGAAAGCTTTAGTAGTTGCGGAGAAGATTCCTTCAAGGAAGTTTGTGAAGTGGATTGAAGTTGCCGAACAAAATTGGTCATCGGGGGAGATTGGATAAATCCCAGTTTTCCAAGCTTACTGTAAGTGCGGACTTTGACTTCCTGCTCGCCCTTTTCTAACAGCTATACTCGAATACTTGTAACATCCCAAAATTTGCAAATCTTGAAAATTTAAATTCAAATTAATTATTTTAAAATATTTGGACCTTATTTGAATTTTTTCAAGTTTTCGTGTTTTAAAATTAAAATTTGGAATTAAAAGGAATTTTAAAATAAAACTATATCATCAAAATATCTTAGAAATATTTTATTTAAGCTCAAAAGGTATCTAAAAACTTATATAAATTTTTCTAGAATTTTAGAAGTTTATTTCATATTTTTCGAGGCTTATTGAGTTTTCTAGTATTTTCGTAAATCAAAATTAAAATAAAATTTAAAACCCACCTCCCTCCGGCCGCCACGTGACGGCCGGATCGCCTCCACGCCGCCCGCCATCCCGCCTTTCCTCCCTCGCCTCGCCACGTGACGGCAGATCCTCCACGCCGCGCACCGGTGATCTCACCCGCCTAGCTCCTCTCTCTCTTGGCCGCCCGGCCCACCTGTCAGCGCCTCCCCCTCCCCCCGCCCCTGCCCACCCCTGTCGTCCCCTGTCTTCCCGCCTCCTCCTCCTCGCCGCCATGCAACCGCCGCCACCGCCCCACCCAAGCACCTCCTCCTCTCCCGCCCAACGCCCCACCTCCTCCCTAACCGCCCCTCCCCCACGCCCCCTTCCCCTCTTCCCACGCCCCCTCCTCCTCCAACCGCCAACCGCCGCCACTTCTCCACGACATGAGAAATCCCCGCCTCCCCCATTCTCCTATTTAAACCCTCCCAGCACCCCATTTCCCCTCCTCCTTTTCCTCACTCCCTTTCCCCACGGCCGCCCTAGCGCCCGACACCGTGCACCATTGTCGCCGCCGCCGCCCGATCAACGACGAGCAACCGCCGCCAGCCAAGACCCTCACGCCTCGCCGCCTCCATCACCTTCACGCCGCCAAGCTTCCCACCCTCGGCCACCTTTCCCCGACGCCGAGCGCCTTGTGCTGTTGCTCCCGAACCGCCGCCTCCTCGCATGGCCGGTAGTCTCCTCTCGCCGAACCCCGCCCAGGGTGAAACGAGCTCCCTCTTCTCCCTCTTCCCGTGGGCCGGCCACCCGTCATCGACGTGGCGCCACATGGCGCCACGCCGCGCCACCTCGGCGCCACGCGCGTGCGGTCGACCTCCGTGCCACCTCGGCCATCCCCTTCCTCCACGAACCCGGTCCATGGACCGGGCCCGCTGTCGATGGGGTTTACCCAGATCGACGTCGGTGACATCATAAATCCGTTTTACCCGTAGAAAAATAATTCGGCCGAAAAGAAATTCTATGCTGACATCATAATTCTGATTTTCTTTAGAAAATAATTCCAAAAATCCAGTTTATTCATTTTAGTTGTTTTCAAACTTCCCAAGGCCATAACTTTTTCATCCTAACTCCGATTGGACCCATTCAAATTTCTAAATTCCTCAAAAATTCCAATCTTTACATTTCTGCCATCATTTCAAATTTTGAAATTTATTTGATATTTTGAATTTTAAAATTTCAAATTTCAAATACCCTTTCTCCCTCGTTTGAACTCCGATTCCATTGAAACTTCCTCCTAAATTCATCTAAATTTATAAACTTCATCCCAGTAATATTATTATAATATCTGTACTTTTATTTGTATTTATTTGTCCTTTGTGTTCTCGTTTTTGCGTAGAATCCGATCGGTCGAAGAGTTCGCGAAGCGCAACAAGAGAATCAGGAATTCACCCACGAAGGCAAGTCTCCTTTGAACATCTTTGAACCTATATTTGAGAAATGTTGTTAAATTATTTTAAATTTAATGCATTGCTTTGTTACATAAAATGATAGTTTTGTTGTAGAGGTAATAGTTAAACCAAGAATTGTTATACCCTCATTTGACTTTGACAACCATGTACCTTTGACACCCTAGGAATTTCCTTTGTCTCATTATTGAGATTATTATTAAATTCTCTGATAATTGTTGTATCGGTAGTAGAATGCTTAGACATGCTTTATAACTTTAGTAACCTCGGAATGTGAGTTACATATCAATGATCTAGTCTTTTGATCCGGTTTGAGTGGCAATTGGTGTTGCCACTGTTTTGTGAAACAAAATGAAATGTTCAAATTATTTAGACCAGGGCGGATGGTTGGTTTGGATTGGTGCGGTTAGCACGAGATCTTGAAAAGTGTATGTTCCGCCCTAGTCAATTAAGGACCGACGCTTGTGGTTGTCGATCGAGCACTCACCGTACAACCACATGTCTATATGGGTATGACCTAGGCGATTAACTTATGATAGACTAGTTTAGATATCACCGGTGGTAAGTGAGTGCCGTGGTTCTTGGTTATTCACGATGAGGACAAGGTTCTTGTACTCATATGGCGCAAGAGGGGTTTCGTCGGATGGTTTAATCCTTGACGGTGAAACCTCGGTGGTGTTGTCTAGCTAGACTAGAGTAAGGTAAAGGCTTTGTGATGAATTATCGGGTCCGTGCCTAAGGAAGCATGTCGACTATTAAGATAACTTGTCTCTTGTGGGTAAAGTGTACAACCTCTGCAGAGTGTAAAACTATTCGAATAGCCGTGCCCACGGTCAAGGGCGAGCAAGGAATGCTTTCACATGGTAGATCTTTATTTTGGTTAAAACAAGTTTTGGAAATCGAGAGTGGATAGAACTCTCGGGGAATTTGTCCTGGTGGTTGGAACCAGTGTGGGTGGTTGGAACCCGTAGTATCAAACTTGGTGGTAGAATCCTTGTGATTAAAAATGCCTAATGATTTTAGTTAGAATAATTTCTTCAGTTAAACTGTCGCCTTCAAAAATAGTTATTGGTATTGGAAATAAAATGTCGCTTTGTGCAAAAGAGCCATATAGCCTTCTTTGTTAAACCTTGCATCTAATGCATTTTCTCAAGACTTGCGGAGTACTTTATGTACTCACATGCTACACTTAAAATATATATCTCAGAGGAGTATGAAGTTCAAGAAGGAGGTTTCGACTACTCTGCGGTTGGATTTGATGAAGGATTTCCGGACGTTTAGGTCGCGCTCCCCAGTCAATTGCCTGTGGCGTATTGATGGGACTTTATCATGTTTAATTTGCTTCATTGTGTTTATGTTTATTTGTGAGGTCTAGAAACCTCGTTTGTGTTGTAAGACCTTTGGTCAGTACTCTTTATAATATTGTAATATTCGTCTTTGGCAATGTAATCATCACTGTTTAACTGTGTGCACTAGCTTTGATCTGGGACTAGTGCTGTAATACACAGAGGGTCCGGATTTGGTAATCCGGGGTCCCGACAATACTGTAGGGTGGAATTGGTGAACTTGGTTCCCAATTCGATCACTATGTTAAGCGTGTTCGTGTACTTGTGCGAAGCCTATCTGGGAATTCCTCTAGATTTGGAGCTCTTTTGGTGTTACTACAAGATGAGTAGACAAATTGGAATTCTTTGAAGCGTGATGCGAAACTCCACGACAAGTGAAGACGAGCAATACATCCAAATGTTTACTCGGTCATCATGGCCGTCTTGGACTAGCTTTGATCCGGGACTAGTCTTTGTAATACGAGGGTCCGGTTGGTAATCCGGGTCCCGACAGAGATGGTATCGAGCCAATGTTGTTGTGGGACGTGACCTAGTTTAGAATGACAAAAGCCTTAAGGACCTATATTTATTAAAAATATATATATTTGAAAATGTTTCTATACTTCTTTATCTCTGTTCTATTTATAATCACTTACTCAAAATTGTTTACTAAACTTCTCTATCTTTTCAAAATTTGTAGATGGTCGGCTCTATCTCCATGATTAGTGGGACTACATCTCCCATCTTGAGATCGAGGTGCATTTGTTGAGCTTCTTCGCCAACTAATGCAAGACACGAAGTTCCGTCTCACCGCCTATCTTCGAGAGGCGGAAAGTCCGGATATTGGATCGAGATTCTTGAACAATGGAAGTATTCCTGTATGCACGGAAGGGAATTGAATCCCATAGATACCCCATTGATCATCCTCGGACCGATCGTTCGGACGCCACTCGGGATGCGGCTCGTCAGCCATAAGCGGTGCATGTCGGGTTTACGAGGATTCTACGATCGCCCTCATTTCTTTTCATCCACTTGTGCGGGGCGAGTCATCCGACCCTTCGAGATCGCCGTGGGCGATCCCGCCTTTCACATCGAGTTCACTCACTCAGCGATGGCGACCACCCACCCGGCGCTTTGGAGGAGATGGGCGACTTCAGATGCTTCTCACTTCCGGCTACCAAGATTCCGACACTCTCCGTACTCGGCTCATCGAGCGAGCGGCAGAGTTTGAGCTGGCGACCCGAGCGCACGGTTAGTCTCCACCCGACTACACGCCATCTTCACGGATCACCGTCGTCCCCAACAACGAGCTCCGACTCGTCGCCACGGGACCCGTACCTTACTCACGGCGCGCAAGAGTGTGCGGCGCCTAGTCCTTTGCCCGACATCGACGCCGGAGACTCCGGAAGAGACGCAGCTCTCTCTCGCTCCGTTCTCGCTCTCGGTCTATTGCCTCCGAAGAGAGACCATCTCCACTCCGTGCTTTTGCAACCGCCCCGAGTGTGGTTGTAGGCTGCGCCACGTGGGTACCCTAGAGGAGGATCCAGAGGAGGATCCGGAGGAGCTTGTCTTCGAGGAGGACAAGTAGTTGCAGAGACCGTAGCACCCAATTTAATGTTTAATTCTTTAGAACGATTTGTATTTTATTCTAGTGTGTGGGATGGGTGTACCAAGCACTTGTGCACTGTGGTACAACCATTTCCTTTAAAAATTTAATTTGAATTCAAGTCAAGTTTTTCTTTCAATTTGTTGTCCGTGTTTTTCCCTTGTGTGTTTGTTTGGGATGTGGTTTAGTCTCCCCTAATCTCTTACCTATGCTACTTCCCTCTTTCCTTTTCTAACCCCAGTTACCACGAAGATGGTGAGCACAAGGAACAGTGCCGGTAACAGCCAAAATGTCAATGCTCAACCAGAAGGCAGTAATCCAATTCCACCCCCGCCAGTTCAAGCTCCTAACTTGGAACAGATGATGGCCATGCAGTTACAGTTACTCCAAGCATTAGCCCAAAACCAAGTCCAGCAAATTCCGCAGGCACCCAATCAAGCACCACAATCCAAGCTGGGGGAGTTTATGAGAACTCGTCCCCCGACTTTCAGTGGGTCAGTAGACCCAATGGAAGCTGACGACTGGATCAAGGACGTTGAAAGGAAGCTGAATTTGGCACAATGCAATGGAAATGAAAAAGTGTTGTATGCTGCTCACCAGCTGAAAGGAATTGCAGCTAATTGGTGGGAGAACTATTGTGCTGCTCACCAGAATGCACAAGACATTACTTGGGCCGAGTTTGAAGAAGCATTTCGTACTGCACACATTCCTACTGGAATCATGGAAATGAAAAGGATGGAATTCTATAAGTTGCAACAAGGAAACCTCAGGATCGAGTATCCGAACAAATTTACCCAAGCGGCGAGATATGCTTTGAGGATGTTGCAACCGATGCGAAAAAATTTGGAGATTCATGCAAGGACTGGATCCCAATCTCAAGGTGCAGTTAGTGTCTAATGATTATCCAACTTTCCAGCACATGGTGAACAAAGCTATCATCCAAGAAGATGCCCAACGCCGATTATATGAAGTCCGAAGAGGAAATTTCAGTACTGCAGGTGCCAATAACAATCGCCACCGTCCAAATCACCACACTTTTCGGGCCTTCACGCCAAGTGTGTCGAGGACACCAATCAGTGGACCTCGCCCAATACCACAGGCTCCACGACCAATCAATGGAGGTCAAGCCCAACAAAACAAGGCGCAATGTGAGGAATTCAAGATGCTTCAGCTGAAGAACATGGGGCATTACGCCAACAATTTGTCATGAAACGCCAGTGGTGACTCTGTCCGTTTCAACCTGGGGACTACTCCAGCACGAGCCCCACCGGCAGGACAAGTCCGTGGAACACCGCAAGCAGCAAGGACTCCACAAGTGATAAGCAGGGACATGTCAACCATGTTCTGTGTGAGCGACTCAGAAGCACGAAGTAGTTCTGGGTAAGTTCCTTGTCAACTCAGTACCTGCCTCAGTATTATTTGATTCTGGAGCTTCGCATTCGTTTATTTCCAAAGGATTTGCTGAAAGAAACAATTTGAATGCTCAAATGTTAAAGAATAATATGCTAGTCCAATCACCGGGAAGGGAAATGAGGACTAATACGGTCTGCCCTAGAGCAACCGTAGATATAAATGGAGTTAAGTTCCTAGCTGATCTTATTATAATAGACTCCAATAGTCTAGATGTGATACTTGGAATGGATTGGTTAACCAAGTATAAAGGGAGATAGATTGTGCCAACCGTGCTATTACTCTTACCAACTCGAAGGAATCCAAATAGAGTGCAAGCGAGTTTATCCGCAAGGAATGGATGTGAGTTGAATAGCTTGAAGGGAATAACTATGGAAAAAGTGCCTATAGTACAAGAATATCCAGATGTATTTCGGAAGATTTACCGGAGTGCCACCGGATAGAAGTTGAATTTGTTATTAACGGTACCGAGCACCCCAATTTCAAGAGACCCTACCGGATATCTGCCAATGATCTAGCAGAAGTCAAGAAGCAGATCGAAGAACTACAAGAGAAAGGATTTGTCGGACCAAGTTCTTCACCATGGGGAGCACCAAGACTTCTAGTGAAGAAAAGGATGGCGTCTACGATGTGTGTGGATTACAGAGCATTGAATGATGCAACAATCAAGAACAAGTACCCTCTACCCAGGATAGATGACTTATTTGATCAGTTAAAAGGATCATGTGTCTTTTCCAAGATTGATCTTCGATCAGGTTATCATCAAATGAAGATCAGACCGGAGGATATACCAAAGACAACATTTGCTACTCGTTATGGATTATACGAGTTTACAGTAATATCCTTTGGTTTGACCAATGCTCCTGCATATTTTATGAATCTGATGAATAAGGTGTTTATGGAATATTTGGATAAGTTTGTCGTCGTGTTCATTGACGACATACTAATTTATTCTCGAAATGGAGAAGAACATGCCCAACATCTGAGGATAGTATTGGAAAGACTCAGAGAACACCAGCTGTATGCCAAGTTTAGCAAGTGTGAGTTCTGGTTAAAGAAAGTAGATTTCTTGGGTCATGTGATTTCAGCAGGAGGAGTGTCTGTAGATCCTGAGAAGGTGACAGATGTACTTAACTGGACACAACCCAAGTCAGTAACTGAGATCAGAAGTTTTCTGGGATTAGCTGGTTATTACCGTCGCTTCATAGAAGGATTCTCCAAGCTAGCCAGACTACTCACCCAATTACTAAAGAAAGAAAAGAAGTTTGAATGGAGTAAATCATGTGAAGACGGTTTCAAGAGTGAAGAAGAGGTTAACTTCGCACCAAGATTGACTCTTCCAGATATCAGGAAGGATTTTGAAGTATTCTGCGATGCATCCAGACAAGGTTTAGGCTGTGTTCTGATGCAAGAAGGGTGGTACCTTATGCTTCAAGACAATTGCGCCCGCATGAGCAGAACTACCCAACCCATGATTTAGAGCTAGCTGCCGTTGTGCATGCTCTAAAAATCTGGAGACATTATTTAATCAGCAACCGTTGTGAAATTTATACGGATCACAAGAGTTTGAAGTATATTTTCACTCAACCTGACCTCAATCTGAGACAGAGAAGATGGTTGGAGTTAATAAAGGATTATGATGTGGGAATCCATTACCATCCGTGAAAGGCTAATGTAGTAGGCGACGCCTTGAGCGAAAAAGCTATTGCAATAATCGATGATCAGGACGATCACCGCACTTCATGAAGAATTTCAGCGACTCAATCTAAAAGTAGTGGAGGAAGGATTCCTAGCTACTTTGGAGATTCAACCAATTTTGGAGAACCAGATAAAGGAAGCCCAAAGAGAAGATAGTTATGTCAAAGAAATCAAAGAGAATATGAAAAAGGGTAAAGCACCAAATTTTTCAGAAGATGAAGAAGGTATCCTTTGGTTTGGAAAAAGAATTCTTGTACCCGAAAAGAAAGAAATAAAAGAACTAATCCTGAAGGAAGCTCATGAGTCTGGATACTCAATTTACCGGAAGCACAAAATGTATCAAGATCTCAAAGAAAGATCTTGGTGGTCAAGTATGAAAAGAGAAATCTTGAATATGTAGCCTTGTGTGATGTGTGCCAACGAGTCAAAGTCGAACATCGAGACCTTTGGATCATTGCAACCTTTGCGAGATACGAATGGAAATGGGAAGAAATTGGTATGGACTTCATAACAGGATTGCCAAGAACCAAGTCGGGTTATGACTCAATTTGGGTTATTATAGACCGACTAACAAAAGTTGCACACTTTATACCGTGAAGACCACATACTGGAGATAAACTCGCGGAGTTATACATGTCAAGAATAGTTTGTTTACATGGAGTCCCAAAGAAAATCGTGTCGATCGAGGAACACAATTCACATCAAGATTACGCAGAGGTGCATGAGCTCTTGGGGACAAACTTGAATTTCAAGACAAACATTTCATCCATGATCGATGGACAAGCAGAAAGAGTAAATCAAATATTGGAAGACATCTTTGAGAGCTTGTGCTTTGGCAAATAAAGCTAGTGGGATCAAAATTTGCCATATGCAGAATTCTCTTATAACAACAGCTATCAATCTAGCTTGCAAATGTCTCCGTTTGAACTCATGTCGACGTAAAATGCGAACACCATTGTATTGGAAAGAAAGCAGGAGAAGGACAAGTATTTGGACCGATGTGTTGAAGCAAGCGAAGAGCAAGTTAAATGCGGTTCAAGGCAGTTAAAGACAAGACAAACAAGATGTAAAGCTACGCAGACAATCGTCAAGAGCTTTAGAATTTATACGGAGATCATGTGTATTTGAAAATTTCACCTTTCAAGGGTTTGCGTCGTTTCAGTGTTACTGGGAAACTTGCTCCGAGATTTATTGGACCATTCCCTGTTCTAGCCAAAAGGGGAGAAGTCGCTTACCAGTTAAATCTCCCACCTCAGTTGTCGAATGTGCACGACGTCTTTCATGTGTCTCAGTTAAGAAAGTGTCTCAGAGTTCCAGAAGAACAAATGCCTTTAGAAGAAGTGACTTTGAAAGAGGACCTAACATATCCAGAGTATCCAATCAAAATTTTGGATGAAGCAGAACGTCGAACCGTAAGCAAGAGCATCAAATTACGTAAAGTGCAATGGAGTAATCATTCGAGTCGAAGCAACTTGGGAGCGTGAAGAAGATTTGAGATCGAGTTTCCGATCTTTTTCCGATCCATCCGAATCTCGGCCGAGATTCATCCTAAGGGGTAGGTTTGTAACATCCCAAAATTTGCAAATCTTGAAAATTTAAATTCAAATTAATTATTTTAAAATATTTGGACCTTATTTGAATTTTTCTGAAGTTTTCCAGGTTTTAAAATTAAAGTTTGGAATTAAAAGGGAATTTTAAAATAAAACTATATCATCAAAATATCTTAGAAATATTTTATTTAAGCTCAAAAGGTATCTAAAAACTTATATAAATTTTTCTAGAATTTTAGAAGTTTATTTCATATTTTCCGAGGCTTATTGAGTTTTCTAGTATTTTCGTAAACCAAAATTAAAATAAAAATTTAAAAACCCCACCCTCCCCTCCGGCCGCCACGTGGACGGCCGGGATCGCCTCCACGTCGCCCCCGCCATCCCGCCTTCCCCCTCCCTCTGCCCGCCACGTGGACGGGCAGATCCTTGCCACGCCGCCCACCGGCCGATCTCACCCGCCCGCTCCCTCTCTCTCACTGGCCGCTCCGGGCCCACCTGTCGGCGCCTCCCCCTCCCCCTGCGCCTGCCCCACCGTCGCCCCCGTCTTCCCCGCCTCCTCCTCCTTCCTCGCCGCGCCGCCAACCGCCGCCACCCCCACCCAGCACCTCCTCCTCCTCCGCGCCAACGCCCCACCTCCTCCCTAACCGCCCCTCTCCCCACGCGCCCACTTCCCCTCTTCCCCACGCCCACTCCTCCAACCGCCGCCAACCGCCGCCGCCACTTCTCCACGACGGCGAAATCCTCACGGCCCCCATTCTCCTATTTAAACCCTCCCCACACCCCATTTCCCTCCTCCTTTTCCTCACTCCTTTCCCCACGGCCGCCCTAGCGCCCGACACTGCACCATTGTCGCCGCCGCCGCCCGATCAACGGCGAGCAATCGCCGCCGCCAAGACCCTCACGCCTCGCCGTCGCCTCCATCACCTTCACCACGCCATGCAAGCTTCCCACCTCGCCACCTTTCCCGACGCCGGGCGCCGCCGCCGTTGCTCCCGAACCGCCGCCTCCTTTCGCCGTGTGGCCGTCTCCTCTCGCCGAACCCGCCCGAGGTGAAACGAGCTCCCTCTTCTCCTCTTCCTCCTCCACCGCCGTGGCCGTGCGCCGCCGCCGCCGCCGCCGTATTACGGCCGGCCACCTGCATCGACGTGGCCGCCACATGGCGCCACGCCCGCGCCACCTCGCCGCCACGCGCGCGGTCAAGACCCCGTGCCACCTCGGCCATCCCTTCTCCACGAACCCGGCCCATGGACCGGGGCCCGCTGTCGATGGGGTTTACCCTGTGGTCGACGTCACCGACGTCATAAATCCGTTTTACCCGTAGAAAAATAATTCGGCCGAAAAGAAATTCTATGCTGACGTCATAATTCTGATTTTTCTTTAGAAAAATAATTCCAAAAATCCAGTTTATTCATTTTAGTTGTTTTCAAACTTCCCAAGGCCATAACTTTTTCATCCTAACTCCGATTGGACCCATTCAAATTTCTAAATTCCTCAAAAATTCCAATCTTTACATTTCTGCCATCATTTCAAATTTTTGAAATTTATTTGATATTTTGAATTTTAAAATTTCAAATTTCAAATACCCTTTCTCCCTCGTTTGAACTCCGATTCCATTGAAACTTCCTCCTAAATTCATCTAAATTTATAAACTTCATCCCAGTAATATTATTATAATATCTGTACTTTTATTTGTATTTATTTGTCCTTTGTGTTCTCGTTTTGCGCGTAGAATCCGATCTGGTCGAAGAGTTCGCAGAACCGCAACAAGAGAATCAGGAATTCACCCACGAAGGCAAGTCTCCTTTGAACATCTTTGAACCTATATTTGAGAAATGTTGTTAAATTATTTTAAATTTAATGCATTGCTTTGTTACATAAAATGATAGTTTTTGTTGTAGAGGTAATAGTTAAACCGAAGAATTGTTATACCCTCATTTGACTTTGACAACCATGTACCTTTGACACCCTAGGAATTTCCTTTGTCTCATTATTGAGATTATTATTAAATTCTCTGATAATTGTTGTATCGGTAGTAGAATGCTTAGACATGCTTTATAACTTTAGTAACCTCGGAATGTGAGTTACATATCAATGATCTAGTCTTTTGATCCGGTTTGAGTGGCAATTGGTGTTGCCACTGTTTTGTGAAACAAAATGAAATGTTCAAATTTTTAGACCAGGGCGGATGGTTGGTTTGGATTGGTGCGGTTAGCACGAGATCTTGAAAAGTGTATGTTCCGCCCTAGTCAATTAAGGACCGACGCTTGTGGTTGTCCAGTCTGAGCACTACCGTACAACCACATGTCTATATGGGTATGACCTAGCTGATTAACTTATGATAGACTAGTTTAGATATCACCAGTGGTAAGTGAGTGCCAGGGTTACTGGTTATTCACAGTGAGGGACAAGGTTACTGTACTCATATGGCGCAAGAGGGGGTTTCTGTCGGATGGTTTAATCCTTCAGCGGTGAAACCTCAGCGGGTGTTGTCTAGCTAGACTAGAGTAAGGTAAAGGCTTTGTGATGAATTATCTGGGTCCCGTGCCTAAGGAAGCATGCTGACTATTAAGATAACTTGTCTCTTGTGGGTAAAGTGTACAACCTCTGCAGAGTGTAAAACTATTCGAATAGCCGTGCCCACGGTCAAGGCGGGCAAGGAATGCTTTCACATGGTAGATCTTTATTTTGGTTAAAACAAGTTTTGGAACCGAGAGTGGATAGAACTCTCGGGAATTTGTCCCGTGGTTGGAACCGGTGTGGGTGGTTGGAACCCGTAGTATCAAACTTGGTGGTAGAATCCTTGTGATTAAAAATGCCTAATGATTTTAGTTAGAATAATTTCTTCAGTTAAACTGTCGCCTTCAAAAATAGTTATTGGTATTGGAAATAAAATGTCGCTTTGTGCAAAAGAGCCATATAGCCTTCTATGTTAAACCTTGCATCTAATGCATTTTCCCAAGACTTGCGGAGTACTTTATGTACTCACATGCTACACTTAAAATATATATCTCGAGGAGTATGAAGTTCAAGAAGGAGGTTTCGACTACTCCGGTTGGATTTGATGAAGGATTTCGGACGCTTAGGTCGCGCTCCCGATCAATTGCTGTGGCGTATTGATGGGACTTTATCGTGTTTAATTTGCTTCCACTGTGTTTATGTTTATTTGTGAGGTCTAGAAACCTCGTTTGTGTTGTAAGACCTTTGGTCAGTACTCTTTATAATATTGTAATATTCGTCTTTGGCAATGTAATCATCATCGTTTAACTGTGCACTAGCTTTGATCTGGGACTAGTGCTGTAATACACAGAGGGTCCGGATTTGGTAATCCGGGGTCCCGACAATACTGTAGGGTGGAATTGGTGAACTTGGTTCCCAATTCGATCACTATGTTAAGCGTGTTCGTGTACTTGTGCGAAGCCTATCTGGGAATTCCTCTAGATTTGGAGCTCTTTTGGTGTTACTACAAGATGAGTAGACAAATTGGAATTGCTGGAAGCTGTGGTCTGAAACTCCACGACAGTAAGACAGAGCAATACATCCAAATGTTTACTCGGTCATCATGGCCGTACTGGAAAAAGAGATAGTTCTACTGGAAGATGACCAGTGAAGACAACCTTTTCTTTGTGGGGAAGGGTGCTGAGAAGATCTCTTTTTGGAACTTAGTCCCCAAAGACCTAACTTGGATAGCCCCTACATGCAAGCCATCAAAGAACTAAGGGAAAAGGGGCATACCGACTAGCACGTTGTGAAAGACTTCATCACTCGTCGTATCAGCCCTCTGAAGAAACGAGTACATCCAATGTAGATGTACTCAGGGGCCAAGGATACGACTAGGAACTACAAGAATGGTATGTAACGATCAAATTCGTTCTCTTAGTTAAACTCTGAATTTTGAATTCTAGTTACCGACCGCTTTTATCTGTCTATACAGATCTTGCTTTGGGAGAGATTGATTCTCGAGTCAAAGCTATCTATGAGAAGGCTCTAACGCTCAACGTGGAGGCTTCTCATATTTTGGTGGATGTATCCGTCGAGGAAAGAAATGAACGCCTAAAAGTAATCGAAGTTCGACTTCTTCTTTAGGCTTTCGTAGTCATAAACTACGAGTACTTAACATTCTTTTCTATTGTAGAAAGCTAGCATGGAAAATCGTCAAAACGACTAGTCGAATTGATGGTAATCAGAAAAGAGATAGAGGAAATTAAAGCTCCTCCAACTAAGAAGCGTCGACTAACCAAGGCTGTCGACAAGCAAGGTGGAAGTTCGAGTGTTGCTCCTTCCTCTCTGGCAAGGACCTCTGGGCAGCCAATCTTCTTCTTCGAATGGTCTCGGGATCCTCAATATCTAAGGCTGGTTGAGGCCGCCTTAAAAGAGATCGATTATTTTGAGGATTTCTCCCACGCTCATTAGAGTACTCACATGGCTCATCACTAGAGGCCTCCTCGCCATCGCCACAGGAGGTCGCAGTGTGTGATTGGCAGTGAGTATTGTCAGGCCTTCCTTCGGAAGAGTGATTAGTATCTGAGGGGAGGGCAAAGACCTCCTGTCGATAATCTCCACTTCCGTCAGAGGGCCCCTCACTCGAAGAGTCGTCCAACGAGAGCGCATCGTGACCTGCAGTAAACCCTATCAGGAAGGGGAATTCTAGGTTATAACTATCTCCTGTTGGAACTGAACCCTATGAAATTATGGGTGAACTCACAGGGAGCCCACCCACTCTTTGCAGGGACAACCAGAGAGTTATGACCACCAGATGTCGATGGTGTCCCAAAATGCGGGATTCCAAGACTCTTTGAGCCTAATCGACTGACCGCTGAGGGACTCAAACACTTGGAGGGAGGCCCCTTATCAAGTTGTGAGTCCTGTTTGTGGTCGGATTGACCCTTGCCCTTTGGGAAAACTTATTCCTCCGTTGAGCATAACGTTGTGGGGGATAAGGATCCCTCCTCAGCCCTACCTATAGTGTGATCTCCGAGATCTCATAATGGATCTCTAGGGATAGCCTCACCGTCGGATGAAAGCATGGTCTTCTCATAATCGTAGCAAGCATCCATGTCGAGGTCTGCATCATCGGCCAGGTCGAACCAATTCTCCTCATTCCATTCCCCTTCCATGAGGACATCAGAAAGAAGAGAACTTGCTGACAAGGAATTACCGAAGTTTGGAAGAAGATCCCTACGGACGACGCCAACTGTCGATGTTTTAGTATCAATCTTATGTATAATTTTTTGGATTCGGGGGATCTCTTGCTACAACCTAGCTACAATTACATAGAGAAAAGACATAGGGATTTTTATACAGGGGTATACTTAAGGAGTGTAATGACGTAAGAATTTGATTTACAAATAAATAATAATTTGAGAATTATTATATCCTCATCATCTAGCTGTTCAATTTCAAGTGAAAATAATTTACTTGAGAAAGAGAAGTCGTAGATGGATGAATATCAAAAGCACAGTCTTTTCGATCTAATTCGACTAGAAGTGAACTTGGTCAAAAAAGTAATTTTTCTTGAGTTGTAAAGACACGCCAGTTTCAAACAAAGGAATACAAATCAGTTCTCACCTATCTATCTATTTGGAGCTATCCCAAAGAGGTAATAACCGTTTGTGTTCTCGAGATTGGTAACCGACTTATGTGGTTATAAAAACTTACCTGAAGGTAACTTTTGATCTTCTTACTTTACCCTCCTACCTCAATCTTCTTTGAGCTTTCCGTTGCTGATCAAGCCTTCTTCTTTTCCCCAATTTCTTCTAAATCCAAACCAATCACTCAAAGAAAATGACGAAGTCTTATTGAAGTAGCCGATGTCAGAGATGGATGAGGCGAAGATGAAAGCTTTGGTAGTTGTGAAGAAGATTCCTTCAAGGAAGTTTGTGAAGTGGATTGAAGCTGCTGGACAAAATTGGCCGTCGGGGTAGATTGGACAAATCCCAGTTTTTCAAGCTTACTGTTAGTACGGACTTTGACTTCCTGCTCACCTTTTTCTCATAGCTATATTCGAATACTTTGGGGTGGAATTGGTGAACTTAGTTTTCAATTCAATCACCATGTTAAGCGTGTTTGTGTACCTGCGCAAAGCCTATCTAGGAATTCCTCCAGATCTAGAGTTCTTTCGGTATTACTACAAGATGAGTAGATAAACTGAATTGCTAGCAGCTGTGGTATGAAACTCCACGACAGTAAGACAGAGAAATACATCCAATGTTTACTCGATCGTCATGGCCGTACTGGAATAAAAGACGGTTCTACTGGGAGACGACTAGTGAAGACAACATTTCCTTTGTGGGAAAGGGTGGTGAGAAAATCTCTTCCTGGAACTCGGTCCCCAAGGACCTAACTCGGATAGCCATCGACATCTAAGCCATCAAAGAACTTAGGAAAAAGGGGCTTACCGGCTGGCACGTGGTGAAGACTTCATCACTCGTCGTATCAGCCCTCTAAAGAAATGAGCATATCCAATGTGGATGTATTCGGGGCCAAGGATATCACTAGGAACTACGAGAACGGTAAGTAACAATCAAACTTGTTCTTTTAGTTAAACTCTAAATTTTAAGTTCTAGTTACCGACCACTTTTACTTGGCTATACAAATCTTGCTTTGGGAGAGATTGATTCTCGAGTCAAAACTATCTGTGAGAAGGCTTTGACGCTCAACGTGGAGGCTCCACATATTTTGGTGGATGTATCCGCCAAGGAAGAAAATGAAAGCCTAAAGGTAATGTTCGTAGGAGAGCTCATGACTATGAGATGGTCGTAGGAGAGCTTACAACTATGAGGTAGTCGTAGGAGAACTTATGACTATGAGATGGTTGAGGAAGAGCTTACGACTACCCTGTGAAATTTCTCCCTAATAGATAAGGGGTGTACTCAAGGAGTGTAATGACGTAAGAATATCATTTACAAATAAATAATAATTTGAGAATTATTATATCCTCATCAAGTAATAAACCATAGCCCTTGCTTGAAGTAAATCAAGTGCCACAATAATCAACTAATGATGCAAATACACTTGGATGTTCTCAACTACCTCAAAATGTGAAATGTAAGGAAATAAGTAGTATAGAGTGTACCAATGATTCTAATATATTCAATGAGGTTAAGAGTTATTAGCTTAGTTCTGGTAAGGGTTATTTTTAATCCCCAACCACAAATTCGACCGTTGGGGTAAAGTTCCTCAAAAATTTAGTAGGTATGGTACTACCGCCATGTATCTTCCAGTACTACTATACCTAGAATTTAGCTATTATATGCATTTCATTTAATGATTTTCAACTAGCCATTACGATCTGGTGTTGTACTACCGCACTCACATGCTCCGATACTAATGCACGGTGGTAGTATCGCTCGGCTCATGTGGTATTACCGTTTTCCAGAGGAGGAGATATTTCCAAAAATTATGCTCTTTGGAAAAAAGTACCACCATGTGAAAATCGGTTCTATTGGAATGCGGTACTACCACACCTCAAACGCGGTCATACCTCAGGGTGGTATTACCACCGTCTATCCTGCGGTCATACCATTTTACTGAATTTTTTCTAGAATGCAATTCCAAATGCTTGCATGACTCTTAATTGATCAAGGTGGCACAAGATAAACCTTCAAGCTACTAGCCATGATACCTCTTTATAGTACGACATCTAACCTATAAATTTGGTCTTTTCACCAATCACTGAGACAAATGAAACTATAAAATGGTCTTTAGGCTATATAATACTTTTGTCTTGAGCCATGTCGATCCATTATCATCTTTGCATGCCATTTCCATGTTGTCATCCATAATCTAGGACTAAACCTTTAAATCATCTTAGCGCACACGTTAGTCCCTTAACACGTTGTTGTCATTAATTACTAAAATCATTTTTAGGGGCCTAGATGCTTTTAATCCTCCCTTTTTGTAACTGACGACAACCTAAGCAATTTGAATGAATTGAAAGATTTTAATATACATCAAGTTTGAAACAAGTTGCATATTCTTGTTTTGACTTTTGGTTTGCAAATAATTCTTGAGATAGGATCAAAGGAGATAAAGAATTAGTTGTTTTGAAAAGTTGATTCAACAAATAAACAAAACTCCCCCTAAATATGTGCATATGAGTTCATGAAATGATTTTCATGCACATGTGTGGATTTTTAGGAAAATTTGGCTGTATTTCCTTTATTTATTGAATTTGTGGAAGCATGTTAAGCATGAAAATTTTAACCATGTGGGTGTCTTGCTAAATGAGAGCACTTATAATATCCTTTGGGTTCCCGTCATCCATACCAAATAATTGAAATCCGGGGAGACATAGACTGTGGCGTAGAGCTGTCTTATAATATCCTCTTGATAGTCATAGCAAAGAGCAACTGTGTCATGCAAACCTATGTTAAAGAAGAGATGGTATGCACCGGAGAAGCAATAAAGGGAATTGAGACGTGACCATCTACAAACTTGTGATTAGTGAACTACCGGTGATGATCATAGAGTTGGGTGAAGACATCTTGTTGGAAATTTGTATGTAACCGAGGATCTGAAGAAGTCCTTGGTTTGGCAAACTGATTTGGGTGATGAAGTATTGATATGGGGTGCCCGATCTTCACGACGTAGGATCGATGACAATAACTTAGATCCATGCAATCTGACGAACCGATGGTGCCAACCACTATTAGAATAGCAACCCGCGACAAAAGAATTCACCCAACTACACGCTTGTGATCCCGTCTACCCGACCACACAAGTAGATATGTCGTCGCTCCTGCAAATCACAAGGAATCACATGAACAACGGGGCTGAGAACGCCCAATTCCCCTCGAGGTTGCAGTATATTTCAAACCCTAGGAAGAACAAGCGTATAGCTCTCTGAAAATAATAGATTGTTTTCTATGGTCTTTCCAAAACTCATGAATACAAAAGTATTTAAAGACTCACATCCCTACGGTTCGGTTCCCATGTTAAATCTGAACAGGACTCCGTGCGGAACTTGTGCTCGGCCAACTACCCAAACGGACTCCTATACGGTCAGAGCATCCGAATCAAAATCCTCTAAGCAATTTTCTTGCCTAATCAAATGATTGACTAATGTGCCACCAATTACATGGCTGACTTCTGTCATGCCTTGGGCTCCTCACGGTATTGGATGGGACTCTTGTGACATTTCCTTTGCTTGAAATTCCATCACGTGGTCTTGGTCATGCATGCATGTATTCTTTCGTTTTATCTTTGTCTTGATTCACATGCACATGCATGACACTACTACAGAAAATTGTATTACAGACGGTTCAGAAACGTCATCACAGATGGTTTTTTCGAACCGTCTGAGTTTATGGGTCAATGATAATAGAAGGTTATCACAGGCGGTTTTCGAATCATCTGTGGTGTAAATGTCTGTGATAGACGATAATCACAGACGGTTTTTATGTAAAAACCGTCTGTGATTATCACCTATCACAGATAGTTTTTACTTACAAACCGTCTGTGACATTCTTTTCATTTCACAAACATAAAACATCCAATTCACATCTCAATTCATTTCACAAACATAAAACATCTATTTCGCAAATCAATCAATTGAAATGAAAACAAGTAAATATAGTATCAAACACAGTACATATTTTTTTTATTAAGATTAGAGCCTACCATTACAATATCCCAAAACAACAAACAGATTGCCCATCTAGCTAACACAAGAAGAATAGAGAAAAGCAAAGATCCTCTATGCCTAGGCCTTCTCGCCCCGGATGCAGCGCACGAGCTGGATGTCTTTGATGCCCACCATCGTCGGTGTTAATTGAGCGCTGCCTTGTGCATCGTCAGCTTCGTGGGGCTATTATGGTATGGGTCAAAGAGGAGGAGGAGAACAGCAAGGAGGAGGAGAATAGAAAGGAGGCTGTGTTCTGGTCATTATTTATAGGGGAGGGAGTGCGAAATTTTTTGGTGCGGGGACAGAGAGGCGGAGCTACGATTCGTGGGGTGAGGATTGGTGGATTTCTATTGGCTAGGATTGGATTGAGGATGATCGACGGGCCCAGCGGTCAGATTATCACAGACGGTTTTTACTTACAAACCGTCTGTGATATCATTATTATTAAAGACGGTTTTTACTTACGAACCGTCTGTGATAATGCAGAGTCAGAACGTATCTCTCGTGTTTCATTTAACGTATCTCGATCGTTATACGAAGCGTCTATATCATTAATGTTTGGTATACGAACTGTCTATATCATTAATGTTTGGTATACGAACTGTCTATGCTAAAAGTTAAATATGCGCGCCTAATCCAGATCTTCTACGTACGTACGTACTGTCCTCTAGCTACTCATCTTCTTCTCCAGAATTCTCAACGTACGTACAATATGGATTCTACTGTTCTTGTGATCATCTCCTTCCTCTCATCTGTTCATCAAGAGTTGTTCGGCCGGAACCTTACACAGGCGGCCAGCAATTTATATATGGAGTAGCTTCTCCGCACACGCCCTGCTCTCCTTCCCCGACTTTCTTGCATCCGTCAGCTCGACCTGATCATCCGCCGTCGACGGAGGCGTCTCGCTGCTGCTCAAGAAAGGGAAATAGCCCTCACCGTGGTTCTTCTACACAATGTGCACAAAGCGGAAGAAGCAATTGTGGCATTGGAGAGACTGATGGATAGTATTGCCGATCAAGCAGAAACGACAGATTCTGAGGAATCTTATAATGATATCCTCTACGAGATTATGGGCTATGCTACTGATCATTTGCCCATGCTGGAGGAGGAAGTGCTGAGGACAAGGACAATCTTAACAGCGTTCGAGAACTTAGCAGGTGATCCTCCAAGTCCCAAAGTCGAAGAAGAACCGTACGAAGCCCAGAAGATTAGAATCTGGGAATCTCTTTATCTCCGCGACTTTTGTAATAAATTTGCCTCGAATTGAAATTAATATATTTGCCTTTAATTTGTGATCTCTTGTCTCTGTGGTTAAGTTATTAGCGTCATTATCACAGACGGTTTTTTATTACAAACCGTCTGTGATAATTCCAGATTATCACAGACGATTTTTAATACAGACTGTCCGTGATACTAAAGTCACAGATGGTTCATCGGTAACAACCGTCTGTGATACTCCTTTTCTCCGACGCCGCCAACACAGACGGTGTCCAAATTAAAACCGTCTGTGTTAGTGTCGGTCAAAGACGGTTTTGTCAAACCGTCTGTGATTGACCGTCTAGTATTAGACTTTCTGTAGTAGTGATGGTTTTCTTGTTCGGCTGATTTCTTCTGGCTTCGGCATCCCAATATCTCCTCATGCAAAAACCTGAGACCAATTAAAATACTAGCATTAGGTAGTAGCCAACTCTCATGTAAATTAAAGTCAAATTTAATTAGGAGCGAGTTCACCTGTTGATTAATCTTTTTAGCTCATGCTCGTGTAATCGAACCAATTGGGATGTCCTCATCATCCTCTCCCTCTTGAGAAAGAGTCTTTCTCGACTCTGATTCTTTCGGCCCAAAAAATGGTGACAAATCAGCAATATTGAATGTAGAACTCACAGCATAATCATCACCGGAAGCTTGATTTTATATGTATTTTCATTGATCTTCTCAAGTACTTTGAATGAACCATCTCCTCGAGGCATTAACTTGGACTTATGCTTGTCTGGAAAGCGTTCTTTGCATAGATACACCCAAACCAATTCTCTATTTATTACACTTATCTTTTTTTATTACAGTATGAAAATGCATCCATTTTCTTTGCATCGATTATGATCTCCAATACTATCGGAGTGAAATAAGGGATCTAAGGAATAACATAGGCTATCACTGACATGGTAGTACTTATGAGCTATGTATCAGTCTATCACTGACTAACACATAGGTTCAATCGTTTACTGGCGGACCTCCTTTCAACACTTGTATGCATGTATCATTTGGGCTGATCGAGTAAGCATTTTATAATGTATACTATATATAAGTGATACTATATATAAGTGGAGGGGGAAAAAGTGTAGTGGTAATTTAAAGGTGAGAATTAGGACCACCCTAATAATTGTTTAATCTAACCCATTATCATTGGCTAATGCCAATGGATTTTTACTAATGATAGGCACAAGAGGCACGCAGAGGAGCATCACAAACCGTCATCACTGGCCTAATCCTTTGTTTTTATCGAATCTTGTGTAAACAATTGGTAGGGGCAAGAGGCGGCAGATCAGCACTACTCTAGTACTATAATTATGCTAAGCAATGATAGGATGAGACAAGATCTGCTCATCTTTTCAAGGGAAACAAACCATTTAGAGCAAGGCTAATAATCTGACCTTGGTGGTATGTATGGACACTTCTGACTCACTTATCGACTTACTCATATAGTAATTCTGACACTGAAGTCGTATGACCTACCCTTCCTCTTACAAAGTTTCTTGGTTCTTGTGCTTGGTGGTACGTAAACTTCTGACCCACCCTCTCTCTCTCTCCTCCTCTCTCCTCCACCTCGAAGATACTGACCGCTAATGACCTCCTATTATACTTGCTCTTATGCATAGCCGCGACTGATCAGATTACTACTACTACTAAGAGCAAGTATAATAGGAGGCTGTTAGTAGGTCAGATATCGAGGTGGAAGAGAGAGAGGAGGAGAGAGAGAGAGGTCATCAGAAGTTCTGACCAAGACAAGAACCAAGAAACTTTGAGAGAAGGGGTAGTCATACACCTTTCGGTATCAGAACTACTATACGAGTGATCGATAAGTTTATCAGAATGTTTATACACCAAATCAAGGTCAGATATTAGCCTTGTTCTAAGCATTAGTACTACATAGAACAAGAATAATCGAGCAGCTCGCCCAACCATTGTCCGGTCAGAATCTTGCACCTGATCGATCTGCTCGTCCAATCATTGTCCGGTCAGAATCTTACACCTGTGATAGTACATCAAAAATTAAACCGATCTGGTGTGGAAGTGTTCTTAGGTGTGAGCCGATGATGGTGTGCTCATTAATTAATATACTAATCTCGTAAAATATCTGGCAGATGCTTCGTATGTCGTCGCCTTAGCTGGATACTCCTGTACTGCTGCTGCTCCTGCCTGATTTCTTGACCTCATTTCCTTTTCCATTTCCACTTTTTTTAAGAAAACCTTTTCCATTTCCACTAGCTGCTGCTATTTTGGTCAAGAGCCTTGGTGGGCAGCCACGTAAGTAAAAAAAATCATGAAAAATGCCCGGCTTGGCCCAGCAAAATGATCAAGGGACCAAAATGCAGCCCAGTCCGATAGATTTGTTGCAGCCGCCGCGACGTTGCACGCGTTCTTGTATTTGGCTTGTCACGAGCCACTGCGGCGGCGGTCTGTGCCTATTGTCTTTTAAATCTGTCTTCGGCCACAATACAGTATGAACATCTCATTTTTTTTACCCCTTTTACTTTTGTCTTGTTCCGAGAATAAAACTAAAGATTACAATCACATAACATATCATACTTCTCTCGCTCCTATCTCACGCACGTATCCTACTTTACTTTTCCCTATCACTCGTCACATCCTTCAAAAAGCACTTCTTTCAGTCGTTACTATTTATTTTTAGTTAAAAGTTATAAACTATAGTTAATATGAATAGATACACAGTTAAGAAAAAGAACTATTCACGGCTCTCTTCACAGTCACATTTTCTTTCATGCATTGCCATGTCCATCGAGCAGGTGTCAGGCTGTGCCGACAAATTTTGATTCGGTGGATCTATCATCTATGGCAGGCCAGGCCAGCAGTTGATCGCCCGTTTCTCGTTGTGGGGCGACAAAACGTGGCCCTTCTCACCGTCTCGACACCGCTCGGCGGTTTGCATGCCATCTGCTCCGAAAAATCGAGACCGCTCGTCACATGGAAGTGGTCCAGTGCACCCGTCCTTGTAGTACGGACTGTACGGCCTGGCCACTGCACGCTCATCGTGAGCCATGCCCATTTGGTGTGATGCCGGAAGATCTTTTGCGGCTTGCAATTTGCCAACCCACGTGAGGTTTGCATCTGTATTTCTGTGAATTATACTGACCACGGTTGCGGTTGCTGCTACTCACCAGTGTCATCGCCGAGAATATAGCACGCAGGCCTGCTTGTACTCTCGTCGGCGCCGCTGTGCCGCTATCGATTTTTTGCACGCGCCAATTACTATCCCTGCACCGTTGGTCGTCGTTGTATCACTGGCGTCTAGCATCGAAACAAACAGCTTAACTAAGTTGCTAAAGGTTAACTGTTTGTTTCTCTGATGATGTTCCAAAAGAATGTGCATCTTTTTTTCAGGTTTTAAAAGTTATCTTTTGCCTTGTTTATAGTAACTAGATTTTAAATGAAGTATCTTTTTAAAGTGAAATCTAGAAGTTGATTGTAATACACACTGTAACGACTTTATTTATATCGGTCAAAACAGCAATATGAGTTTCTATTACTCTGTACTCTCTTATGAATAACCTAAAAATCATAAGTTATAACCACAAGCTATAAACCAAAGAAAAAAAAACACTCCCAATGCTGCAAGTTATGCACTGTGATGGCCTGGCCACACAAGATCCAGCACCCAATCAATCATCTCTGTGCTCCACAAGCTGGGCACCTAGGCCCTTTTTCTGTTTTTAGTTGTTTTTTATCATGTTATTTTTAGTTATGGTTGATGACTTATAATTGTAACTAATAGTTTTTAACTATAGTATAAATATTTGTATGAATGAATTGAATGCCATTAAACCGATAAGCCATTTTAAAAGGTTATCCTAATAAGCTACTTCGAAACTGCGGCGAAGAGCCGTCCTGTTGGTTTGTTTAATAGAAGCTATAAGTCATAAACTATAAGGAAATATGACTTTTAGATTTTATCTTTTTTAATAATTATTATTTATTAGACTAAAACATGAAGATAAAACCAAAAGCCGTAGTAGACCAAAAGTACAGACCATTAGATGGTACAAGTGTTATCAGGCTATTAGTTGGCGTGCGCAACAGTGCAAGTGAGAGGAGAGTGAGAGAGTTGGCGCATATAAGTGCAGACTTCTTTCAATTTTCAGTCAGTTTATTTTTGTACTGTCTATAGTAATTAACTTTTAAATGATATATTTTTTTTAAAGCAAAGCTAACAGGAAGATTATAGTAAAAAGTGTAATGAATGCAGCTGTATCGTCTAAAATCATATATGACTATTTTCTGTGCATATTATCTTCTACAAACAGTCAGAATTTAAATATTTAAATCATAAATTATAAGCATCAGACAAAATGAACCCACCGAATGTCTTTTCCAATAGCCTCCCGGAGTCTCAAAACTTGAGCAGCCTTTCCATTTCCTTTGCTGAGAGCCCACCAGGAAATATTCTCCGTCAAACCATTTACCAGAAAAAGATTAGGAAATGCTAATCAATCTTGTTTCTCACCCCTAGTCCATTAGCCTTTCTATTGGTGTCGCCGCAAAGCAAAACAAAAAGAGAACTGTACTGGTGGAAATGGAATGCTGGAACGTGAAGAAATCTTGATTTGCTTGCATGATTGGACCAAACGCAGAGGCTTTCTTTCGATGGGCTACGTCCATCAAAAGCCCAGCAGCTTGAGTCGATCCAGCGTTACTGCTAGCAGGCTGGAACCGTAAGCCATATTAATTCCCATAACGACAATGGCTGAAGAAGCTTACCAAAATGGCATGATGTTCTACAAACCAACGTCTTCTCGGAATCGTTATCTGACCACTAAACGAGGACATAATATTTGAGAAGAACAAATATTTCTGATTTTATACAGCACCCTTAACTTTGATCTTTGGAGAAAGATAACCACAAGCAATTAAGCACGATAAACCATCGATGACGATTGCCGCGGTACCATATACACTGTATTACTAGCAATGCCGCACTAATTAGAGCTTTTTTTAGAGGCGCAAGTTAGAGCATTTGGTGCATCAGAAACTAGGCCATAGCCACTAGCAGGCACCCAAAGCTAGCGCAAGTTTTTGCACATCCTTGCAAGTTGCAACCTACCCCGTTTGATAGCCGCGGGTTGGTTCTATTTGGCTATGATTTATGATTTATAGTTGTGGATTATGATTTTTAATTTTGATGTGAGCGCTTGTATGAAAAAATCGAATACTGTGGTAAATATTGACATGCCATACAGTTTGTACGTCCATTCTTTACCACAACAAACGTGATAAAGTGTGACATGACACATATTTTGTGACGGACAAATCATTCGCCACGACTGTGGTAAATGTTGGCACATAAATCAGTATATTACAAATAGGTCAGGTGGCTAAGAAAGTGTGGTATGCCACGATCATGATCATGGCTTGAACCAAACACTAGCCTTATTCGGTCAAACTTCTTTAAGGCAAGTGTAGCAACGTTTGGCTCTCAACCAAACAAAACTTCAACAAAACTAGAAGCATAGGCGCGGCGCCACGCCGCGCCAGCTACCGTACGAAAAAAATAAAAGAGACGATAATTCGGGAGGAGTTTCTAAAAAAATCGGGGGCAAAAATGTATTTTCGAAAAAGGCAAAGGGGTTATTCGTAAAAAAACGAGGACCTTAAAAAAATCGGGGGTAAAAACGCATTTAAAAAAAGCAGAGGGTCTTTTTTGGAAAAAACCGAGGACTCAGACGTAAAAACCGGACCGTGTGCAATTCAAAACGCGGGCCATCCCGCAAAAACGGAGGGCTAAAAACCCGTGGACCTTTTCGCGAGAATCGGGGACCGTACGTATTTTAAAAATAGAGGACTTTTCAAAACGCCTCACCGCACCGCACCAACATTGAAACCACGCTGGCGGCGGAGCCTCTCGCGGCGTCTGTGGGTGACGTGGGGAGCCTCCGCGCGGAGACTCCCCCGGATATAAGAAGATTATTATACTGAGTTCTTTCGATAGAATTCGTCTTCCTGGGCGTATTCTCATATTCTAGAAGGATACCAGGACTCGGTTATAAGTTTCTATCTTTTAAGGGTCTTTCCCTCTCTCTTTTGAGAATCATATCTTTCTCATAAAAGGTGGGGTAAAATGCAAAAAATGCAAAACCATGTTTACATATGGTGTATTATCTTAGCACTTCAAAGTGCCTTAAGATTCGTACAAGGAATATTGCAATAATTAAAAGATGGGATAGTGATTTGAATTTTGAAAGTTTGTATCAATCTTTAAGGCATATTTAATTATGATGATAGTATATGTACCCAAATGTAATGCTGAAATACTATTTTGGGAAAATGTAACCAGCCATTGTATTATTTTTACTACTTAAAAAGACTTAGTGAATGCTTAGTGAAACGTTCTCCCCTCCCACATCCGGAAAAAATATCTAACGAAAAATCAGATTAAAAACCTCTGAGACAAATTACAATGTAACAACTTTTATTCTTACCCTAACAACTTCTTCTCACAAATTTACCTGCAAGACCCACCTTCTTAGTCGCCGTTAAATGAGGTTGCCTTTGCTAGTCATGGCGTAGCCTAATTTAGGGTTTGTTCTTTATGGTTGCAGCTTATAATTTTTTACTGAAATTTTTGAATTTTAGTTGTTCGTGATAAACATTACGGAGAAAGATACTCGCATACGATTTTAGCTGGTACAGATGATGGACTTTTAATATATACTATAATTAACTTGTAGACCTCGTCTTGAAAAAATACTCCGTTTGAAAGCTAGTATTGTAGCAAAAGCTAAAGTGCATGTTCCTTTGTGGCTGCGGCTTATGGCTTTTGGCTGCGGTTTGTAGCATTTGACTGTTCGTGTGAGAAATTACAGAGTAACTGAAATTCACGTGAGGTTTTTGCCGATATAAATAAAGTCGAAACAGTATGTACTACAATTAACTAGTAGACCTCATCTTAAAAAGACACTCTATTTAAAAGCTAGTTACTATAAAAAAAGCTAAAAACTGAAGCCAAAAGTTCCCAAAAAATAGTTCCATAGCTGATTTCAAAAGCCGAATAGAATAGACCCTTAGCTATGAGCTGTGTAACACGAGAATGATGGCACAAGCAACACAAGAACATGGCACAAGCCCAGCGTAGCGATAGGATCAATGGTGCGGTGTATACCAAGCACAGTGGCAAAGGTGCGCTGAGGGCCGTGGCGACGAAGCTTGGTCTATGGTGCAGATCAAGCCTGACGATGTTGGCTCAACGTGATGGAATAATATTTTTTTAATCTCTAGAAATGCACAGACATTCAGCTGCTCTTCGATAAATCTAGAGCTCAAGACCTCACTGTACTTGGTTGCCTAAATAAAAAAATGGTACCACTAGACAAGCCAATATTCGGGAATAATTTCAAAGTTTCTAAGAGCCTCTCTGCAGAAAATTTCCCAAGTACACAAAGGCCTTTTCGCCTTCGTATCTATTGACTAAAGGCAGGATGACGTGGCGCATCGATCGATAGATAGTTAACCACTGTGTACGCCGTACGTGGGTGGCCCTAATCCACCCACCAAATTAATCATTCCTAAATCAAGTGCACACGATCCCCTAAACAACTTGTTTGTGTCCTAATTGTGGTGAGCGGGGAATCACTCAATGGACTCCAATGTGGCGATGTATATGCCACGCTGCACTAACAGTGGCGATCGATAGGTAGGGGCAGCCCTCAACGAGTGCCGTCTCTGTCCCACAATGATGGAGGGCAATTATTATCTCTAGCTACATGTAATTAACCTAGAATTGTTACTAGTATCTTAGAATACTCATGCATGGGCGATCAACTGATCATGACGTGCCTACTCTACTAATTAACTGGTGCAGTAACATAAGTATGATCGTGTAGCAACAATGGAGTATGACAAAAAACAAATGTTGGATTAGTCGGGAGCTACAAGAGCGTACAATTTATAATCGGCTGTCTCCCAAAAAAAAAAAAAAAGCTGCGCTGATGACGTGTTTACGCATTTGCGTTTGGTGAGATCGGCGCAAGGACGAGCGTCATCCATACGTCTGGTCACCGCGCCGTCTTTCTTTCAGTAAGATTGGTTTGTTTTTCAAAAGGGGAGTACGTACCATGAGATTTCTCTCTTCTTTCTGGGAGGACCATGAGATTCTATGCTCCAGAGTTTCTATTTCTAGCTTCTATTTTTTAAATTTTATCTTTTTTGTCTTTTTTTCTTTATATTATTCGTAATAATATAATCTTTATTTTTTAAATTTAATTATACAGAAAAAATTAACAATATATTTTCAGCCGCTACATTGCAAAAAAAATCCGAAGCTTGGGTTTATAATCTCGTTGGAACACAACCTTTATTTGAAAGGTTCTTTCCTTTTAAGAATGTTCCAGACAAGTGCCGCTCTATTGTTCCATATTCTTATGCCTTTAATTTCAGATCCGCACCATTGGATCTAGATATAAGAGCTATAAATCCGGATGATTTGTGTGAAAAAACATCCAGATAACTATACACACCAAATTTTCATGCCGCTGGTCGAGAACAGCAAATATGTAGATGTTGTCGTGCTTACAGAAGATAATTTGGACCTTTGCTTACAAATTCTGGCCCACCAAAATTTATTTCATTTGTGAATTGAAATTAGACCAAAATTTATTGGAAAAAGTCCATATAACATTCCGAACTTTACTCAAAAGTCCGTCTAGTACTCTGAACTATGAAGATATTTGACCCCTTAATCTTTACAATCCAATTTAAATAACACTCTGACCCGATTTCGAATAGTGGTATTGCCTGCGTGGTGAGATGAGTAGACGGTTTTACCACATAGGATGACACGTTGGTAAGGTTTAGGTGAATCATAGGTTGGACCTACAGGGCCTTCTTTCTGTAATCGAAACAGAGAGTGAGGGAACTACAGGGGGTGGTGGCTATGGAAGAACGGTTGGGAGCTCAGTGGGGGAGAAGCCTTTGTGGGCCCACATGCCACTGACCCAACTTGGTTAGCATGTCATCTTATGCGGGAAAACTGTCTACTCATCTTGCCAAGTAGGCAATACTACCATACAAACTAGGTTATGGTGTTATTTGAATAGGATTGTAAAGTTCGGTTGGGGTCAAATATTTAATTTCATAGTTCGGGTGCTGAATGGACTTTGAAGAAAAGTTTAGGGTGCTTTATGGACTTGTTTCAAATTTATTTTATTTTGTAGAACCGGTATGGTAACAGACGAGTGAATAATTTCTTCAAATTTTTCTTAATTATTCGTCAATCCTTCACTCCTATAGCTACAGAGCTATGAAGATTTAGGATTCCAAAAACCCATGCAAGTTTTGATCCGTAGATCCAAAGACTTGAAACTTGAATCAAGACTAGATCATAACCTTAAGAACATATCACAATTAAATATCTTGAAATAAATTAAGAGAATTAGGATCTTTTAGTTCTTGAAGCTCTGCTGCATCAAAACCTGACCAAAACCAAAAATTGAGCCAACTCTCAAACCAAGGCTTAAAATTACTTGAAATTTGGTATGCACCTTTTCTAGGATATCAGAAACTTATTCCAATTAATGACAAAGAAAATTATTGCAAAAGCTCTTACCTTTTTCCTTTTGAAGGAAGATTGCACCAAAATTAGGCAAAAACTAAAAACGGTGAATATAACTTTCTCGTGGCTGAATGATGGCTAACGTAGCCTTAGATGTATTCCCACATATCACAACAAACAAGAACACCCAAGAAATTGAGACAAAAACATTTGTATCAAGAAATCACTCGGAAAAGCCAAATCAAGCAAAAATCAGGCAACTTCAAGAACTTGTCAAACCTGATGCCTTGATGGATGGGGATTAATTTTTAAGATATATCTCCACATTTACTCATCCTTGGTATCAAACAAGATCAAGACGAGGAGAGGGAAGACCAAAACGAACTAAATCAAGAGCAAATCAACCAAAACAAGATGGATCCATGAGAGATAAATAAAGTCGATATATTGTTATTTGAGAATGAAGATTTTACAGCCACTCCATCTGGAGGACAAGAGAGCACACAACAACACTTACACTTCATAAACCCTAACCCTAGAACACTTGGCTTCAAAAAGTAAAGCTAGGATGGTTGGATAATAAACTTGCAAGTCTCCATCCCAACACGTTAAATAGACAAAGCAACCAGCTCCATCTAACCTTAATGGATACTATCCACTAATTATAAATGGGAAAAACTCGTTAACCCCACACAACACGGGTTTTACTCATATACTACACTTATCTACACTTTTTAAAGCACATAAATCTAAATCTGCTAAGTCCTTAGCCTTCGATGTACTTGATCATCTCAGCTCCTACTTGACCTAAACTGTCTTTCCAAGTGCCACGGTTTTGATTCAAAATAGTTTCTGGTATTTTGATCAACTTACCAAAATACCATTTTTTGACTCAATCTTCATCTTTCCTTGTAATAATCATCATGCTTGCCACATGTAGATGCATCACTGGCTTGCCATATGTCAGCAAGGCCCTTCCGTTCCAGTTCCATCGAACCACGCCTCACTTGGACCAATTAAACCACATGGTGCAACCCGTCGCTCGAACTTTCATTTAACATTTCCCACATTTCTTGTGCCATACTTGAGCTCAAATATCTCACCCGACATACTTGATTGTTCTGGGTCTCGGCTCCTATATGAGTATAGCTCTGATCTTCATTGTTGACTATGGTTGACTAAAAATGCCCCTGCATATTCAAAGACCAAAAACATTTTGGGACACAAGTTTTTTATAACTTGATTCACATTAGCTGAAACATGTATCATGCTATGTATATGCACTGACCTAGGTCAATCCAAATCAATCTATGACTTAAATTCTCAAAAATCATCCATTTTGACCAAAACAACACAAGTCTGCCGGTTAGACCGCCACCTCTGCAAGCTATCCAAAAAACTCTATAAATTTACAAGTTACAAATTTTTTCTGCTCTAAATTAACAATAATTCATCATATTAAAATCCTTGACCTTCTCCCGTTGTCCTCTACATTTGTAAAATGAAGATATGGCGTAACACAGAATGCCCGAAGATCGTGAAGTCAATTCATCACTTCTAGGTTGCTAGTATAACCATTTTATGACGCTTTACGCGACGCTTACATGTGAATCTTCCTTATCACGAAAGCACGACAAATTGTCGCTGACCAGTGGAGCCCTACACCAAAATTCGTATTTTAGAGGGACCCGTTTCTCATCACTAGTAGCAACGTAAAAAAAATGCTCGCGTGCATAACCTTTTCGCCTATCAAAATACAAGAGACCCAGCAAAAAAAGTCAAATAAACAAGAGATTGATTGTCAACACAGGATACGATTGGAAGACACCAACAATTGAGGCACCTGTCGTACATCGACCTATCCCCTCAAAAAAATATTTTTTTAATAACAGGTCCCATCACCCACCCATCAGCATTCAGCATTTCTTTCAGCACCCTCCTTCCACATAGGGCATTTGCATTCTTGCAAGGGCAATCTCAGCATCCAAAGGAAGAAGGGGTTCATCTCATGGACATCCATATTTCGCCTATGCATCCATATAAGGGCTTTGGGCATGTTTATCAACGGCTACGACTTATAGCTTTTGGTTGAAATTTTTGAATTTTGGCTATTTACAGCACAGATTACGAAGAGAGATACTTACTTGTGATTTTGGATGGTACAGATGTTGGGCTTTTAACGTGTACATCGTTTAACTTGTAGACCCCGCCTTAAGAAAATACCTCGTTTAAAAGTTAGGTACTATAGCAAAAACCAAAAACCGCCAGCTTCGAAGGAAAAAAAACATGCCCTTTATAGCCTCTTCTAGTGGCTGAAAGGGCAGAGGCCCTTTGGTCACACAAAAGCAGAAGTTGACACTGAAAGTCACACTGAAGATTATAACAAATGGAAGGAGGCTACTCACTCAAGACACACCTCTCATTGGGCCCTATCTCTACGGACAATATCCTTTTAGGATCATGCCCATCTTTCATACTAGCTTTTGATGCTTGCATTTAATTCTCTCCTTTTCTTAGTATTATTGGCAAAATCTACCAATCCAATAGTATCCTTACAGGGACAGGGGAAAAAGAATTAAGGCATGTTTCGAACGCACGAATTTTGTAAGAATTTCACGTTATCACATGAAATAGTTCATTTCCCACAGGAATTGGGAAAAAATATTTAGTGTTCTTCACAATTGAAGAAGAACTCTAGTCACAGCCAACTAAATCGGACTGAACCATCATCCATGTGTTCGGCTTCTTGTGCGAGGGAATAGAACCACTGATTTATCTACCAGTGAAACTACTATGTGAAATGACAAGGTTTTATCTGCCATACATCCAATACATTGACGAAACAAAAAGGGCAAATCAGGCAAGGATTGCTCTTCATTCTTATATTGCCAAAATTAATTGTGGTTTACAAGCTACAATAATTTTTTGAAAAATAACAAACTTACAATAATAGGATATTGGTGCTAACAAAAATTAATCTTTCTAGGATCGATGTAGCAAAATACAAGTAGTGCAGTTGTTTACGACCATGCTGACAGGAACTTGAAAGTAGGTGAGGTCAATTCAAATCCATATGGGATGAACTAGAAGATTGCTATTGTTTATCCAATTATCCAATTATTCTTGTTGTTTTGTTGATGTTGTATACTTGTATATTTGCATAGACAATTACACAGTAAAATCTATACTATCTAGTTGTATTGTGTAGCGACATGTTGTACAATTTGTTTCGTAGATTTGTAATAATGGAGAAACAGACTTTGCGTAACTATTTCACAAAAAATTAAGTAGTACTCTTTCAACCAATGATAGTACAAACTCAACCAAAGAGACTTCGATTAGAATTTAATCCAATTGAAATTATTGTCGATCCGACGCATTACATACTAATACAAGATTATACTAATGAAATTAAAGATCAAGTGATGAGGGCATATTTATTGAGTGGTCCAACTTGAGCAATTAGATATGCCTTTCCAAAGACATTGGATGGTAAAGTGTGAAAAATCATTTCAAGAATCATGGTTTAACAAGTTCTATTGATTGGAATATAGTATAGAAAAAGATGACGCTTTCTGTTTCTATTGTTTTCTTTTCAAAAAAACCATCATAAGCCAACATATTTGGGAATGATGTATTTACAAAAGTTAGGTTTTCTCATTGAAAGATGATTAGATGCTTTTAATAAACATATTGATGGTCCAAATAGTTTTCACGATATTACAATGGGTGAGTGTAATGACTTAAGAATTAACGGTCAAGTGTTTCCAGTAAAAGGAATAATTACACTAAGGAGGTCGAAATTGCAAATAAAATTTATTTGACTGCATCTTTAAATTGTGCAAGATATCTCATAGCCATTTTGAATGTTCATCATTATTTATAATTTACTATTGCATTGCTAAATTTCCTAAATTTGATATACAAATGACAGATCGGTACTCACTGGAACCATATTTATATGTTTTGAGATACGCTTTCCAGTAAAATCTTGTTAGGCGATTGATTACATAAATGTTTCATAACTGCTCAAATATTTTTTCATTTATCGAAAGAACGATTAAGAACAAATTTGGCATCTGATTCCCTTAATATTATCCTTACGTGGTTGTGTCTTTTTTGTGAACATTAGGGGAAAGGCTAAGCACTAATCCAAGAGGATCAATGCTAACCACAAGTTATTAATTATATAATTAAGCATTTGCCCTTCCACCGTTCCTCCTCTGGTAGACACGTTTCTACTACACACAATCGCAATATATAGTCCAGTCAATTCTTGTCAGGTGTTTTAATTAATTAAAAGATCACAAAATAACCCTTTGGCATAGAAATAAGAAAAGAAATTATCGCATCACAGAGATTGATAGAGACGGCAGGAGCCCGGCCAGGTATTGTCGCGCTCTAATCGGAAGTCTTAATCATGCAATAAATTAATCCACCTCCTTAAGGCACCACCACTCCTTACATGCCCACTATTGTTATCCAAAGGTTTTTTTTCTAAAACCGCTTGAAACACCTTTTGCTTGTTACATCATGAAGATAGGAGATATCATGGGAATTTGGTATTTAGCACCGATTCCCTTTCTTAAAGGCCCAACTAACCCTCCTCTAGGCCCATCTGTTTTTTTTTTCTTTCCTTGGAGCTTTCTCACTCAAATGTGTTGAATTTGAAACAATATGAAAGTGGCTAAGACTGCAACTATAGTAACTAGTATCCTCATGACTTGATTACCTAAATTAAGCTTTCCATTCTTATCAACTTTTTTCCCTCCAAATCAATATTGTCTCTTATTGGGTCTGTTCTTTTGGGGTTTTTAGCTTCAGCTTTTGGCTTTTCTACAGTAACTAGCTTTTAAATTGAGTGTCTTTTCAAGATAAGGTCTACTAGTTAATTGTAGTATATATTGTACCGATTTCATTTATATCGGCAAATGCCGCACGTGAATTTCAGTTACTCTGTAATCTCTCACACGAACAGCCAAAAACCACAAACCACAGCCAAAATCTATAAATCGTAGCCACAAAAAATATGCCCATTAGCTCCCTCGAAATCAATATTGCCGTCAAACTAGTACAGCATAAGGATAAGGAAATAAAAAATAAGACCTTCCTTTTCCTACAAGAGAATTGCTATGTGCACCAGTGTAGTCTCAAATTCTTATTCTCTCTTGTTATACAGTGCACCAATTAATAAGAGAGACAAAATTCTCTCTCAAAAACTTACCGATTCCAAATGCATATCTCTTCTTTTTTTTTAATAATGATCACCTAGCAGGGATGATACAAAACCCTCTTTTTATTATTGGCTATTGAAGTATGAAACAAGAATGATTCTGTAGTAATTCATGGGTATTCAGCTGAATACCTATTATGTTTTTTACAAAATATAGTATATACTAAATATATTACATATATTCTTAATTGAACCAAAATGTTATATATTTTTATCAAAAAATATAAATTATCTCAATCCAACCCACACCTCCATCTCTTAGTCCACTAGAGCTCCTCTATGCCCACCTACAGCCACCATACCCTAAATTCTCTAAGGTACGTTTATGGCCATCCAAGTCTTAACCCTAACTGGCTCATCTCTCTCTTTCTCAACGTGACGGCAGAGCGCACGTGGAGGGTGAGGGAGCCAGCCAGATGGGAAGCACAATGTAGTCCTGCAATGGTACAAAGCCCACAATGGGCGCACGAGGCGGTGGCCAAGGAAAGGAAGAGGGAGCACGTGGCGTGCGGTGGCAGCCGGTGGGAAGGCAAGCCAATTCTCAAATCAGAACCACAGGTGTACTTTAGGAGTGATGTGAGGATGCGAGGCGATGTGGGTGGGCAGGAAAGTGGCAGGGCGAGTTGGGTGGCAACGTGGCAAGCAGGGAGGTATGAAACGTACATTGTTGCGGCGAGGTCTCATTCCCAGGTGAGTTGCATTCAGTCTCCCATTCTCCCTCCCAATTCCAAAATCGACAAATCTCAAATAGTTCATTGAATGATTGTTTCTTTGTGAAATGTAAATTATGGAACCTTCAAACATGAAGAAGTTTGCATATTTGAAATCTTTGTAGATAGTTTTGGTTAGATTAACATAATAAAGAAAATTTTCTTGAACTTTTAAATTGGTTAACATAAAAAATTTGAACAAGTTTGCAAGGTGGTTTTAAGAATAATGAAATGACTGTCTGTAAAATTGCATGAAGGGTCGTAGAGTTAAAATATATTTTGCTTAATTGTTTTGTAAATTTGTATATTATTTTCAGAAGTTTTTGGTTGGGATAGTCTGTACTTTGATTTTTTTCACCAAGAACCTTTCCTTATTTTCTTTAAACAGTATTTTATTAACTCTGAATATCCATCTCAGAAATCCTTGATCCACCACTGGTATGAAAGACTATAAATCATAGCTACCTTGTCCTTTAACCTTACTCATAGAGTATGTTTGGCTCCCGACGTGTTTTTCATTCATCACATATTTTCATAGACTGTCCGATCCCGATGGTTTTTTTCTCTTTCACGACCCAACTCAATTTTTTAGAAGAGAAGTGAGATGTGGTTAGGGCATGCAACTCAATTTTTTAGAAGAGAAGTGAGACGTGGTTAGGGCATGCAGGAAAAAAATAAGAAATTTGTTGAGGACCATTTGAAAATTTCCTCCTGGATTGGATTTGCTTAAAAGAGTGCCTAATTAAGCACCCTTCCACCCGCCCAATCCGCCCTTAAGCGAGACTAATAAGATACACAACCCTCTTCCCTCCCTCCTACCCCTCTCCTACCTCCCTCCCCTCGCTACCGTCGTTACCTCGCCGTTATACCACCCGCCTCGCGCCGTCACGTCAACTTCCGCTACAAAGCACGCGCAACCCCGAGCCCCACCCGCATGTCCAACGCCGGCGATCCCGCCGGCGCGGCCGCGGCGGCGGCCGCTGGGGCGGGGCCACCCGTCCGGGCGCGCGCCGAGGCTGCCGCGGTGGACGCGGCAGGAGATACTGGTGCTCATCGAGGGCAAGCGCATGGTGGAGGGCCGCGGCGGCGGGCGCGGCGGGAGGGGCGCATGGCGGCGGCTGGAGCGGGTCCGGGGGAAGCGGCGGCGCTGGAGCCCAAGTGGGCGGCCGTGGCGGAGTACTGCCGGCGGCACGGCGTGGAGAGGGGCCCCGTGCAGTGCCGGAAGCGGTGGAGCAACCTCGCCGGCGACTACAAGAAGATCAAGGAGTGGGAGCGCGCGACCGCGGCCGCGCGGGAACCGTCGTTCTGGGCTATGCGCAACGACGCCAGGCGGGAGCGGCGGCTCCCCGGGTTCTTCGACCGCGAGGTGTACGATATACTCGACGGCCGGGGGCGCGGGCTCATCGCTGGCGGCTCCGGCGGTAATGCCGCGGAGGTGGTGGTGCACGTGGAGGAGGAGGAGGAGGAGAGGGGAAAGGAGAAGGAGGTGGGAGTAGAGGAGACCGCGTTTGACAGTGGCCGGCCGGCCGGGGAGGAGTCGTTATTCTCGGAGGACGAAGAGGAGGAAGAGGAGGAGGCGCCAGCACCCGCGCCAGCGACGGCGCAGGCACCGCCGGCGGCAGTGATCACCTTGCCGATATCCGGTGAGCTGCTTTTTGACTATTGGTGGTTCAATTGCGAGCTTTTTGGTGATAAAGTTGAGTTCTTTGCCGTTTGCTCCCTCCTGACGATGAATTTGAGTTCTCGATGCTTTTGGCGGTTAAAAAAATTCAGAACTTTTCAATGGCAAATTTGTGTTTGCGCTGTTTCATTGGAGTGGAAAGGGGGAAGCTTCTAATTCCTATCCGTGGCAAAGCTGAGTTCTTGATGTTTACTGGTTTTAATGACATGAGCTTCTTTTGGTTTCGATGCTAAAAACACAGCTTAGTTGGACTGATTGGAACCTGGTTTTGAGATGTACCGTGTGTCCTCTTTGTGTTGGTGGTCTGAATTGGCGCAAATTTTTAGTTTTGGTGCTAAAATTGTGTGTTTCGCAGTGGTAATGTAGCTGCTGTTTCAATTTGCGAACCGTGTTTGTGGAGGAATTGAAATTTGGAAAAATTTGGGGTTTGACTAATTTGCCTGATTCATCTCTTGTTTATAGTTGTGTTCTTGTGGCGCCCTTCATTCCGGTATTGCTCGTTCGTTTGGTAGGTTCATTGGTATATGTTGCTTTCTTGTGGTTTCCATTTCAGAGAAGTCCGAGGCGTCGAGGCAACAGAGCACAGAGCAAGGTAACTGAATTTCACTTCATTTATATTCAAGTGTTTGCCACTAATTTCCTTTCTGTTCTCTTTATTTTTCTATTGGCCTGTTTTCGGATTCATTAGCATTACGGCAGAAAACTTTTACTGTTCCATTGGCTTCAGCCTAGTGTGTACACAGCACGAAAAATCAAAAGTTGCATTACAAATCAAAAGTTGCATTAGTGCTAAATGTTGTGATGCAGCAATTATCATTATGAGCTATTGGAAGGCAGTAGCTGCAATGATGCATCTTTTTCATTATCTAATTTCACATTGCAATGTCCAATTTATCAGCAAGGGTGCAGTAAAAAGTCAGACGCTACTAGCATAATAATGCCCATCTCTAGGTTACTAATGGTAGCTTAACCATCATATCTAGCAATGGCTCAGGCCTCAGGGTAAGAGAATTTTATCACTGTCCAATCACTGTTACAAAAGTCATATATGTGAACTGATTTAGCTATATCGCCGTGGAGCCATTGAAACCAAAACTGGAGTAACTGATAAAAGCGCAACCCACCACAAGTGAATTGATTCGGTGGTTACCATACCCATCAAATCTTGTCTGTGTTGGCAGTTCTGGATCGAACACGGTTATCGGTTCCCTTCTGCGTGATGTCTAGATTTTCAAGTTTGTGATGTTCAAATATTTGATTCAGTTTGAGATGGCGCAGATGCAAAACTAGTGCGTGTAATAAAGTTCCTTGAGTTGGGTTAGCACTTGTGAATTCTTTAAGGAGGACTTGAAGCTTGCCAGAAATGGTTGTAGTGTCTAATGGCTGTCTGTTCTGATCTAGAAATTTCCCAGGCAGTAATAGTTAGTAGTTACTGTATTTGCTTCAACGCTTTATACTCTTGCTGTGCTAACTTGCTTTGACGCCTAGTCTGGATTCTCCCCATTTTAGCTCATGCAGAGAAAAGATTGCTATAAGTAGCAAGCAGCTGATAGAGTACCCTCTAGCATTGCCTGAATATGGGAAAGAAAATTCCATCATGAAGCTAGAAAAAAGAGTGATTAAAGAGCATTCTTTGGACAGACTGAGATGGTTGGAGTCACAAATTATTGACACGGAACGGGTGATGAGGCGATAGGGTTTCGATCTTCCAATAGGATGATAACTTCGATTTGGAGGAGAACGACTTTAACGATGCAGGCTTCTAACCAGCCACGACTAGAACACCAAGCAATCGTTAAACCACACTCCAAGTCGTTATCAACTGTGCCAAGAACACGGTTAACCTGACCACGAAGGTCTATTCCTGCATGCAACCGAAGAACGCGCAAGAACAAGATAACAAGCAATCTGAAATTACAAATATTTTTATTGGGTTCAAAAGGTGGGATTCCGTAGATGTTCTTTACGGTTGGTCTAGTCAATACAAGTGAAGAGAAAGAGTTTTCACAATGGAAAAACTAAGCAAACGAAATCTAAAAAAACTAAGGGTGCGACCTCCTTAAATAGGGGAGGGAAAGCCGCGCAAAACTAAGAAATAAGGGGTGGTACTATTCACGGTATTGTTCATGTGAACAGTACACTCGTGAACAGTATGGGCCTAGGAGGGGGCACCTCCCCTTGGGTCCAAGCATTACAAGGCCCAATTTGACCTAAACAGGTGACATATCACTTTATTTTTATGATTACGGTTTGTATAGGAGGAATTTGAAGCTGAGACCAGATCCATTGGAAAGAGGACGAGAAAAGCTTTATAACATGTACTCGTGGAGCTCAAACGGACTCCGTATGTGAAAGTTATGCACATTTGAAGTTGGGCTGCCAGGCTGAATCCGAACTGATCTGGAGGCCGAATTGGATTCCAAAACGTGTCCAACTTGAACTCTTGCTTGAATTGGTGCAAAACAAATGTGGTGCTGCAAAAAAAATATATTTTCATCATTAAGTAGCATCATATTCTCATTTAAAATATGTTGAAAATGAAGAAATAAATTCACCTTTAGTTCAATCTTGATATTGAGCGCTGTGGTCATATATGTTTGTGGCGTGATCACATCAACGGGGATTCACCATTTTCCCAAAAACACCGACACGGTGACACGGTCTGGAGGAGAGAGGAGGCTGGCTGCCAGCCTGCCACCCGTCGGGATCTGGAGAGTGGGGAGCCTACCACGTGGAGAAGAGAAGAGGCAGAGGAGAGTGGAGGCGAGGAGGCTGGCCGCTAGCCGGCTGGGAAGGATCTAGCCGCCGCTGGGGAAAGGGGGAGCAGAGAGGAGGCGGAGGAGAGTGGAGGCGAGGAGGCTGGCCACCAGCCACTGGGGAAAGATCTAGCTGCCGTCGGGGAAAAGGGGAGCAGAGAGGAGGCGAGGATGCTCCTCTGGAGTAGCGCCTAGAGGTGAGGAGGCTGGCCACCGGCCGTCGGGGAAGGATCTGGTCGCCTGTCGCTGAGATCGGGGAGCCGGCCACCGCCTGGAATAGAGAGCAGGCGAGGAGTTGGAGGCGCAGGAGTGAGGGCTGGAGGCGCACGGGAGATGGGAAATGGGCCGCGTTTTAGATAGGCCTTATTGTCTAAATAGGTCAATACATGTTCATCGCGTGTCCAATAAATGTCCGAAACTAAAATTTTTTTTTAATTGTTTATTTTCCGACACATCGCCAATACATGTCCGTGCCGTCTCCGTGTCCGACACGGCTCCTTCCCCACGTATCCATGCATCACAGGTAGAGGATGTCTGCAAATATTTATTTCATCATGGACTTACCAATATTTTCTTCCTTTCTTCATGCCATTACCCATTAGTAGCAAATAACGAATTATGGATTAATTTGAACTTATTCAATTTTCTTTTCATTTACTTTACTTTTCACGTGCAAATATGACTTGGCCAATAGCATCAAGATGAACATGATTGAAAAACTAGATTGATTTCAATAGAAGTAGCCTTTTCTTTTGTAATAATAAGGAGAGTGACTTACTTGGAAACTTCTTAAATCCTATAGATGAAAATCATACATGCTCACCATATTTCTGTGAATGAACTGCTGATGTTAAAAGGAGAAGAACGACAACACCTAACCAACAACCACATCTCTCTGAACCAGGCACATCGAAAGACAAGCAACCGGAGCAGCAAGCCACCGAGAGAGGCTCACTGGCGCAGCAGCAGGGCGAACAGAAGAGGCGGCGAACCGACGGCGGAGATGACCGCTCTGGAGAAGGCTCAGCAGATCTGCAGAGCAAGCTGGTCGAGATCCTCGACCGGAACAGCCGGATGGTGGCGGAGCAGCTGGAGGTGCAGAACGTGAACTGCCGGCTCGACCGGGAGCAGAGGAAAGACCAGGCTGACAGCCTCGTCGTCGTGCTCGGCAGGCTCGCTGACGCCCTTGGCAGGATCGCTGATAAGCTCTAGTTGGTAGCTAGTCAGTCAACTAGGTGCATGCTTGGACAGGAAATAATCACAGCGACAGAAGAAAGTGTCAATTTTCATGTGAATGTACAGATTGGTGTAGGAGGAGGATCATTGGCATTCGATTCTTTTTTGGGACGTTCTGAAATTCAGTCAGAAACCTGAATTTGTTGTGCCTTGTTTTATATATAGGGAGTTATAGGCTTATAGCATCCAAGTGATCTGATTTCGTAGCATTCAGGTGTGCATGTGCGTGTGTAGTTGATTCTTGAAGTAATTATATGACAAATGGAAATGTGCATCTGTTGTGGAGCTTTGGAATTGGTTTCTCTTCTTGTTAAGCTTCTCCTGTCAAGAATATATATGAGGACTGCGCGCTCGAATACCTTTTTCCCCCCCAAGAGCTTCTTAGGGCACGTACAACGCGTCTCGAAACGCCGTCTCCGTCGCGGCATTTTTGCAGAAACCACCCTGCTTCCCCGCATTCAATGAGGGGATAAGTGCTGCTCGTCGCCTCGCGAGGCGACGCCAGCGCCGTGCTCAATACCATATCGCCCGCTCGACGCGCCAGACGGGCGGGCCGCGAGTCGACGCCGGCGGATCTAGCTGCTGCAGCGAGATGTATTTTTGCGCCAAATCCGGCGTCACCTTTCTTCTCCCCGATGCCCTTCCTCGCCCTAGAGATGGAGCACACCGCGTGGCAATGGATTCGGGCGAAGAGGCGAGGCACGACGGCGGCGGCGGTAGCTACTGGTCCGAAGAGCAAGGTCGGGAGGTCCAAAGGCGGCGTCCGCTCTATTTATTGTCGCGAGAAGGGGATGGCGCAGCATCTATCCCTTCGATCGCGCCGCGGCAACGGCGAGGCGGCGGCACCTATCCTCTTCGGTCGCGGCAACGGCGTAGCGTCATCACCGGTCCCAGTTGGTCGCGGCAATGGCGCGGCGGCGGCGGCTTCCAGTGGATCTGGCCAAGGGTTCTTCACCAGCGCCCCTCCCTCTATGGCCGGGATTCCATTCGCTCCATCACCATCTCCAAATTGGTGGGACGCAGGCAGTAGTGGCAGCCCGATTTCTCCTCAATTTGGCCGTCCACCTGCTTGGGATACTGCATGGTAAGCCGCCCAATTTCTTCTCATCTCAATTTCACAATTCACTGTCCTGTTTGATTGAGAGTTCTAAAGCATCCGAGTCAAATTGAATTGTGCTAGAAATTTATCCTGGATGTTCATAAAAAGTTATTAGTGAATTGTGCTATTTATCCTGTCAAATTGAATTGTGCTAGAAATTTTCAGATTGTTCCTGATCAGTTGCAGCTTGCCTATTAATATAGTCATATGTCTGTCTTTACAAGTTGATTTGTGCTAAAAATATTACCAATTTTTGCTGAAGGGATAAAGAGACACATCCACCTGGTGGATTCATGAGTTACTTCGGTAACCAGCCACAAAATTTTCATTTGGTTGGAGCAACAATGAATATAACACCGCCTAACAACAATGGAGGAAGTTCACCGCCAGATGTGGAAATCTTATCTGACCAGCAGCATGATCTAGTTGACAGCGACAATGAAAATATTAGGACCGATAAGCGGATCCTATGGACACAGGATGAGGATGTTAGATTAATGAGCTCTTGGATAGAAAATTCAATAGACTCAACCACTGGAGCCGATAGGTGTGGTAACCAATATTGGGGTGATGTTGTTGATTCATACAACAAGACTACCCCGTCACATAGGAAAAGGAATGCAAAGCAATGCAAGGATAGATGGCACAAGATTAACAGGTGGACTGACCTTTTTGAATGTGCTTATGTGAAGGCTCGCAGAGTATTTACAAGTGGCTATTCGGATCGATGTGGATCGATGCACCCACAAGTTCTATTTGGTAGACAACAAAGAGGCAAAGTTAGGACCCTTTGTGCTAATTGAGGTTTGGAAAATGTGCCGAGACGTGGCAAAGTGGAAAACATACAATGAAGAGTGAAGAATGCACATAAAAGGAAAGCATATCATCATGAAGGACAAGAGGAGGAAAATGATGAAAGTTTAGAAGAAATGCCAAAGCGACCAATAGGTCAAAAGGCCGCTAAAAAGGCCGCTCTTGCTGCAAAAGGCAAGTCAAAAGCATTGGATGATGGTGGAAAATCAAAGGAATCTGCAATTGATGTGGAAAAGCTTGATAAATTCAGCAAGATACAAGAAGAAGCTAATGCAAACCGCATCAAGGTGCTTGAACTGACAAAAGTTGTATTCGATAAACTTGAGACCACAAGAATTGCCCATCTAACAAAGACAGAGAACAAAGAGTCAAAGAAGCTAGAGATGGAGGGGAAGAAGTTTGAGAAAGAATCAAAGATGATGGAAGCTTATAACAACCTCGTCTCACAAGATGCAAGTTAATGACCGATGAGGAAAAGGCTGAACGAGTTGCTGCCATGAAGTGTTTTAGGAAGACGCTTTTTCCTGAAATTATCTGATGAATGGAAAATTGGTGTTCCTGCCCTTGCTGTCCATGGAAGGTAATGTAGCTTGCTGTCAGTGTTAATCTCTATTAGTTGTCAGCTCATTGCTCTCATTGAAGAAAAAGAAAAGAAGTCCATGCTACTGGATATGCATATATATGTGACTAGCCTATTGCTTCCTCCATCCCAAAAAATATAGGACATAAATAACCCAACTTGATAGAACTCTTCATGATCCGTAGTGAATATTGTTGACTTATTCTTGATATTCTTATTCTTGTGTGCATGTGTGAAGCTTTGTTCTTTTGACTCTGGAGGCCTATCCATTCCATTGCAGGTCCTCCCTCCCTCCCTCCCTAATCCATATCTTGAGCTGAGAAAGCAAGATGGTTTCATTGGGCAAGTATCCATTGTGCATCTTGGTGGTTATTCTAATTTGGATTTTGGGTTAATTGCAAAATCTGAGCTGCAGTTGTTAAGGAATGGAATTGGTATTTAGGGTGTTAGTTGAGGACTGCATGATTGTATTGAATTAGTCCTTTCCTACATAGTATCCAGAACATGAAAATGCAAGTACACACCACATATCATCTGGACAACCTTTTTAAGAGAAAACTGCAAGTTGGGTATAAACATGCTATTCTTATATATAATCTGTGCAGTCAGAGATTATTGAGTTATACATTACTGGGAACCAATATTTTGGTAGTCGAGAAGCCACATTTTCAAAGTACTTGCTCTATAGGAAATAGTTATTTGCTGTTAGGTGCTTCAGACATTGAATGGCAAGAATAGAACATGTAGCACATGTGCTGTTAGCCTGTTACCTCTTGGTTGCTTTCCTTGTTCCTGTTAGGTGACCATTGTAAGTTGTGCTCTGTGAAAACCTCTAGTTTTTTTTAGTTATCTATTTGTGAACTGTATTGTTTTTAACTTACAATATGTGCTCAAATGTTGTTGTACAGGACTGTGAGAGATATAAATTGGGAGATCCCGTGTCATTTCACTATCTCAATCAGTCTAACTGCATTAAGCTTGATGGAATGGATGACTCTTCAGAATATATCTTCAGACAGCTGCTGAGCTTTTCATGTACTAGTCCTTTCCTGGGTTCTATCCAAACTATTTTTCGGGCATCTTTTGACATGGCATGCATTTCGCAACATTTCTTAAGTAGAATGTACTAGTCATTTCTTAAGTAGAATGTGCTTTATCACTAAGTGCCGAATCTGTTCTCTACTGATTTGTGAATGCTAGTATGTGAACATGTTGCAGTATGAACAGGATGCTAGTATGTGAACATGTTGCAGTATGAACATGCTGCTAGTATGTGAACATGTTGCAGTATGAACAGGATGCTAGTATGTGAACATGTTGCGAGATGAACAGTCGCTAGTGTGAATATGTGACTACTTGCACAATATAACTTGCCAAATGTTCCTGTCGCCATGCCAATTCTCTTCTCTAGTCCTCATGTCGCAACAACCAGTGCCACCAGCCTCTAATGAAGATCATCGAGATGAAGAAGTCGATGACTTCGATCCTATGGAGGTGTACACCCTGGAAGACATCATGGCAGAGGATGCAATCTTAGATGAATATAGAAGCAAGATTGGAGAGAAATTGAAGGCCGATATCGATGGAGAAACATCAAGTGTATCTCGCCGCCGCCGACAGAGTGGACCAAGGAGGTATATACCAAGGAATCGAGAAGCTGGTCATGATGATCTTGTTGCCAACTACTTCTCCGCAAATCCTATCTACACCGACGAGATGTTCCGAAGGAGATTTCGGATGAATAAGCCGTTGTTCCTTCGCATCGTGCAAACTCTTAGTGAGTGGTCTCCTTATTTTACCGAAGGGTGGATGCAATGGTAGGGATGGGCATTCACCCTTCAAAAGTGTCCGCGACTATCCGAATGCTAGGATATGGCACGGTGACCAACTTGATGAGGTATTGAAGATTGCCGCAAGCACGTCTTTGGAGATTTTGGGAAAATTTGCCATAGGAGTGATTGAATGTTTTGGTGGAGAGTACCTGCGCCCTCCTAGAAGCGATGAGTTAGAAAAAATTTTACAAGAAAATGAGTCTCGTGGTTTTCCAGGCATGTTGGGAAGCATTGACTGTATGCATTGGGCATGGAAGAATTGCCCGAAAGGTTGGGCCGGCATGTTTACGTGGTGACAAGGCGTTCCTACTATGATCCTCGAGCGGTGGCATCGGGATCTTCGTATATGGCATGCTTTCTTTGGTACCGCCGGGCCCACAACGACATCAATGTCCTAAATAAGTCACCACTATTCATTCAAGCAATAAAAGGGGAAGCTCCTAGAGTAGAATACAACGTAAATGGGACACAATATGACATGGGCTACTATCTCGCCGATAAAATATATCCAGAATGGGCGGTCTTCATGAAGACGATGAATTGCTCCTCAAACGGAGAAAGACAAATTATTTGCATTGAAGCAAGAAGGGGCGAGGAAGGATGTCGAGTGCGCATTTGGCGTGTTGCAATCCCGTTTTGATATTGTTCGTCGACCAAAGACGATTATGGAAGCGGGGACGTTATCAACATAATGCAAGCTTGTGTTATCCTTCATAATATGATAGTTGAAGATGAGAAGGAATTGGTTAAAATTCCCTTGGACATGAATGAGAATGCGAGTGCAATGATAGTGCTGCCACCTGAAGTGTGTACCAGCAATAATCCTAATCCATGCTTCGCAGAGGTGCTTCGGAGAAATTCCGCTATCCGTGCTCGGCCAACACATAGACAACTCAAGAAGGATCTAGTCGAGCACATATGGCAGCGCTATGGCCACAACGGAAATTAGACCAACATGATGTAATCGTACTATATTTTATTTGATTTATGAAAAACTATTATATTATATTATATTATATATATTAATATATCATTTATATTGATGGTTCAAAAAAATATTGTAATTATGTTCATCTTATTTATGCTTGATCTGTTTTGTATCAAGAAGCAACACAATGGTATACAGGAATCATATTCATGCTTGATCATGGCTGTATGCATGCATTAAGCAGTTCTGACGGTCAAATAGACAACCCATTGTACAAACTGTCTATTCGATTGTCTATGTGTGAAATGGAAGAACTTGCAGACAAAGAATCGTGGGTTGTACATGCCCTTAGGCTGAGAGATGTTTAAGCAGGTGCGTGGAAGTGAGAGTACAACACATCATCAAGCATTCAAGCACCTACTTAAAAACTCAACCCTCCAATGCAAGCACTCTTGTCGGTGGTTATTTCCCTGCTCGGTTGGGCTGAAAAGCTATAGCTTATAGCTGAAATTATACTGTAGCGACTGAAATTTCAATGTAGCTGAAGGTGACTTATTTAACGTAATTAAATTAAAAAAAATAAAAATAGAAAAAATATGTTAGCTCATCACGGATAACGCAAACGAATACGAAAAAAACCGGCAGAAAAGCTCAAAAAAATCAAAAGTTTAAAAAAGACAAAATTTATGAATAGTAAAAAATAAGCTAGAAGTTAGAAACTGAAACCGAAACGAGCATAGCCGAGTCCAACAAAATTCACAGCCACCCATACAATTATTAATGCTTAACTAAGCATCATTGCTTACCACCTTCTGTCTCCCGCGTGGGAAAAAACCCTACCTGCCAAGCTGCGGCACCGGAGATGTTCTTATGAGTTATGACCATGCAGTAGAAGGTGACATGTAGATTCCACCGTGAAGCTTGTGGGGAAAACATTATACTGCAACTGCAAAGGGCTGATAGGCTTGACTACAACATGATAGATGTCTTTTCTTGTATGATGAATGGAAACCAAAGTGACCTGTTTGACTTGAGGAATAGAATTAGTTGATCCATCACTGTGGCATTTCGTGTGGCCACAGTACCGACAGAAGATAAAATAATTAGATGACCCATGATGGACAACTCAACGTGGAACAAGGTCAAACGCCTCAAACTAAACAAGCCCTAGAGTACGAGCCATCTATTTTCTCAAGTGGAAAGATGTCTATCCGTTCATCTGAGTATGTCTTATGAATTTTGCAGACAAGAGATCCAAACTAACACTGAAAGAGCTACTTGCTTCAATAATTTCCGAATATGGGCTAAATTCCTCGATAACCAAAGGACTGGCCCATGTGTAGTGCCTCCACTGGCCCTCAAAGAGATTTTCGCATTTGTGGCCTCCTAAAAATTTTGTTTTGCAGAACTAGCCCATTTTCAGCTATATTTGCATTTCTAGCTCTTGTACAATAGACCTGCCCCTAGCACCGAGTGCAGCAGGAGCCCCCCATGCATGCACGTGTGCCAAAAGTCTCTTGTCTTCTTTACATCACGTCGTCGTCACGTCGCGTCTCATCGAGTCACTCGCTGTCTGCATTTGTTACCTATCTAAGCGGAAGCGTGTGGCTGATGATTTCAAAAGCCGAAGCGTGCGTAAAAATCAGAAGCATTTCCTCATTCGCATGCATAAGAATCGGAAGCATTCCCTCATTCCGATCGATCGATCGTTCGTCCGTGGTATTTAATACTTTTGTTAATGTAATTTTTATCGTTAAATATTTAATAATGCAGTATATTATTTCATACGCATAATTGTTCAGTTTGTATATTAGTTTGCGTGCATGCATGTTACCTTGTTTGTACTGTTGTAATATAATATTTTTCGTGCATATTTTACATGCCGCTGGAACTGCACATATTTATTAGAAATGTACGTATGCTAGTATATTACTATAGAAATGGCCATTGTGGATACAGAGCCACTGTGCGGTGGCAACTGTTACATGCATAATTAGTGTTAATTAATTCATAATTAGCAAATTCATTTAGGTGTACTACTTGTAGAAAATTTTAAATATAGTAAACAAGCTTAAAAAATATGAAATTTTTTGAAGAACCTTCTGACAAAGTGTACTTGATCGTGTAATTTTTTCATAATTTTATCCATTCTAAATTTTACTAGAAAATTCATTCAAGTATACTATTTGTTAGACATGTATATACGCTAGTATGTTACTGTAGAAATAGACATTGTTGCTACAGAGCCAACATGCGGTGGCAACTATTACATGCATAATTAGTGTTAATTAATTGTAATTAACGAATTCATTTAGGTGTATTGCTTATAGAAAATTTTAAATATAGCAAACGAGCTCAAAATTTATGATTTTGTTTAAGAGCCTCCCAACAAAGTGTATTTGATTGTGTAATTTTTTTATAATTTTATCCATTCTGAATTTTACTAAAAAAATTCATTCAAGTATACTATTTGTTAGAAATGTATGTATGCTAGTATGTTACTACAAAATGGCCACTGTTCCTGTAGAGCCACCGTGCGGTGGCAACTGTTACATGCATAATTAGTGCTAATTAATTCATAATTACCAAAATTATTTAGGTGTACTACTTGTAGGAATTTTTAAATATAGTAAATAAGGTCTCCCAATAGAGTGTACTTGATTCTATAATTTTTTCATAATTTATCCATTCTATGTTTTACTGGAAAATTCATTCAAGTATACTATTTGTTAAAAATGTACGTACGCTAGTATATTGTTGCAGAAATGACCATTGTTGCTACAGAGTCACCATGTTGTGGCAACTATTGCATGCATAATTAGTGTTAATTAATTCATAATTAGTGAATTTATGTAGGTGTACTGATCTCAAACAATTATATTTTTTTAAGCAGCCTTCTGACACAGTGTGCTTAATTTTTTTATTTGTTTCATAATTTTATACATTATAATTTTATTGGAAAATTTACTCAATTATATTATTTTTAAGAATCTTTGAGTAAAATTCAAAAGGGATAAAATTATGAAAGAAATATACAATCAAGTACGCTCTATTAGGAGGCTCCACAAAAACATTCATAAGTTTTTGAGCTCATTTGCTATATTTAAAATTTTATACGAATAGTATACCTAAATGAATTCGGTAATTATGAGTTTTTTTGCTCGTTTGCTATATTGAATGCTCCTGTCATCTCTATAAAAATTATTTTGCAGTACTGCAATATATTTTATCAGTGCATATATTAGTTGTTCTCTATTGCAGCAATAGCATATAATCTACCACCCCTACTTAAGAAGGCATGGGACACCTAGTATCTCTATCAGGGTTGGATTGGTGGCGATGGGCCATCAACCCTGGTGACATGGGGATCGAGGGAGACCTGGTCGTTGGGAGGCCGGTATGTTAGGAGGCTTCATCAGTCTGGGTTGATTGCATTCGCCCGCATGTTGAACACGGGGCAAAACCTCCTGATTGACGCCTCTCTTCTTTCCGCCCTAGTTGATCGTTGGCGGTCGAAGACCCACACATTCCACTTTCGGTGGGGGAAGATGACCGTGACACTGCAGGACATTAGCTTCATCACCGACCTGCTGTTACGAGGCCTTGCAGTTGTTCCCCCTCTGAGATCGCCGGACTGGAATGCGCATTTCGGTCATCGCTTTAGGTGGCCTATCCCCGAGAGGTGTAAGGGCGTTCCACGCATTTGGCAGTGACGATTCATGCATTTCCCAAATGACGCAATAGATGAGGTGGTTCGACGCCTCCTAATTAAATATTTGATGTTTATGTTTGGTTGGGTCATGTTCCCTAGCATGCAGGAGGACATGGTGTACCTTAGTTACATTCACCTTGCAGAGTCTATCGTGGACTCCAACAATGAGGATGTGCCACAGTATAGTTGGGGTTCAGCTGTACTATGCACCACGTTTTGTGCCCCGCAACTTCGCTACGGGTGGAAGATTTGAACACTTTGCATGAAACTACCCATTGGATCAGAAATTGCAAAAACAATGCCGCTAGAGGCAACAAAACAAATAACCTAACATGGAGTTTTTTGCTTTCTCCATCTTCAATTCAAACCTAATGCTCGGGTCACAGGACACCCGAAATGAAAAATAGTAAGAACATACGAAATTTGCATGTAACGCTTACTTACTTTTTCACTCTTTATGTTTTACCCTGCTCTAACCCTTTGTTGTTCAAAATGGTAGATGACTAGATCATCTTTTGTGGGCCCGTGGGATCACTTTTCTCATGACAAGGATGAGGGAGAGTTTGTTAGCCTCCTCCACTAGCTGATGCAGTATCTAGGTAATCGTCATTCGCCCATTTTCAGGGGACGGAAGACCCGGATTATGGGCCGCGATTCTTGGTCGATGGAGGTATTCCTTTACGCACAGCAAACAAAATTCGGCTCCCATACCTACCAGATTGAGCATCCTTGCACCCGCTGCTTAGACGTTGTGTAGGATGTGGCACGTATCGCGGCGTGCCACTTGTGCTAGATACACGAGGACACCCTGCTATAGTCACCTTTCTACTACTTTCTGTCCACCTAGGCAGGAGAGCGCTACTCGGAGAGTCTCGACATTTCAGAGGACGACCCCCTGCTCACACACTAGGTTCAGCTCACCCAAGTGATGGCAACCACCTACATCAACTTCTTACAGGAGATTGGCCAGCTTCAGATGCTCCTCACTTCCAGCTACGAGCACTCCGACACCCTTCGTGCCTAGCTCACTCAGTGTGAGACGGCTCTATCAGTTGTGCAGCGCGAGAGGATCACAGCTGAGGTAGAACTTGAGCTTGTTAGGGCAGCAGCCACCTACACTCCCTCTTTGCCTGTGCCCGTTGTCATCCCCAGCAACCCGCCACTAACTCGACCCCTGGGACCTCGCCTAAGGAGTACAGTGCACAAGAGCATGGGACGTCCTAGTCCACCGCCCGCCATCGACATCGCAGGTTCCAACCAAGGATGCAGCCTCAGCCGTTCTCGTTCCTACTCCTCGCTGAACTGTAGCACATGCGGTGGCCAACACATATGGTAGTCTTTATAGTTGCAAGCACTATTGTCCCCTTTTGTAATCCCTATTCGTAGATGTTACAGTATGTATTTTTATGTATTGTGTGTTGCTTTGTGATCCACTTTTTGGTACGTGTTTTTTCTCTACCTACATTTGAATACTACGCAACAAAGCACTCAACAAATAAGCTTGCTACAAATATCATGCTCTAGATCATTCGTTCCAATACATCAATTGCTACAAATAAGCTAACCAAACTAAAATTGTACATTCAACCACATGACTTGATACAAAGTGCAACACACATTGCTATTCTATTGCATTTCTTCCAACAATAACATCACAAATAGTGCTAAAATCACCACAAACAGAGGCATCTCATGGCAACACATACATATACAAAAGTGCTAAAATCACCACGAACTGCACAACAATCATTATGTTTTTTGTTGAATACGACACATCTATGACATGACTTCCACAGCACTGGCATCGCACAGTTGCACTGCTGGCATTGCACAATTGCACTGCCATTCTGAACCGATTCACCGTGCAATGATCCATATGCCCTGAACGCATCCAATGCTTCTTCTTTGATGCCGAATCACCGGTAGCTTGCATCCGGAAACGAACAGACATCTTCGTGACAAGATTCCATTTGTTGCTTGACGAGGATAGAATAATTCTTAAATTATTATGTCATTATATTCCTTGAATATACCCCTTATCGATAAGAGGTAAATATGGCAGGATAGTCGTAAGCTCTTGTACAACCACGTAGTCGTAAGACATACTGCGACTATCCATTGGTCGTAAGTCCTTCTACGACCACATAGTCGTAAGGCTTTCTGCGACTATCCCTTGGTCGTAAGTCTTTCTACGACCACGTAGTCGTAAGTCTTATTGCCACTACCCCCTTGGTCGTAAGTCCTTCTACGACCAAATAGTCATAAGTCCTTCTAAGACCACGTAGTCGTAAGTCTTACTGTGATCACTCTTTGGTCGTGGAAATTCCTATGAAAAATCTATCTCTAACCAACCTATCTACAACAATGAACTACATTGTTGGTTCATCTGACAAGGTAGTTAGAACGTGCGTTTATCCACTAACCGTACATGATCTCTCTCTAACAAGGTGGTTAGAATGTCTGTTTATTTACTAACCGCAAATAATCTCTCTCTAACAACAACTGCTACACGGTGAACAGCCTTTTACATCTCTTTGACAATAACTTCTGTCAGTTGGTTATCATCCGAAGCATTGAGGCGTCTTCTGGCGCGGGACAATGGTCGTTGCTTCACTGGATATATAAAGGTTGACGTCAAAGAGAGAGGGGAGTGAGGGCTAGCCATTTGCATGATTCTCTGTTGTAATTGTTCTTCTAGCAATTAGTAATCACACAGGACGTAGAGTTATTATTCTCTCAAAAGAAAGCCCAAACTTGGATAGAGATTTTCATGTCTTTACTCTGCATGTGCATACTCTATGTCTATTGAGAGAATCCTCGAATCTAAACAAATCATACGTAAGATTGATATTAAAACATCGATAGTCGGTGTCGTCCATGGGATTCTTCTGAGACCTTCGTTGAAGACTCTGGTAATTGCCTTGTCATTAGATCCTCCATTCTTTCTTGCTGATGTCCTCATGGCAGATGAATGGAACGAGGAAAACTGGTTCGACTTGGTTGACTACATGAGTATCAACATGAAGGCCTGCTACGACTACGAGCAGATCATGCTTGCTTTCGATGGTGAATGTCTCCCTAGAGATTCATCCGGCGATCTCGGAGACGACATCGCCAGAAAGGTTAATGAGGGATCAATGTCCCCTACAGCAGTACGCCCAATGGAGGACTCATCTCCCCAGACGGCAAGGGTTAACCCGACCATGATGGGGACTCGCAACGCGACAATGGGTCCGTTCCCAAGCGTTCGAGTCCCATAGCGTCGCCCCGTGCAGTTTCGGAGAGCCCCAAATTCTGCCGATCGGGGAACATATCGCCAACTGCTAGTTGTGACTCTCTGGTTGACCCGACGAAGGCAATGGGCAGGCACACTTGTGTTTCTCCACATTCTCGCAGGGAACAGACCAGTCTGGGGATGGTTATAACACAAACTTTCCCTACCTGGCAGGGTTTACTCCAAGTCGTGAGACAATCTCGCTCGTTGATTCTTCGGATGAGGAGGCATCCCTCAGAAGTAGAGATTCTAGACAGGAGGTTTTTGCCCTGCCCTCAGATTCTCATCACCCTCTCGGAGGAAGGCCTGAGGATGCTCCTCGACGATCACACTCTCCCTCTTCTCGTGGGTATGGTGACAGACCTCCAATGATGAGCCCGATCAGTACTCTGATGAGCGTGGGATAAATCCTAGAAATACTCGCTCTCCTCTGAATCAGCCCCAGTTTGCATTAAGGCTCGAGGATCTTGAGACTACTCGATAAAGGCGACTTGCTGCCTAGAGAGCTTTTCCTGGGCGGGTCCAGTACCTGTCCGAAGAGACACCAGAGCTTCAACGGGTCAATGACTTGCTCGAAAACCTGACTCAAGAGTTTGCTCGAGCGCCGGGCTACGATCGCTTCACTGAAGACATTGCATGAAGGCTCCACGACGTGATGGCCCGACTTGAGCAACCTCGCCGACGTCGCTTCGAGAGTCGACAAGGTATGACCGCATCTAGTCGTTCATGAAACTTGTCTCGTAGGAGTCAGTATGGTGACGGGGCACGTTACACTCCCGACCGCAATACCAAGCGGAGGAGAATGCCCCAGATTTCATTGCATCGGCAAGTCGACACTCGATCACTACTTCGAGCAAGGAACCTGCAGTACCAGATGGACTACGAGTATCACCCTCGAGTGGACGAGACCTATTACAGGTCCGGTCCGCCCACCGTTGGGCATCGCCGAGTGCGTTCACCTGGCGATGCTAACTACCCATTTCCATAAAGGAGACGTCAGGAGATTGTTACCGGATGCCGAGCATTCGTGCTCGAGCTTTGAGCAGTGCGCTGGCCACCATGGTTTCAACCGGTGAGCATGGAGAAATTCAGCGGGTCTTAGAATCCCATCGATTTCCTTCAGATTTACATGACTACGGTTCGGGTAGCAAGAGGAGGCGAGCATGTCATGGCCAACTACCTTCCGACGGTGCTCAAAGGATCTGCTCAATTTTGGTTGCTCAACCAGCCTTTCTGGTTGACTACTCATGGCAGCACCTCTGTGACCTTCTGATGGACAACTTCTAGGGTACATACAATCACCCTGGGAAGGAGGACGACCTACATCAAATGCACCAAGTTAGCGATGAGACCTTACGGTAATTCATCAGGCATTTTAGCCAGGTTCGAAACTCAATTTCGGAGGTCTCTGACGCTTCTGTTATGAGGGCATTCAAACAGGGGGTGCGCAATCGGGGATTCATAGAGGACATCGCCCTGAACCCTCCAACCACCATCACCGAGCTCTTCGAGATGGCCGATCGGTCTGCAACTGCTGCCGAAGTGGTCGAATGGACCAGGACTGTTGACCAGGCCGACCACCGTTCCAAGGGGCGAGGTGATGGTGACAAGAGGAAGGAGAAGGCCAAGAAACCCAGAGACAAAGCCAAGAGCCACAGGCCTCGCACCGTAGGGTCAAACGAGGTCTTGGCTATGGGCGATAAGGAGCCACGTAACTCCAAACAAATACTCCAACTGGAGCAAATACAAGGCACCCGCGAGGAAGGAAAACAAGCCTAGGTGGTGCCCTCTTCATAAGAAAGAGGCGCATGATCTTTGCAATTGCCGAGTTTTCTAGTGGTAACTTGAGGATTACTATTCTAGTAAGGGCCCGCTTCCAATAATTGAGTAGTTGGGACAGTCAAATGGTCGAAAGCACTCGGACGAGGACGAGGACGTGCCATTCCAGGATCCAACGCACACTATCAAGCATATATATGGAGGTTCATCCGCATACGAGTCCAAGTGACAGTATAAGGCTGTTGAGCATGAGGTAAACTCTATCAACCCTTCCCTTGTCAATAATTTTCCTAAGTGGTTGGAACTCACCATCTCTTTCGAGAAGGGTGATTGTCCGATCCCCTCAACTTGACCTGGTCGGTTCCTGATCATGGTCGAGCTCACCATCAACAGCTATCCAGTAAATTCCATGTTGATTGATGGTGGTAGTTGTTTAAATATTTTATTTGTTAATGCCGTGAACGAGATGCAAATTCCTTGTGCCAGAATAAAGCCTGCGCGATATTCAATTCATGGAATCATACCAGGTTCTTTGACCAAGTCCATTGGCTAAGTTTCTCTGCCTGTTACGTTCGGTTCTCCGAGCAACGTCAGGACAGAAAAACTCTCCTTTGATGTGGTCGACTTCGACTTGGCATATAACACCACACTCAAACGACCAACTCTGGCACAATTTCTGATAGTTGTTCATTATGCATACCAATGTCTCAAGTTGCTAAGTCCCAAGAGAGTCATCACAATCCGTTGTGATCAGAAGATGGCATTAACGTGCGATCGCATATCCCTCGAGATGGTCAGACAGTTACCAACTCAGGAAGTCACCAAGGTGCATCCATCGAGTAAGCACTCGAAGCCTAAAGCTACGCCAAAGCCAAACGAAGAAGTCAAAGAAGTCCTTCTAGACCCAGATGAACCTTTGAAGATAGTTTGCATCCGGGTTACTTCCGACCCTTCATAGGAAGACTTCCTCGTGGCTTTCCTCCAGGCAAACACAGATGTGTTTGCGTGGTAGCCATCCGACATGCCCGGGGTACCCAGGGAAGTGATCGAGCACAGGCTAGCTCTACGGCCTAATAAGAAGCCCGTAAAACAAAAATTACGGAGATTTGCACCAGATCGACGAGAAGCTACCAAGTCGGAATTAGACAAGCTACTAAAAGCGAGTTTCATAAGAGAAGTCGATCACTTAGAGTGGTTGGCTAATCCTGTAATGGTAAAAAAGTCTAACAGTAAGTGGCGCATATGTATAGATTATACCGATTTAAATAAAGCTTGTCCTAAGGATGACTTTCTGCTTCCTCGTATTGATCAATTGGTAGATTCTACTACTGGTTGTGAAATGTTAAACTTTCTAGATGCATACTCTGGTTATCACAAGATCAGTATGTCTTCAGAAGATGAAGAGAAAACCGCATTTATCACCCCATTTGGAGTATTTTGCTATGTCAAAATGCTATTCGGTTTGAAAAATGTTGATCCAACTTTTCAGCGTTTGATGCAATTAACCTTCAAACATCAAATGGGCTAAAACTTGGAAACTTATGTCGATGATGTGGTTGTAAAAAGTATCAAACGGCTTAATCATACTTCAGAACTGCAGGAAACCTTCGATAATCTGAGAAAGCATTACTTGAAACTCAATCCTGAAAAGTGTATGTCCAGAGTTTCCTCAGGAAAACTGTTCAGATTCCTTGTTTTGAAAAGAGGTATCGAAGCAAATCTTGAGAAAATCAAGCCCATCGAATAGATGCACCCTCCGACCATGAAGAAAGAGGTCCATAAACTCACTAGGTGCATGGCGGCTTTAAGTCGCTTCATCACACGACTAGGAGAAAAAGACCTTCCTTTCTTTAAGCTTTTGAGGAAATATGAGGGTTTCGAGTGATCGAAAGAGGCCAATGACGCTTTCGAATATGTCAAGAGATACCTTACGAGTGCTCCTGTCCTAGTTTCTCCGAAAATAGCAAGACACTTTTAGTGTATCTATCCGCCACACCACAGGTAGTAAGTGTTGTACTAGTTGCAGAGCATGAGGGCGTTCAAAGACCAATATACTATGTAAGTGATGTTTTACATGGTCCTAAGGAGCGCTACCCTCAGGTCTAAAAACTTCTCTATGCCCTCCTGATGGCTTTGAGGAAGTTGAGGCATTATTTTCAGGCGCACAAGCTAATTGTGTCGTCTGGGTTTCCTTTAGGAGAGATCCTCCAGAATAAGAAAACAGCGGGGCGCATGGCAAAATGGCCGATCGAACTTGGGGATTTTGACCTCCATTTCGTGTCCCGAACGGCCATTAAACTCCCGCGCGTGTTCATGTCCATCTCCTCCCGAATCCACCAGAGGATCCCACCCACTCGCGCCGCGCCCGCCAAACTCTAGCCCCAGCCCACGCCATGGCACCGCCCCGCGCCGCGGCCGCCACGCCCGCCGCTCGTCCCCTCCAACCTCCGTCTCGCCGTCCTCCACCGGCGGAGGGAGCGGCGCGAGCTCCGGTGAGTTGCCCCCTCCGACTTGCTCGCTCGTTCACCTTCCACTTGTGCATCGATTGGACGATAGGAGATTGTCACGGGACGGGGTTAGATCTGGGTAATTGGATTGGGACATTGAGTTGGTTAGTTGGGGCGACGAGCTGCTGTGATGTTGATGTGATTGGTTGCGGCTTTGCGGTTTGGTGTTATTTTTGCACGACTGGGTCCAACCGGCGCAAGTTTCGGCGAAAAAGTTTGCTGCTTGACAGATTGAGAATTGGTCTCTGGTTTCTAGGGTTAGCTCGCGTGGTTGGGTCATAGACTTTGAGGTTTATGCTAAGCTGAGCTTTTGGTTTGTTGGGTTTGTTAACATGGAGTCAATTCTCGCATGCTTCGATGTTTTTGAGCTCAGGATTGGTCAAATATGGAGGTTATTGAGCGTAGTAGAGGGTTACTATTTAGCTCCTACGGAATTTGAATACATAACTTTGCTGTGGATCAGCCCATTTTTGCATAAAGCATTTTTGGTTCGGTCTATGAGCGTTTATACAACCAGCTGTAAGCTATGAAAGTGTTTTTTTTAATATGTAAAATGCTTATGTTATGAACATCTGCTTTACGTAGAAACTTGTTTCCCCAAAGCTTCTTCTAGGCAAAAATTTGTTTGAGGCCCCCAATTTATATTATTCAAGGAAGCAACTACGGTAAAAGTTATGTTGTTTCAATGATTAGTTTGTATATGAGATTAATATCATATTTTTATTCAATATTACGAGTTGGAAGGATCAATTTTTTTTCAGTCTTCATCATCTATTCATCTTTATCTGCAACGGCGGCTTACGGAAATGGTAGGCTTACGGGTGAAAAATGGATGTGGATTATTCGAACCATTTTCTTACTGAATCTGATAGGATGCGGAGATGGTTTAGATTTTCCAATTCGAAATAATGGTTTCTTCTCCATTGGATTTTGTCTTCTGATCCACCAAAAAAATATGCATGCAATTATGGTTTAGATTTTCCATTTGAAATGTTGTTTCTCAGTATATATCCGCGTTCAACTTTAGACCTGACAGAACAACTTATGTATTTTTGTGGCGGGATGATTAGACACTGTTTCCAATTTAGTGTCTAGTTGTGTTCTATGAGCTTAATGAACGCATTACATTGATCCAGTGTATTGCATTGAAAAATATAAGGTCAGTGCTATCTAGCTAGTATGCAAGTTATGTGGGCGTCCAAATCCGTGTAAGTTGAGCAGATCAGCAGAAATTTGACTGAAATTTATATATTCAAGTTTATAAGATCAACATTTGAATTGGATGTAAAAATATGGACATGCATATGGTTTGACCAATATCTGATTCATATTTGATTTGTTTCCACCCTTCGTTAGTGCTAGGCATAAGAATACACTTTAGAAACTTTAGCACTAGCATATTGCACAGTTGGTTTTATATGGACATTATGCTATGTTGTATAAATAGTGGAAATGTCTATTTCATGACAATAAAGATGAGGTCATGAAGGTACTGTTCCATTTGGCTTAGCATGTTACATTTGGAATCAAGTTCGCTGTTTTGTTCCCTGAGAAATCATATTACTTTCTCGTTTATTGTTTCAGTTTGTCAAATCGACTGTTGATAATGTCTTGTATCATCATGTTCATTGATTAGTATCTGTTCCTGTCACATAAGTTGTCTGTGTGGCCTATTGTTGCCTTCTCTTCATGGTTAATGCCTTCACAATTTTTCAAACCTTCCATTCCCAGATTAATTTTTACAATGCAACTCATATTTTGCAGACTCAGTGGTTCCAGCTGTCAGAGAATCTGTTGATGCTTCCCAAAAGGTAAAGTGTTTGCGGAACGTAGTTCAGATTTCATTGTCTCTTCAGCTTGTCTACAAACAATGACTTATCGATGAAAATGAAATAACTCCCAGGTAGTTGGATTTAGAATCTCTGGAGAAGAGAATGATCCATATACCCAAGAGGTTGGCAATGTTTCTGAATGCCAGTCTTCTGAACAGGGGAGTGCGGGTTTCCCAGTAGATAATGTTGGCTCAATTCAGACAGATGCTCAGAGACCTGAGTTGGTGGGATCCCTGCAGATTGGCTCTTTGTCTACAAATTTCAGTGGTCATGAGACTCAGATGGCTGCTAGAAAGAATCAGGCTGTGAATGCCAATTATCTACTGAATTTCCACTATGATCCAATTTCTCGGCCTCAGCCTCGAGGCCCTAGAACATATCCTCCAAGAAGGCAGAGGAAGATCAAACCTTACAACAAGGACTTGTTCCTCCAAGCAAATTTTAAGTTTGTTGTGTTGGATACCGGAAATTGTCAGATTGAATCAATGGATCCGGATAAGATGCTCCAGTGGGAAGATGTTATCTGTGTAAGGTACTGTAGCCCCTCTGAGGTGCAATGTCCTATTTGCTTGGAAAGCCCATTGTGCCCGCAGATTACATCATGTGGTCACATATATTGCTTTCCATGCATTTTACGTTATTTACTTATGGGAAAAGAGGATTACAGAGGTGAGTGCTGGAAGAAGTGTCCGCTGTGTTTCATGATGATATCAACAAAGGAGTTGTATACCATCTATATTTCTCAAGTTCAGCATTTCCGTGTTGGTGACAATGCGACCTTCACACTTCTGAGCCGGTCAAAAAATTCGCTCGCTCCTTTTGTTAAAAACCTCTCTAGTGAATGTACTTCTGTAGATGAAGATCCTTGTAATGTTTTCTCCAAGTTTGTTTTTACATCTGATGTGGAGCTCTCTGTTAGAGAGGCAAAATCAGATCTCAGTAATTGGTTGCATAGGGCTGACATAGGTCTTGTTGATGACCTGGAGAAACTTCCATATGTTTCTGCTGCTTTGGAGCAGCTGGAAGAAAGGATGAAATATTGGACAGAGTTCAGAAATTATAGCAGCAGCCCCCCTCTAAAAGATAGCTTCTCACCTGTGTCTAGTTTCAAATCGAGGAACTCTGATAATGCGCAGACTTCATGCCAAAACAGTGGGCACAGACTCCCCCCTGTTTCAGATGGAGATATGATCACTGGTGTTTCAGAGATCTCTATTTCACCCGAATCAAATAAAAGAATGTCATCTAAAATGGAAGAGAGATGTGCCGGCCCCATAGATTCAAATGAACAGGATTCGTATACATTTTACCAGGTTCGAGACATGTCAGAGACTCTTGAGCAGTGATTATTTTCCCAGTGCACATGGTTTCACATTTTCAGATTTTGATGTTTAAATTTTGTTGCAGGTGTCTGATGGCCAGCACCTAATTCTTCATCCGCTAAACATGAAATGCCTTCTAAACCATTATGGAAGGCCTGATATGCTCCCACCAAGGTAATACACTAATATAGTATTTGCCTATTCCCTAACATTTGAGTTCTAGGCTATCATATTGACATGATGTTATTGTTCTTGTCCAACTATAGTAGTAATGGGTAGATTGCATCCTGATTAAAGACTTTAAGTTATTGTATTTTGCACTAAACAGAGAAAAGTTTGTTTTGTTTGATCTGCTAACCAGTGTTACTAGTGTCGGGCTGCTAGAGCCTGCAAGTTAGGTAACAAGTTGTTGCCCATGTTTAGCTCCTTTTTCCTTGGAATATTGGGAAGTACATCAAGGAGAACTATTCTGCTAATGTTTAGAGGATCCACATAATGCAATGATTATTGACACCTCATATTCAAAACCTAAGATGTGGGACTTATCTAATCGATACCCTGAGCATTTGTACATTTTTGTGCTCACGATGAGAAATTAATATTGGTGTTGACAATTTTTTTGGGTGGTTTGTTAGATTGGAAAACTAAGCAATTGGATCGATTATTGCATCCTGCATTACTTAGGGCATGTTTGGTTTCTTTGCATATCCTTGCCTCGCTAGCACAGGCAAACTAGCCTAGCTGGGCAAGGACATCCTGAGCAAGGCTAGTTGTTTGGTTTCTTTACTTTTGAAAGCAAGTTTTGTTGGTTGCTTGTTTCGATCTCTTACCTCAAGAAGATATATGAACCACTTTGCTATGTGGGTGAGATTACTTCCTTTTGCTCAAACCATTAATACCTAGGCTAGAGTGTGTATAAATATTTAATTGAGTTTAAACGTAGAGGGACTTGTTTTATGGCATGAAATTCTTTCTGCATTGCAAGTAAAGCGATGTAGGTTGATGGGCAGAACATAAGAACACAAAAGAAAAGAAATCTCAGATAGGTGCTTAGTATTTAACCAGCCATATTATGGAGGAATTTAGAAGAGATGAGACATGGCTGTGTGTCATAAAGATTGGCACTTAATGAGATAAGGATTAATTAGAGGAGATGGGAGTAAAGGAGACAGGGGATGTGTTTATCAAGTCACGTGGGCGGCCAGCGAATGCTTTTTCTCACGTCCTGTGCGGTCCTTGTGTCGTCCATGAACCTTGCTTGTGCAGGTGAGCCATATTGGCTCTGCTGGCTTGGCAATCTTTTTCTTGCTTTGGGAGCAATCTTGCTATGCAAAACAAGATTTTAGGCATGGTACCAAACACATCCTTGCCGAGCAAAGGTTAGGTGGGCAGTAGCTGAAGATTACTGTTCAGAGAAAAAGACACATTATTGAGGAATGTTGGAAGAAAAAAGGTTTTGGAGTACAAAATATGGGAGCATTAAATATGTCTACCGTGGTAATTCTCAATTATACCTTGTTCCCTGTGATGGTCTAAGATGACATCTGTTTGGAGACAGGGAGTAGGACTTGAGTAATTGAATATAATTTTAGAAAAAGCCTATGAAAAAAAATTAATTTGAACTTTGATGTTATCGAAGGAATCAAGTTAAGTCATCTTGTTTACTTTCGGGGGCTAAGGATAGGATTTTTCTTTGATTTGATCAAAATATTTTTTTTTGGGGTGGGGGGGTATTGAGATTTTGGCAAAGTGGACTTTTTTTTTGTAGGGAATCAATAACTTATCAGTTTTTTTTTTTTATTTTCTTGTTTGGTGAAGTTGGGCTGGCAACTTATGCTACTTGTGTTGGCTGGCAACTTTTTTGCAGAAAACATTGCAGTGGCACTAGATCTAACAAGTTGGATAGTACATAGTCTCACACAGTGTAATTTAATTTAGCATAAGTATTTTAATGTATCTCAGAGAGTCAAATAATGACCACTCGATGTTAACTTATGCTTCATGCCACCCTTGGCGCAGACACCATCACACCAATCTCAGCATATTGTGCATAAAAGTCTGGCACTATAATTTACCTAAATGACCAAGAAGACATCAAGACAGTTAATGCGAACATGTGATGTATGAGGTATATTTTACTTTTTGGTTTCTCTTGACCAGTGAGGCAGTGATAGTTAATTGAAGGTATTGATGTTTGGGGCAGTGCAGCAGTGGTGTGTGGTATTTGGTCAAATCAAAAGATGATGTTTTGTACTGTAGTTTACAAATGCCCCATAAATCAAATATAAACTGGTTATATGGTATTAGTTGTCTTGGCTGTAATGCCAACCATCCAATTTCCAAATCCATGCCCCCTGTCTGCAGTATTTGTGATCTTGCGCCAGTATTTTATTATTAGGTGTAGTTGGCTATGAATATTGGCGTCCATCAACATAGAATCTTCCTGCAAGTTTCTTCCATCTGGTGTGTCATGCTTGGTTTTACTTGACTGCTAGCGATGCACAATCATTTATGATACAGATTTTTTTTCCGAACATGTAGGGTCAAATGACTAGGGCAACATTTGACATGTGAACTGTATTTTTATTATGTCTATATGATACAAGATCCAGGTTGGAGAATGTTTGTGTGTGGGTTCTAATTGTTGCTCGTGTTATGGTAATGTTACTGATGCAGCTTACTTGCATGCAGAATAACTGGAAAAATCTTGGGTCTGGAAACTGTAACACAGTCTGAAGCTACAAGGAAACGCTATCGTTTCTTAAGCCACTTCTCATTAACAACAACGTTCCAGGTAATCACAGGTGCACATATCTAGTTTTGCTTATGACCCTGTTCTCACAGTTAATAAACTATGCAGTTCTGTGAAATTGACCTGAGTAATGTGCTACCTCCTATCTCATTGGCTCCATTCATGGATGAAATCAAGAAGCGTGAGAAACAGAGAATGCGAACTGCCAAGAAGGTCTGAACTATTGCTTAGTATTTACTGGCATATTGTTTTGGTGAACATTTCATCACTATCTTGTGTATCAGCTGTTATCTTATGACAATCCAACCCCGAAAAAAGAGAGTTCCTATGTAGCAAGTGGACACCGCTGTTCTCAGATTTGGCAGCACTAGGTTATTCCCTGTTGATTTAGTGAACTTGTAAGGAGTCACCTAACAATGTTAGGTTTTCATGGATCTTGGGCCCTTGGCTTCCATTGCTTATGATTTTGACCATGCCCTATCTCACCTGGTTTTGACAGTCTCTCTTTCAAGCAACATAGGAGCCACAGTATAGTAAGTGTGATAACATCAAATTAACATGGATAATTCATACCTAATTTTCAACTCGCTAAAAGCAGCCTTAAAACAATACTTACCGCCTTGTTGCAAAAAACTGAGTTACTGACCTAGTTTGTTTTGCTGGTAACTAGCCATTTCTGGAAAATTGGTTGCAGATGCAACCAAAATGTTCAAGAGTAGGCTTTGGAACATACACGCAATGCTTGCTGTATAAGCGCCATTCGGTCGCATGGCTCGCTGTCCTGTTGGCTCCCCTATATATAAAATTTGTCTCGTCTTTTACACACTTCCTCTGGTGTTTTCTAGGAAGAAAGTGAGAGAGTGAAGGCCGAAGTAGCTGCTGCTGTGCAGGCATCTGCTATGCGGTTTGAGCATGCAAACTTCTCTCACAGTCACAGTGATGTTATGTTCTCTCTGGATGACTTCGAAGGTAAATTTGTACTCATTTGCGGAGATGCCCTGTGGTGTGTTCATAATTACACCATCGGTAACGTTTAATTGTGACACAAGTTTGTTACTAGTACTAATTGGTATTCTGATTTTACATTTTTCTTGTTTGCAGTCCCACTTTTAGTGCTCTGCATGTCTAATTCTTTATGGATGCCTTTGCTTTGACACTGATTGATATGTTTCTTCTATATTGAAAGCTCTGGGAAACAGTGCTGGACCATCCATGAGTCCACCAGCCAATGAAAGAAAGCTTTTCTCTGATGTTACACGCCTTGGTTTTGCATCTGCGCAAGACTCACCTCCTCTAAGAGTTGAAACTGGGGACGCGACTGGTAAAAATGAAAGCACAAGGGACCAAGGTATGCCACACCATATGTCCATATCTGTTTCGATTTTTTGACAGATATCAATCTATATTGTGTAATGAAACCCTGGCATAACTGTGTTGTTTGTTGGCGCAGGGTCGGCAGCAACATCCGCCTTGTCCTTTGCCAGCATCCTATCATCCACTAGAGCTGCCGACAACAGCGTGGAGACGCATAAACCAAATGGTGTTGGAAAGAAGGGCAAGAAGCCCACCAAAGTACTCTTGTCTACTGGTGGTGGCCGCCGATACTAAGAGAATAGTAACACTGGAAACAGTTGGCTGTTTCCATGGTAGCTCGAAGCAACGTGTATAGCGCATAACCTGGATCACGCCTGTAACACTCAAGTAGGAGATATTTTTATTTTCTTCGTTTTCTTCTCTTATGTGCTTCATGTTGTTTAGAGGGTTGGTTCACCGTGTCTACGGTCTACCCACATCCTAAGCGCCTAACCAAAGTTGAAGGGTGACTGCTCTGTAGCAATGCGAGAGAGCCGTGTAACTCTAATAAGTAATTGGTGCGAAGATGGCAACGCGCTGTTTGCTCGATGTCGAGGGGAAATGTATTGTGCATTGTACGATGATGATATCTGGTCGGTTTTTACAGCAGGGAAAAGCAACGGTGGCGACCGTAATGACTGTCCAACGGTACTTGTTACTAGCCTTTGTTTGCTGGAATGGTAGATCGTAACTGCGGATTGTCGTGAAAAAAAGTGTGGGGTTAGCTTGGTGCGATTAATCTGTTTGTGATTGCATGTTGTACTGTTGGGATTTTGCAGCCATGGACAGACAATATGGAGGTTTACGATCGAGACACAGCATTGGAACATCATTACACGGAAAAAGGTCGCATCCCCGCTTCCGGCCCCGGCCCCCTTGGGTCGTAGATCTTTCTTGCCACTTGGGCCCGTCTTGGAAGCTAATAAAGAAAGAAGTATCAGGTCTGGGGCATTGGCGCGTTATCCTAATTCCAAAATTCCCCAACTATAATCTCCAGTCCGTCCCATTCATCACTTAATTTGCCGCATTTTCGACGAAGAGAAGATCAAATTTTGATGTATGTATATGATGTTTTTGACCTGATTGTGTTGTAGAGGGCAAATGATATCGCTCTTCGGCGCCCCAAGTGAAAGCCTCTGCACTGTGCGTGCCTTCCTTGCTACGGCGTTGTTCACAAGGCCATTTGCCTCAATGGTCTCTCTCGCCTGTTCAGCCTTCTTAATTAGGCTTTAGCTCCACTATAGATTGGTTGGCTTATATGCAAATAGAGAATACTAATGGTGCATTTAGTTTCGGTTACCCTCAAACTCAAAAACTTAATGACACCCTCCTAGGACGCCCCATGTCGCTGTCTCCATCATCTTCACCACCCACCTCCTTCCTTCCCCTCCTTCCCCCTTCCCTTCTTCCCATCCCCACTTCTTTCTCCTCCCAACACAAAAAATAAAAAGTTCTGATCTTGAGTTGGTAGTATCCTAACCTTAAGTCTATTTTGAAAAAGACGGTTGCCCCTGACAACTGATCAAATAGGTTATCTATCATAGGCAGAGGATACTTACTTTTGATGGTCACATCATTAAGGGTCCGGTAATCTACACACAATTTGGTAGTGCCATCTTTCTTTCTAACAAAGAGTACTGGTGAACCCAGGGGATGAGCTAGGCCTGATAAATCCTTTTTCCTGGACATCTTCAATTTGTGACTTCAACTCTTCCAGCTCATCTACTGCCATTTTGTAAGGTCTCTTAGCAATTGGGGCAATTCCTGGCTTTAGGTTGATAACAAATTCAATATCTCTGTCGGGTGGCATATTGGGTAGTTCCTCTGGGAAGACTTCTAGGTAATCCTGGACTACAGGCATTTCTTCCAAAGATATTTCTTCAAGGTGATGGATCGCTTGCTTCAAGGAGGGGCGGTCTAAACTAACCTTTATTGTTAGCCCAGGGTACTTAGTGAGTACTACCTTTCTATTAGCACAGTCTATCATTCTTTTATATTTGGCTAACCAGTCCATCCCTAGAATAATATCCAAGGTTTGAGATTGTAGGACCAAAAGGTCTGCTAAGAAACCAAAATTCTCCATGGTAACCTCTACCTTGGGGATTACTAGGGTAGCCATTAAGGGTCCTCCTGGTGAGCTTAGTACCACATGCCTTTTTAGCCTAAAGGTTGGTAACTTAACCCTTGCCACAAAACTCCCAGCGATAAAAGAGTGCGAAGCCCTAGAATCAAACAAGACTTGTGCGGGTATGGACTTAACAGAGAACGTACCCATGAGCACTCCTAAGGCATCTTGGGCATCTTCTGTTGTAACATGGTTGACGCGGCCCTGGTTTGGAGTTGAGGAAGTCCTTGAAGCTTGAGGAGTATGAGAACTCTTGCTTGGTGTTGACGACTGTCCTTTTGATGGGGTGGCTTCCAAATTGAACTTGACTAGGGTGATTGGCAAAGTGTCCTTTTGCACCACAGTTGAAATGCAGGTTTGAGGCTGGGCTGGTGGAAGAAGATTGCCCCGAGGGGCGAGGGACATGGATTACACCTCCATTGGAACGCTGAGATGGAGTCGGGGACTTAGGTGCTGAAGTTGCCCCCTGACCGAAGGAAGTATTGCCTTGATACACGCCTTGATTGAAAGCTACCTTGGGGCTTTGTGACGCCCATTTACTCTTGCAGTTGGCTTCTAGGAGCTTTTTCATTCTCATAGACAAGGGCCTTGTTAACCAAGTGGTGAAAGGTCAGGTGGTCATGCAGAATCAACTGTGCCCTCATTTCCTCATGCATCTCTTCAAGGAAACATCAATCTTTTCTTCTTCCTTTGCTACGTATCTTCGGGTGTAGTGGGCCAACTAATTGAATCTGGTGAGATACTCATTCACTATCATATTCCCTTGCTTTAGGTTCGAAACTCATTCTTTTTCATCCTTATTATTCCAGTAGGCACAAAATTCTAGTGGAAGGCAGTCTTGAACTCAGACCAGGAAATGGCAGATTTGGTAGGTGCTGCCTCTTCCTCTTCCTCTTCTTCATCCTCATCTTTTTCTCCTTCTTGCACTTGCTGAGGGCCTCCCCATTGGGCCCCAGCTGCTGGAGTTTCTTCTTTGCCTTCTTCTTCATCTCCTTCATTTTCATATTCATCTTGAGAACTTTCTTCTCCACGGACAGTGAGAATTTTCCCACCATGCTACTGCTGCACCTTTCAGTTGGTGGGTGGCAAAATTCACCTTGTCCTCTTCTGAGAAATGTGCTAGATGAAGCTTCTTTTCTGTATCTTGTAGCCAATCTTCAGCTTTCAAAGGCTCATTGGCCGAGGAGAATGTCAATGGCCTTGTCCTCAAGAAGTTGGCTAGTTTGGAGCTTTTACTGGCTGCCCCTGCTTGTTGATTGGCTAGCATTGCATGCAAGATTTGAGTTTATTGAGCTATTGTTGGAGGTCCTAGGGGTGGTGGTAGATTTTGAACTCGGCCATGACCACGGCCTCTGCCACAGACAGCAACTCTCCGAGTGGTAGGTGCCATCTGAAATAAGATGTTAAAACAGAAAGAGGAAGAAGCATATATGAGGGTTCACTGGCCCTCTAGTGACATCACAGAAAAACCAATTAAACCAGACAAACAATGCAATAAAAAACATATAATTTAGATTAGTTCATTACAAAGAGTGGTTATATGATTTCAAAGTGGGGCTTATATGATTCACCAAGTCATAACCATACTCATACACATGGTCTACTAAGGGGGAACAGGCACAAAAGCGAGTGAGAGAGAGAGAGAGAGTGCTTGCAAATCTAAAACCCAACTGGCAAGCACTGCCAACTAATCTATCCTACTACTAGTCCTATTCAGGGTGGCATGGGGGAGTGAGAGCAGCTACGACTGGTGCTCGACGAGTCAGAGTCAGTGCTGGAGCTGGAGTCGGTCGGCGAATGTGAACGGCGAAGACCCCTACTGGATCCTTCGATGCCTGCTGTAGAAAAGCCGGGGGGTGGGCGCACGCTCTTGCGAGCGGTGAGGCAGGTGTGAGGCCCTGAGAAGCTGGTCGGTGTTGTGCCATGGACGGTGGGGGTGGGCAGGGGTAGGGTACGACGCTGCTGGTACTACTGCCGGTGCTACTACGACTGCTACTGTTGTTTCTGGAGGTAGTGGAGCTGGAACTCTCTCAGGCAATGATGAAATGTAGTCTACTAAGATCGGAGGCGCTCAAGCTCGATCTTTGCTACGATCCACTCCCGCTTGGAGAAAGTGAGGGTAGTGTCCATCCAAGCTAGCTGGGCTCAGAGAGTATCTGAGTGCTAGTAGCTGGAGGTTAGCAGCATCCGAAACTGTCCGATTGCCTGAAGTGCCCGACAGTAAGAATCTGCCATGGCCTGGGTCAACTGCACCTGGTGGGACAGTCTCGGGTTGTCCACTGCAGCATCCACAGGGTCGGGGGTAGGGCCACCGATGTGGAGGATCGGGAATAAGTAAAATAGGGACTGCACTATCTCAGCCCCATGTAGCTGCATCAGTCGAGTTGATGCAAACTGGGCCGTGTCCTGTATGGCATCTGAACGCTGGCTCCTGGGGTGGATGGTGGGGACGATGAGAGGGTCAACTCCTTCCTCCCTAGCATAGATAAAGACCTCCATAGTCCAGACCTTTCGGTCCAGGACCTGCATCTTCTGCCTCCTAAAAATAGGTTGTTGGTCGTAACGGAGATACTACAGGAGCTGCCGTAGCAACCAAACGTGCTCGCTCTCTGTCTCGGAGTGAGACAGGTAGTCCCAGGAAGCAGACAAAGAGGATTTGGCCATCTACAATTTTGAAACAAAAAGTTAGAGCAGGTAAAATATAAAGAAGTTGTGGGTAAGTAAAGACCTAAGAAGGTTAAGTGCAGCAAGTAGTAAGATATATTTTATGAAATAAGTAAAGACCTAACAAGGATAAGTGCAGCAAGTAGTAAGATATATTTTATCAAAGTTTTCTTAGTTTTTGAGATTAGGACTCAAACCTTAAGGCACGATTAGTCTATCTAGGGTTTCTACAGTTGTATGCTCTGATACCAGCCCTATCGGACCCGGATTTAACAAACCCGAAATCCTCTGTGAAACCACTGCACTATTTCCTGGATAAAAAGATAGAGCTAACAGATACATTGCTGAATCATCTCATATATGATACAGACCATACCATTCATTAATATTACAAAACCAGAGTACAAATATTCCACATCGAGATAAGTTGTACAAAAGGGCCCGTCAGGCCAAATGATTTCATTACAGAAATATTCACAGGCAAGCGACCGGGACAACCTAGATGCGGTTAATATTACCCAGAGGCTTGGTTAATATTAAACTCACCCACCAGTTAGCTTGGTCGGCTAAATTGTAAAGAGATGCTGGAATACTAAGTCCTATTCTAATTGCCACCGTCTTCACCGCCCTCATCACCTTGGTCCTAGTAGTAGGCATACTGGTCTTGATTCACGAACTCTGAAGGGAAGGGTTGAGAGCGATGGTGAGCACACATAACCGTGCTCTGCGAGCCAACACATAGAATACAGATAATTATAGATGCAAGGCTTAACAAGGGTAGCTTAGGTTCTTTTAATTGTGCAAAGCGACAGATGCAAATATTATAAGTACAAATGACCTAGCATTTTAACAAACATGCTTTAAAGAATTTAAATCATGCAATATATATAGTGGTGCATATTCCATCTACCAGCTACATGGTTTCATCCATCTATGCTAGATTTTTTACCAGTAGGCTACATCCACCACAATAATAACACTAGAGTACTTCCCCAGGAAAAAGTCAAAGTTGGAGTACTTCCCCCCAACAGGTTTTTTCATCCCACCCACAAAATTTTGGAAATAGAACTAACTCGAGGAAGTTCTCATCTCCGCCCTTGACCGTGGGCACGACTGTTCGAACAGTTTATACTCTGCAGAGATTATACATCTTTAGCTACAAGAGAATCAACCCAACGGGCCTACACGATTCTTTGGTCACGCAGATCAAGAGATCGTCACGAGGCCTTTACAATATCTCGCCCCTAGCACCTCACCCATACAGGGCTACTCCCACACGTAGTGGGCCCCATACGTTGTGCGGGATATCCACCACATGTTAGCATAGTTGGACATCACTCTCCACAAACACTAGCCTAGGTAACATCACTTTTACTCGGTATCCCATTCAATGCTGGATTTTTATTATCCGCCTACACCAGTATTTCGTGGGATGACTAGAGGGTCTAGTAAATTATTTAGCCAAGCCTACACTTTGCTAGCTTGTGGTAGTACTATTTTACACAGAGAGGTCATCACAGGATTAAGTCTTTAATTTGTTCAGACGGTTCATTCCACAAACCACAAATTCTCATGTTACATCCACACCATCAACTCTTACCACCCGCACAGACAGGTATAACAGTTTTTAGGTTTTGAGAAGCATAAATTAAGTTTATCGCAAATATTCAGCCACTTACATCCCGTGACTATTCCAAAGCTAACATGGGGGGGCCTCAGCACTGTGTAAACAATGTTTTGGGCCTACATGTTAGTGGCCTCGAGTTATAATCAGGTTTTAATCACATTTTTAACCGTGATGGGGCCCAGGTGTCAGTCTAACGAAAGGTTTAAACTGGCTGGGCACGTGTAATAGTTAGGGTTGGCACTGTGCCTTGTAAGGATGGTATATACCAGTGGCATGCGTGGTTGTGAGGGCATGGCTGAAAATACTATTGTGTAAACACTTTGAATCATTCCCAACCCTATTCCTTCTTCCCAGTCTCTATGTTCTTCATCCTCCTCTCTTCAACCTCCTGCCCATTGCTTCCAGTCTTACCTGGGACCGTGGCACTAACTAACACAAAACGATCCTGTCTGGGATACGATCTTGACAACCTTATGGCTTAGCAGGGGGTTAATCGGTGGAAAAATAAATTCTGGACCAAGAAGCAAAGTACACAAAAAATTGCAAGGCATAAGAATTTATGCTACACGGGCATCACATCATAGGTTTCCACCAAGCGTCAACTACTCATATAAACACTCACCACAAGTCTGCTTTCGCGCCACTTGGCTACGAAATGCGCCTTTTACGTAATTAACCAGTAAGATGCACGTACGTTGTAACGAGATTCAAAAGGAAGATGATACATATCATCAAATATGATCCAAAGCATAAAATGAACATTAAAAAGGGGAGACACCTTACCATCAAGAGTGAGGTCGGTGCGGCTGAATCCACCATTGTAGATGTCATTGCTCTAGATATGCCCTCCCTAACCCCGCTGGCTTCGCTGTTCTTCCTCGTCCGAGCCGATGTACTCCACCTCCCAGTTCATCATCCATGCTAGTGTACTCCACATCCTGGTCATTGACTTCAATGGTGTACACTTCCATTATATCATCATCCTCAGTGGTGTACACCAACACCTACAATCGCCACTGAGTATTGCTCCGTCTCTCTCTTCTTCACCATCCTACTGTAGTAGCAGCATGGCGGTGCACGGGAGAAAGGAGTAGTGGAGACTTTGGGGGGCTTGGCTAAGGGACAAAAGGGGATGGACACGTCACTATTTTTTCATGACTGTTGGATTGATATCTAGTTGCTAGAATCAGCTAAGAGGGAAAGTTGCCCTAGATGTACATAAAAAACGCATCTGTCCCCTCTAATCCCACACGGTCTGCCTCCTCCCCTCCCTCATCTCCCCTCGCCTCCCCCGCCCATCTAGTACACCTTGTCAAGAGATCGCCTCCTTGTCTCCACTCAACCCCTACCCCTGCCCGCACACCGCCACCGTGTCGCCTCCACTCCCTTTGATTCCTCACGGCCAGTGGCTCCACCCTATGCATCACCGAGCCTGTCGCTACCGGATCTGCCATCCTCGAGGTCGCCACCACCGGATGCATTGTCTGCGAGGTTGTCATCTTTGGACCCAACTAGTACACCTCTACCTCTGCTTCCACCTCCACCTTTACCTTTGGTACACCTCTGCCTCCATCTCCGGTACACCACCGTGGTCATCGTGCTCCTCGCTGGTGTCCCCAACCCAATGTTTGCTTGATCTCATGGTCATCGTCCTCAACACCGGTGTTCTCCACCTTGGAGCAGCAAATTTTGCAGACCCTAAGGTCACCGCATCCGAATCCGATGTACCTAAGGTCATCGCCATCGGATTCGATCATCCTCACCCCCATCGTCGTCAGAACATGCGATCCTCACAAAGAGACAGTGGGGTTGGTGGCGGGTCAATAACATGGAGCCATAGTTAGAGCTGGTCGACCATGCTGATAGAAAAGGAGAAGTGGAAGGTGGCGACACTAGCAGAGAAGAATCAGAGAGAGAGAGGTCTTTGCCGCTGGCCCTGGCCGTCCCTATGCCACTGCTGTTAGACCTAAGGGAGAAAGTAGAGTTCGGTAGATCTAGTGATCCTTGACCATCGGGTCATTACAGATATGGCCATCCTCAATCCTGGAACCACCGTCTTCCTCCTCCCTAGTGTTATTGTCTTCCTCCTCCCTGTCACCGCCTTCTCCTCGCTCGCCAAGCCCAACCACTGCCTTGGCAACGACCTTTCTACTTTTTGTGCGCATTAATTACTAGCGTTGTCACTCATCGTGGATCTGGCATGTAAAACTGGTAAGACGTTCACTACTACAGAAAAAGGTCATCACAAATGGTTCAAAAATATCATCACAAATGGTTTGGTGAGCTGTCTGAGTTTATGGGTTAGTAATGACATGAGTTCATCATCGACGGTTATTAACTCATAACCATCTATGATAGTTGACTATCACAGACGGTTTGTAGTAGAAACCGCCTATGATATGTCGGTCATCACAGACAATTCAGATTAAAAACTGTCTGTGATGTTTACAATTATCACACACGGTTTTTAATAAGAATCATCTGTGATATTTGTACTGATGATTTCTGATCTTTCTACTTTCTCATCTTTTTCTCTACTCCACAGAATGCTTTCATTGGATCATCACATTTGCGCCCTTGCTCCACGAATTGAAACTTCACTGCAACTAATTGACCACGGTAGAACGACCACAGTAGAACAATCACCACATAACGACCATGGTGGAACAATCATCGCAGAATGACCACGAAAAATTGACCATGGAAGAATGATCACTGCAAATCGACTACGATAGAACGGCCACCGAAGAACTAGCTCGGTAGAATGACCACCGAAGATCGACCACGGAAAAAACACTATGAATCGGTACTTCATGCACTCGTCGAGGCTGCAGGGACTGTACAATAGAGGATCATCAAAAGTGTGTAGCACGCTGCCTCCGTTGGGCACGAACCTAAATAGAATCGAGTAACGCTTGCACTTGCTTGGCATCCTAACACGGTGCATGTAGGATGGCACCGTCCCATTCGTCAGGGCTTGCAATCATATTCACAAGCTATAGTCATCGCCTCGTCTTCTTGATAACCTTCAGAGGGAAGGGAAGAAAGGATGGATGGGGCTTGTACTTACCCTGAGTAGATCGCCGGTCTTGACGGTGAGGATGGTTGGCTCAGGGGGCACAATGATGAACCATGAAGGTCCTGTTATGGCCCGATCTTTCGATGAGAAGGTAAATTCGATAGTAGTCGCTCAACTCTCACGATATTGGCTACGAACTCTCAAGGCTCAAAACCACACAATCGCTGAACTGCTTGACAAGTCGTTATCAACCATGCACAAATACCCGGATGACCTGATCTCGAAGATCAATTCCTGCATACATCGAAGAAGCATGCAAGAACAAGGTAAATAAGTAATCTAAAATTGCAAATAGGAATTGAAATTTTATTGATGACTGGGGTTCCGAAGAACAATGCTGATGTTGATCTCGCCAAACAAGAGGACAAAGTATAAAGTAGCAAAGCTAAACTTCAATCAACAAAACCTGCCGAAACTAGAGGGGTGGCAGCCACTATGTATAGGAACAGGGAGGAGCAGCCGTGGGTACTGTTCACGCATGAATAATGCTACATAAAAAGTACCAAGACCCTAGGTGGCCAGCCATATGGGTCAAATCAGCCTATTCATTACAAAGCCCATGGACCAACAATTGGTGATGCAACACCATGGTATGTAGACGCAGCACCATAGCATGAAGACATAGCACCAAGGCATATAGACGTAGCTCGGCTTGTATGAGTAGAAGTAGTTCGGTCCAATTAGAGACTATGGCAGTGCAGTAGCGGAAAGTCCTATCAGATAAGATGTGGTTGAAATAGAGGATGAAGTGTAGCGGGTCGAAGTAGTGGTTGCATCCTTAAGGTTGATGTCCTCATCACACAGTGAGCCAGCTCCTATCATTGGCCTGCATGTCAAGGCCCTCGACGTCGTGCGAGGTGAGAAAGGGAAAAAGAGGAGAATGACGAGGCCTGCATCTCAAAGGATTAATTAGGTGCGAGAGGTGGGAAAGACTGGTGCCTGTCATTCGATGCGGAGAGAATGGATGGGTGAGATTAGGATCTTGGGGAAGATGCCACGGATTGGTGATGTGGCGGGGCGAGACTGAAATTTCATACTATTACCTCTTCATAGACGTTTTTTAGTGCTGACAGCAGCACAGATGGTCTCTAAAGCTAAACTGTCTATGATTGTATTTAATACCGACGGTTTCGGTAAACCGTCTATGATGAGGCATCTAGTATTACTCTTTTTGTAGTAGTGGTTTGTGTAGGGCATGGAAAAGCGAGAGGATTAGAAGAGGTTGATCAGAGTGAGGAGAGGGGGCGATGCTAATCATCACACGAGAATAGCGGAAGTGGCTAGCGGTTGTGTCCTAAGTGGTGTGGCCGCTTGGGGAATAGGAGAGAAGCGGTTGGGGTGTGAAGCCATGAGTAGTTCGGGGAGGCAGCCGGCTGATGACAAAGGTCCACATGTCGGTGTATGTCAAGAGAAGATGTGGGAGTGTGCTGCGGTAGGGAGAAGAAAGGGGGAGATGGTCAACGGACAAACTCCTCTTTTATAAAAATTAGTAGATTAGTAGAGATAAAGATTAGTCTAAATGAAAACTCCTAGCAAGCAACCTTTCTGAGTAGTATGTACGAAGAGGGATTTTGAGTCCAGGTCAGAGAATAGTCAATTTCCTTCAGTTTGATGGCCTCCCATCATCTTCTAATTTAGCTAGTTTCATCATATTGTTGTCAGTTCAAACTATTTGTCCCCCTAGGGATTCCAGTATGCTATGGACTCAGAATTAAGGTTCTAGGGTGAGTTTCTATGTTTAAATGGAGTTAAAAAAAGACAATCCTAGCTCTCCTCAGAATTTTAGACCCTGTTTGCATGTTTCTTTCCTAACAAATTATCACGAAATTACGTCACTCCAAACAGATCCTTAGCAGGTTCATAGCTCAATGATTTATGTCCTGTTCAGAATGCACGAATTAAACTATTTTCTGTGAAATTACTGTATTCCAAACGAGCTCTCAAAGGGAGACTTTTGAGTACACATCTCTCTTCATAAGTTCATATGCATATCATTTCAAAATACACCCCGCAATTTGATCTAGACCTGTGGCTCCATTGGTGGGGCCGTACAATTAATTATTCCCTAAAATGAAATAGAAAAGGGTCTCTTGAGTGACGAACTGACGATGCACCCATCTTAATTCTTTAGTTTACATTCTGGGTTTGGTAATTAGGTTATTAACCATGGAAACGAAGCAATTCAGGCCCAGTTCACGTTGGGTGGGAGTGGGTGGCCGTCTTGTCCACAAATAATTCCGGACAAGACACATGTACTACGCGCCTATTGCCATAGACAGACAAATGGGACGAGAGGTTGCAGAGTCCATGGCTACAAATCTCGGGTCAAAGGAGAAGGATTGTAGCCTCTCTTTCGCCCTCTCTCTCATCTCTTTCGCTCTCTCTCGAGTAGCAAGCACCTAGAGCATACATCCACAGTGTATAAAAACAGAGAGTCTTAAGTCATCTTAAGATCGATCTTATACATTACAATGGTGACCTTAAGCAGACCATAAGCAAAAAAACCTTAAGACCAGTCCTTAAGCTAAAGACTTAGTCATAAGCATTAAAATACATTTTTTCTTTATCTGACAAGTGGGACCATCTTAAGGCCTAATGGGTTATATACATTACAGCATTGACCTTAAGGTTTAGATGGAACCCACCTTAAGATCTCTTGGGTTATATACACTATGGATACCTTAAGCAGCTAGTAGCTGCCACAGTTGCGTGCTGGTCTGGTCCATGCGCAGGAGTCATTCCAACAGGACTTACGAGGGACAAAAAACAGGACAGTGAGAGAAGATAGGCAAACAGTGAAGCCGGCCGGCCGGGCCTCCTCCCTTTTAGGGCTCGCTTGAATCATATGGCCATGATGTGTGCCATATCATGCATCTTGCTAGCTAGCTACCTTCTCAGCATGCATGGATCAATCGCCATGCATCCATGCAGATAACGTATATTTACAGCATCAATCATGCCATGCATGCATGTGATCCATTGCTATCGGCTTGCTTGCTAGTACACGATGCATGGCTATTCTTGCTCCTGCTTTAGAACATACAGCTGCATATATGCCTGCTTGCTTATCGGCCAAATTAACCACGCATGCATGTTCCATGTGGATGTGCGTACGTAGTAGCTCTAAACTACGAAGTACAAACCATTTATCCCTGCAATTGTAGGGCTAACTATTCATTTAGTTATTTACAGTGGTGGGCATGCGTAGTTCACAGAAGGGGCCCTCCTGTGCAATGGACAATAGCACACAAGCGTAACTACACTATGGCTAGGTTTTTTTTTCAGCTTAAAATTGGTTTATGTTCGTACTATTTACAGCAACTAGCTTTTAAACGGTGTATTTTTTAAGACGAGGTTAATAGAAAAATTATAGTAAAAAGTGTACTGAGTTCAGTTGTACTGGCCAAAATCGTATGCGACTATTTTTTGTATGTACTACCTCTTACAAACAGACATAATTAAAATATTTAAGTCATAAGCCATCAGCCCAAAAAACAACCCATATATGTTTCGACTCCGGTCGATCCTAGTAGAAGCCGTTGCTCGAGCGCCCTGGATCCGCCCCTAAATAATATATAGCTCATGTATATAGACTGTATAGTTCTACACCCAAGCTACGCATTTATGCATGTATTTCTGTTGATCAATGCATGCATGCATGCATCCATTCAGGCATAGACAGGCAGCAGGACTCTTCCACTACTGTTGGTCGCTGTAGCCTGAGTGATCTGGCTCAGCAATAGCAGCCTATCCTTTGCAGTTTGTGGGCCTAGAGATCTCTACCCCTCTGTTAGCTAGCTATTGTTAGGGCAAATGACCGGCCGGCCAATTGCTTCCAGCTTACGTCCGAACATGACTCTCATCTCATGAACAAACAAGCGTACGTCCCATCCATCAAGCTGTCGTACGTCCTGCATGTCCGTAACATGCAGTTTGTTAGAGGCCTCCTGTGTGCGTTTGTGTGAGAGAGAATTTGTTTAACGTACATAACATACACTATGCTCTACTTGTACCGTTTTTGTGAGTTCCCAAGCATCCCATGAATTTCGAGAATATTGCCATTTAGCTTGAGTAAAGTTACTATTAAATACACGTAGAGTTACTATTAGTTATGTAGTGTTATAGGGCCTGTTCTTCAGGCCACAAGCCGGTCGGCTTTTGGCAGCCGCTACAGTACCTAACTTTTAAACGGAGTATTTTCTCAAGACGGGGTCTACAAGTTAAACGTAGTACACGTTAAAAGCTTAACATCTGTACTAGCCAAAATCGTAAGTGAGTATCGATCTCTCCGTAATCTGACTGTAAATGTACCAAAATTCAAAATTTCACCAAAAGCCATAAGTCGCATGACCAAAAAGAACAGGCCCATAGTGTTATAACTGACAATAACTCTATATGTGTTTAGTAGTAATTTTATTTGCATACGATAGTAATTTTTCAATGTGCATTCTGCACCTACGCGAATAGTATATATATATATATATATATATATATATATATATATATATATATATATATATATATATATATATATATATATATATATATATATATAGTCAACAGTCACATGCATAAAGTTACTACAAATATGGATATCGATGGCTCAAAGAAGAAAGAGGAAATGTACAATTGCCACCAAGTCGGTAATGCATGTAATAATAAATGTAATGCATAGGAGCCCGGCGTGCACATGTGGTTGCTTGTTGGCACGCAGCTCAACGGCGACGAATATGTGTCACGGGGAGACAGGCGGGCACTGTGTCTCACAAGGGAGGGCAGCATGATGGAGATGGGGCATGCGCTGCGCTGCGCTGCAGCAATATCGATCGTAGAGACCGACTATATAGCCAGTAACACACATCTCAGCACAGCGCCAAAACTGTTCAAAGTAAAAAAAGTTACATCAAAATATATGGAAAGATCTATCGTCTCTGTGCCTCCATGGACGTACGCATGCATGCATGTGCATCTAGCTAGCTGGTACCGATCGATCCACGTACGTACGTTCCCGTACTCGTACGTACATCTAACATGCTGTTTGCTGCTAATCTTCTCAACCTTCAATCTCTCTCTAGATCTTCTTCTCTCTCTCTCTCTCCTTGAAGCTAGCTAGCTCGATCACAGGTCTGCACGCCCACCTGGACGATGGCGACGTGATCTTTCACGCAACGTATTCTTTTGGATCGCACGTACATTCCCCTCCATTGATAGTTGGGAAACGTTTGGACGATCCGATGCGTTCCACTGTCGCCCAGCTGGGTGGACGGCGACGTGATCGATCCACCCGAAAAACACTCTACAGGATCGGCGATATCTATCGGGCCAGCTCTGCGAAACATATACTGTACTCGAGTCGAGGGGATCAACCTGAAACTAATAATGCTGATCCCAATGGAGAATACGATCGATTCGTGATATCTCTGGCATTCTGAAGAATCAAACTCAAATGCTACATATGCATCCTCCGTGTTAATATATGAGATCGTGCTGGTTTGGAGGTGATGAATATATATTTGCATCCACTTAATTAACACTACTTGTAAGTACTTTCTGATTTCTCTAGCTAGCTCCCTGATCAGCTTCTCCAAGGCAAAGTTGGAAGGCAACCTGACTCCATCGATCACTCAATTCTCTCTCTGACCCCAAGGCCGGCCAAAGATGTGTGCATGTCAGACCAGAGCTTGGAGGGTTGTCCTTGTGTGGGCCCTTGCTGAGATTCTCTTTTAAAAATTCCTCTCATTTCGAATTCTTGTGTTGTTCTTTCATCACTCATATTTTTCTTGCTAAATACAAAATTGTATTAGCAAACAAAGCATATGGCCATCACGAAAAAACAGTTGTACTGTCTGAAATACTACTCTCCTAGGGGTCCACAATTAGGTAGACAGATGGACCTGGGGAATGTATCACATAGGAATGTACAAATTTTTGATAGTTGCGAATGTAATAGGAACCCGTCATTTGAACCGCTTCATCGCGTGAACTTTTTTACCCATTTGATCTAGCTAGCTAGCAGCGCTAGCTTAGCTCCCCCGCGGTCTATTTCTACCAACAAGCTAGGAAAACTCCCGCGTTGATTATTGGATTGTCAAGATTACGAGTTTGAATTATACATATTATATATACATATATACATACATACATACATATATACAAATATATATATACATATATATAAATATATATATATACATATATACATATATATATATATATCTATATATACATACATATACACACACACATACATATATATATCTATATATACATACATACACACACACACACATATATACATACATACATACATACCTACATACATACATACATACATATGTATATATATATATACATACATATATATACATATACATACATATATATACATATACATCCATATATATACATATACATACATATATATACATATACATACATATACACACACATATACATACATACATACATACATACATACATGTATGTATGTATGTACGTAACGTACGTACGTACGTACAATATGTGGGGACCCCGGGCGCGGTAGCACCTTAGTCACCGTATGTGTTCTGTATTAGTCCCATGATCAGAAGTTAGTACACACATTCACATCATTGAGATCACATCCATACACATCGTACATAAATAGCTTACAACAAAAATGATGATATATAAGCGAGGCATAAAAGAGTATGTACACATAATGCCGACCGGCCAAAATAAACATCAGAGTCTTGAACAAACTGCAGCGGAAGTCTAATAACAAAAGTATCTAGTGATTTATCATCATAACTTGCAGACAACTGACTGGAGTCAAACCCTAGCAATAACCCTCGTCAAATGCCCTAGTACCAGGGGTGGAATACACATCGTTGGGCATGAAATCTTCATTCTCTAAACAACAACAATTTAAGTAAGGTTGAGTACATTGTGTACTCAGTAAGACTTGTAATGTATCGCAAAAATTTTACATATGAAAGGCTATCAAGGATGGGATTCTATACTAAGTTATTTTCAGCATAAAGTAGATTTTATTTTGCAATATCGATGAGTAATAATTTGTAAACAGAATTGTAAAGAGCATTTGACATGTAATGAAACAACATTTTATATAACTTTGATAACAGTATATCAAAACCATTCACAGCCTTCCTTGGCTGTGAACACATCCATTCGCAGCCCTCCTTGGCTGTGATCATCGCACAAATCCCACCCATGGGCATGGCACACGGAAGACGCGTATATGCCACCCCATATGTTCAGCGAAACAGTTTTGAAAAGGAAAACTATAATCTTTGTAGCTACATCCAAGTTTACTCATGACTGCGAGCACGACTATTTAAATAGTTTTTAACACTCTGCAGATGTTGTACAGCTTTACCTACACGATATAATCAATTATACTGTCGCAACTGCACCCTTCCTTTGGCATGTGATGAAAGTTGATTATCTTATAGCCTTTAGGTTATCTAGTCCTAACCTTGCACCAGCCTGATGAATGGACAAGCCCACTTGGATGTGCCAAGTGAGCTACATGACAGACCCTCACCTCAGCGGATTACATCCCTTTGGTGAGGCATTCACCATTGTATTAGCAAGCTTTAGTTACAACACCTTGGTGAAGAGAGCCCCTACGAGCTAAACCGTTCCGCGGAATGCCCTTACCACTTTTGTGCCTACCACAATGCAAGGTTTAACCTAGACAACTTAATTAGCTAAATTTCAGAGCCCATATAGCATGTGTTGTTGTATGGTGTGACTTAGACGTGTGGTAATAACTTTTGATCCTTAATTGACCCGAGAATCTCCTTCTATCTACATGCGAGGTTCCGCCTCACATCCAACAGTTTACCATATAACTCATCAGCGTCCAAAAACCATGTTTTTCATTTTGTTTTATACCAAACTAGTAGATGTTCCTCCTCTAGACTAACATTTTGAAACCATCATGCCCATGTGTAAACTTGTTTTGAATTCAACCTTAGCAAAAACTAGTGCTTGGCTAAGCATATAGACCATATATCAATATAGTATTCTCAATTTGACAGTATATATTGTCTAAACCATGTACTAGAGGTTACAACGGTGGGGGTATCAAATTTTCAAGGTGGTTCATTGCATACGAGCAGTCGTAACTACCACTGCCCACAGTATAGCAGTTTTAATAGAACATACATGCATACATAATAGGTTTTGCAAACAATATACAATAATTAAAATACAGGATCAACATGGTCAAAGGGGTTGCTTGCCTTGGTCTTGTTGGTCTGAGAATGTTTCTGATGTGTTCTCAGCGTTATCTGGTGCGGAGTCATCTATCCGATAAAATCCAGATAACAAGAAATAAGAGCCAAATAGGCAGAGACAAGATTATATTATTTTTGTTCAATCAAGAATATCATACTTTTAGAAGAATTTGGAAACAAAGATTACTAAATTTGGAGTTCAACTGCAAAAGTTATATGTGTTCGAGTTTTGGCTTGGTTTGAATTATTCCTTCTCGGTGAGTGTAGAACTCTTTATGACTACCAACATTCTTCGGCCGCTGTGGTGCTCGGACACCTCGAATACCATCCACTGACCATGGTGCTTCGACTATACAGGTCTTCAACCAACCGCAACTTCGGTCGTACCGCTCACACAGAGCCAGTACTACCGGTCTTCGACCACGAAGGTCCTCCGAGCACCGAACGGTTAGTGTAGCTCATGATTACCGACCACACTCTGAAATTTACGACTATCAACTATGTCCTATGACTTATGACTAATCCTAAATATCTCACGACCGATCTACTGTACTGACGACCAATCTGCTATATTTACACCGATCTACTCTACTTACGTCTGATCTACTCTATTTACGACCGATCTACTTCTACTTATGACCGATCTACTCTATTTATGACTGGTCTAGTCTATTTACGACCGATTTACTTCTACTTATGATCGATTTACTCTATTTATGACATGTCTACTGTAGGTTTCGACTACTATCTACCATCTACGACTACCCTACAAATTACGACTACCGTTAGAGGTCAAAGATTACGACTATTGCAGTGGTCGATGGTTTTGACTATGCCAGTGGTCGAAGATTTCAACTACGGATGCGGTCGAATATTTCGTCTACGGCTGTGGTCAATGATTTTGACTACAGCTACGATCGAAGATTTCGACTACGCCCACGGTTGAATATTTCAACATCGCCAGCCATCGAAAGGTTCGACAACATCAGCGAGGACTTTGACTATGGTCGAAGATTTCGACAATGACAGGGGTCGAAGATTTCGACAACGTTAGTGGTCGAAGGCCTCGACATGGCAGTGGTTGAGGAGTTCGACACAGTAGCGGTCGAAGATCTCGACACGGCAGCGGTCAAAGGTTTCGACCTCGATTGCTATGGTTCTGTTCTCATGTTCGACTACTACGGTTCCCTTTACGAGTTCATCTACTTTAGTTCTCTTTTTGACTTTGATTATTTTTAGTTTTTTTCAACTTCGATTACTTCAGTTCTCCTTTTGACTTTAATTACTTTAGTTCTCCTGTTGACTCCGATTACTCTATGGGGGAAGGGGTGCTGACCGAAGGCGATGATGGTTCACGAGGAGACGTGGAAGAAGCTAGCGTCGGAGACCTCATCGGTGGCGAAGGGGTTCACGGCGACAATGATTTTTCGGCAGCGGTGAAGCTACAAAAGGGTGCGTATGAGCTTGCTTGTATGCATACGGAGGTATGAGTGGAAGGATTCGAGGTATAACTCACCAGAGAGAGAAAGGCCTTACGGCGGCATCCTGTCAGGGATGAAGAAGAAAGGCTAGTTCGAGTGATCTACTATACGGAAGGTCAATCAAATGAGTTGGGTGCTTGAAGAGGCAAGCGCATTGAGATGGAGGGGGAGAGAAGCTCACTAGAGAAGCTAGCACACAGTGGCATGCTCGCTAGTGTCGCATACGACTTCGGTCTCTCGATGTTCCAGAGAGCGGAGTGCTCAAGGGCCATGCACAAAAGACTGAGAGGACGAGCTGAGGAGAGAATGGTACGGTCAAAGGAGTTTTATAGGCATGGGAAGGCTGAGGGTTGGGCGCGAATTATCACGGGCGTGGTTGAAAACTCGCCGGGGAACGCGAGGTGTGGACGGGGACAAGGGGGTGAGATGCGTTGCATTTGAGGCGACAGGTTGGCGGAGTTGGCAGCAGCAGAGGAGAAACCACAGGCGTAGCACCTAAAACTAGGGGCAGCTCGGCCACGACCACGGTGGAGCTGGCGCATGCGTGTGAGGTGGACGACGATCTCTACGATCGGGCCCCACACGGCAGCAAGAGGGAAAGAGGTGAGATGAGCTCAGAGTTTCGGGCATTCATTAGATGTACTCGAATGTTTTAGAAAAACTTTACGAATGCTCCTGTCGTAGAGTTATTAATGATTGTGTATGCTTCTTAGAGTTTTATCCTTTTCTGATTTTTCTAGAAAAAAATTTCAGAAGACTTCTTGTTGAATTAAATTATTCTTCTTTGATTTGGTTTCAATTTGATTTGTATTTCATGCACTTATGATTTTTGAAAATCAAATTGTTCAAAGAAACTCCAGTAAAAACCAAGGATACAAAGTACATTCAAAAAGTTTAAATTTTTCTCATTTTTGCATGTCGTAGAATTTGGGATGTTACATAATATGAATTGAACAAGCTCATTTTAGACAAAGTTTTTCCCGAAATTTTCCATGCTAAAACTAATTAAACTGGTTGATATATATGCAAATACTAAATATTGAAAAGTTTTGTAACTGACTTAAAATTCCTTTCAGTTTGGAGAATTTTGAAATAATACTCGACACAATGACTTGTTCTAAAACCACCATTCTGAAACAATTTCAGAAAACCTACTCGGACATATCGTCTGACATATTACCCTTATATAACTAGCTATAAGATCTGTTACACAATCCTAACAAAAAAAAAAATAAACGACCCATCATTATACTTTCTACAAGTCTAGCTTATCCCCTCTTATGCAATTAATACTATCGAATACGTACACAGTTTAAATACAATAAATAGATGAACACTTGTCAAGAGAGCAGCTCTAACTAAAACTGATGAACCACATATTGCGTGCATAGTTGGCAGATCATGTAAGCTAGCCTACCTGCCAAGCTGGCGTGTATTGGAATCTTGAACCACTCCATGATCGCTGGGCCATGAAATTATACGTGTTCATGGTCATGGGAAATTTCCTGGGTCCACCTAGGAAACACGCCAAAACATGATCTATTTTTTAGATTTCTCCTAACATGCATGATTAGGACCGCTCATTTCGACTTAAATTTCTAACTTCTAATTTATTTTTCGCTATTTTTAAATTTCATTTTTTTCTGGCTTTGTGACTTTTTGAGATTTTTTTATCGGTTCTTTTTTCCGTATTCATTTGCATTATCTGTGATGGTCTAACTTGTTTTTTATTTTTTTAAATATAGTTATGCGAAATAAGCTACCATAGTTACAGTGTAATTTCAGTCAGTTATAGTGCAATTTTAGTCATAAACTAATTTATTTCAGCCCAACCGAGCGGTACCTAATACAACCTCACTAATATTCGAGCAGGTGTTACTAGTGCTTGGGAAACAATTTTTTTTATGGTGCCCGCAGTTTTTTACATGTGTAATGCAATAGAATTGTGAGCTCTGTCATGCATTTCATTCGATAATCCAGATGCGCGTAATAAAATTAAGGAAAAAAACTCAACAAAATCTATGCGCATTTACACAAATTTATTAGAATTTTACAACTCCACTGATGTGATTTCCTAATTCATCATATGTGATTTCTTTTGTGTGGAATCACACGTACTAAATTAATATAGCACTCTTTGGGGGAAAAACTTTCCATATCCTAAGGGCACGAAAAATAAAGTAGAAAACCAATAACAAGGAAGTGAAAAACATGAAGTAGAAGGTGAGTAAATTCTAAGGAGTCTCAAACAATTATAAATATTAGAACATATAGTTAAGTCCAGTCTTTGGAAGCTATTGGACTTAACATTAGAGAAACAAAAGTCATATAAATGGAGCTAATAACTTTACTAGCTCCAGTGGAAGTTAAAAGAGTATGACCCAAGTTCATCAATAAATGAAGTCACAAGATGTTAGGAGTAATTTAATAAGCAAAAACTCTTTATGTATTGAACAACAGCAGTTTTTCGTAACTTAAGATCTTTTTAATAAAGGTTTTTAATAAAGGTATTTCATAAGAATATCCTTCAAAAAATAAACATTGACTATCGTTGGATATATGTTTCATTTCCTACGCAATTCCTATATATGTTGCAAACAGTGGATGTGTGTGCTAAGTTGATACATGTGTACCAAGGAATATAAACAAGATGCGAAATCATAAAGGACTAGTTTTTATGCTAATATTGCTCCCGTACCATATATCATAAAGATCACCGAGTTGAAAACAATCATCTAATGACTTTAGGAACTCATGTCTCACTGTTAGAGGTGAAAAACGGTAACGGATAATTCGTTTTATCCAATATTCGTATCCGAGAAAACACGAATATGGCAAGCAAAATCCGTATTCGAAAATGTTTGTATTCATATTCGAGAATATTCGTATCCATATTTGAGAATATTCGTATTCGAGAATATTCGTATCCGTATTCATATTCGATTCGTTTCTACAACCCATGAAAAATCCGTACGAATTTTGTGATTCAAAATTTGAATTTAAGCGGTTTAAAACCGGTAACCGATCAAAAACCAGTGAGAAATCGGCAAAACGGCTAGGAATCTGTTTTATCCGATATTCATATCCGAGATAATCCGTATTCGAAAATATTCGTATTCGTATTTGAAAATATTTGTATCCGTATTTGACAATATTCGAATTCGTATTCATTTTAAAAATATGAATTCGTATTCGTATTTGAGACTATTCGATCGTATCCGATCCGTTTCCACCCCTACTCACTGTTGATATTAGTTCCCAATTTATACTTCTTTGCAATGGCACGGAACTAATTTTCTTTTTCTCCAAGCAAAAAAGAACATGTACTTGAGATAAAAACAATATTATGTTCGCCCCAATTCCTACCGTTGGTTCCAGACTTCCGGTAATCTTTTATCTTCTTAAGTAGACCTATTTATCTATACCTCTACTAATATAAAAGGGAACTTTATGCGTCGTCTCACTCCCTCCAACGATCCTTCCACCCACCTAAAAAAAACATGCCACCTTAAAAAAACAGCTAAAAACCCCCAAAAAACCCAAAAAATTCTAACCCATGCACAACTAATGAACCTAACCCACACACACCCACGATCATGAGTTTAGAATTTATGGTATCATTTACATCATATCTGTTGCAATCTAGGTTGCAACTAATGAACCTAACCCACACACACCCATGGCCTTGCAACACTTGACTGAAGTATCATCGTATATTGAAGAGCACAAGGACATACTACGCTAAGAGAATCTAGGCTAGTCGGAGGTTTGTATCACGAGACAACATAAGTATCGGTTCAACGAATGGTTGAGAGTGCGATTCACTAGGAGATCATCAAGTGAAACGGTGCAATGGCTGGCAAAAGGGCCAAAATTTATAATTGTGACATGGCAAGGATACGACATTAATAGGTACACATTTTATACAACAGATCGGGATAGAAAGAGTACAGTCAAGAACTCATGTGTTTGCATGGATGCATTTCGTGATGAGCAGTTCAGTACAGCTGGCCCAAGTCCTACTACGGGCTTGTAAAGGAGATTTGGAAACTCGACTACATGATTTTAAGATCTCTCTATTTCGGTGCCATTGGGTCCAACTCCCACAGGGTGTAAAGGTCAACAAGTACAGCGTCACTACTGTGGATCTCGAACATGTAGGATACAAAGAGGAACCATTCGTACTCGCGTTGCAAGTTGTTCAAGTTTTTTATGTAACCGGCCTGGCAAATAAGAAGCGCCACGTAGTTCTTAATGGAAAAAAGAAGGATTGTCAGAGTTGAGAATGTCATAGATGAGGAAGAGTACAATCAATTTGACGAGTTGCCTCCATTCGGAGACAACATCAGGCTCGAGGAAGAACCAAGCAATGAAACAAGCTATATGCGTGTCAACCATCGTAAAGGGATTTATTTAAAAGGAAATAGGTAAGTGTAATGATTCCACACAACGAACACCTATTTCAAAATTGTTCCAATGTAATTATAAGAAGCTCGACATGTAATTAAGGAATTATTCCATTGTAATTGATTTAGAAATTAAGAAATAATTACATCTGTGATTGTATATGCTGTTGGAACTAATCTTGACAATGCTAATTGTGTTGAGGTGTGGTCGAAGCTGTAGTCGAAGGCGTGGTCGAAGCTACAATCGAAGGTGTGGTTAAAACATCACTCGTGACCGTGGTCAAAGTAGCACTTCCTGATGAAAATACGACTATCACAGACGGTTCTATAATATAACTATTTGTGATACTACAACATCATAGACGGTTCTATTATGGAACCATTTGTGATGTGATTTATATCACATACGATTTTATAAGAGAACTATCTGTCATACTAATATCACAGATAGTTCTTTTAAAGAACTACCTGTGGTAATTCCTCCTATAAGTTGTGCCTCGCTAGGGTTTGCGCCCTCATTCACTTACTCGGCCACATCCTTTCGCCTCTCCTCCCTATAGCCTTAATTCGCCCTTGCCCCCAGATGGATCAACAACCTCGCCGTCGCCCCCAACCAGATTAGTCATCACCCCAGCCGGATCCATCGTCGCCCCACCACTTTTCACCATCCCCCTAGTCGGATCTGTCATCGCCCCCACCTGGTTCGACCGTCTCCTCCCTATCACCTTAACTCCAGCCGAAGGTATGGATTTGCTTCATCGTCTTTTCTATCGCACTAGCAATCCTTGTAAAAATAATTTGAGATAGTGTTTTTTTGTTAAGTAGAACATATTTTTGCTAGAAATACATGCCGAGAGATGAAATATTTAGAGAATGAATTTAGAGATAAATTATTGGAGATATTGTTTCTATTGTGTTGTAGTAATAATATACATCGCTGAATGTTCTTACATGTCCCCTCCTCCGAATTGGAGTAATAGTGTAGCTAGGGAATAGCTAGGGACAAAATATCTAGGGAATGAATTTAGAGATAAATTGTTAGAAATATTGTTTCTAAGTGAGTTGGAGGGTCATGTTATTGCAATAAGATCTATTTAGAATGTCATGTTAATGTGTTCCAAAGAGACCTTGTAGCAATAATATATGCCAAAAAGACTTTTGAATGGCATGAAGCAAATCATACACTCGAGTGTCCTTTGTGATTCACTTTGTTATTGCCACAAGATCTATTTGGAATGAAAAATCACACATTTCAGTGTGTCAAGCTCTATAGAGTAAGTTATAGATACTGTTTCTTCCTCCTCATCATGCTGTGTATTAGAGTTGGTTGTTGTCTTAGGTATTAAAAAACCTTTGGGATGTCGCGCTCTTTATTTGTAAATGAAGGGTGCGGCAGCCCAAAGGTTCTCTTACACCTAAGACAACAACCAAACCCAACACGCAGAATGTTGAGGAGGAAGAGACTCCAACCACAACTTAACTTGTAGAACCTAAGACACTGGGTTGTGTGATTTGGGATGTTAGTATTGCAAAGAGACCTTGTAGCAATAATATGCATCGTCAGATACTCTTATTTCTTGTAAGATCAACCATGTGCCAATGTTTGTGCTCACATCTCACTGTAATTAGTTTTTTATTGTAAGAGAGATGTCGTCGTCGTTGTCGATGTCGTCGAATGGGTCTAACGATCCGAAGACTGGGGAAACTAAGCATGATAGAGGAGTATCTAAAAGGCCAGTGGACTGAATGACCATCATAGAGGTCTCTTTGGATGGAGTCCCTCTGCAACCGAAGAAAGTAGCTACAGTATTTTAGACTACCTACGGGATAATCAAAATGCAACGGGTCCCTATCACCATAGCAAACTGGAAAGGTTTGACAAAAGATGAGAGAAAAGTATTGTGGATGAAAATTTTAAACTTGTTCGAGATCCCAGTAGAACTCCTGGAAACCGTGGAAGACCTTCAAGAGCACGCTTGTCATGTAGTACACGACCAAGGATTGCGTGCCCTTCATAAGGTATCCTTTCGTGTCACCGAAAACATGAGAGGCATTTGTGCAGATGAAGATGATGACCGAATTTTAACAAGAAAGTGCGGCGCATAAGGCTCTCTAGGCACGAAACACTCACCCCCACAGACTCGGCACCGCTCGGTACACGAGTAAAATCCCATAATGGAGGATGAAGGATGAGGTAAAATCCCATATATCTTAGAGGCACTGATTCCCAAATGACTTCAAGGCACATAGGAGTAGGAAGAGATCCAAGGTCGAGCGCGAGGAATATATGAAACGGGACTTTGACACAAAACTTGAGGACATAAGTGCCTCACTTCGAGGAGAGAAAGATGCATTAAGGAACAAACTAAGAGAAGTTTGCAACCAGTCGCAAACCACTCCCGTTATTACGGTACCCAGTCCCCCTCAACGTCAGAGTAGCTACGCGTTTGCGGCACTTTATGAACACAGCAACGCCCACTTACCCATCAATGATATCCAGGTAATGTACATCTCTATAATGCTACATAGATAAACCTGTGGATACCTTAGCTCATCGTGTGTCATTATATAGGAGGCCACGTCGTGCATCTTCAGAATCAGAGTTGTTGGCTCCATTCTCGTTGACGCTGAGCGGGGGTTGGCATATCCATGCCTGCCAGGAACGTTGGTGCAATGTGCCCAGCTAGGGACCGATTTCATGAAGGTCCAGGTAGACTGGATTAATGATGTTTTTAGGGTCGTGTCGCTGGAAAGGCCCCTAAACAGAGAAATAATGATACTGGGTGATGCTGTCTGCAAATTCGTCCAGTAGCCCAAGAGGGACATCACCCTAGACCCTTCTGTGCTATGATCTCCACATGACCATACCTATCAAACAGAACGCTCTATGACTCCACCTCAAGCTCCTCTTCAGAAGGCTAGCAATCAGATCCCGTGAAGGCGACACCGAAAATGTATTGCAAGCAAGGCGCCAAGGCCAAATCAAAGAATTACGGCGCCTCCTAGGGAATGGAAGTTCATGCTCGGAGTGTCGTTGGTCCCTGAGCCACAATTACCCAGCTTTGGACTGGTTTGTGGAACTTTGCATCCCTGGTACATGCAGAGGTCCAACATGAAGCCAAACCGACACAGTGGGTTGACCATGAGATACACGGAGGTGCATTTCCTCCACGACTTGGGAGATTCTGTTGTTACCTTAGAAGACTTATTCTTACTATTCAACCTCGATGAACTCGACACCTTACTTCTACGATGCTGGACACTGTAAGTGTATTGTACAATCAAGTTTTACATTCACGTAACACCAATAAATGTAATAACTCATTGCTTATGTATAGATCCATGATTCAACAAGTCAGGCGATGGCGAGAACCGGTGGGTTTCCTCGATCAACACTTGGTCTCTGAGCAATCCATCAACAATAACAAATCATCCGTCCAAGATTACATAACGAGGGGATTGCTTGCTCGCAGTGACAAGGACTACATCATGGTACCCTTCAACCAGGGGTAGGTGCTTCACTAGTTGTCAAACAAGTTTCATTTGTACTTTATACGTAACATAAAATTAGGATTAATCAATATGGCGACATATGTGACTAGGGGTCACTGGATTCTGATTGTGATTGTACCAAAGTGGAGTAAGGTAATATATCTCGATTCTTTACTTAGGAGCAACCACGAATTCACCCATGTGCAACAAACAATTGACAGGTAAGCTCATTTCCTTCGTACATAACTATGTTGTAGTCTTTCCTTCATTTGCAATGGTCGAGGCTAACTTTTTGAAATCACGTAGATCGTTCAGTGCTTACGTTGCCTAGGGATGGAGACACAAGGAATCTAACACCACACTACAACACAGTACGCAATTTTCGATGCCCGCTACAACACAACAATTCTATATCACACTTTGTTATAATACCTCTAGAACTGACAATACCTATGTATGTAATTCTATTTTGCAGTGCCACTAGTAGCTATGGGGCAACGTATGTGGCTTCTACGTTTGCCACCATATAGAGGAAATCATGGACGCTAAGACGAATGATCAGAGTTTTGTCAACCTGCCAATAATTATTTTGTGATTATCGGTTATATATATATATATATATATATATATATATATATATATATATATATATATATATATATATATATATATATATAACACTACTCTTAGTGATAGCGCGTGGAATTTGACAAAAGTGCAATTGATCTTAACAAACTCGCTGAAATTCGAGGAAAGCTCTCCAAATTCTTGATAGCGGCGGTTATAAACAAGACTGGAGAGTTCTACCCTGGCAATGATTAGATATTGAAACATTTGAAACAATTGTAATCACTTAATTGTGTTTAATCAAATAATTCATTCAACTGTACATCATTTTGTTGAGATCTGTGTAATTATTATCGTGTGCTATATATGTGTTGTTTAGTTATTTTCAAAGGACCTAGCTACCATTTCCTGAGGCTAGCCAAAAAAACAGACTATGCAGACAAACCCTATACTCTCTTATGTGTGCTTCCCCGAATAGACGCTGTATTATCGCAAGATTTCATTTTGGCCCTGTGCACTGCCTTCTTGCCCTCGGGCGTTATATTTCGCTGTCACCGGAAAAGAGTGTTTTTAAAAAAAACTTGTGTGATTTATGTGCTACCCTAGCTTTCCGGGGTATACTCTTTTGAAGTTAGAATGTGTTTATATTACTTTATCCCCACGGTTCTATTCGTATCTCATGCTATTCCCTCTCACCTTTCTGATGAAAATCTCATCAGATCTACTGGAGCAAAATAAGAGATAGGCGAAACCAAAGCAATCAAGAACAAGTGGAGACTTCAGCTCATATCAAGATTCAAGATTCAAATCACTAGTTTATTGTCATCCTCCCCGTACCTACCTAAAGGGGGCTATAGATCAAATCATTATTGATTAGGCTCAATGGAGGGAACCAAGACAACTTCCATAATTAGAAGTAAGAAAGGAAGAATAATAATTGATGCCCACCATAGGCCCAACCATGTGTACCAGCCATCACATAACCTCGCCCTGCAAAGAATGTCAAGGAGAAGCCATCATCGTGAATATAATATCAGCCCTGCACCAAGTAAACCTCAGAAGAGTGCCACTTGTTTCTACGACAAGAATACTAGGAGCCATTCTAATAAATGGAAAAATTGCTCCCTTGCCCCAAAGTTTAATGGCGTTTGCTCAAATGCCCCAGATGTCTCACTGACATGCGGGTCCAGGGCCCACATGTCAGTGAGACATCATGGGGCATTTGAGCAAACGCCATTAAACTTTGGGGCACATGAGCAAATCCCCCCTAATAAATGCCCTCAGAAAAAGCAAGGCAAGTGTTTCAGATGTGGCAATCCGGGACATTACGTGAAGAATTGCCCCCTTAAGAGGAAAGAAAAGCAGGGAATGGAAACTGTCACCATCAGCCTCAGCTCCGACGGAGAAGACTTTGCCAGCCTCGAAGAGGACCCAGTTGCGAAGACTTCATCAAATAATATATGCATCGAATGCGGCAAAGCAGGACATATCGCACAACTATGCCCTCCATTGCGGCAAGTTGGGCAAGGAGCATGCTTCACATGTGGGCGAACCGGCCATTACTGCTACAACTGCCCAGTTCCTTATTGTCCCTACTGCTGGAAATATCATTACCCAGAGGACTGCCGCACAAACCTAATAGCATGTAGGCGTTGTGGAGAAAAAGGACATGAGAAAAGTCAATGTACAGCTAGATGTCCCAACTGTGAAGAAGACCACCCGCCAAAAGAGTGTCCAACGAGCAAGACCACATGTTTTCTCTGCGAAGGACAAGACCACTACCCCAAGGACTGCTCCATGAGCCTGTTGCTGACCAAAGCAGCTGAGATACGATGGACAAGTCTCCAAGCTGCCATAGGACTTGTCGAGCCCGAAGTTAGAAAAGATAAGTAATATCTGTAACCATTTATTTTAAGGGGGGTAGCAAGAGCAGACAAGAATGTTGGAGAAATGATAAAATGTATAATTACCTTGGTGGTGCAATAGATGGCACCCAAGCTAACCAGACCAGGACAAGAAGATTCATACGGCTAGAAATTTTATGGTAGTACTGACTACAAGCCACACCTACAGTTAAATCGTCGTGTTTGGCAAAGCTAAAGAGTAGGAATAAGGTTACAGTAAAAAACAAAAAGTCCGCCATATAAATATCCATCCTCGTACCGGCATCCCTCCGACCCTCCTCTCTCTACTCTCTAGTGCTTAGACCAATAGTAGGAATCCTATGGCGATCATATGCCCAATAGACGATGCGACCACTCCACTCTACGAAGACAAATAGATGACAAAGTCAACAAGCAGGCATCTGGAAGTTTACGACCTATCCAGGAGAACAAGGTTTCTCCCTTCCCTTTTGACTTCTCCAAGTGCTAACACTTATTGTGCAGATATTCACCTCTCCGTGAAGCTACAGAACTATACGTCGATCAACACCCAGAAAACCATTGCTAGCCAATGTAACCTCACCTTCTTTCTTTCTATTCTACCAGAATCTCGGGGTCAAGATTCATTTAAAGGGGGAAGATTTGTAACATCCTGAAATTTGATTATTTCATTTCCTGCATTTTGTTGGCATTTGAATTTCTTTTGAATATTTAATGGAAATCTTTTTGAGATTTGTGGCGTGCAAATTAAATATCAAAGAGTAATTCCAAATGCAAATAATAGAAAACTAGAATTCTAAATATGAATCTGAAAAGATGATCCAGAATAAGGAAAGAGGAACCCGATTTAAAATATAAAATCTCATATTTGGGAATAATGACATAAAGAGCAATAAAAGTAAATGACTAAAATACAAACACTTATACATAGATATATACAAATTGCGCAAAGAAAAGTTTAGCAATATAAGAAAATATATATATATATATATATATATATATCTGTTTATGCAAAAATTAAGTGGGCCAGCAAAATAACAGTATATGAAATTATGAATATATGCACCTGTGATCTAAATAATAATAATAATCGAAGCGCAGATTAAGATTCAAATTTTAAATGCACTTCAAAAATTAACATCAATAAATCCTAATATATATAAATTAATCTGTAAAGTAAAAATTTAAATTAAAAACCCAGATTTTACAATATGCCTAGCCCTTCCTTCCTTTCTCACTTTTTCTCCTCTCCCCCACTCTCTTCCAGGTGGACCCCACATTTTTTTCTCTTTCTTTCCTCTCTCCCCATTTCTTTCTCTGCCATTGGGCCCTCCTCCCGCACGCGCGCCGCCCCTTCTTCCTCCCTTCCCCGTCCGGCCCCCTTCTCCTCCCCGCCCGCTCCGGCAAAAGCCGGCCAACACGGCCATGAGCCAAGCCGAGCCGATGCTCCCTCGAATCCCCTCTGCCTGCCCGCCGCCGCCAGCGTGACACCGCCGCCCGGCAAGCTCGGCATGCCGCCTCGTCGCGGCCAACCACGCCCCGCCACATATAAAACCCGGAAAACCTCCCATTCGCATCGCCACATTCCCTGCATCCTCCCACCGAGCGCAATTGAACCCAAACCCCCCCAAACGCCGGTGAGCCCATCTCCTTCTCCAACTCCGGCCATCCTGTCCGCCGACGATTGGAGCTACCTCGGACCAATTACACCGAGCTGGAGCACCCTCAGGGTGTCACAAAGCTACCACCACAATCGGCCGAGCCCCTCCCCCACCCCAACTCACCAGCGCCGTGCGCATGTCCGCGCCGCCGCAGGCTCACGCCGTCGGCTCACCTCGGCCTCTCTCCGACCACGCCAACCACCTGGGTAAGCTCCACTGGTCTCCCTCATGCCCATGCGCTCGCCAACTTCCCCCTTCTCCCTCTCCGGCCGCCTCGCGCAGCCACCCATCCACCTCGCCGCCGCTCCGATCGCCGCGCCGCCACCCTAGCATCCTCCGGCACCGAGCAACCCATTTTGCCGGTCGCCACTTCCTCCCCGGCCGCTCCCCGCCAGCGACGCCGCCCAGCTCGTGCGCCGCCCTGACCTCCTCTGCTCGGCTCTCTCCAGCAGATGGCTTAAGGGGACATATCGCCCTATATGGGTAAGATAAACGCTGAGGCTCGGCTGGCTATTGGCGCTAACTCTCTTCTCCTTCCCCCCTGGCTCCATCGACGCGCGTTTGAGCCTCCGTTCACGCAGCGCTGAGGTTGAGCCATTTCTTTTGTTTTCGCCGGCTGACAGGTGGGCCCCACCTGTCAGCGACCGCACACGCGTGCGTCCGGCTGATAGTCGGTCCCGTCTATCAGAGGCAGTAGAGAGAGAAAGAACGAGCCACCACCCGGGCCCCACCTGTCAGCGCCCACGTGAGCGCGGTCACTGACAGTGGGCCCCACCTGTCAGGTTTTATTAATTTCGGTATTTAGCCAGACCGAAAGTCTTAAAATGGGCATAACTTATTCATTTTAACTCCAAATTAAATGAAACCAATTTCTCAATTCATGTAAATTCTAGATCTGTCCAATGGAACCAAAATTATGATTTTTGAAGCTCATTTGAATTTAGAAAATAATTTATAGTAGCAAATAAAATTTAACCAAAATATAAATGTGGATATCTAAGATTTAAATTTTTATTAGGTCATGTATGATTAAATTAATATGGTTTGAATAACTATCCAAGAGACTAAAAGTTAATTAAAGACATCAATAAAGAGAAGTGACTTTTGTTAAAAATTGTCCAAATTTAATAAAGATACCTTTAATTGCAAAATAGAATCTATGCATTTAACATTTAACATGCAGTCAACAAATCTCGATGAATAAATTTAAAATTGAAAAATAAAGCTAAGCCTAATAATAACTAAAGTGTAGATAAAATATTAATGAGGTCATTAATTAAATCTTAATATTAGGTTTACTAATAATGAACATAAATACAAATGGCAAAGCTAAATTGACTTCATCTGTATTTATGTGGATCTTTTGAGTTATTTGCTTTTATTTGTGTTCAGTCGTTTAGCACGTAATTAGAAATTGGAGTCTTGAAGAATCGAGGGATCAAGTGTGATCAAGAGCAAAGTAAAGATTGTGATCAAGAGCAAAGTAAAGATCAAGACCAAAAGCTCAGAACCAACAAACGAGAAGGCTTCGTGTGAGCTCATGGCAGACCCGGATTTGTCAATCCAGAATCTGCTGTGTCTTACCGCATTATTCCCTGGATCAATAGATAATGCACACAGGTATATTGCTGTATCATTTCATACATCGGTGGAATCACATCAAGCCGTAATAATATTACATAACTAGGTTGAAGTTAGGCCCTTAAAAGAGCGACAATTTTACATTTGGGCCGATCAGGCCAAATGTTCATATTACAAAACATAACAGCGGAAGCAAAAAGCAAGGTAAGTCATTTTTAACCACAGGCAATGACTAAGGGCAAAAGTGGCCACACAAATATTACAAAAGCTCAAGTAATATTTGTATGCATGCCACACCTTAGTCTAGTTGCCTAGGTTTCTAAGCGTGAAATATTCGCCCTAAGTCTCGGCGTTGCCCCCTCCATCAGTAGCAGGGGCTTCTTCATAGGCGTAGTGATCTTGAGCTCCTGAATATGAGTTTTGGTAATGCGAGTGTGAGCACACTAACCACCGTGCTTAGCGAGTCAATACACAAAATGCAGTAGGTAGTATGCAAGGCTTTAACAGGGGAGGTTCAAGTTATTTTGTTTGCTGAAATGTGCTTTTAAAACTACAATGCTTAAAAGTTCCCTAAGATCTAGCATTTTGGACATTAAACATGTTGTACGTAACATATACATCTAATTTCAGCGAACCAGAGACCATCCACCATTACATGGTCTCCGCTCTACATGCCATGCCTTCAGCGTTATAGCCGCTTACATTACCACTGGGACGACACCCAGGACAACTCAAATAAGGGCCTTTCTCTGCCCTCCACTTTACCTAATTCCACCCACCAAACATTTGAAATAGAACTATATCTAGTCAGATTCCCATGTCCGCTCATAACCGTGGGCACGGCTATTCGAATAGTTCTTACTCTGCAGAGTTTGTACATTTTACCCACAAGAGATAAATCTGCTCGTTGCCCCACATGATTCCTTAGCCAACGCAAGGAGCACTTTAATGGTAGTTAGTCTGGCAACAGGAGAATAGGTATCAAAGAAATCTTCTCTCTCTGGGTGTAACCCTTAGACACAAGTCTAACCTTGTATTTCTCAATAGTTCCATCAGGCCTTAGTTTCTTTTTAAAGATCCACTTACATCCTATAGGTTTACACCCGATAGGACGATCTGTGATCTCCTAAGTCCCATTAGCCATGATAGAGTCCAGCTCGCTATGGACTGCCTCTTTCCAATACTCAGCATCAGAAGATGCATAAGCCTCAGAAAGAGTCTTTGGCACATCATCCACGAGCTATACAATAAAGTCATCACCAAAGGTTTTCTCAACCCTTTGTCTCAACCCGATATTGGTTCAGAAATGGTGGGAAGTTCAGAAGTTTGATTATTCTCACTTTCAATATTATCAGATTGAACATTCTCTATTCGTGAAGTAATTAATGGATCGCGCGTAGGTTACGCAAGCAGAAAAAACAAAAACTTTTCTACCGCGCACACAAGGACATCATGCTTAAGGAGGGATCATGGATCGTTACCACTAGACGCAGCAGCAGCAATGAAGAAGAGTTGGAGAAGCCGATCCAACCACGCGGCGTCAAGGTAGTAGTGGAAGTAGCCGATCGTCCCGAACCGATCGTCTCCTCCACGTGATCAACCACACCATGAGCGATCCAATCAGAGGTTGTTGATGCCGATCAACGCCGCAACGAGCAGCGCCCCACCGGTATCCACACGTCCGGTCGGAACGCCGATCGCGAGTGTACCAAAGACTCATGAGCGACTAGGGTTTGGCTCGTGAGGTGGCGGCTAGGGATTAGCTCGGGATTATCGATGCCTCCCCTCCGCCCTCGCCTCCATATATATAGACCTCCTCACTTGGGCCTCGTGGTGGTGAAGCCCAATAGGAGTCTATCCGGATCTCTATCCGATTGAGCCCACATCCGAATCATATTCAATTAGTGTTCCAACCCGTTAAGTGTGCGACACAGAGGTTCACGATACTTGGTCGCGACCCGTAAACACCTTCCGGTCACCACCGTTAATAGCGGCCTCTAGTAAGACATATTAACCCCAAAGTATACGTAAAGATCATATCATTTGAACTCGTAATGTTCTCATGTACTAATCCCTTTGCCTCACGATATAGATTAAGCTCAAGGCGAGACCTGTGTCATCCTCTTAATAGCTCAATCACTCTCTCGATTCCGTGATGGATTATAAACTCGTGATTGACTCCTCAATCACCTTGGCATGGCCATGCACTTTAATAATCCATTACATCGAGGGGCCCGTAGATATCTCTCCCATAAGGAGGGCAAATTCTATCTTGATCATTCATATCCCACTACATGTTTCATGGCAAACCCAAAGACTACTTTTATGACTACCCGATTCTGAGTAGTGTTTAGTAGTCCCAAAATAAGCTACTACGCATGTCGGGAACCATGATGATCTCAAGTCTAAGGATTCCACATAAACACTACTTGAGACCAACCGATGACACATGGAATCTCTGCAGTGTCTCATGGCGGGTCTATCCAACATATGTTCACTAACACATGTCCATATTATTGATTTGGTATCTCCATACCATGATCCATGAGACATGATCATCAATCAATACATATGTCGATCTTTGAATCATATTTGTTCCTCATATGAAATATAATCGGGGATCATTTAGAAATAGCAACATTTTGGCATTAAGAGTCTCATGAATAAGTCACATACTCATTGATCAATAATGATAATCTCTATTTCAAGGAACAAAGCAATGTATCATAAACATAGTATGTGATATATTCAACATCTCCATGTTGCCTCTAGGGCATATCACCAACAGCCTCCCACTTGCACTAGAGTCAACCATGTAGGTATCTAATACCCATTGCCCTAGTGTGAGCCTCATGCTTTGGGCGGGAAGCGGCTTTGTCAACGGATCCGCAATGTTCAAACCGCTTGTACTTTGCATATCTTAACATCGCCTCTCCACAATCTCGCAGATGAGATGAAATCGCCAGAGAATGTGCTTGGACTTACGGTGCGATCTAGGCTCCTTGGTTTATGAATGGCTCCACCGTTGTCACAGAGAGGTCCATTGGGTGGAGGCACTAGCCATCACACCAAGCTCGAAACAAATTTCTTGATCCAAACAAACCTCTTTAGCGACTTGAAGCCGCTATGTACTAAACTTCGTTGTAGAATCAAGAATGTCTCTCGCTTGGAACTCTTCCACCACCGCACCGCCATTCAGGCGTAACACAAATCCAGATTGCGATCTAAAATCATCTTTGTCGGTTTGGAAGCTAGCATCGGTGTAACCATTTACAACGAGCTCTTCCTCACCCCATAGACGAGGAACACATCTTTAGTTCTTCTCAAGTACTTCAAGATGTTCTTACTGTAATCCAAATGACTTTCACCGGATCGATTGGTATCTACTCGTAGCACTTAAAGCATACGAGACATCCGGACGGTACAAAGCTTGGCATACATAATGGATCCAATAGTGAAGCATATGGAATCGCATTCATTTTATCCCGCTCATCAGGTGTACTAGGACACTGATTCTTGCTAAGATTTATACCATGTGACATAGGTAGGAAGCCTTTCTTGGAATCCTTCATGTTGAACCTTTTCAACACCTTGTCAATGTACGTATCTTGACTTAATCCAATCAGCCTTTTTGATCTATCTCTATAGATCTTGATGCCCAGAATATATGCCGCCTCCTAAGTCTTTCATAGAGAAACTATTTTCAATGAAGACTTAACAGATTCGAGCATAGGAATGTCATTTCCGATCAATAATATGTCATCCACATATAAGACCAGAAACACGAGGCTCTTCTTCGTTCTTGATGAAACCAAACCCTTTGATTACTTCATCAAAATGAATGTTCCAACTCCGAGATGCCTGCTTTAATCCATAAATGGATCTTTGCAGCTTGCATATCTTTCCGGTGATTATGGATCGACAAAACACGTGGGTGTGTCATGTACACATCCTCACTCGATTTCCATTAAGGAAAGCTATTTTGACATCCATTTGCCATATTTCATAGTCGAAATAAGCAAGAATCGCTAGAATGATCCGAATAGACTTTAGCATTGCGACGGCGAAAAAGTTTCATCATAATCAACACCTTGAATTTGTTTGAAACCTTTGGCCACCAATCGCGCTTTATAGATGTGAACATTTCCATCTATGTCTATCTTTTTCTTGAAAACCCATTTGCACTCAATGGTTTTAACACCATCAGGTGGATCAACCAAGTTCCAAACTTGATTACCGTGCATGGATTCAATTTCGGATCTCATGGCTTCAAGCCATTTCTCGTAGTCTCGATCCCACCATCGCTTCTTCATAGGTCTTAGGCTCATCGTTGTCTAACAACAATATGTCCCGTTGTTGAGTAGTCAAAACATGTACCTCTCGGTGCACGACGTGACCTCTCGACCCACGTGGTGCGGTGTGTCCACAACAGTTCTTCAACAGCTTGTTCATCCTGTTGTGGTTCTCAGAGGAGTGAAACGTTTTGTGAGTTTCTCGAATTTCTTCAAGTTGCACCATGCTCCCACTATCCCTTCTTGAGAGAAACTCTTTTCTAAGAAGACACCATGCCAGGCGACAAACACTTTGCCTTCTTCTTGATTATAGAAGTAATATCCTTTTGTTTCCATAGGATACCCGATAAAGAAGCATTTATCAAATTTAGGACCGAGCTTATCGATTGTAAACGCTTTACATAAGCCTCACATCCCCAAATCTTAAGAAAAGACAAGCTAGGACGTTGTCCTGTCCACATCTCATATGGTGTCTTTTCATCGATTTTGATGGAACCTCGCTTAGTGTGAAAGCGGTTGTTTCAAGAGCGCACTTCAAAAGACAACGGAAGATCACTGTGGCTCATCATGGAGCGCACCATATCTAATAAGGTGCGATTTCTCGTTCGAATACCCCATTCCATTGAGGTGTTCAAGGAGTCAATTGTGGAACAATTCCACAATCCTTCGATGATTACCAAACTCATGGCTCAAATACTCGCCTCCACGATCAGATCGTAGAAACTTGATTGTCTTGCCTAAATGATTTTGCACTTCATTTTGGAATTCTTTGAACTTTTCAAAGGATTCGACTTATCTTCATCGGTAGATATATCCATATCTACTAAAGTCATCGAGAAAGTTATGAAGCATCGAAACCACCTCTCGTTGAGCTCATTGGTCCACATACATCGAATGTACGAGTGCCAATAAGTCACTTGCCCGTTCACCTTGACCGGTGAAAGGTGCTTTTGTCATCTTGCCAAGTAAACAAGATTCGCATGTCTCAAATGATTCAAAATCAAATGAGTGCAGAATACCATCTCTATGGAGCTTCTCCATGCGTTTCTCATTTATGTGACCTAAGCGACAGTGCCAAATAAACGTGGGATTCAAATCATTCGATCGTTGCCTCTTTGCATTAATGTTATAGACCGATGACTCTTCAAGAGTAAGAACATATAACCCATTCACCAATGGAGTATGACAATAGAACATATCTTTGAAATAAAGAGAACAACCATTGTTCACAGATCTAAAGTCATAACCTTCTGCTTGTAAACATGAAGCAGAAATAATGTTCTTGGAAAGAGATGGAACACAATAACAATTATTCAATTCCAAAACTAATCCTCAAGGTAAAGACAATGGCATGGTGCCAACACCACCGCAGAAGAACTTTGCTCCATTGCCAACGCCGAAGATCCACTTCGCTCCTCCTCAAACTTCTACTTCTTCTTAGCCCCGCAACGATTTGCAAATGTGAGCAACCGATCCGGTATCAAATACCCAAGAATCAGTAGAAGAAGTGGCAAGATTGATTTCTATAACATTTATACCGGAGTGGAAGTCGACTTCCTTCTTCTCCTTAAGATCCTCCAAGTACTTTGGGCGTTCCTTTTCCAATGTCCCGATTGCTTACGTGAGTAGCAATCGCATCGAGCAGGCCCTTCTTGACTTGCTTGGCCTTAGAACCGCTCGCGATCTCATCGAGCTAATTTTCTTTGACCGCCTTTCTTTACATAGGGCTTGCCCTTGCCTTTCTGCATCATCATCACATGATTGGTGCTTTTCTTAATGCTTTCCTCGGCAGATTTTAGCATCCCATGCAACTTAGCCAAGGTCTTGTCCATGTTGTTCATGTGATAGTTCAGAATGAATGGCTCAAAGCTCTGGGAGCGATCAAGAATCACATCAAGAGCCAACTCTTGGCTAAGGGGAAACCAAGCTTTTCCGACTCTCAATGTAGCCAATCATCTTAATCACATGAGGGTCGACGGATTCCTTCGAAGCTCGCACGCAAACAAGGACTTTGAAGTGTTGAACCTCTCACCCTTGCTTGGTTCTCAAACATACCACGCAACCCCACAATGATATTGTAGGCATCGTGTTCTCATATTGCTTCAAGCTCAGAGGACATTGTGGCAAGCATGAGACAACTCACATCAAGGCAATCATTCGTTTGTTTCTCATAAGCTCTCCGTGCACCACGGAGCATTATCGTGCAAGTCATCGTGATAAGGAGACTCAAGGACATACTCCTTGCGCTCTTGCTTGAGAACAATTCTCAAGTTGCGATACCAATCCAAAAGTTCGCTCCATTGAGTTTTTCTTTCTCAAGAATAGATCGCAAATTAAAAGAACTGGATGCGGCATTAGTTGAGATGATCTACAACAAAGAATACGCAAAGTTTAGCACTATGTTTATGTTCATCTTTTATTAAACTATTTAACAAAAGACTCCCACTATGTGTTTTGCAACAAAACTCCCTCTAAGTTACATAGTGGGTCAAGATCCTCATTTCATTAGTTCCTAGTGAGCTTTGGCATCACGGCTAGAAGACTAGTGACATGGGTAAGTAACACCTTGCTAATCACATCCCTATGTGACTCTTGCTTGTTGGGTGACATCAATATGTCCCGGCCCCAACCTATGCCCCAAAGTCCAAAACTGTTTTGATAACCTTGTTAAGTAAACCAAATGCTTCCGCATGTAGATGTCTGACATCTACCCCAAATAATGATGATAACCGACGGCACTCTACTTTGGTAGACCTACCGTGCAGTGATCATTATCTTTTGTTGCAACATATGGAAGGGCATTAACACCTAATTTTATGAGGAATTCTATCCTACCAAAGCAACATATCACATATATCATTGCACAAGAATAAGATAGATAACATCACAGATAAACATATTTAACTGTGAAATAGTATGGCCCAAAAAATGGTGATCTCCATCTCCATGTAGGTGTAGACGATCTCCATCCTCCACATCACCCTTTAGGCCACCATGCTTGAAAACTTGTAACCTCAAAACTAGACTACTACCTATAATAGCTAGAAATTGAAGATTACAACATAGATTCAAGCATTAAGGTCGATACGCAGGTCGTTAAATACAATATAGACAGCTAACAATAGCTGAAATAATCATGACACGCAGGCCATGAACGAATGTTACATGCATCACATACATCTCATACATTCCAATAAGATATAGGGCCATACTATTCACATCATCCCCTGAAAAACAAGTTAGACGTAGAATCGTATTCTACCTAACGATGTGAACCCAAGACGCTATACAAGGTGGGTACGCACGGCGGTCCCACTGGCCGGTCGTGGTGGGGGTCGAGGGGGCCCGCCTCAACACCCTACGATATTCACAGATCCAATCTATGAAATCGCAATGGAAACACTATTCGGCACAACCACCTTATGCCGATCCGAGACATTCTCTAGGACGCTAGTTTTTCCACTAGGCCGAGGCCATTAGATCCGTAGAATACTAGTATTCGGCATAACAACCTTATACCGATCCGAGACAATCTCTAGGACACTAGTATTCATACAATCTGCGCCTCATCTAACCCCTGTTCACCGATTGATCTCATCAACCCGTGCTACCATCGATTCATCACATGAACCGACTGATCTAATCTGTAATAGATCCAATCTACTACAACCGCATATCAAAATATGCGCCGATCCAGATCGCAAACTAAGCAAGATGGCTCTGATACCACTAATGGATCGCGTGTAGGCTACGCAAGCAGAAAAAACAAAAACTTTTCTACCGCGCACACAAGGACATCATGCTTAAGGAGGGATCATGGATCGTTACCACTAGACGCGCAGCAGCAATGAAGAAGAGTTGGAGAAGCCGATCCAACCACGCGTCGAGGTAGTAGTGGAAGTAGCCGATCGTCCGAACCGATCGTCTCCTCCACGCGATCAACCACACCACGAGCGGATCCAATCGTAGGTCGTTGATGCCGATCAACGCCGCAACGAGCGCCGCCCCACCGTATCCACACGTCCGGGTGGAACGCCGATCGCGAGTGTACCAAAGACTCATGAGCGACTAGGGTTTGGCTCGGAGGTGGCGGCTAGGTATTAGCTCGGGATTATCAGATGCCTCCCCTCTCGCCTCGCCTCCATATATATAGACCTCCTCACTTGGGCCTCGTGGACTGAAGCCCAATAGGAGTCTATCCGGATCTCTATCCGAATTGAGCCCACATCCGAATCATATTCGAATTAGTGTTCCAACCCGTTAAGTGTGCGACCAGAGATTCACGTATACTTGGTCGCGACCCAGAAACACCTTTCCGGTCACCCTGTTAATAGCGGCCTCTAGTAAGACATATTAACCCCAAAGTATACGTGAAGATCATATCTATTTGAACTCGTAATGTTCTCATGTACTAATCCCTTTGCCTCACGATATAGATTAAGCTCAAGGCGAGACTGTGTCATCCTCTTAATAGCTCAATCACTCTCGATTCCGTGATGGATTATAAACTCGTGATTGACTCCTCAATCACCTTGGCATGGCCATGCACTTTAATAATCCATTACATCGAGGGGCCCGAGATATCTCTCCCATAAGGAGGGCAAATTCTATCTTGATCATTCATATCCCACTACATGTTTCATGGCAAACCCAAAGACTACTTTTATGACTACCCAGTTACGGAGTAGTGTTTAGTAGTCCCAAAATAAGCTACTACGCATGCTGGGAACCATGATGATCTCAAGTCTAAGGATTCCACATAAACACTACTTGAGACCAACTGATGACACATGGAATCTCTGCAGTGTCTCATGGCGGGTCTATCCAACATATGTTCACTAACACATGTCCATATTATTGATTTGGTATCTCCATACCATGATCCATGAGACATGATCATCAATCAATACATATGCTGATCTTTGAATCATATTTGTTCCTCATATGAAATATAATCAGGGATCATTTAGAAATAGCAACATTTTGGCATTAAGAGTCTCATGAATAAGTCACATACTCATTGATCAATAATGATAATGTCTATTTCAAGGAACAAAGCAATGTATCATAAACATAGTATGTGATATATTCAACATCTCCATGTTGCCTCTAGGGCATATCACCAACAGTAATGCCTGCTGTTCTCATAGGAAAGATATTCTCAAAGAATGAAACATCTCTAGACTCCATTATTGTATTAGCAATAATCTTAGGAGTTTCTGATTTAACTACTAAAAATCTATAGGCCGTGCTATTTTGAGCATATCCTAGAAAAATACAATCGATTATTTTTTGTCCAAGTTTTCTCTTTTTCTGCAATGGTATATTGACTTTTGCCAAACACCCCTAAGTTCGCAGAAAATTAACATTAGGTTTTCTCCCCTTCCATCCCTCATACGGAGTAATCTCGTTCTTATTAGCGATTACTCTGTTTAGGATGAAAGTTGCTGTTAGAATAGATTCCCCCACTATGTCTTAGGCATACCGGCACTCTCTAACATGCCATTAACCAAATCTGTTAGTATCCGGTTTTTCCTCTCAGCTACCCCATTTGATTGGGGCGAATATGGTGGTGTAAATTCATGGACTATTCCATGCTCAGAACAGAATTGAGAGAATTCATGAGAGATATACTCTCCTCCACGATCATACCTTAATCTTTTTATTTTCTTTTCTAGTTGGTTCTCAACCTCGACCTTATAAGTTTTAAAGTAGTTTAAAGCTTCATCCTTAGTTTTCAGTAAATACACATAGCAGTAGCGTGTTGCATCATCAATAAAAGTTAGAAAATATCTTTTGCCTCCTTTTGTCAATAATCCATTCATTTCACACAAATCTGAATGAATAAGATCTAAAGGTGCCAAGTTATTTTCATCCTCTAATCCCTTAAAGGGTTTCGAGGTTGCTTTGCTTGCACACATGACTGGCACTTTGATCCTTTGACAATTTCACATTTTGGAATTAAATCTAATCTGGACATTCTAACAATACTATCAAAACCAATATGACAGAAACGAGAATGCCAAATATTTGCCTCACATTTATTTAAACCAGTTGCAACATTCAGATTATAGCAAGACTCTAAAATACTTAGGCGGAACAACCCTCCGCTCTTATAGCTTTTACCAACAAACTTTCTGAACTTAGACATTACAATTTTATTTGACTCAAAAACTAGCTTATAACCATCCCTGCATAAGAGAGAACCACTAGCGAGGTTCTTCTTTATTGTAGGAGCATGATGCACGTTCTTCAAGTGGACAGTCTTCCCTGAAGTAAGCTTCAGATCCACCGTACCAACACCAAGAACAGAAGCATGCGACCCATTTTCTATTAGGATGGAGGAAGCCCCTGCTGCCTGATAAGAAGAAAACAGGGAAATATCAGAACATACGTGAACATTAGCACCAGTATCAACCCACCACTCAGTAGATTGACATGCTGAAAAGACAACAGGTGGATTACCATACCCTCCTGAAGTCGTGGCCTCTCCTATGATCACGTTAACAGCCTTCTTCTTTGGCTGTTCACCATCTCTGATCTTGCATAAGCGACAGTCCTTCGCCATATGACCTTCTTTTCCGCACACAAAGTAGGTGATGTCCTTGAAATACTTTTTCTCGGTTTTCTTCTTAAAGCTAGTTGTCTTGTTCGGTTTGTTGGATTTGTATTTCTTAGCAACAGTCCTTTTCTGTATGACGTTTGCATTGTTCTGGCCAGATGTGCTAGGTGCATCTTTTGCCCTTGCTTTTTCTTCCACATCGAGGGCTGCAATGAGATCCTCAACAGAAATCTCTTCCCTCTTATGTTTTAAGCTAGTAGCAAAATCCCACCAAGAAGCAGGGAGTTTAGCAACAATGCCCGCAGCCACAAACTTTGGAGGCAACGCACAGCCTAGGTGCGCAATCTCACCGACTAGTAGCTGGAGATCATGAGCTTGTCCAACTACGGACTTAACCTCATCCATGCTAAAGTCGAAAAATTGCTCACATATGTAGAGCCAGCGACTTGCCTCTGCCTCTGCATATTTGTGCTCTAGTGCATCCCACAACTCTGTGGCGGACTTGAAGTCCATGTACACATCATAGAGCTGATCTGCCAGAACAGTCAGAATGCAGCCAAGAGCAGTATTATTCGCATTTTCAAACTACATGAACTGCTCAATCGTAAATGGATACTGCGGGTGGATAACCCACCACAGCCCCAAAGACATGAGCCAAAACTTGGCTCTAGTCTGCCATCTACGAAAGTTCTGACCAGAAAACCTCTCAGGTTTCATCGCATCAGAAGCATTAGCCATTTCTGTATTGCAACAAAATTCGTAATAAGGTTTCTGGATTGTTGGAAATGTGGGTAATATTTTAATTCCAAATTTTCCTAGGAGACAAATATAATAAAATAGTGTTGCAATACTTACTATTAACAGCAGGCTACTCAACATTCTTCAGAATATACTCAAGAAAAATATATTAACAAAGTTGTACGTGCACGTGAACGACTTACTAGTTAGCCTGATGAAGAATAGGAAGCCGCGCAGGCTTGACGCAGTGCAGAACGTAGATGTCGCAGTTCAGTGAGCGGTCGTGCAGATGCGCTGCCCAGAAACCTTATTGCCGCCCCGTGCAGGTACTCTCTGCGTCAACGGTTCGGAGATAACCGCTCTCCCTCCTTCCAGGTGACGAGGTTCAGACGGCACAGTACTCGAGCACAAAAACGCAGAGAAGAAGGAAATGGAGGCAGTGAGTTTCTCGCACATACTCTGAACGTCTCCAGGCATATAAATAGACAGACTGATAACTAACATGATTAAAGAAGCCATTTACCCACTGGTAACTGACACATTCAACCAGCCATTTATCACTGGTAACTGCCTGTCATCAAAACCCTAATAAAGCCTCAAATTCAAACGTTTGAATCTCATTCAAACACAGAGAGAGTGGTGCAGAGTTTAGTAAAAATAGAGATAGACTTGGTCTGCCAAGTGGCGTGCCACGTCACGTCACAAGTCACAAGTTACGCGATTTTCACGCGAAAATACGCGTATACGCGCACGCGCGTGCGTGCGCGTGTGTGTGACTAGACAGAACCCTCCACGTACCATCTCTATCCATATTCAAAGAGTGGTGATGACTCCACCTTATAAATTGGTCTTCTTCACCTTTCCTTAGCAATATGGTACTAAATCATGCATGCTTTGGAATTAAGGAAATGGGCCATAATTAAATGGGTCAATTTCTAACATTAACAATAGTGTGGTGCTGGACTTTTCTTGTTGCTTGAATTGAGAGGCCACATTACATCGAAATCCGAAACAGCGTTCCCAGGGTAAATTCCTCAAAGGAAGAAGACAAGCTGTAGGATCGTCGATGGCAATTAGAGAGGTGAATGATTGCAGTGCGCAACAGAAGCTCTTTTTTAAAAAATTCTACTATGTTCTGAATTTCTCAACCTACAAACTCAACAAGAACACAAAAGCAAAAGACTACAAAAGATAATAATAATAATAATCTTCAATCACTTGATCACAGCAAAACCGAGACACGAGAGGATGATGTGCGGATAGAGAAATTCCGATGGCACCAGCCGAGAGAAAAACCAGACTCAAGAGACTAATCACGTAGCATCCAACCTCCTAACTACCTCTATCCTAATCATGTCTAATCACAAGTAGAAAATATAGCAGCCTTAATTAAAGCTCTCGGCCAGATCATGCATGATGCACCTACCTCTGTTCACATGCACAAAAGTCACAGGCGAAGGCAAGGTGCACATTTTTTCGGTACAAGTTTATCCCAACTTGATCAACATCAGTTCACATGCACGTCACACACCTCATATAAGAGTAAGCTACATCATCGATTATTCATCACAAATTTACTATTATCAATTATTTATCACCAAAATATCCTACACCAAGTCACATAGTCTAACAATCTCCCCCTTCATAAATACATTGACAACACCTCAATATCGCTTGATGAATTAGCTTCCAACAGATATAAGTGAAGAACTGAAGCTGAAAAATTATTTTAAGCCACAAATCTCATATCTCTTCCCCTCAACACAAGAGAAGCAATTTTACCAAATTTAGCAAATTTCTCCAATATCTCTCTATTCTCTTTAATTTCTCCTCCTTTAGCAATGTAATCATCAAGAAACTTTAGATAAAGAATAATTCTAAGAAGTAACAATGAGAGTAAAAAACAAGAAGCTTTGTAGATTATCCAGGTCACTATGCATTAATTTAACAAAACAACCAAGCCATATTTTGAGAAGAGCTATCTAGATCATACAAAGTCATATATCATATAGCAATATCAAAACCAGTCTTGAGCATGATTAAGCAATTTATATTAATAGCAGACATCTCAACAATGACCAAACCAATTACAAAGAGCACAATGAGATATCACAACGAAAAGTAAGAGCCTAAAAGTGAAGCAAAGTTTAAATTTAGACGATCTAGCAGTCTCATGTTACAACCTGTTGCTCCACACTCAATTCATAGGCATGTGGTATGCTTGTAGCATACTTCTTTTCATAATGCAATGCTTGTAGCATACATGTTTTAAATGGTGGTATGCTTGAAGCATACTTATTTTTATTTGTGCACTTTTTGTGCCTTTTTTTGTGTACTATAGCATGCTTGAAGCATACATCTTTTCAATTATCACTTTCTCATTTTTTATAACATGCTAAATTGAGTGATCATAAAAAGATCACAATATAAAACATGCGAACCTCATGGCCAAGATTTAAAATAAGACTCACAATTAAGCTAATCATTTTCGATGAACATCGTAGAGTACTATCTATAATCAATCTAGTCAAAGTATTCCGCCATGTCATATTTTAGTTCAATTATAGCAAATTAATTATAACTAGTCATGATCAAAGCTATATAGTATATGAGTAAATATGATAAAGAGAGCTCTACAACTCATTTAATTTTAATTGCTTGGATTTGTTGATTTATTTGACAGGTATATTAAACAAAGCTTTTGAAATTTTTAAACAACAAGCTCCCTTCAGAATAATCTCATAAGATGTAACACACCCAATTCACTTCGCAAATGAGCAAAACAAGAAGTATCAAGCGATTTTGGAAGAATATCAGCAACCTGAGAATCTAACTCAATAAGGTGCAGAACAATATCACCTTTTCCACATAGTCTCTCAAAAAGTGAAATCTTTTGAAAGCAATCAAAGAGATAGAAGATCCATCAAGTGTTTCAATCAAGCAATGATGTAAAAAACAGAACCCAATCTAGCTCACATTCTCCATCCTTGTCAACTGTTCTTACATCACAGGAAACATCGGTCTCACAGTACTAGGGTTAGTGAAGTGAGATCTATGAATCCAGTACTGAGACACACGATGAACATGAGAAACAAAGTTAGAACCAAAATCACATGCATGTGGGTGATTAAAATGCCAAAAAGAACATGAATTATTTGAATTAAATCCCTATCTAGCATGTGAAGCAGATTTAAAGCCATCATAAAAGTTCTCTAAAAACCTAGTATTCGCATTTGCTCTAGGAACAAAAGAGGTTGCACGTTTTTGTCTTAAAGCATTCAATCTTTACTTCTCTTTCTTTGCTCGCCTAAAGCAAATTTCATGCAAGTGTCCATCTCTTCCATAATAGGTGCATTGAATTTTAATATTACCATAATTCTTTTAAGAAGATGCGCTAGCATCTATAACATTATTCGATGATTTTTGTACAAAACCAGCAGATTTAAACATAGTTTTATGAGGCTCATTTTTTATTTCAATTAGCCCACTTTCTATGACCTTAACAACTTTAGGTAGATTATTCTTGGCATGCTCAACAAAATTAAATCGTAGACCACGATTTTTCACACTTGTTTTTGACTTGTCTAGAATCATATTCAGATTTTTCTTGCCAAAAGAGAATCTCGCTAAGGTGACCTCAAGATACTCATTTTCTTTAGCCAAAGTGGAACATGTAGTGCATTTAACAAATTCATTCACAAAATTCTTAGAAGCACTAGACTGAGGCAATCTTTCTTTTTCAGCAAAATTATTAAGTTGTCTAGTCAATGCTTCTATTTCTATGTTAAACTTAGGACAGTTAGAGCAAGAAGATATCTTATGATAAAGCATCTGTTGAATTATTTTCTTTAATGAATTAAATCTAGCTTCTAGCAATTCACATTTAGAGCAAGCTTTAGATTGAGCATTTGAAATATTTGACTCTAAACGTGTAGAAGAATTAGACTTAAGCTTTTCAATTTCATTATTTGCAAGTTTTAACTTTTCATCAAAAAAATCGTGTGCCAATCTTAACTCATCAAGTAACAGTTACATAACTAAGTTGAACCAAGTTTGATGTATTAATTGTTCTAGCAGTCTCTAACTCATAATGTAAAACTTGGCAAGACTTATAAGATTCATCATCAGGAATAGAGATTCTAAGTCTATTGATTTCAGAATTTAAGCTCTCAACAATAAAATCATGATTTTTAATTTTCCTTTTATACTTTTTGAGCTCATCTATCAATCTAAGCACAACACGAGACAAATCAGTATAAGAAGGTTTTACCTCATCGGGATCACTGTAAAGATCATCATCGTTGAGCTCCCCACTGTTGGATATAAAATACATCCCTATGAAGTCCACCTCCTTTGTCTTCTTACCATTGATCTCACTGTCACTTTCAGAATCATTATCACTCAAAACAAGCTCATCAAGTGCTGAAATTATCTTGTTGACTGCCCTGCGATAATTGCATTTCTTGTTTGGATCAATCTTGATTTGAGAGTGACAGATTGGTGCCTTGTCATCTTTGACCTCCCTGCTCCTCAGTTTTGGGGTAATTCATCTTAATGTGGTTTAGCTCACCACATTTATAGCATTTGAGTGGAGCTCCTCTCTGTCTTGCTCTGATGTTGTTAATTGCATTGGTCACCCTGTTGAAGAGAAGTACAAGCTGCTCTTCTAGAATTTACTCTAATTGTTCATCTGAAATAAAGCACAATGCAGATAAAGAAACGATAGAAAAACTGTCAACTTGGTTAGTCACTAAGCCTAAAGAATTAGTCTTGTTTATCATGGCCAGAACATCAATCTCATGTATTTTCATCTTGGAATAAAGATTATTCAAAGTAAATGTTTCCATATTAACAGAATGATTGATAGTAGTGACTAACAAATTGCAAACAGATATATCCAAAGCATTTAAAATTTGACGAGCATTATCAGAATCAGAATATGTGACATCAACAGATTGCAAATCACTAACAATTTTATTGAAGCGATCAAAGAGTGCATCTACTGATTCTCCTGGTTTTATCTCAAATTTAGAATACTCATTTTTGAATTGGTTCTGATGAACACCTTTAACATATTTAGAACATTCATGATAACCAGCTATAGTAGTCCAAATTTTATTTGCAGATTTAATATGAGCAATTCTGACAAACTCGTTTCTACTAAGACCTTGTAATAAAATATTTCTAACCTTGGCATTAGCTTCAACATCAGAGGAATTTTCAGTGGTAATAACAGGAGGCACTTCATATGTATTTTTAATTTTTTGCCAGATAGAATTACGTTGTGCTTGAAAAAAACCTCCATGCGGGTTTTCCAATAGAGATAGTCTGATCCATAAAAAAATGATGGCTTACCTGAAAACCAATCCCGATCTGATGCTATTGTAACCTGCCCTGATACCACTTGTAGGATCGTCGATAGCAATCAGAGGAGGGATGAATGATTGTAGTGCACAACATAAGCTCTTTTTTTAAAATTCTATTATGTTCTGAATTTCTCAACCTGCAAACTCAACAAGAACACAAAAGCAAAAGACAACAAAAGATAATAATAATAATAATAATAATAATAATAATAATAATAATAATAATAATAATAATAATAATCTTCAATCGTTTGATCACAGCGAAACTGAGACACAAGAAGATGATGCGCGGATAGAGAAATTCCGGCTGCACTAGCCGAGAGAAAAACCAGACTCAAGTGACTCTAATCACGTAGCATCCAACATCCTAATTACCTCTCTCCTAATCATGTCTAATCACAAGTAGAAAATATAGTAGCCTTAATCAAAGCTCTCGTCCAGATCATGCATGATGCACTTACCTCTGTTCACATGCACAAAAGTTACCGGCGAAGGCAACGTGCACAAGACGGCCTGGACAAGCTCTCACGCGCGGATGTGCGATAACCGAGGAAACGCGGTTGCTTCGTGGTTGATGGCGCATGAATCGGGCGTTTGTCTCGGCGTTGAGTGGATGACTTGATCTCGACAACGAACGAACTGCTGTGATTTCTTTTCGCGTGAGAGATGGCGATCGAGGAAACCGAGACAAGGATGACGTGAAGAAAAACGTGCCACCACAATTTCGCCGGAATAGAACTATTCTTTATTTCTGAATTATGATGACTACAAAATGTTATTTTAACACCTCTAAACTCTAACATGAAATTAACATCTAAAAAATCACGAGGTTAGCCTTTAACCCCATCTCTATTTATAGTCTAGGACCCAAAACTTGAATTTATCCTAAACCCACGAGTTCTAATCCAACTTCAACAGCAGAGGGACCCGAAACCCTTCCTAATATGAGTTTTCCAAAATTCTAATTTTTCTAACTCATCACGTGCCGGAGCCTTTAGGACCGCACCTCCTATAGCTTCTCCACGTATTATCCACCACGTGTCGTAGCCTCCGGACCGTACCTCCGTAGCTTCAACACGCATTATCCATTTCTGATCTCCATACGTCCCAAGTATGAGCCCGACCATCTCGTGACCTCCTTAACCGTCTGAATCTCGGATCTCCCATCCTAGTCCCGGTCCACCTTGTCATCGACCATGATCGCCTCCATGCTCAACCTACACATGCAAAGATCAAAGAACCAAAGAACATTTTTCCGGCACAAGTTCGTCCCAACTTGACCAACATCAGTCCACACATATGCCGCACACCTCAAGTAACAGTAAGCAACATCATCGATTATTCATCATAAATTTACTATTGTCAATTATTTATCATCAAAATATTTTAGACCAAGTCACATGATCTAACACAAGCAATCCAGTGAAATTTTTTCATGCAAGCAACTCCTGGGAAATAAAAGCACAACAATATCGAAAAGACATAGGGGCTAGATACGGTGCTCATGAACCTCCTGCCTACTTGGTTACTTGTAGGATTTTAGCTGTACCTTGCTAGGGAGTGGCAGGTTTCTAAAAAGTATACCCCTTTTGTTTGATGCATTTGTTGCATTGCTAGCTTGTATGGCTTCAGAGTTGTCTGTAGTTTCACTGCATTGCTATGTGTTGTGGGCTTGCCTCTTTGCTCCAAGTCCTCCTGTGAGCATCACTAATCCACAACTCCGTCTCATGAGTGTTGTGTTTGCTTGCAAGCTACTAGTTGGCTCTTTGTTTCTAAACTTGAAGGGGGAAAAATGAGAAGATGCTTAAACAGAAAGGAACAAGAAAAAAAAGGGGAAACCAGTGTGCTAGCTAGCTTCTCCTGGAACCTGCTACTTAAAAGCAAGTGAAAAGGTGCATTTGAGAAAAGCAGGGTTAGGTTAGCGAGTGGCCAGCTGCTTTCTTTTAGCCTAACTGAAGCTGAATCCCTGCTCCACCCCAGAGCAAAGCAATGCATGTGTACATGTATCTCAGAATCTATCTACCAGAGACCAGAATAAGGATTAAGTGTCCATGGATAACCACAAAGATGAAAGACAGTACATATAATACAAGACAAACATTCCAGTCCCACTGACTAGAATAATAATAGCATGACTGGTGCACGTGAACCAGCTACACCTGATCCCTCACTGCCTGCCTCACATATTAACACTACAAGAAGAATGCAAGAGAAATAATTCCTTCCGAAATCTGAAGAATCCCAGCATATCTTTCTCCCTATCCCTAGCTTCCCTCTTCACAAGGAATTTTTTTGTTGTAGAAACATGCATGACAGGAACAGGCATCAGATACGGATGGGCACAATGGGGAAGAACGAAGAAACAACAAACAAGCAGCGGCGGCAGCGGCGGCCAGCAGGCCAGGATGGATTGAGAGAGCATCTCGTCTGTATATGCATGCACTTGCTTCCAAGCCACACACCAAAAGAATATTACACAAGCAGAAGCAAACAGGCCAAGAGTACATCATAGATCACACACGCTACACAGACATACCAAAGCAAAGCCATAATCCACCAACAGTTGGCACACACCCTGCCAATTGCAATAAAAAGTGCTAATCAAATCTAGCTGCCCTGCAGATTAAGCAGCAGTACTGCACTAACTAGTTGACTCCAGCTAGCTAGCTCAAGAAAGGGAATTAGAGGTACAAGTGTTCGTTCTTGAAAAGGGTAAGGAAGAAGAAAAGGGGTTAGTCTCTGTTGTTGAGTCCCACAAATTTGAGAAGGCAAAAAAAATGACACCAAGAAATAGTGAAGGGGGCGCGGTATTCTAGAAATGGGTCTCCTCCCATACATTGGCATACCATGTAGGAATTAATGGCAAGATTTGGGGACCTTTTCGCCAAAAACTTTTTCTTTGTTGGAAGTTCTCTACACCTAACGACACCAGCCCCATGACAGAGCTTGCACAATTGCGAATAGGTCTCCCTACCATTAGTGAATTACGGAACCGGGTTGGCGCCGCGGCGGCGGCGAGGAAGGCAGCACAGCTCGGCTCAGACGTAGCCGTTGCGGCTGAGGTGGAGGAGGCCGGAGCTGCCGCACTTGGGGCACACGTCGGCGCGCTTGGGCACCATGAAGTACATGAAGCAAGCCCGGCACCCGGCCGCGACGAGCACGTGGCCGGCGTTGCCGGCGCCGTTGCCGCCGGAGGCGGACTCGTCGGTTGGGGAGAAGGATGAGAGCGTCGACGAGATGGCGGAGCTCCGGCTGCTGCTGGCGCTGCTACTGTTGCTGCTGCTCTCCTCGCCGTCGCCGTCGCCGTCGTCGTCGTCGTAGCCGTACCCGCCGCCGTCGTTGGCGCTGGCGCGCCACGCGACCACCGCGCTCACGGACGAGACGGAGGTGTAGCCGGACGACGAGGTGGAGGCGGCGCGGCGGGCGCGCGAGCGGCGGGACGCGGAGGAGGTGGAGCGCGACGTCGACGAGGAGGAGTAGGCCGACGACGTGCGCGGGTCGACGGTCGTCCGGGTGCCGTCCTCCCAGTTGATGTAGTACACTTGCCCCGTCTGCATCAAACAGGTCACACATGGACACACACATAGTACACATTACACATAGAAATGGTTAAGCTTCTTGGTGAATGAAAAAATGAACAAGTTAATTTGCATTAAGATGTTGAGAAAATCTCTAAGTACATTTGGCCAGTCTGCAAGAACAATTAATGTGGCAAAAGCAGTTGCTTAGTAAGTGCCCATGAAACAAGGTTGAGAACTTAACTGATTCACACATGCAAAGTACAGGGGCTAAGCTGAGCAGAACAAAAATTCTGGATCAAATGTGATGCTACTTTGTTTATTTGTTTGCTACATATGCAACTTGTGACTTTGCAGGGTATGCCATTAACCAGGGTAAATTACAGGACAGGATTGGAAAAGAAGAACGCCACATTTTCATATCTATTGGGGGGATGAAGAAAAAACAAATGAGCTTCAAGCTTTCATCGAACTTGTGCTAATGCAAAAACTTAAGTAATATATTTCACATTGTTTATATCTTAGGGCTTTAGACTACTGAAACGAAAAAAAGAGTGTTTTTTGGGGGATACCCTGTTGCAGAGAAATACTTTTGATATGATTTGAGTTACATAACACCTTGTCATTAGGTCATTTGTTCGTTCAAAGTAGGGAAAAGACAGCAAGACATTTATTTATTTATCCTTAAGTACTAAAGATTTCTCTGAGGTGAGAAACATGTGTGTTGTTAATTAAGCTAGGACCAACAGAGCACTGTGGTCCAGAAGAAATCTATAACGAAATCTAGAGTTAAAATAGACCGATAAAAAAAGGAATGGATCCACAGGGATGTGTCAGGATTTAGAAGACAACACAGATCTGAAGGGCGTGTTAGATCAACATGAAAGTGAAGAACACAAAATGCAGATTTTTAAACCAACACATTGAGATCAATGAGAAAAGTTTTTTTTTTCTTTTCTAAGTCTTTTATTCAGTGGAAAAGCTCGAGCCTTTCTGAAGATGATTAAACCCAGACCCCAAGGAATGGAAAGAAAAAGAAAGATTCCTTCTCTTGAACTGAAAAAGAAAAAGAAGAATCAAAGAATCAAGAAGGTAACCACCACCACCTGTGTCTGAAACCTCTGGCCAAAATAATTGCGAAGAAGAGGAGGAAGAAGAAAAAATCGCAGATTAGGCAAGAATCCAAGAACAAGAGAACAAAAGAGGGCGGAGGCAGGGACGGCGGCCAAAAGGGGGGCGAGTAAATGAAGAGGATCTCTCCAGTTTGCTCGCCACTTTCGCCATTAATGATCAAATGATTGATCCAATCGAACCCGAGCCCAAACCCACCGGCATCCGCCTACCTCGGAAACTGTTTGCATTTATATCCAAATGATTGGGAAGAACGTAACACAACACGCGCGCGCATGCACGGCCATCGATCTCCATGGTTTCTTTCTTTCGTGCAGTGCAGGATTAAGGTAGGAATCGATCGGAATATATGGGCACGTACCCGGATGTCGAGGCACTGCTCCCAGTGGTAGGGCAGGGCGACCTCGGAGTTGAGCTCGACGGTGACGCCCTCGCTGTCGTCGCTGCCCTCGGCGGCCCCGGCCGCGTCGGCGTGGCGCCTGCCCCTGCGCCGCCCGCCGCCGTTGAGGGAGCAGTTGCGCAGCGAGGAGGCGATCATCTCGATGTTGGGAGCAGTCATCAATGCCGCGCACGCAGGAGCGAGTGGTGCGCCCCGGCCTCTTCCTGCCTGGACCTCGCGGTGGTGGAGCGGAGCCGAGGGGTCAAGAAGCAGCGGTGGCGCAGGAGAGGATGCAAGGGAAAGGAATTTGGTTTACTTTTGCTGTGGTGGTGTTGTGTGTGCGTGTGGGGTTTGTTGTGTGCAGCAGGGACTAGGGTGTGGTAGGCAAGGCAAGGCAGCCTGGGTTCGTTGCCTGCTTGGAGCCACTGTTATATACTGCTATTGCTAGCTCTACTATGCGTTTGTATCTACCCAGTATTTTGGTTTGTTTCTATAGCAATGGTGGGTTTCCTTGTGGGTACGTAATGGGTTCGTGCATCTTTTATGTGCTTAAGTTAATTTTAGTATGTAGCGGTGTACAGTATGTGTTTACGGTTTTCCAGGTTTCCGGTACTACAAATGGCACCCTTTTTGGACCATCGCTAATTAATCAGTTCTAAAATTGTATCGTCATCAATGATTAGAGGTAACCTTAGTATTGTTCCTAAGCCGACCAGACAACAGATATTGATAAGGTTGATCTTTTTGCAATCGAACGACCAAAGTCGCTGATCAATCTTAGACGTCCGACGGCTATTGCTTAGTACTACCTAGAGATTAGATAACATATGCAAGCAAAGGAAGCTTGGGTTGGTTGCCTGCTTGGAGCCACTGTTATACACCGCTGTTGCTAGCTATATTATGTGTTGTATGTATTCAGTATTTTGATTTGTTTCTATGGTAATGGTGTGGTTCTTTGGGTAATGGGGTTCATGCGTCTTCCATGTGTTTAAGTTAATTGTAAGTTTGTAGCAACATGTAGTATACGCGTTTACAATTTTCCAGGTTTTCGGTACTAGAAATAGCACTTTTTTTGTAGACTTCGCTAATTAATCAGCTCTAATTTTGTATCGTCTTCAATGATTAGAGGCGACCTAGGCTGTTTTTAAGCCGACCAGAAAACGGATACCGATAAGGTTTATCTCTTTACAATCTTAGACAACCAAAGTTGCGCGATCGATCTTAAATGTCGGACGAGTATTGCTTAGCACTAACTAGCTAGATAACATAGGTGGAAACGCGAATGCTTCTCTAAAGCAGATGATCTTTGTGCCAGAGGAAGGGAAGGCGACATCAGCCTCCAATCGTACCCCCACCTCTCCCTCTCGTGTGCTGTGTTTTGGTGTTGCATGCTGTCCCTGCCGCCGCCTAGCTAAGCTGCTGGCGCCGCTGAGCCCCCCGCCTGCACAGATTCCCCTTCTGCACACCGAGGAAAGGCTCCCGTCCCTCTCCCCTCCCCTCCATCTACACGCATTCCTTTCTAACCTTCACTCCTCTCCTAATCTCTCTCCCTCTGCATAGACATGCTCACGCAAGGCGCAACCTCTCTCTCTCTCTCTCTCTATAGCTAGATGTACACATGCGTCATGGCCACTTTATTCCTCCTTTCCGTGAGACACAGAGCCAGAGGTAAAGAACAGCCTGCACTGCCTTTACCACCCCGTTGTCCTTCCCTTTGCTACTTACTAGCAGTAAAAACAGTTTCGGACCGGTCCTATCAGCCTCGCGCGAGAAAAGGTTCACTCGTCGAATGTTTCTGTATATTTTGAGATTTTTCGGCCCATACAGCCCAAAGTACGGCATCCATCCCTAACCAGCACGTCTCCAACTCCTCACTCCTTTCCCCCAGTTCACGACGACGGGTGGCGGCACCATACTTTTATGACCACGCCGCCGCCGACTACTTGTGGCCGACCCCGGAGGAGATCTCCAAGCTCTTCGGTGTAGAGGACCTACGCAGCCTCTGCAAGAGGCACGACGTCCCGTCGGAGTACACGCTAGCCTGCACCGGCGTTGGGCGGTGGGCCTGCACGCCGCCGTCGGAGGCTCCGTCTCCGTATACGCCAACACGCTCGAAGGAGGCAGGCGCTTCCCGTTGCACCACTTCCCTTTCTTCTGCACGGTCCTTAGGCATTACGGCCTTGCGCCAACCTAGCTCGGCCGCAACTCGTGGCGCGAGATGGCCGCATTCGTCGCGCTCTACAAGGGCGCCGGCGTTAAGCCAATGTTGTCTGTGTTCCAGCACTTCTTGTCCCTGTGGGCCTGAAGGGCCGCGGGCTGGGGTGCCATTTTCTTCAAGCGTCGCACTGCGTCGCCCTCCGGACTGCGCCGCCACCTCTTCGCCGGCTCACTGCCGAGTAACAAGGGTGGAAATTGAAGTTCCTCTTCCTCGCGGCCTCGTCGACCGCGCCTTGGCCCTGACCAGTGAAGTGCAGAAAGCCGAGGAGGGAGGCCGTCTGTGAGCCCAAGCTCCCTGATGCCACGAGGGTCTCCATCAACAAACTATTGGAGAGAGTGCAGAGAGCGCTTCTCTTCGAGCACAAGCGATTTATTTGATCAATGAAGTGCATGGCCGTCTTAAATATGGTTCTCTTCGAGCACAAGCGATTTATTTGATCAATGAAGTGCATGACCGTATTAAATATGGTTGAGGAGCCAATCATAACTGAATAATTCACTATAGATTTGAGTGAAGGATCAAACTATCATGGGATAACACGCTTCTCACCTTAAGCTCGATCTAGCTAGTATCGTGAAGCAAAAGGATTAATATATAAGAACTATATAGATTCGTCCGATATAATCTTTATGTATATTTAGGAGTCATTATATCCTACTAGAAACCGCTGCCAATTTATAGATCAGAAATGAGTTTTTGATCTATAGCCAAATATACATGAATCTACAGGATCACACACTTAACGAGTTGGAACGATAAGAGTTCGGATGATAGACTCCAAGTAGAATACGATCTCTACTCATATTAGATCCGATCGGAGACTCTCCGAGTGTGATATGATCTCTACTCGTATTGGATAAAGAGCCAGTCAAATGCTTTTCGAGTTGGATATGCTATTTGATGGTATCGAATAAGAATCCGATTTGAGGCTATATAAAGGGAGGTGTAGGGGCTGAGGAAGGCATCTCGAGACACACCCATAGAAACCCTAGCCGCCACCTCTCATAACCCCTATCGTGCACTGGTGCTAGCACACCAACGCACGACGTTTCATCCCTGTACATATGGACTTCAAATGCTACGACTGCGACTCTGATCGAAATAATCGCAAGGAGGAGACGGTTGGTCAGAGGATGATCAACTACTTTCACTACACCAACATGTGCTACGTTGAACCGGCCACTTCAACTCTACTTCTGTTGTACTACACGTCTAGTGATAACGATCTATGATCTCTTACTCGCATGGTTTTCTGATTTATACGGTAAATTTTTTTAATCGGTGCTAGTGTAGCCTATCCTATCTCAATAGTGTATCAGAGTCATTCTATATAGTATTTGATTTGGAGTGGTCGCATATAATTGATATGTGGTGGCAGTAGATTGGATCTATTGCTGGTCTGACATGTTGGCTTAGATCAGTTCATGTTAATGGATTGGTTTAGGCATTGGTTGATAAGATCAATCGGTTTTGATGATAGTAGATGGATTCCTAGAGGTATGAATTGATAGCATTGCATAATTAACTGCGCTTGTTCATAGTAGCATTGCACATTACCCCTACCGGTCTAGTCACTGCCATCTGGGTAGATCACGATGCACAATTGCATAAAACTAGTAGATCAGGTTGTTGTTCTTTCTGGAAACCTCTTGCGTCAATCGATGTGATTGATCAATAGAAAATCGACCCGATTAGATTGGTTCGGAATTGGGTTAATATGATTAATCCGATGATCGTCGTGCTAGGTAATCACACCACATGTTATATGTATTATATATTCATGTTGTGCGATAGAATTGGATTCTATGCTTGACTCATTTTTGCATAATTGTGTGAATAGTATTGTCTATTGCGTATGTGATGCATGTATAAGTTTTTTATGGCCTACGCATCATGCTGATTTGGAGCCATGGGCTACAAATATAATAGCCTACATGTCGATTTGTTATGCTTGATATTTTTATATGTAATTCATTGTTAGCTGTTAGGAGCAATAGCTAAGTAGATGAATGTGGTGACTTCAAGCATTGATGGCTCAATGGACAAAAAGCGTGGTGATGGAGATTGTCACGCTAAGGGCCATACTATCTCACAGTTTAATATGATTTTACTGTGAATGTTTTTATGTTCTTGTTATACTATTATTCATATTATTATTATCTTGGGTATTTTAAATATGATATAATAGTATCCTACTAGAAAAATTAAGTAAAACTTGATGCCCTTTCAATTATTGCACCTATCAAGATTTTGATCGTTAACTGGTAGGTCTATCAAAGTAGAGTGCCATTAATTGTCTCAATAAGATAAAATAAGTGTTGAACACTTCATGCATAATATTGTTTTAACTTGACTAAACTATCAAAATAGTTTTGGCTCTAGGGACTATTGTTGAGGTCATGACATATAAATGTTACTCAACAAATAAGAGTTACATATGGTATAGCAAGGGGGTTACTTACCCTACATCACTAGGTTTCTAGCAGTGATGCCAAAGTTCATTGGGACTTGGTGAAATATAGATCTTGACTTACTATTTGTAGTTAGAGGGAACATAGTTTTCAAACATATAGTGGGAAAACATGAGGAAAGAAAATTTTCTCAGGAAGTAAGATGCTCTCTTGATTCTTGTTTGAGCTATGTGATGAAAACATAAGTCTTTTATGGTTTGAATTGACTTTATGTTGGCCTGTGTGGTTTTCCGGTTCAGGAAAATAAAGGAAGGGTTTGGCATTGGATTGATTCTCCTTTGACTTATATGTTGTTTATTTGCAAACTACCTACTTGAATGTGGAGAGGTTCTCGTGTTGAATCCTCGTTTTCTTTTCTTTTGATTTGACCCTTTTGGTGGGGAGTTGGTGATATGTGGTTGAAATGATAATTCTTTATTTTTAGTTGAATTTTGTTTGTGAAAGAGTTGGTTTACTTTGAGCACTGTTGTGCGTCCGTGGTTAAAGGAGGTGCTCCTTGTTAAGGTAAAAGATTGATTGAGAGTTGGAATAAGAGTTACATGTGTTGTGCAGGTTGTGTGGGTTGATACCAAAGGGAATGATAACCCAATGTATATTCAATCGCTTCTGTTAGTTGCGAATTTTTGGGGGTTGGTGTATCACTAGGACCACCTTGGGTCCCAGAGTGGGGTACACAACGTTTCGTACGACCCAGTATCGAGGGAGTACTTGAGAGATCTGGAGTGTGGGTTTCATTAAAACCGTTGACCAACGAGTAAGACCAGCTGCCTTTAGCGGAGTTGCTTATAATAATAGCTACCATTCAAGAATTAAAGCAGCACCATTCGAAGTGTTGTAGGGGCGTAGGTGCAGGTCACTCCTTTGCTGGGAAGCGGTGGGTGAGAAGGCAGTCTTGGGGCTCGGATTTGGTCTAGAGGACAGTTGAACGAGTGGCCTTGGTGAGACAGAATCAGTTGGCTGCCCAGAGCAGGCAGAAAAATTATGCGGATGTGAGGAGAAAGGATCGGGAAGTTGGCATACCACTTGGATCTTCTAGAATCTATGCGCGGGGTGCAACCATTGAGGAATAAAAACTTTAAAGTATGTCAAGGTGCTTTGGTCGCAGCAGGCAGAGAGAGAGGCCACATGGGAATTGGAGTCTCGCATGCGTGAGAATTATTCTGTAGGACCGAAATGGCAACAGAGGGGGGTGAATGGTGCCTTCAAAAATTAAAATCCTCCCCTCAAGTACTCACATAGCAGAAAAGAACTCACTGGAAATCACAGATCAGGAAAATAAAACAAATCCAGAGAGAAAAACAAATTCCGGGCTATTCTTCCAGCAAGCGGTAGTACCGCTGATACGAGCGATAGTATCGCTGAGCGGTAGTACCGCTGTTTAACCTATGGTAGTACCTTTGAGCGGTAATACCTCTCGAGGAGCGGTAGGACCTCACCAAGAACAGCAGGCGCAGAAAATCTGAAATCTGATAAATTCGCAAGATTCTCGGATTCTTGGCTTGGGAAACTTTGAGGATAGCAAGGAAACACTCGCAGAAGAATAAGCCAAGAACCAATTTCAAGATTTCTCTAGAGAATTAAAAGCGGAGACAAAGAACTGAAAAATACAGAGTGCATCCTCAAAAATCAAATTCCCAACAATTCTTTGATCCTTTGGCCAAAAGACTTTGAGGATATGTTAGCAATAGCCACTGGACTCTACTAGCCAAATTTCATGCCATCACAAAGAAGAGAACAAGATTCTTACCAAAACCCTAGAAATGAACAGAGAGAGCCCAAAACACCAAATAATGCGGATACACATATGCTTAGCACTTTTCAGGCGAATACATTATTTCATTGGAAAGAAGTATTGAGCCGCATTAAATATTGTCAGGTGAATTTGTTTCTTAAGGAGTTTCTTTTAATTGATGATGAATTTGGAATACTACCTCATGCTATTATTTTATGTATTCTTAGGTATGATTCATGTGAAGACTTGGAAGAGCAAAAGGAAGGAGCACAAGGACTTAAACTACAAGTTTTAGATAAGATTTTCAAGCCAAATTCGGACCTCCCACGTGCTCAATCCAATTCAAACTCGGATTCAACTCAGGATTCAATTCGGATTCAGTTCGGGACAGCCTGACATGCAGTTACTAAAAAGGCCATAACTTTCACAAACGGTGTCCAATTCAGGTGTTCTTATACTCGTTGGAATGATAATTTCAAGGGCTACGCAATGGATCTGACCCGACCTTCAAAGTCGCCACAGATAAAAAGTTATGACCAAAACATGGTGACGGTTTAATTTTATGTTTTTTCTTTTGTGTGAGTTTGTTTCCAAATACATGTAGGGATGAGTTGGAATTGGTTTAGGACCTCTTGGCCAGCCATGAGGTGGAGAGGAAACTATATATTGAGGGTTAGGCCCCCATTGTAAGGAGACCACGTTTGAGAATAATGAATCTACTAAACTTTGTTTGAGTTTAGCATTGCTACCAAAGTTCTATAGGGAATTAGGAGTGATTTTCTTCAATCAAGATCGTTCAGCCTTTCCGTTGGGAATTGGGTGCATGATAGATCTTCGCTTGGTGGTCGGCGAAATCAACACGAGTGTGTTTGGCGGATTAAAGAGCGTTCGTCCCTTGCATTGGCATTGGAGGATCATTACGATTCATCAAGACTCCCGTGAGTATCCATCCTATGTCGAGAAGATCGGGCAACCCCGTATCATCTTGGTATCAGAGCACGGTTTACTCGGTAGGATCTTATCCCTTTAAATTTCAGTTTATTACTTACTGTCCTATAGTTCATAAACCAAAAACACAAAAAAAAATCCAAACCCTAGTTTCGCATCTGCTATTTTCATGAGTTTTATTATGTCTTGATCCATTAGAAATTTTGTTTACGTGCTGATCGTTCGTGTTTATTTGCGTAGCTTAATCTTTGTGTCCAATCCAAAATTAGAAAAAATCCGATCGCTACAGTGCGTGAACAAGATCGGCACGATCTTGTGAACGATCTTCGCTCTGATGCCTCGCAAAAAAAAGATCTGCACTATGGCTGTTTCTGTTACATATGTCCTTAATTTTTCGTTCATCTTTGAGACTAGTCTTTAATAATTGCATTAAGGGCTGTTCTTGATATTAATTTACACCTACTGAAATTTTATTCTTTTGTGGAAGGGAAAGCTAAACCTTAGTGCTAACAACAAGTTAAAATAAAGAAAGAAGGAAAGAAAGAAAGAAAGAAAGAAGGCGGCCGACAAAAAAAAAAGGAAAGTGAGCATTGGCCAAATTGGGGTTAGCTAATTCTAATATATAATTTCAGCTTGTGTATTTAATTTCTTTGAGCAATCTTGTGCCCTTACAGTCATATCATTGCAATTGGCTAGGGTCTCTCCTAGTACTTGGTGCAAAATGAGCTATCTAATCTTTAATTTCCGATTGCCTCTAGTTAGCTCATTCCTTTGTTTGCATCGAGTCACATTGATCTTTTCGTGTGCGTTCATATACTTCACTTAAATATTGTGGATCAGCACATAGGCAATACTTTCTACCTTGGATTATTACTTAATTTTACGACATCGAGAAATTCAGATCGTGTAGGATAAATACTTCCTAACCAAGCTCCACAAAATATCCTTTGCCGTGCAATTGTGAGTCACTTTTAAATCCGCTTGATCATTACTTGTTATTATAGCCACCACCAAGTGTAAGTTTATTTTGGCCTCAATTCACTTCGGAAAGGTAAGAACTTTACTTGGGAGAGGAAAAGTGAGATTGAGTGAACTCCACATATTGCCCATATATTTGTGGTTTTGGTGTTTTCTTTATACAATCTAACCATGTCAGGTGGAGAAGATAACTATGGTGATGAGATTAAAGTTAATCTTAATACCCCGATGACTCGATTTCAACATCAGGCATCGAGAAGTACATTGCAACAAGAGCTCCAATCAGGCACCACTGATAAGCATGTACTTCAGGTGGATACACAGGATTTTTGCATTGTGCTCAATCAACAAATGAAGGTGATACAAAAAAACATCGTGAATGATATTGTGCGAGCACTTCATCCACAACAAGAAGAAGATAACTTTGTTCCTTTCTATGGCAGTGATGATCCAGAGGAGTATCTTGAGTAGGAATGGCAAATGGAGAAAGTGTTTAGATTTCCGAAACTTTCCAAAGATCAAGAGGTGAAACGTGCCACGAGGGAGTTTGAAGACTATGCTTATAGTTGGTGGCAACAACTAATTGGAAAATAATTCATTAAATCTTGGTCAGATTTTAAGGCGTTCATGAGGAGCGAGTTTGTGTCATCCTATTATGCGTAGGAATTGCTTCACCATTTGGAGAATATCACACAAGGTAGTAATATTGTCTAAGATTACTATTTTGAACTGCAAGATGCGATGTGTCGTGCCGGTGTCACTAGTCCATCAAGGGAGAAGGCATACTTCAAGGGTGGCTTGAATTCTGAGATCGCCACTATACTTCAACATAAATATTTTAGTAACTTGCATGATCTTGTGAATTGTGCTATTAAGGAGGAGAAGAGACTTATGGAGACACGTACATAACGGTTCAATCCATGTCCATACTTCAGCTCTTATGGTTCCACTAGTGTGACACATGTGAAGATGATCGAGCATGGGACTTTCCCTTCGATAAAGAAGATATCTTGTGCTGCCCCAATGATACATACAACAATTGAGATGCATCAAAACCCATGTGAGAATAAGAGCCACATAGTCAAATTGAGTGAGAGTGTTAAAAAGAGTGAGCTGTGTGATTCCACCATATGTGAGTTTAAGAGCATCCAAATTGAGAGTGTGAGAGATACACCACAAGAAAAAAGAGAAGTAGAAGATAGACAAAGTGAGGTTGATTTTGAAAGTAACACATTAATATCTACTTCTAGTATTATTTCTCACATTGTGCAGGTTGATATTAAAGAAGAGGAGCCAAATGTTCAACAACTGGCTTCATTGGAGATAAACGACGAGGAGATAATCATAGTTAAAGATGAAGTACTTGCTGGCCCGTTGTTAGATCATGATGATTTAATACCTACAACACCTATATCAACTGAGAAGAACAATAAAGGTAACAATATTGGTGCTGAAATTAATTGTGAAATGGTGAGTACTTGTGAGAACTCATATGTACGAATGAAAATTCCATGTTCTGAAATTTCTTTGCTCAATTTACATAATGTGGAATTGATTAATCATAAGGAAGTTCTTACGAGAATATCTCCTGATGATTCTTTATATTATATCATGTTTGATGATCCTAAAGAACTATCTAGTGTGATTGAGAATGTTGCTGAAATTTCATGTTTAAAATCACTAGTTAGTACCTATGCATATATATATAAATTCAATTTGATTGGAAACTATGGTATAGATGATAAGTTTTATGTTTACCGAATATGCATTACATGTGATAAGTTCGCTGAATTGAAATTGCATATTTTGGATAAACAATCTTCTATGCCATATCATGATCACAATGAGATGAGTTTCAACAATAATGTTGCATGTTTCAAAAGATTTCTTAAGCCGACTTATTCATCCTTTAATGTACAATCATGTACAAATAATCAGAGTAGCGTAATTGAAGTATGGAAGGAACTAAAAATTTTCTCCCCCATATTTGAACAACTTAATTTGGTTTGGCCCATTAATGACTTGCCCATGTGCCTAGCAAAGTCGAGAACGACTTTTTCTCATGGGAGGAAGAATGATATGAAAGACAATATTGCAATGTATACATCTTATGGTTGCCATTATATTAATTTGTTTGTGTGGAACAATGAGAATGACACGATAATTGATTCATACATATATATATATATATATATATATATCATTCATATACGTTGTATTCTTTGCTTAGTACAATTTCAGGCTACCAAAAGCCGAGGACAGCTTTTCTTGAAGAAGGGGAGGATGATGCGGATACGCATATGCTTAGCACTTTTCAGGCGAATACATTATTTCATTGGAAAAAAGTATTGAGCCGCATTAAATATTGTCAGGTGAATTTGTTTCTTAAGGAGTTTCTTTTAATTGATGATGAACTTGGAATACTACCTCATGCTATTATTTTATGTATTCTTAGGTATGATTCATGTGAAGACTTGGGAGAGCAAAAGGGAGGAGCACAAGGACTTAAACTACAAGTTTTGGATAAGATTTTCAAGCCAAATTCGGACCTCCCACGTGCTCAATCCAATTCAAATTCGGATTCAACTCAGGATTCAATTCGGATTCAGTTCGGAACAGCCTGATAGACAGTTACTAAAACGGCCATAACTTTCATAAACGGTGTCCGATTCAGGTGTTCTTGTACTCGTTGGAAAGATAATTTCAAGGGCTACGCAATGGATCTGACCCCACCTTCAAATTCATCACGGATAAAAAGTTATGACCAAAACATGGTAACGGTTTAATTTTAGATTTTTCCTTTTGTGTGAGTTTGTTTCCAAATACATGTAGGGATGAGTTGGAGTTGGTTTAGGACCTCTTGGCCAGCCATGAGGTGGAGAGAAAACTATATATTGAGGGTTAGGCCCCCATTGTAAGGAGACCACGTTTGAGAATAATGAATCTACTAAACTTTGTTTGAGTTTAGCATTGCTACCAAAGTTCCATAGGGAATTAGGAGTGACTTTCTTCAATCAAGATCGTTCAGCCTTTCCGTTGGGAATTGGGTGCATGATAGATCTTCGCTTAGTGGTCGGCGAAATCAACTCGAGTGTGTTTGGCGGATTAAAGAGCGTTCGTCCCTTGCATTGGCATTGGAGGATCATTACGATTCATCAAGACTCCCGTGAGTATCCATCCTACGTCGAGAAGATCGGGCGACCCCGTATTACCAAACCTGAGATTAAACTTGATTTGCTCTTGGGAAAACTCGATCAAATGACCTTGAGGCACTATCCCAACATAGAGCAACACATTTTACACCTCATGGACAAGAGACAACAAGAATTCGAAAATCTTAAGAATCAAGAACAGAGGGCATCGAAGAGAAAAGAGTGCACGGGAGAAAAACTTCAGATTTTCATTCCAAATCAGAAGAAGATTATAGAGGAGTCCTGATAGGCATGGACATTCGAACAAGATGAAAGATTACAAGACTCTCAACCCATCCTCTTCGTCTCAATCCTCAAGAACACCAAGAACACTCCATGTTTCTTGGGAGGAATGCACAGAGAGAAGGGAGATGAACATGGGAGCACTCCCTGCTGTCCACAACCACTCTCACCCACTAAAGCCTAAAGCAAAACAACATCTCCAAAGGTTCTTTTGACTCTAACCCTAACTCTCTCCCAAAGCCATTGAATCAATGAGGGGCATGCAGCCACTCCCTCCTATTTATAGCCCTTGGCTAACGGGTTTCCAACCCGTTACGCCAGCTAAACCCGAACGGAGCCCGCTCCTGCTTGTACAGCCTCGCGAAATGACCATTTCGCCCCTCCTGCATCTTCCGGGAAGCTTCCGCGCTCCTTGTCGTCCAAGCCTCGCAACCACCTCGAGTCTCCGCCATCTTCGACACATCCCGACCGTTCTGACCTCAACGCCACCTGCGCCTAGTCCGGTCACCTCGTGTCTCGCCACGACTCCGCCTCGACGTCCTGCAGCCAACACAAACAAGAAACACATCAAATAGCATAGCTCGATAACATGGAATAACCAAATGCCCTAATCACAAAACCAACCAAACCCAAACTCAAACTTTATGCCCTCACTGTTCTGTCTGTGCACACGCGGTAGTACCGCCGTTGCCAACACGGTAGCACCGCCGGCCGGTAGTACTGCCGTTGAAAATGCGGTAGTACCACACAGAAAAATCTGGAAACAGCAGCAGCACTCCAATTTCCAAACTTTTCAACCAACATGTCAATTACTCATCACAACCATGGGAGCACCTCTCACATGGTCTCTCATATTCACAACAGGTGCATGTTAATAGAATTAAATTTAGTTGTGATTAGTCTTTGGCGTAAGTATGGAAAGAATTCGAGGTCGAATTCTGTTTAAGGGGGGTAGAATGTAATATCCCGAAAATGATTCGAGAGATAGTCGATCAACTGGAGGGAGGGACCTTATAGGAAAGAATTAAATAAAGATTTTTAGAGGGGATTTCTGAAAATTTTTGGCAACCTAGGCCTGGGCCTTGGCCCAGGGGAGGCCGGCCAAAAGGGAGGCGAGAGGCGCCCCACCCCCTCAACCCTAGCCGCCACCTCTCCTCTCCCCCTCCTCTTCCCCCTTGCACCGCTCCTCCCCCCTACCCTTGCTGCCTCCATCCTCCCCTCTCCCTCCCCTCTCCTCCATTGAAGCCTCTTCTACCGGTGGGAAAGATTTCCCTTTTGCTGCCGGTCAAGCAGAGGAAGGAGATCAATCGCAGTGAGGTGTTTGGATCCGGAGGAAGGGAAAACGAAGGGGAAAAAGGAAAAGAGAGGGAGTTCGTGGGCTGTTCATCGTGTTCTACAGCAATTCGTCAAGGATAACCCCTGTTTTTCTCCAATTAGATGTATATTTTAATTGTGGTAGCAATGTTGGTATTCTGGACTGTTAGGACAGATTTTGTTGGACTGGTGTTTTGGGGTAGTTACATGGGGATTTAGGTCTGGACTTCTCCTAGGGTTTTGTAGAGGACGTCATTATCTTTCTGTGAAGTACTAGAACGCGTCATTCAGACCTTTGTAGCAGAAGTTATGATTTTTCTAGTAGGACTGTTCTGCAAAAAAAGGGAGAATCAGAGGATCTTCATATTATAAAAGTTGTAGATAATTGTCTTAACTTTCCAGAAAGGTCAAGAAATCATGATTCGGACACTCATGCTGAAAGTTATGGCATTTTTAGTACTCTATCCAGAGAACCCGACGTGAAATTGATGTTTTAGAAAATTGGATGGTGCGGGTAGAAGATGGCCGATTCAGGGAGGCTCACCAACTAGGTTTAGTTAGATAATTTAATTATCTTCCGAGAAAGTCTAAGAACACCCTATTGGACTCCTGTACCAATAGATATGATTTTGTGAAGTTGACTGGCCATAGAGGGGGCAGGATGACCTGTAGGATTTGGGGATTGGAACCAAGATTAGATGAATTTGCTAGTTCATGATTGTTTTTATTTGGGCAAAGGTCCGCTACTCTTATCTTAGCAAATATTATAATTATTATTCAGGTGGTGGACGGATCCCAGGGGCAGCACCTTCTGCATGTCCCTCGTTTTCTCGCGGTTAAGGCAAGTATAATGATGGTTTAAGTTGATAGTATGGAATGTCGATGTTTGATCAATATTATGAGTATATGTGTTCATGGTTATTGTAAATGTGAATTGGTGATGTTTATGGTTGATTACAAATGATAGTGTTCATGAATAATTCTGGTGCATAGATATTGTGGATGCAAGTTTTATTTAGTTGAGACATTCACGCATATGCATCATGTTGATTTATTGAAGACTTGGTCACGAGATGACCAAGCGCCGAAATCCCCGTCATGTTGATGACGGGCTAAAGGTCCCCATACTTGAGGAGTATGGGCAATTGGTCCCTGTGCCAGATGGTACATGCATAGGTGTGCATCGACGGATGCACACTTTGCATTACCGGTAAAATGCAAAAGAGTAAGAGATAAAGAGATTTTTGATCATCTTGCATAGCATGGCTTATCTATATGGTTGTTAGATGAATTTGTGATGTGAGGTTCATGAATGTTCTTGTTACTATCTATTATATTTGCTGAGTCGTTGGACTCACTCTTATTGTTGTTGTTTTTTTTTTGGTACCATTATGAGGTCGGTACGCATGGGGAAAAGGACAGATTAGTCTTGTTGCACTTGCACGATCTACCCACAATGAAAAGACAGAAATAAGATTAAAATCTAGATGCATGAACTATTTAAGTAATGGTTGATTATTGCTTGTTGGATTTAAATTGTAATAAAGGATTAGAACTCTTTTGATGATGTTTCTGTTCTTTATCTAGAAATTATACCTTCGGATGTGCTATGACACTTAAGCCAATTTTGCTTAGCTTTGATTATATACATGATGTTAGTCATTTCTTATTAATCATACTTGTTGAAACTGTTGATCCAGACCATTAAACAAAGGATACTCTGCCGAAATTTTGTATGACATACTTAGTTATTATTGTTGTACTTTTAGTTTAGTAGCATTCCAGGTTATTGTTTGGCTAGGGTATTACAGGAGTATCCTTTGTTAAATTGTTCATTGGAAGATTTTATATAAACATAGTGCTGAATTTTTGTATATATTTTTTATGTTGTAGACCATGCGACCATCTACTTCCTTTACACTCAGTTTTAACTTGCGATCTATTCTTGAGAAAGAAAAACTAAGTAGAACAACTTCATTGACTGATATTGTAATTTGAGAATTGTTCTCAATCAAGAAAAGATGAAATACATTCTAGAGGTTCCATATCCAGATGAACAAGCTAAAAATGCTACTCGCGCTGAAAAGAATGATTATGAGAAATATTACAATGACTCACTTGATGTCAGCTATCTCATGCTTGCTACCATGAACTCTCAGCTTCAGAAGCAATATGAGAGCACGGACACATACAATATGATTGTGGGTCTTAAGAGCATGTTTGAGAACCAGACAAGGGCTGAAAGGTACAACACCTCTAAGTCATTATTTGCATGCAAGTTAGTTGAAGGAAGTCCGGTCAGTCCTCATGTAATCAAGATGATTGGTTACATTGAGAGTTTGAAAAAGCTTAGTTTTTTCCTTAGCCAAGAGTTGGCTACTGGTGATTTTCCAATCACTCCCTTCGAGCTTTGAGCCAGTCATTTTAAACTTTTCACATGAATAGCATGGAGAACTCAATGACTGAATTGCATGGGATGCTCAAATCAGCAGAGGAGAGCATTAAGAAAAGATATAATCATGTGATGATGGTTCAAAAGACTACCAACTTTAAAAAGAAGTATAAGGCTATGGACAAAAGAAGGGCGTGGGCAAAACTCAAGATGAGATCTCGAGTATCAAATCTAAGCTTTAGAAGCTAAAGATTGGTGCTACATCTAACATTATTTGCTACTATTACCAAGGTACTAGACATTAGAGAAGAAATTACAAGAAGTACTAGGTAGAACTAGAAAAGAAGATGGAAAATAAGATTTCTACTTCAGGTATAAATGTTATAGAAATAAATCTTGCTACTTCTAATATTGGTTCTTGGGTATTTGATACCGGATCGATTGCTCATATTTGCAATTCGATATAGGGGCTGACAAGGAGTAGGAGGTTAGCAAGAGACAAGGTTGATCTTCACGTGGGCAATAGAGCAAGCGTTGCTACGTTGGCTATTAGCGCTTTACCATTATCTCTACCACCAAAATTAATTTTCAAATAAAATAATTATTATTATGTTCCTACTTTAAGCAAAAACATTGTTTCTGCTTCATGTTTAGGAGCAGAAGGTTATGAGTTTGGAATAAAAAATAATTGTTGCTCAATTTATTTGAATGATATGCTTTATGGTTATGCTCCATTACTGAATGGGTTATATGTTTTAAATATTCAGGATGTGCATGTCTATAACATTAATGCGAAGATGCTTTGGCCTAATGATTTTAATCCACTTATATCTTGGCATTGTCGTTTGGGTCACATAAATGAGAAGCGTATGGAGAAGCTCCATAAAGATAGTCTTCTAAACTCATTTGATTTTGAATCATTTGAAACGTGCGAGCCTTTTTTACTTGGCAAAATAACTAAGTCACCTTTCACTGGTCTAGGTGAGAGGGTAAATGACTTGTTGGCTCTAGTATATTCAGATGTATATAGACCAATGATCTCAACGACTAGAGGTGGATTTCAGTACTTCATAACTTTTATCGATAACTTTAGTCACCTTTCACTAGTCTAGGTGAGAGGGCAAATGACTTGTTGGCTCAATCCATGACCTTTCACTGGTCTAGGTGAGAGGGCAACGACTAGACATGGTTCAATCCATGATGAGCCAATCTCATCTACCATTATCTTTTTGGAGGTATGTTCTAGAAACAGTTGCATTCATATTAAATAGGGTTCCATCAAAAAACTATAGAGAAGACACCATATGAGATATGGACTGGAAAGTGTACTAAGTTGTCTTTTCTCAAAATATGGGGATGTGAGGCATATGTAAAATGTTTGATATCTGACAAACTCACACCTAAATATGATAAATGCTTTTTCATGGGGTATCCTAAGAAAACTAAAATATATTACTTTTATAAAAGGGATGAGAACAAAGTGTTTATTACCCAAAACGGTGTGTTTTTTGAGAAAGAGTTTATCTCAAAAGGAGTTAATGGGAGCATGGTGCAACTCAAAGAAATTTGGGGACCAACTGAAAATGTTTCGACTCTGATTGAACCTCCACAGGATGTACAAGATGTTGTACAACCTGTGGAAGAGACATCGGCCCCACGTAGGTTTGAAAGGCCACGTCAATTGCCGATAAGATATCGGCATGATATTTTATTAGAAAATGATGAGCCTAAGACTTATGAGAAAGCAATGATGGGCCTAGACTTTTAAAAATGGCTGGGAGCCATGTTATCCGAAATACAATCCATGTATGACAATCAAGTTCGGAACTTGGTTGATCTACCTGATAGTGTAAAAACTATTTAGTACAAGTGGGTTTTTAAGAAAAAGATAGATATGGATGAAAATGTTCATATCCATAAGGAACGATTAGTGGCGAATGGTTTCAAACAAATTTCAGGTGTACCATACTTTGTACACGTCCAGGTGTGTCATATGCTCTAAGTATTACAACCTGATATCAGTTAGATCTAGGTGAAGGTCACTGAATACCTGTAAAGAACATCTTGAAATACTTGAGAAGGACTAAGGATGTGTTCCTTGTTTATAGAGGTGAGGAAGAGCTAGTCGTAAATAGTCACACTGATGCTTGGTTCCAAACCGATAAAGATAATTTTCAATCGCAATCTAAGTTTATGTTTTGTCTTAATGGAGGAATAGTGAGCTAGAAAAGTTCCAAGCAAAAGACGGTTGTTGATTCTACAATGAAGGCTGAGTATATTACGACTTCTAAAGCTGCAAAGGAGGTTGTTTGCATAAAGAAGTTCATCTCTGAGCTGAGTATGGTCTCTAGTACTTCTAGTCCAATGGATTTCTATTATGATAATAGTAGAGTCATTGTATAAGCCAAGGAGCCTAGATCACATCAAAAATATAAGCACATACTTCGGCGTTTTCACCTCATTCACGAGAATGTTGATAGAGGTGATGTGAAGATATGCAAAGTACACACGGATTTAAATATTTCTAATCCGTTCACAAAGCCTTTGCTGCAGCCAAAGCATAAGGCACACACAAGAGTTATGGGTATTGTATACTTACATGATTGACTCTAGTGCAAATGAAAGATTGTTAATAATATGCACTAGAGGCAATCATGGAGATGATTATATCACTTTTATATTTATGATCTTTTGAATAATATGTAATTTTTGTCCTTTTAATAAATATCTTTTATATTGGTCAACAAATATGTGTCTTGCTCGTGGAACACTTTATTCATGTTTTGATATTATTTGAAATTATCTCTGATCTTAAATCATTATATGGGATAATTATGATTTATAGATCAGCGCATGTAATAATTGATGATCATGTTTCACGGAACATGGATATGGAGATATCAAATTAATAATGTGGACATATATTAGAGAATATGGTGTTGGATTAACCTACAATGACACACTGCATGAATTGTTGTATTCTTAAGTGTCATCAGTTGGTCTCATATATAGTGTATGTAGTATCCTTAGACCTTACACTACTATAAAAAAGGTCATCACAGATGGTTCAAAACTGTCATCACATATATGGTTTTTTGAACCGTCTGAATTTATATGTCAATGATAATCAGATGTTATCACAGACGATTTATGAGTCGTCAGTGATAAATACATCACAGACGGTTCTAGCTACCAACCATCTGTGATGTGTTTGTATCACAGACGGTTGGTATGTAGAACCTTTTTTGATACTTCTCCATCATAGATGATTTTTGGTTAGAGCCGTCTGTGATAATTCTTCACAGACGATTTATACCACAAAACCGTTTGTGATAGTTCATTCTATACCTAAACTTTTTCTATTTTTCGGCTAGTCTTAGGAAATGTTAACTATATCATTTGAAAACAAGCAAATACAACAACAAACACAACAATACATTCTATTTCCATTAAGATTAGAATCCATTATTACAACATCACAAGATATCGAGTAGGTTACCCATAGCACTGCATACATAAGAGGACACTTACAATTTTACAAAGATAAGCTTCACGGCTATAAATTTAGAAAAATGCTTACACTACAAGAAACTTTAGGCTAATGCAAGCTAGACTTACACATCCTTCATTAAACTACAATCTAAAACAAGTGGTGCGGAAAATTTTTCAAGTAGCAGAAACAAAAAGGTAACGAACACAATTTTCAGCTTCAATGATAAAATCAACAACTTCTATACCGGCGACTTAGAATAGTGCAAATTTACCATTACCTTCTTCCTTTCCATCTTGCTTCAAGCGAAATTTCAGTCGCCCTTGCCGAACCCCCTTCCCGCCCTTGCCTCGCACAAACGAGTTGGAGTAGTACCGGTGGTATTGGTTCTTCGAGTAGGAAGATGGGGTTAATAAGGGGCGAGAGGTGAGAAGGACAACAGTTCCTGCCGTTCGATGCATAGAGAATGGACGGATGAGATCGGGATCCTAGGGGATATGTCGCGGATCGGTGATGTGGCGGGACATCACAGACAGTTCGGATTACAAACCGTCTATGATAGAGACATCACAGACAGTTCATAACAAAAATCGTCTATGATAACAGGAGATATCACAGATGGTTCATAACAAAAATAGTCAGTGATAATGGCGTCACAAAGACAATATATCAGTACAATATAAATAGCTAGTCTCAAAAGATAAAATAGCAAAATTTTATATGGCATATATATACTCGTTTGAAAGGTTTTGACGAGATCTACATCTTTGCTGTTGAGGTGAAACCCATATTCCGAAGGGAAGATCAAAATTTTTTAGCAAAAACAGAAACTGAAAACTTAAAACAGAAATTTGGGGCTAAAGATTACCGCGAATAAGCTATTGGAGGCTACGCATAGCAGGGAGGCAGTGATGTTTCTTCCCCGCCACTGACTCCGTTGTCATTGGCTGATTTGTCCCACCAGCCAACAACGAGAAAACCACAGGGAGCACAAGGAGAAAGGGTAGGTGGCTACTGACAGATTATGGCTTTCAATTACTTATTGTTTATAAAAGTTTTGCTTGCTTGAATTCAATGACATTGATAGAATTTAGATTTTATACATGTCTGAAATTGTTCGTGGAAAGTTTGCATTGTTAAGGGTATTTAGGTCATTTCTTATTATCTAGGGTTTGGGTCCTTGTGTGTCTCATGTACTAGATATATCCCTATGGGCTGTTATTGCAATACACTCTACATTTGACATTTGCATACCTTCTATTCATGTAACATGGTATCGGAACTCTAGAGCTCGATCCACATTCCACTACTGCTGATGCCCTCGAGAGGAGTGATCTTCGCTCCCGAGGGCGGCCAGCCTCCTCTCTCGGCTACCTCCGGCCTCCTCTGCGCCGCCAGCCTACACCTGTGTCGGCGCCTCGTGCCGCTATCCTATGCCCGCCCACGCTTGCCGGTGTGCCGCCGAGCTCAAGCGCCGAAAGCGCCTCTGCTGTTGTCGTGCCCACCTGGCTTCCTCCCGACCGCCACCAAGCCAAATCCGATCGGATCCACCGTCTCCCGGCCACCGCCTTGGATCCAGTCGCCGCCGCCTTAGATCCGGCGACCGCCGCCTTGGATCTGGCCGCCGTGGATCTTCCTCCGCCCGAATCCAGCTGCCTCTGACCTCCTTCTCACTCTTTGTCGCCAGACTGCGCCAGATCCACTACCTTCGGCCTGCGTTGGTGCTCCGCGCCGCCGGCAGCCCGAGCTAGATCCAGCTCGCATCTGAACGGCTCCTCCGTTAGGCCATCGTCGCCACGTCGGATCCGGTTGCCATATTCTCAGCTGGCCTCCTCGCCGTCGGATCCGTCGGCTTCGGGCTCTTCACCGCCTGCCTCGGCCTCACTGCTTTGGCCGACTCCGCCGCCACCTCGGCCCTCCTGGTCACCACCGGCTCCTGCGCCTTCGGCTCTCCTCCGCTCCGCCCAGCTGCACTGACCGCCGCCTCGCCCAGATCCGGGCTCCCTGTCACCGGATCCGGCCCTCTCCGCACCACCCCAGCTTGGATCCAGCCTCGCTCCGTCCGAATTTGGCCGCCTTTGCGCCGGATTTAGCGAGCATGAGGTCGATTGGCTCTGCTGGCACCCGGATCCGACCGCCCCGCCACCTCCTTCGGCCGCCGTCGCCTCCCGGCCGTCATGCCGCGCCTCTGACTTTGGACGCCGCTGCCGCCCTAGGTCTCTTGCTATTGCTTAGGTCGCCAGAGCCCGCGCCTACCCTCCACCTCCGCCTTTCGGTCCCCTCCTCGCATCCGGCCACCGCCGCCCCAGATCCGATCGCCCCCGAAGCCGCCTGCGCCATGCCACGCCGCCTCCGTCTCCCGGCCGCCATGCTGCCCCTCCTCCGCTACCGTGCCCCGCTCCATACCACCTCCCTCCGCATGGGTTTCTTGCAAGCAAGGCACTGGAGTCGGGTGGGGGAGAGAAATGAAGGGAGGTGGCGGTGGTGGGGATGGGGATTGGGGATTAGGTATTTTTGTTGGCGGGGGAACAAGAAAGTGGAGGTAACTGGAAGCACACATTGACATGTCGGAGCTGAGGATGCTCGAATCCGCTGCCTTGCCTTTCGAGTCTTACGTTGTGTCTATCCAAATCCGTAATATATGTCTTTTCCAATTCGTCAAAGCTGTGTGAGTTCACAAAATCTATCAATCAACCGGTTGCTTTGCTAGCCACGGTGTATCCTCTCGGATGAGTATGGTCATCTTCTTTCCTTCATATAGCCATAGTCGTCGCTCTTCTTTTTGAGCCGCTGCAGATCGTAGAAGTTTTATGATGCCGTCGTTTCTCTATGAGCCACCGCCCTGAGATTCTAAGGCTGGCATGCTTCTTCTGCACCGCGCCTCCGTTGCGCTTCTTGTGCACTGCACCGCTGCCGTCTCGGGCTTCAATCTATGTCGCTATGCTTCTATCTCCCTCTTCAGCTTGATTTGACAACTCTCTACTTGTGTCACATTTCATATCCTCTTCGTCATGTTACCGCAGTCGATTTTGCTGCCGCTTATCTCTACCTTCTCGGCCATGCACTTTGTGCTTTATGGGATGCCGCACAATTCTGGATGGGAAGAGATCACAATTTTCGAAGAGCCGTACGCTATGACAACAAAGACTCGGACGTCGGATTTTTCTCTACTTTAGTGACAACCTTTTTAAATACAATGCTATTGCATGCACTTTACATTTGAGAGGGTGTTAAGGGTATTTAGGGTTTTTCCTATTATTTTAGGGTTTATGTCCTTGTACTATATGAGCCCCATGGGTCATTGCAATACATTCGAGCTTCATATTTGATAGCTCTCTCTATTTGTGTGACCTTCTACATTCTCTTTATCATATTGTTGCGATCGACTTTGCTCCTACCTACCTCTACTTTCCTAGGTGCGTATTGTAGGTCCCGATTCATAATATTCTTTCGTTTTGCTCTCTGCCTTGTGAATGAGAAGAAACAAAAACGGCAAAGCAATGTACTATGATTCTTTGATGGAAGAATTTTTTATCCTTTGGTTTAGCTATCTGCAGTTCTGCACCAGTTCTGGGATCGGACAATTACTGTCTCATTCTCACTCACTCTCTCTCCTATGGGTTACTTGTTGATTTTACTGGAACATTGATCTACTTTGATCACGACATGAACTGTCGGGCAACGACCTTAACTCGTTCTTAACTCCTGAGGCTCGGAGCTCGCCTCTTTGTGTGTCTAGATGCATGGCAAATATCAAAGAATCCTAAACGAAAATGCAAAATACGGCATAAGATGCATTCTGGTACGTTTATCCTCAATTGTCTTCACAATGCTGTCAGCAGACGCGAGTGAATTGCGGTAATTCTCAGAATACCAAATCATTCACTCAACCGTTGGCCAAATTAATGAACTTTCTTACGTAATGCGATAAAAAAAACAGTCGTATTGGGTGTCATAAAAGTTTCCTAACAGTTGACAAAACTGAATAGAGATTGAAGGGTAAATCGTTCAGTAGTTGTTGGGTGGAGGGGAAAAAGGAGTCAAAATCAAAACTGAAGAAACATTAGTTTATCTCCAGCCGAGTGATTGTCTTATCCCTGAGAAAATAAGTCCCAGAGATCTTCCAATCATGGACACCCAGAAGTAGGACACTGCGGCACTAACTTTAGTGACAACAGCCCTTAAGAAAGGCATGGCAATATCTGACAACTCCAAGAACAGGCTGAAGTAATACCTCCTGTGACAGAAAGACAAGGCAATGCTATCCTTTTAAATTCTCCATATCTTAATCCAAGAAGCATATGAAATATTTCAATGATTTTTTCGCGAAACAGAGCAGAGAAGGGGCTGGGGAATACCATCCAGTCAAAGCTCTTAATTCCTTTGTCCTTCTCACTGGAAGAGAAAATGGGCTTATGTGAATATACTCCATAAGAGTAACTGTGGAAGGCTTCCCAAATGCAAGCCTCCACCAATTAGTCTTCTCAGCTTGATTATCTACTTGCTTTTCAGACACTTTTCTGCATAGAACATATAACTCAAACCTGTCCTCGTACATTGAAACTACTGACTCGAAGTACTGGTGCAACCACCCATTAATTGCCACCTTCAAAGAGATAATAGATATTAGCATGGAATTATCCAAATCTGAAAGTGCATGAAAATTGGAATACAAACATATTTGTAAAAACTTCAAAAATATCAACAAATACAGATCGGACAACATCATAACATGAGACCTGAAAGGGCAAATACTCATCCAAGCATTAGATTATTCATGAGATCTGTACTTGATGTTCGCCTAAATATATTTGCTAGGTAATCAGAAAGGCTTATAAGGTTTAAAAAAATGACAATAGAAGCAGGGGCGGAACTAGAAAAAAAATAACCCAGGTTCACCACATGACTATACATATAACAACATATATATAATTTCCAAGCAACATTGTAGCATCAATAATTCAACGCAACCGATGGTGATGTACAATGATAAAGAAGCAGCGATCAAAATACTAAACAAAATGCATTCACACTAATCATGTATTCGGTTTTCTCAAACCCACATTGAAACCCTAACACAATTTGACAAAAAAACAACCACAAACAATCAAATTGAACCGCAACTCACAAATTTAGTCTTTGTGTTTGAAACAAATGGGAAGAATAGAAAGAAATTTAGAGCAAAGCAAATACCATATACCGATTTCTTAACTCCAGTGATCGGTTTCGAGTCTAAGCCTCCTTCCTCCTTCGGTGTCTTGGTTAGGCGCCGGCGAGACAACGGGGACCAGATGGCGCCACGGCGAGATAGCAGGCGAGGGAGTCAATCAATTTCTCCGGTGACTAGTGGCCGAGGGCGGCGTGGCGCACATCTTAGCAATAGGTGGCGCAGGACCAAGGTTGTCACGGCGCTCTGGCAAGTCGAGGCGAGCTCGGAGCGCCTGGACGCCTAGTCGACTAGGCGTCCGCCATGACGATAGTTAGACGATAGTAGTTAGACGATAAATAATACATTATATGACAGAAAATATCACAAATAATTCAAATAACCATGTCTCGGAGGTCTAAATCAAGTAATATATTAAATAAGAGGTCGGTTGTAATTTTAGAAAGCTTGAGGACCTAATCGCAAAAACCAAACAAATATCTCGTAGTAGCCGCACGCGTCGCTGATGAATCACCGCCGCCTCTCCCCATCTCGTCTCTCCGCCTCCCCTCCCATGGCGCCTCCTCCTCCCCGCCTCCTCCTCCTCCTGCCGCCTGCCTCCCCGCCTCCTCCTCCTCGCCGCCTCCTCCCGCCTCCTCCCTCCATCATTCCTTTGTGCAGTGCTGAGAGAGGAGCGGAGAATCGAGCTCAGCGTCGCCGGAGAGAGGAGGAGAAATCGAACTACCACTACCGGTCGTGCGGCGGAGAGAGGAGGAGAAGTCGTCGTCATGGTCGCCCAAGAAACTGCGCTCGCGGAGGTCCCGAGCTCCCGGCGGTGGCCGGCCATGGCCACCCGAGGAGAAGTGTAGCGTCTCGCCGCCTCCGGAGAAGAAAGCAAGAAGAAAGGAGGAGCAGAGGACTCACTGGGTCTGGAGAGAAAGCCGTGGCCGGATTGGCGGTGGCTACCCGGCGTGTTGGCGGTGGCGACCCGGCGGCATGAGGCGGTGGCGGCTCGATCGCCTACCTGGTCGGTCGGGGTAAGTTGTGTCTTATCTCTTATGTGAGCCCCTCCCACGCTCTCCCAGCGGCCGCCGCCGCGCTAAGCGTCGCAGGCCGCCATGGCGTCGACTTGCCGTCTAACTCTACCGCAATTGGGCGGCGAAGCATGGCGTCCACCGTCGGCGCCGGGGACGACTTGGCGTCGCCTAGGCGACGCCGTGACAACCTTGCGCAGGACAAACAAGAACAAGATGACTGGCCAGGTGGCACTTCGGTTGCGCATTGATCCAAGAGTGGCCCAGTGGGGCAAGGAGCGTTGGTCTGGGCTAGCTCTGTGGCTTGACCTTCTGATAGGCTAGCTCAGTCTTCTAGTCTCCTGCCTTTGGGCGCATGGTGCGAGCGGCGCAACCGGGCAGCGCGCAGCGACGGGCGGCGTGAGGCTTGGTCGCAGGCTGGTCCGGAGTGCACACATTTTGGACTGGGGGTTGCACACATGGTACATATGGGCTTGTACCTACTATTTTTTTGGACCCGATGTCCTATGACACCAGCTGAGCCGATTGGGCTTTGCCCTTGATAGAAGTATACATAGGGACACAACACAGTATGGTGGGAACTCAGCATTTCATGCACCCATGCTACAATTTAATTCTTGAATTTCCATGTAAATCAATGCTAGTGAGAAGGCTGGTTATAGTTAACTTCACAGTGTTGATATAACATAAGAATACTATATGAGAATAAGAAGTGTTCCTGAAAACAAAAAGAGGACGGATCTGAAAGCTGTTAGTCTGTCGAAACTGGTTTCCAGCTGGGTAGGATTTAAAGATTTGTAGGCCTCATTCTAACTGAACTCATCTGCAAGCAGAAGGTTTTGACCAACATCAGGTGCAACAGGGGTAAATCAGCAAGCTATAAAGTTGAAAATTCCATTTCTTCCCTGATAAATTATGAAATAAAGTGTTCCTATATAATGGCTGGGTTTGGCACAGCTTAGTGCTTATGGGTTATAGCTTTTGTACTTTGCTACAGTAACTCACTTTCAAATAGTGTCTTTTCAAGGCGAGATCTACAAGTCGATTGTAGTAGACATTATACCGAGTTTAGTTATATCGGTCAAAATTGTATGCGACTATCTCCCTCTTCGTAATCCCTTTCGTAAACAGCTAGAATTCAAAAACCATAAGCCACGGCCCAAAAAAACCACCCAATAATGATGTCATATGTTTCTTCTCAAAATATAGAATAATGTGAATCATGGCCAGATGAAGCATGAAACATCCATAATTCGATTTAAAACCTTACTATGAAGTACCAGATTCATCAAATTCCCACTTGAAATTGGCCTGGTACCACTGGCTCCCAACATACTGAGCATAAATGTGTTGCTTTAGGTGCACTCACACACAAGATTCCAAAAACCAGCTGTATAAATATCCCAGACCTACGATGGTACCTGTTCCCAGCCAATTCTGGATCTGGGGAAAAACCAGAAGGTTTGCTGACTCAAAATCAAAATGCAAGATTGAACGGAAAAGTGTTCCCAGCCATTTATCACTAGGAACCGGAAGTTCATGTTTAAATTAAATGTAAACCCAGATGGTTCTCTGATTTCTTGGAAGCTACCAGCTGCCAGCTGGATTTGAAAATCTGCTCACGAATCGATAGAATACAGTAAACAAGCAGCTCACAGCCTCATAGTCTCATCTAAAGAACATTTGAACAGCAAAGCACAAGCATTTCCAAATAGGTATGGAGAAGTACCATCTTTTTACGCAGAAAATGAAAAAAAAGGCAACAACTTGGACTATCCACAACTATTACCTCATTACGCAGCTTTTGAAGTTCTCTGGTGGATAGAGAACATAGGGCTAAGCTGGAACCAACAACCTTGGTAGACATATCACCATCAACTGACATAAGTTCTAGATAAATACTAGCAATCACATCAGCTAAGAAAATAACCAGGTCCTCCAAAATTCTTGCACCATATGCAGCCAGAAACTTAGCATCAAAATAGCTGTCAGACCTGGATTCAGGAATATTGTTCAACAAATGGCAACAATAAGAAGATAAGTTTAGAGCAACCATTCAACCAAAAACATCTACAGATCTTCCTAAAAAGGATATGGAGTTCAAATCGACAGAAATTGAACAGAAGGGACCCATAAGGATCAACAAGGACATGTCAATAGTACCTTGCAGAACCAAATCTTAGGAAATAGAGCAGATCCAAATAGAGTTCAGATTTCCCTAATCTGTTGAACCGCTTCAAGATCCTGTCATCCTCCTTTATTTTGCTACTTATTATTGTCATAAGCTTCTGGAATAGAAAAAACACATCAGGGACTTGGGGGCATAGCCAATATGGAGAAATGCATAAGAGTTCAAAATGATGACATACTTCATTGATCTTGCCATTTTCTAAGGCTTGTTCTTCTTCAATCCATTTCATAAATGACGGTTGAATCAAGCCGTCTATCAACATAGTTGATACTTGCAACCACCTGACCCCGTCTACAAGTTCAGAACTTTCAGACACATTTCTTACCTGCATGAGACCTGACCACCTTAAAGCAACTCAACATATGTAATTCTAACATGTTATACAACTTAAAAGAATTGGGTCAACTGCTACTTAGAAGGAAAAATATATCTGGATTTTGACTGCACTTTAGTCGATAAGTTACAGTGCACAACCAGTCAAATAGCCAATGAATAATGAAAAAAAAACAATGATAAAACATAAGAGTACTATGCTACTTGAAGCTAACAAAAATCTACAGAAGGACAATGTCACCCTCTTAGCAGAAAAAGAAACTCAGGTACTAGATCTAAACTAAGTGAAGTATGCATGGACAATCTTCAGCATAATAATACCTAGAACATTATAAAGAAAAGGGTTTATTGTGCACTTCTTGCCTCCATTTCAAGGAGCTGAAACGTAACCAGAAGAAGCCGAAACCTGGGACCACCATGAATTGCTAGCATACTCAAAGGATAATTTTTCCTATCGCTCTTGAGTTCATCATCTCTGCTATCCAAACTGGCATCTTGACCATTTGCTTGTAAGGCATCGGAAAGTTTAGTTCGCACTTCACTCCACGTGTCACTGGGGTCAAACCCAGTAGTTCTGTCAGGCCAACATTTCACATCCCTAACAATTGCAAAAGAAAAATGCATTAGAAGTTTTTTGCTATTAAGCCAACGTTTTAGATCTAGAAGTGATACTTAAGCAGCTACTCTTACCTACCAGAATCAGAGGAGCTTGGTGCTGTGCTATGATTTCTGGTGTGAGGAAATGCCTGTCCAGAGGGTACAACTCCAGCCAAATACGCGAAAACTATGCTAATAGTTAGAAGAGCTTCATCGGAAAGCAACAATAAATTTGGTGAGACCAGACTTTCAGAATCCATCAGCGACTGCAAGAAATAACATTTAACTGCAGTTTCCATCCTGTAACCCGTTCCATGAAAACCAGAAGGGGTAAATGCGCCGCTTTTCCGTTCTCTTACTGAATTGGACTGACATGGAAGGTGAATCTTGCGAATGTTATTCCTGCAAATAAAGAAAGAGCAGAGGTGAATTACAACCGAACAACTCAAGGTGATCCAGAACAACAGAACACAGAAGTATTCTTGTCAAGCAAAAAAAAAAAGAAGACAGAAGTAAAGCTACCTCTTTGACATCCTAATTGAGATATTCCTTGGGGAGAGTCTGTTGTTGGATTGGATCCATCTCCCTCGATACTGCCCTCTCAGTGTTTCCAAGGAACACTCAGCCATTACAAAACTAACAGAATCCCCTCCCAGCTCTTGTTCAATGCATCACAGAGGTGGAGAGGGAGAAAGGATCATGCTTTCCTGCACAAGAAAATACGGATGAGAATTTCGTAGGAGGGGCAGAGAATTTCGCCGGCGGCAAACTGGGGCATCGGCCCTGGCAGGCAGCCCCAATGGCGGCGCTACTAAAGTTCCTACTCTACCATTATCTCCCCCAAAATCACACCCCAGTCCATCACATATTCACGCCAGTGAATCCAAAACATCACATACATTTCAGCAATACTAAAACTAAACAAGAATCGCAAGAGGAACTCACCAAACACGAGGACTAGACACCACACAAAGATCGACAATTCCTCAGAGATAGATCCTATAAGCTTCTCTTTCCCCTCCAGTAGGTGGGCAACAAGAGCCAACAAGACAAGAACACAAGGGGATGGAAAATATTCAACTTAACAGGAAGCACAAGATGTCAACTGCAGATTTGCTTTGGTCCGCTTCGGGTTTAGGATCTTCCCAGCGCGGACTGCTCCTAGAACACGATGGTTTCCATGTGTTTTTCTCTCTCTCTCTCTCTCTCTCTCTCTCTGTGGCCCTATGCGTGCTATTTCTTGTTCCCTTCTTTCTGCTACTACAGCCATGTGCAAGCGCCAACGAACTGGATGTGAGCAGAGTTCACCAGATCATCCGTGAGCTCTGTTAAACGCACCAAGGAAAGAAAGGGACAGAGAGGCATCGGGTGTACCGGTCCACGAGGTGAGGTGGTGGGGACTCGTCCACGCGGGGAGGAAGCGCTATCGCTGGAGGCGAAGTTTTTTTTGTGTGGACACGAACGCCAACGTGGGCCTGGTTGGGATTCCTATCCTCGGTGACAGCAATAGCCTATCCTTTAGTAATTTGGTAGGCTTAGCATCTCTGGGCCTTGACGCCCACTGATGTCGACTATCTATAGAGTGGTCAGGTCATATGGCCTAACCAAGTGAGACATTCCAAGCCCATTTGAGTGGCCAACGAAAAGTAGGCCCTTGTACCTTGAGGGGCCGAGCTATATTCAAAGATGGCGGGGTGCAAGGGCACCCAAAATTTTTAAAATCTTTGTGTATGTCTAGGGGTAGAAAACGGTAATGGATAATTCATTTTATCCGATATTCGTATTCGAGAAAACGTGAATATGGTAAGCAAAAATCCGTATTCGAAAATGTTCGTATTCGACAATATTCGTATCCGTATTTGAAAATATTCGTATTCACATTCGTATTCGAGAATATTCGTATTCGTATTCGTATTCGAGAATATTCGTATTAGCATTCATATTCGTATTCGTATTCGAGATTATTCGATCCGTTTTCTATGGACCGGTCGGGCAATGATGCATTCTCACGGGCGGCCGCCGCCATCGCCATGGCCCATGGCGCGAATGGCACTGCCGCATGGCGGGCATGGGAACTAAAGGCACCAAGGCGGGGGTCACACGCGGGAGTCACGAGTCATTCGGTCAACCGATCTGCCAAGTGAGTGGCGAGTCTGGCGGTGGCGTGGCGGCGGTGAGTCGAGCGGCGGTGAGCGAACTCGGTGAGTAGCGAACTCCTCACTCCTCAGCCCTCACTCCACTCCGTGTCTCCGTCACAGGCTCACAGCGTCACTCATTCAGTCATTCACATTCGGTCCTCACTCCTCATTTCCATATTTCCTCAACTAGTACTCAAGACTCAAGAGTCAAGACCTCAAGTCCTCAACTAGTACACTCCTCAACTCCTCAATCGGTCTCAATCCTCATTCCTCAAGAGCCCAACCGAGCGAACTCCTTACCTCTGTCGCCTGATTGCCCTCCCATTTCCATGTGCGGCGGCCGGCGATTACTGCTACCTGCTACCATTTCGGTGGCCAATGGCTGCTGTTGCTGCCATTTCAATGGAACATTGAAGTGGCGAAGGTACGGAAGCAGCTGCTAGAGGCGAGGCACCGAGGCCAAAGGGCGGCGAAGGAAGGGGAGGCCGGGCGAGCATGGGGAGGGAGTTTGGGCGCCGACGATATGAGTTGGAGATGGATATTCGTATCCGACTGAATTAAGCATATATCCGATTCGAATTCATATTCATTACAACATTCGATTCGTATTCGTATTCGAGAATGTTCGAATTCGTATCTGTATCCATTTTAAAAACATGAATCCGTATTCGTATTTGAGACTATTCGACCGTATCCGATCCGTTTCCACCCCTATGTATGTCCTTGTCTCCCTCTTAAATAACACCATTAATTTTGGTAATATCTAGAGGAGATACATTTGTAATTGCTAGTTATTTAGATAACTCTTGACAAGAAAGTAAGAAATATCTAGATCCTAGACATTTTAGAGAGAATTCTAGAGTAGAGATATTCTAGTTGTATGCTTTCTAGTTGTGCTTGCACAAGTATAAAAAGGCATGCCAATAAGCCACTGTGAAGCCTTGTTTTAACAAAAAGGTAAGCCAGTTTGCGGTTGATGCGCTGCCCGTGGAATCTTATTAGCTACAAAAATATTTACTAATTCTAGTAAGCTTATGCTATCATAATCAACATAGGGTGGTGCCTTGCTTCATTGAGTTTCTCCCACGTGAGGACTACCCCCAACTCTAGGTGTGAGGACAATCTCAATGATCCAATTCCTCCTTCCCGGACAGTAGCCGATGGCTGTTGGGATCCTTTCCTCAGACTGGGATTTTGCTCATGGAAAATTTTTCGAAGACATCATCTTCTCGAGGTTGGCACTGCAGTTCATCCCGCTCCTCCCTCGCATGGTTTTCTGTTGCTAGCTACCTTTTCCCGCTTTACTTTCTGTTTATCTGAGGATTCAGTTGGGAAGGTGCTCCAATGTTGTCTTGGAGAGAGGACGGGGGATCATCGTACAATTATGGTTTATGATGATCCCTATGCTAGCTGCTGCTCTTGATGCTTTAGCTTGGGTCACGCTGCTACTCTCTGCAATTCCCAAATACGATGCCGATGCTGCTTCAATTATGGCCATAAGATTTTGACCTGTTTGGTGCATCTCTCCTTGGATCGCAAGAAGTGGGTTCCTATTCCTGCGTCTCACGTGTGCAATGCTTCACAGGCCTAGAAGAGAGGCAGGAAATCTCTAGGCCTAGCCTGTATCTCGCGCACTTCTCTCCAGGAAACCACCGATTCATCTCCCTTTGATATTATTTGCCTATACTCCCAAACCTCCGCTCAATCCCCCCGCCAAGACAATTGTTGTCTGCCTTCTCCTCTTGCAATGGCTAGCTTTTAGGTGCTCAACCCGGGCCGTTTTATCCCGGTAGGTCTCTTTATTGAAGACGTCGGCCAGTTCTGGCTGCCAAGAGCTGATCTGGTCCTCAAAGAATTGTCGCAAGCCTAGCACGAGGACTTCGCCATCGCTTCCATGGTTCCTACCCCCAGGAAGACGATATAGCCCAAGCGGTCATGGACATCAGGGACTACATTCAGGGTGCTTTGGATATCCATGTGGTAAGATGTTCCCCTCATCCGCTAGGAGTTGGAATTTTTCAACTGAACTCGGCTATTCAGAGGGATATGTTGGTTTTAGGTAATCCCCATCACCTGGATGATCTTCATGAGATCAGATTTCGTAGGCATAATGAGGCTATTAACTGGAGAGGAGCAAACTTTGCTAGGGTGGCTAGATTATGTTTTTAGGCTTTCCGTTGGACTTGTTAAATTACCACTCTATAGCTCTTGCAGTTTCTTCTTTCGGTAAACTTCTGGAATGGCACTTAGGGGATAAAATCAAGGGTTGGGTCCTTGTTAAAGTTCTTTACCCCTTGGTTGAAGCGGTCCCCCAAAATCTGGTACTGAGAAAAGTACAGATTTGAGGGACGGGGTTAGAGAATCCTAGACGATCCCAATTTTTGTGCTTAACTCAGAATTTCTGAATGCGAGACCAGAAGATGAAGATCTTCCTGAGAATCTCATCAACCCCCCTCAAGTTGAAGTGCACAACCCTCCAGATGACCCAGTTCTTCCCGTCCCCCAGGATGATCATGGGGGCAATGGGAGCCTCAGCAGCAACCTCAAATTGCCTTGGGTGAATGGGATCATCTTCCAATCAATCAAGAACCTCAACCCTAAAAATCTACCTTAGTTTCCTCCAACCAAATCTCTCTATTGGATTTGTCAGATTAAGCTCACATCAACCAAATGAAGAATACATGCAAGCTAAGAAGTCTGGCATGACTTTGTTGGAGTCAAGCATTTGTATGGATTTAGTTCCGATAAGTATCCAGTCTTCTGCAGTTACTGCTTATGACAATGCTTCTTGGGCTATTCAGTTCCCTAATCCAACATTCCTCAACTTTGTTGGTCAATCTATCACAAGCTTTCTAGCCTATGTTAACCCACCCCTTTAGAGATCATTTCAAGCTCACTGGAGATGGCTGATCATCCATCAACTATGCATTGCACAAATGTCTGATTTCAGCTTGAAAAGAACATGGAGCATTGCTTTTAACCATAGTCCTCTCTACCCTGAGGTCGTCTTAGAGACAACAAGTGTTGCTGATTTCAATTTCCTTATGGGTTCTTCAGTTTTGGGATCTGATCACATGGGATCTTCCTCGGTCAGAATTGAGGAAATTACTAAGCATCATCCATTGAACTTATATATGGCCTCAATTTGGTCAATCTCATTGCCAGCTGATCCCACCTCTGGATGCAAGCGACGCACACCTATCTTAGTTCAGAATTTGCGTAGGAGCCCAAGACTGATCAAGCTCTCGATCAGAGCTCATCATTCTGAAGCTTCCAGCAGCGAAAGAAGCAAATCCACCATCCCACCTACTTCCGTGCAACTGCAGATCACAGACCTACCCTCACGGCCAAATATAGCTTAGGTGGACCCTATCACGGTGGAGCAACTTCACCAGCATGCGCACACGGTGCTCTTGGATTTGGAAGACACCACTTCGGTAATGCCCAAGTTACCAGTGCAACTGATGCAGGACTGGGCCAACTGTCACTGCAAAGTCCCCTTGGAGACTTGATGGATGACAATCTATTCGCAACTAACAAGAATAATGAGGAAGACTGAAGAACGGAGCAGAAGTGGGTTGGGTGTGCTTTTTGAAGCTGATTTTACTTTTTTGTAGTTTATGCTCATTGGTCTTGTATCGATTTTGTCGAACTTACTACAATACTCTAGTTCAACAGCCTCTCATCAGTAATGCTATATGTCAGTAATGCTTTGCATTCGGCTTTTCTTCTATCTACACTCTTCTCTTAATGAATTTGCCTCAAAATTTTAGAAGTTGGAAGGTCCTTTATTGGAATGTAAGAGTCTTAAACTCTTCGAACAAATGGAGAGCCATTAGAGATAAAATTATGGAGAGTGCATGTCACATTGTTGGTCTTTTGGAAACAAAGAAGGAGAGCTTTGATCATTCCTTCATCCGCAACTTTGCCCCTAAAAGTCTGGACAAGTTTTCATTTTCTCTCTCCATGGATGCTTCCGGGGGGTTGATAGTTCTTTGGAATAGCTCAGTTTTTAGCAGAACCGCCATTCTCAACAACCAGTTTGCCCAAGTAATTGAATTTTTCGCAGTTCAGCACACTGACAAATTGATTCTAGTTAATATCTATGGTCCATGTTAGGGGCAGAGAAGGATTGATGTTGTTCAATGGCTCTTTTTGTAACACCCCAGCCAAACAATGGCCTGAAATGCTACCAAACTAACAACATAATAAAACTATGCTAAGGCATTCTATAAAATTTCGTGAGCCTCCTTTGTTTATTGATAAAATGAAGTTCTAACAATATTATCAAAAGGTATGAATAACATAAGCAAAGTAATTTGGCTACTAAGCGAAACATCTATAAAACTTAAGTAAAGCACGGAAGCAATATAAAGAAGTTCTAATCCATTATTACATCTTAATCTGAAGGTCATAATCAAATACCACTTGAACTAATCAACAAATAATAATTAGAGTTCTCTATCTTCTCCATGGTGAATATTTCGTGCAAGTGCAACAATACTAATCCTCTTTATTCACATGCATGTCGACCTCGTGAAGGTACCTAAAATAAACAAACAACAACAACAAAACAAAGAAGAGTGAGTCCAATGACTCGGCAAGTATAATCGTAACAAATGCAAGCATGAACATTAACTCTCAAGTTAAACATTTTACATATGAATTTCATGCTATGCATTATGATCAAAAGCTCCTCTTTCTCATCTCTTTCGCATTTTAGGTAATGCGGGTGTGCATCCATCAATGCATCCATGCACTGTACCCTCAGTGCAGGGACCAATGCCCACACTCCGCAAGTGTGGGGACCTCGATCTTGGTCACCGCATGATCAAGACTTCAACAATTCTCAATATGATGCATATATGTGAATGTATCAAAGATAACGAGCATTCACCATACTACGCATCAACCAATCTCATAAATGCCACAATGTAAACAGAACATAAATAGCATTCTCAATTTATCACTTACTCATACTCACAATTTAAATAGTCATGATTCAACCATCATCCAAACAATTCAACAAATCCATAAACACACAGATTTTCACATCACAAATATACTTGCCTCAATCATGAGAAAATGAAGAACGCGAGAAGGCACAACCCCGGAATCCGCTCTCCTCCTGAATATTTAATTAATAATTACTAACATAACAGTAACGGGTTTCTAGATACAAAATATCAGCAACCCTAATTAACCCAACAATTTATCTCAATTAAATCCCCAACTCCCTCGGCCAAATCTGCCCAACCACGACATACCGACTTCCAAAAATCATAACTTTCAGACGTAACTCCAAATTAAGTGTTCTTGGACTCTCTGGAAAGCTAATTAAATTATCTACAAAAACTTATTTGGGAGACTCTCTGATTCTGCCATTAACTAGCCGATCCAAACCCTTTTCTAAAGCATCAATATTCACGTCGGACTCTCGGACAGCGCACTAAAACAGTCATAACTTTCACCCGAAACTCAGAATCCGGACTTCTTTACCTCTATTGAAAGCTAAGAAACTTATCTACAACTTTCCCAATTTGAAGGACTCCTGAATCGCCACTATTTCCGTCGCACAAACCGATCTACTAAACTCGTCGAGAACTACCCGATCTGCGAGCAGTCGCACTAGAAAATTCATAACTTTTGCTACGGATCCAATAATGTGTTCTTGTACTCCTGGAAAGATAATCAAACCCTCTACAACTTTCTAGAAGGGTCCGGACCTGAATCCCGACGAAACTAGATCAAAACCGCCGAGAAACAACTCATCGTCAAGAAAGCCCGAAAACCGCGAATCTAACTTGATTAAAACCAATCTAGAGACTACCAGGATTACCCTTGGCGACACGACGGCGAACACGTCGGCGAACACGGCGAACACGGCGACGAACACGCCGCGATCTCCTCCTCTCTTTCCTCCGGATCCACGCGGTGCAATGACGAGCGTCGGCGGCGGCGCCGGGGAGGAGGCGACGACGATGAAGGCGGCGGCGGCGCCGGGAAGAAGGCGTCGCAAAGACGCAGGCGGCGGCTGGCGGGTGGAGGCGCGGGGTGGAGGCGGGGTGGGGGCTGCCTAGGGTTTTAAGAGGTGGCCTCCTCCCTCTTGGGCCAAGAAAAACCCACAGGCCAAGGCCTAGGCCGGGTTGTCTTAAATTTTCATAAAACCCTCAAAACTCTTATAAATTTAATTATTTCACAAAGTCCTCTCTCTATTAATTAAACAATTTCCGGTATTACATTCTACCCCTTAAAGCAATTCGACCCCAATTCTAGCGCAACCTCAACAGAAAACAAAAACAACCAACTAGCAATTAACTAGCACCCGACGTGAACAACGCCGGGTACTGCTCGCGCATGCGAGACTCCAACTCCCAAGTTGCTTCTCTCTCGGTCTGCTGCGACCAAAGCGCTTTGACATACTAAATATTTATTTTTTTTCTAATTGCTTGCACCTCGCACATAGGTTTTTGAAGATCCAAGTGGTTTGCCAACCTCCCGATCCTTGCTCCTTACATCTGCATAACTTTTCGACCGCTCTGGCGACCAATGTCTCGACTCACCAAGGCCACTCGTTGAACTTACGCCCCTACAACACTTGAATTGTGTAGCTTTAATTCTTGAATGGTGGTGGTCTTACTCGTTGGTCAACGGTTTTAATGAAGCCCACGCTCCAGATCTTTCAAGTTCTCCCTCGATACCGAGTCATACAAAGCGCTGTGTATCCCACACTAGAACCCAAGGTACTCCTAGTGATACACAAACCCCTAAAACTTCGCAATTAACAAAAGCGATTAAATACACATCGGGTTATCATTCCCTTTAGTACCAACCCACACAATGCACAACACATATATCTCATGTTTCCATTCTCAATCGATCTCTTTACCTTAGCAATGAGCACCCCTTAAACACGGGCACACCACGGGGTCAAGGTAAACCCACTCTTTCACACACGAATACAAGCGAAAATAAGGGATTCTTATTGCAATCACGCATCACCCACTCCCCACCAAAGGGTCAAATCATAAAGAAAATCGAGGATTCAACATAAGAACCTCTCCACCTTCCAAGTAGGTGGTTTGCAAACAAACAACACATACGTCAAAGGGAATCACTCAAATGTCAAACCGTCCATTTTTTTCCTAAACCGGAAAAACCACACAAGCCAACAAAAGTCAACTCAAACCACAAAGACTTTTCTCTCATCACGTAGCTCAAACAAGAATCGGGAGCATTTTACTACCGATTTTTTATTAAACTTCCTCTTGAATCACGAGGTTCCAAATTATCCCATACCATACTAGCTCAATTCTCTTAAATTGGCAACATCAACTCTATGTTCAAACCGAGTGCATCCAACACACTTTTGTAGAGGGACTCTACTATTCTCATAATAACATACTCTAGTCAACTCCTCTTCCACATATTACTTTAACGAATAATTTCCAATGCACCTCATCGTTATTTTTCACCCACCAACACTTCACCACAAATCTTAAGGACAATCAACATGAATTTCTCGGCTCACATACCCATTTACTACATCCAAAGGATACTATCAAGGAACATCATAATATTGAATCCACTCCTTCCACTATTCTCACGCAATAACATTAGCCTCCAAGGTTCTAGCATAGATCACCAACCAAAATTTCCCATCTCTAAGGCTTCTATACATATACTTGATATATTTAATACAAAGACTCTTAAATTCAGTGACTAAAATTTCCACAATCAACCATACTCAATCATTAACAACCATATGAAACATATTCTCAACTTGATTATCTCGTAGAAAGATTCTAACTCCTAGAGGGTTACTCAACGAGCTAAGTTATACATGGCAAAATTCAACAATCCTTACTATCCCAATAATTCCCACAACGGTTGGGCTTCTTCACAATTATAAACACATTAACTACACCATCATAATCATTCTAATAATCCTTGCAAAGTACCCCATCATGATGCTCCAATAAAATTGATCAAGATTCCCATACTTTCAATAATTCCAACGTTCGACAAAATGAGCGTAACACTCATGAACCACACTAGGTTCTTCTAGTTGCAACAATAAAACTATTTAGCCCCAAGGACAACATCTTCTTTAAATCAAATCATCATCGAGAATTATTCAACGAACAATTTATCACTCCAAGAATCTCAAGTATCTTGATACCCACAATCTCACCCGGACTAATCACAAAACCACACCAACCGGTTGCCATACACATCTTAAAGGTCTTTGCAACCCAAGCTGCGTACCCCTTTCTTGGAGAAGCAAAGAAGAAAATTTCAAGACAAGATCCATCTCAATAAACACAAAACCAAGAAAACAAAGATCTTGGACAACAAAGGATAAGACCACGGTGAAGGCGCATGCCTCCTTGAGGCGAAAACATCAAATCTCAACCAATACGAATACAAGATTGTCATTTGAGCTCGAAACTCTTAAGCGGCGAAAATAAGAAGTCAAACACACTTCACAAAGATTGCACAACTTGACTTCAACCTTCAAAACTTTTATCAAACTTTTCCTTTTAACAAAGAGAACAACCTTCTTTGAATACGGTATCACCTTAACAATTCCAACAAAGAAGAGTTGAAGACCACAACACATTAATTCTCTAAGAACTAATAAAATCCTCAACACGACACTTGGCTTAAAACAATTTCAGCTACCACATAAATCATGAGATCAAAGATCGCATACACACTATCAAAACTTTTGATTTAAATAGTACCAAGGAATTTATTCAAATTCTTCTATTTAATGAACCTTCAACATTACCATCATAACCACAAATGGACCAACATACTAACATCGAATAATACATTCTTAACAAGCATCATCATATCCTCAACTCCTTCATAAACTTCTCCAAAAGAAACATAAGAAATCACTTCATCATGTTTCTAATATCTAAATAAGGTTGCAACTACTTGATCTAGGAGAACCTAGTGCATAAGCCACATAAATAGAACAAAGCTCTTAAACAAGATGATACTAGAACATGACAATCTCACAAAACATACTAGCATAAATCTCTTACTAGATTTCATATATTCAATTCTTATGGATGCTCAACTTTAATTTAGCACAAATTAATTGTACTCTAGTCATTACCGCAATAATTGATTATTATTTTATCATAGCGGCATTCATGATCCTAACCCGTTTTACAATCATAAAACAATCATGAACATAGATTCAATATCCTACCTTACATTCGAAACTAGAGCGGAAATGACTTTAATCTTAAATAATACCGACTTGTAAGACAAGTTTCTACTAGTCAATACCTCAACCCTCATCTATTTCTTTATACATTCTTCAACAATCTAGCATGGTAAAGATAGATGAAACTAGCAATTGTGCATGCTCATAAAGCATCTAATTAAAAGACATATTAAAGGTCAATATTACCAAGGTAATATTCTAACACCTCCTTACTTAATCATTCCAAGCGGTTGGATTAATTACTAAAGACACAGATAATTCAATTTATCCAATCATGATAGAAATTTAAACAATCATAATAATCATTAGGTTCTTATTACACTCCTCAATAACTCCTTGAGTTACTATCATGAATAGACAAATTCTTAATCATAGTTCTTCTAAAAACTATTACGGGGCAATATCAAATTAATCCACTACACTTCCAAAGATGCTAGTTGGAATTAATTATGCACCACGCTAACATATCAACTTGATAATTCAAACCTTATGAATTAGTTTATATGATTACCACCTTCCACTTAAGCATAGCAAAACAACATAAAGTTTTAACACCCTCTTTCAAAAGAAGAGGAACAACAAACTTCAACGCTCGAGATAAGGAAATACATAGATCCAAGACTTTCACATATCAATGAGTTTTGCAACTCAAAACTTGCATTAACAAGAGAAGATACCAAGCGAACCAATAAGCCATGATTCGCAACAAGACAAACTCCACGAAGGAACTAACCTTACAAATCAACAAAAAGCACGGTAGCAAAGTATCTCGGTGAGTGGGAAAGAAACAATAAGCGCTTCAAGGAGCGGTAGAGACCAATTGCATACCCTCAACCGCAAGAACCACAATCTCAAAAGAAATTCATTAAGCGCAATCACCAAGAATTGGCGAAATCAACAAGGATAATAACAACTTTTCTAATAAATTCACATAACACTGCAATTAAGTTACCTGAGGTAACTACATTGCTAATCCTCATACTACAAACAATGATATAATCTGGCAATACCAAGGTAGCACATCACAACATCTACATCATATCTTTGACTATTCTCGGTCATAACGATCATAGGAGCAAATCATAATCATACAAGATTATCAATAAGCATACAAGATTATCTTATAATGTAAATCATCAATATAACATGTCAAAAGCATAAATGCAATGCTTGACCCATCCCATCCTCTGTGCACCGGTGTGTCAATTTAATAGTTTAATTACCACGGACCTAAAGCTCGCTCGATACCAATTGTAACACCCCACCAAACAATGGCACGAAATGCTACCAAACTAACAACATAATAAAACTATGCTAAGGCATTCTATAAAATTTCTAAGAGCCTCCTTTGTTTATTGATAAAATGAAGTTCTAACAATATTATCAAAAGGTATGAATAACAGCTAGCAAAGTAATTTGGCTACTAAGCGAAATATCTATAAAACTTAAGTAAAGCACGGAAGCAATATAAAAAGTTCTTATCCATTATTACATCTTAATCGAAGGTCATAATCAAATACCACTTGAACTAATCAACAAATAATAATTAGAGTTCTCTATCTTCTCCATGGTGAATATTTCGTGCAAGTGCAACAATACTAATCCTCTTTATTCCCATGCATCTTGACCTCGTGAAGGTACCTAAAATAAACAAACAACAACAACAAAACAACGACAAGAGTGAGTCCAATGACTCGCAAGTATAATCATAACAAATGCAAGCATGAACATTAACTCTCAAGTTAAACATTTTACATATGAATTTCATGCTATGCATTATGATCAAAAGCTCCTCTTTCTCATCTCTTCGCATTTTACCCAGACGCGGGTGTGCATCCGTCAATGCACACCATGCCTACCCTCTGTGCAGGGGCCAATGCCCACACTCCGCAAGTGTGGGGACCTCGATGCTTGATCACCGCATGATCAAGACTTCAACAATTCTCAATATGATGTATATATGTGAATGTATCAAAGATAACGAGCATTCACCATACTACGCATCAACCAATCTCATAAATGCCATAATGTAAACAGAACATAAATAGCATTCTCAATTTATCACTTACTCATACTCACAATTTAAATAGTCATGATTCAACAATCATCCAAACAATTCAACAAATCCATAAACACATAGATTTTCACATCACAAATATACTTGCCTCAACCGCGAGAAAATGAAGAACGCGTAGAAGGCACAACCCCCGGAATCCGCTCTCCTCCTGAATATTTAATTAATAATTACTAACATAACAGTAACGGGTTTCTAGATACAAAATATCAGCAACCCTAATTAACCCAACAATTTATCTCAATTAAATCCCCAACTCCCCTCGGCCAAATCTGCCCAACCACAGACAGCCGACTTCCAAAAATCATAACTTTCAGTACGTAACTCCAAATTAAGTGTTCTTGGACTCTCTGGAAAGATAATTAAATTATCTACAAAAACTTAGTTGGGGAGACTCTCTGATTCTGCCAGTAACTAGCCGATCCAAACCCTTTTCTAAAGCATCAATATTCACGTTGGACTCTCTGGACAGCGCACTAAAACAGTCATAACTTTCACCCCGAAACTCGGAATCCGGACTTGTTTACCTCTATTGAAAGCTAAGAAACTTATCTACAACTTTCCCAATTTGAAGGACTCCTGAATCGCCACTATTTCCGTCGCACAAACCGATCTACTAAACTCTGTCCAGAACTACCCGATCTGCGAACAGTCGCACTAGAAAATTCATAACTTTTGCTACACAGATCCAATAATGTGTTCTTGTACTCCCTGGAAAGATAATCAAACCCTCTACAACTTTCTAGAAGGGGTCCAGACCTGAATCCCGCGAAACTAGATCAAAACCGCCGAGAAACAACTCATCGTCCCAAAGAGCCCGTAAACCGCGAATCTAACGATTAAAACCAATCTAGAGACTACCGGGATTACCCTTGATGACACGATGGCGAACACGTCGGCGAACACGACGAACACGGCGATGAACACGCCGCGATCTCCTCCTCTCTTTCCTCCGGATCCACGCAGTGCAATGACGAGCGTCGGCGGCGCCGGGGAGGAGGCGACGACGATGAAGGCGACGGCGGCGACGGGAAGAAGGCGTCGGGGCGGCAGGCGGCGGCTGGCTGGGGTGGGCGCGGGGTGGGGCGAGGGGTGGGGGCTGCCTAGGGTTTTAAGAGGTGGCCTCCCTCCCTCTTGGGCCAAAAAACCCACAGGCCAAGGCCTAGGCCCAGGTTGTCTTAAATTTTCATAAAACCCTCAAAACTCTTATAAATTTAATTATTTCACAAAAGTCCCTCTCTCTATTAATTAAACAATTAATTAAACAATTTCCGGGGTATTACACTTTTACTTGGACATCCCTTCACAACAAAATTGGATTCTCATGGGTGATTTCAACTTTATCGCTCCTCTTTCAATAGGAATAAACCGGGATGAAACTTAAATGACACTTTCACTTTCAATAGCATCATTAGTAATCTCGGTCTCTCAGAAATTCCTCTAAAAGGCAGATCCTACACTTGGGGCAACATGCAGGATGATCCTCTGTTGGAATAGTTGGACTGGTTCTTCACAACTAATCAATGGACTATCAGTTTCCCAAACATTGAAGCTCAGGTTCTATCCAAAGAAATTTCAGATCATGCTCCTTGTGCAGTTCATATAGGCACGGTTATACCGAAATCCAATCTATTTCTATTTGAGTCTTACTGGGTGGAACATCCTAGTTTTTTAGAGGTAGTCTCTCTTTATTAGAACTTACCAGTGCGCCAACAAAACTATGCTGCTAAGATCACAGCGAAGCTCAAAAACCTTCGCAAGGGTCTCAAATCAGGAGCAAATCAATTTATCAGATTTCACTTCTCATTCATAACTGCCGATTGCTAATTGTTTTCATGGATACCATGGAAGAGCAGCGATGCCTTTTTTTGGAAGAAAGAAAGATTAGAGCCATAATAAAGAAACACTACTCTAGACTATTGAGATATCAACATATTTACTGGAAAAAGAGATGCACATACATATGGGCTAAGCTGGGAGATGAAAACACCAAATATTTTCATGCCTGGGCCACTGAGCATCACAGAAAGAGTTCAGTTAACTCTTTGATCCTGGAGGATGGTACCATGGCTCATTCTCATCAAGACAAAGCAGCGGCTGTTTGGAATGCATTCAAACAAAGAATGAGATCTTCCTATAATACCCACATGTATTTTGACCTAAATGAACTAATGTCAACTCATGATAACCTCTAAGGTCTACCTATGGACTAGTCTCAAAAAGAGGTTGACGACATGGTCAAAGTGTTGCCGCAATACAAAGCTCTAGGACCAAATGGATTCAATGGTCTTTTTATTAAGAAATGTTGGAGTATAACTAAAAATGACATCCACATGCTTTGTCGGGACTTCTTCAATGAGTCTTCTAGCATTTCAAGCATCAATGGATCTTTCATCACTTTGATCCCCAAGAAGTCGACCCTTGAGTGTTTAAATGACTATATACCGATCTCTCTGCTTAACTCAGTTCTAAAGCTAATAACAAAGATTCTACCAAACAGGCTGCAGAAGGTAATTGTCAATCTAGTCCACAGAAATCAATATGGCTTCATAAAAACAAGAATGATCCAGGACTACCTCACCTGGGCTTTTGAGAAAGCTTTTGACATAATAGAGCATGTTACCATCAAGGAGGTTATGAGGGCAAAAGGACTACCTAACAAATGGATTTATTGGATGGACTGCATCCTCTCGTCAGCTCATTCTTCAGTTCTTATCAATGGGATCCATGGTAGCTCTTTGCAGTGCAAAAGAGGTGTTAGACAAGGTGACCCGCTCTAACCACTGTTGTTTGTGCTAGGGGCCGATCTTCTTTAATCAATTATCAATGAGGCAGCAAGAAGGGACCTCCTTAAGCATCCGATTTCACCCCTAGGCAATCAAGACTTCCTAGTGGTTCAGTACATAGATGATACTCTAGTCATTCTCTTAGCCTACTCCAGACAACTCCTTTGCCTTAGAGGCCTCCTGTAGACTTTCTCAATGTCCACTGGACTAAAAGTCATCATCACAAATCAGTTATGATTCCAATCAATGTTCCTCCAGAAAAAGGACAATCTAGCAGGAGTGTTTGGTTGTAAAATTAGAACTTTGTCTTTTACTTATCTAGGGCTTCCATTTGGCATGACCAAACCAAGGGTAAAAGACTTCCTCCCTTTGGTGGACAGAGTGGAAAGGCAAGCTCAACAAGCTTCTGTCCTATGGAGGAAGACTCACGATTGTTAATACAATCGTCTCCCTTCAATCAATCTATCACTTGTGCATGCTCAGAATTCCAAAAACATTTATTGATCACATTGATAAAGCACGAAGGCACTGCTTATGGAGGGGCTCTATAACATCCCAAAAAGAGAACTATTGTAATTACGAAAATCATAAAATCTTTTCAGTGCTTGCTTAGTATTGTTTAAAAAATTTTGGTGTTTATTCGAGTTTCGTGAGTTGGTTCTTTGCTAAAAACTCGAATAATAAAATCAAAATCTTGATAAAGAACTAAGACTATGAAAATCAACTGGGAAGAATTTGAATTCCTTTGCAGATCCAAAACTAGAATTTGGAATCAGCTAAACCAAAGATTAGAAATTTAAAATATCAGCTACCATTAAAATTTCCATCTAATTACAACAATTAAGAATTCAAAAATCTCAAGATGTCCTTCGAAACATGGAAATTGAAATCAACATTAATATTAAAATTTCCCCACCTAATTAATTTAACTAAGAAATCAAATTATGAATTTCCCAAATTTTTCTAAAACCTCTTGGGCCCTCGGCCCATTTCCTCCCTCTGGCCTGCTCGGCCTTTTCTTTCTCGGCCCTTTGGCCTTTTGGCCCACCTGGCCCAGTTGGCCACCTCCTCCTTCCACCTCCCCCTACTTCGCTGGTTGCATCGAGTGTCGACCGCGCTGCGCCCCTGATTTTACCCTCCTCCCCTCGGTGCTAGCCCTCCCCGTGGCAGCTCATCCTCCGCACCGTACCTAGCTCCTCACCTCCTCTATTTAGCTTTGCCGCACGTTGCTTTTCCCCTCATCTCCGCCGCGCAGCACCCTTGGTTTTCCCCTGGTGTCGCATTGCTTTGACTCAGCTTGCGCCGAACCCACGCCACCGTCTCCTAGCCCTGCTCCCCTCCCCACCGGCCTAACCTTCCCTTTGCACCGCATTGACTCCACCCACTGCTAGCCCTGCCGTGCATCAATGCCACCAGCCCAGCGTTAATGTCACGTCGCATCGCCAGGCCCACACCACGCGTAGTAACTCGCAGCGCCCGTCTTCAAGGCTCCAACGGCATTCTTCCCTCCCTCGCCTATAAGAAGGCTTGAGCCTCCTAGCGCCTCCCCTTGCCCCTCTTCTTCTTTCCCCCTCAAGCCAGGCACAGCTGAGCCACCCCTGCGCTCACGCCGGCCGCCGCCACTCCGCGCCATTCCGCTTCTTCGATGACCCCTTCCACCAATCTTCCGTGTCACAATGTGTCCCTGGGCATCTTCTACCTCCCTCCTCATTTAATTGAAGTTCCGTTGCCGGAATCCGCCGCAATGGTCGTCTTCCTCAAATCCGGCTGGATGTCACCATTTTTGCTACCCCTCCTTCAGCGCCCCTCTTCCTAATTTGGCACTCCAGGACTTTCCCCCACGGTGCACCGGAGCTCCCCCAACCGTCAGCCAGACATCCCCATCGCCCGAGCTCTGCCTCCATGGTAGCCTCCTCACGCTACCACCCGTGAACATCGCCAGCCTGCCTCGGTCCTTCTCTGGCCCCGCCAGCACTCGCGGTGAGTTCCTCGTGGCCTACTCATACTCATGCCCATCCTATTTTTCTCCCAGTCCTCCCCAGTTACCGTCGCCCCTAGGCCTCCTCCCTACGGCCACCGAGAGCCGCCCGAGCCACCTTCATACCACCGGGAGTTGCGCCACCACTGCCTCTTGCTGCCTTGGTTTCCTGGGGTTCCATTTTAGCCATGTTCGGTGCCTCCCCGATAGTCCCTCGCCGGTGACCGCCGCTTGGCCGAGCACCCCTGGCCCCCCATTTTCGACCTCCCACTTGGCTCCTCTGTTCTGGCCGACATTACCCCCCCATTTCTCTTACTACTACAAAACAAGCTACACTTGACATCTCATCACAGACGGTTCATGTGGAGTCATCTATGCTTTTATTATTACAGACGGTTCATGGCTAAAATTGTCTCTGAAACTATCACAAATGGTTAGGTTTGAAGGACGTCTGTGATATACACATTATCACATACAGTTTTTAATTAGAACCGTTTATGAAACTATCACAGACGGTTTTTATTTACAACTGTCTGTGTTTTGTCCTTTGTCGTGTGAACTATAGAACCTACTGAGACGAGAGACAAATTCAAGGAAAAATTATTACAAAAATCCCAAAAAAAGAGATTCCTAGATCTTAGTCTTCTGGGCTTCATATGCTTCTTCTTCGACTTTTGGAGTTGAAGGATCAGCCGCTAAGTTCTCGAATGCTGTAAAGATTGTCCTTGCCCTCTGCACTTCCTCCTCCAGCCTGGGCAAATCATTAGCATGGCCCATTAATCTCATAGAGGATGCCATGATAAGGTTCCTCAAAATCGGTCGTTTCTGCTTGATTGACAATGTTATCCATGTGTCTCTCCACTGCCGCAAGAGCTTCTTTCGCTTTGTGCACATTGCAGAGAAGAATGAGGCTGAGGGTGGTTTCCCTTTCCTGAGCAGCAATGAGACACCTCTGTCGACGACGGATGATGAGGTCCAGCTGACGGATGGAAGCGAGTCGGGGAAGGAGAGCAGGGCATGAGTGGAGGAGCTGCTCCAGACATAAATTGTTGGCCGCCTGTGTAAGGTTGCGGCCGAACAACTCATGATGGATAGATGAGAGGAAAGAGATCAAAAGAATATTAGATGCCATTATTGAGAAATATGGTGAAGAAGATAAGGGGAGGACAGTTTAGAAGAGCTGGATTAGGGCACACATATTTAAACATTATCACAGACGGTTCGTATACTAAACCGTCTCTGATATTAATATCATAGATGGTTCGTATAACAAACTATCTCTGATATATGACTTATCACAGATGGTTCGTATAACAAACCGTCTCTGATATGTGTATTATCACAGACGGTTTGTTATACAAACCGTCTCTAATATGTGCATTATCACAGATGGTTCATATAACAAACCGTCTCTGATAATGACACGTCACCGATCCGTGGCGTATCCCCCAAGATTTCGATCTCACCCGTCCATTCTCTCCACATCAAATGGCAGGCACTGGTTCCTCCCACTGCTCGACCCTTATTAATTACTCCCCATCTACCTTTTCATCGGCAGTCACGTGTGAGTTCATACACTAGCTAGCTTTCCTGCATCCTCCCTTCGATGACTCCGACTACCACCGTGAGCTAGTGCCTCCGTTGTGACACCACGGTCGACTGCATAACACACTCTTGTTGTAAGTGTTGTAAGAGTGTATTATGCAATCTCACCGTCATGCTGCAAAGGTGACGCTACCGCCACCTCTCTATGACCGATGATATCTGGTCGCCATCCGATGGATCCAGCTTGTTCCTCGACGACACCAACTACCGCCGTGAGCTAGCACCTCCGTTGTGACACCACGGTCGACTGCAGAACACACTCTTATCGTAAGTGTCGTAAGAGTGTCTTATGTAGTCTCACCACCACCTCTCCATTGCCGGTGATATCCGGCCGCCATCCGATGGTACTGTCTGCTACGATCTCTGCTTCTTATATATTCTTGCTGTGTTAAAGAGTTTGGTTCATTATCTTGTTATGCTGTAATGGTGGATTCTAATCTTAATGGAAATGAAATGTGCTGTGGTGTTTGCTACTGTATTTGCTTCTTTTCAAAGAGCATAGGCAACATTATTTCTTAAGGATAGCCAAAAAACAAAAAAAAATAGGTATAGAATGAACTATTACAGGCGGTTTGTGCTATAAACCATCTATGAAGGACTATCACAGACGGCTCTATATACCAACCGTCTGTGATACTCGCCAATCACAGACGGTTGGTAACTAGAACTATCTGTGATGTGCGAGTATCACAAACGATTTTTGGTTCAAGCTGTCTGTAATAGTTTTCTTCACACACGGTTCTAGTTACAAACCGTCTTTGTTGTCTTTGATGAGGACATCACTTCTTCGGATATACACAACACTCCTCCACTTGATATTTAAGGACCAATCACTAGAGCTCCCGCCCGACAATTGAATTTATAGGTGAGCTCGTTCCTAAGTACTTCTTTTTGTTCATTTGAGAATCGATTGCTACCTAATGATTTAATTATGATTAGGAACCATGGAGAGGATCAGGAAGTACTTGGAGACGGGCTACGAGGCGCACAAGTCCAGCAAGGGCGGTCGAATCATGTTGGATGTCCAACTCAAGCCGACTTCGAATCCAATTCGGAGTCCAGAACCAGGCCGCACTAAAACGGACGCCATGATCGCATCCGGACTCCGTTTTGGACGTTCTATATATGTATGGAAAGCTGAGAAGACGAACTTTCCAATGGCTCTAGTCCCATGTCAAAATTCCTTCTGAGTCAACGGGAATCGTTGAAATAATTGGACGTTCAGAATCTGTCAGGGTGCTGCGACACCGTCTTTTGGGCCGTTCGGCTTTGTATCGTGTTGGAGTCCATTAAGGACGCGTCCAGGGGTTTTGCACGCCCCTTACTCCTTTATATACAGCCACCACCCCCACCATTAGGGTGAGGTTTTGCTTAGATTAATTCTGTCTTTGAACAGTTTCACCGTTCATCGGTTTGTGAGACCCCAACTTTCGACTCCCCACCCCGAGCCCCGGCGCCAGTAAGGCCGAGCTCCCGCCGCCTCCTCTCCTCCGCCCCTCGCCGGCGAAGCGCGCGTGCGGCCGAGCTCGCGCCGCCGCCGCTCCCGTCTTGCCCGTCTTTGCCCGCGCCAGATGGCACCGCGCGCGCCATGTGGCCGCCCAGCGTGCGTGCCAGCGTGGCGCAGCGTCATCGCGCGTGCCACCTCGACGGCCGGCGGTCCGTGGACTCGGTCCACGGTGGACCGGGCCCACGTGTCCGAAAAAATTCAAAATTCAAATTTTGCTGACGTCAGCATGACGTCATAAATCCCTTTTTCCTTTAGAAAAATATTTCGGCCAAATTTAAAATTAGTGCTGACGTCATAATTAGGAATTTTCAATACAAAAATAAATCGGAAAAATCTTTCTTTCTTTTTCTTTCAATTAAAACTTCCCGAAGCCATAACTTTCTCGTTTTAACTCCGATTTGACTCGTTCAAATTTCTAAATTTTTCTAAAATCATAATCTACTCAAATATACACTCTTTTTCAATTTTTGAATTTTATTTGAATTTTTGGTGTATTTATTTGCTTTGTTGCTTCGTCTTCGTCTCAATAATGAGATTATTATAAAACTTTGGTAAATATTGTAACGGTAGTAAAATGCTTAGTCATGCTATATAACATTTGGTAACCTTAGAATGGGAAATCATATTTTGTGGAACTAGACTTTTGTTCAGAAATCAGTGGTGATTGGAGTTGCCACAGTTCTTTTAAAATAAAATAAAATGTGAAAATTGTTTTAGACCAGGGCGGATGGTTGGATTGGTTTGGTGCGGTTAGCACGAGAACTTGAAATGTGTATGTTCCGCCTTAGTCAATTAAGGACCGACTCTTGTGATTGTCCAAACTGAGCACTACCGTACAACCACATGTCTATATGGGTACGACCTAGCTGACTAACTTACAATAGTCTAGTTTAGGTACCACCATGGAAAGTGGTTGTCGTGATTTCTTGGTTATTCACGGTGAGGGAGGATTTCTTGTACTCATACACAGCAAGAGGGGCTTCGACTGGTGGATTTAACCCTTCAGCGGTGAAACCTCAGCGGGTGATGACTAGCTAGACTAGAGTAAGGTAAAGGCTTTGTGATAAATCATCTGGGTCTCATGCCTAAGGAAGCACATTGGCTATTAAGATGACTTATCTCTTGTGGGTAAAGTGTACAACCTCTACAGAGTGTAAAACTATTCGAATAGCCGTGCCCACGGTCAAGGGCGGGCAAAGAATGCATTCACATGGTAGATCATTTGTTTTTTGTTTTAAAATAAAAGATTTGGGAACCGGGAGTGGTTGGAACTCCCGGAGTTGTCCTGGTGGATGTAGTCAGTGTGGGTGGATATAACCCGTTGATTTGAACCTTGACAGTTAGAGCCAGTGATCTAGTGTTGGTGGTTGTAACCTTCACTATTTAACTTGATAAATTTTGTTTAAACAATTACCTTACTTAAGTTGATGCCTTCCAAAAATAACTAATGGTATTTGAAATAAAACATTGCTTTGTGCAAAAGAACCATATAACCCTCCTTTGTTAAGCCTTGCATCTATTGCATTTTTCCAAGACTTACGGAGTACTTTATGTACTCACATACTACACTTAAAAATAATACCAGAAGAGTACGAAGCTCAAGATGGAACCTTCGACAACGGCATGTATGGATTCGACGAAAGCTTTCCGGAGTACTAGGTTGCGCTTCCCCAGTCAATTGCCTGTGGCGTATTGATGGGTCTCCGCTGGATTTACTTTTTGCTTCCGCTGTGCTTTAACTTTTGTGTGAGTGCGAGGTCTTGTAACCTCATTTGTAATAAAGGTCTTTCGGCCTGTACTCTCTTTATTATTGTAATTTCGTTATTGGCAATATAATCATCACTGTTTAACTGTGTGCACTAGATTTGATCTGGGACTAGTGCTGTAAAACACAGAGGGTCTGGATTTGAAAATCCGGGTCCCGACAGAGATGGTATCAGAGCCAACTTGACTGTAGGACATGACCTAGTTAGAATGGCAAAAACCTTAAGGACCTATATTTAATAAAAATATTTAAGAAAATTTTCTATATCTCTTTACTTCTGCTCTATTCTTGATCTTATATTCATTTATTTAAAATGTCTTTACTGATCTTCTCTATTATTTCAAACTTGTAGATGGCCAGTTCATCCTCCGTTGACTCTTGGGACTACCTTTCTCATGGCGAGAATATTGGAGCATTTGTTGGCCTTCTTCGTCAGCTTATACAGTATCTGAAGTATCCCCAACAGCCCATTTTCAGGGGGCGGAAAGTCAGGATCATGGATCGAGATTCTTGGTCGATGGAGATATTCCTGTATGCACGTGAAGAGGAATTCAACTCCCCCACATACCCTATCGATCATCCTCGGACTGACTGCTCAGACGCTATCCAGGATGCAGCTCATCTGGCATTAGCTGACTTGTGTCGGATTCATAAGGATGTCTGCGACGGGCGCGCTTCGCTTCTTTCAACCACCGAGCGGGGCGAGCTATCCGAGCCCTTCGAGATCTCCGTGGGCGATCCCGACCGACGCACTGAGTGCGGCTTACTCGGCGATGGCGGCTACCTCACGCAGTGCCTTGGAGGAGATTGGACAGCTGCGGATGCTCCTCACTTCCAGCTACTAGCACTCCGACACCCTCCGTGCTCAGCTCATCCGAGCCGTGCCAGCGGCAGAGTTTGGTGGGCGACTCGAGCAGCGGCTAGCCTCTAGAGGACTACACACCGTCTTCACCTGTACCAGCCGTCGTTCCCAGCAACCATGCTCCGACTCGGCGCACAGGACCCCGCACCTTGCTCACAGCGTGCAAGAGTGTGCGGCGCCCTAGTCCGCTACCTGACATCAGTATTGGAGATTCCAGCAGAAGACGCAGTCTTTCTCGTTCCCGCTCCTGCTCCAGATCGTCTACCCCCAGTCATAACCATCCCCGTTCTCGTGGATCTTGCAACCGCCCCATGTGTGGTTGTAGGCAGCTCCATGTGGGTGACTCAGAGGAGGACCCAGAAGAGGACCCAGAGGAGGATCCTGAGGAGCGTATCTTCGAGGAGGATGAGTAGTTGTTGAGTCAGTAGTACCCAAATAAAATGTCTATCTTCCTTAGAACGTTTTATATTATGTTGGTGTGCTAGATGGACTGTACTAAGCCTTAGTGCACTTGTGGTACAGCCATTCTTAAAAATATTTTAATTTCAAAGATAAATTTCTTCCAAGTTGTTGTTGTGTTCCCTCTTGTGTGTTGGTTTGGGATGTTGTTTAGTTCCCCTTACTTCTTACCTATGCTACTTCCCCTTTACCTTTTGCTTTTTTCTGGTTACCGCTTCAGATGGTGAACACAAGGAACAATGCCGGCAACAGCCGTGGTGCCAATGCTCAACCGGAGAACAACATTCCTCCACCACCTGCTCAAGCTCCTAGCATGGAATAGATGATGGCCATGCAACTGCAACTGCTTCAAGCCCTTGCCTAGAACCAAGTGCAGCAAGCTCTGCAGGCACCCGTTCAGGCACAGCAGTCGAAGCTAGGGGAGTTCATGAGGACCAGACCGCCAACCTTCTCTGGTGCGGTAGATCCAATGGAAGCAGATGATTGGATTAAGGATGTGGAGAGGAAGCTGATTTTGGCTCAGTGCAGTGATAATGAGAAGGTGCTTTACGCCCACCGCCTAAAAGGAATTGCAATGACACGGTGGGAGAACTTTTGCGCCGCTCATCAGAATGCGCAAACCATCACTTGGGCTGAATTTGAGGAAGCCTTCCGCACTGCGCATATTCCTACTGGAATAATGGAAATGAAGAAGATGGAGTTTCACAAGCTACAGCAAGGAAATCTCAGTGTCACTGAGTACCTGAATAAGTTCACTCAACTATCCAGGTATGCTCCTGAAGATGTTGCAACAGATGCAACCAAGATTTGGCGATTCATGCAAGGACTTGACCCCAACCTCAAGGTGCAGTTGGTATCAAATGATTACCCAACCTTCCAGCATATGGTGAATAAGGCATTCAAGAAGATGCTCAACGTCAGTTGTACGAGGTTCGGAAGAGGAAGTTTCAAGCTCAGCAGGGAGCAAGCAATTCTCGGCATCGCCCTAATCCACCTCATTTCAGCAGGCCCTCGGTGCCAAATGTGCCAAGGACACCATTCAGTGGACCTCGCCCGATTCCTCAAGCTCCTCGAGCAAGTAATGCAGTCCAGCCTCAGCAGAACAAGACTTCAACTGCAGGAGTGCAGTGCTTCAACTGCAAGAACATGGGACATTATGCCAATAATTGTCCTCAGAAGTGCCCAACTGTGACTCATGTACGATTCAATCTGGGAACTACACCAGCCAGAGTTCCAACTGCATGCCAGGGCCGTGGAGCACCTCAAACCCCAAGGACTCCGCAAGCAATGAACAGAGGGCATGTTAATCATGTCACCGCGAGCATTCGGGATGCACCGACGTCGTTCGGTAAGTTTCTTGTCAACTCAACACTGCATCAAGATTATTTGATTACGAGCTTCGCATTCTTTTGTGTCAAAAGATTTTGTTGAAAGATATAATTGGGATGTGCGTTTGCTAAAGAACCCTATGCTAGTCCAATCACCTGGAAATGAAATGAGGACTAATACGGTTTGCCCTAGAGCAACCATAGATATAAATGGAGTAAAATTCCTAGCGAATTTAATTATAATAGACTCCAAGAGCCTAGATGTAATACTTGGTATGGATTGGTTAACCAAGTATAAAGGGTAGATAGATTGTGCCAATCGTGCTATTACTATTACCAACTCTGAAGGAATTCAAGTGAGATACAAGTCAAAGCTATCTTCTCATAATAGCTGTGGGTTGAACAGCTTGAAGGGAATAACTTTGGAACAAGTGCCCATAGCAAGGGAATACCCGGATGTGTTTCAAGATCCGCCAGAATGCCAGGACGAGAAATTGAATTTGTCATTAACCTAGTACCTGGAACAGCTCCGATTTCCAAGAGACCCTACCGGATGTCTGCAAATGACCTAACTGAAGTTAAGAAGCAAATTCAGGAACTGCAAGAGAAATGTTTCATTAGGCCAAGTTCTTCGCCTTGGGGAGCACCAGTACTTCTAGTGAAGAAGAAGGATGGCAGTCTTCGTATGTGTGTGGACTACAGATCTCTGAATGATGCGACAGTTAAGAACAAGTATCCATTGCCCAAGATTGATGATCTGTTTGATCAGCTAAAAGGATCGTGTGTCTTCTCTAAGATTGATCTCCGGTCAGGTTATCATCAAGTGAAGATTAGACCAGAAGATATACCAAAGACAGCATTTTCCACTCGTTATGGACTGTATGACTTTACAGTAATGTCTTTTGGTTTGACCAATGCTCCTGCATACTTTATGAATCTGATGAATAAAATGTTCATGGAGTATTTGGATAAGTTTGTTGTCGTGTTCATTGATGACATTTAATCTACTCCCGGAATGAGGAAGATCATGCGGAACATCTGAGGATAGTTTTGGAAAAGCTCAGAGAGCACCAGCTGTATGCCAAGTTTAGCAAGTGTGAGGGTGCCTTTGGTTGGGCTTTTGGGAGCTGCTTTTGCTTCCAAAAAGCCAAAAGCCAACCAAAGGGGCGCAAACCAAAAGTCGCTTTCAAGCGACTACTTTTGGTAGTCTGATTTTGAAAGCACCTTGGACCCCGCTTTTGGCTTTTGGCTTTACGCTTTTGAAATGGTGAAAATAGAGAGCTGTTTCACGCTTGTTTCAAGGAAAATAGAGATAGGAGGTAAGTTTTATACTTGTTTGAACCAAACGACTTACTGACTTTTCCATGACCCACAACCCTCTGACTTTTCCATGACCCTGACTCACAATGACTTTTTGAAGCCACAGCTCAACCAAACACACCCTGAGTTTTGGTTGAAGAAAGTAGCTTTCTTGGGTCATGTGATTTCTGCAGGAGGAGTATCTGTAGATCCTGAAAAGGTAACAGATGTACTCAATTGGATGCAACCCAAGTCGGTAACAGAGATCAGAAGTTTTCTGGGTTTGGCAGGATACTATCGCCGCTTTATAGAAGGATTTTCCAAACTTGCAAGACCTCTCACTCAATTGCTAAAGAAAGAAAAGAAGTTTGAATGAAGTAAATCTTGTGAGGCCAGTTTTCAAGAACTGAAAAAGAGGCTAACCTCTGCACCAGTGTTAACGCTTCCAGATATTAGAAAGGATTTTGAGGTATTCTGTGATGCATCTAGACAAGGTTTGGGCTGTGTTTTGATGCAAGATGGAAAAGTGGTAGCCTATGCTTCAAGGCAATTGCGCCCGCATGAGCAGAACTATCCGACCCATGATTTAGAGCTAGCTGCCGTTGTGTATGCTTGAGTTGATAAAGGATTATGATGTTGGAATTCATTATCATCCAGGAAAAGCTAGTGTAGTAGCTGATGCTTTGAGCAGAAAGAGTTATTGCAATAACTTGATGATTCAAGATCGGTAGCCTGCACTTTATGAAGAATTTCAGCGACTCAATTTAGAAGTAGTGGAGGAAGGATTCCTAGCTACTTTGGAGGTTCAACCAACACTACAGGATCAAATCAAGGCAGCTCAAAAAGAGGATAAATATGTTAAGGATATTAAAGAAAATATGAAGAAAGGAAAATCACCAGGATTTTCAGAAGATGAAGAAGGTATCCTTTGGTTTGGGAAAAGAATTCTTGTACCCGAAAAGAAGGAAATAAAAGAGTTAATCCTAAAGGAAGCTCATGAATCCGGATATTCAATTCACCTTGGAAGTACAAAGATGTATCAAGATCTTAAAGAAAGGTACATGTGGTCCGGTATGAAGAGAGAAATTGCTGAATATGTAGCCTTGTGTGATGTATGCCAGCGAGTTAAAGCTAAACATCAAAGACCTGCTGGAAGTGGGAAGAAATTGGAATGTATTTTATAACTGGATTGCCAAGAACAAAGTCAGGGTATGATTCAATTTGGGTTATTGTGGACCGACTGACAAAGGCCGCACATTTCATTCCAGTAAAGACCACTTATTCTGGAGATAGACTCGCAGAATTATATATATCAAGAATCGTGTGTTTGCATGGAGTTCCAAAGAAGATTGTGTCAGATCGAGGATCTCAATTCACCTCAAGATTTTGGCAGAAGCTTCATGAGATTTTGGGCACCAATCTAAATTTCAGTACAGCATATCATCCCCAGACAGATGGTCAAACAGAAAGAGTAAATCAAATATTGGAAGGCATGTTGAGAGCTTGTGCCTTGGCAAATAAAGCAAGTTGGGATCAAAGTTTACCCTATGCAGAATTTTCTTATAATAATAGTTATCAATCCAGCCTGCAGATGTCTCCGTTTGAAGCTTTGTATGGCAGAAAATGCAGGACACCGTTATATTGGAAAGAAACGGGAGAAGGACAAGTGTTTGGTCCGGATGTGTTAAGACAAGCAGAAGAGCAAGTCCGTCGATTCGGGATGATTAAAAACACAGACAAACAAGATGAGAAAAGTTATGCGGACAATCGTCGAAGAGCATTAGAATTTGTACCTGGAGATCATGTGTATCTGAAAGTTTTACTGCTCAAAGGGATGCGTCGTTTCAGCATTACCGGAAAGCTTGCTCCGAGGTTCATTGGACCATTTCTTGTGGAAGCAAAAATGGGAGAAGTTGCTTATCCGTTGGAGCTTCCACCTCAGTTGTCGAATGTGCACAACGTCTTCCATGTGTCCCAGTTAAGAAAGTGACTCAGAGTGCCAGAAGAGCAAATGCCTTTAGAAGAAGTATCTCTGAAGGAGGACTTGTCATATCCAGAATATCCAGTTAAAATTTTGGATGAAGCAGAGCGTCGTACAAGAAGCAAGAGCATCAAGTTCTGTAAGGTGCAGTGGAGTAATCATTCAGAATCTGAAGCAACTTGGGAGCGAGAAAAAGACCTAAGAGCAGAGTTCCCTGATCTTTTTCTCAGTCCGTTCGAATCTCGGGGTCGAGATTCTTTCTAAGGGGGTAGATTTGTAACATCCTAAAATTTTAAGGATGTGGCGGTTAACACCAGGGAGAAGCACTTCTGCAGCCTGGGGGAGGTCAGCAAGCGTGCAATTGTAACGCCTGATATCGACTACTTCTAGATTCTATCGAGAAGATGGAATAATCTATGGGAAGTTACAAATAGCTATTACTTGGAGATGTTTTTCTCCTCCTTTTTGTTTTTATATGGGCTTTATGCTAGGAGAGCTTATTTATTTTCTTTTTGAGACCACAACCTTGAGTTTGGAAGAAGTAACGCAGAGTCGGTGACAAGTGGGTTGCTGCTGCTGCCTCTGTTTCAAGATGAGGCCTGTGCAGTTGTAAATTTGCAATAGAAGAATCGAGGAAATTGATGTTAATTTACGAATGTAGGAAGTTTTTGTTCACTTTTGATTCCATTTTTTTTAACCTTACAGTTAGTTGGTGAGTTTTCTCAATCACTGGTTGTTAGAAGTTGACTGGCAGTTGCAAAAACAAACCATGGCCAGTGGTGATGAAGAAGGCGGCGAGGAGGCCAGCGATGATGAAGAAGGCGGCAGAGCCAGCGGGAAGGAAGAGAAGGCGGGGAGGATTGTCGGAGCAATCCTTCTACCAAACGCTTCATACTCTACTCTTGATTCTCTCAAAACCTGATACTTCAGAAAATTATAGTAGAATCTAATTCTATCATAATCTAGAGAGCTCTGCCAAACAAGCCTAAGGGCCTGTTTGTTTCAGCTGTAGATTCTGAGAAGCAGCTGGTGAGTATCCAGCTAGTCAGAATCTGGAGAAGCTGGATAACCCTAGCTTCTGGCTACTAGTTTATTTTCTGGATTCTGTAGCTTCTGGCTACTTAAAATCTGGATGAAAATCTGGACTGTTTGTTTGAGCTACAGATTCTAGGAGTAGCTGCAGTTGCCAGAAGCTGAAACAAACAGGCCCTAAATAAGCGTGGTTACTGTTAGATTTGTGCCACATGTACCACACATGCTTAGGAGCCGACCATAATCTCTCGAAGGCCAAAATATATACATATATTTCGTTTGTCGTACAGCATCATGGGAAAGAGCTTGAGGCAAGGGGCAAAGTACGTATACATCGAACTTCTACATGAAAAAAACTAATGATTCAACTTTTCAACGGAATCCTTGTTTTAATAATAAATATTATCAAATTTTAGCTAAAAATGCAAAAAAAAAAAAGTATGCCCTAAAAACTTCAAAAGAAAAGTCCACACGTTAATTAGTTCAGCAATCTCACGTAGAACCTGTACCAAAGATTTTCCGCACTTCAAATACAATTTAAACCATAAATTGAAATTGCCGAGATAGAGGCATCGACCACCTGATAGCAATCAGATACCGCAATGGTGAATAATTGTCATGGCAAACAACAAAGGTGGGGATTTTTGACCAAAAGGGTAATAATTTACTCTTGTAAAATGAGAATATGTTTAGGGAACTACATCCCAACAATACCTCAAAAAAAAACGAGTTCGGTTGCGCTCTCTTCTACAATTCTGAGGCCGGCAACCGAAATCTCATTTTTCGGAGAAGCAACCATGACATGAGTCAAAATTTTGCATACAATTATTTCGAAAACAAGCACAAACAATTGTTGGCCAGCAGTAATGTATACGAAGCTATATGTCCAGCAGCAACCTCCGCGGGTCTTCAACCACATCCTTGATGCGGCGCAAGAACAAAACAGCTTCTCTGCCATCGATCAACCTATGGTCGTATGTCAGTGCAAGGTACATCATTGGTCTTGCAAGGATGCTGCCATCCACAACCATAGGGCGTTGAACAATGGAATGCATTCCAAGAATTGCAGACTGCATTAGATATAGATTGTGTTAAGTCAAGAGGTCCAATGTGGAGCTCAACAAACATAATTACAAGGCAGCCAAAAAAAGGAGCACCTGTGGGGGGTTGATGATAGGTGTGCTGATAAGGCTTCCATAGACACCACCGTTAGAGATGGTAAATGTTCCCCCTGCCATCTCATCAATTGATAGTGCCCCCTCATTTGCCTTCTTTGCAAGGTTGTTCATCCCCTTCTCAATATCAGCGAAGTTCATTCTATCCGTATCACGGATAACAGGCACCACAAGACCCTAAAACAGATGGACATTTGTATCACATCATTACAACAGGATGTACTAAGAAACAATGATAGTTCGGGTATTCAACATAGAGAAAAACAGGTCTCAATACCTTGGAAGTACCAACAGCAACACTAATGTCAACATAGTCTCTGTATATAATGTCATCACCGTCAATGACAGCATTAACAATTGGCTGATTTTGAAGCGCAGAAACAGCAGCCTGCAAAAGCAAGTGGGTTTGGGACAACCCAGAAAATCCCTAAAAACTGGTTCAAGCAGCTCATCAGATTCCCATTACCTTAACAAAGCAGGACATTAGACCCAATTTGACACCATGCTTCTCAACAAACTCTTCTTTGTAATCAGAACGCAGCTTCATCAAATTGGTCCTACAACATAACACATAAAATGAAGAAATAGTGCTAATAAAAGCAAAAACAGGAAGGTCATCTAGCAAACTTATAGTAAAAGAAAAGGATATTCATAAAGCATTTGTAGAAAATAAGCAGAAAGATGCAAGCTCAATTGAACAAGTAAATATCATTTATTTTCATCGAAAAATTTCATTTTTCTTATTCTTCCCAATTCCCATTACTATAATTGGAGCATAACATATTTGAAGCACACTTACATGTTCTTTGACAATTCAATGCGATATGATCATGTTTACTCACAGACATGATGGAGAGGCAATACTAAAACTATTGAAGTATTGCTGTTGGTGGGAGCAAGGGCCTGTTAGCGTAACTTAGGCTTATGCTAGGGCCAAAAGCCATTAGCTCATGCATTGCACCAACCACACAGGCATTCTAGAAAATTAGAAAGCAAACAATTGATGCACTTACATGTCAACTTCGTTGAATGTAGTCAGCATTGCAAAAGTGTTCTGAGAATCCTTCAAACGATTTGCAATACGCTTTCTAAGCCTTGGTATTGGCACCTGCACTTATCACAGGTAAAAACTGTACACAACCCAAAAATATAAAGTTCCATTGCATATCTTATCGATGATATATAACCAAGTCATGGGTATGGCCTTACCCGTTTCTCTCTCTCCTTCGGAGGGAGCTGAGGTTCTGAAGGGGAGGCTAGTTTTGATGGCTGTGTTTTGACGGATTCTACTTTTGGAGGTTTCTCCTCAACCTTGTCTTTTTTCTCTGGAGGAGGTGATGGAAGGGTCCCCTTCTTGGAGTTCTCTTCAGATGGTGCAACATGGGTCTCACTTGGAGCAGCAGACTTAGATATGATAGCAACCTTGGTACCCGGAGTAACAGTGCCACCTTCACTGGCAACAAACTGCAAAGCACCAATGTGGCCAGAAAAGTAAACATGCTACTAAAGACTCAATTTAAGGTAACTTCTGGGAAATGTTAAACAAATATGAAAATCACAAAATGAGGGGATGCAACTCACCTTTTCAATTACCCCAGCTTCTGGACTAGCAACATCTATCGTAACCTGAAAAACAGAATGGAAAAATTTTCATTTCTGAGAATCATCCTATCACCAAGAACTGCAGCACAAACTAAAAACAAAATTTCAAACTAGAATGGAGGAGCTGACAACATCACCTTATCTGTTTCAATCTGCGCTATAGGCTCATCGGCTTCAACCCTGTCACCAGGTTCTGTATCAGGTAACATGTCAATAGCAGAAACTTTGATCACTCGAATTGCAGAGAGAGAGAGAGAGAGAGAGAGAGAGAGAGAGAGCGCATACTCTTTAAGAAGTTGGCAAGGGTTCCATCAGTTACAGATTCACCCATGAAGGGCACAACAGCCTCAACCAAGTCACCTTAAAAGTAAGCAAAATAAGAGTTCACAAGCCATTTACAGGAAGCAATTTGAAAATGTGATATCCTCTACAGGGCTGCTATACCTTACCATTCTCTGAAGCAAATGATCTACTCCAAAGTTGATAAGGAGAAGCATTTGGAAGGAAATAACGTCCACTATAAATCAAATAGAAGCCACATTTAGTCAACAATAAATATGGGTTTTACTAATAATGCAATTACAAACTCCAAACTAAAGAGGTTAAGGCTTTGCCAATAATCAACTTATATAGCACAAACTAAAGAGGATAAGGCTTTGATAATGAAGTGTGCAGTCTACTCCTTACCGTGTTGGCTTTGAGCATCTGGTAACACCTGCAATAAACGTTGAAGAAAACCATTAGATGCTAAGGAAACTAACAGTAATCAAGATTCAAAGTAGCATTAGTACAGCAACTGACCTTCGAGTAGTTGAGTGCTGAAATGTCTGACATGTCTACAACTCTGTAGGAAACATAATGTCTGGAAATGAACTAGGACCATTAGAAAGACAAGACCAAATTTAAGCATAACAAAGTAAATAAAAAAGGGAAACCATATATGCTGTGGAAATAATAAATAAGGAATAAATTCGTTTTTGCCACTAAGCAGTGCCCTCATCTTGTTTTGCCACTGGCTATCTCACATTCTCACTGACAGGTGGGGTCTGGGCTCCCATGTTAATGAGATAAGTCAGTGGCGACAACGAAAGTTTCCCATAGAATGACGATAACAAAGGTAGCATGCTATACTACTCGCAAGCTTGTAAGCGGAAATCTCAATTCTCTAGAAAAAGGTGTAAACAATGAACAACAATACAGATGTTAGCATGATTCTTAATGAACAATACAGATGTTGGCATTATTCTTCTCAGATTAAGACGGGAAAACAACAATAATACAGATGTTTGGAAAGGGGTGCAAATGCAATTGAGTTGTGGTACTACAGTTGATACCCAGTGGCACTCAAATCGTGTGATATTCAATTCACCCTGCCAACAAGACTTGTTCCCCATCGTCCCTTTTCATCAAATAGGAGCATTTAACTCATATGAAGATATACTAGACGCACATTCAGATTCAGCTTCACAGAATGTCTTCTCACGGCGTATGCTAACAAGACATAAGCACATCAAACGATGGCAACTACACTGGTTAGCAGATCGCCCCATATAATCACAAACAGAAGCTCCTTTGCACTTGCGTAACACTCAACTTCGCGTGAAAATTCTGGGCGCTAATTTGCTCAACCAGGTCATAGAACACCCAGGTTGCAAGATTACATTTCAGATGTGACAAATTCCCTCGTCTAGCTGAGCCATTGCAAGACCGTTCTGCTACGCAAAGCCTCACAGAGCTTAAGATTCCTATAACATGTAAACGACTCGCATTCGTTTTACAGGATACAGGTTTCGTTCGATATCTAGGGCATGGTTATTAAGGCGGTGCGGCGAGGAGCGGCGACTCACCACCTTCACATAACAATATCATTTATGGCGTGCGACGTGGCAACGCCATAAACATAAGTAGCCACAACAATATTGGATTTCCGAAGGGCCTAAACAGAAGAAATATAAAGCGAGAAAGACTTTATTGCAATTTCAGAAAATACGAGGGCTAAATTGCAAAATGTCAAAAACCCCTCATAACCTGCGTGGAGGCACCGCCCGCTCGGCATTCTTCGCCCCTGCCTCTCTCCCTCTCGCCCGCTCGGCATTCTTCGCCCCCTACCTCTCTCTCTCTCCTTCCCCGTCTCCACCTCCGTGGCAAGAAGGCCGAGCCACCGCCGACGGCCACTCCCTCTTCCCGGCGACACTCTCCACCGCCCCCAAGTGGCAGCCGCGGAGGAGGCGACTGAGAAGACTTGTCACCCGGCGAAGCAGGAGGCAGCGCCACGGCGGATCCAGCTACGGCGAAGCAGGAGGCGGCGCCACGGCGGATCCGGCTGCGGCGATAGCGGATCCAGCTGCGGCGACGGCGGATCCAGCTACAACGATGGCGAAGGCAGTGGATCCGGCGGCGACGACGGCGGATACGGCGCACCTCCATGCCGTCCGGATGGCATGGAGCCTCCAGTCTGCCACAGCGATATAGCAACGAGATATCACCGATATCTCAACGCCTTAATAACCATGATCTAGGAAATTATCAACCCGAGTTTGCCCAATCAGGTCAAAATCAAACGCGCAAGCAAAGAACAATTTTGCGATCTCCAATCGTCGCAGGCTATTCCGTCATCATGGTTTAGCAATCCCTCAATCGATTATATCAAGATTATCTGACGCAAAATTTTCTCTACGCCCTATACGAGGCCAAAATCCACGCGTACAACATACAACGATCTGATGCAAAAAAAAGTTTAAAAAGAACTGAAATGTGTGCAGACCACATGAAAGACACACAAGATCGCCTCCACGGCAACCAAATCCAGGCTCGAAATCAACCAGCGATAGACCTTAAGGACCGCCAATCCAGCCGAACCATCGCATCAGATCACCCATATACGAACGAGAGAGTGAGAGAGGTTACAGCAGTGGGGCGGCGGAGGAGGAGGCGGGAGGCGAGACGGGACGCCATTCGCCGGAGATGGAGGAGGAGGGGAGGGGTCTCGTCGATCTGCCCGGAAAGGGAAGAGGTGGCGGCCTCTGGGATTTTATTTATTTTTCTCTTCCTTTAATTTTCCTAGTTTTTGTGTGCCTTTTTTCGCTTTTTTTTTAAGGGAACTCAGCACAACGTGTCGCCGCGTCGAGGATGCCGTTGGAAAACCTAACGCATAATTTTTTCTATCCGATATTTATATTCAAAAAAATACAAATATGATAAATAGAATCCGTATTCGAAATATTCGTATTTATATTTAAAAATATTTATATCCATATTTAAAAATATTTATTTTCAAAACTATTCGATTAATATTTGATCAGTTTTCCAACGAAATTACTTCATTTCAAACTAGTTCTTAGTGGGTTTGTATTGTTTCGTGTAAAATTCATGTGTTATAGATATGATCGAAATTGTTTAGACGAATGTAGTTTGACTCAGCCCTGCAATCATCGACCTCTCCCGACGAGAAGCATGTTTTTAAAAGAAAATTGTGCTTCACGATGGCTTCGCATTCTTCTGAACACACACGCTCCTACTTGTCCTTAAACTCCTTTCAAGAACTTTTCCACTCCTTTCTCCTTGCACGACGGCAAGCGTGCACTCTCTGCCATGGAGAGCACGCACTGTACGACCTAGACTTGAACAGCATTCTTCGCAGCCTTACTGACCAACCACAAAAACAGTAGGGAAGTTTAGCTGACGTATTTGGTTTTTTTTATGAGATTTCTTGACGTAGACGGAAATGCTGTCATAGGGAGATGACAAACCCTACCAACAAACATGTTTCCTTCTAGACAGGCTGCAAAAGCGAGGAACTAAGTTGATGTCAAGAATGGTGACTGAAAAATGTCTAAGCAATAGCATTCCCAATGTGGTCACCACAGGAATTGAAGCTCAGCAAATAAAACTGGCATAGTGAATTTTGAGTCTTTGACAACAACGAAGCACTACCAATATACAATTGTTTTCTTGTGTCCCAGGATCCACCATTGGAATCCCTCAAAAACAAACCTCCCAAACCTCAACCTCATCATCAGAAATAAAAGGATGTCAACTGTACAAGAAAAATAAGCGAGCTGAATTTCAACCTGGAAGATGATGCCCAACTCAAATATCAAAGTGTGACACTATATAGAGGTCACTCTATAGTTGTGATGAGTAATTGAATTTTGGATTAGAGTATGGGTGAAGGTTGAGTTTGAATTTAAGGAGTTTTGCAAAAGATTGCTTCTGTCGACTTTGTGGTCGGTCGGTTCAGTCGGCAGGTGTTTTTACGACTTTGTGGTCTACAACCACTGTTGTTCGTCTCTATGGTCGGCAGTCAGTATTACGACTTGGTGGTCAGCAGGAAGTCCTACAACTTGGTGGTCGGCAGGAGTTCTTACGACTCTGTGGTCGGTAGTCTGTCTTACGACTTGGTGGTCGGCAGTCAGTATTACAACTTGGTGATCGGTAGGAAGTCCTACGACTTGGTGGTCGGCAGATGTTCTTACGACTTGGTGGTCGTAGCTTCTGCTTGGCGTGATCGATGGTCGTAAGCAGTCGTAGTGCTCTGCCTGTGTGATCGATAGTCGTAGCTTGTGGTCACGATGGTCGTAGCTCAGCTTGATTGATGGTCGTAGGATGTGGTGTTCAATAGTCGTAAGTCGTAGCGACCTGGTTTGGTAAGTCATAGCTGAAGTAAGCGATAGTCGTAGTGATCGTTGCGATAGTCGTAGCGTTCTGTAAGCGGTGGTCGTAGCGTCTGCTACATTGTCGTAGCGACCTGCAGTGTGGTCGTAGGCTGCTAGAAGGATCTCGTGGACTACGAGTACCTTATTTCTTATGCATCCGAGTACTCGTAAGTCATATCAGACCAGTCTTTGTGCTGAGTTTGTTCACTGGAATTATTGGTGTTTTGGTCAGGGTTAACCAGGGTGTTTGTTGCTGTGTACACATGAGGTTATTGCTTGGTTCTAGGATTAGAATTAGTATTTTAGGTGCATTCATCTTGTGTTGTGCTAATGGATGATCTTTATGTATGGTGCGATGCTAAGGTATGGTTTGGTTGTTGGTGTCGGTTGCAAGACTTCGGAGCTAGGTCATGGTGAGGCGTAGAAGGACCGAGACTAGGCACAAGGAGCTGTTGAAGTCCAGAATGGTCAGGGAGACTCCGAAGATGATCGAGGCTGGTGACGTGATTGCAAGCCGGGACGATGAGGAATCGGAGCGAGAGCTATCGGAGGTGGACATGATGGGCAACAGCGAGGTGGACCGAGACTAGGCTCAGGGAGGAGTCGAGGTCCAGACGGTCAAGAATGTCGGGTGCTATCATATGCGAGAAGAAGCACGTGGTGCACCAAGTGACTTGGGTCGTTTGCAAGAAAGGACGGTTCAATGGAATCCGAACGCGTGAGAGGCTTAACGACAAGTCATTGGGGCCACATGTAAGCCGCTTTGAGAAGCATGCCTGAGTAAAACCCGGTGTTAGGTGGGGTTAACAGGTTATCCCTGGTTTGGACTAATGGTTAGATCCATTAGGTCTAGGGTTCACTTGTGAGACTATAAAAAAGGAAGGGGAGGCAAGAGCTAGGGTTAAGAAGGTTGGCTAAGCCTTGATGGCTGGCGTCTCTCCCTCCCATGGGAGTTAGGTTAGAGAGTGAGTGTTGGCTCTAGGCTTAGAGCTTGATCCTCCCGAGGGCAGTGGTTGTGAAACCAATATCTCATGTGAGAAATTCAGCAATCTTTGGTCTACCATTTTCTGTATCTTTCTGTTTGAGTTAGCTCTATTATGAGTTTTCGGTTTGATTCTTCCTCTGTGTTCTTCGTTCTGTTCTGTTCTTATCTTTTCTTGATCTGAAGGTGTTCTTGGTTTGATCTCGTTGATGCTCTAAATCGCAGTGACAGGTCGGAATATAACCAAAGCCATCTTGGTTATCGTTGACACATGAGCAGTTCTGTTCGATGAATTTATTTTAAAACATAGTTCATGTGCGCTCTTGATCAAATCGTAAAAAGGTCTCAACTTGGTTAATAAGTTTTCAATTCAAGATTGAAGTAGCCTCTTGAGACCTTAAGAAATTTGCATACAAAGTTGCACGACCATTTGATCTTTTAATCAAAAGATATGTGGATTTTAGATCTTGCAGTCGTGTGGTCGTATGTTGCTCTGTTCTTCTGAATCTTTATCGACCGCTTCTCGTTTCAACCACGGTCAAATCTCAAATCGCATCACGTCTGATTTCGACCGCACTTGTTTCCGATTGCTTGATGGTCATAGATCTCGTGGTCGTGTGCCCACACTGCCTCTTGAGTTGTTTACGACCGCAGTCTGTTATGAGTGCTCGACGGTCTTCGACCAAGTCTCATGATTGCTCTGATTTGAGATCGTTCTCCTCTCTCTTGATCTTTTCTTGATCCAAGAGTTTTAATTGATTTCTTTGATGTAACTACTTGCTGTGACATGTGAGATTGGACTCAAAGCCATCTTGGCTATTATCCTCCCACGAGCATGGTCAATTCATTTGTTCAATCTCAAGTCATTGTTCTTGTGCGTCTTTGATCAAATCTCACAGAGATTTTAACTTACTTATTAAGTTTTCAATCTAAGATGGACTAGAAATAAAAATTGATCGAAATCGGTCTAAATATGAGAAACATCCAAGTAAATCAGATGAATTTGAAGTAAGATGAAATATTTAAGATCGATTTTGTACTTTAACAGTGCCCGGTTAGACCCATTTTTACCGATTTTCGTACCGCGAATGCGTCTGCAGCCAGGCGTAGTTCTTGACAGCGTCCTTCCTAGATTTCTATATGTCAGGTGATCTTTCCTACTTTTTTAATTTCGGAAATATTAATTATCATTAATAAATAATTCGGTTCATTCTGGTGATCAACAAGATTCGAAATTTGACCCTCACTGATGATTCAAATAATATGGGGCTAGATAAAGCTGGAAAATACTGATCTAAATCTTAATATAAACTGGTTCAAGCTCCAGGGTAACTTGGGCAGTTCCTCTTTTTTTTAGAACGTAACTTGGGCTCATATGAGATGTCAGCGGAAAGCAGAAATATGTTCCCCACAAGTTTACAAGTTTACAGAAATATATTCAACATGGCTTAAGCTTATTTTTGTACTATTCATAATTTCGTCTTTTTCTGAATTTTTGATTTTTTTTGAGCTTTTTTGTCGGTTCTTTTTTTTTCATATTCGTTTATGTTGTCTGTGATAGGCTAACATATTTTTTATATTTTTCAATTTTTTTAAATTTAATTATGTTAAATAAGCCTCTCTCATTCTGATATTTTTCATAACCATTACATGTGTTTTTAGCCATAAGCTTTCAGCTTTCAGCCGAACCGATCACCACCTAACAACCCTTCTAGCGGTTCCTGCTAAATAGTCGCATCCTTTCAGGAATAAAGTTTTGAGTGAAACTTCTGCTCTTTAAAGTGGCTGCTATTGCTATAGCCTCGTCCATTTGTACCGCGCCATAGTTATATTGAGAATGTTGTACTGCTCATACCAAATTCGACATTACATTTTGACTTCACTCAAAACTCGCCGTCACTGACACAACACTCCTACTCCTTCCTGGGGTCCAAAATTTGTCAGATAGTTTCAGTTGGACCCCCTCCCCTCGCTACACCATGTATGAATCCCCAACTCTCCCAGGACAAATAAAAGAGGACCAGGGCTCGCTTTAGGACATCATCAACCTATGTAAACTTGTACTACCCTCCACAAGGGTTTCTTCTTCCTGTATGCAAATCAGTCACATTTAAAACCAGCAAGGCAATGCATTATTGCACAAGCTCAGGGATAAGCCTCAGCAGGAACGAAATCTCGCGCTGCGAGAAATTAGGCGTCGCGGCACCTTTCACCACCTGGTTGCTCATGTCCTCGACTTCCAGGTCAGGCTCCGGGACGGTGATGAGCTCGGAGACAGCCTCGGTGATCTCCTGCACTAGGTCAACGATCACTCCGTTCACCCCCATCAGGTGCTGCATGTACACTGCCTCCGGCACATTACTGCACATTTGACAAGGTTGGCAATTTTGAGCATTTAGATTTAGATAGCTTGCAACTCAGGCAATTCTACAAAAAGTTTGTGAAGTACAATACTTACTTCAATGTTCCATAAGTCAGTAAGGAGAGGTTAGCCTCTTTGATCTTTGGTATGGCAGTTGGGTGCCTGAATATTCCGCGGGCCTCAGAAACGATTCCTTCCAACCCACTGGCAAGGCATAGCTTGATGGCCTCTTCCAACGAGTTTCTCCTCACGTCAGTGTAGGTTTCTGTCCCTCCGTTTGTCAAGAAATAAACCTGATTGAGGGATGAGAAAATCAGTACTGTTCATGGTATGAAAACTACCGTTGTGATACTTCCAATGTATTAGGTACCATTGTACTTACAGGGTATGTGCTTTGCAATCTTCGCATGAGCTGTGCAGCATCAGGCTGGAAGCTTGAGAAAAGAATAGGCCTATCCTTGGCATACTCAAAAACCACCTGATCATAAGTAAGACAAATAAAAGGTGTTAGGTCATAGAGAGGCATCAATCAGCAAAATTCTGGAAGAAGCATGCACGGCATATGGCACTATACGTCTATAACTACCTTAAGGATGGCCTGGAGGATGCGAGTGAGCTCTTCCTCCTGGTATACAAGATTGTCGTCAAATTTTAGCTCAACGTTGAAGCCCAATCTTGGATTGACCTTCTCGAACGCTTCCTGAAGTGTGCAAACAGGATCATCTGATTGCACATTCCAATTCAATATTCTACCATCCTTCATTTTCCGCAGCAAGGGCTTCCCATTCTGAATTCAACAGCAAGCAAAATATGTTCAGGTGCTACTTAACCCCCAATGTTCCAATGACCATACTGTTGCTTGCCATACCTTTCCCTGTTCATTTTGTGGCCCATACAGTAGGAAGTCTTCCAACTGAAGATCTGTGACACGCTTATCTGAAATTTTACCCTGAAAATAGATAGTCATTGTGAGAGTTAGGTTGGTTGTTTACAAAAGTGATGAGATATGCCATGGCTATATCACAGAATGTTCTATAGTAAATTTTTTGTGTGTTGTTTTGGTTTCTACTGTAATCTATCAGGGCAAAAGAACATACATCTTCTTCAGTAAAGATGAAGTTGTCGTGGAAGATGATTGGGCACCCGTCCTTTGTCACCTACAAAATTGATATTCACGGTTCTCTTCTCAACATCTTTGCATACTGAATTATTGAAGAGACAGAGAGAAGGGCAAGAACCAAAAGTAAATAAATCAGTATCTTCTTTCAATACTTTCGGTAAGCTTCGCATCTAAGCAAACTACAAATGGAAAACATTCATGCAGTCCTAACGCCGCAATAAAAAGTCCAAATATGACACGGTAAACACATTTTACTCTCTATGTGTTCTATTATATAGAAAAGAAAATGACAGCAAAGCTGAACTAGCTTCCAGGCTCACGGTTCCAAACAAATGGACCCAATAATACCTATCGTTTTTCCTAACTGTCTCCGCTATATCTTGCCCCCATGTTTGTGTTAGAGCGCAAGACATATGATCTTTTTTTTTTTGCTTTGGAGCAGTCCAAGGTGGGGTGTTAAGGAAACGACAGAGGCTCCAGATCTAGATGTCATTGTTGCAAGGACAGAACAAATGAACAGCCTCTATGTTGCAACTAGCAAGCTACATTTCAAGTCTACAATAAGCATTATGAATTAGCACTTGAATGTAATGACATTTTGAAGCGGTGGTCATCCGTCTGTTTGTTCGTGGATAATGTATTTTTTATCACTTACAATCTTTTAAAAAACAATTTATCATCTTAACTCACAACATGACAGTGTCATTACACCGTATTAAGTGGTATGACACGCACAAAAGGAACTTTGGTAGAAAATTTCATAACAAGAGCAGATAGGTAAGACCCATTGTTCGTCTTGGAGTTTATTGGGTTCACCTTTCTGTGAGTGTTGCTATCTCAAACTAACAAGGTGGTCGTGTTCCAAGACAAGAAAAGAAGGCCTTTTCTTCTGCATATTTGTTGCTTATGCTTTTTGGCTTATGACCATTAAATTTTGACTATTTGCAAGAGAGATTACGAAGAGAGAGATAATTACATACGATTTTGGTTGGTACAGCTAAAGTCGGTATAGTTTGTACTATAATAAACTTATAGACCCCACCTCAAAAAAAAATCAAGTTACTACTACTGTACTACATAAGCCAAAAATCGTCGAAGCCACCCCTATTTTGTGGGCCAACCTAACTACATACCTTGGAGGTCAAAGGCGAATGTTTCATGCTCCATATCTGGTGTAGGCCCTAGCCCATTAATTTTCTCGCAATTGACTGGTAGTCCTTTTTATTCTAGGAAAGTTTAGATAAACTCCTAGCTGATTTGGGATATTAGGGCATCTCCAATGGTGCAGTCATTGGTATATATATATACATATCAAGATATATCCTATGTGGAGGAAAGAGAGTATGCAAAAAACCGAGCAGCTCTTCCTTAAGCACTAGTCTATAACGTCGACGAGGCAAAGATCTATAAATTACGTGATGCATGTAAGCATCAAATAGATATCCTATAGATAGTTCTTTAGAATGCTAGCTTTAGTGTGTATTATATAAATGATGTAGAAGTCTTATAGTTAGTTGCTAGCTATAACTATTGGAGATGCTCTTAGCATCTTGTATAACTAGAATGGATGCATTTTTCACCTTTTCCCGGTACTAGTTCCATCCGTGGTTGAAAGAACTCCAGATTTAATATGAGTTTGTCCAGAAATAATAATAAAAAAAGCCAGCGAGAGCTCCGAATCCCAGATCACCGTCCGAATTCGAGATACCGCCAGCCATTCGGCGGTGAGATCCGAAGACGGTCGCCTCCTCGGTGCCGCCCGGGCCCACACGCACGTGGACACCCGAACCGGGACGAGCTTGAAGCCAAGGTCCTCTTCTCCAGAGATCGGAGCCCAACCGGCGCGACGTCGTGTCGCCCCTCCCCTCGCCGGAGCTCCATCTACATGACGTGCTACGCGTCGCCTCCTCGCCGGCCGGCGAGAGCTGCGTCCCCATGGAGGCATCTGGACCTAGTCCACTACACCGAGAATAACCCACCCACACCGCGGTGGCCAGGCGCACGCCGCTAGGCCCACCGCATAACGCTTCCTATTCCTTTCATTTCCTCGAAAGCCTCGAGAGTGTCGTTATTTTCGGGTTTTTAGCTTATTATTTTTTACTTTAATTTATATTAGTTAGTCTAATATATCAGATGCATCAGCGATAGTTAAAAGATATTAGCTGTAACTAAAAAGATTGGCGATCAAAAAGTACCGGCCGTAGCCAAAAAGATCAGCGGCGGAACGGAACGGATCAAACCGACGAGCAATTTAACGGAACGGAGCAATCGATGAGTAATTTGGTTACCTGGACGTCGAACTCGACGTAGTCGACGGGGAACCGCGCGGCCTCGTTGAAGGACCTGACCGAGTTCTCCTTCACCTCCTGCAGCCGCCGGTCGGGCGACGCCAGCGCGTTCATCCCCTTCCCGCGGTGCCCGATCACCGCGAACCGGCCGACCGCCGCGCGCTTCACCTCCGGGTCCACGTCTGCAGACCAGACATTACTGAGCGACCAGTCATCCCTAAGGAAACGACGCTCTTCTTCGTCCCCCATGCTAGCTTGCACGTAGGGGCGAGGCGTGCTGTACGTACCGAGGATGCGGGCGGGGGAAGCGGCGGCGAGGTCCGGGAAGACGTCGAGGGTGGGGACGTCGGCGATGCGCGCGGCCTTGAGCAGAGCCATTGATTGATCGATATGGGAATTGAATAGCTAGCTCCGTGCGTGCCAAGGACGGCGTGCTGTATTAGAGGATTTGGGCACGGGTCAAGGACGAGGGGTTGACAATGGCTGTCAATGGAGTTGCAACGAACAAGGAACGGGGCCTTAATAAAGAGTGGAGGAGGAGGAGGTCGAAATCGAATGTGGTGCGGGGGCGGGAATATTCCGGTGCGGGTGCCTTGCCATCTTGGCTCGGGTTTATCCGACGGGATATTCGGTGGGCCACGCCCTGCCTGCTGGGCAGGTTTCCGTTTCCCTGTCCCTTTTTCTTGCCAACCCTATCAACTTTTCTTTTCAGTCTCCATCTCTCTATTTTTCTGCCAAATAATAGTACGGTCTCGCACCAAACAACTTCAGCTTCTATTTTTTTGTTTTCAACTTATTTAATTCAGAAATCATTTATAATACATTAGCTTCTAATTTTAGTTTTTTTTGTCTTTTTTGCCTTTTTCCTTCTTATTCCTTTACAGTGTCCGAGATGATATAACGGTTTTTTTTCAAATTTTCTTATTTTTTCTCAAAAGAACTAACAGACGCTGCAGTGTAATTTCAGCCAAAAACCAAAAGCCACAGTCATAAGCTAGTTGGAGCGAGGCCGTCTATGATATAAGTCCAAAGTTCACCATACACAGAGATAAAAAGATATTAAATTTAATAAAAAAAGTTAATACCTTGGATCCCGCATACCTATATTAAATGGCATACTAAAACTGCTCACTTTTTTAGCATTAAATTAGAGATAAATAGTGAAAATATTATAATAACTACATATTTGATCTCTACAATGAACTTATATTATGAGACAATCCAAAAATGAGAATTTATATTACAGGATGGAGGGAGTATTGCAGCTAACGGGGGTTAATGGTCAACATATATATATAGCCCCTTGGACATTCCCTCTTAAAACCTCAATTCTACTCGGACTCATTCCAATTTGTTTTTCTTTTGGGAAAAAATACGGTGCCATCTAGTATATACCACTGTGTATATATATCGACGATGTTCTGTGCTGGGGGTCTGATTTGCGTGAACTAATTGTTTTGAGGATATCGTATTGCCAGAAAAGATGCATCACTCGTTGTCTTAAATAATTGTCATAAAAAAGTTCACTTAACCAGTGGGAACTGGGAAGTGATTCCATTTCACTTAACCAAACAAAACATTATAGCAAAATAGGTTGCACGATGGACAATTCTAGAGGAAGGTATTCCAATTTCAAAATATCCAAATATGTTGAGCACCAAGCTTGTATACACGTGCTAATGACTGAAACAAATAGGTCGGTAGGACTGTCCTGTGCATGTGGTGGAAAATGGGTGTGTTTTTTTGGTTGTAGCTGATTGTTTATGGTTTTTAATTCTAGCGTGAGTACTTATGCGGACGAATCGATTGCCGATGAACTGACAAGTCATTCTGAAAAAGACAATCCCAATAAGTCGCTTAAAAAAATGACGAAGAAACCGTATTATTTATTTATTAAAACAATTATAATTATAAACCGAAAAGAATAGACAATATCTCTATATCTGTCTAAGTTTGGAACAAGGTTCACGTGCATACATGTACTCAACACTCCGTGCGCACCTCTTTCGTAGTACAGCATTTCTATCTCAGGTTCAGAACAAATGGTTGCATAGTGTGAAGAAAGTGCTCTACATAAACAAAATTCATGTGAGTTTGTGTATTTGATAGAATTCTTGCATTCCAGACACAGCCGCACTACCACGATTACTCCTCCAAGAGCACACAAATCTTACCACTGTCATTTGAGTTCCCGGTGAAGACAATCGCGCGCGACGCACTTCTCCAGATGCCTACAACGCCGCCCGTCCAATCTCTTGCTACTGATTGCCAGCTGTTGGTCGCATGTCAGCTCCACATCCTCCATCCTCACCTAGTCACCAGGTTGTTCCGCTTTTGTCACCTTGCTGAAAAGGATAAGAGATTCGTGCTGGAGACACACAAGTTTCACGACTAGAAAGGTGCTCTTTAACTATTAAGCTTGGACTATACAACCTGAATTATACATTCCAAGAAGGCGAGAAGCAACCAAAATTATTTAAAGAAAAGAAAAAGGGGGGCAAGCAAGTTGCTATGGAAGTATGGATGGATATTTTCCTTTCTTTCTTTAACTAAATGCAGTGCAATGTTTAATATTTGCTCATGTGGTACTACGAGTGCCCTTTCCTTTTTTTAGATTGGTGACCTTGTTTATTATTAGATTCAATGTTCTTATCAGATCGGAACATGCACCTAATATCTTGTTGGGACAAGATCTCCAAATCACTGTACTATACATCAATTTGTTTTTACGGTACCAATTAATTAATTTTAGATATTACCAGATCGGAAAAGCAGGCGCAGAGGACAAGAACAAGAGATAAATTTAGATAAGGTTTCAAAGAAGGTATTTAGCGTGCCTTTTGCTCAGAAATTGTTCAACCATGTACAACACAATTAGAAGAAGTTTTCAGTTTTTTTTATTAAAAGAACTGGAAAAGGTACCTTCGTGAAATATAGCTAGCACCGCCAGAACACATCACACATCCTATGTATATCCTTATTAAGAATGTCTATGGTTTATATATACTGAACAATTAGCAATCATGTTGAGTTGAAATTCGAATTTGCGAGACTTTGCAAGTTTTAAATATTGTCAGGGCTTAGCGGTCTGACCGGCCAAATGGACGGTCTGGCCGACAAGAGCGGTCATACCGGCCACAAGTTGGCGGTCAAACCGGCCCTATGCACTTTTGATTTTTGAGTGTTTTGATCCTTCTCAATTTAATCCAAAATCTTCGAGTGTTGTAGTACCAGTGTTTAAGGTGCGGTACAACCGAGGGTTTGATCGTACCGGCTTCTAGTTGGCAGTACATATTTTTCAGAGAGGTGTGTTGTGGGTGCACAACCTGAGCGGTCCAACCGGCCATGGGAGCGTTTCGACCGGAGCCAGCGGTCTGACTAGCTGCCCAATGGCGATTAGACTGGCTTTGTCTAAAGGTAACTGGGGGGAACTTGTTCCTGGAAAAGATTTCTTGGTATTTGATGTGTAGGAATGTAACACCCTAAGACCCACAATGCCCTAGGATGCTACGAAAAATGGCTCTACAACTAGCCAATTTACAAGATAAATTAAACTGGCAACAATACTAAACAAATTAGTATAAGCGGAAGCATAAACAACTAAAGAATAACAGGATAGGGATATCAATTCAATATTTAAAACATCCTCCAATATTTTAATCTAAAACATTGTTCACAAACTTAACATTATTAAGATAATGTAAACAAAGCTATGCAAAGGTCTAGAATCCTTTCAATATTGACACACAATATTTATAGGCACACAACACCATAGTCTAACTGCCTAGGACCCAAAAGCGCAGGAGTCGTCCTAGTTCTCGGTGTTATTTCCTCCATCTGTAGCGAGGGTATCTTCATGTGCATAATGGTCCTGAGTCCCTGAATCACAAACCGTCTGTGATCACCTCTGATTATCACTGACACATAAATTCAGACGGTTCAAAAAACTGATGACGATAAGGATGACTGGTGAGTCAAGAAGGAGTTCCCAGACATCACTAGCTTTATGGCGCTCGAGGACATCGTCGAGTGCATCACCGAGGAAGTATTTGATGACGGTTCCATCTATAATGATCTATATGAGGTATGTCTTTCTACCGATGATATAAAGCATGTAGTCATTTACTATGGTAGTGAACTTGAGAAGAAGTGCAAGAAAATTGAGAGTTAGTATTGTGTAATTGAAAGCTTGCAGGAAGAACTTGCTAAACTTAGATCTTTAATTCCTAATGATAAAAACTATAATTCTTGCCTTGCTTTACATTCTGAGTCGGATAAGCTTAGGGACACTCATTCTTTAGTTGTGAAAAAGCTTATTGATGCTAAGGATAAAATAGCACATTTGAAGTTTAGCACTGGTCTTGATTGCTTAGGCTCTGGTGCCTTAGGTGCTAGAGCTTCTTGATGTCATAATTGTGTTTTGTTTGAGCTAAAAATAGAAAGCACCACTAAAATTTTGTTTCAATTTAGTTATAAATATTCATATTCATATTGTGAGTTTAGGGAGTAAAAAATGAATGAAATGACTGAAATACTTCTTTATTCTAAAAGTGAATCATATGAAAATTGCCCCAATCTTACTATTGAAATTAAAGCTCTGAGCAATACACTTGAAGATAAATGTAATAATGAAAAAACTCTTATCCATAGCTGCATATAAGAAATACATTGATTCTATTTCTTGTACATTTTGCGCTAAGATTGAAAATAATTTAGATGAGATGCATAAGTCTTTTAGAGTCAAATTTGAGAAGCAACTAGGTAAGATTAAATATGCTTCTTGTGTGTCCTTTAAGGCTTTGAATGTAAAGGTAGTTATCCATGAAGAGAGATATGCTATGGCAACTAAGAACATGGGCTATACTAGATGTGCCAACCTAGCCAAAGAAAATAACTATCTCAAGAAAACATTGAAAAGATTTTCCAGTGACAAGAAGAACCTGAACATAATCTTAGACCAATCCAATATAAGTATCAAACATAGAAGTCTAGGATTTGAGCATTCCAAGAATCACACTCTTCAAATTGTTAGAGTATTGGATAGTAGTAAGTTTGAGGCAAAACAACCTAAGCCAAATAAGATAAATTTCAAGTCAGTTGGATTTACTTAAACCCCTTCTAGCATTGTTGGTATTTCTTCTTCATCAGGGAGGACCCCTCAAAAGGTCAAATGCCAATGTACCTTTTGCAAAAAGGATGACCATATTATTGAGTTCTATTTCAAGAACGGCAAGCATGAGCAAAGATAACATGTGCAAGCCTTGAAGGGCATTATAAGAGTGTTATCAGTCCAGAGTTGAGAGACCATGTGGAGGTCATCCCGTTGTGTATGATGAGTAATTGACATCGGTTTAGGAAAATTCGAGTTTGAGTCGGTTGGTTCGGATCAAGACGTTGCGTGGTGCAACGGGCTCGGTCGGACTTGGTCAAACCTGGTCAATAGGTTTAGGATGCACATCCTTTGTTTCGACAGGTTTGGTCTCTATTTTACGCTTTCATATATCGAGCGGTGCTATTTGACGTGTTTCTTGTGCGTGTGGGCTGCGGGACGCCGAGGCGGTGTCGTGGCGAGACACGGTGGACCGGACTAGGCGCGGTGGGCGAGGTCGAAGCGGTCGGGATGTGTCAAGGCGGCGTGGACTCGAGGTGATTGCGGGCGTGCAAGGCAAGGCGCGGAATCTTCCGGAAGGTGCGGGAGGGCGCGGCGGGAATTTCGCAAGGCTGCACAAGCGGAAGACGGCTCCGTTAGGGTTTAGCCGACGTAACGGGTTGGAGTCCCGTTAGCCAAGGGCTATAAATAGAGGTGAGGGGCTGCATACCCCTTAGGACACTAGAGAGTGAGTTAGAGTTTGGAGAACTCATTCATCCCTTGTGTGGGTTGTGTTCCTCCCAAGAAGCTTGTGAGGCTCTTGGTGTTCTTGAGGATTGAGAGGGTTTGAGAGATGGTTTGAGGGTCTTACATGTAAACTTTCATCTCCATCTATATGAGAAATATTGGGTTTGAGAATGATTTCCTGTTGTTCTTTCTTTCCTCCTAGTCTCAAATCTCTCAACCAAATGAGTAGCTGTTTGTGCTGTTTTATTGAACAACATCTAAGTCTCTTTGTTGTTTTTCTTAAACTGTGTTTTGTAAGACCTCATGCCTCTCGTCCAGTGCATCTTCTGTAGTTGTTCTTGTCAGGTTCAAGTTCTTTTGGTTTGTATTTTCTTGTGCCTGAATACCATGTGCTTTTTGGTTCACAGTCTAATTTGTTAGTCCTGAGAAGAACTACAAGCCGAAGCACTACAGAACCCAGCCAAGATTTTCAGGATTTTCATGTTTGTGTGATGGTTTTTGATCCTTCTACATGCAGTGCAGATGACCTCAGTTTTTGCTGAGATTTTTACTACTTACTCTCGATCTAAGTCGATTCTAGTGTATCATGCAATTCGGATTTCTGTTCTTTTACCATGTTTTGGTGATTGAAAACGCATTCGCTCATCTTTTGTCTATTTGCTTTCCGAAGTTTCGGCTTTGAACAGGTTGTTGTTGGCTGCATTGCTCCTTTTCGGCAGTGCAGAATCTTTGTCTCTCTCGGTAGCAAGTTAATTCTCAGTTTTGTTGTCCAGTTTGCTAGCTATTTCTTTTGGTTTCTTTCTTTGTTTTAATCTGCGGTCCTCATTGCTTTGCTTTTTCTTTTGATCTCATCGCTCAAGTATGTAAATTCAGTTGTGCCATCTTTAAGCAGTCAAAAGAATTGTGTTTCAATATCTTCTTTTCGGTCTTACTGCAAGCGAGATTCGGTCTTTAACCTTCATTCTTCTTTTGAATCCCATCACATCGGTCTTTGGCGGCTCCTCGAACTTCTGATACCAACAAAATGCAATGCCGAAGCGACATCTTGATTAACAACAAAAACCTTTAGAGCTGCTGATTTTATTGGTCTAGTGTTTTGTTCTCTTTGCCTTAATTTATCGGTCAGTTGTTTGGGCTCAGGTGAGTGAATTTAACTCCCTTCTTCATAGCTTTTTATAGCTATCGGAGATATGAGATTCTCGTGAATACTTTGGGGGCAAATTATTAAGGCACCATTCACCCCCCTCTGTTGCCATTTTCGATCCTACAATTGGTATCAGAGCCGGTTAGCTCTTCCTCATAGATCTTAACCGGTCTCAAGAGCCATGGTGACGGACAAGTACTCAACCAAGCCCCCGATCTTCGATGGGATGGACTATCCCTTCTGGAAGAGTCGGATGGAGACCTACATCCAGGCTCAGGGCTACGTCATCTGGTGAAAGGTCAATGTTCGGTTTGTTGTTCCTGCCGATGAGGACGTCAATGTTGGAAATATGGCTGACGTTGAGGCAAACGCTAAGGCAAGGAACATCATAACCCAGGGCCTGAGTCGTAGTGAGTTTGACCGCATATCTCATCTTTCGTCCGCGTTCGATATTTGGGCAACCCTCAATGCTTACCATGAGGGCACCACCCAAATAAAAACCGTGCGACAGGACCAGTTCAAGCGAGATTACAACAAGTTTGAAATGCTGTTGGCGAGTCCCTTGATGAGTGTTTTGCGGCGTTTTCACAAGATCTTGAGCAACCTCCGAGTGGTCGGTCTCACGTACCCCGACTCGGACAACGCTCGTCAGATGCTCACTGCACTCGATCTGCGTGTTTGGGAAATGAAAATGACCACCATCAAAGACACGACAGACCTCTCGACCCTGACTCTTGACGCTACTGTACTCGCCTCAAGACTCACGAGATTGACGTTGTCTCGTGAGGTCGAAGTCACGATCGATGGCCTTGGTCACCGATCCCGTTTCCTCTTCGGGCCCCTCTTCTGATTCACTTGGTGGGTTCTCCCTAGCTGCTCTCTGTGACGTAACGGATGATCGGTTAGAACACTAGAGGATGAACAGTGGCCCTCCTAGCTCGGAAGTTCTCCCATGCTTACAAGAGGAGGAGGGACGAGAAGAGAGGCGGACGGTCATACGCTTCGAGTGTGGTGGCCCCAACCACATTCGAGCGAACTGCCCCAAACTGGAGAAGGGGAAAGCTAACTTCGGCGGTTCGAGCAAGAATGACTACACCGATAAGAACCGCAACAAAAATACTCCAGTACACCCACAAGGCAAGAAGAAGTTCCGCGACTTCGGGAAGGCCAAGAAGTTGTTTCACCGCGTCCTCACGCGTTCGGCGACCTCGACCTCGGCGAGGTGGAGGGATGGAGCGACGACGACGGACGGGTGATCAAGATCCCAAAAGCGCGACGACTTCTCGGCATGTGTTTCATGGCCCCTCGGTGACCGGCGACAACGAGTACGTACTCGACTCGGACGAGGTATGCCCCACCTATGACCAGCTCAATCATGCTTTTCTTAAGCTAGGTGGATTTCATGCTAGAGCTAAGGCTAGGTGTACTGAGTTAGAGAAGGAAGTAGCTAGATTGTCACGGGAGCTTACTTCACTTATATCTGATCCCTCCCGTGATGAATGTGATACATGCCCTGCTTTGATTGGTGATATGGAGAAGTTAAGGACTTCCTATGATAGTGTGACCTCTGAGCTAGATATTCTTAAGGTGGAGAATGTTAGTCTGCTAGCTGAACTAGAAATGACTAAGATTGATGTTCCTTCATCTGCTATTGAGACTACCTTCTGTACCTCATGTGAGGATAAGGACAATGCTTTTAGAGGTCTTTACACTATGCTTCTTGATCTGCCCGAAACATGTGAAAATTGCAATAATTTAAAGATGAACTTGAAAAGGGCAGATCACAAAATTGCTGAATTGCGTGCTTCCCTGTTAGAGCCTATTGTTTCTTGTACCAACTGTCCAAGATTAACCTTTGAGCTTGAATCGGTTTCTAAGCAATTTCAAGAGATGGTTGATCATAACAAGAAAATGGCTCAATTTGCTACTAAGGATCCTGTTAGCTCACCATGCAATAGTTGTAATAAACTAAAATCTGAATTGATTGCATTGGATGAAAAATATGTGAAGTTAACTAAGGACCTTCTAGAAAATTCACATCCTTCTTGTGCTTTCTGTGCTGAAGTGTTGGAAAAGGATAAGGACATGGTAGAGACGTTTAGGAAGAGTTACGAGAACCAAATGGCTAGGATTAGGGCTGCCCCCTGTGTGTCCTGCGAAGCCCTCAAGGTTGAGGTGGCCGTGCATAAGGAGAAATATGCATGTGCTATTCGCTCTTCTGCTATTGGTTCTTCTCCTTCCTCTCCTCCTGCTGTCTCTTCTTCTTCTCCTTGCTCCTCTTGCACCTCTCTCTTTCGGGAGTGTCAGTACCTTATGAACACTCTTGAGAAATTTGTAGGAGGCAAGAAGAAGCTCAATCTTATTCTAGACCAATCAAAGATTTGCAAGTTCAATCAGGGTCTAGGATATGATTTCCGTAAGGATGTGAGGAAGCATCCACGTCGTGCTCGGACCGTAGCCGCAGGTGTGATTGAGGTCAAGCCCAAGAATAAGAAAGTTCAATTTAAATCAGCGGGCTTTGTCCAAGGGATTTCTGACAGCAAGGTGATTTCACCTGCAGCTTCGGCCCCTCAGAAGGCGAAGTATCATTGCACCTTCTGTCAAAAAGATGGGCATTTGTTTGACCATTGCTTCAAGCGCGCCAAGATCGTGCGAAGAGACCGTGTTGAGTCTCTTAGGCATATTCAGGGTCAGCCTCAGACCTTGAGTGCACCTAAGACCAACACGAGGTCTAGGTTTTCTACTGTTGGTAGCTTTGGGCAGCACCGAGGACTTGGTTTTTCTGAGTCTTCTATTTTTCATCCTCGTGCTCCCTCTGGTCGTGACTTCCGCCGTCCTGAGGGTAGATCTCGTTTCCCCCATCGAGATGCCTACCAGGCGTGATCGACTGTTCTTGGGTCTTGGCCGACTCGCTCGTCCGTAGCGATCGGACCCGACAACGACTTGAGTCTGCTCACAGACCTTCTACTTCTTTGAGCGACGGAGAGCGTAGGGTAGATAGAGGTCAGTCGTGCTTGACTACTTCATCTGCTCGACGTGTTACTCAGCATTGGGTGCCAAAATCACTGTTGATTTACCCCGATCGAGACTTTACTCTCTGTTTGACTCGGGTTCGCCGGCGGGGAAGGAAAGGTTTGGCTCGGAGACTCCGGGTGTTCACGACACATGACTGGAGATTCCCGTCGGTTTTCTTCCCTTGCCCGAGCTCCAGGTGATGACACGATCACCTTCGGAGACGCTTCATTTGGGCGCGTCATCGCCAAAGGTACAGTGCGCATTAATGATTCATTTATTTTGAGAGATGTTGCCTTGGTTAGTAAGTCTGCGGTATAATTTGCTTTCCGTTTCTCGACTTCTCGATGACGACTTTGAGGTGAGCTTTAAGAAAAACAAGCGCAAAATTCTTGATTCTTGGTAGATCGGTTTGCGGGATTTCTCGTTTTGGGAGGATCTTCGTGCTGATTTCTCCGAGTCTTGGTGATCCTCTCCGTTGTTTGCTTGCTTCGAGTCCGTGACCTTTCCTTCGGCATAGGAGACGGGTCATATTGGATTTGACCATTTGACTCGAGTTAGCGGCCACGATCTCATTCGTGGTCTGCGAAACTCAAGATGGTCAAAGATCTTGTTTGCGCTCCATGCCAAGCACGGCAAGATGATTGCCGCTTCTCATCCTCCGGTCCAGATTACTATGACCGATGCACTGGGACAATTGCTCCACATGGACACAGTTGGACCACTCGAGTCGATCGGCGGGAGGAAGTGGTACGTTCTTGTTGTGGTCGATGACTATTCGAGGTACTCTTGGGTGTTTTTCTTAGCCTCGAAGGATGAGACGTTTACACCTTTCCGAGGTCTTTTCAGTAGGTTGTCTGTTGAGCTTCCAGGTGCCTCACGAGCGATCCGCAGTGACAATGGCACAGAGTTCAAGAATTCCTACTTTGAGAGTTTCTGCGATGAGACAGGTGTAGAGCACCAGTTTTCTTCTCCATCGTCCCCATGAGAATGGCGTCGTGGAGAGGAAGAACCGTACCTTGGTCGAGATGGTCAGGACGATGCTCGATGAATACTCTACACTGCGGAAGTTTTGGGCTGAGGCTATAGCTACCGCGTGCCATGTTTCAAATCGAGTTTTTCTCAGGGCACACTTGCATCGCACTTCTTATAAGTTGAGATATGGGCGGAAGCCCAGTGTATCTCATTTTCGCGTGTTTCGTTGCAAGTGCTTTATTTTGAAGTCCGGGAACCTAGACAAGTTCGAGTCACGTTCTTGTGATGGGATCTTTCTAGGCTATTCGACTTCTTCGCGGGCTTATAGGGTGCAGGCTGCGAGTCTAGTAAAATGGTAGAAACACGTGAGGTGACTTTCGATGAGGCCGGTCAGGGACTAGGCCCGATATCTCGAGTTCTCTAGAGCGATCGAGACTATCTTTGTGGATGATGAGGACGACGGAGACGAGGGTTGTCTACCTGATCCAGTCTTTCATCCACCCCTTGAGGTGCCTTCTTCCACCGCACCTCAAGGTGATCAACCCATGCCTACAGCTTCCTCTGGAGCTAGTGGCTCTGTTCCTACCCCGTCAGCTCACGAGGTAGAGGCCACTTCTTCATCTCATCCTGGACCTCCTAGACATATCCAAAAATCTCATCCTTCAGAGCAGATCATTGGAGACCTTTTTGAGCGAGTTACTCGCTCAAAATCAACATGTCACTCTTTTGTCTCCATTACGCCTTTGTTGCCTCCTTGAGCCCAAAGACATTTGTCATGCTCTCTCGATGAGTCTTGGGTCAATGCCATGCATGAGGAGCTAGAGAGTTTCGAGAGAAACAAGGTCTGGACGCTTGTTGAGCCCCCTCGAGGTCACAATATCATTGGGACCAAGTGGGTGTTCAAGAACAAGCAAAGTGAGAATGGTGTGGTTGTTCGAAACAAGGCTAGACTGGTTGCTCAGGGGTACTCCCAGGTTGAGGGTCTAGATTTTGAGGAGACCTTTGCCCCTGTAGCTAGACTTGAGGCCATTAGAATTCTGCTTGCCTTTGCAGCTTCTAAGGGTTTCAAGCTTTACCAGATGGACGTCAAGAGTGCCTTTCTCAATGGCTTTATTGAGGAAGAAGTCTATGTGAGACAGCCTCCAGGTTTCGAGAACCCCAAATACCCTAATCATGTCTACAAGCTTTCCAAAGCGCTATATGGACTTAAGCAGGCCCCTAGAACTTGGTATGAAAGGCTTAAGTCCTATCTGTTGAGGCATGATTTCGAGATGGGTAAAGTTGACAAGACCTTGTTCATTCGCCGGCTTGGCAAGGACTTTCTGCTCGCCCAAATTTATGTCGATGACATCATCTTTGGCGGCTCTTCCCATGTTCTAGTTTCACAGTTCTCGGATGTCATGAGCACCGAGTTTGAGATGAGCATGATGGGTGATTTGACTTTCTTTCTTGGCTTCCAAATCAAGTAGACTCGGGAGGGTACCTTTTTGCATCAAGGCAAGTACACTCGAGACCTCCTGAGACGCTTTGACATGAGTGATGGAAAGCCGGTGTCAACTCCGATGGCTTCTACAGCCGCACTTGACCCAGATGAGGACGTCGAGCTAGTTGATCAAAAGGAATTCAGAAGTATGATTGGCTCTCTCTTGTACCTCACTGCCTCGAGATCGGACATACACTTTTCTGTGTGTCTATGTGCTCGGTTTCAGGCTTCTCCTCGCGTGTCTCACCGCCAGGCGGTGAAGCGCATCTTTCGGTACCTTCGAGCTACCATTGACTATGGTATCTGGTACTCATCCTCCTCCTGTCTATCTCTTAGAGCCTTTTCGGATGCGAGACTTTCTTGGTCAGAGGATAGATAGGAAGAGCACTTCGGCACCTGCCGGTTCATTGGCACTTCTCTCGTTTCTGGTCCTCTAGGAAGCGATCCGGTGTTGCACGATCCACTGCAGAGGCCGATGCGTTCTTTGCAGCCGATTCTTTGTAGCAGTGCTGGATGATCTCGACTCTGCGGGATTTTGGGTTAACTATCGACCGTGTTCCGCTCTTTTGCGATAACACGTCTGCAATCGACATTGCCAAGAACCCGGTCAGACATTCTCGGACCAAGCATATTGATATCGATATCATTTTCTTGAGACCATGTAGAGAAGGGTGACATCGTGCTCGGTTTGTGGAGAGTGACCACCGGTTGGTGATATCTTCACCAAGCCTTTGGATAGCACGAGGTTTTCACTCTGCGGGAGAGCTTGGGGTGGTTTGTCCTTATGGACTGTTGTGAGGGGAGCTTTGGGCTTTCTTGCTTTATCATATTATTTATGCTTGTCTCCTTACTATTGCCTTGCATTTGTGGGTGCATTGGGTTTAGTCCTTCCAGCATAGTTTAGAGTGTGTCTCTTGCTGAGTTGCTTAGACTTCTTACTCTTATCTTGTGCTTCGGGATAGTTGTTTCTTATCTCACTAGGTTGAGCTCACTCACTTCTTGTAGGTTCTAGCGAGGTTGGGCCACCCTCGGGTGAGCAGTGCGTGTTTGCTCTCTAGTGTGTGTTTTTCTCGACAGTTGTTTGTCCTGGAGTCATATGGGGTAGATAAGAGTCAGTCTGAGCCATTAGTATCCTCTACATCTTATCTATACTTTAAGGACTGCCTGTTTATCCTTCTTTGCCAGCATCTCATTTTTATTACTTTGGTTCGGGGGGAGTTCATTTGGGAACTTCTAGATCTTAATGTTGACCTAACTCAACTTGAACTAAAAGCTGCATTTTAGGTTGAGGGGGAGCTGGATTTTTATGCATGTCTTTCTGCATTATAATATAAATACATTGAGCCTTGATTATTATCCGGTTATGACATGCTTATGATGATTTACATCTTGCCATGATTTATACTTAATTGCTAGATTTATCATGACTTCATATGTGTAGACTAGCTTTTACCATGATGAATTAATTAAACTTCCTCAAATTGAACTAAAAACTTGTCATGATTAGCAATTGAGATTAGTCTTTCTTGAGCTATCCTTTTATGATTCATGCCATGTCAAGTAGGCTGAGTTGAATGCTGAATCTCTTTAGAGCCTTAGATTGCGCTGTTTTAGTCTCTTGATGATGCACAGGTCAGTACAATTATTTCAAAAGCAAAAAGATCTCTTTTGTGCGAAAAAAACTGATCTCACCAATCATTTCTCATGAGACGGCTTGCCATTGCACTAGACATGAACTCAGGGGGAGCTTTGGATGACTAAGACTATCTTCTTAAGCTTCTTGCTTGGAGTAGTCGCATAAGGCTTGAGATCTAGCACATGATAAAAATATGGATTGAAAACAACCATAAGTTCCAAAAGAAAAATACCATTTGTGCTCAATTTGCTTAAGTTACAACAGAACCAAGTACTTGAACCAATGTGTCATTTTTGAGTATATAACACTCTATTTGGACTCGATATTAGATTCTTGGTTCCGCTTAGCTTGATTGACATGGCTTGTATCATCCTTGGATATCTCTAGCTAGACTTTGCTTATTGATGACTTGACATGTTCATAAAATGCACTAAAATTCATATTGTCATCTAGTAGCTTCTAGCTGGCTTGTACATATTTTGCCATGATCTAGATAGCTCTTCATTAAGTTATGGCTTGGTGTAATACATTATGGTCATTTTGGATAATTCTCATGGCTCTAAATGCTTAGAATAAACAAACTTCAGCCATTTCATCCATCATCATGACTTATTCTCTCTTTTACATTCTTGATGTGTTTATTGCCAAAAGGGGGAGAATAAATTGGAGAAAAGTCTTTTGGGAATCTAGAGCTTGTAGACCAATTTACCCTTTCTTGAGTTGCTCTATTGATTCCTTCTGTCGACATGGTCATGGATTTCATTTCTTTCTTTGGACCATGTTGGACTCTTCAAACTCTACTTCATGCTTTTTCTGGGTTTGTCAATATACTCATCAAGGGGGAGATTGAGAGACCATGTGGAGGTCATCCCGTTGTGTATGATGAGTAATTGACATCGGTTTAGGAAAAGTCGAGTTTGAGTCGGTTGGTTCGGATCAAGACGTTGCGTGGTGCAACGGGCTCGGTCGGACTTGGTCAAACCTGGTCAATAGGTTTAGGATGCATATCCTTTGTTTCGACAGGTTTGGTCTCTATTTTACGCGTTCATATATCGAGCGGTGCTATTTGACGTGTTTCTTGTCTATGTGGCTGCAGGACGTCAAGGCGGTGTCGTGGCGAGACACGGTGGACCGGACTAGGCACAGGTAGTGCTGAGGTCAGAACGGTCGGGATGTGTCGAAGACGGCGTGGACTCGAGGTGATTGCAAGGCGTGCAAGGCAAGGAGCGCGGAAGCTTCTCGGAAGGTGCAGGAGGGGCGAAACGAGAATTTCGCAAGGCTGCACAAGCGGAAGACGGCTCCGTTAGGGTTTAGCCGGCGTAACGGGTTGGAGACCCGTTAGCCAAGGGCTATAAATAGAGGTGAGGGGCTGCATACCCCTTAGGACACTAGAGAGTGCGTTAGAGTTTGGAGAACTCATTCATCCCTTGTGTGGGTTGTGTTCCTCCCAAGAAGCTTGTGAGGCTCTTGGTGTTCTTGAGGATTGAGAGGGTTTGAGAGATGGTTTGAGGGTCTTACATGTAAACTTTCATCTCCATCTATATGAGAAATCTTGGGTTTGAGAATGATTTCCTGTTGTTCTTTCTTTCCTCCTAGTCTCAAATCTCCCAACCAAATGAGTAGCTGTGTGTGCTGTTTTATTGAACAACATCTGAGTCTCTTTGTTGTTTTTCTTAAACTGCGTTTTGTAAGACCTCATGCCTCTCGTCCAGTGCATCTTCTGTAGTTGTTCTTGTCAGGTTCAAGTTCTTTTGGTTTGTATTTTCTTGTGCCCGAATACCTTGTGCTTTTTGGTTCACAGTCTAATTTGTTAGCCCTGAGAAGAACTACAAGCCGAAGCACTACAGAACCCAGCCAAGATTTTCAGGATTTTCATGTTTGTGTGCTGGTTTTTGACCCTTCTACATGCGGTCTGAGACGACCTCGGTTTTCTTGAGATTTTACTACTTACTCTCGATCTATGCCGATTCTAGCATGTATCATGCAATTCGGATTTCTGTTCTTTTACCATGTTTTGGTGATTGAAAACGCATTCGCTCATCTTTTGTCTATTTGCTTTCCGAAGTTTCGCTTTGAATAGGTTGTTGTTGGTGCATTGCTCCTTTTTGATGCGAATTTTGTCTCTCTCGGTAGCAAGTTAATTCTCGCTTTGTTGTCCGGTTTGCTAGCTATTTCTTTTGGTTTCTTTCTTTGTTTTAATCTGCGGTCCTCGGTCGCTTTGCTTTTTCTTTTGATCACATCGCTCAAGTATGTAAATTCGATTGTGCCATCTTTAAGCGATCAAAAGAATTGTGTTTCGATATCTTCTTTTCGGTCTTACACACGCGATGATTGGTCTTTAACCTTCGTTCTTCTTTTGAATCCCTCACTCGGTCTTTGGCTCCTCTCGAACTTACAAGTACCAACAAAATGCATTGCCGAAAAGACATCTTCGATTAACAACAAAAACCTTTAGAGCTGCTGATTTTGTTGGTCTAGTGTTTTGTTCTCTTTGCTCTGATTTATCGGTCAGTTGTTTGGGCTCAGGTGAGTGAATTTAACTCCCTTCTTCATAGCTTTTTATAGCTATCGGAGATCTGAGATTCTCGTGAATACTTTGGGGCAAATTATTAAGGCACCATTCACCCCCCTCTGTTGCCATTTTCGATCCTACAAGAGTGCATCTAGAGCTAGGCCTAGAGCTATTGTGGTTCCTGGTGTCAAGTCCAAGCCTATGTTTATAGATGGCTTATATGACTCCTTTTCTAGTGTTCAGCAGGTAGGAGTATAGAATACCATGAGGATAAGGATAGATCATGAGTATCTACTAGACAGGTTGAGTGTAGATCTTTTGCTATTAGACCTATGAGAAACCCCAACAGAGGTCTAGGTAGTGCTCATATGCATTCTCATGTTTTTCATATTAATCCCTCTTATGGTTTATATACTACTGTTCTTGCACATCATGTGTTCTAGTACTTGATTCCTAAGTCTCTTATCGCTAATCCTAGTACCGAGACACCGATGACTTGTCTCCTTGAGATAGACTTTTCATGTGATGAGGAGATCATAGATATCTTGGATGTTCTTTTGAATCTTCCTCACATAGACTTCTGGTGGTGTCTATCACCTTTGAGACTGTACCATGCTCTTGCTTCCTCTTCATCAACTACAGTATAATTACTTGAGCTTTTTCATATTCTCAATTCCCATTTTTATCATTACTAACATCTGGGGGTTTAGTTGTGGATCCGGACTTGGATAGGTTGGTCTCTTTGAGTTGTGTCTTTCTTAAGAGTGTCTCCTCTTCTTTAGTTCTTCTAGAGTCTTATATTCTGTCTAGGTTGAGCTCGCTTCTTCAGTTGCTAGTATATAGTAGCAGGGATACCTAGAGTTGTTGATTCACTCCTTAGCTTGAGTTTTTTCTTGGCCTAGAGATCTTTGTGGAGTAGAGGGTGGTGATTTGGACAAGGTGTTTTATGTTTGTTGTTTAGGTTTTGGTGACCCTAGTCTCTTCTGGTTGTAGTTTCTTATCTTAGTATCTATTTTTTCAATTGCTTTACTTCTTTTTTACAAGTGATATTGTAACATCCTGAAAATTTTAATTGAGAAATATAAAGCTTTTTGCATTATTTGTGCCTTGTGTTTTGGTTTGAAATTAATTTTAAAGCATCCATTAAATTTTGATTAAGGTTCCAAAGGATAAAATGTAAAACAATAGGAAACAAAATTTTAAAAAGCGAATCTGAAAAGATGATCTAGTGAAAAAGGATATAGTTGGGCCCCAAAAATTTGGGGATTCAAATGTTGGAATTTCAATAAAATAATAGGTGAGAATAAAACAAAAATATATATATATATATATATATGCATAAATATACCTAGTTGTATATAAATATATATATATAATAAAATTTAGAAATTATTCAAACAAAATCTTCATGAAAGTAGGGTGGAAAGAATATGTAATTATCCATACCCACATAAGGAATATAAATAAATATATATATATATATATATATATATATATATATATATATATTTGAGTATAAATGAAATAAAGAAATAGAAAAGAAAAGAAAAATTAAAAGAAAAAATAAAAATTGGGGTTAGACCAAGTGAGCCATTAACCCGCTCCCACCCAATAGCACCCCTCCCTACCATTGTTCTTCTTCTCCCCGTCTCTCTCTCGCGCCCGGCCCCTGCAGGCGTTCGGACCGCCGGTCCCCGCCGGACCCGGCGCCGCCGCCTGTCCGAGCGCTAGCTCCCCCTGTCCGAAAGCGCTAGCGCCCCTGCCGCCGCCTCTTTTCTTCCCCTCTGCTGCGCGCTCGGTCCCGTCTCCCTCCTCGCGCCCGGTGTGCCTCGAGCCACACAAGTGCTCGAGCACCCTCGAGGGAGCTTGGCCCTGCCTTGCCCTGCCCCTACCCCTGCTCCGCCGCTCGCCGACATGACCACTCGGGCAGGCGCCCGATGCCGGCCTTACCCACGCGCCTATAAAGGCTGCCAAAGCCTCCATCGAGCTCCCCACACTCTCCACAAGCTCCTCTGATTGCCCGTTGGACCTCCTCGCCCCAGCTCATGGCGCCCTTTCCTTCCCCAACTCGGCCCGGACAATCCGCCGCCGAGCCACCTCACCCGGTCCCTCACTCCCACACCACCTCCGAGCACCGTGAAGCCAACCCGGCCTTCCCCGAGCTTCCGAGGCCCGTGCCTCGCCCGGCCAAGTCCTCCCGGTCCTGCCGCCGCAGACGTGGGACCACCACCGTGCCCCCGTCCCCGTCGACCCTCCATCAACTACACCGTAGCTCGAGGAGCGCGTTTTGGCCTTCACCAGCATCTCCCCCGACCACCCTCGCCGTCGGCACCGCCGCCCCTCGCCGGCCTCGGCCTCCTCTGCCCAGCCGCCTCCCCGAGCCACCTCAAGAGGGTTACCTACCCTTACTGGGTAGGCAACGCCTTCCCGCTCACTTGGCTAGAGCAGCCGATTCTCTCCCCCCTGGCTCCCCCCGGCGCGCATTCGAGCCCCCGGCTCCGCGTGCGGGAGTTGAGCCATTTCTTTTAATTTGCGGGCTGACAGGTGGGCCCCACCTGTCAGAAATTGATAATTTTAGGAATTTATTCAAACTGAAAACTTTAAAATGTCATAACTTCTTCATTTTAACTCCAAATTTAGTGAGACAAGTTTCTAAATTCGTCTAAATTGAAGATCTATCCTATGGAACTGAAATCATAATTTTTAGAGTTCATTTGAATTTCTGGTGTTATTTGGATTGATTTGTTGCATTTCTTTTTATGCAAATTTTTGCGCACGTTTAAAATAGCGTACGAGGCACAAGAAGAAGAAGAAGAAGCAGCAGCAGACCCCAGCTCCCAACCCCCAGAACTTTGTGACCAAGGCGAGTTATCACTTTGATCATGTTGAACCCTTGTTTATGCAAGTACTTTCCTTTAAATTATCCAAGTGCATGCTATTATTTTATGTGCTAAAGTATGTTCAAGTTTCATAGATTTTAGATATATACCCATTATTATGCTTGTTAGTATCACCTGTGAAACTTTTGGGATGTGTGAACCTTGTCGCCTTAGCAAAACTATCATAATGTAGTTTTTCACAAATAGAGTTATGATATATTGAACTGCTTAGTATTGCTAGATTAACGGGGACGCTAGCTGTCCCAAAATATCTCACTTGTAAATACGACAACAATTTGGGTAGTCATGGTGGGAATGACTGGAGAAAATTTGGAACTATTATTTTATGCTCCCAAAAGCCTCAAACTTGCTTAGTATCTGGGTGGATGATTTGAAATTTGGTATGTGGTGCAGGGAAGCACAAAGAGTATGGGATGTGGTAGAACCACTCGAGATAACCCTAAGGACCGAATCTTGTCATGTTAGCAGGTGTAAAGCAGTACAACCACAAGTCATAAATTACAACTGGCTAAGTAAGTTTATCGAAACCCGGACTCATCTCTTGGTAGTGGATAGGAGTGGATCTGCAAGGGCAAGGGAAGGCCCAAAGGGACACCGAGGGGAGGGTGAAGTTTTCCAGCTGTTCTAAGCGTTGCGGGAAGTGGAGCCCGGCTGCGTTAGTAACTATGGAAAACATCCCGTGCAACGTATGAGACCCACCACAAGTGGGATAAGCCCATAGGGTGAGATGACGAAAGAGGATAGATATTTCGAAAAGTCACTGTGACGGTCTGCTCAACCATATGACTAAGGAATCATGTGGGGCAACGAGTTGGCAGTCTCTTGTGGGGAATGTGTACGAACTCTGCAGAGTCAAAACTATTCGAATAGCCGTGCCCACGATCATGGGCAGACATGGGGACTTAACTAGATATAGTTTTGTTTCAGAAATAATTTGTGGGTGAATTGGGAAAATGTAGGGCAGTGAAAGGCCCTAGTTTGGAATTGTCCTAGGTGTCGTCCCAGTGGTAAGATAGGCAACTATAATGCTAGAAGATGCTGTAAGGTGCAGAGGCCATGTAATGGTGGATGGGCTCTGTACACTATTAAGACAATTATTTCCATTAAACTTGTGTCCTTCAAAAACTGCTAGGTCTTAGGGATTGCTAAGTACTGTATTGAAAAGGCAATTTCTGGCAAAATAAAATAAACCTAAGCCTTCCTTGATCATTGACATACTATTATCAGATTACGTGTGATAATTACGAGCACGGTGGTTAGTGTGCTCACACTCGCATTATCAAAACAGAGACAGGGACGCGGGATCATTATGAATATGAAGATGCCCCGGCCACAGAAGGAGGGAAGAACGATGGGAATTAGGTCGTCGTTCGTATTTTCCGAACTTAGACAAGTTAGACCTAAGGTATTGTGTGCACATATATTAACTACATCTAGGTAATATATACTGCACACATTACCCCCCAGTCGCTTGCCTGAGGTTATGGTCCTACTTTCGCTTTCTCTTCCGCTGCTGGTATGTAATGATGACATTCGGCCTAAGTGCCCCTTTTGTAAACTATCGCCCGACGTGGTGTAATGTGGAACCATGGTCTGTAATACTACTGTTTAAAGCGATGTATGAAATGATACGACAATGTACACATGCATTATCTCGATCCAGGGAATAATGCAGTAATCACAGTAGATTCTGGATTGAAAAATCCGGGTCTGACAGATATCAATTCCATAATTGATATCGTTTTGTCTTACTTTGGTTGTCCTCCCTTAGAAACCTTGTTGAGAAGGTAGAGCTGTGCTCTTGTATCGAGTTTGAGCTTTAAATTATTTGCATCCTTTAGCCTTTTATTTTCCTTTTATTTTTCTCATTTTACTTCTTGCGAGAAGTTTGGGGTTATTTGACTTTCTCGCTTGGTTTAAGGGAGAGTTTGAATTTTTGTTGTATTCATTGTAAAATATTGCATATCTATTTTTCTACAACTAACATTAGTTAATATTCATGGAGCTCTGACTATTACTCATGTGTGATATGCTATCAAGAAATTGCTCCTTGCCATGATTTGTACTAGTTTAGCTTGATTTATCATGACTTTCATGTGTAGCTTAGGTCTTTACCATGCTAATAAACTAAAAATGTAAAACTTGAAGTAAAGCATGTCAATATGTGATCTTATGACTAGTTTTGTTTTAGTGGTCCTTTTATGATTATGCCATGTTAAATATGCTCTTTTGAATCTAGAATCCTAATTGAGATATGCTAGTTCTTTATTGAAGCATGAATTTATTTCTCCTAGGTTTTTGTGGCTATGATCAGGTATTGCTTATAGACTCAGGAGTACTTCATTGTTCTTGAACTAGAAACTAAAATAAAAAAATGATTGCTTTTTATGTGCGAAAAGACTGATCTCATCAATTCTTTCTCATGAGACGACTTACCATTACTTTGTTATGAACTCAGTGGGAGTTTTGGATGACAAAGACCATACTTTCAAGCTTATCACTTGGGATGGTCAACAAAAGTTTGAGATCTATCATATGGCTAATTAAATATAAAGAAACAAAGAATTGAGAAACATGGCAACAATAGCCAAAATTTGTTTTCAAAAGTGCTAAATATTCTAATTGTGTTCAAATCTAAATGCTTAAATAAAATGATTCAATATTGAACTTGTATCATCCTAAAATGACTCAATTATAGTTTATTGGTTCCATTTAGCTAATTGATATGGTTTGGCCCATAATTGGATACCTTTGGCTAAACTAAGATTTTGATCATTCTGACATGCTCTCAAATTGACTTAATTCACAATCTTATGCTAACTTGGTTATGCTTTGCTATATACGATTTTTTATGATCCAAATAGCTTCTACTTATTATATGGCTTGTGGTAATTCTTGTTTGAATCAACATGGATGCTCTTCATAGCTCCTTGTTGAGATAAAATGAATAAATTACAGCCATTCCATGTGCATCATTCTCTTTCTTATATTTCCTCTTTGTCCCTCAAACTTTTCAAAAGGGGGAGAATTTGTCTCTTGAATCAATTATATTAACTAAATCGAGTAGAATTTGAATCTTGATGAATCCATTATCAAAGGGAGGAGGGAATTTGTGTCAAAAATGCTTGTTATACTTTAAAGGGAGGATAATCTTTCCCAAAAGAGTGAGAATTGCTATAAGGGAATAATTAATCATAAAATGGTAAAATTGAGCATCTGCATGAAAGGGGACGAGCTAAAAGTGGTTTTTGAGCTTTTTGTAGCTTTCTTGAGCTTTTGTTTTATCTTCTTGATCTCTTTTGACCATGACCAAGGTTAAATAGAACAATTATTCTTTTATATGGATTTAGAGTGAGATTTCCCATTCTGTTGGTGAAGTTGAAGTTTTTTGTGAAAAAATTGCCCTTTATAGTTGCCTCACCTCATTTCTTGCCCACTTGGTTTGTTTTAGTCTTGCATACATCTTATACACCAAGTGGAGCTCTCTTTCATAAAATTAACTTGTTTTTTCTTAAAATCAACTCGATTATGCTCTTATTTGCATTTTTGGAAGTATTGCCAATATGTTCATCAAGGGGTGATTATAGAACTATGATGAGAATATCCATGCTTTATATGTGCAGAACAATTAGAAATCGTGTCGAGTTGAAATTCGAATTTGTGAGAATTTACAAGTTTTAAGTCTTATTAGTGCTTGGTAGTCTGACTAGTCAAATGGGTGGTTTGATCGGTGGGAGTGATCAGACCGGCTACAAGTTGGCGGTTAGACCAGCCCTCTATAGTTTCGGATTTTGAGTGCTTTGATCCTTCCTGATTTAATCCAAAATCTTCGAGTGTAGTAGTACTAGTGTTTAAAGTGCGATATGGCCGAGGGTTCGATCGTTTTGGCCTCTAGTTGGGGGTACATATTTTCCAAAGAGATGTGTTGTTGGTGCACATCCCGAGCGGTCCAATTGGCTATAGGAGCGGTCTGACTAGGGCCAGCGGTCTGACCAGCGCCTAACAGGAGTCAGGCCGACTTTATCTGAAGGTAACTGAAAGGGGTTTAGAATTTTGTGGAAAATGGTCATGGGTTGTGTTTTGGAGTCACACTTATTGTATTCATGGTGCATGGAGCATATTTGTACTAACGTGGGTCAAGTTATGAAGAACTTATGTCCAGAAATAATTTTTTGGTCCGAATGTTGGATACGAATCTGGTATGGTCTAATGAGGATTCGGAGCTGGATATCCGAATAAGATCTGGATTTGGAGTCGGATATCCGGATTCAATAGATATAATAGCAACAGTTAGCTAATACGTATCTTTTGCATTTGACATCCAAATTGGACATATTATATATACATTTTGATCATCTCGACGAGCCCATCGTTATGGTAGACTATAAGTTGACATTTTATGTTTTTTATTTGGCACATTCCCCAATAAAGTTTTTTGCATGCTCTTTTTAGCCAAATTTTATGTTTAGAACCAATTTATTTGTAATATATCTAGAATTAGTTAGGATTAGTGGTAAAATGATACCAATGATAACTGATTATGCGATAAATTAAAGGAAAGGGGGCATAAAAATTACTATAAAATCAATGTCAATTTGATAAACTTCATTATGCCATAGGATATGAAGTTGTTCTCAGAAGTGACATTATACAAATATGTGAGATGAATTATTCATTTGTTGCTGTCAACATTTAATATGCAGTTACAGGTTAGAGTTAGCTATTTATAAATTTAGAATGTTAAAACAATTTGGTGTCATGTTTTAAATAGGAGAGGTCACGAATAATTATTGGAATCCGAAAAATAGTCGAATCCGATCCGATTTTGAGTATAATCTGATCTAAATTCATATCCGACGTTTGTCCGATTCGTATTTGAATCCGAGAAAATATGGGTGCGAATATGGTTTGAGCACTATCTAATCCGTTTTCATCCCTAGGTACGGTCAAGGAAGTCGAACGGGATGGTTGAACTCAATTAAGGCACAAGGAAGACTAGGGATGTTGAAGAGAAGGTTCAAGCAACGCTTCATCGAATGACACGGTTGGTGCAAGTGATGCGTGGTCAGAGGGAACCGAAACGGCGAGACTTGCCGATGCGTGAGCCATTGGTGAACTTACACATTGCAAGCATGAGATTATGCAAAGCAGAAAATAACCACTTAGTAGGTTCGGAGAAGAGGTGAGGTCCACGGTTAAAGTGAGGGTGTTTTGGTGGGAAAGTCAAAATACCAGAAAAGGAGATAAGACCAAAACCGCAGCGTTTAGAGGGTGTTGAGAGAGTGGCTTATGTCAAGGAGACACTAAGAAAGCTAAGTGGGTGGGAAACTTGCTCCTTATCAGGTTCGAGCTTCTGCGCTTTGAGAAGCATGTATAAGTCATGTATGAGTGTAAAACCAGATATGTGTAGAGTTAATGGGTTAGATGTGGGTTGGTTGCTCCATCTATATGAGTGAGATGGGTTGAAGGCATGTGGCTAACCAACCATCAATTCACTAAGTTTGTGAGGAAGACTTTCTTGTGGTGGAAGTTTTAGGTGAGTGCTCTTGGGAGATACAGCTCTGTCCTCTAGGGTGGAGTGGTAGTCAAACAAATATCTATAAGTTACAATAGATAAAATTTTTCATCCTACGTGAGGTATTCTTGCTCTTGTTGATTTTGCACTTGTTGTGGTTGATGTTTTGTCGTCTCTCCTTCTCTCTTAATCTTGTTGGATTCCAAGAATGTATAAGTGATGGAGATACCTTATGAGGATCATATTACATCCATCTAGGTATCAGTTGTAGCAAAATCTTGAAGATTGCCCAATTTGGTTCGATTTGAAGCCCTTCTAGTGAAATCTTGCTCGTAGGGTTTTGGTCTCAAATCTTTGGGTGCTCTTGCCGTGATTTGTGGGAACTCATCTAGAGCCATCTTAGCAATCCCTAACTACAAGCAAGTCATATCCTAAGTTCTTGAGTTTTATCCGATTTTGGTGCAACATTGCTTGTCTTAAGAAAAGATTGAGACTTTAGCCAAGATCGATGCAATCCTTGAATGGATTAGGTTCCTGAGATCCTTAGCAGGGTGTGTACAAAGTTTTAAATTATTTGAATATGTGTTTTAAAGATTGCACTATTTTCGGTTTTAGCTCGGGCTGATTTCCCGTTCTAGGAATATGGGTGTGGTTCGATTGCCTCCAGGCCTGCAGTCTGACCAGAGGCTGGTCAAACTGGTTATCTCTAATGGTCAAACCGTTAGGCCGATCCTTGACTCTGTTTGCGTTCGCGTTTTTGTGAGTTCTTTGTTTCTGAGCAAATCTGATCTTCCTAACTTTCAATAGCTAGTGAAGTAAAAGTTTAAAATATCATTTGAGAGATTGAATTTAAAGACATCATTCACTACTCTGATTGTTATCTCAGATCCAACGCACATTAGGGGTTCACCGGAGATAGACATGCATCGCATTACTCTGATTAAATCCGGATGGCATCTCGCTCCCACGACCAGACGCACTGGTGAACAAAAACATGTGGGGGAATAGCTTGATTTGACTAACGTGCATTGTTGTGCTTGTTTAATTCACCACTTGCATCTTTTTATTTTTTATTTTTTTCTGGAACCGATCCTGCACTGACCTAGCTTTGTCACATATTTAGCAACTGTAATGGCAGGCGCATCGAGCATAATTGAGCCACTAGCCAGCAACATTATTACATAATTAGCAAATCTAGTGGCAGACGAATCGAGCATAATTGAGCCACTAACCATCATCTTTGTTCGTTTAATCCATTATGACGTACAAATGGGTGGTGAATGATGAGGGGCTGAGTGGAGTCGCACGACTAGGAAAAGAAACTAAGAAAGTAGATTTGTGTGCAAGAAAAAGAAACAGCAACTCAGGCTGATGTGCTCGTCTTATCCTCTCTTTGTTTAGCCACTGATCTAGCACTGACTCACCAGCCATGATTAAAGGATATTTAGCTGTAAGATTTAAGATTTTTTTTGGTGACCAGATCGACGCGCCATCATGCCGTGGACATGGCGTCCGGATGCAGACATTGACTTTGAGGGAATCATGCACGGAACTGCTGCCCTCCATGTGCAGAGCATGCACATTGTGGCGGTGCATGTGCTGTTTGACCTTTACAGTGTCACTAGCTGGCCAGTTCGCTAGGCGCGGATGTTGTATGCAGCGAACGCGCGTTGAGCACACGTCCAAACACGGACGCATGTGTTATCCTGTGGCAGTGTGTTGAACGGATACTTTGAATCTGTGGCAGTGTGTTGAACGGAAAGTCATGCTACGTAAATATAAGATTATTTTTTCTAATGTATTGGATCATTTCTATTAATAACTAAGACTCATGTTACATCAAAAAACCATAAAATAATAATATCCTCTCTCAACCGCACTCTCTCCTGTAGTTGTTTAATGTTCATATGAATTGTTTAATACTTTGATTCGACTCTAAGTAGAGTCTAATTCTATGTATTTTTTTTGTTAGAATCGATCTCGCCAATATATTGAATGGATTCAATATCTTTTCTCTTCTTATTTGATTCAGCTAAAATACAATATTGGAGATTGTGTTATGGGAGTAACCCGTACAAATATCACGCTGTTAGTTTTCCCCTTTTTTTCCCGAGGGAAAGGTGAGATCTTTATTACTAATCTTTCTTTTTTGAAATCAGGCCTTTATTGTTTCTATAATCAACTAAAAACAGGGTTACTCGATCTTCACAGTTTGCTGTGTCATGCTTCCAGTTAAGTGATCGATCGGTTCATAGGTGAGATTGTCGATAAGTACCAGTCATATTCACTGGATCAACCAAATCAAACAGCTCACCAATCTACACGCTAGCGATGAGAAAAATCGGCTTTGATTTAACAAAATATCAAGATACGAATCGGACCGATCCCAACCCCATCAATCGCTCCCTTTGTTACGATAGATAGGATCACGTACGCACGAGAATAATCCGGTGGCTATGATTCTGAACCGGATCGTCGACTTGAATTCTGGATGTGCCGGAAACAAATAATGTTCCAGCTCTGATGCTGGTGAGCTGATGGAGTGATTTGGCACTACGTGGCTTGCAGCTTCTACGTGGTTACTGCAAAAGGACGCTTCTATTATAAGCACGTATACTTAGTGGAGGATTTTGTGCATACAAAAGTAGGAGTACGAATTTTTGGATTTGGAAACGCGAGTTTTGGATTTCGTGGGTTTGGAATCCTGTGGTTTGCACAACAATACTCACTCCCGGAAAACGAAAAGATCTCAACACGAAAAGTCGCAAGTAGGTGTTTCAGCAGGCCATACATGGGCCTAAGCAACTTTGCTGGCCATCCATGCTTTTGTTCTCGAAGACCTGCTCGGTTGCTTTTCATAGGGTTTTGGCCCAGCACACGCTCACTGGTATTTCTGATTGGTCCCAGTGGCCCAATCCGTTCTCTTATCTGTGTTGCTGCGCCGAAGATAGCGGAATGGGCAGAGAACATACAAGGTCATATATACAGTGATAAAGACAGGAACTATCTATGGACATGTTCTTTTGTGACTGTTACTTATGACTTTTGGTTGCGATTTATGATTTTTGGCTGTTTGTGTGAGAGATTACAGAGTAACTGAAATTTACGTGCGGCTTTCACCGATATAAATAAAATCGGTTCAATATATACTACAATTAACTAGTAGACCCCATCTTGAAAAGACACTCCGTTTAAAAACTAGTTACTGTCAAAAAGCCAAAAGCCACAACAGAACATGCCATATAATATATTTTCATATCATCTGTAGATAATAATAAAGAAACCTTCTATAATGGGTTATCTGTAAATTGTCTATAATAAATAGTCTGTAAAGTATAGACATCATTGATACAATGGCAAAAGGCCGTCTACAGCAGGCTATTTATAGGCAACTTGACACAATAACACGAAAGTCGTCTATAGCAAGATATTTTCTCGTTTTTCGATTGTCTATAGAATTACAATCGACCTCTTTTTCTCTTCTCTTTCTTTTTCATCCATCTTAGCAAAATTTTTATGTAACATCTCTTATAGATAACTTATGTTATTCTATTGTACATGTCCTCTGTACATGTCCTAAGAGGATGTCCTAAGAGGAACAAACGTTGGATAACATGATGATGATTGCAAAACAGGAGTACGATAAGGTTTCTACAGATGCTTTCCCACTGTGTAGCTTTTAAAAATGAGCATGGCACAACAAAAGCTTGCATTTTTACTATGTAACTCTGGTGGTGGGTTTGTCCAACCGAAGGACGATGAGTTATTAAGGGACTATGTATTAATTTATGTCTAAGATGTGTTTCTGACGAATAATTGATATTTTAGTTGAGTTAAATTTGAATTTTGTAATAATTTTAGAAAAAATCAGATTTACTGTTAGTGCTGGCAGTTTGACCGGTTAGGGGGACCGATCGGACCTCTGGGAGGAAGTGGTTGGACCGGCCTATGAATTGCGATCTGTTTGGTGGTCCAGTGTGACCTAAGTTTAGGGGCAGTTAAACCGTAGGGGCCGTATGACCGATTTCTAGTTGACGATTTCTTTATTCCAAATAGCATGTTTTTGGAGTTGGGCATGAGCAGTCGGATTGGCCATGGTTGGTGGTCGGATCGGGTGGTGGGTCAGACCGGCCAGTGGTTAGCGATCTGACTAGGGCGGTTCAACCGACGTGAAGTGGTCAGACCGGTGGCTATGGCCAGAGACCAGGGTGAGTGGAGCTGAGTTGGCTTGTGGTCTGCTCATGGTTTGGGAGCCATACATGCGGGCTTATGTTGCATTTCATGCTGCATGATTTTGACTACCGTGATTCAAGTGCATGGAAATTATACTCAATATGGTTCCTTGGTCATTAGATGTGCAGGTGGCTTGGAGGATGTAGCGATCAACGGTAATGAATCGGGATTGGGCGGGGGAGATGAGGTCCATATCGGTAATGTAAGTCCGGGTGAGACTATGTAGTTCAAGCGAGGAGCACAAAAAAGACAAAGATCGTGGAGAGGTGAGTTAGTACATACGGTGTGCCGAATGATGAGGCCAATGCACATCAAGATGGTTCGGGGGTGTCCACGCGCGTGTAAACGTGACGGCTAGTAATGGACACTATAGGCTGTATGTCAAAGCATGTGGACATGCTTTGAGGTAAAAATAAAGATGGAGTCAAGGAAAAGTGACTGGCAGATTTGTCGAGGACATTTGGGAAAATGCCTGAAATTGGACTTGAGCCCTACACCAAAACCGCTACGTAGAGAGGCGCAAAGGATGTGGTTTAGGGTTATAATAGATTCAGTTGTGTGAAGTGGATCTAACACTTGTGTGTTAGTGGATTTATCTTTGCAAGTACTTTGAGAAGCGTATGTGAGTGTGTAAAATTTATATTAGTGGAGTTGACTGATTTCCCGGTAAACTTAATGGGTGGTCGCATTAATGGTTGTGCTGATAATTTAGAGGGGAGGAGTAGAGGTGATAGTCTAAGGATTGAGGGTATGGTTTTTGCTCTACTAACTTATCCTCTTCCATAATTGTGAGAGAGAGACCTTGAGAGAGAAAACGGTGTTGCTTTTGCTGCATCTTATAAGCATCCATAAGTATATAAACCTCATGATCCGCTGAAACAGATCAAAGCTTTGTCTCAATCATTTTTTTTGTGTTTTTGCTTGGTTGTTCCTGTTCCTGAGTTTGATTTGTGTTTTTGGGTTCGTGGGAATTCTAACCCAGTCTCTTACTTAAATTACCTTGCTAAGACATGTGAGAATATATTTGGAAGACCTTATATTTTGGATCCTCACGAGTAAGAAGTAATTTGAGATTTAGGGTTTTTGGTGTTCTTGTGACCTAGATTTGATTCTCTTCAATTTGGTTACCCTGAGCAAGAACCTTGTGATTCTTAATTGGTTTAGGTTTATATTATCTTGAACAAGTTTCATACAAAACTTGAAAGTATTTGAATAAAATTTAAGCAATTTATTGAAATTTGAACTTTTGTTCTAAGAGGTTTTTCAGGCCTAGAAACAGGGGACCGATCAGAACAAGCCCAAACCTGCGGTCAGACTAGCTAGCCGGTGTGACCAGTCTTAGACTGGCAGTCAGATTGTCCCATCAACGGTGGTCTTACCAGCCCTATGGAAGGCTGCTGATTTTGATAGCTCTTATTACTAGCTTTGTTTCGTTGTGTTGGTGTTATCTGAACTTAGTAATTATCATAATTATTTGAGTAATAATTTTAAATACTTTAAGTGAAAAGTTTAAAAAATCATTTACCCCTCTAATTACGAGCATCGGTCCTACAGTTATATTGTAAATTGCAGCTTGTGTATTATCGAAAAGAAAAGGAAATAATACTAGTAATAATGTTTTGTGCAGTACGTGGCTTTCTTGTAAGTTGGGTTTGATAAATCGGGCATTTGGACTGGCATAATAGCTGCATGACATTATCCCGTGTTGGCTGGTCCGTTCCAACAAGCTTCTTCTATGCTAGTAGGTGCATAAGGCTGTAAAAAAGCCCGAGATTTATGAGCTATTTGAGCTCGGTTCGTTCTAGACTTAATTTGAACTCGACTCGAACTTTAAACAGGTCAAACTCGAGCTCACGAGATTCACTGAGCCGAGCTCGAATAATTCGTGAGTCTCGATTCGAACGTAAATAGTGATACATATTAACTCTTACGGAACTTACCTGAGCTGAACTTGAACTTAAACTTTTCTTATTGTTAAAAATTAGTTTAAGTTTGAATTATTTTGACTATTATTGAGATTACTCAGCCGAGTTTGAGCTTAGGCCGAACCAAGCTCGAGCCTAGATTCAAGCTTAGACCTTAACTCGAGCTCGGTTTGAGCTTCTATTAAGTTTGAGTTTAAAAGGCTAAGTTCGCTCGAACTTGTTGTATAAATCAAGGGCAAAGTGGTAATTTCCCATTTGATAAAGAAAAAAAAAGAAAAGAAAAAGAAGAGATAAGAAAGGGACCTACAGCCGGTGGGCGGATGAAAGCCAAAGGAGGAGCCGGCTCCTCCCTTGGGCGGCGGCGGCGTTTTGGGGGCAATGGCGGCGACTCCGGAGGGACATGGCGGAGGCGAGGCGAGCTCGGCGGGCGGCGGGTCGGCTCGGTGGCAGCCGGTCTCCCTGCGATCCTTCCTCCCATGCGACTCGCGCATCCCCTCTCTCTCCGTGAGCTCGTCACTCCTCTTCGTCCGTGAGACTTGGTCCTCAGATCCGACACACAAGGTGAGTTTGGGCGGCGGTGGTGGCGCGTGAGACTCGGTCCCGGCCGTTGGTGGCACATCCGAGTGCTCAGCCCCTCCCCTCTCTCGGCTATATATGGTGGCCGGCTCTTTGGTTGGGTATCAGATGAACTGTGAGCTTCTTCCTCTTCTTCTTTGAGTCTTTGCCTGTGGTGTTTGACAACTATGGTTCCCTGGTGCTCTCCGGTGAGGTGCTTGGTCGGCTCCTCCCCTGCACTTGTGTGGCGTACCTCTACCTCGACTTGCCGACGGAGCTTCACTTCGGCAAGAGGGCTTTGTATCTCCGTGCCTCTCGCTCTCTCTCACGGTGGTGTGAGGGCAGCAGGTTTTCGGGACAAGCATAGCGTGCCTAGCCCTTGATCTTCTGGTGATTTCGAATATTGCCGGTTCTGTGAGTAAATCATCCATTTGTTTGCAATCTGTGTGAGCTGTGCTAGATTGTTGGCTTTCTGTACATCATCTAGTACTGGGGGACATAGATTGCTTGTGGGTTCGGTTGTTGCTCAATGATGATAAATATCATATACTGAGATTGGTTTAGATAGTCTTTGAGCTCTAATTGTTGTCAACTCTATTATTACAATTTTGAACTCTGCAGATAAGTCTCTAGACATTGATATATATACTTCTTGTACCATTCGGTTCTTCCTGTCTTCTGTTACTAGCAAATTCACATGCTGAGTACATACTTGTGAAGAATCTTGTCAATTTAGATTTTAACTCTTTGAGCAAAGATTGATATGAACTGAATGGACTTGTATATATTGAATACTGCTATCTGAGTATATACCTGTTAGATATACTTTTGTTCTTGAGAATATAGAGATTGTGTCTTGAGCTCAAAAGACTGTTTTTATTACTTGAATAACCAATCAAGGAAGAGTATATGATTTAGTAGCGGGACGGCCAAGATTAATCTTGTGTAACCCTACAATCTGAGAGCACAAATATTCAATTAAATCTAGATCTTGTTGCTAGTTATAATTGATATATGCTTTATACCTTGTCATACATATTCATGTTTAGAGTAGTATTGTCTCTATTATTGAATATGTGTAATATCATGAATGATATGTTCAATTCATATGATTTCATTCTTGTTATGATATGCATATATGAATTGGTGTCCTTGATATGCTTCTATGATTATATTGGAATTATATTTATATCCTTGTTTATACCGCAAATATTATAAGAGAACTTAGTTCGTTTACAGTCCTACACGTAGAGCACCTGGTACAATGCACTGTGCTAACTGAACTAAATTTGCAGAGCACGAGCATCCGACACGTTGCCATGCCAAACAGCTAAACTCACTAATAATTGTTGCCGAGGAGCAATCGATCCATCATTAGATCAGGTACGTGTAGCTAGAGCTATTTCGATTTTCGATATGTAAAGTTATAATCTTGAGTAATAATTTTTTATTATTGTTTTAAAATAACTTATCAAAATAATTTATTAATATTCAATTAATTCACATAAACACTTATATTAAAAATAAAAATTATACATCATAAACTAAGAGAAGCTGAGATCGCAGGAAACAAGGCACCGAGGACAGACTCTGTTCCGGTCCGGCATTTCCTACTGGCTACACCGTCATAGGTGTCACGTGGTCTTCCGGCCGGCCTTCTTCTCCTCTCCTGATCTAACACTTGTCCGCTTGTATGTGACACATTGGACAAACGTACTTCACCAAATTGGCCAGTTCTTCCGTATATGTTGGAATTCTGTCTAGCGTACGCGCGTGTAGTGTAGCTCCGGCAAATGTCACACTCGAAATGGCGTATACGTACGTACGCGTCGGCGCCTTAATTGGATCCACGACCTAGGAACATCGATCGCATCTACATCTATGTCCTATATATCTGCCCTGTCGATGATTACTTGAAGTATCACAACATATACAGGAAGAATTGGGTCGATCAATGCATTTGGTCGATCATATCTGGCTGATTGATCGAGCCTGATCGACCGACCACGCATGCGTATTTTCGGACTAGCTAGCTAGGGGACGCGTGTTAATCAGCTAGGTCTGCACGCCGATGGGGCAATGCAGTCTGATCGGATGCGACGAGAGCTTCCCTCTTCTTTTTCTCCGTCTGAACGTGTAAATCCACGTTAAAAATGTCCAGGGTTCATTTTTACTAAATAATTAGTAATTACGTCGAGTTAAAATTTAAATTTACAAAAGTTTACATGTTTTTAGATTTGCTGTCAGGTTGATAGCGGTCTAACCGGCTTACAGAGACGGTCTGACCGCTATGTGTGTGTGGTTTAACCGGCTGTGCGATCGGATTTTGGGGTGGTCGAACTGCCGGCGTAGTGATGAGGGGATTTTGGCCCGATATTTCGATGAAAACGATAACTACGAGTGTTTCATATGACGTTGACGACGACACTATTTGACCGAAACAACCAAGTATGCCTGCAATCGCTACACCACACTCTTGTCATTACCAATTGTGCTTAATACGGATGATCTTTCCTGTATGCAATCAAGAATCAAGCAAGAAACAAATAAGCGTGATCTGAATTTGTGAATGAACTACGAAGTTTTATTGAACAATAGAGAGACCTAAAGTCGTCGTAGTTGGTCTAGTCGACACAAATACACAACAGATGTTTTCTAAACGAAAATCAATTTAAACAAGCATAAACCCTAAAAGCGGCATCCCTAGCAGTTTTTGAGGGGCTAGGGACGTGGGGTGCACATCCATGATGGTGGGGAACATCCCACTATAATTCCCAGTTGGGATCAAACTGATACAAAGCTCAAGGCCTAGGTTTGGAACTGATTCGAAATTGTTTCATGGATTACGACGTGCTCGGATAAAGTTTTGAGGTGGAACTAGAACCATTTGAAAGAGGATGTGATAATCTTTCCAACAAGTCCAAGGTCATCTCATTTGAACTCCGTATGCATCTTCTATGCTCGCTTGAAATCAGCGCTGTCTCTGAAGACCGAACTGGATTCTCAGATATTCCCCACTTTCATTCTTGGTTTTTCTGACCTCAAAGTTACGTGGTGACCTCCAATGTTCATTCCAAGCGTGTTTGTAACTCCATATGCCTCTTCTTGGTCCTTACTCATGTTGCTAAGCACAAACACATCACATGTATCAAGCAGCAACTCATTCTCAGAAGCTGAATTAAACAACTCTAGGAACGAGCTTAACTGATAATTCAACTGTCGTGCACGTGCCCTTGTCATAGTTCCTTGCCTAACATCTTGTAGATGAGTGTTATGTGTATCCAAGTAAGTGATGTTCTCATCATCCTTCCCTATTTGAATTGGAGTCGTCCTCGACTCAAGTTCATCTTCTTCTCCCAGGTATGGCTTCAAATCTGCAATGTGAAATATAGAACTAACCCCAAACTCTGCAGGCAATTCAAGCTTGTATGCATTATCATTAATCTTTTTAATAATCTTAAAAGGACCATCAGCTTTAGGCATCAACTTAGATTTTCTCAATTCTGGAAATATATCTTTTCTCAAATGCAACCAAACAAAATCACCAGGTTCGAAAATTATTTCCTTTCTATCTTTACTACCAGCCACCCTATATTTCTCATTCATACCCTCTATGTTTTCTTTTATGGCTTCATGCAACTTAAAAACAAATTCAACACGTTTCTTAGCTTCTAAATATATGCTCTCAGAAGATGGTAGAGGTAACAAATCAATTGGAGCGCGAGGGTTGTAGCCATATACTACCCGAAAAGGGCTCATCTTTGTGATTGAATGCAGCGAGCGATTGTAAGCAAACTCCACGTGAGGTAGACATTCTTTTCACATCTTCAAGTTCTTCTTTAAAACGGCCCTCAACATTGTTAATAAGGTACAGTTGATAACTTCAATTTGCCTATCAGTTTGGAGATGGCAAGTAGTTGAAAACAGCAGCTTCGTCCCTAGTTTTCCCTCAAAGTGTCCTCTAAAAGTGTATCAGAAACTTCGTGTCACGATCCAAAATAATTGTCTTTGGTACACTATATAGTCGAATAATCTCCCTGAAAAATAAATCAGCAACACATGTAGTATCATCGCTCTTATGACAAGGAATAAATTGTGTCATCTCAGAAAACATATCTACTACAACAAAAATATGATCCCTTCTCACTTTATCCTAGACAATTCTAAAACAAAATCCATAGAAATATACTCCCAAGGAATACTAGGAATAGGAAGAGGCATATATAAGCCATGTGGATTCAGTTGTAACTTAGTTTTTTAGCATATCGTGTATCGTGAAACATAGCGCTCGACATCGCGCCTCATCTTTGGTCAATAGAAGTGTTCAACAAGGATGTCCTCCATCTTTTTAATGCCAAAGTGTCCCATTAATCCTCCTCCATGTGCCTCATGTAACAACAAAAGATGAACGGAGCTAGCTGGAATGCATAACTTGTTATATCTAAATAAGAAACCGTTATTAAAAATAAAATTTTTCCAACTTTTACTACCTTTACAATTGGATATCGCATCTTTTAATTCATCATCAAATGCATATAAATCTTTTAATGTCTCCAAGCCCAAAATTCTATAACCAAGTTGAGACAACAAAATATACCGTCTAGACAAAGCATCAGCAATCATATTTTCTTTCCTTTTCTTGTGTTTAATGATATAAGGAAAAGATTTAATAAATTCATGCATGTCTATAGTTCAGTTTAGATTGACTTCTAATATGCTTTAAAGATTCATGATCAGAATGTATACCATATTCTTTGGGCCATAAATAATATTGCCATGTTTCTAAAGTTTGAATTAGATCATACAATTCTTTATCATAAGTTGAATAGTTCAAACTAGACCCACTCAATTTTTCGCTGAAATAAGCAACATGTTTACTTTCTTGTATCAACACACCACCAATTCTAATTCCACTAGCATCACACTCAAATTTAAAAGTCTTACCAAAGTCAGAAAGTTGAAGCAATGATGCATTTGTGAGCTTTTCTTTGAGAACGTTGAAAGTTTCTTCTTGCGCTTGTCCCCATTTGAAATAAACACATTTTTTTCCTCAATTCATTAAGTGGTGCGGATGATGATGCTGAAATCTTTCACAAAGCGGCGATAGAATCCAGTAAGTCCATGAAAGCTTCGCACTTGTGCGACCGTATGTGGTGTCGGTCAACAATTTATAGCTTCAATCTTGGTTCATCTACCTCAATTCCCCGTAGAGTAACAACACAGCCAAGAAAATAAACTCAATCGGTGCAAAAGGTATACTTTTCAAGCTTACGAAACAAACGTGCATATCTCAAAGTAATAAAAACTGCATGTAAGTGTTCAAGATGTTTATCGAATGATTTGTTGTAAATTAATATATCATCAAAGTAAACTACCATAAATTTACCATGAAAGCATGTAAAACTTCGTTTACTAATCTCATAAAGTGTTAGGTGCATTAGTTAAATCACAAGGCATCACTAGCCACTTATATAACTCGAACGTAGTTTCAAATACAGTCTTCCATTCATCTCCAAGTTCTATTCTAATTTAGTGGTATCCACTAATCAAGTCAACTTTAGAAAAAAAATAGCAGAGCCACTCAATTCATCGAGCATATCATCTAACCTAGGAATCGGATGACGATATCCAATAGTGATATTATTAATCGCTCTACAATCAACACACATATGGCAAGGTCTGTTTTTCTTAGGAACTAAAATCACAGAAACAGCACAAGGACTAAGGCTTTCACGTACGTACCATTTGTCAAGTAAGTCTTGCACAAGCACTAAGGATCAAGTCAATTTGATACTCAATTCCTCTAATAAGTGGCAGCCCTAGGGGTATTTTAGATGGAAACACATAATTAAACTCTTGCAAAAAGTTCATGATAGTAGGAGGCAAATATGCGAGTAAATTCTCAAGTAAAAACAAAGCATCTTTGCAAAGTAAGGCATATCAAATAGAATTTTCACTTCTAAGTCATTGAAATCAGATTTAGTAGCTAATAGAACATCATGTTTCAATTTAACTTCATTCTTTTTAGCATTTGATTCTTTTACTTCTTCCTTTTTAGGTGGAAAACATTCTTTAGCTACTGTCTGATTCTAACTTTTAGCGTTATCATTTTTCTCACATTCAGATCATTTAATTTTATCTTTAATGATGGCTTCAGGAGACATTGGGTGTAAAATAATTTTCTTACTCTTATGCATAAGAGTATATTAATTAGTTCTATCATGATAAGTGGAATCCTTATCAAACTATCATGGTCTACCTAAAAGTAAGGAGCATGCTTGCAAAGGGATGACATCACAATTAATATAATCATGATATGAACCAAGTGAAAATTCTATTCTCACAGTTTTGATTAACTTCAACGTACCACATAAGTTGAACCATTCGATATAGTAAGGACGTAGGTGAGGACTTATGGTCAAACCAAGATTTTCGACCATCTCCAAGCTAGCCAACTTGTTGCAACTTACTCCATCGATGATGACATAACACGAATATTCCTTAATGATGAACTTGGTTTGAAACAAATTGTGTCGTTAATCCTATTCAGCACTCTCCATTTATGCACTAAGCACACGCTTCACTATAAGACTTATTGATACGGAGATGGTCCGATCTTCTCAGTGAGGAACCATGGATAGTTGATGCGAAGTAGACGATGTCGCTAGTTGAACACTCGCATCAATGCACGAACCATCAACTCTTTGAAATATGCCCAAAACACACCGGATAATTGTTCGTCGCGAGACCACGAACGACGAACGCCAAGTCCTCAATTCCCAATGGAACGACGGCTTGACCAAAATTGCAGAACAAAACAATGGAGTAGCGGTAGTACTGGAGAGCGGTAGTGCCGACGTGTAAACGACGGTAGTACCGCATGCTACAGACCGAAGAACAGCAGGCGCAGAATCTGGCCAAAATCCAAAATACTCAAGATTTGTTGCTCTTCTCGGGTCAATTTCAACAGGACATCATCCTAAACATCATATTGACCTAAGTGAGAAGAAATTGCAGACAAAGATCAAGCAATCATAGGAAAATCGGATTTCTTGGAAAACTCAGCAGGAGAGACCAAAATCCGAAATTTGCAAGATTCTTGGATTCTTAGCTTAGGAAACTTTGAGGATAGTAAAGAAACAACCTCAAAAGAATAAGCCAAGAACCAATTCCAATATTCCACTAGAAAATCAAAAGGGCACTTTAGCTCTGCCTCTTAACCCTAGAAAACCGAAGTACAGTGCGCCCGATTTGGGAAAAAGGAGACTTGATGATTCTTCCTTCTAATTTCGAAAATGGGATGCTCAGGTGATCTTGATAATCTCCCTAGTTCATAGTATCAACAAACAACATCTAGAAATCTTGAAATCACCAAAACATGCAAGAAATGAGAAGGGCCAAGAAGAACAGGGAACGAACTGAGCAACTCAAAATCATCTCAAATCAAGATTTTTCACATAGACAAATAGAGATGAATGATCACGAGAGTTACTACAACCAATTCATTCCAAGATACGTCCCCATACGCATGTACATTCCGAAGAGAAAGAAGAAATCAAGAACACACCAAAGAAACACAAAAGAGCAAGGACAGAACTCTGCCCTTCTCACCCACTCCTCAACAACCAAAAAGAAAAGGAGAAAGCTTCACACAACACATGGAGAGAAAAGAAACCCTAACTCTCACTTTGTCCACATACCTCTCCCTCTCCTTTTATAGTGTCCACTAATGGGTTCATAAACACACTTTACCCATTAGTGCCAATCAACCCTATTGCTTTATCCACTAACTCGAACCGAATCCGCTTCCGCTTTTGCAGTCTTGCGCTTTTCCCAAAACGCCCCTGCTGCACCTTCCGGGAAGCTTCCTTGTTCCTTGCTATGCACGTCTCGCAACCACTTCGAGTTCGCGTCGTCTTCAGCACATCCCAACCGTTCTGAGCTCAGCACCGCCTGTGCCTAGTCCGGTCAACCCGTGCCTCGCCACGACTCTGCCTCGATGTCCTGCAACCAACACAAACAAGAAACACATCACATAGCACCGCTCGAGATAATGGAATTACCATATGAATTAATCACAAAACCACACAAATCAAACTCAAGTTTTATGCCCTCACTACTCTGGTCTGCGCGCACACGGTAGTACCACCTTACGAATTAGTTTATATGATTACCACATTCAACTTAAGCATAGAAAAACACCACAAAGCGTTTTAACACTCTCTTTTAGAAAGGAGAGGAATTAAGCTTCAACATTCAAAATGATCTAAAAGAAATACATAGATCTAAGGTTTTCATATATTAATGAGTTTGCAATATAAAACTTTCATTAATAAAAATACCAAGCGAACCAATGAGTCATGATTCACAACAAGACAAAATTCCCACAAAGGGACTAACCTTGCAAATCAACAATATTCACAAATAGCAACAGTGTCTCAAATGTTCCGAGAAGAAACAATAATTGTTTCAAAGAACAGGTAGACCAATTGCAAAACAACAACTGCAATGAACCACAACCTCAAGATAAATTCATTAACTGCAATAGGCCAAGAATTGGCCAAAATCAACTCAAGTAAGATAACAATTTTCTAAAGAAACTCACTCACAACATTTGCAATTTAAGTTACCTGAGATAACTGCATTGCTGATCCCCATGCTACAAAAAGTGGTATAACCTGGCAATGCCAAGGCAGCAAATACAACCTCTACGTCTTATCATTGACAATTCTCACTCATAACAGTCATAGCAGCAAATCATAATCATACAAGTTTATCTCATAACGTAAATCATCAATACAACATGTCAAAAGCATAAATGCAATGCTTGACACATCCCATCCTACTGTGCACCAGTGTGTCAATTTAATAATTTAACTACCACGGACCTAAAGCCCACTCTGATACCAACTGTAACACCCCAGGACCCACATTACCCTGGGATGCTACTAAAACTGCTCTACAACTAGCCAATTTACAAGATAACATAAATTGGCAACATTTATTAAACAAGGTAATACAAGCGGAAGCATAAACAACTAAGGGATAACAAAATATCCATAACAATTTAATATTCATAATCAACTTCAACATATTAACCAAAGGAACGGTTCCGAATTAATCATTAATGAGATGAAATAGTCATCAACAAGATAACTAAGCAAAGACTAGAGTTCTTTCGACTTTATTTCAGCATGAAAACAAAATCTATATGCATCAATGTGGTGCTGCTCTACCCTTCCCAATGCATGCTCAAAGTCCACTTGAAGGGAGGGGGAAACAAGGGTGAGATAAAAATCTCAGCAAGCAAATTGTTTAACAGGCTATTCAAACTACAAACAACTATACATCATCATTTATAATTCCATACAACTACAACCACAATTCATGTCCTCAATTATTAAACCATCACAAATCTTCCATGGATCACACCTCTTCAATTTCAGATTTAATTGGCATATAAATGCTATCATTTTATCCACAAATAATTGCAAATGAAACATTTAATCTTTGCACAAACCACAATAGATTAATCATCAACATTTAATCTTCCACAATTAACAATGTTTATAACATCAAGCACAAATCACCATAAAGACGGTAAAACATTAGCAAATTAATCTTATTTGACAACTTTAAAACCTCAACCACTACCAAAGAAAATAAAACATATGTATGTTTTACTTCAACGCTTTATTATTTCCCACACCCACAATTGCTATCAACAATTAATACAAGAGAAAAGAGTCTCATGCCATCACCACAATCCTTACCATACATAAGGGGCGAACCACATTCCACGACCACATCCACAATCCTCATACCACAAGTAGTTCACTTGAGCCAATTCCACATTACAACTAGAAAGTTGTATATTCCACAAAATAACATCACCACAATATATATTGCATATGTATGCCAATGAATATTTCCACAATGCAATGCATATGAATGCTTCATGCTATGCTCCACATCACTCTTGCCAGGGCAGGAATTGTAGTTCATCGTATTACGGCAATATACGATCTTTGTCTTGCAGTCTGATCGCGGCTAAGTGCGGTGACATCCACATATGCAAATGACATAATATGATATGAATGATATGATAATTCATTAATCACATTAATTCATCCACAAGGAGCATTATCGTGCTCTCAACATATCCGCATCCACCACATGTTATTTTCATGTCCATATTATAACATTAAGTAAGAAATCCACATGTCTACTAGCATAATATCAACATATCAATAGATAAATATTTGCTATCACCTCCACAATTAAAATATCATGCAATCATGGCATCATGTATCAAATTAAGATAATAATATAAATTACAAGTAGAAGGAATAACAAGTTAAATAGTAGCAACCACCGCTACGTTCACTTGCTTCAATCCGATGAAGCGAAGTAAAATCAAGAGCGCTCAGGGACAATACCACATGTCCAAAAGACAACTCTCAGCACACCACCACAGCATACAAACACGACTAAAATATTTAGAACGTCGCTAGAACCCCGAAACCGGCACAACTCTTCTCCGCTCAACAATTCAGCAAATTATCCTCTGCAGCAGCGCTGCTTCACTTTTCGTATCTTTAAAAATAATGATCCAATATAGCAAATGATACCTCTCTAGATTCATGACTTAAAAACCTACAATTTTCATGTAGAACACATATTTTTATGTTGATCACAGCTAGGGGTAATTTAATGCCCAAAACAGAGGAAGAACTCTGTTCTGGCAGATTGGACATCAATGTTCGATCACGTCCCAGCAATACCACAGGGGTCCAAAAATTATGAAACTTATACAGCAACTAGATCTCTGAATTATCTACAACTTTCTCAATTACGGCCATGACCAATAAAAATAAATTACTATTTTTAAATCCTGTATCACCGTCGGACTGTACCAATCTGTCCGCCTGACGGACAGCGGTGTTACCGACTCCTTATCTCCCAGATCCCAGGGCCACAAAATACGAAAACAATGAAGATGCATCTGGAAGTCCTCTACAACTTTCCTTTTGGGAGAGTCCGCAAGAAAATTCATTTACTAGGTCAAATCCGCGAGGACAGACGCGCTGCGCGAATCAATCTATAGGCAGACAGCAGCTAATCTCTAATCGGATAATTAATCTATTAACTACCGTCAAAATCCGTGCCAAGAACCCTAATTATTCTGAAAAACAGAGGGTTTGGGATGGGAAAAATTACCAAGATGAAGAATTTTCCCACTTTTTTCCTCCTCTTCTTCTTCTTCTTTCTTCTCCTTTCTTCTTTTTCCTTCTTCTCCTTCCTTCTCTTTTCTTCTCCTCCAATGGCAGCAGCACTTGGGGCACCAATGGCAGTAATAGGGGGAGGGAGGCGCCAAGGGGTGGGGCGGCCAAGGGGTGGGGAGGGTGGAGGGCCAAGGAGGGTTTATAAAGGGTGTTAGGGTTTGGGAGGGTACGAGCCCCATTTGGGTGGCTAGCCAAAAGCGGCTGGCCCACCCCTCCGGACAGGCCAAAACATCCTAATTAATTATTTTAATTTATTTTACAATGTTCTACAATTTTTATTTTTCCCTTCCCGCGATTTGCCGAAAAACCGGCGAATCCGCGATTGTTTGAAAAACTTACGCCGTAACGACGTTCAGGGTATTACACGCCGAGCGGTAGTACCACCGTGTAAACGGTGGTAGTTCCGCACAGAAAAATCTGGAGACAACAGCAGCGATCCATTTCATAATCTTTCAGCAAACGTGTCAATTACTCATCACAAGCATGGGAGTACCTCTCACATGGTCTCTCAATCGTGCACCAAATTAGGATCCTCACTGAATTCTCTCATCTATGATTTGATGGCTAACATCACTAAATTTTTCTCTCCCTCACGTTTCTTGTTACTATTCAGATGGTTCGCTCGCTCTTGCGCACTCTCAACGTGCATCTCAATTTTCGGCTTGGAAGAATTGACAATCTGTTACGGTGTAAGCGGTTTCAAGATGACATCCATATTATTCCATCGAAATGTGTAGCGATTTGTACGCCCATCGTAAACAGCGGAACGGTCATATAGCCATGGTCGTCCCAAGAGCAAGTGACATACCGTCATAGGCACAACATCGCAGTCCACGGTATCGGTGTACTTCCCAATAAAAAAGTCACACGCACCATATAGTTCACCTTCACTTCCTCTTTGTCGCTCAACCATTGCACATGATAAGGACGCGGATGTGACAAATACTTCAAACCCAACTTGTGACACATATCCTTGCTAGCCAAACTGTGATAACTCTCGCCATCAATGATCACTTTGCACACCTTACCCTTATCAAGTTTTACCCAAGTCTGAAACAAATTGCACCGTTGTTCGAGTAATGGCGATGGCATCACACTAAGCACCTTGGGCGTGCAAACAATGGAATAATGCTCAGAGTTAGGAAACTCAGGATCACACTCACATTGTTCTATGTCATCAGTGTGCAAGACTACCTATGTATCAGGCGACTCATCATCACTAGCCAAAATATAACCGCCATCCTCTGTAATAAGCATAGTTCTGACATTTGGGCAGTCTCTCTGAAAATGGCCAACGCCCTTGCACTTATGGCAAATAACGTCACGTAAACGGCCTATCGACCCCATAGATGAGGTCGCACGAGCAGCAGGCGCCACAGGTCGATGCACCGGTGATGGTGTACTCTCTGGCTTCTTACTTGCGGAACTGCGCATCGCCGTATTGCTTCCAGCCGAAGTGCCCTTGTTTGGCTGGCTCTTGTTATATGGCTGTCCTGTACTGGCTGAAGAATGTGACCGGGCAGTGAACCGTGCGTCGTCAATCACTTGTCGCTCGGCTTCACGTGCTTGGTGCAACAACTCAATCATATCATTATAGAAATCTCGCCATGGTCTATTCTTCATTCTCGCGGACATCTGCATGTATCATGATAGTCTCCATTTCCTTATGATATTCATCAATTGATTTCATACCTTGTCGCAGCCCTGTCAACTTCTCAAATAGTGAGCGTTGCAGTGGCGAGACACAAAGTGTGCCCGCAAATGCTGCTTCATCTGCTCCCAGGTGATAATCGGCAACTCATGGCGCTCTATGCGCTTACGGATGAATTGCTCCCACCAATGTGTGGCATAATCATCCAAGCCATTGGACGCAAGCAACAGCTTCTTCTCATTGGAATAGTTGTTCATCCGAAACAACTTATCAACTTTCAGCTCCCAAGTAAGGTATTGTTCCACATCTGTACCACCTGAAAATATAGGAAGATTAAATTTGGGCTTAGCGACACAATCCTCGGCGTCGTCGTGGAGAGGACGTTGCACGTTGTTGCAGTGGTGGCGCTGTCGTTCATCGTAGTCATTGACCGGGAAATCGTTATCCCAGGGCTCGACCGCGTCAGCCCAGCTCCGAGGTGCATGATGCACACCTCCTCCGTGGCCACCCTGTGGTGCACCTCCACCCTGGCCACCGTTGCCTCGGCCAGGCCCATGTGCCTGAGGGCGTGCCGTGGCTGCCATCTCGACGTTTGGCGGCACTGCCATGCGATGCGCCTGTTGCTGACGTCATTCCTCATCTGCACGAATAGCACGCTCCTCCTCGGTCTCATTGTGCAAAACGGCCGGAGGGCCATGCACACTGGTGTCATCAGCTGGCGCACCCCCACGTAGATTGTGGTGTGCGAACATGGCACGCTGCTCAAAAAAGTTATTGTTGATGGTCGTACGCAATTGTGTGACCTCCTCCCCGAGAGTGTTCAGTCCGGTCTGAACTTCGCCGAGCTCATCGCGCACGCCATTGTCACTATCATAAAGTTGTTTTTGTAGCATCTCGCACAACCGAGTGTACTCGGTCCACATAACCGATGCCTCCGGATTAGGTGGATCCTTCTCGTGACCTGACATGGGAACAACTCACAACAAGAAACGAGATTATATCTGGGTTAGTAAAACAAAAAAAACTCTCTCTACGCTTGCAACTCACTGTCCTGAAAACAAGGCAAGCTTACCGTTCCAAAGTGAATCAAGGACGGCAAATCGACACTTGTGACAGAGAACGACCTCAACCCGGTAATGTATGAGCGTAACCAAGAGCAAGGGAGTACACAAACGGGTGTAGGTGGAGCTTGGACAGGTATGTGGATATCCTATGCAATCTGATATTCAAGGTATGTAAAGCTAAGTAATGATCCAAACTAGAGTATTTTGCCTATGTGTTCATTTAATAGGTTTAAGTAAAGTAAATGAACGCACACGCAAAGATAAATATGACTTAATGCAAGCAAAGGAATGAGCTAGCTGGAAGCAATCTAAAAGTAATGTTGAAATAGCTCGTTGTACACCAAGTACTAGGAGAGACGCTAGCCAATTGCAATAACCAAAATAGAGGGCACAAATTGCTCAAGAATCTTAGTTACTCAAACTGAAATTATAAACTAGAACAACTCACCCAATCAGCCTTCTTGCACCTTCTTTTCGTTTTTTTTTCGCTACCGTGCCACTGACCCAAATATGTTCCAATCACTGTTCTGAGTCTCTCTCTCTAAACTTTGAAAAATAATTTGATTGGCTGGAGTGGGTGATGCACAAGCCCAATGTTTAGTTATAAGTATTCAGGATCAGCCCTTAATGCAATATCAATGACTAGTCTCAAGTATTCAAAGGATATAAGTAAATGATACAGAGACACCAAATGTGGTTCGGCTGGCTATGATGTAGTGGCCGAAACACAAGTTGGGGCAATTGGACATGAATTGTGTTTGAGCTAGAGGTTGATTCAAACTCTAGTCCCACCAAGGAATTCAGATAAGGAAACAAAACCAACTCGGATTGTGCTCTCAAGATGGCGCACGGTATAGTAAGCAAAGACTACCTGGCTTTGTTCTTTTTTTGGTTGCTAATTGAGGGATCAACCAGCAATTTTATATTGTTTATGTGAACACAACGTTTAATCAACGCAAAAGGAAACAAACGGATCAACACTAAAATAAAACTTTAATGGATGAAAACTTAACTAAATGCACAAGAAACAACAGATTAAACTACGATTTTGGTATTACAATTTTCGGCTTAATGGATGATAGGAATGAAAACGAATCTAACTACGGGTAAAGAAGTTCTCACCGAGTTAACCGAGAATCTGATACCATATGATACGGGGAGGGCCCGATCTTCTCAGTGAGGAACCATGGATAGTTGATGCGAAGTAGACAATGTCGCTAGTTGAACACTCGCGCCAATGCACGAACCATCAACTCTTTGGAATACGCCCAAAACACACCGGATAATTGTTCATCGCGAGACCACGAACGACGAACGCCAAATCCCCAATTCCCAAGGGAACGACGGCTTGACCTGAATTGCAGAACAAAATAATGGATTGCCTAGTTCTCTCTCAAAGTCCTCGCATGAACTCTAGTGTCGAAAGAACAAGCAATAGCTATGTTTCAATCTTATGCATAAATTGGTCTCCCTTTTACAGGGGTGGCAGCTGTCTTTTAAAGAGATACAAGGGGTAGAGAGTCGGCCAAACACTTGGAGGCCGAATAGGACTCGATTACAAAGCCATAGGCCTACTTTGACTCGGACTCAAAAAGTTACGTGACTTGTTTTAAAGTTTTTGACCGACTCGTAGGGAATTTGGAGGTGAGGCCAGATCCATCTAAAAGTAGACTTCAAGGGCTTTCCATAGAGTACAAGAACACATCAATTGGACTCTGTTTGTAAAAGTTATGGCCATTTTAGTAGGTGTCTGTGGGCTGTCCCGAACCGAATCCGAATTGAGTTCTGAGTTGAATCCGAGTTTGAATTCGGTTGTGCATGTGGGAGGTCCGAATTGGCCTTCAAAATCTTGTCCAATACTTGGGCTTTAAGTCTTTGGCTTTTCCCCTGTTGCTCTCCCACTGCATGGGCTTCTTTTCTCCTTGATCAGCTGTATGGGCTGCTTGGTTTTCTCCTTTCAATCCCAATGGGTTGTGAGCCTTTTGTTCTTGGTAGAAAATATGATTACCCACCTTGTGCTTCTCCATTGCTTTGGCCCCGGAATCATCATAATATTCAAACCTAATAATAAACAAGAATTTGGCATAATGCAGTATATCGTTCCCACGAATAGAAGGAAATTCATTAAGAAACAAATTCACCTGACAATGTTTAATGCGGCTCAATACTTCTTTCCAGTGAAATAATGTATTTGACAGAAAAGTGCTAAGCATGTGCATATCCTCATCACTTATATACTTGTTTAAAGCTTCAGCACTCAAGTGTTTTTCTTGTTCATCACTAGTGTCAATCTCATCACATGCATGGTTATTTGCAATAAGTGTATATTTTCCATCAATTTCACTAGCTGAAGTATGCTCACCATCTTCTCTCACAATGAGAGCATGCTGACTTGGGCGCTCTCTCATGAAATGCTCGAACCCCTTGCACTTGTGACATTGGATGTCCCTTGTACGTTCTGTGGAAGCAATTGAAGATGCATTCTTTGTTGGAGCAGATTTGGTGTGGGCTTTGTTGGGTTGATCTCAAGCTAACTGCCTGAGATTTTTCAGGGAGACTTAGTCTCCACTCGCGCCTTGATCGGAGGCGGTTACCAACAGATTGGTCCCGGTCCCGGTCACTCAGCGCCACATAAAACCAAAGGGGGTTCGGCAGGAGCTCGTGTACGTGCGTGTCAACTAGTCCCAAAGAACCCCAAACAGGACCCGATCTATTTTGGGCGCTCGGGTGAACGAAGGCCGACGACCTCGCCGCCGGCCATCTCCACCACCGCAGCCTTCTTCTTCTTCACCGACGCCGGCCACCTCGACTGCACCGTCATCGTCACCCTCACCGACCGCATCACCATGGCTTCCTCATCCGGATCGGGTAAGTGTTAACGCTTCTACTCTAAGTATTAAGGCAAGGTGTTCATGCTTGATCTAGGGATTAAGGTTTAGGTTGATGCTTAGACTTAGCTCAGCTTTAACATTGGTATCAGAGCCATGCCTAGATTATCATGAACCCTAGAACACCTAATTGGTTCGGCTAGCATATAGAAGGAGGTGAATCAAGTTCTTCCATAAGAAAATCCCCAAAGGATTAGCTCACCTAGGAAATCCCCAACCTACCCGAACCCTAAATCCCCAAAAAAATTTTGGATCGGCGGTAAAAAAAAACTTATCTTTTCGCCGCATGCCGACAGCGTCCTCTCCGGCGGCGAGTCGTCGCCACGGTGCCATTACCCAAGAAATCCCCAAAATAGTTTAGATCGGCGGCAAACAAACAAATAAAAAAAGGGGGAATCGGCGGCTAAAGGGGTCACGCCGCCGCTTTAGCCCGCTTCGGAAGCCGCCGCCTTGATTGCGCCCCCGCCGCATGAGCCGGGATGCCGCCGCTCGGGCTGCCGCTCCTTGCGCGTCGCCGCCGTAGCCGTGCCGCCCCTTTTGCCGTCAGCTTGAGGACGCCGCACCGCCCGCCGCAGCCGTCGACCGCGCTCGCTCGGGACGATGCCGTCGCCGCACGCGCTTTTGCTCGGGCTCGGGCCGCCGCCCGAGGGCGCCGCATCGCCTCCCGCCGCCGCTCCGGTTTTCATGCGAGGAACCAGAAGATAATGGTTAGGGTTAGGGTTTTTCGCGTTTTTATCCCGTGCGTGAGTATCCTCGTCCATACGCATGAGATGGGCATGGGCGGCGAGCAGCTTCGATTTTGTAGGCCACATCGATTTTCATTAAAATTTTCCTTTAGAGCTAATTTCTCAGCCCAAATTTTATTTTGAGGCCGAATTTTAGCCCATATTTTCTTATGGTGTCTTTTTTCAGCAGAAATTTTAATTTCAGTGCATTTTCTTTTGTTTTACATTTATGCACTGTTATATTTTTTAATTTTCAGTGCATTTATTTTTGTTTTTAGTATATTTTTATGCATTGTTTTAATTAATTAAAAGGCCCGAATTATGATGCATAATTACGTTATTGTTATGAATAATCTCAAATTTAAATTGAGCCAATATGATATTTAATTTGAGAATTTATGCTTAATTTTGGCATTATGTATTCATATGATTATATTCTGACCAACGTCGTTTATAATCATATGTCACTAATTAAATATTTTAATTTAAAGTTTTTATGATTAAATTTTGGTATTATGTATTCATGTGATTATATTCTGACCAACGTCGTTTATAATCATATGTCGCCAACAGGATATTTTAATTTTGAGAATTAATGCTTATTTTTTTGGCATTATGTATACATATGATTATATTCTGACCAACGTCGTTTATAATCATGTGTCGCCAACAGGATATTTTAATCTTGACAATTTATGCTTAGTTTTGGCATTTTGTATACATATGATTATATTCTGACCAACGTTGTTTATAATCATATGTCGCCATCAAGACATTTAATTTTAAGATTTTACGCTTAATTTTGGCATTCTGTATTCATATGATTATATTCTGACCAACGTTGTTTATAATCATATGTTGCCATATAAATTAGATTCTTTTTCATTTTACGCCCAACGGTGATATGAATTAGAACTGTCATTTTATGCATGTTATTAATCAGACCAACTAAGGGTTAATTACATGCAATATATATTTAGATTTATGATGATTCAATTTTTTGCCCTGTATTGAAATTCAGCACTTAATGTTTCAAACGTTGCCGCCATAATTAATAATATTGAGCAGCTCATGGGGAGTATTTTTTTCCTCATGGAGAGAACGAATTTATGTTGCCCTTGGCGTTTTGGACCTTGATTATGCCCTAAGAGTAGACGTTCCCGTTCCCCACCGAGGGTGAAGAGAATTTCTTGAGAAAAGAAGATTTATGATGAAAATCTTGAGAAATGGGAGCGACTAACCGCTTGTCGCTTATGATTATGAAAACCTCAATTTCGGTCATGATTAGGGAGCAATTCCCAATTCCGAAAAAGCTAAAGATTACATGGCTTCAATTGAGGAGAAATTCAAAGGTTCCACTAAAGTTTATGCCAGTACCTTAATTCAGAGGCTCTTAACCTCTAAATATGATGCGTCTGGCAGTATAAGAAAGTATATCATGATGATTACTGATATGGCAAAAAAAACTCAGGGGCATGGACTTGGCAATTTCTGACGGTTTTCTGGTTCATTTCATTATGACATCACTCCCTTCGAGTACGACCTTTAAATTTAATTACAACACTCGAGAAGAGAAATGGAGCATGAGCGATTTGATCGCCACGTGTGTCCGTGGAGGAAGAGAAAATAAGAAGTAAAAGAAGGATTTTGCTTTTAATATCGGTGGCTCTCATAAAAGAAGTTCCAAGGAACTTCAAATCTAAGAAGAAGTGCATTTCTCCTCTAACTCGGATAAATCGGGGCCTAGAGTGCACAATGCACCAAAGCCTCATATTGCTTCATTGCAACATCCAAAGATAGGAGAATGCCATACGCCAATGACTAGGGCATTTTCGAGAAAAAAAGCGTGTAGGTTTTCTTAGTTTTAATGTATTTCTATAAATATTTTTAAAGAGATGGTTTTGCTTTTAAACAAAAAAAAGCTCTATATGCTTCATCTTAATTATTTCCCTGTATCTTTAGATTAATGATGAGACTTCTTCGAAACTGTGGCACTGTCGTTTAGGCCACATTTCGAGGGGGAGAATGTAACGTCTTATTAAAGAAGAAATTCTCCACCTTTTAGATTTCTTTGACTCGAGACCCTTTGCCGATTGCATTAAAGGAAAATAAAACAAATAAAGAAGGAACTACTCACGATGAGGACTCTTAGAATTAATTCACAGTGGATGGTTTGATTCTTTCATCACATTCACTGATGATATTGATATTTGCGGTCCTTTTTCCTGTGACATCAGTGGATGGTTTTGATTCTTTCATCACATTCGCTAATGTTTTCTCCCGTTATGTTTTATTTATTTCCCCCATTAAAGATCGCTTTGAATCACTCGACAAATTCAAGTAAGAATTAAAATTGGAGGATGAACTAAAGTCTATAAGCACTAATGATGTATGAGACTTAGTAGAATTTCATGACGGAGTCAAAACAGTAGGCTGTAATGGGTCTACAAAACAAAACATGACTCTAAGGGAAATATCGAAAGGTTCAAAGTAAGACTTGTAGCAAAAGACTTCTCATAAAGAGAGGAAAATAACTATAATGACATCTTTTCTTCCATTCAAATAAGGGTTCATTCAGAATTGTTATGGCACTTGTAGCTCATTATGATTTAGAGTTGCATCAGTTGGATGGACGATATTTCTTAATGGCGACTTGCAAGAAAATGTTTACATGGCTCAACCGGAAGGTTTTGTCGTGGAAGGCAAGGAACATATGGGATATTGACTTAAGAAATCCATTTATGGCTTAAAGCAAGCGTCGATGCAGTGGTATCTCAAATTTGATAAAATCATAAGAAATTTCGATTTTATGGAAAATAAAGTTGATAACTGCATGTATATTGAGTTCAAGGGGAGTAAATCCACCATCTTAATACATTATGTGGATGATATCTTATTGGCCAACAGCGATAAGGATATGATGTTTGAGACCAAAAGATTTCTTTCATCCAATTTTGATCTCGGTGATGCCTCTTATGTTCTTGGCATTGTAATTCACCAAGATAGGTCTAAAGGAATATTGGGTTTATCCCAAAAGGCATATGTTGACAGAGTACTGAAGAAATACAATATGCATAAGTGCTCTGGCTCGCCTGCTCCTATTGTTAAGGGCGATAAGTTTGGGACATTTCAATGTCCAAGGAATCAATATGAAGCTGATCAGATGAAGTCGGTTCCTTATGCTTCAGCTGTCGGAAGCATTATGTACGCTCAAGTATGTACACGCCCTGATTTAGCTTTTGTAACCGGGATGCTTGGCAGATATCAGACCAATCCAGGACCGGACCACTGGAAAGCCGTTAAGAAAGCTTTGCGTTATATGCAAGGCACTAAGCATTTCATGCTCACATATAAGTCTTCTGATAGCCTTGATGTTATTGGTTATTGATTGATTTTGCGGGATGTGTTGATACTAAGAAATCCACGTCGGTTATATCTTCACACTCGCAGGAGGAGCTATCTCGTGGAAAAGCTCCAAACAAACCCTTACGGCATCTTCAACGATGCAAGCGAGTTTGTGGCATGTTATGAGGCTACGGGTAGGTTGTATGGCTTAAGAATTTTATCCCGGGACTTAGAGTGGTAGACAGCATCTCTAAACCACTCACCTTATACTGCGATAATGAACCCGCAGTCTTTTACGCAAATAACAATAAGTCAAGTGGTGCTGCCAAACACATTGACATTAAGTATCATGTTGTGAAAGATAGAATTCAGGATCAAACCATAAGTATCAAGCATATTAGTACTAAGTTAATGCTTACGGATCCGCTTACGAAAGGCTTACCACCCAGTATTTTTCGTGATCATGTTGCCGGCATGGGTTTACTGGAAAGCCTCTGATTCTGGATAAAAGGACCTAAAACAAACCAACTCCCATTTAGAATAATGAATAACCATTCTAAGATATAAATAGAACGCTATAGGTACTGAGGTTGTATGATACTTTATTGACTATATAACACATTGCCTTGGTGTGCTGTTTTATCAAAGGATGAACTTATGATGTTAGCCTTACGATCAAAGGGGAGAATGTTGGGTTGATCTCAGGCTAACTGCCTGAGATTTTTCAGGGAGACTTAGTCTCCACTCGCGCCTTGATCGGAGGCGGTTACCAACAGATTGGTCCCGGTCCTGGTCACTCAGCGCCACATAAAACCAAAGGGGGTTCGGCAGGAGCTCGTGTACGTGCGTGTCAACTAGTCCCAAAGAACCCCAAACAGGACCCGATCTATTTTGGGCGCTCGGGTGAGCGAGGCCGACGACCTCGCCGCCATCTCCACCACCGCACCTTCTTCTTCTTCACCGACGCCGCCACCTCATTGCACAGTCATCGTCACCCTCACCGACCGCATCACCATGGCTTCCTCATCCGGATCGGGTAAGTGTTAACGCTTCTACTCTAAGTATTAAGGCAAGGTGTTCATGCTTGATCTAGGGATTAAGGTTTAGGTTGATGCTTAGACTTAGCTCAGCTTTAACAGGCTTGAACGGTTGTAGTCTTACTTGATTCGGGTGCACGTGAGGGTATGGAAGTAGAAGTAGAGTGCCCTCGGCTTGGTATAGATGGAAGGGCACCCTTGCTATTCCGATACACTGTTTGAAGGAAGAAGAGCCCCAAATAACTCCTTGTGGTGTGTGCCGTGCACAGGTGAAGGCATGTGGCGTCAGCATCACGTGCCTAGCCCGGCAGCATTGCTAAGGATAGAGCTGGGACTTGGGCCGTGCGCGTGCAAGACGGCCAAGCCCATCGTGCTTCTGCCGCTTCGTGCCGTGCCGGCTCGGCCCGATCATCTCATCGTCTTGCATGCGTGCCGGCCCGCGGCATCTTCGACCAGCCCAAGCACACCCAAAGCCCACCGTGCGGCGTTCGTGCCGTGCCACCCAAGCCCGGCCGAAATTACTATACGCAAAGGCGGTGACGACGATCGGCATCTTTCTTTCTCTCGTGCTGTCTCGTTTAAAACTAGTTGAAATAATTGAATTAATTGCATAAAAATATGGGCACGCAATGACATAAATATTTCGGGAAAAAGTGGAATTTCTTTGATATTTTAGAAATACAATGTTACTGCCTCGTTAAAAACCTTACGCCCCAGAGTGGGGTTTCCCGAGTAAGGAAAAGAGTACAGTAACAACATATGTATATACTAACTATTATAGCATGCATAGATAATATCTACTCGGCAATGTCTAGGTTAGCATACGCCTGTACGATTTCGGGATCCTCCAGTTGATGTTGTTCCGCTCTTTGGCTAATTCCCGTCTTTGGCACATGTGATTGCCTCCACCATCTTTGGCGTAAGGATGATCTCTCTCTTCTATTATTCTCCCTCACCGCATTGAATGTCGCTCAAGAGAGGCGGTGGACACTGCACCAAGAGAACATCTCGTGCAAAATGTGACAACACGGAAAGATCCGCTTGTTGTTCTTCCACCACTCGAGCAAGTCTATCTTGCCTCCATCGAGAAGATCGGGATCAATGTTTGCAAAATCATGCTCCAAATAGTGGTTCAACTCAGAGGCGTAATTCCACTTGAGGCCGCTTTGAGACCGGGAGGACGAAGAAGTAGACTTGCCCTTTAGCTTCTTCCACAAGTGTGATGCCATGCTTGTCTTTCCATGTTGCGCTTTCTTGTGAGGCCTCCGATCTTCCGCGCTACCAAACTTATCATGATACAAACAAAAACACGAAAAACTCCTCTTTCACATGTGCGAAAGCTTCGAATAATCTAGGCCAAGACATTCACCTATCCCTCCATACCTATCAGTAAACACGCTAACTTTTTGTATGATCAAAATAATAGCAAAACAATATAAGTGTGAAAGAGAACCAAAATATTTAATAAATTTTTCTTCCATTGCAACGACGGCATGACTTAAAAGAGCATCGTCCCTAGATTTAGCAATTCTATCTGCAATTAACCAAATAAACTCTATAACTAAGCAAGAGATAGGATAATAAATACCGGATAAAACCTTTGTTGCTTTATAAAAGGTTTTAAAACTCTCGAAAATGATTAGCAATCGCTAATCTGTATTAGTAACTACCAATTCATTATTTTGAGAATTGACATTGACAAAACGGATATGACATTTTCGTAGCCTTGTAACTTTTTAACATAATATATGTTGAGTTCCACCTCACCTTCATGTCAAGACCAAATTTTCTTGGTTCTTTACCATTAGTTGCCGCGATGTCCAGAAGTCGGCTATCACTTGTGGAGAACTTGTGAGGTAACGAATAGCATCACGGATACTGTGCAAATATGGACCAATTACTTGCATACCATCTTGAACAACAAGATTCAAGATGTGGCATACACATCTCGTGGAGGACATAACCACCAATATATGTTTGTAATTTTGGAGTGAGGATGTTCATAGCGGTTGTGTTTCTTGATGCGTTATCAAGAGTTATAGAAGTAATTTTATTATCTATCTTAAAATCATCAAGTACATGTAGTATACGCTCGGCAATGGCCTCTCCCGTGTGCGATTCATTTATTACTTTAAATCCTATGACTCTCTTGTTTAGTTTATAATTATCATCTAAATAATGGGCTACAACACTAAGGTATGCACTTCTTTGGTGGGATGATGTCCAAATATCTGATGTTGTGGCAAAAGAATACTGAACTTGTTGAAATAATTCTTTTAACTCTACCAGTTCCTTTTGATACATCCGTAAAATATCGGACGTAGTAGTTCTTCTACTAACATGTTGGTACTGTGGGCAAAAGCCGCGTTGGATCATTCTTTCAAACGCGCGACTTTCACCCATCCTAATCGGCTGATCTTCTGAAACAATATATCTAGCAATTTCTTCACGAGCATTAAGCGGGTTGTATACCCAAGTACTTACAGAGCCATCAGCCTCGAAGTTTAGTTGTGTTTGTACTCCTCCTCCCCCTCGGCCTCGGCCCTGTGCCGCCATCTTGCGTAAGTTCAAGTGTCATGTCCCTACAGCTGTACGAGCACTTAATTTAGCATTACAATAATTACAAGTTGCGATATCTACCGTTTCACTGTCTCGGATTTCCTAGCTCCAGGTCATGTGCTTCCAGCAATCCGCCCTTCGTGCGAGACCATACGGACTCGGATTACATTGTCCCCATTGACTCGGACCGCCCGGTACTCCTCGTAGCCCCTGCATCGTCCATATGACGATCATCCATGCCGTAATCTCCCATGCTTGGCGAGAGCCGACGAGCATCAACAGGCGGAGGAGGACTAGGGAGCGACAGCGAGCTTACACTAAGTCGTCCCATTGTCCTTTTCGAGCTTTGATTCCTCTCGCATCCGCTTGAGTGCTCCCTGGTACTGCGACTTCTTGGTAACATGGTGATTACTTAATAAATAAGAATTACAAATACAATAAATATACTTGTGAAATGAGAAGTAACAAATAACTAAATAAAGAGTATAAATGCGAAAATATATAAGAAGCGCTATGAAAATGTGAAGCGAAGTGAAGAAATGGAGCTCAGAATTGGTTAAACGGTGAAATGAAGCTCGTGAATGCATGCGTGAACAAAGCTGCAGAGCGGAGGGAGCGGATTTTATAAACACTGAGTGAAGAAATGGAGCTCTGTAATTGGTTAAACGCAGTGAAATGAACCTCTGCGAATCTGTCTGTGAACAAACTGCAGAGCGGAGGGAGCGGATTTTATAAACACTGAATCGGAACGTTGCCTGTCATATCTTATGTTAACGTTGCATGCGTAATCGAACGTTGCGTTTTCGCTTTTTCCCCATCCAATCACTCTTTTTCCGTTCGGTCGCTTCTCCTCCCTTTTTCCACCGTCCCACCACTCCTACGCCGCCACCGTCCCTGCTGCTGCGCGTCTTAGTGCGCCTTTTTCTTTTTTTCCCCACCGAGGCAAGACGGACGGACGGGTCACGGTCCTCACGGTCTCACGGAGACCGCGCCTCCCTCCCAGTCTCCCACTCCTCTCCTCGTCTCTCCTCGCCTCCCGCTCCTCCTCGGTTCCTCCGCGGTCCCGCCTCCCCCTGCCCCGCCTCCCGACCTCCCCGCCCCCCTCCTCCCGACCTCTCCCACCGCGTCCGGCTCCCCGCCGCCTCCGGTCTCCCCGCCGCCTCCCCCCCACCCCGGCCGCCTGTCCCCACCTCCCCGCCCCCGCCTCCTCCCCACCTCCCGCCCCGCCGCCTCCTCCCCACCTCCCACGCCGCCTCCTCCCCACCTCCCCCCCCCCGCCTCCTCCCCACCTCCCGGCCCGCCGCCTCCTCCCCACCTCTCCCGTCGTGCCGCCCGCCGTGCGTGCCGGCCCGAGCACGGCACGATTTGCCGTGCCGCGCCGCGCCGCCCACCGTCTTTGGATGGTCCGCCCACCGTTCGTGCCGGCCGGCACGCCCACCACGTGTCGGGCCGGGCCGTGCTTAGGCCGTGCCGGGCCGGCCGTGCTTTGGATTGGCCCAAAAAAGCACGGTCCAAATCCCAGCTCTAGCTAAGGACAACGGAATCGACGGTGGACGGTGCCATAACGTCGGCAAGGTATAATGGCAACAGCGACAACATGTGCATCCTGATCTTCTCCCCTCTTTCTCCTCCCCGACCGCATAAGGCAGCAACAGCAACGGTGGCGTGCACTGGCTTCCCCACTGGTCACCATGTGTACCACCCGAACATAGATCAATCTGCGATCTACAACAGAACGATGTACCTATCGAAATTATTCGAGCCGTTTGGTGTCATTTACACACGTACCCTTTTACGAGTGTAAATAAGTTCACAAAATATTGGTACCGAAAAGGTTACCAGTACGGGCAAGCGCGAGTTTCAGTGGATCAAACAACTCTTGTTTGGGAGGGTAAATCAGAGAGCCGCGCGTGGCGGTCGGTCGCTGGATCATTAATAGGGGAATGGTACTGGTTCCTAAAGTTAGTACTGGATCATTAATTTACACAGTGCACCGTGAGCAGCTAGTACTGGTTCCTAAAGTTGGCCGGATTTTCTCCTTACTTTGGAATGGTCGACGTGTACTGTTCATCCACAACATTTCGTTTAATGAACATATGGTGTGTGTGAACATATAGGCCAGTCACTAAAATCTTGCTCTATTAATGGTGCGGCGATCAAGTTAGTCGCCACACAACATCCTGATTCGTGATATCGAACATGTTCTTTTCCTCTGAAACTGACGACTTTTGATTTTTGCTATAGTAGCTAACTTTTAAATAAAGTATTTTCTCAAGACGTGGTCTACAAATTAAACGATGTACACGTTAAAAGTCCAACATCTATACCATCCAAAATCGCAAGTGAGTATCTCTCTTTTCGTAATCTGAACCGTAAACAGCCAAAATTCAAAAATTTCAGCCAAAAGCCATAAGCTACAGCCGTTGCCAAATAAGCCCATCTTCACTTCTAGTCTTGTCCAATAGTGACTAATGCGTCACCAAAATTGACTTACCTTTGAACAGGTACAAATTGTGTAGTAAAATCTCCATGAATTGAACAAACACATAGAAACTATTACTTATATGAAGAACATATCTAATGATGCCTGCAAATCATGCATGTATCAACCCATCTGGCCAGCTAGCTAGCTGCCTTGTCAAAATTTTCCCATTCAATCGTCGTGCCCTTTTCATCGCAACCTACGAACATTTGTATCGTGAACCTGGACTGTGCCACAAATGAGATTAACTTCGAAAGAGAACTAACAGATGATTAATCAAAGATACTTACACTACGTATTATTTAACAGCTCAGAAGTCCCGTTTTTTGGAACCGAGCTTAGCTCAGTAGGTGAAGAGGTGTCGATGCGTCTCGTCCTCTCGGGTCCGAGTTCTCGGAGTAAACCAGGGAGGGGTTCACCTTCGTCTTTACAAGTTAATGTCTGAATTCCTGATTAAATTTCAAAAATATACTCCTTCCGCCAAATTAAGCTATTCTATGTGAACCTCCAGCGTGGCAAAGAATAATATACCTCCGGCGGGCTTTTTTTTTTGTGGCTTTTAGTTTTTTTACTGTATCTGATTTATTTTACACTGTAGTAACTAATAGATTTTTTGTCATAATTAAATTTAAAAAAATAAAAATAAAGAAAAACAGGTTATCTTGTTACGAACAATGCCTGAACACGGGAAAAAAAGAAAAGGCAAAAAAGCTAAAAAGCTATAAAAAGACAAAATTAAAGAATAGTAAACTAGAAACCAGAAGCTAAAACGAGTAGGGCTAATTAATTTTCACATCGCTCAGATATTCAGATCACAACAATATTGTCCATCTAGCTAGCGTACACAAAAGTTCACATAGGAGATCTGCACCTAGCGAGTAGAGGTGGGCATTGGGCTGTGCCATGCCGGCTCGGCCCAGTCACCCACCGTACCAGCCCGCCTCATCTCCGGTCAGGCCCAGGCATGACCCAAAGCCCGTCATGCTAGCGTTTGTGACGTGCCAATCCAAGCCTAGCCTAAAGTAACCATATACAACGAGGCGGAGGCGATGATGGTGGCAGCGGCTACCATCTTTCTTTCTCTTGTACCCGTCTCGTTAAAAACTAGTTAAAACTAGTTCAATACCCGTGCTTTGCTACGGACTAAAAAATCGTATTATCCTAGGACGTCGAGTCATCATCGGGCTTGATTTGCTCTGTGCCTCGACATTAGCTCTTCCATAATGCAAGACCGAGATGTCCCTTGAACGTCTTCACCACCATGCTCAGTATACACTACTTATTTGGCTCTTTCTTTCAAATAGTAGAGATATAAAAGAAACATGATAGGTAGGATGCGCTGCATTGCGTCCATGCAGTCCCTTGCGAGATAAGAGGTCTGCAAAAAATGCTTGTGTGAAATGATTGTTAATTTTTCAAGGTGATGTTCTACCTGTGGCATCATAGTTGTTTTTAGTTAAATCACAATAGACATGTGTAGTCTAAATAGGATACATAACCATATACAGATAATTCTAGTAAATATAAACATCGGTAGAATCGCATATGCAACAATGCAGTTAAAACCATTGTAATGATAATAGATAATGCAGAGTTCAAGGATTACAGGAGGATATCTTAAACGAAAATGTACATGGCAGTGGTAGCAAGTATTGGTCATTATCAGCTCAAATAATTTCAGAAACATAAAGAGTCATGGTTAATATATATGGTGCTTGCCCTTGGCCTCTGTCTATTGAAAAGCTATTCAAATGTTCGGGAGTAAGGAAAAGAGTACAATGGAGCTTTATAAATTAATACGACTAACAAATATTAGCTAGATATTTAAATAAGCAACAAGGTGATTTTAAATGGCAAAATACCAATTTAATCGGTACATGTGAAATTAATCATCTACGAACTACATGTCATTCCCTTCTAACACCCATATAACTTGATAATAACGTTTCACAATTTAATAAAATTAGCAAGTTTCACAGATTAATTTCATATGCAATCGGAATTCTCGGTTAAGGATTTGCGAATATGAATTTTCTTCTGCGTGCGCTAAATCTTTTCTTTTCCCTTTCCCCCTTTTCCTATTTTTCTTCTCTTTTCTCTCTCTCTCTCTCTTTCCCTTCTTTTTCTTCCTCTCTTTTCTCTCTCTTCCTTATGCATTCAGCCGAAGCCTCCCCTCCATTTCATCTTCCTCATTTCTCCTCCCCCCTACCCCGGCACGGCGGCACCCCTCCTCCCCCGGCCGCCTTCCTCTCCTCCCCTGGCCGTCCCTCCTCCCTCGACCTCCCCAGCGACCCTTCCTCCCCCGACCCCCTAACATCGTCTCCACGACCGACGCCGGTGAGGCCGAGGTGGGCGCGCGAGAGGCCAAGGCTAACGAGGACACGTCGCCTGCGCCGGCAAGTGGAGGCTCTTGGGAGGCAACTACTGGGATCGAGGTGGCGGCATGGAGTCTCCGACTGCGGAGAAGGCGAAGGTGTCAGCGCCGGCGGAGGTAGCGTCGCGACCCCACCCCCTTTGATATACTCTAGTCCTTCCTCTTTACTCCCTCTCTCTACTTTGTGATGGATTGTGGTTGTGGGGATGACCGTGATAGTAGTGGATATGACTATGAAATGGCGGCGGGAGGGGAGGCGAGGTGGAGCCCGAGGCTCTCGGTTGCTGGCACCGACGTGCCCGACGTGCTGCCCGTGCCCCTCGTGCTCGCCATGCTCCCCATGCCGGGCCAGCCCGAGCACGACACGATTCGCCGTGTCGCATCAGTACCACCGACGGCCGGCTTTCCGTGCCCGGCCAGCCCCATGTTCATGCCGCGGCCGGCACGACCCGACACGTGGCATGCCCGTGCCATGCTTGGGCCGTCTTGGCAAGTGCCTTGACCCGGCCTAGAAAACACTACGCCTTCCACCTCTGCTAGCCAATGGGCAGTGTGCAGCTTTTGCACTTTTGCAGTAAGTCAGACCAAGGTATCCCAATGGTTTTAGCTTTTGGTTTATTTTGGCCTTTGGTTTATTTAAGTCAAAAGCCATTTGAAATACGTCGGTTTCTGATTTTAGCTTATTTTGACTTTTTAGGCTTTTTGTAACTTTTTTATTTTTCTTCTTCCTTATTTCTTTGCATTGTCCATGACGATATAATGGTTTTTTAAAATTTATTTTTTTTTCAATTTTTCTTTATTTTTTTTTAAAAAATCTAACCAGTGCAATTTAAACCATAGAACAAAAAATTTAGCTAAAAACCTAAGCCGTCCGGTTGGTGTGGGCCTGTCCACTTGAGGGACCAGAGAGAGAGATGGGACAAGAACCAAGGGGCTGCACTGTACACGCTGTCGCCCTTCCACGTGGAATTCAAAAGCCACATGCTGGCTTGGCCTGGTTTGTTTTTTTCGGTTTTTAAAAATTATTTTTAAGTTTTTTTATAGTAATTAACTTTTAAACAGAGTATCTTTTTAATATAGAGTCTACTAGTTAATTGTAGTATATATTATACCGATTTTATTTATATCGTCAAAAACCGTATATGAGTTTCTATTACTCTACAATCTATCACACAAACAGACTAAAAGTCATAAATCGTAACCAAAAGATATAAATTTCGGCCAAAAAATAACAGCCCCAGTTTCCTGGCCATCCATCCAGGCTTGTGTCCGCTGATCTCTCTCTCTCTCTCTGTTGGAACATTGCTATTCGATTGTACCGATGGACCAAGCAAATCGTCGGCCACCACACGACTTACAAATCTGGGAAATCGTCCGTGCAACGGACTCGCGGAGAATGATTTACCAAGACTAAGCCAACTGATGAGCTCACAAGAATGAGCACAATAAACAAACTTACAGGAATTAATGTAAGAGCATAAGTGATTTAATCTCCCGAAAGAGAACTCCTGCCTGAGCAAAATCAAACGACGTACCCTGAACCGCCGTGACCAGATTTGCCGCGTCCGTCTCCACCAGGGTATTCGCCATCCCGTGCTCGCACAGCCTTTTCATGGCCTGCACTGCAACCCTGCTGCTGCCTCTCCACATGCCGAGCGTCTTGTGCATATCTGATTCGACCAACTCCAGCAAGAACAATGCTGCCATTCTCATCTCTGACTGCAAAGCCGCATCCGCCTGATTGCTCAAGAGCTGCTGAGAAAGAACCATCAATGTTTACTTTCAGAATGCCTTAGATTTCAACTATCTCCCTATTGGCGTGGCCTTAGATTTCCCGTCGTCTTCAACAAGTCCCCGTCAAGCGCATCTCCTGCCTCCGTGACTGCGGCAGCTACTGTTTGGCTAGTTTCCTTATATAGATAAGATAATTTCTTTGTATAGATAAGGTTGTCATCTTACTAATTGATTTAGCTGGTAACTTCCCATATAATCGCCTATAATTAATGACATGTATATCTATATATACACAGGAAAGCGACGCCCCTTCGTGTGGCGATTCTCCCAACTTCTCTCTTTCTACACCTTTGCATGGTATCAGAGCGGGTTCTGAATTTCTTCTTCGCGCCGCGTTGATCTTCTCTGCCGCGCGCCATGTCTACCACCGAACCACCCCCAGCTTCTGCGATCGTCGGCGCCCTACCCACCAACACCGCCGGTGCCACTAACACCTCCACCATAGCCCTTCCTCTGTTTCGACAGTTGTTCACATGGCTAGTGTGAAAACGCATGTCCTTGTGACCCTCGACTTTAAGGCGTCTAATTACACGACGTGGCGGAACTTCTTCACCATGTTCCTCGGCAAATTCGGCCTCTTCCACCACATCCGTGATGCACCACCGGCCGTGCCCTCGGTCGAGTGGACCCAGCAGGACTACGGCATAGTCTCCTGGATCTATGGCTGCATCTCTGGCAACATTTGTCAAATCATCATGAAGCCCGACCACTATTGTTGTTGCTCCTATAGGAGAGGTTCGAATGTCCGCCGTTGTCGTCGTTGGAGCCGGCGGCAATGAGAGCAGTTTCGGTGGCTATCTTGGCGTCGTTGGCGGATTATGTCTCGTCGAGGAGGAAGAGCGATTGGGTGCGAAGGAAGGAGGGGAACGGCGTCAGCATTGGGATCAAGGTCTCGGTGGTCTTCAAGCGCGGATTGAGACCGCGAAGCATGTTCAGGACGAGTGCCTTGTCGGACACGTGCTGACCAACATCGCGCAAGGAATCGGCAAGCATCTTGAGGTGTCAGCAGTATGCCATGATGGACATGTCGCCTTGAACGATCGACCGAAATTCGGCCTCGATGAAAACAGTGTGGCTCTCCTTGTTGTCGCGGAACAACTCTTCAATGGTGGTCCAAGCATGGATGACCGACTGGTCGGGCTCCATGATGATTTGACAAATGTCGCCAGAGATGCAACCATAGATCCAAAAGACTACGCCGTAGTCCTGCTGGGTCCACTCGACCGAGGGCATGGCCGGTGGTGCGTCACGAATGTGGTGGAGGAGGCCGAATTTGCCGAGGAACACAGTGAAGAAGTTCTGCAATGTCGTGTAATTGGTTGCCTTGTAGTCGAGGGTCACAGGAACATCTGTTTTCACGCTAGCCACGTGAACAATAACCGAAACGGAGGAAGAGGCTATGGTAGAGGTGTTAGTGGTGTGGGCGGTGTTGGTGGACAGTGCACCGACGATTGCGGAAACTGGGGGTGGTTCGGAGGTAGACATGGCGCGCGGCGGAGAAGATCAACGCGGCGCGAAGAAAAAATCAGAATCCGCTTTGATACCATGCAAAGGTGTAGAAAGAGAGAGATTGGGAGAATCGCCACGTAAAGAGGCGTCACTTTCCTGTGTGTATATATAGATATACATATCGTTGATTACAGGCGGATTACATGGAAAGTTAATAGCTAAAGCAATTAGTAAGATAACAGTCTTATCTATACAAAGAAACTATCTTATCTATATAAGAAAACTAGCCAAACAGTAAGTGCTAGACTCACAGAGGCAGGAGATGCACTCCACGGAACTTGCCGCATGAACCTTTGCAACCACCTCTTGATCAGACAAAAAAATCTCCTCCACCTGTCTTCTACTATCACCAGCATTGATCTTGCTCCTGCTATCCCACGCCAACACCACGTACAAGGGCACTGTAGATTGCGTCCTTGACCTAGCATCCAGTTTGAGAAGTTCATCTATTATTTCTTTCGCACTAGTACATTGGCTCAGCATGAGACGAACATCTTCCAATTGAAGAGAGCTCCAACATTTCTGTACCTCCTTGCATTTTAAAAAATAGGTGCCCTCCATCTTCGTCAAGTCTCCGACAGACCGGACACAGCGAGTCCAGGCTCGCTCCTCTCCTATTTATATTCATCGTCAACGTGCTAAACTGTTATTCCTGCATCGTCAACTTGCATAAGCTCCAACTGAGGGTGGTTTGATATACGAACAATCTATGAAAACTTTATTATCACAGACGGTTTTATCACAAACAGTTTTAGATAAGAATCGTTTGTGATAATGACCGACATCACAAACGGTTCTAGATAAGAACCGTCTGTGATAATAAAATTTTCACAGACGGTTCGTATATCAAACCGTCTGTGATATGTTTCCCACCTTGCAATCCTCCAAAATTTCATAATTTCCGCCTGAGTCAATTTTGAGACACTTTCAGTAAAATAGGCATAACTTTTGCATACAGTGTTCGCTAGGGTTTTGCGCGTACACTGCAGTTATTAGCAATACCAACCAAATACAGAGACTTAGTCGCTCTCCCAATCGAGCCCGTCGCCGCCTCCATCCCCTCGAGACCGTCGCCGTCCCCCGAGCCCGTTGTCGGTCGCCTCCGTCGAGCCCCCAAGCCCGTCGCCGTCCCCCGAGCCCGTCGCCCTCCTCCTCCCTCGGGCCCATCGCCGGCCGCCTCCATCCCCCCGAGCCCGTCGTCGTCCGCCTCCGTCAACGCTCGAGCCCGTTGGCCACCTCTGTCCATATCGAGCTCCTCTAAAATCGCCAGAATCCCCTCGGTGAGTCCATCTTCAATTTCGATTATTTAGATGCAGTTGAGATGTCCATTTATGTTATTGTTGTAAGTAATGTTGTATATCTAAGTAATGGTCATCGATCTGTAAGTAATGTTGTATATCTAGGAAAGAATAGGCACTTGAAAATAATGCTTTTACTTAGCAGAGCCCTGGGATGTTTTATGTTTGTGAAATGAAGTGCGATGTGAATTGGATGTTTTATGTTTGTGAAATGAATTGAGATATGAATTGGATGTTTATGTTTGTGAAATGAATTGAGATGTGAATTGTATGTATACATGTACATGTATACATCCAATTCACATCTCAATTCATTTCACAAACATAAAACATCCATTTCGCAAATCAATTAATTGAAATAAAAACAAGCAAATATAGTATGAAACACAGTACACATTTTATTTTTATTAAGATTAGAACCTACTATTACAATATCCCAAAACAACAAATAGGTTACCCATCTAGCTAACACAACAAGAACAGAGAAAAGCAAAGATCCTCTATGCCTAGGCCTTCTCGCTCCTGATGCAGCGCACGAGCCGGATGTCTTTGATGCCCACCATCGTCGGTGTTGATTGAGCACTGCCTTGTGCATCATCTGTTTCGTGGGGCTATTATGGTATGAGTCAAGGAGGAGGAGGAGGAGGAGAACAACAAAGAGGAGGAGAACAACAAAGAGGAAGAGAATATCATAGAGGAGGAGAAAGCAAAGAGGAGGAGAACAACAAAGAGGAAGAGAATATCACAGAGGAGGAGAACACAGCATGGAGGAGAACAGTGGGGTCAATCTGGAATTATTTATAAGGGACGAAGAGGCGGAGCTACGATCCGTGGGGTGAGGATTGCTGGATTTCTATTGGCTAGAATTGGGTTAAGGAGGATCGACGGGCTCAGCGGTCAGATTATCACAGACGGTTCTATAGCTAGAACCGTCTGTGATGGATGCATATCACAGACGGTCCTATAGCTAGAACCGTCATAGAATTAGAGCACAACTTTGCAGTTGAAACAAAATCCAAATTCCGAAAGGAAGACCAAGAAAAAGGGCAAAAACAGACATCAAAAACTTGCGACGCAGGTTTAGGTCCAAAGATGACCGATTTTGAGGGTCTTGGAGGGAGATTGCCACAATCCGGTCGTTATTTTTGGATCGGGCTCGTCGTTAGCTTTCCAACGAGTACAATAACGTCGAAAACGGACACCGTATGCAAAAGTTATGCCCGTTTTACTGAAGGTGTCTCAAAACTGAATCCTACTCGGACTCAGGCGGGAAATTATGACATTTTAGATAATTGCAAGGCGGGAAACATATCACAGACGGTTTTTAATTAAAAATCGTTTGTGATAATCAGCCTATCACAGACGGATTTTAATAAAAAACCGTCTGTGATAATCAGCCTATCAGTGACGGTTTTTAATTAAAATCGTCTGTGATAATCAGCCTATCATAGACGGTTTTTAATAAAAACCGCTCGCGATAATCGAATTATCACGCAGCGGTTTTAATTAAAATCGCTCGTGATATCGAATATCACGACGGTTCATCGATAAGAACCGCTCGTGATACTCGCTTTCTCCGACGCCATCAACACAGACGGTGTCCAAATTAAAACCGTCTGTGTTAGTGTTGGTCACAGACGGTTTTGTCAAATCGTCTGTGATTTGACGTCTAGTATTAGGTTTTTTGTAGTAGTGCAAGAGAATTCCCATGTTCCAGAAGGCGCTTAATTCACTACTACAGAAAAGGTCATCACAGACGGTTCAAAAACGTCATCACAGACGGTTTTGTGAACCGTCTGAATTTATGGGTCTGTGATGTTCCTTTCTACCCCTAAATCTAATTCTTTTTATTGGCTAGCCTCGAAATGCTAGCCATGCCCTCTCAAACAAGCGATGCATGTATATGTATACATACAATTCAGATCTCAATCCATTTGACAAACATATCACACTTCATTCACATCACATTTCATTCACAAACATAAAGCATCCATTTCGCAAATGAATTAATTGAAATGATATTAATATCCATTAACAAATTCACAATTACAGTGCGCAGTGGAACTCTCCATTGGATTTGATGACTTTACTCCACAAAAATCAAGCGAACTCTCCTCGAATTTTTGCAAAGTCCAGCTGCTTCAATGCACATGTAGGGATGGGCGCAGCCTGTCGATAGGAAAATCAACGCTTACATATATAACGTGACAAGTATGAAATGAATGTGGGAAGATTGACAAACCTTAGAATTGCCGATCTTCGAGGAATCGAGGAGTAGTCTCATATGGTGGCACACGTAGTATCCACACGTGTTGCCCGGCTCGCCGGTGGCACCGCAAAAATAGAATGTGTTAAATCAAAAGGCATTATCGCTAAGTGTTGTATAGGATTAATTAATGTGTAGCTAGTGAATACCGAAAATTGCGAGAATGTTTCAAGGGCTTGGCCCCTGTCGTCGAGCCACGTGTTTGTTGAATGTATACGGCGAACGACCTTCGTTATTCGAAAAAGTTAGATTAGTCATTCGGAAGGAAAAAAGAGTACAATGTACAATGTACTTACCTATCGAGTATTTCGCGATAGTGTGTACTTGGATTTGTTCTTAGTTAAAGAATCAAGGTATATAGCCTTGTTCCATTTTGGTATAATTACAATTAAAATCCAATGGAAGTTCTCATTGTATGGCATAAGAACAAAATCCTTATCGCGGTGAGCCAGTGTTGTTGTAATATAGCTCTCGACGAAGGATGCATCCTCGTTGATGGTATCAATGGCGACCAAGCGTGGGTCCAGAAACCAATTGGTAATTTCGATGATCTAGCTTTTCGGCATGAATCTATATATATGCACGAGAAGCAACAAATTGTGACATATATCGGTATGACGTGAATAGAGGCGTAATTGTACAGACTTACAGCGTCCAGCATCGAATGAGTGAGGCGTCGAGAGCGTTGAGCGTGAAAAGATCAAATATATCGTCAAAGGTCACCACGAAGACACAATCCTGAACTTCGTGCTGGAAATATTCCCGATTGAATTTGACAGTGATACCTGAGCGTCGTTCTGCCTCTGGCCTATTGGACTGTTGCATATACCAATTGTGTAATGTTTGGCAACCAAGTCCTAGGGTTACGAGTTGCTCTTGCGGGAATATCATCGGCCGCCTAGCACGAATTTGCGGGACAATGGCGTGTACGGGATCGCCATCATTCTCCATCTTTGATTTGCCCTTGCCAACGCCTCGATCGTAGGTCGACTTTATGGTAGACGACCGTAATGGTTCGACGCAAGTTGCTTTGGCGAGAATAGCACCCGTGGAGATAGCGCGCCGCTAGCTCGTTCGTCTTGCCGTTGTGGAGATATCACCATCGCTAGCTCTGGTTCGTGCCGCCGTTGTGGAGATAGCACCATCGCTAGCTCGGTTCGTGGCCGCTGTGGAGATAACACCGCGCTTGTAGCTCGGTTCGTCTTGCCCTTCTGGTCCGGCCACCGGTGAAGAAGCCTCCAGGGAGATGTCGCATTTGGGCCACTGGATGAATGTTCCAATGGCTCGCCCTAGAGTCACGATCTCGTCGTTGAGGGCCTTGATGGCGGGACGACCTCAAAATTGGCATGCACACCATCCACATTAACTTTGCGTAGCCCGACGCTAAGGTTTCTGGTGCACCCCGGCCCCGATACTGACTAATATGCCCGGCCCCAAGCAACAGACAAGGAACGGAGGCACATCTCACTTGAGCCCGCATCGTAGGCTCCTACATAACGATACAAAATGAGCTACTCCAATAGGTCTATGAATGGAGCAAGCATTGAGAGATAATAATTTTACCGGATGTTGTCCACAGAAATCGCCATGCTTTCCGTCGGATTGACGCGCAACTACTCGGACGGTTATGCGGGCTAGCTACCACGGAGCGGCGGGTGCGACGACTGCTTGTTTCCGCACCTCATCTACGATTCGGTCACCACTCACCCATTATCTCCTCTCTAAGAGTTGCCTTGAACTCTTCTCGTAGCTCGGCTTTGGTTCTCTTCCCACGCCGATACATTTTGAGTCATCTTGAAACCATGTTTCCAAGGAACGAAGCCCAAGGCCTCTCAGACGCCCGGGTGCTCCTTATTTCCCAGGGCCACGGAGAGCATATCATTTTCCCTTGCTCCATGGAATGATCCTACGGTAGATTCAAAACTCAGCTCTTCCTGCAAGAGCACGACATGTCATTTCAATTCGTATGAAGTTCTGGAGTAATTACAAGCTACGCACTTCGATTGATATCTTACCGAATCACCGGGACACTTGCCGGTCTCGCAGAGTTTCGAAGGAGACGCCCCATTGTCATTGTAGATGACCTTGCTCTAATCCAATTTCAAGCGCCATCCGGATATTGGAAAATGGCGGGCGATGTCATGTTGGGTGCCAAGTCATCCTCCGTCCTCCATCATGGATTTTACCCGCATACCCAGATGTGCCAAGTCCGTGGGGTGTGTGTTTTTGCTTGGAGGGCCTTATGCGCCACACTTGTACTTTTGAAATCTTCAGTTGTCTTCATCGCCTTGAACTCTTCCCATTGTGATTCCAGGAATGGATATTTATGAATAGGCGTTTCGTCCGTCTCCACGTATTTCTTGACAAGCGTGCTCTTGAAGTTCTTCCATGCTTTGCACGCCGCTAGGTAGGTTTGTCGTTGCACGGCGTCTTAGTGTTCTTCTGGGATCTCGAACGATGCCAAAATTTTGGTCCACACCACGCTTCCGAATCTCAGAACGTTCTTCCACGAATTGAATGTGATCTCACCGCTCTCTGCAACTATTCCAATCAATGTTGGAATGCGCCATCGCTTTGTGAGGAAGGAGAGGGACGCCGATGCATCGACCACCGTGATGGTAAATCGCCCTCGTGCTTCTTTGATAGCCCTCTTCCTTGGCGCCTTGATGTTGGAGCGACGCCCCGCGATGGTGTTGAAGAATGCGCGGATGACATGTTGCTCAATTGGTGGGTCTATAAGGATAAAATAAGAAAGTGATCATATTGAAATGAAAGAGAGGAGAGGAGTAGAGGGGAGGGGGTGATGTGCACAGAGGAGGCATTTTCAATATAAATATTTTAACTCCAAACGTCATTCATACTCATATAAATATTCAAAGAATATAGATATCTGAAAATAACATAACCATCGACCTCTTAAAAGAACAATTAAATCTAACAAATAACAATTTAATTGTTTTAGGATTGCTCTCAGAACAGAGTTGCTTCAAGATCTTAAAATCTTGGCCTTCTCATGCAATGTCTATACTCTTCACAAATGATCTAATAGTTAAAATCAAGACTTGAGCTCTAAAACTTTTCTCAAAGATGTAATCTAGCTCGAAGATATCGGTTGAAATGTTCACATGCAAAGGTAAATGAATAGTATGCTATTGAATCATTCACAAGAATAAGTTTATTTCGATTGTCCACAACAAGCAAATGATATATAACAATGATAAATTGAATCAAACGAACAGATATCACCGTGAATAAGAATCGACATGAATGTAATAGAACCGAAACTACAGCATACTCTACAAATTCATTTGCAAGTGAAACAGATCAACTTTACATCAGACAACAAACTACAATTCAGCCAGTGAAGCCAATCAATAGAGCTCAAATCTGATTCTTCTATTAGAGTCACAATCAGTACAGGACTAGTTCATCACAGAGCATGCATTTTGAGCCCACAAGAGATATACAAGATAACAATTATTTGAACTCTCGATAGAAATTAAAGATCAAGAACACTCAACGCCTGACAAGACTCAAAACTGCCTAGAAATAGTCAAGTCAAGAACACGAAGAACAGGCAAGGCTCGGGAGGCGACGGCTCGGGAGGACGGCAATGGCTCGGGAGGACGGCGACGGCCTCGGGAGGACGGCGAGCTCGGTCGGGAGGACAGCGACGGCCTCTGGGAGGACGGCGCGGCGAGGGCTCGGTCGGGAGGACGGCGACGGCCTCGGGGAGGACAATGACAGCGAGGGCTCGGTCGGGAGGACGGCGAGGGCTCGGGAGGAGGACGGCGACGGCCGGACGGGCGGCGGCGACGATGGGCTCGATCGGGATCTAGCTAGAGCGTTTAAGTGTTGGTTTGCCAATAACTGCAGTACGCGCAAAACCCTAGCTGGGATATATAATAAGGATTATCACGACGGTTCTCATTTTAGAACCGTGTGATACTAAATATCACGACGGTTATACATTGCAACAACTGCGATATTATACTATCACGATGGTTATAAGTTTATAACCGTCGAGATATTTATATCACGACGGTTATACGTGTAGAATCGCTCGAGATAAGCCGATCGTATTTCTTGAGACAAATACCAACCACCGCATTCATGATCAACCACCAACGAATTATGCCAAGATTCATATACAACACCAACCAATTGCATTCATATACAACACCAACCAAATAGCATTCACATAGTATATTTCTTTACATATTTTCTCATTCTCAAAATTGACTACATCACACATTTTCACATATACATCACACAAATGCGTTGTTATATACATATATGCAAATGCCCACATATATGAAGCTCATTCTCATTGTACTTGCTTATTTCCTTTAAAAATGAGCCATTCATGATGGTCAATGCGTACGTAACTAGTTTCGTCACGTTGTTCGTCGTCGACCCTTATGCCATTTCCAAAAGGAGGTAACTCGTCAAATTGATTGTATTCTTCCCCGTCCACTACATTCTCTACTCCGACAATTCTCCTTTTCCATGAAGAACTACATGGCATTTCTTATTTGGGTCGGTTACATAGAAAACTTGAACAACTTGGTTGGCGAGCACGAATGGTTCGTCTTTGTACCGACACGTTGGAGGTCCACGGTAGTGACACCGTACTTGTCAACCTTCACATGTGGGAGATGCACCCAACGACAGCAAAATAAGGGGATCTTGAAAACCACGTAGTCGAGCTCCCAAATCTCTTCTATGAACCCATAGAAGAGTTTCTCAACCCATCGATACTGAACGCATCTATGCGGACACCGCTGTTCTGGTTTGTGCTCTTTACATCCCGAGATCTGCGATAGAATGTGTACCCATTTATGTCATGTCCTTGCCATGTCACAATCAGTAAATGTTGGCCCTTTGCCAACCATGTCGGCGTCTCCTTGGCGAGCTCCTAGCGATTTGCTCCTTCAACCATTGGTTGAACTGATCGTTATGTTGCCTCTCGATCCAAACATCCGCCGCCCGGATTTTGTTGTCAAGCACATTCTTGTCTTTGGTCGACATAAGGCGTCACTTCAGTCATATGTTGCAAGACCGTGAAATGGGCTTGAGTATACGTGTCCATATCTGCAGTGATTGCTTTCCTTCCGATAGTTCCGATACCCTTCAGCCTCCCCTCATGACGAGATTGAGGCACACCTATCGGTTGAGTCTGAGCCATATAATCGACACAAAACTCAATGACCTCTTCGCTTGCATAACCTTCGACAATGCTACCCTCTGGCCGAGATCGATTCCGTACGTAGGACTTGAGAATTCCCATGAACCTCTCAAATGGGTACATGCTACGAGGAATACTACCGCACATTTTATCTCCCACACAACGTGAACAATGAGATGTACCATGATATCGAAAACGAAGGAGGAAATACATTTCAAGATGACATAGAGTCACCACCACCTCGTCCTGTAGAGCATCTAGTCCTTCCGGATCGATGACCTTCTGGGCAATTGTGTTAAAGAAATAACATAGCCTCATGATTGTCTCTCGTACTTTGATCGGTAAAATATTTCTAATTGCAATAGGGAGCATCTGTGTCATCAGCACATGACAATCATGAGACTTCATGCCATTTATCTTCAAATCTTGCATCGAAACAAATTTCTTCACGTTGTCGGAGTAACCGATCGGAACTTTCACACCATGCAAGCATCGCACGATTCGTTCTCTCGGCCTTGGATGATCAGAACACGCAGGGGAAGGTACGTTCGTCCATTATCTCACATCGTCGGTGCTAACTCGTGCCCGATGTCCATATCGCCAAGTCAAGCCGTGCGTTGACGCCGTCCTTTGTTTTGTCACGAATGTTCAGTAAGAGATCAATCAAGCTGTCACATACATTCTTTTCTACATGCATGACGTCGATGCAGTGTCGAACATCTAGGTACTTCCAATAAGGTAAGTCCCAAAATATTGATCTCTTCTTCCATGTGTTCTTCTCATGAGCCCTCATTTTACGTCCCTTTCCGAGGACAACATCTAAATCCTTAACCATATCATAAACCTCGTGTCCCCTTAAATGCCTTGAGCCGAACCGCCTTCCTTCTCTCCGTCAAATTGTTTCTTCATCTTGCGGTATGGGTGAGCCTCCAAGGAACGGCGGTGACGCATGTAGACCGTTTTACGTGAGTGTCTCGGCTACACACTCTCGGTATCATCTAAACAAAGGTACAAGCTTTGGCACCTTTTGTACTCGCCCGATAGGTTAGCAAGGGCGGGATAATCGCTTATGGTGCAAAACAATAAGGAGCGCAAAGTGAAATTCTCTCGCTTGTATGCATCCCATACCTGCACCCTTCGTTCCACAGTACTTTTAGATCTTCTACCAACGGTGCTAGGTACACATCGATATCATTCCCTGGTTGCTTTGGCCCTTGGATAAGTATCGACAGCAAAATATACTTTCGCTTCATACACAACCAAGGAGAAAGGTTATAGATGCAGAGTCACGGGCCATGTGCTATGTCACGCTCATGCTACTCGAAAGGATTCATTCCATCCGCATCGGTCAAACCTTAGATTCCTTGGTTCTCGCACCAAAATCGCGAAACTCCTATCGAGGTTTCTCCACCGGACGGAATCAGCAATATGTCTTAGCATTCCATCCTTCTTGCGCTCCTCCAAAGTGCCAACGCAGAGTTTTGCCTCCTTTGAATTTGCAAAAAATCTTTTCAAACGGGAATTATAGGAAAATACCATGCCACCTTAGCGGAGGTCATTTCTTCGCTCTGTTCCTCGCCGTCATCCGATTGATTGTTACGTTTGTATCGGCATGCGTTGCACATCGGACATACATGCATGTTTGCATACTCTTTACGGTATAAGATACGATCGTTCGGACATGCATGTATTCTTTCTACTTCCATTCCCAACGGACAAAGAACCTTCTTGGCTTTATACGTGGTTTTAGGCAGCTCATTTCCTCCCAAGCATGTCCGCTAAAAGACCTAGCGCCATGAAACTCTTGTCGGACCAACCGTTGCTCGCCTTCAATTTCAACAGCTCAAGCACGGCCGACAACCTCGTGTACTTGCAAAGACGTGAACAAAGGTTTCTCCGAGTCCTCCATCAAGCCCCGAATTTAATATACTCTCTCGATCATAGTTCTCTTCTACATCGCGAAGCATCCGATCTAGATTATCATCGCAACCTATCAAGATCATCATCCCGCGGCATGTCATTCACTTCACCGCGATGTCATCCGTGACATATCATTCACTTCATGGCGATGTCATCCGCGGCATATGATCATTCACTTCGCCATGACCGGTCCAACACGTATAACCCTTTTGAAACCCTCCGAATCAAGTGCGCTTCAATTTGCCCTCGGTTCTAAACATCTTTAAATTCTCGATCAACAGCATGGACAATACATATATTCCACCCCTTATTCAACATATCCTCCTTGGCGGCTCTTGTAAAAGGACACGCCATTAATATACTCTTCACTCACACGGCTCATGGCATACATCCGACCGGTCCTACGTTACGTACATATATAACAACTCAAGATTAAAATTAGATTAACTAATTATTACTAAATATATATACCGGCCACATGTATTATCTTCACTCACACGGCTCAATTCATATTATAAACACAATGACTTTTATATAACCAATAATTTTGCAAATTAAGCATTTTCAATAACACTCACCAATTACTTAGATCTAAATTGTAATGCAATTAGAGAAAAAACAAATTTTCTTACTAACCATATCTAGAGCTACCAGGAAAAGTATGAATGAATCTTCAAAGCTCAATCTCTTTCTCTTCCCACCAAATTAACTGGCCTGAAATCGCCTAGACTCGCGTGAGCGAAAGAGTGCGCAGCAGTGGCTACAGATCTGGATCGAAATGAAGACGAGGCGGCCTGAGCAGCGCATTAAATATTTTGTGGCATTATCACCGACGGGTTTTTATTGCAAACCGTCTGTGATAATTCACAGACGGTTTTATATTAAAACCCGTCGGAAAGTCGTTATCTCGAGACGGTTCTTAATAAACAACCGCTCGTGATAACCGACTTTTCACGCACGGTTGTTTATTCAAAACCGTCGCGATAACGACTTTTCACGCACGGTTGTTTATTAAAACCGTCTGCGATAACCAACTATGATAATGAAAAGTCGAACGTATCTCTTGTGTTTCGTAACGTATCTCCTTCGTTATATGAAGCGCCTTTGGTATACGAACCGCTCTGTCTTTGAAGGTTAAATATGCGCCGTGGTCTACTACATACGTACACTCATCATCGTGCTAGTCGTTCTTGTGATCACGTACATCTCCTACGCATCGTTCTTACTAGCTAGCTACCAATTAATATGGATTCTAGTATTCTGTCGCTCATCTCCTTCCTCTCATCTATCCACACTGAGTTGTTCGGCCGTAATCGACACGGTGGCCAATAATCCACGTCTAGAGCAGCTCCTCCGCCACGCCCGCTCTCCTCCTCGACTCGCTTCCATCCGTCACCGACATCATCATCCGCCGTCGGAGGTGTTTTCTTGCCTCAGAAAGGGAAACCGCGCTAACCTCGTTCTTCTCTACAATGTGCACAAAGCGGAGGAAGCATTTGTGGCAATGGAGAGATTGATGGATAGCATTGCCGCCAGCGTAAACGGCGATTCGAGGAATCTTATCATGCTATCTTCTACGAGCTTATGACGACGCCATCGATCATTTGCCAATGCCGGAGGAGGAAGTGCTGAGGACAAGGACAATCTTAACGGCGTTCGAGAACTCATCGGCGCTCCTCCATGTCCCAAAGTCGAAGAAGAAGCGTCTGAAGCCCGTAAGATTAGAATCGGCAATCTCTTTATCTCTGCGACATTTGTAATAAATTTGCCTCGAATTGAAATTAATAAATTTACCTTTTATTTTGTGATCCCCTCTCTGCATTTAATTTGATTGGTTGTTACTATGATGACGGTTTGTAATAAAAACCGTCGTGATAATTCCAGATTATCACGACGGTTTTAATCTGCACCGTCTGTGATACTTAGTATCACTGACGGTTCATCAAGAACAACCGCCTCGTGATACTCATCTTCTCCGACGCCGCCTACAGGCGGTGTCCAAATTTTTGTTACATGCCCTTGAAAACAAGCAATTGCACACGGAAACACAACAACACACATTCGATCTATTACGGGATAACAAGCTAACGAACCCTTCATGACACGACGGTGCGTGAAAAAGACACACTTACGACACTTACGGTACGGCAAGAGTGTGTTGTCAATGGTCCGCCGTGTCGCGACGGAGGCGCTAGCTCACAGCGGAGGGAGAAGCAAATTTTTTGTTACAGATATAACAAGCTAACGAACCCTTCATGGCACGGCGGTGAAGGTGAACAAGACACACTTACGACACTTACGGCAAGAGTGTGTTGTCCGACCTCCGCCGCGTCGTGACGGAGGCGCTAGCTCACAGCGAGGGAGATGCTAGTGGATGAACTCACCCGTGACTAGTACCGGTGGAAATGTAGATGGGGAGTTATTAATAAGGGCCGAGCAGTGGGAGGAATGGTGCCTGTCATTCGATGTGGAGAGAATGGACGGGTGAGATCGAAATCCAGGGTATACACCAATTATTGGTTATCGATCGATTACCACAGACGGTTATTAAAATTAACCGCCTCGTGTTGTCCGATTATCACAGACGGTTCGCTTTAAGAACCGTCGTGAAATTTCACTGACGGTTCTTAAACGAACCGTCTCGTTGTCTCGCTTATCACGACGGTTCGCTTTACGAACCGCTCGTGAAATTTGATGACGGTTCTTAAAACGAACCGTCGTGTTGTCTAGATTTTCGCACGGTTTCTATTATAAACCGTCAGGAAAATATCACGCACGCATTTCCGTATGAACCGTCTGTGATGTAGCCATCCAGTTTAGCCTCTTTTGTAGTAGTGATTATACGCTGCTACTGGGGTCCACGGGTCAATGTGTCTAAGAATTCCCATGCATTTTATAAGAATTTTGTAAGAATTTTATAAGAATTTTATAAGAATTTTGTAGAAAACTATTTAATTCTTATGTTCCGATGTGATGTTTCCATGCATTTTATAAGAATTTTGTAGAAAACTATTTAACTCTCTCGGGCATCCAAGAGAATTCCCATGTTCCAGAAGGCGCTTAATTATACGCTGCTACTGGGGGTCCACGGGTCAATGTGTCTAATTAACTAGAAGCATGGGCGCGGCGCCACGCCGCCACCCACCATCGACGTAAAAAATAAAAGAGACGGTAGTCGTTATGAGTTTTAAGAAAACGGAGCAAAATGTAATTTCAGAGAAGACAAAGGGGACATTCGAAAAAAAGAGGACCCGTTAGAAAAAACCGGGGGGCAAAAACGAATTTTTAAAAAAGTAAAGGGTTTTTTTGAAAAAATCGAGGATCTGTACGTAAAAAACGGGACCCGTGCGCAATTTCCGAAACCGCGGGGGGCCATCCTGCAAAATAGAGGGACCCAAAAAAAAATTCCAGGGGCGAAAAAAAATTCCAATGACCTTTTTGCGAGAACCAAAGACCTATACGTAATTTTGGAAAAACTCAGGTAAACCCCTCACCCGACCGTACGCAGATTCTCTGGCGCACGCGTCGGGCGGGCGTTGGCGCGGGGCGGCCGGGCGATGACGCGGCCTCGCGAGAGCTCCGGAATCCCTCCGGGAGTAAGAAGAGGAGTATGCATGGTCGACGAAACTTGTTTTAGCTTGCAGCATCATTTGCATTTGGGCCTGCATATATAGACAGTCGCATGTGGCGTTATCATGCGCATGCAGTTTAATTTGGATCCATCGGCCGAGACAGCAGAGAGCTCCACGTACACCACCGTCGTTGGTTCGTGTTCGTTCGTTCGATCATTCCAACGAACTGGGAGGACCCCGGCTGCGTCTTACAGTGTACTACTGCGCTTGCATGCTAGCTAGCTACTAGTAGTAGTACTACGTACACTCATCTACATATAACTTGCACCGACGATGCCGCATTTTTTACCTGGCTCTCTTAATTGAAATCAATACGCCGAGCATAATCATCCGACACGTCGACGCCCAAGGCCCCGTTTGCGTTTGGAATCTAATAACTAAAAAATACACAGGAAACACAGGAAAACTTCACAGGAACTCAGGGCACGAAGAAGAGAAAGCACGAGGTAGCTATGAACGTCAAGAGTTCTTACGGGCCACCGTTCTAGATAACTGTACGCTACTGTGCTACGTACCAGTTGTGTTGAGAAACCAAATTAGATAGTTTTTAGACGGTGAGAAAAACTAGTTAGCGCAACCATCTTATGATTCACAAATCCACAAGTTACGGGTTTAAATTTCGGAAAATCATGGTAGAAAATACACACAGATTAACAGATAACCTATATAACTGGTGGTTGGTGGGAACTGAACTCTAGTCAATAGCTAGAGAGACTAGATCCTACTCTTGGTTAATAGGCTAGCTCTTCGATATGTGTAAGAATCCTCCTGTGTATCCAAAAGAAAGGAAAAAGCATCCGCATCAGAACCGCAATGGCAGCAGAAGAGGTGGATTGTGCCGCACAATTTACTCTAAGTATTTACAAATTGTTCACTCTAGTAGTTACAGAGCTATGAAGATTATGATTAAAACCTAGAAATAAAATAATAACCACAAACGCTCAAAAGGGCTTTTCCAAAATCCAAGTGACAATCCTTAGGTTCGATCTGATTGCCAACCAAGTGTCAGTCAGATCGATCGAGCCTAGTGCAAAACACCTCCTCTGGAAAAATGCAACCGCCATTGAAACAGTAGTCATACTACCCGACGGTCTGACCTGTAACAGCTAGTAGTCAAATCGGATACAGCCAACGATTAGATCGGAGACAACCAATGGTCAGACCAGTTTTCTGACAAAAATCATTGAAAATGCAAATTATGCAAAATTCAATTCTAACTACACAAACTTGATAATAATTTATCACATAAAATTCTAGACCTTCTCACGTGATCCCTCATCTCCTATGTGGTGTAGCCTAGGCAAATGTCAAGTTCAAAATAGAGTACGCATTTTGCACCTAATTAACTGTATCCAAGGCTACCTACACCAATTGATCGTCACATGTCTTTCTCCTATAGTATATGGATGAGTGGATTCTTTTAAACTGTGGATTTTGAATTTTGGTTTAAAATTTTGAATTATACCTGTTCGCGAGAGAGAGAGTACGGAGAAAAATATTCACGTGTGATTTTAGCCGATATATATGAAGTCGAGATAGTGTCTAGTACACTCGATTTGTAGATCTCATCTTAAAAAAACGCTTCGTTTGAAAGCTAGTCACCGTAGAAAACCAAACAATAAGCCAAAAAAACTCCACCCATATTTGCCCTATGTATCTATCGATGATTCAATGACCATAGATTCACAGCCAAGCATGCACATAGCTACGAAGAATTGGACCAACGTACGACTGTACTACATACGTATATGTTTTGGGTGGGTTCTTCTGAACTGTGGCTTATAGTTTATAGTTTAAAATTTTGAATTTTGATTGTTTATGAGAGGAAGTACATAGAAAAAAAATAGTCGCATGATATTTTAGACAGTACAGTTGAATTCAATATATTTTTTACTATAATTTTTCTGTTGACCTTATCTTAAAAATATACCGTTTAAAAACTAATTATTGTAACATAAATTATTATCTATAAGTCATAAATAAAAAAGAACTTAGGTCCCACTTATTTCGGCTTGAACTTCTAGCTTTTGGCTTATTTTTTACTATTTCTAAATTTCATCTTTTCCTAACTTTTTAGCTTTTTTGAGTTTTTTTACCGGTTCTTTTTTTCTCGTATTCATTTGTATTGTTCGTGATGGACTAACATGTTTTTTCTGTTTTTAAAATTTTTTAAATTTAGTTACGCCAAAAAGTAACAATCAGCTATAGTATAATTTTAGCTGACTACAATATAATTTTAATCATAAACTAAATTATTTTAGTCTAATCAAACGGCACCTTAGTTTTGTCGATTTGGACTAGTCGATCGCTCGATCCATCAGGCACATATTTGGGCGAGCTAGCTAACTAGACAGGGACGTGTTAATTACAAAATTAGGTCTCCAGATCACGTCGACGGAGCTCTCGCCGTCCGGATCGACGGCGGATCGTCCGGAAGAGCGGTGAGGACGAGACGTCCGGCCGCACGACGAGACGCGCCACTGCGCGTGCAGACTATGCGCGCACCTGACCGGACACGTATCCCATGCTTGACCTGAAAGCCTAGGGCAATGTGCTGACTCATGGGTCGCGCGATCGATCGACCAACTAAAGCAAGGTGTGTACCTACCCTCGAATTAAGGATTCTGCTTTATTCATTCAACTGTTTCGACAAAAACTATCGTAGCTGGCTGGCTCGGCCGATCGACGTCTGGCACTCCTAGCTTTGTCCGTTTCTCCGTGCGGTACGTACTCATAAATTTTGTTTTGAAAATTACTACAAAAGTTAGCGTGAACGTGGACAGGAGGGATTCGTATCCCCTGACGTTAGAGAAGGCGATAAAGTGACGCTCATCAGAGTTTCGGTTTTTAGCTTGTGATTTCTAACGTTTAAATTTTATTGTTTTTGGATATTTTATATTTTTTATTATTTTATATTGTTTGTGATATTATAATTTTTTAATTTTTTAAATTTAATTATACTAAAAAACTACCAACAGCTACAGTGTAATATAGGCCATAAACTTGAGCTTAAAAGCCCAAATGAGAGCGAGGACAGTTGCCTAACATTGCTCGAAGCTTGACCGTCCGAAAAGAACCGTCCAGATCGACCGCTACAGTCCCTGCCATTCCCTCTCACAGCTCGCATCGTTCTCCTGTGACTTTACCGTGCGAAGTCAGAGGATGTGAATCCGGACAGGAGGGGGAGAGACGATGACATGCTGGACCCACGGTTGTCAAACATTTTCTGGATTCCGGTTCCTAAAAAACCTTCTTTTTTTTTTGCTACATTTGGTTCTTAGGTTTTAGATTTTTGCAAATCGTTGAACCCAAAATAGTCCCTCAATTAATAATAAGTTTGGGTAGTGTAATTTCCAATGGGAGGAACACATAAGAACTTATATTTCAGCTTTGAGAAAAACATTAGTACTCCCTCCGTCTAAATTTATTGGGTGTATTTTTTTAATAGTCTTGTCCATAAATATAGAACATATTTTATGGTCCAATGTAGAATTAGTGTGATATTCTCTTTATACCCCTAATAAATGTGCAGCTTTATTTGTTATTTTCTACATATATAAACTGAATATAGTGCTTAGAAATAATAATTATGAGTAATCTAGCTATTTTAACTCTCTCATTGGTCTATGTGACAAGAAGAATAAGATTTATAAACTTCGACGGAGAGAGTATCACAATATGATAGGTTTGAGGTTTTTTTTAACTGTAGTCGTTGTAACCATTTTCGGCATAATTAAATTTAGAAATGAAAAAAATGAAAAAAAATATTCTTCATCACAGACAATACAAAGAAATATGAGAAAAAAGAAAAGCTAAAAAGCCAAAAAAAATCAGAAAATAACGAAATTAAGAAGCTAGATGATAAAGGCCAAAGGTGTGAATGAGTACGCTCTTTTTGGTGTAAATACAGAAGATTTGTACCAAAAAGGTGTAATTAAGTACGGGAGACCGGGAGAGCGAAAGTTTCAACGAATCAAACAACTCTTGTTTGGGAGGGTAAATCAGAGAGCTGCGCGTGGCGATCGGTCGCTGAATCATTAATAGGGAAAGTGTTCGTTGATTAATAATGCTGTGATTGGCACAGTACAATATTTACACAGTACACAGTGATCAGTAGGTACCTAAAGTTCGGTTTCAAAAAAAAAAAGTAGGTACCTAAAGTTCGCCATATTTTCTCCTCAGCTTTGAAAGGTCGACGTGATTGTTCATCCACAACAAAATTCACTTAGAACATCTGATGTAGTGAATCTGTAGGGCAATAACTAAAATCTCTCCATTAATGTTGCAGCGGCCAAATTTAGCCGCCACAAATTAAAACATCTTAAAATATTTACTCTAGTCTTTTCCAAGTGTGACTAATGGTATTGCCAAAATTGATTTACTATCGAACAGGTGCACATTGTGTAGTAAAGATCTCCATGAAAAAACCACCTCAAAAATACTGTATAAGAACATATCTAATCATGTTTGTAAATTATGCATGTATAATCCCATCCGGCCAGCTAGCCGTGTTGTCGAATTTTCCCCACCTCCTCATGCTCTTTTCACCGCAAGCACCGAACAGTTATGTCGTGAATATAATGTGCGCTTCCAAATATCTTCTAACTTTTGACTTTTAGAAGTTGTTTTTTAAACGGGGTAACTTCTTAAGCTAGTTTCTATAAACCATTTGTAGGAGTTATTATAGAAACCGTTTTGAACAAAATACCTTCCCAACGCAAATATCTGTTACTCCCTCAATCTCTCTCGCAATCAGCCAAAAGCCACAAGGCTTTTGAATAGAGCATAGAGTTATCTCCAATAGTGATATTTCAGTTATCTCTTAGCTACATTAAATAAGTAAAATACTATATAGAGAAGATAGTTAGAGAAATGATTGACTGTTGAAGAGGTTGTCTATAGTGCTATATTTAGATGATGTGGAAGTTTTAAATATAATTTTAAGAGATAATTGTATTTGGCCTAAATAAGACCAAGACAAGCCATAAACAGTGCTCTTTTCACCGACTTTTAAAGTAAGTCAGACAAACATATCCAAAATCGTAAAAAAAAAAAGAAGAAAGAACAAAGAAAGAAGGGAGCAGAGAAATACCAAGGTATCCAAGTGTAAACTGCATGTTTAGCCCCGCCCGATCTGTCCGCTCGAGAGAGAGCCAGAGCGATGGGAAAAGGACGACGGAGCAGCACTCTACACGTTTGCTTCTGTCGCCCTCGGCTGGCCGCTTCTCCCTTTGCGACGGGCAAACCGTTCAGAGCGCGCTACTGGACGCCGCGCGTCCGTCTCGTGAGTCACGGCTTCGCGGACTCATATGGAAATTTGGACGTTTATAGCATTGCATGTCTTAAAAATTTTAAATGTAGTTTTCTATGTATAAAAATTTCATTTTTGATCTCTTTGCGTCGTGGGATCGTTACGTGCTGACACGTAACATTCATATACGTGCGCTCCAAGACCGCACGATTGCACTGTAGCTGAGACGTGCGGTGCCCGAGCGCACAATTAAGCCTGATGTTTTTTGTTGCTCTGCATATTTGTTATTTATAGGATATAAATATAAATTATATATATATATATATAGATATAGATATATATGTATTTAATTGTTGCACTCAGGGGCTATAATTGGTATTTCTGATTTAAACAATGCTAGGTATGTCTAACTCTCACTCAGATCTCACTCATGCCACCCCGTGCAAACTACAGGAAGCTGCCAAGTTATGCGAGTAAGCTGTCAGTACTAAACGACTAAAGAGATTATATTTTCCCTAACAGAACTGACTAGATTGTTAAATCGCATATTCACAGAGGGGAAAAACCGGACTCCTCCGTGTCATGAGGTACACATTGTAGTATTATACACATGCACGATAGCTTGCATATGGAGTGACTCTAGTAAGTTCTTGGAACACTAATCATGGGGGTTCAATAATTGCAAATCATATATATCATGCATTCTTCTTACTATAGGCAGATCGATGATGAATTGGACGCGAGGTCATTAATTAGCGCCACAATAATTCTGGCTGCAATGATATGAGGCTGGGCTGGGTCATGCTCGTGCACATCTCATAGGCAGCTAGGCGAGCCAGGCAGGCAGGCAGGGCGCCCCCCGCGCGCGCGGCGTCACGTCACGTCCGCCTCCGAGCCTTAATTAGTTTCTTCATGATTGGGAACGGCCGTGGCCGATGGATGACGGTGGCGAAAACAGAATTTTGTCACGCTATTGGATATGAAGGGCTAAGATCATTACTGTTTAGATCAAGAGAAGTGCTATAGAATATTTAACTGTTTTTAAGGTAAAATTAGTTAGATTTTGAGACATTGGATTTCAACCTAATGGATCTCCTCGTACGAGCTCCCTCCAAAAAATGATCTAGGACGTTGGATCTCCATCCATAGATCCACCTATATAAGCCCTTCTAAAAAAATAATATAGGGTATTAGATCTCCATCCAATGGATCTACACATACAATCCCTCCTCCAAAAGAAAATTGATCTAGGACGTTAGATTCCCATTCAATATCTCATAATCTGACTAATTTTATTTTAAAAAATAGTCAAATATTATATAAACACTCCCGGATCCATCACTGATACATGACATCCACCACGCACACACAAGCACACCAATTCGACCAGCTCTGCTTCCGTTCGAGGAAAGTTAGCTAGCCGAAGCTGGCTCGCAGTGGCAGAGTTCACTTTGGGAACAGCCCGGCCGTGGGAAATAATGGAAAGCCAAACCAAAAATAAGCTTGGGAACTTGCTTGCTTGGCCTGTCCGATCGATCGGTGAACCGATCTGGCCAGTTGTTCTCTCCAATGACTTACCCATTTACATGTGGGTTTACCGTAGAAGCATGAAAAAAAATTACTTTTCAGTCATAAGCCATAAAAAAAAGCTCTTTTCAGCAGGCAAGTCTCAAGAAAACTCGCCACCATTTTGTTCTGTCTATACCTCGTGTAGACACAGGCTAGTTAGGCCAGACATCTCTGGGAAGTAATTTGGCGCGTGGTAATTAACGTTCTGCGAATGGCCACGGCTGAGTGACGCCTGTTCATTCGCGAAAGAACTATAGCTACACGCAACGCGAGAAGCAGCTCCTGCCGTTGGGAACTGCCGGGATCTACGGATGGAGCACATAAAGGGTGCCTGTGGTTTTTACTCGGTTTGGTGCGGGCGGGGTCACCCAGTTCCCGAAAGCCAGGGGCATCGATCGGCCAAGCAGCGGCCAAGGCTAACCAACGGCTCGGCGCGCGGTGCCCGGGGCGCGCAAGCAAAGCTGCCGCGGGCGATGTGGACACGAAACTGGCCTTCGCGCGCGGCTGCGTCTGCCTGCGCGCCTGCGTGTGTCACATGACCGCGTTGCGCGGGCTTGTTAGGCACGCTGCGCCTCACAGCCGTGGCATGCGCGCAGCGTTACGTACGCTCGTGCATGCGCTGTTCTGTTGCATACTCTTGCATCCAACAGCGTAGAACCCGGCGCGCTCGTGCAGCTGGCACGCTTCGCGTCGGTGTCCATCGCGACGATAATAATAAACCTCACACTATCATTGGTCGCGAAGCTTATTTGGCTTGATTTCTTCTTCTTAGTTCTCTTCTTTTTCAGCAAAAAAAAAAACAAAAAACATAAAAAAACTTGGGCACGTTCTTTCTAGACGTCGCTCGATCGGGCAGCATTTGCGTTTGCGTTCGCTGCTGCTGCTGGCTCACACAAACGTTCTTACATTGCAATGCACGCAACGCGTCTCGCTCGCCGTAGGAGCCGGCCGTTTGCCGAAAAAGGGCGGCAAGTAGGCAACTAGCGTGACCTCGGAGGGCTCTGCATGCCAAACAGCTGGGGGCAGTAGCGGCCGCGCATTGGATCTCTCTCAAACAAACGGCCAGGAATGCTGGGGAAACGAAAGCCGGACGCTTCGAGTTTGGTGTTTGGCATGTCACCAGGGCGTTAAGATTAAATTCAAGCAGCTAGGTCGGGCACACTTTGTTACTTGTTAGTAGCAGTAGAAGGGCGTGATAGTGAATGTGAGTACGAGGGTGCCGTACGTATGCTACACGTACCCACGAGAAAAGCACCATCGCGCGACAAGTCCGTGCGCAATGATCGATCGAGGGGCCCACACCCGTCTATTGCTAGCTCTCTTAAGCTCTCTCTCTCTCTCTCTCCGCTCTCTCCCTATATATAGAGGGCTCTGCTCTCTTCAGGGTTCTCCAAGAGCCCAAGGCAGCTAAAGATATTAGCTGATAGATCCCCCTCCTCCTGCATCGGCACCTTTCTCCATTGACTGCTCAGTGTGCTCTCTCCATTGAGCAAGAGGAGAAAGGGAAGCTAGGATCTCTAGCTTAGCTTGTGTCTTCAGCCTTGCAGTTGTTTGAGGAGGGGAGAGATCAGAGAGAGAGAGAGAGAGAGAGAGAGAGAGAGATGGCTTTCTTGTCCATGGAACAGCACACTTGGGCCTTCACCTTCGGTATCTTAGGTACATACACATCCATGGATGTTGCATTCATGCGATTTGTTTAGTCATTTTGTTTCGATTCTTTAATTAGTTGTCTCCCATATTGTTGGAGATCCATATGTACTGCAGTGGCAGCATCTTCCTAGCTACCAGGCCTTGAAAATTAAAGCAATCACATATTGTGAATTAAGTTTATTTATAAGTTTGATCATCGTCCTTGCTTTGGTCCCCTTAGTAGTGTGTCTTCTCCAATCTCTTTCAAAGCTAGCGTTTCTGTCCCAAATAAATGGAGCTGCCAAAACGAAGCTTATAGGCTCTGTTGAGGTGGTTACTCCAAACAAAGAAAAACGAACCAACATGCATGTTATATGTACGTTCACGAGGAACATACATACTTGATTTTCTTTTCTTTTCACCAGGCAACGTGGACTCTTTTTTTTTTTTTGCATTGGTTGACATAACTGATCATATCGTCCTCTCTGTGCTTGATTTTGCAGGTAACATAATCTCACTAATGGTATTCCTTTCACCACTGTAAGCATCTCGACTTGCTTTTCTATGTTACAGTTATCAAATATATGCATGCATACCAATATATGTGCATCCATGCATATGTATCTTGTTTTTCTTCTGTCTGAACATTGTTTTATTCAGTCTTAGAAAAACATTATTTTAATGTTCCGTAGAAAATTTAAAAACACCACACATGTGTCAATGAATACATGAAGACCGGGTACGGTCGCCATCATCTGTACTATTCTAGAATTTTGCTTACACCTGAAGACAACATAACACTGAAGGTTACTAATTCTCACATCTATGCCTCTATATTTACACCCCTATACTCTCCATCATTAATTAATGAGCTAGATTCTTAGTCTCTTGTATAATTAATCGTGTGCGCGCGGGCAGGCCGACGTTCTACCGTGTGTACCGGAAGAAGTCGACGGAGGGGTTCCAGTCGACGCCGTACGTGGTGACGCTCTTCAGCTGCATGCTGTGGATGTACTACGCCTTCCTCAAGTCCGGTGCCGAGCTCCTCATCACCATCAACGCCGTCGGCAGCGTCATCGAGACCGTCTACATCGCCATGTACCTCGCCTACGCCCCCAAGAGCGCGAGGCTCCTCACGGCGAAGTTGCTCCTGGGCCTCAACGTCGGCCTCTTCGGCCTCATCGCCCTCGTCACGCTGCTGCTGTCCAAAGGCAGCGTCCGGATCCACGTCCTCGGCTGGGTCTGCGTCACCGTCTCGCTCAGCGTCTTCGCCGCTCCGTTGAGCATCATCGTAAGTTCACTTTGCAGAGATGGCATTCCGATCGATGTTGGTTAGTCGGTCGATGAACATGTAGATAATGAATCTGGTTGGACCTTGCAGAGGCTTGTGATCCGGACCAAGAGCGTGGAGTTCATGCCTTTCTCGCTGTCCTTCTTCCTGGTGATCAGCGCCGTCATCTGGTTCTTGTACGGCCTGCTCAAGAAGGACGTCTTCGTGGCGATGCCCAACGTGCTGGGCTTCGTGTTCGGCGTGGCGCAGATGGTGCTGTACATGGCGTACCGAAACAAGAAGCCCGCGGCGGCGGTGGCGCAGGAGATCAAGCTGCCGGAGCACGTGAAGGAGGTGGCCGGCGCCAAGGCCGGCGCGGCGGCCGAGGGCAGAGGCAGCTGCGGCGCGGAGGTGCACCCCATCGACGTGCTGCCGGCGGCGGCCGCGGCGCACGAGCAAGTGACGATCGACGAAGAAGCGACGAAGCGTACAGATGTGGACGATGGGGTCGGCGATGGTCACAACATGCTCAGGCCGGAGCAGGTGATCAAGCCTGACATGGCCATTGCTGCCGAAGTGTAGTTTAGCTTAGTACCAGTAGTAATTCTCATGCGAAGTAGTAATTCGATCTCACCAGCTGGTGGTACACAGCTCATGCGGATGCAGTGCTACTACGCCTTTTGGCTTGGCTGGCCAGATGTATCGACTGCATGCATGGGTGCGTGACTTGCCAGGCCTGTCTAGCTAGCTGATGATCTGCATGGATGCATGCAGAGACCACAGCTAGGCTGACCGAGCGCATGCCATGTGAACATGTGAGAGACCAGAGGATTCAGAGTGAGAGGGGTGGCTCTGCGTGCAGCAGCTTTGCATGTGTAATCGAATCGATCAGTCCGTCGTGTAGTTCCGTTGTTCCATTTGATTCACGCAGTTTCAGCAATAAATTTGGGAAGGAATGATCGATCGCTCGGCCAGCTCACGGCGTGTCTGTGTTTGATCATACATACTTGGATACATGCACACGTACGTACGATTGCACGCAACGGCACCCGTACGTATTTGGCTCCGCCGCGCGCGTACGTGATGCACGCGAGGACACCCGCGCGCGGTTGAGCCCAGCGGCGCCCGGTACAGAGCAAGCTGCGAATCTAAGTGGAGGCACGCACCACGTACGTGCAGAGCAGGTCAGGCGCGTCCATCGATCGAGCGAACCGGTGCGCTGGAACGAGCGTACGGCGCGAAGGCGGGCGGGACAAGTGTGCGGAGCTGCTGCGCTAGCTAGCGGTAGGCGGCAGCGGCATATGCATGCGTACAGATGCGGACAAGATTGTCCCCGGGGAAGCAGGACTAGCGTGCTCGCGCGGTGGATTCTTTGCCTGTGGATTTGGCCGTAGCTCATCTTGACTTTTTAAGTTCCGGTGTATGAGCTTATTTTGGATCTGAAAATAGTTGTTGGTATTTTGTTTAGCGTAATTAAATTTTAAAAAGTAAAAAAATTATATCATCATGAACAATAAAAATAAATAAAAAGTGAAAAAGAACCTAAAAAACCATATCACAAAAAAAGCAAAAGTAAAAAAAGTTAGATGTCAGAAGCAATATATGCTCTAATGAGACATTAGACGAGGAGCCTGAAGCTAGCAGCACGCACCGGAAAAGAACCAGTACTACCGTTCAATCTCGATCTGAACCGGGGGGCCATGCATGCAGACGAGACGAGGCAGGTACCTGGCTGCACGTGACGGCCGGCCCCAGCAACTGCCGGCCAGTGGTACGTACGACGGGCGATGAGGCGCCACGTTGAGTCCTCTACCTGCAGGCAGGCAGACGAGACGAGACGACGTGCTGTGCTGTGCAGCGAAGGCCCCGGCACGGCAGGTAAAAGCTGCCACCGGCAACGCCAAGGCGCGGACGCATCACTGCAGCAGCGCTCGTATGCGTCTGCCATCGACGTACCGTCGGGCCGCGTCGCACCGCGCATACATAAATGAGGCACGGCGAAAAGCCGCCGAAAAATCAACTGCCCCGGTATTCTTTTTTGCGCTTGTGCGTCTGCACGTAAGAAAGGTGATATAGGGCTGTTCTTTTTACCTTCTAAAAGCTATTTTTAGGTTTTTTTTATAATAACTATCTTTTAAACGGAGTGTCTTTCAAGATAGAATCTACTAGTTAATTATAATACATATTGTACCGATCTCATTTATATTGGTAAAAATCATACGTAAACTTCCATTACTCTGTAATATCTCACACGAACAGTCCAAAAGTTAAAAGTCATAAATTTTAGTCAAAAAGAACATACCTATATACTAGCTGGTTACCATACAACAAGGTGAGAGAAAAACGAGTTATGCGAGGACGAGTGTGTCAGGCGCGGCGCATGCCAACTGATGGCAACTTTGTTCTTCACTCCAGCTAGCTAGCTTGATACGTAAGAGCAAAAAAGTTTTACAGATCCGGGGCGTCCATCCAGAGTTCCAGACCCAACAGTCCAAAATTATTGAACTGGTTCCTTCAAAAAATATTGTTTGAGTGATAGATAGACGATCGCTTTTCGATGTGGATCAAATGCAGTGGAGATTTGCAGTTTATCTTGCTGTGATGACTGTTGGTAACCGGTACCACCGATTTGGCCCACAACCGGTGGTAACCGGGCGCTTACTGCCGGTTTTCTTGAACACGCTGGCTATAAAATGAGCTAGTTCGCCCAAGTAGGCAAACGCCTACTCCTGCAAGGCTGCAAATCGAGAGCTCCACTAGCTAAGTTAAAAAAAAAAAGAGAGAGAAAAGGTCCACTAGCTACCAACAGGAGTTGCAAATTTAGGCCCAACTCCCGTCATGTAATGACGCTAATGGTCTCTTTGGGCCCACTTATGACCACGTAGAAACTTGTGTAGATTGCACCCATTCAAACAAACGGAACAGTTTTGCTGCTGTTACTTTAAAGTAATTTATCGAGATAATTTTTTAGAAATAATTTATTAATTTTTAATTTGTTTGTACGAACACTCGCACTAAGTTATAAGCTATAACCATAAACTATAAGTAACTGAACGAAAACTCCCTATATAACCTGGGTGTGTGGTTAGTTCCCCTGTCTTGGCCTGCACATTATTCGATCACGTTGCATCTGCATGCTTGGCGAGCCCTTGTATTCTCAGTGCTAGTTCGTCTGAACCGCAACAACATTGGAGATGAGATGTACCGTGAATGTACGAATGATTTGGCCACGTAAATGCATACGTACCATATACTCGGCTACTGATTCATGTGCCATCTATGAGAGCGTTGACGGTTTGTTCCTCCTCGCGTCACTAATTTCTTGGTTGATATTTTTTTTTGGCGATGATAATGCATCGGTTGATTGCTCGATCGATTGATGGCTTATGGTTGCGGGGGGCCACCAAATCATGAATGACACGACGAAGCCAGAAGTGGACTCACCAGACCGTACGTGATCAACATCAAGGTGCAGGTGTTGATAACAGCATGCGTGATTGCATACAGTAAGGAGGGTGATCTGCTTGTGCAGGCGAGAGCACACGTTTCTTTAACGGCTGGGTGCACCGCAAGTGGAGGGACTGTTCTTTTTCTCCGAAGCTGATGGTTTTTAATTTTTATTATAGTATCTAACTTTTAAAAGAAGTATTTTCTTAAGACGTAGTTCATAAGCTAAACGTTGTACACGTTAAAAGCCCAACATCTGTACTATTCAAAATCGTAAGTGAGTATCTCTCTCCGTAATCTGTACTGTAAATAACCAAAATTTAAAAATTTCAGTCAAAAGCCATAAGCCACAGCCGTTACCAAACAGGCCCGGAGTAGTTGACCAGCAATATCAGGAAATGAGCTCTAAAGCAGACACGTGTATATTTTGCTTGCAAAGGATGCAGCAGCCTCATGTAGGTACTGCCCCTGCGGAGCTAGGCCTCGGACCACTGAGACAGTGGCATGAGATTTAAACTAAAATATTCTACTATATAGTACTATAACAATAATAGAATGAGCAACAAATTCTTATTCAAAGTAAAATATCCTACTATATAGTACTGCCATGATACATGCATGCCCCATAAATAATTGAACTAACACATCCTGAAGCAGTGAATGTGAACTAGAGCTGGGACTTGGGTCGTGCTTTTTTGGGCCACCAAAGCACGGCCGACCAAGACGGCCCAAGCACGCCCGCCCGACACGTGGTGGGTCGTGCCCGGCCCAAGACGAACGGTGGGCGGGCGGGCGACCATCCAAAGACGGACGGCAAGACGACGGCACGACGACGGGTCGGCGGGCACGGGCCAAGACGGCAAGACACGGCAGACGCAGCGGGACTCGGAGTCGGGAAGATGAAGGGAAGATGAACATGGCAAGACAAGACACAAGCACACATACATTATACATACAAGCATACACACTAGCACACCACCGTCGGGATTCGGAACTCGGCTTCAGGTCTTTGCCGGTGCTATTGTCGTCACCTCGGCGGCGGGAGGTAGAGGAGGCGGCGGGGCCGGGAGGTGGGGGACGAGGCGGCGGCGACGGGAGCCCGGAGAGGTGGGGAGGAGGTGACGGGGCCGGGAGGTGGGGAGGAGGCGGGGGGCCGGGGTGGGGCAGGCGGCGATGGGGAGGTGGTGAGGAGGCGACGGGCCGGGAGGGTGAGGAGGCGGGGGGCTGGGGAGGTGGGGAGGCGGCGGCTGGGAGGTGGGGAGGAGGTGGCGGGCCGGGAGGGGGGAGGAGGCGGCGGGGCCGGGAGGTGGGGAGGAGGCGGGCCGGGAGGTGGGGACAGGCGGCACGGGTGGTGGGGAGGAGGGCGGGGAGACCGGAGGGGAGCCGGACGGTGGGAGAGGTCGAGGAGGGGGCGGCGGGGAGGCGGGAGGCGGGGCGCGGGGGAGGCGGACCGGCGGAGGAACCGAGGAGGAGCGGAGGCGAGAGAGGCGAGGAGAGGAGTGGGAGGCGGGAGGAGGCGCGGTCTCCGTGAGACCGTGAGGACCGTGACCGCCCCGTCCGTCGGTGCCTCGGTGGGGAAAAAAAGAAAAAGGCGCCGCACGACGCGCAGCTGCAGGACAGTGGCGGCGAGGAGTGGTGGGACGGTGGAAAAAGGGAGGAGAGGCGACCGAACGGAAAAAGAGTGATTGGATGGGGAAAAAGCCGAAAATAACGTTCGATTTCGCATGCAACGTTAACATAAGATATGACAGGCAACGTCCCGATTCAGTGTTTATAAAATCCGCTCCCTCCGCTCTGCAGTTTGTTCACAGACAGTTCACTGCGTTTAACCAATTACAGAGCTCCATTTCTTCACTCAGTGTTTAACCAATTGCTAAATCTAGGGACGATGCTCTTTTAAGTCATGCCGTCGTTGCAATGGAAGAAAAATTTATTAAATATTTTGGTTCTCTTTCACACTTATATTGTTTTGCTATTATTTTTGATCCTACAAAAAAGTTGGCAGGTTTACAGATAGGTATGGAGGGGATAGGTGAATGTCTTGGCCTAGATTATTCAGAAGCTTTCGCACATGTGAAAGAAGAGCTTTTCGTGTTTTCGTTTGTATCATGATAAGTTTGGTAGCGGAAGATCGGAGGCCTCACAAACAGCGTAACATGGAAAGACAAGCATGGCATCACACTTGTGGAAGAAGCTAAAGGGCAAGTCTACTTCTTCGTCCTCCCGCCTCAAAGCGGCCTCCAAGTGGAATTGCGTCTCTGAGTTGAACCACTATTTGGAGCATGATTTTGCAAACATTGATCCCGATCTTCGATGGAGGCAAGATAGACTTGCTCGAGTGGTGGAAGAACAACAGGATCTTTCCTGTGTTGTCACATTTTGCACGAGATGTTCTCTTGGTGCCAGTGTCCACCATCTCTTCAGAAGCCACATTCAGTACGGTAGGGAGAATAATAGAAGAGAGAAGATCATCCCTTACGCCAAAGATGGTGGAGGCAATCACATGTGCCAAAGGCGGGAATTAGTCAAAGAGCGGGAACAACATCAACTGGAGGATCCCAAATCGACAGTATCTCGACCTAGACATGGCCGAGTAGATATTATCTATGCATCTTGTAATAGTTAGTATATACATATGTTGTTACTGTACTCTTTTCCTTACTCGGGAAACCCCACTCTGGGGCGTAAGGTTTTTAACGAGGCAGTAACATTGTATTTCTAAAATATCAAAGAAATTCCACTTTTCCCGAAATATTTATGTCATTGCGTGCCCATATTTTTATGCAATTAATTCAATTATTTCAACTAGTTTTAAACGAGACGGGTACGAGAGAAAGAAAGATGCCGAACGTCGTCACCGTCTTTGCGTATAGTAATTTCGGACTGGGCTTGGGCTGGCACGGCACGAACGCTGGCACGGTGGGCTTTGGGCCGTGCTTGGGCCTGGCCGAAGACGCCGCGGACCGGCACGGTACGATGAGATAACTGGACCGAGCCGGCACGACACGAAGCGGCACGAAGCACGATGAGCTTGGACCGTGCCAGCACGGCACGGCCCAAGTCCCAGCTCTAATGTGAACTATGGAGCCAGATGACAATCAAAAGCAGTGTTTGCCAACAACAGCAGGAGGTGTGTGAGTTGGGTGCGTGAGCCAAGTGGCGAAAGCAGTGCAACAAGAAGAAAGAAAGGAACGAGAGAAACACCTACTGCATGCCATATTTCCACTGTATAATTGGGCTTCTTGAAACAATAGCCTTTACCTGTATATATGACGATTATGCTTAACAGGAGTTGCGTCCTGTACGTGTCCCGAAGCAGAGCAACAACGCGACAGGCATGATCGAAAGAAACCCTACGTTTCTTGCTGTGCCATCTGTGCTGCTGGACGACAAGCCCGGCCAGGGAAACACGCGAGTAGCTACCATTCCTTGCTGGCTTCTTTTCGATCATAGCTTATAGTTTATAGATGCGTTTATAATTTTTGATCTTATTACGAATGATTATATGAATAAATTGAATATCGATAAGCTAATTTTAAAAAAAGTATCCTAATAAACCGCTTTGAATCAATGACGAAGAAATCGTTCCGTTTGCTTATTTGAGATAGACCACAAGCCATAAGCCAAAAAGAAATTAGCCTATGGATAGGTTCTTTTGGGCTGATGGCTTATGGCTTATGACTTGAATATTTGAATTCTGACTGTTCGCGAGAGACATTACGTAGAGGGAAATAGTCACATGTGATTTTAGCCGGTACAGCTAAACTCAGTACGCTTTTTACTATAATTTTTCTATTGATCCCGTATTAAAAAACATAGTATTTAAAAATAAGTTACTATAGACAATACAACAATAAACCAAATTTAAGCCTAAAAGTATCCGGCCTATATATTTTGTTCAGGAGGTGTATGGATGCATCGTCATGCAAGAAACCCATTCTGTCCCGGCACACTTGGCGTGCGTGCGACAAACACGTCAACTCCGCGCGAAGCGGCGAACGCAGAGCCGATAAGGAACAGGGTAGCAGTAGCCTGGGTGACCCAAGCTTGCAGTTTCTGAACAAAACCAACTTGCATACTCGAGGCAGCGATCGTCAGTTCGTCACAACCAACACGCCTGTTCCATTGATCGATCCGACCGAGCGACGTTCCCAAGTCTCTTTCTTGTGTACTCCGTACTTGTTAGGGAAGGAAGACGGCCGACAGGGCCTGTTCTTTTCCTCCGAAGCCGACGGCTTTTAGCTTTTGCTACAGTACCTAATTTTTAAACGGAGTATTTTCTCAAGATGGAGTCTACAGGTTAAACAATCTACAGGTTAAAAGCCCAACATTTGTACCTGCCAAAATCGCAAGTGAGTATCTGTTTCTCCGTAATCTGTACCGTAAACAGCCAAAATTCAAAAATTTCAGCCAAAAACCATAAGCCGTAGCCGAAAAGAACAGGCCCAGCATCAAATCAAAATCGTGTGAATACTCACCATAGGCGTCGTTCCAAACCAGAGACTTCCTCCGGCTCATCGTCGAAACACTCGTACAAAGATGTTCTCATGCAGTCGCAGGTTCCCCACGTACTACGGACGAAAATAATTTAGCTATCTGATCATGATTTCACGTATCTCTATGCACAATCAAAAGTACAGAAAAATATCCGCGGAACTTTCTTTTATAAAACTAGGCTCAAGTCGTCCAATGATTGAACGACTAGAGCCTTTTGTCCAACCAGCAGGCGACAGAATTCCTGTCGCATTACCCTCGGGCGACTTTCATGCAGTCGCCCGTCCATTCAGCGACTTTCATGCAGTCGTCCCCCTCATTGGGCGACTTTAATGCAGTCGCCCCTCTATTGGGCGACTGCACTCAGTCCCCTATGAATGTTTTAAATTTTGTGAATTTTGTAGTTCTAAATTGATACAAAATTTGCTGGAGTTGTAATAAAATTTATGTTCATTGTATATTGTACGTGCGTAAAAAAATTAAGATAATTTTTTTTACAAACGATTGACCGTAGAACGAGCGGTACATACGCTGGTAAGTGACATACACTGAGAATTCGTGTGCGGAGAAAATCGGTATGTTAATATTTGTTAGATAACTTGATATGTCAATGATTGAATGTGAAAAGAGGAGATAATATGCTTGTTCAAATTTAAATAAACTTTATAATATAGTTCCGCATACTTTTTTTATTACATACATAACATACAGCATCAGAAGCACCCCTCAATCGGCACCTTGGCCTGCGCCGTCACCGCGCTTGCATCCTCCCATACGGCCCCGCTTGGCCGTCCTCCGGTGCAACGGGTGACGACGCTCCGAGAACGTAAAACGATCAGGAGCGTGTCGCACCCACGTCTGAGCTAGTGGAGTCACCGCACTGACCGTGTGCCCTCCGGCACCGGGAGGCACTACGGAAAGAACCTCTGGTGGTGTGCCCCAAAAAGCTGCGTCGGAGGACGGCCCGGGCCAGTCCGAAAAAACTGGTCTACATCATCCTGGGCTGGGGAGACGCCATGTGTGTGTTGGTGGAGGTGAAGACCTGCAGTAGTAATATCGCTAGTTCGTTACATATCGCCTTGGGATAAAAACAAGATCCGACGATGTGTACCCACAGTTGGCGCCATCGCGGTAGGATGAGGGGCATACGGCTCAGAGTACACCCCCTGCGTGTGGAAGCCAGGGATGTGTGGAGGAGATGTGAAGAGCTGCTGAGGTGGTGTAGGAGGCCGTCCCCAGGCAGAGCCCCCTGGCTGCTCCGGGTAAGGTGGTGTAGGACGTGTCCACGTACTACCTCCGGAGTAGTGCCACGCTGGTCAGTGTGGCACTGCTGGATGACCCGTCTGTGCGCTGGGCGTGGAGATCGCCGGTAGTCTTGTGCAGGACAGCAGGCCTACGATACGTCTACACCCGACCTCCATCCGACGCAAAAAGCTGACATTCTCCTCGTGGGTCAACTCCGCACCTGTGGCGATCCTCTCCAGTGTAGTGACGGACTTGATCCACAACGACATGTAGTGGGCGGGTCTACGACATGTACGAGCCTGGTACGTGTCCGTGTCTGGTACCTGCATAGGTACTCCGCATAGTCCCTGCTGTCGTATGGACGCTCCTCCTCCACGTGGTCGTCGAGCGCACCCTCCCACTGCGCAATCCGGGGTTGCATTTTTGTCATCCAGTTCGTGCCTCGTTTAACTCCCTTTCTGGAATACCTACATATATAAGACCATTACGTAAGTACTTGCGAACATAGTAGTAAGTACGTACATATTTATGAGAAGCGATCACTCACACGTACACGTTCCGCGGAAGCGGTGGTCCGACCGATGCAGAAGCGCTCGACGAGGCCAACCGCCGCATGACTCGCTGAGGTGCGTAGTACTCCACGAAGATATCGTACATGACCTTCCGGCAAGATGAGCCGTAAAGCCTGTCACGCCAAAGGTAAGGCGGCCCGTCAGAGCACGGCCTGCAGTGTCGTGTTGCATAAGGCTCCCAAAGACACGCCGTCTTACCGTGAGATGGTCGAACTGCTCCACAAAAGGCAGGTACGTCCGCGTGACCTGCACGTGCGCGAACTGTACCTGCAAGAAAGACAAGTTGTTAAGTATGACCATCGTTAATACGAAGAAAATAGTTGACTATGATAATACTTACCCGTCGACAACACCAAATAGAACCCATCGTCGGCTAGTCGATGTCTCCCCCGGATACATCTCGGGCCCGTACGGACCCATGTCGTCTAGCACAGGTTGTCCGAGGCTGAAACGCTCGAACGACCACAACTGTAGTAGTAGGGGACAGCCCGCGAGGACTAAGTTCGCCTTAGTCCTCGAGCACGCATCGCACAGGCCGCGGTACGTCACGGCAAGTGCGGCCGATCCCCAGCTGACCTGCGCTTTTAACCTACCCCTAGTCGCTACATGGTTGGGCGACTGAATTTACGTCACCCAACGGTGAGACGACTGCAATAATCGTCCAACGATTACCAGATCCGCCAGATGTCGCCGCTGAGTTGAGTGAAAGGGTCCAATCGCCCAATGGGAGAGCGACTGGAGCCTATTTTTGTAAAAAAAATTCTCACGGGTATTTTTCTGTAATTTCGATTAAAAAATAGATTATTCGTACAAAAAAAATTCGCTAAAGGGGTGTGCCCACGTGAGATCATCCAGCTGAGCACCGGAGTGCGTCAGGCTCAAGTGCTCAACCTTCAGCAATTCACCTCCATCACAGCAGGTCCCCAGAACATTACCAACCGCGCAAAACATCATAAGGCAGCAAGGTCACAGGATAAACTGGAACTCAAAAGTGTCCTTTCATTCTCACAAAATTTTTGAGAATTTACAGCCACATGCATTCACTAAATTCACTATCCAGTACAAAGCTCCCGTCTCTTCTTTCTCTCCCGAAATGTACAATCTAACCCTCCCTCCCTCTCCCTGCCAAAGGAAAGTAAATAGAGACGGAAATAAACAGACATGCATGCGTGGGTGAAACCTTGATTCATTGCCCCTAACCGTTTTCGGTTGGAGAATCCAGGTTCCCCTGCACGTTCGCAGTCGCACGCCTCTTCTCCCGCCAATTCTCGCCCCACATCTTCGCCTCAGCCACCATCCTTTCCCTGTCACCCCACATCTTCGCCTCCGCAACCATCCGTTCCCTGTCACCCCACATCTTCGCCTCTGCCACCATCCGCTCCCTATCGAAATCCTTGTTCAAGATACCTGGAAGCTCTTTAGGGGAATCCTCCCTATCCTTGTTTGGTGACTTGTTGCAAGAGCTGCCAGTTTCATCGTTCCTGGAGACTACCCTGCCGTTGTCACCAACCTTGCTCTGCTGATCACTACCTGGCTTCCTTGAAGCATGAGCCGCATTAGGGTCGAATGATTGAGACGCCAAGTAGGAAAGAGCAGTCACAACATCCGCAATAAGTGGACGGGATGCAGCCTCCGACTGAATGCACATGGACGCCACCGCGAGCGCTTGGTAAAGCCCACGCATGGGATATCGTCCTTCCAGCCTCGGGTCAGCCATTTTAGGGAGCTTTCTTCTGTCATTAAAAAGAGGCCGCGCCTGCCAATTAATAAGCAACAGTGTGAGTGTGTACAATACATATGCCAATTAATCAATCAGCTTCACAATGCACATTCTGTTCTAAGGCGTTACAATACATCAGTACTATAAGCATGATGTACAGTAAATCACAAATGCTACCTGTTCAGCTCAAAATATCCCATATAGTCATGTGTTCTTTACAAGGTAGTCATCAAAGCATAAAGGGATTTGTTTTTGCAATCTCAGTCACATACACCCTTAAGTAACCAAGCACCAAACTGATTATTTATGGAAGCTATTTAACATTGAAAAGTTTTCATATGACTTCTGGCCAAATGCAGCAGACATTATCAGATCTGTTGCCAAACATCTTTACAAGATACTGACATATCAGCATCCAGACAATTACTCAAAAATATTAGGGGAGAGCATATCAGCAAATATATACGGTGCATTTCTAAATAATCAGAACAAAGCTTACCCATGAGACAAGATTTTGCTCCCCATGTGGCTTAGTGCTGTCGATGGCCCTGCGACCAGTAATCAACTCAAGCAAGACAACTCCAAAGCTATATACATCGGATTTAACTGTCAATTGTCCTGTCATAGCATATTCTGGAGCACAATAACCATATGTTCCCATCACACGCGTAGAGACATGAGATTTGTCACCAACGGGACCCAACTTTGCAAGACCAAAGTCAGACAGCTTCGGATGGAAACCCTCATCCAAGAGAATGTTTGATGACTTGAAGTCTCTATAAATAACTGGTGGATTTGCTTTGTCATGAAGGTACTCCAGTCCTTTAGCAGCACCGGCTGCAATTTTCATCCTTGTGTTCCAATCCAATGCCTCCTTATCAGGAGGTAGATCTACATCATGTATAACATCCAGGTCAAAAGAACAACTCTGCAGTTTATGAAAGGTAAGGCTACTGTTCATAGAACTACACACACATTCCCTTGAAGGAAGAATGTTAAAGACACTCCAGTTGAGCGACCACATCCACAAGAGCTATAATACAAGCATGTTAACCTTAAAAACTACTGATTAAGATTCTAAATATTAACTCATAGGTTAAATAATTTGAGAAACAGTTCAGAAAGAATGCCTAACTGTTGAATAGTCGCAGGTTAACTAAGGATGTTACATGATGTACTTTGTGGAAACAATAGTGTCTAGAAAGTACAAAGGCCTCTAAGTATGCTTAAACAGTCTACTGAACATAAACAAGAAGCCTCAATCAGCTCATCATGTCAACCGTTTTTTGTTATGTTGCATAATTTTACAGGTAAACTTTAATAAACGACAGACCAATTTAATTGGTTGCCATTTTTTATCTTCAACTTCACTGGATAAGATAGGCAGAAAGCATATCTCAAATAGCTGACATAACTAAAAACTCGTGAATATAGCCACACACAATCCATTGGAAGTAGAGCATAATAGCCGCAGATGAATAACATGAAGAAACTGTGATAGAAACATGACATACGCACAGAGGGTGCACAGTATGCTGTCCAGCATCAAAGAAGGGCATTGAAAGATCCAAAATTCAATAGGGAATGTAAATGTCAATATTTGCAGGGCTAAGGAATAAGCTAACACTTTACACTACAATAAACATTTGGCAGTATGAAAAGAAAGAATCATGTACAAGGATGCAGATAAATAAAGAGTACACAGACAGAAAAACAGAGGCAGAACTGCGGATTGACAATCCGTACCAAATCTAACATGTGACAAACAGGTATGCAGGTAACGAAATAGAAAGCATCGACAGAAATATTGACAGGTGGTGATAATATGCAAACAGTTTTGATACAGGATAGAAAAGCAGCATTCGTACCATGCAAATGATCTTCCAATGATCCGAAGGGCATATATTCATAAACAAGAAGGCGCTGGTCTCCATCCGCACAATAGCCAATCAAATTAACAAGGTTTTGATGGTGCAGCAAACTGAGCATGAGGACTTCCACAAGAAATTCTCTATTTCCTTGAAGGCCATCCCTATTAAGCTGCTTTATAGCAACAACCTGCAGCAATAACGCAACACTTAGAACATTTTTTTTTAAAAAAAAACTCATATAATTTCTCTGGATTTCCAAAGTATCACATTTAACAAAAACAACATCCCAGCAATTGTTTGATCGGATTCTTTCAATACACTAGCAAAAGGCAAGGACAGGAGAGCAGGAGGTCTGCAACCTAAGGAGGTGGTGATGAACTAACGATGCCCACCAAGTGGCAACATATGGAAACTAGAACTCTGTTCCTCCTCCATCTCCCCTCACCAAATCCAGTCGCCGGATCTAGGGACTAAGGGGACGGGAGCGGCGGCGGCCGATGAGTGCAAGGGAGTAAGGAAGCGGCGTCGGGGGTGAGGAATTGCGTGCGCCTATGGGAACAGAACGAGTGAATAGACGGCTTCGTAACAAGTGGAATAAGAGGTAAGGGTTGAGAGGTATTGGGAAAGTATCGGGGAAGTATCCACTAAGTATCGGGAATTATTTTCTTTTTGAAAAACAGTAAAATCACCGATATGGGTAGGATACATATCTAGCCATATCGGGGCCGTACCCGTATCCTATACGGTATCCGATACAGATACGCCAATTTTCAGAAGTATCCGAGCATCATAAGCAACTAGGCTCCTTTGGACACTTACTGTTTCACAACATGGACTATTTTGATGTGGGCATCCACCACCTATGCAAACAATTTTCAATCTATATGTCCAAGAATAAAATGAACAGTACCTATGTTACAACAGCGCAGTTTACTACTATCTCGATTCTACACAGCAGAAGGCAAGAAAAGAGCAAGCTTGCATTTGCCGAAAAAAGTTACCTGGCCTTTGCTCTCCAGACGGCCCTTGTAAACACGACCAAAGCCTCCCTCACCCAGAAAGCACTCTGGCCTGAAGTTCCTCGTTGCGGTCGCCAGCTCTCGGAAGGTGAAAGTCTGCGCCGAGATGTCATTCCCATTATCATCCTTTGCGGCAGAAGGCTCTCTTGCTATCGCATTGCTTTTCACCCACGCCTTCTCAGCCCCTGCACATGTTGACCAAACAAAGGTAAAAAAAACCCGAGCAAACCAGTAGGCTCAACCAAAGATGAGAATTATGGTTGCAATCAAATGGAGTGGCATAGTGTACGCTCGTCGTATCAGTCCACGAGTTCATCTCCTTTATCTATTCATGTGCCTCCCAATTATCTGAAGCAGATGCACGAACCGAATTACACCTACCTATCCAACAACTCAAATTGTTCCTCTTTGTTTTCTTGTCAAATTTCACAAATTACTTGCGTTAATTCGGCACGCAGAGACCACCAAACGCAACAGGGCTACTAAATCAGATCAAGAACGCGTAGAAAGGAAGAACCCCCAAATCCGTCAACCCCTCTACGGATCCGATCCCACCAACCAAACCACCAGCGGATCAAGCGAACGCACCTGCGGAGAGCTTCTCGACTCGCGGCGCCGACATGGGCGGATGCAGCTCCGGGTAAGCCCTCTCCCCCTTAAGGCCGGCGCCGGCGCCACCACCATACGCGGCCGCCGACGAGGTGGAGCCTCCATACCCAGCACCTCCCTTGGGGTTCAGCTGCTCGTCCGCGGGGGAGTCGAAGCACGAGAAGCAGCCCATCTCCAGCGGCGCCCCACCACCCCAGCCAAGAACCCGTCGCATCAATCAGAGGGCCAACATTTCCTCTCCTCTCCTCCCTCCGCCGGACGCCAAGAGATTCTCTCCGGGCTAGAGCGCGTACGCCGAGCAAGGAGCACGTTCGATCGGGGGGAGGCGGGCGGGGCTCGTTTGGGGTCGGATCTTCCGGCGAGGGGGTCGAGGTGAGGTGGGGGGAAGGGGAAGAAAGGAAAGGTGCGCCCTTTATTGGGTTTTTGGAGGGGAGGGGAGGACCGGAGGAGAAAGGAAGGAGAAGGCAGCTCGCAAAGTGGTCGTGGACTCTCCCTCCCCTCCTCTCTCTCCTCTCCTCGCGGCAGCCGCCCAACTTCTACGCGTCTTTCGCTTTGCCTTCTCTCCTCTCCTCGCTTGCTTTCGCACGAGCGTGGTGTCCGAGTCTTCCCCACGCAGCGCGAGCGTGGGGTTCGGTTGGTAATTCTATGACTTTCGCTTCTTACCGTCCGGACGTTCCGTTTTTTGGGCTGTTTTCGTTGCATGTCCCTGTATTTCTTAGTCTCATTTCCGTGTTTTCTCTGTGTCAAGTCTTACCTTTCCTCAATTATTATATCAAAACAAATTGTTTACCTAAAGTCTTATATTTTACCTATGTTCATCTACCCCTGCCACCACTCGTTGGCTCAACTTCCCCTTTCCCTCGCGTCAAGGACACTACAGTCTGAGGCTTCGACTCGAAAGATTTTCAACTCAAAATTCTCAACATTCATCAATTTTTAACCTTCTACTTAAAAATTTGACCTTCAAAATTGGATACGGACTTTCGCCGGGAAAGATTCAAATCTCTAAACTAATGAGGCACAGTAGTCGATGACAGCGGCGGTACCACCAAAGCTAATGAGGTCACCATCACAAGGCGAAGAGGAAGAGGACCGAAGTCCACCCGTCATCAGACGTCTACGCTTCTCCGTCACGCAAAACGGACGGCGGACGCCTCCGTCCGCAGGCGGGGTAGCGTTCCCTGCGGACACCCGCAAGTTAGCAAATTCAGCTAAAACATTATTACTAGCTTCGTAATCAGTTGGCCACCCATCGTTTTGCTGCTCGTGCAGTGGTGAGGTGTGTACAGGCGCGCGATTAATTAGGACGAGATGAGGCCACAAATCAAGCCTTGGCTCCGTGTTAGTTGATGCGCGCGTACCGTCGTGTTCGTACGCAAGACTTGGGCGGACGATGACCAACCGTGCACGTATATCGCAGTCAATTAGGTGATCAACTTGGCAAGCCATTGACCATATAACACAAGAGTGTCAATTAATTAGCACGTCGATCTTGTTTATTTTTTTAAAAAAAAGGCATGTCGATCGATCACAGCTAAACTAATCAAGCCAGATCAGTTTGTCCATCGACGACTATGCATTATCCACACGCTACAACCTGTACGCTTCAGATGTTTCGCTTGGTGTTTCTCAGAAAACACCAATTTAGCTATATCGACAGGATTAAATTAATTTTTTTTCTACGATGACCTTTTTTACAGGACAATTAATTGAATTTGCCACTCTATAGGATGTCTTTTTAGGATTTATCATTATGCAGAATGCAATTCAGAATTTATCACTTTAGTTATTTCACCCTTGTCTTTGACGATTTTACTCCTTTGTTCTTCCTCCTCTCTTCTTCTCCATTCTTTACTACATCCTCTCCCCTCCTATGACCTCATCCCCTCCCCTCCTCTGACCTCCTCTATCTCCATCATGCAGCTCGAGCTCCACCTCCGCTCCCTCCTAAGAACCTACCCTGTCCCACTCTATAGAATTGGCCACTCTATAGAATGGCAAATAATAAATCACACTGGCAAATCCTAAGTACCACTATAGTGTTACAAATCATCAATTATCTTTTTTTTTTCTAGTCTTGTGGTGATAATGCATGTATGCTGCGTAATGTCCTCTTGTAAACATCTCTCTTTTCATGTAGATAGAAAATATCATGCAGCACACTAATCAACATCTGCCAACTCAACACGCTAGAAATTATTTGGAACCATTGAATATATTTAGCTATTTGACCATATATGTACCGCTATTTGACCATATATGCAGCACACTATATATATCAGGTCCATATATCTCTTAGTAGTACGCTTGTGGCAATTTCAAAACCTAGCTACCACAAGCTTCCTTAGTTTGCAAACATGGCCCCTTCTGCTACATTTGTCGCTGAACTTGAGCAGAAGAAAATTTTGATAAGGCCATGTCACATGCACACATTTTGGGAAAGAAAAAGATTAGGGTCGCTCCAACGTGCTGTCATCTTCTAGTTAAAATTGTACTGTAATAGTTGTTAACTTTTTCTAAGTCATTCAATTAAAAAATAACAAACAATGTTATATTATCACGGACAATACAAAGAAAAAAAATGAAAAAAAATGAAAAACCAAAAAGCTAAAAAAAATTGAAATTAAGAAGTCAACACGTTCTAAATGTCTTCTCGTTTCTAGAAGTTGAAAGCCAGAAGATGAAGGCTTTTAAGCTGGTTGGAGCATAGCACAAGTCTATTTGGATCCAAAATATATGGGATTTAGTTGAAGTAGATCTCAGAATTTCTCAAAGCAATCCCCTCGTCCAAACACCACATAAGCATTCAAAGGCTCGCAAAGTGGTAAAAGAAATCTAGTAGGGCCGCTGTCAAAATGATGCAAACCCTAGCCCCATTTTGTAGGAATTTCATACAAAACTCTGCATTAAGTGAGAGCGGTCCGCAGCTGTTTCTATTCCTTCAAAATTCCTACAGAATTTTCATGTTCCAAATAAGAACCCAAGACATGCATTTGCATGTCTGCCTACAAGTTACAATAAAAAGGGTTCCGATGTTTCTTAGCCGCGAGATAAGGGATATTTTTTTTTTTTGCTTAAGAGAGAAATAATCCGAGACAGAAAGAAGACGGAAAAAAAGAGAAGACGACCATCGGGAACAGCTAAAAAGGAAAAGAAAAAGAAGAGGTGGTGAATAGAAAGCTAGCCGTCCTGTGCCTGTTCATGTGTTTGGCTCCCTCGTACAGTGGGGCAGCATGATTGGGAATGGAAAATATCTAGCGAAAGAGAAAGGAATATTCCCAGCAACTACTTGACTCATGCAGTCATGTGACCTGTTTGGAGTATATGAATTGATTGTCATCTCAACTGATTATATTAAGTATAATTAAATTAACATCAAGGTAACCGGATGGTGCAGTAGTTTCTAACTCATCCCCCTGCGCTTAATTACCTAGTTTATTTTGAAATATTCAAAGCTCCCAAGTAATCTTAATGTCAAAATCAGCGTGTGGACTTGCAAACTGAGCTTCACACAGAGCTAATTTTACGGGTTGGTCAGTAAGCTAAACCCCTTTTATGGTAGAAAGTAGAAACCCCCAAAACACGGTAAAGTCAGCGGAAGACGCGGGCTTTGGGGACTTGTAAACCAAAACTATGGGTCAATATGGAAGCTCAGTCGCTCAGACTAGGCAAGCCTTCTTCTTGTTTTTTTTGCGAGGTCAAGGGCCTTAATTTTTTTTGGAAAAGTCAAATTTTTTTATTAAATTAACCTCTTCTTTTAGAGGATCAGATTAGCCATCTTGTAAAAAAATTAATTTGCTCGAGGCAGTTTAATTTCCCCGTGTTGACGTACTAACAGTCAAAATTTATTGTTTTATATGGCTTACATTTGTCTACATGTGTGCTGAAAACACTCCGAATGCTCCACCTTGTATAATAATATTTATAGCTAATAATTAGCTATCAATATTGTTTGAGCACACAAAACAATAAGTAAAACATAGTTAAAATATGCATCGGGAGGAGGGTTGTGTCTACCACATTAAATCGGTGGGATGGGTGAGAGAGGAGAGGAGAGAGAGGAGAGAGAGGTGGGAGAGTGTAAATTTACTGATTAGGCTTACTAGTAAATACTATACATTGAAAGAGTTATATCTACAGTTGTTTCTAAGTGACATGAAAGGTACTCCTTCCGTCCCGTAATATAAGTTCAAAGCCCACTTTACATACTATTGAGACACGGGGTAGGCTACACTAGCGCAAATTAAAATTTTCTACTACGTAAACTAGGAAGCCATGTGAGTAAAAGATCATGGACCATTACTACTAGGCACGCAGTGCAACGGAAGAAGAGTTGAAGCAACCCGGTTCAACGTAGTGCGCGCTTATGTAGTGGAAGTAATCGATCATCCAACGTCCCGATTAGTGTCCTTGGAAGGCGATCATCCTCAAGTGGTAGATGATCCCCACGAATAAACTGTCTCCTCCTTGTAATCGTCTCAATCAGTGACGTAATCACAGTAGCTCCTTTATTGAAGTCTACACATCCGAGAATGGAACATCGTGCATTGGTATGCTAGCACCAGCGCTCACAGCAGGGCCTGTAAGAGGTGGCGGCTAGGGTTTCAGTGGGTGTGTTAATCACCCGCAACCCTCAGCCCATGCACCCCTTTAGATAGAGACTCCAACTAGATCTATATCAAACACAAGTAGAGATCGTATCTTACTCGAAAAGTCTTTGACCATATCCTTATCCAATACGAGTCGAGATCATATCTCACTCAAAAATATATTATATGGACCATTACTATTCTAACATGTTAAGTGTGTGACCCAGTAGGTTCATGTATGCTTGGTTGTAACTCAGAAACACTATTATGATCATTGGTCAAAAGCGGTCCCTAGCAGGACATATCGACCCTAATATGCACAAAGATCAATTTAGACGAACCTTATTCAATATGATATGCAACCAGATTCTAGTCACTCATGATCAACTCATAACTCCTTACAACTAGATCGACAACCAGTTTGCATCCCTATATATCCAGATCGCAGACTAGTCTGTGATATGTCCGACCAGCTCATGGATAGTCAGTATCTTCATACGATCATATTGTATCCGATTGGACTTATCGACCTATTTATGCATTCTCCTTTTGCCTCATGATATCCAATCGAGCTCTATGTGAGAAACGTGTCATCCATAAATTGTTCAATTTTTTCCAATGTAGTGATGGATAGCTTCATGTGGTCGACTCTTCGACCAATCGTGGCATGGCCATACACTTTATTTACCTGACCAAATCGAGAGGTCTAGAGACATCTCTCTTGTTATAAAAGAGAGGCAAATCCCACATCCGATTAGTCATTTTCCTCCACATGTTTCAAGTATATCCAAAAGCTACATTTGTAACTACCCAGTTACGGTGTAGCGTCTGGTAACCCCTAAGTATATTATTATACATATAGAAAACTATGTTAATCTCAAATACAATGATTATACATCATCATGGCTTGATACCAACTGATAATACATAAAACATAACAATCTCAATAGTATCTCAAGGTGAGTCAATCCAACGCTATATTCTCTAACATGTATCCACATTACTGATTTGATATCCCAATATGTATATTTCGTGAAAATATGGTCATCAATCAACACCTGTGCTGGTCTATCAGTCACTGTTATTCTGACTAGTGATATCCAACCAGAGATTCTTTTAAAACGATATCATATAACTAATAAAGAGCTTTACCAAAAAGTCACATACTTGTTAATCTTTATAAATGATAACTCATTCAAGGAACATAATAACATTTGTTTAAAGATAATAAATACGTGATACAATCATCTCCATAATTAACTTTAGGACATATCACTAACATGCACAGACCAAGGAAGCATTAAATTTAAGAAAAAGTTATTACCATTGGACCATATATATCTTTATTAAATAGCATACTACAGCTACGTACTCATTTTTAGCATTAAAGTAGATGTATATGGTGAAAATATTGTAATAACTATACTTTTGATCTCCGTAATTGACTTATATTATGAGACTAAGTTTTCTAAGAATGAGAATTTATATTGCAGGATGAAGGAAGTATTAGACATAGTAAAGCAATATCTACATTGAAAATGTCCAAAGAGGTTGTGCTGGCGTGCGTGTGCCTGCTGGTGCATGCGTATGCGCCTTCCTTCTAATAACAAAACAATCACCTACAGATCACGTTCTTGTATTTTATTTTTATACTCGCCAGTACCACCATTCTTCAAGGTGGCGCTCATCTTTTACTGTAGACTGATGCATTGCCCGTAAACCGCTGAACAGCCCCGCTCATTTCAGCTTGAGCTTCTGGCTTATTTTTACTATTCCTAATTTTCATCTTTTTCTGATTTTTGCCTTTTTTTAGCTTTTTTGCTGGTTCTTTTTTTCGTATTCATTTACATTGTCCGTGATGGGCTAACCTGTTTTTTCTATTTTTATTTTTTTAAAATTTACTTACGCTAAATAAGCCACCATCATATACAGTGTAATTTTAGTCAGCTACAGTGTAATTTCAACCATAAGCCAGCTTATTTCAGCCCAACCGAGCGGCACCAAGGCTTGAAGACTTGGACCAACGATCGCATAAAGCTGCACATAGACAAATCACTGGATCGACTTGCCTCCGAATAAGGAAAAAATTTACGAACTGACTAAATGTGCGCTGTATTCATTTCTGTCCAAATAAAATGTGAAGGGTATTGCTATACTTCGTGCGTCTGAAGGAAGAGAAAAAAATCGAACGCCTCTTCCTCCTGATGTCTAGCTATTTAGCACTCCCCACCACTTGCATTATCAACCACAACCGTTCAAGCTTTATCTAGTCATCTACTTATTCCTTCCTCTCCCACCATGAATCTCTCTCTCTCTCCCCCTCCTTCCTCTTATAGCTATCTAACCAGTGAGCTCTACCACCACTCGCACTCAAGAGGAGGTCATCTGCCATGGGTTAGAACTCGTGCAAGGTGTCACCCCTTCCAATGGTGGCCGGAGTTCGTTGAGTCATAACATTTGTCGTCACTTTGCCTGTAGCTCGTCTAGTTTTGAAGGAACTGAGGTTGACGAGCTAGGGACGACAACATAGGTAGGATGAGCAACAAGTTAGCCTTATCTCACTAAATATGGGGGTTGGCCGGCGATGAGGCGGGAACAACCATCTCCTTTCTCGTCTTGTCAGCTCAGATATGGTATAGTTGTTACATTATTTCTCGAATTTATTGCATCCTTTCTCCATTTGTTGCAAATTTGTCCTGGTTGTTGTAGCCTTTTATTATTTTGTTGTGTGTATTTCTCATATTTGTTGCGGCCCTTTTTCCATTTATTGCAAAATCTGTTCCGGACTTCCGGTTGCTGTAGTATTTCATTATTTTGTTGCAAGTTCATCTTTCCATTGTTGCATCTAAGGTTGTGAAATGTTACAACTATTATTTTTTTAATATTGAGATTTTGTAATATCTGTTGATTTGTTTGTTTGGATTTTTTTGCGAGAGGGAAAGCATAATATGAACAATTTTGCAAGTTCTCAATTTGAATTTTGAGATTATGAGTTTTTTTGCAAAATTTCCTTGATTTTATGGTTTAATTTGTTGCGTTCATATTTGTTACTAATCACAACATATAGTGATTTCATATGCTCATCTCCAATATTCTTTCTATTGTCGCATGCCTGCATCAACTCATTCCTAGCCCCCATGCAATGGCTCCAATGAGCAGTGTCCTGAGCTCCGCTACTTACAGTGGCCTTCGCGAGCACCACATGTGGGCAGTGGTAAATTATTGCTACATTCGATCAAAGTTGAGATCGATTTCCTTAAGTGATATCTGAGAGCGATTGAAAGCATACGTTAGGAACTTCTCTATCATGGTAAGAAAAGTGTTGTTTTAATCATGGCTACTATTTGTTACAGCTGTCTTTTCCATTTGTTGCAATAAGAATGTTTTTTGTTGTATCAGTTATATCGATTTGTTGCAACTAGAGATTTTTATTTTTATTGCAGTCGGTATTTGTTATGTTGCAATAATTATTTGTTGATATTGCATCAGAGTTTTTATGTGTTGAATATTGGTGTTGGGTTGTTTCCTTTCAATATAAAGTTGTTTTGTGTGTATGTTCGATTTTTTACTCCGTTCCACAAGCTCCGGCAACATGTCCTTTACGAACTCTCACGACATCACGAGTGGTGCTCGAGCTCGGCCATTAATGCTGGCCGTGGCCTCCGTGAGCTATGTAGCCACTGGACCCAACCTTTGATAGCGTCGCCGTGGCGAGCCAAGCTCAAAGCCTTGGGTTTCTCGCCATCATCCATATGTCTCGTCGTCTGGTGGTAGGCATTCTGTATAGCAGAAGAGAAGTGTGTGAGTGTCGTCGTTCATCCAACCATTGGTGTAGCATCGAGCGGTGAAAGGGAGCGTACAAAGGTAGCATCCGGATTGGACGTCCTGACGCTGGTTGCTCCCAATATGAAAGTCAAAAGTTGTGGGCATTCCTCCTTGAAGGCTCTAATTCACATACATTTAAGAGGCGTAATGTTGATCCATCGATCTGATTAGTGATCTGCAATGCCATACATATGAGTGGGTTCTTTTGGGCTGATGGCTTATAGCTTATGTCTTAAATATTTGAATTCTTCCTGTTTGTGAGAGGTAGTATATACAGGAAAATAGTTGCATACGATTTTGGCTAGTACAGCTAAACTCAATACACTTTTTACTACAATCTTCCTATTAACTCCGCCTTAAAAAAACACGTCATTTAAAAGCTAGTTACTGTAGACAATACTAGTATAAGCCAGCTTTAAGCCGAAAAGAACCCAGCCTACCATGTTACCAACAAAAACAAAAGGTTAAAAAGGAAAGAAAGCCTTTCCTAAAAGCTAGAGATCCCTCCTCATTTTGCACGTTGTTGATCTACCTACCGTGATTACGTGGCAGTAGTGAAAGAAATTTTGCGAAGTAGTATAGTATAGCTGGTGGGTCCAAGAGCCTGGTCTTTTTCACTGCGATTTATGGCTACGGCTTATAGCTTTTTGAATATTTATGAGAGAGAATATATAGTAAGAGAAACTCGTGTGCGGTTTTGACCAATATAAATAAAGTCGCTACAGTGTGTACTACAATCAACTTATAGACCCCGTGTTAAAAAAACACCCCGTTTGAAAGCTAGTTACTATAGAAAAATTGAAAAACAGTCTTTAGAAGTTGAAAAGAAGAGGGCCTAGCACTGTGAGTGCCTCTCTGCGAAAATGTTAAGGGAGTGTTTGGAAACGGAACGAAGAATTTTATGCAAATTTTATAGTGAATTCTATAAATGCTTTTCCAATGTGGCTCTTTGGGACAAAGGAATGACCCCTAAGATTCCTATGAAATTTGAGTGGCCCCTTCTCTAGGAATTTTCTAGAAAACAAATATAAGGTCCAACCTCATCAAAAATTTATTTTGTATCTTGAGCAAGCTAGGCAACCTCTCTCTCCAAATTCATGAGTTCTTTTGCTGTGAAGCATTTAAACAATCATTTGGAATAAATCCCGTGTTTTCTTTCCTTGTGGGATTTTACTACATATGCCACTCCAATTCCTGCAGTTTTCATATTCATGTGTTCTCCAGTTTGTAAGCTCCAAACAGGGTCTAAAGATTTTTAACAAAGAATTCTTGCATACGAAGGGCTTTTATGTGAAAAAACCTATCATATATTGCAGCCAAGCTCCTTAATTAGTGAAATTACACAGGAGCCTTTACATGGGTTGAAAAGGGGACTGTGCTCAAATTTCTCACAATGTAAGAGACCACATTGCCAAAATTCCTTGCCCTGCGTGCGGCTGCTATGGTCAGCGCGGTTACCTTTCAAAATGTTTTCTAGGTCTTATATATTCGTTTTGAAATCTTCAGCAGTATACTCCAGTTCTACTAGTTCCATGGACTCTCTCGATCGTAGTTAGCAAAGAAACGGTGCATTCTCATAGGCTAGTGACTGTCGGTTTGTGAGTTAATTATTAACGTCTGCAGAAAAGGCTACGATATTTTATATTTCCCAGTTGCAATTGTACTGCATAGTGTATGCATGCATCATATCGTTTGCTGGTAGGCGCAACTGTGGCATCATCGAAGTCTATTTCAGTAATTAATGTAAAGCCTCACCAAACAAAAAAGCGACATGCCAACCGACGGATAGATAAGCTAGATATGCAGCGATGAAAGCCTCGGTAGAATTAACAAATGCCAAAAAAATTAATAATTATAATTGCATGTGGTCAAACGCATACTCAAGTGTAAGAAAAATATTATATATGAAAGTCAACATCTTGATCGGTTAGGTCACACGCTAGCTTGATCAAATCAAAGTTACGCGTGCGTTCATACTGTTAAGGGCCCGTTCGGCAGGCAAGAAGCTGGATGGTTTTTGATTTTTGCTACAATATTTAACTTTTAAATAGAGTATTTTTTCAAGACGGGGTCTACAAGTTAAACGTAGTACACGTTAAAAGCCCAACATCTGTACCAACCAAAATCGTAAGTGAGTATCGGTCTCTCCGTAATCTGTACCGTAAACAGCCAAAATTCAAATATTTCAACCAAAAATCATAACCCGCAGATAAAAAGAACAGACCCTAAACCATGTGGTGGTTGAGTATTTAGTGATAATGAATGATTGATATTTTGGTTTCACTAGAAGTTGTGTTTGTGGAAGTTCTGGTCAATGCGCTTTTGTATTTGAGTTTTTAGGGCACCTGTCTTTGACCACATCCGTATTTCAACAACGACAGTCCCTCAATGCATGGCGACCACGGCGTTGACCACGTTTGGTAGTCGGTGGTCCGAACGGCCTTGTATTGTTGGTCCAAACAGCTCTGTGCTGGGTGGTTCGAACGGCTTTGTCTGATCAGCAAAATTTGACCACATCAGGATTTGACCATGTTATTTCGATCACGGTAAGTCAAGCACTACAGACTTCGACCAGGTCCGACTTCGACCACGGCAGACTTCGACCACATCCGACTTCAACCATGTCCGGTTTCGACCACATCTGACTTCGACCATGTCCGACTACGACCACGTCTGGCTTTGACTATGGCAGCCTTCGACTACGGATTTTTCGACCACGGTAGAACAACCACGCCAGGTAATTGGTAAGCTTCGATCATGAACAACGAACTAGTCGTAGCTACAATGCTTTTTCATGGTCGTAGTTACAGTTCCTTGTCTATTGTCGTAGCTACAGTAACCGGTCGATAGTCGTAGACTTTACTGGTCAATACTCGATAGTCGTGAACTTTACTAGTCATACTCGATAGTCGTAGACTTTACTGGTCAGAGGTCTTAGACTTTGTGATCGATAGTCGTAGACTTTACTGGCCAGTGGTCTTAGATTTTGTGATCGGTAGTCGTATACTTTGCTGTCAGAAGTTGAAGACATTATGATCGGTTGCTGTAGGCTTCACGGTTTGTACTCATAGTCTTCATAGTCGGTATGAGTGCTTTAACTCTTGCTATCTTCGAGTACATCGAGCACTTGTGTTAGGCTAGCAGTAGGACTGGCTGGTGGTGATCCATGAATAGTACTCGAAGGATTCGGTACTCAGAAGATGGTGGTACTCGATAATCATGGTTTTCATGATCGTGGTTAGCAATCTGGTGCTTTAGTCAAATAAATCGGTACTCGGTAGTCGGCACTCGATGGATTTGTGATTGGTAGTGTTGCTTGTTATTCCCGAGTGTTTAGAGCAGAGCGATGGTAATTCCCGAGTACTTGTGTTCGAGTACTCAATGTGCTAGTGACCGGTCTTACATAGCAGTTATAACCAGTCGTAATGAGTAGTCTAAGGGTGTTTTCTGGATAGTGATAGAAAGTGTGGTCCTAGATGACTTGGTTGGTGGTCGTGGATGGTTTGGTTCTTATCTATGGATAGATGAGGGTGTGCTTTTAGTGTGTGTGTGTGTGTGTGCTGATGTCAGTCAAGTTGTGAAAAACTTGTGTCGGGAAAACTTTCTTTGGTCTTTACATGTGTAGGTGGCGTGGAGACGATTATGGTCGGTGTGAGGAGAACCGGGCCTAGGATGGGAAGTTTGAGGTCCAACAGTTGAGGATGTCACGCGAGGTGGTCATGCTCACGCTGGAGCACGTGGAGATCAAAGGTGGTTATTTGTGGAGAAGCTACGGGCGGCGCGGTTCAGGAGGTTTCGACACGAGCAGTGATGATGCGTGGAGGAGATACGGAGGTGTGGTCCTGGAGGCTTTGACACGTGATGTTGATGCGTGATAAAGATATAGGAGGTGCTATCCTGGAGGCTTCGTCACGTGGTGAGATTGGACACGTTATGAAAGGAGTCCATAATGGGAAGGATTAGAGATATTGGAAAACCCGTGTTTGAAAGGGTTTTGGATCTCTTGATTTTCAGAAGAGATAGGGTTGCATGTTCTGGTTGTTAAGGACACGGTTTGAGACATGCGTGTTTGAGATGAACACGGTTTAGGGGTCTGGCACATAAAAGTAGGGGAGAGGCTAAGGGTTTAGTTATGACTTTGAGTGGCTTTGAGGAAGCTTTTTGTGCTAGGGTTTTTAGGGGTGCCGTGAGGGCGCTTTATAGCGATATACATGATATAGAAGTAATATATCAGATCTATTCTAAGAAAAGTTAGTCGGCATCAACGATATGTTTTCTGAGCTTGATTTTCTTATGTCCTCGGTGGTGGCGTGCTAACACATCTTGATCTTGCGTAAAACGAGCATGGTGTTGTCTTCGATGTGTTCTTGTTTGAGCAGCTAAAGCTTTTGAGCAGAGGGAGATTTTGACTATGTGCAAAAGTGGTCGAAGCGACGGTCGAAGTGAGCGATCGAAGTGTTCTAGCGGTCGGAGCACTAGAGCTGTCGAGCAGTCGAGTGGTCGAGGAGCGGTCAAACGTCGAGCGGTTAGAACCTCTATCGAGTCTGTGCACACGGTCGAGCATCTTGCGGTCGAATTCCATGTCTGTAAGTTAGATTGTTCTTCTTGTGGTTTGAGATTTAATTTCAGGTAACAAGAAGCGGAGGAAATCATACATAACCCTGTTTGCGCCATACGATCCAACACATACAAAGATTCTAAAACCATGTTCTAACTTAGGATCGAAATTGTCTAGTTTCCTTCGGGCGGGGATAGGATTCGTTGTCGATATTATGAGGTAAATAAGAGAAGACTACAATCTAGACTATATGGAAAGATATAATGCCTTTATTGTTCATAATGTGTTACAAAGGGGATGCACAATGATCACAAAAAAGCAATTAGCGTAAATGAACTAGGATCATATAAGATCTCTCGCGTACTGTTGCTCAACTTAGCCTTAAATAACACCGAAGGGATGGCAGTTGTATCTGATAAAGAGATGCCTTGTCATGTCCAGGAATTGATGCACATGGAGACGGTTGCTGCCAACAATTCACCCTTCAGACACAATCGCAAGGTTGTTGCTTGAATGGTTCTGTTGTGGCTACAGACCAAACAAAGGGAGAGATGACAGTGGAGAGTCGGTGAACAATGCCTCTAGGGTTTTCCCCTGGGTTGGATTCCATATATATATGCAGTTACATGGAGAACGTTTTACAACTATACCCTTGCACCCAAATACCCTCCATAGGGGTATATACGTCATTGTACATGTCCCATAACTATTGTGGTTACAGACCAAACAGAGAGAGATAGTAGCGGAGAGTAGGTAAACAATGCCTCTAGGGTTTTCCCCTGGGTTCGATTCCATATATATATGCGGTTACATGGAGAACATTTTATAACTATACCCTTGTACCCAAATACCCTCCATAGGGGTATATACGTCATTGTACATGTCCCATCTTGGACCTTACCACGTCCTAGCAGGCCGGTTGGGTTTAGGTGGGGGCCACCCCTACAACAGGTTCATTGTTAGTGAAACTTGAGAGGTGTCGGGTGGTTATGTAAGAGATACAACAAAGCATGTTTCCTCCGTCTACTATGCATTATAGTATAATAGGTGTTAGACCTTGTGGAGGTCACCTTATGGTTTGTGATGAGTAATTGACTTGGATTTGCATGTGTTGTCGAAGTTTAAGTTTGGTTTTAGAAGATTGCACTTTTGGAATTGTTGTCAGTGCATTGCCAATCTGACTGTTTTGTAGAGGCGGTAAGACTGTTGTGTATGAGCGGCCTGATCGGTCATTGCATGATGATCTGACCGGCTATGAGCTGAGTATTGGCTATTTGAGGAGAGCGGTTTGATCGGCATTGGGGAGCGGACAGATCGATGGCGTGCAGGAGACATAAAAAAGATACGGATCATGAGGCAAGGTGGTGCATATGGTGTGTTAAGTGAATTAGGGCCGATGTAAGTAAAAAAGTTCCGATGAGATCCGGATGTGTGAAGACTTGATGGTAAGTTGTTGTGCACTATAGGTGTGGAGATGCTTTGATGTGAAGGATTTGTTTCGGGATGACTTCGATGTAAAGAATTGGAAAGAGACCGTAGAGGGGTATTTAGGTAAATTGCCCAATATCGGAAAGGAGATGGTGTGCAAAACTATGATGGTGACCTAAGTGGTTTAGGTCACGAAGATGAGGACAAGGCAAGGCAAGTTGGGCTATTGGGGCTGAATGGAAGATGTGCTTTGAGAAGCGTGTTTGTATGAGGGAAAAACCCGTTATGTGTTGGGTTAGCAGGTTTGCCTAAATGTAAAGTGGATAGTATCCACTAAGGGTATTGGTTTAGTGTTTTATATGAGTCTCCACTATATGAGGAATTAGGGTTAGAGGAGATTTGTAAGAGACAATTTGGGTCTGAGAGAGTAATGAGAGAGCTTATGTGTGAGTTGCCCTAGTGGCTTTGTTCTCCTAAGGGAGTGGCTGTAAACACTCATCTACAAGTGAAAAAAATCTCTAAATTCATCCAAGTCTTCCTCTCTTTTGTTCTTGTATTGATTTCTTGATTTGGCTTAGTTTTTTATATTTCCTCCTCTCATTTTATTCTTGCTGTTCCCTGTGATGTGCAAGTGATGGTATAGACTCTAGGAGATAATATCCATCCATCTAGGGAGCTCTTACAGCAAGTTCCTTCACTTTCCCTTTTCTTAGTTCATAAAAAGGTGATTTTGGGGTTTCTTTGTTCTAAGAGGTTTGAGCTCAATATTTGCTATGGTTTAGCTTGCTCAGACATGTAGGAACTCATCTAAGTTCACCTTTGTCATCTAGGACACACAAACAAGCCTAGATCGTAGTTTTCCTCTTTGACCTAGTTTTGGTGCAACGTTTTTGAAAATGGATAAAGGTTGGAACTTTGGCAATGATTATTGAAATCGTTAATTGGAATAGGTTCCTGGTATCCTAGAGAATGTGTGTTTCAAATTTTAGGTGATTTGGAACTTTGAATTTTAAGTTTGATCAATTCTTGGTTTTTAAGTCATGACGATTTTGGTTTTGTTAGTGGTAGTGGTCAAATAGCCGTAGTCCTAGCAATCAGACTAACTAGGTGGTCAGACCAGCCAAGGGGAGTTTTGCTGGTTTTTGGTTGCTTCCACTGTTGTGAACCTAAATCTTGATCTTCATAGCTTCTATAGCTACTGGAGTGAAAAAATTTTGAATACCTACCGAAAAATTTGTCGCAGTCATTCACCCCCTCTGACTGCTATATCTAGTCCTACAATTGGCCCATCTACCAGTCAGGTGAGTGGGTCCACATGTCAGTTTTTGAACCCTCTAACTGGTAGGCAACTAATGCCCAATGTGAAGTAGGCATATACTCCAATTGGGGGTAAACTCAGAGGCTACCGACTGGACTTTCTTCCGACAATTATCATAGATAGCAAGCTATTTATTATGGATTGTTTAATTTTTGTTAACTAGCCCCCAACTTCAAGTGAAAATGTATTACTTGAGAAATATAGGGAAAACTGATCGAAGAAAGCATTTCTAACCACATCATCTCTTGACCGAACTATGACATGGTCATGGGAGTTTTTTAGTTGGAATTGTAAATTCTAATGAAAACGGAAAAAGAGAGGTGAACGGTCGCATAGAGTTTTACTTGTTAGGCATAGTTCTTAAAAAATTCTGTCTGTTATGCTCCTCTCAGTCCCACTAGTTGTTGCAGTTATATATTGGTCCCAATGTGTAAAGATTTGGTATTTACAACTTCCCTCAATTCTTCTCAATTTCTCTCATGAGATCTCTTCCTCCCTGCATTCTCCACTCTAGAACAACCCAAAATCTTCCACCGAAAAAGTTTATAGATCTAATCTTAGATCCAAAGCAATGGTAGGAGGGTATTCTACTTGGGTCCGGTGAAGATGTCCGAGAATGGAATTGAATCCCTAGTGAGTAAGGGCTTGATCAAGTGTAAGGAAGTAGTGGGGCAACACTACCCATTGAGCTAAGAAGGCAAGATAGCAGTCTTCCAAGCTTACACCTAGTGCAGTTTTAGACTGCCATCTCATTCAGTTTTTGCAGCGGTGCTCGAGCATTTTCAGGTGGAGTTGGTGAATTTGGTGCCCAACTCCATCACAATGATGAGCGTCTTCATCTACGTATGCGAAGCGTACTTGGGCATTCTAGTAGACCCGGAACTCTTCAAGTACTATTATGGCATGTCCGGAAAGACTGAAACAATCACCAAAAGCTACTCCTTGTGCCTTCATGATGGGAGGGAGAAGGAGTATGTCCCCATGTTTACTGAGTCTTCTTGGTCCACATGGAAGAAGCAGTGGTTCTACATGACCGTCACACCTAACGACTAGCTGCACTTTGAGGGGAATTTGGTGTTGAAGAAGTCAAGGGAATCGGATATGAATAGGCATGGTCCCTTCATCAAGGGAATTAACCTCCTGAAGGAACAGGGGCTAATTGGGTGGCACGTGGTGAAAGATTTCATCACATATTGTATTAGCCCTCTGAACGCCCAAGCACAGCCTATGTGGATGTTGTAAGGACGAGCAGCCGTTTAGAGGGGGCTGAATAGGCAGTTTTAAAAATATGTTGGCTAATACTGATTTTATACGAAAGTGTAAATTAAATCATTTTGCACAATTAAATCCTAAATAGACTAGTCTTAACTAAGTTCACCAATAATCTAGATCTATGTCAAGATTTGCAATCCTAGGGTGATAAATAATCAACTTTAATTCTAGGAATGGAAACTGCACAAAGTAAATGAGCACAAAAGGGCAAATCAGAATGACACACAATCTTTTTACTGTGTTGTTCATAAACTTGTTGCTGTCTCCTAATCCACATTGAGGTAAATCCAAACAAATTGGACCAACTCCACAAATTAAGCTAACACCTCGAATCCACTGGGTTGCTTTTCCTCTACTCTGGAGATGGTGACACTACTACACAAAGGGTAATCATAGACGGTTGTAAACACTCATCACAGACGATTTCTGAATTGTCTGAATTTCTGCATTGTGATAACAAGCGGTTATCATAGATGGTTTGTGAGCCGTCTGTGTCAAGTCACAATATAGATGGTTTGTATAAAGAGCACTCTGTGAAGGTACTATCACAGATGACGGCCATCAAAAACTGTCTGTGATATGTCGTCCATCACAGATCGTTCTATGTATGAACCGTCTACGATGGATGAATATCACGGACGGTTGGTAAAAAGAATCATTTGTGATAATATCACAAATAGTTTTTGGTGGTAGCTGCATGTGATAGTAGGCCTTCACAGATGGTTTATACAACAAAATCTTGGGAGATGCCACAGATCGGTGATGTGGCATTATCGCAGACAGTTCGAATTAAAAATCGTCTGTAATGTATGCAATTATCATAGACGATTCTTGTTAAGAACCATTTATGATATTATCACAGACGGTTCGGATTAAAAACCGTCTGTGATGTCTGCTATTATCACAGACGGTTCTTGTTCCCTAGAACAGTCTGTAATGAGACGTCTAGTATAGCCTTTTCTATAGTAGTGCGAGCACCAAACCACGCACAACAATCGGCCTTCTCGCAAGCTTTTTTGAGAATATCATCGGCACAACTCTTCCAAGACATCTAGAAGATGGCAACCTCCAATATTTACAAGTCAGAGATGATCACTTCAACAAATCAAGTACCAAAGTTAGATGGATACTCAATCCACCGTCAAGTGCAACATATGTACAAGGATTTGCATTTCAAGCTCACTAAGTGTAACACATGCACACAAGAGATAAGAGGGCTTGCTCTTAGCTCAATAAAATGAATCAAGGCACCATCATTATAGTCCAGTTGGCCACAAGGGTGTATTTATACCTCACACTAAAAAAGTAGCCATTGGAACAAGATTCATCACAAAACAACTAAAATCGGTCTAACCAACAACTAATGGCCGGTTAGACCAGCCTGCTCTGTAATGGCTGGAAAACTAGCCATTACAGAGATCACCGATCAGATTGCTCACAAGAGCCAGTCAGACTGCTCTACAACCTCCAAAGAAGAGCACAAAAACTAGCTCTCTGGAAAAAAGCAACCGGCAACAAAGATCCGGTCACACCAACGGGGCCGGTCAGACCACAACAACTAGTTAGACCGGCCCACACATGGCGGTTTGACTGCTTGCTACTGAGCTCGACTTCTGACCGACAGTTTAATTGCCTCGGTAGTTTGACTAGCCAACACATGGTGATCAAACCGGCATTTACTTCTGCATTTTTCCAAGACTTGCGGAGTACTTTATGTACTCACATGCTGCACTGAAAACAAATCTCGGAGGAATACGAAGCTCAGGAAGGAGATTACGACTACTTCGCGTGTGGATTCGACGAAGGCTTTCCGGAGTATTAAGTTGCGGTTCCCCAGTCAATTGCCTGTGGTGTATTGATGGGTCTTCATAAAAGTTTATTTTGCTTCCGCTGTGTTTTGTGTGATTGCGAGGTCTTGAAACCTCAGTTGTAATAAAGAGGCCTTTTGGTCTGTACTCTCTATTATTGTAATAAAAGTGTGGTTGGTTATGTATTCATCACTGTTTGACGGTGTGCACTAGCTTTGATCTGGGACTAGTGCTGTAATACACAGAGAGTCCGGATTCGAAAATCCGGGGTCCCGACAGAGATGGTATCAGAGCCAATTTGACTGTAGGACGTGACCTAGTTAGAATGGTCGTTAGTAGAAGAGCTTCAAAATTTATTTTATAAAAAATCTAATAATGTGCTACCCTTGTCTTTTCTTGTCTTTCTATCCTTACCTTCGTCATGGTATTCTTCCTTCTCTATCTGCTTATTTTCTTTTTGGAATGGTAATTGTATTCCTTCCCTCTATAATTTCTATAGATGGCACAATGAGTTTGCGTCTGAGAAGCACTTGGAGAAGCGCGTCATCATGAAGGAGCGAAAATTAGTTCTTTAGTTATAGTACCCAAGTAAAGTCCTATGATTTTAGAACGCTTATATATTACTTGTTTGTGTGCTAGGTGGACTGTACCAAGCCTTTGTGTACTTGTAGTACAGTCATCCTTAAAAACTATTTTGATTTCAAGCTAAGTTTCTTCTATGTTGTTGTTTGTGTTCTCTCTTGTGTGCTGGGTTGGGATGTTGTTTAGTTTCCCCTAATCTCTTATCTGTGCTAGTTCCCTCTTATCTTTTGCTAAACCCGGTTGCCACTTCAGATGGCGAACACAAAGAACAACGCAGGCAACAATCGTGGTGCCAATGCCCAATTGGAAAGCAATGTTCCAATTCCACCACCTCCTGCTCAATCCCCTAACTTGGAGCAAATGATGGCTATGCAACTGCAAATTCTTCAAGCCCTTGCTTAGAATCAAGTCCAACAAGCTCCGCAGGCACCCATTCAGGCACCGCAGTCCAAGTTAGGAGAATTCATGAGGACCAGACCGCCGACCTTTGCCGGTTCAGTAGATCCGTTGGAGGCTGACGATTGGATCAATGATGTGGAGAAGAAACTGATTTTGGCTCAGTGCAATGACCATGAGAAGGTGTTGTACGCTGCCCATTAGCTAAAAGGGATCGCTGCTAATTGGTGGGAAAATATTGTTCTGCTCATCAAGATGTGCAAGCCATCACATGGGCTGACTTTGTTGAAGCTTTTCACACTGCACATATTCCTGTGGGAATGATGGAGATGAAGAAGAGGGAGTTCCATAAACTGCAGCAAGGAAATCTTAGTGTTTCTGAGTACCTGAATAGATTCACTCAACTATCTAGGTACTATCCAAGAATACCCCTTGTGGTACTGGTGATCGGGAAGAACCCATTTGGGCTAATTGGTCAGCGAGGAAATTATCTTTGCTAGGATTGTGTTGTACCTCAATACTGTAAAAATGCCAAAGCTTTTTGACTTCCGACAAGTAATGAGACATGGTAGTATTAGAGTATTGGTACTCTTTTCCCACCTGATTTGCGACTAGTTGAGAATCACCCTTCATAGGTAATCAGCGAATCCCAAGCGCTTTAGCTGGTCGGAGGCCAGCCAGTGAACCTTCATACTCCACTGCATTATTAGTGTAGGGAAGTTTAACTGGATAGCATATTTTAATGTTTCTCCAGTCGTGGAGAAAGTAAGACTAGTGTACTTTTTTTGAGGGAAAACAGTAGGAGAAACTCCTACTGTGGTATTATATATTAATAAATAACATGATTACAATATGTATAAAGGAACAGAACTTAGAGAGTGTCTAGCCAATTACAAAGTGCATCATGATCTGCAGCCTTAATTCTACACAAATGCAGAATTACATCTCCCTTACAGTTTTGTTTCCACTTGTTTAGACAACCAGCAGTAGCATCAAAGACAATACCATATTGTTTCTTCCAAATGTGCCAAGTAGCAATAATAAAAATTTCCATGAAACACGGCAGACTAGAGTTGCATTTAGTAAGGAAGATCATGCACTCAATAGAAGCAACTGGGTGCCAGGTAATCCGAAGGTATCGCCAACATTGGAGACTAAAAGTGCAACCAAAGAAAAGATGAAACAATGTCTCCTCGTCTCCCCCATCACACACAACACAGGTTGAGGAACCAACAATGTGAAAGCATTTCTGTTTCAAAAGATCGCGAGTATTAAGCCTATCCATGAATAATAACCAAGCAAAGACTTTAAGCTTCATGATGCATTTGCTTTTCGAGATGAGTATGAATCCCAAGGAATAATTGAAGAAACAATATTGCTGAGCATAGTACTTCTGAGAGGTATAGCAACCATGACCCCAAATATATGTCCTAGAATCATAGGCATCATTCAACTGAATTGAACTTAACTGCACCTGGAGTGCATTGTATTCAGTAAATGCCTTTGCCGAAAGAGGAAGATGATAGTGAGCTGACGGATCAGGAAGAGCAAGGAAGTTATGGACTGAAACATCCTGAGCCTTAGCAAAGGAAAATAGCCTAGGAAATTTTTGACAAAGCAAGTGACCCTCCTAGCAGACCTTCCAAAATAGGATGTCATGGCCATTACCCAGACAATCGATAGCAATACATCTAAATTGAGTAACAAACTTCATAACATCATGCCACCAAAAAGAACCAAAAGCCCTATCAGCATGTGGGATTGAAGCAGCATAGTATGTGGATCGGAGCAACTGAACCCAAAGAATGTCATGCCGACCATAGAATTTGTGAAGGTGTGATAACCAGTGCTTCATTCTGCTTGAAGGCTTGATTGGTCTTGCTTGTCCACTCAAAACTTCCATGCTTCTTGAGAAGTTTAAATAAAGGAAGTTCTTTTCACCTAGGCATGCAATGAAATGACTAAGTGCCACCATGCATCTTGTAAGTTTCTGGACTTCTTTGGTTGTGGTCGGGGGACTCATCTGGTTGATGGCAGAAATCTTCTCAAGGTTAGCCTCAATACCTCAGACAGAAACCAAGAATTTGAATAGCTTTCCTGAGGAAACCCCGAATACATACTTCTATAGATTTAATTTGAGACTGTGCTTTCTCAAAATTTCAAAAGTTTCTCATAGATTGTAGATGTGATCTTGATTCTTAATGATTTTTACCACTAAGTCATCAACATAGGCTTCTAGGTTCCTATCTAGTTGGAGGTAGAACATATTTTGCATGAGTCATTGAAAAGATATACCTGCATTCTTTAGTCCAAAAGGCATTTTAACATAACAGAAATTACCATAAGGTGTAATGAAAGTAGTCTTTTCTCCATCTTCTAGACACATATTAATATGATGATAACCATAATAAGCATCCATGAAACTTAGTAATTCACAACCACTAGAAGAATTGACCAATTGATCAATTTGTGAAGGAAAAATCATCTTTGGATATGCTTTATTAAGGTTAGTAAAATCTACACACTTTCTCTATTTACCATTAGATTTTCTAACCATTACAGGATTAGCGAACCACTGGGGTGATCGACTTCTCTGATAAAACCTGCCTTGAGTGGTTTCTCTAATTCTGACCAAATTGCTTCCCTACGATTTGGAGCAGAACATTGTGACTTCTATTTTATTTGCTTCTTAATAGGCTATAATGCTAGCCTATGCTCGATCACCTCCTTGGGGACACCAAGCATGTCGGATGCTAGCAATGTATACAAGTTTGTCTTTGCCTAGAAGAAGGAGATGAGCTTATTTTCCTATTTTGGAGTCAGTCTAGCCCCAATCTGAAAAGTTTTGCCAGGCTACTTGGGGTTGTGTGGAACCAGCTTGACATCATCATTTGATTTTGGTGCAACCTTTGGCTTGGAGTTCTTTGCCGAATGTTGCATGCTGCTGACATCTCGAGTGGTGATCTGATCCACAAGCTCGAATGACTTCTTGTCACATGTGAGTGCCATTTTTTGTCACATCGGACTATAATGAGACCCTTTGAACCTGGCATTTTCAGACATTGGTAACTATAGTGGGTAGCTATCAAAAACTTTGCTAAAGTGGGTTGACTGATGATAGCATTATACGCAATTTCAAAGTCGACCACATCAAAAGAAACCTTCTCAATTCTAAAGTTGTTCGGTGTTCTGAACGTAATTGGAAGTTAAAGTTGGCCAATAGGTTTGGCCCAAGAACAAGACACAATACCATGGAATGAATATCGCACTAACTTTATCTTGGTCCTAGGAACATGCATTTCATCTAGGGCACTAATAATCAATATGTTTAAAGAACTTCCACCATCAACCAAGGCACGATTAACTCAACAATTATTAATAGTGGGCTCTACCACAATCAGAAAACAACCGAGTCATGTAGATGGGATCAAACAGTCCTATTTTCCAAAGGAAATAGGGACCTTTGACCACTTTAGTAATTTAGGAATGACAATATGGTCAATAGAGTTTACCTCTCATTCGATATCCTCAAGCTGTTGCTTGGACTCATATGTCCAAAATCCCCATAGATGTGATCAATCGTGCACTTAGGGTCTTCATACGACATCTCCTCATAGCCCTCAACAGGCTTCTAATCACTCGTCTCCCCTATCTCAGTGATACTGGGGAGTGGGCCCTTGCTTGAGTAGTAATCCTTGAGTTTTCTCTGGAAAACTCGACAATTACGAAGATCATGACCTTCCTTCTAATGAAGAGGGAACAATATTGTCTTCTTGGTGGCGTCAATAGAAGCCTTTTGTTTATTCCGGTCAAAATAAGCTTTTCAAGGCTCCTTGTCTACAACACCCAAAACTTCTTTGGAAGATTTAGTTGATGGTTCCTTACCCTTATCATGGTTTCTTTTGGACTTGTTAGAAGGCTTATTCTTCTCCACCTCCTCCTTGTCCTGAGCAACTCTTGGGTCCTTGTCATTGCGGTCGAAGGTTCGATTCTATTCTACTACTTCAGCAGCGGTTGCATACCTGTTGGTCGTATCGAAGAGTTCGATGATAGTAGATCGAATAATAGAAGAATTAGAAATCTTAGGGATTGTATTTCTTATTTGACTGAAGTGTCTAAAGAATTGGTGTAGTGTTTCACGTGGATCTTGACACGATCGGTTCCTTTCCAGTGCGGTCGTATGTGCCCTGGAAGTCGGCAAGCAGTAGATCACAAAGATGTTTCCATGAGTAAATGGGCCCGGGTGGCTCGTTAAGAAGCCACAAGCGGGCTGACCCTCAAACATGGTTGTAAGGTAATTCGCCGTTACATGCTTTCCTCCTCCTGCGGCTCACATAGCCATGGTGTAGATTTGGAGAAACTCAAGGGGATTCTCACTCCCATCAAATTTCTCCAGGTTTGATGGTTAGAACTTGTCTGACTAGTGCACTGCTCATAGATTGCCGAAAAAGCACGACATCCAGCAATGGGTTCATAATGCCTCCTTTAGGGAAAAGAGTGGTTGTAATCATTTGGCGACCTATTGCATAAGTACCCAATCAGAGTCATCTCTGATCGATCGTGTGCACCTATCCTTCTGGAGCGAATGTGCTCTCGGTCTAGCCGGTTTCGAAGATCCCTTGAGGAAAGATGTTCCCGTCTACCAACTCGGTGTGGTGGCTATGTGACTTGAGGAGGCATATGACATTGCTCCCTTTGTCTCTCTAGCCTGTTGTAGGCTGAATGGGTGGTTCTTGCCACCCAGGATCTCCTTGAAGCCGCCTCCAATAACTAGAGCTATTAGAAGCGCTGGCCCATGAGGCGATCATTCTGGTCTAACTACCAGAACATAAGACCCGGTATTGCGCGGACTTGTCATAGAGTTGTGGAGGATAGCATCGATCTCTTGGGCAAAAGCATAATACCCTGCTACTGCTAAGCCTTCTAGTGGATTTTTCAAGAATATCATTAGTAAGTCAGAAGATATGAGCAATTACCGATTGATATTGCCTTCGTCTAGGATGTCATGCCTGGTTTGCAATCCTCCTTCTGGCGAAGCCTGGGTCATCCACTTCATCTTGAGGTGAAGCATCTCCTAGAGGCATGAAAACACCTCCACCATCTCCCGAACGCTGATTAAGTCGGCGATCTTTGACCCTAGGGGCAGTTGCATCAACCTTGTAGATCATTGTCCGATGGGATTTTGATTATAACTGGCATCGATCTCGTTAACTGTACTGCACACCTTGTGTCCCTCGTCAGATGGGTCGGACTCCTGACTCCTCACTAGAAAATAGAGTCCTTTCCATGAAGGTGAGTTCTAGGTAATAAGAGTCTCCGGGGGCTGTCATGGCGAATGAAACCAGATCCTCCAAATAGTTGGTCAGAGATGAATGATCATCATTCCCAACGAGCATCCTAGTGAACATAGGAGCACCTCCATAGTCAACAGATGGTGAGTGGCCCTCAGGATTTGTGAGAGCATCAGGGTTGGTGGTCAAAGATCACTCATTGTTGGTCGTTGAGTTCCCACCACCATCAGTGAGTGTGTGCCATCAAGGGTCGGGGTTGCGCCCTCAGAACGCACGACACTTGGTGGCGATTGGTATTCCCCAAATTTGTCGCAGCCATTGCTCATGAGAGATTCCATAATAAATAGCTTGCTATCTATAGTAGCTATCGAAACAAAGTTCAATTGTTAGCCTCCGAGTATACCCCCGGTCGGAGGAGTATATGCCTATTTCATCCTAGGCATTAATTACCTACCAGAGGGTTTAAAAACTGACATATGGATCACTCACCTGACCAGTAAATAGGCCTATTATACTATAACGTGTAATAGATGGAGAAAATGTGTGCTATTGTATTTCTGACATAACCACCCGGCTCCTCTCACGTTTCGCTGAACCACCTTTTGACAATGTCTAAAGGGTGAATCATTGGCAGCAACCGTCTCTATATGTGCCAAGTCCTAGGAGTGACAAGGCACCTCTTCATCGAATACAACTATCACCCCTTCGGCGCTATTTAAGATCAAGTCGAGTGGTAGTATGAGAGAGATCTCATCTGATTTGTAGTTCATTTACACTCCTTTTTTTTGTGACTATTGAGCACCCATTTGTAACATATTCTGAGCGATAAAGGCATTTACCTCTTCCTGTGTAGTATAGGTCATAGTCTTTCTCATTTACCTTATAAGATCGATAACTAAATCGTTGATCGTGTATGTATACATATGATGTATATATATAATGATGTGTACATGTGCGCGTCTTCTTTGTAATAAAAAATCGCTCGAAAGAATGATGCGAGTGACTCCCTCTATATATGCAGCGTATGCATGTCCTCGGGCTTAAAATAGTTGAAACGTACAGCTCAGAAGTTTTTTTTAAATCACTCCGTTTAATTAAGTGGGATGAGAAAGACGAAAAACAAGCTGATTGTCTCATAAAAACGGTTGGAGTATATTCGTTTATGCACGGTCCAATCTCATTAGCTCTTTCTTAGCCCAGTGCATAATTGATACTAGTTGTGGAATCGTGACGTCACGCCGCGCTAGCTATAATGTGAATCGAAATAAAAGAGTACGCTACACCGTGTCGTAAGGGGCTATATGTGAAAAACGGAAAGCAAAGACCCGTACATAATTACGGTGTACACGAAAAACTGAAAATAAGAATCCATAGGTATTTATAGGAAAAAAGGGGCTTTTATGTAAAAGCAAAGATCTATACGTAATTTGAAAGTCTTTTCTAGAAAAGGTAAGAATTTATACATAATTTCAAAAAACAAAAGATATTTTTTGCAAAAATGGTGACATGGCATGGTGCCCGATCGAAAATCTCCGGCTAATAGTAGACGGAGTATGTGCGTATTTGTTTCTTGCACTAAAATTGCGAGCGTATGTGACGCATGGGTAGAGATATTTTTCAGTTTTAAGTTACTTGATTATTGATTGTGTGACGAGTATATGGCCAGCTGTGTGGTCAAACATTATGCGGCTAACTAGCGATGTGAGGACGATCGAATTGACTGGTCCATCATATCGATCGCATGCAACATACCTAGTCGGCCCGCTTGATTTGGTCCATCGATGACGTGTACCTTCATCCCTAGCTTGACAAGGACTCGCGTCCAGACGTCATCAAGCTACTCGTTTTTCTTTTTCTTCAGTCAAAGAAAATGGCATTTGCAGATCGATCGATCGATCGATCGATCGATCTCTAGGTTCGACGCTTGTGTGTTCTACAGACCGGTTTTACTTTCTCGTCGTCATAAAATCTTCAAGTGTGATGCATGCCTATTTGCATGCGATCATGCTAGCTAGCTAGTACTACGTACACTAGTCGAGTTCAATTCAAGGTAGTGGTCACATCTGAGCGGGATACATGATGAAGTGTTGATTAGAGCCACGAGAGCTGGGTGAAGCTTTCTACTAGCAAATCAGAACTCTTAACTTTTAACGTCTTCCTCTTCTCTCTCTCTCAGACTAGCTTCTAGCCAGTGTTAATTTTTTTAAGCACCAAATCTAGCATTGGAATATTCGAATACTAGTACTTCGGGTCTGTTCTTTTTGACTGTGGCTTGTGGCTTTTGGCTGCGGCTTGTGTTTTTGGCTGTTTGTACGAGAGATTACAGAGTAACAGAAACTCATGTGCAGTTTTTGCCGATATAAATAGAGTCAGCAAAGTATGTACTACAATTAACTAGTAGATACTATCTTGAAAAAATACTCCGTTTAAAAGTTAGTTACTGTAGAAAAACTGAAAATCAATTTTTAGAAGCTGAAAAGAATAGGGTCGTTCGGTTTTGGTTGGTGCGACAAAATTTTTAGGAGCATTGGAGCAAGGTGAGTACGTACGTGGAGACTATGTTTGAGATTTGATAATCATATATCCTTGTCTTGATCCCAAGAATGCAAACTTCTGATAAATCAGCCTCCATATGTTTGTTGTTAACCCAAGTGTTACTTGTCAGCTACCAAACGATTCCACATCGATTAGTTCGGAGCATGCGTGTTGCAAGTTGCAGTATCAACTTGCAGTAGTTTAAACAATTTTATACTTTTGCGATGCATTTCTTTTTGTTTAGATTACAAGCTGCTACCATTCATATAATCATATGTGAACTCAAGACGGCTAGGATATGAACCATATAGGAAAGAAGTCATGAATTCGACTTCCGGCTCCCATTGTCTCGGAAAAATGATCAAAACTTGCTACGAATGCCCTGGTAACTTGCAATGTCAATTTTTTTTTATGCTACGAAAAGGAAGAACTGCAAAAGAAAAAAAAAGTGCCAATGGGCTTCTGTGAATGGGTCTGATAGCCTAAATCACGTCCCCTTTTGTTATATTTCCTTTAGCGCGCTCATGATGCTAGTCTAAGTGCAACCAATAGATGTATGTTCCTTCGGGCCCATTGGTCCATACACAAAACGAGTCTGGGCTGCTGTCGTAGATGGGCCGACGTGCTGTGTTTTGAGAAGATGACCGGTGTTACTTTTCTTACGCCATGACCAAAAAACAAGTGATTTCTCATCCGTTGATGCAATTCAACATCATGTTATGTCATCCTTCAAAAATAAAATAAAATAAAAACATGTTTTTGTCCATTTTCTTTTCGATGCCGATAAATCAGCATGCTTGTGAATAGGAACGTGTTACTCGATTTAATTAATAGAATTATAAAGAGAGAGCAAAAAAAAAAAAAATTGGAGCTAGCTACTACTTCGACTTTATGTTGTCCTTTCAGATCGTTTGGATACTTAGTAACATGTAGTGAGTAGATAACTACAGATTTCAGATTAGGCTCCAAAATCGAAATGCTTGACGCTCCAGTACCAATTTCTTTTCGCAAGGCAAGCGGCTTAATTAAAATTAATCTAGTTAAATGCTATAGCACCTGCATGCACTGGCATACTCCTGGGTATGCATGCAATGCAACGTAATACGTATGTATAGGAAACTTACAAGTATGAACCTCTATTGAATTACCTTACCAACTGGATGAGGACATCAAAACAGCTCAAGAGAGAGCTGATCCAGGCATTCGTGTCACTGGCTGGTAGCTGCTTAATTGATTAGTAAGGTTATATATAATAGTTTGTTTTTTAAGATTATCTTTAAGGTTTTCACCTTATTTAAAGATGACACTAACGATAACCTTTGTAATAGTAAATTATTCATCTAACTATTTTATATTATTTTTACTATAACTTTCTGCCTCACATCCTCTCACTATTTGCGTTAGTTTGCAGGCTCAAGTTGTCTCTCGCATAAGAGATAATATCATCTCTCCTTCATATAAGATTTTACTTATTTAATATAGTTAAAGGATAGCTAAGATATAATACTGAAGGAGAATACATTGTTAGCAAAAACAAAGCCACGCACGCATGCTGGAAGTAGGTGGCATAGTAACCATCAAGTCTGTTTTCATTTTTGAACAAACAGACTAGTTAGTCATGTTAAAACACGTACGTCAAGGCTGTGTAGAGAAGAACATGCACGTACATGCAGAAAGTCAGGTAATGGATACAGGCAGGCATACAGCCTTTTAGCCTTTGTCTGTTCTGAGAACTAAACATTTGGCGACTAGCGATCATCCATTCTAGCCTGTCGACTTTGGGCCGAGGTTTGTTTATGGTTTCGTTCTCGGCTTTCACCCCACGGCTTCGACAGACAATTACTTCTAGAGTGCCTGTAATGCTCTAACCAGCTCGGCTGAGTACGCATTAAAAAAAATAGACGACCAATGTAATGTTAGTAAAAAAACTTAAAGGAAATGTTAATATATGTAAATATTCTTCACCATATAATGTGCTAAAATGATTTTCCCGTAGTCAACCTCAACATTTAAATTTTCGTGCAATATTTGACGGCACCTTTGCCACGTATGGATATGTCAAGTTAAACATAGACAGTTCAGGGCCTCTTTCAAACAAAAGTATCTAAAAACATAGGAATAGAAAAAAAATACATGATTAGATTGTCATAAATTGTTGAATCCTGTAGGAAATAAGTCATAGGAATTGTTCAAAAGATATGTTTGGATATCTTATGGATAAAATACAGAAATTTTGAGAGTAAATATTACTCCCTCCTGCCGTTAAAGACTGATGAATTGGCCTTGATCACTAGTACCAAGCAGTGCCTAATGAATGGTGTTTGTTACAATTTTACCCCATCACTGGAAGTACAATTCCAATTCCTATCTGTAACCTCTCTGAAAACTGTGTAAGTCCCGTTCCTATCAGTGAATTCTCTCCATACTATGTAATCTTGACTCGGTTAATTACCAAATACTCTCTTCGTTCTTTTTACTTAACTTTCTAAAATCTATACCATCAAACTTTTTGAAGTTTAACATCAATAGATTTATAACTATCTAGTTTGATTATACAAAAATTATATTATTAGATTTGTCCTTCAAAATACTTTCATGATATTACAATTTTATTAGTATATCTTAATATAAAGTTATAAATAGTAGCGATTAAAGTCACATCTTAAAAACCGTAAAAAGTTAAAAACATCAAGTAAAAAGAATGGAGCGAGTATTTGTTTCAAATCTAAATTGTCCAATAGTCACATTAAAGAATACCTTTCCCTAGTAACTTAGAGAATAGCAGTTAGTTATCGGTGCATTCTTTTCAACTGTAGTTGATGATTTATAGTTGTGACTGATGATTTTTTGTTATAGTATGAGCGTTTGTACGAATGAACCGAATGTCGATAAGCCAATAAACCATTTCAAAAAAGCTATCTCGATAAATCGTTTTGAAATAGCATTGAAGAAATCATTCTATTAGTTTATTCGAGAGAAGCCGTAGCTATAAGTCCTGGTATGAAAAGAACGGAACCATTATGGTAAAGCGTATAATCAATAGGGGCAATAGTGGCCAAATGACTGTAAAACACGCCAGCGTCACTCTTACGTGGACTTGTGCATGGAGGCCAAAATGTTAGTCTGACTTATTTCTAAAGTGTTGTAGTTTTTAGCTGTGATTTTTAGTTTTTAGCTAAAATAGTACTGTAGTCGTAATCTGTACCGTAAATTACTAAAATTTAAAAATTTCAGCCAAAAACTATAAACCACATTTATACCTAAACAGGCCCATAGCAGTACGCGGTTGACCAAGAAAAGAAGAGCTTTGACCTGCCCTCTACTGCGTTGCGTCGATCCTGCGTACAGGAGGCTCAGGGCACGAAGGCAGCGACAACGATTCCCTGAGAACTTCATTTTGGCGAGGCCCCCAACGGCAGAGAGAGTCCAAGAGAGGAAGCCTGCACTTGCTTACGAGATGTCGCTCGTGTTACCGCCAGGGACAAAACGGCCACGCCCGCCAATCAAACAGCGTTGTACTGCCAGCTCCTCTGTTCCATGTTCTTGTTTGCGAGCGTCCGCGCGCGACTGCATGCATTGCAGGGCACGCAGCCGACGTACGACACTGGCGCTGTGGTTAGGCTAGGTCAGGGTCGACGTACCTGTGAGAAAAAGCTGTTCTGGGAGCTGCGTGTGCATGCATGCTCCTGTGCTGTGTCCTATTAGGTGGTAATGACCTTTGTATGCACGTACATGTATGACCTTGCGCGTGCGTGCGTGCGTGCATGTGCAACTGTCGGTTGCCACGGCGTCGCGCTCGTCCGGTTGCGGTGGCAACTATGTGCTGCACATGGACACCGGTGTAAGCGTTGGAGCCGACCAGCCGCCTGAAGAGGATTATTAGCATGAAATACACTCCTGTTCGGCTTCGGCGTTAGAGTATTAGAGAACGCTTGTATTAGTTTTTTCTAATAGCTTTTGTCTATAGTTTTTATCTGAAAATAAATAGTAATAACTGAAAAAATTGCTTTAAGAACGAGCGCACAAGCGATAAGAAAAGTTAGAGAGATGCATGTATGCACCTGACGGGAGCGAGAGGAGTGAGATGCATGATATACCTGTGACCTCTTACCTTATATATAGAGTGAGAGGAGTGGAGAAACCACTCTAAGAAGTTAGGTGTTCGAAAAACTTTTCTAAACAGAAGCCAAAAACATAAACCAACACAAACACACTACTACAGAAAAGGTCATCACAGACGGTTCAAAAATGTCATCACAGACGGTTTTGTGAACCGTCTGAAATTATGGGTCAGTGATAATCGAAGGTTATCACAGACGGTTGTCGAACCGTCTGTGATATATCAATATCACAGACGGTTTTTAGTTATAAACCGTCTGTGATATATCAAATTAAAAACGTCTGTGATAATGCAAACTGAGAACATATCTCTTGTGTTTCGTGTAACGTATCTCGATCGTTATACGAAGCGTCTATTTCATTAATGTTTGGTATACGAACCATCTATATCATTAATGTTTGGTGTATACGAACCGTCTGTGCTCAAGGTTAAATATGCGCGCCTAATGATCCAGGTCTTGTACATACGTACCGCCCTCTCATCTGTGCTATTCTTGTCTCATCATCTCCTACTGTTCTTACGTACAATATGGATTCTCTTGTTCTTCTCATCATCTCCTTCCTCTCATCATTCATCAAGAGTTGTTTGGCGGAATCTTACAGTGACGACAATTTACATCTGGGCGACTTCTCGGTCACGCCCTGCTCTCCTTCCCCGACTTTCTTGCATCCGTCAGCTCGACTTGATCATCCGCCGTCGACGGAGGCGTCTCGCTGCCGCTCAAGACAGGGAAACAGCCCTCACCCGGGTTCTTATATACAATGTGTACAAAGCGGAAGAAGCAATTGTGGCATTAGAGAGACTGATGGATAGCATTGCCGTTCAAACAGAAACGGCAGATTCTGAGGAATCTTATAATGCTATCCTCTACGAGATTATGAGCTACGCTACTAATCATTTGCCAATGCTGGAGGAGGAAGTGCTGAGGATAAGGACAATCTTAACGGCGTTCGAGAACTCAGCGGGCGCTCCTCCAAGTCCCAAAGTCGAAGAAGAAGCGTACGAATCCCAAAAGATTAGAATCTAGGAATCTCTTTATCTCTGCGACTTTTGTAATAAATTTGCCTCGAATTGAAATTAATAAATTTGCCTTTTATTTGTGATTCCCTGTCTCTGTACGTATTTGAGTGATTGTTATTATGACAGACGGTTTTTTATTACAAACCGTCTGTGATAATTCCAGATTATCACAGACGGTTTTTAATATAGACCGTCTGTGATACTAAAGTATCACAGACGGTTCATCAGTAACAACCGTCTGTGATAATCTCGTGTTCTCCGACGCCGCCTACACAGACGGTGTCCAAATTAAAACCGTTTGTGTTAGTGTCGGTCACAGACGGTTTTGTCAAACCGTCTGTGATTGATCGTCTAGTATTAGACTTTCTGTAGTAGTGACATGTCCTTAGTCCTAACCAACTTGTTGGTGCACCTAAATTTAGCTAATTAAGGATAATAGGTAGGACTCGAGACAAGGTCAATGATAAATCTGTACAATTGACGTGCAAAACATGATCCATAGCTGAAGACGACGAAAACCGTGTGAAGCTTTCTACCACCGAGCCATGTACATGGAGGAATTTATCTCCTGTAAGCGTACATACGCGAGGGGGATCGAAACCAAAGAGTCATTTCTATCTTCGTGCGTGATCAAGAACAAAAGACAGAAGGGATACGTGGGCCAAACCAGCAAGATTGACAAAGGATTTCCCATTGAAGTCACAAGGAAACCACACGTAAGAGAGACGGAAATAAAGATGAGATCATGCATGCAACCGACATTTCCGAAATCTCGACGCATAGAGATAGAAAGACTCCTGGTGCTGTACCACACTGCATGTGGGCCTTTGCATCCAGAGATGGAAAACAAAGGCCTCTTTTTTTCAGATTTTAAAAACTATTTTTTAGCTTTTCTATAATAACTAGCTCTTAAATGAACCGTCTTTTCAAATCGGGGTTTACAAGTTGATTATAGTATATACTGTAGCGATTTCATTTATATCAGCCAAAACCGCACATGAGTTTCTATTACTCCACACTCTCTCTCACGAACAGACCAAAAGCCATAAATCACAGCCATAAACCATAAGCCGAAGCTAAAAAGAACAGACAAAAAGTTTCACTTTGAAAATCAGGATGCTGAGCCAAGGTTTTCACGGTAGGCTATAAATAGGGACCAAGAGGCTTCATTGTACCTTTCATGCATCTGATCAACTTTTCCCAGTGCTAAGTAGTCTCTAGGTGGATTTTTTTTTGGGCTATGGCTTATAGCTTTTGAATTCTGTCTGTTCGTAGAGAGTACGAACAGAAAAATAGTCGTATACGATTTTAGCCGATATAGCTAAAGTTAGTACATTGTCTATTATAATCAACTTGTAAACTCCACCTTGAAAAGACGTACCGTTTAAAATCTAGGTACTATAGCAAAAACCAAATCACTAGCAACACGCTCAAAAGAACCTAGCCTCTAATCAATGGATCCAATCTACAATCATTCCTGAGTAATTCACAGTTGAATAATAACGTGTTGTTCAACTTTAATTTACTTCTCTTAATCGACTCGCTATCGGCATTTTTCGCTGGTTCACATTTTCTTACGGATTTCGGTTAACTCGGCTGTTTGACCGTTTCACATCCGTAGGGACGCGGTGTTTGAGAGAGCCTAAGCCTTTTTTTTTCTTTTTAATGGCTCTAGCTTGAACCCAAAAACGAACCCGAGAGAAAAACTGATCTATGCGTCTTTAGATAGATGTCATTTCATAGCTAGGTTCGAGTCGAGTACAATGGCATTCTCTCCTGAGCTTTAGCTTAGCTTTGCACTTGCCCTCGTCGATCACTCGATCGCGCGGTGCAACACAGGGAAGAGGTTACGTTATACGTGGCGTGCATCGCGAGCCTGAGCGAAGAAACGGTGGGGGTGGAGCACACATCGGGATTGCGTCCTGGGATCGCGCGTGCCCGCCCGCGCGTCTGCTGGCAGGTGGGGCCGACAGCACCGCCCGTCCTCGAATTTTTTTTTACGAATAATCTATTTTTTTCGAAATTATAGAAATATACCCGCAGCAATATTTTTTTTACAAAAATAGGCTCAAATCGTCTAATAGAGGGGCCACTAGAGTCAATCGCTAAATAGGGGGCGACAGATGTCCAGTCGCCCGACCCATTGGGCAACTATAACCAGTCGCTCCCCCATTGGACGACTTTAAGTGCAGTAGCCCAATGGGGGCAACTGATCACTCCCCTGGGAATTTTGTGAATTTTATAGTTTTTAGTTGGAGTTTGTAGCGCCAAGTCGTACGGTGCCCGACCGCACGACCTGTTGTACTGTTTAGAGTTAGAGTTTCATCGATTAGCTACTTCGTGTTTTCACAAAATGAGGTACAGATTTTGTATTGTTATTTTGATAAGACTGTATATAGTTCCACAAATTTTTTGTAGTTATAAACATTACGTGTACATTTTGTTTGAGTCATTTGCTGGAAATTATGTTGTCACTTATTCCACATTTTGTTGTTATTTGTTGCCATTCGTTGCAAATTACGTTTGTTGCATATTATGTGGCCACTGTAGGCAATGTGCATATTATACGTCTAATATGACAAGTATGTACGCATGTGGCCACTTTAGGTAACAGCTTGCAGTAGACATACATAGATCAACCCTACAGCAGGAGAAGACACGATAACAATAAACAGAAGATAGAACATAGTATAAAACAATACGAACATAGACGAGAACAACCTCGAACATTACAACTTGACGATAACAATAAAGACAAGAAAGAAAATACAACACAACATTAAATTAATCTTCCACTCAAGTCTATTGAAACGATGCCGCATCTCGACGGGGTCGCTACCCCCTACGACAACTCTGTCATGTTGAACAATGTCGGTCCTAATGTCCATTTCATCCTCCCACACCCATAATTGGCAACCGTCGGGGGCTTCCTGCGATTTCACGAGAAGAAGGTTTTGTGTCATACTTGCACGATTCGAACGAACCCGAAACAATCTTACTCACCGAGTGAAAGGGACACTTGTAGTGGTGCCGCCCAGGATTCGCGGCCGTGTGTGAGGTCTTACGTCTAACAACCGTGTTGCATTTTGAGCAAATCACCGTGGGTGCCGATGAAGAGGTGCTGAGTTGACTCATATCGGTGTCCAGGGGAGTGAGCACGAAAGAAAGGTACACAGATTGTAAACAAGTAATCCAGGACGTAAGGGAGAACAATGCAGGCGACTAGGTGATGAATGACCCCCTCTTATAGCTCAGTGGGGGGCAGCCTAATGCACTGAGACCACAAAATAACAAGGCATCATGCAGTGAGGACACAAAACAATACAAATACTGCACGTACAAAAAACATAGAAAGTACTACAGGCAGAGGCTTGACAAAAAAAGGGCAGCTTTGTGCAGAGACATGATAAAAGAGGCCAGCCCTAACTACCAATTGATACCAAACAGGCGTGATCAACCAGTATGGCTGAAATGCAGACACAAGGAGGACGCAGTCGTGCAGGTTCTTGATGGTCCTTTTGATGGCGGGCGACGTTTCTTTCGATGCCCACACTCCGGGGTATGAGTTGGTAATAGTATATTTTTCGTTAGTGGTAATATAGCATCCATGTTAACCCTCCTTTGCAGCAGATGGCGAAATGCGACTTCACGCGCTGGATCGATCCTCCACATGAACACTATATTGTGAATTATGTGGATACATTATGGGAGCGAATCTTCGAGTTGGAGGTGAGAATCGACACTCTCAATGAGGACAACAATGATATCCACGAACAGATGCAACGCGAGAAGGGCAACGAGGAGGTTGTCAACATAGCAAGTTCATATGATCCGACATGCTGCTGTGCGAACCCTTGCTGCATGTGTACCTGCCACAGGAAGGACGGCGAGCCACGTCCAAGACGCCTCCCTTTGGAACACTCCATGTGGGTACCGAGAAGCACATTCTACCAGTGGCGTACTTTTGTGTGGTGTATGTGGAGAGAATTAGTAGCTTAATGTTGTGTGCTATTTTACTTATGGTGTTCGACGTTGTGTTCTAAGTGTACGATGCGAGTGTTATTTTTATTGGTGTTGCTCCCTGTACTACTTTCGATAGTTTATGTATGTGCAATTCTATCTATTCAGATCCAGATATTTTTTTTGCCGGACATGAGGAGCTTACTTGTACGGTGCCAAGCTAACTTGTACTTCTCCTTACCTTCTCGACGCGACCGCAACATCGCACGAACCATTCAATTACATGCTTAACAATATTAAAAATTATTTCGAACATCACTTACCATCGTGTGTACGGGTCGTTCTCCAGTCAGTCATTCCTAAAACAAATTTCCCAAAATTTGTTACGCACCTACAATATACAATGAACATAAATTTTTATTACAATTTTAGCAGATTAGTTTCCAGTTAAAAACTACAAAAACTACAAAATTGACAAAATTCACGGGGGAGTGACTATTCGCCCCCCATTGGGCTACTACACTTAAAGTCGCCCAATGGGGGAGCGACTAGTTATAGTCGCCCAATGGGTCGGGCGACTGGACATCTGTCGCCCCCTGTTTGGCGATTGACTCCAGTCGCCCCCCGTTGGGCGACTTGAGTCTATTTCTGTAAAAAATGTTGCTACGGGTATATTTCTGTAATTTTGAATAAAAAAATAGATTATTCGTACAAAAAATTCCCCGTCCAGCGCTCGAGGCTGTGGGCCACCTATCATCCGCGCGAGGCAAAAGTCAGCAACCCTGACGGTATCATGTGTGCATCGATATTAATAAAGAGCTTAGGTAATATTGATATACATAAACATCCACTTAATCCGTATGACTGGAATACGATATAGACTATTAAGAACTATTATGATCTCCTCTATCTTTTTCACCATCGGCTCCTGGGGCGCTGTAGTACACGTAGTCACTACTACAGAAATTGTCATAACAGGCGGTTCAAAACCGTCATCACAAACGGTTTTCGAATCGTCTGAATTTATGTGTCTGATGATTTTCAAATCATTTGTGATAAGTAACAACACAGACGGTTTTATTAAAAAATCGTCTATGATATATCAAATATTAGAGACGGTTTTTAAATATAGCCTTCTGTGATATCTCACATATCATAGACGGCTAATACTAAAAATCGTCTGTGATATAACAGATATTACAGACGGCTAATAATAAAAATCGTCTATGATACTACAAATATCACAGGAGGTTCTTAAATATAGCCGTCTACGAAATATCACAGGGGAGTGAGCACGAAAGAAAGGTACACAGATTGTAAACAAGTAATTCAGGACGTATGGGAGAACAATGCAGGCGACTAGGTGATGAATGGCCCCCTCTTATAGCTCAGTGGGGGGCAGCCTAATGCACTGAGACCACAAAATAACAAGGCATCATGCAGTGAGGACACAAAACAATACAAATATTGCACGTACAAAAAACATAGAAAGTACTACAGGCAGAGGCTTGACAAAAAAGGGCAGCTTTGTGTAGAGACATGACAAAAGAGCCCAACCCTAACTACCAATTGATACCAAACAGGCGTGATCAACCAGTATGGCTGAAATGCAGACACAAGGAGGACGCAGTCGTGCACGTTCTTGATGGTCCTTTTGATGGCGGGCGACGTTTCTTTCGATGCCCACACTCCGGGGTATGAGTTGGTAATAGTATATTTTTCGTTAGTGGTAATATAGCATCCATGTTAACCCTCCTTTGCAGCAGATGGCGAAATGCGACTTCACGCGCTGGATCGATCCTCCACATGAACACTATATTGTGAATTATGTGGATACATTATGGGAGCGAATCTTCGAGTTGGAGGTGAGAATCGACACTCTCAATGAGGACAACAATGATATCCACGAACAGATGCAACGCGAGAAGGGCAACGAGGAGGTTGTCAACATAGCAAGTTCATATGATCCGACATGCTGCTGTGCGAACCCTTGCTGCATGTGTACCGCCACAGGAAGGACGGACGAGCCACGTCCAAGGCGCCTCCCTTTGGAACACTCCATGTGGGTACCAGAAGCACATTCTACCGATGGCGTACTTTTGTGTGGTGTATGTGGAGAGAATTAGTAGCTTAATGTTGTGTGCTATTTTACTTATGGTGTTCGATGTTGTATTCTAAGTGTACGATGCGAGTGTTATTTTTATTGGTGTTGCTCCCTGTACTACTTTCGATAGTTTATGTATGTGCAATTCTATCTATTCAGATCCAGATATTTTTTTTGCCGGACATGAGGAGCTTACTTGTACGGTGCCAAGCTAACTTGTACTTCTCCTTACCTTCTCGACGCGACCGCAACATCGCACGAACCATTCAATTACATGCTTAACAACATTGAAAATTATTTCGAACATCACTTACCATCGTGTGTACGGGTCGTTCTCCAGTCAGTCATTCCTAAAACAAATTTCCCAAAATTTGTTACGCACCTACAATATACAATGAACATAAACTTTTATTACAATTTCAGCAGATTAGTTTCCAGTTAAAAACTACAAAAACTACAAAATTGACAAAATTCACGGGGGAGTGACTATTCGCCCCCCATTGGGCTACTGCACTTAAAGTCGCCCAATGGGGGAGCGACTAGTTATAGTCGCCCAATGGGTCGGGCGACTGGACATATGTCGCCCCCCTGTTTGGCGATTGACTCCAGTCGCCCCCGTTGGGCGACTTGAGTCTATTTCTGTAAAAAATGTTGCTACGGGTATATTTCTGTAATTTCGAATAAAAAAAATAGATTATTCGTACAAAAATTCCCGAATCCGGTAGCTCGAGGTGGGCCGCCTATCATCCGCGCGAGGCAAAAGTCAGCAACCCTGACGGTATCATGTGCGCATCGGTATTAATAAAGAGCTTAGGTAATATTGATATACATAAACATCAACTTAAACCGTATGACTGGAATACGATATAGACGATTAAGAACTATTATGATCTCCTCTATCTTTTTCACCATCGGCTCTGGTATTTGTAGTACGTAGTCACTACTACAGAAATTGTCATAACAGGCGGTTCAAAACCGTCATCACAAAGCGGTTTTGAATAAATGCGAATTTATGTGTCTGATGATTTTCAAATCATTTGTGATAAGTAACAACACAGACGGTTTTATTAAAAAAATCGTCTATGATATATCAAATATTAGAGACGGTTCTTAAATATAGCCTTCTGTGATATCTCACATATCATAGACGGCTAATACTAAAAATCGTCTGTGATATCTGTTCACAGACAGTTCTTCAACATAACCATCTATGATATCTAAAATATCACAGACGGCAAATACAAAAAACCATCTGTGATATTATGATAGCTATTTTAATAGTTAAATTATTTCTAATTTTTCGGTTAGCCTCAGGAAATGCAAGCCATGCCATTTGAAAACAAGCAAACAGATCACACATATAGCATACGATAATCATTACACAGATCTTAAAAATGAATTAAACAACTGAAGGAAGTATAACTGAATGATTTTTTAATTAAGCACAATTAAGTGATTACAATTGTATCAAATGTTTTAACATCTAACCATCATCGCCAGTGTGAACTATCCATTCTTGTGTAGGACTCCCCCATCAAGAATTCAGAGAGCTGTCCTTGAGCTTCAGTGAGTTTGTCAAGATCGAATGTACTTTCGTCGAATATCACGCGGTGTCGCTAGCAGTGTTAAAGTCATTTATTGGTAGGTTGACAAACCTCTGGATCATTCGTCTTAGAGTCCATGATTTCCTGCCTGTGGCAGCAAACGTAGAATCCACAGATGTTGCCCTATAGCTACTGGTGGCACTACAAAAATAGAATTATATACATAGGTATTGTCAGTTCTAGAGGCATTATAACAAAGTGTGATATAGCAGGATTGTTGTGTTGTAGTGGGTACCGGAAATCGCATCTTGCCTCGTAGTGTGGCGCTGGATTCCTTGTGTCTCCCTCTCTGGCAACGAAAGCGCTAAACGACCTACGTGATTCCAAAAAGTTAGCCTCGGTTATTGCAAACGACGGGAACACTACAATAGAGTTATGTATCAAGGAAATGACTTTACCTATCAATTATTTGTTGCACACGGGTAAATTTGTGGTTGCTCCTAAGTAGCGAATCAAGACATATTATCTTGCTCCACTTTGGTACAATCACAATCAGAATCCAATGAGACCTAGTCATATGTGTCACCATAGTGATTAATTCTAAGTTCATATTGTGTATAAAGTACAAATAAAACTTGTATAGCAACAAGTGAAGCGCTTACCCCTGGTTGAAGGGTACCAGGATGTATTCCTTGTCAGTGTGAGCAAGCAATTCCATCATTACGTATTTTTCGACGAAGGGTGCATTTGTGTTGATGGATTACTCAGAGACCAAGTGTGGGTCGAGGAAACCCACCGGTTGTCGCCATTACCGAACTCGTTGCATCATGGATCTATATATAAGTAATGAGTTATGACATTTATTGGTATTACGTGAATGTAGAACTTCATTGTACAGTACACTTACAGTGTCCATCATCGTATAAGTGAGGCATCAAGTTCGTCGAGGTTGAATAGTAAAAATAAGTCTTCGAAAGTCACGACAATGTAGCCCGAGTCATGGAGGAAATACACCTCCGTGTATCTCACGGTGAATCCACTTTGCCGGTTTGGCTTCCTATTGGACATATGTATGTATCAGATATGCAAAGACCTAAAAGTCAGTCCAAGGCTAGATAATTGTGATTCAGGGACCAACGATAGTCCGAGCTAGTACCTCCTGGATTCGAGAGGCGGCTTAGTTTTCTTTGGTTGGGCCTTAGCACCTCGCTTGTGATACATCTTCAGCGTCGTTTCCATGGGAGCCTATGCGATAGACTTGTGAAACAGAGCTTGAGGTGGAGTCCGAGGGTTCTGTTTGACACGCATAGTCTTGTGGAGATCGCGACACGGAAGGGTCTAAGGTCATGTCCCTCTTGAGCCATTGGATGAATGTGTGGACGGCATCCTCTAGTGTCATGAGTTCTCTGTTTGGGGTTCTCTCTAGTGGGACGGCCCTGACACTGCTACAGACAGTCCTATCACAGACGGTTTGGAACAGTCACCACAGACGGTTCCTGAACCGTCAGTGTTTATCTGTTAGTGATAATAGGTGGTTATCACAGACGTGGTTATCATAGATGGCTCCCAAGCCGTCTATGATAACTCACATTACAGACGGTTTGTATAACAAAACCGTCTGTGATATCCGTATATCACAGACGGTTTTATTCAAACCGTCTGTGATATACAGAATATCACAGACGATGTTTGTATATAACTGTCTGTGATATGAATTCTATCACAGACGGTTTTTTACACAAACCGTCTGTGATATACACAATATCACAGACGGCGTTTGTATATAACCGTCTGTGAAATGAATTATATCACAGACGGTTTGGAATAAAAACCGTCTGTGATTTGAATAATATCACAGATGGTTCTAAATAAAAACCGTCTGTGATATTGTGCATATCACAGACGGTTAATAACAATTGAAACCGTCTGTGATATATATCACAGACGGTTTGTAACAACGAACCGTCTGTGATAGCTGTTGCAACAACTATTTTATTCTCTTTTTTGGCTAGCCTCAGGATATGCTAGCCATGCCCTCTGAAAGCAAGCAAGCAGATTACAGATAAATGACAGATAAGCACAAATCGTTACATATATAGAATGAAAATCGTTACACAGATCTTACAAATGAATGTGACAAGCGGCCAGAACATCACATACATATATAGAATATGAAAATCGTTACACAGATCTTACAAATAAATTTTGTTTGATTAAGCACAAATGAATACAATGTTTCAAGATCTAATTATCACCATTGCCGGGGTGGAACTCTCCAGCCTTATTTATGACCTCTACTACTAAGAATTCACAGAGGGTTCCACAAATTTCGATGAGTTTGTCAAGATCATATGCACTTTTGTCGAAATCCACCCGCTGTCGCTAGGAGCAATGTTAAGTCATTAATTAGCATGTGTTACATATATATAATTAGAAAATAATTATTATTGTACGGACCCGGTACCTCTGGATCATTGATCTTAGTATCCATGATTTCCTTCATGTGGTGGCAAATGTAGAATCCACATACGTTGCCTTGTAGCTGCTGGTGGCACTGCAAAAATAGAATTACATATCTGCATGGTTATTTCTAGAGGCATTATAACAAAGTGTGATATAGGATTTTTGTGTTGTAGCGGTAACAGAAAATCGCGTGTTGTGTCGCATGATGTCCTTTGGATTTCTTGTGTTTTCCTCCTTGGGCAACATAAGCGGTAAACGACCTACGTGATTCAAAAAAGTTAGCCCTGGCCGTTGCAAATGAAGGAAATATTACAATAGAGTTATGTATGAAGGAAATGAGTTTACCTGTTAATTACTTCTTGCACACGACTGAAGTCGTGGTTGCTCTTAAGTAGGGAATCAAGGTATATTATCTTACTCCACTTTGGTACAATCACAATCAAAATCCAGTGATGCCTAGTCATGTGTGTCGTCATAGTGATTAATCCTATGTTCATGCTACATGTAAAGTACAAATGAAACATGTGTGGCAACTAGTGAAGCACTTACCCTTGGTTGAAGGGTACCATGACATACTCCTTGTCGATATGAGCAATCAATCCCCTCGTTATGTAACCTTCCACGAAGGAGGCATTTTCATTGATAGATTGCTCCGAGACCAAGTGAGGGTCAAGGAAACCCACTGGTTGTCGCGATCGCCTTACTTGTTGGATCATGTATCTATACATAAGGAAAGAGTAATGATATTTATCGGTATAACGTGAATGTAGAACTTCATTGTATAGTAAACTTACAATGTCCAGCATCGTAGAAGTGAGGCGTCGAGTTCGTCGAGATTGAATAGTAAGAATAAGTGTTCGAATGTCATGACGATGTAGCCCGAGTCATGGAGGAAATGATCCTCCGTATATCTCAGAGTGAATGCACTCTGCCGGTTTGGCTTCATGTTGGACTTCATCATGTACCAGCTATGCAATGTATTGCAAACCAAACCAAGGCGGGGTAATTGTGGCTCGGGGACCAACGACACTCCTAGAATGAACTTCCATGGCCCGGAACGCGCCTTAATTTTCTTGGCTTGAGTCTTACAACCTCGCTTATGATACGTTTTCGGTGGCGTCTCGGCGGGAGCCGATGCAACAGGCCTTGGAACCGGAGCTGGAGGTGGAGCCACTGGAGCCGATGTGATAGATCCATGGCGATGTCCCTCTTGGGCCACTGGATGTGGAGATCGTGGCACGGACAAGTCGAGGGCGATGTCCCTCTTGGGCCACTGAACGAATGTGTGGACGGCATCCCCTAATGTCTTAATCTCTTCGTTTGGGGGCTTCTTTGGAAAGTTGAGATAATTATGTCTTTCTCGAATGAGCACTTGCGGAAATTAAGCCCTTTTTGGTGGAATTCTGAATTAATCAATAAGATAAGGGCAATTGAAGTTAACTCAGAGCTTGCAGCCGACTAAAGATGTACCACTCCGATTTGTTGTTGTCTTCCATATTTCTCAGTTAAAGGAATACTTCATTGTACCGAAGGACAAGTTATAATCATGAAGGAAGTTGAACAAGACACAAGAAGCAGGACCATAAAGCTCCACAAAGTGCAGTGGAGTAATCATTCTGAATCAGAAGCAACTTGGGAGCGAGAAGAAGACCTAAGAGCCGAATTTCTCTCTTCTTTCTTTTTCCTAGTCCGTCCGAATCTCAGGGACGAGATTCTTTCTAAGGGGGGTAGTTTGTAACAGCCCAGCTGTTTATTCCAAATTTTCGGAGGAAAAAAATTTATTTAAAATATAAAATAAAATTAATTTAGTTTAAAATAAAAATAAGAGTTTTGTTAGTGTGAAATTTGAATTTTGTTTGCCCTGATTTTCTGCTTTTAGAAAGCTGGAATAGAGCCTACAAGCCTGACTCTGAGGGTGCAAGGCATGGGCTCCTACATAATGACACAAGATGAGTTAAGGCGTCCACTAGAGATCTATGTAGCATTATAAAGAGGTACAATACCGAATATCATCGATAGGTAAGTGGGAGTCGCTATGTTCAAGATTTGGTGTGGGCCTTACGACTCATCGCGACGTTGAGGGGACCGGTATCGCGATAGTAGGGGTGGGTTGCGATTGGTTGCGAACTTGTCTCGTTCTTCCCTCAATGAATCTATCTCTCCTCGAAGTGAGGCAGTCTTCTCTTGAAGTGAGGCAGATAGTTGTTCCTCAAGTTGAGCACGAAGCTCATGTTTCATTTGTTCATTGCGGTACGCCTTGGATCTCTTCCTACTCCTATATGTCTCGGAATAACTAAAATCCGTGCCTCCAAGATCGTAAACCCCAAGCCTCGTGTGCGACACTGGTGCAACTTGTTTCCCAAGGCTGTGATAGTAAATCTCTCTCCTGTATTCTTGAAAGGAGCCACGAGAAGATTCGGTAGTCAATGATTCTTTGCAAGAGACAATTAATCATGCTATTTTGAACCCATGAAGCTCAAGATGTGTTAACAACTATTTAGTTTAACATAATATTACCAGGCGTTGGGACACTTCCTCATCTGCGGGGTTTTTGAAAGAGACACCCGAAGATGTGGGTGATGACCTCGCTCTTAACCAGTTTCGAGCGCGCTCGTTTGCGATCCCGGCAAATGGCGGGGAGGCCTCCATTCGAATTGCGACCTCGTCCTGCATCCTCCACTGCGGGATTTTTCCTGCGTACCAGTGTACCGAGTGCGTGAGGGTGAGTATTTTGTGACCGAATTGCCTTGTGCGCCACACTTTGTTGTTCAAATTCGTCGTTGTCTTCATCTCGCATAAAGGCCTCCCATGTTTCGGCGACACGAAAGGATACCTCGTGAAGGGCGTGAGATCCTTGGCCACGTACTGTGTCACAAGAGTGCTCTTAAAATTCTTCCATGCTTTTCCCATTGCGAGTAGCGCGTGCCTTTGCACGAGTTCATGTACTTCTACTGGGATCTCGAACGAATTTGTAATTTCCTCCCATAGCTGATTTTTGTGATCCTTTACCAAATCTTTCCAGCTTGCTATGGTGATGGGGACCCGTTGCCTTCAAATTATCCCGCAGGTAGTCCGAAATGATGATCTTTGCTTTCTTGGTTGCGAGAGGGACCCCAACCGAGAGACCTCCGTGATTATCATTCGACCCTCCGCCTTTCGATACTCCCTGTAATAGCCCAGTTGTTTATTCCAAATTTTCAGAGAAAAAAATTTATTTAAAATATAAAATAAAATTAATTTAGTTTAAAATAAAAATAAGAGTTTTGTTAGTATAGCTTGCTTCATGCCTTGGTTCTTCCTCGAATCTGATGTCGTCTCTGAATGGAGGCAACTTGTCAAATTGAATATACTCTTCCATATCCATGACATTCTCAACCCTGACAATCCTTCTTTTTCCATGAATAACTACATAGTGTTTCTTATTTGTTGGGTCGGTTACATAAAAAACTTAAACAACTTGCCTCGCGAGTATGAGTAGTTCATCTTTGTATCCTACATGTTCGAGGTCCACAGTAGTGACGCTGTACTTATCGACCTTTACACCTTGTTGGGAGTTGGACCCAACGGTACCGAAAGAGAGGGATCTTGAAAATTACGTAGTCAAGCTCCTAAATCTCCTCTATAAGCCTGTAGTAGGAGCTTGGGGCAGCGGTACTGAATTACTCATGAAATGCATCTATGCGGACACCTGAGTTCTACACTATGCTCTTTCTATCATGATCTGTTGTATAAAATATGTACCCATTATTGTTGTATCCTTGCCATGTTACAGCTGTAAATTTTGGCCCTATTGCCAACCATTGCAGCGTTTCACTTGATGACCTCCCAGTGAATGGCACGTTTAACCATTCGTTGAACCGATGGTTATGCTATCTCGTGATCCAATCGTCCGATCGGCCTAGATTCTCTTGGTGTAGCATGCCCTTGTACTCTTCAATATACGGGGACACTTCAATCATGTATTGTAAGGCTATAAAATGGGCTTGAGTGTACGTATCCAAATCAGGAGTTATTACTTTCCTTCCGATGGTCCCGATACCCTCTAGACTCCTCTCGTAATGAGATGGAGGCACACCTATCTATTTGACCTGAACCATGAATGTGATGCAGAGCTCAATGACCTCTTCGATCATATCCTTCGATGATGCTGCCCTCTAGCCGAGATCGATTTCTATGTACCTCTCGAATGGGTACATATAACGTAGAAACATGGGGCCGCATATCTTTATCTCCTTCACAAGGTAGACAATGAGATGGACCATGATATGGAAAGACGAAGAAGGGAAATACATCTTAAGATGATATAGAGTCATCACCACCTCCTTCTGCAGAGCATCTAGTCTATCGGGATCAATGACCTTCTGAGCAATTGCATTACAGAAATAGCAAAGTCTCATGATTGTCACTCGAACATTGTTCAGCAAAATACTTCTAATTGCAACAGGAAGTAATTGTGTCATTAGCACATGACAGTCATAAGCCTTCATTTCAATTAAGTTCAAATCTTCCATGGAAACATGTTTCTTCATGCTGACGGAGTGACCGGATAGAAATTTCACACTATGCAAGCACTGACACAATTCAATTCTATCGGATATAGATAGAGTGTAGCAAGCTGGAGGAAGGTACGTATAGCCTTTATCGGTCTCTATCGGTGCTATTTCAGTCCTGATGTTCATAGCAACCAAGTCACGTCGTGCGTTGACATCATCCTTTATTTTGTCACAAATGTTCAATAAGAGACCAAGCAAACTATCTCATACATTCTTCTTTACGTGCATGACATCGATGCAATTACGAACTTTTAAGTGCTCTCAATAAGACAAATCTCAAAATACTGACATCTTCTTCCACATGTTCTTCTGACAGGTCCTCAACTTACATCCCTTTTCAAGCACAACATTGATATCCTTGACCATATCGTACACCGCTTTCCCGCTAAAAGGCCATGGTGCTGAGTCATCCTCTTTATTTCTGTCAAATGGAAGGAACCTACGGTGATGCATGTACACAGTTTTACGCGAGTTGATCAATGACACACTCTCGGTATAATCTAAGTTGTGTGGACAGGCTTTGGCTCCTTTCATACTCAACCCCGACAGGTTACCAAGGGCAGAAAAATCATTGATGGTGCAGAACAACATGGCGTGCAGAGTGAAGTTCTCTCATTTATTTGCATCCCATACATGTACCCCTTCGTTCCACAGTGTCACAAGATCTTCCACAGATGATGCTAGGTATACATCAATATCATTCCTAGGTTGTTTCAGCTCTTGGCTAAGTAGTGACATCAAAATATACTTCCGCTTCATACACAGCCAAGGAGGAAGGTTGTACATGCATACATTCATGGGCTAGGTGTTATGTTGGCTGCTCATGTTACCAAAAGGATTTATTCCATCTATATTCAACCCAATCCTTATATTTCTCGATTCTGCACCGAAGTACGCAAACATTGTATCAATGTTCCTTCACTGCGTAGAATAAGCAATGTGTCTTATCATTCCATCTTTCTTACGCTCATCTGAGTGCCAACGTAGCACTATTGCACCATTTCGATTCATAAATAAACACTTCAAATAGGAAATTATAGGCAAATACCACAATATCTTAGCAAGAGGTCCTTGCTTCACCTCAATGCCCTCGCCATCATCGGGGTCATTCTTACGCTTTTATCATGATGCTTTGCACACTGGACGAACATGTAATTTTGCATACTTTTTACGGTACATGATACAATCATTCGAACATGTATGTATTCTTTCTACTTCCATTTTCAATGGACAAAGAACCTTCTTGGCTTAGTAGGTGGTTCTCGGCAACTCATTTCCCTCTGGAAGGATTTTCGCTAGGAGATCTAACAATGACGTGAAACTCTTGTCGGACCAACATTGCTTGCCTTCAATTCAGTAGTTCAAGAATAGATGACAACCTTGTGTATTGTGGCTTGCAGCCCGGGAACAAAAGTTTCTCTGAGTTCTTCATCAAGCCATTGAATTTACCAACTCTCTCTCACTATAATTCCCTTCTGCATTGCATAACATCTGATCTAAATTATCATCATGTGACCTATCCTAACTGAAAGCATAGTCCACAACTAGCATATCGTTATCTTCCTCGACGATGTTATAATTACCTTCTTGTATAATATTCTTCTCTTCACCATGACTGGTCCAACGTGTATACCCCTTTTTTAAACTCATTCGAATCAAGTGAGCTTCGATCTGCGATGAGTTGGTAAACATCTTCAGATAATCACAATCAATGCATGGACGGTACATATATTCCATTCCCCTCTTCAATATATTCTGCTTGGCCGCTCTTCTAAACACAAACACGCCATTAATGTACTCTTCACTCACACGATTCTCAATGTACATCCAGCTTCGGTCCATCTATGCTACGCATGTAACAAATTAGTGTCAAAATTAGTTTATTAGTGGTACTTAATGGATCGCGAGTAGGCTACGAGAGCAGAAAACAAAATTTTTCTACCGCGCACACAAGAACATCATGCTTAAGGAGGATCATGGATCGTTACCACTAGGCCAGCAGCAATGAAGAAGAGTTGAGAAGCCGATCCAACCACGCGTCGAGGTTGTAGTGGAAGTAGTCGATCGTCCCGAACCGATCGTCTCCTCCACGCGATCAACCGCACCACGAGCAGATCCGATCTGTAGGTTGTTGATGCCGATCAACGCCGCAACCAGCAGCGTCTCCACCGGTATCCACACGTCCGGGGCTGGAACGCCGATCGCGAGTGTACCAAAGACTCGCGAGCGGCTAGGGTTTGGCTCGGAGGTGGCGGCTACGGATTAGCTCGGGATTATCGGTGCGTTCCTCGGCCCTCGCCTCCATATATAGACCTCCTCACTTGGGCCTCGTGGACCGAGGCCCAATAGGAGTCTATCAGGATCTCTATCCGAATTGAGCCCATATCCGAATCACATTCGAATTAGTGTTCCAACCCGTTAAGTGTGCGACCAGAGGTTCACGTATACTTGGTCGCGACCCGTAAACACCTTTCCGGTCACCACGTTAATAGCGGCCTCTAGCAAGACATATTAACCCCAAAGTATACGTAAAGATCATATCGGCTGAACCTGTAATGTTCTCATGTACTAATCCCTTTGCCTCACGATATAGATTAAGCTCAAGGCGAGACACGTGTTATCCTCTTAATAGCTCAATCACTCTCTCGATTCCGTGATGGATTATAAACTCGTGATTGACTCCTCAATCACCTTGGCATGGCCATGCACTTTCATAATCCATTACATCGAGGGGCCCGAGATATCTCTCCCATAAGGAGGGCAAATTCTATCTTGATCATTCACATCCCACTACATGTTTCATGGCAAACCCAAAGACTACTTTTATGACTACCCGATTCACGGAGTAGTGTTTAGTAGTCCCAAAGTAGCTACTACGCATCTTGGGAACCATGATGATCTCAAGTCTAAGGATTCCACATAAACACTACTTGAGACCAACTGATGACACATGGAATCTCTACAGTGTTTCATGGCGGGGCTATCCAACATATGTTCACTAACACATGTCCATATTATTGATTTGGTATCTCCATACCATGATCCATGAGACATGATCATCAATCAATACATATGCTGATCTTTGAATCATATTTGTTCCTCATATGAAATATAATCAGGGATCATTTAGAAATAGCAACATTTTGGCATTAAGAGTCTCATGAATAAGTCACATACTCATTGATCAATAATGATAATGTCTATTTCCAGGAACAAAGCAATGTATCATAAACATAGTATGTGATATATTCAACATTTCCATGTTGCCTCTAGGGCATATCACCAACAGTACTATAGCTAGCCAGCCTAATACATACACATAATTGACATTCACCTTATAATAAATTGACCATATCTAAATTAAGTAGCTAGCTATGTACTATTCATGAAGCATGTATATATCAAGCAAGAATATATTAATGTAAACTGAGAGTAGTGACTCATTCTTAAATTGGAGTAAACTGCCAATTAAACTAGATCTAAACCTAGCTATCATCTCTCTTTATTACAAGGCATATAATTAGAAGTAAATACGTACTAACATCTAAACACCAAGAACAAATAGATCTATAAGAGCTAGATTTACAAACGGTATGCTTTCACCAAACTCCCCAAAGCCGGCCACCTCCTTCAATGCAGCGCAATGAAGATAGATTTGTCGGGACCCCATTGGCTAGCCATTTAATAACACGGTGTATCCCAGGCACGTCCGACCATGAACCGTCTGTGGTCTTGCACTATCATAGATGGTTCTCATTAATAACCATGTATGATAATTCACAGACGGTTCTTAACAAGAACCGCCTGTGATAATTCAAGATTTCACAGATGGCTATTATTACAAATCGTCTATGATAATTATTTATCATAGACGATTCGTATTAATAATCGTCTGCAAAGAAATATCCCAGATGGTTCTAATGTAGAACCATCTGTGATAAATAGGGTTATAAAATCTAAATTCATTCTCATATACATAAATGCAATTTCAGTAATGACTCAGGAGTAAATATGTATTACTTAGTTAATTCGAAGGGGTTGCTAGTCGTTTCTTACAAATTCAACTAGTTGATTTTACATATATACAGTGCCCAAACAGCGTTGCTAATCATTTCTTACAAAAGATAACAAAAAAGTAGAAACCTAACTGCTTCGATGTTTCTTGAAGTCTCGGAGGTAGCATGCAATCTCCGTCTTCAAAACTTTGTAGGCGACGTGGTCGGCATCAGACGGTTCCGTATCATCTGCAAACGAATCCCGAAATGTGTCCACCCACTGGTGCGCTCATTCAATTGTCTCCCAAACACCTTCTGACTGAACAATCAAGTTGAATTGAGCCCATAGTCTTTCTTCCATTCCTTAGGGGTCTCGGCAAGGTTGACTTGGTCACCCACCGCCTCGACTAAGCACTCTAAGAGACGGCAAGCCTCTTGGAGACATGCAACGTCATTGTGGAGGACCACGTCGATGGCGATGTTAGCTCCCCAGAAGTGGGAGACCAACTGGAAGACGAGGTGGAGGAGGATGTCAAGAGAGTGAAAGGTGGTCTTCAACTGCTTTGGCAAATCCTGGGACATTGGCACAGTGTCCTTCCGTAGCATCCGCCAGCGTACAGCCAGCGAGGTGAATGTCCATGAGAGCCAGGTTGGCCATCAATGTCGGTGACAAGGAAGAATAGGGAGCCATTTATTTGTGCTTCAGAGACAAGAAAGACAAGGAAGATAGCCGCTCGGTGAGGTGCTCGTATAGGATTAATCTCCAGTGATGGATGGTCATTTTTATACAACAAGGAATACATCTAGCTCGTGAGACGAAGAGACGCATCTAGGAGCCGAAATGATTGAAGGGAGCCGAAACAATCGAAGGCACACATCGAGGAGAGGAAGCATATCACAAACGATTTCAACCACAAACCGTCTGTGATACACAACTACCACAGATGGTTTATAATAATCACCATATGTGAACTATCACATACGGTTCTAATTAAAAACCATATGTGATTTTTGCAATTATCACTAACGGTTCATATTAATAACTATCTGTGAAATATCACATACAGTTATTAACAAGAACTGTATGTGATAGTGGGGTATAACAGACGGTACATGAATCACACTTGTAAAACCGTCTGTGATAATTATAACATAGACAATTCGAGAAAACCGTCTGTGATGAGGCGTCCAGTATAGCCTTTTTTTGTAGTGGTGAGTGTTCTTAGTCCACAGGTTCTGAGAAATTTAGTGAGTGAGGGTGAGCACAAACAATCGTGCTCCGCGAGCCAACACACAAAATGCAATAGTATACATGTAAGATTGAACAAAGGTAGGCTTGAATTCTTTTATTTTCTAAAGTCATTATTTGAACACTACAATAGTTAAAAATTCATATAATTTAGCTTTCTAACAAATTCATGTTTTTATTAAAGAGAGTAAAAGTATGCAATATTGGTGAGGATTTCATCCACTTATTACATGGTTCTATCCACCATATGCTAGTTTTTGTTACTAGGGCTACATCCACTCGTTATCATCACTATGTTACATTCACCTAGGGAAATCCAAAACTAGGGTTAAGAATGTGGACCTAATATGGCTGGCTACAAGTATAGCCAAAGAAAGATGAGACGAGACGGACTGTCAGAGGACGCAGCGGGACTACCAGGGGAAAGCCCGCCCCCGCTAGCTAACATAGATATCTATTCTCGGTGCGCATATTCGAGATTTATAATCTCTTTCCGACCAGGCCAGGCCGAATCGGGCCACCACTTGGGATGGGAATGGCTCAGCCCACATGCATCATTTGATGAAAGCACTCTAGATTCACCCAACGAGTTTTCATCCCACCCATAAAGTTTCAGAAATAGATATTAACTCAAGTAAGTTTCCATGTCCGCCCTTGACCGTGGGCACGACTGTTCGAATAGTTTACACTCTGTAGAGATTGTACACTTTACCCACAAGAGATAATCAACTTGTTATATTTCACACATTTCCATAGACATGTGAGTAAAGAAAATCACCACAAGACCTTTACAATACATCACCCAGTATAAGTTACACCCGCTAAGATTTTATCTTAGTGAGATTACGTCCATCACACCAAAACCAAGTCTTGCCCCACACGACGGCTTAAATCCAGTAACACGACTCGTGCCCACGTACGGCGTCTTAAAACCAACAACACGACCCGTGGGTTACTCCAATGGTGCAACCCGCACTAGTAGATGCAAATTACTTAGCCACGTCGTACCCATTATAAACCTGTGATTGTAATATTTTACATTGGAAGGTCATCATAGGATTTAGTCGTTAAAGTTATCTGAGCGGTGCTACCACAAACCACAATCTCTCGTGCTACATCCACACCATCCATCTTACCATCTGTCTAGATATGGTAAAGCAAGTTGTAGGGTTTTTAGGATTATAAAACTAAGTTATCTCAACATACCAGTCATTTCCCTTCAATGGCTGCTCAAAACTAGTTTTCATGATTAAACAATGATGATAGAGCAATTTTAGTGCCCTGGTACATAAGCAAGATTAGCATGATGCTTAAGTAGAACATATAGATAGTATGATTACAAGTTAGTTTCTAGGGTAACAAGAATTATGTGATTCAATTATCCAAAGGATGTTGTAATAATAATACAATGTTGACTAGGCATATATCTATAACCTTAAATTGAACATATATTTGTATAACAAAAATAAAAACATGCAATTTGATAATTTAAATGAATATAATTTCCATAAAATATAGGTTTAATATAATCAATGCATTGACTTTTCTGGCTCATAAGCGGGTTGGTCTTGAAAATCATGACTTAGCTCGAACAGTGGCTTTTCCGTGTCCTCGTACTTTACTCGGATGGCCGCATCGGAAAGCAAATAAACACATGAGCAAAACAAATAAAATCAAATAAAAATTTAAATGAACTCCAAATTGGATGATTTTACTGTCATTAGGTAGATCTTGAATTTAGATGAAGTTAGAAATAAATTTCATTAAATTGGATTTAAACTAGAGAGAACGAGCTCTTCAAATTTTAAATCAGGATTAAATCATAAAATAAACAGAGGAGGGGGTACTCTCTCACTGATAGGTGGGGTCCACCCAGATTAATTTGATTTTTAAATTATTTCATAATTGGAAAAAGGCCATAGAGACTAATAGGTGGGACCCTCAGAATTTAATTTAATTTTGAAATAAATTTCTAAACGAAATGGCTTGAGGGGCTGACAGGTGGGACCAGTCACTACTCAACACAGTGAAACATGCCCACTTGTCAGTGGCTCTTTTCTTTAAACTTGGTTTTAAAAGGATTTTAAACCGAGGGGGTCGACATGTCATAGAGACAAAAGGCTTAACTAAATGGGGGGTGCATGTCAGTGAGGATTAATAGAAGTTAAGTGTGGTCATTAAATAATTTAATTACATGCCTTAATCCTAATCTTCACACTACAGTACCTTTGACTTTTCGCCGAGGAGAGAAAACCTCGTCGTCGGTGGGAGGGCAAAAATGGAACCTTTGCAATGAACCACACTTGGTGGTGAGGATGGCGTGGCCCAATTTGGTGGCTGTGGTGGCCAGCGGCAAACTAAGCGGCGACGGAGCTAGGCAGCATGCACTAAGATGAGCTATGGCATTAAAAGCCAATTAGAGGCTAGGGTAGCATCTAGGGGTGGAGAGGAACTCAACGAACGCAAGAGCGGGGCTCGGGGAAGGGCGAAGTAGGTTGGCGACGAAGGGCCGAGATGGCGGAGAGGAGATGCACGACACTGGCGATGAGGGGGCAACGACGGTCCAAGCTAAATTCTAGGATTGGCCAAGGACACGAGGGGCCTTCAAGAGGAAGGAATTGGCCGGAGAAGCCCAGGGGCGACGGGTCGCAGAGGTGGTCGAAGTTGGAGATGAAGACCTTGTCGGCGAGTTGCAGGGTTGAAGTAGCCGATTAGGCGAGGTGAGATGGAGAGAGGGGTGAGGCGAGCACAAGGGAAAGCTCGGTGAGGCGCTGGACTCATTGGGTAGGCGGTCGATGGCGACATCCGAACAGCGCGAGGTAGAGACGATGGTGAGTTCAACCGGAGCTCGGCGTAGCCAAGGCGAAGGGTAGGAGAGCAAAGGTGAAGCATGGGGAAGGCTCGGGAAGGCATGGCTTTGGCTTAAATATCCTTGGAGGCAATGGTCAACAAGCGGCAGAGAGGAAGGCGCGGCATGATGCTACTCAAGCACCGGGTAGGGCACGACGGTCGAAGGCAGCACGGCTTACTGTGCGGCACAACACAAGGTGAGCATTGAAGGTGGAGGAACAACGGTCGAGTGCACAACTTGGGGCACGCGGCGCGGATGAGGTACGGGCACGATGGGCGGCGCACGGCGCAAGGGGGAGAAGATGGGAGAGGGAGGGAAGGTAGGGCACAAGCATGGGCGCACAACACTGGTGAGCACGAGAGTGCATAGTGACGCACAGGTGCACACAGGAGGAGGCAACACTGACCGTGTGCATGGCGGGCACGGGTTGGAGTGCGCGCGCATGGCAGTACACATGTATTGATTGATGATCATGTTTCACGAATCATGGATATGGGGATATCAAATCAATAATGTAGATACATGTTAGAGAACATAATGTTGGATTGACCTACAATGAAATATTGCAGGAATTGTTATATTCTTAAGTGTCATCAGTTGGTCTCATACATAGTGTATGTAGGATATTTAGATCTGAGATCGTCACAATTTTCTACATGTGTAATAATTTACTTAGGGGTTCATAATCACTACTCCATAATTGGGTGGTCATAAAGTTAGTTTTCGGGTTTACTATAAAACATGCCGAGAAATATGAGCGATCAAGATAGAATTTGCCCCTCCTATATAACGGGAGAGATATCTTTGAGCCCCTCAATGTGGTTGGATTAAGAATGTGCATGGTCATACTGAATGTGGTTAAGGAGTTAATCACAACTGAGTAATCCACTATAGATTCGAGTGAACGATCGAGCTATAATATGATGGCACGCTTCCTACCTTGAATTTGATCTAGTATCATGAGGCAAAGGGATCGGTACATAAGTACTATATATGTTCGTCTGATATGATTTTTATATATATTTGGGAGTCATTATTGTTGGTGATATGCCCTAGAGGCAACATGGAGATGTTGAATATATCACATACTATGTTTATGATACATTGCTTTGTTCCTTGAAATAGACATTATCATTATTGATCAATGAGTATGTGACTTATTCATGAGACTCTTAATGCCAAAATGTTGCTATTTCTAAATGATCCCTGATTATATTTCATATGAGGAACAAATATGATTCAAAGATCAGCATATGTATTGATTGATGATCATGTCTCATGGATCATGGTATGGAGATACCAAATCAATAATATGGACATGTGTTAGTGAACATATGTTGGATAGACCCGCCATGAGACACCGCAGAGATTCCAAGTGTCATCGGTTGGTCTCAAGTAGTGTTTATGTGGAATCCTTAGACTTGAGATCATCATGGTTCCCAAGATGCGTAGTAGCTTACTTTGGGACTACTAAACACTACTCCGTGAATCGGGTAGTCATAAAAGTAGTCTTTGGGTCTGTCATGAAACATGTAGTGGGATGTGAATGATCAAGATAGAATTTGCCCTCCTTATGGGAGAGATATCTCGGCCCCTCGATGTAATGGATTATGAAAGTGCATGGCCATGCCAAGGTGATTGAGGAGTCAATCACGAGTTTATAATCCATCACGGAATCGAGAGAGTGATTGAGCTATTAAGAGGATGACACAGGTCTCGCCTTGAGCTTAATCTATATCGTGAGGCAAAGGGATTAGTATATGAGAACATTACAGTTCACCGATATGATCTTTACGTATACTTTGGGGTTAATATGTCTTGCTAGAGGCCACTATTAATGTGGTGACCGGAAAGGTGTTTCGGTCGCGACCAAGTATACGTGAACCTGCTGTGGTCGCACACTTAACGGGTTGGAACACTAATTCGAATGTGATTCGGATATGGGCTCAATTCGGATAGAGATCCGATAGACTCCTATTGGGCCTCGGTCCACGAGGCCCAAGTGAGGAGGTCTATATATATGGAGGCGAGGGGCTGAGGGAATGCATCTGATAATCCCGAGCTAATCCGTAGCCGCCACCTCCAGAGCCAAACCCTACCCGCTCGCGAGTCTTTGGTACACTCGCGATCGGCGCCCGACCCGGACGTGTGGATACGGTGGAGGCGCGCGTCTAGTGGTAACGATCCATGATCCTCCTTAAGCATGATGTTCTTGTGTGCGCGGTAGAAAATTTTGTTTTCGCTCTCGTAGCCTACTCGCGATCCATTAGTGGTATCGAGCCATCTTGCTTAGTTTGCGATCCGGATCGCATATGTTGATATGCGGTTGTAATAGATTGGATCTATTACGGACTAGATCAATCGGTCATAAGGGGTTGGAATATGTATGAGTTGATAGCATCATGTGGCCAAAAAGATTAGTTCGTGCTCCTTCTTTGATGTACGCGCGACTTGCCCCTACCTACCGGTAACACCATCGGGGCTAATCAAGCACACGGTCGATGAGATTGAGCCAACAGATCGAGGTCTTGTGTTGCGGTCTCCTCAAGCATACCGATCGCGATGATTGATGTGATTGATCTAATGAAAATTGAGACATTTTGAATGGCTCGATTTGGGTTGATTTGATCGGCCGATGAGATTTTCATAGCGATTTCATAGATGCGATCTATGTAATTCGTGAGGTTTTCGTGGCGCCACGAAACCATGGGGCCCCTCGACCCCCCGCTCACGACCGCCATGGGACCGCCGTGCATATACGCATAGATTGTTATAGAAACACATTCATGTCGGCGGTAGAATATGTTCTACGCTAACTTGTTTTTGAGGGAATGATGTGAATGGTATGGCATAGATGCATATGTGATGCATGTGTGTTTTGGCGGCTGTGTGTCGTATTAATCACAGTAGGGTTGAGGTCGTTCTTTAATTGTATAACGACACTGCGTGTCGACTTGTGATGCTTGAGCTCCTCATGTAATTCATTTGCTACCTATTAGTTGTAATAGTTTAGTTCTTTGCTATGGAGGCTTCAAGCATGATGACAAAGAGGACAAGAAGTGTGGCCAAGAATATCACCGTGGAACCATGGCGATGGCAACCACTACGATACAAAATGCCATACCATTCACAGTATAATGTGATTATATGCATGTGATGTTTATTTCTTGTCATACTATTCTTTCATGCCATACCAACTAAGGGTTAGTTTTCATGATAGAATAGCTTCTCTCAAGAAAAATTAAGAATTTGTTTTGATGCCCTTCCAATTCTGCGCCTATAAGAATCATGATCATTGTTTGGTAGGTGCGCCAAAGCAGTACCATCAACTATCTTGATCTAATAGGGTGGATGTCGGACATCCACATGCATAGTATTGGTTTACTTGACAAGGCTATCAAATTAGATTTGGGCCTTGGGGCATGGTGTTGGGAACCGGGGCATTAGATGCCACCCAACAAACAAGAGTCACATAAGATGTGATTAGCAAGTGTTGCTTACCTACGTCACTACGTTTCTAGCAAAGTGATGCCAAAGCTCACTAGAACTTAGATGAACATGGATCTTGACCACTATATGTCGTTAGAGGAAGACGATTACAAAACATATAGTGGGAGTATCTTTGTTAAATTGTTTAATGGAAGATCAAACATGAACATAGTGCTAAACTTTGCATATTCTTTGTTGTAGATCATGTCAACTAATGCCGCATCCAGTTCTTTTAATTTGCGATCTATTCTTGAGAAAGAAAAACTCAATGGAACGAACTTTTGGATTGGTATCGCAACCGAGAATTGTTCTCAAGCAAGAGCGCAAGGAGCATGTCCTTGAGTCTCCTTATCCCGATGACTTGCACGATAATGCTACGTGGCTGCACGGAAAGCTTATGAGAAGCAAACGAATGATTACCTTGATGTGAGTCGTCTCATGCTTGCCACAATGTCCTCTCGAGCTTGAAGCAATATGAGAACACGATGCCTACAATATCATTGTGGGGTTGCGTGGTATGTTTGAGAACCAAGCAAGGGTGAGAGGTTCAACACTTCAAAGTCCTTGTTTGCGTGCGAGCTTGCGAAGGGAATCCGTCGACCCTCATGTGATTAAGATGATTGGCTACATTGAGAGTCCGGAAAAGCTTGGTTTTCCCTTAGCCAAGAGTTGGCTACGATGTGATTCTTCATCGCTCCCTCGAGCTTTGAGCCATTCATTCGAACTATCACATGAACAACATGGACAAGACCTTGGTCGAGTTGCATGGGATGCTAAAATCACCGAGGAAAGCATTAAGAAAAGCGACCATCATGTGATGATGATGCAGAAGGCAAGGGCAAGCCCTATGTAAAGAAAGGCGCGGTCAAAGAAAGTTAGCTCCGATGAGATCGCGAGCGGTTCTAAGGCCAAGCAAGTCAAGAAGGGCCTCGCTCGATGCGATTGCTACCATCGTAAGCAATCGGGACATTGGAAAAGGAACGCCCAAAGTACTTGGAGGATCTTGAGAAAAGAAGGAAGTACGACTTCCGCTCCGGTATAAATGTTATAGAAATCAATCTTGCTACTTCATCTATCGATTCTTGGGTATTTGATACCGGATCGGTTGCTCACATTTGCAAATCGTTGGGGGCTAAGAAGAAGTAGAAGTTTGAGGAGGAGCGAAGTGGATCTTCGCGTTGGCAATGGAGCAAAAGTTGTCATGCGGTGTTGTTGGCACCATGCCATTGTCTTTACCTTCGTGATTAGTTTTGGAATTGAATAATTGTTATTGTGTTCCATCTCTTTCCAAGAACATTATTTCGCTTCATGTTTACAAGCGAAGGTTATGACTTTAGATCTGTGAACAATGGTTGTTCTCTTTATTTCAAAGATATGTTCTATTGTCATACTCCATTGGTGAATGGGTTATATGTTCTTACTCTTGAAGAGTCATCGGTCTATAACATTAATACAAAGAGGCAACGATCGAATGATTTGAATCCACGTTTATTTGGCACCGCCGCTAGGTCACATAAATGAGAAACGCATGGAGAAGCTCCATAGAGATGGTATTCGCACTCATTTGATTTTGAATCATTTGAGACATGCGAATCTTGTTTACTTGGCAAGATGACAAAAGCACCTTTCACCGGTCAAGGTGAACGGGCAAGTGACTTATTGGCACTCGTACATTCGATGTATGTGGACCAATGAGCTCAACGACCGAGGTGATTTTCAAGACTTCATAACTTTTATCGATGACTTTAGTAGATATGGATATATCTACCGATGAAGATAAGTCCGAATCCTTTGAAAAGTTCAAAGAATTCCAAAATGAAGTGCAAAATCATTTAGGCAAGACAATCAAGTTTCTACGATCCGATCGTGGAGGCGAGTATTTGAGCCATGAGTTTGGTAATCATCTCGAAGGATTGTGGAATTGTTCCACAATTGACTCGCCCGAACACCTCAATGGAATGGGGTATCTCGAACGAGAAATCGCACCTTATTAGATATGGTGCGCCCATGATGAGCCACAGTGATCTTCCGTTGTCTTTTGGGGTACGCTCTTGAAATGGCCGCTTTCACACTAAACAGAGTTCCATCAAAATCAGTAGAAAAGACACCATATGAGATGTGGACAGGACAACGTCCTAGCTTGTCTTTTCTTAAGATTTGGGGATGTGAGACTTATGTAAAACGTTTACAATCGATAAGCTCGGTCCTAAATCGATAAATGCTTCTTTATCGGGTATCCTAAGGAAACAAAAGGATATTACTTCTATAATCAAGAAGAAGGCAAAGTGTTTGTCGCCCAAGCATGGTGTCTTCTTAGAGAAAGAGTTTCTCTCAAGAAGGGATAGTGGGAGCATGGTGCAACTTGAAGAAATTCGAGAAACACCGAAAACGTTTCACTCCCTGAGAACCACAACAGATGAACAAACTGTTGAAGAACCTGTTGTGGACACACCGGCACCACGTAGGTCAGAGAGGTCACGTCGTGTACCTGAGAGGTACATGTTCTTGACTACTCAACAACGGGATATATTGTTGTTAGACAACGATGAACCTAAGACCTATGAAGAAGCGATGGTGGGACCAGACTACGAGAAATGGCTTGAAGCCATGAGATCCGAAATTGAATCCATGCACAAGTAATCAAGTTTGGAACTTGGTTGATCCACCGATGGTGTTAAAACCATTGAGTGCAAATGGGTTTTCAAGAAAAGATAGACATAGATGAAAATGTTCACATCTATAAAGCGCGATTGGTGGCCAAAGGTTTCAAACAAATTCAAGGTGTTGATTATGATGAAACTTTTTCGCCCGTCGCAATGCTAAAGTCTATTCGGATCATTCTAGCGATTCGCTTATTTCGACTATGAAATATGGCAATGGATGTCAAAACAGCTTTCCTTAATGGAAATCGAGTGAGGATGTGTACATGACACGCCCACGTGTTTTGTCGATCCGCAATCGCCTAGAAAGATATGCAAGTGCAAAGATCCATTTATGGATTAAAGCGAGCATCTCGGAGTTGGAACATTTGTTTTGATGAAGTAATCAAAGGGTTTGGTTTCATCAAGAACGAAGAAGAGCCTTGTGTTTACAAAAAGGCTAGTGGGAGCGCACTCGTGTTTACGGTCTTATATGTGGATGACATATTATTGATCGGAAATGACATTCCTATGCTCGAATCATTAAGTCTTCATTGAAAAGTAGTTTCTCTATGAAAGACTTAGGAGAGGCATATATTCAGGTATCAAGATCTATAGAGATAGATCAAAAGGTCGATTGGATTAAGCCAAGATACGTACATTGACAAGGTGTTGAAAAGGTTCAACATGCAGATTCCAAGAAAGGCTTCCTACCTATGTCACATGGTATAAATCTTAGCAAGAATCGGTGTCCTAGTACACCGATGAGCGGGATAAAATGAATGCGATTCCATATGCTTCACTATTGGATCCATTATGTATGCCATGCTTTGTACACGCCCGGATGTCTCGTATGCTTTAAGTGCTACGAGTAGATACCGGTCAGATCCAGGTGAAAGTCACTGGATTACCGTAAAGAACATCTTGAAGTACTTGAGAAGAACTAAAGATGTGTTCCTCGTCTATGGGGGTGAGGATGAGCTCGTTGTAAATGGTTACACCGATGCTAGCTTCCAAACCGACAAAGATGATTTTAGATCGCAATCGGGATTTGTGTTCGCTCGAATGGCGGTGCGGTAAGTGGAAGAGTTCCAAGCGAGGAGACGATTGTTGATTCTACAACGAGCCGAGTACATAGCGGCTTCAAGTCGCTAAAGAGGTCGTTTGGATCAAGAAATTTGTTTCGAGCTTGGTGTGATGGCTAGTGCCTCCAGCCCAATGGACCTCTACTGTGACAACAGTGGAGCCATTGCGCAAGCCAAGGAGCCTAGATCGCACCAGAAGTCCAAGCACATTCTGGCGATTTCATCTCATCCGCGAGATTGTGGAGAGGCGATGTTAAGATATGCAAAGTACACACGGATTTGAACATTGCAGATCCATTGACAAAGCCGCTTCCCACCCAAAGCATGAGGCTCACACTAGGGCAATGAGTATTAGATACCTACATGGTTGACTCTAGTGCAAGTGGGAGATCTGGTGATATGCCCTAGAGGCAACATGGAGATGTTGAATATATCACATACTATGTTTATGATACATTGCTTTGTTCCTTGAAATAGACATTATCATTATTGATCAATGAGTATGTGACTTATTCATGAGACTCTTAATGCCAAAATGTTGCTATTTCTAAATGATCCCGATTATATTTCATATGAGGAACAAATATGATTCAAAGATCAAGATATGTATTGATTGATGATCATGTCTCATGGATCATGGTATGGAGATACCAAATCAATAATATGGACATGTGTTAGTGAACATATGTTGGATAGACCCGCCATGAGACACTGCAGAGATTCCAAGTGTCATCGGTTGGTCTCAAGTAGTGTTTATGTGGAATCCTTAGACTTGAGATCATCATGGTTCCCAAGATGCGTAGTAGCTTACTTTGGGACTACTAAACACTACTCCGTAACTGGGTAGTCATAAAAGTAGTCTTTGGGTTTGTCATGAAACATGTAGTGGGATGTGAATGATCAAGATAGAATTTGCCCCTCCTTATGGGAGAGATATCTGGGCCCCTCGATGTAATGGATTATGAAAGTGCATGGCCATGCCAAGGTGATTGAGGAGTCAATCACGAGTTTATAATCCATCACGGAATCGAGAGAGTGATTGAGCTATTAAGAGGATGACACAGTCTCGCCTTGAGCTTAATCTATATCGTGAGGCAAAGGATTAGTATATGAGAACATTACGAGTTCAAATGATATGATCTTTACGTATACTTTGGGGTTAATATGTCTTGCTAGAGGTCGCTATTAACGGTGGTGACCGGAAAGGTGTTTCGGTCGCGACCAAGTATACGTGAACCCTGTGGTCGCACACTTAACGGGTTGGAACACTAATTCGAATGTGATTCGGATATGGGCTCAATTCGGATAGAGATCCGGATAGACTCCTATTGGGCCTCGGTCCACGAGGCCCAAGTGAGGAGGTCTATATATGGAGGCGGTGAGGAATGCATCCGATAATCCCGAGCTAATCCGTAGCCGCCACCTCGAGCCAAACCCTAGCCGCTCGCGAGTGCTGGTACACTCGCGATCGGCGTTCTAGCCCCGGACGTGTGGATACCGGTGGAGGCGCTGCTCGCTGCGGCGTTGATAAGCATCAACAACCTACAGATTGGATCTGCTCGTGGTGTGGTTGATCGCGTGGAGGAGACGATCGGTTCGGGACGATCGACTACTTCCACTACTACTTGACGCGCGAGGTTGGATCGGCTTCTCCAACTCTTCTTCATTGCGCTGGCGTCTAGTGGTAACGATCCATGATCCCTCCTTAAGCATGATGTTCTTGTGTGCGCGGTAGAAAAATTTTGTTTTCTGCTCTCGTAGCCTACTCGCGATCCATTAATTATGTCCTACTAAGGACCGCTACCGACTTATAGACCGAAAAGGAATTTTCGACCCATAGCCAAATATATATGAACCTACAGGGTCACATATTTAACGTATCGGAACGATAAGGGTCCGATTGGGGGTTCTCCGAGAGAGATACAATCTCTACTTACATTGGATAAAGATATAGCCTGAGGCTTTTCGAGTTAGATATGATATATGATCGTATTGGATAAGGATTTGATTGGAGGTTATATAAAGGGAGGTGCGGGGCCGAAGGAGGTATCCTGAGACACACTCATCGAAACCCTAGCCGCCACCTCTCATAACCCTTGTTGTGCGCGCTGGTGCTAGTATACCGACGCATGGCGTTCTATCTCTGGACGTGTAGACCTCGGTAGAGGCGCTGCTGTGACTGCGACGCTGATCGGGATGATCGCGAGGAGGAGACGATTGGCCAAAGGACGATCGACTACTTCTACTACACCGACATACGTTTCGTTGAACCAACCACTTTAACTCTACTTTCATTGCATTGTATGTCTAATAATAATAATCTATAATCTCTTACTCATATGACTTCCTGATTTATATGATAAAATTTTTTAATCTATATTAATATAGCTTATTCGTATCCCAACAAACCGCTCGAGTGTACTCCACCCATATGTCGGTTGGCAGCAAGGAGATAGCGCCCTGCTCCCAAGACTATGGTCGAAGACCAGCCGGCGATGGCCCTGTTCTTTTCAGTTTCTAAAAGCTGCTTTTCGGCTTTTCTACAGTAACTAGCTTCTAAATAGAGTATTTTTTTCAAGATAGGACCTACTAGTTAATTGTAGTACATATTTTACTGACTTCATTTATATCGGCAAAAACCGCACGTGAATTTCTGTTACTCTGTAATCTCTCGTATAAACAGCCCAAAAGTCACAAGCCGCAGCCAAAAGCCACAAGCCGCAGCCAAAAAGAACAAGCCCGATGAGACGTGGTCAAACCCGGCGATGAGACGTGGTCAAACCCGGCGTCATGGCAGCCTCAACAACACATCCATCCTCTCCGGTGAGGCATGTCAGTACAGAAGAACCCAAGGGCTTGGTTATAGTTTTATTTTTACAGAGCTTTTCTATAAATTGGTGGAAGATGACAAGATGTACTCAAGTTTTGTATTCACCACCAGATAATACCAGAGTTCTGGGCCCTTCAGGATTGATCGCCTTAAAAAAAAGACTTTATGCCATAAACAATGAAAGAACCTAAAACGCCAGCAAAAGAATATTTAGAGAATTAACAAAGCTCAATGGCACGGTGTCATATTGATGGTGCGTGTGGCCAAAGCTTCATAGCAAGGGTAATGATAGGTTTAGGCTGCAAATGCTGCAATAATTTGCATGCTGATTTCTATTCATATTCAGAATCCAGAGGAGGCCAAATAGGCCGTGCCTACCGGACAAGCCCACAGTCCGCTACTGTAGACACGGCTCAGGTACAACACGACCCACAGTGGAGTTATGCCGGACCAGCCTAGCACGAGGCATTGAGCCATGCCTAGGCTGCTGCCCCACCCAGCGTGTCGGCACGGGCACTGTCAAGCATGACATGGCCCACACAGCACGGTGGCTCGGTGGGCACGTTTGGCCCATCGGCACACGTAACCCGGTGCGCATGTTAGATATGAAAATTTGACTATCAGGTACGATTGGCCCAGCAAGATACAGTGGGGACGACCCATTTGGCATGAAAGTGGCCCGTGTAGCCCGTTAGACACGATTAACGGTCGGATTTTTGAAATTTTTAGCTGTTCTGTAGTCAGTTGAGAGTTTAAAATTTTAAAAAAAATCTCAATTTTTTCTATAAATGGGCAGCATACCCCCTAGCTTATTCAACCACACTCAAACCTGCAATCTCTTCTCTGAATTCTCTTATGAAAATTTTGATACACTTTGTGATATTTTGGCAAAATTCAAAATAGATTTGCCAAAAATAGGTAAAATTTGAAATCCGACCTACAGTCAAGAAAAGATGTAACAATACTAATTTTTATATACTTATTTTGTTCTTACTTTTCTTTGTTGTGTTGTAAAACAGGTATTAGTGTAATTTTTCTATTTGTATTTTCCACATTTCTCCATGGAAAATTTTGACAAATTTTCCGGCGAGTGAATACGGAATTGATCCGGGAAGATCATTCATCCTTCGAAAACTCTTTTACAAAACCACTGTTTCTTTATCCGGAGTATACTATCCAACATCTCCTTTAATTGTGCATCATTAGCATAGGATGTGTTAGCCGTTCCTATCTCAACAGTTTCTTTCGAGTCTGTTTTCAATCTTTCTAGAAGAATATTGGAGGAGAAAAGAACAAGTCTCATGAGTGAGATGGTGAAAGTACTTCTCACAGTAAAAGGCTATGAATAAGCTGATACACGAGCTTAACATTGTGTGGTGAATAAGGTGTTGGAACACGCGTTCAACAGTCTCTATCAAGACGACGCCGATGACACCGACGCTTTTTAGAGCATTCATGTATACGTTGTACCTTTTCTAATTTTTACATGTAATGCTAAGCTACATGTTATACTATTTTTTCTTTGCCAAGGTTTTCTCGAGTCGAGTGTTTACTTGGCAACGTTTTTAATGAGGCAGTTATTTAAACATTAATAAATCTCATCATTACATTTCTACAATTTATTTTGTTTCTTCAAATTCTACACATTTTTTCAATTTTTCTAAACCGAAACAGGCTAACCGTGCTTACCTGGTCCGTCGTACTAAACGGATGTGTGCCGATCCAACACGTTATGAACGCCCGCTGAGTTATACCTGGGCCACCGCCTTAGCTCATAGGTTGGTACGGGCCTATTCAGGCTGACAAACTAAATAAGTTGTACCTAATGGTTTCGTTCCGAATCAGGCTTGCGCCAGACTGTGCTGTGCCTTCCATTTGGACAGATCTGATCCAGATAGATGTTCCAAAGCACCACGTTTCAGTACTAATATTTTACTTGGAAAACTATAGCCAAGGGTTGTCCATCCAAACACAACCCTATAAATTAACCTCTCGATCCTTTTATTTTGTCTGTAATTGTGCTTCTAGTAATATATATCTTAAACCAACTTGTTTGCTTTACCATGTCCGCGCCTTTTCCTAGATAACCGGCGTGACACATTTTTACGTGGTACTCTACACCATCTTGAAAGTACAATTTGTTTGCTCGGACAGGAGAGGAGAGGAGAGACCGTCAGTACAAGCAAAGGACGCAGGCAAGCAGACACAATAGAAGCAAAAAGTGCCAAGTTGTTATCTCGAACAGAGCAAAAAAGGGTAAACTCAGTCATGTAGCTAGCACCTCCTCACGCATGCGAAAGCCCAGGCCATAAAAAAAAGCAGGGAAAGAAAAGGGTCCTAAAATCTGATCAAGCACAGTACTTTAGTGTTGATCTTGCATTGTTAATTGAGCAATTGTACTCGTATAATCGTAATAAGGAATCTGCTTCTGTTCAGCACGCATTTTGAATCAGATTTGATATTGTGAGACGGAGAGATTGCGCTGGTTCTAACCGTTTCTTTATTTCGATTTAACAGCAACTATTTTACCAGTTGTGCTTAATTAGTTTGCGTGGATATGATGGGCTTTGGCCCTAGCATGCTGGAGTGTTTTCAACTTAAACTGTTAAGTCATCATGCTAGTACTAATTTAGCATGGGTAAATAATAACATTAATATGGCCCTGCTGCAACTAGCTCATGACTTAAGTTTCTAGTTGTGAATTTTGGTTTATGATTAAAATTATATTGTTTAAGCTTTTTTTGAGAAAAAATAGAAAAAATGTTATATCGTCACGAACAATGTAAAAAAAATAAGGAGAAAAAAGGCAAAACGCCGAAAAAGCTAAAATAAATTGAAATTAGAAGCCGAAATGTTCTAAGTAGCTTCTAACTTAAATAAGTTGAAAGCCAAAATAAACTAGAAGCTAAAGCCATTTACAGCGGAACCTATATATATGTTCGTAACTTAACTGATAAATTTTTTACGGACTAAGCTAAAATAAGCTTTGTTTATGGCTGAAATTGCACTGTATTTGACTGAAATTACACTATAGCTGATGGTCGTTTATTTGGGGTAACTAAATTTAAAAAAAAATAAAAATAAAAAAAACAGATTAGCCCATTACAGACAATGCAAACGAATACAAAAAAGAAACGGCAAAAAAACTTTTAAAAAAAACCAAAAAATCAGAAAAAACAAAATTTAAAAATAGTAAAAAATACGCAGAAGTTAAGCCGAAATAAGCGAGGTAAATGAGCTAGCTAGATGGTGCTAAACAAAAGTTCCAACACCAAACAGAATGCAAGTCCTTTATTGTTATTGGTTACACTGCACACTGTACAAGGCACCACACGGCAAGCAGTATACTGTGCAATCGCAGGGTCTGTTCTTTTTCACCGAAACTGGTGGCTTTTGTTACAGTACCTAACTTTTAAACGGAGTATTTGTTCAAAACAAAGTCTATAAGTTAAACGATGTACACGTTAAAAGCTCAACATCTGTAACATCCAAAATCGTAAATATCTCTCTTCGTAATCTATACCGTAAACAGTCAAAATTCAAAAATTTTGGCTAAAAGTCATAAGCTGTTGCCAAACAGACTCGTAGACAGGTACATTTAACAATTAACCTCCCATGCGTCAAGCTCATCGTAGCGCGAATGGCTCTGAAGCACGATGCATGGAAAGAAATACGACAAGAAGGAATTATATATAGCCGATGAAAGGTTAAGAAAGGAGAAAGAAACGGGAAGCTGAATTAAGTAAGAGGAGATAATAACAAAGATAAACACCAGAAGTAATTTGAGTACTAGTACCATTCCAAGCAAGCACATCCAACGCACGCGCCAAACACTACATGCGCTGCACACATGTGGACGGAGACAGTCGTAGTGAGAGAAGCGCACACACCAACCTCTCTCTCTCTCTGATCACACGCACACTAAGCTCGCTCGCCCATCTATCATCACCGTACGTGTGGCTGTATCCTATTAGCAGCAGGTAATCGATCAACTAGTCATTAGAAGCAACAACAAGAACAGAAGCTTCTTGTTACGTGCCAACGGCGACGACGGCGACGGTCTAGAGCCAGAGTGCACCGGCCTCCCTGAGGAGCGGGACGAGGGAGCCGTTGATGTGCGCGGCCATGACGCGGTCCATGGCGCCGACGAGCTTGCCGCCGATGAAGACGACGGGGACTACGGGGGCCGAGGCCGGGCCGAACCCGATTAGGCGGGCCAGGGCGCGCTCCAGCTCGCGCCCGCGCGGGTCGAGGTCCAGCTCGTGGACCGTCGGGTGCACGCCCATGCCGCAGAAGAGCCGCTTCACGGCGTGGCACATGCAGCAGCTGCTCACGCTGAACACCACCACCGCGCTCTCCGACGCCAGGTGCTCCACGCGCGCCACCGCGCTCTCCGCCGCCGCCATGGGCGCCGCGGTCGGCATGTACCACGCCTGCTCAGCCGCCGCGCCGTGCTGCATTGTCGCCTACTAGCTAGCTCAGTCGAGAAGTGGAGGAGAGGTGCGCTCTTGCTTCTAAGCGGAGGGCGTTAGATCGATGGAGAGGAGTAAGCTCGCTGTGTGTTTGGAAGCTTAGCTGTAAGTTTAGCGATGAACTGAGCACTTGGGCAGGTAGTGAAAGGTGCTGTGTGTATATATAATGGACGGAGAGGGGTGCTTCGGTAATTTCAGGCACCTCCAAGTCAATGAGGTCGTTGTGGGGTTCTAAGCCAATTGTGTTTTTTGAGGGGTTACCACTGGTCATTTAGTATTGTATTGCCCATCTGTCTGGTGATGTGAATTTTGACTCGTAGGTAGTATCAACCATGCATAGTTTGTTTGGTTTTTCCCTAGTGATCTTTAGTTAGTGTACATTGCAGTAATTTAAGCCTAATCCATTATAACTACTGAGAATTGATGTCAGCTGTTTGGTTTGAGATTTGAGATGCACTATTGTATTATGTTGAATCACAATGGAGCATTCATATAGTGTAACTGACACAAATGTTTGACCTTTCCTGGTTGTAAATCCATTCGTTGTATGGCTAGCTTTCTGGCATTCTTGGGTTCGGATTCTACAAATAAAATACTCAACGTAGGAGGAGTATCCGCAGAGATTAATTCGCACTGCTTCATCTATGCCGTGTTGCATGGAGACAAGTAACTGGATGGAGCGAACACTAGGCCTTTCATGGCACATTGCCGAAACACTGCAAGTGTATTACATCACCAAGATGTTTCTTTGTCCCCCTCGCCTTTGTGCATTGCACTTTTTCGGGCACAGCCTGTCTTTATCAGTGGAAAGTAGAGGCATTACAGAGAGTTGTTGGGAGATTTGATGGTGAGAGAGAGAAGCCCTCCAAAGACCGGCTTTTGGGTCTCTCTTCAGTTCTAAAAACTGATTTTTAGTTTTTTTCGTGGCTAACTTTTAAACATAGTGTCTTTTAAAGATGAGATCTATAAATTAATTATAGTACATACTCTAGTGACTTTATTTATATCGGTCAAAATCACATGTATGCTTCTGTTACTCTATAGTCTCTCATAAATAATTTAAAAGTTATAAATCACAACTAAAAATTATAAGTTAAAACAAAAAAGAACCATGCCTTTTGCTTCCTCTTCGGGTCTCAGCCTACGTTTCCACAATCATTCCTTAGTCAACATTTTCAAAGGGGATGGAAGCAACAAATGGTATCAGCGACCCTTCATTCATGTTATACCAAGCTTTAGTATACTACTAGTTTCGTCGTGAAAACTAGTACTCCATTCCTAGTGTAGACATGCAAACCCAATTCGCTGTGATCGAGCTGTCAATGTCTCACTTGAGCAATTTATTGTTGGAAATATGGGCAACATTTTAATTTTAAATTTTACTAGAACATAAATACAATAAAAAACTGGTGATGCCAAACACAAAAATAACAATAGGCTACTTATTTTACTTCAGAAAATACACAAAGAAAAATGTAATATCAAAGTCGATCAAATGCGCGAACGACTTACTGTTGGACTTGGTGAAGAACAGGAAGCAGTGCAGGACGTAGATGAAACAGAGCAGCGAGCGGTCACGCAGATGTGTGCTGCCCAGAAACCTTATTAGCGCCCCGTGCAGGTCTTCATGGCAGCAACGGCTCGGAGATACCTCTCCTCTTCTTCACAGTGCATGCTGGAAAGAAAAGTCGACGAGATTCAGATGGCGCAGCACAACAGCACAAATTCGCAGAAGTGAAAAATAGAGGCAAAGAGATTCTCATCTATATACTTTGGACGTCTCCAGGTGTATATATATATATATATGTGTGTGTGTGTACAGACTGTGAACTAACAAAATTAAACAACCATTTATCCACTAGTAACTGACATATTTAAGTAGTCATTTACTCACTAGTAACTGCATGTCATCAAAATCAAATAAAGCCTTAAATTCAAATATTTGAATCTTATTCAAACAGAGAGAGTGTGTGTGTGTATAGTGCACGGTTCAGCAAAATAAGGATGGATTTGGTCTGCCAAGTGGCGTGCCATGTCACGGCACGGTCACGCGTCGCAAGTCACACGATTTTCACGCGAAAATGCGTGTGTGATTAGCCAAAGCCCTACTCATGTCATCCCTATCCATATGCAAGGACTGGTGGGAACTCCATCTTATAAATTGATCCCCTCACATTCTCTTAACAATATGGTACTAAACCATACATGCTTTGGAATTAAGGAAATTGGTTTTGCTCATATAAGCCAATTTCGGACAATCCCCTACCAATTCCAAAGCAAGAAGTAAAAAGATGTCAAAGATATTGTACTGAAGTACTATTAATATACTAGTCTTTTAATGTAAGTCCCGTACGGATTGAATTTACACCTAGAATGATATGATTCATCTTCTCACAGCTGATGAATGGGCTATGCCTTGAATTTACATCTCGTGATCAGATTTCACTTGAAATCTCAACTAGTACTAGGCTGCCAATGAACTAGCCTAAACGGAGCGTTATATGGTCATGTTCCCTTATCTGCTCATGAGCTTTCTAGAGAATGCCCCGTTCTCGTGAACTGCGACTACACAGTTAAGCTCAAATAGATGTATTCTTTCTAGGTATCTTGCAGGCTAATACATGTTTATCAATTAGACAACAGAATATATTAAGGCTTTATGCCAACCTTCCATACAGTCGAAAGTATATTGTTTATTAGGACATGAGTACAATGAATATGTACTCTCTTGTTACAACGTCTACTTGTTTTTCCATTACCTAAGTCACGGGATCTCCGATCAAGAAGGTATGAATTACAATCATGATGTAACTCAGATGGGCCTCAATCCCATATCCATAAAAGCAATGAAAATTGCTTTTCGTGCTAACCCCTTTATAAAAGGGGCTGCCAGATTTTTCTCAGTGTGAATATAGTTCACAGTAATCACTCTGGAGTTTCTCGGTCTTCTGACAGATTTAAGCATATGCTTCACATGTCTAGAGGACTTTTATATTATCTTTATACTTGTGATTTTGGCCAACACTGTTTGATTATTACAGTACATTAGGATTGTAGGTATTGGTTTCTCACCCAATGGCAAGTCTAATAGAAGCTCTCTCAGTAATTCAGCTTCAACAATGGCTGTGTCAAGTGCTATAAGTTCTGCTTCCATGGTTGACTTCATCAATATAGTCTGTTTGCAAGATCTCCATGAAACTGCAGCACCAGCTAAAGTAAATACATAACCACTTGTAACTTTGATCTCATCCGTATCAGAGATCCAATTAGAGTCATTGTATCGTTCTAATATAGAAGGTTATTCAGTATAATGTATTCCAAAAGATATTGTGCCTCTTAAGTAGCGCAACACTTTTTCAAGTGCCTCCCAGTGATCATCTCCTGGGTTAGAAGTAAACCGACTTAATTTGCTCACAGCAAATAAAATGTCAGGTCTTGTGGCACTAGCTAAATATATGAGTGACCCAATACTTTAGGAATATCTTAATTGATCCTTCCCAATTTCTAACAATTTCTAACAATTATATCATGGGTTCTTAAGCTTGCACTCATGTGTCAGAGTACTATCTAAATTTTCGCTCAGGTTTTAATTATGTCAGGAGTTTTCTATATATTCTATATGTTTCTACTGAAATTGAATCGTTTTCGATGAAATACCTCCGCAGTTGATGCTTTAAACAAGCCTTTGTAGCGACGCAGAATCGGTGGGCGCAACATCGTCTGATTTTTATCCAAAGAACCGAAGTACGCAATGCAATGCAAGTGCGCTCCTTAGACAGCGAGTACGTGGGGTATTAGCGGCTGTCGTCGTCCTTCCTGTCGGAACGGTGGGTCCCACCAGTAATGGAATTGCATTGGCCCCACAAGCCAGAACACACATGGCCAAAACGAGCTTTTCGGTCGACCCGGCCGAAGGATTTGCGGCTGGTGTCGTGTTCATCTACCTACACGGTGCTGCTGCTAGTACCACACCACAGTACTTAAACTGTTCATCAGTTCATGTAAATTGTAATTATTATTTTTTTCATACTAGTACCACACCACAGTACTTAAACTGTTCACGTAAATTGTAATTATTTTTTTTCAAATTTGATATGGACATCTGTTTTTAGAAATTTAATCTACTCTGTGGATCTAACAGCCTGCCGAGCTCGAGCTTCCCTAACTTAGCAGTACACTGCCGAGCTCTCAGCGGGGCAGCGTGTAATGCCTAACTATTAGCTTTTAATTAAACTCATAATTAATACTAATTAAATATTATCATCATTAATTAAATATAATTAACACTAATCAAGCAACATACTATTCGTGGGGAGCTCAGCACCCGGATACTGGAGACCAATTTTTTTTAAAAAAGAAAGCCACATGTCATTTGTAGGAACAGTTCACAGTATCCCCTTACTTTCTTCCTCCTAACATGGAGATGATGTGTGTCCAGCTCTTTCCTCGTCACAGTGGATAATGTTGCCCCTCTCTGCATGTGTTGCTTGGCTTTATTGTCTTTTTGGTGATGTGATGCTAGGACTGGACCATATCGGACGTAACAAGGGTGCGGCTCAGGTGCTGGGGGCACAGCACTTAGTGCGTGCGGGGTGCCCTCAGCACCCGTCACGTGTCCCCAAAAACGTAAAAAAAATTCGAAAAATTCAAAAAAAAAATACTTACAAAATCCAAAAATTTATAAAAAGTACTTTTTTAAGTATAAAAAGTATTTTTTTTGTACAAATTTACAAAATTTATACTTAAAAAAGTACTTTTTACAAAATCCGAAATATTTTGTACAAAAAATACTTTAAAAAGTATCATTCTAGCCAAGGTGGGCCACTTCTTTCAAAGAGCAGTTGAAGTCGTGCTCGATTGGGTGCAGGTTGAGGTTCCGATCGCATGCCTTGAGTTTTGCCAAGACATAGCTTACAGCACCTCGACCACATCCCGAGTCGACTCCTCCTGGTCAGATTTTAGAGTCGACAGATGCTTCTTCAAAGCCTTGACGTGTAGTTCGATCATACTCACGTGGGCAATAATGGAGTCCTCGGAAGGACTCATCTTCTCTGTACCAAATCCACCAAGTAGATAATTGAGAAGTGCACTATTTTCTTGAAGGATTGCCTTTATTGACTTGGTCTTCTCTTGGCTACGAGTCGCAGCTTCAGAAAGATGCTTCATTTCAACCATAGCCTCTACAAAAGAGTCGAAGGTGGTCAAGTGATACTCATCAACAGACTTGTTTGAAAAAATGGTCAAAGGTAAAGTTTTTTCTTACCTGATAGTTGAGTATCGAGTAGTCTTATTATCTCGTCTTTCTCTTTATTGACACGAGTAAGTTCTATGATCACTTTGGCCTTTTCTTCGACCACAGTGCAAAACTTACTTGATTCAGTCCCTTTTTCTGCTAAGGGAAAAAGATTAAAGGAAGGCAAGAAATATATATAAATTAAAATAGTAAGTTTTAGAACTTACTATTTATTTTCTCCTGTAAAGCCTTGACTGCAGAGTTAGCCTCCGCATGGTTTATTGATAAGTCATCATTCTTCATCTTTAACCTCTGCGAATCGGCTTTCTCGTTGTTGATCGTAGCAGCCAAAAATTTTGCGTTAAGCTTAGACCTACAGGTATTAAAAGCAGACATGAAAGGTTGGATAAATGGTCAAAACAGAGTTTGACTACCTAAGCCAGTAACTTACGATGCTGCTGCCTTCTTGGAGAGATGAACATTCTCTTGTTGAAGAAGTGTAAGCTATCTGTGGTACTCAGCCACAGTTGCTATGTCTTATAGAGCTCTCTAATCAAAGAAGGATAGTGAGAAACAAGAAGAAATAAGTGCGAATATTCAAGTACTCAATACTTACATTCATGCTCTTATGTGCAAACGTAGCAAGAACCAATCGAGAATCATCAAGCTAATTGAGTTGTTCGACCCTTCTCACCACAACTTTTCGAGACACTCGTCGTCAAAAATATTCCCTTTGTCAGGAAGGTCTTTGGGGTTTAGGAATTGGATCGGAGCTCGACTAGAAGAAGATCCCTCTACAAATGCAGGGTTAAAAAATACAGAGAAGAAGTTAGGTTGTTCTTCTTCTTCTCCAGACATACCTTCTCGAAAATGAAGAGGAACATCCTCGATGACCTCCCCTTCGGCGCGGCGATCGAAAGGATTTCCAATCCCTCGATCAAGTACTTCTACCCTTTCCTCTGCCATCTGTTTTCCTTTTGCTACGACCGCTTTTCTGGTCATAGTCTTTACAGCTTCGGCAGCAACCTATGATGCTAATTCATACCTTGGCGTGATTACTTTGAGTGTGAATTTAGAAGAAACCCTTTCAAAGAGTGGTTTCTTCGACTTCTTCTCTTCGACCACGTTTGGTCGTGGAGAAATTAGTACTTCTTTGATCACGTTTGGTTGAAAGTCATGTGCTCCTTTGACCACATTTGATCAAAGGTCTAGAGCAAGATCTGCTAATCCTTCTCCCACCTACCCCTCCTGATGGTTGGTGTCAGTTTTGACCATTGGAGCAACCTCCTTTTTTATCACAGGATCAGCTGTCGTGGCAGTCTCCTTCACGAAAGATTTGAAATTCCTCCTATTTTCCTTTTTGAGTCACTTGAAAAAGCCTCGAGATGCGCTTACTGAATGAGTTTCAGTATCATAATAGAAGGGTACCTTAATATTAGGAATTGGTTGCTCCAGTACGGCCGCCCCTATTTCACTTGCAGTACTCATGTCCGCAATGAACTATTGAATAGAAGCGTTCGGGGCCACCGAGGGAAGAATGGCAAGGGAAACAACAACACCTGTGCTCCCCTTGTCCTTATCGACTGTCTTAACCAGTCAACATCTCTTCGCTGGAGAAACTTTAGCTTTCTCTACTTCTCTGACCACCATCAATTCGATTCCTTGGATGTCTTGACAGTAGTTCATGCCTACACTCTGCGAAAGAGAAAAATACTTCTTAATCACTCCCTACGACTATATAAACCTAAAGACAAATCAGTTGTTCAATTACCTTTAGGCTCTCTTCTTTCTCTTTGGCAGATACGACCACTAGAATACGAGGGGCCTCCACCTCAAGTGATGGAGCCTTCTCACACATATCCTTAACTCGGGAGTTGATTTCTTCCAACTCGAGATCTGTTCATTCAGACATGATAATCGATAAACAGTACTAAAACAATTCTTATTATGAACATAAGTTCGAGTATCACTTACTGTTCTCGTAGTCTCAGGTTGGATATAAGATTCCTGAGTACATCCACAAAGGATGTGCTCGTCGCTTTAGGGGGGTGATGCGACGCATAATGAAGTCTTTAACCACATGCCAGCCTGTGAGCCCCTTGTCCCTCAGCTCTTTGATGGTTGGGATGTAGGGGGCTATTCTCGTATGGTCTTTAGGAGCTGAATTCCAAAGGTTGTTCTTCTCTGCAGCATTCCCCACAAAAGAAAGGCTGTCTTCACTGGTTGTCTCCCAGTAAAACCACTTCTTCTTCAACATCGGAAACAAGGACCAAATGAACATGGGGATGTAAAGCTCTATCTTCCCATTGTGGAGCTTCAGACCACAGCTCCCGGTGATTCCAGTTTGCCAACTCATTTCGCAGTAATATCGTAAGAGCTCCAAATCTAGCAGGATACCCAGATACACTTCACAAAGATACACGAAGACGCTGAGCATCGTGATCGAATTGGGAACTAAGTTCACCAAGTAGACCCCGAAATACTCGAGTACGACCATGAGGAAGGGGTGAGCAGGGAGATGAAGACCACACTCATAGTAGGCCTGAAACATCGGAATCTCTCCGATCTGCCCCGACGGCCAATGCTGCCCAGTGGCTTCAATCCATCTAATGAATCACTACGGCGGGATCCTCTCAGCAACCAGTAGAGTCTTCAATTTGCCATTGTCCATCTCCGACACGACCCAGGTAGACGAAAGTTTCATCATTTTCTCATGTGATTGGAACGGATTTTGGAGAAATTGGGGGAGATGAAAAATTGGTCAGCGGCGAAAACTTTGAGTAGGCTGGAACGGATGGTGAAAGATGGAAACTACAAATTACCCCCTGGTAAGTTTTTGTAACCTTACACGTCGGTTACCCGTCTCAGGAACCGAACGGTAATCTCGAAACCGAATGGTTGTCTTGAGAACTGATTCGACGGACAGATCGGTGGAAATCAATTGCAATTTCTCTTTCTGATGTCTGTTTGTCTTCTCAACTCAAGTGAAATTACCCTATTGACCAAGCCTATTCCTGGTCAATAATGATTGAGAAGGCCTTGCTTTCGACCATTTTTCATTTACGACTTCTCTTTCTCAAGTAAGTTACTTTCACTTGAAGTTGGGGAGCTAGATGACAAGGATATAATAATTATCTAATTATTAATCATAAGTCTTACTGTGACTACTCTTTGGTCGTTTGTCTCTCTGCGACCACATAGTCGTAAGTATTACTGTGACTACTCATTGATCGTAAGTCTCTCTATGACCACATAGTCGTAAGTCCTACGACTACTCCTTAGTCGTAAGTTCCTCTATGACCACATAGTCATAAGTCTTACTACGACTACTCCTTGATCATAAGTCTGTCTACGACCACATAGTCGTAAGTCTTACTGCCACTACTCCTTGGTCGTAAGTTTGTCTACGACCACATAGTCGTAAGTCTTATTACAACTACTCCTTGGTCATAAGTCTCTCTACAACCACATAGTCGTAAGTCTTATTGTGACTCTTGGTCTTAAGTCTCTCTACGACCACATAGTCGTAAGACTTGCTGCGACTACTCCTTGGTCGTAAGTCTCTCTATGACCACATAATCGTAAGTCTTGCTGCAACTACTCCTTGGTCGTAAGTCTCTCTACGACCACATAGTCGTAAGTCTTACTGCGACTACCCCTTGGTCGTAAGTATTTCTACGATCATGTACTTGTAAGATGTCCTACGACCTAGTCATAGACTTTCCTACAAATAGCCTATCTAGTGCCGCATAGAGTCATCTAATAAGACAGTTAGAATGTGCACTTATCTTTAATAACCGCACACGATTTCCCTCTAGCAACAACCGTTGTATGGCGAACCGCCTCCTCGTCTCTCTGACAATAATTTCCGTTGGATGGTTATCTCCCGAACCGATGAGATGTCTTTTGGCGCAAGACAACTGCTGTCATTTGGTCAACTATATAAAGGATTACGTCAGAGAAGAGAAAGGAGAAAGAGATCCAAGCAAGAGATAGTGAAAGGCATTTCTCATTACACACTTTGTAATTTTACTCTCTAAGCAATAGTAATACAGGACGTAAGGTTATTATTCTCCTAGGAGAAGGCCCGAACCTGTACAAAAATTCTCGTGTTTTCCTTCTACATGACCAGATCTTAGTGATAAGAGTTTTCCCCAAATCCGAACAAATCATACGTAAGATCAGTATTAAAACACTGACAAATATCACAGACGGTTATTTAATAGAACTGTCTGTGATAGTTCTTCTATAAGTAATTCCCTTGCTAGGTTTTGCACTCTTACTCTTCTCACTCACGCACCCCCTCCGTCTCCTCGTCCCCCAACCTTCACCGTCACCACCGGACAACCCGACGTCTCACCCCCTCTGTCTCCTCGTCCCCCAACCTTCACCGCCACCGCCGGAGAACCTGATGTATCCGTCCTCTCCTTCCTCACCTGGTGTAGTGGTCCCATTGCCTTTCCTCCTAACATTGCCTCTTCTCTCGGCGCTGCCACTCCTTCCTGTCGCCTCTTATCCCGACGCCGCCTCTCGTCCTGACGCTGCCTCTCCTCCTAAAGGTATGGATCCCAAATCCTAGTTTTTCTCATGTGTGATATATCTATCCATATATATTAATGTGTGTTCATGAGTTCTCTCCTCCCCGTCGCCTCTCCTCCTGAAGGTATGGATCCCAATCCACTTTTTATCTCATATGTGATAGATTCGTCCATATCTGTTAACGTGTGTTCATGACTTCTCCCTGTTGCCTCTCCTTCCGAAGGTATGGATCCCAAATCTCACTTTTTAGCTCATGTGTGTTACATCCGTCCATATTTCTTACTGTCTTTTTTATGTTGAACCCAAAAAGAAATGGGGGAAATGGATGTGGGAGGGAAGGTGGGCCTACTTGTGTCGAGCTGCAAGTGGTAAGGTTATTGGGGGTAGACTCGGTGTGGTCTTCACACAGATGAACACATGAATGGTGGTCCTTTGTCGTTACCAAAAATGTCGCCTTCATGTCGCCCTCACAGTCAGCCTTCTGGGTGTCCGGTGGTCCACGCACTCCTTCGGCTTCCACTACGTTCTTGTCTCCTCACCTCCAACTCTTTTTACTTCTTCGGGTGGGCTATTGGTTCAAATAAAAAAGGGCGTGAAACACTGTGAGTCGGAGTAGTAGTTGTACAAGAGGAACATTACAACACTATACACTTGAGCTTCAAAAGGGTTGAAGCAAATTAATTTTCTTCAGCCCTTTTCAAGCTCATGTGTACGGTACTTTATTGTTCATCTTTTAGTTGTTGAGAAATACATGTCCTCTCGTCCGACTCTCCTATCCTTACATCTATGGGTGGGCTGCTGGTTCAAGTAAAAAAGAGCATGAAGCACTATGAATCGGAGTGGTAGTTGTACAACAGGAACATCACAGCACGATACACTTGAGCTTTAAAAGGGTTGAAGCAAATTAATTTGCTTCAGCCCTTTTCAAGCTTATATGTACGGTGCTTTATTGTTCACATTGCAAAGAGATCTTGTAGTAATAATATATGTTGCCGAATGTTCTAATTTATTGTAAAATCAACCACATGCCAACGTTTACGTTCACAACTCACTGTAATTAGTTTTTCCCTATAAAAGAGATGACATCATCGTCGTTGTCATCGGCGTCGCTGAATGGGAATAACGCTCCGAAGACCGAGGTTACTAGGCATGGCAGAGGAGTATCGAAAAGACCAGAGGGCCGAATGACCATCATGGAGGTCTCTCCGGATGGGGTCCCTCTGCAATCGAAGAAAGCAGCAGCATCATTTTGGACTACCTAAGAGATACTTGGAAGGCAACTAGTCCTCATCACCGTAGCAAACTATAAAGCTATGACAAAAGATGAGAAAAGTGCATTGTGGACAGACATTTCAAACATATTCGAGATCCCAGCAGAAGTCCAGGGACTCGTGCGATGGCAAGAGTTCCTCACGATAGGAAGAATGTGGAAGACCTTCAAGAGTACGCTTGTCACGAAGTACGTGATCAAGGATCACACGCTCTTCACGAGGTATCCTTTGTGACGATGGAAATATGGGAGGCCTTTGTGCGGATGAAGACGATGACCGAATTTCAACAGAAAAGTGCGGTGCACAAGGCTCTCTAGGCACAAAACACTCACCCCATAGACTCAGCACCGCTGGGAACATGGGTAAAATCCAATCGGAGGACGAGCTCACAATCCAATCGGAGGTCTCCCCACCATTTGTTGGGATCACAAATGAGCACGCCTGAAACTCATTAAGAGGGAGGTCATAAACCACGTCTTCGGGTGTCGCCTATTTCAAAAACCCCATAGACGAGGAAGTGTCCCAACGCATAGTAAGATATGTTGAACTATCTAGTTGTTAATAGGTCCATCTCTTTATGAGGTCTAAAATAACATGATTGCCTCTTGCAGCAAAATTGACTACCGAATCTTCCGAAAGCTCCTTCCAAACAGTAAGGGAAAGGGATATTCTATCCACGGCTCTAGGAAATAAGGAGCATCTAGGTTGCACACGAGGACTAGGTGTTTACGTATCTTGGAGGCATGGATTCCGAAACAACTCTGAGGCGTTTAGGAGTTGGAAGAGATCAAAGGCCGAGCGCGAGGAATGTATGAAGTGAGACTTTGATGCAAAACTTGAGAACATAACTGCCTCACTTCGAGGAGAGATAGATGCATTGAGGGAAGAACTGAGAGAAGTCTGCAACCAGTCGCAAGCCACCCCCATTATTGCGGTACTCAGTCCTCCTCAACGTTGGTGTACATCGCATCCGCACCACTTTTTGAACATAGCGACGCCCACTTACCTATCGATGACATCCAGGTAATGTACATCATTGGAATGCTACATAGATAGACTTGGTGGATACCTTGGCTCATTGTGTATCGTTATGTAGGAGACCACGCCGTGTGTAATACCCCGGAAATTGTTTAATTAATTGTTTAATTAATAGAGAGAGGGACTTTTGTGAAATAATTAAATTTATAAGAGTTTTGAGGGGTTTTATGAAAATTTAAGACAACCGGCCTAGGCCTTGGCCCTGTGGGTTTTTCTTGGCCCAAGAGGGAGGGAGGCCACCTCTTAAAACCCTAGGCAGCCCCCACCCCTGCGCCTCCACCCGCGCCTCCCCCCAGCCGCCGCCCGTGCTGCCCGACGTCTTCTTCCGGTGCGCCGCCGCCGACGTTCGTCGCTGCACGCGTGGATCCGGAGGAAAGAGAGGAGGAGATCGCGGCGTGTTCGTCGCCGTGTTCGTCGTGTTCGTCGACGTGTTCGCCGTCGTGTCGTCAAGGGTAATCCTGGTAGTCTCTAGATTGGTTTTAATCAAGTTAGATTCGTCGGTTTTCTGGGCTGCTGGGACGGTAGTTGTTTCTCGGCGGTTTTGATCTAGTTTCGTCGGGATTCAGGTCTGGACCCCTTCTAGAAAGTTGTAGAGGGTTTAATTATCTTTCCAGGGAATACAAGAAGACATGATTCGGATTTTTGTAGCGAAAGTTATGAATTTTCTAGTGTTACTATTCTGCAGATCAGGGTAGTTCTGGACAGAGTTTAGTAGATCGGTTTGTGCGACGGAAATAGTTGCGATTCAGGAGTCCTTAAAATTGATAAAGTTGTATATAAGTTTCTTAGCTTTCAATAGAGGTAAAGAAGTCCGGATTCCGAATTTCTGGGCGAAAGTTATGCCTATTTTAGTGCGCTGTCCAGAGAGTCCGACGTGAATTTGGATGCTTTAGAAAAGGGTTTGGATCGGCTAGTTAATGGCAGAATCAGAGAGTCTCCCCAACTAAGTTTTTGTAGATAATTTAATTATATTTCCAGAGAGTCCAAGAACGATTAATTTTGAGTTACGTACTGAAAGTTATGATTTTTGGAAGTCGGCTATCTGTGGTTGGGCAGATTTGGCCGAGGGGAGTTGGGGATTTAATTGAGATAAATTATTGGGTTAATTGGGGTTGCTGTTATTTTATATCTAGAAACCCGCTACTGTCATGTTGGTAATTATTAATTAAATATTCAGGAGGAGAGCGGATTCCGGGGGTTGTGCCTTCTACGTGTTCTTCATTTTCTCGCGGTTGAGGCAAGTATATTTGTGATGTGAAAATCTGTGTGTTTATGGATTTGTTGAATTGTTTGGATGATGGTTGAATCATGACTGTTTAAATTGTGAGTATGAGTAAGTGATGAATTAAGAATGCTATTTATGTTCTGTTTACATTATGGCATTTATGAGATTGGTTGATGCGTAGTATGGTGAATGCTCGTTATCTTTTGATACATTCACATATATGCATCATATTGAGAATTGTTGAAGTCTTGATCATGCGGTGATCAAGATCGAGGTCCCCACACTTGCGGAGTGTGGGCATTGGTCCCTGCACCGAGGGTGCAGGCATGGGTGTGCATTGACGGATGCATACTCCGCATTACACGGTAAAATGCGAAAGAGATGAGAAAGAGGAGCTTTTGATCATAATGCATAGCATGAAATTCATATGTAAAATGTTTAACTTGAGAGTTAATGTTCATGCTTGCATTTGTTACTGATTATACTTGCCGAGTCATTGGACTCACTCTTCTTCGTTGTTTTGTTGTTGTTGTTTGTTTATTTTAGGTACCTTCACGAGGTCGCATGCATAGGAATAAAGAGGATTAGTATTGTTGCACTTGCACGAGATATTCACCATGGAGAAGATAGAGAACTCTAATTATTATTTGTTGATTAGTTCAAGTGGTATTTGATTATGACCTTCAGATTAAGATGTAATAATGGATTAGAACTTCTTCATATTGCTTCCGTGCTTTACTTAAGTTTTATAGATGTTTCTGCTTAGTAGCCAAATTACTTTGCTTAAGGTTATTCATACCTTTTGATAATATTGTTAGAACTTCATTTTATCAATAAACAAAGGAGGCTCACGAAATTTTATAGAATGCCTTAGCATAGTTTTATTATGTTGTTAGTTTGGTAGCATTTCGTGCCATTGTTTGGTCGGGTGTTACGATTGGTATCAGAGCGGGCTTTAGGTCCGTGGTAATTAAACTATTAAATTGACACACTGGTGCACAGTAGGATGGGATGGGTCAAGCATTGTAATTATGCTTTTGACATGTTATATTGATGATTTACATGATGAGATAATCTTGTGTGCTTATTGATAATCTTGTATGATTATGATTTGCTCCTATGACTGTTATGAGTGAGAATAGTCAATGATATGATGTAGATGTCATGATGTGCTACCTTGGCATTGCTAGATTATGTCATTATTTGTAGTATGAGGATTAGCAATGTAGTTACCTCGTGTAACTTAATTGCAGTGTTATGGTGAGTTCTTAGAAAAGTTGTTATTATCCTTAAAGTTGAATTCGCCAATTCTTGGTGATTGCGATTAATGAATTTCTTTTGAGATTGTGGTTCTTGCAGTTGAGGGTATGCAATTGGTCTCACTGTTCCTTGAAACAGCTTATGGTTTCTTTCCGGACTCTCGAGATACTTTGCTACCTGTGCTTATTGTTGATTAGTAAGGTTAGTTCCTTCGTGAGACTTTTGTCTTGTTGTGATTCATGACTTATTGGTTCGCTTGGTATTTTCTCTTGTTGATGCAAATTTTGAAGTTGCAAAACTCGATGTTATGTGAAAGCTTTGGATCTATGTATTCCTTTATCTCGAGCGTTGAAGTTTATTGTTCCTCTTCTTTTTGAAAGAGAGTGTTAAAATCCATTATGATTGTTTTGCTATGCTTAAGTGGAAGGTGGTAATCATATAAACTAATTCATAAGGTTTGAATTATTAAGTTGATATGATAGCGTAGTGTATAATTAATTTCTTTTACTAGTATCCTTGGAAGTGTAGTGGTTTAATTTGATATTGCCTTGTAATAGTTTTGAGAAGAACTACGATTAAGAAGTTGTCTATTAATGACTGTAACTCATGGAGTTATTGAGGAGTGTGCAAAAAGAATTAGAATGATTATTATGATTATTGAATTTCTATCATGTTGGACAAATTGAATTATCTTTGTCTTTAGTAATTAATCCGACCGTTTGGAATAATTAAGTAAGGAGGTGTTAGAATATTACCTTGGTAATATTGACCCTTAACATGTCTTTTATTTAGATGCTTTATGAGCATGCACAATTGTTGGTTTCATCTATGTTTTACCATGCTAGATTGTTGAAAAATGTATAAAGAAATAGATGAAGGTTGATGTATTGATTTGTAGAAACTTGTCTTACAAGCAGGTATTATTGAAGTATAAAGTCATTTCCGTTCTAATTTATGAATGTAAGGAAGGATACATAATCTATGCTCATGATGGTTTTATGATTGTAAAATGGAGTTAGGATCATAAATGTTGTATGACCCAATAATAATCAATTATTGCCGGTAGTGACTAGAGTACAATTAATTTGTGCCAAAATTAAAGTTGAGCATCCATAAGAATTGAATATATGAAATCTAGTAAGAGATGTATGCTAGTGTGTCATGTGAGATTGTCATGTTCTAGTATCATCTTGTTTAAGAGCTTTGATCTATGGTGTGGCTTATGCACAAGGTTCCTAGACTTAGTAGATGCACTCCTACTTAAGTATTAGAACATGATGAAGAAATTTCTTATGTTTCTTTTGGAAAAGTTTATGAAGGGAGTTGAGGATATGATGATGCTTGTTAAGAATGTATTATTCTGATATTAGTATGTTGGTCAATTGGTGGTTATGATGGTAATATTGAATGTTCATTAAATAGAAGAATTTGAATAAATTCCATGGTACTATTTAAATCAAAAGTTTTGATAGTTGCATGCGCGATCTTTTGATCTCATGACTTATGTGGTAGCTGAAATTGTTTTAAGCAAAGTGTCGTGTTGAGGGATTTTAATTAGTTCTTAAAGAATTAATGTGTTGTGGTCTTCAACTCTTCTTTTGTTGGAATTGTTAAGGTGATACCGTATTCAAAGAAAGTTGTTCTCTTTGTTAAAAGGAAAAGTTTGATAAAAGTTTTGAAGGTTGAAGTCAAGTTGTGCAATCTTTGTGAAGTGTGTTTGACTTCTTATTTTCGCTGCTTAAGAGTTTATGGAGCTCAAATGACAATATTGCATTCGTATTGGTTGAGATTTGATGTTTTCGTCTCGAGGAGGCATGCGCCTTCAGCTGTGGTCTTATCCTTTGTTGTCCAAGATCTTTGTTTTCTTAGTTTTGTGTTTATTGCAGATGGACATTGTGCTGAAATTTTCTTCTTTTGCTTCTCCAAGAAAGGGGTACGCAGTTTGGGTTGCAAAGACCTTTAAGATGTGTATGGCAACCGGTTGGTGTGGTTTTGTGATTAGTCCGGTGAGATTGTGGGTATCAAGATACTTGAGATTCTTGGAGTGATAAATTGTTCGTTGAATAATTCTCGATGAGGATTTGATTTAAAGAAGATGTTGTCCTTGGGGCTAAATAGTTTTATTGTTGCAACTAGAAGAACCTAGCTGTGGTTCATGAGTGTTACGTTCATTTTGCTGGAACGTTGGAATTATTGAAAGTATGAGAATCTTGATCAATTTTATTGGAGCATCATGATGGGGTACTTTGCAAGGATTATTAGAATGATTATGACGGTGTAGTTAATGAGTTTATAATTGTGAAGAAGCCCAACCGTTGTGGGAATTATTGGGATAGTAAGGATTGTTGAATTTTGCCATGTATAACTTAGCTCGTTGAGTAACCCTCTAGGAGTTAGAATCTTTCTACAGATAATCAAGTTGAGAATATGTTTCATATGGTTGTTAATGATTGAGTATGGTTGATTGTGGAAATTTTAGTCACTTGAATTTAAGAGTCTTTGTATTAAATATATCAAGTATATGTATAGAAGCCTTAGAGATGGGAAATTTTGGTTGGTGATCTATGCTAGAACCTTAGAGGCTAATGTTATTGCGTGAGAATAGTGGAAGGAGTGGATTCTGAATATTATGATGTTCCTTGATAGTATCCTTTGGATGTAGTAAATGGGTATGTGAGCCGAGAAATTCATGTTGATTGTCCTTAAGATTTGTGGTGAAGTGTTGGTGGGTGAAAAATAACGATGAGGTGCATTGAAAATTATTCGTTAAAGTAACATGTGGGAAGAGGAGTTGACTACAAGATGTTATTATGAGAATAGTAGAGTCCTCTACAAAAGTGTGTTGGATGCACTCGGTTTGAACATAGAGTTGATGTTGCCAATTTAAGAGAATTGAGCTAGTATGGTATGGGATAATTTGGAACCTCGTGATTCAAGAGGAAGTTTAATAAAAAATCGGTAGTAAAATGCTCCCGATTCTTGTTTGAGCTACGTGATGAGAGAAAAGTCTTTTGTGGTTTGAGTTGACTTTTGTTGGCTTGTGTGGTTTTTCCGGTTTAGGAAAAAAATGGACGGTTTGACATTTGGGTGATTCCCTTGACGTATGTGTTGTTTGTTTGCAAACCACCTACTTGGAAGGTGGAGAGGTTCTTATGTTGAATCCTCGATTTTCTTTATGATTTAACCCTTTGGTGGGGAGTGGGTGATGCGTGATTGCAATAAGAATCCCTTATTTTCAGTTGTATTCGTGTGTGAAAGAGTGGGTTTACCTTGACCCCGTGGTGTGCCCGTGTTTAAGGGGTGCTCATTGCTAAGGTAAAGAGATCGATTGAGAATGGAAACATGAGATATATGTCTTTGTGCAGATTGTGTGGGTTGGTACTAAAGGGAATGATAACCCGATGTGTATTTAATCGCTTTTGTTAATTGCGAAGTTTTAGGGTTTGTGTATCACTAGGACTACCTTGGGTTCTAGTGTGGGATACACTGTGCTTTGTATGACTCGGTATCGAGGGAGAACTTGAAAGATCTGGAGCGTGGGCTTCATTAATACCGTTGACCAACGAGTAAGACCAGCCACCATTCAAGAATTAAAGCTACACAATTCAAGTGTTGTAGGGGCATAAGTTCAACGAGTGGCCTTGGTGAGTCGAGATCATTACGCCCGTGAGCGGTCGAAAAGTTATGCGATGTAAGGAGCAAGGATCGGGAGGTTGGCAAACCACTTGGATCTTCAAGAACCTATGTGCGAGGTGCAAGCAATTAGAAAAAAATATTTAGTATGTCAAAGCGCTTTGGTCGCAGCAGATCGAGAGAGAAGCAACTTGGGAGTTGGAGTCTCGCATGATGCAGCAAGACCGGCGTTGTTCACGTCGGTGCTAGTTAATTGCTAGTTGGTTGTTTTGTTCTCTGTTGAGGTTGCAGTTAGAATTCGGGGTCGAATTCTGTTTAAGGGGGGTAGAATGTAATACCCCGGAAATTGTTTAATTAATTGTTTAATTAATAGAGAGGACTTTGTGAAATAATTAAATTTATAAGAGTTTTGAGGGTTTTATGAAAATTTAAGACAACCTGGGCCTAGGCCTTGGCCTGTGGGTTTTTCTTGGCCCAAGAGGGAGGGAGGCCACCTCTTAAAACCCTAGGCAGCCCCCACCCCTGCGCCTCCACCCCGCGCCTCCACCCAGCAGCCGCCGCGCGTGCTGCCCCGACGTCTTCTTCCCGGTGCGCCGTCGCCGACGTTCGTCGCTGTACCGCGTGGATCCGGAGGAAAGAGAGGAGGAGATCGCGGGCGTGTTCGTCGCCGTGTTCGTCGTGTTCGCCGACGTGTTCGTCGTCGTGTCGTCAAGGGTAATCCCGGTAGTCTCTAGATTGGTTTTTAATCAAGTTAGATTCGTCGGTTTTCTGGGCTGCTGGGACAGTAGTTGTTTCTCGGCGGTTTTGATCTAGTTTCGTCGGGATTCAGGTCTGGACCCCTTCTAGAAAGTTGTAGAGGGTTTAATTATCTTTCCAGGGAATATAAGAAGACATGATTCGGATTTGTGTAGCGAAAGTTATGAATTTTCTAGTTTTACTGTTCTGCAGATCAGGGTAGTTCTGGACAGAGTTTAGTAGATCGGTTTGTGCGACGGAAATAGTTGCGATTCAGGAGTCCTTAAAATTGAGAAAGTTCTAGATAAGTTTCTTAGCTTTCAATAGAGGTAAAGAAGTCCGGATTCCGAATTTCTGGGCGAAAGTTATGCCTATTTTAGTGCGCTGTCCAGAGAGTCCGACGTGAATTTGGATGCTTTAGAAAAGGGTTTGGATAGGCTAGTTAATTGCAGAATCAGAGAGTCTGCCCAACTAAGTTTTTGTAGATAATTTAATTATCTTTCCAGAGAGTCCAAGAACGATTAATTTGGAGTTACGTACTGAAAGTTATGATTTTTGGAAGTCGGCTGTCTGTGGTTGGGCAGATTTGGCCGAGGGGAGTTGGGGATTTAATTGAGATAAATTATTGGGTTAATTGGGGTTGCTGTTATTTTATATCTAGAAACCCGCTACTGTCATGTTGGTAATTATTAATTAAATATTCAGGAGGAGAGCGGATTCCGGGGGTTGTGCCTTCTACGTGTTCTTCATTTTCTCGGTTGAGGCAAGTATATTTGTGATGTGAAAATCTGTGTGTTTATGGATTTGTTGAATTGTTTGGATGATGGTTGAATCATGACTGTTTAAATTGTGAGTATGAGTAAGTGATGAATTAAGAATGCTATTTATGTTCTGTTTACATTATGGCATTTATGAGATTGGTTGATGCGTAGTATGGTGAATGCTCGTTATCTTTTGATACATTCACATATATGCATCATATTGAGAATTGTTGAAGTCTTGATCATGCGGTGATCAAGCATCGAGGTCCCCACACTTGCGGAGTGTGGGCAATTGGTCCCTGTACCCGAGGGTACAGGCATGGGTGTGCATTGACGGATGCATACTCCGCATTACCGGTAAAATGCGAAAGAGATGAGAAAGAGGAGCTTTTGATCATAATGCATAGCATGAAATTCATATGTAAAATGTTTAACTTGAGAGTTAATGTTCATGCTTGCATTTGTTACAGTTATACTTGCTGAGTCATTGGACTCACTCTTGCTGTTGTTTTGTTGTTGTTGTTTGTTTATTTTAGGTACCTTCACGAGGTCAGCATGCATAGGAATAAAGAGGGATTAGTATTGTTGCACTTGCACGAGATATTCACCATGGAGAAGATAGAGAACTCTAATTATTATTTGTTGATTAGTTCAAGTGGTATTTGATTATGACCTTCAGATTAAGATGTAATAATGGATTAGAACTTCTTCATATTGCTTCCGTGCTTTACTTAAGTTTTATAGATGTTTCTGCTTAGTAGCCAAATTACTTTGCTTGCGGTTATTCATACCTTTTGATAATATTGTTAGAACTTCATTTTTATCAATAAACAAAGGAGGCTCTGCCGAAATTTTATAGAATGCCTTAGCATAGTTTTATTATGTTGTTAGTTTGGTAGCATTTCAGGCCATTGTTTGGCTGGGGTGTTACACCGTGCATCCTCAGAATCAGGGTTGTTGGCTCCATTCTCATTGGCGCTAGACAGGGGTTGGCGTATCCACGCCTGCCAGGGACATTGGTGCATGGTGCCTAGCTAGGGACTAATTTCGCGAAGGTCCTGTTGGACAGGATTAATGATGTTTTTAGGGCCGTCCCGCTAGAGAGGCCCCCAAATGGAGAAATCACGACACTAGGTTATGATGTCCACATATTCGTCCAATGGCCCAAGAGGAATGTCACCTTGGACCCTTGTATTCCACGATCTCTACATGACCATGCTTGTCAAACAAAACCATCTATGACTCCAGCTCAAGCTCTGCTTCATAAGTCCATCGCATCAGCTCCTGTGGAAACAACGCCGAAGATGTATCGCAAGTGAGGCGCTAAGGCCCAACCGAAGAAGACTAAGCTGCCTCTCGAATCCTGGAAGTGCCAATTCGGACTGTCATTGGTCCTCGAGCCACAATTACCTAGCCTTGAACTAGCTTATAGATCTTTGCATACCTGGTACATCTCCAATAAGAAACCAAATAGGCAAAGTAGATTCACCGTGAGATACATGGAGGTGTATTTCCTCCATGACTTATTTTTATCGTGATCTTCGAAGAATTATTTTTACTATTCAACCTCGACGAACTCGACGCCTCACTTGTACGATGCTAGACACTGTAAGTGTACTGTATAATAAAGCTCTACATTTACGAAATATCGATAAATGTCATAGCATATTGCTTATGTATAGATCCATGATGCAATGAGTCTGGCGACGGCGACAACCGGAGGGTTTCCTCGACCCACACTTGGTCTCTGAGCAAACACATCCTTTGTTGAATAATACATAACAACGGGATTGCTTGCTCACACTGACAAGGAGTACATCCTGGTAGCCTTCAACTAGGGGTAAGTGCTTCACTAGTTGCCATACAAATTTTATTTATACTTAATACGCAACATGAACTTAGGTAATCACTATGGTGACACACATGACTAGGTCTCACTAGATTCTGATTGTGATTGTACCAAAGTGGGGTTTCCTCGACCCACACTTGGTCTCTGAGCAAACACATCCTTTGTTGAATAATACATAACAACGGGATTGCTTGCTCACATTGACAAGGAGTACATCCTGGTAGCCTTCAACTAGGGGTAAGTGCTTCACTAGTTGCCATACAAGTTTTATTTATACTTAATACGCAACATGAACTTAGGATTAATCACTATGATGACACACATGACTAAGTCTCACTAGATTCTGATTGTGATTGTACCAAAGTGGGGTTTCCTCGACCCACACTTGGTCTCTGAGCAAACACATCCTTTGTTGAATAATACATAACAACGGGATTGCTTGCTCACACTGACAAGGAGTACATCCTGGTAGCCTTCAACTAGGGGTAAGTGCTTCACTAGTTGTCATACAAGTTTTATTTATACTTAATACGCAACATGAACTTAGGATTAATTACTATGGTGACACACATGACTAGGTCTCACTAGATTCTGATTGTGATTGTACCAAAGTGGAGAAAGGTAATATACCTTGATTCCCTACTTAGAAGCAACCATGACTTTACCCATATGCAACAAACAATTGACAGATAAACTCATTTCCTCGATACATAACTCTATTGTAATATTCTCTTCATTCGCAATGGCCGAGGCTAACTTTTTAGAATCACGTAGGTCGTTCCGCGCTTACGTTGCCTAGGGAGTGAGACACAAGGAATCCAGCGCCACACTGTGACACAGGACGTGATTTCCAGTACTAGCTACAACACAATAATCCTGCTATATCATATTTTATTATAATACCTCTAGAACTGACAATACCTACATATGTAATTCTATTTTTGCAGTGCTACCAGCAGCTATAGGGCAATGTATGTAGATTCTACATTTGCTGCCACATATAGGAAATTGTGGACACTAAGATGAATGATCCAGAGGTTTGTCAACCCGCCAATAAATATTTCATGATTATATATATATATATGTGTGTGTGTACAAATATATGTATGTATGTATGCTAATGACTTTAACACTGCTAGTGACAACGCGTGGAATTCGACAAAAGTACATTCGATCTTGACAAACTCACTGAAGTTGATGGACAGCTCTCCGAATTCTTGATGGTTAGATGTTCAAACATTTGATACAATTGTAATCACTCAATTGTGCTTAATCAAATAATTCATTCAGTTGTTCTTCTTTCAATTGTTTGATTCATTTGGAAGATCCATCTAATAATTGTTGTGTGCTATATTGTGCTATATATATGATTTGTTTGTTTATTTTCAGAGGGTATGGCTAGCATTTGCTGAGGCTAACCGAAAAACAGGAAATAATTTAGCTATAAAAATAGCTATCTCAGACGGTTTATGACAATAAACCATCTGTGATATATGTTATATCACATACGGTTTTTGGTATTAGCCGTCTGTGATATTTCAGATATCATAGACGACTATGTTTAAGAACCGTCGGTGATATCTGTAATATCACAGACGATTTTTAGTATTAGCCGTCTGTGATATGTGAGGTATCACTGACAGCTATATTTAAGAACTGTCTGTGATATATGTAATATCATAGATGGTTTTTAGTATTAGCCGTCTATGATATCTGACATATTACAGACTGTTAATACCAAAAACTGTTCATGGTATGTCATATTTCATAGACAGTTTTTTGAAAACCCGTCTGTGCTATAACTTATCATAGATGATTTAAGAACCGTCTATGATAACCACCTGTTATCATAGACATATAAATTCAGACGATTTAGAAATTGTCTGTGATAATAGTTTTAAACTGTCTATGATGACTCTTTCTATTAGTAGTGCTACGTCCACGTTGGATAAGTCATCGTAGCATCCTATTTGGACTTTTGTTTTTCACTCTACCTAAATTGGATGGTCTTAGATAATCTTGTCTCATTTGAGTTTATGTACTCTACACAGTGACGACGGAGCCAGAATTTTTTGGCGTCCAGGCACACCACCCACGTCGACGCGAGTTAGGCCATTTCGGTGGCCGGCACACTGTCGATGTTGGACAAGATGACATCCTCCTCCACCTCCCTGTCTCCTCTGACCGCAACGACGATAACTTCGACGGTCGTCCCGATGGACAGCCCATGGTCGGCGTCGGGTGACAGCATGGCGTCGGCCGAGAGTGGAGACCTACGTATCAAGACATCACCATCGGCCCTGTCGAATCTTCAGACGTCAACCGCGTCACCCAACTTTCCAGTGGTCTATACACAGTATACGTCAAACAAGACGACATCCTCCTCCACCTCCCCGCCTCTTCCGACCCTAACGACGATGACTTTGACTGCTGTGCCGGTGGACAGCCCACGGTCTACTCGAGAAAGGAGGCCTATGTACTCGAGAAAGGAGCTTAGTGGTGATCGGTTTGGCTGAAAGCTAAAAGTTTATGGTTGAAAACACTGTTGTTGGTTGAAAAAATATTGTAGCTGACAGATGCTTATTTAACATAATTAAATTTAAAAAAATTAAAATTGGTGGAGTGATTTACTTTTAGATGCATGGTCAACACAACTTGGTGGTACACTTCACGTCGAGCTAAATTAAAATTAACCTGGAAGGCATTATGGAGTCCTTCTCATATATGATTACTGTAGCTTTTTATTTAAAAATTTAGCCCACAATGTATGAATTTTCAATTTTAAGTCTCTATAACCACGGGAGCAGCAACAAGAGACACATATCATCTGATAAGCTCCCAAATCACGATAGGTACCTACCGTGCTAGCCGGCCGCGGCATGAGTATACTAATGTCATGCTTAATTAGTGTTAATTATATAGCATTATGCTTAATTAGTATTAATCATATTTAAGTTAAGCAATATTGATGGTAGAGTAGGTGCTCCCACAGAGCTCTCTTCTGACAAGCTGTGGTAGTGTGTGGACAACATATGTTATCAGTCTCGACTATCTAGCTTAGAAAGGAGCTAAATTTATAAAAATATGCTAGATTCAAATTTGAAAAAAAAAGTGACTGGCACATATGTACACGAATCATGTTTGAAAACTGCTCGGCCGTAGCCAGAGAGAACGGAAGCTAGCGGCAGGAGGCTCCGGATCTCGATGCACGTGCAATTTAGCTTCCATGCGATCGAGCCGTCGGGATAGATTATCCCAGTGGCAGGCGATGGGCCAAAGGCAGCTCTCGCACGAGAAAAAAGCAGGCGCGAGTAGTTGACATGGGAGTTGTACGGTGCCTTCTTACTTTGTGAGCGCGTGCGTGCATGCGCTGTTCGCAAAGAGCCGATCGGTTGGTCCAGCTGGATCGATCGATGCATCCAGATCATGCCGTGCATATAGAGGTGATCTGCTGGCCTTGCTTTAAGCGCTTTCGAATTCTGATTTTTTTTATTTTAGTTTATTTATGTTCGAAGTGATTTGAAACATGTCAAGTTCCAATTTTGATTTATTTTTATTTTTTGGTTTTTTTTGTCTTGTTTCGTCTTTTTTTTGTTGTTCGTTGTGATATAACACGTTTTTATTTTCTTAAATTTTTTTTAAAAAAGCTAACAGTCATTGCTGTATAATTTAGATGGAGCATAAATTAGATAAAAGCTAAAACCATAAAAGCTAAAACCATAAAAGCTAACAAACTTAAACCATAAATTAGATGGAGCATCACCATATATATATACATCTTTGAGCTTTCCCAAGGGCGGCGATACGTATCTTTCAACCGCTTCTTTGCGAGTTTTTCTTTTCTTTTTCTTAATTCTTATTGATTTGCATGCATGCTTGGTTGCTTTGTGTTGTTAGGGCACTTTCCATTGGTCATCGCCATGCCTCGACAGAAATGGCTAAAAGCTTGGACCCCGTTACTCTCAAGTTAAATCCTGTCCATATCCGGGTTAAGATCACCCCTAACGTCTACTTGAGACTTTGGACTATGTACTAGATCAACTATCATTCCTTGCCTTTATGGGTTTTCTTGTCAATCGATCTCTCACGCATGTCACACGTAAAATTAAAAGCTTCCGATGTACGTATACGTAGGTTGGAAAATAGTTGTCATAATTTAAAACATGGATTTACTAGAAAAAAATAAAGTGACAAAAAAATATGGATAACATTTTGTGCCATCAGATCACGCGTCGAGATTCATTCTCCGGTTACGGTTTTGGGATTCACCAAGTACACGACCGTACAATTAGCTGCTGGTCCGGTGGCTTGCATCTTTGCTCCACGATAAGGCAGGCAGGATATCGCTTATTGGAGCCTGAGCCGATCAAGCATGTACACGAATTATTAATTTGGATAAAAAAATAAGCTCTTTTGTACTATACTCTATTTTCACTAATGTATATACTCCTTTTACAAATGTATATTTCTCATCTCATAAGAGCAAGGAATAGTACTGTTGTTAAAACACTTCCATGCTAAGACTGTATCAACTATCAAGAGCATTATGGATTGCCCGTTACTTATCAGGTGTTCTAGTAATATCCTATAAACGTTTTTTTTTTCATTCCGTAAAGCATAAGTGGGACATACTTCTGTAAACATATTAGTTTCATAAAAACATATACTTCTTTTTGAGATATATTTTTTCACTTTAAGTGGGTAAGTGGGACAAACTGCGCAGTCTATTACTAATATACTAGTAATTACCCATAAACTACTAATATACTACTAATTACCCATCCATGAGCTGTGCGTGTACGACATACTCTAGGTGCAGCGTCTAATATACCTCTATTTATAGTTTACATGTACTTCATTATGTCTCTCATTTAGGTATTAACTTAGTACATTCAAAGTTTCAAACAAAAAACTTTGTTCATTCGGTGAGTGACTGGTTCAAAGTACACGTCATGGCACGCGGCTGCTCCGGCCGAGATTCAAGCACCCACAAGCTCGATTAGCAAGGTGGTATCCAGAGCCTAATAGACAGCAGATACGAACACTACTATAAAAAAGAATTATCAGAGATGATTCTAAACCATCATGACAGACGATTTTTTAAACCATTTAAATTTATAGGTCTGTAATAATAGATGGTTATTACAGATGATTTATGAGTTGTTTATGATAAGTCATAATACAGACGAATTGTATAAAGAACCATCTATGAAAGCCTACTATCATATACGGTTTATATAAATCTAGTATGGCCCCTTGGACCTCCTCTTATGTGAGAGGGTTGACTCTAGTGCAAGTGGGAGACTGTTGGTGATATGCCCTAGAGTCAACATGGAGATGTTGAATATATCACATACTATGTTTATGATACATTGCTTTGTTCCTTGAAATAGACATTATCATTATTGATCAATGAGTATGTGACTTATTCATGAGACTCTTAATGCTAAAATGTTGCTATTTCTAAATGATCCCTGATTATATTTCATATGAGGAACAAATATGATTCAAAGATCAGCATATGTATTGATTGATGATCATGTCTCATGGATCATGGTATGGAGATACCAAATCAATAATATGGACATGTGTTAGTGAACATATGTTGGATAGACCCGCCATGAGACACTGCAGAGATTCCATGTGTCATCAGTTGGTCTCAAGTAGTGTTTATGTGGAATCCTTAGACTTGAGATCATCATGGTTCCCAAGATGCGTAGTAGCTTATTTTGGGACTACTAAACACTACTCCGTAACTGGGTAGTCATAAAAGTAGTCTTTGGGTTTGCCATGAAACATGTAGTGGGATGTGAATGATCAAGATAGAATTTGCCCCTCCTTATGGGAGAGATATCTCTGGGCCCCTCGATGTAATGGATTATTAAAGTGCATGGCCATGCCAAGGTGATTGAGGAGTCAATCACGGTTTTAGAATCCATCACGGAATCGAGAGAGTGATTGAGCTATTAAGAGGATGACACAGGTCTCGCCTTGAGCTTAATCTATATCGTGAGGCAAAGGGATTAGTACATGAGAACATTACAGGTTCACCGATATGATCTTTACGTATACTTTGGGGTTAATATGTCTTACTAGAGGTCGCTGTTACTGTGGTGACCGGAAGGTGTTTCGGTCGCGACCAAGTATACGTGAACCTGCTGTGGTCGCACACTTAACGGGTTGGAACACTAATTCGAATGTGATTCGGATATGGGCTCAATTCGGATAGAGATCCGGATAGACTCCTATTGGGCCTCGGTCCACGAGGCCCAAGTGAGGAGGTCTATATATGGAGGCGGTGAGGGGATGCATCCGATAATCCCGAGCTAATCCCTAGCCGCCACCTCCGAGCCAAACCCTAGTCGCCATGAGTCTTTGGTACACTCGCGATCGGCGCCCACCCGGACGTGTGGATACCGGTGGAGACGCCGCTCATTGCGGCATTGATCGGCATCAACAACCTACAGATTGGATCTGCTCGTGGTGTGGTTGATCGCGTGGAGGAGACGATCGGTTCGGGACGATCGACTACTTCAACTACTACTTCGACGCGCGTGGTTGGATCGGCTTCTCCAACTCTTCTTCCGCTGCGCTGCGTGTCTAGTGGTAACGATCCATGATCCCTCCTTAAGCATGATGTCCTTGTGTGCACGGTAGAAAATTTTTGTTTTCTGCTCTCGTAGCCTACGCGCGATCCATTAAATCAAAGGTAGTGTTCCAAGCGTTGTTACAGAAGAGCCCATCCAATGCACAAAGTGTAGGGTTTGCTCTCTCGTTACTCCAATTGAATTTTCTGTTTTGAAGGTGAATCTCCTTTAGCTCGTAGGCATCGAGCGTGTTGCGGAATTGACTCATGAGGCGTCGGTTGAGATTGTGGTTGTTTTTATCACTCTCTTTGTAGATGAGATTGAAGTCCCTAAGAGTAGCCACCTGGTGTTGTTCGGTGGTTGTAGGAGGGGCCATACACAATTGTCATCGTGAATTCTGCGGTACAATCCTTGATTTTAACATCCATCATTAGAGAGTAGGGATTACAGCGGCAGTTTGAGATGTCAACAGTACCACTATTCCAAAGAAGAAGGATGCCACCACGTGTGTTTTCCACTGGCAGGAAGTGGAATTCTTGTAGCCTATTGTCTGCTAGGGCTCTAACCAAGGAGCAGTCTATTCAGGCCAATTTCTTCTCTTGTAGGCAAGCTAAGTGACACGTGTTGGCATTTAGAAACTCAAAAACAGCCGCACGGTGAACCGGGGAATTGAGTCCTCTAACATTCCAAGAGAGTATTGCCAGGGAAGGACATGACATTGTAGAGACTTGAACTCTGGGCGACCCTTGGAGAAGAGAACTGTGGGTCTGAAGGGCAGACGAGGAGGGTGGCAGCCGGAGATGGTGATGGGGGGGCGTTTTAAGAGCAGTAGCAAAAGGGGAGACGGACACAGCAGGGGTGCAATCCATAGAAGCATGTTGCCACGATAGCAAAGAAGTGCACATGAGTGATTGAGTTGTTCGGTGCATGCCCAAGCTGGACCGCCGTTGCGTACACGCATAGATTGTTATAGAAACACATTCATGTCAGGGCGGTAGAATACGTTCTACGCTTAACTTGTTTTTGCAGGGAATGATGTGAATGGTATGGCATAGATGCATATGTGATGCATGTGTGTTTTGGCGGCTCTGTGTCGTATTAATCAGTAGGGTTGAGGTCGTTCTTTAATTGTATAACGACTGCGTGTCGACTTGTGATGCTTGAGCTCCTCATGTAATTCATTTGCTACCTATTAGTTGTAATAGTTTAGTTCTTTGCTATGGAGGCTTCAAGCATGATGACAAAGAGGACAAGAAGTATGGCGAAGAATATCACCGTGGAACCATGGCGATGGCGACCACTACGATACAAAATGCCATACCATTCACAGTATTATGTGATTATATGCATGTGATGTTTATTTCTTGTCATACTATTCTTTCATGCCATACCTATAGAGGGTGTGTTTTTCATGATAGAATAGCTTCTCTCAAGAAAAATTAAGAATTTGTTTTGATGCCCTTCCAATTGTCGCGCCTATAAGAATCATGATCATTGTTTGATAGGTCTGCCAAAGCAGAGTACCATCAACTATCTTGATCTAATAGGGTGGATGTCGGACATCCACATGCATAGTATTGGTTTACTTAACAAGGTTATCAAAACAGTTTTGGACCTTGGGGCATAGGTTGGGGCCGGACATATTGATGTCACCCAACAAGCAAGAGTCACATAGGGATGTGATTAGCAAGGTGTTGCTTACCCATGTCACTAGTCTTCTAGCCGTGATGCCAAAGCTCACTAGGAACTAATGAAATGAGGATCTTGACCCACTATGTAACTTAGAGGAGTTTTGTTGCAAAACACATAGTGGGAGTCTTTTGTTAAATAGTTTAATAAAAGATGAACATAAACATAGTGCTAAACTTTGCGTATTCTTTGTTGTAGATCATGTCAACTAATGCCGCATCCAGTTCTTTTAATTTGCGATCTATTCTTGAGAAAGAAAAACTCAATGGAACGAACTTTTGGATTGGTATCGCAACTTGAGAATTGTTCTCAAGCAAGAGCGCAAGGAGTATGTCCTTGAGTCTCCTTATCCCGATGACTTGCACGATAATGCTACCGTGGTCGCACGGAAAGCTTATGAGAAGCAAACGAATGATTACCTTGATGTGAGTCGTCTCATGCTTGCCACAATGTCCTCTGAGCTTGAAGCAATATGAGAACACGATGCCTACAATATTATTGTGGGGTTGCGTGGTATGTTTGAGAACCAAGCAAGGGTGAGAGGTTCAACACTTCAAAGTCCTTGTTTGCGTGCAGCAAGCTTGCGTGAAGGGAATCCGTCAACCCTCATGTGATTAAGATGATTGGCTACATTGAGAGTCCGGAAAGCTTGGTTTTCCCTTAACCAAGAGTTGGCTACGATGTGATTCTTCAGTCGCTCCCCTCGAGCTTTGAGCCATTCATTCTGAACTATCACATGAACAACATGGATAAGACCTTAGCTGAGTTACATGGGATGCTAAAATCAGCCGAGGAAAGCATTAAGAAAAGCAGCCATCATGTGATGATGATGCAGAAAGGCAAGGGCAAGCCCTATGTAAAGAAAGGCGCGGTCAAAAGAAAGTTAGCTCCCGATGAGATCGCGAGCGGTTCTAAGGCCAAGCAAGTCAAGAAGGGCCCTGCTCGACACTGATTGCTACTCAGAAGCAATCGGGACATTGGAAAAGGAACGCCCAAAGTACTTGGAGGATCTTGAGAAAAGAAGGAAGTACGACTTCCGCTCCGTGTATAAATGTTATAGAAATCAATCTTGGTACTTCATCTACTGATTCTTGGGTATTTGATACCGGATCGGTTGCTCACATTTGCAAATCGTTGCAGGGGCTAAGAAGAAGTAGAAGTTTGAGGAATGGGTTATATGTTCTTACTCTTGAAGAGTCACCGGTCTATAACATTAATGCAAAGAGGCAACGTTCGAATGATTTGAATCCCACATTTATTTGGCACTGTCGCTTAGGTCACATAAATGAGAAACGCATGGAGAAGCTCCATAGAGATGGTATTCGCACTCATTTGATTTTGAATCATTTGAGACATGCGAATCTTGTTTACTTGGCAAGATGACAAAAGCACCTTTCACCGGTCAAGGTGAACGGGCAAGTGACTTATTGGCACTCGTACATTCGATGTATGTGGACCAATGAGCTCAATGACCAGAGGTGGTTTTCGATTTCATAACTTTTATCGATGACTTTAGTAGATATGGATATATCTACCTGATGAAGCATAAGTTTGAATCCTTTGAAAAGTTCAAAGAATTCCAAAATGAAGTACAAAATCATTTAGGCAAGACAATCAAGTTTCTACGATCTGATCGTGGAGGCGAGTATTTGAGCCATGAGTTTGGCAATCATCTGAAGGATTGTGGAATTGTTCCACAATTGACTCCGCCAGAACACCTCAATGGAATGGGGTATCGAACGAGAAATCGCACCTTATTAGATATGGTGCGCCCATGATGAGCCACGGTGATCTTCCGTTGTCTTTTTGGGATACGCCTTGAAATGTAGCTTTCACACTAAACAGGTTCCATCAAAATCGAGAAAAGACACCATATGAGATGTGGATGGGACAACGTCCTAGCTTGTCTTTTCTTAAGATTTGGGGATGTGAGACTTATGTAAAACGTTTACAATCGATAAGCTCGGTCCTAAATCGATAAATGCTTCTTTATCGGGTATCCTAAGGAAACAAAAGGATATTACTTCTATAATCAAGAAGAAGGCAAAGTGTTTGTCGCCCAGCATGGTGTCTTCTTAGAGAAAGAGTTTCTCTCAAGAAGGGATAGTGGGAGCATGATGCAACTAGAAGAAATTAGAAACACCAAAACGTTTCAGCTCCTACGTAACCACAACAGATGAACAAACTGTTGAAGAACCTGTTGTGGACACACCGCACCACGTAGGTCGAGAGGTCACGTCGTGCACCGAGAGGTACATGTTCTTGACTACTCAACAACGGGACATATTGTTGTTAGACAACGATGAGCCTAAGACCTATGAAGAAGCGATGGTGGGACCAGACTCTGAGAAATGGCTTGAAGCCATGAGATCCGAAATTGAATCTATGCACGTAATCAAGTTTGGAACTTGGTTGATCCACCGATGGTGTTAAAACCATTGAGTGCAAATGGGTTTTCAAGAAAAGATAGACATAGATGGAAATATTCACATCTATAAAGCGCGATTGGTGGCCAAAGGTTTCAAACAAATTCAAGGTGTTGATTATGATGAAACTTTTTCGCCGTCGCAATGCTAAAGTCTATTCGGATCATTCTAGCGATTGTCGCTTATTTCGACTATGAAATATGGTAAATGGATGTCAAAACAGCTTTCCTTAATGGAAATCGAGTGAGGATGTGTACATGACACACCGCAGAGTTTTGTCGATCCACAATCACCGAAAGATATGCAAGCGCAAAGATCCATTTATGGATTAAAGCAGCATCTCGAGTTGGAACATTCGCTTTGATGAAGTAATCAAAGGGTTTGGTTTCATCAAGAACGAAGAAGAGCCTTGTGTTTACAAAAGGCTAGTGGGAGCGCACTCGTGTTTACGGTGTTATATGTGGATGACATATTATTGATCGGAAATGACATTCCTATGCTCGAATCATTAAGTCTTCATTGAAAATAGTTTCTCTATGAAAGACTTAGGAGAGGCGGCATATATTCTGGGCATCAAGATCTATAGAGATAGATCAAAAGGTGATTGGATTAAGCCAAGATACGTACATTGACAAGGTGTTGAAAAGGTTCAACATGCGGATTCCAAGAAAGGCTTCCTACCTATGTCACATGGTATAAATCTTAGCAAGAATCGGTGTCCTAGTACACCGATGAGCGGGATAAAATGAATGCGATTCCATATGCTTCACTATTGGATCCATTATGTATGCCATGCTTTGTACACGTCCGGATGTCTCGTATGCTTTAAGTGCTACAGTAGATACCGGTCGAGATCCGGTGAAAGTCATCGGATTATCGTAAAGAACATCTTGAAGTACTTGAGAAGAACTAAAGATGTGTTCCTCGTCTATGGGGTGAGGAAGAGCTCGTTGTAAATGGTTACACCGATGCTAGCTTCCAAACCGACAAAGATGATTTTAGATCATAATCTGGATTTGTGTTCGCTCGAATGGCGGTGCGGTGAGCTGGAAGAGTTCCAAGCAGGAGACAGTTGCTGATTCTACAACAGAAGCCGAGTACATAGCGGCTTCAAGTCGCTAAAGAGGCGTTTGGATCAAGAAATTTGTTTCGAGCTTGGTGTGATGGCTAGTGCCTCCACCCAATGGACCCTCATGTGACAACAGTGGAGCCATTGCGCAAGCTAAGGAGCCTAGATCGCACCAGAAGTCCAAGCACATTCTACGGCGATTTCATCTCATCTGCGAGATTGTAGAGAGAGGCGATGTTAAGATATGCAAAGTACAAACAGATTTGAACATTGCAGATCCGTTAACAAAGCCGCTTCCCCAGCCAAAGCATGAGGCTCACACTAGGGCAATGGGTATTAGATACCCACATGGTTGACTCTAGTGCAAGTGGGAGATGTTGGTGATATGCCCTAGAGGCAACATGGAGATGTTGAATATATCACATACTATGTTTATGATACATTGCTTTGTTCCTTGAAATAGACATTATCATTATTGATCAATGAGTATGTGACTTATTCATGAGACTCTTAATGCCAAAATGTTGCTATTTCTAAATGATCCCGATTATATTTCATATGAGGAACAAATATGATTCAAAGATCAGCATATGTATTGATTGATGATCATGTCTCATGGATCATGGTATGGAGATACCAAATCAATAATATGGACATGTGTTAGTGAACATATGTTGGATAGACCCGCCATGAGACACTGCAGAGATTCCATGTGTCATCGGTTGGTCTCAAGTAGTGTTTATGTGGAATCCTTAGACTTGAGATCATCATGGTTCCCAAGATGCGTAGTAGCTTATTTTGGGACTACTAAACACTACTCCGTGAATCGGGTAGTCATAAAAGTAGTCTTTGGGTTTGCCATGAAACATGTAGTGGGATGTGAATGATCAAGATAGAATTTGCCCTCCTTATGGGAGAGATATCTCGGCCCCTCGATGTAATGGATTATTAAAGTGCATGGCCATGCCAAGGTGATTGAGGAGTCAATCACGGTTTTAGAATCCATCACGGAATCGAGAGAGTGATTGAGCTATTAAGAGGATGACACGGTCTCGCCTTGAGCTTAATCTATATCGTGAGGCAAAGGGATTAGTACATGAGAACATTACAGTTCACCGATATGATCTTTACGTATACTTTGGGGTTAATATGTCTTACTAGAGGTCATTGTTAATGTGGTGACCGGAAGGTGTTTCGGTCGCGACCAAGTATACGTGAACCTGCTGTGGTCGCACACTTAACGGGTTGGAACACTAATTCGAATGTGATTCGGATATGGGCTCAATTCGGATAGAGATCCGGATAGACTCCTATTGGGCCTCGGTCCACGAGGCCCAAGTGAGGAGGTCTATATATATGGAGGCGAGGGGCTGAGGGGATGCATCTGATAATCCCGAGCTAATCCCTAGCCGCCACCTCCTGAGCCAAACCCTAGTCGCTCGCGAGTGCTGGTACACTCGCGATCGGCGTGCCGACCCAGCACGTGTGGATACCGGAGGCGCCGCTCGTTGCGGCGTTGATCGGCATCAACAACCTCTGATTGGATCCGCTCGTGGTGTGGTTGATCGCGTGGAGGAGACGATCGGTTCGGGACGATCGACTACTTCCACTACTACTGACGCGTGGTTGGATCGGCTTCTCCAACTCTTCTTCATTGCTGCTGGCGTCTAGTGGTAACGATCCATGATCCCTCCTTAAGCATGATGTCCTTGTGTGCGCGGTAGAAAAATTTTGTTTTCTGCTCTCGTAGCCTACGCGCGATCCATTAAATCAAAGGTAGTGTTCCAAGCGTTGTTACAGAAGAGCCCATCCAACCAGACCAGTGTAGGGTTTGCTCTCTCGTTACTCCAATTGAATTTTCTGTTTTGAAGGTGAATCTCCTTTAGCTCGTAGGCATCGAGCGTGTTGCGGAATTGACTCATGAGGCGTCGGTTGAGATTGTGGTTGTTTTTATCACTCTCTTTGTAGATGAGATTGAAGTCCCTAAGAGTAGCCACCTGGTGTTGTTCGGTGGTTGTAGGAGGGGCCATACACAATTGTCATCGTGAATTCTGTGGTACAATCCTTGATTTTAACATCCATCATTAGAGAGTAGGGATTATAGCGGCAGTTTGAGATGTCAACAGTACCACTGTTCCAAAGAAGAAGGATGCCACCACGTGTGTTTTCCACTGGCAGGAAGTGGAATTCTTGTAGCCTACTGTCTGCTAGGGCTCTAACCAAGGAGCAGTCTATTCAGGCCAATTTCGTCTCTTGTAGGCAAGCTAAGTGACACGTGTTGGCATTTAGAAACTCAAAAACAGCCGCACGGTGAACCGGGGAATTGAGTCCTCTAACATTCCAAGAGAGTATTGCCAGGGAAGGACATGACATTGTAGAGACTTGAACTCTGGGCGACCCTTGGAGAAGAGAACTGTGGGTCTGAAGGGCAGACGAGGAGGGTGGCAGCCGGAGATGGTGATTGGGGGGGGGGGCGTTTTAAGAGCAGTAGCAAAAGGGGAGACGTACACAGCAGGGGTGCAATTCATAGAAGCATGTTGCCACGATAGCAAAGAAGTGCACATGAGTGATTGAGTTGTTCGATGCATGCCCAAGCTGGAACAGAGGGCCAAAAGCAACAAGAGTGGCAGCTAACTCGGTTTGTCGAGAAAGGAAAGGCCTCACACTTCATTGTCGAGAGGAGCCCTTCCGATGGCAAGTCTTCTACTCCCTTGTTTGCACATCCACAGCCTCGAGGCGATCAGGCTCTCCTTGGCCTACGAGAGCGTCGTCAACCTGAAGTGCTTGCACGAAGTCAAAGTTGAATAAAGCAACAAGAGCTTGGATGGCTTCCTATGGCAGCGACCCATTGAACAAGGAAATATAGCGGTTCATGGCTTCATCTATCATGGCTTGTTCCTCTTGCAGCACGCCTAGTCTACGTGCAATGGTCTCCCGAGCACAAACAATAAAGGGAGTGTCACGTCGTTTGGACGCAGGTCGCTCGCTGCGATGAGGGGTGAAAGCAGCGGACTGCCTGAGCATGGTAGGTGGTTTTGGAAAGGGTAGCTGCAGGATTTGCGGCAGAGGCGCGGAGAAAAGTTCAGCTAGCTGGTTCCGTGTCTATGAGTAGCCAACGCCTTGAGGGTTAGGCCCTGGAGAAGCACTGACCAGGGGGAGCATCACAGGCAGGGTGGAGTCTGTGGAGGTTGCGGCAGACATCCCAAGGTTAACTTGCACCGCTTCGGAGATCGACTCGGATGCCGATTGCGAAGAGACCGCGAGGGGCACTGCAAGATGGGTGATGATCCCCAAGGTTGTTGATGCGAGCATCGGAGCTAGCAGGAACTTTTCGGTGGACAGAGGATTTTAGATTAGCAAAATCTGAATCTAACATCTATATGATAAATTTACAGACAACTAACATCGTATCATTATACAAGATAGGGGCCCGCTCGGTTGGGCTGAAAAGCTGTGGTTTATAGCTGAAATTGCATTGTAGCGACTGAAATTTTACTATAGCTGAAGGTGGCTTATTTGGCGTAATTAAATTTAAAAAATTTTAAAAATAGAAAAAATATACTAGCTTTTCACGAACAACACAAACGAATACAGAAACCAAAAGTAAAAAAAAATAAAATTTATAAATAATAAAAAATAAATCAGAAACTAAAAAGTTAAAGCGGAAACAAGCGGGCCTAAGCACTACTCGAGAACTACCATGCATGATTGTTGGCTGTACGTCGACGTCGTTGCATGCACATGCAATTAATTGCACCAGTACGTACGTACAACCATACAAACGCGACATATCAGATTATCTATGGACATAAGTCAGCTTTATTGGATAGAGAAACCCCAGGGTGGACCATCATCAGGAATATCAGCCACAACTAGCTAACCAAAGCTTGCCTCGAAGGTTGAAAGCTAGTGAAAAGCAGTACTGTTCTACCACGCCTCATTAGTACTCCAGAAACAGAAGCTTTAATTTAGCTAGGATAGCGGCCAATTCTGACTGCTTGCAGAATGGCACAAGTAAGTTGCCAAATTGACAGTAAATTAAAGGAGAGGAGTACGTATATAAAGCTGAATTACAGTCTCACCAATGGCAGTCATTACAATAACACTCCTAGCTAGAATGCTAGATTGCATGGTTTGCAAAATTAGCAAAAGTGAATTAAGCACCTGAAGAGAATAATACTCTATGTAACCTATGACTACGATCGGGAGGAGCTGGAACAGAAAAAGGCACAAGGATGTCAGGATGTGTTTGGTCTGTTGGCCTCCTGCCGGCGCTGCTCTGCTGCTGCTGTCGCTGGCATCGTGTGCATGCGAAATCGCAAACGCAAGGGAGAAAGCAAAAAGAAAGTGCATGTACTCCTATCCTGCTACTTCGTCTGTCTCCCTCGCTGTTTCTGTTCTCTCTCAGTACTGGTACTGCAAGGCCCAAGAAAAGAAGCAGGAGAGAAGAAAAGTTAGGGGGCGGTCATGCACGCTGCTCCCGTTTACGTGTGGGGAGAGAGAAAATAAAGATGGGGGGAGAGAGAAAGAGAGTAGGCATATCGACCAGACGGGGCCGTACGAAGTGATGGAGCGAGTGGTTGATCGATGCTGGTGCCGGTGCCGCTGGTGATGGTGGCGGGCATGCAGCTTCCCGAGGCTGACGCTATGCCGCTTGACTGATGATCTACTTCAATTTGCCGATCTCCTTGTCTCCATGACCGTCTCCTCGAGAACTTTTTTTAAATAATCTATTATTTAATTTAAATTACATAAATATATCTGTATTTTTTTTGAAGCAGTAACCAACTGTCGCTCTACGGTTGCCCCACCATTGGATGATACATAGTCAAGTCACCTAACGGTTGAGCGACTAACCCAATGTTAGGATATAGGTGGGCTACACTAACGCAGATTATAATTTTTCTACTGTGTAAACAAGGAAGCCATGCGAGTAAGAGATTATGGATCATTACCACTACACGCGCAGTGCAGCGGAAGTAGAGTTGAAGCAACCGATTCAACGAAGAGCGCGTCGGTGTAGCGATAGTAGTCGAATGTCCTCCGTCCAAACATCTCCTCCTCGTGATCATCCCGAACAGCGCCGCAGTCATAGCAACGCCTCTACCGAAGTCCACACGTCCAGGAATGGAGCACCGTGCGTCGATATGCTAGCACCAGCATGTACGGCAAAGGATACGAGAGGTGGCGGCTAGGCTTTCGACGGGTGTGTTTTCGGGATACATCTCTCAGCCCCCGCACCTCTCCTTATATAACCTCTAATCGAATCTATATCCGATATGAGTAGAGATCGAATTCTACTCAGAAACTATCATCCGACCTTTTATCGTTCCAGCCCATTAAGTGTGTGACCCTATAGGTTTATGTGTATTTGATCATGGGCCAAAAACTCCTTTCCGGCCTATAAGTCAGTAGCGGCCTCTAGCAGAACATAACGACTCCCAAACATACATAAAGATCATATCAGACGAATCTATATAGTGCTTATGTATCTATATAGTAACGAGTGCCGAAAATCGAAAAGAGAAAAGGCAAAGGCTGCGTACAATGTGTTCCCACATGTCCTTCGCGCTTGCACACCTTCTACAAAGCACAATGGAAATTCTCTTTCTCCTCTACCGATGCATTTGTCGACCTCCTCCAACCTTGTCCCACTGTTGACATCATAGAACGGTATGATCCATGTGGATGCGGTAGGGTCTAAACCCAATAAGATCATAAAGTAGTGATCTAGCTAGCCATGTTTAGAATCAAGGTTTCGGTAGGATTTCTAGAGGGGCTCTGTTGATTCGATGCTAACAACTTTAATGATAACACGTAGCTTTGCGCACTTTTGATATCTTATAAAGTACTCGGCCGTTCGAAAAAAATTCACATAAAACTATTCAATTACCAAGTAACTCTAGAAAAAAATCACACGGCCTAAATAGGTGTAGAGGGAGTGAATTGCAAGAGAGGGGTTATATGGGGCTGTTCTTTTTGGCTGAAGTTTATAACTTTTGGCTACAGCTTATGGTTTTTAGGCTGTTTGTGCGAGAGATTAAGTAACATAAACTCATGTGCGGTTTTTGCTGATATAAATGAAGTCGATATAGTATGTATTACAATTAATCAGTAGACTCTATCTTGAAAAGATACTCTGTTTAAAAGGTAGTTACTGTAAAAAAGCCGAAAAATAGCTTTTAGAAGCTGAAAAGAACAGGCCCATGTGTAGCCAAATTAAAATAACATCGGGCAATAGTTTGAGAGGAAGAGGCGGTACAAGTAGGGTACAATCGGAGCAGATACGAACGGATATCGTCCATTATGTATTCTATTCCATATTTTTTCTCGAAGTCGGAGTCGAACACAATTAATACCAGATACCTATTATTCAGATGGAAATTATCCGCTTATTTACACAGGATATTGGACAGTATGGTGCAATCAGAGCGAACACGGAAATGCTAATCGTTGAGATGTCGCAGAAAGAATACTCAGTATTCTCCGCCTATTTAGATGTGACAATCCAGCTATATGTTATTTTGTTCCTAAGTGAAGTCACAATACATTTTCTAATATCACTTCACATACGGATATATACATACGGATATCATGCATCCCGTATTCTATTCCATTTTTTTTCTCAGAGTTAAAATCGAATACAAATAATACCAAATCCTCATTTATCCTTTTTATGTTCGCTCCACAAATCTTTATTCCAGTTGAATAACAATTATTCACCCCGTTTACACCCAAAGAACAAGGCCAAGGGTTGCGCAAAGTCTGTGCCGTACATGATGCATGCATCCACGTACCTGATCAATGATCATGGCAGCACGATGGACGTCTTGGATTGGATGAGACCAAGACCAAATCCAACGGTTGCCAAATGACAGGGACAGTGTGGGGGCCCACATGCATTTCCTTGTCTATGACATCATGCAATGTTTTGGGCAGGTGGCCCCACCACACCCGGGTGCTTCTCTAGGGCCTGGTCCCGCGACACCGGCGACATCTGATGCCAAAAGTCTAATGGCGCTACTAAAACTAGGGCAAGAAAAGCAGAGGCTCGTCTCGTCCTCTTGCATTGACAGAGAAGACAGGGCAGAGGAAGAGCGATTGCTCGCCCAATGATGCTCCGCCTTGCTTCGGCCTACCAAGTGGGGGAAGACGGAGTAGCATCGTAGGAACAAGAATGGCTCAGCTCAAGTGCTAGTAAAATGCTGGAAGAGGGTGTCATTTTTTAGAAGATGCAAGAGAAATTGCGTGTCATTTTTTCAGTAGTATCTTGTAAAATAGCTTGACTAACCATTTGTACATGACCTCCAGTAATCTTGACTTCGGTACATATAAAAGTATGTTCGGAGAAACATCGAAGTAACAACGAAGTACCATGACCATACCGGGTGCTAACCATAATACATCTTGTAAAAATGCCTTAACCATTGTGTGTAACCAGTAATCTTAGGATAGATATTAAAGTACGTAACCTTCGGAGAAAAATGTCAGTACGAAACATATGTGACTAAATATCTAGGATCCTTACTAAAGTATGCCACAGGAGCCACATAAATCATTACATCCATACATGACAAGGTGCTTACCATTATCCTTAAAAATGTTCAGGCCGGTGGGCTTACTATTACACACAAAAAAGTGATGTAACAAAAGAATGTTTTACATCACGACTTCATTTTCTTCCTCGACACATTATCAAGGCAGGCCCAGTCAGGATATGGGCATTCGTAGCTCCAATCAGGACCAGTATATCGCACGCAATGCAGCCATAGTCCCTCCTCATCTCCATCATAACTGTCAAAAGAACAGAAGATCACCAAGAAGACCTGAAGAATCCATAAGCTTAGCAAAAGTTCAAGTAAACATTGATTCTTTATTCAAACCCTTTATTATCAAGTGCTAACTAAAAACTTGTTAAGCAACAGGAAGCACTCACCCTACTGGAGCAAGATTTGGACAATTCGTGCAAGGATCTGATCTAGTGTATTTTTCAGCCATAAGCACTGCTGTCAGGATCTGATGACGGCAATGAGCACGCTAGTGAGGTTGCTCTGTTGAGACTTGCTCCCTTTGATGAACGTGGAGAAACATTCTCCGAAAGGTACAGCTCATCATTAGCTGCTGGGTACCCAATGTGTTTTAGATGAACTCTTACCTACATTTTTCACAATGTTGGGCAAACAGAAAATTGTATCAGCAATATAAAGAAGTGACTCTAAAAACATAACAAGCACACATACACTAGGCATAAAGAACAAGCAGCAAAGAACAAGACCATGACCAAAGACATGGTGAACCAATGCCTGACAATGTGATTCTTTTTGAAGCAACATATTAGGCATGAAGCTTGTTGTTAAAACAAGAAAAAGAGAGAGCTATGACTCAAGATAAGAGGCATTTGATGGTTTTAGACTTCGAGTCGAACCTATAACAATCTTTGCCAAGTTTTCCGTTGTGGAGGCCTCCTATAAAAGGTTATTAAGGCCTCTATTATGATTCAGATAGTACAATAATGTTCTGGATATGCTGAGTGCAGATATACATAATGAACAGGATGATAAAAAAAAAGGTGAGTGCCGTCATGGTGTCTAATATCACCTGTTACCTGAAACGTTCAGCTCTATCAGCATTTTTAGCAAATATAAGGAGGCCTGAAACTAACGGATCTAACCGATGCACTGCTGCCAAAATAATAATGGTGGTCAAGGAATTCTAGTACGTTTATAAATAGAGGCAAAATTTCAACATACAGTGGAGAGAATAAACAGGTAATGAAAGTCACTATCCAATGATGACATAATTGAAGATAAGGATACGAAATAGGGGCGTCAATCCATGCTCAGCCTGCAGAATGCCTACTACAGTATTCTTCCGGTATTGGCCACAGGGATGAACCTACAAAGGGAAACAACTTCCTTTTGTAAGTAACTTAGACTTGAACAAAATATAGAGCAGACTTTGTTACAATTAAACCTTAAAAAACTGAAATTAGCACTCTAGCGTTTCCACAGTTACTGAGTTCACAATTCTCAAAGGTGATGTTCATCTTGAACAGCCAGAAACCTCATCAACTAAATTGTTCCAAATTACTTTTGCTCCAACTAGATCTCACATTTCACCACAAATTCATGAATTCAAACATGACTAACCTAAATTAATTTTATCTGGTAGAAGGTTTTTAATGATTAGTTGAAAACTATGAGATTGCACCATCCGATAGTAACTAAAAATACTACCCTGTCATTGTAGAGATGTCGCTCATAGCCCAAAAAATCGTTATGAGATAAAAATTTAAGGAGCAGTGCTTGCATTTTCTGTGACTTTGGACTTGGTACAGCCTAATAGATTTTAGTTCAGGTAACGTATATTGATGAACAAGTTTATAATAACAGTCAATAATGTTGGCGGGGATACTTTGTTTCAAAGACAATTTAAATGAAAATAGTATTATGTTATAAGAAGAATAGCTGCATATTTTTTATTGTACACCACATTTAACAACTTTCATAAATAACATTAGAATTACAAACTTACTGGAACAGATGCCGGTTTGCAAACAGTTAAAACATCAACTTCGTTATGAAGGATTGAAATTGTAAATTTTAATTTAAGTCTTAAAACGAGAACAATAGTCTAATCCCTAGATCAACAGCAAGAACACCTAACTAAAACATTAATGCGGAAACGAGAGTGCGTACCCGAAGAGGGAGAGGCCATGAGGGAGGAAGTAGTGGTGCGGTCGGCAGGAGTTGATGGTGAAAAGAGGGGTCGTCGGCCAGCGGCAGTGACGAAGACGACGCTGGCAGAGGCAACCGACGGGGACGACGATGGCTTCGGCCTTCGTTCACCTGGGCACTCCTTATTGATCGGGAAGTGTTTTGGTTCTTAAAGGCGTAAAACAACTTTGTCACACCCTTTACCGAAACCATAAGTCTATATTTATGAGCGTCGGTGACTGGGACCAAAACCAAAACGGTTGGTAGCACCTCTGATCAGGGTGCGTGAGTGGAGGAGGTCCTCCCTAAAAACTCGGGGCAGTTAGCTCTGGAGATCAACCCAACATTCTCCCCTTTGATCGTAAGGCTAACATCATAAGCCCATCCTTTGATAAAACAGCATACCAAGGCAATGTATTGCATGATTAAAAAAGTACCATACAACCTCAGTACCTATAGTGTACTAATTTTATCTTAAAATGGATATTCATTAAACTTAATGGGAGTTGGTTTGTTTTCTGGTCCTTTTATCCAGAATCAGAGGCTTTCCAATAAACCCATGCCGGCAACATGATCACGAAAAATACTGGGTGGTAAGCCTTTAGTAAGCGGATCCGCAAACATTAACTTAGCACTAATATGCTTGATACTTATGGTTTGATCCTGGATTCTATCTTTCACAACATGATACTTAATGTCAATGTGTTTGGCAGCACCACTTGACTTGTTGTTATTTGCATAAAAGACAATAAAGTGAGTGGTTTAGAGATGCTGTCTACCACTCTAAGTCCCGGGATAAAATTCTTAAGCCATACAGCTTGCCCGGTAGCCTCATAACATGCCACAAACTCAGCTTGCATCGTTGAAGATGCCGTAAGGGTTTGTTTGGAGCTTTTCCACGAAATAGCTCCTCCTGCGAGTGTGAAGATATAACCTAACGTGGATTTCTTAGCATCAACACATCCCACAAAATCTGAATCTGAATAACCAATAACATCAAGGCTATCAGAAGACTTATATGTGAGCATGAAATGCTTAGTGCCTTGCATATAACGTAAAGCTTTCTTAACGGCTTTCCAGTGGTCCGGTCCTGGATTGGACTGATATCTGCCAAGCATCCCGGTTACAAAAGCTAAATCAGGGCGTGTACATACTTTGAGCATACATAATGCTTCCGACAGCTGAAGCATAAGGAACCAACTTCATCTGATCAGCTTCATATTGGTTCCTTGGACATTGAAATGTCCCAAACTTATCGCCCTTAACAATAGGAGCAGGCGAGCCAGAGCACTTATGCATATTGTATTTCTTCAGTACTCTATCAACGTATGCCTTTTGAGATAAACCTAAATTCATTTGGACCTATCTCGGTGAATTTCAATGCCAAGAATATAAGAGGCATCACCGAGATCCTTCATATCAAAATTGGATGAAAGAAATCTCTTGGTCTCAAATAGCATATCCTTATCGCTGCTGGCCAATAAGATATCATCCACATAAAGTACTAAGATGGTGAATTTACTCCCCTTGAACTTAATATATATGCAGTTATGAACTTCATTTTCTTTAAAGTCGAAACTCCTTATGATTTTATCAAATTTGAGGTACCACTGTCTCGACGCTTGTTTTAAGCCATAAATGGATTTCTTAAGTCGGCATCACATATGCTTCTTGCCTTCCACGACAAAACCTTCCGGTTGAGCCATGTAAATATTTTCTTGCAAGTCGCCATTAAGAGCTGTCATCTTAACATCCATCTGATGCAGCTCTAAATCATAATGAGCTACAAGTGCTATAAAAATTCTGAATGAATCTTTAGTTGAGACAGGAGAAAATGTATCATTATAGTCAATCCCCTCTCTTTGTGAGAAGTCTTTTGCTACAAGCCTTGCTTTGAACCTTTCGATATTTCCCTTAGAGTCATGTTTGGTTTTGTAGACCCATTTACAGCCTATTGTTTTGACTCCGTCAGGAATTTCTACTAAGTCCCATACATCATTAGTGCTCATAGCATGAAAGAATTAAAATCATCCACTGATGTTTTACATATTTTCCTTTAATGCAATGCAGTGGTCTGAGTTAGAGAAAACTAATGAGTGGAGAATTTCTTCTTTAATGAGACGCTCCATTCTCCCCCTCGAAATGTGGCCTAAACGACAATGCCACAGTTTCGAAGAAGTCCCATCATTATTTTTACGTTTAGCATCATACACATTCAATACAGCAGATTCATTAAGGGAAAGCATATAGAACTTGTCTTGTCTAAAAGCAAGACCAACATCATTAGAATTAAACTTAATAACGCATTTATTGTCTCCAAAAATACATTTAAAACCTTCATCATCTAATAAAGAATTGAAATTAAATTCCTTCTGATGGAAGGAACATAAACTACATTATTGAGACGAAGTGTGAAGCCGCTGTCTAAGACTAATGAAAATAGAACCAACTGATTCTATTTCGGCTTCCTTTTCATCCGCGACTCTAAGACTTCGCTCCCCCTTTCTTAGTGTTTTCGCAGTAAGGAATTCCCCTTTTGGCGAGCCACTTAAGAAAGCCTACACAGTCTTTCTGAAAATGCTGGTCGCTTGTATGGCATTCCCCTATAGCTGATCCAGCGGAAGCAACATGAGGCTTTGGTGCATAGTGCACTTTAGGCCCCGATTCATCTGAGTTAGGGGAGAATTGCAGCTTCTTCTTGGATTTGAAGTTCCCTTGGAACTTCCTTTTATGAGAGCCACCAACATTAAAAGCAAAATTCTTCTTTTCTGTTCTTATTCTCTCTTCCTCCTGGACACACATGGCGATCAAATCGCTCATGCTCCATTTTTCTTTCTGAGTATTGTAGTTAATTTTAAAAGCTGTGTACTCAGAAGGAAGCGATGTCATAATGAAATGAACTAGAAAACCATCTGAAATTGCCATGTCCATGCTCTTGAGTTTTTCTGCCATATCAGTCATCATCATGATATGCTCTCTTATACTGCCGGACCCATCATATTTTGAAGTTAAGAGCCTCTGAATTAAGGTACTGGCATAAACTTTAGTGGAACCTTTGAATTTCTCCTCAATTGAAGCCATGTACTCCTTAGCATTTTTGGAATTGGGGATTGCTCCCCTAATCATGACTAAAATAGATGTCTTCATAATCATAAGTGATAAGCGGTTAGACCGTTCCCATTTTTCAGCATTAGCCTCATAAATTTTCTTTTTCTCAGCAAAATTCTCCTCACCTTCGGTGGGAGGAATGAGAACGTCTACCCTTAAGGCATAATCAAGGTCGAGAACACCAAGGACAACATGAATTCGTTCTCTCCACGAGGAAAAATTGCTCCCCGTGAGTTGCTCAATGTTATCAATTGTGGCGGCAACGTTTGAAGCATTAAGTGCTGAATTTTAAAATACAGGGCAAAATTAGAAAATATCATAAATATATATATTGCATGTAATTAACCCTACGTTGGTCTGATTAATAACATGCAAAAATGCAGTTCTAATTCATATCACCGTTGGGCAGAAAATGAAAAGAACTTAATAATTTTATATGGCGACATATGATTATAAACAACGTTGGTCAGAATATAACCATATGCATACATAATGCCAAATTAAGCATAAAATCTTAAAGTTAAATATCTCGATGGCGACATATGATTATAAACAACGTTGATCAGAATATAACCATATGTATACATAATGCCAAATTAAGCATAAAATCTTAAAGTTAAATATCTCGATGGCGACATATGATTATAAACAACGTTGGTCAGAATATAACCATATGTATACATAATGCCAAAAACAACTAAGCATAAAATCTCAAAATTAAAATATCCGTTGGTTCAATTTTAATTAGAGATTATACATAACAATATGGTAATGAGACATCATAATTTTGGGCCACTGAAAATTAATTAAAACAGTGCATAATTATAAATATAAAACAAAAGGAAATGCACTGAAAAAGAAAATATAAAATTTCTACTGAAAAAATGGCCTCAAAAAGAAAATTTAATAAAACGCATTGAAAGAAATTTAATGCAAAATCATTGAAAGAAATGTAGATCAAAATGGGCCCTGGGGAAATCGGGCCAAAATCATTAAAAAACGCGCCGGCGCGCCCAAAACGGAAAAACGCGCGGGCGGTCGGCAGAGAACGGCCCAAAAGTGCTGCTGCGGCCCACTCTCGCACTCACGCGCACGAACCGTCCGATCGCGATCGGGCGGCTGAGATCGCGCCGCGGTTACCTTATGCGTGTGCGTCGCCGGATCATGATCCGACGGCCGAGGACTGTAGCCGGCCCAAAAGTGCAACGACCCATAAAATCGGACGGTCGAAAGCAAACACGGGTGGGGATAAAATCCCTGAAACCCTAACCCTAGGGCCATTTCAACCGTGCGCTCCCGAAAAATATTGATCTGAGCGGCGACGGCGCGCACTGGGGCGAAAACGGAGCGGCGACCCACGGCGGCGTGCTGAACGGCGCTGCGGCGCGGAGTGGCGGCGGCCCAACCGGTGCGGAGCGGTGACGCGCGGCAACGGTGGCGACAGCGGCGCAAAGGCGGGTATGGCGGCGCTATGCGCGAAAAGGAGTGCCATAGCGACGGCGCGCGTGATTGCGTCCGTGTGAAGCAGCAGCGGCAGCCCGTGGCGGCGCGCCCACGCGGAGCGGCTGAGTGTGCAACGACGGCGACGACTACGACGCCGGTGGGGCGGGCGGCGCGCGCCAGTAGTAGCAAGATGAATCGGTGCGTCCTCGGGCGACGGCGCTGCGATCGCAGCCGCCGGTGGCGGCGGCATGGCATCGGCGGCGCCCGAGACGGGAGATCCGACCGTAAGTTCCCCTTTTATTTTATTTTATTTTGGGGATTTAGTGTTCAGGAGGGTGAGTTTTTCTTCATTAAGGTTTTGCTAAAATACTTGGTTCCCCTCCTTCTAATTTCTTAAATGAGCCCAAAACTTCCAGAGCCGAAAATGAGAAAACAAGTTCGGTTTAGGGTTCATGTTTGTCTAGGGTTGCTCTGATACCAATGTAAATTTTAATCTAAGTCTTAAAACGAGAACAATAGTCTAATCCCTAGATCAACAGCAAGAACACCTAACTAAAACATTAATGCGGAAACGAGAGTGCGTACCCGAAGAGGGAGAGGCCATGAGGGAGGAAGTAGTGGTGCGGTCGGCAGGAGTTGATGGTGAAAAGAGGGGTCGTCGGCCGGCGGCAGTGATGAAGACGACGCTGGCAGAGGCAGCCGACGGGGACGACGATGGCTTCGACCTTCGTTCACCTGGGCGCTCCTTATTGATCGTGAAGTGTTTTGGTTCTTAAAGGCGTAAAACAACTTTGTCACACCCTTTACCGAAACGTAAGTCTATATTTATGAGCGTCGGTGGCCGGGACCAAAACCAAAACGGTTGGTAGCACCCCCGATCAGGGTGCGTGAGTGGAGGAGGTCCTCCCTGAAAACTCGGGGCAGTTAGCCCTAGAGATCAACCCAACAGAAATATCACCACCCAAGACTGGTGGTTCATGCCTGAAAGAGTAATCGCCTTCAGGAATATGCCAATTCAAAATTGTAATTGAGAAATATGCATGAATTATTTATGTCAGAGCAAGAATATACAACTTTAGTTGGTGAAGAGCCACATCAAAGATGGGAAAAGAAAACTTCTAGAGAAAAACAGGGGCTGACTTAGGAACTACACAAAGGTAAGTTGTGCTGTCACAATCGGTTCCTGAATGCAGGTTGTAGGGGTGATGAACCGGCAGCTTGGGGTGAAGACCTTTGGCTGGAGCCGTGCTAGAAGGAGATCTGGAGGAGAGGGAGAAGGAAGAGAACACAGGGGAGGGAGACCTGCGTAGGACAAAGAGGAGACGGGGAAGAAGATAGGAAAGGTAATTCTCTGCTTGATTCATTAACAATATTACCTGTCCTTTAAATAGACAGCACTCCTAACAAAAGTATCTAACTCAATCACTTATTCCTAATATAGCTCTTATCTCCTATCCGAATTCAACTCATCTTCCTAAATATTATTAAGAACAGATATGGCAGTTTATGTATTCAAATTTGATCTAGCTGTTGTTGCCGGTAACAGCTAGATTTCCCTGTGTTGGCTGACGCCTGCTAAAGACTTTTCCCCATCTGACATCTCTCCCCTCCTCGGCAAACAGCTCGTCCTTGAGCTGAAAGGAAGAATGTTGCTTTTGAAACTATTACAAAGGTTCCCATGTGGCCTCGGCGTCGGACAATCCATTCCATTGAATTAACACTTCACACGCAATCCCTTGCTAATGCGGCCACGAACAACATGACGAGGAAGAGGCACCACGTGACCATGCTGAAGTTCCGGTAGAGGTGGAGCCGCAGGAGGATCACTATGATACACTTTAAATAAACTTACATGAAACATGTCATGGATACAAGCCCAAGGCGGCAACTGCAACCGATATACCACATCTCCTATGCGTTCCAGTATTTGATAGGGCCCCTAATAGCGAGGAGCTAACTTACGGTTAACATGATCGGCTAAAGACAATGCTTACCGGTGGTGAAGACGGAGCCAAACCCATGTACCCAACTCAAATTATAGTGCTCTATGCTTGTTGTCATAAGATTTCTTGTGATGCTACTGCGCCAGTAGGAGACGCTCACGGACGTCAGTGAAGAACTGGTCACGCTCCTGTAGAAGTTGATCCACGGCTGGAAGACATGCAGACTGAGCCTCAACTGGCCGAAGGACCGGAGGTCTCGTCCATATACCACCTTGAAGGGTGTTTCACGGAGCAAAGATTGAGGTGTTAGCAATATTCAGCCCATGGAAGCCAACGAACCCATTGATGAGGTCGATCCCCAATAAGACAGCGGAGGTACATAGCAATGATCTTATTAGCGACCTCTGTTTGGCCATCCAATCGAGGATGGAAAACTGAGCTCAGATGAAGCTTAGTGCCAGACAAACGAAAAAGCTCCGACCAAAAATTGCTTGTGAAAACCAATCACGATCACTCATAATGGAACAAGGAACCCCATGCAACCTGACCACCTCATCAAAAAAACCCTGAGCCACTGGATTTGTCGTATATGGATGAACCAAGGATATCAAGTGCGCGTACATAGAAAAGCGATCCACCACGGTGAGAATGACAGATTTCCCATTGACACGGAGCAATCCTTCCACAAAATCCATCGCAATGTCTTCCTAAATGCGAGACGGCACCACCAAGGGCTGGAGTAGACAGGCGGGATGTAATTTCTCCGACTTGTTGCACTGGCAGATGGGGCAGGACCGGAGCAAGTCTGCCACCAACTTACGGTCCTGTGGTATATGAAAATTAGCACAAAGACGGTGAAGAATCTTCTGCACACCCAAGTGAACTGCGAGCAATACCGGCTGGAGAGATGGAGAAGAATGAGGGATATGGACCCGATTCTGATATAGAACAAGGCCATCCCTAATTCGCCAGGGATCCCCCAAAACCCTAGCCGAAATATGTGTCCTTAGATTCACCAACTCTGAGCCACCTTCTGCCTCCTTACACAGATCCTCCAAGACAGTAAAAGTCGGCATGGACAGGGCGTCGGCAGCACCATCTGTAGCCTCCACGCGAGACAAGGCATTGGTAGCCACATTTAAAACCGAGAGCAATGACAAAGATAAGGGAAAGGGACCAGTAGATGGACCTTCCTCACTATGCAAGGGAAAGTGACCAGCGGATGGGCCTTCCCTGTCGTACAAGCGTGCGGGTGATTTCCCTGAATCCCTTTATGAACGGGCGATCCTTGATAGGCACGTACCTCCAATCATACGGCACCATTGCGATGCAGGCCAAGATCTGTATAACCCGCGAAGGTACCCAAGGCTGGATCTACGGGTACTACTCCTCGTATCCGCTAGTGAGTCATGTATGCATATTTTCGTTCTACCTCTATCAAACACTATTAAGTTGATCATCCTTGCCAGAGAAAAGCCAGGTGCACGTGGGAAGCCTAGATGACAAACGCGGACTGGGACCATCACTGGTATGAGCCTACCGAAGTTGCTAGGTGAGAGGAAATGAAACATGAAGTAAAGAAGAGGAGACAACGAGAATATGAGGAGAGCTGTAGGAAACTCCTCGATCAAGATAGGAGAGTCCGTGGGGAGTAGAAGATATGCCTACACACCTGACTTCATTCCATCTATCCTACATTTTCATTTCCAAAAGGCATCATTATATCGTAGTAGTAGTATTTCAGGTCCATGGTGTAAAGTCGAGGAGGCCGACTAGAGAGGAGTGAATACGCGATTTTAAATTTTACTCTTTAGCTAAAACTAAGTTTATGTATGGAAACATAAATCCAATTGGCTTTGCACAAATAAGGCCTAATCTTCCAAGTTCACTTAAGTGCACCAACACCCTAAGTCCATGTCAAGGTTTGCAATCCTAGGGTGAAAGCAATCAATTCAATTTTTATGAATATAAATTGCAAGTATGTAAATTTAGCTGAAGAAATCAAACCATAATTGATGAACAAAGTTTTATCGTGGTGTTTGGAAACTTGCCAGTTCCCCTAATTCATGTTGAGGTAAGCCCAAATGAATTGGACCGGCTCCACGAATTAAGCCAAACACCTCAATTCCACTAGTGGTAGCCAGGGAAAACTTTTTCGGCGCAGGAAAAATTTCGGGACCAGGCGAAAAAAACGAAATCACCGAAATTTCGGAATTTTGTCGAAATTTACCGAAATTTTCAAAATCCGCTTGAATTCTCTGACGAAACAGGCGAATTCTGAACGAAAAGTGACCGAATTTTGAACGAAAAATAACGAAATATGGTAAAAATCAAATGACCGAAATTTGGTGATTTCTCGTCTGCCGGTTTATTCGGAACGAAGGTCGTACAATGTAAGGAATTCATCAAGAGATGAGCAAATTAATGACGATGAGAAACAAACGAACAATGTTAAGTTTGTTCTATTAATATGCCATGAATGAGAACTAAAGTGAGCTTCACTTGAAGGTCTTGATCCCTATGCACGTGAATGAGGAATCAAGAAAGATGATCTCGTTCTTATGAGAAAGATGATATCGTTCTTATGAGAAAGAGTGCTTATGCAGGAAGCTAAGAAAATAAACTGTTGACTAGAAAGATTATACCAAAGTTTCCTTCTTCATAGTAACCATGCTCTGCAAGGAGACATGCAAATTTAAGTTTCCTACAATCCTTGCAAGATGAGAATTAACATTGAATATTAAACATTAATAGTCCTAATACAATTGTACAATGAATCACAAAATAACAAACGACTTTCCGTAATCACAAAAAAGTACATATTCCAAATGTATAATCAAGTTTACCCCATAAAACATTGCCGGTGAAATAAGAAGTCGTGCTTAAGTTTCTTTGAACTATACCAAAAGCAAAGTAAATATTTTATTAGTTTAATTCTAAACATGAACACTATTTTTCTTTTTTGCTTGGGGATATGAACACTATATTCTGTTAGCATGACATTTTTCACTTATTTATCTGTCACATGAGTAATAAATATCGCCATTGACAATACTGTTACAATGCTGCTCTGTAATATTTTGAATTAGTACTACCTTCCGTACCAGTCGGTGCCGGTGGAGCGTCAGTAGGCTCATCCACATGTGCAACAGCTCCCCTTCCAATCCCGGCTCCTACATCCCTGCCGCAGCCATTCCTTCCACTCCCTGTGCCCCCGCTTGTGCCATCCATGCCGGTTCCCCTACTTTGAGCCGGATTGAGGACGATCACATGTCGGATTTTCAATTCATACAACTGGAGATCGCATTCACATGCCAAGGAAAATGGGGATTGGGAGCGAGAAGCTGAGTACCGGACCGAGTCTTGGGATGGGGATTGGCCGCCCGCCCGCTCGGTGATGGCCGCCGCCGCCGCTCCTCTTCCCGTTGAGTACCGGACCGAGTCACCGGATGGGATTTGCCGCCGCCGCCGCCGCCGCCGCCGGTGATGGCCGCCGCCGCCGCCGCTCTTCTTCCCGTGGAGGATGGGGGTGGTGATAGCCGCCGCCACTCTTCTTCCCGCTTGGCCGGGCCGCGCCGACGAGGGATGCGGGGACGAGGGACGGAGGGAGTGACTGGGGTTAGGGTTTACAATTGGGCGCGTCTGCTGAAAGCGGCGGGCGGCGTCTGCTGCAGTGCGGTGTGGGGTCACCGCTGCCTGGTGGGCCGCGTTTTGGGCCAATGCGTGCGCGTGCGGGCGTGCGGCTCGCGCCGGCCGATTTCAAAAACGTCCGAAAATTTTGAGCGGGATAGGGTTATTTCATTTAGGGACGAATGCAACGAAATTTCGCCGAAATTGCGAAATTTTGTCCGAAATTTTTTTCCCTGGTGGTAGCTCTTTCCCTCGGTAGGTGAGCTCTAACTTTTATAATACGCTAGGGCTTCTCACAACCTTCTTTGAGAAAAATCACTAGACCCAACGCCTCCAACACCGTCTAGAAGATGGCAACCTCCAAGAGTAACAAGTCAAAGCACTTGCTTGACTTTGACCAAGTGCAACGGATGCACAAGCTCAAGTGGATACGAAATTCACCTCTAGATACAACACATACAGCAGTTTGATTGCTCGGTGTGAGCCAGTCGGACCGCCAACACATGGCCGGTCAGACCACCCTGGAATTTTCTAGCAATGGCAAAGTGCATGAAGTTCGACACATTTGTAAAACATATTCGCAAATCATAGTACCATGCACACAAGGATTAAAACATGATTCACAACAAGTTGTAAAATATATTTGCGCACTTTAGAATAATGACATAAAGATTAGGTATATGAACCCAATTCGTTTGCAGAACACATTCGCAAATTTAAGTCATATGCTACAAGGATTTTGCATGAGTTACAACTATTTGCAAAACACATTCACAAATACTAGCATTATACTATAGAGAGTTAGAGTAAGTGAGATTGAGCTATCAACACATGATGAGACTTAAACTACTAGATATGACCCCTCTTAATAGTACGGCAACCTATAGTAGCAATTCGGTTTTCTAACCAAACGCCGAGACCAATAAAAGATTATAAGCATGTGCTTAGCATATGCTAGTTATACCTTTACCTTGCGCATCATCTTAAACCTTGATGACGTACATCTTTACATTAAGTCTGGGTCCTTGTCTTGATATGCATCAACCTATAATGTATCTTTCACTTGCCCTTTATCAACATATAATGGTCTTCATTTGACTTGATGATCAACTTATAATCATCTAGTCTTCGGGATCTTGACTTGATGTTCATCAACACATGATGTTATCATTTATCCTGAATCTTGACTTGATGACGATCAACTCATGATGTCATCTAAAATCTTCATTATCATAGGACATAACCTATTCATCCAACGCATTAAAAGTATTAGTCCCATAATATGATTATCATTAATTACCAAATATGTCATTAACTCATAATGAATAGTTTAGATTATTCACATAGTCGGTGCATCTTGCCATTTGTACCGCACGAATAGCGAGGCAAACATATGCACCCAATTAAACCATGGACACCATGTAATTACTACATTCAGTATGAACTCTTCAGCTGTGCTCAAAATCTTATCTTCGCTGCTCCGTTCTCCCTCAAACCGACATAAAACTATTTCTGTTATTCTTCCCTCAGTTTTCACTCAAACCCATCTTTGCAAAATATTAGTCCGATAGATCACACATTAATTTCTGTATTTTTAATTTTTCTCTACCTTTCAATTCTTATTTTTCATTCAATAGTAACTTTCAAATTCAAAATTCATAACTTTCAAATTTAATTCTGTAACTTTCCTTTCTCGGTGGGCTCACTTGTCGTGGTGCAACGCCACGGTATTGCCTGCCGTGCTTGTGTACCACGCCAGGTGAGTCTACCCAACTGGCAATTGTGCTCGATAATCGCCTCTCACGCTTGACGTTGGTCCCGTGGTGCCTCCTATCTGTCGTGGTGGGGTAGCACCTCGTTCTCTCGTGCTTGAGAAAAGTGCTATGTTTACAAATTCTTATGTTCACAGGACTAGATTTTAAAAAATCATGGCGTTACATAGCCAAACAGTAAAAAAAAATCCGCTCTCGTGAGGATAAGGATGGAGTGTGTGGCTGTATGCGCTGGTTAACTTAGCAATTGGGGGAGGGAGGGAGTAGTGGGACTCGCGTTTGATGCATCTTGACGGCCGAGCCATAGCGTTTTCCTTTAGATGTACCATATGTTTATTCACTACTGTCAAAAACTGTCATTGCAAAGATAGGTAAGCCTAGAAGGACTTTCTGTGGCACCGGTGGCTATAAGAAAAAAAATATCATCTAATCGCTAGAGGAGGATGCGTAGGCCAAAAACGAAAGAGGAAATTGTACTTTACACCAAATAAATTATATCAAGTTATACTTTGTACCAAGTAATATGAATACTTCAACGTAAAACCAGCTTTAATGAAGAGTTGTCGCAGAAAGCACTTTTGTTGCTGCCCAGTTGGGGATCCCGACGGCGGGACCCACATGTCATTGTTTAAGGTTTTTTGTCTGGTGGGTCCACATGTCAGCCAACTACTCTCGTCTTTTCTTCACTTCTCTTGAATGCCACTGCCTTTCCTCCCTTGCCGACGGTCGGTCCCACCGCTGCTGCCGTCTCCACCTCGCCGGCCACCACATACCGCTTCTGCTAGCGCCTCCCCTCTAAGCTCCTCTCGCTCTGACCCGTCCGTCCCCGCCCCGGTACCAGCTTTCAACTCAAAATTTCCAATTTTTTACATAGTAAATACTAGAAAAGGAAATTATTCACTAGTTACTTAACTAGTTAACGTTCACTGTACAGTAAACACCCAATCAAAATTGTAGAACTGCGTAGCTTATGCAATATACATGACACTCAAATATGGTATCAGATCAGGCCGATGTAGGCACAACCAGTCTATGTGGAGCTTCGGTCACGTACTGTACACGTCCGAAGGCCGGTAAAAACCGTGAGAAAGATACGTTTATTTGCCAGAAAAGAATACAGTTCCTTTACACAGCCCTACGACCACAATAGCAAAGGACGGCCCCTAGTGAACTAATGATTCAAAGCTACATATTTCACCCAGTCTCATGCATCAACATTGTTGCTGGAAGGTGAAAACTTCCTAGTGTAGTAGCAGTGCTCAGAACACAGCACACAGTATTTACACACACGAGGATGGCAACGAACAGGCTCAAAGAGGTGAATAAAGGGTTAGACCAGTTGACACAATGGTTACATTAGGTGCGAGATTGTCGGTGTCAGGAGCCTTATTTCTTCTTCATGTTCCTCCATTTGACCCTCAAGTCACATGGGAGGCGTGTCTTGTGAAACACATCCCTGCCGTATTGTAGTATCTGAACCCACGGAATTGGCCCGTTGTCCTTTGGGGTGAATTGTGTCATTGCTTCCTGAATAAAAGAATAGTTAATAGTGTAAGTACACAAGCGAGGACACAATTACATACACATTACTAGCTAGGGAAAACCCAGCCCAGCAGAGGATGGTGCAAGATTTCAGCATTAGAATGAAATTTTACAGCCGAGGTATGCTTACCCTTAAAGCCGCCTCTTCTTCTTCCGTCCAACAGAGCTTTGAGCGCCTTCCAGATGGTGCAACAGGATTAGAGCTGCAATACAGACATGCTCAGTTTTTGTAATTACAAAAACACAAACCATTAAATGGCACATTTTCAAATAAGCATTTTTTCACAATAAATGGAGCATCCGAATAGGTATCTATAACAGACTCAGGTATTCTAGAAGACATACGAGTCAAAATTTCCATTTCTGCTTCCTGTTTTATGTGTGCAGCTTATTTTAATACATGCATTGCACAAAACTGAGAGTAATGCCATCTGTTCATGTGCAAAATTGCTTAACAATAAGAAAATTCCATTATCTGTCAGAATCGTATGCAATTAAGTATAGTCCCGATCCTAAATATAACTTCATCAGAACTAACCATGAGTTCGCAAAAATCCTGTGAATTTGAAATTATCCATGAATAAAGAGGCTATCTTTTCCTCATATCAGTATCATGACATAGTTACCAATCCCTATAAAGATTTAAGGCCTTTTAAAGTTTAGACCATCTCAAAGCTAATTGGCACCATGCTATCCATGATATTGTACTAAGAATTTTAAATAACGCATCTAAAAATAGAATCTTAAATAATGGAAACTGTTTGTCCAAGAGCACTGGAACTCAGTAGGTTCCACCCCACAAACATCCATGGTACAGATTTATGTATCGGAAGTCTAAATCAGGGGGTCCATTGTCATTTGGTTCTAAATTAACCACAGTTCACAGTGATGTTTAATTAGTCCAAAGAATATGACTAGGAAGAAGTGCTTATGAAAGTTCCTTTCTAACAACTTACTAACGCTTGGGTGGACATGCATAGTTTCTTTTCCTTGACGGTGAAGGCATGCGTTGATCCTGGTGCCCAAATGCTTTTTTAGAATTACTTGATACCGCTGTCTCCTTTTCTTGAAATCTTGCTTTGCGGTTTCTCATGTTTCGCCAAGGGGGTGATGATTGCTTGCCAGAGTCATTAGAAGATGTAGCTTCTATTTCATCGGATTCTTCGGATTGATGAGAATTTGTAAGACCATCGTCTTTGTCAGCCTCAACATTCTGATTTGCAGCAGGACTGCATCTTTTCGGAGATGAATGTCTGACTTCATGAGATGAATTTCCATTACCAGCTTCTTCACAAGTTTCTGCATTTTCCACTGATTGCTCATGCTCTGCGACCTGAACTTTTTTTCTGTTATTTTGGTGTACACAATGTTTATTCATAGGTGCAACATCAGCATTCCGACCAAAAGAAGCCTTTTCAGTTACTACATCCTCAGGATAAGCATCACTTGTAGCACTTGTTTTCTGCTTCTTCCTCTGCCGACCAGGCCTTTCATCGTTATAAGAGAGGTTATCTGCTTTAGACTGATGGTTATCTTGCCTTTTAGATGTATTACACCCATTCAACTGATCCTCGCCGCTGGCAGCTCTTTGCTGCACACCAGTAGGTTGCTCATTGTGCTGCTTGACCAATTGCTTTGTGCCAAGGAAAGCAGATAGGTTCTTCCTAGCTTCAGAATATGTTTTCTTTGCTTTTTGATATGCTTCAGTGGCTTTTGTATAGAAACATACGGGGCAATAGAACTGGCCAGAGTCATCAAATGCCACAGATGAACCAAAACAGCCATCATGAGCGGCTAACAAGCAGCTGCTACATTTCAACAACTGGCCATCTTTACCACATTTTACGCACAAATCTTGTTCCGTCAAGCCCTCAATGGAACCATTGGCATCTTGTTCCTGAGTACAGAACAGCATATTGTCAGTCATCGACAGAAGACCAGAAGCTGCAAAGCCACTGAAACTATCATCTAAGGAATGCACATGTGATGTTTCAGCCACAGTATTAACTTTCTTGTTTGAAGCTTGCTTAGCTCTTTTTTCATTCCCATCCTGAGGAGAGTTTGGAACAGATCTACCACAACAAGGTTTCTGAATGTCAGTCATGTTCTTTTCCGTATTCTTCACAGATAAATAATTGGCTTCTGAAGTTTTATTATGTAAGGCCACGTTGCAGCAACGAGACTCTAGAACAGCCTGCCCACCATAGACTGTATCCTTTTTCAAGATGTTGCCATCATCATATAGATCTTGATTAACTGTGTCAGCACAACAGACATCTAGATGAGACTTATCACCATTCTGCTGTTCAAGCATTTTAGCATGCTTTGTAATATTCTCTGACGGATGGTCAGTTTCAGATTTATCTCCTTGAATGGCCCCATTGCAGCTTACAGAAGGTATAACGCCAGCAGTTCGCAGAGTGGGTTCCTCATGAGTGGGATCCTTTTCCACTGGCTGAATCCTGGCACTTCCATCACCCAGATCTTGACTTACTTTCTCACCACTGTCATGTTGCGGTGAATTCGGATGAGTTTTGCTGCTGTGTGGTTCTGCAATCATGGTTGTATCTTCTGCAGTAATAAACTCAGGCAAGTGGCTGGTTTCAGATGTATTTGTTGGTAAAGCATCAATGCTACTGTCAAAACCTGGAGCCACTGTAGCCTGCATGGTTGTTCCTTCATGGATGGGATCCTTCAATGATTGAATGCTGGTGCCATCATCATGTGGTCTCTCTCCATCATTATCGTGATGTGGATTTGTGTATTTGTCTCCACAAGATTGTTTTTGAACCATGGTAGTATGATCCACCACATCCTGCTTTGACATGGGTTCGGTATTACTTCCCAGCAAAGATGCACTGCAGCTAGCTGAAGCAGGCTCAGCTGCAACTGACATGTTTCTATCAACATTAGTTGGACTCTTTTCTGGGGGCCTGACACTGACACCAATGTCACCAATAGTATCTTCTTGACGGTGATCATAACACATACTGTCTGATATACATGGTTTGTGAAAATCAGTTGACTTCACTGGATCCTTCTGCACATTTCTTGTGTCAGTTTCATTAACTAAATTTGCTAAATTCTCTTGCTGAAGCTGAGCACTATCTGTAGAGCACCCAAGGTTTTCTGTATTTACATGTTCATGGCTGATATTGCACAAGGATTGGTCATTGTCATGTTTTTTGTTGCCATTCTGCTCCACTGGGGACGGTGGGACCATTAGTGTGATCTCTGGGTTCACTTCTCTGAGCTGAATATAAAACAAGCAGCTTAATAATATGTGAAGAGGTGTCTTTTTTCTATTTTTAATTTTGAAAATAGCTTTTTAACATACCAACTCCAAAGAAGTTTCTGGTAATGCCGGTTTCTTTATACATATAAACTTCTGGATATCTTTACTAAAAGGCGGAAGCATATCCTTCTCCAAGCTTCCTAATATACCAACCTGCACATTTTACATTCATGTAAAGCAAACCTCAAAATCATCTGCGCATTGGGAAGGGCTTGATGATAACCAAATTGCAGCATGTCTTAGCTCCGAAAAAATTAAACAAACTAAAATGCATGAAGAATGTTTCGCCAAGTTATAAGCCAGCTTAATCACAAAGAAACACCGAAAATCATTATGCCCATGCATAATTATATGATGCATAACATCTAACATGGCATCCCTGGCTGTCTACACAAATTAAAGCATTTCAACAGATCACCTGTAAGGTGGCGCAGTCATGATCTTTGGGAACATCGTAAACATACAACATACTAGAATAACTGTTGCTAAGGTACCAATCCATTGGCAATACATCAGACAAAATTGTCAAGGGTTTCCTATAACAAGAATACACAAGCTCAAATAATAGCATGGTTCAGCCTAGCAATATTGCACAACTAGAACATTGGATCAGTGATCCACTCATTGGGCAGAGGCAGATTTAAGCAGCAGTTCTCCACAGAGAACACAAATAGGTTAAAAGGTTATATACTTTTGCTTTCATGCTCACAAAAGCTCACTATTATTTGCTTGAATACCAAAAATGAGTTGCCTGTTAGAATGTTCCCATCAATTTTGAGTCCTTGACAAATACATATAATTATATACGACAATATGCAAAATCTTCCTCTTGATATGTTCACTGCTATTTTCCCTAGAGATGCAGTCATTTACTTCAATCAAAGAAAACATAACGCCAGAACCAATGAAAGAAATACAAAAAATAAACAATGAGAACCATCCATTTGGATCTATTTTTGTATAGTGGAGTCTGTCATCTCCAACTTTTAACTGCAATGGCCACTCTTTGGCCATTGGAAGAATCAAGCCCTAATGAAACTAATATTTTGCATTCCTAAGGGCATGTTTAAAATTACGATTTTGGATCGAATTTGCATTGTAATACTGCATAGGATAACTGGACAACAATTTAATCTAACTAGCACAATACTGAGGAGCAAATGCAGAAATGGTCTCATACTACGTCTTCTGCCTTTTATGTTCTGCTTACATAAACAGGAATGCTTTTGTGCTTGAACACAAACAAAGGATCATAAGCATTTACATTGACGGAAAGTGTATTATCTTTATGAAACTGAGTGAACAAGGTAATCCTTTAATGAAATCATGATTCACAACATCCTTGCAATCTTTCAACATCACAGTAGGATTGGTCTTTGAATCAACAATAGAAATTCCAAATTTCTTTCTTTATTAAGGGAATCGTCAAATCAGTTTATCTGAAAATACACATCTAGTCAATGCTGAAAATGCAAATTCCAGTCTCTTATCATATGGAATGCAAATAGTATAAACTTTCCCAATTTTCTTTTTTTTTCTTCTTTCAACCCAATTGTGATAGTGACATTGCGTAACAAGAGGAGCTTGCCAATTGGACACTATCCATATTTCAAGAGTAGGAATAGCACTTTTATCCATCCATTCATTCAGCACCCCAAGCCCACAGTTCCTACTTTTAGCGCTAATCCTTGCTGCCGCACCCATGTTTCTACTAATGACTAACCCTACACGAACAGAATTGCAACCGACACAGAAACCGGACGGCTACCAACGAAAATCTACACTACTGTCCCAGGAATGGTTGTCAAGGCGCCGCCTAGGCGACGCCAATTCGTCTGGCGGTCGAGGGGACACCGTGGACGATCGCCCGGCGTGTGACGAGTTAGGCGGCGTTGTGGCGACACTGTGTGGGGGATCTGCAGCGAGAAGAGGGCGGAGGCGGCCGGGCAGCCGGGAGAGGCGGAGGCCAAGGTTGTCATGGCGTCGAGATATCGGCGATATCTCGTCGCCATATCGTCGTGGCGGTTACCTCCATGCCGTCCGGACGCCATGGAGGCGTATCCGTCCGCCACGCCACCGTTATAGCGGTGTGGCGTCGTCGTGGTGGCCTAGTGACGCTAAGTCGCCGCTCGGCGGACGCCATAAGCGGCCGCCGAGGGGTTAATGTATTGACTCGAGTAGTATCGGGGTGGGGACATTCGACATACGCACCTAGGTTTTTGGCACCGGTGTGGCGAGGAGAGTCCCCGCCGCCGGATCCGTCGTCGCCATGGCCGAATCCGCCGGATCCGCCGACGACGCGGCCGATATCGTCGTCACCGCGGCCGAATCCGCCATCGCCGCCCGGATCCGCTGTTGCCGCCGCCGGAATCATTGCCGCCGCCGGATCCGCCATTGCCGCCGCCGGAATCATTGCCGCCGCAATAGAATCATTGAATCCGCCGGCCGCGAGACCACCGCCGCCTCGCCGGCCGGGTCTCCGTCGCCTCCACCGTGAGTCACTCGCCCTCCACTCGCGTTGTCGCCACTCCCCGAGCGCGCCTCGCCTTCTCGGTTCCTCCGAATCGACGGCGGCGCGTCTGGGCGGAGGATTTAGGGTTAGCCGGTTAGGCGCTTGTAACCGTCTTGCATGTGAACGATGACCGAGGCGCCGACTCGATCGAAATCGAATGAACAGTATGAAAATCGGATGAACAGTACAGAAGTCGGATGAACAGCAAAAAAAATAAAAAATCAATAATTATTTGCTACTTGCTTATGCTGCTAATTGCTTGCTACTACAGACTACAGTGCTGAGATGAGAGAGTTGGACTTAGATGACTTTTGTGAGATGAGAGAGTTGCATTTATGTTATTGTTATGGACTTTATGAGTTATGACTATGCTTGTGGACTGTCGACTTATGTTGGTTATGTCATGTTTGTTAATTGTCATGTTGCTCATTGTTCATGTAATTATATATTTCAATTCTTAGTTATTTACTTCAAATTGACCCATTTCATGTAGCTTGTGGATTACGAGAACATATGGCATATTATCAACTATCAAGTATGAACAAGGTATGTGTATGTCATTCAATCCATATTTACTCAACTAAATGTAATATCAAATATGCATCGCTGTAATGTATTGTAAGTTTGTAACAAGCTATATGTTACACTTGCAAGTTACAAGAAGATATGTGCTATATAGGAGAAAGTACATTGGAAGATGATGGTCCTACATGAGCTCAAGAATAGACAAAATGAAGGTATGTATGTTCTACTACATTTATATCAAACTAAGTTAAGATATATGCATAGTGTCGCCACGCCACACGTCATATGGCGTCGCCACGCCGCGCGCCATAAGCAATATTGTTGTGTGAAGGTGGTGAGGCGACGCGCCTCGCCGCGCCGCCGTAATAACCTTGGCGGAGGCAGCGGCTGGGGCGGCCGACGGTAGTAGCGGGTCAAGGCGGCGGCGTTAGGTCTACCCCAAGGCGGCGGAAGAGGAGGCTGCGGCGCCCGAGCGGCCGCGGTGTCGAAGGTGGCGGAAGAGGTGGAGCAAGAGCAACGCGGAGAGGTAGTGGTGATGAGGTGGCGCACTGACGACCGGTGGTGGAGGATTTGGGGTTGGGGGATACTAGGACAGCACGATGGGGGCAAAGGGAGAAATTGCTGGCGGCGGGCAAAGGGAGAAATTGCTGACCGCTAGGGTTATAGGGTTGGGTAATTTTTTGGACGTTTTGTGATTTAGTTCTTGGAGTTTCTGAAAATTAGGAATAGACCCCTCTCTTAATGAATTTCTTCTGATTTAGAGTTTCTGAAAATTATGAATAGACCTCTCCCTCAATGGATTTCTTCTGATTTGGACATCCTAAGCTTCGTTGCATGGTTATTTAGATAATTTGTGCTATTATATTGCATGATTATTTAATTTTCAGTCATATAAGGTATTACTTGTATTTATTATTATCGTCTAACTATCGCTATGGTGGGTGCCTAGTCGACTAAGCATCCAGGTGCCCCGGTCTCCTCGCAACTTGTCGCAGCCCCGTGAGAACCTTGGCCCTAGAAATGTTTCCAGAGATGGGGTACACCTATCCAACTGAACAAAATTGCAAGCACTTCACTAAACAAATACTACTATTTGAATGACAAAAGGCAAATAGGAAATCAGAACCACGGGAATGTACATGGTTGCATACACAGTACGTACCTCTCCAACGAGCTCAATCAGCAAGTCCTCGCAAGAGCGGGGGGTGTCAACCCTAAGCATCCGCGCCGCCGCCTCCTCCGGAGCCGCCGCGGCCTCGCCCTCGGCGGCGACGGAAACGACCTCCTGCAGGCACCTGAGAGCCACCCGCTCCCGCGTGGCCTCCGGTGCGCCGGTAAGGGACTCCGGCGAGACGCCCACCAGCGCTGCGGAGCACCAACAACCCTAGGTGAGAGAACGAAGGCGTCGGCGCGAACGGAGGCGCGAATGGCCCAGTTAGGGTCTGGCTCTTACCCTTGATGACGGAGAAGTCGAGGATATCGTCGCCGGCGAGGGCGTCGGCGACCCAGTGGGCGGCGAAGCGGGAGGCGGTGGCGGAAGGAGGCGGCATTGCGACCGCCAGAGGAGTTTGAGGGGGCAGCCTGCAAAAATGCTCGCGACGGAGACGCTTTGTATACTCTTAAACAACATTAGTTTTCACGTCGACACGGTTAGAAACAACTTTCACCGTTAATTTCTATCGTAATATATTTATAAAATCTAATAAAAGTATAATATTATAAAAGTATTTTTTAAGATATATATATATATATAATTTTTATGTATCAAATCTAAATATTTTAAAAAATATAAATCCCTAAAATTTTAAAAAATTTAACTATATATATCTTTAAATGACACGTTTTTTGTACTAAGAGTAATTTTTTGGGACTCTAGAAGATTCCACGATGGCCGACTGATCATTTGTTGGGGGTCTTAAAGCACCTCCTCGAGCTATTTTTTTTGAAGGAATTAATGAAATATAAAATTACAGTTACTAGTATAATTCGTATACGTGATTAATTTGATCCATTAATTCGATTAATGTGGCATATTTGTGTAACTGTTTCTCACAAATATGGCACATTATTTGTGTAACTGTTTCTCACAAATATGGCACATTATTTGTGTAACTGTTTCTCACAAATATTTTGCCATACAAGACTTCGACTGGTTGCACACAGACGCCGTCAGCTAGCTTGGAAACACATGCTATACATGGCGTAGCTCGCTGGACTAGAGGTCTCCCCATTGGTGTTCTTGGGAGGAATTTGCAACACCAAAATCCTCTGGTCGTATGGGTTCCCGTGATAACTCTTTAATTTGGTTTTTGTAGAACCGCGATGGTAGTAGAGAGGATGAATAGTATTTTAAAAATATTTTCTCAATAATTTTATATCATTTACTCTAATAGTTACAGAACTATAAAGATTAAAATTGAAAGTTGAGAACAAAGCAACAACTTCAAAAACCGAAAGGCTTGGCTCTTGCACCTAGGAGGTCTGACCGCCCACTGAGCTGCAATCTGACCGGTGGCATCTTTGTGGTCTGACCAGCAGCAAACTGATGGTCTGACTGACAATCAGTCTAACCGAGCTAACCGCTCCCCTGTTCTTGGAATAGAAAATCAGTCCAAGTCCAACCACTTTCAGTGTAACTCCCAAAATTCATAGCCAAATGAGATGTAATTTTGCACACACCTTACTTAAGGTGTCAGAAACATATTCCATCAAAGAATCGTATGAATTCTTATCAAAATTCCTATCTTTCCCAAAGATAAGCAAAGTTGCGTCAAAATCGGACAAAAACTAAAAACTCAGGATATAACTTGCTCATGGGAAGAGCATGGCCATCATAGATCTAGATGTAGGCCATGTTCTTTTCAGCTTCTAAAAGCTGCTTTTCGGCTTTTCTACAGTAACTAGCTTATAAACGGAGTATTTTTTTTCAAGATAGGGTCTACTAGTTAATTGTAGTACATACTTTACTGACTTCATTTATATTGGTAAAAACCACATGTGAGTTTCTGTTACTCTGTAATCTCTCGTACAAACAGCCCAAAAGTCACAAGCTGCAGCCAAAAGCCATAAGCCGCAGCCAAAAAGAACAGGCCCATATTCCCACATATCACAGCAAGCAAAATCTCCCAAAGATTCGAAGCAAAAATATTTAGATCAAGGAACCTCAAGAATAGGCCAAATCCAGACAAATCAGGGCAACTTCGAAATCATGTAAGACTTGGTGCCTAAATGGATGGAATTTGACCCTATTGAGTTATCTCCATCATTTACACGTCCTTGACATGCAGCAAGATCAAGAAAAAGAGAGAAGAGATCAAAACTAATAATAATAAAAGCAAATCAACCAAAACAAGGAGGCACCATGAGTAATGAACAAAATTGATATATTTTTACTTAAGGATAAAGGTTTTACAATCACTCCATCTAAAGAACAGGAGAGCACACTACTGCATTCACTCTTTTCTAACCCTATCCCTGGAACACAAGGTTGGAATCTTGGATGGTTGGCCTACAAGCCTTCATGTCAACCTGTTAAATAGATGAGACAACTAGCCCACATCTAACTCTAATGTATACTATCCACTAGTATATTTGGGGGGAACTCATTAACCCCATACAACACAGGTTTTACTTACACTTAAGCCATGCATGCTTTTCAAAGCATATGAGCTCGAATCTACTAAATATTTAGCCTTTGATCCACTTGTCTTCTTAGCATCTCCTTGACCTAAACTATTTTCCCAAATGCTACTCAAGCACCGAAGTTTTGATCCAACAAAGTTTTCAGTATTTCGCAAACTACCAAAATACCCTCGTCTTGACCCGGTCTACATCTTCCCTTACAAGCAATTATCATACTCGCCACGTGTTGTTGCACCAATGACTTAGACCGACTTAGACCGACCAAATCACTTGGTGCAACCCATCGTTCGAACATTCCCTTCAATATTTCTCATCTTTTTTGTGCCATGCTTGAGTTCAATCATCTCACTCGGCATTCTTGACTGTTTTAGGTCTTGGCTCCTACATGAGCATAGCCTCGATACTCGTTGTTGACAATAGTTGACTTCAAAGCTTCTCTATACATCCAAAGATAAAGAAATCATTTTTAGACACAAGTTCTACATAACTTACTCACGTTAGCTAAATACATGCTTCGTTCAACATAAATGTACTAACCAAGCATAATTCAATTTAGCCAAAAACTAATTTCCAAAATCATAGAAGCAATTCTTAGGACCGGTCTAACCGTGTTAGACCATGTTGATGGTTGTTAATTCAGTGATGATGAATAATTGACATTTAGATTGATTTGAAATTTGCGATTGTAAAAGTTTCGGTCGATCACAGTTGAAGATTTTGATTCTGGGTAGTTTTGGTCTGTTTCGAGTCGTTTTGGTCCAGTCCAAGTGGTTTTGATTGGCTCCAAGTGGTTTCGATCAGGTCCTATCGGACGATGGTCGAGTGCTATCAGTGTATCGGATGGCGTTCGAGTGCCATTGTTGTATCGGAAGGCATTCGAGTGCCATCAAAGTATCGAACGGTGATCAAGTGGCATCAGAGGTTCAGACAGTAGTCCGATCAGCCTTGTGATGGATGGTTTGATCGGCAGGTTTGAATGGCAGACTTCGATCATGACAAACTTCGACCACGTCCGGATTCGACCATAGTATTTCGACCATAGGTTCGACCACGGCAGGTAACCGTAGATTTCAACCTAAAAATAGTAAACAGGTCGTAAGCAACATTTAGCCAGTCATGAGCTATAGTGAACCGGTCGGAGGTTGTAAGGTCATAGGTTACAGTAACCGATCGATGGTCATAGCTACAGTACTTTTCCATGGTCGTAGCTATAGTAGTTAGTCGATACTCGATAGTCGTAGACTTTACTAGTAGGTACTCGATAGTCGAAGACTTTGCGGTTGATGGTCGTAGATTTCAAGGACTGTTGTCATAGTCGTAGACTTTGAAATCTTGTTGTCATAGTCATAGACTTAGTCATTTGCTGTCATTGTCTTGGGATTTTCGATCGGTTGTCATAGACTACGTGATCGATAATCGAAGGTTTTACGATCGGTTGCCGTAGGCTTAATAGTTAGTACTCATAGATTTCATTGTCGGTACGAGTGCTTTAATTCTTGTGATCTTTGAGTACCTCGAGTACTCGTGTTTGTTCAGTTGTTGACTGATCTAGTCGTATCGATTGTCGGTGACACTCAGTACTCGGTGATCGATGGTGCAGTGCTTGGTTGATGATCGGTAGTCGTAGACTTGGTGATTGGGTGTCTTAGTCGTAGCGATTGGTACTCTTTAGTCAGTACTTGATGGTTCTGGTTGGTAGCGATGGTTGTTATTTCAGAGTATTTTGAGCGGAGCGATGGTAATTCCCAAGTTCTTGTTGTTTTTGACGGACATATTGAGTGAACTAAGAATGATTTCTAGATAGCGATGAAATGTGTGGTCGTGGATGACCTCGTTCATGATGATGGATGACTAAAGGTGTGTCTTGATTGTGTGGACTAATGATGGTCAAGCTATGAAGAATTGTGCCAGTAAAAACATTTCTTTGGTCTTTGCATGTGCAAGTGGACGTGGAGATGATTATGGTCGGTGATGAGGAGGACCGGGACTAGGATGAGGAGATTGGGGTCTAAACTATTGAGGATGTGACGCAAGGTGGTCGGGCTAACGCTGGAGCACGTGGAGATCAAAGGTGGTGATTCATGGAGAAGCTACAGGCAGTGTGGTCCTGGAGGCTTCGACATATGAGATGATGATGCAAGATGAAGCTATGGGAGGTGTGATCCTAAAGGCTTCATCATGTATTGTGTTAGGAGTTGTGGATGGAGTCCATAACTGATAAGATTCAGAGTTTGATTAAAATTCGTGTTCGAAATGGTTTCGGGTCCCTTGGTTTCGAGAGAGATAAGGTTTTGAGTCCGTGTTTGAGATAGACACGATTTGTAGCGTTAACCTGTAAAAGCAGAGAGAGGCTATGGGTTAACGTGTGGTTTTTAGAGAGTTTGGTGCAGGTTTTGAGAGAGACTTGTTTTAGGACTTTCGGTGGGAAGGCTTTTAGGGGTTCTTGTAAGAGTGCTTTGTAAATCCACAAAAATCTAGTAATAAAAATCATCTTGAATCAATCTGGTTCATGATTTGTTGAAGATTTTTTGTGATTGCAGTTGAGGCGAAGTGTACGACCACATGCACAGGTGATCGAGAGGTTCTGCTTCTGGATTGATGTTTTCGAGTATGTTCAATCTGGTCGAAAATTGAAGCAGAGCGATCTAGCAAGAAGCTAAGCATCAAGTGGTCGATCGAGCTATAGAAATCTTCATCGACTACTTTGAAAAGCAGAGGCGATCATTTACCCCCCTCTGATTATGGTATTCGATCCTACAAGTGGTTTCAGAGCCAAGTTGCAATGGCATCAGATCAAGTCGGTTTTCAGGGAAGCCACTATTTTTCGATGGATCCAACTACCTCTATTGGAAAACACGCATGGATATGCTTCTACAAGCACAAGGTGATGCTATTTGGCATAAATTTGAAAATTCGTTTGAAGTGCCTTCTGTCGTTACCATTGAAAATACTGCTGATGTAGAAACTAGTGCTAAGGCTAGAAATATTTTATTGCAAGGTTTAAATAGAAAGAGTTTGTCAGAATTGCACATATTAAATCCACAAATAAAGTTTGGACTACTCTAACTGATTATCATGAAGGATTTAAGTCTGTTAAAGGTGTTCGTCAGAATCAATTTAAAAAGGAGTATTCTAAATTTGAGATGAAATCTGGAGATTCAGTAGATGCTCTTTTCGATCGCTTCAATAAGATTGTTAGTGACTTGCAATCTGTTGGTGTCACATATACTAATTCTCATAATGCACGACAAATTCTAAATTCTTTAGATATGTCGGTTTGGAATGTGTAGGTCACTATTATTAATCATTATGTTAGCATGAAAACTCTTACTTTGAATGATCTTTATTTCAAGATGAATACACATGATATTGATGTTTTGGCCATGATAAACAAGACTAACTCCTTAGGACTAGTGACTAACCAAGCTGACAATTCATCTAGTTCTTCTAGTGTCTCTATGTCTGCATTGTTCTCTATTTCATATGAATAGTTAAAGGATATACCAGAAGAGTAGCTTGTACTTCTCTCCAATAGGGTAATCAAGGCAAGCAATAACATCAGAATAAGACGGAGAGGAGGTCCTGTCAGATGCTATGAATGTGGGAGCTTAATCACATTAAGTTTAATTGCCCAAACCGAAGAGCAAGAAGGTCGATGATGAAAAGGCACCAACTGTCAGACCCGGATTTTGCAATCAAGAATCTTGTGCTTCTTCGCATTATTCTCGGATCGAGATAATGCACACAGATACATTGCTGAATCATTTCATACATGCAGAATTCACAACAATCCATAATAATATTACATTGCAAGAGTGAAGTTAGGCCTTCACAAAGGCGCAGTTGTTACAATAGGGCCAAGCAGGCCAAATATTTACATTACAAAAGTCTAGCAGCGGAAGAGATACAAGAAGGCTTTTAAACCTGAGAGACCATGTGGAGGTCATCCCATTGTGAGTGATGAGTAATTGACATTTGTTTCTCGAAAGTCGAGTTTGAGTCGGTTTGTTCGGACCCTGACGTTGCGTGGTGCAACGGGCTCGGTCGGACTTTGGTCAAACTTAGTCGTATGGGTTAGGATGTATATTCTATTGATGCGACATGTTTGATTTTGCTTATGCTATTTGCGCGTTCATCGAGCGGTGCTATGTGACGTGTTTTCTTGTGCGTGTGTCGCAGGACATCGAGGCGAGTCGTGGCGAGACACGGTGGACGGACTAGGCGCAGGTGGCGCTGAGGTCAGAACGGTCATGATGTGTCGAAGACGACGTGGACTCGACGTGTTGCGGAGCGTGCGAGGCAAGGAGCGCGGAAGCTTCCCGGAAGGTGCAGGAGGGGCGAAACGGGAATTTCGCAAGGCTGCACAAGCGGAAGACGGCTTCGTTAGGGTTTAGCCGGCGTAACGGGTTGGAGACCCGTTAGCCAAGGGCTATAAATAGAGGTGAGGGGCTGCATACCCCTTAGGACACTTTAGAGCTTATTCATATCTTTGTGTGTGTTGTGTTCCTCCCAAGAAGCTTGTGAGGCTCTTGGTGTTCTTGAGGATTGAGAGGGAGAGGATGGATTGAAAATCTTGTAATCATTCCTATGGTTCTAATGTCCATGCGTATGGGGACGTAGTTTGAGGTCTCTCTTGTAATCTTTCATCCTTGGTTAAGCCTCAGTTCTGTTTTTGTGTTCTCTTTTCAAGTGACTAGCACCTTTGCTTTCTCATGTGAAATTAAGTCAAAGGTTTTTGGTTAGTGATCTCATGAGAACAATCTTTACGGCAGCATATATTCACTGTTTGTTTTAGCTTCTAACTGCTGCAGACTTATATGATTTCTCTGCCTCTTTGGCTCAGATTTTGAGTTCTTGTTCTTCTGGTATGAATTTTCTTGTTTCTAAGAACCACTTGCTTTTTAGTCTGAAGCCTAACTCCTGTGACCAGAAAAGAACAACAAGTCTTCATCAATTCACTTCCTTGATTTGGTCGATTTTAGAGAACTATTTTGAATGATTTTGGTTCTTACGTTCGACCGCTTTTTGGTGGCACTCGGACCTCTGATCTTTGTTACTCCTTGCTTTCGGTAGTCGCATGAACATTTGTGCATTTCGTTCTCAATCGACGGCAAGCACCTTCAGTTCCCTTCGGCTAGAAAACGAGTACTTCCTCTGCCGAGTGCTGGTCAGCTATTTTCTGCTACCGAGTGCATTTTCTGCCCTTTCAGTATTCTCTGTTCGGTCGGCAGTGGGTATTGCAGTTTCTTTTCTTCATAATACTCGGCTGATTTTGTAACTTGCAGTAGGTTAAGTTTTCCATCAAATGCTATATACTTTCGGCTGCAGAATCAACAAGCTCCTCCTGCTGTTTTCGTGATGTGGTCAGTTTTCGGTTGTGAACAGGAAAGACTTTGCCGGCTGAACTTTTTCTTTTAGTTGCTTTACTTTTCTCTGTCCTCTCTTTGTTTGATTGCTCGCTACTCTTCTTTTTCAGTTTGGTTTCTTTCTCTTTGCTTTCTCTGCGTGTGCGGTTTTGTTGGCAAAGAAATGTAAGTCTTGATAAAGTTTTGTGTTCCTTTGCGGTTGACACTCCTTGTTTTATTTTCGGTCTGGTTTCATTAAAAAGTTTGTATGCGGTTTGGTGGGCGGCAACCTCGGCCGATTGTTTCTTGAGGCACTATTTTCTGATACAATTTTCAGTCTGCTACCTCTATGTGTGAATATTTTTGGGGGCAAAACTTAAAAGGCACCATTCACCCCCCCTCTGTTGCCATTTTCGATCCTACAATTGGTATCAGAGCCGGTTAGCTCTTCTTGATAGATCTTTAACCGGTCTCAAGAGCCATGGCGATGACAAGTACTCGACCAAGCCCCGATCTTTGATGGGATGGATTTTCCATTCGAAGAGCCGGATGGAGACCTACATCCGAGCTCGTGGCTACGCCATCTGGCGAAAGGTCAAGGTCCGCTTTGTTGTTCCTACCGATGAGAACATCAATGCCGGAATATGGTCGATGTTGAGGCTAACGCAAGAGCGAGGAACATCATTGTTCGTGGTTTGAGTAGAAGCGAGTTTGATCGCATCTCTCACCGACGTCGACCTTCGATATTTGGGTGACCTCAATGCTTACCATGAGGGCACCACCCAAATAAAGACGGTGCGACAAGACCGTTCAAGCGCGACTACAAAGAAATTTGAGATGCTTGTCGGTGAGTCCCTAGACGAGTGCTTTTCTCGCTTTCATAAGATTCGAGCAACCTCGAGCCGTCGGTCTCACATACTCCGACTCGGATAACGCTCGATGATTCTTTCCGACTCGATCTTAGGGTTTGGGAAATGAAGGTGACCACCATCAAGGACACCACGGACCTCTCGACCCTGACTCTTGATGCGCTTTACTCGCGCCTCAAGACTCACGAGATTGACATAGTCTCTCGTCGGTCAAGTCTCGATCGATGGCTTTAGTCACCGATCCCACCGCCGCTTCGGTTCTTCTGCCGATTCTCTTTGCGGGTTCTCCCTATCGCTCTCGTGATGTAGCGATGATCGGTTAGAGCGACTAGAGGATGAACAGTGGCCCTCCTAGCTCGGAAGTTCTCCCATGCTTACAAGAGGAGGAGGGATGGAAGAGAAGAGGACCATTGATTTGCTTTGAGTGTGGTGGCCCCAACCACATTCGAGCAAACCGCCCCAAGTCGGAGAAGGGCAAGAACGACTACGGCGGTTCGGGCAAGAACGACTACACCGATAAGAACCGCAACAAGAAGCCTCCGGCTCGGGCACGCAAGGCAAGAAGAAGTTCGCGACTTTGGGAAGGCCAAGAAGCTTTTCCACCGCGTCCTCTCCGCGATTCGACGACCTCGACCTCAGCGAGGTGGAGGGATGGAGCGACGACGACGGGACGGGTGATCAAGATCCCAAGAGCGGCGAAGACTTCTCCCAAGCATGTGCTTCATGGCCCTCGAGGGCGAATCGAGCGACAATGAGCTGTATCCGACTCGGACGAGGTATGCCCCACCTATGACCAGCTCAATCATGCTTTTCTTAAGCTAGGTGGATTTCATGCTAGAGCTAAGGCTAGGTGTCTTGAGTTAGAGAAGGAAGTAGCTAGATTGTCACGAGCTTACTTCACTTACATCCGCTTCCTCTCGTGATTTAATGTGATACATGCCCCGCCTTGATTGGTGATATGGAGAAGCTAAGGACTTCATATGATAGTGTGACCTCGAGCTAGATATTCTTAAGGTGGAGAATGTTAGTCCGTCATTGAACTAGAGATGTCTAGGATTGTTTTTCCTTCATCTACCGTTGAGACTACTTCTTGCACCTCATGTGAGGATAAGGATAATGCTTTTAGAGGTCTTTATACATTGCTTCTCGATCGCCCGAGACTTGTGAAAGTTGTAACAATTTGAAGATGAACCTAAAGCAGGCGAGATCATAAAATTGTGAATTACAAGCTTTTCTACTTGAGCCTATTGCTTCATGTGTGAATTGTCCTAAATCGATCACGAGCTTGAATCATTTCCAAACAGTTTCAAGAAATGATTGATCATGATAAGAAGTTGGCTCGGTTTGCTTCTAAGGACCTGTTAGCTCACCATGCATTAGTTGTAACAAACTAAAATCTAACTTGATTGCATTTGATGAGAAATGTGTGAAGCTAACTAAGGACCTACTAGAGAAGCCACCTTGTGCTGTAATGTGATTGTGAAGAAGGGGAGAAGCCGGGTAAGGTAGAGACGCCTAGCGATGCGAACCAACACGCTAGCAGAGAACTGTCCCTTCTACGCCGGTGTGCGTGCACAAGCCGATCTTCCCTCTATTTGTTGGTGTGCTCTCCGCTCCCTTACCTTCTGCTTTCTCCTCCTCCTTGCTCTTCTTGCACCTCTCTCTTTCGGGAGTGTCGGTACCTTATGAACACTCTCGAGAAATTTGTAGGAGGCAAGAAGGATCTCAATCTTATTCTAGACCAATCAAAAATTTGCAAGTTCAAACAGGGTCTAGGATATGATTTCCGTGAGGATGTGAGGAAACATCCACCTGTCGTGCTCAGACCCATAGCCGCAGGTGTGATCGAGGTCAAGCCCAAGAACAAGAAAGTTCATTTTAGATCAGCGGGCTTTGTCCAAGGGATTTCTGACAGCAAGGTGATTTCACCTGCAGCTTGACCTCTCGGCGAAGCCATCTCATGCTACTTCACCCCTCGTATATGGTATCATTGCACCTTCCGCCGAAGGATGGGCATTTGTTTGACCATTGCTTCAAGCGCGCCAAGATCGCGCGAAGAGACCGTGTTGAGTCTCTTAGGCGTATTCGTGGTCGACCCGGACCTTGAGTGCACCTAAGACCAACACGAGGTCTAGGCTTGCTCTTGTTGGTAGTTTTGGGCAAGACCGGGACTTGGTTTTCCGAGTCTTCATTTTTTGTCCTCGTGCTCCTCTGGTCGTGACTTCCGCCATCCTGAGGGTAGATCTCGTTTCCATCGAGATAGCTACCCGCGGCGTGATCGGCGTCTTCTTAGGTGCTCGACTCGCTCTCCGTAGCGGTCGGACCCAAAGAATGCCTTCAGTGCGCACATAGACCTTACGCTTCTTTGAGCGACGGAGGCGTAGGGTAGTTAGAGGTCAGTCGTCTGTGACTACTTCTTCTGCTCGACGTGTGACTCAGTATTGGGTGCCAAAATCTATGTTGATTTATCCCAAGATCGAGACTTTGCTCTCTTGTTGACTCGTGTTCACGGGCGGGGAAGGAAAGGTTTGGCTTGTAGACTCGGGTGTTCACGACACATGACCGGAGATTCCCGTTGGTTTTCTTCCCTTGCCCGAGCTCCAGGTGATGAGACGATCACCTTCGGAGATGCTTCTTCTGGGCGCTTCATCGCCAAAGGTATAGTGCGTATTAATGATTCATTTGTTTTAAAAGATGTTGCCTTGGTTAGTAAGCTGCAGTACAATTTGCTTTCGTCTCTCACCACTGTTGACGATTTCGAGGTGAGTTTTAAGAAAACAACCGCAAAATTCTTGATTCTTGGTAGTCCGGTTTATGGATTTCTCGTTTTGGGAGGATCTTTCGTGCTGATTTTTCCGAGTCTTTTGGTGATCCTCTCCGTTGTTTGCTTGCTTCGAGTCCCGCGACCTTTCCTTACGGCATAGGAGACTTGGTCATATTGGATTTGACCATTTGACTCGAGTTAGCGGCCACGATCTCATTCGTGGTCTGCCGAAACTCAAGATGGTCAAAGATCTTGTTTGCGCTCCATGCTTAAGACGGCAAGATGGTTGCCGCTTCTCATCCTCCGGTCCACGATTACTATGACCGATGCACCGGACAAATTGCTCCATATGGATACGGTTGGACCGGCTCGAGTGCGATCGGCGGGAGGAAGTGGTATGTTCTTGTCGTAGTCGATGACTTCTCGAGGTACTCTTGGGTGTTTTCTTAGCCTCGAAGGATGAGACGTTACACATTTTCGAGGTCTTTTCAAGAGGCTTCTGTTGAGCTTCCGGGTGCCTTACGAGCGATCCGCGATGACAATGGCACGGAGTTCAAGAATTCCTACTTTGAGAGTTTCGTGGTGAGGCAGTGTAGAGCACCGTTCTCTTCTCCATATGTCCCCAGCAGAATGGCGTTGTGGAGAGGAAGAACCGTACCTTGGTCGAGATGGCCGGACGATGCTTGATGAGTACTCTACAGCATGAAATTTTTGGGTGAGGCTATAGCCACCGCGTGCCATGTTTCCAATCGAGTTTTTCTTCGGGCACACTTGCACCGCACTTCTTATGAGTTGAGATACGGGCGAAAGCCCAGTGTTTCTCATTTTCGGGTGTTTGGTTGCAAGTGTTTTATTCTGAAGTCCGGAAACCTAGATAAGTTCGAGTCACGTTCTTGTGATGGACTTTTTACGGGCTACTCGACTTCTTGGCGGGCCTATAGGGGGTGCAGGCTGCGAGTCTAGTAAAATGGTAGAAACACGTGAGGTAACTTTCGATGAGGCCGGTCAGGGACTAGGCCCGATATCTCGAGTTCACTAGAGCGATCCGAGACCATCTTTGTGGATGATGAGGATGATGGAGATGAGGGTTGTCTACCCGATCCAGTCCCTTCTCCACCCCTTGAGGTGCCTTCTTCCACTGCACCTCGAGGCGATCAGCCCTTACCTTCTGCTTCTTCTGGAGCTAGTGGCTCTGTTCCTACCCCGTCAGGTAACGAGGTAGAGGCCACTTCTTCATCTCATCCAGGACCTCCAAGACATATCCAAAAATCTCATCCTTCTGAGCAGATGATTGGAGATCTATTTGAGCGAGTCACACGTTCCAAGTCTGGCGTGTCACTTTTCTGTCTCCACTCTGCCTTCGTAGCTTCCTTTGAGCCCAAGGACGTTTGCCATGCTTTATCGGCGAGTCTTGGGTCAACGCCATGCATGAGGAGCTAGAGAGTTTCGAGAGAAATAAGGTCCGGACGCTTGTTGAGCCCCTCGAGATCAAAATATCATTGGAACCAAATGGGTGTTCAAGAACAAGCAAAGTGAGGATGGGGTAGTCATTCGAAACAAGGCTAGATTGGTTGCTCAGGGGTACTCCCAGGTTGAGGGTCTGGATTTCGAGGAGACCTTTGCCCCTGTAGCTCGTCTTGAGGCCATTAGAATTTCGCTTGCCTTTGCGCTTCTAAAGGTTTCAAGCTTTACCAGATGGACGTCAAGAGTGCCTTTCTCAATGGCTTCATTGAGGAAGAAGTCTATGTCAGACAGCCTCCAGGTTTCGAGAACCCCAAATACCCTAGTCATGTCTTCAAGCTTTCCAAAGCGTTGTATGGACTTAAGCAAGCCCCTAGAGCTTGGTATGAGAGGCTTAAGTCCTATCTATTGAGACATGATTTTGAGATGGGTAAAGTTGACAAGACCTTGTTCATTCGCCGGCTTGGCAATGATCTCCTGCTCGTCCAAATTTATGTCGATGACATCATCTTTGGCGGCTCTTCCCATGCTCTAGTTTCACAGTTCTCGGATGTCATGAGCACCGAGTTTGAGATGAGCATGATGGGTGAGTTGACATTCTTCCTTGGCTTCCAGATCAAGCAGACTCGGGAGGGTACCTTCTTGCATCAAGGCAAGTACACTCGTGATCTCCTGAGACGTTTCGACATGTGTGATGGAAAGCCGGTGTCGACTCCGATGGCTTCAACAGCCGCACTTGACCCAGATGAGGACGGTGAGCCAGTTGATCAAAAGGAGTTCAGAAGTATGATTGGCTCTCTCTTGTACCTCACTGCCTCGAGACCGGACATACACTTCTCGGTGTGTCTTTGTGCCCGGTTTCAGGCTTCTCCTCGCGTGTCTCACCGCCAGGCGGTGAAGCGCATCTTTCGTACCTTCGAGCTACCATTGACTATGGTATCGGTACTCTTCCTCCTCTGCTATCCCTTAGAGCCTTTTCGGATGCGCACTTTCTTGGTGTAGGATAGATAGGAAGAGCACTTCGGGCACCTGCCAGTTCATTGGCACTTCTCTCGTTTCTTGGTCTTCGAGGAAGCAGTCCGGTGTTGCACAGTCCACCGCAGAGGCCGAGTGCGTTGTTGCGGCCGATTCTTTGTAGCCAAGTGCTGGATGGTCTCGACTCGGGACTTTGGGTTAGCTATCGATCGTGTTCCGCTCTTTTGCGATAACACGTCTGCGATTAGCATTGCTAAGAACCCAGTGCAACACTCTCGGACCAAGCACATCGATATCAGATATCATTTTCTTCGAGACCATGTAGAGAAGGGTGACATCGTGCTTCAGTTTGTGGAGAGTGACCACCAGCTGGCTGATATCTTCACCAAGCCTTTGGATAGCACGAGGTTTTCAGCTCTGCGGGGAGAGCTTGGGGTGGTTTGTCCTTATGGACTGTTGTGAGGGGGAGCTTTGGGCTTTACTGCTTTACTATATTAATTATGCTTCGTCTCATTTACATTGCATTGCATTTGCGAGTGCATTGGGTTTAGTCCTTCTAGCATAGGTTAGAGTGTGTCTCTCTTCGAGTGCTTAGACTTCTTGCTCTTATCTTGTGCTTTCAGGATAGCTGTTTCTTATCTCACTAGATTGAGCTCACTCACTTCTTCTAGGTTCTAGCGAGGTTGGGCCACCCTCGGGCAGGCAGTGCGTGTTTGCTCTCTAGTGTGTGTTTTCTCTACGACTATTGTCACGAGTCATATGGGGTAGATAAGAGTTAGTCTGAGTCATAGTATCCTCTATATCTTATCTATGCTTTAAGGATCACTGCTTTCTTGTTTCATTTGCCGACTCTTGATTTTTATTGCTTTGGTTCGTGGGGAGTTCATTTGGGAACTTCTAGATTTTAATGATGACATAACTCAACTTGAACCGAAAGTTGCATCAATAGTTAAAAGGAGTGGATGTTCTTCTTTGATTTGTAACATAACTTAATGGAGTCTTGATTATTATCCTTTCATGACATGTTTTCATTATATTATATCTTGCCATGATTTATGCTCCATTGCTAATTTGATCATGACTTTATATGTGTAGTCAAGTCTTTGCCATGATAGGTTAATTAAAATGCTAAATTTTGACCTAATTCATGTCTTTTTATGGTTCTTGCCATGTCAAATAGGCTGAGTTGAGTCTTGAATCTTAGTTGAGCAATAGATTGAGCTATCTGGTTTCTTGATGACACATAAGTTAGTACAATCTATTAAAAGCAAAAAGATCTCTTTTGTGCGAAAAAACTGATCTCACCAATTCCTTCTCATGAGACGGCTTGCCATTGCACAAGGCATGAACTCAGGGGAGATTTGGATGACCAAGATCATTTCTTTAAGCTTCTCGCTTGGAATGATCGCATAAGGCTTGAGGTCTAGCACATGACAAAAATATGATTGAAAACAATCATGAGATCTCAAAAGAAAAATGTCAAAAGTGCTCAATTAAAAAAAATTCAAAGTACTTCAACAATTGTATCATTCTTGAACAAATAGCACTCTAGTTTGCTCAACACTAGCTTCTTGATTCCATTTAGCTTATTGACATGGTTTGCATCATTTGTGGATATCATTAGCTAGACTAAAATCTTGTTTGACTTGACTTGCTAAGCACTTCAATTAAAATTCAGATTATACCTTATGTTGCTTAGCTTCTCTTTACATACTTAGTCATGATCTTTGTAGCATATTTGTATGTTATGGCTTGATATAATGCATGATGGTCATTTTGGATAACTCTCATGGCTCTACATACTTAAAAATGATCAAATCAGCCTTTCATCCATCATCATGACTTATTCTCTCTTTTGCATTCTTGATGGGTTTATTGCCAAAAGGGGGAGAAATTAGTGGTAGAAAAAGCCACTTCGGGAGCTTTGAGGAAAAATTGTTCTTTCTTTTGCTCCTTCTGTCGACATGGTCATTAACTTCACTCTTTACTTTTGGACCATGTTAGACTCTTCAAACTCAACTTTGTGCTTTTTCGTGTTTGTCAATATACTCATCAAGGGGGAGATTGAGAGACCATGTGGAGGTCATCCCATTGTGAGTGATGAGTAATTGACATCTGTTTCTCGAAAGTCGTGTTTGAGTCGGTTTGTTCGGACCCTGACGTTGCGTGGTGCAACGGGCTCGGTCGGACTTTGGTCAAACTTAGTCGTATGGGTTAGGATGTATATTCTATTGATGCGACATGTTTGATTTTGCTTATGCTATTTGCACGTTCATCGAGCGGTGCTATGTGACGTGTTTTCTTGTCTGTGTGTCTGCAGGACATCGAGGCGGAGTCGTGGCGAGACACGGTGGACCGGACTAGGCGCAGGTGGCGCTGAGGTCAGAACGGTCATGATGTGTCGAAGACGACGTGGACTCGACGTGTTGCGGGCGCGCGAGGCAAGGAGCGCGAAGCTTCCGGAAGGTGCAGGAGGGGCGAAACGGGAATTTCGCAAGGCTGCACAAGCGGAAGACGGCTTCGTTAGGGTTTAGCCGGCGTAACGGGTTGGAGACCCGTTAGCCAAGGGCTATAAATAGAGGTGAGGGGCTGCATACCCCTTAGGACACTTTAGAGCTTATTCATATCTTTGTGTGTGTTGTGTTCCTCCCAAGAAGCTTGTGAGGCTCTTGGTGTTCTTGAGGATTGAGAGGGAGAGGATGGATTGAAAATCTTGTAATCATTCCTATGGTTCTAATGTCCATGCGTATGGGGACGTAGTTTGAGGTCTCTCTTGTAATCTTTCATCCTTGGTTAAGCCTCAGTTCTGTTTTTGTGTTCTCTTTTCAAGTGACTAGCACCTTTGCTTTCTCATGTGAAATTAAGTCAAAGGTTTTTGGTTAGTGATCTCATGAGAACAATCTTTACGGCAGCATATATTCACTGTTTGTTTTAGCTTCTAACTGCTGCAGACTTATATGATTTCTCTGCCTCTTTGGCTCAGATTTTGAGTTCTTGTTCTTCTGGTATGAATTTTCTTGTTTCTAAGAACCACTTGCTTTTTAGTCTGAAGCCTAACTCCTGTGACCAGAAAAGAACAACAAGTCTTCATCAATTCACTTCCTTCAGTTTGGTCTGATTTTTAGAGAACTATTTTCGAATGATTTTGGTTCTTCTGTTCGACTGCTTTTTGGGCTGGCACTCAGACCTACAGTCTTTTGTTACTCCTTGCTTTCGGTAGCTGCATGAACATTTGCTGTGCATTTCCGTTCTCAATCGACAGTCAGCACCTTCAGTTCCCTTCGGCTAGAAAACGAGTACTTCCTCTGCCGAGTGCTGGTCAGCTATTTTCTGCTACCGAGTGCATTTTCTGCCCTTTCAGTATTCTCTGTTCGGTCGGCAGTGGGTATTGCAGTTTCTTTTCTTCATAATACTCGGCTGATTTTGTAACTTGCAGTAGGTTAAGTTTTCCATCAAATGCTATATACTTTCGGCTGCAGAATCAACAAGCTCCTCCTGCTGTTTTCGTGATGTGGTGGGTTTCGGTTGTGAGCAGGAAAGACTTTGCTTACTGAACTTTTTCTTTTAGTTGCTTTACTTTTCTCTGTCCTCTCTTTGTTTGATTGCCTGCTGCTCTTCTTTTTCAGTTTGGTTTTCTTTCTCTTTGCTTTCTCTGCGTGTGCAGTTTTGTTGGCAGCAGCAAACAGAAGTCTTGATAAAGTTTTGTGTTCCTTTGCCGGTTGACACTCCTTGTTTTATTTTCAGTCTCGGTTTCATTAAAAAAGTTTGTATGCAGTTTCAGTGGGCAGCAACCTCAGTTTTCAGATTGTTTCTTCAGGGCACTATTTTCTGATACAATTTTCAGTCTGCTACCTCTATGTGTGAATATTTTTGGGGGCAAAACTTAAAAGGCACCATTCACCCCCCCTCTGTTGCCATTTTCGATCCTACAAAACCACAAGCAAAGACTGAGGGCAAAAGTGGTCATACAAACATTCTAGGGCTCTAGAACATCTGGATGATACCACACCTTAGTCTAGATGCCTAAGGTTCTAAGCGCGGCTTATTCGTCCTAATTCCCGGCGCGGTCTTCTCCATCTGCAGCAGGTGCTTCCTCGAAGGCATACGGATCTTGAGCTCCCGAATCTAGATTTTTTTGGTATCGCGAGAGTGAGCACACTAACCACCGTGCTCAACGAGTCAACACACAGAATGCAATAGGTAGTATGCAAGGCTTTCAACAAGGGAAAGGCTCAGGTTATTTTGTTTGCTAAAATGTGCTTTTTGAGCTATAATACTTAAAACTCCCTATGACTAGCCAGTTGGATTTTAAACATGATACTCAATGACATGTACATTTATTTCTATCGAATCAGGGGCCATCCACCATTACATGGCCTCTGCTCCTCATGCTATGCCTTCAGCGTTATAACCGCTTACTTTACCACTGGGACGACACCCAGGATAATTCAAATAAGGGCCTTTCTCTGCCCTCCACTTTTCCATTTCCACCCCTTCACAGTTTTTGAAACAGAACTATATTTTGTTAAGTTCCCATGTCCGCCCATGACCGTGGGCACGGCTATTCGAATAGTTTTGACTCTGCAGAGTGTGTACACTTTACCCACATGAGATAGATCTGCTCATTGCCCCACATGATTCCTTAGCCATGTGGTTGAGTAGACTATCACAGAGCCTTTACGATGCATGTTCTTAGCAGAGTTACGACCGCTAAGGTTTCCACTTCCTCCGGGTACGACCACCCTTCCAGAAGCCCCCTCTTGCGCCATCACGTCGGAGGATGTGGCCATCCTCTACCCGCCCGTGTTCACACCGACGCAACTCTTACTAAGTCAATGCAAATTAGTTGGCCCTGCCTACACTTTGCCAACATGTGGTTGCACATGTTGTACCGTGGGAGGTCTTCACAAGATTCAGTCCTTAATGGTTATCTGGGCTGCTCTACCACGATCCCCTTGTGCTATCACGGCACCACTTTATCACAAATCTGTGCTATCACGGCACCATTCAACACTCACACCCTCAACCATCCGCCCAGATAATTAAGCATGTAGGGTTATTTCGGAACGAAAATACTTATTCCAACATACGCCAGTCATCATCACAATGACTGCCCAATACTACTTTCTTTAGTTTGCAAGATATGCTAGGGTACTCTCACACCCGTGTTTATCTAAAACAACTCTAAGCATGTATTTATAATTATAGACTTAGTTTCAAAAGAGTTGTAGCAATATTACTTTTACTAGGGTGACAAGGATCACATAGCCAAAAGTATTGCAAAGGACATGTACTAAACCAAGGGAACATGGGCATATATCTAAAAGCTAAAATTAACATGTATTGCAACATAAATATAACCATACAAATTATAGTACTTAAACCAAAATACTTTATTGAAAACATAGGCTCAAAAATGATCAAAGTATTGACTCGCCTTAGATGCAAAGGTCGGGATTCGGGGTGTTGGAGTCTACGGCAGCGGCAGCTTCCTCTTCTTGAGTCTCGAAAGCTACGTTTTTATACGCGCGAAAATTTAGATAAAAAGCATCACAACAATCAAATAACACAATGAAAATTTGAACAAGCTTCAAAAATGTTGGTTCTGGTCCCATTAAGTAGTCCTTGATTTTAGATGAATTTAGAAATTGGTTTCATCAAATTTGGAGCTAAAATGAATAAGTTATACACTTTTGAATGCTTTCGGTTTAATTAAATATCAAAATAATAAAATCGACAGTGGGGCCCATTGTCGTTGACATGGCCGCTGCTGGCCGACACGTGGGGCCGGCGGCAGCATAAGCTCACGCCCGCCCGCTGTCCCGACAGGAGGGCCCGGAGGCGGCGATCAGTGCGTAGTCGGCGGGTGGGGCCCCTGTGTCGTGATGATTTTAAAAGAAATGGCTCAACCTCAGCGCCTGCGTGAGCGGGGCTCGAACGCGCCGAGGGAGCCAGGGGAAGAGGGCGGCGCCGCTAGCCGGTAGCTAGCAGCAGATCTCACCTTAAGGGTGATTTTCCTCTTAAGGGGTGCGGGGGTGGAACAGGCGCCCGAGGCCGGGAGGCGGTGGCCGTCGCCGGCGAGGGAGGCTCACCGAGGTTCGGGGAAGCGGCAAAATGCGGTGCTGGGCTCGCGGCGGAGCGGATGGCGACGACGAGGAGGGCCGGGGTCACCGGAGGCTGGTCGGCGACGAGCAGCAGCGGCGGCTCGGGAGGATTACTACCGACGAGCTATGGTCGTTGGCGAGCTCGGGAGGTGCCGGGAGAAGCTTGGCGATGGCGGGATGGTGTGGGAGCGAGGAATTGGGCCCACCACGAGGATCGATGGAATTGCGGCGAGGTGCCGGCACGGAGTTGGGGAAGAAAGGGCTCACCAACAGACGGGTGGCTTTTGGGGCATTACGCACGGGAGAGGTTGAGGTGTCACGACGATTCTTTTGGGCGCATCCGTGGCTTTTATAGCCGATCGGAGCGGGCGGCCACGACGGACCCGCCGCGGGACATGGGCGGGCCATGCATGGCTGCCGGCCGGCGACCGTGGGCGGCGGGGTGTGGCGGGTCGTGGGCGGCGTCGTGGCCTTCCCCATCTTGCCCCCTCTGCGGGATTCCCGCAGAGGCCGCGCCGGGTCGTGGGCGAGGGGTCGGAGGCGGAGGAGGAGGAAGAAAGGGAACGGCCACGACGAGCGGGCCCGCTCGTCGGAGAGAGAGGCGGTGGAGGCGTCCGCGGCGGCCGAGATGGCGCGCGGTGGCGACGTGGCGCCGGGACCGCACGCGCCAACCCGAGGGAGAGGGTGGGCGGCTCCGTGGGCGGATCCATCCGATCCACGCGTCGGCCGGGGTGGGTTTTGGGTTTTATTTTGATTTTAAATTTTCGAAATGCTAGAGGGCATAATACAATTCGGAAAAACACTAAATCACCACCAAAAATTCTAGAAAATTCACAGAGGCTCAAAGAGATATTTTTGGGTTTAATAAAATTACTTCGCCACAAAGTGGTTATTTCATTTAATACTCTAAGGCCTACAACTGACTTCTTTTCCTTTTTCCTTTTTATTTTTCTCTCTTTTCTTTTATAATCGGAGATATATTTACTTTGTGTAAAAGCACTCATATATATACATATATATACATGCATATACGTATATATATATATATATGTATATATATATATATGTATATATATATATATATCTAAGCTTGCCCTACTCATTTCTAGGAAGCTTTCATCGGCACTTCTACCACTTATACTTCTGAAATTTAAATCTGTTCTTGTTTCTTTGAAAACCTATTTACGTTAACTTTCGGAGTTTTCTTTATGGATCATCTTTTCAGATTCGAATTCAAACTTAGGATTCTCTATTAATTAAACAGATGGGCTCTTCCACGAAATTCTTCAGAAAAACACCTTCAAAACCCAACTCAACACAATACTCTACGAAATATTCTACAACACTTCATTATACAGATCCTCTAAGTTTTCAGGATGTTACACCAACTCATCGACTTCGGTTCAAGACTGCCTCAAGTAAGAAGCACAACTATCACAAGATGGTCAACAAGGTACTTTCAGCACTTGAGGAGATTGATTTGAGCGATGTTGATTCTGCAAGTCATGAGGAGGATAAGGGTAAGAAGGCAAAGGAGGCGGACTTCACATGAATGTGTTTTATGGCAAACAGTGAGGAATTCGCCCATGATGATATCTACAGTGATCCTGAGTGTTGTAAAGTCGGCTGATATGACCACTCATTAAGTCAAGTATCAATACACTCATTGTGGTAAAGACAACTATTTGGTTCAATTCTGCTTTATAAAAGTTAAGAAAGAAAAGAAGGATAGAATGAGGAAGCATTTTAGACCGGCTGTCTCCCGTGGTCGAACCAGCATAGCTAGACAAAACTTTTGACCAGGTGTTACCTGCGGTCGGACCAGAGTGGTCGAATAGGATCTTCAACCAGTTGTTTCCCACGGTCGGACCAGCTTCTCAAGAGACTTTCGACTAGTCGTTTTTGCTCGATTGGACCAGTTAGTTGTCAGACCCTTGTTATGTAGTCAGTCAGATCGTTTTCAACCAGTGTCATCCACGCGATCCGACCGATCGGCGGTCAAACTAGCTCTACTGAGAAGCTTAGATCGCCCAGTGGTCGAACTAGCAGTTCATTGACTGTCTGGTCGAAATATGTCAAATGCCAATGCTTCCCTTAAATCTTTATAAGTGCATGCTTTTTCTCCTATTTGTTGAGTATCTCAGTACCAGATACCTAAATCTTTATTGTCTAACCCTAGTACTAAGCTACCGATGATTGTTCGTGCTCTGTGGGCTCGTTGCAAGAGGAAAGAGAACATATGGTTCATTGACTCTGGTTGCTATGGCCACATGACCGGAGACTCACGATCGTTCTCCTCCCTCACTCGTGCCCCCAATGATGAGATAATCACTTTTGGGGACAACTCCCAAGTGCGAATTCTTGCTAAAGGCATAGTGCACATCAACAACAAGTTCATCTTAAAGGATGTCGCTCTCGTTAGTAAGTTAAGCTATAACTTGCTTTCAGTTTCACAGTTGGTAGACTATAATCTTGAGGTGAAATTTAAAAAGCATTCATGTTGTATTTTGGATTCATCTGGTGATCTTGTATGCAAAATCAATCGAGTTGGTCGCTTGTTTAAGGGTGATTTTTCATATTCAGCATCCTCTGATCTTAGGTGTCTTATTTCATCAATTTCTAAGAATTTGTTCTTCTAGCACTGTAGATTAGGTCATATTAGTTTTGATCATCTAGCTCAGCTCAGCTCAGTAAGATGAATCTGGTTAGAGAATTCCCTAGTCTTAAGATTGAAAAGTCAATGGATCTGGTTTGTTCACCCTGCCGACATGGTAAGATGGTTGCATCGGCACATCCCCCACTCATACTTGTTATGATTGATTCTCTGGGACAACTTTTGCACATGGATACTATAGGTCCCTCTAGGGCTTAGTCGGTCAGAGGTAAATGGTATGTTCTTGTTATTGTTGATAATTTCTCTAGATACTCTTGGGTTTATTTTATGGCATCTAAGGATGAAGCTTTCGTCACTTTAGAGAGCTAGCCCTTAGACTTGCTAACGATCTTCCAGGAGCACTTAGAGCAATTGGATGTGATAATGGAACTGAATTCAAGAATGCATTATTTGCTTCTTTTTGTGCTAAAAAGGGTTTAGACCATCAATTTTCATCAACTCGTGTGCCTCAACAGAATGGTGTTGTCGAACGAAAAAATTGAACTTTGCTCAAGATGCCTAGAACAATGTTAAATAAACATGCTACTCCTAAGAAGGATTGGGCTGAAGTTGTTTCGACCGCTTGTTATATTTTGAATAGAGTGTTTTTGCGAACTAAATTGTATAAGATGTCCTATGAGCTGTGTTTTGGTCGTTCGCCTAATATTTCTCATTTTAGGGTATTTGGATGTCGATACTTCATACTTAAACATGGCAATCCTGATAAATTTGAATCTAGATACTCAAATGGCATCTTTCTTAGATATGCAGTTCACACTTTAGGTTATCGTGTACTAAACTTAGAAACTAATAAAATTATTGAGACCTGTGAGGTCTCGTTTGATGAGGCTAGTCCTGGTACTAGACCCGATAATGTAGATATACAGGTAACTGATGCACCAGAAGACATCTTCTACAACTCTGATGATGATAGCAGGGAGTTTCTGAGTAATACTTTGATACCTATGACCACTCCTACGACTACTCATGAGGCAGAGTCTGTTACGACTACAGCTATTACGACTGCACCTTCGACAACAGTAGTTATGACTGCTCCTATAACTACAACTGCTACGGCTGCACCTACGTCTACTACGACCACTCCACAAGCCCCTCTACATATTCAACGATGTCATCCACCTGAACAAATGATTGGTGAGTTAAATGAGAGAGTTCTTCGCAACAAGTATAACTCCAATGCCTCATATGCCCATTCTGCTTTTGTCTTCTCTTTTGAACCCAAAGATGTAAGTCACGCTTTATCTGATGAGTCTTGGATTAATGTCATGCATGAGGAATTAGAAAATTTTGAGCGTAACAAAGTATGGACTTTAGTTTCACCCCCTCATGGTCATAATGTTATTGGAACTAAATGGGTTTTTAAAAATAAACAGAGTGAGGGTAGTGTTGTTGTTCGAAATAAGGCTAGACTTATGATTCAAGGATTTTCCCAGGTAAAGGGTCTTAACTTTGGTCAAATACTTACTCTTGTTGCTCGATTAGAAGCCATTAGAATTTTGTTAGCATTTACTGATTCAAAGGGTTTTAGACTATATCAAATGAATGTGACAAGTGATTTTCTTAATGGCTATATTGAGGAGGAGATTTATGTTCGACAATCACCTGGCTTTGAGAATCCTAAATTTTCTGATCATGTCTACAATTGTCCAAAGATTTATATGGTCTAAAACAAGCACCCAGAGCATGGTGTGATAGGCTTAAATCATATTTGCTAAAAAAATAACTTTCAAATGGGCAAGATAGATAAAACTTTGTTTACTCTCAAGCATGGCAATAATATTTTACTCGTTCAGATTTTATGTGGATGATATCATCTTTGATAGTTCCTCTCATGCTCTTGCTTCCAAGTTTTTAGATACCATAAACAGGGAATTCGACATGAGAATGATGAGAGAACTCATATTCTTCCTAGGCTTTTAGATCAAGTAATCAAAGTTATGTACTTTTATTCATTAAACTAAGTACACCAAAAACCTAGTTCATCGCTTTGATATTGGGACAGTCAAACTAATTTCCACACCTATGGGATCTATGGTTGTGTTGGATCTTGACGAAGATGGAGATCCTATTGATCAAAGGAAATACAAAAGCATAATTTGATCCCTTTTGTATCTCACCGCTTTAAGGCCTGACATACACTTTACTGTGTGTTTGTGTGTTTGCTTTCAAGCTTCCCCACGTACTTCACATCGTGAATTTTCAGGTATCTTCAGTCAACTTTAGAATTTGACTTATGGCACTCTTTTTCCTCATGTTTTACCCTTAGAACTTATTTAGACGCGAATTTTAGAGGGTTGTCAAATAGATAGTAAGTGTACTTTTCGCACATGTCACTTTTTAGGCACATATCTTGTTTCATGGGCTTCTAGGAAATATTTATCTGTTGCACTTTTCACTGCTGAGGCTAAATATATAGCTGTTGCTTCTTGTTGCTCTCAATTGCTTTGGATGACAGCTACACTTAATGATTTTAGCTTAGAATTAGATAGCGTTCCACTTTTCTGTGATAACACTAGTGCTATTAGTATTGCTAAAAATCCTATGCAACATTCAAGAACCAAACATATTAATATTCGCTATCACTTTCTTAGAGACCATGTAAAAAAGAGAGATGTTGTCATGTATTTCATTGATTCTGATTCTCAAGTTGCTGATATTTTCACCAAACCGCTTGATTCTTCTCATTTTGCTTTTTTGCATAGTGAGTTGGATGTTTTACATCCTATAGAATTATTTTGAGGGGAAGCTTGGTGTTTAAATGTTTTGGAAGTTTTGTTTATTATACTTGTCAAATAATGCATCAAGTCCAAGTTTTTGAAATCAAGTAATTTATAGTAGAATTGTCTTTATCATATTTACTCATTTATTATAGAGTCGTAGTTGTAATAGGTTGTAATCAATTTGCTCTACTTGAACTACAACATGACTTGGCTGAAGACTTTGACTAAATTGATTATAGATAGCACCTTGTAATGTTCATCATATAGAATTAGCTTGATTGTGAGTCTTCTTTTAAATCTTGTCATGTAGCTCGTATGTTTCATATTCCAATTTTTTATGTTCACTAATGTGTGCATGTTTTGATAAAGATATAAAAAAAAGAGAAAGATAAGATTGGCAAAATGTATGCTTTAAGCATGCCATGGTTAAACAAAAGAAAATACACAAAATGTGCTTAAATAAAAAGAAATATGCTTCAAGCATAACACTATTTAAAGGAAATTTGCTACAAAGATGACATCATGAAAAGATGCACTCTACAAGTATGCCACATGCTTAAAAGAAATGTGTGTGGAGCTATAGGTTACTACATGAGACTGGTAGTTTGACTAGATTTAAAGTCTGCTTCACTTTTAAGCTTAGTCTTTTAGGTGTGATATCTCTTTGTGCTCTTTATAGATCGGTTTGGTCATGGTCGTAATGCCTGTCATTAATCCAATTTGCTTAATCATGCCAAAGACCTGTTTAGACTTACTTTATGTTCTATGACTTATATGATCTAGGTAGCTCTACTAAGAAAACTTGGACATATTCATAGTTCAATGCAAAGTGACTTGGATAATTTATAAAGCTTCTGAATGTTTTCTCTTTCTCTCCTTTTTAGAATTTTTCTTTTCTCTGGAGTTCTTAGTGATTATATTGCCAAAATGGGAGAAATTGATGAAAGTGGGGAGAAAAATGGGAAGCTAAGCATCAAGTGATCGATCGAGCGGTAGAAATCTTCATCAACTACTTTGAAAAGCGAAGGCAATCATTCACCCTCTCTGATTGCGGTATTCGATCCTACAGACCGTCAACCAGAAGCTGGTCAGATCGGTCCAAGTTCAGTATAAAATACCTGTTCTGAAAAATTGCAACCTCCGTTAAACCTCCGGTTATATCACCCAACGATCTGACCGGCAACTCCCTGGCAGTTTAACCGGCAACAGCCAGCAGTTAAACCGGTTTGTCTGACAACAAACACTGATAAAATACAAAGTCTGTAAAATTCAAATTTTAATTTTATAAACTTAGTAATAGTTTGTCACAATAATATCTTGACCTTGTATAGTCCCTCAGCTTAACTAGGTAAGTAAGGCTGGAAAGGGTTTTGAAAGGGAGATATTTCCTTGAAAGGGAGATATTTCCCGAACTGTGATTTCACGTCGGCCGGCAAACCACGAGCGGCGTCCAAGACGTGGAGAGCCATCCAGGCAGGGCGAAAAGTTTTGGAGGAAGGTTTGATTGAGAGAATTAGGTCGGAAGAAACTGTGGTCGTGTGGACAGATGATTGGATCCCGAACTCTTTTGTTCTAAAGCTTGTGGTTAATTTAAACAATAGTGCTGTGGAGAAAGTGAGCGAGCTCATCGACTTGACTTCTAGAGCCTGGAACGAGTCTCTCGTCAGGGAATTGCGCCAGAAGCGGAGGCCATTCCAAATATTCCCTCAGCAGAAGAAGGATTGACGACACGATCGCCTTGTCTCCAGAGAAGAATGGCGTGTACTCGGCGAAATCAGCCTACCGTCTTTTTGGTGGAGGGTTATTAGAGCATCTCTAATAGTTATAACTAGCAACTAATTATAAGACTTCCATATCATTTATATAATACACACTAAAGCTAGCATTCTAAAGAACTATCTATAAGGATATCTATTTGATGCTTACATGCACACACAAAATTTATAGATGCTGTCTCGTTTGGCGTTATAGACTAGTGCTTAAGGAAGAGCTGGCTCGGTTTTTTTGCATACTCTCTTTCCTCCACATAAGATATATGCTGATGTGTACATACATATAGGATATAGCTAGCTGAATCAAATCATTGGAGATGCCCTTAAAGGAATTCTACCGAATATGTCGACATTGAAGTATCGGCATGTCACTGAAGATGGCGGGTGTGTGATATGCAAGGCGACCGATGAATCTCTCCTCCACGCTTTGGTTCTGTGTCATCATGCACAGTTGTTCTGGAATGCTGCAAAGGAGTTATTGTATTTCAAGCTACCGAGATTGCATCCGGTTACTTTTTTCAACTGATGTTTTCAGGCCAGAGATTATTCCCGAGGACATCGTACCTATGGTGGTCACTATAATGTGGTGTATCTGATCGTCAAGAAATAGCTGGACACATGGAGATGAGGCTTATAACCATGGTAAAACGATCTTATTTTCAGCTTCTAAAAATTGCTTTTCTACCGTAACTGAATTTCAAACGAAATATCTTTTTAAAATAGTGTGTATAAATCGATTGTAGTATACCCTTCCGTTCGCAATTACTTGACGTTTTAGGCTGTATCACATAGAACAAGGCGATCTTCACTTGTTTCATTCCTGACCAGTTTACCCTTCTTAAATACTCTTACCTGTACTGCACCAGCCCTAGCCTCTTCAATGCCAATTGCAAGTCCAAGTCCCGATAGTCTCCCCACAACCTTTGAGATTCCTCAAAATTTCGATAAGATGGCGCCAAGTACATTTAGACTTTCGTCTTGAACATAGCAAACTCTTTGGCTTTGAAACATTGGGCTCTCTTAGGTTTCAAAACATTTGGCATTGAGCTAAAATGGCCTCGAATGATGAGGCTGATTGGAATCAAATTTTCTCTACGGAAGGGTGAAGAGTACTTGTTGATTTGAATATTGAAATTATCCATGATGAAGCACTGTCACCTTCGGAAGGTAAAGTTCCAATCTTTGCTGTGAAATGGAGGGAGCAGGGGTGGGAAATCTAAAATTTTTGCTGTGTAATGGAGGAAATGTGTATTAACTCATCTTGGAAACATACCAATGTGGTTGGCTGTTAAGTGAATTGAATTAATGTATGCTTCTGGCTGTTAATTAGTCAGGGCAGCTCAATTAACCAGGGGTAGGAAAACTCGATTAATGCATTCATAACTACCAGATTTAATAGGGGCTCTTTGGGGAAACAATGCCTAGAAAACCCAAAACATCATCTAAAAATGAATTACTAAAACGTTATCTAAAAAAGAACGAAGGGAGTACACTACAGCAACTTCATTTATATCGACAAAAATCACATATGAATCTCTATCTTTTTGTACTTTTTCTCGCGAACAGCTAAAAACCATATGTCACAGGCATAAACGCAACCTAAAAGAACATGTCTATATCAATGACACACTTCGTTCCCGTGAGATGCCGAGGGCACATGAAAAACAACCAAGGGAGACAGTTGTGGTCCAGTGGTCTCGACTTCCTAAGGACCGGGCGAAGATTATTGTTGATGGGGCTCTAAATGGCCTGGCCGGGAGGGCAGGTACCGGAGCTGTACCACGGGATCATCGAGGGCGTTTCATTGGGGCCTCAATTAAGTCATTAAGTGCTACGATTGGATTTCAGACGCAGCCGCTGAGGATCTAGCTTGCAGAGATGGCTCGAGACCGATTGTCAGGTGGTAGCAAAGATGTTGGAACAACCGACGCTGAAAAGATCAGCCGTTGCAAGCAGGGTTTTGAAACCCGGTTTGAATTTTTTTCACCAAGGGATTTGGAATTAGAAATTTTCGGAGGATTTTGACCCAAAATTTTCAAATCAAAATTTGATTTTTTTTTACAAAAATCAGCTAAAAATCGATAAATATCATATTTTTTCAGGTGAATTTTTTAAAGCAAATCAGCATAAATCGGTGTAACTAGGTGCAAACTTAAATTTGATCGAAATATTCGAAACTGGTTTGTACTCTAACCAGGATGCTTGATAAAACCGATTTTCGACGTTTTTCGGCCGATTATCGAAACCCTAGTTGTGAGCATTGTCGCTCAAGCAAGAGAGCTTTGTTTACCTTTTGGTGAAGTCTTTTTCCGATTTGCATGTAGGGATGCTAATAGAGTTGTCCATTGTTGTGCTAAGTTTGCATGCACACGAGGGGCACCTCAAGAATGGCGCAGTGTGTGCCCTAGTTTGCGCCTCTCTTCCCTCTGAGGTTTGTAATTACGTTATGACTTCTTAATAAAGCTCTCAGCTTTCCCTAAAAAAATCCAATCGCAATTGCAAACCCACCTTATCATCAACTCCTCCAACCAAAGATTGGTTTGATTCACCCCGCCACCTACGCACATTCCCATCCATCATACCCATTGATTTGGACTAGGGACTTGAGAACTACACCCTACCATAGCTACGATAGGACAGTGGAATCGTGTCTTGATATATGCCTCAGAGGATTAGGAAAATTTTTATATTTTAGCCTCCTGAGAGAAGTTAAATAACTCCAATGATATTTTTTTTTGCAAAAATAGTCCCTTTGGCGTAGCCAGCTGGCACAGCCGAGGAGCGCGGCAGGACGATTGGTGCTACTGGGAGGCACGTCAGGCCAGTGCGAACACCCAGTCGTCCATTGTTTTCCGATAATTTCAACTTTACGTCACGTCATGTCTCGTCGATGTCATTCACTGCCTCTGTTCGCACAGTTATTTAAGCGCATGAGGCCGCACAACGAACCTCACTCCTGCATTCCCTCCCTGTCTCCTCCTTCCACATTGCTCGCAACGCTCTCTCGCAAACAGCAGTGCTCTCCCGTTCGCAGATTACTTCATCCCGCGTCGAGGATACTAATCTGCAGTATTAGTTGGTTTTTTGATGTGTTATTTCTTTGGAGCACTATTTGATGACGTAGGTAATAATGCTATATATGTTTCTCTATGCAGTATTTCATGCGTACGGTGTACGGACGCCCCCCATTATCGGTAAGTTAATTTCAGTATCGTATGTAATTTTTGAGGTGGAATGACGCTTTACTGCTATGGTATTTTCTGTAGGAATGGATAAACTGTTCATGTTCCACGGTGGTGAGGTTGTGCGTGGCGGTTTGTTCAAACTTGATCTATCCAGCTGTGAGCGCGCCGTAGTAACTCTTCCAAACCTAGCGCATGTGCCTTTGGTCAAGCCGCGCCGGTGCATTCAGCAGTTGTTTGATAGGGATATGGCAAGGAACAAGATAATAATAGAAACAGTGGTCGCCACCATGGTCACACCTCAGGGGCAAATTATGTGGGACATGGTGAAACTTACTAGCAGTGCGATATGGGAGCATTACATAGAGATCGCTAGCAATTCTTCATATCTGACCTTTCGGCGGCCCATGGTGTATGTCCATTTTGTGGACCGTGGTGATTCCTCCAGGGTAGCCGATGTGCAAGCTGGTGGGAATGATCTTGTCCCCCTCTTCCGTTCATTGTCGATGGAAGAGTTGCCCCAAGAGACGTAGGTCACCGAGGAGGAAGCTCCAGTTGATAGTGATTCTGCAGGCATCCAGCCGAACGAAGGTGTCGGTAAATGGTGGGGCACTAGCATTGACTACCACGAGATAATTCGTGGCATGTCTGAGGGGACAAATACTGAAGATGAGGACTTCGACTCACAATCCAGTGAGGATGAAGTAGGCAGCAAGGGTGGCGTTGTGGGTGGCATTGTTTCCACTGACATGGACTATGTGGCCAGTCGGTTGGATTTGCAAGAGCCCTCTTCTCTAGTTCTGCCACAGGACCACGACTCTTCGTGGGCCTTTGACGCAAATACCCTGCTTGTGGGGTAGCGCTTTCCTGACAAGAGTGCCATGAAGCAAGCTATTGCAAGCTTTGCAGCTAGGATCAGTCGAACTTACCGAATTTTTAGGTGAGTTGGACCGTTAACATATTACATTATTTTTTATGTGAACATAGTCATAGTCACCAATATGTGTATGCCATCTTTTTGCAGATCAAACCCTGACACTTACATAGTTAAGTACCTCTTGCCCAGGCAAAGTCCGTGCGCAGTGATTCCCTGGTGTAGGAACGGACTTCCACATCACAATTGTGAGGGACCACACTTGTGAGCTTGAGGAGATATTGCATTGCCATCGGAATGTAACCTCAGGCTACATCACAACCATCATTAGTCATTTAGTTGTATCAGATGTATCCAATTCCCTAAAGGTTTTGATGGCGGATGTAGTAAATGCAGTAGGCTATGACGTGAGCTACAACAAGGTGTGGTGGGCAAAGCGGAAGGTGCTCGAAGAGATGTACAGTACATATAAGGAGGCATATGACCTAGTCCCTAGAATGTTGCATCAGATAGCCGAGGCTAATTCGGTCACACGCGTGAACAAGATGGACCGGCCTCATCCCTCTTAACACCCCAAATTCCCTAATCCTAGATCGTGTATTCTAGACATTTGGCCTAGTAGTGGAGGGATTCAAGCACTGTCGGCCCGTCCTCAGTATGGACGGGACCTTCCTATGCAGGAAGTACAAGGGCACCATCTTGACCGCTATTGCCGCTGATGCCAACGACCAGTTGCTCCCAGTTACCTTCGTGATTGTGGAGAATAAAAACATCGATAGCTGGCTATGGTTCCTGGCTAACATAAAGCAACATATTGTGCAAAACCGACCAGATGTGTGCGTCATCAGAGACCGTCAAGATAACAACCAACACAAGAAAGAAAATAACATACAACATCAACTTCATCTTGCTCTCTAGTTTATCAAAACAATGCTTCATCTCCACCATTTCTGTAACCCCCATCACAACTTTCTTCTCTGTAACAATGTTGTGCTTAGTGAAATGATAACAACCAAATGGAGCAACTTTGTGTAGTGACAAGACCAAAGGAGACACCTTTGTGTAGTGACATAACCAAACAAGGCAGCTTTACGTAGTGACAAGACCAAAGGAGACAACCTTGCGCAGTGGCAGGACCAAACAAGATAGCTTTTACGCAGTAACAAGACCAAACGGGACAGCTTTGCATAGTGGCAGGACCAGACGGGGCCTGCAGACATGAATTTGCCCAAACCAAATTGGAATTATAACATGTACGCCACATCAGCTTCGCCTACAAGTACTACCACTTGTAGCGCACGATTTCCTGCACCACAGCTGCAACACTATATCGCTAGTATGGAAAAGCAATGGGAGAAGATCACCCAACTCGCAAGGGCTGCAACAGCCCAGGACGAACAAGCGGAGCGTGCTAGGAGGCCATCTCCCCGAAGCAAAGCCTCCTAATCTCCAACCCCATCCCATATCTCAACATTCCCACTGAGCATATGCCGCAAGACCAGCCCGTGGGGGAGACGCCCCCTCTGCTAGTACAGGGACGTATGCAAGTTCTTCAAGTCTAAGGAGTAGTTGAGCTTGGGCATGCGTTACTGGAGTTGTGGTAACTATGCTGGGACTATCCTGACCGGTGTTGGGACATGGCCCACTATCGACAGCTGGTAAGGACGGGTTACAGTATATTCCCCTACCAATTCTCTTATATGACACGCACTAACAAGCTCTTTCCTCTCCCCGTAGTCTCTGGATCCTCTATGTGCATACTGCAAATGGATCGACCGGGAGATCCACCTGCATGACCAATGGACTTTGGACTGCGAGGAGTGGGATGCCCAGAAGGCACACGAGAGGATGGAGGAGCAACGACGTAGCAAAGATCAAAGCAAGCATATCCGATGGAAGACGCAACCTCACCTAGAGGCGTGCAGGTGTAGAGAGTGTGAAGCTCGCAAGGAAGAGCATGAGAGAAAGCGCAAACTAGTGATCAAGGCCAGGGCCGCCGGTGAGGACTACAACACCGCCGACCTCGGGAGGAAGGGCAAATGGCTGTGGTCCATGCAGTAGACCGGACCATTCCCTAGTACCACACCATCCTACCCATCAAAATATTCCTTTCTCAAAAATACATGCATTCCTACATGCTCCGGGTGCATGTGTCGTTACGTACCCTTGTACTACCGTTGTTGAAAACAAAATACAATAAACAAGTTTTCTCCTAACTTGTAAAAATATTCTTCACCATATGTTAAATTTGCTTATGCGAGGGGACCATGGAAGGGCCTTCAAAAAAAATTCCATAATATTTGGATCTCTTTTTTCATATTAAAAAATTACTACAATTAGTACACTCAAAAACATTTTGAGAAAAATTCAGAATGGTTACAATTACGAATAAATTACACAAGCAAGTACATTGTATCAGAAGGCTACACAAAAAATTATTCCTTTTCAAGCTCATTTGTTATATTTAAAAATTATTACAAAAAATACATTTCAATGGATTTTCCTGAAACATTGGTACTGTAGGGCCAAATTCCCGCACGCTGGCCAAGGGTTTGACAGTGAGCCCTTGTTCCCGCTTGGATACCGCCAAAAAAATAAAAAATTCTGAAGTTTGCATAATTACATATAGATGAAACACCAGGCACGTCGCGTGGGCAATAGGTGGGGAGCCGACAACCTTGCGTGCATTGACGCGATGTAAAGTTAAAATTTTCGAAAAATGACGGACGACTGGGCGTTCGCACTGGCCTGACACGCCTCTTGGCAGCACCAATCGCCCTGCCGCACTCTCCAACCACGCTAGGCGCCTGGCGTGCTCGTTGGCCACACCAGGGGCTATTTTCGCAAAAAAAATGTCACTGAGATCATTTCTGTAAATAACTTCTCTCAGGGAGCCAAAAGATAAAAAAACTTCAATGATTAGATGTTCTAAACCAATAACGGCATAACCTAAACTACCAGAAACATTATTAAATGGATAGCGGCTGGAATAAGATATGGCCTGGTTTCTAAAAGTGGCTTTAGACTTTTACTATAGTATCTAACTTTTAAACGGAGTATTTTCTAAAGACGGTGTCTATAAGTTAATTGTAGTACACGTTAAAAACTCAAAATCTGTACCAGCCAAAATCATAAGCAAGTATCTTTTTCCGTAATCTCTATTGCGAACAGCCTAAAATTTAAAAATTTCAATCAAAAACATAAACACAGTTATAAAAAAAAAGAACAAGCCCGACAGCTAGACACTCTTGTCTGCAGTGAAATCACCTCGCTATTGCATCTATTTTGCTCGCGGTCTGGGAGGACACGTCCACTAGTTCGTTCGTCTTCAGGTCTTCCCCGTTGCAACTCCCATGCGCCTCTCCTTCTTACATCCTAACTCTCTCCCCAAACTACCTCGCCACCACTTCCACGTTAGCGCCGCCTTGTCGCTGGCGAGAGCTTCCCATTTCGCTTCCATCTCCACCTTGTTTCTTTTCCTACCACGTAGCCCTTCCAGCATGCCAATGTAATCTCCAACGCCAACCACGACGCCATTTCACCCCTATTGCCTCCATTAGAAGGAAAATGACTATAATTTACCATTTCACCCTACATACAGTAATATATATAAATTTCAAACAACATTATATTAAATAATAATATGTCCGATAATTTTTAGCATCAATAATTCAACAAAACAGATGATAATGTACAATGATAAAAAAGTAGCAATTAAAATGCTTACCAAAATAAAGAAATCCACTAATAACATTAGTTAATTGTAGCAAAGTGAAGGAACTAAGAGCGAAATTATAGACAAAAAATGGTCGATATTGGCAAAATACACCATCTGACCTCAATGACCTATAAAAAGAGAATAAATTAAAATAAATATTTTCAACATAAAATAGTAGAATGATCAAATAAAATGAAATGTATTACCTTTTAGTATTTACATTCTTTCAAGTTCATGAAGCGATGAACCACAACATCATTTGTAACCTTTTCATTTCTTCTTTCTCCACATAGTAAATTAGGCTATCAGTCATGAAATCATCACCGATGTGATTGCACAAATGTACTAGTACTAGATTCAACAGTCGATAAACCAAGTGATAGGAAAGAGGTTTCCTTGTCTCCATTTTTTTGATAAAGCTGACCAATAGTCTATATGTTAGAGAATCTATCATTTGCTTGTACATCGGCAATGTAGAGGCAAATATAATGGTTAAGGTCCCTCAATTTCCCATAATCAAAATCATTGGAGTAAAGTTTAGCTAGACTCATCAAATTCTCCAAATTGAAAATCATGAAATGAGTCTTTCGGACTCAAAGCGGATGACCAAACAATTTAGATTGACGTAAGCTTATCCCATTTTCAAATTGGGAATGTCATGTTTTCTCACAAAAGGTATGCACCTCACCTAGGAGAGATTTCCACCCATCTCTACCAAGCTCATCCAAATGATTTGCAATGAACTAGGCCGATTGCCCAAATTGAAATCCTAGGTCTTAATCCTATAGTTTGACAATAACAACCAACAATCAACACATTTAAACCATAAATCACAAATAATTTTATCTTTTTGCCTTTAAGAAATCATGAGAATTGGGAGAAAATTAGCAATACCCTAAGCTAATTGCCCAAACCATGGCTTAATAATAAAGTGCCTGGTGAGGGAGACGATCCACTACGATGATGAGCTGGCCACTAGCGGGATGAAGCCGACGAGGGTAGCAGCGGAGGGCTGCGACATTGGCGACTAGGAGGCGAGGCCAGGGATGCACCACATGTGGCAAGCAAAGGTGAGGCCGACGCGAGAGAGGGCGACAGCCCAGACGCAGTCATGCACGCCGCACGCGAGTCACGACTAGAATCTGTAGCAATGTGTGATGCGTTCCATCTCCCTACTACTCCCTCCATTGCTGGGTGTAACATCTCAAATTTTCTCTTCCTAATTAAGATATAAAAATATTATATTCTTGAATTTTCTAAATTTTACAATAATTTCACCCCAATTTTTAGAATTTTCAAAAAGGCTTTTTTTAACTTTCCTAAAAGTTAAAATCAACATTTGTGTCACAATAAAAACCATTTTTAAGTTGGAGAAATTTTTCTAAAGCCAAAAATGCCTTAAGGAATTTATGTGAATTTTCTTGATTTTTTTAACATTGTTAGCTATATGTTTTGAGCCTATTTGAACTTCCCGTGATTTTTAAAATAGAAAAATGAATTAAAAATTTCCAAACCTCTGTCGGGCCGAAATCCTTCCCTTCGGCCCATTACAGTTCCAGCCCAACGATTCCAAGAAGCTAGCCATTCGACCCAAATCCCGCACGCACCAGTCTGCATCAACAGGAAGCTATCTAAATTAACAAGCAAATATGAGAACTACAAGGCAAAGGCTATTTTCATCCAAGCTCATCACCCTAGGGGGCACTAGTCTTGTTGTCAAGAAAATAGACAACAATATGAGGATGTGCGTAGACTATAGATCCCTCAACAAAGTCACCATCAAGAACAAGTATCATTTGCTTAGAATTGATGATCTTTTTGATCAATTGAAGGGAGCAAGTGTCTTCTCCAAGATAGACCTATGATCATGTATCAATAGTTGAAGATCTGACAAGAGGACATACCCAAACTACCTATGCCACCAGATATGAACTGTATGTGTTCACGGTCATGTCTTTTGGGTTAACAAATGTGCCAGCATATTTCATGAGTATGATGCATAAGGTGCTTATGGAATACCTAGACAAGTTTGTGGAAGTCTTCATTGATGGCATTCTTGTTTATTTTAAGAATGGGGATGTTGGGACCTAAATTTGTAAATTCAGACCATCTATGTATACCGCACATGCAAGGCTTATTCCAAAGGATGGTTGATATGGTTTATTTTGCAGAAAGTAATAACTTGCATTAAAATACAATAAATAGATTGCAATGCATAAGTTAAAATAGATATTATCAAACTGATAAGTAAATGACAGATGAAATAAATAAACTAGCAAGGCATTACCCTACGCACATCCAAAGATTCTATCCAGCCACTGGAACCAAGTAGTCTAACCATATTTTCAAAAATCTTGTACCAAGGTTGTTCTACCAAATTATAACCCTCATGTAGAATCCCCGAGCATTGCCCATGATGGGGGGCATGGCTATTCAAATATTTTAATTAACACTCTATAGAAGTTGTACAACTTTACCCACATGATATAATCGACTTGTAGTGTCACTGATATAACACACTTCTTTAGGCCTACTGACCAAGAAAATCACAACAGGACCTTTACAATACCTCACCAGAATAGTAGCCCAACTATGGAATACAACATTTAGCATGGCTCCTACCATTGGCCGTCCACCCCCAACTAAGCCCGATAATTGAACACAACCTTTAGCATGGCTCCCACCAGCGGTCGTCCACCCCCAACCATAGCTTAGTCGTGCTAGAGCTAGAACTCGATAAATTATTTGGTTAGGTCTGTCACATACTAGAAATGTAATTGTATGGTAAAACTCAGTTCAATGCCACATAAGGTTCAATCCTTACTCAACCCTAGGCAAGCCTCCCATTGATTTAATGCTACAACACATCAATGTTCCACTCGCCTGAGTCTAAACCTAGTTTTGTTATCTAACAACCAATGACATCCATATGACATGGCTCATCACATTTTATCAATAGTGAAAATTTCCTCATGCTTATCATAATTAGTTTCATAATTCATTAATCAAGATTGATGAGTAATTCCAGAATGTGATTCGGTAGTATACCTAAGCATGGCCAAGCAATGTGCTACACCAACCCATGTCGGATACTATAATGTTCCAACTAAATAGTTTTCCAAACCTAGGTTGACAATGGATCAAGGCATACAATTAATCAAGGATCAGATTATTGAATAATTGGGTATTAACTACCAACAATTACATAATTTGAATACAAAATAGCATGCAAGTTTACGTAAACAAAATAGTTTTGTAAACATTAGTTCAACATGATCAAGATTGCACAACTTGCCTTGCTAAGCAATGATGTCGTTGTTCTGTCTCCCGTTATTTGCCCTTTGGCTTCTTTGTTTTCTAAGTCCTTCGAATGACTACAAGAATGTCGGCGTCTAACGATAGATAAAATCCAAATAAAACTAAAATAGAAAGCAAACAAAGTCCAAGAATTAAATAAAATTCACCATAAAACCAAGCTTGATTTTAGATTAATTTAGAGACTTGAATGGGCTCAATCGAACTTCGTATGAGAGAGCACAGACTCTTGGAAGTTGTATCAGCTGAGAAATTGGGAAAAGGAGAAAATCTACTATGCTAGGGTTTACTGTGCTGTGGATGGGTGCATGGACTGGGTTGGGTATATCGTAGACTCGGTCTACTAAATAGTGCTATGGTGCTATGGCAGGTGATGTGGCAGACACGTGGGCTAAACAAAGTGATGTGGTACTGATGTGGCAAACACATGGCTTGCTGACGTGGCAAAGGCTTGCTGTGGGTATGGTGGCAGATTGGATAGGAAGGCTGACTTGGATGCTTGCGTGGCAACCACGTCGGACTTGTGTGCTAATGTGGATGCTTGCGTGGACTGTTGACGTGGACCAGATCGACGGCCACGACTTGTTGACTCCAGCAATGGCGAACGACAGCAAGTGATGAGTTAGCAAGGTCACCGGGAAGACCCCGAGGACACAGAGAATGCATCTACTGGTCCAGATTCAGTGGAGCTTAGCATGGTGGTCGGTGGTGAAGTGGGTGACAACGCAGCTCAACTCTACGACTCAGTGGCAAGAACAAGCTTAACTGAGGGTTTGGATGCGTGCATTGTCTTCTTGGGATTTAGGTGAAACTATTGTATCAAGCGTGGGGACCAATGATCATTGGAGATTACCTATGACTAGGTTCGAGCGATGGAGCAAATCGGTTGCACGACAATGGCATCCAACGGTGCAGTTGTGCACAACAACTACCTGCGAAAACAAATTTGGCTTCGGCGGTGGATAGGGCTACGAAATTTTGTTTTTGGATGACTATAAAACTAACGACCTTCCTAACAATTGGCAACTACCTGAGGTGTTTTTTCTGTCCACTTTGCAACCCGCATAATCAAAATCCAAATATCTAATTAAATCAAATTTAGTATCTTTTGGAATACCATAAGCCAATGCTAGAGGAATGCTTTAAATATCTTAGAATTCTTTTTTACGGCCATCAAATGATATTCTTTTGGTGATGCTTGAAAACATGCACACATACAAACATTAAACATGATATCGGGCCTAGATATGGTAAGATAAAGCAAACTACCAATTATGGATATATATATAAAGCTTTAAATCTACTGGTTTACCTCCCTTATTGAGAACAAGATGACCATTTATCGCCATGGGAGTCTTGATTGGCTTTGTGTTCTCCATACCAAACTTCTTGAACAAGTCCTTCGCGTACTTTGTTTGGCTCACGAACGTCCCATCCTTGAGTTGTTTGATTTGAAGTCCAATGAAGTAGTTAAGTTCTCCGATCATTGATATTTCAAATTCCCTAGAAATCATATCACCAAATTCTTTGCAGAAATCTTGGTTAGTAGACCCGAATATAATGTCATCAATATAAATTTGACAAATGAAGAAATCATCATCAATTAGTGCCTTTGAGAGTTTATACACATGATTAGGATTTTGAGGATCTTCAAAACTGGGAGATTGTTCAACACATACAAGCTCAGTAATTTTACCATTTAAGAAATCACTTTTAACATCCATTTATTGCGTGTGCACTTGACTCTCCATCAATAAACCAATGCATGGACACACGCCATGACTCACACATGCACGGACTCGCGCCATGACTAACACCCAAACACTGAACCAACATAACAACCATCACTGGGGCCGGTCTGATTATGGCATACACGCCAGTCAGACCACTCGGTCCCAGTGGTCAGACCGCCTGGGCCGGCCGGTCTGACCGGTTTTCCAATGCAGTACCAACTCAATTCACAAAATCAATAGTTTAAACTCAAGCAATGAAATCAATACACGATCAATGTCAAATACTCATCACTAACACCACCTGGTCCTTCAGGCGGCGTTGGAGAGGAATAGGGGGAGCAGTAGTGCACGCATGGGCTCAAAGAGGAGTGAGGAGCTCACCAAGGTAGTCTATGGAGACGAGGAGGAGCCAAGGCGGGCTGGTGACAGAGACACAGGGTGGCTCGACGAGCTCGGCGTGCTTAGCAGTGTTGGGCATGGGTGCACCGTGTGCTTGATGGGGTGGTGCTAACAACGTGGAGGAGTGACGCACGCACAACACACGGGAGCGAAGGCGGGGTGGACGGTCACATGGGGTCAAGGCAAGGATGACGCAGATGTGGGCTTGGCATGGCTACAAAGGCTTGGGCGTGCAGGCGTAGTAATGGCAATGTGTGCAGTGGTGCATGGGACGCGGGTGAGCAACGTGCACTCAGGCTAGGGCAAGGACGGCAGTAACGTGAGCGGCGGGATGGCCATAGTGGCGAGGACGGAGGCGGCCGGTGCTAGTGGTGCGTGGGCTACAGGAGGAAGGAGGAGGAGAGCGGGCGGGTGGGCTGCAGTGTGGGCTAGGCCGGGGAAAGAAAAGAGGAAGCAGGCCGACCCGGTTTCAATTTAACATTTTCCTTTTATTAGTTTTCTCTTTTCTTTTCTTTTCAAATTCGATTCAATTTTTCGTTCAGCAGTTTGAACTTCAAATTTCATTTTAATGTAAAATGTCTTTATAATTCATCGATTTAATTTAAGTTTGCATTTTGCTAACTGTTTCCTTGAAATTCAAAATTTGAGAAAGTTTCAAATAAAATCCAAGAAATTCGAATATCATCAAAATGTTTTAAAATTTTTCATATTTTCAAGCATTTAAAAACATCCAAAATTTAGGATATTACACATAGACCAATCGTTCTCGTGGATTGGAAGGTTTTTGAAATCCCGTGGTGAAACCTCGAGTTGAAAGCTGGGAAATCTTGAACTAAAGTTTAGAATTCTGAGCAGGAGGTTCTAATTTTCAAGTTGAAACTTGTATTTTTTTTTCCAAGTTGAGGTGGAGAAATTTCCATGTTGGAATGTGAGTTTGCCGATTTTTGCCTGGCAGCAACATGTTATTATGCACTAGCTGAATCCACATGCATTGCTACGGATTTTTAAAATTTATTATACTACATGTTTTAAAACTTACGAGTGATGAAAATTTTTAGAATATGCATACAAACATGTTCTAAAAGTTTTTAAATATGTCAAGTAAGTTGGAGACGGAGGATGCAGGGGCAAAGAAGAGGAGGAGCATAGCCTACGCGTCGGCCCGACCTTTTCTACGAGGAGCGGAAGAACTACCTACATACAGATCTGGACGGTTGATCTTTGATCGGATGGCTGAGAAGAGAGGAGGGAGAATGGACCACCACCAACTCATATTTTTATAATAGTAAAGATATAGGATTACTATACCCTCTTATCTTTTCATTATAATAGAAACATGCAAGTTATAAACGAGGATATATTTCTTCCCTCCGTTTCAAAATATAAGACGTATAGTTTCTCCAGTTTTATTTTAAAATATAAAGTGTGCATGCAAGTTTAATGGCACTTTCTCTCTTTCGTCCTTCTTTATCTTTCCTGTCTATTCAATAATTATGAGTAAACACCCACCCACGCTATTCTCTATTTCCCAGGACATTAACACAAGGGATATTATAGTCATTTCTCTCATTATTTTCTTGATTTCACAGCTTTCTTAGTCTTTGCACATGACCAAAATTAGTCTTATAAAAAGAAATAGAGGGAGTACTAATGCTGTAAGACCACTAAATTTTACAAAATAGTAACAAAATTGTGGGTGAAATAAGTGATGGAGAGGGGGCGGGGCCAGAATATCGCCAGAGCAGAATCATTCACATAATTTGCCATTATCAAAGAGAAGACATAATCCCAAATGGCAGTCAAACGATACAAAACAGTTGACCAACCCTATAATCATTGTATTGTTTAAATGCCGCCCCGTTTACTTGCAACTAACATCACATAACATAACGACTGGTTACTTCATTAGGCTAGGGGTGTTTTAATCCGCTGAAATTAATGACTTTTTGCTAGGTTTTTTGGCTGAAATAGAATAGTAATAATCGAGAATAATTTTTAGAACAAACTTTGAAAACACCTTTTTGAAGACGTGGATACGAAGGAGGTGATTGAGAAGGTCAGCCGCTTTTAAAAACCGTTCAGAGAAATACTTTTTAAAAATCGAGTGTTCAAATCGGCGCTTCTTTAAACAGAAACCGAAAGCTAAAGCCTTTTTAAACACCGAGAGATTTCCTGGATCGAGGCGTGGATCCATCAATAGGAAGACGAACTCTAGAGCGATCGGTTGATCGAATTTTTTTTACTCTCAACTCCCAAACAGATCGATGGCATGTCGCGCGCCGTCCTTCTTCTGCGACCGATCGAGTTGGCGACGCCCCCAACACGGCCCCGGCCGCATGATCCTCCCCAGAAGCCGACTGCCAGGCTTGCCAGCACGCGCGCATAGCACTCCCGTCTATACTACAATACACAGATGCATGTACCCCATACGTTGCTTTACTCGCGGCTAGTTGCGTGCTTGTCTTTTCGCTCGTTCGTGTCACGGAAAAGTGAGCTCCCGTAGGCAGCCGTGTCTCCCATCGCCGCTTATATTTATTCGCGCGCCCAAGCTAGCTCTCACCACGTCTCACTAGCTCGACACTTCCTAACTGAGACTTCTCCGTTTGTGCATGCATGCACATGCCTAGCTGCGAGCTTGCTCTTTGAACCTTTCTTCTCCACGAGAAACCAGCGGAGGCGCTCGCTTTCTCCTATAATTTCAACCCTTCAATTCCACCGTTCCAGCCTCCCGGCCAATCAATCAGCTTCTTCTTCTTCTTCTTCTTCTTCTTCTTCTTCTTCTTCTTCTTCTTCTTCTTCTTCTTCTTCTTCTTCTTCTTCTTCTTCTTCTTCTTCTTCTTCTTCTTCTTCTTCTTCTTCTTCTTCTTCTTCTTCTTCTTCTTCTTCTTCTTCTTCTTCTTCTTCTTCTCTCTCTCTCTCTCTCTCTCTCTCTCTCTCTCTCTCTCTCTCTCTCGCGAGAATCAGCTTCTTGTCGGCTCGCCGCTGATGCATCCGACGTCGCCTCTTGCCGACCACCAAGAGCCATGAACTCCACCGAGAACAACACCGGCAGTAGCCTCCGCTTCCTCGTGCCAAAAGCCACCAAGGACATGTCTCGCCTGCACCGAGCCTACGACCGCGGCTAGCTATAGCTACGTAGACGCCTGCTACTTCTACTAGTACGTGTTTCTTGCACCGTTGCCCGCACGTAGCAGTGTTAGTTCATAGTTCGCAATAGCAATGAAGGAAGGAGGTGAGAAGAAGAACATCCTGGCGAAGACGATCCAGAAGTGCCGGTCGCTGGGCCAACGGAGGCGGCCGGTCTCTGGGGGCGGCGCTGCCACACCGCAGTCGCCGCGGGTCGGCGGCGACAGGACGGACAGGGCTTCCTGGGGCGTGCCGGCGGGGTGCTTCGCGGTGCTGGTGGGGCCGGAGAAGGAGCGGTTCGCGGTGCGCGCCCCGTGCGCCAACCACCCGCTGTTCCGGGCGCTGCTGGACGAGGCCGAGACGGAGTACGGCTTCGCCGGCTGCGACGGCCCGCTCGAGCTGCCCTGCGCCGTCGACGACTTCATGGAGGTCATGTGGGAGATAGAGCAGGGGGATCCCACCGCGTCGCCTGGCTGTGGCCGCTTCGCCGGCAGGGGCCACCCCCATCAACACCAGCACCAGGGGTACCAGATGATGAGCCCGGCAAGGTTCCTCGTCGCCGGCCGGTCGTGATCATACATATGATCGTGTCCGTCTTCTTCGTGCCGCGCCGACGGTCTAAATCTGATCGTCGATGATCGTGGTCGAACAGTACCTTTAATCAGTTTCGTGTTGTAATCTTATATTTTTCTTGGGACGAAGATTAATTCTGGGCGCACGCAGAAGTTTGTTCACCTGCTTGCTTTGCTAGCTTAGGGAGTTGATGTCAACGTTGGTTTCCTTCTCTTTTTCATCGTTGGTCCATTAGTTTGTGTATGTCTGCTACTCATATTCTCTCCAAGTTAATTAGCAATATAATGTATATGGTGTTCAGTGGTTAACTATAAATAATGATGGCTTGACATCTTTCAAGTATATATTCGTGTATTCAGTCTGCATTTCATTTCCATGCATGCTAGAACTAGAAGAATTGAAGCCCTTCATGGTTCTACTTCCATTTCTTCTTCTTCTTCTTCCGGTCAACTGTTTGGTGAACCTCCCATAGGCTGAACTCGACAACTCATAGCTTCTCTCAACTTGTGATGAAGTCCGAACGTGAACTCTGCAAAATGAAAACCATTTTTGAGCCGTTTGCGTCCACATGCAACAGTAACAAACCATTCATTCATGAACAAGTCAAAGTCACGCTAAGTCGAATCTAAAATCAACTTGATCCATGTACAGACAACCACTCCTCTCGCAGTTGAGCGGAGCCTCATCAAGCACAGGTTTTCTTACCTGCCACTTGCAGGCCAACAGATGCTCTGAATTTGTAATGAACCAGCCAACACACAATCATTGCCATTATAATAATACAATATATAAACATGACATAAGCGTTCCCTACCCTTTCAAAATGTTAGAAATATCGTCTCCCCTCTCTCAGAACCATCATCGCAATCCGGGGAAGGACAACTTTGACAATGTTTCCGTAAAATGACAGAATAATGGCAGGATCTAGTGCTGCCGTTTGGTTCGGAATTAATATAACTGGGTTAGCTAACCTTGGCTAGGTTAGTTTAACTTACGTTTTATGTTTGGTAATTAATTAACCTCGTTGAACTAAATTACTATTTAGCTAGATTATGTAGGTTAACCGGTTAGCAGTAGGAAAATAGAATTTAGAAGACCAAGTTATGTTGAGTTAGTTTATTCCACCAATTTGATGGGTTAATCCTAGATTAGGACATATGGTTAAAAGGCTTTAACCATGTTAAGTTAATCCTGGCATTTGACAGGTTAAATCCCTGTACCATCTCGTAACCCTGAACCAAGCAGAGCCTAAAGGCTTACAGAAGAGGCCAAGCAATTACAATAAGGCTTGGGGCAAGTTGCGGCTGAGGTAAGATTGCACGCCGACTCGAACGAACCCAGGCCCTACCAACCTGCCGTCTGCATTTTCCTGTGTAAATAATGGTAACAAAACCAGAAACATATGACGACTAAATGCTGGCACTCGACACGTGCATCAAGAAGGTTCACGGCATCAGGCCAGCGTTCCTGCAATCTTGTCAACATTGGACACCAACATTTATCGGCATTAATCCACATTTAGATGTGAAACAGACATGTCGTTCTCATTATACAACCAGGGTTGCAGACCAGCAGTACCCTCACAAATACACAATCTTTAGTACACCGTACCTTGGACACTAATACATGCAGGTCAAACCTGTCTAATGTGGAAGCCAAACCAAACATGCATGGCACACACTACTGATAAATATAAAACATTGAAACTTTAAGTATAGGTTACACTATTATATGGAAAATCGAATGGGTACTGCTATACAGCCATTTCTGTACTTTCTTTGCAGCTCTAGTCTTATGTAAGTTGGTGCTACAAGCAAGAGATTAACTATACTATGTTAAGATGTTTACTGAGCGATAGGCATCACCTGACTTCTAGAATCCATTGGACACAATCTTGAAGCAGCTGAAACTTTTGACTGACCGCAACGTTTAAGAAAACCCGCATCTTGCCGAGGAAATATGATGATTCTTCCTTGCACCGGAACGAGCCTCCACAGGAGCACTGTTCGGATAAATGGGCCGCTTTCACTAGCCTGCAGCGGAGGCAGACCAGATCTTGCAAGTGGTAGAGCCTCTCTCGCTGACGAACCACCTGTAGAAGTGCATTTTCCATCTGCTCACGGTGGTATGGCTGCCCACACTGCGGTACCGCGCACCTCCACTCCTGACCTTTGAGTGTTGAATCACGGCAGAGATCAAGATCCCGACAATCATTGCAATAGCTGCCAACATGGTTTTGTTTCGTAAGATATCAAACATCAAGGAGAAATGAAAATAGCTGTATAGTTTGTACACCACAGTTCCAAAAACCAGCTTCAAACAGCTTGCTGCCAAGGGTTACATGTATAGTCTGAGCCAGTAACTAGCTTAGAACCTACCAACTTCATGAATTTCAAGAATCAGAATATGCAGTGGAAAGGAACTCAGGTAGGGACTAGCCACATATATAGCCAAAAGCCTGCCAGGTTTTGCAGTGAACAGCCCAAACCGTTTGGTCCTAATTTATTTTCTTCCTTTTTCGAAAAATGTTTTCATATTTTAAGAATATTGTTAACTCATTTGCATCATTGCAAGTATAAAGATAGAATAGGTCAAAATCATCCATAGATTGGTTTGATTAGTTACAAAATGATGATTGATAGTGTTTTTCAGAACAAATGGGTGTCCCAAGACCTGATCTAACGTGATTTGGTTACCAGTGGTTATATTTCCATCTTGGAAAAAAAACTGGTATACACTCACCCTTACGTTGCACTCAAACTAAAAAAAGTCACGAAAAATTCCAAAAAAACTTCTAAATGCACTTCATGGTTTACTCCACCTATATGTAAAATTTCAAGTTCAAATTCATTTTATGTTAAAAGTACCAAAAAAGATAAAATTCTAACAAATTTGAACTATTAACATTTGTCAGATTTTTTTCTTTTTTGTTACTCTTAACATAGAATGAATTTAAACTTGAAATTTTATACATAGATAGAGCAAATTCAAAAATATATGTAGAAATTTTCATGACTTTTTAGTTTAAGTGCACGGTAGGAGTGAGTGCATAGCAGTTTTTGCCTTCCATCTTATACAATTGATGATATAAAGATTAAACAGATACTTTGTACAGTTTAGTTCGGAGGTACAATACCTGCAAATCACGTTTGGGAGAGTGAATGAGGCACATGGGTCTTGGAATTGTGCTTCTGGTGCAAACTCCTTCACACGAACCAACTTTAACAAGTTCTTCCTCATTCTCTGTCAGATATTTTAGATGGTAAGAGGAATACTACTACAATTACAAGTGTAATAATCTAACCTAATGGTGAAAGGAAAAGGTTATTCTGGTTATAACATTTGAAAGAAAAGGAATTGATTTTTCATGTCAGAATGCGGCACAATACCCTTAGATACTACTGTTTTGTAATAAAATATGCCAAAGCCAACACAGGACAATGTTATGATTCCAGAGGTTTAACTGAAATAGTCATTATACATGTAGATGCGGAAGGACATCCATGCTGTTAGACTGCATTTCATTTGGTAACTAAACTGTGATACAGCAATAACATAGGTAGGGCATCGAACCCTCATTTACCAAGTTGATGAAGAAACAATATATAATCTTCTGATTTAAGTTGCTACAGTAAAAACAGTGACTATCAGATGACTATGGATCAAATAGGAGATTTACCAGAATATCATGCTGAACGTTCTGATCAAGAGCAAGAACAGCACAGATATGTTTAATGAACTCTAATGCAGCATCTCCTTTATGTGTGTGAGGATCAAGTTCTCTATTTGCAGGTTCAACTGATTCAGACTTGCCTTTTCCTTTGAAATGGTGAAGTATATCACTTACAATTCTGAGAAGCTTGTCTGAAAAGTAATTGCTGATCTGCAAATTCAAATATGAAATTCAGATTAGAGAAGATTGTGTTTGGCAGTCCCAGCAGATGATACTCCCACCATTTGTAAATGCTACCAGGATAAACACCGCGTACAGGAGGGCCAGGCGGTGATGACCGAAGGGGAGGGGTCTTAGGAGAAAGATGATACCATAGACTGGGGTTATAAGCTTAGAGAGAGAGACATAATTCATTCTTCTTGCTTAATTAAAAGGATGGCAATGAATCATTATTTAAAAGGGGCTCAAAACAGATTGAATATAAAGAAAAACCAAACTAAACCATAAGATGGACATGACACTTTAATACAACATTAAGATATATTTTCGAGAACATGCAATCAAACTTTTCTAAACTTAGACTACTATATAAGTTTAATTATCAAGATTAGCCTTATGAAAATAATATTTCTTAAAGCCTTTTACCAATATATTGTTTGTAACAGCTCTAATATCAATCAACACAGTTATAATCTGAACCCAACAAACAAGCGATCTAGATTTCACTTTTTCCTCAAACAGACATGTGAAGTTCTAGCCTCTTAGACCGAATATGGAAGTTCCTATTAACATCCTTTTAATTATATAATAATAAGTGGTAACTAATTAAGATTACACTGTGGAGACAGTGTCAATGTCTAAAATGACATATCTTTGAGAGCACAGGGAGTTTTAAATTGAAATTACCTGATCACGGAGGTATCCTATGACCTGTCCTTCAAGGTTCTCAGCAGCCATAATTGTTATGGACGGAGTGCATGAGGTATCATCCCTTATAGTTGCTCGAAGCGCTACTTGTTCTTTCATGTATTTCCATGGAACATACAAGAACTCCGATACGATTAAGACAAAGTGATCCTAGATTTTTTTTTTAAAAAAAAGGTTAAGAGCAAACACTACTTTCAATTGAAGGATAATTGCTGAACACATCATGCAAAGTTGAGAAAGTTGCAGTCGGCAAACAGAAGCAACTGATGTTAGGGTGACTTTGATTTGATAAAATGACTGACCTGTGTAGCTTTGGGCAAGTATTCTGCTATATTCCAGCTTGAGATAATGTCAATATCACTATCACCATCTGAACCATCCGTAGATGTTACATTTTGTGTTTTAGCTTGAATCCCACCATAGTTATACTGAACCATAAAACAAAAGATGAAACATCAAAGGTGACAGCATGTTCGACAAAAAAAACATTGAATAAAGAAATTCATTTGTGGTAACACAATGAAATGTACATACCTGATCCATGAACAGTAAGGAGTGCCAATAGTGCAAAGGTTCCAGCTCTATCCACTCAAAAAGATCCCTAAAAAACAAATGTTCTTAGTTTCACGTAAGTGATCAGTATCACCCATTCAAATTTGCAGCGGGAGGTCAAACAGTACCTTGTCTGTAAGGTTTTCAGTAAGCTATCACAGTATGCACGTGCTGACGACAAGTCCACTTTTCCGGTATCTATGATTATCTTAGAGAAGTTTGCAAAGATAACATTAGCTCCAAGCTTTCGAAACTCAGCCAACATTAGAGCAAAGACCTTCTTCATGACCTGACAGAGTTCGACCATCCAATAGAAGAGACTAAGAGGGTAAGAAAAGTTAAAGGCAGGGAAACTAATGTCGACTGGGTAACAAGTGATTTAGAAATAGAAAAGACAATTATCATTGTTAGATCTATTAGATGAATAGATGAATCGGTCATGTATTGCACAGCCCAAATGGCAATACATATAGTACAAGACTCAAGGGACACAAGGGACACAAGGCTAAACCCTAAAAACTAAGAAATGCCACAAATACCCTTATATCCTTAATACCCACCTCAAATGCAAAGTGTATGTAATTGCATTGCATTTGAAATGGTTGATACTAAATTAGGAAAAATCGAAAATCCGAGTCTTGAAGATGTCATTGCGTACAGTTCTTGAAAATTATGTCGAGGCTAGAAGTTCTCCATCCGGGTCCTCCATGCTGCAGCCCATAAAGCATGGTTGTGGCCCATAAAGCAGATCAAAGCCCGAGACAGCAGCGGCGCGGAAAGAAAGCGCGGCAGCCTTAAAACTCGGGGTGGCGGCTCAGAGAGAAGCGGTGGCTTTAAAACTTCTATAATCCGCAACAGCTCAGAGAAGAGCGATGAATGCAGCCATGCAAAAAGAAAGGAACCACACTCGGTCCAAGATAATGGACCATTGCTAGCAAAACAATTGGCTACACAAAAATTTGTGAGCTCGCCATGGTTGTCACGACGAAGTCGGCGACCACGGCGAACGAGGGTCGCCTGGACGCCTAGGCGACGCCACAGCGATGCCATGGCGAGCGCCATGTCCTGTTTTGTATATAGGCCACAATGCCACATACATCTCTTCCTCTCTCCTGTTGTCTAAAAGTGGTCCCATCTCGTCTCGACTCAATACTCCTCCCCTCCCGTCTCGACTCACTCCTCCCGTCTCGAAAGTCTCTTCCGACTTCCTCTCTCTCCCATGCCGACTCCTCTACCCGCCGCCTCCCCGTCCGCGCATCCTCTCCCCCGCCTTCTCCTCGTCTCTCCCCACCGCCTCCGGCTCCCATGGGATCTCCTAACCCTAGCCGTCGTCGGCCGGTCCGCCGCCTCCCCAGTCGGTCGCATCCTCCCTCCCCGCACCCGATCTCTCCCGCCTCCCTCCCCACGCCTGAAGCTCTCTCTGCCGCCTCCCCCTGGCGGAGATCGGCGCGACGGCAGTGAAGCGGTGGAGATCAACGTCGGTGGCAGGAGCAGGCCAAAGATTGGCATCAACAGCGAGACAAGGCAAGGCGACCAACCTTGGCGTCCCCCTCCGGCCGTCGGGACGACTTGGCGTCGCCTAGGCGACGCCGTGACAACCATGGAACTGCACAGCTTTGATGAACTAAAAAAGATCTGGATTTGGATGGACGCAATAGAAGACTCAAAGAAAAAGACTCAAAATACTAAGCAACAGAACTGACAACTCTCAACACCAACACAAAAGATCTCCTTCCTCACATGAGCATCACAACCTTTGAGGCAAAATCTTGACCACTAGCCTCTCACTTGCAGGCACAACCAGGAGATAGGCGAGACACCCAAGAGGAGCAGCGAGCCAACTGAGACTCATGTACTTTAGAACCCTTTCCGCCCTGCTAAAATCCCCCAACTTTCCATAAGCCATGACAAGCATCCTGACAGAACTCACTCCACTCTCTCCCTCCCGTCTTTCTCCCTCTCTCCAGCGCCAAAGAAATGGGAGAAGATGGAGACGAAGCCGGCCGACGAGAAGGTCGACAAGCCGAAGAAAGAGCCAGCGGGGAAGAAGACCAAGGTGGAGCTACAAGACAACGTAGAGCGTTGTCTCCTCGGCGTCCGTCTGCACGGCGGCGAGCGCCGTGGAGGAGCCGGACACCTCAGCGTCAGCCAGGAGGCCATCTTGGTGCTCAGGCTGATCGATGTTGGGAGCACCGTCGTGGTGAAGTGGACGAGCCAAGAGGATGGCGAGTGACGGTGGCGGGGAGGTCGGCAGCGACCAGGGAGCCGAACGTTGGGCTAAGAGAGCCGAAGCACAATGATAGCTGGAGTCGAAGCATGAGCCGGCGGTGACGAGCTGATGAATCCGGGGGAGGCCGGCAACGGCGGATTTGGGAGGATCCGCGGTGGAGAAAGCCGTGGCGGCGGCACGACGGCCAAGAACCTAGCGAGTGAGAGCCTCGAGACGCCGGATCCGGGTGGGGATTGGGCTTGGATCGACGCGGTCAGCGTCAGGAAGAGCCAGATCCAAGCGAGGAGCTCCTACGCCGCATGATGATGACGCGCGGCGATGAAGTCGACGAGCACGAGCCAGCGGTGATGAGCTGCACCAAATCCAACACGGCAGCGGGAGAGCGCGCGAGCGAAGATGAGACTGATGACGATGGTTCCGACTGGAACGATCACCAGCGGCGACGGGGGTCAACGAATCCGGCCCTAGTGGTGACGAAGACGAATGGCGAGATATGACGGTGACGGCCAGCGAACACGCTAGCGGCAGCTGGCTGCCCACAGGAGTGGAGAACACTCCTCCCAAGGGCGGCGGCAGTGAAAGACGCTCGACGCTAGGTTTTTAACTTTGGCTCTGATACCATATTAGATCCATTGGATGATAGATGAATCGGTCATGTACTGCACAGCCCAGAGGGCAATATATATAGTACAAAACTCAAGGGATACAAGGATAAACCCTAGAAATTAGGAAATATCGCCAATACCCATATATCCTTAACAATCATTAGGGCCCAAAAAAAATTACACCCTCCGTAGAAAATTGTAGGGCACATAAAATTTTTGCTGCTGTAGAAAAATGTAAGGCGTGCACACTTTCCTATGCATCGTTTGTGAGTTGTTTACCGTTAATACCCCTTTGCATGATTTATCTTCCAATGCAATTAGTTGAGGCATGCAGCTAATGCTCCTCATGGCAGTAACTCTGCATGGCAGCCGATTCATTTCAATGGCTGCCGATTCATTTTTATAAGGTGCTCTCGGTTAACATGAAACCATCCAACGAAATGAGCAAAGAAGTCAAGAACTACTCCATAGTTTCTTGTTCATTACATCATAATGCAAGAGTATAGTTCGCTATTCACAGTACTACTCCATAGTTTCTTATTAATTGCATCATTGCACAATTTTGGCGGTTAATTCTACATTTGAAATTGCATTAGATGGTAGATTAATTTTTCATTTGAAATTGCATTCAGGAGACCATGCAAAAAAAGATCAATGAAGAGACTTGTTTTAACCTTTGCATGCATGCTTGCATGAATGCTGTCGAGATTAATGCGTGCATGGTCAAATTACATAAGGGAGTATGCATGCATGCACCAGCCTATCAATGCATTAACTACGGCAGCAGCCACCATTGTTAATGCAGGGCATCATGGGTTAGTTAATTATGGGCATTCTGGTAAATTCGTGCTGGTCATTTGTCTTTGAGCTCCTCCCAAATACGCCCTATAATTTTCTAAGGAGAGATTATCATATTGAAAATGCACTAGCAAACAACAGGGGCCAAAAAGACAAGAACTTGTAAGGCTTCTAGAAATAAGAAGTCGCATAATATCTGTAATGTAAAAAAAGGAATGACAGAGCAGTTAAATAATTTAGCTTACATTATGAAGAACACGATGGAGTGCAGGGTCATGAAGTTTCGAATGTGGGCTGAAAGGCATAAAGAATGTGCAGAGTATATTTAAATTAGAAAAACAATTACTAACTGGTTTTAAGTGCAAATATATGAATTATTACCTGCAAAGCCAACGGTAGAGATGTTGCAATATTGCATCAGCAAATACATTTCCAGAGGACACTGCATCGGAAATGCATCTTTGAATGAGTTGCTTCAGCGCTTGGAAAGCAGGTACACATAAGCTAGCATCATCGAAGTCTGTTTCAGTGGCATGTGGACCAGGAGGCATGTCATTTTCAAAGCTACCAATAGATCCTCCTTCCATTTCATCCACTTGACTGCTCTTAAGGAGAGAATTAACCGCCAAATGATGGATCTGCAGAATAAATATGTGGTACACAGAAATCAATTACCAGTAGATACAAAATGAATATATTACATTCTATGGTGTCCAAGCAAATGCATTGGAGATTTACCTTCAGCTCAACAGCAACCCTTCTATATGCGCCAGGATAAGTAAGCGCAGGCTGAATGACCTGTACAATGAGGTCATATTTAGTCAAGCAGCGAAAAAAGTGCAAAGGGCAAAACACAATGCATTCTTTAAGAGGATAAAGGAAAGCTTCGCACTTCATCAGCAAAGCATGTATCTCCTTCATACGTGCCTCCTAAATCAGGAATGCCATCATCAGATATCCATAGTACCTAGCATATATAACAACTTAGTGAGAAACTTAGGCATTATGAAAAGCTCCATACCACACCATGATACTCCCGCTGTGTCACAATATTTGTCCACAGCCCGCCACACGCATAGACCAATAAAGCACTAAATCTAAGAAAAAGTTGATAAGAAATGGCCATACATACCCCTATTAAATGACATACTACAATCACTTAATCCTTTCCAAAGCATTTAAATAAGGATAGAGAGTGAAAACATTGCAGTAACTACACTCCCGCAATGAACAAACATTTTGAAACGGACTCCCAATGCCATGGACAAACCATGTGAAACCGATGGAGTACTTGGACTACATTTTAGGGGGAAAATAGTTTGCTATCTGCACATGTAATGTCGAGAAAGGACAAATGCAAGGGCCGAAGAATTTTAGCACATAAGGAATCAATCTGATCAAGATATGTGTTATAAAGGTCAGAGGTCATTCCAACTTTCATCGAGGACTGGCCATTTCATCGAGGGCTGGCCATTCACTGGGCAGAATTTCCTCAACAAGCACTGGTTGCTGAAAAGTAATGCCGGTTTCTTTCCACTTCCTGGTGGTTCTGGAATGGGAGGATTTTCCCACAACTCAGCATGAATGACTAGAAACCAGTTGGTTCCTTGCGAACTGTGTTATTAAGTCGTCAACGACTAGTCGTCCAGTCGGCCGGTGGCGCTCAACTGGAGGCAGCGACTCAACTAGCTTTCGACTGAGTCGACTTGGATCAACTCGTCGCCAACTGGGAGAGAGTAGTCGGCCGACTTGTGAAATGTGTGGGAGAAGGCAAGCTGCGCGGGAGAAGACGGGACGGACCTCTGTTGGGCTGTTTAGGCTTTTGGCTTCTGGACAAGTTTTGTCGAGTACTTCACACTTCCACAGAGCCACAAAGGCGCGAGCTATGTTGAAGCGCAGAGGCACCGACCGGCGAGGCACCGCAGCAGCCGAGCCCCTTGCCGAATCCACCCTTCCCCAGCCGAATCCAACTCCCCGCCGTCGCCCCCAGCTGGATTGACCACCTCGTCGTCGCCCCCAGCCAAATCCGGCTTGAATCCTTCAATTGAAGCGCAATGGCGATGAGGCACCGTCGCCCCTAGCCGAATCCACTGTCGTCCCAAGGTGCTCTTCCCTTCCCTCTACCTTTAGCCTCTCTTGTGCTCTGTGTTTTCTCTCATGGCAACAGCGCAAGGAAGCTCCGCAGGCCGCAGCTACTCTGTCTCAGTTACAAGTCCCAATGTTTACACAATACACAGAATACATATACAGCTTAATAAATTGAGAGCTTTGGCAGCCATCTCTTCCAGATAAAATCCATTCTCCCTGTCATAACCAAAGTCCATCGGAGTGAGATTGGAAGATATTAGATATATTAGGCAGGTCTATTTGTGATTAGCTATAATTAGCACGTGCCATGTATACTTGATTGTATTCCTTGTATACCCAGCCATATTGGCTATATATATGAAGGTCACCTCCCCCATATCGGGTGAGAGGTGTGTCTCTACATGGTATCAGACTATCCGATCCTATTTCCGCACTTACCTTCCTGGTCGCCTTCTCCCATCTCCGATGGCCACCTCGGTCTCGCTCGCTTTGCCTCCTCCACAGCCCTTGGTGCGGCACCACCGCCAATGACGAGCACCGCCACAATGGGTGCCATGGGCGCCAGCGCTGCTGCATCGATCGTGGTTCACCCCTACGCCACAGTCCATGTAAAGTCCCACATCCCGATTACGCTGGACCTTCAATCCAACTACTCCAAGTGGGCGTTCTTCTTCAAGTCGCTGTGCGGCAAGTTCGGCCTTCGCTCGCACATCGACGGCTCTGCCCCCCCTCGACCTGATGATCCTCAGTGGGATGCCGCGGAGTGCTGCGTCCGGGGCTGGATCTCCGGCTCTGTCGACGACTCCGTCCTCGACCTCGCCATGGACGACGCCGATCCAACCGCCCGCGATCTGTGGGTGGCCATTGAGGGGATCTTCCGCGCAAACCGGGAGCCGCGTGCCATCTTCCTTCTCAACGAATTCCACTCCATGGTGCAAGGTGGCGGCACCATCTCGGCGTCTTGCCGGTGAAGACCAAGGCCGCCGCCCGCGGCGTCGGCCATCTGTGGAGGACTCGCAACTCGTCCTCGCCCTTCTGCGTGGCCTCAATCCTCGCCTCTCCAACACCGTCGACGATATCGCCAACTCTGCTGTACTTCCCACATTCGCCAGAGCCCATGACATGCTGGCACTCAAGGAGCTCCGTCTCGCCAACGATGAAAAGATGGTCGCCAGCACCGCCCTCCTCGCCACCACCGGATCTGGCTGCACCACCCGGGCGGATGCCGTGCTCTCGCTGCCACAGTCACCTCTGGAGGTACACCCAACCCACATGTGACCGGCTACGGCAGCAGCAACAAGGGCGGCAGCGGTGGCAAGGGCAAGGCGTGTGGTTGGAGCAATGGCGGCACACTGAGTGCGTCTCGGTACTTTGTATCTGGCCCATGGGCCCCTGGATTTGCTACAATCCATGGGCGCCACAGGCTCTCTTCGGCTCGGTAGGTGGTGGCGCCCGGCGTGTGGCGCCCTCCTCGAGCTCACACGGCCTTCGCGCCCGCACAGCCCCCGACGACATTTGCGCCGCTCCAATTCTCCCAACAGGTTCCCATGTGGAACCCAGATGGTCTTGTTGCTGCCCTCAATCAGATGCATCTCCAGGGCCAGCATCCCTGGGTCCTGGACTCCGGCGCCTCCTCCCACATGAGCTCCTCGGATGGTATACTCCTTTCTCGTCATCCCCCTCCTTACTCTTCCATTACCGTTGGCATTGGTCAAACCCTCCCTATTTCATGCCGTGGCAAGTCTGTCCTTCATACACCAGAGTCAAATTTTCATCTTAACAATGTCTTAGTTGTCCCATCCCTAGTCTGCAATCTGCTATCTGTCCGTCGGTTTACTAGGGACAACAAGCATTCTATAAATTTGACGCTCTTGGTTTTTCTGTCAAGGATATCCCAACCCGACGCGTGATGCTTCATTGCAATAGTCTTGGCGATCTTTACACCTTCCTCTTTGGGTTTCATTGCACACGCCAACATCGCCATCTCCACCGACCTCTGGCATCACCGTCTTGGTCATCCCAGCTCTGCCACCATCGACATTCTTCGTAGTAATGCGTCCATCAGCTGTAATAAAGTAGAGCACCAACTATGTCATTCTTGTCAGCTTGGCAAACATGTGCGCCTTCCTTTTTCAGATTCTAGTTCCTCTAGCTCCATGCCTTTTGAACTTGTTCACTGTGATGTTTGGACATCCCCGGTTGCCAGTGTATCCGGGTATCAATATTATCTCGTTTTACTTGATGATTTCACTCATTTCTATTGGACCTTTCCCCTCACTCGCAAATCTGAAGTCCCCACACATTACAAATTTTTGCAATTATGTCCACACTCAATTCAGCCTTGCCATCAAAGTCGTCCAAGCCGACAACGGCACTGAGTTCGTAAACAATACCCTTCATACTCTCTTTGCTTCCCGTGGTATTCATCTCCGCCTCTCGTGTCCATATACCTCTCCACAAAATGGCAAGGCTGAACGCCTTCTTCGCACATTGAACAACATCAGTCGCACGATGCTCCTCCATGCACACATGCCCGCTCAGTACTGGGCTGAGGCGCTCACCACAGCCACATATCTTCTGAACAGGCGTCCATGCTCTGCTGTTCGCCACACCATTCCATATACTCTACTCCACAACAAACCTCCCGAGTACTCACTTGCGTGTCTTTGGGTGTCTCTGTTATCCGAACTTGACCGCCACGGCTCGCCACAAACTCTCCCCTCGCTCCACAGCTTGTCTTTCTCGGCTATCCCTCTTCCCACAAGGGGTACCGCTGCCTCGACATGGCCACTCGGCGCGTCATCATCTCTCGCCATGTGGTCTTCAATGAGACCTGTTTTCCCTTCGGGCTTTACCCCTCCGGGTCTTCGTCAAGCGACCTGGATTTTCTGCTTACAGGTACTACAATGCCGGTACATCCTGCATCCTTGCCCACTGCTGTTGGGCGGCCCATGAGGATTCATCGAGGCGACCAACGACCCGCGATCTTGTTTCGTGGCTCCGTCTTTTCTTTGCTCCACCAGCAGCTGCTCCACCACCTGCTGCTCCTCCCGCGGTTGCCCCGGCTCCAGCTGTTGTTCACGCCGCTCCACCAGCTCGAGACTTCCGGCCACACCACGGTAAGCATCCCGGCGCATGATGGGTCCTCTACAGCACCGACGCCGGTTCTCGCACTGCGTGCGAGCTCTGTTCATGTCCGGCGACCACGGTGCCCACGGCTCCACCGGCACCTCATGCACAACAGAGCGCGCGTCACGCGGACCCAGTCCGGGGCCATACCAGTCGTGTGGTATGTGGGTCTCTCTGCGACGACCACTTCGTCTCCGCTTCCCGCCAACTACCGCAGCGGTTTGGCTGATCCAAACTGGCGTGCGGCCATGGCTGAGGAGTACAAGGCGCTCATCGACAACGGGATATGACGCCTCGTGCCCCGGCCACCCGGCGCCAACGTGGTCACAGGCAAGTGGATTTTCAAGCACAAGTACCACTCCGACGGTACCCTTGCCCGCCACAAGGCTCGCTGGGTGGTTCGTGGTTTCTCCCAGCGCCACGGCATCGACTACGACGAGACATTCAGCCCGGTGGTCAAACCGGCGACCATCCGGGCTGTTCTCAGCATTGCTGCCTCACGCGCCTGGCCTATCCATCAGCTGGACATCAAGAACGCTTTTCTCCATGGACATCTGGAGGAGACCGCTCATCGCCGGCGGCCCCGAGCTTCGTCAACCCCGCTTTTCGACCATGTGTGTGCATTGCGGCGCTCCTCTACGGCTCGGGCAGCTCCCGAGCACGGTACCAGCGTTTTGCGACATACATTCGCCAGCTCGGCTTCGTCGCCTCGCCTTCCGACACCTCCCTCTGTCTACAACGACGGGACCAGTACCGCCTACTTGCTCCTCTACGTCGACGACATCGTTCTTACTGCGTCCTCGACGACATTTCTTCAGCAGGTCATTGGGCGCCTCCACTCTGAGTTTGCCATGACTGACCTGGGCACACTCCATCACTTCCTCGGGATCTCCGTCACTCGCTCCGCCGACGGCTTGTTCTTATCCTAGCGACAGTACGCCGTCGAGCTTCTTCAACGCGCCGGCATGGCTGAGTGTCACTCTACGTCGACACCTGTTGACACTCAGGCCAAGCTGTCCGCAACCGCCGGTGCTCCTGTTGCTGATCCGTCCGCTGCTGGGAGTCTTCTTTGGCGCGCTCGGTACCTCACGCTGACTCGTCCTGACCTGGCGTACACCGTCCAACAGGTGTGCCTCTTCATGCATGATCCTCGCGAGCCGCACCTCTCGCTGATCAAGCGGATCCTACGCTACCTAAAGGGCACCCTCTCCTCCGGCCTCCACATTGGTGTCGGCCCTGTTCAGTCATTGGTCGCCTACTCCGATGCCGACTGGGCTGGCTGCCCAGATTCTCGGCGCTCCACCTCCGGTTATTGTGTCTACCTCGGCGACAATCTGATTTCTTGGTCCTCCAAGCGTCAGACCACGGTCTCCCGCTCCAGTGCAGAAGCCGAGTACCGTGCTGTTGCTCATGTGGTGGCCGAGTGTTGCTGGCTGCGCCAGCTCCTGCAGGAGCTCCACGTCTCCATTGCTTCGGCGACAGTTGTCTACTGCGACAATGTCAGCGCTGTCTTCATGACAGCCAACCCCGTTCATCATCGTCGCACGAAGCACATTGAGATTGACATTCACTTTGTACGTGAGAAGGTCGCCTTGGGACACGTTCGAGTCCTTCATGTGCCGTCCTCTCACCAGTTCGCAGACATCATGACCAAGGGCCTTCCTCTACAATTTGTTCATCGAGTTCGAGTCCGATCTATCGTCAGGATCCTCCCGCTTAGACTGCGGGCGGGTATTAGATATATTAGGCAGGTCTATTTGTGATTAGCTATAATTAGCACCTGCCATGTATACTTGATTGTATTCCTTGTATACCCAGCCATATTGGCTATATATATGAAGGTCACCTCCCCCATATCGGGTGAGAGGTGTGTCTCTACAGAAGACAATAATTTAGAAACCTCAAGTTGTGCTTGAAAGTGTAAATGCACCATTAAGACCAGTTTTTTCTGTTGAAGCTCAGAGATAAATGATCTCAGTAATGAAGTCTTTTCTGTTGTAGAATGTAGACTTGCAGTGTTGTAGTAGTAGACTAGTTGTAGGTCTGTAGATGACTTAAGTAGTATGCAATTATGCATTGCTCTGTTCTTCAAAGTTCAAATGTCTCGGCCTCTCAGGAAGAATGTCCAGTCAGGCAGTCATCAATAGCATTGCTCTCTATTTGCCACGATGTGCTATGTAGTCTGTATGCTCTGCAATTCTGTATGCCTTGAACTAGAAGTAGTATGCTAGTCTAGTGGTAGCAGCAAGTACAATACTACCATTGTTCAATACTATTGATGTCCATTGATTGATTGATTCCATTCATTCTTGATTTGCATAGGCATCATGTCTGATGAAGTTCCGGCAACTGAGAGCAGGGAGCAATATGATCCACCAAAGGATCCTAAGTGAAAGGCGACCAAGTCCAAAGACCCAACATGGAAATATTGCTTTTGGTCAAACTTGAGTAGTAAAAATGTTGTCGAATGTATTCTCTGTGGCAAGAGGACACATTCCGGAGTGATGAGAATGAAAAAACACCTTTCAGGGGGTTTGGAGAAGTGGAGAAATGCCCTAATACAACCATAGCTGTCATGAAGGAGATGCAAGACTATTTGAAGAAGAATGCAAGGAATAAACCCATTGAGATTGATGATGGAGGTAAAGGCAGAGAAAGTGATTATGATGGTGATGAGGAAGAGGAGCAACCAAAAGCAGAAACTCAAGCTGCACAATCAAGAAAAGCACTAAAGACATATGCAATAGCATTGCATTTGAAAAGGGTTGACACTAAAATAAGAAAAATCCAAAGTCCAAATCTTGATAATATCGTCGTAGCGTGCAACTTTTGGATGTAGAACACTGTCAAATCAAACTACAGAGGAATATATAGAAACATGCCTACGTAGATCGAAGCCTAAAACGGTGGTGATGTAGTGCACAATAATCACAACATAAGCGCAGTGCAGAAGCGTGACGGCCTTAGAAGCTCGGGGCGGTGACTTAGAGAGAAGCGGCGGCATCATAACGACTTCTACGATCTGCACGTGGCTCAGAGAGGAGCGACAGCTGCGTCTATGCAAAAAAGGAAATTCCAATGCCTGTATGACTGATAATAAATTTGTGGACTAGCAAGGTTTGGACAAACTGAAAGATAGAAGCTACAGATTAGAATGAACACAATGAAAACTCAAAAGGAACTAAAGGACTCAAAGTGCTAAAACTCAAAAAGAAACTAAAGGACTCAAAGAGCTAGCAGCCATGGTTATTAAGGCGGTAAGGCGAGGCGAGGCGACCCACCCCCCTCACACCTTTTAAGCGGTAAGGCGCGAGGCGCGGCGACGCCTTACACACATCGTAAGGCGGCGAAAGCAGAGCTCAATATATCTAAATTAGAAGAAATTTAAAGAGGATAAGGATTTAATTGTAATTTTATATAAGTCGAAGGCTAAATTACAAAAAATCTAGCTTTTCTTTAAAGAGGGAGGACGTAATTGTAATTTCATATAAGTATGAGGGCTAAATTGCAAAATTGCCGTTAAAACACCGACGCACTGTGAACCCTAGCGCCTCGAATCGATCGGTTTCTCTGTTCATTTCTCACCTCACCTCCTCTGTCATCGCCGCCTCCCAAGAGAAGCCGCCGCCTCTCTCTCTCTCCTCCTGCTCACAAGTCGCGGCCGCCTCCTGCTCTCCTCGCCTCGCCTCGCCTCGCGCCACGAGGCCCCTGCTCTCCTCGCCTCCGCCTCGCCTCCGCCTCACGAGGCGGCAGAGGGTAGGATGAGAGGAGGAGGGGGGAGGAGGCGAGGCGAGGCGCGGAGGATGAGCAGATGAGCCACCATGGGAGGTGGGGAGAAGGAGGGGCCGATGAGGCCGCATGCAATGGCGGATGGTCGCCGCCGTGAGCTAGGATTCGACTTCTACCGATGCAATGGCTTAGGTTCTCCACCGCCCCTCATCCATCTCTTTATACTTGCGTTTTGGTTTCTTGGGCGTCGCCTTTTTGCTTCTGGCTTTTCTTCGCCTAATCGACACCATAGTGACGCCTTAGGGTTCAAGGCGGACGCCATACTCCCTCCTGGCAAGGCGACGTCGACGCCTTCCTGTGCACGACCGCCTTACCGCCTAAGCGTCGCTTAAGCGACGCTTAGGCGACGCCTTAATAAGCATGCTAGCAGCAGACACACCAACACACTACAAATTCCCAGAGCAGCGCACCCAGCACGCCAAAACCCTCTCATCCCCATTCGGCCATCTCCAGCCACTACATCAAGGCCCATGCCGTCCGCACAGACTTCATCAGCTCCCCTTCCAGCGCGACGGCTTCCTTCCACCTCGGTCTTCCCCTCCACCACGGGGCAACATCGAGGCGGAGGTGAAGGCACGGACATGACACGGCGGCTAGGAGGCGCGGATGGCCAACGTGGCTGCTGAGGGGTAGCAGCACGTGATGGCCAGATCTCGAAGAGAGCGGCGGTGGCTCGAGATTGAGGAGACCGCCGGTGAAGAGGGCCGACGCCGAATGGATCACGTCGGATCCAATCTTGACGGCGATGGATCCAAGCGGGGCGCGGCCGAATCTGGGACTGCGTCTGGGAGGGGGCTGCTAGATCAAGCTCAGGGCGGGCGCGACGACTGATACGACGGTGGATCCGAACGAGGCGCAGCCAAATCTAGGATTGCGTCTGGGAGGTGGCAGCCGGATCGAGCTTGGGGCGGGTGCGGTGGTTGGGAGGCGGCCTGGCGACGGCGCGGCGTTGACGACGGCCTCGATTCCAAGAGGTGGCCGCCCTGTGCGAGCAGGCAACAACGGCGACATGGCCGTCCCCAAGAGCAAAGATCGATCCTCCTAGGGGCAACGGCAGCGGAAGAAGAATGAAGGTTAGGGTTTCAACCTTTGCTTTGATACCATGTTATGAATAGATTGTATGTATTGCAGAGGCCCAATGGGCAATATATATGGTACAAAGGGGATACAAAACTAAAACCTAGTACAATAAGAAATACCGCTAATACCCTTAGCACTACCCACTGCTTGAACCTTATAATGGGGCTAACTAAATTTGATTTCGATAAAGCACAATCTGTAAGGCCAAAGGGTCATTGTGTAGCAGTCAGAGTTACTATCTAGGATCCAGATGATGGGTTTAAGCCTACTAGTGGAAGAGTGGATTATCCTCTTCTTATTTTCAGTCTGGAGGAGCAATTCATCAATTTTCTGATTCTCAGTTTGGTAAGTAATATCACATGATTTTCTGTTTCCTTTCCTCTCAATATATCTTGATGCTTTTTTTAAATATCGTATCATTTTATTGTAGGACATGTTTTTGCATTGGGGGAATCTAGATCGTTGGCCAAAAGAAATCCAAATTTGTGGAGAGATTCACACAAATGTTGATTACACAGTCACAGTGGATCTCTTGAATATAAGATAACCCCACAGTAAATGATCTCTGTTTACGTGGTACATTTACTATCTTTGTGTAATTTATGTTGCACCTTTTCATATTTACAGGTTACAGAATACCGAGAAAATAAGATCCACACTGGCTAGAAGCAGAATAGCTATGCGCGTTCCCCCATGGTACCTTTCAGTTGTTGGAGTTCTACAACAACAACAACCAAGCATTTTGTCCGAAATAAGTGGGGGTAGGCTAGGAATGAAACCTTCTCAAGATTAAAGAGATGAGCCTTCAAATAAAACATACAACGCTAAAACCCTAAACCGTACATCCTGCTATCTGAGCTGAGAGTCTAAAACACTACCCCTAACTTTCTTATGGTTCCGGTATGTGGATCGCTAACTTCCATACGCTCCTATCCAAAACTAATTCTTTAGATACATTCCAATCCCTCGAATCTCTTTTAACTGCTTCCTCCCACGTCAGTCTTGGCCGACCTCTGCCTCTTCTTACGTTTTCAGTACATCTTAAAATTCCACTACGTAACGGTGCCTCACAAGGCCTTCGTTGGAGATGCCCAAACCATCTCAAGCGATGTTGGACAAACTTCTCTTCAATTAGTGCTACGCCAACCCTATCACGTATATCATCATTGCGGAAGCGATCCCACCTTGTGTGACCACAGATCCACCGTAGTATCCTCATCTCCGCTACATTCATTTTCTCTATATGTTATCTTTTAGTCGCCCAACATTCTGCTCCATATAGAATCGCGAGTCTGATCGCTGTCCTATAGAACTTACCCTTTAACTTTTGCGGGACTTTTTTGTCACACATGACACTAGATGCTTGGCACCATTTCACCTACCCCACTCTTATCCTGTGACTCACGTCTTCATCAATCTCACAGTCCCACTGTAGCATCGATCCCAAATAACAAAATGTGTCCTTCTTAGACACTACTTGTCCGTCCAATCTATCATCTCCATCATCTGCCCTAACACCACTGAAATCACACCTCATATACTCAGTTTTAAACCTACTAAGTCTAAATCCCTTCAATTCTAAGGTCATCCTCCACAACTTGAGCTTCCTATCAACACTTGTTCTGCACTCATCAACCAGTACCACATCATCAGCGAAAAACATACACCAACGGATATCTTCTTGTATGTCCCATGTAACCTTGTTCATCATTAGGGCAAAAATGTATGGGCTCAACGCTAACCTTTAGTGTAGTCATATCTTAATAGGAAAGTCATTAGTAACATTACCACATGTTCTGGTATTAGTCACAATATTTTCGTACACGTACTTAATTAGGGTAATATATCTTGTTGGGACTTTTTTTTGAAGCGCCCACCACATGACCTTTCTTAGCACTTTGTCATAGGTTTTCTTCAAGTTAATAAACATCATGTGAAGGTCCTTCTTTTGCTCTCTATACCTCTCCATCAACTATCATTGTTGGAGGAGCTCTATATGTATGATTTTTTGGACTGCAAAACTATGATGTATTAGCTAGTTATGAGCTGCCATATAACATTGCTAAACTCAAATATTATATTTCTTATGTTACAGGAACTCAAAGCATCAAGCAGGAGCTCAAGCGACGATTAGTCGACTGACCGGCAAGTCGATCCCTTGGCGACTCGACTCGACTTACCGACTAATAACCTTACTTGCAAAAACGGTCCAAGTCACCAAGTTTTGAATTTTTTTTACTGTTTAAATACAATACTGAAATAATATGTTTTGGTTAAGAACCAACATCAGACTCAGCAAAATTGTCGTAAATTGATGATGGCTCAGTATATTTTAGCAGATTCCCAGCTCAGTTAACAAACCAAACAATTCCCTTAGGAAATGTAGGGCAAATGTTTGCCAGCCAGTTCCTGGTTATTCTCTCTTCCATGGGAAAAATATAAGTCATTGACATGATCTCAGAACAAATAAAAAGGTAATGTACTCAGCCTCTACATGATCAAAAGCAAGGCATAATTTTGGCTATGATGAAGCTGACTAGTATGCCTGCTGGTTTTACTAGAAAGCTGTGTATCATTTACTAAGCTGGGAATCTTGTGGTGGGGAAAGGAGATATTTTACACTAGTGAGGAGCTCACCAAAAGGAATAGAGCAATCATTTACTAAGCTGGGAATCTTGGGGTGGGGAAAGGAGATATTTTACACTAGTGAGGAGCTCACCAAAAGGAATAGAGCATATAAGTGTTGTGGGATTTAAAACACACCCATTTAGACAAAATACAGCCTAATTGCATCGACTTAAGGTAGAACAAACCTGCTGCTGGTCACGCAATGCCCTTGAAAAGAAAACATCAGCAGTAAAAAGAAGCCAATCTAGTTCAAAGTTTCCCAATGGCACCTGTTTTGATAAGCATTGATGTTCAAGTCATTTTCATATGAGCTGAAATAACTTACTATTATTCATAGTAGAGAACTCTTACATGCGCATATCTAGCAAGTGAAATTCTTTCATTGAACCATTGGGTTGATGCAGCACAACGCTGCATGCTTGTTCTACCAGCTGTCGCTTGCCAACCAAGAGCCTGAACAAATGGAAGTAAAACAACAGGAGGAAGAAATAAAAATGAAAAGAAAATGTAATCACTGGTGTCCCATTATGTACCTGATAGTTGTTGTCCCGTGCATTGCAAGGAATGGTTACACATGGGAAATCGTCAAGTGTTTGTACAGCTGCCTTTATAGCTTGGAGTTTAGGGCATTCTATGATGCCTATGACAGGTCCAGGATGTTGCTGTCTACAAAATATTTCACTTAGCTTATCAGAAGAAAAATATCTAAAATAATAGACACTTCTTGGCTAATTTTCATACTTCCAACCACTCAACTGATAGAACAAAAGATTCTTTAATTTAATACCATGTGACCAGTATAAGAATTGTATTCCATTCTTGATCTCAGTATTTATTTTGGATGATATTATGCATCTCAGGTTTGCCAAAATTATATATTTTTAAAAATAGAATATTAAATGCAAAATTTACATGTGAAAAGTGTAGTATATATTTGCAATATAAAGTTAGGCCCGTCCATTGTATATGGTAGACAGGCCCATATGGCCCATGTATGGGTGTGTATATAACTCCTCATGAACAATAGAGAAGGTTGACGGTTCCATTTCATAACATAGTATCAGAGCCTAGGGTTAGGGTTAGGAACTTAATTAATCGGGCTGCCGCCATCCTTGCCGTCGTCGGCGAGCCTCTGGCGAGCCATCACCGGTGTGCTACCTCTCTTCCTCTCCCTCTCCCATGGTCCATTTTCCCTCCCTCTGATTTGTCGTCGTTGTCACCTGGCTACCGCCTCCGGCTCTGCTTTATCGCCGAGCAACCGAATTCGCCCTGGATCAATGGCCGTTGCCTGGCTGCCGTATCTAGCTCTGCTTCGTCGCCCAACACCCGGATCCGCCACCATCTCCGACTTTGTTCCTAATGTCTCTCTTATTCCTCAGTTATCTATGAATCCCATGTCTGTTGGTCTACTTACCGATATGAACTACTTTGTTGGTTTGGATCATTTGAGTCTTCCTTCATCCTCTTGCATTCCAATTGGATCTACGATCGGATCTGCTACTACCTTCTCCACTCACTACCTTCTATTAATAGCACCATCGTTTGGGCCATTTATGTGGCTCACGTTTATGTACTTTAGCAGATCAGGGTGTCCTTGGTCGAGTCTCTGTAGATATTGATATGCACTATATGGGTTGTAAGCTTGGCAAGCTACAGCTCCCTTGTGCTTCCAGTACGTCTAGGTCGAATCGTCCTTTTGATCTTATTCATTCTGGTGTCTATGGTGGTCATCATTACTATGTTATTTTCATTGATGATCATTCTCATTATACATAGATCTATTTCATCAGGCATCGCTCTCAGCTATTATCTATTTATCAATCCTTTGGTTGCATGGTTCATACTCAGTTCTCCACTACTATTCGTGTTTTCCGTTCTAATTCAGGGGAGTACATCTCCACTATCAGTTTCTTGATTCTGAGGGTACCCTTCCTAGCTCTCTTGCCCTGGTGCTCATACTTAGAATGGTGCAGCTGAGCGCAAGCATCATCACATCATTGAGACTAATCATACTCTATTGCTTCCTTTGTTCCTTCCCATTTCTAGGCTAAGGCTGTGTCCACTGCTGTATATCTCATCAGCCTTCAGCCTTACTCTCGTCTTGAGGGAAAGTGTTCTGAGAGGTCTTGTTTGGCTTTCCCCCTAGTTATGATCATCTCCGTGTTTTTGGTTGCACCTGCTATGTCCTTCCACCACATGAGCGCACTAAGCTAACTCCCCAATCCGTTGAGTGTGCCTTCCTTGGATACAGTCTTGAGCGTAAGGGATATCGGTGTTATGATCCCTCTGCTCATCATATTCGCATCTCTCGTGATGTCACATTTGCCAAGGACCAACCTTTCTTTCACTCTACCACCAGTTCATCATCCTCTCTCACATGGTCTCATGTTTCTATCTTCCTCCTATTCCTTCTCCAACTACAGAGTCACCTTCTCCACCTTCCACCTTGCCACCAGTGTCCACTTTTCCTCCATATCCTCTCCACTATAGTTGTCGCTCCCAGCCACCGACTACTACTTCTGTTTCCACCCCTTCTAACACTCTGACCAGTACCACCAAGGTTCCTGATGATGATCCACAACCAGTTGCACCGAGGTATACTTTACGTGATCGTACTATCATTCATGCTCCTGACTGAAATGGTTTTCCTATTGTTGGAGCTGTCCAGGAGCCTTATACTTATCAGGAGGCAGCAGTTGTTCCTGAGTGGCAATCAGCTATGTTTGAGGAGCTTGCAGCCTTAGAGCACACTAGGGCCTAGGAGCTTGTTCCCCTACCTTCTTAGGTAACTATCACTTGCAAGTGGGTTAATAAGGTGAGGACCAAGTCCAATGGTTTAGTACAGCGCTATAAGGCACGTCTGGTTGCACATGGCTTTCATACTCAGGGTCGTGAACATGATGAGACATTTGCTCTCATGGCTCATATGACTACCGTTCAGACCTTGGTTACATTTGCTACGATTTGTTCCTAGACTATCTCACAGATAGATGTTAAGAATGATTTTCTTCACGGTGATCTTCATAAGGTATACATGCAGCCACCTCTTGGTGTACAGACTCCACCAAGGTATGTCTGTCGACTTCATCATGCAATTCATGGTGCCAAGCAGGCCACTCGTGCTTGGTTTGAGCTGTTCAGTTCTATGATTTGGGCTATTGGCTTCAGTCATAGTGACAATCATCCGCTTTGTTCATTCACATGTCTGAGCTTGGACACTCTTCTCTTGCTATATGTGGATAGCATGCTGCTTACAAGGGATGACATAGAGTACATTGCTTTTGTGAAAGAGAAACTCAGTGAGCAGTTTATGATGTCTAATTTGGGGCTACTTAGCTATTTCCGGGGGATTGAGGTCACTTCCACAACTGTTGGTTATTATCTTTCTCAGCATAGTTATATCGAGGACCTCATTGCTTGGTCAGGTCTCACTGATACCAAGGCAGCCACTACTCCCATGGGGCTGCATGTTCAGCTTCGTTCCACAGATGGCACTCCTCTTGATGATCCCTCTAAGTATCGTCACAGTGTTGACAGTCTTGTCTATCTCACTATCACCAGACCAGATATATCTCATGTTGTTCAGAGTCTTAGCCAGTTTGTCAGTGCTCCTACATCAGTTCACTATGGTCATCTGCTTCGTGCTACGCTACCTGAGAAGCACTATAGCTCGCCGTCTGTTCTACTTATCTTTGAGTCAGCTTCAACTTCATGCTTACGCTAACTCCACTTGGGCGAGTGATCCTAATCAACGGTCTGTCACTAGCTATTGCATCTTTCTTGAGTCCTCTCCTGTTGCATGGAAGTCCAAGAAACAGACTGCAGTCTCTGTTCTAGTGCTGAGGCTGAGCTAGTCCCCTTGCCACTACCATGGTTGTCACGGCGGAGTCGGCGACCACGGCGAGTGAGGGGCACTGGACGCCTAGGCAGGCACAGCGCGCGCCTAGGCGCGGAGTGGGCGGCGGCGGGTGGAGGGAGGCGGCGGCACGGGAGAGGAGAGGCGGACGGCCTAGAAGACCAAGGCGAGGCAGTCGTCATGGCGTCATGCAGCCCCGCCTGGACGCCTAGGCGACGTCGTAACATCAGTGGCCACTACCATTGTAGAGATTATCTGGCTTCGTTGGTTGCTAGCTGATCCTGATGTTCCTTGCGATGCTCCTACGCCTTTCCTGTGTGACAACACTGGAGCCCTTCAGATAGCCAATGATCCTGTAAAGCATGAGCTGACTAAGTATATTGGTGTTGATGCCTCATTCACATACTCACATTGTCAGGGCAACACCATTCTCCTTCAGTATGTGTCTTCAAACTTCAAATGACAGATTTCTTCACCAAGGCACAGACTCGAGCATCATCATCTTCATCTATTCAAACTCAATGTGTCTGATCCACATTGAGTTTGAAAGAGGGTGTTAAAGTATATATTTGTAATGTAGAGTTAGACCTGTCCATTGTATATGGTAGACAGGCCCATGTAGCCCATATATGGGCGTGTATATAACTCCTCATGAACAGTAGAGAAGGTTGAGGGTTCCATTTCATAGCAAAAAGCACGATTGGCTGGTGCTGGTAATCGTGAGAAGAGAGTACAAAATTTGCATATTTACATGTTCAGAACTTGTTTGTGCCACAGATTACTAAAGCAATTCAATAATGTGTCCACAGATCACAGAAAAGAAAAATTAACGAAATATGATTACTTCTTGAAATACACTGCAAATGGCATACCTGTACTCAAGTAACATTCTTTGCACATATTTGCTACCTGCATCAATTGATATGTGGTAGTCCACCTAACAGAGAGAATCAAATAATCAGAAGCTAGTATCCTATTCCTAAACATAATGGGCAAATTTATATTTTACATATCATGATTTTACTCACATGAAAAGTGAGATTTTCATGCAAAGAACCAAGAGATTGGCAAGCATCTCGAAATTGCTTTTCAAGAAATGCCGGAGATAGTTCTTTATTACGGAAAGGATTGACAACCACTGCATGTATTCTGAAAGATGTAGGGAAGTACATGACATATACAGCCCTTCCTTCTGACAAGCTGGAAATAAGAAAATCCATAGATCAGTCTCAAATTAAAACCAACATATATCTCAAGAAGAGTACAATGGTTTATACATGAAAGCAAGATAGAGTATTCATGTTATTGGTTATCCAATATATCAGTACAGTCAAGGTTATTAGTATTGGTAGGTAAAATACAGATAGAAGTCACTAATGCTCATCCTACAATACATTTAAGAGTATAAAGATAGGTTTACTGGTCACCATAAACTGTTAGGAGAAACAATCCTGGGTGTCCTCAAAAGGAGAGCGTGCATACAGCAGAAGTAGCATTTTACTCTGTAATATAAGTGCTTGAATGAATGAACTTCTTCTGCCTTTTCTACTTTTTTTAAAAGAAAAAAACTAACTGCCTTTTCTACTTTGACAGAGATAAATAATAGCTATTACTAATCACTCAAGGTAAAGAATATTAAAGAGTGAAGAATATAAAGATAATGCACAAAAAATGCGATTGGAGAAATAGTAATGGCATATAAAATATCTTTTTAACTCTGGTGGGGATAATAGTATTAGTATATTAATATTTACAAAGCACCAATATAAAATTGATAATTGAGCACTAAAATGTACATCACCATTGTAGGTCTATCATAGCTATCTCAGGGCTACCTGTGGTATAGATAGAAAAACGAAACCGTTTGTTCCAGGTATGAGCACTCTGCAGTGGTTTTCATTTGCAACTCCGCAAGATCCCATCCATCTTGGATACTTCGTTTTTTTGCAGACTTGTCCACTTTGCACACACAACCAATTTGGAGAATAGCACTGAGCTCCGGTGGAATTTGTGTCTCATATATTCCCTAGATGAAATTCCAAAGTTATGAGGGAGATCAAATAAAAACCATACAAAACCATATCCCACACACACAAGTTAGCGAATACTCACCTCAACATCTGGCTCTGCGAGATGAGCAGCAAGTTTTTTGCCCTCGGCCCTGAACTGTTCTTCACTGGTTACAACCTGAACGCCATAGCCATTATATGTTCTGTTAGCAAAAGAAATTGCACCCCTGGTTAATTTGCAGCTAATGTTCTCAATTTTCACCTCAATGAGATTGAAACATGGTCTTCCATGAGGAAGAATCTTTTTTACACGCCTTCCTGGAAACTCTTCTGTCACAGGAGCTTTCGAATTTAGGTAAAAAATTCTAGGCACATTGATAGGAATCTTGAACATGATCCCCTCAGCAACAACCCATGCAAAAAAGCGGCCAGGCAATGTAGTTGAAGCAAGCTGGATTATCTGATGTGGACAACATATATGGACTCGTTAAGCATCAATATAAATGAAGAAATTAATTAAAGTTAAGATGGTAACACAAATGCTACAGAACATAATAGTAACAGACGTTACATGCCTGCCAATGTGATCTAAAGAGGGCCAATTCTTGTTTCTGGAAAAATGTAGATCGGTTCCTACCATTGCCACGTAACTGATTGACATTTCTTGCAGAAAACAAATCATTAGTGGGACCATCAGAAGAGGCTGCAGCACCCACCCTGATAGAAGCAGAAGGAAACATAAGCATTGACCTATCCATCACTATTTAGTTTACTTGCTGTAGTCTTCATAATAGCTCCAGCATAAAGTACTAAAAAATTAAAGAGTAGCTCAAATAACCTAAGGACTAGTGGTCTTAAAATGCCAAACTCCCAACATCAAACTAAATGGCCCAGATCTAACAGAGCATCAGTTACAGGCACAAAATGATTTACTATTGTTTATAATTTAGCTGTGTATCATTACCTTCGACGCTTTTTTTGTTCACGAACATATTTCCATTTTCTCTTCTTAGCATCAAGCCATCCTTGATAATCGGTACTTCTATCAACCCTTTCATCAGCATGGTCATTTTGGATCTGTAAAGAGAGTGGTTCATTTGACCTGGTAATAGATTTTTGCTGTTTTTTACTACGATCTAAACCAGCTTCCACTGATGGTGGCCCATTTGGATGATTTTCTTTGCCAATGTTTAAACCATGGGATGCAGTATTTTTTAGCAAACCATTGTTTGATGTTAATAGATCTTCCATATCTCCAGTCCCATTCAAGTTCTGCATACCGTCGTCTTTGTCCAAGGGACTGAACATATCACGTAGTTTACGCTGGCGAAATCGGTCATCTTTCTCTCTGACCTTTTTGTGCAACCAATCAGGATGAAGAACTCGAGGAACAGGATTTGAAATCTGTAGAAAATAAGGATCTCAGAAATGGTACGGATAATCAACAGGAACAAGAAAGAATTATACAATACCTTTTGCATTGCGGCAGGAATTGTTATGATCTTCTGAATAGCTGAGCTTAGGCGTTGCTTGTAGTAAGACCAATCAACAATAGATCGGATGCTTGCTTCAGAGGAGATTTTGCACCATTTTCTTAAATAAAACTTTGCAATTTCTGCAAGAGACGAGGATAGCAAGAGAATGTAAGTAAATTGAACAGTTTGGCTCATGCAAAAGCAGCAATTTGCAGGCAAAACGGACCAGCATCTGTCTCAAAGATAGCTACCGGAACAGCACGCTCGCTCACTGGAGTGCCCTACATGATTTGAGAAAGTCAACATAACCATAGACAGATTAAATACAAGCAATCCAAATCGCTCAAAATTATAGGAGCAAACTAATGCCATGAAAATGATGAGGGGATGTTTGCCCATATGCTGAAAGGATGACGTGGCGGATGCCAATTTACGGAAAATAGCATGAAGAACATAATATTGGCAACTGTCCAAATTTAAAGATATGGGTAACTAATGATGTCAATTACTGAACACTTCAGTACTTACTTGTGGTTCTCGGGCAACTATATATTGGCAATGCAGTCCTTTGTCTTTAACCATTGAATCTCCAAGGAATTCAGCAAGTCTTTTTGCTGTAGTCACAGCACATGACTTCTGTTCTCCATAGTCAACCAGGGATTTACTCATTGTGCTTGACTCCGATATAAAATCAAGCAACTCACTGTCAGAAATATCAATTCCTTGATTCTGCAATAGACAAATATCGTTAGATAATATTGCATGGATATAATAATGCAAGTCAGTTGGGTCGTTTAGACTTTAAAGCATATCATTATAAATTTTACAAACCGCTTACATCCAGTAGGTCTAACCAACGGTTCGCAACAGAGGCAACAGCTGCATAGCATTCCTCTAAAGTTGAACCATGGAGAAATTTGTCAAATACCTCCGCCTACAAGCAGAAATAGAAAGCTAAGAAATTAAACTGGCCATACTAACTGATGAAATAGCCCTTATATTCCTATTTAGAGCATTAAACAGTAGTAACTGATGCTGAAAGGGAGCGTATACCTGAAAAACTTTGATGAGCTTCAGCTCACCTCTACGCTTGATTTCAAAACCTTTAAGTTCTGCCAAGGTTCCATCTTCATTGAAGACAGCATACCTCTTCTTTATCAGAATCCCTTCCTCTTTAGAGGCAGGTAGAATCATGGCCTGATGTTTTAGCATGCATTGTGACATGCAAAATTAAGCAAGATCAGATTCTGAGATTAGCCAAAGTGACTTGGATCAGAGAATGGAAATACTACACAGAGTAGAAGGAAAATGAAAAACCGTAATCCGATTAGAATACTTCACCTTGTAAGGTCCATCTACCTCGAATTCGATGGAACATTCACTGTGTGTTGTATATAGTTTATTTACTGGATCTTCCAGTGTCTAGTAGGACAACAAAGGAATCAAGCAATTAATAACATTCCAATTGTCAGTAAGCAGAATATAGAACTTGAATGAACCTAACAGTTTGAAGTATGACTTGCAGAACAACAATTCGTACTTGATATTGATCATTAGTGTTGTTTCTCGCGACATCAACATTAAGCATCACGCAGGGATAGGATATTGCGAGCTTCTTCCCAGCTCTGAAATATCAGCAACAAGTGTTAAGATAGAAAACTGAGTATAAAGGCTTAACATGGGAACATTCATATTGAATGAACTACGTAAACAAATCACTTTCTTAGATAAGACGGTTATTTCGTACCACCTCCAGTCCAAAATAGATGTCACTATGATTCACAATTTCACATGAAGTCAACATTCTTCGGTTTTGGCCACTAACATATTTTTTAAAATATTTAGAATTAGACACATAAAATAACACGAGTAGATTCATCTAAAATTATTTCATAGTATCACATTTTTGTAATTTTTTACTAACATGTTATGATGAGAATTAGTACTCAAAGTTGTGTCTTGGAGAATGTGCAGAGTCAAATCGACTACTACTTTGGACCAGATGAAGTAATAATTGATCATCTCTGTGATACAACAAATCCTTCTTTTGGAAATATGTTGATGTTACATTCAAATATCATGCCACAAACTTTTCTACACAACTAATTGTTCAAATCATGAAAGCAGCTCTTCATATTGACGAAACAGAGAAACAGCAATGATTAATAATAATCAGGCAAGCACTATACTCAACCGAGACAATTATTTCAATCAAACTAGTTATCTCGGAACGAATAGATAGTCATGAACTGACAATAGCAGTAATATGAAAGTCTCAATACATATGACTAACAAGCACCTTGTATGGAAAACCAATTTAATTGTCCTAGCGCACTTACTTTGTCTTGAAAGTAAAGTTCTCTGGAAAAGAACCAGGCAAAACACACCAAATGCCATCTGTATCCAGTTCCAGTGGTCTTCCAATTTTGTCTACAAGTAGTCGAGCATTTTGGATGATCTTCGCACCAGTATATGTCACAACACCAGCCATTTCCATAGAGTACCATCTTGCACCCCTAAATCAGAAAGGACATATACTTATTACATAACGTATCATACTACATGAAGACAGAGAAAAATTAAACTGTCTATATAAATTACACTTACTTGCGCATCACATATCCATAAAAAGAATTCAATATGCACTTGTGAGCAAGTTGCAAAGAATCATAGAGCACAACCATGTCCTGCAAAAGGCAAATGGAGAAGCAACAAAAAAAAAGTATCAAAATGCCTGAAACACATAATAGGCCTCTAAAATGTATAATGCATCACTGAACCTGTGCTTCCTGAATTTTGATAGAATTTCCACTGGCTTTTCCTTCTGCCAATTTTCCTTTCCATGTTTTATTAAGACCTTTGTATTCGTACCTTCTATCACGAAAGCTGCAATTACCAAACAAAACAGCACCTCCATGAAAAGAATTAGCAGAAAATAGTATGCTTATCAAGAAGAAAAATGCAGTTTTCTCCACCAGGAATTATCATGTAAGCTAGATTGAACACCAAATTACATATCTATGCTATCAACTTAAAAAGAAATTAGAAGAGTAAAATACACCGTAGGTCCCTAAACTTGTCACGTTGGGTCACTTAGATCCCCAAACTTTAAAAATGCAGATTCATGTACTTGTGTAAGTGGGTCACTAGAGGTCTCAATATCAGTTCTCTGGGTTTGACTGCCGACGTGGACGCTTGACCGATGCCAAGCTAGTGCCGCCCTCGAGCCCTTCGCCATGCTTGACCCCGCCGCCCTTGCAGCCCTCCCCGCTTCCTCCCCACTCACTGTCTGCTCCGCAGCCCTCTCCGCCCAATTCCCCTACCTCGGTACTAACGGCGGCAAGCTCCTCTTCTCTCTTGAGCCCCCCTCTCCCAAGGTCCTCCGCTTCCACCCCCATTGGCCCCACCCACACTGTCTCCGCCATCCTCCCCCTCCACTCTGTTGCCCGCGTCCTCGTCCTCGCTGACAGCATCTTCCTCGTTGTACAGCTCCTCTCCCGCCCTGTCCACCGCCTTAGCTCCCTTAGCAACGTCGCAGATCCGGCGGTGCGCGACGATAAGCACAACTTCCTCTCGGACCTCACGTCCTAATTGCTCCTCGCCGCCTTTGCTACTCCATCTTAGCCTCCCTTCTGAAATTGGCTGCACCCTGTTGTGTACGCGTTTATCGAAAAGACATACCATCGGTGAAACCGTTCTGGACACGCAGCAGTGGGCGGCAGCAATATTGCGAATCGGCAACAGGGACCGACTCGGAAACGGATAGTGCAGAGTTACCAAATTCGGAAACAGGCTGCGTATTGGAAACGAACTCAGCTGAAGATGTTGCAGTTTAGAAGGAGATAGCATCCTTTCCTAGATATTATCTGTTAAGATAACATTGTTAGTTATTTCCTAATTATGATATGTTTTCCTTTTATAACTCGGCTGCCTGATATATAAAGGCCAGCTTTGTTTCGTGAGGAGGTAATCAATAAAGCATATAAGTTCCTAACCGGCTAGTTCTTAAGATCAGATCCTCCTTCCTGGAGGGCGATTTAGGACCTACCTGGCGTGTTATCTTGTTCCAGAACAACCCTTAGCTTCCTCTCCTTGCGAACTCAAGGGGCATCTTCTTCCCCGCCGAGACCCATCAGAGTACCACTGACGCCGAGCCACGCCACCACCTTCTTCACCACCTCTGACGACCAGTCGCCTCCGATGCCCTCTCGTGAAACCGTCCACGTCACAAGGTACGCCTCATCGCCCTACAGCCGAGCCCCACCTCCCTTTCCCCTCTCTTTCCTTGTGTAGTGCCACCACCACCATCCTCATCGCCATGGCCGCCACCATGGACAACTCTCCTAGTGCCTCCTCCACCCTCCTTGACCACCAAAACGGGATCCCCATGCTTGGGAACACGACGTGCGTGTGCTACCGCTGCCCCTCACCGTCAGGGCCTGCCGCTACCATGTATGCCTCCTCCGTGCCGTACCACCCCACCGTTGCCGTGTTCTAGCCAACCTTGTCCGCCTCTGCACCAACCACCGCCACCAATGGGTTCGTCGCCTCCGGGAACATGACCAGTGCTCGTTGTTGCTACCGACGCACCGTTGCAGCTCGCTAGTTCCATGCGCCCCGCCTCTCCTCTATTTTACCGAACTGAGGCAAAGAAGAAGCACAATACCGAACTAGTGCCACGTTGGCTTCGGTCAAGGAGCCACATCAGCGGTCAGAACCAGGGTAGTGAGCTTTGGACCTCCAATGAACCATCAACCATTTAACAAGTTTAGTGGCATGAATATGCAATTCTGAAGTTTGGGGACCTAAGTGATACAACTTGACAGGTTTAGAGACCCACAGTGTATTTTACTCAAATTAGAAATATAACAAACTTCAGACAGACCTTCGCACTGTATCTACATAGAAAGAATTTTCACGCATGCATATTCCAGCTTCTCTCGCTTCTGTAATTGGTTTGTCAACTACTCTTTTATATGCCTGCATTGTGACACAAGTATAGCCACTAAAGGGTGAAGGCTTACCAAAAGAGTCAATTCATCATTTCATCCATGAATTCAAATATATTACCTTCTGGCAGTACTTCTTCAAACGATCCTTCAGTTTTAGTAAATGTTCTGGTTTTGAAAGGTCAAGAAAAGGTTTTGAAGACATCACCCCACCAGCTTGAATCATCTCTGACTCAATTTGCCTCTTTATGTGATGATAGTCACTACAAAATAGAATAGCATTATATCAGAAATTCATCATATTCCAAGTATATAAATTGTAAAGTATACCTCTTTTTTGCCATATAGGTCTCTCCTCGCCAGACCCATTCAAGCTTTCTAAGACAATTCTTTCCAGGGCGATTGAAATCACATGCTGTGCAGTCCACATCTGTAACTATGGATGGCGGCTGCAATCAACAAGCAGGAAAAGAAAAAAGCTAAATTTAATTGACATAATCATGTAGACACCTAGTATGATGAAACAACTGACAGAAGAAAGCTTAAGGTTTCTGGTGAAACCCTTCATAAATAGGGTGATTGATATAAAGAGGCCTTAGTTATCTCATATCTGTGTACCACTGTCATCAAGAGACAGAAATGGGTAATATACTAAAACATACACCGAGGTGCCTGCTGAAATATATCGCCCACCTTTCTGTAACAGCTTAATCTTTTAGGTGAATTAGTTTGTCCATCAAAATTTATGGTACCAAAGCAGGAGGACCTGAGTTCAAGAGCCACCTAGGCTCAATTTCTTAAAAATAATGTGTGGGGTGTGTGTGTGACTAGGATGGGCCTGCACTTGTACCCCTAGCAGGCTAGCAGCCCTTGTGCCGATGCGCCCTTGTGGCTGGCTTGCACTTGTTATTGTGGCACTGCACAATGTATAATCCATACCATAGGCCTGAATGAGACTTGACATGAGGTGGTGTGTTGAAATATGAGTAGATTGCCTACCTTTCTCTAAAAACTTAAGATTTTTTGGTGAACTGATTAGTGCACGCAACTCAATAGTGCCATAATGAAATTTTGGCAATGCAACATTCAAAATTTTCCATCCCACCTTTGTGTTTTCTATAAATCCAGAATGATGCGTTAGCAAAATAGTGCTCAAAGAGATTCTGCAACTCAACCAGACAATCCTCTCAAATTACTATATGGCCAGAAATGCCAGAAGAGGTTAAGCAATGTACCTCACCGGACCACGGTCTCTTTAACATCTTATATGGGCCATATTTGATATAGATCACTCATTGAAGTACAAGTCAACAAATGCACAGAGTGAAGGTGACAGAAAACTATTCCCGACAGGGCAAAATAACTCTTAGATTAATGTCATCTTCGACACAAGATCTTTAGTGAGAACTAAAACTGCTCTTCAAATTAGCCATTGTGATAATAACAGCATTCAAAATACTTGATTAAAGTACGAGAGAATACCTGGAGTCTATTTGTCAAAATGATATTTGGATACATTGCAGCAACATCCAGATGATATATAAGAGGACATTCTTCACGAGTTGGGTGATCTCGCAACGAAACAAGCTGTGAATTCGACATAGCAACAAAGGTCAATCAAGCTTGGTGCTTACAAGTTACAACACTTTAGGCATGTCAATCATGTAGCTATTGTGTTCAGTGAGATCCTTGTACAAGAAATAGTGACTGTCTTTGGTATATTAGTCATTGCAATTTACAGCAAGGCCTCATAGCACAATGCAGTGAACTAATGTTTTGCAAAATCAGAAGGTAAATAATTATCTTGGGAGTCGAGGCAAAATATGAGTTAAATGCTGGAATATATCGGTCTCAATCATAGTCAAATATTTTCTTTCTCCCAGTGTAATCACTTTGGTACTATATTTTTATTTGTTACTTTGGCTGTTTTGCATATAACAGACTGAACTGAGAGTGAAGATCAAAGAGCCCAGCAGGATGAGACATAATACCTTTTGCTTTATGGCATCCTTGACTTCATCATAATTTGTGACAGAATCAATATCTAATTTTCCTTCTACGGCAATGGCATATTGCAGATCACGATCAAGATTTCCAATTAGTTGCTGAAAGAAGAGATATGGATTAAGTTAATATACTAAAGGTGTGTACAAAAATTTACTGTATGGAACCACATCAATGTGTAACAATTAATAAGCCAGACAGATACGAAAATGGTTTATGAAAAAAAATTCATGCTAAATTAAAACATTTCAAGAATATTATAACTCAAGTTACCTCATATGCTGATGGTTCGAGTTGAAACTTTGTAGGAAGATCAGATCTAAATACACCAGTTTCAAGACATTCAACATGACCACCAATGTAGGTTTCACTTTCTAATAGACGGTTATTGTAGAACTTCTCCAGATCAGCTTGGTGCTTGTTAGGACAAATGATATTAGCCTTGAATGCCTATACATCAGAAGTAACTGAATTCAGCAAGCATGAGAAAAATCAGAGGTAGTTGAAAAAACCATACGCCTAGTGGTGGGGACTGAGGACTTGAATCCCAGGTGCTTGGCCTGGGTTCAAATCCTGGGCCAAGGCAGGGAAAAAAACACTCGTCCAAAAAAAAAAAGATGAACAAGCAGTATGTATTCACAACCACACATCTTGTTGAAACAGACAAGTTTTATGTGCCACATAGGCATATACAGTTGTCCACTGACCACTTTTCAAGTAAAAAATAACAAGAAAGCACATGAAACATAGCATAGACCTTCTGCAAGGAGGATAAGCATGCCATCAAGATATACATATCACAAATTTGCCATCACGAAAGCATTTCATGGAAACAGAAAGAGCTAGTTTGGCACAATTTGACAAGTCAAGTATACTTTTAAGTTTCACTAGTAAGTGTTGCAACACAGTATTAAAAGAGGATGATACATATCAACAAATGAAATCCAAAACTTTACCATAAACATAAATTTTCCAAGGGAACGTGCAATGTGGGGATGAGAGGAGCGTGCTGCGTGCGTGGGGAGGGAAGGACGACGGACAAACTCACTATTTATATTAGTAGAGATAGAGATAGAGATGATTTGAGTGAAATGACCATTAGGAGTCAATCTCCAAATTTTAGTCTTATCCTTCTAGTCATACAAGGTGCTTTTCTTATATTCTCTCTGACTTACCAGAAATTAAATTGATTAGATTTAATATTAGTTGTTGCAATTGGTAATTCTAGTCTCTTGCAGGTGGGACCATGATCTGGTCGCTCAAATTTGGTTGTTGTTTTCTAAAATGTTTTGCTTTGAAATGCTCTGTCAGAAGTGCGGCTACACAAGCAAGCAGGGGTTATTATTTGCTGAGTTAGAAGGAAGAAAAAAGGGTAACTTGTTGTAATTGGGCCGGATGTTGACCCAAGGCCCATTTAAATGGTCAACTCATGTTATTTAACCGTTCCTTCCTTCCTTCCTTGCTCCGGTTTTTCAGGGGAGACGGTTGGGAGTGCGCTGCACGCCCGGGTGGACGGACAAACTGTGCTTTTATATTAGTAGAGATAAGCAAAGTCTGAATCTGGATACAAGCATTAGTTCAAAACAACCATAGTATAGAAAACATGGCAGGAAAGTTTATTCAACACACCTGGACCATTAGTAGCATTTCACATAGTGTCCCACTTCCTTTCCGCAATACCTCATCAGGCGACATAGGTATTATGGTTGCAAGGGAAAAGATAAATGGATGGACATAAGTCATGTATAGGTAGTATGTCGCAACGGCATCTGATACAGAATAAGAAGCCATTGTCTGAAAAGAAAACAATGCAAGGAAAAAATGAACACCAGGGAACATTTTAGGTTAAGTGAAGACAAGTACTATCTATATAACAACTTATAGATAAGAAGCAGTATTTAATGTTAGCTGTCAGATAATCGTATGCATTTAAACCACCCGCTTAATGATAAAGATATTCTGTCACCAAGACAGACAGACTTAAAGATACCTGTGGCTGCTCCATTGCAAAGCGAACCATATCTTCTGGATTAACTTCCAGAGGATCATAACCAAGCTTGGCTTTTGTAACAGCCTGTAAGTGTGAAAATGGAATAGAAATCACTAAGTAAAAGCAAAAGCAACATATTCAGAATAAGCAAGATAACAGGCAAAATAATGCCAAAAAAACGATTTGGTCTGTCTGGCAACCAGAAAAGTTAAATGGACACATTTTCAGTGCTAGCTGAATAGCAATACTTCAAATAACACATATTGATGATACTATTTCTAAGTTCTAACTGAATTTTTTTTCAATGCCCTATGTCACTACAAAATTTTGTAGTATTTTCAGAATTCAAGTTTGATAAGTCATTTAGTAATTAGTACTCAAAAGCATACGGCTGCTTTAATTTGGGTAAATAAGTTTTTTTTTCGCTCAGTAAGTAATGTATCACCTTTAGACCCTGGCTTCCTTGTGGAAGGTAACTGTCTCGCTTCACCCAAGCAAAACAGTCAAGATGGCAAGAAAATTTAGCTCGGCATTCCCCTTGATTATTGTCACATTGGAAACCAATCTCCTGTAAGAACAAAACAGAAACAAAACAAGATATGAGAGACATATCCAGTATGGCATTTACAACTCTTTTCTTATCTGAGAAAATCTAGACCACAAACAACTGTAAAACAGATGTGCGTAATATTCCTTTTTTTATAAAGGAAACAGTATGAGGAACATAAGTACGCTACTAAACAACAGCCCAATCTTATGTATTTGTCCCTCTGATGCAGAAGTACAGATGACATTTTTAGATAACTTTATTTGCATGTAACTGTTTGGCCAACATTTTGGAAATCCCATTACATAGTTATCATATCAGGCTACATGATTCATTACAAAAAAATGCCTGCTAAATTAAGGAGAAATCAACAGCATACCTCATTCATTTTTATCCCATGGTGAGCAGCTCTCTTCTCCAAAAAAGGCCAGTCAAAAAAGTCACCATTGTATGTAACATAAATACCAGGCTTAACCTCTTGCATGTGAGAAAACCAAGCTTTAAGTAGATCCAACTATACAGATAGAAAATAAAGGGAATTAGAAAAGTAGTTAGAATGCATAACATTCAAATGATACTAAACAGAATATGTACAAGTTGCTCATACCTCATTTGCAACATTCTTAACTCTAAAATACCCCTCAAATTCTGGTTTGGGTGTGTACTCCAAATCTTCAATATCTTCCCCTACACACTACACAGAACAGAAAATTAAATGCATTGTGCAACCTTAATACATCTGCATCTTGCAATTGCAACAACAAAATTACGTTCAGCTAAGATAATGACTTAACTACTTGTTTGTAGAAGTTGATTCTGAAGTATCTATCGGGTGAGCAATACACAAGATAACTGCCCCTTTGGCCTTTAGCATCTTTTTTAACACAGAAATCACTATTTTGAAAAGCTGTTTTGCCAGAATAAAGAGAATTGCATGCTGCTTCAAAATAAGTTTTTTTTAAAAAAAAATGAACAGCATTTGCATGTTGCTTCAAAATAAGTTTTTTTAAAAAAAATGAACAGAATATAGGCATGTTAGGTAAGTGGTGCTACCCAAGGCCAGCAGCAAGGTGGTAAATATAGAGAATAATGTTTGTAAGCCATAAATTGAACATAATAAACTGCAAAATGATAAATAACTATAGGGGAAAAAGACGTACCTCTCGGTTGATTATCAGGTATCCTTGCCCATTAATCATGTATGAGATCATCATTACCATGTCGTATTCAGCATCTGGAAACTTCAGAGGCAGCTTTGTGGTTTCAATATCAAATGCACATACATGAACTTCTGCACGCTGAAGCAGATCTTCCCTTCTCTGAAGCAAAATATCAGAACCAGACACACTAACATTGTACCACTGTCCACTTCTCACATCTGCAAATAAGTTAAGTTTGGTGCACCGAAAGTAATGTCAGTGGTAAATTAGCACGTGAGAAATACTAGGATTTGTGAAAATAAGGCTCACCATTATCAATAGCAAAACGAACATGATAGGGAACATCATATTCACGCAAATCGACGATGCAATTTATGTAATCTTGTGGCCTTTCTACCCTGTCATAGTGCACAAGATCAACAGACCATAGGTTCACAAATAAACACAAAAAATTCATACCTCAGTAAAAGTTATCCCATGCAAAACATAACCAGGAAAAAGATCCAAACAAGAATTGCTTTGCATAGCAATCATTGACGCATGTTAGCTCATAGCAATTAAGATGGATACTGTGTCAGTACCTTTTAACACCATAAATTGATTCAAATGCCTCCGCAGCACCTAGTTCTTCTTCATTCTTTTCGACGACATGCAATAGGTCATTCCTTACACGCATTAATTGCTGCACGGTATCGAACTGAATCTTCAAATATTTTCTCTTCAAGCCAGAAAGGTGGTTTTTCTGCCACACAAAGAGAAGATGTTACAACTATATTCTACATTACACATACATGAGAACATCGGCACCTTTCTGTATTCATAGGGACAAAACAATAACAAGTAAGCTTAACATATTGCAACTAGCTTGTGCATTTAAACTAAAACTTTGTGGTGGTTCAATTTGAGCTAGATTCCAGGGACTAAACTTTACTGCAACAAGCAACCAAGGTAGAAAAACACCCACTAGTGGAGAACTGAATACAACAATACAAATCATAAGGAGATCAAAATTCCCGCAGAAAACATCTTAGATTCATACATAGGACTAACCTTTATCAACAAGATAGCATTGATGATGCAGGTAAAATGGAATACTGAATTAAACATGCAAAGCAAGGCACATACTAGATCTAGATCCTCTTTCTCAATTATTTCTATGTCAGCAATTTCCCCTTCATAACGTCGTCTGAGATACGCCTCAACTTCCAACTCCATCTTGTCCTGTGACATTTCAATATACCAAAAGAAAATATCAGCAAAGGAAAAAACTGCATCAGAGAAGTTAATGGACTTTCTGTGACCATCCTATGACGGGATAAGAGAATAGCCCTCAGAAAACCACAAACTCAAGCTCACCTTAGTTGCAGCATAAAAGTAAGGTGGGAATTTGTATTTCACTTTGAATGTAGAACCATCCTGCAAGGAAGCATACACAATTAAACGTGACAAGTCAAAAGGTTTCTTACTATCTTTTTTTTTTTTGAGAACACGCAACAGGCTCGCGTGTCGTCCTATTAAGAACGGAGAAGAAGACAACATCCAAAGTTTAGAGTGGGCGAGCCCCAACATACAAGCGACCAAGAGAAACCTAAAAGGTTTCTTACTGTAATTGTGTTTTTTACCTGGGACAGAAAGTATAGGTCAACACAGCTGTAGATCTTCCCAGTGTCCTCGTCCTCCCATGATGACTGCAGTGTTGTTGAGGTGAAATAAGAAACTTGATTTAAAAAAAAACAAGTTCAGTCCTTGATTACATTTTGCAAGTTGGTAAACATTAATGTAACGGCTCTTGACCTTGAACTAAGCTTCTCCAAGTAGGTCCTACTAATTCTTATGATCTCTCCACAATGTGGATGGAACCACACTAAGTGGATCATTTAATTTCAGTTGGGTGCATAATTTCAGTAATGTTCCTGGTTCCACTAGATATGGCAACAGCAGTGCAGCTATCCTCGTGTTTTTAAGAGATTATATCGAAGAATAATTTATATAATGCACAAATGTTCACTAATGAAACAAGTTGCTACTACAAACTTTTTACTAACTCTGCTCGTTCTCAATAAATCCTGAAGAATTTGCAGCTTTAAGTAATTTCAGTACTTTAACAATAATAGGCCGAATTTTAACCAGTCTCACTGTGTCCCCAGTTTTGCCGCAAGCATCAAGAGGCATACAAGGTTTCACTGTTGCTATTAATTGCAGTCAGAGACGCATTTCAGCCAACGTTGGTGTTTCCCACTTTTTTTTAATCCCTTTTGTTCTGCTTTTGCAAACTACCAGGAGCGCCCAAATTTATCACAGTTTTATAAAAGAATAGCAAGACTAGACCGATACTAGCAGCAAACTCACCACCCAGCACTACAATTGCCAGTAACCCAATCCCTTCAGTGATTGCACTTAGTGACTTACTAAACTAAAAATAAAAAAATAAAAGCTCTCCATTCTCTTGCTGATCTGCATACTCCAACTGATTGGCCCATTTCTCGAGCAATTCCACTTCAAGTCAGAAGCAGATCACATCATTTATACAGTTCCTCCGTTAATTCCCCAATTGGAGTCCACTTCAAATTCAAACTAGAGCAACTGTAAGAGATACAGGGAGCGAGAGAGAGCTCACGGGGGAGAAGGTGAGGAGCCAGCCAAGCCGGCGCTCCCCGTCCGTGTAGGGAGCGAAGCCAAGCCGGCTCTCCAGGAGTTCCTCCGCCCCGAGCCGCAGCCGCTGCTCCTTCGCCGCCGACGATCCAGCCCTCCAGCCGCCACCGCCGCCGCCTCCCCTGCCCCCTCCTCCGGCCGACGGCCTCCGCCGCCGACCATCTCCGCCGCTCATTCTCGCCTGCGCGCCGTACGCGTGGGAGAGGAGGATTGCCTTGGCCGCTTGGCTGCCTGTGCCCGTTGTGCGTGAAAACCCTAGATTTGGTTTTGGAACGGCGCAATGCCTGAGGCGGCGAGGTGTTTTCCCGCGCGTGTCGCCACCTCCCGACCCTCGTGGGCCTCCTTTTGCGGTCCGGCCCCTTGGGTTTCTTCCTTTCAGTTCGGGATCCCGGCCCAGGCTCACTACCCAGAGTCCCTAACAAAGAACTACCGGAGTACGTATATTCACCTGAGCGGAATTCGGCCTGCGCGGCCCAATCTGGTAGGCCCACCTGAGCACCCTGCCTTTTTAAGGCGGCGTCAGCCTGTGCTTTCTCACCTCCGCCGAGGCACTCCGAAAACAAAAGAAAAACCTGTGGCTTTCGCTGTTTTATTTTCTCTCAGTGTTTTCAGATCGGCCGCCTGGGGTCACTGATCAGACCGGGGAGTCAACGGTCAGATCACGCGTTTTATTGAAATATATATTGGTATGTATGCCATGTAAAAGATACGTGCATCTGTCAAACTACGTGAGATCAGACCAACGCCAACGTCTGTAAAACTGCATGTGTCTGTAAAATATGTATTGGTTTGGCGCCCCGACGTCCTTATCCTGTATCCATCTGCGATACGGAGCCTCGTGGCACCCGTGGACACCAACAGAGCATGTACTTATTCTGAAGCAAGTGCACATCCAATGAACACTTGCAATACACAGGCCCTGCTATTTTAGGTTGTGCCTATTTTTTTTTTTTTGCTGATAATTTGTTACTGTGCTTTTTAAGATCACAATGAATAACATACACGGTTTTAAGTTTAAGAAGTGGCTTAGAGAAATTATATTTGTTTCGACTTCCGAAAATGCTAAAACCAAAAGACAAAAAAAACCAAAAAGAATGGAATCGTAACTATGCCACACTGTTCCCCATATATACACACAATACGGTGTCAAATGCAAGAATATGTATAGCTTTTGATAATTTTGATTCTCCATGTAATATTCTAAATCCAGCCCTCATAAAGACCCATTCGCAAATTTGGAAAAGGAATTAAGGGAAATAAATTTGGAGGAGGAAAAAGAGAAGTTCTATTCGATCCTTTGACAGAGTCGGTCATGATAGGGTTTGAGCCGGGCCTTCTTAAGGGGAGAGAAGGGGCTCCCCTTAATCTGGAGCTATGGTCTCAGGTTAGCTGTTGTCTAGAATTTAGTTACTACTGGACACAGCCGTGGTAATCTGTAGTACAAGCCTACTAAATGGACGAATTAAATTCTGAGCATAACTAAGGAAAGATAGATAATTTTCTGTATATTTCAGAAAGTGGTATGGTTTATTATATTTTCATAGACAGATTAATAGATGTAAAATTGTTAAATTTGTTGTCCAGTAAGACAATAAAATGATCTTTAGGGTTAAAACGAGGGGTTAAATGGATTAATAAGGATTTGTGGCCAACTAAGAAAGTGTATCAAATTTGTGTAGATTGCAGAATTTGTATGGGTTGCCATGTTAGGGCCTCTGCGTCGAGAGTTATGATATTTTTATTACCAAACAGCAAAGGAGGATTGTCAATAAAGATAGAATTGTTAGGTTGGAAAGCACGTAAAAGCGACATTGTTTATCTTGATGTTCATGTATTGTTGTGACATGTTGAGACTGCCATTTACTGTATGAGGGGTAATTTCGAGGTTGGTGTCATTTTTACGTCAATCCATACCACGTGGTTAGAAAAAGGCAATTTCATGGTAGAATAGTACCACAAGTTGTTTGCTCTTGTTGTTTTATATTTGTAAAGTACCTAACATACTGGTTTATAGTTTACTCTTACTTTCGATAATGCTCATATGGTGTTGGATTAAATGATGATGATGATAAATGATTAATGTTGATTAATGATTAAATGTTGAGAGAACCATTACATTTGCATAAAGAGCATTCATGATGTAAAGATTTAACCTGTGTGGCCTCTAGAGCCTACTTTGTATGAGCGACCCACGGGAATAGGAAGAATAAGATCTACTTTAGGTAGGTACTCCATGGGAATGGAGATGAGGTCCATGTATTAAAGAGGATGATCTTGAGGTCCCCGTATAAAAGAGGACAAGCTTGAGATCCTCGCATAAAAAAGGATAGGCATAAGTGGATACTGACGGATGTACACTTTGGTATACCGGTATAAGCAAAAATGATGATGAGATATATACATGGTATTTATGAAAAAATAAAAAGAGATGATGAGATATGTGCATGGTATTAATGAAAAGATAAAAGAGATGATTCGATATGTATTAGATTCTGGATTCTCTGGTACCTGCATGAGATTGATCATCTGCTTTTGCACACACACAAACTGCCAAGTTGGCTAACCAATTTGTGTCAATATATGTGTGGAAGAGGAACCAAACAGAGGAAAGGAGTAGAAGCATGCATAGAAGCAACCCAAGCACGTACTGGTGAAGTTCCTTGGACACTGGTGGACACATCAATAAATCTTAGCTATGGTGGCGTATACCACTACTACCCCGAAAAGCATGCAAGTGGGCATAGAAAGGGTAGTAGAGCAAGATACAACTATAGGAGGCCATCTCAAATATCTTTTCAAAAACTCTCATCCTTTTGCCTTCAATCATTTCGTTGTAGTATGTAGCGCAAAAAACGAGTTTATAGTGAAAAGACCGGCTCTGTATACATGCACGGATCCTTCTTTGCCGTTGGTTACGCGTGTACCACCAAAGAAAACAAGGTCCTTTTGGCTTACCAGCAAGGTAGCATGAACCCTCCATCAACTCATCTCCTTCACATCTCCAGATCCTGAGGATGCGTACAAAATTTTAGTTCAAAGAGTTGTTTCTTACTCTTCTAACAAAAATGCAATCCCACAGGCACTTGTGGCCACAACGCTATCTGGACCGTTGGTATTGCTTTGACATTCGTGCAACAACCATACTCTGCTTTCTGCTCGTGATTTTGTTTCAAAAAGAAAAATGGCTTCCTTCGTAAATTGTGAGACCATGTGGAGGTCATCCCGTGGTTGTGATGAGTAATTGATTTTTGGTTCAAAAAGTTTATGGAGTCTGAGTTCGGTAGTTGAAAAGGTTGGAAATCAAAGTTTGTAATTTATCGAATTTTTCAGTCGGTTTCCAAACCGGCCGAAGACATATCAGTCAGACCAGAGCTCATCACTGGTTTAACCGGTGGGCCATACTGGTCAGACTGGCCCATGTCAATAGTCTGACCAGTGTGGGAGACTGGCTGAGTTGGTTGCTTTGGTCAGGTTTTCGTTTTTGAGGATTTTGAGTTTCGAGATAAGTTTGGTTTGGCCTATCTCAATGCTTATGTGCACAGGGATTTATTATTTGATCCTAGGTTTATGATCAATGGTTTGGTTGCCTATATTTTGCATGGTGCATTGTATGGATTAGTTATGTCAATTAGTATCTTTGTGTATTGTACGGTACTACACGACGATTTGCTCATTTGTGTTTGTTGTAGAACTCCGGAGTTACGTCATGGTGAGATAGGCGGGATCGGGATTAATCTAGAAGAGCTTAGGTCCAAAGCGATTAAGGGATCGGGTTACGCTTAGGAGGAGCCAAGATCCAGATGATCAAGGAGCTGCCGAAGTTGACCGAGGCTTGCAGGGTGGTTACAGATTGAGACGATGAGGAGCCAGAGTGGAAGCTACCAGTAGAGGATATGACAGACAATGGCAAGGTGGATTGGAACTAAGCTCAGGGAGGAGCCGAGAGGTCCTGTGAGGTTAAGGAAGTCGGGTGTCGTCATGTGCGAGAAGAGGCATGTGGTGCACCAAGTGACCTAGATTGTTTGCAAGTGAGGATGGTTTGGTAAAATTCACTTGGTGGCAAGTCATTGGGGTCATATGGAATATGACGAAGCATGGGTGTTACTTCATAGCAAAGAAAGAGGGATGCTTTGTGGAAGACGGTAGAGGGGTATTTTGGTAAATTGTTTAATAAAAAAGTGATGATGTGTGAAACCGCAGCGTTGACCTAAGTTGTTTAGGTCATGTATGTGCTGAAAATGTGAGGTGGATCAAGTGTTGATTCACTAATAGTTAATGGGTGTGAGTGCTTTGAGAAGTGTGTATATGTAAATGTAAAATCCGATATGGTGTTAGATTAATGGATTAGCTTATGTAAGTGGATGAAACTAAACTAAAGGTGTTAGTTAAGGTTTTTCTTGTGAGCCTCCATATATAAGGAGGGAGAGAGGTGGCTGGGTTAAACTTTTAGGGAGTTTAGTCTAAGCCTTTGAGAGGAGAGTTAGGGTTCATAGGGCGAACCTTGTGAGAGATGTGAGAGGCACTTGTGGTTGAGCTTTTTGTTATCCTTAGGCTTTGTGTGTGGTTAGAAAGTAACTGTAAATATTTATCTTCAAATATCAATAGAGAACAAAATCCGTCTTAGTATTTTCCTCTTGTGCTCAAATGATGAAATCTTGATTTGGCTTAGTTTTTTGTGCTTCATCTTCTATTCTTGATCTTGATATGTGCCAATGATGTGTAAGTGATGATGGCATCTCTTGGAGACCAGATTATATCCATGTAAACACTTGTTATTTGCAAATCCTTGTGTTTGCCCTGTTTGGGCTCAAGAGGGTGATTTTTGGGTTTTGCTATTATGGGTGATTTGGATTAAATTCATGTTGTGATCTAATTTTCTATGACATGTAAGAACCTATATAAGGTTACCTAGATCATCTAGAACTCATGAGTAAGAGCAGATTAAGATTTTTCTCTTTTGCCCAGTTTTGGTGCACCCTTCGCTCAAATGAAAAAGATCATAACTTTGACCATGATCTCTTGATCGTTGATTGGGATAGGTTCATGACATCTGAAATTTTAGAACAAGAGTAAGAGCACCCCTTTTGAATGATTTTCATGTAATACAACATACATAAGGCTAGGGTCTAAATATATCAAAGATAAATACTTGTTACCGAGATGGCATTGGTTTGTAATTTGGCAAGATCATCCTCAAGCTTGGCTCCCATTGTGCATATGGTGGAATTCACATCTTCATGAATAAGCCAAACCTCCAATGCATGTCCAAATACCTATTAAGCGTTTAAGCGCATTTTGGTGTGAAAACTTGGTTGGCCCCAAGTATGTTAGTCACAATAGATTTAGGCACACAAATGGCCCTAACATTAAACTTTTGCGAATTAACATTTTTAACAAACACGTTGCCATATTTATCTTTTCTAAACAAATAATGTTCATTAACAAGAGATGGCATAGAAATGGTACCTTTGTGACAATCCTTACTTATATGTCCCTTTTCCCGGAAAGTGTAGCAAGTTTGACAATTGTTACCCCTTTTATCTGCTTGCCTTTCTCATTGCTAGTTTGCCTCTTCATTGATTGATTTTTTTTTCTTATTTTCCACTTAGAGGCAAAGTTATTCATCTCATTGCAACCATGGCACTTGACGTATTTCTTCGTGTATCTTGCATTGTGCCTTATCTTGCTATTCTCCTTCTTCTTGGAGTGAAGTCAATACCTCTCTTGTCATTTGACTTTCTTTGATTTTCTAATATTTTGTCAAGAGATGCCTTCCATTTGTAGCTTTTCTCCAAGTCATTTGTCAATCTTGTGACTTAGGCCTTGAGCTCATTATTTTCTTCTACAAGGTTACTATCAACGAGCATAGAGAAAGTAGATGCATCTATTTTTGAGCAACAAGGTAAATCTAACAAATCATCATAAGATGTGGATATTTATTACAAGCAAAGCCTAACTTTAGATGAATTGCAAGAGCTAGGAGCTACACATCGCATATCATCTATTAAATTACAAGCAATACCTATATCCACATTTAACTTAGAATATTTCTTAAAAGGGAGAATTTCATGTTCTCCTTTTACTTTATTGTAATCATTTTGAAGGGAGGCGTGCTCACTATTCAAAACCTTATATTTAACATTTTTCTTCCCAAGAAATTCATTAAGTTCTTCTAACATATCCATTAATTCATCATAAAAAGGTGCATCATTGTCATCAGCATTATTTACCTTCTTGTTACCTTTTGCCATGAAGCATTGAGTTGATGTGGAGGGGATAGTGGATTCTTCGTTGTCGAAGCTACAAGTTGAGCATTCATCTCTCGACATCCAGTCTTGTATGCAATCTTCATTAGTTGATGTGGATATTTCATATTTATCTTGAATTTTCGTCCACATATCATAAGCGATATCGAGATTGCATATTGTATTGAACACCTCTACACTCAAAGCACTAAATAAAGCATTAGTTGCTTGAGTGTCAAGATGTAGGCACTTCTCTTTCTCAATTGTTGGAGCAAGATGATGCAATGGAGGAGAAAAGGCCACATCTACAATCCGCCAAATTTTTGGGCTCATGGCCTTAAAATAACATATCATGCTGATTTCCAACTATCAAAATTTGTGCCATTAAATATAGATGTGTCATCTAGGTGCACAATCCCACTAGTTACCATCATTTATACTCTCTAGGTGGTTAAATCCAATAGATGAGAGACCAAGTTTTGATACCACTTGTAAGATCGAGGAGGCCGATAAAAGAGGTGAATAGGCGGTCTAAATTTTTTTCTAATTATTAATAACAATTCAAGACAATTTCTCTTTGTCTAAACCAAGTAAACAATACGGAATCTTAAATTATTTTAGTTTAGCATAAATAGCACCTAGATCAAATAAGTTCATCTAAGTGCACCAACAATTTGAGGCTATGTCAAGGTATGCAGTTTTAGATGATAAGCAATCAATTTAATTCTGTGAAAATAAATTAATTGAAGGTAAATTGAGCACAAGAAAACAAACCATAACAACACAGTCTCTTTTTACCGTGGTGATTGGAGACTTGTCGGTCTCCCCTAGTCCACGTTGAGGTAAGTCCAAACTAATTGGACCGGCTAAACGAATGAAGCATTCCACCTCAATCCACTAGTGGTAGCTGTTTCCTGCTCTGGGTAGGTAAGCTTCAACCTTCACACTTCGCCGGCTCTTCTCACAACCTTCTTTGAGAAGATCATCGCGCACGACGCCTCCAATATTGTCTAGCAGTCGGCAAACTCCAAGAGTAACAAGTAAAGCCCATCACTTGACTCTTACCACGTGCAACTAATGCACAAGCTCAAATGGACATTAAGTCTGCCTCTAAATGCAACACACGCAATCTAGATCCTCTCTCTTTGCTCACAAAATGCAACACATGCACAATTGAGTGAAGAGCCTCACACTAGCTTAAGGGAATATAAATTAGTCAAGTAATAATATCTCCAACCGGTCACAAGCAGGTATTTATACCCCACATAAGAAAACTAGCCATTGGAGCCAAATCCCTGAAAAATCAAGAAATCAAAAGTATCGCAGGCATTCGGCCGGAACTTCTACTTGCCTTGCCAACAGCAAAAAACTAGCAGTTGCAGTCAAAATTGGAAGTTCCACTGTTTATTTTCCGGTACTTCCGATCATCGGAAGTTCTGCTCCACACATGTGGAACTACCGATTTCCTCGGGGACGAGAAGTCTCCACACATGTGTCTCTCTCGAAAAACTATGCCACCACACAAGCCGGCACTTCCACTCGCCGGTAGTACTGCTCACACAATACCGGTACTTCCGCTCGCCGGTAGTACCGCTCACACAAAGCCGGTACTTCCGCTCGCCGATCGGATCAGTCACACGGAGCCGGTCGGAAACTCCAATCGTCGACTACCCCTGGTCCACGACCATGTTGGTCTCTGACCACGTTGTTCAGATCAATGACAGAGGTCTTTGAACACATTGCTCTGATACCATCTCTGTCGGGACCCGGAGTAACAACTCCGAAACCCTCTGTGTTAATCGTACTATCCCAGAAAAGCTTAGTGCACACAGCAGAACATAGACAAATATCATGCATAATGATAAATTTTATTTAACTAAATATGAGCCTGATGGCCAAAGTTTACAATAACAGCGGAAGAAAAACAGTAAGTAGCAGCCCATCCAGCCTTCCCACAAGGCGAATGACTGTAACACGTGGCCTAGTCGTAATCCCCACCGAAGTCGTCGAAGGCTTCCTCTGAAAAAGTTAAATTTAGCAACATGAGTACAAACGCACTCCACAAGTTACACCAGGAGGTTTAACAGAGTTAATGCATGCATATGGAATATCAAAGGAAGGTATAATATGGTTAGTTTGCATAAAAGGCAACATTGAAGTAAATATCATAAAGTAAGTGCGAAAGCTGAATTTGATACAATAAGTAAAACCACATTGTAATCAAATAAAGTAACATTAGTGCAGGTCCATCCCCTACACCCACCTAACCACGCGCATCCCACCCGGACCAACTTTTTTCAAAAACAAACTCATGTGGATTCCATCCATCCATACGGTTTTCCAAAATCTCTCATGGATTCCATCTATCCACAAGGTTTTTCAAAATCTCTTATGGATTCCATCCATCCACAAGGTTTCACAAAACATTTTCAAAATCAAAGTCTAATCCGTGAAAAACTTTTACTCAGCCTGCCTATGACCGTGGGCACGGCTATCCAGGATAGGTTATACACTTTGCAGAGGTTGTACAACTTTATCCACAAGATATGATAATCTCATAATGTCGGCCACTACACGCTTCCTTAGGCGTGCGACTGAGAAAATCATAACAAAGCCTTTACAATGATCCATTGCCAACATAATCACGCCGCCACTAAGGTTTCACCACAGCATGAATCCACATGCTGGATCCCCCTCTTGTGCCATATGAGACTTCTCACGGACTACACCGCGCCCACATTCAGCCTATAGCGAGATCATGTCGGAACTTCACAAATTATTTGGCCAGGTCTGTCCCATACCAGACTTGTGGTAGTACGAAAAGGCTTTGCAACAGTTGCTCACAGACCGGTTGATACGGGGAGTGCCCGATCTTCTTAGTGAGGAATCGTGGATAGTTGATGCGAAGTAGACGATGTCGCTAGTTGAACACTCGCGCCAATGCACGAACCCTCGACTCTTTGGAATACGCCCAAAATACACCGGATAATGGTTTGTCGCGAGACCACAAACGACGAACGCCGAGTCCCATATTCCCAATGGAACGACGGCTTGACCTTGAATTGCAGAACGAACAATGGATCACATATTTCTCTCTCAAAGTCCTCGCATGAACTTTGGTGTTAAAAGAACAAGCAATAGCTATGTTTCAATCTTATGCATAAAATTGGTCTCCCTTACAATGGGGGTCTAACCCTCAATATATAGTACCCTGTCCACCTCATGGCTGGACAAGAGGTCCTAAACCAACTCCAACTCATCCCTAAATGTATTTGGAAACAAACTCACACAAAAGGAAAAAACTAAAATTAAACTATCACTTTGTTTCGATCATAACTTTTTATCCGTGAGGAATTTAAGGGTTGGGCTAGGTCCATTGCGTAGCCCTTGAAATTATCTTTCCAACGAGTACAAGAACACCTGAATCGGACTCCGTTTGTGAAAGTTATGGTATTTTTAGTAACTGCCTGTCAGGCTGTCCCGAACCGAATCCGAATTGAATTCTGAGTTGAATCCGAGTTTGAATTGGATTGAGCATGTGGGAGGTCCGAATTTGGCTTGAAAATCTTATCTAAAACTTGTAGTTTAAGTCCTTGGGCTCCTCCCTTTTGCTCTCCCATCAACCGGGCTTCTTTCCTCCTTGATCAACGGCATGTGTTGTTTGATTTTCTCCTTACTAACTGCTTTGGCATTCTTGTTCTTCATTGCTATACAGCAAATATGGGTACCCTCCTTCTTGTGCTCCTCTATTGCTTTGGCTCCGGCCTCCCTCTCGGTTCCAAAGACTTGAAGCTTGTCAAACCTGAGAATGCACAAAGTATTGCTTTTATGTAGTATCCAATTCTCACGGAAAACACAAAGAAACTTGTTAAGAAACAATTACACCTGTTGTTTGAGAAGTATAGATCATGCTTTGTAAACAGCGTTATAAGTACTAGGGATATCCTGATCACCGGTCCTTTACCGACTTAGGCACCAACCACAAACACCTTGTGCCTGGCAATCAACATTGCGTCACCAAACGACAATGCATGCCAGCAAGCACCCACCACTCTAACCAGTTGCCTAGGTCTAAACCAAGTTTATACTTTGTTTGGAAATAATTTCACAAATATTTCTGACTCACCAAAGTATATGCATGGTATATGTATTTATCATCCAAACAACTTCCGTGTAGCGCATGATGATTTGCTAAACATGTACTAATCAAAGAGAACAACGTGTATACGTGATATATGTATGAATCAATTGTTGTGTTATTCGTGTTGTTTTGTACAAAATAAGTAACACAACTGCAACTATAGGATGTATTTGATATATACATTGCGGTACCTTCATTCACATCATTATCACAAGTAATGCATGTTCGATAAACATAGAACTTGTCATCTACACCATAATCTCCAATCAAATTGAACGTATATGTGTAGGCATAAGGACTAACTAGTGATTTTAAACATAAAACTTCAGTAAGGTTTTCACTCACACTAGATAGCTCTTTAGGATCATCGAACATGATATAGTATAAAGAATCATCAAGAGATATTTTAGTAAGAACGTCTTTATGAGTAATCGATTCCACATTATGTAAATTGAACGAAGAAATTTCAGAACATAGAATATTCAAAGGAACACTAGAGTTCTCACTCTTACGTACCTTTGCGTGATGAATATTCAATTCAACACCATTATTGTTACCTTTAACATCCTTCGTAGTTATTGTAGGTGTTGTAAGTATCAAATCGTCATGACAAAACCACGAGGCAGCAAGCACTCCATCCCCAACCGTGGTTATCTCCTCATCTTTTATTTCCAACAATGCTGGTTGTTGAAAATTCATCTCCTCTTCTTGAATATCGACCTGCACAATATGAGAAACAACACTAGAAGTAGAGAGTAAATTGTTAATTTCAGCAATAACCTCACTTTGGCTATCATCTACTTCCCTCATTTCTATTGGTGTATCTCTATCACACTCAATGGAGATGCTTTCCACTTCACATACGGTGAAATCACACAGCTCACTCTTTTTATCATTCTCATTCAATTTGGCTATGTGTCTCTCATTCTCGCATGGGTTTGGATGCATCGATCCCCAAAGATTGTGGGTCAGCCACGGAGCAATCACGAGTAACCACAATCTCTTCATGAACACAAGTGGACTTCAAACCTTGTCGCAATCCTGTCAACTTTTCCACTAGGGAACGCTTGTAATGGTAAGGTACAAAACGTGGACGAAAATGCTGCTTCATTTGCTCCCAGGTGACAATTGGCAATTTGTCGGGACCCTGGATTACCAAATCCGGACCCTCTGTGTATTACAGCACTAGTCCCATATCAAAGCTAGTGCACACAGTTAAATAGTGATGATTACATTACCAAAGACGAATATTACAATATTATAGAGAGTACTGACCAAAGGTCTTACAACACAAACGAGGTTTCTAGACCTCACAAATAAACACAAACACAGCGGAAGCAATTAAACATTGATAAAATCCCATCAATACGCCACAGGCAATTGACTGGGGAGCGCGACCTAAACGTCTGAACATCCTTCTTCAAATCCACCCGCGAAGTAGTTGTAGTCTCCTTCTTGAGTTTCATACTCCTCTGAGATATAATTTAGGTGTAGCATATGAGTACATAAAGTACTCCGCAAGTCTTGGGAAAATGCAATATATGCAAGGTTTAACAAAGAGGGCTTTATGGCTCTTTTGCACAAAGCGACATTTTATTTCCAATACCAATAACTATTTTTGAAGGCGACAGATTAACTGAAGTATTTACTCTAACTAAAATCATTAAGCATTTTTAATCATAAAGATTCTACCACCAAGTTTGATACTACGGGTTCCAACCACCCACACTGGTTCCAACCACTAGGGCAAATTCCCCGAGAGTTCCATCCACTCTCGGATTCCCAAAACTTTATTTTAAACCAAAAATAAAGATCTACCATGTGAAAGCATTCCTTGCCCGCCCTTGACCGTGGGCACGGCTATTCGAATAGTTTTACACTCTGCAGATGTTGTACACTTTACCCACAAGAGATAAGTTATCTTAATAGTCATCATGCTTCCTTAGGCATGAGACCCAGATAATTCATCACAAAGCCTTTACCTTACTCTAGTCTAGCTAGACACCACCACGAGGTTTCACCGGAGGGTTAAATCCACCAGCATGAAGCCCCTCTTGCGCCATATGAGTACAAGAACCTCTGTCCCTCACCGTGAATAACCAAGAACCCGGCATCCACTTTCCATTGGTGGTACCTAAACTAGTCTATCATAAGTTAATCAGCTAGGTCGTACCCATATAGACATGTGGTTGTACGGTAGTGCTCAGACTGGACAAACACAAGAGTCGGTCCTTAATTGACTAGGGTGGAACATACACTTTTCAAGATCTCGTGCTAACCGCACCAATCCAAACCAACCATCCGCCCCAGTCTAAACAATTTTCACAATTCTGTTTTATTTCACAAGAACCGTGGCAACACCAATTGCCACTCACATCTGAACAAAAGAATAGATCACTGAGATGTAATTACCATTCCAAGGTTACTAAAGTTATAAAGCATGTCTAAGCATCTTACTACCGATACAACAATTATCAAAGAATTTGTAATAATCTCAATAATGAGACAAAGGAAATCCTAGGGTGTCAAAGGTACATGGTTGTCAATGTTAAATGAGGGCATAACAATCATCGGTTTAACTATTACTTCTACAACAGAAATTATCATTTTATGTAACATAGCAATGCATTAACTTTTAAAATAATTTAAAAATATTTCTCAAACATAGGTTCAAGATGATCAAAGGAGACTTGCCTTCGTGGGTGAATTCCTGATTCTCTTATTGCGGTTCTTCGAACTCTTCGACCAGATCGGATTCTACGCGCAAAACGAGAACACAAAGGACAAATAAATACAAATAAAAGTACAGATATTATAATAATATTACTGGAATAAATTTAATAAATTTAGATGAATTTAGGAAAAAGTTCCAACGGATTCGGAGTTAAAACGAGGGTGAAAGAGGTACTTGAATTTTTGAAATTTAAATTTAAATTGTAAATGAATTTCAAAATTTTGAAAAGATGACAGGAATGTAAAGATTGGAATTTTTGATGAATTTAGAAATTTGAATGGACTCAATCGGAGTTAGGATGAAAAAGTTATGGCTTTGGGAAGTTTGAAATCAGAGAAAATGAACAAACTGGATTTTTTTAGAATTATTTTTCTAAAGAAAATCGAATTATTGCGTCATCTTGACGTCAGCCCTAGGGAGGACCGATCGACAGTGGGACCCGGTCTATGGACCGGTCCACGGACCGAACGGGTGGCCGAGGTGGCGGGTAGGCCGGGGCACCGACAGGCAGTGGAGGCGCCGAGGTGGTCGCCACCGGCCGAGGTGGCGTGGGCGTAGCGCCACGTGGCGGCCACGTCGGACGGGTGGCCGGCCGGCCGGGAGGCGGCGGCGACGGCGCTCCGGCGGCGGCCGGCGGAGAGGCGGAGAAGGAGAGAGAAGATGGAGAACTCATTTCACCTCGGTGTGGGCCCGGCGACGAACTGAGGCGGCGGCGACGAGGAGGAGGCGGCGGCGGGGAGCTCCGGCGCGGGCGCTCGGCGTCGGGAAAGGCGGCCGAGGGTGGGAAGCTTGCGGCGCGGTGAAGGTGATGGAGGGCGGCGAGGCGTGAGGGTCTTGGCGGCGATTGCTCGCCGTTGTCTTCGCCGTCGCTCGGGAAGAGGTCGCCTGAGCGGGGCGATGGGGCGGCCGAGAGAGAGGAGGTGGGGAAGAGGTAGGGAGAGAATGGGGAGGCTCTGGGAGGTTTAAATAGGGAAAGGAGGGCGTGGCGCGGGAATTGCTCACGGAGAGAAGGAGGTGGGCGGCGGCGGTTGGCGGTTGGAGGTAAGCGTGGGAGATGGGCGCGGGGAGAGGGAGTGGGCGTGGGGTGGGGCGGTTAGGGAGGAGGTGGGGAAGAAGGGGGAGAGAGAGAGGGCCAAAGGGTGGGGCGGCAGGGGCGGCGGCGGGCGAGGAAGGAGGAGGGGGAGAGGGAAGGCGACAAAGCAGTGGGCAGGTGGCGAGAGAGAGAGAGGCAGGTCGGGCGGAGGGATGGGCGTGAGGCGGCGTAAAATCTGCCCGTCACGTGGCGCATGGATGGAGGGGAAGGCGGGATGGCGGCGACGTGGCGACGATCCGTCGTCCACGTGGCGGCCGGAGGAGGAGGGTTTTAAAATTTTATTTTAGTTTTGATTTTCGGAAAATATCGTGAAATTCATTAAGCCTTAGAAAAATACGAAATAAACTTCTAAAATTCTAGAAAGATTTATAGAAGCTTTTGGGGATATTTTGGACTTATATAAAATATTTTCAACTTATTTTGGTAATATATTTTCATATTAAAATTTCTTTTTAATTCAAAAATTGATTTTAAAAAAACTGGAAAACTCAGAAAAGTTCAAATAAAATCCAAATATTTTAAAATAATTAATTTAAATTTAAATTTTCAAGATTTGTAAATTTTGGGATGTTACACAATTCCTGGCTTTCCATACGTTTACGAACAAACCGCTCCCACCAATGTGTGGCATAATCAGCCAACCCATTGAACGCAAGTAAGAGCTTCCTCTCATTGGAATAATTGTGCACCTGAAATAGCGTATCAATTTCTATCTCCCAATTGAGGTATTCTTCCACATCTGTACTACCTGAAAATATTGGGATAGGGAATTTGGGCTTAGTGACAAAATCCTTACGATGCACGTCGGGATAGTTGAACGTGGTGCGTAGCTCCAAGAAGTTGTTGTTGATGTCCGTACGTAGCTGTGTAACCTCCTCCCCAAGGTTGTTCAATTCATACCGAACGGACCCAAACTCCTCGCGCACACCATTATCACGATCCTGAAGTTGTTTTTGTAGCATCCTGCGCAAGCGAGTGTACTTCATCCATGTAACCGATAGATCCTCCTGGTGACCTGACATGGCAACAACTCACAAATAGCAATCGAGATTATATCCAGATTAGTAAAATAAAATAGCTCTCTCTCTACGCTCGCAACTCACTATCCTGAAAACAAAATAAGCTTACCGTTCCAAAGTGAATCAAGGACGGCAAATCGACAATTGTGACAGCGAACGACCTCAACCCGGTAATGTACGAGCGTAACCAAGAGCAAGGGAGTACACAAACGGGTGTAGGTGGAGCTTGGACAGTTATGTGGATATCCTATGCAATCTGATATTCAAGGAATTGTAAAGCTAAGTAATGATCCAAGCTAGAGTATCTTGCCTATGTGCTGATCCAGTAGGTTTAAGTGGAGTAAATGAACGCACACGCAAAGATAAATGTGACTTAATGCCAACAAAGGAATGAGCTAGCGAGAAGTAAACAAAAAGTGCGATGTAACAAGCTCATTTGGCACCAAGTACTAGGAGAGACGCTAGCCAACTACAATTGAATATAGGAGGGCACAAGATTGCTCAAAGAAAAAGGACTACACAATCTGAAATATGGATGGAACGGTACTATAGCAGTCCGACATTATCTTGTGATTCGTAGCAAAAATCTTTTTGTAGAAATCGGCAAAAGATTTTTTTAATTTATTTTTAGCCGTGGCTCTTTCTATATCTGTTGCCTTTTCTTTCTCTCTTCTTTTCTTAATGGCCGAAAGTGTGTTGTGCTACTCTCTTGATTGCGCAAGATCCACAATTCAGCAAAGTGGAAACCAAAATCTAAGTGCAGCCCAAGGCAATATCAATAGCTAGTCTCAAAGGTGAAAGAATATAAGTGATGATCAAAGAAACCAAAGTGGTTCGGACGCAAATGGAGCGAGTTGGAGCACGGCACATCGAGGTGCAGCTAGGGTTGCTAATCCGAGCCGAAAGCAAGAAAAGACGGGTGCTAATTAATGGAATCAATCAGCAATTTTCTAGTGTTTATGTGGACAATCAAGCTACGCAAATGAGCACAAAGATCAGCACGTGAACAAAATTTCTAATGGACGAAAACTTAACAAAACTCACAAAAAATAACAGATTAAACTACGGTTTTGGTATTGTAATTTTTGGTTTAATAGACGATAGGACAGAAAACGAATCTAACTACGGGTAGAGAAGTTCTCACCGAGTAAACCTAGAATCTGATACCATATGATACGGGGAGTGCCCAATCTTCTCAGTGAGGAATCGTGGATAGTTGATGCGAAGTAGACGATGTCGCTAGTTGAACACTCGCGCCAATGCACGAACCCTCAACTCTTTGGAATACGCCCAAAACACACCGGATAATGGTTCGTCGCGAGACCACAAACGACGAACGCCAAGTCCCCAATTCCCAATGGAACGACGGCTTGACCTTGAATTGCAGAACGAACAATGGATCACCTATTTCTCTCTCAAAGTTCTCGCATGAACTTTGGTGTTGAAAGAACAAGCAATAGCTATGTTTCAATCTTATGCATAAAATTGGTCTCCCTTACAATGGGGGTCTAACCCTCAATATATAGTACCCTGTCCACCTCATGGCTGGACAAGAGGTTCTAAACCAACTCCAACTCATCCCTACATGTATTTGGAAACAAACTTACACAAAAGGAAAAACCTAAAATTAAACCGTCACTTTGTTTCGATCATAAATTTTTATTCGTCAGGCTGTCCCGAACCGAATCCGAATTGAATTCTGAGTTGAATCCGAGTTTGAATTGGATTGAGCACGTGGGAGGTCCGAATTTGGCTTGAAAATCTTATCCAAAACTTGTAGTTTAAGTCCTTCGGCTCCTCTCTTTTGCTCTCCCATCAACCGGGCTTCTTTCCTCCTTGATCAACGGCATGGGTTGTTTGATTTTCTCCTTACTAACTGCTTTGGCATTCTTGTTCTTCATTGCTAGGCAGCAAATATGGGTACCCTCCTTCTTGTGCTCCTCTATTGCTTTGGCTCCGGCCTCCCTCTCGGTTCCAAAGACTTGAAGCTTATCAAACCTGAGAATGCACAAAGTATTGCTTTTATGTAGTATCCAATTCTCACGGAAAACACAAAGAAACTTGTTAAGAAACAAATGCACCTATTGTTTGAGAAGTATAGATCATGCTTTGTAAACAGCGTTATAAGTATTGATTTTTAATTCCATAAAATTCGCAAAAATTCTATAAAATGTTTTGGACTTTCTAAAAATATTTTCAACTTAAAATTGTTCTTTTTAGCTTTTACAAAAATACCCTTTCAGCTGTGAAATTGATTTTAAAATCTTTAGAAAATCTGAGAAATTACTATAAAATTTTGGGAAGCTTAGGAAAGGCTAAATACATTCTTTTTAGCTTTAATAAAATATTTGAAATGTATTTTATTGCTTAGGCTTTGGAAATAAAATCCAGATAAGTCCAAATAAATATCAGAAAATCACAGAAAATCCAAATAAACGCCAAATGCCTTTAAATACTTAATTTGAAATAGTATCTTTACAAAAATTTACAATTACCTTTTATTTGACAATAATTTTTTGTTTTTAGTAAAATTACTTTGACAAAAGCCCTTTCGAAAACTGAAAACAAGCTAATGAAATTTCTACAATTTAGGCAAACAAGAACACTTGATTTTATTTAATATTATATATATATATATATATTTATTAAAATTTTGAAATAACAGCTAGGCTGTTACAGCTACTCAGGTCTTCGACCACTTGGGCTCGACCACTTTAATCTTCGACCACATAGGTCTTTGACCACCTGGGCTCGACCGCTCTAGTTCTCGACCACTTGATCTTCGACCACATAGGTCTTCCACCACCAACGCACGTGGTAGTTCCATAATTTCAACGATGGTAGTTTCGGTCCGCGGTAGTACCGCAGGTTACAATGAAGTAGATCCGATTGTCCTGAGAATGCAGCTATTTCACCAGATTTTGCAGAACACATTTGCAATCTTTAGTATCATACGTACAATTTCCAAACATGATTCCCAATAAATTACAGAACACATTTGCACACTTTTGGAATCATGATACAAGAATTAAATATGAGCTTCTATTTGTAAAACAGATTTGCAAATATAAACCTCACATCACAAAGAATGTAAACAATGACTTTAAGCACTTGTAAAACATATTTGCAATGCATAGTTCCATGTTGCAAGGATTCACCACATGATTTTTAACTATTTACAAAACATATTTGCAAATACAAGCCTCATACCAAGATGAGCTATAAGAGGTGAGGTTGAGCTATCAACAAATGATGAGACTCAAACTACTAGACATAACCCCTCTTAATAGTACGACAATCTATACTAGCAATCCAGTCTTCCAACCAAACACCAAGATCGATAAAAGGCTAGCAACACATCTTGAGCCCTAACTAGTCATACATTTGCCTTAGGTCATTGTCTTGATATGCATCAACTCATGATGCATCATTTTCTTCAACTCTATCAATACATGATGGTCTTCACTTGACTTGACGATCAACGCATGACCATCTTCTCTTGGACATGCACCAACTCATGATGCATCTTCTCTTAATGGCCTTCAACACATGAAGCTATCTTCCATCTAGACTTGATGATCTTCAACACATGAAGTCATCCCAAGTCATCCTCATTTGTGTCACTTAACATATTCATCCAACTTATGAAAAATATTAGTCCACAAAATAATTGTCATTAATTACCAAACTTCACCATTAACACATAATGGAGGGATTAGATTAAATAATCTTCCCTTATTGATAATTCATGACAATCTCAATAAACAATGAGATAAAGATTGATTTCTGAGTATACAACATGTACACAACAAATATATACTCTAATATAAGCCTTTTAAACAAAGGTTACTTATCTAGTTATCACTAATCATCCAACCATTAACGCATAATGGAGAAGTTAGATGACAACCCGATTGCAAATGAGTATATATAAACTACACAAACTATATATACTCAAAGGGTGTGTTGCAAAGTAAAGATTCTAAATATGGATATTAATCCTCAAAACATAGAGAGAGCTCCCCAAATGTGTGCATACAAGTGTGTATAATAAATACATATGCACATATTTATTTTGGACTATTTGTGGAGTTCAATCTATATTTTGGATCTAAGGAATACACTAGTATATGAGAATATGATTTTGAATGCATACCTCAATGATTTCACATTTTTAATCCATGTGAGACTAATTAATATCATAATCAATGAATAAAGTTAGTCTCACAAATGCATTTGTTATTATCACCAAAATCTCATAATAGTATTTGTCATTATCACAAAAACCACATAATAGTATTTGTCATTATCATCAAAATCAACTTAAATAGAGCTTGATCTTTCCACTAGATATCAACTCAGAGAGAGTTTTGGATGACCATGACCACTCTGCTGAGCTTCTTGCTTGGGATGGTCAGAGTAAGGTTTGAGATCTAGCATATGGCTAAGAAAGTAAAAAATTATGAAAAATGATTGAAACTTAGGAAGTAGTTGTGGATAGCTTTTAATACATGACTTACTTTACTAAGATAATACCAAAATGTGTGTTTCAAAAGTACTGATTGTGTTCAATTCCAAATGCTTGAACAAAATAATTCAATATTGAACTTGTAGCACTCTAATTGATTCAATTTGAGCATCTTAGTTTTGTTTAGCCTTCTTGATATGACTGAGCTCATATTTAGATACTTTTAGATAAACTTATCAATTTTGAAGCATTATTTATCTTGAAATTAATTTAAATGATTTAAATTATGCTATCTTACATAGATTAGTTATATATGTTTTATCATAATCTAGATAGCTTTATATGCATTCTATGGTTTCAAGTGATATCTTTTTAGCTTGAACCTCATTTTGGATAATCTTCAAAGCTCTTTAGTTTTGTATTTTGACGTATGTATTCATGCTCTCTCTTATGCTTCTTTTACTCCAAGTGGTGTCATGCATATTTTAAAGGAGAGTTTTAGCTCTTGATGTCTATTTTGCCAAAATAGAAAGAATAATTGAGAAAAAAGCATTAAGGGGTGAAATATGCATAAATGGGGGAGAACATGTATTTTTGTGTTATAAGTAGTTAAGGGGTATAGTTGCAAAACTTGCTCAATTGGAATATAAAAATGCCAAAATGAGATATTTAAGTAAGGAGAAGCTTCATTGCAAATCATTTACTCTTTTTGTTTTTTTTGTTTCTTTTCTTGCTATGAAATGGTAATGATGAGCAATTGCCCGTTTCTTTGAACCATGAGCAAGATTGAACTTTTGTGAGGTTTTGGATATGATTTAGAGTTTTTGTAGAACATTATTCCTCTAAAAAAACTGAAAGAATACATGAGAATTTGCCTCGACCGCAACTATGTAACCGAGTTTTTTGAATTCTTCTTTTTCCTCTTGCTTTCTTCTTGTTACTTGTTGTTCTTACAAAATTGGTTACAAATTTCTTCATTATATAGGCAAAATACTTTTCTACTAACATATGTATTCGGACTTCAGATTGGTCACGACTTCAACTTGAGTTACACACCGAGACGGACTCTATTATGTCTCGAATTCATTTTAAACCTTATGTTAAAATTATTTCCAACAATAGTTATAACATGTTCATCTTCGCCTACAGACTTATCATCATGATCTGCAGCAATATTCGGATGGTCAGTGACTACACGGATGCTTTTTGGGTCGTTGATGCCATGTATGCTCGCCCGCTTGCACTGTTTGAGGTCGATCTTCACTTGCCTGATGGCGAACTTCTGAAGTGGCTGGCGATCTGGGTCGGGCTCCTCGTCTTCACGAACTCCCGCGACAGCGTCTTCCACCTGCCCTTACCGTGTTTGTGAAGACCCTCCAAGAATAGTGTGCGATTAATTAGTTGATGAATTTATGGATCAGAAGGTGTATGCATGTAGATACGTTCAAGAACATAGCAGTCGTAACAACAATTTAAGTCCATAGCTGTTTGTCTATGAACCCTAATTAAGTAAAGATTAGTCAAGTATAGCAGTGTATTACAAGGAATACAATTATAGCTATTAGAGTTACACAGTGAATATACATAGCTGTACACTATATATGCACTGTAACATCTGTTTGTGTAATTGCACAGGGTCACGTCTGACTCTAGTCGGTAGACACCACATTTGATGTTGGTCAATGCATAGTTTATTACGGATACGAAGATGATCTAATCATAACTTCGACAAATTCACATTTGCTCACGACCAGTCATACCGGTCGAAACATATCCGACCACAACTAGTTAATGCTTAGAACATATCTGACCATAATCAGTTCGATTAGTCTGAAATCCTGACCAGGTTAGAATCATATATTAGTCGGGTAATGAGTTTTTGTAAGACTTAACGATCTAATTGCTTTTACCTTTTAAACGAAATCTGATCGGACTCCTTAAACAAACAGATCAGATTAAACTCGGATCACAAAATACAACAGCCATGATGTTCAATAAAGGAAGGAGGAGGAGGCAATTATCCAACAAAGAAACCATGGATCGAGTGCATATGGCAAGGGGGAAGAATCCCCGGAAACAATGAAACAAAAAGAACTCCAAGTGCCTTCGAGAAAGAAAAAGAAAATGGGGGAAATAAGAGGCCCAAGAGCTATTGCCATATAAAGGAGATTTTTTTACAGTATATTCTAAAGATAGTAGGAGAGTGATAGTAGAAATTAAATTTGATCATTGATTTATGAGGGTAAAATAGATTTTTTTTGTAAATTTATATTTTGTAAGGGTATTATAGAGTTTTCTTCCGAATCTATTATTTACCCTTTCCATCGTCGCCACCTCTCACCTATTTCCTGTGCCGTCGTCGCCGTCTCTTATACGTGTGCTGCCGCGACATTTACAAAATTACTCTTATGTTATATGTTTTCTTTACAATTTTACCTTTTTTTAGTATTCTACTACTAATACTGTCGATGATAGTATAACTAAATTCTAACCCATTGAAAATTTTCGAGGTACCGTAAACTAGCCTCATATAAAATCATGGAGTACGTATTCTGCGTTGTATTCCCTCCCCTTTTCCATCTTCGCCACCGAAAGGGTTTTTGGTCCATTGGCTGCATAAAAAGGCGTTCATATTTGCAATGCCAATGCCCCTGCCATGCGTCGGCCCTACCCAGAATCAATCACGGCTGCCATGGGCTTCGTCTCACATATGGGCCAAGAACCATGGGAATCTTTCGATGCATGTCGTGATTTCGGCACACCGGAGCCTGGACTCCTAGCTCTTCGATCAGTCCTGCAACTACAAGCATTTCCGTTAGAATTTTTTTTAAATAACCTATTTTTTATTCAAAATAACATAAATATATCCGCGTGATTTTTTTTTACAATAATGGCCTTCAATCGCTCAACCGTTGAGTGAGTGGAACATGTCGCCCAACAGCTGCATGACACGCATACAGCCGGTGGGCCGTCAGATGACATAATTGCAGTCACCGAACAGTTAGGTGACTGACCCTTTTTTAAATAACCTACTTTTTATTCGAAATAACAGAAATATATCCATATGAAATTTTTTACAAGAATGACCTCTAGTCGCTCAACCATTGGAGGACTGAACATGTCGCCCAACAGCCACGCAACATGCATGTAGTTAGTGGGCCGTTGGGTGACATAATTGCAGTCGCCAAACAATTAGGTGACTGGGAGCAGTCGCCGAATGGTTGCACGATTGCAAGTTTCAGTCGCCCAACCGTTTGGCGACTGGACACACATATAAATTGGTCGCTTGGGTGAGTCCCCGGTTGTTTCCATCTGCTGACTCTGTGCTACGAAGAGAAAAAAGAGAAGGGAAAGAAAGAAGAGGAGAGGAGAGGGAAGAAAAACATAGGAGAGGCAGAGAGAGGAAGGAGAGGTCCTGTTACTTTTGTGAGGTAAAATTTTTTGTATGTTGTAGTCAATATTTTTTTGTATAAAGTAAATAGTTAGTTTAGTGTATAATTAGGATCCGTAGAAAATTATAACTGTAGAAAAGAATGATACAACTTTAGTAAGAAGTAAATTGTCATACAAAATTTAGTAAATATAGTTATAGAAAATTAGCATCCGTAGAAACTTATAGTTGCAGAAAATGTAGCGAATATAGTTGTAGAAAATTAGCATCTGAAAGAATTATAGCTGTAGAAAATTAGCATCCGTAGCAAATTAGCATCCGTAGATAATTCTAATTGTAGAAAATTTAGTCAATATTATGCAAAATAAGCATCCGTAGGAAATTATAGTCAATACTTTTGTAAGAAGTAGATAGTTCGGTTTGTGCTAATAATACCATTATTACGTAACATTTGTGATCAATTACGAATGAATAAAATGTTGTTCGTACATTAAAAATTCACGCATGCCATTAGAACTGGTATACTGGCATTTAAATCAGTATGTCATGTAAATTATCGAAACTTATTAGGAACTATTTATTAATGAGGACATCATTTCCATGCAAACAACAAATGGATCTAATCCTATACACTTGCAAGGTCCAATCACAAGAGCTCGCGCACAACAATTGAACTATCAGGTAACTTCGTTTCTAGGAGTGCATTTTGTTTCTCATGAGAATATGCACTACCTAATGCATGTGATGTTCTTTTACTTAGGAACTTAGGAGCTGATCATGAAGACAAACATGTGCGATTCAATTCGGCCTCCGAAAATAGTACAAACTTCAAATGTGTATAACTTTCACATACAGAGTCCGTTTGAAGTCCATGAATACTCGATGGAAAGAATTTCTCGTCCTCTTTCCAATGAATCTACCCTTATCTCCAAATTCCTCTTGTGTGTGCCGTAATTACTAAAACAATTATTGCATCACCTGTTTAGGGCAAATTGTGCCTTATAATGCTTGGGCCCAAGGGGAAGGCGCCCCCTCTCTAGGCCCGTACTGTTCACGATCGTACTATTCAATGAATAGTATTATGAATAGTACCACCTTTTATTTCTTAGTTTTGCACAATTTTCCCTCTACTATTTAAGGAGGCCGCACCTTTCTAGATAATTCTAATTATAGAAAATTAAGTCAATATTATGTACAAAATAAGCATCCGTAGGAAATTATAGTTAATACTTTTGTACGAAGTAGATAGTTCGCTTTGTGCTAATAATATCATTATTACGTAACATTTATGATCAATTACAAATGAATAAAATATTGTTCGTACATTAAAAATTCACGCGTACCATTAAAACTGGTATACTGGCATTTAAATCAGTATGTCATGTAAATTATGAAAACTTATTAGGAACTAATTACTGATGAGGACATCATTTCCATGTATACAACCAATGGATCTGAACCTATACACTTGCAAGGTCCAATCACAAGAGCTCGCGCACAACAATTGAACTATGAGGTAACTTTGTTTCTAGGAGTGCATTTTATTTCTCATGAGAATATGCACTACCTAATGCATGTGATGTTCTTTTACTTAGTAACTTAGGAGCTATTCATGAAGACAAACATGTGCGATTCAATTCGGCCTCCGAAAACAGTACAAACTTCAAATGTGCATAACTTTCATATACGGAGTCCGTTTGAGGTCCATGAGTACTCGATGGAAAGATTCTCTCGTCCTCTTTCCAATGAATCTGGATTCATCTCCAAATTCGTTTATTTCATATGAATAGTACTATGAAGAGTATCACCCTTTATTTCTTAGTTTTGCGCAGCTTTCCCTCTCCTATTTAAGGAGGCCACACCCTTCTAGTTTCCATGGATTTTGTTTGCTTAGTTTTTTCATTGTGAAAACTCTTGTTCTTCGCTTGTGTCTACTAGACCAACTGTAAAGAACCTCTGCGGAATCCCACCTTTTGAACTCAATTTATATATTTGCAATTTCAGATTGCTTGTAATCTTGTTCTTACATGTTCTTCGGTTGCATGCAGGAATAGACCTTCGTGGTCAGGTCAGCCACGTTATTGACACGGTTTATAACGACTTGAGGATTAGTTTAATGATTGCTTGGTTCATACGTGATGTGTTCCTAGCCTGGATCATGAGAGTTGATCATTGTCAAATCGAAATTATCCTTCTCATCGAAAGATCGGGACAACACCAACACATCATTTACAGTCGGAGAGAGCTCGAGCAGCAAGAGAAGAGCGGCGTCGGTGTGCGTGGGAGCTGATATGGAGATGATGCGTATTGTGTCAGATAAAAGGGAGCGTTGTCGGTGCGAATAAGGATGGGTTACGCTATGAGGGTAGTTTAGTTGGTCATGATAGGTGAACGGTCGTAGAAATGTAAATTACAGTACATTAGTACTTCCATACTGTGTGATGCGATTTGACTAGTTGTAACATTGAAAATATTTACAGGCAGACATCATTAAGCCGATACCCACTATATTGAAAGTACATTATGGTGTATGCACCATTCATGAAGGTCCGAATGGTGTCGACGTGAGCTGTTTGTGCAAGCCACGCTGGTACACCCGGACGACAAGAATACTCGAATCACAGATGTGATGCACTGGCTCACCCCCAGTTTTTCCTTGGATCCTGAGGTGTGCAGCACCGTCATACAAGGGTTTGGAGCTGGTCCATAGATAGGGGTTGAGAACATTGATGAGCATTGTTGCATGGAAGGGATTTGTGCAAGGCTGTCGGCGCCGTGGATACGAATATTTTCTGCTTGTATAACCATGCTCAATAGAAGTTGTACAAGACCATGCCGACGGCTATCATCTGGATGGTGCGAGCAGCTCGGACACCTAGTTTGTTGGTCAAGAGGAGGACCAGGAAGCCGATGTCACAGAGGTTACGGAGGAAGTTACTCGTGATAAAATTGATGCGGTACATTGAGGAGAGTAAGAAGGGTCACAGCATGGTGAGCCTACAGGACAGGCTGATGAAGAGGAGCATATGTAGTACATAGTGTATCAAATGGAGAGTGATGACCGGATGGTCTGGGTTGAAGAGGACGATGTACAGGAGGATGACAAGGACATTTTCGATGAGGACGAAGCTCCCATTCTGCAGGAATGAAACCGTTTTGATGCTGAAGGTGTTGCTACGTATGATGAGCACAAATCGCCGTAGGAGTAGCATGGCAAAATGGTTTGGTTGCATTCAATATTTGCTGACAAGGCATCGTTGCAAGATGTTATCAAACTGTGGTCCCTGCCCATGCAGCAGACTTTTCGGATTATGAAAACTAGTCAGGAGCAGCACACTGTGAAGTGCGACTAGGCCTGTTGTACTTAGAGGATGCACGCACGTAGATCGAAGTATGAGACTCGCTAGATTGCTTCAAAGGTGGAGCCGCACTCCTACATTCTTAGTAGTGTTTTGCCGATGCATCGTAACCTAGTGTCCGCCTTTATAGCTAATTTGATATATGGAGAGATAGTGGAAAAGAAAGATATTGAGGCCACGCATATTATGGTGGCTATCAAGAAGAAATTTAATTACAGGATTAGCTATGCGAAGACGTGGCGTGCGAATCAAAAGGATTTAAAAAACGGTTTGGGTCTTTCGAGGCGGTGTATGACAACCTTCCTCGTATGTTTTAGGTGCTGCAGGACAGGAACCCGGGCATGTACACAGCTATGAAGGACAAGCCATCTACAAGGCCGCCAGATTTTGCAGTGTTGCAGAGGGTCTTCTTAGCCTTCGGTCTGTGCATCGAGACATTCAGATATATGCTTCCCATGATTTTAGTCGATGGGAGCTTTTTAACCGGCAAATATAAAGGCTAAATCCTTACGGCCATTGGCATTGACGGCAACAACTAAATTCTGCCCTTGGCCATCGTATTCGTGAAAAGTGAGAATTACGACAACTGGTTGTGGTTCCATCAATATATGAGGTTTGGAGTTGTCGGTACTCATCCTGGTATCTGTATAATCTATTATCGTCACGCCAGGATTATGAAGACTATAATAAAACTTCAGAAAGACCCCAAAGAGCCCTTCCCTTGGCCGGATATAAGGAACAGATAGTGCATTCGCCACCTAGGGGTCAACTATTGGGTGATTGGACCATGTCACCAAACGGCCCGCCTACTGCGTACGTGTCGTGCGGCCGTTAGGCGACAGGTTGCAGTCATTCAATGGTTAGGTGACTGGAGGCCATTCTTGTAAAAAAATCCGCGCGAGTATATTTATGTTATTTTGAATAAAAAATAAATTATTTTTAAAAAATATTTCCGTTATCCGTACCGTGCCTTCTTTCTTAAGCAGAGTGAGTACGACCTCAACTAAGTTGACATGTCAGTTATTTGACTGTAACTCAGCAGCAATCTCTGGACAGTTGTTGGCTGACTTTGCTACACCGACCTCAGTGTTCTGTTGTTTGGACCACGAACATGCATGCATGTTCGATCGCCTTTGCATATACTTCTCTCTTTTTTTCACTTTAGATTCAAGTGGGTGGACGACCTTATCTGGGGGCTTTGCATGTTTGAGCTAGGTGGTGTTGTTCTTAAGAAAGAAATAGGGAAGAATAACCACATGTTACCATACGAGATATGGCAAATTTGCTCAATGTTATCGGAATACCGTCATGGACTGAACGCATGAACCAATGTCATGGCAAATACAAAATCGCCGGAGAATGCTATTACCATTAGCTTTTCCATTCATTTGCTATATTAACTACCATTTAGGTGAGAGAAAAATTCAGAAGTAACATTTTTGCCCTTTGGCATTTTGGAGAGAGAGAGCAGAGAACAAAGGGGAAAACAGAGCGGAACAGAGGGCAGGCGGCAGTGGCTCTGGAGGGCAGTGGCGCTGGCAAGGAGAGAGCTGGGCGACGCGGGCTACCAGCAAAATGGGTTACCATGACCACGGAGAGGCCATGGGAAGTGGTGGTGCGAGTGTCAGCAAATGGTGGCGACATGAACAACGGTTGGGGCAGTGGCTAGTCGCAGGTGGCAGTGGCGGTGGCGCTTCGACAACGGCCGGCAAAGGATGGCGTGTGTATGGGCATGGCGTGACCTCGTAGAGTGCTCCTGTGCAGTTAGCTCGACAGGAGGATGGCTAGGATGGCGGCTGGCAATGGTGAAGGGTAGAGCACCGGTGTTGGGGTTCCACGGCAGTACATTGCCCAAATTGATTTAAGAGAAAAGTACATGGGGTAGAAAAGATGATTAAGATGTGAGGAGTCGAAATTGGTTCACTGGAGACGACGAATCGACGACGAGGAGCGAATTTGGCTGGTTTTAGGGAAATTCTATTCCGGATGATTGGATGCACGAAAATTAAATTAATTTATAGAATGGGTTGTTTGGATGCTAGAACACGATGTGACACATATAAAACATGAAAATTTCCTAGCAGTGATTGCTTAGATGCTAGAATACGATGTGTCGTGTTCCAGGCCAAACAACCCACGTCACTACCTTTGCCGCCGCACCTAGCGAGTTATGAAAGACCCCAAAATTTCAAACCAAAATTTTCCTGGATTTTTCCTGAATTTTTGGTGAATTTTTGAAAACTTTCCCAATCCGGAAACTCCCGGCCGGAAACCGCTTTCCTCTTTCGGCCGATCCGCCTCCCCTTTCCTTGGCGCCCGCCCTTTCCGCCTCCTCTCCGCGGACACCGCTCCCTCCTTTCCGCTTTCCCCTCCGCGCCGCCCTCCTCCCTTCCCCACCGCGCCTTCGCCTCCCCCTTCTCCTCGCGACGCGACGCGCCCGCCCCCGCCTCCAGCACCGCCACGGTTCGGACGACAGCGCCCTCGCGCCCCGGGTCCGGGGCGCCCCTCCGCGCCACGCGTTGCGCCGCCTTCCTTGGACCCCACTGCTAGCCACTCCCCTTCCTTCCCCCGACGGAGCCAAGACGCCCATGCCGCCTCGCGCCCGCCCGCGCCATCCTCCGCCATTACTCCCTGCAGAGCCGGACGGCGCCATCGCATGGAGGAGACTCCCAAGAACTCCCTGTCCTCCTGTTGACCCCGGAGCCGCGCCCGAGCCTTCTCCCCCACGGCTCACCCTCCCCTCCGCCCGGGTATAAAAACCCCTCTCTGCTTCCCCACTCCTCCTTTGCTTCCCAAGCATCCCCACCGCCCTCAATCACTCCCCACCACTCCTAGGAACCTCCCCGAGCAGCCGATTGAGCTCCCATCGTCTCCAGCTCCGTCGCCGTCTCTCCCTGCGCCAGCGACCCCCGTGAGCTGATCTCCCTCCCCGCTCCCTCATTTTCCGATTCTTTGCTCCCAGAGCACCCTCACTACTCCCTAATCACAATGGCACACTCCCCTGTCCAGGTGATCGTCTGTGGAGCTCCAGCACCGTAGCTCACCGCCGGCCGAAGCACCCTCTCCGTGGCCAGCCTTCCAGAGAGTTCCCGAGCTTCGACCACCACCACCAATGTGAGCCCCATGCTCCACTGATCATAAAACCACCGCCGATTTGGCCTGATCGCCGCCGGCAACTCTCCTTCGCCGTCGGGAGGCAGATCCTTCCCTTCTGCCTCCTGCCCTATCCGTTGATCCTCCGGCCTTCCAGAGCCCCAAATGGGTTCCCCACGTCGAGACCTACCCGATGGTGCCCTCCCTGGCCGCCGGGGACCTCGCCGTCGCCGGGGAGCAGAACCTCCCCCTGTCTCCACCTCTCTGCCGCGCGCGCCGGTGAAAGGAAGAAGACGATCGACGTGGCCGCATCCTCGCTGTTTCCCCCAACCGTTACCTTTTAAACTCGTGCGTCGGATGGCACTCCCTCTCAGCCGTCCGATCTTCTTAAACACCGCCATCACCATCCGTCCGATCTCCGCATACCGCTTCGCCCGCCTACCCCTATTCTCAGCCGTCCGATCCCACTTAAACCGATCCATCCGAGCCGCCCGCCCCCGCGCCATCTCCACCGGACGCCTGGGCCACGCGTCGGCCATCCGCCGGGAGGGCTGTCAGAGCGCTGGGTGGGGACCAAAGACTGCTCACCGATTTTCCAGATATTTATTAATTTCCAAAAATCCAGAAAAATTCTAAAAGTTCTAAAAATTCACCAATTGGTTATTTTATGCATTTTATTTCTTTTTAATAGATTATTTTTCCTTGCTTGATTATTCACAAGCTAGATTTAATTATTTTATGTGTTTGCGTTAATTTCGGAGATCCCGGAGGTTCAGGTGCAGTCTCAGGATCAAGGAGTTTCTGCGGTCGAGCTTGCCGACATCGTCTAGATTTACGGCAAGTCGTAAAACCTTTGATCATATTGAACCCCATGTTGTTATTTTATATTATTATGCTATTTGCATTATGATAGTTGTGAAATGCTAGTTCAAAGTAAAATAAAATGTTTGGAACGACATGTTATGTAGCTAAACCTACCACCGTCAAATGCCATGCCCGACTTGTAGCCGTGCATTTGTAACCCTAGATTTAATTTATTGATTAACCTAGATAACTATAGGTTATTATTATTCGCGCAAAGTCTTACACTGATAAGGTCGTGGCTGCGGGCCAATAGGATTTACAAAAAACCCGACCCTAGGGTAGGGTGGTGTGGGACACCGTGCCCTAGAGCGGAGAGTGCCGGTGTGCACGAGGTAGGGTAAGGATGTTGGGGAAGAGCCGCAAGTCGGTCTTCGCCCATCTCTTACCCTAAGGCTGAAGTTAGGGTAAGGGTGTTGTGGGAAACCGCGAGTCGGTCGACGCCCACCGCTTGCCCTAGGCTGTGGTCGCGGACAAGGAGAGGTTGCGGGCCATGTGAAAATATAAGGACTAAACCCTTACGCTGAGCAAATGTCACAGTGATCGCTCAACCACAGGAGTTGACTTGTCAACACTAGTTTAGTAGCTGCTCAACTCGATTGAAACTCTACAGGTGTTGAGAAGTCTGGAGGTTGAGTGGTTAGATTAGGTATGCCGTGCTGCGGATACCTAATAATGGTAGAGTTCACTCGAAGCGGACGGAAGCTCTTATGTGCCAGACCCGAGTGAATTCTACCGGGTAGAGCCTATATAAAGAATTGAGCAGTGAAACGATCTGGCTTTCTTAACTCTGTCGCGGGAGTTAAGGGATCGTGTGGGTAAAGCTGAGCAAACTCTGCAGAGTCAAATTAATGGTATTCGAATACGCCGTGCTCCCGGTTAATAGAGTTGTGCCACTTGGGTGATCCCAGCAGCAAAGCTTAAGTAGTTTTGTAAATATTTTAATTTGAGTAGATGGTTAATTAACTCTTCATGAAACCCCTGTTGATTAAGGAGTAGTTTTTGTCAGCAAGTTTTCCAAAAAGGTTTACAAACAAAACTGTATCCACTCAAAGTTAATAAACCAAGTATACTCCATTCCTTTGATGATCCGTGCAAGTAGTAAAGTAGGATTCCTTTGCGATTTGCTGAGCTGGTTGTTGGCTCATGGCTTGCTAAATCCTCTCTTTAGAGGATCAAGACGAAGGTGAAGGTCTCCCCGTTGAGGAAGCCCCCAAGGGTCTCTTCTTCGACGAGGATCCGTGGCTTTAGGTCTTCGCCGCGCTCAAGCGGATCTTGGAGCTTTTGTAATGTAATTATACTTTGGGCTTGCACGCCCCGCTGTCGAAAACTGGATGTTAATCCTTATATGAAATATATGTTGGACATTTGTTGTAAGCATGCAATGGTATACTCTTGCACGACACTCCATAACTGTTCATGCATGAATAGTTGCGGATTGCCGTGTCCGTACACGCCCACGGAAATGGGGGCGTTACAAGAAGTGGTATTAGAGCAGGCTCTTTGACCGTAGGTTAAGACCTAAGGCAGTCTAGGAAGCGATTTTATCGCAAAACCTAATTTAAGGCATAAAAAGGGTTTATGAAAAATATAAGTATTAATGCTGTCTTTACCTCTTTTGTTGCTACCTTATCTGTCTTAGTTTACTCCTGCTTAAGTTTTACTTTTGCAAATGTTTACTGTCTTAGTTGTCTAACATCAAAATTTTCGATTCCGGCAGATGGTTCACTTCGTGTTTTCCCGCCCCGACCGCATGGATGGTCGGCCCATAAGTTGTGAGAGATTCGGCGGTGCTTGGGAGCCACCGAGTACCACACCCGATTTTCCACGCAGGTTTGACGGTTTCGCCAGGAGCAGCGCTACGAGTGGAAGGCATGGGTGACCCTCACACCCCTGCCTGTCCGCCCCGACCTCGAGAGGCGATTCATTGCGAGGAGGATCGACAAGGACGACGCCGTACAAGATGCAGCCCAGAAGGCTGCATTGTACCTCAGAGACTACTACGACCTAGAGTCAAGTGAGTCACTTTTGACTGATCCCAGCGGCAGCGGTGGAGGCCTTGCAGTTCCTCAGTTCCGTGAGGAGGACGATCCCCGCCTGGCGGGTGTCGCCGTCCTCATGGCCCAGCAGGTGGTCCGCTACGACAGGGCAGTGGAGGAGTCCCGTTCACTGCAGAGCCAGCTCTGGGAGGCCCGTCAGCAGGTGCAGCAGCTTCGAGGATCCCTTGTCCGCTTCGAGGCCGTCGAGGCGGGCGAGGCTTCAGACTGCGGAGAGTCTCCCAGCGTGCACTCTTCCTGTGCTTCTGTGCAGTCAAGGCGCAGGCGCAGGATGACTGCAGCGTAGTACTGCTAGGTTCCGCCTGCGGCCCCTCTTGCCTGCGCCACTCGAGGCCTCGGGAGAGTAGCCGTTGTTCGCTAGATTAGTCAGACCTTTTGTTTTAACAATACTTTTGTATTTTAATACAAGTGTAATCATGAACCCTAAGTGGTCTATGTACCACCTGCATATTGTAAATTTATGTTCATTAATCCTTATGTTGTTTGTCTAATTACCAGTATTTCCCCCTGTGTTCAAAGCTTTCTCATGTCCCCTTTCGCCCTCGCTCTTACCTTTTTCGCCCTATACTTACCTTGGAATTCAAAATCTTACTTACCTACTCTTGGTTGCCAAAGTCGCTGCAAATCTAATCTGCGGTTCCCAATTGGCAGATGGATCCAACACAACAGAGTGGTCAGACCAGCGGGCAGGGTGCACCTGCCACAGATCAAGCAACACTCGCCAGTGTGATAGCAATGTTGCAACAAAACCGCTATCAAGGAGAACAGAATATCTTACGAGTCTTTGGATCGTGAGCCCGATCGCTGAGCGAGATAGCGCCCGTGTCTCCGTGCATTCAAGGAGGAGGCAATGCCACTCGGGATGGCACACCAGTTTCCACCCGATGGGCAGATTTCCTGAAAACCCGTCCACCGACCTTTTCCACCTCGGCTGACCCCTTAGTAGCTGAGGATTGGCTCGTGGACGTGGAAAGGAAGCTTCAGACTGTGTAATGCGATGACAAAGAAAAGGTGCTATACGCATCTCACCAGTTGCAGGGCGCTGCCGCAACATGGTGGATCAACTACCAACGCACCCAAAGAGTCAGGGAAATCGATTGGGAAGAATTCTCCAAAGCCTTTCGTAAGGCCCATATACCCGACGGTATCATGGAAGCCAAGCGTCGGAATTCTTGGCGCCAAACAAGGTGGGACGACGTTATGGAATATCTACATCAATTCAACCACCTTTCCCGATTTGCCCCAGAAGATGTTGATAAAGAAGAGAAGAAAATGAGCAGGTTCCGGGCTGGATTGCAGCAATCCTTGAAGTTCCACATCTCAGCTATAAAATTCAAAGACCTGCATGACATGGTGAACAACCTCATTAATTCAGAAGAGGCCCGTGGTGAGATGGAAGACTTCAGAAAGCGTAAAGCGGCACATAAATCTCAGTCTTCCGCACACCATGCTCAGCGAAGCAAGACTGCACGATCATCATCATTCCAGTCCCAACCATCTCTCCAATTTGTCATGCTACCGAAGAATCAGTCAGGGCTCTCACAGCAGTACAATTCCCCTTCCCCTTTGGCTATTAAATGCCCCACCTGTGGGGTAAACCACCTTGCTAGCAGCTGCCCCCGAAGGTCAAATGCTTGCTTCCACTGTGGAGAAATTGGGCATTACAGAGATCAATGCCCCCGGAAGAACTTACCCTCGGACGCTGCAAAACTTCAAGTTCAGAGTCAACAACAACAAGAGCCAAAATCACAGGCAGGCCCCAGCACTCCCAAAGGAGGTTATCTTCAGATCAAGGCAGCCGGACCGCAATCACCTGCGGGAACGGCAAACTTCACCTCTGCAGGCATAGGTAGAGGCCGGGCCAGACCCACTTTTTATGCAAGGGTGAACCATGTATCCGCAGAAGATGCAGCTGGAGCCAGTGATATCATTGCCTGTATGTTCCCAATCAACTCCATACCTGCATTGATTTTATTTGACCCTGGAGCAACACATTCATTTATCTCGAAGAGTTTTGTCTCGAAAAACCAGTTACCTTCAGTTTCCTTGCCAAGACCCTATGTGGTCGAAACCCCTGGGGTTAGAATGGAGTCAAACGGTGGTTGTGTTGGACTCAGTATAAACATCCAAGGGGTAGATTTTAAAGCAGATTTGCTACAATTAGATATGTCAGGATTAGATGCCATTTTGGGCATGAACTGGCTAGCCAAGAACAAAGGCAAGGTAGATTGTGAGACTAAAACAGTATCGTTGCTCAATTCTGAAGGCCAGAAAGTGAAGATAAAAACAGATCGAGAGGTGTTGAAAAATGCAAGAAAGCGCATGATCAACATGTTGGCAGTCACACCTGATCAAGTGCCAGTGGTGCAAGAGTATCTAGATGTGTTTCGGAAGAATTTCAGTGAGACTTCGACAGTGTGTAGAGCTTGCTATAGAACTAGTTCCAGGCACAAAACCAATCGCCAAACATCATTACCGGATGTCAGCCAGTGAGCTAAAAGAACCCAAGAAACAACTGGATGAGCTGCAAGAGAAAGAATTCATAAGACCAAGTGTTTCACCTTGGTCGGCCCCAGTTTTATTTGTGAAAAAGAAGAATGGAGAACTGAGGATGTGTGTACATTACAGAGGTCTGAATGCTGTCACCATCAAAAACAAATACCCGTTGCCAAGAATTGATGATTTGTTTGATCAACTCAAGGGTGCCAAAGTATCCTCCAAGATCGACTTGCGCTCAGGTTATCATCAGCTCAAGATCCGAGAGCAAGATCGAGAGAAGACAGCCTTCATCACTCGATATGGATTGTATGAGTTCACGGTCGTGCCATTTGGCTTAACCAATGCACCGGCTTATTTCATGAACCTTATGAATCTTGTGCATATGGACCAGCTGGACCGATTCGTGATAGTCTTCATTGACGATATTCTGATATATTCCAAGAACGAAGAAGAGCACAAGGAGCATTTACACATGGTATTGACCAGATTGAGAGAGCACCAGTTGTATGCCAAGTTCGACAAATGCAGTTTCTGGCTAAAAGAAGTAGCTTTTTTGGGTCACATTATATCAGAAGATGGGGTCAAGGTTGATCCAGAAAAGATCGCCGCAGTTATGGAATGGCAACAACCCAAGACAAAGGATGAGTAAGGAGTTTCCTTGGATTGGCGGGTTATTATCGCCGATTCATAGAAGGATTCTCAAAGATTTCTCGTCCACTTACTCAATTACTGAAGAAGGACAAGACTTTCCTGTGGACAGATGCATGCGAAAAGAACTTTCAGTTACTAAAGACCAAGCTAACAACAACACCAGTGTTGATTCTACCAAACCCAGAGAAAGAATTTCAAGTCTATTGTGATGCCTCAAAACAGGGTTTGGGATGTGTGCTCATGCAAGACAGAAAAGTGGTTGCTTATGCCTCAAGGCAGTTGAAGCCACACGAAGAGAATTACCCCACACACGATTTAGAGCTAGCAGCTGTAGTGCATGCACTCAAAATTTGGAGGCACTACCTGCTAGAAAATCGTTGTGAGATATTCTCAGATCATAAGAGTTTGAAATACCTCTTCACACAGCCAGAGTTGAATATGAGACAACGAAGATGGCTAGAACTGATTAAAGATTATGATGTTGATCTTCAATATCATCCAGACAAGGCCAACTCATCCACAGAATATCCGCCAGAATTGCAGAAAGATATACTGCAACTGAATTTGGTGATCACCGAACGAGGTAGTATGGCAGCCTTGGAACTTCAGCCGATGCTGACAGATCAGATTAAGGCAGCCCAAGATAAAGATGAAGAGATTCAAAGACTGAAAAAGAGAACTTTAGAAGGAGATTCATCAGAACATGCAATAGACGAACATGGAATCCTTACCTTCTGTGGTCGCTATTGCATACCCAACAAGAAAGAGTTGAGAGATTTGATCTTATCCGAAGCTCACTCTTCTCAATTCTCGATCCATCTAGGAGGCACAAAGATGTATCAAGACCTAAAGAAAAAGTATTGGTGGAATCAGATAAAGAAAGAAGTGGCAGAATATGTAGCCAATTGTGATGTCTGCCAGCAAATCAAGATCGACCACCAAAAACCATCAGGGTTGTTACAGCCCTTGCCGATTCCCGAATGGAAATGGGATAGTATCGGCATGGACTTCATTACTGGACTTTCCAAAACTCGTGAGGGATATGATGCTATCTGGGTCATAGTTGACAGACTGACCAAGGTGGATCACTTCCTCCCGATCAAGCAAACCTATGGGAAGGATAAACTTGCCGAACTGTATTTGACACGAATTGTGACACTCCATGGAGTACCCAAGAAGATTGTGTCAGATAGAGGAGCGCAATTCACATCCAAGTTCTGGGAAAAGTTACATGAAGCAATAGGCACCGACCTCAACTTCAGCTCCGCATACCACCCACAGACAGATGGGCAGACAGAAAGAACAAATTAGATTTTAGAGGACATGCTGAGATCCTGTGCAATCGTGTATGGAGCAGCATGGAACACTTGCCTGCCATTTGCTCAATTTTCCTACAACAACAGCTACCAAACTAGCATCCAAATGGCCCCATTTGAAGCTTTATATGGCAGAAAATGCATGATACCTCTGAATTGGTCAGAAACAGGAGAACGACAACTTATTGGGCCCCAAATTGCTCAAGATGCAGAAGCACATGTCAAAATTATCAGAGACAGACTCAAGATTGCACAAGACCGACAAAAGAGCTATGCAGACAACCGCAGGAAGGACTTAAGCTTTGAAATTGGAGATTTCGTATACATCAAAGTCACCCCTTTCAAAATTGTCAAAAGATTTCAAGTCAAAGGCAAGCTGGCTCCGAGATATGTGGGACCGTGTCAAATCATCGGAAGAATTGGAGAGGTAGCTTATCAAGTACAACTACCGCCCAATTTATCAAGAATCCACAATGTGTTTCACATATCCCAACTCTAAAAATGTCTACGCCAGCCCACAGATGAAGTGTCACTGTTAGATGTTGAATTACAAGATGACTGGACTTACCCTGAAGAACCCTTACAGATACTTCAAACGTCAGAAAGACAGCTCCGAAACAAGAATGTCAGATTTTGCAGAGTGCGGTGGAAGAATCACACGCCAGACGAGACCACTTGGGAAAGAGAATCGGATTTACAGCGAGATTTTCCCAACTTACTCCCTGGACCAAGTTTTCCTGGATTTTTCCTGAATTTTTAATGAATTTTTGAAAACTTTCATACCAAATTTTTCCTGGATTTCAAACCGAACCAAAAGAGGGGGGTAGGTTGAAAGACCCCAAATTTTCAAACCAAATTTTTCCTAAATTTTTCCTGAATTTTTAATGAATTTTTGAAAACTTCCCAATTCGGAAACTCCGTACGAAATCGCTTTCCTCTTTCTACCGATCCGCCTCCCCTTTCCTTGGCGCCGCCTTTCCGCCTCCCTCTCCCATGACGCCTCCTCCCTTTCCGCTTTCCCTCTGGCGCGCCCGCTCCCCTTCCCCACCTGGCGCCCGCCCCGCCTTCTCCCTCAGCGCGCAGCAGCGCCGCGCCCGCTCCCCACCGCCTCACGCCCCCGGTTCGAGCAGTAGCGCCCTCGCGCCCGCGGTCAGTCAAGACCCCTCCCGCGCCACGCGTTGCGTCGCCTTCCTTGGACCCCACTGCCGCCCCTCCCCTTCCTTCCACCGGACGGGCCCGACGCCCATCTTGCCGGCTCGCGCCTCCCGCGCCATCCCGCACCATTACTCCCCTACTGAGTGGACGACACCCACTGCGTGGAGGAGACTCCCCAGCAACTCCCCTGTCCTCCTGTTGACCCCGGAGCGCCGAGCCTTCTCCCCACGGCTCCCCTCCCTCCTTGGGTATAAAACCCCTCTCTGCCTCCCCACTCCTCCTTTGCTTCCCAAGCTTCCCCACCGCCCTCAATCACTCCCCACCACTCCTAGGAACCTCCCCGAGCAGCCGATTGAGCTCCCATCGTCTCCAGCTCCGTCGCTGAGTCTCTCCTGGCGGCGACCCCGTGAGTGATCTCCTCCCCGCCTCCCTCATTTTCCGATTCTTTGCTCTCGAGCACCCTCACTACTCCCTAATCACAATGGCACACTCCCTGTCCGGTGATCGTCGTGGAGCTCCAAAGACCGTAGCTCACCGCCTACCAAGCACCTCTCCGTGGCCGCCTTCCGGAGAGTTCCCGAGCCACCACCACCACCAATGTGAGCCCCATGCTCCACCGATCATAAAACCACCGCCGATTTGGCCTGATCGCCGCCGGCAACCCTCCTTCGCCGTCGGGAGGCAGATCCTTCCCTTCTGCCTCCTGCCTATTCGTTGATCCTCCGGCCTTCAGAGCCCCAAATGGGTTCCCACTGAGACCTACCGGTGGTGCCCTCCCGGCCGGGGACCTCGCCGTCCGGGAGCGAGAACCTCCCCTGTCTCCACCTCTCTCTGCCCTTGGCGAGAGGAAGAAGACGACCGACGTGGCGCATCCTCATTGTTTCCCAACTGTTACCTTTTAAACTCGGCGTCGGATGGCACTCCTCTCACCGTCAGATCTTCTTAAACACCGCCTCACCATCCGTCCGATCTCCCATACCCGCCCGCCTACCCTTATTCTCAGCCGTCCGATCCCACTTAAACCGATCCATCCGAGCCGCCCGCCGCGCCATCTCCACCGGACGCTGGGCCACGCGTCGACCATCCGCCGGGAGGAGCGTCAGAGCGCTTGGGTAGGCCTAGCCTTCATTCACCGATTTTTCAGAGATTTATTAATTTCCAAAAATCCAGAAAATCCAAATAAATCCTAGAAAATCACAGAAAATCTCAAAAGTTCCCAAATTTCTCCACTTTGCTCCAAATAATGTCCTGGACCCATTTGTAACCTCCTTTTCCCCAATTTCATCCCAGAAAAATTCTAAAAATTCACCAATTGTTTATTTTATGCATTTTATTTCTTTTTAATAGATTATTTTTCCTTGCTTGATTATTCTCAAGCTGGATTTAATTATTTTATGTGTTTGCGCTAGTTTCGGAGACCCGGAGGTTCAGGTGCAGTCTCAGGATCAAGGAGTTTCTGCGGTCGAGCTTGCCGACATCGTCTAGATTTACGGCAAGTTGTAAAACCTTTGATCATATTGAACCCCATGTTGTTATTTTATGTTATTATGCTATTTGCATTATGATAGTTGTGAAATGCTAGTTCAAAGTAAAATAAAATGTTTGGAACGACATGTTATGTAGCTAAACCTACCACCGTCAAATGCCATGCCCGACTTGTAGCCGTGCATTTGTAACCCTAGATTTAATTATTTGATTAACCTAGATAATTATAGGTTGTTATTATTATTCGCGCAAAGTCTTACACTGATAAGGTCGTGGCTGCGGGCCAATAGGATTTACAAAAAACCCGACCATAGGGTAGGGTGGTGTGGGACACCGTGCCCTAGAGCGGAGAGTGCCGGTGTGCACGAGGTAGGGTAAGGATGTTGAGGAAGAGCCGCGAGTTGGTCTTTGCCCATCTTTTACCCTAAGGCTGCAGTTAGGGTAAGGGTGTTGTGGGAAACCGCGAGTCGGTCGATGCCCACCGCTTGCCCTAGGCTGTGGTCGCGGACCTGGAGAGGTTGCGGGCCATGTGAAAATATAAGGACTAAACCCTTACGCTGAGCAAATGTCACAGTGATCGCTCAACCACAGGAGTTGACTTGTCAACACTGGTTTAGTAGCTGCTCAACTCGATTGGAACTCTACAGGTGTTAAGAAGTCTGGAGGTTGAGTGGTTAGATTAGGTATGCCGTGCTGCAGATACCTAATAACGGTAGAGTTCACTCGAAGCGGACGGAAGCTCTTATGTGCCAGACCCGAGTGAATTCTACCGGGTAGAGCCTATATAAAGAATTGAGCAGTGAAACGACCTGGCTTTCTTAACTCTATCGCGGGAGTTAAGGGATCGTGTGGGTAAAGCTAAGCAAACTCTGCAGAGTCAAATTAATGGTATTCGAATACGCCGTGCTCCCGGTTAATGGAGCTATGCCACTTGGGTGATCCCAGCAGCAAAGGTTAAGTAGTTTTGTAAATGTTTTAATTTGAGTAGATGGTTAATTAACTCTTCATGAAAACCCCTGTTGATTAAGGAGTAGTTTTTGTCAGCAAGTTTTCCAAAAAGGTTTACAAACAAAACTGTATCCACTCAAAGTTAATAAACCAAGTATACTCCATTCCTTTGATGATCCATGCAAGTAGTAAAGTAGGATTCCTTTGCGATTTGCTGAGCTGGTTGTTGGCTCACGGCTTGCTAAATCCTCTCTTTAGAGGATCAAGACGAAGGTGAAGGTCTCCCCGTTGAGGAAACCCCCAAGGGTCTCTTCTTCGACGAGGATCCGTGGCTTTAGGTCTTCGCCGCGCTCAAGCGGATCTTGGAGCTTTTGTAATGTAATTATACTTTGGGCTTGCACGCCCCGCTGTCGAAAACTGGATGTTAATCCTTATGTGAAATATATGTTGGACTTTTGTTGTAAGCATGCAATGGTATACTCTTGCGCGACACTCCATAACTGTTCATGCATGAATAGTTACGAATTGTCGTGTCCGTACGCGCCCTCGGAAATGGGGGCATTACAAGTTACACCTCGATTTGTGTTGCTTTCATTCCCTAGCTAGTCTTTCTGTAACTATCCTTGTCATTTCTATAGTTGTAACAAACTATCTCTACGAGATATTTATACTCCGTAGATGCTATGCTATCCAACGAAAACTAATTTCCTTGCAGCTTCAGAACAACAACGAAATAGATGTCAGACTCCACTAACTGGCAACAGATACTCCAATTTGTCAGACCAAAACTCCTCATATCGTGGTCAATGTACACATCATTCACAAATTCGCAACTCACAAGTTCACATGACTTTTTGGGACCCAGGGTTTACTGTACTCACAAGATTAGTCAAGCAACATTTTCAAACGAGATCATTTTCTTCCTGTACTCCCAGGGCTTACTGCCAGGCGAGGATGTGGATCTACGTACAACTGAACTTCAGGACCAGTCTGCCAAGATTAAAATTTTGCAGGCGAATTTCGTTCGCACGCAGAATCATTCAGTGCACGTAATGGACGGCTGGTTTCTTTGCACTGTCCTTGGAGCATCCATCCATCCATCCATTTGATCTGCCCCTGGCTGGCTAGCTAGCTAGCTTTGCCATCATCGAACCACTGGTCCCTAGCCAGTAATGATTTATGGTCCCAAGTAAAAGCCGAGCATAAATCTCAGCAAAAAAAGAAGTCCTTGGAATATTCTGAAAAAGTCCTTGCATAGCACATCCTATATTCCTGTTACAGCGTGGCCAGTAGTACGTATGTATCGACACAGATGTCCGCTACTACGTACATACACTACATACAAACTGTGACGACCCGTATCATTATCAGAGGGTAATAACGTCGGTCAACGGATTATTATTGCTTAGTTAGGGCATGCAGCCCTGCAGTGTCAAGTACTTGAGCATCTGAAATTCTGGCTTATTAGCACCAATATAAATTAAACCCTTTCCTTAGTTTAATTGCCTGTGCAGCCGTGCATGATGGCGAATTGGCGACTAGGTACGTGCGTGCGTGCCCGACATGTAAATCTTTGACAATCCTACGGCATCGCAGGGCTGGACCACGAGGAGACGATACCGGGCAGGGCCGTGCATGGACATATGGTGGTCCTGGTTACTTGGAGGTAATGTTCGAAACAATTTGGTCTTTGGGCTCTGGTTGAGGAATGGTTAGGTCTTAGGCTTCATAATGTTAGAAGTAATTTTATTTTCGTTGCTTAGCCGTACTTAAGTCTGTATACGTATATGTGTTCTTGCTATGTATATGTATATAAGTATTATACGAGTTGAGTTTTTTTGTTTTCGAGTCGGATGGTTGAGTCCGTTTTTGTGTCGTGTATTCAGCCTTTAAGAGGCTTTGTAGAGTCTTGTAACAAAGACAGAGCAGAAATTGATCCGTGTGATCGAGAGATAGGAAATAAAGAGAAGAGGGAGCAGGTGCTCTAGAGTCAAGAGGAAGAAAGCTACCGTGTCCGTGTGTGTGTTCAGCAACTAGATAAATTTGTGTTGTTGCATTGCTCTTGCGTGGAGACAACAGAGGAGTCACGGCAGGAGCAGGTGGCCCCATCATGAGCGCATCACGTTGGGTAGAGGGAACCTAGCAGGAGGACGTGTCTCACACAGGAGCAGATGCAGGTATCCCATCTCGCGTGGCATCGGAACGAGCGTGCATCTGAAGGATAAAGGAAAAAATTCCAACACACAATCCTCCATCGAGTCCAAGGTCGTCAGAGAAGTGAAAGACATCCGAAGCAGGTTAGGTTAAAATCAATATGGATGGGGCGTTCAGTCAAGCTGTGAGCTGTGGTGATGTGGGTGTGGTTATTCGTGATCACCATGGTTTGTTCCTTGCGGGAGCAGCTTATGTTTTGCCCACTATAGCTCATCTAGAATTGGCGGAGTTATTGGCTTGTAGAAGGGCTCTTGAGTTTGCACGGGAACTAGGACTCTGTCGAGTGGTTTTATAAATGGACTGGTTGTCGATTTGTTAGAAACTCGAAGACAAGAGCTTGGATCGCTTAGTCTATGGTCCTGTGATAGAAGAGATCAAGTGAAGCTTGTTACAGTTGCAAGGGCACAGGGTGGTGTGGGTCAAGCGGGCGGCTAATGAAGCTGCTCACGCATTTGCTAAAGCTAGATGCCAGTTGAAGTTAGTTTCTTCTTGGTTAAATGTTCTTCCGTCTTTTGCTTTATGGTCTTTACAAACAGATTGTGTTGTGTTGAATAATTGGGTTAAATGCAGCTAAGGTTTTCTCAAAAAAAGTGGCTAATGTGGGCTGCATGGTATAGTACAGGCTTATCTGGGCATGAACCTGTTTGGCCCGTTACTTAAACGGATCATGCCATGCTAACTCATAGGCTAAGACACCGATCCAAGCATGATCTCACAGGCCGTGTCGAGCAGGTCCGGCACAATTAGCCTATCGAACTAGCCTAGGGACGGTTAGCCAATTTAGCATCAATTTTTAAAAAATGTAAAAAACCTAGCAATTTTTTTAAAAATAAAATTATTTAGACTTATAAAATTAACTATATAAATTTCAAAAATATATAATAAAATTTTTAAAAAATAAACGGACATAACGGACTGTGCCAGTTAAATCGCGCCTAGGCCAGCACGCCGAGCTACGGTGGTGGCCCAAGCACAACCCAGCGCATCTTGCTAGGCTGGCCTAGCACAATTCGGTGGTCAGCCGTGCCATCGTCTGGGTTGGATCAACGGTAGCGTTCTTTGAGCTAGCCCAATAGAAACAACCTATTTAGCCACCTCTAGCACCATCCACCTTGGATCCCATGGCACACTTTCGTGACGTGGGGGTATACTTCTTCCCCAGTCCAACCATTTCCATTAGGAACTTTTCTTAAGTACTTGTTCAAAACACAAGGGCTTACGTAAGAATTTCATGGGAAACAACACAAGCTTTCCTCGCTAAGGCCTTATTTGAGAGGTCCGTTCCCGACCTAGATTTATGTAGTTAGGTCCAAAATTTGAACTAAAATCCTGATCTATTTACATAGATGGACCGAGATTGTGATACAATCAAACAAGACCTAAACGTTACTACTATCCCCGTATCCATGGGGCACCAGTACCCGCGAGTCACACAAGTCCGGTCTCTACTATCTCCATCAGCTCCTATGCACAAACACATGACAGTTGCCCCCCTCCCGGCGAAACTTTTTTACAAATATTTTTTATTCGAAATAACAAAAATATACCCTGCCGAATTTTTTTTACAAAAATAGGCACCAGTCGCCTAACCGTCGGGCGACTGGAATCTATCGCCCAACGGCCAAGTGACACGTAAGCAATCCGCTAGCCGTTGGGCGAATTATTGCAATCGCCCAACGGTCGGGCGACTGCAATTGCTGTAACCTACTGGTTAGGCAACTGCGCTTCTAGTCGCCGAAGGGTTGGGCGACTAGAAGCGCAGATAAAAGAGTTGTGCGGCCGAGCAGCCGAGGCCGCTCGATCGCACGCTGAACAAAAGCGACAGCGATAGAAAAGGAGACGGCGGAGGAGAGAAGGACTGGAAAGAAAAAGAGGACAGGAAAGGAGAGGGAGGAGAAGAGGAGAGGGAGGAGGGGAGGAGAGAGAAGAAGAAGCGACCTTGTGAGGTAATTTTTTTTTGTATTTAAAATTTTGTGTTAGTATGAGTAGAAAATTTTAGATATAGATAGAAATAGTTGAACTTTGGTATAGAAAATTTAGTCAATGTAGTTTTAGAAATTTAGCAGTCGTAGTAGCCTGTAGTTATGTAAATTTAGTGAACATAATTGTACAAAATTAGCATCATTTGCAAATTGGTATGCGTACAAAATTATAGTTGTAGAAAATTCAGTGAACGTTACGTACAAATTAATCGTCCGTAGAAATTTGTAGATATTGCAAAATTCAGTCAATATTTTATAAGAATTTCATAATTTGCTTTGTAAAAACAATAATACGTAATATTTTATGATTAAATATGAACGAATGTAATATCGTTAGTACGTTGGAAAAATATATGTACCAATGTAACTAGTACATAGGTATTTAAATCGATATGCCATGTAAATTGTCGAAACCAGCAGGAATTATTTGCAGTACGGTACAGCTTGAGTAGCGAGAAAAGTGCAACGTCGGTGCGCGGGCTTCCGATAGGAAGTTAATACTACAAGGTTAGTGTAGTTGGTTACGACAGGCGAACGATCAGTCAAATGTGAATTACAGTACATCAGTACTTTCGTAGTTAGCGATGCGATATGACATGTTGCAAAATTGAAACATATATACAAGCAGACATCAGTAATGCCGATACCCACTATATTGAGAGTGCATTACGGTGCTGGAACCGTTCATGAAGGTCCGTATGGTGTGGATTTGAGCGATTTTGCGCAAGCCACTCTGGTACACCTGGACAGTGAGAATGCTCTAATCTCATATGTGATGCATTGTCTTATCCGCAGTTTTTTGTTGGACCCTGAGGTGTGCAGCGTCGTCATACAAGGGCTTTGGAACTGGTCTCCCACGGACATCAGATGAGAGTTAAGAACATTGATGTGCACTATTGCGTGGAAGGGGTTTGTGCAAAAGTGCCGGCGCCGTGGATACAAGTGTGTCATACTTGTGCAACCATGCTCGTTAGAAGCTGTGCATGGTCATATGTACGGCCATCATCCGGGAGGTGCGAGCAGCTCGGACAGTCCGCATGTTGGCGAAGAGAAGGAAGATGCTCGTGACGAGCCCGATGTGGTACATGGAGGAGAGAGAAAATGGTCACGCCATGGTGAAGGAACAGGACAAGCCGATGAAGAGGAGCATATGGAGTACATAGTGCACCAGATGGAGTGCGATGACCAGACATCATAGGCTGAAGAGGAAGCTATATAGGAGGACGACAAGGATAGTTCGGATGAGGATGAAGCTCCTGTCCCACAGGAATGGAACCGGTTCGACGTTGAGGATGTTTCTGCACATGACGAGCACGAATCACCTAGGAATATCATGGGATAGAGGTTTTGTTGTATTCAATGTTTGCTGACAAGACATCGCTGCAGGATACCATCAAGCTAGTTGTTCCTACCATCAATGCCTCGACCATTCATTTTATAGCGTGATTGCGATGTCGCGGTGTCATTTATGACATAGGTCAGCTTTACGCAGCGACAAGACAACACAGACCAACTTTGAGCGGTGACATGACATGACGGGCCAGCTTTGAGCAGTGACACGACTACACATGCTAGCTTTTCGCAATAATATGACCGCACGGGCCAGATTTGCTCAGTGATATGACATGACGGCCCAGCTTTTCGCAGTGACATGACCGTACGTACCAGCTTTGAGCAGTGAGAGGACCGCACGTGCCAGCTTTGTGCAGCGATATGACCGCACGAGCCAACTTTGCGCAGTGTGAAGACCAGACGAGACACCTTTGCGCAGCAACAAGACCACACGACCTAACTTTGCACAGCGACAAGACTAAAGGGTGCAACTTTCCGCAGTCCGAAGACCTGACTGGGCAGTTTCGCGTGCCCACAATACCACACTTGGTAGCTTTACGCAGTGACGCGACCACACATGCATCTTCATCCACCGAGAATGCCACAAGGGGCCCTATAAAAGGAGGTTGAACAGATTTATGAGAGAACACTATACAAGCAAACCCCACACTACACCGGCGCTTGCTTCACCACACCAGGATAGACGAGGTGAAAGAAGCAATAGGACAAGATGATGAAGTAATGGGAGGAGACCCGCATCCTAACAAGATCAGCTGCCGCCCGCGATGACAAAGAAAAGGCTGCCGCGGTCCAGGCAGAACAAGTCTAGCGTGCTACGATGTCAGCTCCCCATAATGACGCGACCCGTAGCAACAACCCCATCCCACCGAGGCGGGCGCCTTTGTTGGTCTTGGAACCGTGCAAGTTCTTCAAGTCTAAGCACCACCTCAGCCTAAGTATGCATTACTGAGGTTGCACAAACTACTCCAGTGACTATCCCGACCACCGTCTAGACACCGTGACCTATCCGCAGCCGGTAAGGACCAGGTGCAACGTTTTCCCCTACTTTTTCTCCTTCAAACTACGCATTAACAACCTCTCCCGTGTATTCACAGTCCCCGGAACCCCCTATGTGGCTACCGTAAATGGATCGATATTGAGATCCACCTAGAAGACCAGTGGGCCCTCGACTTCGAGGAGTGGAACGTCACAAGATCCTCCGAGATCCGGGAGGAGAAGTGCCGCAAGGATGAGCAAACCGAGCATATACAACGAGAGACGAAATCGCATCTCAAGGCGTGTACGCGTAGGGAGCGCGAGGCTCACGAGAGGGAGCGTGATAAAAAGAGGGAAATGGCGACAAAGACAAAAGAGGCCGCCGAGGAGTTCAACGCCGATCTCGTAAGAAAGGGAAAATGGCCCCGATCCATGCAGTAGGTCGTACGAGTAGTTGGGTTAGTTAGCCGCATATGATGCTCTATGTTATGCATGTAATCAAACCATACGCTGCATATTACTCACAATTGTATTATGAAGTCTATTTTAATTCAGACAAGTTTATTTCCTCGTCTTTTCGCATTCAATTATTCCCATAGCAAATCATCCAACAATATTAACATATCAGTTTTCCTCCGTGTACGAATTCCCGGTAACATCACAATATCACTTACAATTGTACTTACCGATCGTTTTAAGTTCAATCATTCTTAAAAAAAGTTTCACAAAATTTTTTAGCCTACAACGATATGCAACGATCATAAACTTTTATACGAATCCAACAGATTATCTTCCAGTCATAATCCACAAAATTTACAGAATCTACAAAATTCACATAGGGCAATTCGCAGTCACCACGTGGTCGGGCGATCGAGTTGTCGCCCGACCATCGGCGACATGTTTCGATCGCCCATCGTCGGGCGAAACCGTCGTCCAATAGCTTACAGAAACCTTTGTTGTCGCTTTTCCGTTGGACGATAGGTTTCAGTCGTCCGACGGTTAGACGACTGGAGTCTATTTCTATAAAAATATTGACACATATACATTTCTATTGTTTCAAATAAAAAATGGATTGTTCGTTAAAAAAAATTCCACCCGGCGTGCATACACGTGCCAGTCAGTACCACTGCGTTTTCACCGTACTAATCGGCAGCATCTGGCCCTGGACCCTGGACCAGCCTCCCATAGTCCCACTCATCTCCTCAGCTGTTCTTCCCCTCTGTGCACACTAGATTTGCAGCCACGGCACTACTGCCATCAGTTGCAGGAAAAATTACGGTGGACAGATTCTCGACGCATATCGCTTCTTCACGTTATTTGAGTTGCAACTTTCACCGTTAGGTCTTGTTTCCAACGTAGGATTCTCACAAAAACTTTTGCAGAAATTTCATCCAAAACAGTTCAATTCCTCATGATGCACGAAAATTTTCCTTGTTCTAGACAGAACCTTAGTTCTTATCGTAATATATTTGTAAATACATAATATATACGGGTGACTGGGACATCTAAATACCTGAAGAAAATTACATTATCGCTCAAAAATCGAAATTTTGACCGCCCAGGAGAGATAAATACTTGAACATGTACAGTTTGAAAACTCAGCGTCCGCGTGATCGAGCCCCACGCCTCCGCCGCCTACGGCTACAGCCACATTTAGTGCGGAGTGCAGTGGAATCACGAGAATTTGATGGTACTACATCAGACTGGCGTAAGGCTGCAGAGTAAGTCACCGCACACGCAGTTACTTCCATGTTTGTTTCAGCCACAAAGCGGGAATAGTCACCATACCCTGATTATTTACAGCAACGACTTCTCGACCGGAGTTCCATCCGAGGCCATACCCTGATTATTTACAGCAACGACTTCTCGACCGGAGTTCCATCCATGTTTGATTTATGATTTTTAGTTGTGATTTATAACTTTTAGATTATTCGTGAAAAAGAGTTTAGAGTAACAGAAACTTACGTACGGTTTTAACCGAATAAATAAAATCGTTATAGTGTGTACTGCAATAAATTTATAGACCCGCCTTAAAAAGACATTCAATTTGAAAACTAATTATTGTAGAAAAGCTGAAAAGCAACTTTTAAAACTGAAAAGAACATACCATGTAGCTTTTGGTTTTTAGTTATAGCTTTCGATTTTTGGTTAATTGAAAGAGAGATTGAGGGACTAAGAGACACTGGTATTGAGATGTCACTCAGTTCAAAACGACTTATATAATAACTCCTATAAATGACATATAAAAACCATCTTAAAAACCACTTTGTTTAAAAACCCATTTCTAAAAATCAAAAGCTGTTTCAAACAGAAATTATAGCAACCTCCTGTACCACCTCTGCAACTCAGTCACACTTGTTATGGTCGGCAAATACTACGTGCGCCGGAACAATCAGCCGACATTGGAGGCGCAAGGGAGCAATGTGAACAACCAGCCGACAGGGGATGCGCAAGGGAGCAACGCGCTGCGCGCATCAGCGGTCCGCATGCTGGACGGTCTACAGGCCGACACGCGTGCGGGAGGAGAAGCCGAATTGGATTGCTTTCCTGGTATTTGAGATAGTATTAGAGATTGGATTCTATTTCGGTTTAGATTATTTTGTTAGGAGGCTCATCCATATAAAGGAGATTGCCTCACCTTTTGCCAAAGTCAAGGAAAAAAGGTATTACCTTTTGTCGTCTCCTCTTCAAGTTCTGCTGCGTCATCATTTTTTAGCTTAACCGAGCGGAGCCATTAGGTAGGAATTTTTTAATAAAAGTTACTTTCCTAGTATTTGAGATAGTATTAGATTGGATTCTATTTCGGTTTAGATTATTTTGTTAGGACTTAGGGGGCTCATCCATGTAAAGGAGATTGCCGCACCTTTTGCCAAAGTCAAGGGAAAAAGGTATCACCTTTTGTCGTCTCCTCTTCGAGTCCTGTGCGCCTTGGCGCAGCAGGGCTTCCTCGCCGGCCATTCAAAGCTTCGTCCGCCTGCGACGCACTCCTACAATCTTCGCCGCTCGACGTCGCCCCATAACACACGGATGCGGCTCGTGAGCGGCTGCTATGGAGCTACCGGGTAAGAGAGAGAAAAAAAGGCAAAAGGAATCGACCGGTTGTATCTGCCTTGAGTTTCGAGCCATGATGCCCAACCCCACGGGCCATGCTGCACATGAGAAGCACTCCCCGCCTCCCTACCTCTGAATTTCAGCCACATACGCCTCCGGCCTCAGAAACGGCCGAAAGATCCTTCTATGCTTAATTCAGGGGAAAACAACAAAACTTAAATACAGTTAGAGCTTAATTCAGACCAGCTGTTGTTATGCAATAGCATATCGAAATTTTCTGTCATTTCTCCTCTTTGTTTTGCTTCACCCTCTATTAAATGGTTCCAGAACAGAGATGGAGGGAACACCACCAGTAGCTTTCGATTTCTGAAATTCCCTGCGTGCAATAGCAGAACTTCCACCAGATTTGTAACAAATCTAACAAACTTAAAAAAAAAACTTTGACAGAAACAAAGTTCATTATAACCAGTAAAAGAGGGCTTGAACCCCACTTTTGTTCATTAGCTGAAGATTGATAAACCTCAAACTAATGTTCACCAACAAGGCAACAACACAAGAAACATTAACCAGAGGGTCCTGAGATAACAGAAGAAAATAACAAAGTAGACGCAAGCTATATCAAAACCAACAATATAATACAATCTGTACAAAAAGAAAAGCCAAAGGTGAGAAAGTACAAAGCAAATTCCTAGATTTTAGCTTACATAAGATAATGTCCATGAGGAGAGCTAGAGTCCAGAGTTTACTTTTTAATTACCACAGAAAAGTTAGACCAAAAAGAGAAGTTCTAGCCAAAAAGAGCTTGGTCCTTTCTTGAAGCTGCCAATTTCACCCTCAAGGGGGCAAGGGCTGTTCTTGCAAGTTACAACACGCCTTCAAAATTAGGGGATATATCATGTCCCTCTTATTTCCCCACTTTTGAGCTCATGGTTCTGACCTTTTCACATCACAGAGCAAGCATTCGGATTCTCGTCGCTAAAGATCTGCGGTGCGTATGGGTAGGCGTAACCAGGAACACCATATCCACCAGGGTAGCTGAATCTTGGGTAATGCATACACATGTTAGCAGCAGCAATAGCTGTGGGATCTTTCTCTTTGTCCTTCTCTTCACCACCAGCGGCACTGCTATCATCTTTCTCTTTCTCCTTTCCTTTCTCCTCCCCACCAGCATCACCACCGTCCTTCTTTTCCTCCTTGCTTTCATCCTTCTTCTCCTCAACACCTTCAGCTGCCTTCTCGTCCTTGACATTGCCATCGCCAGCATTCTCAGGTGGCACAACCGGCTCAGACTTGACAATGGCAGCATGCTTTCCAATGCGCTTATGCACATAGTCAGCGAGCTTGGCCTCTTCAAACACACCCTTCACTGTGACTTGTGAAGCCTTCAGGTCTGCCTCTGCTGATTGCACTCCTGCAGAAAATAAAATGTTCAGGGGATTACTTGACATTGATCCCTACAATCTGAACAACCACTAATTAACCATAAGCAACAAAATTTGCATTGTTCTGATCTAAATTTGGGCTTTTTAAAAGCAATCTAGGGCACTTCATGTAGCAAGTCTTTCGTAACAATGCATATATATTTTTACTCTTAATTCATATCAATGTTACTCTCACATAGACACAGGGCAGGAAAAGGGAGTGAATCTTGTATCAGGCATAGTTGCAACTTTTGCAAGAATAGTAACTACAAAAAATTATCAGATTTTAACAGATTATTGTCTTTGATCAACAGAATCATGACAGTGTAATTCACCTTGCTAAAATACAAAACATCATCCATCAGAAACAAAACTTTAGTGAATTAACAGAAAGCTATACTTTTGTGCTGCATATGAAAAGGGAGATGTGGCAACAAATTATGTACCATTCATCTTGAGGATTCTCTTCTTGATCACTTGCGCACAGGCCTCGCAATGCATATGCACCTTCAGCACCACGGCTATCGCCGTGGGCTTCCAAACAGAACAAAACATCAAGATCTCAGTCTCCAAATCGTACACAATGCAAGTGAATTGATGGAAGCTAGTCCAAGTTGGTGATAATAATGTCAATGTCAGTAAGAACTACTCGGGAAGGATAATTCACCTCTTTCTTCTCTTCAGGTTTTGGTGTTTCAGTTTCTTCCTTTTTCCCCTCTTCCTTCTTCTCCTCCTTTGGCGGTGGCATTGGTGACAGAAGCTCAACCTTGCGCCCTGTCTTCTTCTGCACACGCTCCACCACCTTCATTGGGTCAGCAGCAGCCTTCTTCCCCTTCACAACCACCTTGTGTGCTTTTGAGTCCGCGCTAACATCTTCCACTCCTGCAATAATCCATCATACCACTTTTTCAGACTTGGAAGATCCATCGGTGAATCATACTACATTTCAGACGTGGTAGCTCCATTGATGAACTACAACATTTTGAATCAGAACACCAATAATTGGAAAATGGATACTTTTTTTTGGGGGGGACAACTGCACAAAGGAACTGTATAAATAGCTGAATCTTGTGGGCACACTTTGTTGGAGATACAATCATGAGCTTTGGATTATCAGTACAGAAATTGAAAAATTGGTGAGATTTAGACGTGTCAAGTATCTCTGCATAATTCAACATTTTAAAGGGAATCTAGAGCTTCTTTTTTAAGATATACTGCAGAGAGAGACATACACTAGAGGTTGTGATTATCAGATTCGGAGTTTTATCTGGATCTTCAGTTGTTTTTTCCCCATCATTAACACAGAGATGAACGTGTGACTCTTGAAAAGAAAGGTCGGATATGGAAGCCATGTTCCAGATTGCTAACCACTCTTTCCGTGTGGTGAATGTGAATTTCTGAATACCAGTAATCCAAACTTTGCTTACCAAACCTCTTCAAATGCCACCATGAATCACGATAAATATTTTTTAAAAAACCCACATTCTAAATTTTTTCTCTTAAATATGCTTGGACTCCTAACTTTGTAAAAAGAATAATGATACAACTGGTCCAAAGAAAAACAGCACCTCGAGAAACAAACATTTCAATTCAAACTCAAGCTTCTAAAGAAGGCGCCTAACACACATTCCCTAAAAATAAAATGTTCAAAAACTACCCAGAGAAAATACTACCAGAAAACACAAACTTATAAGTTTGCATTTCGAAAACTACCCAGAGAAAATACTTAAAATTTCACACACAGAAACACGCCAAGAACAATGAAGTAATCTTCCCCCAGAAAACACAACCAAATGGAGCAACATAACCTCAAATGGCCCAGACTAACCCAAACTGGCTGCAACAAATAAACCGGGAGCTCAAACAACACAAAAAAAGAGAGAACATATACGTTTGTTCTTCCTTTTTATACCATAAAAAAAACACAAGCTAAAAGTGTAATTCCCTAAAGAGAAACCCAGAAAAAAAAATACTACCAATAACACAACCACCACATTAGAATGAAAGAAAGAAAAGGAAAAGAAAACATCCCCCTCCATTACCATCAAATCCCCTGAGGATCTTCTTGACCTTGCGCGCGCACCCCTCGCAGTGCATGTACACCCGCATGACCACCTCCTCCGGCGGCGGCGGCGGCGCATCCTCCTCCTCCTCCCCTCCTCCTGCCACCCCCTCCTTCTTCTCCTCTGCCGCCGCCTCCTTCACCTTCTCCTCCTGCACGCACAGACACACGCACAAACAAAGAAAAGCACATCAAGATCCCAGTTTTTTGGGCCAGATAACCGCACATTACCAAGAACGGCGAGGAAGCCAGCCGCCATTACCTCGCCCATGGCTCGCTCCCTCTCTGCCCCTCTTGCTCTGCCTCGCTCACGCTGCTCCTCTCTCACCCACCACTCAGGCGCCTCTGGTGGCTCGCTCTTGGGTTCTTGCGCCCCCCCTTGGAGTAGCTGTAATACTAGCGCGCGCCGCAAGGCTTAGGAAGAGGAGAGGACGGGTGGTCCGGTCCGCACAGAGAATGCCTTGGAGCTAGTCACTCCTGTCCCCGTCTCATCTTCTATTCTTTTTTTATGTGGATTTGCTGGATGTTTGGATGCCTAAACAACAGTTGTTCTTTTACGGAATATTTATGTTCAAACATTTAGGTTTTTTTTTTACTTAATCGCATTTCATTTCAAATCTTTGAGATAAGTCAAGACGCTTTGTTGGCTATGAAACTTATAATTGCACTGCATTTTTGGATTGTTGTAAAATTTATAACCCGATTTAGATGTAGTAATTAAATGGTAGGATAACTGTTGATGAGCGTATAGTTCACCTTCAACATGTGTCATGGACTCATGGCTAAAATGTGTGTGGGTTCACACTACGAAGTGAATAGCTGCTACTGTACTACCTGTTCTAATTTGTCTTTTGTGGAATATATCATACATGTATATCATGTGAATAGTATTGTAATGTACTGAAACAACTCATTCATGCAACATGAATGGTTCCTAGCTGTTTCATTTTTTTATCCCTTGGTTTTTACAAGGTTTTGCATTTTTGTTTGTACTTATTTTTCCATTTAAACTAAAATGCATGTTTTTTCTACCATGGCCTTAAAATGTTGGTTGATTTGTTTTCAATCTGTTGCAAAGCGTAAGATCAGTTAATTGAAGCACCATTGCTTGCTTTATCTGATTTTACTGAGACTTTTAAAATTGAATGTGATGCTAGTGTAATAGGTATTGGTGGTATTTTAATGCAACAAGGAAAACCCGTAGCATATTTTAGTGAGAAACTAGGAAGTGCTCAACTGAACTATCTTGTGTATGATAAAGAGTTGTATGCTTTGGTGCGTGTGCTTGAAAATTATTAATATTATCATTGATCTAAAGAATTTGTTATTCACTCGGATCATGAAGCTTTAAAATATTTGAAAAGCCAAGCTAAACTGAACCGTAGACATGCTAAGTGGGTAGAATTCATTGAAACTTTCCTATATATTGTTAAATATAAGAAAGAAAAAGAGAATGTAGTAGCTATGCTTTATCAAGAAAGAATGTGCTCTTAACTCAATTGGAAGTAAAAGTCTCTGGTTTAGAAAGTTTGAAAAATTTATATGTTTCCGACCATGAATTTTCAGAACCATATTCTAAATGCAAAGATGGGAGATGTTGGGATTAAGTTCTATGTTCATGATGGGTTCTTATTTCGTGCTAACAAATTGTGTGTTCCAGATTCGTCCGTATGTTTGCTTTTATTGCAGGAATCTCATGTAGAAGGATTGATGGGACACTTCGGGAGAGAAAAGACCTTCATGATACTGAGCGATCACTTTATTGGCCTAAATGAGGCGTGACGTCGAAAGGTTTATACAACGATGTGTGACATGCCACAAAGCGAAATCTAAACATAATCCACATGCGTTATATACTCCACTTTCTGTTCCTAGTGCACCTTGAGAGGATATTAGTATGGACTTTGTTTTAGGATTGCCTAGGACTAAGAGGGGGATGAATTCAATTTTTTTGGTTGTGGATAGATTCTCTAAAATGGCACATTTTATTTCCTGTCACAAAAGCGACGATGTGCCGCATGTAGCTGACTTCTTTTCAGGAAAATTGTAAGATTGCATTGCATGTTAAGGACAATTGTGTCAGACCACGATGTCAAATTTATGAGCTATTTTTGGAATACTTTGTGGTCCAAGTTTGGGACAAAGTTGTTATTCTCGACAACATGTCACCCACAAACGGATGGACAAACGGATGTGATAAATAGAACACTTTCAATATTGTTACGAACAATGATCAATAAGAATATCAAAGAGTGAGAATATTGTTTGCCGCATGTGAAGTTTGCATACAATAGGACAGTATATTCTACTACTCAATTGTGCTCTTTCGAGGTGATGTATGGCTTTAAACCAATCATGCCACTTGATTTGCTGCCACTTCCATTGCATGAGCAATTCAATATGGAGGCGTCAAAATGTGCTAAATATGTGAAAAAATTCATGTGAAGACTAAAGAAGAGATTGAAAATAAGGCACGTGTAACAGCCTAGCTGTTTATTTCAATTTTTCAGTAAAAAAATAAAAAATTAAAAATAATTTAATTTAAAATAAAAATCAAGTATTCTTTCGTTCCTTGAATTCTGGAGATTTTATTTTCCTGTTTTTAGCTTTTAAAAAGGATTTTATCAAAAGTAATTTAACTAAAAATTATTAAGTAAAAGATATTTTGAATTTCTATAAAACTACTATAAAAAAATTATTTTAAATCATTTGGCTTTTATCTGGATTTTTTTGTGTTTTTATGGATTTAAGAAAAATAATTTCAAAGATAAAGAGTATTTTTGTAAAAATTTAAAGACCAACTTTAAGTTGGAAATATTTTTCCTACGTCTAAAACATTCCCGGAAATTTCTGTGAATTATTTTGAAATTTTTAGACTTTATTTCCTATTTTCTATGTATTTTCAAACCTTCGTAATGTTCCTGAAAATCTAAATCAAATTTAATCCTCAGCTTATCTCCTCGGCCTACATGTGTCACTCCTTAACTCAATCCATCCTCGCCCGATTTAATCTCAGCGACCCGTCGCCGGCCATGCCACGTCAACGACTTTGCCGACGTGGCAGGTCATCTGCACAGCCACCCGTGCACCACCTCAGCGACTGTGAGCCACGCAAGCGCCACGCCAGCCGCGTGCCACCTCAGCCTTCTCCCCGATCCTTAGACTTAGTCCACAAAAGTCGGTCCCACCTGACAGTGAATAAAACCATTTTTCAGTTGAAAAATAATTCGGCCAGAAAATCAAAATCCTTGATGACATCATAATCTCGATTTTTCAGTACAAAAATAATTCAAGAAAATCTGATTAATTCTTTTAAAACTTCTGGAAGCCCGCATTTCTTCATTTTAACTCTGTTTAAGCCCATTCAAATTTCTAAATTCATGAAAAATTCCAACCTATCCATTTCTAACCTATTTTCAAATTTTTGAGTCTGTTTGAATTTATTTGGATTAAATTAAAGCTTACAAAATAAAAACATTTTAAAAGGTTAAAATAAACTTCAATTAAATTCGAAATTATTTTATTTGATCTTTTCAGTTCCAAGGATTTTGATGAAATATTCCTGAATTTTTTCAATTTTATTTTTTTAAAATTATTTTTTTCCTTCTATTTTCTTTCTCCTCGCTTCGTCTTCTTCACCAATGGCTTTCTCTAGAGCCGAGCGTGTGACGCCTTGGTCGTCTCTTTGAAGCTTTCAATCGCAATGAATTCCTCCATGATTCTTCGTACAATCAAGGGCATTCAATCTCTCTGTTCAAGACTCCCCCATTCCCAACCGTCCCCCCTCTCCTTTATGCTCATCTACACGAAAATGGAATCATCGTCCGAATTGACACCATCGTTTGATCTCCCTCTTCGGTACACTTCCGTACAAATAAAAGGGAGTACGGGTGCCCCTTTTCATCTTTATTCATCCCCTGAAAATTTCACGTCCTATCTCCTTTTCTCCTCGTCGTAATCGCCATTTTTTCTTTGTCAACCGAGCAGTGGAGTTCCACCACTTTTGACCACACCAACAGCTTCGTCTTCACGTGTTCTACGCGGTGCTTCCCTCGCCTTCACCGGAGTTTCGCTGGAGCATCGTCGGAGCAACGTCGCTGAACCGGGCCGTAATTTCTCTCCGCGCTGCTGGAAGACCGTGCTTATTCCAGCACAACCGAGGTGAGCATTGCATTCCCCATGTTCCCCTCTCCGTTCGCCCGTAACGCCGATGTCAACCCGCTGGTCGCCGAAAGTCTTCTCCGCCGCGTTCCGCCGCCAATCGATGTCCTTTGCCCGAGCCGTCTATACCATGAGTTCTCCTCGACGCGTTTTACGCTGTACTTCCATCGCCATCAATGGAAGATCCCCCGAGTCCTCGTCTACATTGTCAAACCACAACACTAAAACCGTGTCTTTGCGCGTACACCTCTTTTTCGGTGAGCTATTTGATTTTTGTTTGTGTCATATCATGTCCTAGCCTCCAAGAAATTTTTCTACCATTTTTATTTAATTTTTTCATGGAGCCAATTGTCAGAAATTGAGCTTTCCACGGAAATGACCGTTTTCGACTCCCGACGTCGATTCATCACCATCGGTAAGATTTAGCAAATGCTGTAATTTTTTTAGACTTCCCTCGCCGCGTTCTACGCTGTGCTCACTTTTTTCCCCAAAAAGCCCTCACAAATTTTTGCCTCCGACACCTCGCCATGGCAGCCAATGGCATCTCGTGTCCCCATCCATCCGGTGGTGTTTTCCCAATCCGTTTGCGTCATATCATGCCAAACCTTCCCAGTAGCTACCTTCTAATTGGTTTTAGATTCGCTTCACCGAGCATCAAGATATCAAATTTTTCCTTTTTCTCTACCATCGTTGTTCAAACATCGATTGTATCGTCTCTGTTGAATTTTCAGCTTAGTCAACAATTTTCCTAGCCTCACCATACCATGTTCTACCCCATGCTCACCCTACATCTCCACATTCTACACCCAGTACTATCTCTCTCTAACCTATCATTATCGCCATCAATACCGTTTTTCTCTCACCGCCGGTGATTGCCGCCATCCCTCACCGCTGTACCCACGTCACCACCTTCGCCTTGTCACCGGGGTTCCATTTTGCCCATTCGCCAGCCACCTCGCAGCCAACCGATACCGTATTGTTCAAAAAGTAATTCTTAGATTTTCTTACCATTTCATATGATATCTACAACTTCCACATATTCGTTCTCCCTCATAGAAACTCGAAATCCATTGATTCTTTCTCCTAAATTAATATAAAATCATAATATATCCCTCAATATATATTTTATATTTTTTAGATTTTATTTGAGTTTATTCGCTTTGGTTCTTCGCGTGTAGATTACGACTATTCCGGAGAGTACGATTTCGACGATTCGCAGTACCAGGACTTCGAGCAAGGCAAGTTGCACCTTTGATCTTGTTGATCCCAGTAGTTTAAATTATTTATGTTGTTTTTAAAATTATTATGCATGCGTACTTTTATTCAATCTAGTTTAAATTGAATTTAAATCCTAGTTATGCCAAATTCCTTTGTATATGGGACAAATTTGACATTGAACTTCGTATGCCTTGTCACCCTAGATGAAAATCTAGTTAGTACATTAATATTAACAGGGAATTTTATAGAATTGCTTAGTCATGCATAGAATAATGTGGGTGGGAAGATTTGTTTCACATAAAATGATAAAGCTTTCAAATGTATTCTTGACTTTGGTGAGTTAGGAAGGATTACGAAATGTTTCTAAACAAAAATATAAAAACTCGGTTCAGACTTAGGCAAATGGTTAGGTTGTGGGTGCTTGCTGGCATGCATTATTGTTTGGAGACGCAATGTTGATTGCCAGGCACAAGGGGTATGGGACAGTCCTAGCTGATTAATTTGCAAGTCCCAACCTGAGTCTCGCTGTAGGTTGAAAGTGAGCATGGCGTAGCCCATGAGAAGTCTCACTCGGCTCAAAAGGGGGTCTCGGTCTGGTGGATTCCTTACCGGGGTGAAATCTTAGTGTTGGCTTGACCAATTTGAAGGCTTTTGCATTGTGAAGGCTTTGTTATGATTTTCTCAGTTGCACGCCTACGGAAGCGTGTAATGGTCGACATTATGATATTCTCATATCTTGTGGGTAAAGTTGTACAACCTCTGTAGAGTGTATAATCTATCTTGGATAGCCGTGCCCACGGTCATGGGCAAGCTGAGTAAAGTTATCACGGATTAGACTTTGTTTTTCAAAATGGTTTATGAAAACCTTATGGATGGATGGAATCCATGAGAGATTGAAAAACGTATGGATGGATGGAATCCATATGAGATCTTTTTGGAAAAGATGGTCCAGGTGGGATGCCCGTGTATAGGTTGGTGTTTGGTTGGAGCCTGCACTAACGATATTATTTTGCTAAAATCTTGTTTTTATCTATGGTATCAAATTCAGCTTTTGAATCTACTTATAATATTTACTTCAATTCTGCTTTTCGCTCAATTAACCTTATTATGCCTTCCTTTGTTAATCCTTATGCATGCATCAACTCTGTTAAACCTCCTGGTGTAACTTGTGGAGTACTTTATGTACTCATGTTGCTCAATTCATCATTTTTCAGAGGACAACTTCGACTTCGGTGAGGATCAGAACGTCTAGGCCACGTCTTACTGTCGTTTGCCTATGGGCAGGCTCAGTGGGCTTTTTCCGCTTCGGTTTTTCTTCCGCTGCTATTATTTAATTTTGGCTTGTGTGCCATTGAGGTAAACTTTGGCCATCCGGCCCATATTCAATTAATAAAGTTTTTCATTGTGCATGATATTTATCTTTGTTGTCACTGTGTGCACTAGCTGATTCTAGACTAGTGCGATTTACACAGAGGGTTTCAGAGTTGTTGCTCTGGGATCCGACAGCACGTTACTATGCTGAGAAAGCGAACAAGTCAAGAAAGAAGATATTATTTGAACCAGGTGATTTGTTTGGGTGTATCTACGCAAAGAACGCTTTCCGAATAAACGTAAGTCCAAGTTAATGCCTCGGGGAGATGGTCCATTCAAAGTACTTGAGAAGATCAATGATAATACATATAAAATTGAGCTTCCGGGTGATGATTATGATGTGAATTCTACATTCAATGTTGCTTATTTGTCACCATTTTTTGGACCGAAAGAATCAGAGTCGAGGACAACTCCTTCTCAAGAGTGGGAGGATGATGAGGACATCCCTATTTGACCTGATTACACGAGCATGAGCTAAAAAGATTAATCAACATGTGAACTCGCTGCTAATTAAATTTGGCTTTAATTTACATGAGAACTTGCTACTACCTAATGTTAGTATCTTAATTGGTCTCAGGTTTGTGCATGAGGCGATGTTGGGATGCCGAAGCCAGAAGATATCAGCCGAGCAAAAAAATCATGCATGTGCAAGTGGCCCGAGGCAAAAGATAAAATCAAAGAAATACATGCAGGCATCTATGTGCTACGTGTGTGTGTTACATGCCACAAAGGAGATGGAAGAGCATGTACAGTCTAGCCAAGAAAACAAAAAAAAACTGCATGCATGCAAGCTTCATACGGGACTGCATGCACGTGTGGATGTATGTGTGCTGCATGCTGCGATAGTTGATCCAAATCCAAGTCCCAAGAGAAGGCCCATGCACTGCATATACCTGGTCCTTGCGTGATCCATCCAAGGTCTTGCGCCAAGTCCGGCCAAGGCTATTAATTCGGCCATATGTTTCGGCCATGTGTTTCAATTTATGTAATTAGAGTCTATCTTGGTTGATATGACCGAACAAGTCTTCGATTCGATCTTAGGCCCACTTCATTGCGTGCATGCGTGATAAATAGCCGCACCTCTTTCCTGTAAGGACAGACCATAGAAATCAATATATTATTTTTAGAGAGCTATACGTTTGTTCTTCCTAGGGTTTAGCATATGATTGCAACCTAGAATGGAATTGGGCGTTCTCAACCCCGTGGTTCTTGTGATTCCTTGTGATTTACAGGAGCGATGATATGTCTACTTGTGTGGTCGGGTAGACGGGATCACGAGCGTGTGGTTGGGTGAATTCTTTTGTCGCAGGTTGCTGTTCTAACAGTGGTTAGCGCTATCGGTTCGTCAGGTTGCACGGATCCAAATTATTGTCATCGATCCAACGTCGTGAAGATCGGTTCGTCACTTTTGATAAACTTTAGACAATTTAGAATGAATAGCTATAAATAGTTAGAATAATCTATCTATATAGATTCACCTATAAGAGAAAGAATATTAGTGAATCCTGTAATTTTAGCACTTGAATCTAGAATAAATGCAAATACGTATAAGTACAGAATCTCGTTCTAATATTTTAAATTTGTAGCTTTCATAATGCACATATCCTCTCGTAATACTACTTCATTTTCATTTTCTTTCAAGTGAACAACAAGTGCAAGAATATGATGCATAATTACATGAGATATTGGATAGTACACTCTAGATAAAGCAACAATTATTTTGTAAAAGAGTTCCAAAAATGCTAGTAATTTCTCAGCAACACACCATGTAGGACCGAAATAGCAACAGAGGGGGTGAATGGTGTCTTCAAAAATAAAATCCTCCCCTCAAGTATCCACACAACAGAAGAACTCTCACTGGAAATCACAGATAAGAGAAAGAAACAAATCCAGAGAGAAAAGCAGTTAAAGTCGTTTCGCCAAGAAGCGGTAGTCCTGTGAGAAACGGTAGTACCACTTAAGCAGTAGTACCAAAGAAGTCGCTGCAGTAGTACCGATGAACTCGCCGAGTCATTGGTCCGACCATAGCGGTAGTACCGATGGAATAGCGGTAGTACCAGAGAGCGATAGTACCAACGTTGAAACGGCGGTAGTACCGCACGCTACAGACCGAAGAACAGCAGGCGTAGAATCAGTCCAAAATCCAAAATACTCAAGATTTGCTGCTCTTCTCGGGTCAATTTTAGCAGGACATCATCCTAAACATCATATTGACCTCATTGAGAAGAAATTGCAGACAAAGATCAAGGAATCAAAGGAAAATCGGATTTCTTGGGAAAATTCAACAGGAGAGACCAAAATCCGAAATTTGCAAGATTCTTGGATTCATGGCTTAGGAAACTTTGAGGATAACAAAGAAACAATCTCAGAAGAATAAACCAAGAACCAATTTCAATATTCCACTAGAAAATCAAGAGGGCACTTGAGCTCTGCCTCTTAACCCTAGAAAACCAAAAAAGTTGCGCCCGATCTGGGAAAAAAAGGGACTTGATGATTCTTCCTTCTGATTTCAAAAATGGGATGCTCAAGTGATCTTGATAATCTCCCTAGTTCATATCATCAACAAACAACAACTAGAAAAATCAAGAAATCACCAAAAGATGGAAGAAATGAGAAGGGGCAAGAAGAACCGAGAACGAACTAAGCAACTCAAAATCATCTCAAACCACGATTTCTCAAATAGACTAAAAGAGATGAATGATCACAAGAGTTGCTACAACCAATTCATTCCAAGATACGTCCCAATACGCATGTACATTCGAAAGAAAATCAAGAATACAAAAACATACACAGAGAGGAGACAAGAACTAACAACCTTCTGTCCTATCTCTCACCAACTCCTCAACAACCCAAAAGGAAAAGAGAAAGACTCACATAACACATGGAGAGAAAAGAAACCCTAACTCTCACTTTGTCCACATGCCTCTCCCTCTCCTTTTATAGTGTCCACCAGTGGGCTCACAACCACACTTTACCCATTAGTGCCAACAACCCTATTGCTTTATCCACTAACTCGAACTGAATTCGCTTCCGCTTTTGCAGTCTTGCGCTTTTCCCAAAACGCCCCTGCTGCACCTTCCGGGAAGCTTCCTCGTTCCTTGCTGTGCACGCCTCGCAACCACCTCGAGACCATGTTGTCTTGAGACATCCCGACCGATTCGACCACGACCGCGTCGTTCCTAGTCCGGTCATCCCATGCCTCGCCACGACTCCACCTCGATGTCCTGCAGTCAACACAGACAAGAAACACATCACATAGCACCGCTCGAGATAATGGAATTAACATTTGCACCAGTCTCAAAACCACACAAATCAAACTCAAGTTTTATGCGCCATCGCTGCAGTCTCTACAAGACTGCGGTAGTATCACCGTGTAAACGGCGGTAGTTCTGCATAGTGAATTCTGAAGACAGCAGCAGCGATCCATTTCACAAACTTTCAGCATACATGTCAATTACTCATCACAAGCATGGAGCACCACTCACATGGTCTCTCACACCAGTACTAGTCAGTTAGTAGTGTGTTGCCGGTATGATTATGATAGTGCGTGTTGATAAAAATAGAAAATGTAGACTTATAGGATAAAAGATCTAAGAAACTTATGATTCTCTTTTCTAAAACTCAGTCATCATTTACATAATGAGCGACTACACTAAAATAATCCTCTCTGGACTGACTACTCCATATGTCCAAGGTCAAGGCCACCGAAAATGTATAGGTTCCAAAGAGTTCTTTAATTTTATCATAACCATTATTGTAATATTTAACTAAATCTCTAGTCATTGTCTGTCTAGAAATGTAAGCAATTATAGGATTATAAGCAGCTCTAATGTACTTTTCGAATCTTCTAACTTACCAAAATTTAAAGATCTTGTGCAGTAATTAAACAGGCTAAAGATTCTCGAGTTACCTCAGGATTATAATCCCAGTTACGTACCGTACCATCGGGGTTGTACTACAGCTGAGTTTGCCTCATGGTTATGCCTGTACTACAGTTACGTCTGTCTCATGGCTATGCCTTATTTTTCTTTACATCTTTGGACATATTTATGCAAGTGCTCAGTTCCACATGAAGACTTTGCAGATAATTCATGGTGACATTGCAAACAACAACTCTTACCCAAGCTCCGATCGCATCTCGCTTCGCTACCATGTCGAAATCTGTCCACACCGTCGACGTGCTAGGTTTGGACCTTTTTTGCACTAGTGCTTGCTGACGCAGAGGCACTCATAAAGCCTAACGATAGTACAACCAGGGTCTGCTTTGCCATTTGAGGTGGAGGCAGAGGCGAGGATGTTTCATTCTCGAAGGTTGAAAGATCTTCTAAATTAATTCTATATTCACTCGCAAGAAAAATTTCAAAATTTTCCATGAAGAAATGTGAAAAACTGCAAAATACAAATAGAGAATTACACTATTACCTATTTTAGATTGCAAAAAAGTAACAATAACATAAGTATATGAAAATTAGTATTGTTACCTCTTTTCTTGATTGTAGGCCGAATTTCAAATTTTCGGATTTTTGGCAAATTTTTTTTTGAATTTTGCCAAATTATCAAAAAAATGTATCGAAATTTTCACAAGAGATTGCTAATTTGAGTGTGCCTGAATAAGGGGGGTATGCTACCTATTTATAAAAATTAGAATTTTTAATTTTTCGTATTTTTAAACTCCCAAATGGCTACAAAACGGCAATAAATTTCAAAAATTCGATCATTCATCATGCTAAATGGACTAAACAGGCTGTGCCTGGGCCAACTGTACCTCATGGTCATATATTCATACCTAATGGGCCATGCTAACTAGGCTACGCATGCCTACATGCCTATTTTGTCCATCAGACCACTATACCGTGTGGGCCATACCAGGCCTAATCTAATACTATACATGCTATGTCATGCTGGCACGTCGGGTTGGGGCTACGGCCCAAGCATAGCCCAGCTCCTTATGACATGCCGGCCAACACCATCCGTCGTTGATCGTGCCGTGTCTTGGACCGTTCGTACAGTATTGAGTTATGGGCCTTGCCTTCAACCGTGCGTTTTGCAGTGAGCACCAGGGGTGTTCGGCAGGTGAGAAGTCGGGCGGTTTCTCACTTTTGCTACAGTACCTAATTTTTAAACGGAGTATTTTTTCAAGACGAAGTCTACAAGTTAAACGTATTACACGTTAAAAGCCCAACATCTGTGCCAGCCAAAATCGTAAGTGAGTATCGGTCTCTCCGTAATCTGTACCGTAAACAGCCAAAATTCAAAAATTTCAGCCAAAAGTCATAAGCCGCAGCAAAAAAGAACACCCCTACCGTCATTCCCAATGTTGTTGCGGATCAGGTATCAGCAGAAATGTCTACTTTTACTACTATCCTGAACGGAAGAAACGACCTCTCTCCAGCGGCAGATTGAGAGAGGATTAGGGACATTAACATATATTTTTCTTAAAAGTTGAATACAAATTTAATGACATCACTTTTATGTCCTAAACATATAGACGTTAATCTAATGTTTGCCTACCATTATAAAGTTTAAATCTCAAGATATGTGAACGCTGTATAAAAATCAGGGTCTGTTTGGTTCGACTGCGACTTATGGCTGAAATTTTTGAATTTTAGCTGTTTACAACAGAGATTACGGAGAGATAGATACTCGCTTGCGATTTTGGTTAATACAGATGTTAGGCTTTTAACGTGTACTACAATTAACTTGTAGACACCGTCTTGAAAAAAATACCCCGTTTAAAAGTTAGGTACTATAGCAAAAACCAAAAGCCGCTAGATTCAGTCGAAAAGAACATGCCCTCAATAGAGGCAATGTTCTCTCTATCCAAGTTTGTAGGACGTATTTTTTAAATAATTTTGTTCATAAATATAAGACGTATTTTATATTCTAGTACAAAATTAGTGTGATATCCTCTTTATATCTCTAATAAATATATAAGTTTATTTACTATTTTCTACATATATATTAAATATAGTATTTAAAAATAATAATTAGAAGTAATCTAGCTATTTTTACTATCTTCTAAATTTATATGATAAAGAATATATATCTTACTTCTATTACTCCTGGATTCCAGTAGCTCATGATCCACGTCGCCCACCGTGGTCCGTCCGTGACGCGTGCGCGAGGAATCTCGGTGCGGTCTGGGGAGCAATTTTGCAAAAAAAGCCCATGTGTTTTCCCGAAATTACGTGCAGGTCCTTGGTTCTCACGAAAAGGTCCCTGGAATTTTTTTTAGCCCCTCCACTTTGCAGGATGGCCCCCCGCGGTTTTGGAAATTGCGCACGGGTCCCTGGCAGTTTACGTACAGGTCCTCGGTTTTTTCGAAAAAGTCCTTTGCCTTTTTCGAAAATACGTATTTGCCCCCGGTTTTTTTACAGTCCTCGTTTTTTGCGAAAAAACCCTTTAACTTTTCCGAAAATACGTATTTGCCCGGATTTGTTTTTAAACTACTCACGAATTATTGCCTCTTTTATTTTGGTACGTACGGTGGCTGGTGTGACGTTGCGCCCCGCCTACGAGGCTAGTATCATATATACTTGAACGGAGACTTGTATAACAAGATATTTGAGCACATAACTTTAATAAAGTTGAGCGTCAAACGAGGCCAAGAGGGCCGCATCGTCACGTTCTCACTCTACTGTTAGACCCCAATCCGAGGATCACAACTTCCCAGAATGAAAAACATACTCGATAAATCATACTACCACTACAGTCTAATAGAACCATAGTATACTCGGTTGGTGTGTTTAGCTAATCGGTTGTACTCTGCTCATTTGAGCTTTTTTTTTTTTGCTTATAGATTATTTCACTATTTGATACTGTAATTGATTTATTTTATTTTTTTCTTGAACACGCAGGAGAACTGCACATCATTATATTGATTTATTTTATACCATAATTGTTGAAAGTTTTTTGACGTAATTAATTTAAAAAAAACTAAAATAGAAAAATATGTTAGCACATCACAAGCAATACAAAGAAATACAGAAAAAAACAAAAAATCAGAAAAATAAAAATAAAAACTAGAAGCCAAAAGTCCAACGGAGAAACCGAAATGAGCAGAGCCTAGACACTTCAATCATTAGTACTATATAAATGTTGCTATACTAAATTGCAAAAAGAAAGTATAATTACTGTAATAACGTGCGTGCTAAATACTTGTTATGTATGTATCGAGCGGTAATCTTTTTACTGTATCGATTGGTACATGATGTGGTACGGCGGTAGCCACATGACTGTTGCCGTGGAACCGACAATAGCAATGTAACGAGGTTGAACTGTGACGTGCTAGCACAATGCTAGCAGCGTGGTCATGCAGAAAAATCGATAATACGTAGGCAACATATATAGTTTGGCATCTTGGCCATTCTGATCCTTGGATATACTTGCACTGCCACCGAGCATTCGTGGCCGGCATGTCGCCTACACACTTCAAGACGAGCAAACATGCACGGAAAAACGATAACCACGTACATATTGGACGTATCGAATGGGAACGGCCCCGGGCCGAGAACGTTTGGTAACTGTGAACCACGTGGAGATGATCTCTGTGGTGCGATAAGTATTAATTTGTTTACGTAATTATTAAAATTTAAGTTTAATTTTGTGTCAGTCTTATTCTCTAGTTTTACTACCATGTGTTCAACGTTCGGACTGATTGTGGACGGCTGTCTGACTGGGAGTAGTTATATCGGCTCGTAGTTAGCTGTACATTTATTCTAGAGATGTTTTTGTTTTGTTGCGTGAAGGTTCTGAGAATAGTGTGATAGGTCGTATGATGGTAGTCCGACTAGAGGTGTGTCGAGCAGTCTGACCAACATAGTTGTCACGATCAGACCGTCTCCCTGTTACCAAGGTTGACTGAGGTGGTCTAATCGGCTGTTAGTTGGCAGTCAGACCGGCCAGTGCTGAGTTGAGTAAACTAAGTTTTGTCTCGTTTGTATTGTTGCTCTAGGAGCTTTTTGAGAGTCCATACAAGATGTTAGTCATGGTGGAAGTTTATGCAAGTGCTAGTCAGAGCAAGAGTACATGCAAGTATTAGTCATGGCAAGAGTACATGCAAGTATTAGTCATGGCAAGAGTACATGCAAGTATTAGTCATGACGGGAGCCCATATATTGTGTTAATCATAGCTGGGAATGCCATGTGATGTTTGCTACTGAGAGTCAAGTACATGTCACTTGAGTTTGGGACAATGGCTTGTTCTTTGATGTGCAGAACGCTTGGTATTGTTGGCAGTCGATGACAACTAGGGGAGAAGCCCAATACCATGGAGGGTCGTGTAAGTCTAGATAAGATTACATCTCAAGTGAAGAAATACGAGAGAGACAAGAATTGTGATTAGGCAAGTGCATGGATGTGATTTGCCATTGGACTTGGACCGTTTTAAATGGAGACGATCCGGGAGGAGGCTATAGGCGTATAGGCTTAGCGTCATGTCATTGAGCATCACAAACTTCGTATTGGAGTTTGCTTTGAAGAGAAGCATCGTGAAGGCTGACAGGTGGCAATTGCGTAAATTGTCTAATACCCGGTGGAGAGGCGGTTTGCAAAATCGTTGCGGTGGCCTAAGGTGGATTAGGTCATGTCATGCAGGATGGAGCGTCTTATCGGGCAATTAGAGCCACGAGAAAGTGGTGATGAACCTTCACTATATAAACCCTTACGTATGTTGAGAGAATAAATCTCTTGTGCTTGATGAGAGAGAGTTATGGTTAGGTTTACTGGTTTTATGGGTTTTGTGTGTGCACTTGTAAGGGCTCTTGTGTGTTTCTTCACGAGTATGTCACGTTTCAATTGAATTTTTGCAAGATGTTTGATTGCACCCTGTCTTATCTAACCAACATTTTTTTTGAAAATTTTTGTAACTATTTTCATTGTGTTTCAAAGAGAATGCACAATAATACACCAAAATTTAGGATGCACCAGATATAAGCAGGGTTCGATCAGGCTTATTTTTGGCTTGTGCTCGTACTGTCTACAGTAACTAGCTTCTAAATTATGCGTTTTTTACGACGGGATCAATAGGAAGAATATAGTAAAAAATATATTGAGTTGGTTGTACTGGCCAAATTCGTATGCAACTATTTTACTATATGTATTACCTCTCATGAACAGTTAGAATTCAAATATTTAAGTCATAAACCATCAATCCAAAATAAGCCACCCATATTCTTCGTCTCCCAGCATAGATTGAACTGATATCTCATGAGCTAATCAGTTTTGAGTTAAAAGACTTTGTACAGTGTGCACAAATACGTACAACGTGTAAAGTAATGAATTTATAGATAAAATCACTTTTAGCATTGTTTCCCTTTATATTTACAAAAATAGTTATATACACACCGTACTAACAAAAATATCGTTTTTACCATTCGATAGGCAGGCGGCAGCCCTATCGCCCCTCACCGGACGAGAGACGACTACCGCCTGGGTGGCCTGCCGTCCGGTGAGGGGGCGACAGGTGATTAAGTCGACTAATTAGTGGGCTTAATTAACTATCCTAATTTTTTTTGTTTAATGCTTATTTGAATTTTAAAATATACCAATGAACTCCAAAAATTTATATACAGTCTTCCAACACAATTTACTTTACAATGTAATTTTTTCGTAATTTTATTCGTTGTAAATGTTTCTCAATAATTCATACAATTTTGATCATTTTATGAGTTTATACATATAGCAAACGAGCTTTAAAAAATAAGAAGTTTTATGTGAACCCTTTCGATACACCCATAGTTATTGTGTAATATTTTGAGAATTTTATATGATCCGAATTTGCCAATCTGTGCACAATACAATTCGGACCACATAAAATTTTTAAAAAATTATAGAATAACTATGGGTATTTCGGAAGGCTTCACATAAAATTTCTTAATTTTTGGATCTCTTTTGCTATATGTAAAAACTTGTACAAATATTAAAATTGTATGAATTTTTGAGCAACATTTACAATGGATAAAATTACTAAAAAATTACACTGTGAAGTACATTGTGTCGGGGGATTGTATGTAAATTTTCGTAATTTTTGAAGCTCATTTGATATATTTAAAAATTATAATAATTATTAAATAAAAAATTAGGACAGATAATTAAGCTGGCTAACTAGGCGACTTAATCACTTGTCGCCCCCTCACCTGACGGTCATGCTTGCCATTTGGCCACCGAGCGCAGGTCACTGTCGTCGAGAAGGAGGTGGCGATCGCTGCCGTGGCGGTAACACGTGTCGTCTCGCGCATGGTATCTGCTCACCGGATAGTAGAAATGATATTTTTGTCAATACAATGCGTATGCGGTTATTTTTATAACTACCAAGTGAAACAGTGCCAAAGTGGCTTTTAAGTCATGAATTTACCATGTAGGCCTAAACTTGAATAGGTGGCTGTTATCTCCACTGAGCTTCCCTTAGTTGTCGCCGTCGCCAGTACTCCTCGGTGAGCCTCAAGTCCCGCTGAGCTATCCCCTGAGCTCACCTAGCTCCCCTCTTGCTCTCACCCCGCCTAATCGACCTCTCTCCCCTCGCACCTCACTAGCCTAACCCTGCTGGTGCAACTCCGGCTACCCTCGCCCCAAATCATCACCATCACTAGCCTTGCCTCGTGGTGCACAATCCATTTTGTCCATTACTGGAGCCTCGCCACCACTTTTCCATTACCGGTGTTTCTTGCCCCAGCCATCTCCCATAGCTCCTTGAGGCATGAGAAGGAAGAGGACCTTGAAACAGTCCGATAGGTAGGAACAACTCTAATAAAAAGAAAAGGACTAGAAACAATGAGGGCATAACAGTCATTTTTCACTCTTGAGATGGAAAACGTGACCGGTGGTATTTTGTACTTTTTAGCCTTGTAGTGGTATTTTCCAATGAACATACTTTGTGATGGTATTTTATAAACCACAAACAATTACAATGATACGGAGCAAATTTGATATATATAAACAAAGGATCTGTTTGGCGTGGCTGCGGCTTATGACTTTTGGCTGAAATTTTTGAATTTTAACTGTTTACGGTACAAATTACGAAGAAACAGATACTCAATTGCGATTTTAGATGGTACATATGTTAGACTTTTTAACCTGTAGATCGTTTAACTTGTAGATCTCATCTTAAAAAATACTTCATTTAAAAGTTAGATACTATAGTAAAAATTAAAAGTCATCAACTTCAGAGGAAAAGAACAGGCCTCTTGTGGGCTGAGCTGGCCGACGTGGGCTGGGCTTCACAGAAGCGAATTCATCTCAGACAGAGCAGTCGAGTCCGTCGACGATTCACAATCGGAGACAGGAAAGGCGCCGGCGAGAGAGGCACAGGAATTTCAGATGGAGAGCGCCGAGCAAGAGGAGTCGTCGGCCAAGCGCCGGGAGCGCCTCCTCGCCCTCCGCTCGGCCTCCTCCTCCTCCTCCGCGTCGTCTGCTGCGCCACCTCCCCCGTCGCCACCGGCCGCGCTGGATCTCCCGGGGCCCGACCTGATGGACCCCGCCACCCCGCGCCCACCCCCGCGGTTCGACTACTACACCAACCCCGCCGCCTCCCACAAGCGCAAGAGCGCCTACTCGTCCTCCCCGTCTCCCGCTCCAGCTCCGCCTTACGGTCGGTACCCTACCCTACTAGGCTATCACTGCTCTTCTTCTCTTCCCTAATAATGTAGTCTAAGCTAGCTTAGGTAATTAGTTACATACTGTGCTTTGCTTCTTAGGGTTTCACTTCCAGGGCAAGCATAGCAGTATCTCATTTCGATTCGATTAGGCCTCACACGATTCCATCCTAATTGACATCTACAAGTTGGTTTTCCTTATGCTAAGCAGAACAGTTCAATCTCAGCACACGGCGTCCAATTTTGTAAGACCTCGAAAAATAAGTATTAGGGATGGTTTGTGCATTTAGGTTGTTCAGTTCCATATAATTTATACAGTTGTATCAAATGTTGGGGGCTTGTGTCGTGTGTCTTTCATCCGGCCGTTATATACACACATTTTGCTTGACTCGTCCTACATTCAGATGATAGATGGAGCAACTCGACAAGTTGTTACAGTTGAATCAAACCAACCTACTGCTGTTTAGATGATACTTTCCATCATTGCTCTCAATTTAATCCACATCATTCGTACCAGAATGGGTGTTTACATATTATGGCGAAGCTCTCAATTTATTCTAGATCGTCTCTACTGGTGCTGCATGTTTACAGAACATCAGACATGTCATGGCGTGTTCATTCTGCTTGGTGTTCTGTGTAACATCCCTCAAAACAGTCATCATAGGGTTTTCCGTGTCTGCTGCACCTTAAAGCTGATATTCTAAGCTTCTAGTTTAGTTGTTCTGTGTAAGATTCAAATCTTTGGGATTTAGATATGGTTCTTATAATTTGTATAACTTCGTTTTATCTTAAGAAAAACTTCATTTCCCTGGAATTTGGCTAACTAGGAACAGATGGATGACACCAAGAATTGAACTGCAATTAACAAAGGAGCCTTTTAGTAGTAATTACGGGCTAACTTCTAACTGGATGAAAATATTGGTTGACTGAAGAATTCAATTTAGGTTAAGAGGCTAGTTTTGAACCTTTTTAATCCACCTCTAGACAGGCTTGTACAAATTTTGAACTGTGCTTACATTTGAGCTATACTGTGCAGCAATAAAGCCACCTACTGTCTTGGCCTTTGTTCATCCTGTAACATATGAGGATTACCATCATTTATTGGTTCTTACGCTTGTAGCAGAACATAATTGTTTCATCCTTTTGTTTACTGTATGGGTTGGTCTTAGGCTCTTAGCTAAATGACTCTCTCCACTTCTTTTTAGGAGAATTGGATTGTCAGGATCGTAAAGAAAAACATGTTAGATTGAAAAGTGCCTTTGATTGAAGTTGCAATTTTCATGCAGGATGCCAAAAATAACTAATACAAAATTTCATCCTGATTATTGTTTTAACTTCCTAACTTTGCTTGTTTAGCTGGATCAGGGAACTATGGTAGCAATTATCCTCCACACCAGCACCATATGGCCCAATCACCAATTCGCTCCCCATCCCCGATGGCACCTGATGCACCAGGGAGCAGTCCATGGCGAAGTCCTATGCAGTTCCAGACTCCAATGTCAGGATACAGAGGAACAAATCGTGGTGATCCACCTCCCTGGAGCCCACATTCTGCTTCTCCATCTCAAGGTTCTTATCCACATTCACCTGGCTTTGGATTCGGAAACTCTAATCTTGGCCGAGGGGGCAGTCCAATGAATTATGGACCAAGAAGCAGCCCAATGAATTATGGACCAAGAGGTAGCCCGTACTCATCTTCCGGGCGAGGCAGGGGCGAGAACTACTACAGCAGCCCAGGTTCAATTGGAAGACGGGGAAGGGGTGGCTTCGGTTTTCAGAACCGTTCTGGGTGGCAAGACCGGAGGAGCTACTACGGCAAATGCATGGTTGATGACCCGTGGCAGGACTTGCAACCTATTGTTGGCAACATACTGATACCCAGAGATGGCTCCAAGTCCTGGCTTCCAGAATCACTGCGTGCAAAGAATACATCTGGTCAAGGCCAAATTAAGTCGACAACAGGATTGAGCCTGGCGGAGTACCTTGACTTGTCTTTCAATGAGGCTTCTAATAAGACATGAGCTTTTGTGTCGTTTTATTATTATATGTTTTGAGAAAAGAACTTAGGATTGTTGTTGTTGTCAGTAGAAGGCCACCTTTTAGTTTATTTCTTCTTCTGTTTCACTTCTTCCATTGGCCTAGATACCCGGATGTGAGCATGTCCGCGTGTAATATTTGTTAGTATTGTTAATGCATTTTCATAGCCATGTAAGGCACTAATACACGGAGGAAATAATTTAGGGATAGGTTCATGTCTTGTCGGTGTTGATACATACCTTTTGAGCTTTGGTGCATTAACATTTGATATTGTGGAGCCAGGTGTTAAGTTACACATTTGAAACAGTTTGCACGCATGTCTTAACTAAAACTCAAAACTCATGTATGTGGTAGGAAATAGACGGCTATTTGAGAGAAGAAACAAAAAAAAAATACAAAACAACGGTTAGGTAGCATGTGGGATTTTCTTGGTGAATGAGTCGCTACTTGTGTCTTGTCTTTGATGCAACGAAGTCAGATTGCTCGAAGCAGGGTATCAGTTCCCGGCAACCAGGGCAAAAGAAGAACCAGGCCGGTTTCGTGGTAACCATCATTGTTGTCATGGCGTCACCTGCGACGTTTTGTCGTCCAGGCACCACAGAGAAGACACCAGGGAGGAGCGTCTCGCCTTGGCCAGCTAGACGGATGCCCAGGTTACTGAGGCATCCGCTGCGTCGACGAGGCGTCCACGACGAAGGCCTGGGCGGGCGCCTTGTCGAGACCGAAGAGGCGAAGAGGATAAGACTCAAAGGCGATCACCTGGACGGCTGGGTCGCTCACTACTCGCTCGCAAGGGAAAAACAAAGCCGACTGCTGAACACCCCGAACCCTAGTCGCCGGCTAGCCATCGCCGCACCTCCGCTTCACCGCGCCAGCTCCCAACCGTCGGGTACGACCTCTCCTCTCCGACCTCCACTCCCTCCTCGGCTTCGGCCGCGCCGCCTCTCTCCCTCCCACACACCGACCGCGCCGGAGGGTTGGAGCTGGCTGGCAAGCGACCGACTGTGGTGGCCGAGCCAACGCGCAGGAGTAGGGGTAAAACCGAGCGGGGGAAGTCAGCGGAGGCCCAACGACCGGCAGCCTGGAGGGTGGCCACGCCCGATCCAATCGGGGGAGAGAGTGAGTAGAGTAAGGGGGATGGGAGACGAGGTTATTTGGCCGAACCAAAATAAAGAAAGAGATAGAGAGGATGAGAGGAGGTAGTGGGGAGTGGAGAAAGGATGAGCCCATAGAGAGAAAGAAAAGGAGGAAAGAGAGAAGAAAATAGGAAGAAATGAAAATAGGAAGGAAAAGAAAAGAAAGGGAAGAAAAGAAAAGAGGAGAAAAAATGGAGAGGTGCTTGGCTACCTGTAAAAAGAACAAAAGAATGATAGGCTCATCAAGATATTAGATATGCAATTGTTATTTTCTTTAATTTTCTGTTTTAGTTAAGTAATCAAGTACTTATCAAGTGAATCACCTTAGCTCGCCTAGTATCGCTTAGAGGATGACTAGTCGCCCGCCTCGATGACTAGGCGTCCTAGCGCCTCTTAAGCACGTCAAGGTCGCCGTGACAACCATGATGGTAACCAGGTGAAAACAAGCCTTCCAGTTTTCAGCTGGTTTAGGATTTGCAAAATTTTGAATTTCAATTTGTTTTTTCAAGATTCGAGGTATAGAACATGTCTTAGAAGATGTTATATACCTGTTTAGGTGGAAATTGTGCAGAGGGGCTGGGGGTGAACCCGACCTCATTGTTTTTCATGGAGAGGGCAACAATAGTGCATGGAATTGCAGCGTGAAGAAGCAACTAATACAATGCCAATCACGGATGCTTCTTCTGCGGCAAACAGGGGCAAATCTGTTCACATAAGAAAGCTGCAATCTCCATCCATGCTTTCCTTCCTTCCCACATCCCCTAAACATTTTCATAGTTGATCCAGTATTTATTTCACAGTGGTACAAAGCCGAACAACAGAGTTGGTTTAGATTTCCCTTGGCAACCAATATCCAGCTAGGTTTGTTTGATACTTTTGGCTAAATTTTTTGAATTTTAGTTATTTACGACAGAGATTACGGAGAGAGATACTCGTTTGTGATTTTGGTTGACATAGATGCTGGGTTTTTAACGTGTGCTACAATTAACTTGTATACCTCGTCTTAAGAAAATACTCCGTTTGAAAGTTAGGTACTGTAGCATTAACTTTTACCATACGATTTGGCTTAGTGGTTAAAAAAAGAGGGAATTCCACATTACCCTAATGAATACACCTAACTGCCTGTCTCCAACCTCTGATTTTCCACCACACAGGCCGAGAGCATGAGGTCTTAAGTAGCAGCAGCTTGGTACAGCAACACCATTGAACCATAAAAGCAAGCCAAAGTTCACCTCTGTGGAGCTCTCATCCCATCTAACCCATAAAAACAAAAACTTAAAACAAGCTATGACACAAAATAGCTTAAAAATCTGAGGTAGAATTAAACATACGAGGGAAAACAACCAAAGAAAACTTTACCTGAGAGGGAAGAAGGGAAGGACAGAGCTGTTCTGTTGATGAAATCAAAGGTTGGCTAAGGCATGATTAGGCTGTGTTGAGAGCAGAGGATGCAAGCGGTTTGGTGGAAAACGGGACAGTGGGGTGGCTCAGCGTCCATCAGTCCACTGGGTGTGTTACCAGGCCTTCGCCATGCCACAAATTTATAACAATACAAAAAAAAAATCAATAGTGAAGCAGTACTGAGTAGTGTGAACTGATAATACATGGTAACAATTATATGCTACAGGTATTGATTACTTGAACATTAGAAATATATCCACATTACCTGAACATTAGAAATATATCCACATATTTGACCATTTGCTCAGAGTCATTATGGTTTTCTATTATCACAGTAAGGCCAGCTTAGAGAATCAGAAAATTACTGAAAGAAAAAGAAAAAGTGAAAAACCCTGAACAGGTACCTAGTTAATTGTCATGAAGCAAAGTAATAAACTGAATCGATGCAAATTGCTGAAAACATCATTGACTAAGGCATAGCTTCAGGAATCACTAAGCATTATGATAATGATTAGTTTGTACAAATAACAAGGGAACCTGATTTTTGTCATGTTATACTATTTTGGCATTTACAGTATCTCTATCTAATGGTTCCAACTTCCGAGTGTAAAATGTTAATTATAATCTAATCAGGTTCTATTCAATTTGATAGTCAATAGCATTGCACAAATTTATAATAAAAAACATGAATTGACAGCTTCTACAATTGTCTTGGTAATCTTGTTGTCATTCTAAAGTTGACCAGTGAAACAATCGGTAATGAGAACAGTGATGGTTTAGAGGAATTAATGGATCACATCCTAGAATGCTACCATAAGAGCAAACAAGGGTTAACTGGGACATCTTGAACAATTGCTAGCAATTGCGAAAATAATGATAAATCCGAGAAAACACTAAAAAAAGCAATTATTAGGTGTCCAGAATACAAAGATGACTTCTTAAGAACCTCAACTGTTAAACACCAGAAATCTTAAGAACCATATTAGTAATTAAGAACAAATTCTTAAATATCAGAGAAGGCATTAACAATTCAATTACCAAATTGCTCAGCTCGTCCCTCCCTGATATCCGCAGTACAAATTATTACGTTCATCGCCAACAATTGCAGCTTGCCTGCCGTACCGCTGCAACCACAGCGTTTTGTTAATAGCCTTCTCTGATCTTTAAGACTCCCGCACATAGTCCTAATAGCAAAATAAAGGTAGTCCAAAGACTCCAAACAGGTAATTGAATTAAATATAACAGGATACTTGTATCCATCATGTCAATGGCAAGAGACAACGGTGCACCAACATTATAAGAAACATGATGCTAAAAATAAGTCTTAGCAGTTAAGATACAGGATACTTGGTTTTTCATTTGCTTTGCATGCTTGTTATGTAAATGACAAAGCTAAACAGAACAAAGAAATACTTCTTTCATGCACATGGCTTTCACGTTTTCACCCTGTATTTGTCAAATTAAACATCTCCATCAATACTGACTGAAGAACGATTAAAAAAAGAGAGAAGCTCCGAACAAGGAAAATGAGGTTCTGCTTTCATATTTTTGTAAAAGCAATAACTGATTATATAAGGGCTATATTTTCTGTTAGCACCAAGTAACCTTAAGTTCAGCAATTGTTTGGAGAAAACACTTGAACACAGAAAGAAATTCGGAATTATTGCATGGAAGTACTTATTATTGATATGCAGGACAAAAAACTTACATGATATCTTATGATGCATATACAACAACAACAACAACAACAATAACAAAAAAGCCTTTTATCTCAAACAAGTTGAGGTAGACTAAGAATGAAATCTTTTCAAAATCAAAGAGATATGAGTCTTGAAATAAAACCTACAATACTAAAACACTAAGCCGTATAACCTGCTATCTGAGCCAAGAGCCTAAACACTGCCACTAACTTTCTTATGGTTCCGGTATGTGGATCGCTAACTTCCATACGCTCTTATCCAAAGCTAATTCTTTAGATACACTTCAATCTCTCAAATCTCTTTTAACTGCTTCCTCCCACGTCAGTTTTGGTCGATCTCTGTCTCTTCTTTCATTTTCAGTACGTCTTAAAATTCCATTACACACCGGTGCCTCAGGAGGCCGTCGTTGAAGATGTCCGAACCATCTCAAACGATGTTGAACAAGCTTCTCTTCAATTGGTGCCACCACCCTATCACGTATATCATCATTGCGGATGCGATCGCACCTTGTATGACTACAGATCTACCGCAACATCCTCATCTCCGTTATACTCATTTTCTGTATATGTTGTCTTTTAGTCGCCTAACATTCTGTGCCATATAGCATTGCGGGTCTGATCGCCATCCTATAGAACTTACACTTTAACTTTTGAGAGACTTTTTCGTCACACAGGACACTAGATGCTTGACGCCATTTCACCCACCCCGCTCTTATCCTATGGCTTACGTCTTCATCAATCTCACCGTCTCATTGTAGCATCGATCCTAAATAACGAAATGTGTCCTTCTTAGGCACTACTTGTCCATCCAATCTAACATCTCCATCATCTACCCTAGCACCACTGAAATCACACCTTATATACTCAGTTTTAGTCCTACTAAGTCTAAAACCCTTCAATTCTAAGGTCTTCTTCCATAACTCGAGTTTCCTATCAATACCTATCCTACTCTCATCAACCAGCACCACATCATCAGCGAAAAGCATACACCAAGGGATATCTCCTTGTATGTCCCGTGTGACCTCGTCCATCACTAGGGCAAAAATGTATGGACTCAACGCTGACCCTTGGTGTAGTCCTATCTTAATGGAAAAGTCATTAGTAACACTACCACACATTCTGACATTAGTCACAATATTTTCGTACATGTTCTTAATTAGGGTAATACATTTTGTTGGGACTTTTTTCTTTGAAACGCCCATCACATGATATTTCTTGGCACTTTATCATAGGCTTTCTCCAAGTCAATAAATATCATGTAGAGGTCCTTCTTTTACTCCCTATACCTGCCCATCAACTGTCGTAGCAAGAAAATCGCCTCCGTGGTCGACCTCCTAGGCATAAAACCAAATTGGTTTGTCGTCACGCTAGTCACTTTTCTTAAACAACGCTCAATCACTCGTTTCCAGAGCTTCATTGTGTGGCTCATGAGCTTAATTCCTCTATAATTAGTACAACTTTAAATGTCTTCTTTATTTTTGAAAATTAGTACTAATGTGCTCCTCCGCCACTCGTTTGGCATTTTGTTCAACCTAAAAATGCTATTAAACAACTTAGTTAGCCAAACAATCGCCACTTCTCCTAGGCATTTCCACACCTCAATAGAGATGTTATCAAGCCCCAACGCCTTACCCACTTTCATCCTTTTTAAGACCCCTCTTACTTTATGACGCATATGCTTACAAAAAACAACATAGGCAACAAAACTAGAAGCTAATTAAGATTACCATACCAAGCACATCAAACAAGCAAACTAGCAATGCACATGGTTCACAGTTGCACCCTAGTAATTGATAGAACAACACATACGGACATCATACTGATTGGGCATCACTCTTGTAGGTCATGCAGCCATGCAGGTCAAACAAAGGCAGAGGTGGTGCTTGCCAAAATTTAGATTAATACACAGTCCTGCCATCACCATCCAGGATCATGTCCTTGAAAGCACCACCACTTGGGATCATAGGCAGCACATGCTCCTGGTGTGGGACGATTATATCCAACAAGTATGGCCCTGGGGTCTCAAGCATCTTCTTGATGGCTGCACGGACTTCACTCTTCTTTGTCACACGGACTGCTGGAATATTGAACCCTTTAGCAATCGTCACAAAATCCGGATATATTTCACTCTCATTTTCTGGGTTGCCCAAGTAGGTGTGTGCCCGATTGGCCTTGTAAAACCTGTCCTCCCACTGCATCACCATTCCCAGATGTTGGTTGTTCAACACCATCACTTTCACTGGGAGGTTCTCAATGCGGATCATTGCCAACTCCTGAATGTTCATGAGGAAGCTACCATCCCCATCAATGTCAACAACTGTGACACCTGGGTTGGCCACAGCAGCGCCAGCTGCAGCTGGCAACCCAAATCCCATAGCTCCCAGACCAGCCGAAGACAACCACTGCCGTGGCCGCTTGTAAGTGTAATACTGAGCCGCCCACATCTGGTGCTGCCCAACACCAGTGGCAATGATCGCCTCCCCTTTTGTCAGCTCATCCAGGACCTGGATAGCATATTGCGGTGAGGTCTCCTCACCAAAAGTCTTATACCCCAGGGGAAATTCCCTCTTCTGCTGCTCCAACTCATTGTGCCACACACCAAAATCAAAACTCTTCTGTGATGTGCTACCTTGTAGCAGAGCATTCAAGCCCTGCAAAGCAAGCTTAACATCTGCACAAATGGAGACATGTGGCTGCTTGTTCTTGCCAATCTCAGCTGGGTCAATGTCAATGTGCACAATCTTGGCCCTGCTTGCAAAAGCCTCAATTTTTCCTGTCACACGATCATCAAACCGTACACCAAATGCAAGCAACAGGTCAGCCTTATCTACTGCATAATTTGCATACACCGTGCCATGCATCCCAAGCATGCGCAGAGACAGCGGGTCATCACTGGGGAAGTTGCCAAGGCCCATCAGAGTAGTTGTGACTGGGATCCCAGTCAGCTCAACAAAGCGGCGCAACTCATCACCAGATGCAGAGCAGCCACCACCAACATAAAGAATCGGGCGCCGTGCCTCACCAACCAGACGCAGCACCTGCTCAAGCGATTCAGTCGTAGGTGGCTTGGGCAGGCGCGCAATGTACCCCGGCAAACTCATCGGCGTGTCCCAAACCGGCACAGCCATCTGCTGTTGGATGTCCTTGGGGATGTCGACAAGCACCGGTCCCGGGCGACCAGAGGACGCGAGGAAGAAGGCTTCCTGCACGACGCGGGGGATGTCGTCCACGTCAAGGACCAGATAGTTGTGCTTGGTAATGGAGCGGGTGACCTCCACTATGGGGGTCTCTTGGAAGGCGTCGGTGCCGATCATGCGGCGGGGAACCTGTCCCGTGATGGCGACCATCGGGACGGAGTCAAGCAGCGCGTCGGCGAGCGCGGAGACGAGGTTGGTGGCCCCGGGGCCGGAGGTAGCGATGCAAACCCCGACGCGCCCGGACGCGCGCGCGTAGCCTGAAGCCGCGAACGACTCCCCCTGCTCGTGGCGGAAGAGGTGGTTGGTGATGACGGGCGAGCGGGTCAGCGCCTGGTGGATCTCCATGGACGCGCCGCCGGGGTAGGCGAAGACGTGGCTGACGCCGCAGCGCTCAAGGGCCTCGACGAGGATGTCCGCGCCCTTCCTTGGATCGGAGGGTCCCCACGGCCGGAGCGGGGTGGCGGGAGGCGCGGGAGAAGGCGTGGTGGGGACACCGCGGAGCACCTGATCGGGGCGGGGTGGGCGCGGAGGGGCGGGAAGGTGGCGCAGGAGGAGGTGGCGGGTAGGCTTGGGTGAGGCGGTGGTGGCGCCCGACAGGGCGGCGATTGCGGCAGTGGCTGTGACCATGGCGGCGGCTGTCATGGAGGCGGCGGCGGCGAGGGAGGAGGGTTTGGGTGGAAGGGTGGGGTGGGGTGTTCTGTCCCGAGTGCTGACACAGCGTGGAAGATGTGTGGTTCAGATGAGATAGGATGGGATGGGACTGGGAGTGCGACGCCGACCTGGCCGTGGCCGACAGCAATACATGGTTAAAGCTAAAATGTGGGGCATACCTTTTGTGGGTCCTATATGTCAGTTCCTATGAGGAAAGTGGTCTACAATGGGTTTAGTATCGAAGAAATAATGACCTTCAGCGGATTGTGGAGCGGTGGCCTGGTTCCGCTGAAACTGAATTGTGAGGTCCAGCGTATGAGACTCACGTCGACATGAGACGCAGTTGAAGGAGTTAAAACACATTTAGCATATCGTATTTATAAAAATAACTATATATATATATATACTATATTTATAAAAATATCGTTTCTGCTGTTCGGTGGACGGACAACAGCGCCCGTGAGACGACATACAGCGCGGCTGCCGGCGGCAGGTGCATGCCGCCCTCTCATCAGACAACATGTAGCCTCCCGTCCGGTTAGTCGGCTTAATTACCTGCCTTAATTTTTTCGTTTAGTTTTTGTTTGAATTTTAAATATATCGAATGAACTCAAAAAATCACGAAAATTTATGTACAGCCTCCCGACACAACGTATCTCGCATTGTAATTTTGGGTAATTTTATCCATTGCGAATGTTGCTAAAAAATTCATACAATTTTTATATTTTTACGAGTTTTTACATATAGCAAACGAGCTCCAAAAATTACAAAATTTTATGTGAAGCCTTCTGATACAGTCATAGTTATTGTGTATTTTTTTGGAATTTTATGTGGTCCGAATTTATCACATTTATTCGGGTTAACTTAATCATGAATTTAACGATCGTCACGCATCTTTTGAAGTGGCATGTGTCGGCCAATCATGGTATATATTATTTGCTGCTATCTTGTTCGCACAATTGTCACTCTCTATGTATATGCCCCCCTCGTGCGCTCTTTCGTTCGCACTAATATCATTATTTCCGTGTCGTCCCCCTCACCCGCTCCCTCGTTTGCACATTTGTCAGTGTTACGATGCCGTCTTCCCTCACCCGAAGCGCTGCTCGTGATAATGGGTCCTCAATGTGGGTTCACCTTTCGCTCGTGCATAAATACGAACATCTGGTAGTTCATCGTTGCTCATCTCAGTCGCTCATCACAGAAGGTCATTGTCATGGGCGTTGCTGAAAATTGGGAGTGTGTAGCTCATTAGTTTGAGAAGCCAATGTGTAGCTCAAAATTGGCAGTGCTGATTTTTCTCCGGAAAGGCAGATAATTTTTTATCATATGTTTTTGACGTTATTACCATAATCGTAGTCAATTAGTGTTATTTAGTTAGTCGTGATTAATGTAATTTGTATTACGAAGTAAGTATGTCATAGTAATTTACACATAGTTTGTACTATTTTTGTGTACGTACGGTACCCATAATTTGTTAGTTCGGGGTAAGTAGTGAGTTAGTGCTAAGGATGACGGTAATGAATGGTTCGTCATTTTTTTGGATGAGTAATCAAATTATCGGTAAGTAATGAAGTATTCGTATGTAGTTATATGCATGTAATCACTGACTTGTAGTATGTTGCTGCCATTATCAATCTTCGCACTAATATTTCATCTGCCCCATTTGTTGCAAGGTGCTCTCAAAATTAATATCGCATAGCTAATTATTTGGATAAGGCAGTGCATAAGTCATTGAGGACGCGACAGTACTGATTACTTCTTCCGGAAGACAGGAAATTTTTTATGGCATGCTTTTGACTTTATTCCCGTAGTCGTAGTCATAATCATTGTTATTTAGTTAGTCATAATTAATGTTGTTTGTATTATAAAGTAAGTTTTATTGTCATTATTAATCTTCACACTAATATTTGGTCTGCCCTATGTATTGGTATATATGGCTTTACCAGAGCTTCTGGAACACTCGTACGATGAGAAACACTGTACGCGGCTGGACGAGTGCTACGTCCCAACCTTACGGGCCGTGGGCTTATTGCCCTTTGCGAGGCTGGTCTCCACTAGGCACAAGTTCATCATCGACAGTAGCCTGCTCACGGCACTGGTGGACAGGTGGAGGCCCGAGACGCACACATTCCAATTTCGGTGGGATGAGATGACGGTCACTCTGAAGGACATCTCGTTCTTGACCGGTCTCCCTCTCGGGGTGACGCACTTGTTCCAACTCTTGCACCAGCCGACTGGAAGGAGAGGCTGACGGACCAGTTCGGCCGGCCTATCCCGGAAAGTGCTCGTGGCGCTCCCCGCACTTGGCTGAACAATTTCAGTGTGTGCCCGCAGGTTGCACTGCCGGAGATCGTCAAGACGCACATTGTCGCATTCTTTATCCAGCTCTTTGGTTGGAGCATGTTTCCAGCTACACACGGCGATATTTGCAACGCCGAATTCATCGGCCTCACCGAGTCTTTGGTGGATGCAGAGTTTGGGGCGATGCCTTTGTACAGCTGGGGATCAGTGGTTCTGTGCGCCACGTATCGGGGGTTATGTGACGCTTGCCAGCGCGCCACTACTGGTACCCCCAATCTGGCTATCTGGTATGTGCTCCTGAAGTTGTGGAGCTAAGAGCACTTCCCTACCGGACGTTTGACCATCGTGATGTTAATGCACCCATTCAGCGAGTTCGTCGACCTAATAGACGGGCTCACTATGTGCATCCAGTGGACTGCTACCTGTCTGCGGTGGGCGAAGGGCAAACCATTGAGGTGCTACTTGCTGTAGCATAATGAGTTGGAGTCGTTGCACGACAGCGATGTCATATGGGGTTCATGGATGGTAGATTTCATGCATCGTGTATTGCCGTACGGGCTGTCCCTGCATTGTCTAGAGGACGCGTAGCTTTGGGCGACAACACACCATCTGGTATTCTCGTACATGGTGGAGGCTTACGCGTCACAACGCATGATGCGACAGTTCGGTTTGCACTAGGACGTGCCCCTCTAGACGACAGGTTCCTATTGCAAGGCGTACACCGGTGAGTCAAACTCCATTCGACTATTATGTACACTTTGTATGTCTTGCTATGTAACATCGATGATTCTAGAAATGCAGGCAATCAAGGGTTGATCGGCATGGTACGGACTGGCGGCCAATGCAGCAGCAATGGACTATGGCATGGACGGAAAGGGCGTACCTCGATGTCGTCATGGAGCAGGCTCCGTACGACGTCCAGACGTATGACGAGTACCTCGAGTGGTACGTACCCTGGTCACGCAGCAGACTCACATTTCCTCCACTAGATCGCCCCGAGTAGATCATGCACGAGGAACGTCTGCAACGCTCCATCGATCCTCACAGCACTTCACGGCGGCATGACAGTGTAACACAGTTCAAATACCTTATCATTTCATTCAAGAAATTCATATTGCTCGTTACTGAACCTGTTTTGTATGTCACTTCAGTTGGAGTGGGCGCAGCGCATCGCAAGCGCGTCGGAGGCCGCCATCAGTAGTTCGAAGACACCACCGACCCTGCAAAAGACTATGAAATTCATCCTAAGGCAGGCCAAAAAATAGTGCACAACCTAAGCTGCGGCTGTTCCACGGATCACAATACGCACATGAGCCACCCAATGGGGCACCATGCTCACCCGCTAGGTCATCGCGACCTAGCGAGTCCGATCGGCAATCGCATTCTATTGAGTCTACATGGCGTCGTAGTACTAGCCGCCAATCATTTGTGCGCCGTACCGATGAGCAGGTAACTTATATACGAACCTACATTTTATTTTTCTATTACGCCTTGCATTCCACTAACATCCATGCATTCTCCCGCTGTAGGTCTGTCGTCGAGATGCATCCCTTTTACCATCCGCACCACCGGCACAGACTACCGCTCCCCGTTGTTAATCTTCGCTGCTGAGAGACCATGTGGAGGTGACCCCATGTTTGTGATGAGTAATTGACACGTGTTCTAGAAATGTTGAGTTTGATTTGGGTGTTTCGTGCTTAAGCTTCTTTTACTGATGCAAATATTTCGAGCGGTTCTATGTGGTGTTTTCTTATCTGTGTTGGTTGTAGGACCTTGAGGCTAAGTTGTGGCGAGGCATGGGATGACCGAACTAGGCACAGGCGGTGTTGAGGTCGAAGCGGTCGGGAGATGCCGAAGACGGCGAGGATTCAAAGTGGTTGCAAGGCTTGGACAACAAGAAAGGAGGAAGCTTCCAGAAGGTGCAGGAGTGACATTTTGGTAAATATGCAAAGCTGCAAAGAGGAAGCTGATTCGGTTCAAATTATGGGTGAAGTGCAGAGTTGTTGGAGCTATTGGGTAAAACAAGTTGTTAGCCTCTGTTTCTTTCGCTGAATCCGTTCTACAGCGGTACTAACGCTCTTCACGGAGGTACTACCGCTCTTCGGTCAGACCGAACTCTTCACAGTGGTACTGCCGCTCTTCGGTCAGACCGAATTCTCCACGGCGGTACTACCACTGTTCTCTTGGTGATCAGACCGACTTCATTACTTGCTTTCGGCCGCTGTTTTTTTATTACCTCATTTGTCCTTTCTGTTAGTAGTTTCTGATGAGCATTGATCTTCTTACTTCATAGCTGTTATAGCTATCAGAGAAGAAGTTTGTGTGAATACTTAGGGAGGTTTGAAGGCACCATTCACCCCTCTGTTGCCAGTTCGGTCCTACAGCTGCACATTCAGGAGGTATGAGATTCACATTGTACATCTAGAATATTTATTATGACTAATATTGTTTCATCTTGCAGCCTCCAATTCAACATGGGGTGACAACGAGTCCACCGATGACGACATGAGCCTCCTAGATGCTTCCAGAGAGCAGTACACGGCGTCGGGGTTTGCAGCGTACGCAGGGTAAAGCTCAGCGTTCTCAGCATACCCAAGGTTTGGACACTTCGGTGGGTAGAGCTCCTCCGGCTTCGCTGCCACGTCGTATGGTCAGGGTGATAGCTCCTTCACATCATGAGGGGGATTTATAGAGTCCTTAGTACACGACATTTTTGCGAGCGGCTCATAGTTCGGTATGTCTCAGCTGGACGACTTCGACCTTTACCGGACCCACCTCAGTCTACTGGACCACCGCCGACAACTGAGCAGGCAGAACGGTCTCCATACCTCCTTCGACCCGAGACGCAACCTCCGGACCGACTGACATACCCAACGGGACATGCTCGTGCGCACGGAAGACAAGGCCACGTATGGGGAGGCAGACGGGGCGAAAAGATAGCAGTGGCTCAGATGAGTGAGCTATATCGCATCCAATGTGATGCATTTTTTGTACTACTATAATTACTTTTAACTGTACAAATTTCTAGTGTATAAAATTGTAAAAAAGTGAAATATTTGTAAATTCATGATTAAGTTAACCCAAATAAACGTGGCAAATTTGGACCACACAAAATTCCTAAAAAATGCACAATAACTATAACTGTGTCGGGACGCTTCACATAAAATTTTGTAATTTTTAGAGCTCGTTTGCTATACGTAAAAACTCGTAAAATTATCAAAATTTTATGAATTTTTTAGCAACATTTGCCACGGTAAAATTAACCAAAAATTACACTGCGAGGTAAGTTGTGTCGGGAGGTTGTACATAAATTTTCGTAATTTTTTAGCTCATTTGATATATTTAAAATTTCCAGTGTTCAAGTAGGCGCTAGACGGGCGGCAAGCAGGGGCCTAGCACCTAGGCCGCCTAGGCGGGGCCTAGGCGGCCGACCTTAGCATGATGTCGTACTGGCGATGTCAAGATATATATGATGTTTGGAGGAAGAATTGTTACCTGGAATAATTTGTAATGCTGTAAATTTGATAGATGATGATGGATATTAATAAATGTGTATGCAATGCATCATCAAATTAGTTCACTGATCACTATACTAATTAAAAAAAATTCAGCCCCGTCCATCCCCTCCCGTGCCGACAGACGGCTCCGATCGCCGACACCTCACCCACCGGGTCTTGGGCGTGCGGCCGAGAGCCACTAAATGCTCATGGCTCGCCCCGCCTCTGGCCGCCTCGCCTCCCGGCCCCACTCCCCGTCCCCCGTCCACATTCCACAATCCACCGCTCTCGGCGACTCGGCGGCGATCGCGAGAAAGCGGCGGTGCCTCCTCCGCCGCTCCGCTCCCTCTCAATCTCCCGGTCTCCCGTCCCCGAGTCCCCAATCGGTACGGGCGACGTGCGCTCCTCCGTCCTCCGACCCCAGTGGATTCCTCACGGATCTCCCTAGCAGAGGCGGAGGGGCGAGGGGAGGAGGCAGAGGCGGAGGCGGAGGGAGGCCGAGGCCGGAGGAAGAAGTACAGGTCTGCGATAATCCGCCAAGGGAGGCTAGGCGGTGGAGAAGCTTGCGCTCGGCCAATCCGGAAGGACGCGAGGCGGAGCTCTCGACGGTTCGGCCGGCGCATGGGAATCCGGGAGGTGCGGCTACTCTGTAAGTCTCCCCAACCCTAGCTTTTGCGCTCTGTCCAAATGTCACGCGTCCGCAACTGTTCGGTGCTTCTTATGTCGTCGCCCCACGCTTAGCGCCCCTCGGCCGCCTAGCCGCCGCCGCTGGTTTGCCGCCTCGCACCCGCCTACTCCCGCTGCTGACCGCCGAGCCGCTAGCCGCCGACCTCCGCCGAGGCCCAAGTCATGGCGGCACGGCCGCCCACCGCTTAAACCAGCACGAGGCGCCTTAGGCCGCCTTTTGTATCATGAAAATTTCAAACAAACACTAAACAAAAAAATTAGGATAGACAATTAAGGTGACTAATTAGTTGATTAAGCACTGTCGCCCCCTCACCAGACGGCAGCAAGCTCGCCGTCCCCACCGAGTGGCGGTCTGTTGTCCGGTGATGGGCGGCGGTGCTGCCGCCGTCGGCCACGCCGCGTGTCACCTCATGGGCACTGTCGCCCGCCTACCGGACGACAGAAATGATATTTTTGTCAATACGGTATGTATACAACTATTTTTATAAATACAACGCAAAACAATGCCAAACGTGGATTTACTCCGGCTGAAGTTCTTTTGGCTTTACGCGGCGTATCTTAAAAAAGTCTATATATTAATTGTACTAAATACTATATAAATTCATCTATATTAATTAAAATCATATAAATATTATTAAAACTTTAAATAAAAAATTATAAAGCTCGGTCTAAAATAACCCACAAAAATTTTGTACGAAGAGGCTACGAAGATTCCCCACCGCGCACCCGCGCGCACACAGTAACAGACACAGCGCGCGAGATGAGCAGCGGCGGCGGCAGCGAGAAGTCCGGCTCGGGCGGCGGCAGCGGGCCGGTGAAGACGCCGTCGGACTTCCTCAAGTCCATCAGGGGCCGCCCCGTCGTCGTCAAGCTCAACTCCGGCGTCGACTACCGAGGTCACACCCAATCCCCCCGCTCTATTTCCTCCCCTTTGGCACATCCCCAAACCTAAAGTCCCAAACCCTAATAGAAGAAGAATGCACGTTTGATTTCCTCTTTTCCCTTAGATGAGAATTTAGCGGTTTTTTGGTTTAGTGGGGGGAGGGGAAGCTCTGAGCTTCGCAGAATTTGGTGGTCAAGAAGCACGGGAGATTTTTTTTTGTTGTTGTTGCTTAAGGTCCTGCAAGTACTTACTGCAGCAAGACTACCGGAAGAAGAGATGACCGTGTTTTTCTATGATTTTTTGTTTAATCTGAGGTGATTTTGACGCGTCTACTAGTATATGGTTAAACCCTAGGAAGCACCTCTGTAAGTCTTATCTGTAGGTTTGGCTTCGGAAGAGGTCGGCTGCTGAATTTATGGGAACAATATTTGGGTAGTTGTCATGCTTGTGATAGTGCCTCGTGTAGTGTTGTGCGAGCATGGAGGGATTTTTATGTTTTACCAGTTGAAGGCCCTCATGTTGTTGCGAACTACTGAACAAAATTGTTCCAATCCAGCCAAAGAAAACTCGAAGCACTTCATGTTGATTTCAGACAAAATTGTGCGGTAGTCTCCCAAGGGTTAAGAGTAGGAAGTGGTTAAATGCTGTTGGGCCAGTTAAGATCTTAGAGGGGAGAGATATTCGTGCGGAAGTGTTGGTGTTGCGATCTTGGATAGAATTATAGGAAGGTATTTAGGTGCACTTGGGATAGAGAGATAGAGATATCCTTTATTTGGACTTGGAGGTAAGGGGGTGAATATTCGGAGGGACACGTCACCCTTTTCACAATTCAGTGAGCATGATCCTGGGCGAATTATAATGTGATTCATATGTGTAGCTCGTAAAGTTGGTGTGCACATACGATTTCTTTGTTTTTGATTTTGTGATCTAGAACCTATGCACCCTAATCTGCGCATATGATATTACTTGGGTTGGGAGGTGTATGCATAGGGTTTACTTTTCAATAATTCTTGCTGCTCGTCACCTAGATCTCTGAATGAAACATTCTATCAGAAGCACACCTCTTTTTGAATCAACAGTTGATTATGTTGAATCGATGGCTGTACTGAATAACTTGTTTAATAAAGTGATTATGTGCTATGACATATGTCATGATATCTCACTTGTTTGAATACAACCAATTAGTATGTGATCAGTATTATAATTCTGTGCCATTACTATGCTTTTTATGTAAATAGTTTTGGTCCATATTTCCACGATCATTTCATTTGCCGAAAGCAAAAATGCACCTGGAGGCCAAAGCCCCTGACGTAGTAAAATTAGGGTAATCAGGTCCTCTACCTGATATGATATTTTTATTTGATTTTTTTATGTTTTTGAGCTAAGGTGGAAAATATTAGTTTTTAGATTAATTTCATGTGTGTATAATTCATCCATCCTTGACTCCTTGTTAACTCTCTCCTTCACCCATGCTTATCGGCATTTGATTTGAACACCAATTGGTTCACTATCGCCGAGGGCAGCATATTGTCATTGGTTGCAAATTGTGGTGGCTTTTTATTTAGCCTGTGTGTAGTCCAGGTTGGTATAATGGTTTAGATCTGTCATATAAACCGAAAGTCCAAATGAGTGCTTTAGATTTCTATAAATGCTACTGTAGAACATGTATAAACTAAATATTGTGCCCATTGGGGCCTGCACGAGTTCTGGGTTGTGCTGTCCGGGGGTGCATGATTGTGAGGTTTATCCCCGGTCACTCAGGGGGTGGAAAATGAAAAATGTGCCCCCCATTTCCTGTGCAATCTCTTATTCAAAACCTGTAGACTGAAAGTAAACAAGGCCGTCTCAAATGAATTGAAACTAAAATTAGTTCAGTTCGGCACAAATAAGGCATCCAGATGATACACTCCAATGCATATTTAGGGGTCTACACAACACAAATTTCTTGAATAGCTTAAAATCTGAAACAAGTGCTGATTCAGAATTGAAAAATAAACTGAAGGATTGAACTTGAAATGTAACTCATCGATGAGGACAAGGGAAGGCATCATCAATCTAGGTCAAGCCAGCACACATGCAATTTTGTCCGTCAAATTCACGAAGATATCTGCACCAATTCAGAAGGTTCCTGTGCGCAAATCATACATATTTGGAAAGGTGATCAAGTCTACTTTACAACAAATCAAACCATGCATGATTATGATATTTCTAGAATTATCACAATTTGAATGCATGCTGCATGTGTGTCGTTCTGGACAGCATATGCAGCAGCATACATTCAAATTGTCATAATTTTCTGTAGAAATCTCAAATCATGCACGGTTTGATTCGTTGGAAAGTAGACTTGATCACCTTTCCAAATGTATGATTTGCATACTAAATTGGTGTGGATATGTTCGTGAACTTGATGGACATAACTGATATGTGCTTGCTTGAACTAGATTGATGATGCCTTCCCTTGCCCTCATCACTGATGTCCACCCTAGGCCTTGTTTGGCACAGCTTGGGCACCAACTTCTCGTAGCTTCAGCTCTAGCTCCAAAAGAGAAGTTGGAGCTAAAGAAGGGCACATTTGACTGGGCTCCAGATTTGGGCTTATCGGCAGGAGCTAGTGCTGCCCAGCCAAGTGGGGGAGCTCCTCCAGAAGCTTGTCGAAGTTGGAGTCTGGTTTACAGAGAGGGATTGAAGCCAGGGTTGCGTGGCTTCTCTGCTGCTCTCCACTGTGCCATCTTCGCTTCATAGAACATTATCCAACCCACCGCCACTGTCATTGGGAGCTTCGCCACTGTGCTTTCAGGGCCTTGCTGCTGCACCACCACACTGTCAAGTGTGCCGCCTATGGGAGGGCCTTGCCCCTCATCATTGGTGGAGTGTGGATCGATCTGGTTTGTTTGGTCGAATCAGGGGGAGTGCAGAACAGATAAGGGTGAGGAAGGGGATATTTATAGGAATAAAGGAATCTTATAGGTAGTTATTATTCAGAGCTGAGGATAAAATTGGCCAAAATGCAAATGATGTTTTCTGCAAGAAAATTGGCCAAACACTGTAATTTGGAGTATGAGCTTCTTCTCTGAAGGTGGAGAAGACAGAGTTGGGCCAAACATGACCTGGGTGTTTGGATTTAAGTATGTAACTCTGGCTTTAAAATAAAATTGTTGTATTTTGACTGTTTTGCTCCTCAAAAATTTTAAAAAGATGAATAACTCTCTAAAACATTGTTTTGTTCCCTGTAGAGTTACTTTTGAGATTTAAATTAAGGAGCAAGTTAATTAGTAGAAGATTTGTTATACACAGGATTGTGGTTGTACACCATGACCCTGAATTCAACCAATTCAGCCTTTCCACCTTATCAAAAAACTGAAGAAGAATAAAATAATAATGCTGCATAAGATGGAGGAGCCTAAGTGCCATATTTGATTTGAGTGTAATTGTATAAGAACTCAATCCCCGTTTTTGACAGAGAGAATTAAATGCTCATTTTCTTAGAATACAGGGACCTTTTGTGAAACATAAATTATGTGAGAAGCACAGTGCTGTTTGCTTTTAAGCTTTTAAACTTTCACGTCCTGTAGTCCTGTTTAATGAGCATGCACTAGTGTTGGATATATATAACCTGTTTGATTACCTCATTCCATGCAAACTTTAAAACAAAGCGGAACATGTATGTACAAAAGTTATGGTGGTCTGGTGGTGCTATGCACATTCTTTGCAGTAGAGTTAAACGACTTAAATCTCTTGAATGATCTCATTTCATATTCCTTCTTTTTACACTTGTGCTTACAATTGGTGGTAGACTATATTGCTATGGAAAAAGTGATAGCTGAAACTGACAATAGATTGTGTGTTTTCCATGTCAAAATGCATTGATTTCCATATCATTATATTTTTAATAGTTTTTGCTAACATTTAATTAGAAAAAATAATTGTCAAAGGCGTGTATTGGAGACCATGCCGATGTCCAAAACATATTTCCCCATTGTTTCTTTTTTGATCCTAATGATTTACAACAAAATTTGGTTATAACAAAGTGATCATTCCATGGCGCTTACATAGAGGCTTATTGTCAATGTCTTTCATCTCTATCTGATCTAAACCAGGTATTTTGGCTTGTCTGGATGGGTATATGAACATTGCAATGGAGCAAACAGAAGAGTATGTGAATGGTCAACTGAAGAACAAATACGGTGACGCTTTTATAAGAGGAAACAACGGTGTGTATACCGGGCAAAATCCTATACGATAAATCTATTGATATTCTCAGATTATATATTTTCTTATAATTGTCTTCTGAATGCAGTTCTATACATCAGTACATCAAAGCGTACGCTTACAGAGGGTGCATGAGACGGTGAGACAGCATGCATGTTCGATGCTAGTGTTGCAACTTGGTTGCTTCTGTGATCGATATCTAGTTAATGCTGCCTTTTAATCTCGTAGTTGTTACCCGGTGGGAGAAATTTGCGAAATTAGAAATGAAATGTATTGAATCTTTAGAGATTTGTACCGAAAATCGTGTTCAATGTAAGCAGATTCAACTTCTTTCCACAGATAGCGATTTGTTGCACTCTGGCTGTTTGTGGTTATTATTGGACCTTTAGGGATATGGATAAGATGTTGTGTCTTCGGCTGAGTGTCTGCTATCTCAGTTCTTGCTGATCTACTACTGCATTAATAGTCAATCCATCGATCATGGTTGTGTTGTTGCCTCACATCATTATCTTTGTTTGATCCTGGAAAATATCATGAACCATCAGCCAATGGTTGAAGGTCACTATGTTGATCCCGTACTAAGTACTTCAGGCCTCGTGTAGATGCCGGAATTTTTTTTTTCAAATTTCTACAGATATTGAACCGTTTTTGATGAATACCTACATTCCATACACGCGCTTAACCGGCTAAGGCACTGTTTAGACCGCCGGGTTTTTCTTTATAATTCCCGAATTTCTTGCATTCCAAATAAAGTCTTAAGCCTTTTTCTTTTACCCCTTTTATTTACCACTACATATTGTTTGATCAATAGAACCAAACTGAAATGCTGGTGTAAATTAGAACTATTATACCAATCTGAAATACAGGCACAGGGGAGAACAGAGCACCTAAAAACATCACTGCTAGCGACAATCAGTACATGAAAAAAGACGGAAAATGTTGGTTTCTATGAGCTCTAACGTCTGGCTAGTAACTGATGCAAATGATCATTCCTTACCTTATGCCACAAGGCTCGAACACAACAGGGGAGAAAACACCATCACAATTGGCTGTGCCACAGATGCTTACTACCACTCAAAGCAACCATGGACACAGTAAGGTTTGCTTAGAATAACACTGCAAGTTTGTTTTCCCAGCAATGTATCATCAGTTTCTCTTTTTCTGATAAAGTAGCAAGGGGAAGCGAACTACAATACACATTTACAAACCACTTGTGAGGTTTCAAGCTGAAGAGACATCTGCGTATCAATCTTAAACAATCGATAAAAGGGGGCAAATAATTAGAGCACCACAGAACTACATATTGTATTAATGTTCTCAACCAGTTTCCAGTGTTCAATCAGAATTAACGAATTTGATAAATTATAGCAGAGAATACTATGGATTAAAGGAAATACAACATAACAAGTAAATGAGTACAGGCAGTGCGGGTACAGTGAGAAGCCTGGCAGCTGTCTCAAACTAAGCTCGTATGCAGAACTACAGTACCTTACAGAGTAAGGAAGAGTGACACCTCACAGAAGTCATGAGGCTTGCCATCCCTTTGACAAGTGGCCTCATCACCATAAGTGTATCCCGATTATCTTTCTCTATGCCATAGCCGTATTACAATAAAATTAAATGTTAGAAATGCCTAAAAAGGTAATAGTCAGGAGTCTTCAACATTAGCTGTTTGCCCTGGCAATATAGTCGAAGTATCCAGCCAAAAGTTAGGTGATATGATAAGAGATAAAGAGCCAAACGACGTTGATCGATCATGTTCAGTGAAGTGCATTTTGACACTTCAGGCATCCAAGTTGAGAGACCGGAGAAGTAGAGTTCTATTCAGAAATTTCTGTTGTGGCATCTTCCTTAACCTCTGTAATAACCTTAAGAAGGTCGACTGGAGTCGCAGCAGGGTCTAATTCATGGCACCCTTTTGGAGCATTATTGCCTTCTTCCCCAGTGAGCAGACGAGAAGGAACCCGATGTGAAAAGCGGAAAAGCTCTTCCTTTGGTATCCTTCTAACCACATCAGAGTCCGTGTGCCTATGGAAGACCGCTTTGAAACCGGCGACCTTCAGCAATGGGATGACAGTCACACCTAGCTCATCAGTGAAATCATCAATCACTTCTACTATCTCATACTTGTATATCACATCATCAGGTGTAAGCTCATTCCAATCAGAAGACCAGTTGCGGTACAAAGCCCATGTATCACCTTTCTTCGGAACAATCTTGATAATTCCCCGAGGACCTTTACTCCAGCTAACTCTGTGGGAAAAGATGTTGACCGTTTCGGTAATCTGATATCTTCCAACCCTAAAATCACCACATGTCTTTGAGAAACCTGAGGCAACCCAGCTAATTGGTGCCAGCTCACTGTTGGACTTGGAATTGAGGAAACTCATTCGGATCCTGAAAGGCTTCCTTGAAATAACTTTCTGCACCATTACATATAGACGAGGCATGCCATCTTCACTGTCGTATGTAGCCCATACCTGATCATTGTCAAAAGTTCTTTCTGTGCGATCTTTATCAAAATCATGGAAGTCTGGGTCTGGTACATCGATGGACACAGGCACACGCTTCTGTTCCACATTCTTTTCATCAGTTGCAGGAATTTCAACATCAGTATCTTTTGAGTTGTACATCTTGAATTTGCGGCTTGGATTATCAGAGAGGACGCCATTCACCTTTACATTGTTGTCAATGTGTTTTTCTTTTCTTTCTGCTTTCCCTTTCTCTGCAAACTGGGTAGACGCTGAAATGTTCAATTCTTGTAGCTTTTCACGGACTGCTGCCTTGGCTTTCTCAAGAAGAAGACTCCGGGTGTCCAGTTGGAAGATCTCCCTCAAGACATTAGCTCTTCTTCCGCTTACTGCAGATCTACACTTTTCCACTGAAGTACCATTAGCCCTTCCCACGTCAGCGAACGCAGTTGTTCCTGCAGTTGCAGCCACAGTCTCCTTGTTATCTCCATTACAATCTACAGGAGCATAACCATTATTAATATTTCGCCTCCTTTTTGAAAACCGCCCACGCCCCGACGTAGGTCTCTCCAGCCCATACTCATTGCCACTTGAAGAATAATTGTATATGTAACTCTCCTCATTTTTTCTTTTCGATTTCTCTGAGGCCTGCGTACTGTAAGCATTTGCACCAGCAACACCTGTTGTATTGGAGTACTGATTCCACTCGAAACTTTGGTCGTTGTAGGATGCATAAGTGTTCTCTTGTTGGTATACTCCATGTCCTGTGCCTGGAATGCTAGAGGTTCTGCTTGCTGAGCTATATGAATGCTTAGCGGTATTGTGGTTCTGCTGCTGTTTGGTTGACCAGGAGAATGAGGAACTGGTTCCATTGCAAGGATAACCAGTCTCTACAGCCATGAATGCATGGTGGCAGTTTGGGCACAGAAGGTTGTGATTCAGGTAAATTCTCAAGTACTCATACTGCATCCGACAGCGGTTGCATGATGTCCAGAATGTGTCAAGTGCCACAGGACGAGTAGTAGCCTCAGCTGCTGCTGCAGCGACGGCGGCATTCTTTCGAGCTCGCTTGTTTGCTTTCTTATCATAAGTACACAAACCATTGGCCCCATTTGTGACAGAATGATCTCTCCTCTTCTGATCATAGAGCATCTTCGTGCTCTTATCAGACAACACACTCCATGCCTCCGAGATAAGTTTAAAGGCACCCTCAGCACCGACCGACTTGTTCTTGTCGGGATGCAGCTGGAGAGCTAGCTTTCTATACTGTTTCTTCACCTCCTCTTCATCAACAGAAGCACTTAGAGACAAGATACGGTACCAATCGCTCTCTCCATCAATCTTTGATTCTGATGCAAGGTGAACTTCAAGCGTCGAGACCATCTGAGATATGCCATCAAGCGACGGGCATAGGTTCTGCGCCTTGATTGCAGACCTCCGTGCACCCTTGATGTCACGCGCATGAAATTTCCTCTCTGCTACATCCCTTGCTTTGAGGGCTTCGTCCATCAAGTCACGGGTATTCTGTTCCACGCTCATCTTCACCTTCAGATTCGATCAGTCGGTCTTGAGCAGGCACCAAGGAGCCCAAGACCAACCACTAAGCCAAGGGCTTAATATACTCCTTGCATCATTTAAATCCAAAAGTCATGAGATTTTCCACGCCACGATCTGCATGAAATACGACGATGTCAGGAATCTTGTAGAACGGACATAAGAAATAAGTGAATTGGACGAACTAAAACACCAGCCACTAATATTTGCACCAAAAAGGAACTTTGAAACAGCCAAGTTCACTTGATTCAAAATTCTCTCTTCATAGAAGTGCTCCCATTTACCTTAGAAAACTTAGTTTGGGACAGCAAAACTATTCTCGAGCAGCTGCTAAGCAGATGAAGAGCTAAAGCTAAACTAAACAACAAGCCACCATGCCTACACCGAGGAACAAACAATACATCTTTTTCAGCGAAAGATCCAAACTTTCCTTCACAAAACTACGAAATCTCAAAACCCAATTCCGAAAAGCAGCTCAAAACCGGAAAAGGCGAGCAAAACAAGTCCTAGAAATCCCAAATCAGCACAAGGCACCCTCCAGTCCAGCTCCAATCGGGCCAAGAAACCTACTGATCCGCGCGATCCTCCTTCGGAACACCAATCTAGGTACAATTCTGACCTTCAACCCGAAAAAATTGGAGGGTTCCAAGAACCGGCCCCAAACCCTAGGTGCCCAGATCTGCCGCCAGACACCACGGCCAGCTCCGAAACGCAGCTCGATCGAGAGCTAAGAAGGAGAGGAATCGATCTAGGAAGTACCAGGGCCAATTGGTTCGAGCATGCGCGCGAATTCAGGAGGATCCGAAGCCACGAGCGCCCCAAAATTGTGTTCTTCCCCAAAATTTATTTGAGGGCTTAAAAAACAGGACTTTTTTTTCGGCTCAAACCTTTAGTCAAACTGCAAAAAAAAAATTGATACCGGGGGTACTAGTAGGAAAAAAAGTAGGTCATGTGTAAAAAAAATTCCAATCTGTTTCCGTGCCCTAAAAGTTTTGAACTTTGCCCTCCTTTGATGCCAAAAATTAATTTTCATAGCTGCCCAAACTTAACCATGGTCCATGGCTAAGCCTCACACAGGGGCATTTCTGCCATTTCACCAGAACAAACAGCACTATTAAAGCAAATTCCGATGCTGGATGATGCATATTTAATTTAATTGGGGGTTTTAAGGCTTAATTTTTGGCTGGAGTTTTGATGTTTACAGAGGGGCACCCACACGTGAAAGGGGTCATAAATATCCCTCAGGTGGGTCCCACAGCATAGACACACACTCTCTATACGTGTATAACCCGTGTACGTATCCGGCACTTTATTCGGGTCATTTGAGTAAACTCGTAACCTACTGTTGCAGTCGGCTTAACCAGATGCCAGGGGCGTTCTGGGGTTTTCACAGCACAGTCTAGGGTTAAAATCACAACTACCATACAGGAAAATTCTCTCTAACCCATATTCTTTTTTTTTATAGGTACCCTGTGCAGCCGTGCTTGTGTACGCGTATGCGTGGGAGGAACTTTTTGCACACGTGGGACCCACCCTTCATGTTTCTCTTTAAGTACCCTCCTCTACATCATCATTGACCGGCACCTTTTTTGTGATTTCTGTACTGCCATCTGAAAAAAATACAACACTGACACTATTACTAGTACTAGTACTGTTGCAGTGGCTATTAACTCAGTAGACATTATCACAAAACATTGTCATTACAGAGAAGAAGATGCATGTCTAATTGTCCATCTATGTTCAGAAGCATGTAGATAGAGTGGAGCATTTTTGAGTAAGCATGCTAAACTGCAATTATAAGTATGGTGCATAATAAGAGCTTTGTGACTGGAAACTGTTTGTGCGGTCCCAAGATCTTGGCATTTGTTCTTGCGGCAGCTGAATGTTCAGATTGGACTTCTCAGTCGGAGGATATCATCGGGCCTTTTTTGCAACTGCAAGTGAATCTTGCTGAAGGTCACACACTGTTGTAAGTTAGTGCGGCAGTTCCAGAAGAATGCAATGTAGGATGGCAGAAGTTCGAGAGATCTTAGTTGTTTGTTCTTGCAGTCTGCAGTAGTCAGAATCTATCTTGCACCAATGAAGTGATCTTGTAGGTGAATGTGGAGCTGTTTCAGGAGCTGCTCGTTGGACCACAGAGGCATGCAGACAAGAGAAATGCCTCCTGCCCTTGAGACTAGAGGTTGGAGTTGTGATTTATGAATGCAGTGGGAAGCTGAGCATGTTGTATGTCTTGCATTTTCAGTTCAAGATTCTAGAGTACTAGTGGAACATGCAAGCAACAGAAATATAGCCCTGGAGTCCTGGATGCAATGAACAATTGAGAATGTTGTTTCACTTCCAGGATTCAGTAGTTTTAACAATAGCAGCAGCTGTACCAAGTACCAGCTGAACCTTTAGAACACACTCCGGTCTCAATTGTTGGACGCTGGGGTCTGCAAGTTCGCTTGAACTGAGCAATCTTTCACTTTTTTTCAGACTGGAATTCTACTGAGGAGAAGCAGCCCAGCGTTCAACTGAACATAGAGATCTTTGGCTTTCTTTTCAAAGGAAAAACTTAACATGAAGTCCAATTTGATTACCTCCGTATATCTGAAGCTGAAAAGACTAGAAGATTCAGTATTGCATTGGGGAGCCACAAGAGAAAAGAGGCAGATTTCTAGGGCTGTGTTTGCAGATAGTTTGTGAGTACAACTACTCGCTGGCTGAATTTTTAGGACAGTGTAAAAAATTGTAGTTATTAATGTTCATCGATTCAACTGCAATGAAACTAAAATGACAGTGAAATAGCATAAACTAAAAAGCCTACAAGAGATTTCATGCAGTTGAGCCCCTGGAATTTAATGCCAGGCTCAGTTCTGCAGTTTTTAGAATCTTCAGGTCTAAAGGATTTAACTTTTCAGCTTATAAATAAAGGAAGATTCGGCCAGACAAAAATACTAGTAGCATTGCAGCACCACATCCCTATACGGACGAACACAGAGTGATTTTAAATAGTGTTCGAACTAGCAGTTGACAGGGCTGAAAGGAACATGGTACTGACTACTGACTACTGAACTGAAAGCAACACTGATGCAGCTGTTTGTTGAGAATACTCCTTGCTAGAACTGGAAATTGTCCATTTTGGACACCTAGTGCAATGGGAGATTGGGAGCTCTTGAGACAATCTTGAACTCTATTCCGTTCAGAAACAATCTTGAACTCCACAGTAGATTCAACTCAACACTGTTCGGTACATCATCACATGCAGCTTATCATATGGCACATGGAAGGAGATTCTCACCGGCTGAATTTTCAGTCCAGGGTAAAAATGGTTAGTTATTAATGTTCGTAGATGCAGCTGCTAGGGAACTAGCTAAGATCACAGTGAAGCAGCATATCTAGCAGCCTAAGAGATTTCAAGCAGTTGATCCACTAGAAATAGAATTTAGTGCCAGTGCAGTTCTGCAGTTTCTAGAATCTTCAGACTGGCGCTCCATGTTCGCTAATTTAACCACACTATTTTTGTGAACCGATCCGTCATACTTCCCGCAACAGCTCAAGAGTTTAATTACGGACAGAAAGAATATCATGCCTGCTCGCAAATAATTAAAAAAGGTTAGCTTAATTAAAATATGATATAACGGTCAATTTTAACAACTTTACCGACGTCTAAGTTCAAAACTTTAACTTAATTTAGAAGAATTGAAGAAATCCAAACAGAAAATGCTTGAGTACGGTCGTAACCCTAACACAAAAACTAAAACATCCTTTCTTTTTCTGATATCTGTTCTGATGAAAATAAGTAAAATTAAATACACTAAGTACTCAGCAAGTTCCTATAACAGAATGTATTTATAAAGCTATTATTTATATGCAAGGCTTAATTAAAGTATGGTATTATGTTTCTTTAGTGTGAAGCCAATTTGCCAAACACCATATCATAGCTAATTTTCAAACCCATAACTTAGCCATTTTTAACTAAAATCAAAATATTCAATTTCAATTAACTTTGTGGGAGCAGCTCTTCTCATAGCTACTTACCATGTCAAGTCCGTGGACACTATTCCATATTTGTGAGCACCATTAACCAGTAACTATTTTGTGAAAACTACACATTGTGGTATTTTCACACTTTGTCTATGACCAGGTGCACGGCTATTCAAATAGATTATAACACTCTGCAGAGGTGTACAACTTTATCCACAAGATATGATTATCTCATAATATCAACCATTACACGCTTTCGTAAGCATGTGACTGTGAAATCATAACAGTGCCCTTACAATACTTAGTGCCGATACTTCCCCTATTCCGGAGGTATAAACCCTCAGCGCCGAGGGCCCCTATTGTTAGCTCATCGGTCGAGTGCACTCTCCAAGGGCAGAGATCTTTCGGGTCCCTCCTAGGTCGTGACCCCTATAGATTCACTCCATCATTTTCACCAGGGCAATGTTCCCGTCGGTCATTCCCAATTTTGTTACAAAGACGCAGGAGACCACATTGAAACAAAAACATAGCCAGATCCATCCCATACTAAACTTGTGGTTGGATGGTTGGATGTAGAAATTAACGGGTGCAGTTTGACGGTTGGGAGAGCAAGGGATGGCGGCAAAATGGGGCGAGGCGGCCATGGCGCGTGGCCAAGGTGACAAGATGGGCATTAAATGGTGTGGTAGAGGCTGTCAGGTGGTGCTAGGGCGGGGTACGGCAGTTGACCAGGAGGGTGGTAGCGGTGTGCAGGGAATGACGGCGAAACAAAATTGAGCCGAGTGGTGGGGAGGTGGTGGGTTCTGGGAAGGGCCCCAATGACTAGAGAAGATGGGAAGCCAAGAAAGGAAAACACATTTGGCAGGAAAATTTTTAAATTGGGCAAGTTTTTTGAATATGGTCAAATTTCAAGAAAATTAAAAATTTTGCAAAATTTCGGTTTGGTACAGCTAAGGCCTAAAAGAAGATTTATTAACATCTCAGCTTATAAAACGAAGGAAGATGCAGTCATACAAATAAAGCAGTAGACAAAGAGTGATTTTAACTGGTTTTTTGCATTAGCAGTTTACAGGGCTGGAAGGAACATAGTACTGAACTCCAAGCAAGTTTCTGATGCAGCTGCTGTTGAGGATACTACTTGCAAGAACTGAGAAATGTACATTCAGGGCACATAGCGCAATGCAAGCTCTTGACTCTTAAGGCAATCTGGGACAGACTGCACTCCACAGTCCAAAGCAGGTGAGGTTCAACTCAACTCTGTTCGATATATCACGTATCAATTTAACATGTCGTGCTCTGAAGAAATTCTCCTGCCATTCCTTTTGGTGAAGCCTTGAAGGGTGATGACTTGTGTTTCAGACCAGCAAAGAACAAACGGAAAGGAGTCTATTTTCAGGCCGTGAGCACAAGTCGCAATTGCGCCGAATCTGTTTCGGCCAAGAGGCCCAGTAAAGAATCGCAGCCCATTAAAACTTGTCTGAAGTCTGAACTTCCCTTCTTACCAGAATCCCAAACCCAACAGTCTCCGACTTCCGAGCTCCTGAGAGGCGATAGGGGTTTAACTCTAGGGAAACGTGCTCAACTCCGGCGAGCTAGGGTTCCGGCGAGCCACATGGCCGAGTTGGAGGAGGCGCGGTGGCGGCAGGAGCTGGCGGGAGAGGGGCAGCGGCACCTGGAGGAGGCCATCGCCGCGGCATTCCAGATCCTCACCTCCATCAACCACGAGCTCTGCAACCCCGCTCTCTGGTCCTCCTCCTCCTCTCACCACCAGCAACAGCACCCGCCTGCTGCCGCGGATTCCGACCCCTCTTCTGACGCGGCTAGCGGCGGCGGCAGCGGGGGAGGCGGCCCTGGCCCCGGCGGGTCGCTGGACGAGGCGAGGCACCGCTACAAGACGGCCGTGGCGGCGTTGCGCGCGTCCATCACCGCAGTATCCTCCTCTCAGGTGAGATTTACATACCTGTCAAAAGTATCCAATCTTCTATGCAATTCCTGGGAAAAGGATTCACGGGGAAAGATGGATTTAGGTGTTTGCTTCTGCTCTGTTGACTAGGCAAGAAATTGTTGGCACAATGGCCATGGGAAATCAAATTTTGCTGTGAGAAGATGGTGGTATTTTGTCGTGTTGCTATGTAGTGGCGACAAGAAATTGTTGCATTTTGATTTTTAAAATAATCTATTTTTTATTCTAAATTATAGTAATATACTTACGTTTTTTATTTTACACTAATAATCCTCTGTCGCTCCACTGTTAAGTGAATTGAGCTAGTCGCCCAATGGGACACTTGGCGCGCAACCATTGATCGACTTAGCCCCCTAGTTGCTCAAGCATTGAGCGACTTAGCCCCTAGTCGTTTAACCGTTGGGCGACTCATCCCTATAGTGGCTCAACTGTTGGGCGACTAATCCCCATAGTGGCTCAACTGTTTGGCGACGGAAGGGCTGCATCTAAAAAAGGCACATCCGACCTCCTCACGGTCTCTTTCACCATTTTTCTCGGGAGAGAATAAGAGGAGCTTGGGAGAGGTGAAAAGAAGAGGGAGAGAAGGATAGGGGAAGTGAAGAGGGGGAGAAGGAGAGGAGAAGAGAGAAAGAGGGGGGAGCAGAGGAGCTCGGGAGAGGGAGAGGAGCTTGTAAGGTAAGAGACGAAGACGAAGAAAGCTCGTTGATAAGGAGAGAAGGTCTTTGTGTGAAGATAATAGTCTTATCCATTCTTGTTCTCATCCAAATATAGGCAACATATCACTCCTTATTGGCTTAACACGTATTTAGTGAATGCATATTGATAAATAGTAATATTTGCAGTGAGAAATCAGTTATGTCTGAGCCCACAAGATTAAAAGTGCATTACGGTGTTGGTTCGATTTGTGAAGGTCTATACGTTGTTGATCTGAGTGGTTTCCCGCAAGTCAGTTTGGTACACTTGGACGCGGAGAATGCTCTAATTGGAGATGTCCTGCGTTGGCTCACATGCAGCTTCTTCTTGGACCCTGAGGTGTGTAGTGTCGTTCTACATGGGCTTTGGAGTCGGTCTTCCACGCACATTCGATGGGAGTTGAGGAGACTGATGCGCACGGTTGTATGGAAGGGCTTTGTGGAAGGCTGCCGGTGACATGGATATGAGTGCATGCTACTTGTGCAAGCATGTCCAAAGGGAGTCGCAGGAGGCCCTACCGACGGCTATTGTCCGGTTGGTGGGAGTAGCTTGGGCGCGCAACGCGTGGTTCATGAAGAGAACGCATGGCCGATGTTGCGAGGCGAGCAGGAAGATCGCCTGCGCACTCTAAGCCCTGGACAGCGGATGCGAGATGTTCTTGGCGAGGCGAGCAGAAGATCGCACAATACACGCTGAGCCCACTAGACAGGCGAACGTAGGGGAGTATGTCAACAACATAGTACATCAGATGGAGATCGATAATCTGACGGCCTGGACTGAGGAGGAAGTTTTACAAGAGGATGGCGATGGCTCTTCCGATGAGGACGAAGGTCCCATGCCGCAGGGATGGAATAGGGTGGATGTTGAGGGTCTTGTTGTGCACGACGAGCATGAATCACCATGGGAGTACCATGGTATGGAGGTTTGGCTTCATGCAATGTTTGATTCTTTCGAGGCGGTTTACGACAACCTTTCTCGTATGCTTCAGGTGCTACAGAGCAGGAATTCAGGTTTATACATTGCTGTGAAGGACAAGCCATCCAGAAGACCGCTAGATTTTATGGTTTTGCAGAGGGCCTTCATAGCCTTCGGTGCCTGCATCGACGCTTTCAGGCATATGTTGCCCGTGATCTTAGTCGACGGGACGTTTCTAACTGGGAAATACAAAGGGCAAATCCTGAGAGCAATTGGTGTTGATGGCAACAATTAGATTTTGCCCTTGGCCATTGCATTCGTCGAAAGTGATAATTTTGACAGCTGGTTGTGATTTCTTCGACATCTGAAGGAGGGAGTAGTTAGGGTACGTCTTGATGTTGGTATAATCCTTGATCGCTACCCTGGGATGATAAATGCCATTAGAAAACTTCAGTAAGACCCCGAGGAGTCGTTCCCTTGGCCAGACATGAGGAACAGATGATGCATTCGCCATCTGGGGGCTAACTTCTTCAAGCAGTTTCCACAACAACCGTTGATGAAGCTGTTCAAGAGGCTGGCTATGCAAAACCAGCAGCGTAAATTCGATGCGCTGTGGGAGATGTTGGAGGAGCACACCAGGAAGCACGTTGTTGAGAGTAACAAGCGTTCGCCCATTCTTGTGGCGGCCCAACCCAAACGCCTCGCACCATTGCTAGAGTTTTACCCTCCTGGTGTGACGTGAAGGATCTCAAGAAACATCAAGTGCTTCTCTCATTGGATTGAGGTCGAGCCATTAGAGAAGTGGTCCTTGTTGCACAACACGGACAGTGCGAGGTACGTCATAATGATCATTAACCTTGCGGCGGTGTACAACTAGGTTCTTAGGAGCGTCTATTCTCTGCCCCTCGTCGCCATCGTGGAAGGCGTTTTGCAAGGTACAATCGGGTATTTCAGGGAACATGCAAATGCAGCACTTCATGCAGCCAAGCCACATACACCGTATTGCTTGAAAATTACAATGTACATGTAGGCCAAAACCGAGAAGGGTCAGTCACACACGGTCTTCGTGATGGGCAATACGGAGCATCGTTTCGACGTGCTCCTTCGGGACAGTGCCGGATTTGGGATGACTCGCTCTCTTATTACCCATGAGGTGTGCCTTGGAGATCATGTGGATGAACCTAACTGCACATGCAACAGGCCAAAGCACTTTCATAAGCCATGCTCTCATGCCCTCGCCGCATGCGGGACTATCAACATGGACCCATCGAGCTTCATGTCGGAGTACTTCATGAAGGAGAGGGTGTTGCAGGCGTGGTGTGGTGAGCTAAGAGGCTTCAGCGTTATGAGCAACTTTGCCACGTCTGATATTGCACAAAGAACTTGGATTCCGGATCTTGACCTATTGAAGGGTGGGAAGGGTCGTCGACAGAGTCGTCGTATTATGAACGATATGGACGAATGGGAAGCTGGAGTGGCGGGTAGACGTTGCGGCCGCTGTGGCCGCAAAGGCCACACTACGAGAAGTTGCAAGGCACTTGTCAATGAGTAGGAACTAAGATTAGAATTGCTATCATGTTGTAACTTGTACTTCAGTAAGTACTTTGCTTGTTGTAGGCTGTGTGGAACTAATTGCATCGTAATTGCAAACTTTAACTTCATTTGCAGTATCAATCCGTTGTCATTACCTATCTCTGCAAAGTAGAACGTAACCACTCTACACAGCAGGACATGACTTCTCTCTACAAAGCAGGACGTGATCACTCTCTGCAAAGCAGGACATGACCTTGCTCTGTAAAGCAGGATATGATCACTCAACTGCGGCTAGCTTCCTCCTCGAAGGGCATGGCACATGGACACGAAACACATTTGTGCCTCATCGCAAATGGAGCCACTACAACCGTGTCCACTCTTGCTATAAATACAACGCTACTCGGCCAGAAACTCCTCACCAACAGCACTACCTAGATAACATAGACAAGGAGAACGAATGGAAGCACATCCGCGAGCTCTTGAAGGACTAGGAGGCTCCCCAGCAGACCGCCGCTTGCTATAGGGCGCTTAGTCAGCGGCTTTACACACACCACTCACCTCCTCAAGAACCACCTCCGGAGCTCGTCATTCTAAGGAGGCTGCCTCGTAGTACACCCAACGATTTCGGGTCAAGCCGCGCCCCCTCCTAATGCTATGGGGACTTCTGCAAGGGCCCCAGACGGGGGTGGCGCCACCACATTGCTGGTGTCGAGACGTCTGCAAGTGCGTCAAATCAACTGACGAGTGGACCCTTGGGCAGCACTATTGGTGCTGCCCAAACTACTGTGCGGACTACCCCGATCTCATGTTTGATACACCGAGCTATAGGTAGGCAGTAATGAAATCGCATTTCAGTGCACACCATTATTTTGCTTCCCGTTATGCCGTAACCACGTCTTTCTTCCCACCACAGTCTCCACCGCCCCTATGCAACTTCAGCCAGTGGATCGACGACAAGATCCACCCCTACGACATATGGATGATGCTGTCACAGATGAGGTGGGCTAGGGAGGACTATGAGGGCCGTGAAAGGCCTCGCAGAGCTGCAGGCTGAGATGGAGGAGAACAATAGGAGGGAGAGGCTGCACGAGGAGCAGGAGCGTGAGCATGCCAGGCAACAGGAGACCGAGAGGGTGTGGAAGAAGGCCATCATGGCGAAAGCTAAGGCGCAAGGCGAGGAGTACAACGCCGAGCTGGGCCACAAGGGCAAATGGCCACGTTCCACGCAGTAGTTCGACCATCTTCGTCCATATGCTCTATATATCTCTAATTCTTTAAAGGCATGCGTGTACCGTCCTTGGTTCGTTAGCCTACGTGCCATATAACCCCCTTGTCAGATCGACTATCGTGTTGTTATCGTTATGCTATTTATCCAAAGTTCTCCGTGTATGAATTCCCTGTTACATCGCAATACCACTTACCTTCCTACTTACAAATCATTACATCTCAATCGTTCTCACAAAATTCTTCAAAAATTTATCGCACTACGACAGCATACGACGGTCACACAATGTTATTACGAGTCTAACAGTTGTCGTACCTTGGGAATGTACGAAAATCACAAATGAACCAACTTACCTTGTCTTTCCTTTTATTTCTGAAAAAAATAACAACCTACAAACAAGATTTGCTAAATGTATTTCTTACAAAAAATGCCATTTCTTCCTTACAATTATTTCCATCGGATTAATAAAATAATAATATTATTATTTTAAATCGCCCAACCGATGCGCAGTTTGTTGAGGTGTCGCTCCACCATTGAGCGACTAGGATCTAGTCGCTAAATCGGTGGGCGACTTAGACACTTGGTTTGCAACCGTTGGGCGACTAGACCAAGTCACTCAAAGGTGGAGCGACAGAGGATTATTTGTGAAAAATAAAAAAACGTAGGTATATTACTGTAATTTGGAATAAAAAATAGATTATTTAAAAAATTCTTTTGATTTTGATGTGAGAAAGACTTTTCTTTCATATGTGAGAAACTTTTGCTGGAGCACTCCTCTATGGCCACCAAATTGCAGCTACATTGTCCAGTTAGAGATGTTATTATGATGTCTTGTGAAGGAGCCATGGAGGGGAAACAAAAGATAAAATTTTGCTTGGTGCGGAAAGGCATGGATGGGAAGTCAGGAACAAAAGGTTTTATAGATTCGTTGCAATTTCTTTACCTTGGATCTGGGAAACCTAAATTTTATCAATCCTTGATCACTCGTCAGATTCTCATAATCATTCATTTGTGATTATGATCAAAGTAACTTAGCTTAGTCAACATTGGTCAAATTAAGCCTATATGTAATATCAGTTTATTCTTGTGGAGATTCACCTCATTATTCAGTACTTACTGTAATAGGATTATAGCACTAGAATAGTAACATCATTTGTCCAAAAAGACTGGAACTATTCTCAATGTCATCACTCATGAAATGATTGGTCATCAATCCTCACCTGCTTGTCAGATACTCAGATATGGTGTTGCTTTGAGAAATACAAACTTGTACGATTAGTTTTGGGCTACATTATATTGACACGAGGAATGCACTCTACAAAGACTAACGTAGTGTACCAATATGCATCCTTCCATTTGTTACATTAGATGCAACCTAAACACTTGCTCTATATTCTATAATAGCTTGTACACAATTCTAATGTTCTGTTCAAGAGAACCAGATTAACATTGCTACATACGGCTAGAATATAGAGAAGCAAATATAGCACATGACCAACAGCTAGGCAGTTATAACTTGATGTGCTTAATATTTTATGGAAACTAACTTAATTTTATAGTTGTTTTTCTTTTATGACCAGAAAATAGTTTATTAATCTTTTTTTAATGCTATTGTTCTTCTGTGTACTTGATGAATAGGACTTTGTGTTTTTTTAGGAGATTGGATCAACAGATGACAAAGCAGATGAAGTTGAGATTGGGAAATTGGAAGAGCGTGCATCTGTTTTGCGAAAGGTACGCTTTTGAATATCCTATATCTTACGATGCTGCCTTATGTGCTTGTATGGCGCGTAAGACAGTCTATCATGATGATTTAAAATTTGTTTTTATTGAATTCGCTGAGGTTCATGTATGGTTGGTTGGTGTTTTGAAGTTCCAAGTTTCCCAATGTTGAATTCTGTTCATAGATTCTATGTTAAGCAAGCAATGTCATGCTGTGTTCGGACATCAGACAATGCAAATCTGCCTAAACATTTAATTTATTGCAGGAAATTGAAAGCAAAAATAAGAACGTAAAGCTCCTAATTGATCAACTCCATGACCTAATATTGGACGTTTCAATGTGGCAGAGTCCGTGTTCTATGTGAACTGACATGTTCAACTACTGCGAGTACCGGTTCTCATCTGTATGCCCCCTCCTTCCAGGAGAAATTGTAAGGAAACTGAATGTATATGATTTTCACTATGGCTGCAGTGAGTGAAGTTCTGCATTGACTTGCCTATGAACAAATTTTACAAGTTAACCCATTTTTAATTTATTTTTATTAATAACCCCTCATCTAATTTATTTCCAAATCTGGCCCTTTGGTTTGGGTCATGACACTGGCATGCCACCACTTGAGTTTTGGCCACAACAGAATTGATGGCATGGCAGTGTGTATTTGCCACTCCGCGGGCTGTGCCCTGGCAAAAAAAGTCAGATTTGGAAATAAAGTTAAGGATGGGTTATTAGTATTTTAAAAAAATGATATTTAATAAAAAAAATTCTTTGCCTGCCTCACGATGGGACAACTCAAAACTGTGTATCTGCATGTATATGATTTTTCACTATGGCTGCAGTCCACGAGAATTGTAAGGAACTGACTCTGAGATGTGTTTTAAATTGCAATACCTTGTGCCCTGTGTTTCCAGCTCCTTGACATCACTAAACTTCGATGTATATGATGTATATAATCATCCTACCGGTTTAGTCATCCTCGTTGCGGATGACTAGCATCGGCAAATCATTCCGAGTAACATCCGGGATGCCGACTGGGGATAGTGGTGGTGCCTCATGTTGTGGACTCTTATTGGGAAAAAAACATACACAAGAAGATCAAGGAAGCTGCTGCAGGCTGTATCGGACTCCACAGCAGCAAATGACAAAACGTGATATTATACAGTTGGTTCGACAAATGGGGAATACTTCAGAAGGTAATCGGAGAGGAGTCCGGGTGGCAAGCGATCGTATCAGGAAGGTTTAGTATACTTTTAATAGGTTTCCAAATTATAGTAAGAATAGGATATCTATGTTATGCTAGGGATGTAAATCTTATATAAAGGAGATACCTCTTGTATTCGGGGATCAAGGAATAAAGATTACTTCTCCCAGTTCTGCCTCCTCTCCTGTCTTCCGACCCCTGCTGCTTCTGGTTATCTATCCTTTGCACCACAGCGCCTTCTCGCCGTGTACGACCTCACCCACCGGTTACTCATCCATATTACTTGCGTAGTAATTCAGGTGACATCAATTTGGTATCAGAGCGGAAGATCACTGCCATGGCTTCCGAGGAGGATATCCAAAAGTTGAATGATGACTTGAAGACAGCAATCACGGATCTCGCCAAGCAGCTGATGGATAGTTTGGCCACGGTTCACAAGGAAGTAGCGACGGTTCATCAAGAGGTGGCCGGTCTCGATGGACGCATCAAGACTCTCAAAACTGGAGATGGCCTCCTTCCGAGACCTGCTGATCTACCCTTGCTGATGCAGGGAGCATCGGCTCTGGGGAGAGGATCTACTTTAGCATCAGTTATGCCATCATTGTCCATGGGGATGCCGCAACACTTAACTGCGCTGCAATCCTCCATGCCATCCACAATTCCTCAACTCGGCTCCATGCCTCAAGGGGGCAATTTGGCGACACAACAGCAATGGCCCATGGGACCCCCCTTCGTTCCAGCTTATGCTCCGGCTATTCCAGTGCTATCGCAGCATGAGACTACGACATTCCCTCGTTATTACAAGATTGAGTTCCCAACTTACGATGGCAAAGAAGACCCTCTGGTTTGGCTAAACAGATGTGAGCAATTCTTTTGGGGATAAAGAACAGAAGAGGGCCACAAGGTGTGTGGTTAGTGTTAGAGATATATGTTAGAGATATTTACAGATAGAGTTGTATTAGGACTTTCTATAGTTTTCATATTTACCACCTATACCTTGTGTATATATACCGGCCCTTTGGCCTCATATTGAATACAAGCGCTATTCATAACATGGTATCAGAGCGTACCTAGGGTTTTCCGCCGCTTGTCGTGCCGCACTGGCCTCCCACCGCGCCGACGCCGACCTCCTCCCCTGCGCGCGACGCCGGCCTCCTCCTCGGCCGCCATACGCCGCCGTCGGCTCCCGACTCCGTCCCCGACGCTGCGCCTCCGCCGCCACCGTCGCTCGGGCCGCTCCTCCGCGCCTACCCGGCCGCGCTCTACCCGGCCGCCGCGCCTTCCGGCCGCCGCCTCCACCCGGGCGCCGCCGCGCTCCTCCCGGCCGCGCCCACCCGGCCGCCGCCTCTCCTCGCGCCCACCGGGCCGCCGCCCACCGGGGCCGCCGCCGCGACTCCTCCCGCCGCCGCCCACCCGCCACCAACGATCGAGCCGCCGTTGCCTTCGCCATCGAGTCGAGCCGACTCCACCGCCGAGCCGCTGTCGGCTACCGCTGAAGCGCCGACGCCGAGCCGCCGCTAGTCGCCGGCCGTTGCTTCCCGATCGCCGCCGCCGTCACCTCGCTCGCCGAGTCGGAAACCCTAAATCCCGAGGTTATCTCGCACGGGCCGGTTGGGTTAGCGGCCCAGTTGGTTTAAAAAAAACGTCGCTCTAACCGCCGCGTCCGCCCCGCCGTTAGACTTCGTTCCCTTGGTCGCCGTGCCGTTCAGCACCGCCTACCAATGGGTACTATTTGTCTCCCTCGTTGCCCGGTGATCTTCGATGGTGTTAATTACACCGACTTCGTGTCTCACATGCGCATCCATATGCGTGGTCTTCGTCTCTGGGGCATCCTCTGTGGCGATGTCATCTGTCCGCCTTGCCCTACTCCTCCGACGGAACCTCCGCTTGTCACGCCGCCTCCGACGGTGACAAGGATACTACGAGGCCGATGATAAGGCTGCCTCGCCTACCAAGAGGCTCGGATTTATCTGAGGATCGATCGGACGTCTATACTCGGTACGACGACGATGCTCGGGCCGCCGTCCTCATTGCCGATGTCCAGCCTCAGTTCTCTTCTGAGGTTGTGGGACTCTCCTCGGCTTTCCAGATGTGGACTCATCTTCGTCAGCGCTACGAGCCCTCTGGTGACGCCTTGTACCTGTCCGTGGTCCGTCAGTGAGCACTCTCTTCAGCAGGGTGATGCTACTGTTGACGCTTTTTACACTCAGAGCTCTGCTATCTGGCGTCAGTTGGACTCTCTCCGCACTGCTGCTTGTCGCTCTTGTCCGTCTTTGCCCTAGCCGCACGGGCCGACTGGAGTTTCAGCGGGTCACGAGTTCCTTACTCGCCGCCGTCCGAGTTCGAGCGTGGCGTGCCCGGCTCCTTGCACGTCACCCTCGTGTCACTCTCCGGAGGCCCCCCATCGAGATACGCGGAGGAGACTCGCCTGAGTGGTGCTGGTCTGATGCCACTCCCCTCTGTGCTCGCTGCTCGTCCACCTGCTACATCGTCTGCTCCACGCTTCAAGACACCGCCTCCTCGGCGGCCGCCACAGCGGTGGTGGCGCCCTCCATCCGGAGGTGGTCGTCCTCACCGCTCCCTCGCGACAAGACCGGCCACATTGAGTCTCGGTGCTAGAAGAAGCGGCATCTTTCACGCCGTTCTTCTACTAGCACTGACATCGGTACTTCTGCATCGATGTCTGCATCGACTACTTCAGCAGATTTCTCTCCGGAGGTGAGATAGCGGACTTCACGTTTACTTGCCGCCTCGGTTCTCCCTCGACAAGTTCTCGCAGTTACGCTCGACTCTTGACCGAGAAACTACCCTCTACACGATCGGTACCTCCCATGGATTCTTGATTCGAGCATCTTTTCACATGACTTCGATGCTTCCACTCGTCCCTCATTACACCTCTTGATTCTCTGTTAGTGTTCTCACTGCGATGGTACCTCCCTTCGCATTTTACGGTCGAGGATCTCTTAACAACTCATCTTTTTATGTTCCTTCTGTTGCTCATGTTCCCCGCCTTACCATGCAGCTTCTTTCTGCTGGGCAGATTACTGATCTTGGCTGTCGGGTCATTCTTGATTCTGACTCTTGTTGTGTTCAGGACCGCCACACGGGAGCTCTGGTTGGTTCGGCCCTCGGCGCCTTGACTCACAGCGTCTCGGGAGCTTGGTGGCTTCACCTTCCTTCCGCGCCACCGCCGCCGCGGTCTCCGCCTCGCCACTTCATCTACGGCTCTTTCCAGGTGGCATCACCGTCTTGGCCATATGTGTGGCTCTCGTCGTCGTCTTTAGTTCGTCGTGATCTTCTGGGGTCTGTCTCAGGAGACGTGTCTTTAGATTGTCAGGGCTGTAAGTTAGGTAAACAACTTCAGCTTCCTTATCCTCATAGTGAGTCAGTATCTCAGAGTCCATTTGATCTTGTTCATTCAGATGTTTGGGGTCCGGTTCCCTTCATTTCGAAAGGGGGTCATCGATATTATATCATATTTATAGATGATTTTTCTCGCCACACTTGGATATATTTTATGTCCTCTCGTAGTGAGGTCCTGTCTATCTATAAACAATTTGCCACTATGGTTCGCACGCAATTCTCCACTCCTATTCGTGTCTTTCGTGCTGACTCTGCTGGCGAGTACCTCTCTCATCACCTGCGCAGCTTCCTTGCTGAACAGGGAACTCTTGCTCAGTTCTCTTGTCCGGGTGCTCATGCTCAGAATGGTGTTGCTGAGCGCAAGCATCGTCGCCTCCTTGAGTCGGCTCGTGCCCAGATGATTGCCGCCTCTATTCCACCTCACTTTTGGGCCGAGGCTGTTTCCACTGCCACCTATCTCGTTAACATCCAGCCTTCTTCTGCTCTTCAGGGCGCAATCCCTTTTGAGCGTCTCTATGGTCTCCTTCCTGACTACTCTGTCCTTCGTATGTTTGGCTGCGTTTGCTACGTTCTCCTCGCCCCTCGAGAACGCACCAAACTGACTGCTCAGTCTGTTGAGTGTGTTTTTCTGGGATACAAGGCCGAGCACAAGGGCTATCGGTGCTGGGATCCTGTCTCTTCTACCCACGTCCTGTCTCTTCTTCGGCTTCCTCTGTGGAGTCTATGTCTTTTTTGACCTTTCGGATACACCTATATCATCTTACCCGCGCCCACCCGTCCCACTGAGTCTCCTCATACTCCTTCCGTGGCCTCTCCGCCATTGTCGCCTCCTGCGGCTCCTCGAGCCCCCCATTACACTCATCTACACTCGCCGACCCAGATTGAGGATCTTCCGGATGAGCCATCTTCTTCGATGATTCATCTTCGATGCACCATCTTCCCCGATGGGTCATCTTCTCCTCGCCACGCCTCCGCGATCGCCGATCGCTTGACCCCTGCTCGTTTTGCCCTTGGCGCGCACTACTTGTGAGCCTGTTTCTTACCGTGATGCTGCTATTCACCCCGAGTGGCAGCATGCCATGGCCGAGAAGATTGCTGCCCTTGAGCCTACTGGTACTTGGGATCTTGTTCCCTTTCCATCTCACTCTCGTCCCATCACGTGTAAGTGGGTCTATAAGATTAAGACTCGCTCTGATGGTTCTCTTGAGTGCTATAAAGCGCGTCTTGTTGCCCGTGGCTTCCAGCAGGAGTATGGTCGTGACTATGACGAGACTTTTGCTCCTGTGGCTCACATGACCACTGTCCGCACTCTCCTTTCAGTGGCGTGCATGCGCCACCGGAGTGCATTCTCACTCGATGTCAAGAATGCCTTTCTTAATGGCGAGTTACGTGAGGAGGTCTACATGCATCCGCCACCTGGGTATTCTGTTCCTGAGGGCATGGTCTGTCGCCTTCGTCGCTCTTTCTATGGCCTTAAGCAAGCTCCTCGTGCTTGGTTTGAGCGCTTCTCCTCTGTAGTCACTGCTGCTGGTTTTTCAGCAAGTGATCATGATCCTGCGCTCTTTGTCCACACTTCGTCTCGTGGTCGGACTCTTCTTCTTCTGTATGTTGATGATATGATCATTACCGGAGATGATTCTGAGTACATTGCCTTTGTCAAGGCTCGTCTTAGTGAGCAGTTTCTTATGTCGGATCTTGGTCCTCTTCATTACTTCCTTGGGATTGAGGTTACTTCCACTCCAGATGGTTTCTTTATGTCCCAAGAAAAGTATATTCAGGATCTTTTTGATCGCACTTCTCTCACTGATCAGCGTACTGTTGAGACTCCCATGGAGCTCAATGTTCACCTCCGACCCTTTGATGGCGAGCCTCTTTCTGATCCGACTCGCTATCGTCACCTTGTTGGGAGTCTTGTCTACCTTGCTGTTACTCGTCTGGATATCACTTATTCAGTTCACATTCTGAGTCAGTTCGTTTCTGCTCCCACTCAGGTCCACTCTGACCACCTTCTTGAGTTCTGCGATACCTTCGTGGGACTATCTCATCATCTCTTCTTTCTATCCTCCACTCGTTCTGACTTGAGCTTATTCGGATGCTACTTGGGCGGCGATCCCTCCGATCGTCGGTCTATCTCTGCTTACTGTGTTTTTCTTGGTGGTTCTCTCATTGCCTGGAAGACGAAAAAACAGACTGCAGTGTCCCGTTCGAGTGCAGAGGCTGAGTTGCGAACCATGGCTCTCTTGACAGCAGAGATTACTTGGCTACGGTGGTTACTTGAGGATTTTGGTGTTTCGTCACTACACGACTCCTCTTTTGTCGACAAGACAGTGCTATCGGTGATTGCGAGATCCCGTGAAGCATGAGCTCACCAAGCATATTGGTGTTGATGCTTCCTTCATGAGATCTTGTGTGCATGATCGGTGATTGCTCAAGATGTGCCTTGAGCTTGGATAGCGATTTCTTCACGAAGGCCCAGACTCGAGCACAGCACGGCTTCTACCTCTCCAAACTTGGTGTTGTTGATTCATCATGAGTTTGAGGGGGGGTGTTAGAGATATATGTTAGAGATATATACAGAGAGAGTTGTATTAGGACTCTTTCTATAGTTTTCATATTTACCACCTGTACCTTGTGTATATATACCGGTCCTTTGGCCTTATATTGAATACAAGCGCTATTCATAACAGTTAGCAGCTTACCACATGACAGGGGTGGCTCAACAATGGTATATGCAGCTGGAACGCATGGAAGGGACACTTACATGGAATCATTTCAAGGAGCACTGTCACTTATAGTTTGGACCGCCAATCCACTCGAACCCACTAGGTGAATTAGCAAGGCTTCGGCTTGTAGGAACTGTGGCAGACTACCAAGAGAAGTTCTTAGCTTTGATATGTCGGGCTGGCAGACTGTCAACAGAACAACAAGTCCAGTTGTTTACTTCTGGATTGTCGAACCTATTAAGTCCAGTTGTTTACCTCGGCCTGGATTGACGATGACGGTGGCTAAGGGGGAGAGGGTACCGAGCACCGAAATTGCACGGCGTATGGCCTTCTAGATTGGAGATAAGAAGTATTATACGGACTACTACGGGTTACCTTTGGAAGGGTTTGATATTGTCTTCGATGACCACTAGTTGAGGACCTTGGGGTCGATCCTATGGGACTTCGATTCGTTGACTATGTCATTTTGGTGGGACGGCCATCAGGTGGTATACCAGGGCATCGCCGGTCCACCAAGTAGTATTCAAATCTGAAGCATGGATGGGCGAGATCTGATGGGTACTCTTCTGGCCAAATTCAAGGATGTGTTTGCAGAACCGTGTGGGCTTCCTCCTTCTCGGGATTGTGATCACCGTCCGTCGGTGGTTGTTTGTCCGTATAGGTATCCGGTTCATCTAAAGGAAGAGATTGAACGCCGATGCAGAGCTATTCTAGAGCAAGGAATCATTCGTCCCAGCAAGTCTGTTGTTTCTTTTCCAGTGTTACTCGTCAAAAAAATAGGATAACACTTACAGATTTTGCATGGACTACCGGGCCTTGAATTCAAAGACGGTCAAGAATAAATTTCTGATGCTGGTGATTGATGAGCTATTGGATCAGTTGAAGGGTGCTTGGTTTTTCACCAAGTTGGATCTCCGTTCAGGTTATCATCAAGTTAGAATTTCACTCGAGAACATGGAAAATACTGTCTTTCGGACACTTGAAGGACTATTCGAATTTTTGGTCATGCCATTCGGATTAACCAATGCGCCATCGACTTTTCAAGCCTTGATAAATGCTGTTCTCTAGTGTTTTCTCCATCGATTTGTGATCATCTTCTTTGATGATATACTCATCTATAGCAAAACCTGGTCTGAGCACCTTCTACATGTCCGAGCAGTACTGAAATTACTGCGTGAACATCACTAGCTTGTTTCTCAAAGACTCCAAGTGCTCATTCGGCCAAACCAGTGTAGCATATCTCGGCCATGTGGTTTCAGTTAATGGCGTGACCATGGATGAAGAGAAGGTTAGTGCTATCATAGACTAGCCTCAACCTCAGTTGTTACGGGTGCTTCGGGGCTTCCTTGGCATTGCTGGATATTACCACAAATTCATGAAAGAGTTTGGTACGTTAGCCGCCCCATTGACCAACTTGTTAAAGAAAGAAGCCTTCACATGGTTTGCTGAAGCTGCGACTGCTTTCCAACAGTTGAAGCTCGCTCTCTCGACCACCCCAGTTTTGCAGGCACTTTCACTATTGATACGGACGCTTCTAGCTCCGAGTTTAGGGCTGTTTTACATCAAGGCGATCGACCCGGTGCCATGAAGAAGAAGGTAGCTGATCGTACGCACTATCCATACCACACTTCCAATTGTTTGATGACATCCGCAAAGAGGCGACTACCCATCCATATTTAGTCCTACTCAAGCAACAGGTGGAATCTGGCCAATTGGGGATAGCTTGGCAGATTGTGAATGGCTTGATTCTACATAATAATTGCATTTATGTACCGGCTCAATCAGATTTGGTGGCTGCGATATTGGATACTATTCACAATTTCACTTCTAGAAGGAATTGTTTCACTTATGTGGAGTTAAACTCAATTTCAGTTCAGCTTTCTACCCATAGTCTGATGGCCAATCGGAAGTGGTCAATAGGGTGATTACTATGTACTTGCGGTGTTTATCGGGAGATCGACCGCATGACTGGGTTAGATGGTTGCCCTAGACCGAATTCACTTATAATACGTCATTTTAGAGAGCAATACAGGCTACCCCGTTCCAAGTCGTCTATGGTAGACCGCCCCCTATATTGCTGTCCTATGAGCCAGGTTCAGCCCAAGTTGAGTCTATGGAGCACTCGTTACAAGAGAGGGATGCTTTTCTAGCAGACATTAGGGAGAGATTATATCAAGCTCAACAAACTATGAAGGATCAATGTGATGAGCGACATCGTGACTTGGAGTTCACCGTTGGATAGTGGGTATGGATAAAGCTACATCCGCGTCAAGCCTCGTCCTTAACTCGTCGTGTACGACCTCATCCATCGGTTACTCATCCATATTACCTGCGTAGTAATTCAGGTGACATCAGCTCAATCACTGGATTCCTCCCTCTCCCCTTCAGGGAACCCTTGATCAATTCCCCCCACGACTTGAAAGGATTATTCAGTTTTTTCTGCACCGCGAGGAGGAACGATACCTCATTGAATTGCCACACAGGATTCATGGCGATAACTGTGCCGAGTAGGATGTGGGTGATCATGTTCTACCTCTTATCTTATTAAAGTCTTTTGCTATATCACCTAATTCCACCTCCTTGCTGTTTTCACCGTTTCTAGACTCAGAATTGGGATGGAAGGAGTTTGTTTCCACAATGTCCATGTTGCAAATAACACATAAAAAAATAGAGATGAGACATGAATTTTTACGTGGAAAACCCTTACGGGAAAAAACCACAGACCCTCGAAGGCAAATCATAATAATAAGGAGAGATTACAATGGAGAGTTTGCTCTTGATCACACATATTCCTATAGACTACTAGGGTACATATATATAGGGCGAGAAAAACGAGTCCCACACAGAGAGGAAACCGAATTAGAGTCGGTTGCTACAGATTGACACCACGTTTGATACAACCTGTGTATGGCCCAGACACCTATCATGCCATGTCTGGCATGATGTGGTGAAGTACCCTACATGGATACGGTACGAATTCGGATCAACTTCAACAATCTTTACCTTTAGCCAAATTCCCTCTAGTAGTCGAAGAATGTGATAAACTCCTTCAATTAAAATTAGAATGAACACATTGTGCGTCGAAAGTCCATCGGACTAATCTTCAAGTAGAAAGACTAGAACAGTCTTATTGGAACACTTCTTGCGAAGCAAAATTGAGGAAACCAACAGTAGGTCTGAACACACAGCTATTAATAAAGCAGGCAAAAAAAATCTGGGTCTTCAACAATTCATAACCCTAGCAAAGTCTGAGTCTGTGTAACTGACCTCCTGAAACAAATGCTCAATCATAAAGTGGCATAAGCCAAAACATTCCCTATAACGCTGGATAGATGACGAATAACTCATATCATAGAATTCGATATGCTCCACCTGAAACACAAAACTCGGCGAATAATGCTCATTGAAAGAACAACTCTTCAACAAGAAAGACTGGAACTGTCTTACTGCACGTGTACACCATCACGTATGTCAAACTGCCGACTTCAAAAGTATTGAATTCCATGACATGGTTGAAACTGCTCCTGTAAAACTATCAGAATGAAAGGAACTCTTGTGTCGTCAATGGAGAGTAAACTGCAGTAGACCCCCCATATTGAGCTGCGACAACTGGAAGATGTTGTAGTATCCACGCAAAAATAAAACTCCTTGCACTTAAATCCTTTATCTCAAACTGAAATGGGAGCAGAACCTTCACTTTCAAACAGCAAAATTCCATAGAGTATTATACTAACTACCATAAGGGTGTTATCAAATGGCAAATAAAACATCAAATTCAGTTGTTTCCATAATTGACATTGTTTTTTTAATCACCTCCGTCAAGCGTAGCCTAAATTAACTCATTGTGTTGAAAAAACTGCAACTCCATCTTAGACTCCTCATCTGCAGATCTTGCCACAGTAACTCGTAGAAGATGATGGATCGTCGATGAAATCATCATTAATTAATCCGCATGAATGCCGCAAATAATAGGCACAATAGCCTGAATGTGCCTATGCGTTGTGCTGCGTTGTCTGAACCTCGCTGACCTTTCTTCCCAGCGTGCACCTAGAAGGAGAAAAAACGGATATGTCTGAACCATTGCTGAAGAGTGTACCTGCACGGGATGACAATAAGGTTTCTAGGCAGCGCATTTGCGCGACCGCTCCTGCACTACATCGTCTACGCTCTGCACTGCATCAAGCCTGCGCTGCTTCCTGTTCTTCATCAAGCCCAATAGTAAGTCGTTCACGCATTCGTTTGACTGTGATACTATATTTTTCTTGTGTATATTCTGAAGTATGATGAGTAGCCTGCTGTTAGTTGCAAATTTTGCATCACTAGTTTATTGTATTTGTCTTCTAGTAAAATTTAGAATTAAAATATTGCTTACAAATCCAGCAATTCAAACATGTTTTGAATTTTTGGGCTGTTTCAGTAACAAAAGCTATTTAATTAATCGGTGGACAACGTAGAGTAGGACATACATGGCATTGATTTTGTTTCGGTACTTATTTGAGAAGGAAATTGAAGGAGATCACTCACACGTCTCTCGTATCCTAGTTGCCACTGAAATGATCAATTCTTTCTCTTTTTTATTTTCAAGGTTCAGAAAGTATCGATTCTGAAGGAAAAAAGTTGTCGACTTTGTTTCTTTCGTCCTTTTGATAAGCGATCGAGAAGCACTACACTGACGAGCATGTGCGGCAACTTAAAAGCGAAGAGATGGCTAGTGAGCTAATTACTTTTTTTAAGGGTGTGCGAGATGGCTGGTGAGCTAATTACTTTTTTTAATGCTACAACGCGCACGCACACTGACGGGCATGTGCAGCAACTTCAAAGTGAAGAAATGGCTGGTGAGCTAATTATTTTTTTAAGGTTACAACGTAGACACACACTCAACGTATACTTCACACACGCGCGCGCGTGTGTTCGCCTATTACATGTTAGAGACTTAAGGAATATTTGGTAATTTCTCAATAAAGAAAAGAAAAAATAGAAATAAAAGAATTATAAGAGGGGCCCATCTGTCAGTTGGAGAGAGAAAGGAGATAAGGCAGCCTTGGCTGCTTTGGTTCTCTCGGCTGTTTGTTTCTCTTGGTCGTTTGTTTCTCTCGAGGGTGACCTAAGCGGCAACTCTAGGGAGGCAGCGACTGAAGAGGCGGAGCGGACTAGCCTAGGCTCCTCGGAGCCAACCGTTCACAGCCACCACACCGTAGCCCCTGCCTCTTCTATTTAAGGCCCTGTTTGTTTTGGATTCTAGGCAAGCTAGCTACTTCTAGTAGCCAAAACCTCTCCCAAACAGTTCAGCTTTTGGGCCAGCTACTGAGAATCTGAAAATCTGGGAAGGCATAATTGTACTGGGACCGAGAAGCTGCAATAGCCGAGTTTCTCACAGATTCTACAGGCTAATACCACTTAAAGTTGAAGTTATTTACCATAAATGCCATGGATAAAATCCTCGCCCCTCCCATTTCGCCCGCCGCGCCTCTCTCCTCCTCCTCGCCGACGCCCACCCGGCCCCTCCTCGGCGCCCTCCTAGATTCCCCGCCCCGCCTCTCTCCCTCCCCCCCGCCCACCCCGCCCCCCGGCCCCTCCCCGGATCCCCCGCCCCCGCCTCTCTCTCCCCTCCCCACCGCCCCTCCTCCCCACGCCCCTCCTCCTCCGCCGCCCACCCCGGCCCCTCCCCGGCCCCTCCCGGATCCCCCCGCCCCTCCTCCTCCTGGTGCCCCGCCCACCCCCCCTCCCGGTGCCCCTCCCGGATCCCCGCCGCCCTCCTCCCCCCACTCCTCTCCTCCTCGCCGCCCCTTCTCGGATGTCATTGCAAATATGTTTTCATATTTCTATCATTAGAAAGATAAAAATTGCTGCTCAAAGGTATGGCAAATGCTTCCATGGCTTAGGATTGTATTGGTACATTACGTAGTCTTGGATGATCATCCCGCTTAAGATTCATGACCATTTTCTCTTGATGACTTGATTAGGAACAATTAGTACCAGTCCCCTAATATTTCCATTTCCTGGTTCATGTAGGAAATGTTTTCAGTGAGGATCATTAATACATATAAATATCCCGTCGATGGACCAATATTGAAGCCAAATATTGTTTTAATTTTGATATAACCATAAACCAACTTAAATCTAGTAACCTGACAAGTATAATTTTACTCTTCCCATCTTCCTGGTGAGCCACTGGTTAAGTTCAGACTGTTAGATTTGGCTAATGTTGCTGGTAGATTGTATATCATACTGTCATGAGATGCAATGCTTGAATTTATTCAATTCATCATTCATGTTTCAAATAATCTTGATAAAGCAATCTGTGATGGTTTTGCATTTTGTTACTTGTATGTACATATACAATAACTGAGGAGCTATTTTTTCATTGTTTTCTCTTGTTATGGGCATTATTAACCACATTTTGTTGTTTATGAGGCTTGAAAGAGATGCTTACCCTCTTTTAGGACACTTGACAAAAGTATAAGACAAGTACAGATCGTGACCCTGTATTTGAAGAGGTGGCATCTTTATCGAATATATTGCGAAGCAGTGTGTATACATGAAAGATGATGATGTTAGATCATTTAGGGATGTGACACATCTTGTATATTTGTATAAAACTAGATGTGACACAAAACTGATTTGAAATTTCAGAAGTTACACTGTGCAGGTGCTTACATAGGGATCCATTCTCTCTTCATTCTTTCTCGACGTAAGAATTTAGTATATCTGACAATGGTTTGCTTTGAAAATTAAGGAGTGCATTGTTTCCTTGTTGCAAGACCGGGTCGATAAAAAAGACTCCCTGTTTTCTCCATGTAATACTAGCATGGCCCCATTCTTTGTACTTCTAGAGGTAAACTTCAAGATCGTTGTAGTTTTAGGACCGCACTATCGCCTCTGGATGGATAACAAAATTACCTCGCTAGTCATGTAACCTTCTCGTTTGCTTCAGGTTCTTCACAAGTTTGGTGGGTACGAACCATATCTTGGCTTTCACGCCAAAGTAGGCAAGTTGATTGTTGCTGCCCGCAAGGAATGGCAGGATAAGAAAGCAAAGAAAATGTCCTGAGATGCCATTGACAAATCTAACTATAGAGGGCCGCTCAGTCACAGACCTACTTGATTGACTGAAACTATCTAATGTGTTACTGGGCAAGGAACGATCCCTATGCTTCTTGTGTTGTATACTTGAATGAGATATACTCTGTGATAAGTGATATATGAAGTATATTAGTTAAGTGATATTTAATAGAATTGGATCATAATTACCTTTTCTATTGGAGACAAAAATGATCCTAATAATGCCGGTTATCATAATTACTTTTTCTATTTGAACTAAGTACTACAAATTTACAGCATAGATATATCTTCTATCAATACATAATCAAGACATCAACTCACCTAAGGGCATTTCAGTCAATACATCTATCAGGATACCGGTGCACATGACTAGAATCCAGATGCCAAACAAAGCTAGCTACTCGGACCATTGCTACTCGGACTAGCCACTACTCGGACCGACCACTAGCTACTCGCACCAGCCTAGCTACTCAGAATCTCCAGCTCCCCCAAACAGGGTCTAAGCCACCTCTTCTTCCGCGGCATCCCTCTCCAGATTTAGCCATTGTTCCTCTTTGGTTTCCTTCCTTCTGATATGTTTGTCTTCGAGTTTGGGGAGATTTGGAGCTTGTGCACCATCTCTTAGAGCTTTATCCCTTTGGGTTCCCGTGTGCCCTGTCATCTGGTGGGGCTTTGAAGGGAAAGCCAAAGGTGAGGAATTGATCCGAGGGAGGAAGAAGACCTTGGCTACTTTTAGTTGCTCTTGAGTGCACTCGGCTAGTGCACTTTGGTGGTTTTGTGCGGTATTACCTGTACCTCAATTTTGTATTTCGGTGTGTCCCAAATTGTGAAAATGGGCATTGTATCTCCATCAACCTTTGTCTGGTGATTTGCGGCAAAGCGTGGCAATTAGTTTTCTAGGAAAACACCTTTAGGTGTGCCTTGCCTTGTTCTTCTGGTGCATTCGATTGCCATCTGCTATGTGAGTATAGGCCCTGTTCTTTTCAGCTTCTAAAAGCTGCTTTTCGGCTTTTCTACAGTAACTAGCTCTTTAAATGAAATATCTTTTCAAGATAGGGTCTACTAGTTAATTGTAGTACATACTTTGCTGACTTCATTTATATAGCTAAAAACCGTATGCGAGTTTCTGTTACTCTGTAATATCTCACACAAACAGTCTAAAAGTCACAAGTCATGACAAAAGCCACAAGCATGACCAAAAGAACAGGCCCTATATTTGGTGCGGCTTTCAATTTTGCATTACCTTCAGTGTGTATTGTACTAGTTGATTTTCATCTGTTAATTAGTCTAGTACTAGGAGACATTGAATGCAATGCATGAGGGCTCAGGTTTTAATTGCTCAATGATGAACTGATATTAAAACTGAAATTATATATGACACTAAGTATAGACTGATCTCGAGCTGTCAGGTTACTTGCTATTTTCATATTCTGAATAGTTATATCATCCTGTGATACTTGTTGTTCTCTGTAGCATTTAACTTCTGTTCACTGTGATCAGATTTCAATCCCTGTAGTTCATATCTAATTCGGGTATCTAGCCTCAATCTACATTTTCATTTCTGTTGAATGGTAGATTAATGATGATGGTGCTTTCTTGATACACAGTAAGTTAGACCTGATGGTTTATTTTAGTTTGTTTGTTTACAACAGCAAGTCTTTATTTTGAGCTCAAGGTCTGATCTATTATTGTCATATATATTTTGATTACGCACTAAAATCAGTGCTGAGATGGTCAAGATTAAATCTTATGCAACTAGTCTTCTGAGAGCAATAAACATCATTCTAAATCTTAGCTCTATGCTGATTTTATTTGTTTTGATGTCTCTTAATATGAGCATATTACCTGGATTAATTGACATGGATGATCTACATGTTTACATGTTTATATTGTCAATTAATTACTGCCTGAATTGTGAATTAATTCTTCTAATTTCTGATGGAATTAAATCTGGATATTTGCTAAAACCACAAAATATACAACATTACACACATTTATAGATAACCGTTGATCGAAGGATCATAGGCACATGCTGTTCCCATCAGCACACGCATATGTATCTATTTTATTTTGTTCCTCATACTACACACGTTTAGGGATAACTATTGATCAAGGAGGCTACAAGGCCTTCGGAGTATAGGCACATGGTGTTCCACTCAGCACATACGTGTGTATCTGTTTTATTTTGGTGAGGATGTGCGTTGAACCCGGGTTCTTACTCGGCCTCGATCTCCTGATGAAATGCATAGTGCCCCCGGCGTTAATTAACTCGCGTCGCAGTGGATAAATGTTGAATGATTTTTTTTTAAAAAAAAGAGGTAGGTATATATATAACTCTTACTCCACATGACGAGAACAAAGATGAATAAACAACTTAATTTGCTTTAACATATTTCTACATTCAGCAGTGCTGATTCCAGTCTACTGATCATCTGTTACACGCCAACAGCAGCAAAGGAAAGAAGGCACGGCAGGAGCGAACTAGGACTATAGATGCACGTTTTGGATCCATCGACTCTGCAGATAACCAAGAACAAGAGGTATCCAGCCAATGGATCGATCCATCACGGATCAAGATCATGCTACAGCTAATCTAGGAGACAGATACATAAAGAAAACCTTAAATAGATAAGAGCTAGGAGAAGGAAGCCAACATATCCATCGATCTACCCGGTGTAGATGTGGACGTGGAGCGCGAGCGTGAGGACGGTGAATGCGGCGAGGAAGATGAGGGTGTGGACGAAGATGGTCTTTCCGTTGGTGCGGAAGCTGGCGAAGTCGACGTGGCGGTGCGAGCCCGGGAGCTCGCAGAGCAGCCCCGGCGAGAGCAGCACGAACAGTACCACCCCCACCACCACCGGGCCCCAGTCCGCCATGCTGCTAGCTAGCTTGTTCGATGGCAGGCACGACACCCTGATCTGATCACAAGAACTCCCGTGTGTGTGAGCGAGAGAGAGAGAGAGAGAGGAGTGAAGTGTGGAAGCGGTATATAGGTTCTGTCCTGTTCGGGTTTTGGTTTCTATTTTAGATTTATTTAGAAGTTAAAAACTCAAACGTTGAAATAGATTGATTTTTGAAATAAATTCTTTAAACGACTTTCTGAATTTAAAATTGAGTGTGGCATTCACATCGATGTCTCTGTTATCTGCCATCGTGTCAAATACATAGATAAAAATTATTAATCATAGTTAAAATTTATTTAACGTTAGTCTAAAAGGACACTCCATAGAAGATGGAAGGGAAAGTGAGATGGGAATGAGTGAAGCACAAGCAGCTGTCACACGTAACAATGTTTGCCACGATTCGATGCGGTGCAGAACTGCAAGCGCTGGGAGGGGTAGAGTTGCAAACAGATCGGGTATGATCGAATAGTCTTAAATATGAGTATAAATCTATATTTTTAAAATAAATATGAATATAAATTTGAATATTTTTAAATACGGATATGAATATTTTTGAATACGAATACGGATATTTTCGGATACGGATTTTTTCGGATACGAATATCGGATAAAATGGATTCCTAGCGGGTTTGCCGATTTTTCACCGGTTTTTGACCAGTTACCGGTTTTAAACTACCTAAATTCAAATTTTAAATCACAAAATTTGTATGGATTTTTTATGAGTTCTAGAAACGAATCGAATACGAATCGAATAGTCTCGAATACGAATATTCTCGAATACGAATGCGAATACGAATATTCTCAAATACGGATACGAATATTCTCGAATACGAATACGAATATTTTCGAATACGGATTTTGCTTACCGTATTCGTATTTTCTCGGATACAAATAACGGATAAAACGAATTATCCGTTACGGTTTTCCACCCCTAGGAGAGGAGATCGGTCGATCGGTGGGTCAGACGCAATGCCCACCCACGGTCCGCCCCGCTCGGTTAATGAAAAGTCAGGCTTATGATTGAAATTGCATCAGAACTGAAATTTCTTTGTGGTGAAGGTGACTTATTTGACGTAATTAAATTTAAAAAAAAATAAAATAGAAAAAATATGCTAACTTATTATGGACAACACAAACGAATACAGAAAAAAAGAACCGACAAAGAAGTTCAACAAAAGACCAAAAATTTAGAAAAAGATAAAATTTATAAATAGTAAAAAATAAGTCAGAAATCAAAAGCTAAAATCGTAAATTATGGCCACCGCCTATTTGTCGCTGGGATGTGAGGAGAGACCGAAGAGCATGCCGGCTTAATTTTTTTCCCCCTTTTTTGTGGTACTAGCTGAAGATTATCGTGCCGTTCCTCTGGCCACCAGGAGACGTGTGCGTGGGAAGCTTGTCCGCACGTTCTCTTCTCGTTTCGTGAGCCTACCGTTGCGGGAGACGGTCACGTGCGCTTCCTCCCCCTCTCTCGAGATCTCGTGTGGATGAGGACGCTTCTACATGCCACACCCCCGTCGATAGACAACACTGCCATTGATTTTGCATTCGTGCCATTGATTTTGCATTCGTGATGCTCTTTTCCGTCCTCTTTCTAAGCTAGCTTGATCGTCCAATCTAGGGGTTGTGATAGCTAATGGGTGAGTTTGGTGTGGCTTTAGTTTTAGCTTACTATTTTTTGTTACAGTAATTAGCTTTTAAACAGTGCGTTTTTTTAAGATGGGGTCTATAAGTCAATTGTAGTATACAATATTCTGAGTTCAGATATACCGACCAAAATTATATACAACTATTTCTTTTTTCATACTGTCTCTCACGAACAGTCAAAATTTAAAAACTATACCACAATCCAAAAGAAATATCAAAATCTTGCATGTTGACTGAAAAAACAAAAATGAGTTTTTTTTTGGGATGGAGGGGTATTATTGAATATTCACGTTTGGTTCTAGTATTTGGTTTCTGATCTTCTTTTTACAAAAAGAATACAAACATGTGGAATATTTGATTATTGAAATAAATTCAATTGCCCAGTACTATTTGAGGTAAAATTTCATATGCGACAATATGGAATGGTAGACAGAGAGGTTCATGAGATTAGCTAAGGACACATTGGTGGTTGAGACAGAGGATTCTTGGTAGTTTATTGGCTCTAAGTACAATGGGTACGTAAGTTATGTGTTTTGTTTCATGCTCCTTGGTGATTTTTCATCAATATGATTTATTGCCCATCGAGAACTAACTCTTAGTAGGTACTCAACGTTGAAATCACACCATCCGAAAGCATAAAATCCATCCCATTAACGGAATATATGTGACACAGCTACCTTGTTCAAGGAGATACCATTCCCGAGGACAGCAAACCATAAGCAAGGAAGGGAAAATGGTGGGTTGTGGCTCCTAAAGTTTGGGTATGACTCCATTACTGGTACTGGCTGCAAACAGGTTCTTGGGTTAATTATGATAGGCCTAGTTGTTGACGACATAGAAGGTTTTTCACACCAGTATCTATGGGCCTGTTTGGCAACGGATACGGCTTATGTCTTTTGGCTGAAAATTTTGAATTTTGGCTGTTTACAGTACATATTATGGAGAGATAGATACTCATTTGCGATTTTAGATGATACAGATGTTGGGCTTTTAACGTGTACATCGTTTAACTTGTAGACTCTGTCTTGAGAAAATACTCCGTTTGAAAGTTAGGTACTGTAGCAAAAGCCAAAAGTCGTCAGCTTCGAAGAAAAAGAACAGGTACAATGCTTGATGCTAGGATGACTAGAGTCATGGAGCTTGCCGGGTTTTCAGATCCAGGGTTTGAGTAAGAAGCTTGTTGTGGGGTATAATAACAAGGTGTACGTATGAAAGAGCTTCTTCAGAATTCGGATTGCAGAAGAGATAACATGCATGCAGACATCACTCATGGAAAAAAAAACATTATGGGTGTTTAGCACACAATTCACAGCCTGTATTCATGATTATTGCATTGCATCTCCCCGATCAACCGCTAATATTGCAGAAGATATATATAGATGACCTGTACAATTAAACCACGTCACACCTCTGAACTATACATTCAGATGTATATCAAACTAAGCATCATGGGAGAAATATATCAAAGACAATAAACTTAGCAGTAGCAAACACACACACACATACATGCTCGTGCGTGCATGGATCCTGACTCGGTAGCTATATATCTAGCTACCCCGTGCGCACGTGGATGCCGACGGAGATGACGAGGACGGTGAGCAGGAGGAAGAAGACGACGGCGTGCACGAGGATGGAGATGCCGCTGGTGCACATGTTGCCGAACTCGACCACCCTCGTCCTCGCCGGGATCTGGAACAGCAGCCCCGGCGACAGCAGGATGAACAGGACCACCGCCACGACCACCGGGCCCCAATCGGTCATACTCCCTTCGGCTCGAGAAGAAACGAACCAGCGAGAGCTAGGAGCAGGATATATACACAACGCAAATGCTTGTCTGACCTTGCGTTTCAATGAATTTGGCGTCGACTACTCTCTCTGCGAGTGCAGGCTAAAGAAGAAGATAATAATATTTCATCTGAATAGGGTTTGGTGGCCATCGAGTGTATCATGCAAAAGGGGGCAGTGAGTTGAGGCGTAGCTATGTGGTAGCTTTTGTATTTCGAGGAAAAGGATTGGGGGTGTGCATGCATGTAGGGCTACCTTTGCGCTAATTAATCTTCCCTGCCATTGTGCGTTGGTTCTTCCTAGCTTTTAAGTGATCTGCTTTTTTACGTGTTTTCTGATGTGGAAAAGGGATAAAGACGATCGGTGCTTTTCAAAAAGGCCGGTCATGTCTGTAAGAAGCTAGCAAGCAACTAACTAGCAGGCCATTGTCAGAACGAACGAATTAGTATGCTAATTGTAAGTAGGGAATATTTGATGAAGTTCAAGACCTGCGCAGGTTGATCGGCCATGCTCTGGATACCTCTCATAAATGGTAGATAGAACTTCTTATGGACAACGAAATTGTAAAAATGCTATACAGTCTTCATAGTTATACAAAAGACAGATCTGTATAATCTCTCAGTAAAAGTTAGAACTACAATTGATCCATGCAAATTGAGCGAACAAGTTGAGGTTCTTTTATAAAAAGCTAGTACATTACAGATCGCTTATTTTTTTGCTTGTCGGCCTACTTTAGCATCTCAGTAAAGTATTTCCCAAAAGCACTGCTATTAGCTCAGCAACCAACCGATCGATCGAAGCCGGAATTATCAAATTCCTCGATCATGATTCTCATTTCACAACAGTATCAAGGATCAAAGCCTACTTCTGATACATTTGCCAAAACCGCACGGTTGACTGATAATAGCGGCCCGCCCGATGTTGCTGCTACTGTCATCGATCGATCGCTAATTAACCTTGTGATTGTGAGTTGTGATGCCCTGCCCAGGGTCGCTAGCTACTCAATTCTTGTGCGTTGGATCAACTAGTTTGAGTTCTGACAGTCCTACCTTCAAAGTGATTGTGTTCTGAGTGAATATTTGTTCGATACCACCTATTTCTTTCGATTGTAGGAACGTGCCCTAATATGGCTTCACTATCTCAATGTGAAGCATCAATATCGTTGATTTTTTTTTAAAAGTATTACTTGTATTTTAAATCATCTGGTTGCTTTGAGATTAATGTCCCATATCCTAATTACTCCAGCCCCTGCCAGCCAGGCCTATAGCACCCTACCACCACATCAGCGCTTTGCCGCCCCACCCTCCGGCCGGTGGCCATGGCCGGGGAAAGGCTAGTGAACCAGGTAGGAGGAGGGTGCACAAAGCATAATCTCTAACCAAAAGGTTCAAAATGGAACTAATTTTCCCTGGGGCATCCCAATTAATCAAACGGTCCTTAATTTCCAAAGTAAACCAGGAAAATCAGACCTACTCTACATGTAAAAGAAGCCCAAATATTTTGCAGGTCAAGCTGGCGTGATTTCTTCCCAAACGGAAACCAACTGGGAGTGAAACGCTACGGGTAGTCCATACAAGCATAATTTTAAAAATTCTACCGTATAAATATAGAGCCTCTGCTAATAATAGATCATAAGATTACCACTAGAAGCGTAAGCTCGTAGCGGAAGTAGAGTCCATGTAGCGTGTTGATGCGGTAGTAGTCGTACTAGCCGCACGTCTCCTCTTTCAGCTCCTTGCGATTGTCACAGGTTGCGGATCATCCTAGTGCTGAAGCTTCGCATCAACACCTCCAAGGTATTCACATGTATATGGCAGGAACACCACACGCAAGAGCGCTAACGCAGATTGCGTGATATTAAATGATGAAGGTGTGGCGACTAGGATTTCGAGAATTCTAAATTCTTTCTATAAAACCCTATGCCACCGTCCCTCTATATATAGGCATCCATGATGGTCCTCGAACTTGAGGCCCATTAGGAACTTGTGGCCCACACGAATTCAGATCACCATCTGAATTATATCTTAGCTCTTTAAGTGTGCGACCTTATAGGTTCACGTACACTTCAACATGGCCCGAATACTCCTGCTCGTCCACTAATCAGTAGCGCCCCCTACCAAGACATGCTGACTCCCAAGTATATATAAAGATCATATCGAACGAAACTTAGCAAAGCTCATATACATTTCCCTTTGCCAAACAACACCGGTCAAGCTCAAGGTGAGTATGTGCCATTCTTGTTGGTTAGCTCGACCACTCTTTCTCGATTACATGACTCGAATTCCCTAACTACATTAACTCTTTAATCGTGAGTAACATGGCCATATATTTATGGAATCCAATCACTCGAGAGGCCTAAAGATATCTCTCCCGTTGCATGGAGGGACAAATCCTATCTTGATCGACCATGCCTTGATGCATGCATCATGACAAAAACCTGAAAGCTACCTTTATAAGTACCTAGTTATGGAGTAGCATTTGGTAACCTCTAAGTTAGCCATTATGCATATTGAGTATGTGCGATGACCTCAAGTCTAAGGACATAGCATACACATTGTGAATGAGATCAACTGATGACATGTAAGAATACAACATTCTTGCAGTATCTCATGGTGGGTCGATCCAACCCCATATTCACTAACATGTGTCTATATTATTGGTTTGATATCTCCATATCTATGACCCGTGAAACATGGTCATCAGCCAATACAAATGCTTGTCTATTCATATGTTTTCGACTAGGGATCGTTTGAGAATAATCATCGCAGAAATATATAATTTTACAATCAAGTCACATACTTGTTAATAAGTATTGACGATATTATTCAAGGAACAAGATAACATATTATCAAATAAACCATAAACATAATAAAATATAATCATCTCTATAATTGCCTCTAGCGCCTATTTTCAAGTCTCCCATTTGCACTAGATTCAATCATTTCGGTATCTAATACCGATAGCTCTTGTATACGCCTCATGCTTTGGCTGTGTGAGAGGTTTTGTTAACGGATCAACAACATTTAAATCCATGAATACTTTGCATATCTTTACATCTCCTCTATCCATGATATCGCGAATAAGGTGATAGCGCCTGAGCATATGCTTGGACTTCTAATGGGATCTAGGCTCCTTAGCCTACGCAATGGCTACATTATTATCACAATAGGGATCTGTAGGACCGAAATGGCAACAGAGGGGGGGGGGTGAATGGTGCCTTAAAATTCTCCCAAAATTCAACCCTATCTTTCTCCAAGAGCTAAAGAGGCGTGAAGGAGAAGATTGGTTGTTCACGGAAAACTCAGAGAGAACAGAGGAATCTTTAGTTTAAGACCGAGAGGAAAAGAGTCAAAAGACGTGGTCGAAATCTAGGAGAGAAACGAGCATCATGGGAAATCAAACCGTGGTCTAAAGCTATCGGCAGAGAGTATCGGCAGAGTCTCTCCGCGGTGGTCGTGAAGACCGAGAGTAATCGCCCATGGTTGAAACCGGTGATCGAATGTACCGCGTGATCGATATCGAGATTGCGCTTGTCGACCCGCTCGACAAAGGATGACGGCGACCAACAAAGTATGACCAACAGAGAAGCGGCGGCGATCGAAGATGAGTCTCGGTCGGAACCGTCGTGGTCGTAAGCCAATGGGGATGGTCGATGCGATCAACGTGGTTGAAGGTCGACTCGCACCTATAGCCGATTGCGGTCGCAGACACCTCATGTGACCGTGGGGCACACGACACGAGATCTACGACCATCAAGCACTCGGAAACCGGTGCAAAAGAAAGCGATGATCTATATCTTGATCGGTCGAACCAACCGACAACGACAAAGAAAGTCGAACGTCGTGATTGGACCGATCGTAAGAGTGCTTGGAAGCAAATAGAACGTGGTCGATACTTGATCGGAAAATGACGAGCAAGCGGTAAGTACTACTTTTTGCCGAGCGACGACCACGTAGCAATAACAACGGCGATTTCGACCACTAAGGAAGTGTTCGATCGGTTGAGAAACTTGAGATAAACAAACCGAAACTTGTATTCTCAAGTCAGACTTCCTTTCGACCGATCTTCTCAAGGCGGTCGAAGCTAAAGAAGACGCAAAGACTAAATACGGCAAAACTGAAAGCAGAGAACTGGAGGCGCATGACCGAGAGACACAGAAATTTCTCCGATTCGACCTTGCTCTCGGGAATGAACTGGCCAAATTGCCTTGAGCCGATTCTGCTCGAGCAAATCAAATATAAGCCAACTCTCAAAGGAAATACGAAGGAACTAAAATGAAGAGATGGCAAATAAATCAATGAAAACATCTCAAGAACGACCTCTCAACCCGGATCACAAACACGGACCCATCTCATAGATAAACTCTAACAAGTACAGAGAGATGAGTCCTCTCAAATCATAACACGGAGGTTTCGCAACCACTCCCCCAGGAGGACAAGCTCTAGCCCTAGAGCACACACACACAGATACACTCCCAAGGGAGGGAGAGGCGGCTGCCTCCACGGCCTAGCCGACCAACTCCCTCAGAACACTTGCCTCCCCTCTCCCTTTTATAGCCTCACACCTGAGACTAACCCTAATAGATCCATCCATTAGTCCATACTGGGATAACCCGAAAACCCCATCTAACACCGGGTTTTAACACTCACTTTGCCCGCTAACTCAAATGCTTTGCTCGCTATCCCATGAGACCGCACTTTGCCCGTTAGCGCAGCAGAATCCACTTCTTTTCTCGGTGCTTTACCGGAGGGACGGCTTCCCTTGCGGCTTTGGCATTTCTCCAAAATGCCCTCACACCGCCTTCCCGTCCATGCTTGCAACCACCTCGCAAGACTAGGTCTCCTTCGGCTTCCCGGTCGTTCGGACCCCAACACCACCGTGTCTCGTCCCGACCATCCTAGCCTCACTGCACCTATCTCCGACCGGTTGCATCGACTCCGGTTCCTCATCACCACCTTGAGCTCCGTCTTCTTTGGCTTCACCCACTGTTCGGACCTCAACATCTCCCATGTCTAGTCCCGACCATTCCAAGCCTCACCAAGACTTGTCTCCCGGATCATTGGTCCCTCGACTCCTCCGAGTCTAGTCTCGATCCGCTTGTCGCACACGACCGCACCGACATCGGACCGTCGGACCTCCGACTCCTCCCCGAGCCTAGTCCCGGTCCTCCTCGTTGTTGCTGTCGTGTCCATCATGGGTAGCTACAGCTCGGTTCCTCATCTCCCGGCCGCAACCACCTCACCACCTCGATCATCTTGGCGTCTCCGACCGTCTCGGACCTCAACACCTCCGTGCCTAGTCCCGGTCCTCCCACGCCTCACCATGAAATAGCTCCGAAGTCCTGCAGTCACAAGACAAGCAAACCATCACATAGCACCGCACAATACACATGCACCATCACTCGGCACAAGTATCACAAGACAATACCGGTCGTAAATCCCTACGACCACCCGAAGCACAAGACAAGAAGTGGTCAAAACCACGAAGACTTCCCCGCCTTCGACCACACAGCATGTCGTCACGACCATCACAAAGCTCGTTACGACCATGCAGACACAAGCTACGACCATCACTAGCCGCTATGACTTTATCGCACAAAGTCTAGACCTCATACGAGCACTCTGTTGCACCAACCAGAGACACTCGAGCCCAACAGAAAATAGATTGCAACAAGACCTGTCAAAATGATGAACCAATAAGTCCACAAGGTCCACAATATCTCCAGAAACCCAACCGACCGATTCCCATCATAATCGGACACCATATGTGCCCACACGACCGGTTTAATGAGCTCCATCGACCACGATCGACATCCGCTAACGTGGTCGAAACAATGAGCGCCCAACGTGATCGAACGCCCGATCTCCCAACGTGGTCGAAGACCCACGCCACAACGTGGTCGAAACGCCAGCGCCCAACGTGGTCGACGCTCCCAAGCGCCAACGTGGTCGTAAACCCGGCGCCGACCACCGATCACGACCAACGCGGTCGAAACTTCACAACGTGGTCGTAGATGGCCCTAGAGACCTCCGACCACGGTTATTTTCACCGAGTAAGATACCGCGTGGTCTCACGCAGTCCAACCGACTTCGATCACGTCCAAATTCACCGAGGATGCCGCAAGCGTGGTCGTAATCGCCCCGTGGCCTCGACCACGCCAACGAAGTCGAGACTCCTCAACGTGGTCGCACGCTACCGACCGGTTCTTGATTTCGCTCAACGTGGTCGATACCCTTCCGATCACGACCAACGTGATCGCATAAAGACTCGAAGGGTTTCGACCACGACCAAACGTGGTCGTAAATGGCCGGGGTGACCTTCGATCATGGCCAAATATTCCGAGGGCTCCGCAACGTGGTCGTACTCCATCCGAGAGACTTTCGACCACGGCTAATCTTGTCGAGAAGGCCACAACGTGATCGTAGATCTCCACAGCGTGGTCGTATAGCCTTCCGACCACTCGTTCAATGCCTCACTCGGTTTCAACTAAGGACAACGAGTCGTGGCGGTCTCACGACAATTGTTAAGGCTTACGACTTTGCGAGTCACCAAACCTCAAAAACCAAACTCAATCTTTCTAGATCAAGAGTCAATTACTCATCACAACCATAGGGTGACCTCCACATGGTCTCACAGGATCTATTGGGCTCGAGGCACCTGGGACCATACCCAACTCAGCAATGAAACTCCTTATCCAAACACCTTCCTTCGCAGCTTTAGAAGCTGCAATGTACTCGGCCTCCATCGTAGAATCAGCAATCGTCACTTGCTTGAAACTTTTTCAGCTCACTGCTCCTCCATTCAAAATGAATACAAAACTAGATTACGAATAATAATCATCTTTGTCGATTTGAAAGCTTGCATTGGTGTAACCATTTACAATGAGATCTTCATTACCGCCGTGATTGGTTTGTGACCTATGAAGCTGCTCCGAGTGGATGTGTATTGATGGGAGATAATACTTCATGCAAGATTGTAAGCATTGGTTCCATCCAGATTAAGAAGTTTGATGGCACCATCAGAATCCTATTAAAGATATGACATATTCCAAATCTAAAGAGGAACCTTATCTCGTTGAGTACTCTTGGTGCCAGAGGGTACAAGTTTTCTGGTGGAGGTACAGTCCTGAAAGTCCCCAAAGGCAATCTTGTTGTGATGAAAGGTGATATCAAGGTGGCAAACCTTTATCATCTTTAAGACACTACCCTGGTCAAAAAAGCTGTTGTTGCCTCGACCAGGTTTTCCAACTTCAATTAGACCATTCTATGCCATATGCATCTCGAACATATGAGTGAAACTGGTACGAAGGAGTTGTGCAAAAAAAAGTATACTCGATGTTCAAGACGTTTACTAGTTGAAGTTTTATGATCATTATATTTTTGGTAAATAGAAGAGGGTGAGTTTCAGCTCCGCAAATTACTCTTCAAAAGGTATATTGAATTATGTTCACTCTAATCCATTGGAGGAGCCAATTATATATTGACCATCGTCGATGATTAGTCTTGAATAATTTGGGCATACTGTGGCAAGCACAACTCAGACGTGTTGAACACGTTCAAAGAGCTGAAGGTTATGATCAAGAAATAGACTGGCAAGCATGTCAAGAAACTCTAAACAGATAATGGTCTAGAATTCTGCTCAAGAGAATTTAATGTATTATGCTGATCGGAAGGCACTGTGAGGCATTACACTGTTCCAAGTACATCTCAGTAGAACAGTGTGGCCGAACGTATGAACAAGACCATCATAGAAAAGGTACAATGTGTGTTGTCTACATCTAATCTGTCGAAAAGTTTTTAGGCTAAAGTCGCTTCCACTGCTTGTTATCTGATCAACCGATCAGCAAACACTGCCATCGACAAAAATACTCCAATCAATATGTGGTCTAGTTTTTAGCAAACTACTCAAATATAAGGATTTTTAGCTATCCTACTTATGCTCCTGCTGATAAAGGAAAATTTGGGCCAAGAGCCGTTAAGTGCATCTTACTCGACTATAAGCCTAGAGTTAAAGGTTATAAGTTGTGGAAATCTGAGATTGGAAAGGTGGTTGTGAGCCGAAGTGTTACCTTAGATAAGTCTGCTCTGATGAAAGGAAATATGATCGACGGTGCTCCCAATGAGAAGCCATAGAAGACCAGCGTGCAGGTGGAGCATGTTATTGATTCAGATTATCATCGAAGGCCGACAAGGAGAGTACATAGGATGTCCCTATTCAAGTTTTGACTAGTGATTCTTCGATGGGAACTGGTCAAAACCATTAATCCGTTGTAGCTGCTTGGGAAAGGAGAAAAATGCAGTCTCCGAAGAGGTTAATTGAAGAAACCAACATTGTGGTTTTTTGTTTGAAGAAGCCGACCAGGTCAAGTTCTAGGTACATTAATGTTAGATATTACTTCATTTGTGGGGTTATTGCTCAAGGTGATATTAAAGTTTGCAAGATCGATACTCATGATAATCCAGTTGATATGTTGACAAAGCCAATTCTTATCATTAAGTTTGAGCTCTGCTTAGACTTGGTCGATATTACTAATTAGTCCTTTCGGATGTTTGATGCACAAGAGGTGTTCTACAAGTTCTTTGAGAATTTTAATTCTTTTTCGCTACAAGAGGAATTGACTCACAGTGAAAATTGTTGTATTTTTATCTGAGTATGCTCGGGTCCGACCACTACGTTGTCAGATACGACCGCTTGATTTTGCTTAAAAGGTAAAGTAATCAAGTCGATGAGTCCTATCAGAACTCTTTACCCTACTAGTATACGATTCTGAACTGATCGGGATTTCCAGACTAATTGGACTAGTTGTGGTTGGATATGTTTCGACTAGCATGACTAGTTATGAGCAATGCGAACTAGTCGAAGATTATGATTGAGATATCTTCATATCCGTGATGGACTCTGCACCAACTTGCATCAGACATGGTGTCCAAATATGCTTGCGTCGACTGGAGTTAGATATGTCTACTCGAGACGCTTTCTACTACAACTTTTCAACGTCTTTGACTAGGACTCTGCTTCATCTCCAAGGAGAATATTGTTGTCTTTGCCGATTAGAATTATGTTCTTTCATTATATGGGATTCGTGTTTCTAAGGCTATTTATACCTCTTGTAAGCTTTTTGAGGAGGGAGGTGGAGGCGACAGTGGAGAGCGCGAGGAGGAGGGAGACAGGGAAGAGCAACCGTGGAAGTGAGCGTGAGCAGGAGAGGCGCCGTCGCCAAGAGCTTCCGCTCCGAAACTCCGGATCCGAGGGCTCTTCTGGAATGCATGCATAAAAAAACACGTAAATAGGAAAACAATTGGAACATGAAAGAAATGCATATGTATAATAGAGGATTAAAAACACATGAAAATTTCCTTGCTTAAACAATAAAAAGCATAGGAGACCATATAAATTGAATGATATATCACAGTTGCTTAAAAACTTTGTACATAATTTTTCTCCGAAGAAACTTTGGACAGGACTGCTATTTCCAAATCAATGACAAATAGGGTCATAGGACCGGACGTCCCACTCACTAGTGATTAACCGAAAGAACTTCGTTTTTTACATCCACTCCACCACGCATCTTTCCTGATTGTTCTTATCCATTCATCGGTTCATCCTACTGCTTCTCTATCTCCCCGTCTTCTGAGATCCCGATCTGGTGTGGCTTTCTACGGTGGACGACGGCCAAGGTTCGAGGGCGTCAGTGGTGTGGCCTATTCCTCGATCCTCTCGCACTCGTCCTCTGTTGTTGGTGACTAAGGCAACGGCCATCGACGGCGCCTGGCGCTTGCTCGAGCAGCGGCGGAAGTTGGGCGACGACAGCACAGGGGGGGCTCCGGCGATGACTGAACCGTTTCTTTGACATGCGTGCTCTCCCCTGTTGCTCTGTAGCGTGTGCGCTCTCGGTCGCGCGCAGGAAAATTTCCCATCCAGTTCGACCGGATGTTCTTTTTTCCTGTGAGATTCCTATGAAAACGCATGATGAACCGTATTCCTATGGAAATCACTCACTCGAATCCTATGAACCAAAGGTCTACTCGGTCGCTAATCAAGATGGATGTTGAATACTATGCTTTTCCTGTGAAAATCCTCCGTTTCAAATAGGCCCCGAATTTTTTTTGTTTATGGTGGCTGGTTAGGGAATACAGGGGTAGGGAGTAATGTTGTAGGACAACTGAGGGGATGTCTTATGTTCGGGCCGAGCCTTGCTTTTTTTCAGGTGAAAAATTCCAGCCCAAGCCTGGCCTAAACTTCAGTTCAGGATCAAATTCTAGGCCCGAGTCCGACTAATAGCCAAGCTTGGCCCGGCCTGGTCAGGCTCAGAAAATTTTCCAGGCTTGTGTAGGACAGTCCGGCCGAGCTACCCATGAACAGGTCTAGCTGTAGTGTCTTTTCTTGGAGCTGGGGGAGTCATGCTCTGGTTTGGACCTTCGAGGTGTCGAGTCGCCAGGGATGTGTTGTAATGTTGAATGTTACTAGCCTGCGCGGCGTCACGCCGCGTCAGCCACCGTACGTACCAAAATAAAAGAGACGATAATTCGTGAGGAGTTTTTTTAAAAAATCGAGGGTACATGCGTATTTTCGAAAAAGGTAAAGGTTTTTTCGCAAAAAAACGAGGACCTGTACGTAAACAAACGAGGACCCGTGCGTAATTTCAAAAACCGCGGGGGGCTATCCTGCAAATTGAGGGCTAAAAAGCGGCAAGGGCCTTTTTGCGAGAACCAAGGACCTGTACGTAATTTCAGAAAAACACAGGAGCTATCCTGCAAATTGGAGGGGGCTAAAAAACTGGCAGAGACCTTTTTGCGAGAACCAAGGACCTGTACGTAATTTCGGGAAAACACATGAACTTTTTTGCAAAACCGCTCCCCGACCGCATTTAAGATTCGGTGACACGCGGCAAGCGGAGCGATGGCACTGGCCGAGTGGCGCTCCCTCATGCGGCGTTTCCGCGGGGCGTAATAGGGGGTGATAAGTTGTCTATGCGTTATAATAGAGTTTTAAAAAGGTTGATACGTATTATTAAATATGATCTAAATTATACAATAAACATTAAAAAAAAGAGACAATACGGGAACATATGAAGAAAGCTCTCGATAGACAGCTGAATTAATACACATCGATAACAACCATTTTAAAATGCAATTCTAAATGCATTGTTCTATAAAACTAAGAACAAAAGCTCATCTCTATTATTTCAGCCAAAATACATATCTGATACAAAGAATGACATGACAAGCAAAATAGCAAATAAAAAAGTAGAATGATCATGAGGTGCTATGCGTATTTGCATTCCATCGTGAAATGTCATCTTGCAATCTCAAATAAAAAGCGAAACAATTCAATATGTTGCACTTATATATCTACCTATCTAACCCCCTCTCTCCTCATTCTCCCCATTAGTTCTCACCTCTCTCCTCCACCGGTGGCGCATAGCTGCGTGGCGTCCGACAACAGGTTGCGGCATGGTGGATGGCGGTGCGGCACTCGGTGGTGGGTGGTGGCACCATAGGCGGTGGCGGGTAGTGGCGCAGCAGGCGAGCATAATTGCGCATAGCGGCGTGGCATCCGACAGCAGGTTGTGGAGTGGCAGATGGCGGCGCCGCACCTAGTGGCGGGTGGTGGTGCCACATGCGGCGGCGGGTAGTGGCGTAGCAGGCGAGTAGGTTAGGAGAGGTCGGACCTATGGTGGTACGGTGGGAGATGATCAGATCTGGTGTCTTCGTTGCCTCTGGCCACTAGGTCCACCGTCTTCCACATCTTAGGGCACCACATCCGGGAGTGACTTAGCCCATAGACGTTGGATCTGGCGTCCCCAACGTTGGCACGCTGGATCTGCCGTCTCTGAGGTCGTTGCCGTCTGATCCACCGTTCGTGAGGTTAGCACAGTCGATCTGCCATTGCCAAGATCGTTCCTTCGGATTTGCCCTCCCTAACCCCGCTGACTTCGCTGTTCTTTCTCACCTTCGACAGTGTACATCTCATCCGAGCTGAGCTGGTGTACTCCACCTCCCTATTCGTCGTCTGTGATAGTGTACTCCGTGTCCTAGTCATCGACCTCGGTGGTGTACACTTTTGTTTTGTCGTCGTTCTCGGTGACGTACAACAATGTCTCGTCATCCACACCGATGTGCTCCATTTCTTTGCCACCAAGTACCGCTCCGCCTATCTCTTCTTCTTCAGCGTCCTAGTGCAGCAACAGTATGACGACGCATGGGAAGATGGAGTAGCGGAAGCTCCAAGGGGAGAGAATAAATCAAAGGCAGTTACTACCTCGTTGTGTGGGAAATAGTGCGAAAAGTGGGGAACATGACGAAGCGGTTAAGTGAGAACGAGCAATAGAGCAGTTTTTGGCTCACGACATAGGCCCAAGTGTGGACGCATGTAAGAGAAGACCGAAGGTGGAAATGATGAATGGACAAACTTCTTTGTTATAATAGTAAAAAAATATGTGTAGACACTTTTTCTAAATCATTCCTAGTAAGATTCATATGTTTATTATATATTCGTGACACCATTCCTACCCCGATATAAAGGATATAGGGATAGGTAGCTGGCTTTTGTACACATTGTGTTAGAATTAATCGTGTTTCTATTTTTTGAGTCATAGAGATTGACGTATATGTAGACGAGTAGACGTCATTGCCGTATACGAGTTTGAGTTCGAGTCCGTATACATGTACGCATTGTTGCCGTGTACGTATATAAGTTGAGTTTTCTTTCCGAGTCTATTGTGGTGTCCGTTTGTGAGTTTGTGTGCAGGCTTTAAAAGTCACGCAGCCTTGTAACATTTGTAAAGGCTGGAGATGATCAGGGTGATCGGAACAAGCAAATAGAGAGGAGAAAGTGAGAGCGATTTGGCTCCCGAGAGGAAAAAAATGTGCTCTTGTATATCTCGTTTGTTTTTCCGGTGTTAAATCTTCAGAGCAAAAGCAAGGCATAAGTGCTGCGCATCACAAAAGAGAAAATATAAGGAAGCTCATCACGTGGGCGTAGCGGAAGAGAGAGAAGGCTGCTCCTTCGCGTGAACCAGCGTGTCTCATCGGGAGGTAGAGCTGGCGGGTCCCACGGAGGAGCAATGACTCAGATAGCGCGAATGATAAAAAAAACTACAACACATTGCATCAAACCAATCAGTTAAGGCACTTTTTTCTAAACCATTTCCAGTAAAGTCCATATGGTTTAATTATATAGGGCTGGTTCTTTATGCCCGCGGCTTATGATTTTTAACTGAAATTTTTGAATTTTAATTATTCATGATAGATATTACGAAGAGAGATACTCGTTTGCGATTTTGGCTGGTACAGATATTAGACTTTTCACGTGTACTATAATTAACTTGTAGACTCCGTTTTAAAAAAATATTTTATTTAAAAGTAAAGTAATATAGTAAAAATTAAAAGCTATTTTAGAAGCCGCAAAGAACATACCTTATTGGTAAGGGATAGGTAGCTGGCTTTTGTACACATTGCATCAAACCAATCAGTGTTTAGAGAAGGCTCTAGGACTACGTTTTATTCTTCCTCGTGTTTTAATTACTAGCCTCGTTGGCGGCGCCACGCCACGCGCGTGTGCAATCGTAATCGCGAGGAATTACTTAAAAATCAAGGGCATGTGCGATTTTTCAAGAAGTAAAGGGTTTTGCAAAAATGAGAGACTATGACGGAAAAAAACCGTGGGGGACCATGACGTAAAAAGGGACCTGTGTGCAATTTCCGAAAACGCGGGGGGCTATCTTGCAAAACGGAGGGACCAAAAAACATCCAGGGACCTTTTTGCGAGAACCAGGGACCTGTACGTAATTTCGGAAAAATTCAGGCTTTTACCTCCCCAGACCGTACAATTTTCTTGCGCCACGCGCCGGGTCCGCGCGCGCGGGGGCGACGTGGGCAAGCCCCCGCGCGCGAATGCCCCCTGCTATAATAGAAGTAAGATTTGTAGCATTTATTTGGTTCTTCATTCTTCTTGTTGTCCGGTCGTTGCCTCCACAACCGCCTTAAGGCGTCGCCGCATCGCCTCCGCGGGCTGACATGTCGTCCATCGGCCACCGCCTCACCTTCGCAAGCCGTCAACCCGCCGCTGCCTTCACGGCTACTTACTAGTACAGAATGAGAACACACTATGTGTCCAGCAAAGTGGCTGAGACTCAAGTCGCTTAACTACACCATTGTAAGATAGTGCTTGCAGCTTGGAGACGGCTGCAGTTGCCGACGAGGGAGGCTAATGCTGAAAATTGGCCCACGACCTCAGGCTCATTTCCTTTACAATTTTACAATTTCAAAAAGTGCATAGTTTAATACCATATTATTTAGCTAAGTAGAGAGAAGTTAATTTTAAGGTGGAATTTCTGTCGCTCTTTGAAACATGTGAAATATGTAATGGTGACGGCATAAGAAGGATTTTGGCTAAATACACACGCACGTACACATATGTGCGTGCACACATATTTGCATATTTTCACGTGAAAAATTACGTGACTTGTGAAGTCGTGGCAGGCCACTTGGCATGCTAAGTTCACCTTTCCTTTTACGAACTGTGCATTTCTCTCTCCTTTTTGAATTATCCAAAGCTGATAAACATATCATAAATATCATTATGTGGTTTGATTAGATAGTTACCAGTGAATTAGTTCTGTTTAAATATGATAATTACCAGTGAATGATTGCAGCGCTCTTAAAAAGGCCTAGAGACATCTAGGAAAAATATATAATTCCTCCTCTATTATTCCATCTTCTCCTTAGATAGCTGTACTGTAGTATCAAGCTGGGTCAACTACGCTGGCCTTTGTTCTTGGTGTACATCGAGAAGGAAGGAGAAAAGGATCTCTAAACCATTGCTGTAGAGAGAACCTGCATGGGGTGACAATAAGGTCACTGGGCAACGCAACTATTTGGTTTCTTTCTCGATCTGCTCGTTTCTGTGATGCTTTCTTTTTCTTCATCATCCCCACCATAAGTCGTTCGTGCAATTGATCAACTTTGTTATAATACTATTCTTGGGTATTTTCAAAAGTCCATTATGTTGTCTGCTATTAGTTTTTTTATTGCATCATTAGTCCTTTGCTATATCTGTCTCCTAGTAAAATTTGGAATTAAAATATTACTCATATTTTTAACAATCCAAAAACCTTATTATGAACTTGGCTGCAATTCAGCAATGGCTGGTGTTTCGGATGCAATGAAACCTAAGAGATTTTCTGGTCAGAACCTTCATATATAGCAGACTAGAGCCAAGTTTTCGATCATGTTTTTGGGGTTGTGGTGGGTTATACACCCATAATATCCATTTATGATTGGCCAGTACATACAGCTCAAAAATACGAACAACACCGCTCTTGACTGCGTTATGACCATTCTGGCAGATTAGTTTTATGATGTGTATATGGAGTACAAGTCCGTTATAGAGTTGTGGAATGCACTTGAATATAAATATGCAGAGGCAGAAGCAGGTTGCTGGCTCAGATGTGTGAGCAACTCTTCGATTTTAGTTGGATAAGGCTAGTCCATAGTTGGACAAGCTCATGACCTCTAGCTACTGGTTGGTGAGATTGTGCACCTGGACTGTGTGTTGGCTCCTAAATTTGTGGCTACGAGCATTATTACCAAACTTCCTTCTAGTTGGAGGGATTTTGCCACTAGCTTGAAGTACAAGAGAGAAGAGATTTATGTTGGGGATCTCATTGCTACCCTCGTTATGGAAGAAAAGACCATAGCAAAAGATGCATCCACACTTTTGGTCAGAACAATGCCAATATCATAGAGAAAAACAACTGAAAAGAAGTATAAATTTAAAAAACTAAACAAGACAACTAACTTTAAGAAGAAGAAAATTGCTAAAAAGGATATGAGAGATATCACCTACTTTGTGTGTGGAAAAAACGGTCATATAGTGAAGGATTATCACTAATGTAAGAGCAGAGATAGTAAATAGCCAAAGAAGAAGATTGTTAACGTGATCATAGGTGATATATTGTCTTCAAGAGGGTATAGTAATTTACCTGTTGTCTTTTTCACCATATCAATCCATTGATTGATGGGTTGATACCGGTGCTAATTTTCACATATGTTATGCTATTTTCTTATTTTCTTCTTATTAGGCAGTAGGGGCTTACTCTATCCTAATGGAAAACAGGCCGTATGCTTCTGTTCTTGGTGTTAGCACTGTGAATCTGAAGCTTACTTCAGGAAAGATTGTCTATTTGAAGAACGTACAGAATATTCCAACAATAAACAAAAACCTCATTAGTGGGTCTCTCCTATACAGAGATAGTTACAAGCTAGTATTTGAGCCAAATAAAATTGTAATATCTAAGGTTGGAAATTTTGTTGGTAAAGGCTATGAGAGCGGAGGCTTGATACCCCTTAGTACTTTAGAGTCTTGTTTATAATATGAATGTTGGAACTTGTTTAAATAAATGTAAGGTCAATATTTGGCATACTCGCTTCTGTAATATTGGTTTTGTAGTATTGCTAAAATATCCATATTAGATTTAATTTCAAAATATAAAATTATCAAAGTATCAAAGTGTATATCATGTGTGCAAGCCAAGCAGCCTCAAAAACCCTTTAAGGGAGTAAGGACGAAAAAAACTTGTCACCATTAGATCTTGTTCATTCAGATTTGTGTGACATGAATGGATTGTTGACTATATAAGATAAAAGATATTTTCTAATTTTTATTGATGATGCAACACATACTGCTATGTGCATTTGCTAAGAACTAAGGATAAAGCTTTAAACTACTTTAAGACTTATAAGGTTGATGTTGAGAACCAAACAGAGAAGAAAATAAAAAGACTAAGGTCTGATCGTGGAGGATAGTACATCTCTCAGAAATTTTCTCAATTCTATTATGAGCATGGTATAGTTCATGAATTTACACCACTATATTCACCCTAATCAAATGGGGTAACTGAGAGAAAAAACTAGACACTAACATACTTTGTTAATATCATGTTAGAGAGTGATGGTATGTCTAAGATATGGTGGGGGAAACTATATTGACATCAACTTTTATCCTAAACGGAATAATTACTAAAAAGAGTGAGATTACTCAATATAAGGGATAAGGGAACAAAACCTAATATTAATTTTTTGCAAACTTAGTGGTGTTTGGCAAAAGTCAATATACCATTGCAGAAAAAGAGAAAATTTGGACCTAAAATAGTCGAGTGCGTTTTTCTAGGATATGCTCATAATAGCATAGGCTATAGATTTTTAGTAGTTAAAACAGAAATTCCTGAGATTATTACTAACAAAATAGTGGATTCTAGAGGTACTTTATTCTTTGAGGATATTTGTCCTATAAGAGCTGCAGTCATGTAGGATCAAGGATAACCGACTAGAAGGGGGTAAATAGGAGGTTCTTAAAATTTCTTGCTTTCTAAAACTAATTTCTATGAATTATGAGCTAAGCAAGATTTCTATTATAATCTAAATCCTACACAATTCTAGTAAAGCTAAGATACCACAAGTCAAGTCTCCACAAATAGAATTCTAGCTTAATAAGATATGTCAATTTCAATAGCTAGAGATATCAATGCAGAAGTAGAGACAAAGAAGTAACCAAATGAAGACACACAATGTTTTGACGTGGTATCGAAGACTTGCCGGACTTCACTAGTCCACGGTAAGAAAATCTCAATGGAATTGGACCGGCTCCATGAATTAAGCCTCACTCCTCGATTTCACTAGTGGTTGTTCTTTCTCCACTCTAGATATGGCAAACACCAAGCCACTCACAATTGGCACGGGGGCTCTTCACAATTTTCTTGAAGAGATCATCGTGCAAACACCCGCCAAATACCAAGAGTAATAAACCATAATCTTCACTTGACAGAATTCAGGTGCCAACAATTAATCTTGAGTGAATACACTTGAATTGGCTCAACTAGCTCAAAATGAATGCAACAAGTGTATATGAGGTGTGGAGAGTGTGCTCTTAGCTCAAGGATGTTAAATGAGGTATATTATTTTGTCTATGAGCTGGTGGAGGTGTATTTATATCTTTCACCAACCAGATTCAATCATTTGGGAGAAGATCATAAAAAATCAGGGAAATCGATAGTACAGTCGTTGTGAGGCTGGAACTACCGCTCCTACACAATCTGCACAATAACGGCCGTTAAATTTGCAGCGTGGTACTACCACCATTGTATATACTGTAGTTATGATATTTCAATAGTACCATTTCCTTGCAGCAGTACTACTGTTTTTCTTGAGGACCAAAGTTGTCCCTCTCTGGAAATAATGTACCGCCATACAAGTTTTGGTCCAACCGAAGTGCGGTAGTACCGCTCAAGGTTTACAGTCATACCGTGATGCGATAGTATCGCCATTTTAACTCCGGTACTACCATTTTCCATGGGAGCAAACATGCTCGAAAAGTACCTTTCTGGAAAATACGTACCACAAACTAAAAATCGGTCCGACCGAGATGCAGTAGTACCACACCACTGCCCGGTCATACCGCACTGTGGTAGTATCGCCATGAAACCTCTGGTACTAGTGATTTTTATGAGAATTGCATAGTTGGTTTTCAAATAAAATTCTAAGTACATGCATGATCCTAAATTGATCCAAATGGCACAAGAACATGTTGTCAAGCTACTAGTCATGATCCCTCTTAATAGCACGACATCTAACCTAAAATCCAGTCTTCCAACCTTTTTCCCCTAAGACCGGTAAAAGATAAAAAGGTCCTAGGCTATAGATACATTTGTCTTAAACCATATTGATCTTGATGTTAAACCATAGCATGCATCTCCAAGTTGTCACATTCATCGCCTGGACTAAACCTTTGAACGCTTGATAAACATGTTAGTCAAATATTCATATTTTGTGATTAATTATTAAAACAATTCTTAGGGGCCTAGTGCTTTCAAGCCAATACTTCATGAACCGAGAATATTCAAACTGGAAATATTGAATGTGAGAAAAATCAAATTTCTGAACTTCCCACCATTTCTAAACAAATATGTGTTATCCCTGAGGATGATAACAATATAGTCGCAAAGTATTCTCATAGGAGTAAGAGACAAAGGGTTGAGAAAACCTTTGGTGATGACTTTATTATATACTTCATGGATGATGTGCCAAAAACTCTTTCAGAAGCTTATGCATCTTCTGATGCCAAGTATTTAAAAGGGGCAGTCCATAGCGAGATGGACTCTATTATGGCTAATGAGACTTGGGATATCACTAATTGTCCTAGCGGGTGCAAACATGTAGGATATAAGTGGTTCTTCAAAAAAGAACTAAGGTTTGATGGTACTATTGAGAAGTATAAAGTAAGACTTGTAGCCAAGGGTTACACCTATAAAGAGAGAGAAGATTTCTTTCATATCTATTCTCATATCGTCAGATTAATCACCATCAGAGTGCTCCTTGCATCAACATCTTTCTATTGTCTACATGTTCATCAAATGGACGTGAAAATAATTTTTTTCTTAATGGAGAGTCGGAGGAAGAAATCTATAAGGATCAACTGGATGGTTTCATGATTTTTGGATAGAAAAATAAGGTATAAAGATTATTAAAATTCTTGTATGGTCTAAAGCAAGCACCTAAATAGTTGCAAGAGAAGTTTGATAAAACTTTGACATCAGTTGGCTTTGCTATGAACGAAGTTGATAAATACGTGTATTACCATTATGATGGGGTTCAAGGAGGGATCTTGTCTATGCATGTTGATGATATACTTATATTTGAAACAAATATTGCTATAATTGATGATGTCAAAATTTTCTTATCTCGATGCTTTGATATGAGAGACTTGGGAGAGGCAGAAGTTATTTTGAATACTAAATCAATCAAGAGCAATGATGTGATTACATTGAACCAATCACATTGTGCTGAGAAAATCTTGAGTCTTTTTGGCTACGAGAATTGTAAAATGTCTCCAATGCTCTGTGATGAAAGCATTAAGCTACGAAAGAACCAAAGGTTAGGAAAAGATCAATTGAGATATTTGCAAATCATTGGATTACTTATGTATTTAGCCAGTGCTGCAATACCAGATATTTCATTTGCTTTGAGCAAATTAAGTCGGTTTACATCTAACCCAAGAGATGATCACTCGAAGGCACTTGAAAAGAGTGTTGCGTTACTTGTGAGACACATCTTTTAGAATTCATTGTACTGAATATTATTCTATATTAGATGGATACAGTGATTCCAATTGGATCTCTGATATGGATGGGCTCAAAGCTATAAGTGACTACGTGTTTACTTTAGTTGATGTTGTAGTTTCATGGAGGTCTTGCAGACAGACCATATTGACGAGATCAACCATGGATGCGGAACTTGTAACACCTGACACAGCCACTGTTGAGGTTGAATGGCTGAGAGAGATAATGTTAGATTTTCCATTGATTGAGAAACTAATACTGGCAACCCTAATGTACTGCAATAATCAAATAGTGTTGGCTAAAGTTACGAGTACTAAGGATAATATAAAGTCATCTAGACATGTGAAGCGTAGGTTTAATTCTGTAAGAAAATTGAGGAATTCTAGAGTGATTGCTGTGAATTATATTCGCATTGAAAAAATTTAGCAGACTTTTTACATTGGGGTTAGCACGGAAAGCAATTTCTGTTGCATTTATGTGCACAGGAATGAGGCTCATTTGAGTTACATTACAATAGCAACCCATGCATTCTTGATCAGAGATCTCATGACTTAGGCAATGGGAAAGATAAGTTGATGTTATAACAAGAGAGTACATATTCATTATACCCCTATCCTAATAGACAAAGTACTCTCGATTGTATGGAAGGTTGGTATAAAACCTTAATGTATTCTATTGTCCAAATGAGAAAAATGTATTAGTCTGCAGGATACTTAGAAAGAACACACCTACTTAAGCCTAAGTGTGTGGTCGTAGTTCATGAGAACGAGGTATTATCTAGAAAAGTCATGAGCAGATCAAGGAGCATGACCTTTTAATGCTCTGTTTAGGCGAGGTTCATTGGCAGCCTAGTATTAATTGAGATTTTAAGTGAATTCTGATAATGAAAAGCTGTGAATTCAAGGTGTAGTCCATTTATCAGTTGTGGGAAGATAAGTCTTGCCAATCTAAGTGCAAGTTTAACACGTACGAGACTTGCACCAAAATACTGATATATTGACAACACTTTAGTACAACAATCTTTGATATCTTTTTTCAAAAAATACACAAGAATAATATTATAATAGAGTCGATCAATCGCACAAACTACTTATAGTGTGGTTGACGGAGAAAAGGAAAGCAGCACAGAAACGAGCAGTCAGGGAAGTAGTCTATGTCAAGGAAGAAGCCAAGTAGTCGCGCATGTAGCACTGCCCAAAAACATTATTTCCATCTCATGCAGGTTATCTCCGCGGCGTGGTTCGAAGATCATACTCTTCTCTCTTCTCGGTGCACGCCAAAAAGAAAGTCCGATGTGGTTGAGCAGCTTGGTACTACCGTATAGCCATCTACAGAGGAGATGGAAGAATAGAGGAGGAATTCCATATTATTTACTGGACGTCTCCAAGCTCTTTTAAGGGTATTGCAATCACTCACTACTAATTACCACGATTAAACAAAAATAAACTCACTAGTAACACCTCATCAAACCACATAATGATATTTATGACATGTTTATTAGCTCCTAGATAGTTCAAAAGGAGAGAAAAATACACGATTCATAAAAAGAAAGGTGGACATGGTCTGCCAAAGTGACACACCCATCGCGACGCAAGTCATAAGTCATGCGATTTTCTACGCGAAAATACATGAATATGTCTGCGCGCGTGTGTGTTTAGCCAAAGTTCTCCTTATGCCATCTCCATTATATGTGTCATATGTTTGAAGAAGTGGAAAGAACTGCATCTTATAAATTGCCTTTTCTTTATTTGGCTAGACAATATGATACTAAATTATGCATGTTTCCGAATTTCTAAAGGAAATAGGCATCAACTCAAAGGCCAATTTTCAAAAATCCCCCACTAATTCCAAAGCAAAAGGCAAAAAAAAAGATAGAAATGTGCTTCTATGTTTTTTCAATAGTGATTTGCACAATTTTTAATTCACGATGAATGGTGGATAGATTTTACTTATCTCTCCATATGCTTTGAGATTAGTGTTTCTCTTGTTAGAGAGGAAAGCATAAAAGCATTTGTTTTTCTAAAGTGTAATGAGTTATCTGCTGTTAGTTTCGTCTATTCCATCATTAGGCTTTTGTTGTATCTGTCTTTTAGTAAAAAATATTTATAAAATATTGCTCAAGCTGATTGTTCTGAGTCCTTTGCTCCCAAAACCTCTTTCACACAGGAGTATGTTCTTTTCCTCGATTTGCAAGCAACTTGCTGGCTGAAAAGCACATTGCACGTTTGCACTCCCTTCTGACCACATAGTAGAGTGCTGATTAATCGTCGATCTGGAATTTCTTTGCCTCCTGTCCTGGATTTTGGATATGCTGGGCTTTAGATGACATTGATGTGATCCTTTACTGGGCACTGGAATGTCAAAAAGAGGGTGTGTGTAACTTCACCATTGTGCTTTAGATATGTGCTTTAGATATCTGCTTATTCTGCTGACCTCTATGATTCGGAGAGAACAATACTAGTAGTAATTTGTAGCGATAAGCAGTAACGAGATGGCAAGTGCACATCATCTCATGACATAACCTAGGCATGGGTGACTTCTTTAGAGAAACGATGCAAACTAACCATCGGAGATTATATATGTTAATGCAACGGCAGAACTCCTGCCCATTGTTTTTTTCTTAAAAAAAACTGTACTCGTACCTCTAGAATTTGATTACACAGCAAATGGTTTAAGGCAGCCATCCAGCTTGTCATTCTTTCTGCTCATATTCCTTTTTTGGTTAGTTGGGAAGGTATTCTTTCGTTGTGACAAGAGAGCATCCTCCTCTCCACGTAAACTCTTCTTTTCAATATTGGTGGCTGGCGCTGCCGTGGTGCACGCGGCCTACTTAGGTTTGATTCCTAGGACTATACTATATATATGTCTCACCTTTATAATTAGATTAAGTATATATGTATCCGTTTAATGGGAAAGTGTATGACCATATGTTTCATAAGGTCTTAGTGACTTCACAAAATTTTTAACCGTGCTAAAGACACGCATGCGTGTGTGTGTATAGTGGTGTCAGTAAGATATGAGTTGTGTGTGCACGTAGGACTTGTACCCTTTAAAAAAGAAAGGTCTTCTTTTCTCGACATTTCTTAACAAGAAAAAGGCACCCGAAGGCTGAAGCAGATCTTTGATGCCAGTCCAGATCGCTTTCGATGAAACAATATTCAAGAGGAGAGCGTGACGGAGTGGAACGCCTCGATCGAGCTGGCGGGTTTTAGTGGCGAGAGAGTGATGACTCGAAAGCAGAACCAGGGTGCAGGAGCTAGCTGGTCGCTCTTACGAGTAGAGGTGGACATTGGATTGTGCCGTGCTAGTATATGATTTGAGCCACGTTGTGCCATGCTAACTCGGCTCGATCACCTTACTGTGCCATGTCATGCTAACCCGTCTCGCTTCTGGCTAGGCTCAAGCACGGCCCAAAGCTCGCCGTATCGGCGTTCGTATCGTGCTAGCCCGAAGAAACCAGACACGATGAAGGCGGCGACGACGATGACGGCGGCGGTCGCCATCTTTATTTCTCTTATACCCGTCTCGTTAAAAACTAGTTAAAATTAAATTAGTTGCGTAAAAACACGCGCACGTAAATATTTTGGAGGAAAAGTAACAATATATATACAATATACTAGTCTTGTGGTGTACATGTGTGCTTGCCAAATGTATGCATTTACGGAATATGACCATATTGTATGTTGTATATTTGTATAGATACTAAGTCTACCAGAGAAAGTGTGGAAATAGCAAGTGTATCTTTCCTTGATGTTAGGAAGGTCCTAAAGTTTGGAACTGCTATTATATCTGTTAAACATCAAACCAACAGAGTGGAAGAACAATGTAATTAGCAATAGCACAGGACTCACCTCGTACTCTAGTCGCTGAGAGTCTGAGACGATGATATCAATCTACCATGACCAGATGTCGAAGACAAGATAAATGTGACAAGACGGCATACACCATACATCCACTTCCAAGAGACAATCATATGTCCACTTCCAAAAACTAGAGCTCTTAATATTTGAAAATGTAGTATATCCTAACCATCTTGCAAAGGTTGGCATCTTATTCTATAACTCTATGGTTATCTTTCTTGCATAGAAGAATGAAATGTGTAGCAATTTCTGAAATGCAATTGTGAATAATAAAACTTTGAGAGAGACTTAGGAGGAAGGAAATGAATACAAGGAGCATTAACTAAGCTTGAGAAACCATTGAACTAGATAAGACAAGAAATAATACCCAATATCTTATCAGTTAATACAATCAATGACTGCACGGGTATAGAAGAAAAACATAAGTATAAGAGAAAACCCTTTGCAACTCTTATAAGCACTGTTGATTACTGACTACAAAAATAAGTCAATCCAACAAATTTGTTAAGTATTATTATTATTATTATTTTATAATCCATCTACCTTTTCTTTTTTCATTTTCTCTCTTTTTTTCTTTCTTTCCCTCCTTTCTTTTATTTCTTTCTTTCTTTTCTCCTCTTTTTCCTTTCTCATCCTTTTCTTTTCACCCGATGCTAACTGCTGCTCTTCCCTCCTTTCCTTTTTTTCCCACAATCCCACCAGCAACAACGTGCTGCCGCCCATCTCCTCCTCCCCCTCCTCCCCTGCCCCTCCCTGGCCGCCTCCTCCTCCCTGGACCTCCCAGACCATCTCCTCCTCCCGACCCCACCCACTTTCCACGACCCCACCTCCCGACGGCCTCCTCCTCCTCCTCCCGACCCCGACCCCATCGGTCATCCCCTAGCACTGCCGCCCAACCCCTTCCTCCTCCCCGACCTCCTCCCGACCCCACCCCATTTGCCTCCCTCCTCCTCCCGCCTCCCTCCCTTCCTCGGTCCTCACCGCCGTGCCGCCTTAGGCCCCTCTGCGGCCATGACTCCCTCTCCTCCCCTCCTGGGCCGCCTCCCTCGATCTCCCTTGGTTCTCTGTCATCTTCTCCACGACTGGCGCCGACGAGACTGAGGCGGCTGCACTAGAGGGCGAGGTTGGCGACCGTGTGGGCCACAGGAGATGAGACGAGCAGGCTGCTAAAGCTACGGAACAGACAAAAATGTCAGCACCAACACCAACAAAGACATAGTCGCGACCCCCACCCCTCCATGAACGACGTACCTAAACTAATCCTATCCTCCTCTTCGGGACAAACAGCACATGCGACGTCAAGGCAGAGCCCACAGCAGTGAACGCCACGCCACCGTCTACGAGTGGTCCGCGTGAAACGAGAAATTTGGACGCTTTTGGCACTGTTGGTCTCGTGAATTCCGGAAGTAGCTCCAACCGGAAAGAAATTCCCGATCTGGCCCCCCCGCCGACCGCACGACTCACCCGGAGGCGACACGTGGCGATCGTGCGGCCGGCGAAGATGAGCGGCCGAGTCGTGCGGTCACCGACCGCACGACTCGCCAAAATCATCAGAGACCGAGTGGTGCGGCGGCGACCGCACCACTCCATTAATCGTGCGCCGCCCGACCGCACCACTCGGCGTCCCGTCCCATCACCACCGAAAGCAGAGATTCTTGTGCGTGCTGGCGCGTTTCGAAGCCATGAGGGAGCCGGCCCCTACTGCATGCATGCATATGATCGTTCGTGATAAAAGAAAGGAAGGCATGTGTTGCGCTGCCTCACTCGTTTCCATTCGCATCGAGAAGCAGGGAGAGAGGAAGCAGCAAGAAAAGAAGCAGGAAGAGAAGGAAAGAAGGACGGGAAACCCCGATTTTGAAGTAAATTTCGAAGTGATTTGAAGTTTGCGTAATTGTGAAAGTTGTAGATCGTCTCGCGAGCTTCAAGAAAAGGTAAATATCATCTCCATGCGTGTATGATGTTATTTTGTTGATTAGTGTGTAATTAGCGTAAACGTTATTTACGAGCTCATACATGTCAATTTTGAAACAATGTTTGTAGTTGTAGTGTATCGTATTTTACATTTTATGTGAATAAATTTTGTAGTGTTGTCCATTCGCATCGAGCAGCAAGAAAAGAAGCAGCAAGAGAAGGAAAGAAGGACCGCAAACACGAGATTTGGAGCAATTTTCGAAGGGATCTGAAGTTTTCACAATTGTGAAAGTTGTAGATCGTCTCGCGAGCTTCAAGGAAAGGTAAATATCATCCCCATGCGTGTATGATGTTATTATGTTGATTAGTCCGTAATTAGCGTAAACGTTATTTACGGAGTTCATGCATGTCATTTTTTGATGCAATGTTTGTAGTTGTAGTGTATTGTGTTATGTAATTTATGTGAATAAATTTTGTAGGTTTGTTGAGTACGATTTAGTTATCTTGAGTATTATGTAGCTTTAATGTTGATAGGTCTTGTTAGGAATACAATTGTAGTATTAATTTATGAAATAAGCATGTATATGACATATGAAATCTTGTCATGCACATGGTTTAAAAAGCATCCTAGTGACAATGTGTAAAATAATTTATACTACTGGTTCAGGTAAATAGCATGAGTAAACCAACTTGCAATCATTAATCATCATATGAAGCAAAACACAAGCATAAAATAATAAGTGAGCAAGTATGGTCTCACTGTTATGCAAAACCATATGGTACATATGATTTATGTAGAAATTTATACATAGTACATTACATTGGTAATTTCATTTGCATAGAAATTTATTAGCGCCCTCCATGAAAGAAATAAAAATTAGATTTACAAATGAAGATGAAAATATTACTGTTGTATGTGGTGGGCGGTAGATATTGAATGATGGTACATTTGTTGCATGTTATATATACTAAGAGGGTTCAAGATGGACTTATGTTAGGTAGGACATGGGTGACATCCAAGACTTGTTCGTGTTCTCTGGCGGTGGTCTCGTCTGTGACGACGGTCAGACGGGCGGACACTGCATAATTGTGACCGGACCGTGATCCGGTCACCCAATCTGAACACCATGAGCTGGGCCGAGCTACGGAGATGCGTGCGCTCGGCTTCGATCGGAGACCGCAAGGAACAAATTACGGATCGAGGCGGTGTATGCCGCGATGGGTGATGCAGGGAGACAAGGTGTCACTTATAAAGGTGACGAGTGACGCCTTATGGACCAACTACATGGAGGTTGTGTGCAACCGACGCAGCCGATTTATGCCGTGCCAATGGTGTATGTTCAATTTGTGGAGAGGATGAATCATACGCCATGGGTGGCTCGGTGTTGTTGGCGGAGATGTAGAGCTGCATTACTCTCCGGCAGTCATGAAAATGATGGTGAAGTAGGAATGAATGCATCAATGGGAGATGGAGACTGCGAGGGCGTGGACAATTTTCAGCGAATGAAGGTGCGGACCGATGGTGGGCCTCCCGAGTTGACCGCCACGAGTACCTTGCCGACGAGGTGGAGGAAGTGGAAAGCGAGGAGGAAGAGTATGTTGAAACAGGCGATTCGTAAGAGGAGGGTGAAGGGCAACCTACAGCGGGAGGTGTGTTAGGTGGTGTTGTAACCACGGACGGTGCATACGTGCCGTCAAGATTGGACGACATCGCAGCGCAATCCCTAGTTTACGCCACAGGCGGAGGAGGCAGTGGGGATTCAATGAGGCACACCGCTTATAGGGCGGTGCTTCCGTAACAAGGGTGCTTTGCGCAAGCTATTGCCACGTATGCCGTCAGCATCAGCCGGACATATCGGGTGCACAGGTCGAACCCTGACACCTACATTGTGAAGTGCGTCGACGACTCATGCCTCAGCAAGGTCCGTGGGCGCGGTTCAGGGCGCCGCCACGGAATTCGGATAATCGTGGTGAAGGATCACACATGTGAGCTATGGGTCCACTACGAGCACCGCAACATGACGTCGTCATATGTTGCGGAGCTGATAAGCCATCTTGTTCTGGCAAATGTGTGTATTTCTCCGAAGGTTCTCATGGCGATTGTGGCAAACACAGTGGGATTTGATGTCACCTACAAGAGGGTATGGCGGGCAAAACAGAAGGTCTTGCAGCGTAAGTTTGGGACATATGAAGAGGCATATGATTTGGTCCCAAGAATGCTGCATCAAATTGCAGAAGCAAACCCAGGAAGTTACATTAACAAGCAAGAGCGGGTTAATGAGGCGCAAGGGCCAAATTGTTTTGTGCTTGACAGAGTGTTCTGGGCCTTTAGGCAGGCAATTGAAGGCTTCAAGTGGTGCCGTCGGTGCTAACGATGGATGGCACATTTCTATCTCGGCAAGTACAAGGGTACCATCGACCGCGGTTGCGGTGATGCAAATGACCGATTACTCGGTGGCATTTGCAATTGTAGAGAACGAGAATACGGATAGCTGGCTGTGGTTTCTTGCCAACGTGAAGCAGGCTGTAGTTCAAGATCGGCCCGAGGTGTGTGTCATCTCCGACCGCAATGCAGGCTTGCTGTCTGCAATGCGAACGATGCAGAATGGGACGCATCCACCCTTCCAGTGGAATGACATGAAGAACCGGTGGTGCATGAGGCATCTTGCAGCGAACTTCCACAGAAGGTTCCACAGCAAGGAACTAATGAAGATGTTCAAAAGCTTTGTATGCGAAACGTGAGGAGGAAGTTCGAGGCCTTGTGGAGGCACCTTGACCAGGAGACCAGCAAGCATGTTCGGCGTGTACAGCAGGATGAAGCTGGGGCCGTGGCGGGAGGATCGACGAGAGTAGGGGAGTTCACACAATGGGTTAACTCCAATGCACCTGACTTGGAGATGTGGTCTCTACTGCATGACACCGGCGGGGCAAGGTATGGAATCATGACAACAAATATGTCCGAGGTGTACAATGGAGTTCTAAAGGGCGTCCGATCCCTGCCTATCACAAAGCAATAGTTGAAGAGACTTGGAACCGTTCAGTTGGATACTTTGTCAATAGAGCTATGATGGCGAAGAAACATCTGGACGAAGGCAGAGATTTCTTGGAGGTAGCGCATGCCTACATGCACAAGAAGATGGAGAAGTCTCGTTCGCATATTGCTCAACCCATGGATGGCTTACGGAGAAAGTTCGAGGTCCGCCTTAGACAGAAGTATATGATGGGGCAGACTAGAGGGGACCGTAAGCAAGTATGCACGATTGATGAGAGAGCATCATGCACCTGCAACAAGCCACAATCGCCGCAAAACCATGCTCACATGTGTACGCAAAGATGCGCGGTATGGCACCGACGCCCACGCATTACATGTCAAGTACTATGACATCAAGCACTGTTTGAAACATGGAGTCTGAGTTCCATTCCTATGGGGTGGACATGCATTACGAGGAACCGTGGCGGGCGGTGAAGTGGGTGCCGAGCGCGCAGATCAAGCATGTCGGCCGTGGGCGACGACAAAGCCTTCGAATTCGGAATGACATGGATGATAGCCAGCGTGGAGATCGTGTTCGGCGCCCAAAGTGCAGAATGTGCAAGACTCTGGCCATTCATTTAGGCATTGCCCAAACAGCCGACGTCAAGTAACGCCCATAGGCGATTCCGTGTTTTGTAACTATTGTGGGACTTTGTTGTGCTCATCTTGTGTCTGCGAGCACATGATCATGCATCCTTCAAACTGTGCTGAATGTATGTTATGATATTATTTGCGTGTACAATTTGGTTGAGTTATTTCACGGAAGTTATGTTGTCATTTATTTGATATTTATTTGTCATTTGTTGTCATCTGTTGCACATTTTGTTGTCATTCACGCAAAATACGTTTTTGTATATTATGTCTTCATTTGTTCCACACTTTATAGTCATTACGTACATATTTCTTGTCATAACGTACTAATTTGTTTTCATTCATCGGCAGGAGATGGCGTACGAGTTGCTTGAGCCCCTTTGGGATGAGCATCACCGATGCGCGCTGCGTGGTCATCTGAGCCGGCCCTCGAGTTTGATCCTTAGGAGCCCCCGAGAGCACTGGCCTCTAGACCATCGGTACATCCCATCGGTACACCGGCCTTTTGCCCATTGCTCGCATGGTGGATGTGCCATATGCCTTGCAGTTCGATGCGTCGTTGTTGTCCGCACTCGCCGACCGTTGGAGACCGGAGACTCACACCTTCCACTTCGGTGGGGCGAGATGATTACACTTCAGACGTGTCTATCTTGTGAGTCTACCCATCCGTGGTGCAGCAGTAGTGCCACCCCCTAGAGCGGCGAACTGGAAGGTCACCCTAGGTGCCCGGTTCGGTGACCCGATCCCGGTCAGCGTGTCTGGGGTGCCACATTCGTGGCTACGGCAGTTCATGACCGCCACGTGGACGCCGCCGAGGGGTCGTGCGGACGCACCTCGTCGCGCACCTCCTTTTTTGTTCGGGTGGGTCTTGTTTCCTACGACCACTGGAGACTCCGTTCACCCTAGCTACATACACCTTGCGGAGTCTTTGGCGGATGCATGGCCCGGGCAGGTGCCGCAGTACAGCTGGGGATCTGCTGTTCTTAGTGCCACGTACCGAGGCTTGTGTGATGCCTCGCAGCGTACTACGGCCAGCGAGCCGGTCTTGGCAGTGTGCTACGTGCTCCTACAGTACTGGTCTTGGGAGCACTTTCCTGTTGGGAGGCCTTACTTTCAAAGTGCCGTGCACCCTTACGAGTCTGACCGGTGTTGTAATGCGATATGGTCGAGGCGATGACCCCATTAGTGCGCCGACGATGGGGACGCGTTGGGCACATGGTCAGCTGCGGTGGGCCAGGGAGAGACCGAGACGAGTATACCCAGAGTTCCATAACCAGTTCGAGACTCTGCATGAGAGCGAGATAGTATGGTTGCCATGGACTGCACAGTTTATCCATAGCATAGCCCCCTACGGGTTGTCAGCTCAGTGCCACCAAGACCACACGTATTGGTTGACGACGTGCCACCTCGTCTTCTCCCACTTCGTCGAGCCATACAACCCGCAGAGGGTGTTGAGACAGTTTGGCCTTCACCAACACGCGCCACCCTCCCGGACGGCCACTATCACGGAAGGCCCACCAAGAAGTCATTGCACAGTAGCGCACGCGATGTAGTAGTGTGGCATTTTTTTACTTATTGTGTAATGGGTGTACTATCTTGCAGGCAAACCAGAAGAGGGCACCGGGGGGACGACTGGAGGGGCACACAGCGGCCGTGGACGGACCTGTGGCATGACTCAGCGACCACGGAGGTTGTCGATGAGACTCGGCCGTACGACCTCCACACCCGAAGACGTACTCAGAGTGGTACATTCCACGGACCCAAGACAAGCTTACGGGCTCGCCCCTGCACCGTCCCCGCCGAGATCGCGCACGAGGCGCCATACAAGCGTGGCGGACCGTCATCAAGCAAAGACGACACGATGATGCGATGCACGAGTACTTTAAGTGTGTATGTTGAGTACGTTTTAACTCACTAGTTATTTACCTGCAGTACGAGAGCCTTCATCGCATCCAGGACGAGGCAGCTGCGGCCCTCCGTCGTGGGAGGGGCGGCTCCATGGACCGACTCCTAGCTTCGTTGCGTACCCTCTCACGTTGCATCTGTTGGCGGAGGTCGTTGTTATCCTCACTGAGAGTCTCGATTCGGGCCACCAACTCCAATATTCGCTGCCATAATGTATCCACATAGTAGACAATATACCGTTCATGAGGAGGGTTAATCCAGCGGGAGAAGTCGCATTTTGCCATCTGCGCGAAAGGACGGTAAACATGAAGGCTCCATAAGCACTAACAAAAAATGTAGTATTACTACTTTCTACCTCAGAGCGTGGGCATCGGAAGAAACGGGGCATCCAGGACCTGCACGACAGCGTACTCATTGTGTCTACATTTCGGCCACGATGGTTGAGCACGCCGCCTTGGTACCAAGCGATGCATGCATCAAGATCTCCTCCTTTGTAAGGGAAGGTCTTCCTTGGTGACCCAAATTCGACTGGCCCATCCGCTTCCGACATGATATTTTCACCACGCAACAGAACATACTTCGTTGTGTGATTTACATGGTTCTCTACGTACAATGCCATGGGACCCCAACCTGGCTATTTATACCGAACGGGAATGAATTACGCAATGACCACATCGAGATGGCGCCTTGCGCGATGACATGACAAAAGAGGCCGACTTTTTGCGGTGACATGACAAAGAGGCCGGCTTTGCTCAGTGACGTGACAAAAGAGGCTAGCTTTGCGCAGTGACATGACAAAAGACTAAAAAGGCTACGAACTATGAATTTATTACGAGACTACAGGCTCTGAAAAGCCTACATACGAACATTTATTGCAGCTCTGGAATCCTGGAAAAGCCTACGAGCTGTTTCCTGCAAAAGACTTAAAAGGCTACGAACTATGAATTTATTACGAGACTACAAGCTCTGAAAAGCCTACATAGGAACATTTATTGCTGAACTGGAATCCTGAAAAAGCGAAAATATTCGTACGACACCCTCTCCATGGACTATGCCCACTGCACCAGCTCACATGCCTACATAAAGGCCTCCTATGTCTTCCATACCACATCTCCTCCTCAAGCTATCACAATACTACTACACAACAATGTCTTCCTGGAGTTCCGACCCATTTGGAGTGCCGGAGTAGCATGAGCGCCCGGTGCCATTGCGGCTTCGAGCGATGTTGGGAGTCCGACGGATCGAGTCCAACGAGCCAAATACTACCGTAGGTTCTTCAAGTGTCCAGACCTGGATGACGACTTCGTGGTAACGACGACAACTAAATCATTTGTTTCTCGTTATCGTTTTTCAACTTGATCCATGACATCTACCACGGCACACATAGGCTTGCACGTTCGTCGAATGGGTTGATCGGGTGTCGCCGGCATGGCCAAATAACCGGGCGGTGGAGGTGGAAAACAAAGGACAATACTTTGTCAAGATGACTCAGGCTCGCGAGGTGGCACGCCAGATGCGTCTTGAGCAAGTGCGCCGCGTGATGGTGGCACAAAACCGTCTGAAGGCCAAGGAGGATGCGCTGCAAGCTCGTGAGGCAGCTCTCAAGAACAAGAGTGACAGGATGAATGAGGCAGCGGAGCTATCCTCAGGGCCCAATAGAAAGGGAAAACAACTACGCTACACCCAGTAGACAAAATGTAATAGACCCACGCTATGTACGGTCTATGCAATCCTATTATTATCTCGTGTTTTCGCATTCAATGATTCCTACGTGTTAAATATCACTTTCCTTCCTTTCGTCCAATTGTTCATATCACAGTTGTCCTCAAAAAACGAGACAACTTCCTACGTGTTAATCAAATTTCTTCCCATAAAACAACATAACATCATCGAAAAGTGTTATTGCTAGTTTAACATATTTTTCACGATCAGCATTGTACAAAAATCACAAATACACTAAACTGACCGCCCGTCGAGTTCAAATGAAATTTTCAAGACGAAAGAAATGGAGCTTGTGTGTTCAATTTCTGTGGTTCTCTGCAGACAATGTCATTGGACCCCAACCGTGCTATAAATACCAAACGAGAGAACTTCCTCCGATGATTTAAAATGACAAAGAGCCCGCTTTGCCCAGTCACATGGAAAAAAATAGGGTAGCTATTCGTAGTGACACGACAAAAGAGTGCAGCTTTTAGCAGTGACATGATAACACAGGCGCTTTGCTCGGTGAGATGACAAAAGATCGCAGCCTTGCGCAGATTGCATGACAACACGGGCGGCTTTCATCGGTGACATGATAACACAGGCGCTTTGCTCGGTGAGATGACAAAAGCTGCGCACCTTGCGCACTAACATGACAAAGACGGGCGGCTTTCATCGGTGACACGACAACGGATGCCGCTTTGCGCGATGACATGACAAAAGAGTGCGGCTTTGGTCGGTGACATGACAAAGAGGCTAGCTTTGCTCGATGAGATGACAAAGACCGCAGCCTTGCGCGATGACATGACAACAGGCGGCTTTCATCGGTGACATGATAACACGGGCCGCCTTTAGCTTTGCTCGGTGAAATGACAAAATAGGCCGCTTTACTCACCGATATGTCAAAAGATGCTAGCTTTACTCGGTGCCAACACAAAAGAGGCCACCCTCGGTGATAATGGACCCTATAAATTGGTGTGCATTCCATTTCGCAGCCCACACCGCACTTCCAAACACCACACTACACGCGCTTCCTTCACCTCACCGGATGGACAAAAAAACCGGAAGAAGCAATGGGACAAGATGGTGAAGGAATGGGAGGACACCGTGACCTAGCACGATCATTGCCGTCGCGATGAGAAAATAAGGGCTATTGCGGCCGGGTAGAACAAGCCCAGCAGGTGCTAAAGGGTCGACTCCGCAATGAGCGGCCACGTAGCAACAACCCAATCCCGGACGTCCCCAACGAGCGTCGCGCAACTCCCACCGAGGGGAGACACCCCTTTGTTGGTGCGGGACACGTGCAAGTTCGTCAAATCGAAGGAATCATCACCGGTATGCGTTCGGGTTGCATAAACTACTCGATGAATACCCCAACCGCCGTTATGACACCTCATCCTATCGGCAGCCGTAACGAACACATGCACCATTTTTTCCAACCTTCACATCACGTACTAACATTCTCTCCCCTCGTTTTGCAGTCTCCGGAGACCCTATGTACCTACCGCAAATGGATCGATCTTGAGATCCACCTGGCGACCAATGGACCCTCGACTTGAGGAGTGGAATGTCAACCAGGACAAAGAGGCTGCTGCAGGAGGAGCGCCGCACCACGAGCACAACTCGCGATATAACGCGAATCGCAAGCCCATCTCGATGCGTGCACGCGGAGGGAGCGGGAGGCTCGCGAGAGGAGCGCGACAGAAGAGGGAAATAGCGGCTCGAGCAAAAGAGGCGCGGAGGAGTTCGACGTCGGCGGGCAAGGAAGGAAAGTGGCCCGGTCCACACAATGGGTCGTCTGACGATTGGGTACATTAGTCGCATATCATGCTATATGTTATGCATGTAATAAAATGTACGCGTCATGTAACTCCCAAATTGTATTGTGAAGCTCATTTCTATTCGCCTAAGCTTATTATCTCGTGTTTTCGCATTCAACGATTCCTACGTGTTAAATATCACTTTCCTTCCTTTCGTCTAATTGTTCATATCACGCTTGTCCTCAAAAAATTTTCTTTAAATTTCTTCCAATAAAACAACATAACATCTTGAAAAGTGTTATTGCTAGTTTAACATATTTTTCACGATCGACATTGTACGAAAATAACAAATACACTAATCGTTACTTTTCACAAAATTCGTCAGTACTCTACCAACCTAAATTCTTTTTTTCGTAATTGCAAAAAAATTTACACTACCAAAGAACCGCACTCCACATCAAATGGATTACATGTATATGCATAATATTTATCATTACAAAAGATTTATTTAACTATCTAATAATACAAAAAATCGCTTAAATTATGAAAAACAACGATCGGTGCAAACCCTAACCCTAGTGTTGAAAGCGAGTGGTGCGTGCGGGCGGCGCACGATTAATGGAGTGGTGCGGTCGCCGGCCGCACCACTCGGTCGGCTCTGATGATTTCGGCGAGTGGTGCGGTCGGTGACCGACGACTCGGCTGTCGTCGCGCCGCCGCCGCGACGATCGCCACGTGTCGCCCCCTGGCGAGTCGTGCGGTCGGCAGAGGGCCACATCGGGAATTTCTTTCGGGTGGGAGCTACTTCGGGAATTCACGAGACCAACAGTGCCAAAAACGTCCAAAACGAAACGCCGACGCGCACGTGCGCGCGTGAGGGAGAGACGCAACGTTCGGGCGGTTCAAATCGAAACCGTGAAGGGTTTTTGATTTGAAAAGGCGTCGATGCAGTGCAGAGCCCCCGAGGAACGGAAGCGTAAAGTAAACGGAGCCCGAGAGTGCGACAGCAAGCTCACGTGGCACGGCCGTCGCCGCGTGCAGGAAAGAGATTCTACGAGGGAGGATCTCACTTGAGCTGCCCGTTCCTTCTCTCTCACGTGGGCCCAACCCATGCATACACCAACACGGTGACAGGTGGGTCCCATGCAAACGTGGGCCGGGTCTGGCTGTCATGGGGGCGTCGGTATCCGGCTGCGTGTCTGCTCCACGTGTCCTCCCTTCCCATAGCGGGCCCGGCACGTCAGTGACCCGGGGGCTCCTCTCGCCGACCGTTTGTTTACCCTCGCCCAGCTCCTACGTATTACTCCTCCCCTGCCTTTCATTCATTACTCGCTTGCGTCCTTCAGAGAGAGAGAGCACCAAAGTTTGAAACTTTGGGCCGTCCAGATCGAGAAGAGTGAGAGAGAGTCCATCGTAGATCGCCGGAGATGGCGGACTGGGGCCCTGTGGTGATCGCGACGGTCCTGTTCGTGCTGCTGACGCCGGGCCTTCTGTTCCAGCTGCCGGCACACGGCCGGATCATCGCCTTCGGCAACATGCACACCAGCGGCATCTCCATCCTTGTCCACGCCGTCCTCTACTTCGCCCTCGTCACTATCTTCCTCGTCGCCATCGGGGTCCACATCATCGCCGGCTAGCTATGTTTGGTTACTGGACCACTTCCTACTACTGTACTACTATCTAGTCTGTTGTTGTTGGTGCCGTAGCTTCTTCCGCTCTTTGTGTCTACTAGAGAGACCGGGATCAGAGCCTGGAATTAATGTTCATCTCTTTGGCTGGGCTTTAATTTGAGATGGCAAGCTCCGGCCGGGGTTCAATCCAGTTGGTAGGGATGCATGAATGGACTGTATGATCGAAGTAGCTGTCCTGATTTCTCTCTTCTATTAAAGTTTGGACCTGTTAATTTATTTATTATTGCTTCGTCCCCGAATCTCTCTGTGTTTCAACTGAACGATGCACGCGTACTCTTGTCCACTCGTACCGCTGAATGCCCTGACGGATGGTGATTAGTTGCTTGAAAGCGAGCAAGAAGCGAAATTGCACCCAGCAGCAACAGGGGCAGCGAAAAATGAAATCGCAGTCGGGGACAAATCCTGAATGATTTCTTTTCTCCTATGTTGGTTGGGTAGTCCCACGTCAATTGCGGGAAAAGCAGCTCACGGTAAGGGTGTACTCACCTATCACGCTAGTTTTTTAGAAAGATGGTCTAAAACCTCTAAAGTTGTTGCTTTATCCATTAGACTAGCCACGTAAGCGCGGCGCCACGCCGCGCCAGCCATCGTGTGGACTAAAGTAAAAGAGACGGAAATCCGTAAAGCGGTCCTCTAAAAAAAATCGAGGACGTACGCGTAATTTCGGAGGAACCAAAGGGTTTTTTCGCAAAAAAATAGGGACCCACAAGGATTTGTATGTAACTAAACAAGGACCTATACGTAATTTTGGAAACCGCGGGTTGCTATCGGTGAAGTGGAGGGTGCTTTCTAGAAAAAACACAGCAGGGACACATTTGCGAAGCGAGGATCTATTTGCGAGGACGAAGGACCTCTACACGATTTCGCAAAGCGCAGGGACTTTTTTTGCAAAAAAGCGCAAAAAAGGCGATGTGGCCCATCTCCCTGGCCGGAGAGTCTGCCGCTTATAATATACGGAGTATTTGCAGGTATAACGATCCAATTACCTAGGGTCGGACTATTGGTTTTGTTGGTCCAAGGTTGGATGCTGGTATAGCGGTATGATGACGCCCACGTTGTGCAATAATTAGTTTTAGAGCCAAGGTATATACCATGCTCCACGGTTGCCAGAGAGTACAGCCGATATATGAGGCGAGATTTATTGAATTAGCACCACATCGGTTATAGGAGAAAGTAGAGCACGATTTATAAGAGTAATGTTGTATCTGTCTATCACGCTAGTCTTTTAGGGTTGGTACTCTGCTGGTTGGGCTTGTGTATATAATGGCCCAACTAACTAGGGCCAGGCCACTAGTTTAGTAGACCTAGACAGGGTAGATGCTGGTTTAACGATACGATAGCATTGGTACTGTGTAACATCATCGATAGGTGTTAGAGAGACCTCGCGTAAGGGGTGGTTACTACTCTTCCGTAGCAACACTTTTGATCCGCAAAAAGTTGAGGTGGTGATCATTTGGGCTTTTAAGTCTAGGCTTCTGATTTTTTTTACTGTAATGGCTAAAAGTGTATTGTAGTTGCTGTTAGCTTTTTCAGCATAATTAAACTAAAAAGTATTAAAAAATTATGTCATACAATGGAAAGAAATTAGGAAGAAAAAAAGGGTAAAAAAAGACTACAAAAATTAAAAAAAAATCAAAAAAGATAAAATTAAAAAGTCGAAGTAGAAGGTCTTGGAGCAGTGCCCGAATAACAAGTCGCCCTTTTGTGCTGTCCGCGTCAGAATTGCGCAAATCTTCAGCAGGGTTAGCGGCAATGGATAGTTGCAAATCTAATCCTTAGCAAGCTTCGACATTTGTGCTAGTTCTAGTATCATTTTCTACCGAGATTTTGGGGATTCCAGTCTTGACTTCTTCGCTTTTTAATATGCTCTGAGATTTGCACGGCACCGCCATCGCCATCCTTGCATTTCGAGCTACCACCTGGCTGTCAAGCTGTTCGTTCTTAGCATGCCACAGTACTACAGTGCCTGGAGAGAGAGTAGGAAATTGGTACTAGTGTCTGCGCAGTTCTATGCTATGTAAAATACCAGATCACACGAATCTTGAAGCAGTGGAGCAGTAGGCGACTGTAAATTACACGCTTGACTTCCTCGCAAAAAAAAAGAGAGAGAGAAAATACTAGACCCTTGACATGCCTTCAAAATTTATGCTGTTCACTTTTGAGGAGAAATCCTTTTTTTTAGCCTGAGACATTACAAATTGCCCTTCTAGCTGGAGAAATTACAACTGGCCCTTAAGCCTAGAGTAGTCGTCGGCCCGCCACTAGTGTAAGTGTTGAGTTGCATGGGTGGCAAGCAAGCTACGTTGAAAAGGCCTAGAGGCCTAGTCTGCTAGCCCAAATCCACTCCTCCTACACACCACGAACCCATCGCACCATCCGCCCACACACCTCTGCCATGGCCGCCGCCTCCCTCTCGCGGCTCTCCCGCCGCGCTTCCGCCGTGGCGGCGCCCCCTCCGCCGCCTCCTCTCGGCCACCGCCTCCCCGCCGCGGCGCCGCCTCCGCCTCCGCCGCCGCCCGCCGCAGCAGCTGCTGCGGCTGCGGGGCCGGATCGTGTGCGGTGGGACTACCGCGGGCAGCGGCAGCTGGTGCCTCTGGGGCAGTGGACGCCTAAGGTGGCTGTCGATGCGTACGTGGCCCCCGAGGCCGTGCTCGCCGGGCAGGTCACCGTCCACGACGGCGCCTCCGTCTGGAGCGGCTCCGTGCTGCGGGGCGACCTCAACAAGATCACCCTCGGGTTCTGCGCCAACGTCCAGGAGCGGTGCGTCCTCCACGCCGCCTGGTCGGCCCCCACAGGTCACCCCCCACCCTACACCCGATCCGCTTCTACTACCACCTTATCTAGTACCCAGATCTGACCAAGGATGGCTACCTTCGGTGATGTTCTCTAATGATCTAGCTAGGATGCGGTGCGGTGGTTTAGATGTTTCCGTTTTGATTGGTGCGGTGAGTAATTGGGCATGTCTAGTCGTTTGATGATGTCTTGCGAGGCTTGAGAGTTGACCTGACCTTTTCCGGGCCCTCCTTCTCTAGTGGAGATGTTAAGAGCGATGGAGGGGAATTTTTATTAAGAGCACAGAAGCAATGCAGCTAGCTGCAACATTTTGGATGCCATGGCGCCGTTGTGTATATTGTGTTCTTTGGAATTTGTGTATCATGCATCTTTGTAGTGCTGGATTTGTTGGTGAAATCCTGAATGATTTGCACAGTTCAGGTAAAGGATTGCAGTTTAGCATTGGTGTCAATGCTCAATCAGTACTGACTGGCTAAGCAAACCGACATATATAACCGTGTATGCTCAGTTTTGTTCCCATAACTACAGGTACAAAATTCGTCTTGGATCCGTCCAATTGTACTAGTTGTGTCTTGGATCCGACAATTGTACTAGTTGTAATTCATAAGTCATCAATCTTTGGGTCATTTGTAATGAGCGCAATCCATATTCAAAGTTGCTTGAAAGGGTGGGGTACTGGACTGTGGTTTTTATGCCGATTCTGTGTTACTGTGTGTGTTTGGTTACCGTTGGGTGGGTGGAAAGGGAAGAAGGGGAGGGGGATGTTGAGTGGATTGCACACTCTCAGTCTGGTATGCTCTTTAACTATCATGTTCATGGAGCCACCTTCAATTTTGATTATTCCATGTGTTTACTGTTTAGTGTTTTTGGCCAACTCTTCTCATAACTCACAAAAAAAGCTTGTTAGATTAGTGTAGATGTACTAGTTAACAATTTAATAGAGCTTCCCTGCAAAGCACAATGAAATTCTTTGGAATTTGATTTACTCTGATGGTGTTTGACAAATGCTTGCCCTTGTTTTACACTTCATTCGAACTTTTTCTAAACCTATAAATAGCAGAAGCAGCTTGTGAGGTGGTGGGATGTTTGGGAACTCTACTTTTGCTTAGTTGCTTGTTTGTAAGCATGAGTCCTCACGGCAGCAGGCAACTCAAAGTATTCAATTTAGGTTTAGCTTTGACACAAGAGTTGTTTCTTGCGTGCTGCATTGCTACTTGTTATCAATTCTTTATTAATTTTTTATCCTGGTGGTCACCAAACAATTATCAGTTTATGACCAATAATTGGGGAATCTTGGCCGTGACTGTTATAGAGAAGTGTACAATTTGCAGTATAAGATTTAGGTCTATTGAGTTGAGCGGAGTCTGAACTAGGATGAGTTACGGGCAACTTTTTCTTGATTTGTAGTTTTGTACCAATTTTTGTGTTGTCTTTTTGCGTGGCTGGAACAAAATTGAAAAACACATAAAACCCTCCAAAGCCATGGAGCTTCCTGTGGAGTTAATAGATGCCAACAGTCCTAGCTATAGTTTCTCGGCGGTACATGACTGGTTACTTAATTTGCATCAGATTGGTTGGGCTCCTAAATTCTAGGCACTACCAATCTAGAAAAATTGTGCAATATGTGTAGAATGAAATGCTAAGTCATGTGCCTCCATAAATAAAGATTATTGCTACCCTATGCTCTTAGCCATGTCTACCCATGTTGAGGTCAGTAGTTAAATGGGCATGTCCATGCATTTTGCCAAATATTATGTTTATATGCATAACTGATTGTACAATTAGAAATCATAACTGATAATATGATTTGACTTCTATGATAAGCTGGGCTAGTAACATCGATTGGATCATGTGGACGTTATCCTTCATTTCTGATGACACCATTCCAGGATTTGCACATATGGCTGATGTATCGTAACTATGCATACTCTTGGTACTCTCAGTATTGCTGGATTCCAATATTAATGTTTGTTAAACGTGGTTTATGAATCATTTTTTTCCATGATCAATTGCATCCTTTGCCAGTTTAATCAAACTGCATGCAGAACAAGTCTAAGAACTACTGCTTGATTAAAAATCTGTACCAGCAATTTGGTACTTTGATATATTAAAATTTCCTGTTAGAAAACATGCTCCCCAGCTAAGTTGCTTGCCCACCTTCAGCTTGACACATGTAAAAACTTACCGCCTTTGGCAACAAACTTGCTTCAAGTAATAGAGGGACAACTTGGAGGCTTTCGCTTTCTTGTGCTTTTTTGCACGTGTCCTATGTATTTTACCTATAATTTTTGGTGATAGATAGATACAATGGAAGAGGTGTGGTTGGGTTCATCTCATCTGTAGTTTGTGTTCTTTACAGGACTTCCAGCTGAGACCCTTGTTGACCGGTACGTGACGGTGGGTGCATACTGTCTGCTCCGCTCATGCACTATTGAGCCTGAGTGCATTGTTGGTCAGCATTCCATCCTCATGGAAGGTTCATTGGTTGAAACCAACTCAATCCTTGAAGCTGGCTCCGTCCTGCCCCCAGGAAGGAGGATTCCAACCGGTGAACTATGGGCAGGCAACCCGGCTAGGTTTGTTCGGAAGCTGACCAATGAAGAGATCATGGAGATTCCAAAGCTCGCAGTGGCCATCAATGATCTGATGCAAAGCCATTTCTCAGAGTTCCTCCCGTACTCTACTGCTTATTTGGAGGTAGAGAAGTTGAAGAAGTCGTTTTCGATTCCTCTGTAAGAGTATGTTTTCCCTCTCCCAGCTAAATGAATTGGGGAAATAACGAAGCCCAAATACTAGATGTTTTGTATTGAATCTAACCTGTACTCTGGGTCGATCTGTTACGTTGTGAAATTTTTGTTCATGGTTGTTGTGAACTGGTGACAGGCCTGCCGGAATCATGTTTCTTTGTACCTTGTTCCACAGTGCAATGCACTGTTCTCAACAGCGTGCTTTCATTATGTATATTTAGGAGTCATTATGTCCTATTAGGGACCGCTATAAATTTATGAGTCGGAAAGGAGTTTTCAGCTCATGCCCAAATATACATGAACCTACAGGTCACACACTTGACAGGTCAAAACAATACAGATCCAGATGATAGTCTCTGAGTAGGATATGATCTTTACTAATATTGGATAAAGATCTAGCCTGAGGCTTTTTGAGTTAGATACAATATTTGATCGTATCGAATAAGGATCCGATTGGAGGTTATATGCAAGGAGGTTCGGGGGCTGAGGGACGGATCCGGAATACACCCATCGAAACCCTAGCCACTACCTCTCATAACCACTGTCATGCAAGGTATGCTAGCACATTGATGCATGACGTTCCATCCCTAGACGTGTCGACCTCGGTAGAGGTGCTGCTACAACTATAACGCTGATCAGGACGATCATGAGGAGGAGACGGTTGGCCAAAGGACGATCGACTACTTCCACTACACCGACGCGCGCTTCGTTGAATCGATCGCTTCAACTCTAGTTCCACTGCACTACGCATCTAGTGGTAATAATCTATGATCTCTTACTCGCATAGCTTCCTAGTTTATGCAGTAGAAAATTTTAATCTTCGCTAGTGTAGCCTACCCGTATCCCAACAGTGGTATCAGAGCCATCCTATGTAGTATTTGATTTGAATTGGTCGCATATAGTTGATATATGATGATAGTAGATTGCATCTATTACTGATCTAATATGATAGCTTAGATCAATTCATGTTAATGGATTGGTTTAGGCACTGATTGATAGGATCAATTGGTTTCGACAGTAGTAAATGGGTTCGAAGGAGATATGAATTGATAGCATCGAATTACCGTTCTTTCTAGAAACCTCCTGCGCCGATCAATGTAATTGATCAATGAAAAATTAGGCAAATCAGATTGGTTTGAAATTGGGTTAATGTGATTAATTCGATGAAAATTTGAAGTATGATTTCGTGAATAGGATTCATGTCCCAAATTTTTTCCAAGGGACCTCCACAAACATTGATGGCTAGATGGACAGGAAGCGTGGTGATGGAGATTGCCGTGCTAAGGGCCATACTATCTCATAGTTTAATATGATTTAACTGTGAATGTTTTTATATTCATATTATACTATCATTCGTGTTATTATTATCTTGGGTGTTTTTTCACATGATAGAATAGTATCCTTCTAGAAAATTAAGTAAAACTTGATGCCTTTCTAATAGTTGCACCTATCAAGATTTTGATCATTAAATGGTAGACCTATCAAAGTAGGGTGCCATTTATTATCTCAATAAGATAGGGTAAGTATTGGACACCTCACGCATAATATTAGTTTAACTTGACTAGTCTATCAAAATAATTTTAGGCCTAGGGTCATAGTGTTAAGGCCATGATATATGAATGTCATGTGATGTAATTAGCAAGGGGTTGCTTACCTACGTCGCTAGTTTTCTAGCAGTGATGCTAAAGCTCACTAGGGCTTAGTGAACTATGGATCTTTACTCACTATATGTTATTAAAGGGTACATAATTTTTAAACACAAAGTGGGAGTATCTTTTGTTAAATTGTTTAATAGAAGATTTTACATAAATATAGTGCTGAATTTTTGTATATACTTTTTATGTTGTAGATAATGCCACCATCTACTTCTTTCACACCCAGTTTTAACATGTGATTTCTTCTTGAGAAAGAAAAACTAAATAAAACAAACTTCATTGATTGGTATTGCAACTTGAGAATTATTCTCAAGCAAGAAAAGAAGGAATATGTTCTAGAGGTTTCATATCTAGATGAACCAGCTGAAGATGCTACTCGTGCTCAAAAGAATGAGTATGAGAAATATTTCAATGACTCACTTGAAGTTAGCTGTCTCATACTTGCCACCACGAACTCTGAGCTTCAGAAGCAATATAAGAACATGGATGCCTCAAATATGATTGTGGGTCTTAAAGGAATGTTTGAGAACTAGGCAAGGGCTAAAAGTTACAACACCTCTAAGTCATTGTTTGCATGCAAGTTAGCCGAAGGAAGTCCGGTCAGTACTCATGTGATCAAGATGATTCGTTACATTGAGAGTTTGAAAAAGGTTGGTTTTTCCCCTTAGGCAAGCGTTGGCTACTGATGTAATTCTCCACTCACTCCCTCCGAGTTTTGAGCCAGTCATTTTAAACTTTCATATGAATAGCATGGAAAAGTCAATGATCGAGTTGCATGGGATACTCAAGTAAGCAGAGGAAAGCATTAAGAAAAGCTCAAATTATATGATGATGGTTCATAAAACTATCAACTTCAAAAGAAGAAGTCTATGACTTCGGGCAAAAGAAAGCGCACGGAAAAAACTCAAGATGAGATCTTGAGTATCAAATCTAAGCTTCAGAAGCTCAAGATTGAAAGATCATACTATTTGTTACCATTGTCAGGGAACTGAACATTGAAAGATGAATTATAAGAAGTATTTGGCAAAACTAGAAAAGAAGAAGGGGAGTAAGACTTGTACTTCAGGTATAAATGTTATAGAAAGAAATCTTGCTACTTTTTATATTGGTTCTTGGACATTTAATACCGAATTAGTTGCTCATATTTGCAATTCGATGCAGGGCCTGATAAGGAGTAAGAGTTTAGCGAGGCGAGGTTGATCTTTATGTGGGCAATAGAGCAAGCGTTGTTCATTGGCTGTTGGCACTTTACCATTATTTTTACCCTTGGGATTAGTTTTGAAATTAAATAATTGTTATTATATTTCTACCTTAAGCAAAAATATTGTTTCTGTTTCATGTTTGGGAGTCGAAGGTTATGGGTTCAGAATAAAGACCAATTGTTGTTCAATTTATTTGAATGATATGCTTTAGGGTCATGCTCCAATGATGAATGGATTATATATTTTAAATCTTAAGGATGTTCTTGTCTATAACATTAATGCTAAGAGACTTCGGCCTAACGATTTGAATCCTACTTATATTGGGTATTGTCGTTTGTGTCACAAAAATGATAAACTCATGGTGAAGCTACATAAAGGTGGTCTTCTAAACTCATTTAATTTTGAATCATTTGAAACATGCGAGTCTTATTTACTTGGCAAAATGACTAAGACAACTTTCACTAGTCTAGGTGAGAGGGAAATGACTTGTTGGCCTTAATACATTTAGATATTTTTGGACCAATGAGCTCAATGGTCAGAGGTGGTTTTCAGTACTTCATAACTTTTACTGATGACTTTAGTAGATACAGATACATCTACCTAATGAGGTATAAGTTTGAATCATTTGAAAAATTCAAAGAATTTCAGAATGAGGTACGAAATCAACTTGGTAAGATAATTAAAGTCCTACAATCAGACCATGGAGGTGAATATTTAAGCCATAAGTTTGGTGATTATCTAAAGCAATGTAGAATTGTTCCACAGCTAACTCCGTCGGGAATGCCTTAATGGAATGGGGTGTCTAAACGATGAAATCGGATGTTGTTAGACATGGTTCGGTCCATGATGAGCCAATCTGATCTGCCATTGTCTTGCTCTAGAAACAACTGTGTTCACATTAAATAGGGTTTCATCAAAAACCGTAGAGAAGACACCATATAAGTTATAGACTAGGAAGCATCCTGGGTTGTATTTTCTCAAAATATGGGAGATGTGAAGTATATATAAAACATTTGATGTCTGACAAACTCACACCTAAATATGATGAATGCTTTTTGTGAGGTATCCTAAGAAAACTAAAGGATATTACTTTTATAAAAGGGATAAGAACAAAATATTTGTTGTTGTCCGAAATAGTGTCTTTTTGGAGAAAGAGTTTCTCTCAAAAGGAGTTACCGGGAGCATGGTGAAACTCAAAGAAATTCGAGAGCCATCAGAAAATATTTCAACTCCTATTGAACCTCTACAGAATGTACAAGATATTGTAGAACCTGTGAACGAGGCACCAGCTCCACGTAGGTCTGAAAGGCCACATCAATTACCGATAAGCTATCGACATGATTTTTACAGTTAGAGAATGATAAGCCTAAGACTTATAAGAATGTGATGATGGGCCCAAACTCGGAGAAATGACTTGGAGCCATGAGATCTGAAATACAATCTATATCTGAAATACAATCTATATATGATGGGCCCAATCTACGTAGAACCTGTGCACGTGGTTTTTAAGAAAAAGATAGACATGGATGGAAATATTCATATCCATAAGGAACGATTGGTAGCGAATGGTTTCAAACAAATTCAAGGTGTTGACTATTATGAAACTTTCTCGCCCGTCGCTATGTTTAAGTCTATTCGGATCATTCTAGCTATTGCTGCAATTTCAATTATGAGATATAGTAGATGTATGTCAAAACGACTTTTCTAAATGGAAACATAAGTAAGGTTGTGTACATGACAGAACCTGATGGTTTTGTAGATCACCAAAATGCTAGAAAGATATGCAAGCTTTAGAGATCTATCTATGGATTGAAGCAAGCTTCTCGGAGTTGGAACATTCATTTTAATAAAGTAGTCAAAGGGTTTGGCTTCATCAAGAATGAAGAAGAGCCTTGTGTTTACAAAAATGCTGATGAGAGCACACTTATTTTTTCTGGTCCTACATGTAGATGATATATTATTTATCGAAAATAATATTCCTATACTTGAATCTGTCAAGTCTTCATTAAGAAATAGTTTCTTTATGAAAGACTTAGGAGAAGTAGCATATATTTTAGGCATAAAGATATATAGAGATAGAACTAAAAGGCTGATTGGATTAAGCCAAAATACGTACATTGATAAAGTGTCGAAAAGGTTCAAAATATAGGATTTCAAGAAGGGTTTCTTGCCTGTCATATGGTATTAGTCTTAGCATGACTCAGTGTCCTTTAACACCTGAGGAATGATACTAGATAAGAAAGATTCCATATGTTTCTATCATTAGGTCTATCGTGTATGTCATGCTTTGTACACGCCCAGATGTGTCATGTGCTCTAAGTGTTACAAGCAAATATCAGTCATATCCAGGTGAAGGTCACTGGATAGCTGTAAAGAATATCCTGAAATACTTGAGAAGGAGTAGAGTTGTGTTCCTTGTTTATGGAGGTGAGGAAGAGCTAGTCACAAATAGTTATCCTGATGCTATTTTCCAAACCGATAAAGATGATTTTCGATCGAAGTCTAGGTTTATGCTTTGTCTTAATGGAGGAGTAGTGAGCTAGGAAAGTTCCAAACAAGATACGATTACTAATTCTACAATGGAGGCTGAGTTTATTGCGGCTTCTGAAGCTGCAAAGGAGGCTGTTTGGATAAAAAAAGTTCATGTCTAAGCTGGGTGCGGTCTCTAGTGCTTCTATTCCAATAGATCTCTATTGTGATGAAAGTAGAGCTGTTGCGTAAGCCAAGGAGCCTAGATTGCATCAAAAATCTAATAACATACTTCGGTATTTTCACCTCATTTGCAAGATTGTTGATAGAGGTGATGTTAAGACATGCAAAGTGTACATAGATTTAAAAATTATCTATATGTTGACAAAGCCTCTTCCGTAGCCAAAGCATGAGGCGCACACAAGAGCTATGAGTATTAGATATTTGCATGATTGACTCTAGTGCAAGTGAGAGATTGTTAGTGATATGCCCTAGAGGTAATCCTAGAGATAATTGTATCACTTCTATATTTATGATCTTTGGAATAATATGTTATTTATCCCTTGAATAAAAGTCTTTCATATTGATTAACATGTATATGACTTGTTCATGGAACTCTTTATTCATGTTTTGGTGTTATACTAAATTATCACTGATCTTATGTCATTATATGACGCAATTATGATTTACAGATTAACACATATATTAATTGATAATCATGTTTTACAAATCATGGATATGGGATATCAAATCAATAATGTGGACACATGTTAAAGAACATGCTGTCGGATTGACCTACCATGAGACACCTTGAGAATTGTTATATTCTTAAGTATCATTAGTTGGTATCATACATACAGTTTTCTACATGTGTAATAGTTTACTTAGAGCTTGTCAAATATTTCTCCGTAACTGGGTGATCATAAAAGTAGCTTTCGGGTTTACTATAAAATATGCGGAGGAATGTGAGCGATCAAGATGGAATTTGCTCCTCCAATATAATAGGAGAGATATCTCTAGACTCCTCAATGTGGTTGGATTAAGGAAGTGGATAGCCATGCCGAATGTAGTTATGGAGTCAATCACGACTGAGTAATCTACTACAAGTTCGTGTGAAGGATCGATCTATGAAAGGATAGCATGCTTCTCACCTTGAGTTCGATCTGATATCATAAGGCAAACGGATCGGTACATAAGCACTATATATGTTCGTCTAATATGATCTTTACATATATTTGGGAGTCGTTAAGTCCTGCTAGGGACCGCTATAAACTTATGGACCGAAAATGAGTTTTCACCCATGGCAAAATATACATGAGCCTATAGGGTCACACACTTAACGGGTCAGAATGATAAGGGTCCGGATGATAGTCTCTAAGTGGGATACGATCTCTACTCATATTGATTAAAGGTCCAGCCTGAGGCTTTCCGAGTTGAATATGATATCTAATCGTATCTGATAAGAATCTAATTAGAGGCAAATAAAGGGAGGTGCCAGGGCTGAGGGATGGATCTAAAGATACACCCATCGAAATCCTAGCCACCACCTCTCATAACCCCTGTCATGAGAGCTAGTGCTAGCACATTGACGCACAACATTCCATTCCTGGACATGCGGACCTTGGTAGAGGCGTTGTTGTAACTGCGGTGCTGATCGGAACCATCGTGAGGAGGAGACGGTTGGCCAAAGGACTGTCGACTACTTCACTACACCGACGCATGTTTCATTGAACCGACCACTTCAACTCTACTTCCGCTGCACTGCGCATCTAGTGATAACGATCGACGATCTCTTACTTATATGGCTTCCTAGTTTACATGGTAGAAAATTTTAATCTGCGCTAGTGTAGTTTACTCACATCCCAACATCTTCATGTCTAAATTTCAACCTAAACTCCAATATGTTTACTCTACGTGGGTGTTGACACGTGTTTGTCTTGTCTGTTATTGATATGCCCTAAAGGTGATCATAGAGATAATATTACTTTTATATTTATGTTTTTTTAAATAATATGTTATTATGTTCCTTAGTGAATTATCACTGAGAAATGTTAGCAAGTATGTGACTTGTTGGTAAACTCTTTATCTACAATATGATATCATTCTAGAAGATTCCTAGTCAGATGTCACTGATTGGGACATTAGCAACTTATGGACCAGTATATGTATTGTTTGATGACCATGTTTCATCGGTCATAGATATAGAGATATCAAATCAATAATATAGACACATGATAAAGAACATGGTGTCAGATTGACCCACCTTGAGACACTGTTGAGATTGTTATATTTTATGTGTTATCAGTTGATCTCAAGCAATGATAATGTGTAATCCTTGTATCTGAGATCATCATAATTTCCTACTTGTGTAATAGTATACTTAGGGGTTGCCAAACACTATACCGTAACTGGGTAGTTATAAAGGTAACTTTTGGGTATACTATGAAACATGCGAAGGAAAGTGACTGGTCGGATATGAGATTGACCCCTTCTACATAACATGAGAGATATCTATGAGCCCCTCGATATATTTAGATAAAGAAAATGCATGACCATACCACGAGTGGTCGAAGAGTCAACCACGTGAAATTATCCTACACTAGATTGAGAAAAGATTGAATAGTCCATGGATGACACATTTCACATCTGGAGTTCTATCGGATATTGTGAGGCAAAAGAAAATATGCAAACATGTCGTTTATCCTGATCAGATACGAACTAGTAGTATGGATATACCGACTGGTTGGGAACTGGTCGAACATGTCACAAACTGGTCTGCGAACTGGTCATATAAGGATACAGAGTGGTCGTAACTAGATACTATCTAGTCATAAGGAGTTATGAACTGGTCGTTAGGGAATAGGGCTTGGTTGCATATCATATTACATAAGGTTCTTCTAAATTAATCTTTGTGTATATTTATGGATCGATATGTTCTGCTAAGGACCATTACCGACCAGTGATTGGAAAGATGTTTTCGAGTTACAACTAAGTATACATGAAGCTACAGAGTTATACACTTAACGGGTTAGAATAGTAAATGATCCGATCAGAGACTTTTTGAGTAGGATACGATCTCTACTCGTATTATTTAAGGATCTGATCAGAGGCGTTTTGAGTGAGATACAACCTCTACTTGTGTTGGATAAGAATTTGACCAAAAGCTCTATATAAAGAGGAGCAATATGGCTATAGGTTAAGAAAATAGACAGATTACACCACCCATCAAAACCTTAACCGTTATCTGTCATGCACCTTACTATGTATACTAGTGCTAGCACACCGACGGCCAAGCACCACGGAATGGATCGCTTCACTTGCAAACATGCACGCGCGCGGCGTCCGTACAACGCTGTAACAAAGTGAACTGCAAGCCTGTAACGCTTGGGATCTCACCTCACCACGTACGTGAATTATAACTAGGTTGGAAGCATGCATGTCTGCCGTTTGTGCGTCAGTGCGTGTCTGTGTGTGTGTTTCTTACTACTATTTACTGCAGCCTGCAGGGTAAAACGACAGGGGCTTCACTCCACCATCATCTGATTTGGGATGAACTGCATGCACCGCGAGGTTTCAGGTGGTGGTGTACGATAGCTGCGTGCTTCGGGTTTCAGCAAGCGAATTTGTTTCTGATCGAGGCTCCGGACTGTCCGACGAGCTTCCTGGCTTGCAGTGGGTACTCCATCCCTGCTACTGTACACTGGCAGCAACAAGTTTATGCATCAATTTCATAAACGATAATAGTACTTAGCTAGCTAGCGCCATATATACTATTTGCTTTCCTTTGTCCACCTCCCTTCGGATGAGCTGAACAACAGCAAATGATACGTCACTGGGCTTATCTGAAGAAGCAGCAGCAGCAGTGTTGAGGACAGGTTCGAATCCATGCAACTGTCCATCCGTCCTCGGGGTGGGCCTGAAAATCCCTCACATTTGTTAGAGTTTGTAATCCTATTTCTCGTTTAGAAGTCATAGTCGTAAGTCGTACTCGAGTTGAAAGTGTCGTAATAGAGTCGGAAGTCGTAGTCGTATTCGAGTTCGAGTACATGTACAAGTATAAGTCAGTTTATCGAGTTCGAGTCCGCTTCATAGTCATAGGAATAGTGGTCTTAGTCGTAGTCGAATCCGAGTCATAGTCGTAGAGCAGGGTATAAAGAGCAGAGCATTGTACCGAGAGGCGGAGAGAGAGAAAAAAGCCAATGCGATCGATGTGATCGAGAGGCAAGGGAAAACAGAGAGAGCGGTCAGGATGATCGTAGCGATCGGTGTGATCGAGAGAAAGAAATAAAGAATAGAAGAGCGGTTTGGCTCTGAGAAATCTATCTAGTATATCGAGTTCACAGGCGTGGTCGTAAACGGAGTTACGGCCACGGCGATCGAGCGGAGGTGTCCGCAGGAGCAGCAGACGTGGTCGTAAGCGAGTTACGACCACGATCACAGAGCGAGAAGACGTGGTCGTAAGCGACCACAGCGGGAAGACATGGTCGTAAAGAAGTTAAGACAACGGTCGTAGAGCAGAAGCTGTGGTTGTAAGGGTTACGACAACAGCAGTCGATAAATCCTTCAGCGTGGTCGACAGAATTGCTGCGTGGTCGTAATCGAGTAGCGAATATGGTGATCAAGTCTACTACGTGATCGAAGGAAGTTACGACTACGTGGTCAGAGCAGCAAGATGTGATCGGAGAGGTCACAATATGGTCATAACGACTGCCAGGGTGGTCAGAGAACCAACAGAGTGGTCAAAACAACTCAGGAGGTGGTTGTAGCGACTGCAACGTGGTCATACGGCTCCAGGGAGTAGTCGTAGCGACAACAGCGTGGTCGTACGGCTCCTAGGAGTGGTCGTAAGTGTTCAACAAGTGGTATCAGAGCTAGTTGACTTTGGTTTTGAAGATCATGGGCGACAAGGCGAAGGCTTAGGGTGGACTGGTCTCCCTCCAGTACCCTCTCCTGACAACCGACAATTACCCGGTGTGGGCAATGAAGATGAAGGCAAACATGCGTGCTTAGGGAGTCTGAGGTGCAGTCGATCTGAAGGGGAAGGACAAGGATGTGGACGACAAGGTGGATCAGACGGCTTTAACCCTCATCTACGAGGTGGTGCCAGATGCGATGATGCATCAGCTTATCGGTAAGGAGACGGCACAAGAGGCGTGGGAGAGGCTTCAAACAATGCACGAAGGAGTTGATCGTGTCAAGGAGGTGCGGCTCTAGAATTTGCGGAGCGAGTTCGAGAACCTGAAGATGGGAGAGACCCAATCGGTGGACGAGTTCGCCGGCAAGCTAAGTTCACTGTACAATCAGATTAACTCTCTTGGTGACAAGATGGAGGAATTTGTGGCTGTGAACAAGTACTTGCTCATTCTTCTGGAGAAGTACATACCTGTTGTCACAACACTTATGTACTCCCCCGATCTGGACAAGAAGAGGATAGAGGAGATCACCGGCTCTCGTAAGGCGCATTAGGAGTTACTGAAGGGGCTTCAGCCGCGTAATGAGCATGTTTCTCATAACGAGCAGGTATTGCTAGTAAAGGGAAATCCAAGAGACGGTCGTGGCTCATTAAACAACTATGGAAGGTATCGCGGTCGAGGCGGCCAGAGTAGCCGAGGCGGCAGGGGTGGCCGTGGAGGCAAGGCTGGGCAAGGCGGTGGTGAGAGATCTTATGATAAGTCACATGTCAAGTGCTTTGAATGTGGCGAATACGGGCACTATGCGTCAGGATATCGTAGCTTTCAATTGTAACGAGTTTGAGCACTATGCTTCAGATTGCAAAAGCAAGAAAAGGACGGGGAGGTGAACCTTACCAAAGGCAAAGACGAAGATGGTGAATCGCTAGTACTTCTCTCCTCATATGTTGAAAAGGAGCCGGCCATGGTGATAGCCACGATCACACGAATCAATGTTACTTGGATAATGTAGCAAGCAACCACATGACGGGAGATCGCTCCACGTTTCATAAGCTCAACGAGAAGATTTGGGGTAAGGTCAAGTTTGGCGAGGGCTCCACGGTGGAGATAAAGGGCAAAGGGATGATGATGTTGCAATGCAAGAACAGGGATAAGAAGTTGTTGACAGGAATTTATTATATACCAAGTCTATGTAACAACATACTTAGTCTCAGGCAGATGACAAAAAGAGGGTGCAGGGTGGTGCTGCAGGATGAGTTCTTGCGTGTGTACGACAAGAACAGATATTTGTTTATGAAGGTGAAAATATCTCGAAATCAGTTGTACAAGATTTCTTTAAAAACTTGTAGAGGTAGACTCCTCAACAGATAGCGGCTCCGGAGGTGAATGCAGCGAGCATGTAGCAGTCGTAGCAAGCGGCGTAGGAGGTGCGCACACGCATGCAGCCGACTCCGGATGCGCGCATGCAGGCGGAGTGGAGCAAAGCGTAGTCGTAGCAGGCATGCGCACAACTGACGAAGAGGGAGGTCGAAGCGACGTTAGCTCGAGTGGTCAGCATAGGCCATATGCAGGAGGAATATGAGTGTATGTAGCCAGTGCAGGTCAAGCACACGTAACACAAAAGGAGATCAAGGCAAGGAGGTGTATAAGGCGTTGGAGTGTTTCAGGCCAAAGCGGGATACGTGGGAGCGGCGTCAGTGGGAGGGGCGAACGCAAAGACCGAAGGTGGTGTGATCTCAGCCGATATATCTGTTGGAGAAAGATGGAAGGCTCAGGTAACAACAAGGTGGCTGTGGGAGCAGGTGCTTGAGCCCAGAAAGGCATGCAAGGAAAAAGCGAAAGCAAGAGAGAAGATCAGCGTGATCAAGATGGAAAAACAAGATTAAGAAAGTAATTGTTAGAGTTTGTAATCTTATTTCTCATTTAGAAGTCAAAGTCGTAAGTCGTAGTCGAGTCGGAAGTCGTGGTCGTAACAGAGTCGGAAGTCGTAGTCGTATTCGAGTTCGAGTACGAGTACAAGTCAGTCTATCAAGTTCGAGTCCGCTTTATAGTCGTAGGAGTAGTAGTCGTAATCGTAGTCAAACCCGAGTCGTAGTCGTAGAGCAGGGTATAAAGGACAGAGTATTGTACCAAGAGGCAGAGAGAGAAAAAAGCCAATGCGATCGGTATGATCGAGAGGCAAGGGAAAATAGAGAGAGCGATCAGGGTGATCGTAGCGATCGGTGTGATCGAGAGAAAGAAATAAAGAAGAGAAGAGCGGTTTGGCTCTGGAAAATCTATCGAGTACGTCTAGTTCACAGACGTGGTCGTAAACGGAATTACGACCACGGCGATCGAGCGGAGGTGTCCGCAGGAGTAGTAGATGTGGTCGTAAGCGAGTTACGACCACGATCACACAGTGGGAAGACGTGGTCGTAAGCGACCACAGCGGGAAGACGTGGTCGTAAAAGAGTTACGACCACAGTCGTGGACCAGAAATTGTGGTCATAAGGGTTACGACAACGACAGTTGATAAAGCCTTCATCGTGGTCGACATACTCGCTGCGTGGTCGTAATCGAGTAGCGACTACGGTGATCAAGTCTACTGCATGGTCGAAGGAAGTGCACCGCAGCGGCGGTGAACGTGGTCGTAACTTCTGCTGAAGTTACGACTACGTGGTCGGAGAAGCGAGACATGATCAGAGAGGTCACAACGTAGTCGTAACAACTGCCAGGATTGTCGGAGAATCAACAGAGTGGTTATAATGACTCAGGAGGTGATCGTAGCGATTGCAACGTAGTCGTACGACTTTAGAAAATAGTCATAGTGATAATAGTGTGGTCGTACGGCTCCTAAGAGTAGTCATAAATATCAACAACATTAAAGGCAAGTCGCACTCGGTTTTTATCTGACCCAGACGCAGACGGCTCAAAGCCACGAGCACGTTGGCCGGCTCAGGCGGACGGAGCGCACGGATTCCGCACCGGCCAGTACAGCTAGAGCACGCGGACGACGAGAGCGAGGCAGAGGCCAGAGGCAACGCGTCGTGGCGTCGGCCTCGGACCACTGGGCGCGCAGAGGGCAGGCTTTCGCAGTCGCACCCAACCGTACAAAGATTCTCTCTTCTACTAGTACTTCTCCGGAGGCACCGGCCGGTCAACGGTCAGCATGCACGGCCGTCCGAGCCGGCCGGCCCGCTGATCACACCGTAGGAGCAGAAGCAGCAGCAGCAGAACTGCAGAAGCTTACGCACGAACAAGAGGCGGATGGCCGAGTGTCAATTCGATGTGGTGTCGCATGTAGTCTTTTGGATTAACCCTTGACAACAGAGAGCTGATACCTGATGCTGACCAGAATGTTTGCTTCACCAAACGTGTACTGCTTGTCTGCATCTCTCTCTCTCTCTCTCTCTCTCTCTCTCTCTCTCTCTCTCTCTCTCTCGTCGCTCCATTGCCCATCCCCCTACAGATTTCGGAACAGAGTAAACATCGGCTATCGATCGCTACATTCGGATATTCTGGTCCCTTCTTCCAGGCGGTGACCTCGTTCCTACATCGGCTAGTGTAGACATGCATGCACAACAAAAGTTTTTTGCATTGCTGTAAATGAGGTCTCTCCAAGCCAAATTCCATGCATACAAGTTTAGTCCTACGCTTACTCCGGTTGTTGAGCAATTAATCAGACGACATTACGAAGGCATCACGTGGTGGTTCGCTGGCTATACAGTTCTACTCGCCAAAAGAGGACGAAATGGAACAAAAGCGAGTTTAGAACATGCAGAGCTAGCGGGCGAGAGCTGGAAGCCACCACTGTTTTGGCCGTATTAAAAAAAAATCAATTCTAACCCCCTTCATATAGAATTGCAAAAGTAGCTCCCTTCCACACCATGACAGCAGCGACAAACGACGCATGTCACCTGCCGTGCTACCTGGCCGTAGCAAGTTGCCTCTACCACAAGTTCTACCGCGATGCCCGAGCGTAAAAGCTCCGGCTGCAGTACCGTACCGCGGCAACATTAGCTGGCTGGCAGATGCACACATAAAGCCAGCTGTAGTGCTGCCACCTAGCATATCCTGTTGCGGTCCCACAGCGCAGCAGGTCCTACTACAGTGCTATACCACAGTAGATTTGTGGCTACTGCGCTCTTAAGTGACTTGCCGCGGTCCAGACTGCTGTTGCGGTAGGGAGCACAATAGTTAGACGTGTCAATTATCATTGTTGCCATGTGGTCGGGGACCAAAAGTGTAATTTCAAGCAGAGAGCCAAAATTGCAAAAAGAAACAATGGCCAGGGCAAACAGGCCAAAGCTTCATAGAGGTGTGAGAAAGCGTGTTCGGGGAACGAGGTGCTGAGATGCATGTATGTCCACACGAGCCGCAATAGTGATGAGGCACCATGTCTCAAGCCCTATAAATGCAGTATCATTTACCCCTTCCTCTTTCTTCCCTTCCTTGCCTACCAATGTCCCGGTGGAGTAGGACTAGTTTACTTGCATCTCGACATCACCCGCACACTTTCCAAAGTCCCCAAAATGAAAAGTGCATAAAAGAGGCGGCATATCTCCTGCACATGAGTATATCTATGCTCATGTGGACATGAGCCATCGTGGCGCTCCATCGCCAAATCCGCGACGTAGGGCCAGCGAGCGCAATCCCACCCACGAGCGAGCACGCGCTCTGGCCATTTTGCGTTCCCCCCGCTCGAACGTGGCTCCAGATTCCCGCTCTCCAGGGTTGCTTTGCTCCTGTGCTCCGTCGTCAGTGCGTTGCCTCGAGGTCACGCCACTCCTATTCGCCGCGTCGCCCACCGCACCCCATTTGCCCATCCTCCTGACTAGTCGCATGCCCCTGCATCATGCCACTACCACTACGCTGCCGATTTCGCCCCAATTGCCTGCGCCCTATGCCACCCCTGCCCCTTGTGTAAGCTTTTGCTTTGTTTTAAGTTTTGATGTGTCTGTAGGAATATCTACCTTTGGTGCTCGCATTACAGAATGAATCGTCAGTCATTGCAACCAAATATCTTTGTTTTGATGTGCAGGCGCATGGACGAAATGGAAGATGTGAGTAGCTCCATGCGACCACTAGCTTTGCCTAGTGCCGAAATGGCCGATGCACACTCTCTCGTTGCGATATCTACTTTCGAAACCCCTTGGAAGGCGGCTAGCATCCCATTCTACGTGAGTATGCGCACAATTTGTTGATTTGCATGGTTAATATCGTTGTAGGGCTAAATCATCCGTACCACTGTAGGGATCGTCATCCACACCAACAGTTAGTGATGATTTGATACCGGCCAAGGGGATTATTTTTGATGATGAGGATGTAGCCCTGGAGTTTTATAAAGCATACACGCATGTTGCGGGCTTCTCCGTTCGTATTGGACAACAGGCGACTACGAATGGGGTATTGCAATGGAGGTGGTACTATTGTGTCAGACGTGGCTGGAAGGAAGAAAGAGGTAAGGACAAAGTAGAGGTAAAAGTGAAGAGGACATATGATTCTAAATTGAGTAGGTGCGGTTGTGAGGCCATGTTTGTATCAAATAGATTAAGGACAATAAATTCAGATTAGAGACATTTGTAGAAGTGCATAACCATGGTTTTGTCTCACCTAGTAAGCAGCACTTGATATGGTCTAATAGACGAGTAACTGAGAAGGCTAAGACTACACTGTTCGCATGCCATCAGGCTAGCATTGGGACTTTTGAGGCATTTAGATATCTTCATGTAAGTGAGGGTGGATTTCAGAATGTAGGATGCACAAGGAGGGACTTGCAAAATTATCATCGTACTTTGAGAGAGAGTATAAAGTCATCAGATGCTCAGATGTTCTTTGATAATCTAGCTAGAAAGAACGAGAATAATGCTGCATTTTATTTTGACTATGTTATTGATGACAAGGGTAGGCTGGTGCATGTGTTTTGGGCAGATACAACTTGTAGGAAGAATTATGTTCATTTTGGCGAGTTGCTCTCATTCGACGCGATATATAATACAAACCAATACGACATGATATTTGCACCATTCATGGGAGTGAATAACCATAGAGGATGTGTTCTATTTGGGGCTGCATTGTTGCTCAATCAGACGATTGAAACTTTCAAATGGTTGTTCTGTACTTTCTTAAGATGTATGGGAGGTGTTGCCCCTAGACTAATAATAGCTGACGAAGATGCGGCAATGAAGAAGGCAATGGAGCCCTTGGTAGGAATTCTTAGAACAACTTCAAGGTCTGAAAGTGCCAATTCTTTTTCAATCACTTTATTGGGTACAAACATGCTTTGGTTGAGTTTTGGATCCGGTTCAACACTGCAGTGGATGAACAAAGGGAAAAGGAGCTAAAAGAAGACCATGCCACCTTTCACACTAAGCCTTAGTTGAAGACACCATGGGCAGTAGAGTTGCATGGCAGTGAAGTATTCACACATATGGTGTTCACTAAATTTCAAAATGAGGTAATTGCGGCTAGGGACAAGTGTGTTGTCGAGAGCACGGTGCAAGTATGTGACCTAAAAGTAACAACAGTCAATGAGGATGGCAAGGAGGTTAGAAAAGTCACATGTGACACTAAAACCATGATTGCCCATGGCTCCTGTATGTTGTTTGGCACTCATGGAATTCCTTGCCATCATATTATCCTCGTATTATGAGATGCATTGCTAAATGAGCTTCCAAGTCATTACCTTTTGAAGAGGTGGATTGCAAATTGCAAGAGGGAGGTTGTGTTTGATGAGAATGGCAATATTCTTGAGGAAAAAAAATCAAAAGATCCCACAGAGGAAGAAATTAAAAGGTTGGCTTCGGAGATGCACAAGGACTTAGAAGAATTGATACATCGAGCTACACCTTCACTACCGTACATGCAGAATGAGAGAGGGAAATTTAAAAAGTTCATGCATGACACAAACCAAGAAATTTCTGCCCGACCACAAATAGAGTGGAGAAGGTCAAAGCATATCTTTGGTGTGGCACCTCTCATGACATCGATATATTGCCGCCAACCGACAACCTCACTAGAGGCAAATGCAATAGGAATCGGCCTGGGGAGAGCAAACATAAGAAGTTGAAGGGAAAGGTAGCTCGCATGTGCAGGACTTGCAATGAGATTAGCACCCATGATAGCCGCAACTGCCCTTTAAGGAGACAATCAAAATAATGATGTAATGTAGCATTTCAATTTCTTTCAATTCACTTTTGGTTCCTCTTGTTTCATACTAACTTAAAATGTCTGTGTGTTTTCAATGGGCAGGACTTGTGGGGACTCTAATGCTATAATCTGCATCTGCATGACTGAAGTGTGTTTGAATTGTTGTTTGGATTGTAGTTTCAATTATGTATTTTGAATTGTAGTTTGTAGTTTGAATTATCGTATCAATCTGTTTGAATCTATTCAATCTGCTTGAATCTGTTGAATGCAAAATTGTCACAAAGAGTTGGGCAGTGCAGAGTCATTAACAGCACTCCCAAACATTTCCAGTTTCTGGAATCCTTTCCAGAAATAATACTTGCAACTGAGCTGAAATAATCCTTTCTAGAAAAACTCATGTACATTATCAGTGTAATTCTGCAGAGCTGAAATAATACTTGCAACTGCATTGGTATCAGTGTCACCAGGCTGTTCACTATGCAGTTCATAGCAATACTTATACAGATCAGAACTCGACAACATCTGGGGGAGGAATTCGAAAAGGAATATGAATATGTGACAAAAGGAATGCGAATATATGACAAAAATTTCAGGTCAGCCATCCTCAGTTAGTTTCTTCTACCATTCCTTCCTTCTGCCATCCTCCTAGACATCATCTAAAACAAGCAAGAACTTCCCAGACACTACAAATTCTCGACATTCCCATAAATGACATTGCTAGAAATGATATTCCAAACCCAAACACTTTCCATTCATTACATTACATGTCTAAAATAAGAGTTCAGTACAGTTGGTTTTCAGACTAAACATTACATAACAAAATTCTACAATGGAAAACCTTACAACATCTTATAGCAGAACACAACATATGCATGGTTTCCTCAGTTCACAGTCTTCCCAATGTACATTCCTAACACGAAGAATAAAAATGCAACAATAAACATTTTAAACTTTTCATCTGTAGTAGTGGATTTCCTGATTGACATATTGATCTGATGCAGGGAGGTCTTCATCACAGTTAAATATTCCAATACACGGTGGTCGACTTGGAAAACCACTTCCTTTCCATTGCTCAACTTCACAGGAGAATCATATATTCTTTGTTGTTCCACCAGATGCATCCCACTCAAATGGCTCATGTATTGGTCTTTCGACATGAAAGTGTCGCACTCCTTCTAAAACATCTGCACCAAAAGAAACCCAGTTTCATCATTAAAATGCATCAAATTCTTCGAGGGAATTTATCCAAACACAAAACCAAATTTCAACATCAAATTCAACAGAAAAGGGAGTTTCTTACCCCCATCGTTTCTAGGGCACTTGTAGTACTCTTCTCTTCTATTCTTCGAGCTCTCGGATATGGCCCAAATCATCTTTACGTGGCACTTTGGGCACAACATGAGAGACAGCCTACCGCTAGACGTTGTTGACATCGATGACCACTCGGAGTGTGCCTCCACGCGATCCTTCTTCTTCTCCATGGCGAGGCAATGCGCGGGGAGGAGATCCCTGCCGTGAGCAAGGCGGAGGCGCACGGACCACAGGGGGAGACGGCGAGGCGCTCAAGGGCTTGAGGAGTGGCACTGCCATGCTCGCCTTGCCAAGAGGATTTGGGGATCTGAGGTCGGGCACTGAGAGATTAGGGCGGGGGTGAGAGGATTTGGGGATCTCAGGTCGGGCACTAAGGGATTGGGGCGGAGGGTGAGAGCATTTGGGGATGTCAAGACGGACACTGAGGGATTGGGGCGGGGAGTGAGAGGATTTGGGGATCTCAGGTCGGGCACTGAGGGATAGGGCCTGTTTGGCATTGGCTGCGGCTTATGACTTTTGGCTGAAATTTTTGAATTTTGGCTGTTTAAGGTACAGATTACGGAGAGAGAGATACTCACTTATGATTTTAGATGGTACATATGTTGAGCTTTTAACGTGTACATCGTTTAACTTGTAGACCCTATCTTGAGAAAATACTCCGTTTGAAAGTTAGGTACTATAGCAAAAGCCAAAAGCCGTCAGCTTCAGAGGAAAAGAACATGCCCTATGATGGGAAAGGAAAAGAGAGGAAATGCCGTCTTTGGAATATACGATTTGAATCTGTTGAGTTTCTATGAACATGAATTCAAGCAGAATAAAAATGTTTGAACACGATAATTATTCATGATTATTGCAGAAATTGATATGTTTTTGTGAAATTTCTACAGAGTTTCTATGAAATGCCTACGTTTCAGATACAGCCTTCGTGGCCTGATTCCACGGGAGTTTCAAAGACCAGTCGATGCCCTTTTGGGATCATATCTGTTCCCACCGAGTGCGAAGTATAGATAGTCCTTTGTCAAGGCAATGATGCGCCAAAGTAGGAGATTCACCTAGTGCTTTAAAAGACTTATAAGCTCAGTTTTATGATTTTTTTATTGTAGCAACTGAAAAATATATTGTAGCTACTATTAGTTTTTCTATGTAATTAAATTTAAAAATAAAAAAAAACAAAAAAACTATATCATCATAAACAATGCAAAGGATTAAGAGGAAAAAGAAAAAGTAAAAAACCCCAAAAACCAAAAAACAATGAAATTAAAAAATTAGAAGCCAGAAACAGAAACTCGTTGGAGCCGGCCTCAGTCTATTTGTCACTCTAAAAAAACACGAAAGTACTAGTACATCAATACAACTAGATGTTATCATAAAGATGACTGTATCACTTCTATGTTTATGAACATTTGAGTAAAATGTTATTTTATCCCTTGAATAAATATCTTTCGTATTGATCAACAAGTATGTAACTTGTTCGTGAAACTCTTTATTCATATTTTGATGCTATTCTAAATTATCCTTGATCTTATATCATTATGTGGGACTATTATGATTTATAGATTAGCACATGTATTGATTGATGATCATGTTTCACGGATCATGGATACGAGATATCAAATCAATAATGTGTACACGTGTTAGAGAAGATGATGTCGTATTGACTCGTCATAAGATACTGCGAGAATTGTTATATTTTTAAGTGTTATCAGTTGGTCTCATACATAGTGTATGTAGGATCCTTAGACCTGAGGTCGTCATTGTTTCCTTCATGTGTAATAGTTTGCTTAGGGGTTACCAAACACGACTCCGTAACTAGGTGGTAATAAAGGCAGCTTTCGGATTTGCTATGAAACATGCGGAGGAATATGAGTGATCAAGTGGAATTTGCCCCTCCTATATAACAGGAGAGATATCTCTGGGCCCCTCAATGTGGTTGGATTAAGAAAGTGCACGGCCATACCAAATGTGGTTGAGAAGTCAATGACAACTGGGTAATCCACTACAAGTTCGAGTGAAGGATCGAGTTATCATAGGATAGCACGTTTCTCGCCTTGAGTTCGATTTGGTGTCATGATGCAAAGGGATCGGTACATAAGCACTATATAGATTCGTCCGATATGATCTTTATGTGTGTTTGGGAGTCGTTATGTCCTGCTAGGAACCACTACTGACTTATGGGCCAAAAAGGAGTTTTCGGCCCATGGGCAAATACACATGAATCTACAGGGTCACACACTTAATTGGCTGGAACGATAAGGGGTCGGATGATAATTTCCGAGTAGGATTCGATCTCTACTTGTATCAAATATGAATCCGATTGGAGGCTATATAAGGAGAGGTGTGGGGGCTGAGGGATGGATCCCGAAAACACATCCATCGAAACCCTAGCCGCCACCTCTCGTATCCTTTGCCGTGCAAGCTGGTGCTAGCATATCGACGCACGATGCTCCATCCCTGGACGTGTGGACTTCGGTAGAGGCGCTGTTGTGACTGTGGCGCTGATCGGGACGATCAAAAGGAGGAGACGTTTGGATGGAGGATGTTAGACTACTACCGCTACACCAACGCGCTCTTCGTTGAATTGGCTGTTTCAACCCTACTTCCGCTGCAGTGCGCGTCTAGTGGTAATGATCCATGATCTCTTACTCGCATGGCTTCCTGGTTTATGCGGTAGAAAAATTTTAATCTGCGCTAGTGTAGCTCACCCGTATCCCAACACTAGAGTACCAGATGGAGTACAATTATTCAACACTATTACTTGGACATAGGTAGAGGCACCAGGTTGGTTATGTGACAAGGTGGGAGTTTTTGGCAGTATTAGCACTATTTAACATCGTATTAACAGAAATGATATCCGTCGCATGTAATTAGCAGCAATGGTATCTTCACCGCACGGCCACCATGTGAGACGAACAACGAGCTGGCACCTACCTGCACGGTGGCAGTGTGGCTTTGTATGGCGGCACGCATGCATGCACTAATTAATTTGCTTCATAATTAATGCACTAATTTGCTTGATAATTAAATTTAGGTGCCGCACGGCCACCATGTATTAATCATTAATTGCATACATGATTCTTGCATGCCGCAGGCCCCATGCGAACGAAGTGTCACTAATTGCATGCATAAAGCACTGCCGTACAAAGCCGTACGGTGACGGTGTCATCTCTGCTAATTTCGTGTGACGGGTGCTATTTTTGTTAATACCATGTTAAGTAGTGCCAATACTATCAAAAACTCTGTGACAAGTAATAGTATATACTAGTACCTTATAAAATGAAATGGAGGTGGTACTATGAAATTACCTGTGGTCTATTTGGGGGAATAATGAATCCTTGTGAGGTCCAAACATTAGTCACAATTAGATAGACAAGAAGAGCGACATTTTTGTTATCCCTACCATTCCATACACAGCTGATAGCTCTCCCCTCTGCTCGATAAGTGAACAATTACATGTTCCACTTTCTCCATCCCTACTAGGGGTTAGAAAAAAAAAGCGTGAAGCTGACAAGTCGGCTCGGCTCGTTTATGTCACAAGCCTAACTGAGACCATGTTTCAACTCAGCTACCTAACTAGTCGAGTCCAAGCTAGCTCGTGAGCCGCTCGGTGGCTCATTAGGCTTGGCTGGCCCAGGCGTGCTAGACCAATGTCGCCCGGCCCAGCTGGGCTAACCTAAATCCCTAAGAAATGCGCAGAGGCGCCACACCGCAGCAGCGTAGGCACCACGCATGCTCGGCCTCCCCTCGGCGTCCACGTCTGCCTCCCCTCCTCCTCGTTGTCCGACTCTGCCGTCGCCTCCCCTCCTCCCTCTCGATCTCCACCCACCTCACATCCTCACCTCTCCCCGGCGCTTCTTCGAGGTACCCAGCCTTGAAAACCCTAACCCCTTCTGATCCACCGCATTCTCTGGTGCAATCCAGTTCCAAATCCAACACAACCAAATCTGCTCCCTCCTATTTGAGCAGACTTGATTCCTCTTTCTGTGTGGATGCTGCAGGGTTTAGATCCCACAACGATGGCAGAGAGACTGGCGCAGCTGTGGGCCAAGGCGTTGGAGCTCATGGCGAAGCACGGTGGCGCCTACTACAAAGAGGTCATGGAGAAGAGCAAGCAAAACGTTGTGCAGCCCCCACTGTGGAGAAGTGCCAAGAGCTCTTCAAGAAGCTCTTCTACACCCGCCTCGTAAGATAATCCTTTTGACTGGATTGCTCATGTGACATAGTTCCAATTGGACGTTGTTGCCTATAGTGTGATGCGATCTGTTGGTGCTTGTGGCAATTGGGGGTGTTCAGGCCGGGTGCTCCGATGGGTATAATATTGTGTGGTTGAGGTTTTTCCTGTAATTGCCTACTATCACGATTCATGTTGTTTGCTTACCTCCAATTATCCTAGTGTTAAACTTGAACATACTAAGATGTGACCTGCTTGTGGCTAGCATTGGAGTTGCCAGGCCGAATGTTCTATGCCGTCAGTAGATTTACATTTTTAGCTAGATAATATGATTATTTAGTGTTCGGTGCTATAATTGGGCTTTTGTTGATAGATACCTCTATCAGTATAGCTAAAAACCAGCAGCCAGGGACAAAGTATGATTCACCGCAACGCCAGCAAAGCCTATGTATAATTCACCGGTAATCGCAGGGTACGAATTGCGAATTAGCTATGGATATGGCTCGCCTCGAGCAATGCCCGCAGCCGATTGGGAAAAGTAACCTACTCCTTGGGATGATTGAACAATCAACAATTTGGTCCTAGCTAAGGTCACAAAACACAGCACATACGGCCCCAGAGGCTAAGCGGAAGAACCCTGGCGATCAAATGTTGCAAGCACCGAACACAGTGCGATGCAAGTGCAATTCTGCAGAATGTACACCAAGATGGCCAAATAGAAGCTATATGATCATTAGCAAACCATCCCATAAGCCATAGTTACAAAGCTAGGAAATGAAGCAAGGGCAGGGCTCTCATGCCAGAAACCAAGACACCTTAATCAACATCAGAGGCTAAGATGTTCTTGTTTCTCCTCCTCCTTCGATGTACGAAAACACAACCATCACTGGCCATGCATCCCATACTAGAGCTAGTAGTACTAGTAACCAGCCATCACCTGCCAAGAAAGGAAACTACGATTTATCACTTCCCCAGAAAATACAAAGATGTCCCTCTTCTTGCTTCTAGTGGTAAGGTGGTGGCTGTTCTAGGTGGCGCTCTCGACGGCCGGACTCCAAATCCCCCACAACCTCAGGTTAAGCATCCCCATCACGTCCGCCCACCCCCGCTTCCGCTCCTCCTCCTCCTCCTCCTGCACCTCCGCATTCTCCACCGCCTCCGCCTCCGAGGAATCTTCTCGAACCTTCTCCTCATCGTCGCTCGCCCCGGGGGAAAGGGGCGTCGAAGGAGGAGGGGGGGAGGCTGCGGAAGGGGAGCGTTCTTGGACCTTCGCCGCCTCGGGCTCCGGGGACATCGGCGGCGGCGGCGGCGGGGCCTTGCGCTTGCCCTTGTCGCGGCGCTTGGAGGAGGAGGAAGGGGTGGAGGAGGCGGAGGATGAGGACGACTCGGCGGCGGCGAGGTGCTCCTCGAAGGCGTCGATGGCGTCGTGGATGAGCTCGCGGTCGGGAGAGCAGTCCCAGCGCGACCAGAAGCTGGTGTAGCAGTCGAAGCACCCGCACCCGATGGCCGGCGGGTGGGCGCGCCGGCGCCGCCCGCGGACCGGTGGCTGCTCCGGGTGCGGGGCGGTGGCGCCCTGGAGAGAGCGGGTGACCAGGTACGCCAGCACCTGCTGGTCCTCGCGGCGGAGGGCGGCGGTGAGCGCAAGGATGGCGGCGGGGAGGAGCCGGAGCGCCGCCCCGGTCGGGTCGACGTCGCCGCCGGGGAGCGACGGGTGGATCTTGCCGCCCTTGCTGGGCTTCGCGCACACCGTCTTCATGGCGAGCGAGCTAGGGTTTTAGCCTGCTCTCCCTCCTTCCGGGTGGTTTGTTGTTAGGGTTTGGTGTCCAGGGTAGAAGGAAGAAGGGACGGAGAGGGGGGCTGCTTATAGGGGCACAAGACCTTAGACCTCCCTGCTTCTCTTGCTTTCTCTCTGCACTTTTGGAGTGCTTTCTCGCGTTGCCCCTTTGGTTTCCCATGTTTTCCCACACCAGGGCACGTACCTGTCGGAGTGGCTTCATACCCGCCTCTCTTCCTTCCTAGTGCTCTAACGGCACTTCCATGGTAATGAACTGTGCTCTCACAAACTTAGCTGTGCTTTTCGAAATCGGACGGCTAGGCACCCTGTCATCTACTGTTCATAGCTGCAACGGCATTTGGAGTGTATCGCAGTCCAGTCGAAAGTCATGGACTCACGTTTATCTTCCACCTAGTTTGGTTGCAACAGCACTAAGCGTATGAGCTGTCGTGCTAGAAATATGTATGCATCTACCTAGTCATCTTCGAATCCTTGTGATATCACTTTTGTCGTCACAACTAGTGTAAAAGTCAATGTGTAAAAAATATGACCGTTTGCCGTTACCTAATATTTGTGGGGGATTGATTACAGTATCGATTCTTACATTCGAGTTGTTTATGATAGAAATTGAATGGTTTACACAAACTCACGTCCATCCTCCTACATTTGTTCACATCTCTCCAAACATATGAATTATAACGTTAGGAATTAGGCAAATATTAGTTGTCTAGTTGAAAATTGAACGTTTACATGGACTCACGGTACTCTTCCAGCCACGGTTGATTTTTATATGTTCACCCTTGGTTGCAATTGAACTAGAACCCGACGGAAGAGGATTGAACTCCAAAAACATGAAATATTAGGATTGAACTCCAAAAACATGAATTATTAAGTAAACCATCTAACACAGACACACAGTACTTTCCTCTACAAATATCAAAAATAAACGTCAATACACGTCAATGGTTAAAGCATCCAAGCCTAGAGCACGTCCAACCCTTGGTATATTTTTCAGCTGCAGCCTGCTTATTTTTCATTATTCATAAATTTTATTTTTTTTCTGAACTTTTGATTATTTTTTGAGCTTTTTTCTGATTCTTTTTTCCCTGTATTCGTTTGCATTGTCCGTGATGAGCTAGCATATTTTTTTATTTTTAAATTTTTTTAAATTTAATTACGCCAAATAAGCTATCTTCATTCTCGTGAAATTTCGGTACATCTGAGGTAATTTCATCATAAACCACAGGTTTTCAGTCCAACCGAGCGACATATTCAACTTAGCCCTCTTTATTGCATAAACACTCTGGACATACTATAAGCTATGGTAGTATAATTACATCATTCTGCCTTGAGAGGTGGCAATTTTCCGGTGAAAACTTTGTAGCTTCTTGCCAAGGGTTTCAGAGAGTTTAGGTAAGACCGCATTGCATCTAAATGAAATATTCGATTATTTGGTATGATCATGCATACCACCATTTTGTGCAGTGCACATTGGCAAACAACAAATGCCCTCAATTTGTCACGAGGACGCTGGACGCAATATCACGGCTTCACGAGGGGTGCAAAGAGGAGGAAACCATCGGTTTTCCTGATTTTTTAAAAAAGGTGTAGCGCAGCACAGCTTCCCCAAAATCCCCACACGGTATAGAGCCACCGCCTAACAGCAGTGGCCGGGACCTCGCACCCGTCCGCACAGAAAATCCTTGCGAGGTACGTCGATCGGCCATACGATCGCGCAACCGTAGCGCTCGAAGCCCATCTCAACCGTCCGTTGTATGCGGACACAACGTCGTTCCTTTTTTTTACCAGTGGGGAACCCGGGTGGTGCACGGGGCGAGGCGATCTTATCGCCATGGAGGATTGGTGGTTCTCCATGGACCCGATGGGTCAGCGACAGACAAGGAGTAGGGCCGACGTGGCACTGGCAGCCAAAGGTGGGTCCGGTTGTCAGTGGCTGTAGGGTCTATTCTTTTTGGCTAAACATTATAGTTTTTGGCTGCGGCTTTCAGCTTTGAGCTGTTTATACGAAAGATTACAGAGTATCAGAAGCTCACGTGCGGTTTTTGCCGATATAAATGAAGTCGGTACAGTATATACTAAAATTAACTAGTAGATCCTATTTTAAAAAGATACTCCGTTTAAAAGTTAGTTAGTAGAAAAATTAAAAAACAGTTTTTAAAGCCGAAAAGAATACACCCGGAGTCGAGCAGAGTGCGAGCTAGCCACAGTACAACGGGTCGCCCTCACTTGTCAGGTGGTACCGTGTTGGTTTGTGCCCTGGGCGCCTTGGGGTTGGGTTGGTTGTGAAGTGACGATATTGCCCTCTATTTCAGTGGCGAACAGAGCGAAGCTGACGAGCTTCTGGGTATTTATGGGAACGAAAATACCGTGGGCACTAGTCTCACTGTATTGTGTTTCCTGCAAGAACCGCAGCGCGGCGGCAGTAGCCGTACGCGGCGGATTTGTGTGTGACCCGAACCAGATGTAACAATGGACTCGATAGTACATTCGTATGGCTGCATCCCTGACTCCCTGTACGCATTATATCATGGCACACGATACGTGTCGATGGGCGTGCCACACGTACACCAATATTTTCTGCACGTCCGTGATAAAGCGAAATATGATAGAGCCTGTTTGTTTTGACTGCGATTTATGATTTTTAGTTATGGTTTTTAGTTGTTTATATAAGAGATTATAGAGTAACAAAAACTCACGTGTGATTTTTTTTTATATAAATAAAATCGGTACAGTATGTACTATAATTAACTAGTAGATTATATCTTAAAAATATTTTCTTTAAAAATTAGTTACTATAAAAAAAATTAAAAACAGCTTTTAAAATCCGAAAAGAATATGCCCTGTATAGATTCGACGAATGGGGCGAAACTTGGTGGCGGTGCAAGGCTTTACACAGCCACGTTATACCCGAACTGACACCGGTCTCCATCCTCCTCTATGGTGGCCGGCGACTAGTAAATTTTAGATGTGGTATTTCTTGGGCGATTTTTCAGCTTACGGCTCTCTCTCTCTAGTAAGATGTTTGGCACAAGAGATCATCTCCTAACAGGATGAGTTAGTATATCATGGGATCATCTTATGAAATTTGATCGGATGATATTATCCTTTATTTTATACTAACCCTATACTTACGAGGGATGAGATGATAACAGACCAGCTTATAAAAAAGCGAGTTAGATTCAGAATTAGAATATGATCCATTCGTAGGTCCATGAAACCAAACATTCAAATGGCCATTCGGTCACGCGTAAGGATAGAGAGAGTTTCTAAAAAGGAACACATAGAGTTGTTAAATAATCCATGGCGCTCGCATACCATTGACTGACAATATTTGAGATGTACAGGTTGCGTATGAAAAAAAAAAGAGAAAAACACGATCTGGTGTCTCTTTCAACCGTACTACTGTCTAAGACATTTTTGTTAAGCTAAAGGTGCACCACAACAATCATTTCAAGGACAATCACTTTCGCTGATGCAGACATGCTAATTCGCATGGGAACACGGGAGAGAGAGAGAAAAAAAAAGCTAGATGGACGCATGGTGTAGCGTTGTGTATGGCTCACGCACGTATGCCAAGGTTAAAAGGAAAGGGCTATGTTCGAGTAGTATAAAAATATACCATCGACTCTTGTAAGCTCTAGCTCGCGGTTCGGCTGGGATAAAGTGTCTTATGGTTTATTTTATAATTTAGCTAGTTTATTTTGCACTATATCTATTAGTGATTTTTTAGCATAATTAAATTTAAAAAAATTAAAATAAAAAAGATTATCCTATCACGAACATGCAAACAAATACAGAAAAACAGAAAAGGCAAAAAAAAAACTCAAAACTAAAAAAGGACGAAGTTAAGGAATAGTAAATTAGAATCAGAGATTGAAACTGAGCGGGACCAAAATGTGAATAAGAAATTCATACGGACAGAGCCGCAACAATTCGGCTCTTGAGGATGTAGGCATTGCCGAATCTCGTAAATAAATTCTTGTGTCTCTTATGTGCTTTGTGTGCTCTTATTCTTCGTATGCGTTGCCGCCGATTCTAACAAGTAGTATCGAAGCGAGGTTGAGATGGCGACATTGGGTGTTAGATTAGAGTGGTGAAATTCGACGGAACGAGGAACTTTTGATTGTGGCAGACGAGGGTAAAGAATCTGTTGGTACAGCAGGGATGTTTCAAGGGGCTGCGCAAAGTAAAGCTGAAGTCGATGGAGGACAATGATTGGAAAAGTTGAAAGACCAGGCAGTCGCGATAATACGGTTGTGTCTTTCAGATCATGTCATGTATTATGTGATGGATTTGACTTCATCGAAAGAGATCTGGGATAAGTTATAGACTCAGTCATGTCCAAATCATTGATAGACAAGATGTATCTGAAGTAGAACCTGTACGGGCTGAATGAACATCGAAGATGAAGACAAGGCGATTATTCTACTGTGTTCATTGCTACATTCCTATGAACACTTGGTCACCACTTTGGTATACGGGAAGGATACTATTAAGATTGATGAGATTTCTATGACTCTGTTGGCATATAATCAACGAAGGCAGAACACAGGGGAAAGCTCTCATAGTGATAGTTTGTATGCAAAGGGTGACTATGAAAGGAAGAAAGACAAGGAGAAATATGGGAGGCAAAATTCCATATCCTAGTCAAGGAGCAGAAAGAATATTCAGTGCTACAAGTGCAAGGAGATAGGGTATTTTAAGAGAGATTGTCCGAAGTTGAAGAAACAAAATGATGAGAAGTAAGGTGGGCAGACTGTAAATGTGGTTCAGAAGGATGATATGTTAGTTGCTGCAAAGCACATGAATGATGTGATTAGCTTAAAGGGGTTAATAAGTCAGGAATTTGATATGAAAGACTCATGTTCTGTTTCAAAGTGTTGTGACTTTTAGCCTTTGGCTAAAATGTTAGTTTAGTGGCCGTTAACTTTTATAAGGTATTCAATTAAAGGGAAACAAAGAAAAAATAGGAAAAAAAGAAAAATGACATTATATCTCCATAGATAATGCAAAGGAAAAAGAACAAAATGAAAAAAAAATGAAAAAAGAAAAAACCGTGTTAAGAAGCCAACGTGTTCCAAACGGTTTTTGGCTTCTGGAAGCTAGAAGCCAAAATCCATCGTTGTTTGGAACGAGGCCTTACGAGTAACAAAGAAAATTTTGTGCATGGTGCTACATAGGGACAGAAGCCTAAGAAAATTGTGGTTGTTTCAGTAGGAGTGTTGTGAGAAGGCTTTGGAGTGATTTGATATGAGCAAGGTCAGACCACTAAGTACTCTGTTGTAGGGGTGGCCTAACCCCCCTGTGACTGGACCTTGTAACTGGCCTAATATGTAATAGGCCCGATAGTGTAGAGAAATATACCAATGTACCCTCATCCTTTGTAAGTATTAAGAGGTAGAATGTGAATTTCCCATTCTACTCCACTCATGTATATAAACCCTCAGGAGGGGCAGGAGGAGGGGCATCCTCTCATTCTTACCAACTCTCCCACAGATCTGGCTCTCCTCTTCCTCCTTTACGAGTCCCCTTCTTTACTGTTTGGCCCGTAGCCACAACATACTCCATTGGCATAACACTTTAAAGTTTCTTCTAAATTTTGTCCGAAATTAGATAAAGAAATTGAAGAGATAGGGAATATTCCATATGCTAGTGCAGTTAGTTGCTTAATATATGCAATGGTATGTACAAGGCCTAATTTGGCGCATGCTGTTAGCCAAGTTAGCAAGTTTATGGTGAAACTAGGAAAGCGACATTGGAAGGTAGTCAAGTAGATATTCAGGTACTTGAGAGGTAAGACAAGTCATGGTATTGTTTTTAGTGGACAACAAGGTAATCCTTTAGTTGTTAGACATGTGGATTGAGGCTATGCTGGTGATTTGAATAATAGGAGGTCTACTACATGGTATGCTTTTACTCTAGTAGAAGTCTTGTATGTTGGAAGTCATTAGTTCAGTCTATTGTTGCATTGTCTACAACTGAGTCGTAGTACATAGTTGTGGCTAAAGTTACAAAGGAAGTTTTATAGCTTGCAGGACTAGTCAAGGATCCGGGTATCGATTGCAGGGTGGAGTTCAGTTGTAGGGGGTGTTCTTTTTGGCTTCCAAAAGCGGCTTTTGACTTTTGCTACAGTACCTAACTTTTAAATAGAGTATTTTCTTAAGATGGGATCTATAAGTTAATTGTAGTACACGTTAAAAGCCTAACATCTGTATCAACCAAAATTGCAAGCGAATATCTCTCTCTCCGCAATTTCTGTCGCAAACAGCCAAAGTTCAAAAATTTCAGCCAAAAGCCATAAGCCGCAGCAAAAAAGAACATGCCCTACATAGTGATAGTCAGAGTGCAATTTATTTGGCCAAGAATCAGGTGTATCATGCTAGGATGAAGCACGATTATGCAAGGTATCATAGGATCAGAGAGTTGATTAAATTTGGAGATATTGATTTGATGAAGATGTATACTGATGATAATGTTGTGGATATGTTGACCAAACCCGTCACCGGCAACAAGTTGAGCATTGTCTCGACTTGTTGGGAGTTACAAGTTGCTGAGCAAGAAGACAACCCCTAGCCCACGAATGCACGAGGGGTGTCAAAGTTTCTCTCATTTTTCTTCAAGGTGGTGTATTCGCCAAAGTGGAATTAGTTGTGTATGGCTTATATATGGCAAGGTTAAAAGGAATGAGTTGTATCCGGAAAGCGGGAGCATAGTGAACATACTAGAATCCAAGTCGAATCATGTACTAGGATATAAAAATATACCCACGACTCTTATAATCCTAAGTGTGAAAAAGAAACTCCTCGTATGGATGGAACTGCCGTAATTCGACTCTTGGATAGGCATTGCAGAACCTCAAAAACAAAATTTCATATCTTTTATGTGTTTTGTGTGATCTTATTGGTTCGAACAAGTAGTATTACCAAACAAAATTGTGGATATGTTCTTGCTTAAACTCAGTTGCATAATTTCCCAACAAATATGCTCCAACGCGAACCCGTGTGATTGATGAAGGCCACGTCGAATGACATTGAGTAAGAAAAAGTAGAGCCAAACTAGAGGTTGGTGCTATATATAGTAGCTATACACAAATATCGTAGTATGGAATTTTGGAGGTTTAATTTGCCTACCAGGGTTTTTTCTCCCAACACAAACTGAATGTGAACTTGAAATTTTAAATGGTGCTATGCTAAATTAAGAACTACCTTCAGTTTTTTCTGAGTTTTTTTATATTTATTTGCTGCTCAAACCAAAGTGGTTTGTGTAGTTGTACGTAAATCATGATTTGGTTGTCAACCAGAATATAGGCTTTTTAATTCATGACTAAGACTAACGCTAACATAATTTAGTACAAGAGGTGGTAACAGGGAATCAAGGGGCTGATCCAGGCAGGTAGAACAGTGGACGTATCATCTCTCCCTTCTTGTTTTTTTTAATAACATGTAACAAACATGGAAGCCTGCTTAACACATGGTTGGATGTTTCAAATTTTAACTTTAAAAAATATTTACAGATGTAATATATCTTGCCACAGAATTTTGAAGGAGACAATTTTTAGTTTATTACTGCTCCCCCGGTCAAAAAACATATCATTTTGTATATCGATATAGTTCTCAAAACGTAATTTTGATTACTAATTTATATTGTAATATATTTATTAAACTCAATAAAGTTATAATATTATGAAAGTACTTTCTAAGACAAATCTACATATATCCACTCTGAATCTTTAAAAAGACATCTATAGCCAAAGTTTCAAAATTTTAACAACAACTTGTTAGCTACTTTTGATTACTAATTTTTATTGTATATAGTTCCCACTTTGCTGCGGGTCATTGGATGGCATCTATTTATATCTTTCAAATGATGTCATATAAATATGTCTTTCCATAAAAATGTGTCTTTTCACGTAACAATACATACGTTTCACAGACTTCCACCCTTTCAATTAAAAGGTGTCCTAACCGAAGCATCTCTTCATTATTTAACATTCAAATGTTGATATTTTAATTGAATTCGATTTGATGGCTACTATTTTAAAGGTGACGTGGCATAATAAGAATGCTGCCTTATTAGTCAATTTGGATCGATACTTGATTGTCACGAATTTGGGAATGTGTCTTCGTAGAATATATTACAGGGGTCAGCATATTTTATTTGGCCCATCCAATCGTCTAATTCGTGCCATGTGCCCATGCCTAGGTAGCCTCCATGTATCCGACACGTTAGCACAAGCCGGAGGACCCCTTTCTGCTCCCTTTTAACTTTGATGGATGGTAGCGATGGCGGACCAGAACTAGATTTTAGGAAACACTAGTGGGATATAGTCAACTAAAGATAAACGTATGAAATATAAATCAAACTAATTTTTGCAATTCAAAATCATACATAATTATAATAAGAACATAATAAAAATACAAAATATATTGAAGATTGTACCTTGGTAATTGATAATGTGCCTCCTAAAACCCATAAATATATGTAAGTAGCATTCTGCACAATAGAATTAGCACATTTAGTGATAAATATTAGAAATTGATGTTATCAATAGTTATAAAGATCGAAAAAGGTACACAACATACTACTAGCTAGGATTGAGCGGTAGTAGTAAAAGTACGAGGTAATAGTATTCTATGAGATTTCATGTTTTGAAAGCGTTTTCTAATTTTATCATCATCAAGACTTCTAAAAATATCTCTCTCAGTATAGGTAACAACTGCATGCTGTACCAGAGCCACATTTGCAAACAAAGATCTTACTTACTGAAATCCCGACCGAGTGACCGACCCCATTCCCCAGGCCCCATCTAGCCATCCCTAAATCCCTCCCGATCGACCCCACCCCCACCGCCATATCCCTAAATCCCCTCCCACCAACACCCATCCTCCCATCGGCATCCCTAAATTTCCCCTCCCGGCTCCGGCCTTCCCAATCCCCCATCCACCCCTCTCGGCGCCGCCGACCTCAATCGGCCACCCCATGGCCCCATCCTAAATCCCTCCTCCGGCTCCCCATCTAAGTCCCACTGCACCGGCTTCCCCAATCGGTCACCCGGCCCCATCCCTAAATCCCTCCATCCCGGCCCTGACTCCCCATCTAAATCCGTGCACCGGCCTTCCCAATCCTCCTGGTTCCTCCGGCCTCCTCTCCTCGGTGCACTCACGGATCGCGGTAGCCGCCTAGCCGCCAGAGGAGGCTGGCTGGCAGCTAGTCGGCTGCACCGCTGCGGGCTGCCGGCCGTCGCGCTACCTACTCAGGCCTCAAGAAGCTCAACGCCCAACGCCGTTTGCTTGCCGCCTCACCAAGACGCCACCGTCGCGCCGTCGCCCGTCCGTCGCCAACATATCATAGCCACGCCACCACAGCAGCAGGAGGCTAGGATGCTGGATCGAAATTTGGTGCTGCCAAGTGCCGAAAGCCTCAAAACCAATTTGACTGATTTCGTTCATTGGTTGGCTTCTACTTTGGTGGGCTTCTTGTAGTGTGTTGGTGAGTGACTGATTTACTAGTCTCGCTAGACTTTGAGTAACATTTGTGTGTCTTCCTCTCTCTTCGGTGTCTACTATCTACTGAGTCTACATTGTCTATCTGTCTGGGTGACGATGATGACCGGCCGGCCATGGCGCAGTGGAGCCGCAGCCGGAGGTAGGGGGCGCTAGCCCCCCTTGACCCCCCGGTGTATCCGCCACCGGATGGTAGGTCTTTTTAAAGCCTCGGCCATCAACTTTTAAGGCCGTTTCTAAGCTCTCGAATCATAGGTTTGGTTTCTTAATTCAACACTCCGGGCTTCTAGTTTAGTCTCAATAAAGTTGCTAGTCCCTAACGTGAAACTCATGGACCGTAAAGGCAACATAGGGCAGGGGCGGACCCAGGGCCTGGCGACCCTGGGCCCCTGCCCAGGCTCATCTCTGAAAGTTGTCCAAACTTTCAGTGAGGGTGGAAGGAATGACACAACATTCCATCTTCCGCAAGCTAGCATCTTCTGCTCTCGGAGAGAATTCAGCTCTTCAAGAATTGGAACGCGGCGTTCTCAAGTAGTTCAAGTGGAACTGCTAGCTTTGTCCAAACTCGAAAGTTTTCTAGTGGATCTAATTATGTATTTCTAATGGTATATTATGATCTCAAGCAAATCCAATACGGGAAAGACAAATTAATCAATGTCGCTGTTCCACTTTTGAAGAAGTCACTATAGTTCTTCGCCCAAGCTCGTCAAATTCTCTGGGTCCGCCACTGATATATGGTGCAATTAGGGTCCATAAATATGTTATGGCGACATATCCAAGTAATCAGGAAATATCCAAAACAAAAAATGTTGCCGTAAACATGGTTCAATGTAAATCTTCTTACTATTGAAGAACAGGAACGTTTCAAACATGTAGCATTATAGATTAGCTCCCGGTGGCTTCTGCGCTGTTTATAGGTGGTGTTGTGTTGCCTTTTGGGATGTATTGGTGTTATTGTGGTGTTTACCCTTCGGCCGCTATTTGTTTTCTTCTCTCTTATTCGATAGAACGAGACACAGCTTCTGCCCTTGTTTTAGAAAAAAAAAAACAAACGTTACAGATTTCTATGCCAATTTTCAAAACTCAAAAGATTCGGGTCATCCGTTCCGAATCATGGCTCTCTCATGCTTAGAGATGGCAATGGATACCTGAAACCCGATACCCGGTGGGTTTTTACTTTATTAGGGTATGGATCTGAGTCAATTTTCTAACCCATGTGTCTTTTAATGGGCAAAAAGCCCAACCCATCGGGTCTACCGGGTTCGGATACGTTTCTATAGTACCCAAACTCGTAAACCCATGAGTAATATAAACCCGATCCATAGGAGTTATAAACCTAGGCTCCCAGCCTCCCAGGCAAACCAGCCTAGCCCATAGCCCATTAGTCAAGTACAAGGAGCAGTTGATGTCTCTCCTTTTGGTTTTAATTGAGTTGTAAACTGTGAACTTGTAATTATATGCTATGTCAGTGAACTATGAACTGAGAATTGATGGAGTGAACTAGTGATGTGCATTGTGGATTTGTCGTTACTTGTTTCATGCATAGTAGCATATAAATTGAACTTATTGTTGACTTGCTAAGTACTGCACCGTCTGTAATCTGCACAGCTGTTGTCAGGCACAGGTGACCTGTGGGTACCCGTTACCCGAGTGGGCATGGGTTTGGGCAAAAATCTGCACCCGTCACGGGTATGAGTTTTTTAGCGGGTACGTCTAACTTTTATGGGCACGGATTTGAGATAGCAAAACCCAACGGGTTTGTGCCCGTTGCCATCTCCACCCATGCTTGAGGTCAGATCACTCCCGAGGCCTTCTTTTTATCCCACCCTTCTTTCTTCGGCGAAAGCTCGGCATCGCATTTTATTCGGTTGAAAAATGCACATCTAGCCTAGATCTCCTGAATGCAACGGATCGATTACTGAGACAGAATGCCAAGAAGATCTCGGTATCGTTCCTCCTCACTTTCGGCCCATGCATCTTCTTTTATTCTCGACAACTATTTCCATCATTGGAGATCAGATTCACCCTTGGACGTTAACGTACACTCCCGTTCTCTTGTTCTTGGCCGCAAATGGCAAAGCGGCGAAGGTTGCAGTAGCTGTCGGAGAGCTCGATCGGAAATGGGGATAAGTTTTCCCTCCGATGCGCACATCCAAATGGAACAGATCTTGATCAATATTCCGGACGGATCGACGGAGGCCGAGAAACTATGCTCACACAAATTCAGATAGACCCAGTACATCTAGATTTTAGCAGCAGCGCAAACTCTCCTTAAAATAGGATAATGCGACCTCTGGGTTAAGCAGTTCGATTAAAGTTAGAATGAATTATCACCCATCACCATTTTCAGGGGAATAGGTGAGTTCTAACAAGACTCGTTCCATAGTGTTCCAGTTCAATGTCCAAAACGATATTTGTCGACAATTAAATCATCGACCTTACGAAATGTAGGGAAGACCGAGTCTCTTAGAAAGATTAAAGAGAAGAAAATGGACTATCTTTATTGCTATATTAGGATTACAGGCTGCTCTCATAGAGCAATTTACAAAGGAGATGCTATTATGCCTAACTTTGTTTATTCTTTGCCTCTGTTGTCTATTGCTTGCTTTCTTCATCTATCTCTTCGTCTTTTACTGTAAGGCTTAAATAGCGTTGAAGAGGTGTCAGCTGTCCACACGAATAGACGTCTTATCGATTCCTCACACCTGGCCGAGTAAGTGATTGCTATCAGTGAGAGAGATCTAACAAATAACTGTTGATTGGTTATTTATCACTGGGAGAAGATCGTAGGAATAATCGTAGGATAGTTGTTGTCAGAGACACATGGCTGAATCACCATACAGTTACTGGGGACAGAGGCGCATATGCTCTATTTCATCGTACGAGAGGCTACTTAGAGTTAAGCCTAATTATCGGGTCATAGGATCTCTAAGTTGTTGCTGGTCGGATAAATGAGCAGTAATCCTCTTACCAGGAGTACTTGGGTAGTTCTGTGTCAGGTGATCTATGACCACAATAGCTTAGGGCCTTAATGTAACATCCAAAAATTTGACTTTCTTAAAAAATTTGTTTTTAAATTAATTATTTCAAAATTTTGGATTTTATTTGGTTTTTGTGTGGATCTTTAATATCAAAATCAAATTCCTCTCAATATCTCCAATTCCAAATTCAAAATCCCGAGAATCTTAAAACCTAAATTCAGATCTCAGCTCAAAGTCCAATTCTCCATTCAAATTCAATCTCAGCTATAATTTCAAATCAATTTCTAATTTCTAGATGGTGTGTAGTCGGCTGGAGACTGCTGTCTGGCTCGGGGTCGGCCCAGCTCAAACTCTACTACCTGGTTATGGATGAGCTGAGCACGGAGGGTGTCGGAGTGCTGATAGCTGGAAGTGAGTAGCATCCAAGTCGTCCAATCTCCTTCAAAGCGGGGCGAGGTGGTCGCCATCGCTGAGTGAGTGAACACGATGTGAAAGGCGGGATCGCCCACGGCGATCTCGAAGGGCTGCGGATGACTCTGTCCCGCTCGAGTGGATGAAAAGAAACAGTAGGGCGACTGCTGCAGAATCTCCTGGTGAATCTGGCACAGACTAGTTATGGCCTGATGAGCTGCATCCTGGGTGGCGTCCGAACGATTAGTCCGAGGATGATCAATGGGGTATCTATGGGATTCGAATTCCCCTTCCCGTGCATACAGGAATACTTCCATTAACCAAGAATCTCGATCCAATATCCGGACTTTCCGCCCTCTGAAAATAGGCGGTAGACGGAACTTCAGGTACTGCATAAGTTGGCGAAGAAGCTCAACAAATGCACCCTCGGTCTCGACATGGGAGATGTAGTCCACAATCTGCGAAATAGAGCCACCATCTACAAATTTGAAAAGATAGAAGTTTAGTAAAGAATTTTGAGTAAGTGATTATAAATAGAACAGAGATAAAAAAGTATAGAAAAATTTTCTAGAATATATATTTTTAATAAATATAGGTCCTTAAGGCTTTTGCCATTCTAAACTAGGTCACATCCTACAGTCAAATTGGCTCTGATACCATCTCTGCCGGGACCCGGATTACCAAATCCGGACCCTCATGTATTACAAACACTAGTCCCGATCAAACCTAGTGCACACAGTTATCGATGATGATTACATTGCCAAAGACGAATATTACAATATTATAGAAATCTTGACCAAAGGTCTTACAACACAAACGAGGTTTCTAGACCTCACAAATAAACACAAACACAGCGGAAGCAATTAAACATTGATAAAATCCCATCAATACGCCACAGGCAATTGACTGGGGAGCGCAACCTAAACGTCTGGACATCCTTCTTCAAATCCACCCACGAAGTAGTTGTAGTCTCCTTCTTGAGTTTCATACTCCTCTGAGATATAATTTAGGTGTAGCATATGAGTACATAAAGTACTCATAAGTCTTGGGAAAATGCAATAGATGCAAGGTTTAACAAAGAGGGCTATATGGCTCTTTTGCACAAAGCGACATTTTATTTCCAATACCAATAACTATTTTTGAAGGCGACAGATTAACTGAAGTATTTACTCTAACTAAAATCATTAAGCATTTTTAATCATAAAGATTCTACCACCAAGTTTGATACTACAGGTTCAAACCATCCACTCTGGTTCCTGCCACCAGGACAAATTCCCCGAGAGTTCCATCCACTCTCAGATTTCCAAAACTTTGTTTTAAATAAAAAATAAAGGTCTATCATGTGAAAGCATTCCTTGCCCGCCCTTGACCATGGGCACGGCTATTCGAATAGTTTTACACTCTGCAGAGGTTGTACACTTTACCCACAAGAGATAAGTTACCTTATTAGTCAACATGCTTCCTTTGGCATGAGACTCAGATAATTCATCACAAAGCCTTTACCTTACTCTAGTCTAGCTAGACATCACCCGCTGAGATTTCACCGCTGGAGGGTTAAATCCACCACAGCCAGAAGCCCCCTCTTGCGCCATATGAGTACAGTAACCCTGTCCCTCACTGTGAATAACCAGTAACCCTGGCACTCACTTTCCACTGGTGATATCTAAACTAGTCTATCATAAGTTAATCAGCTAGGTCGTACCCATATAGACATGTGGTTGTGCGGTGGTGCTCGATCGCACAAACACAAGCGTCGGTCCTTAATTGACTAGGGCGGAACATACACTTTTCAAGATCTCGTGCTAACCGCACCAATCCAAACCAACCATCCGCCCTGGTCTAATACAATATTCACAATTTAATTCATTTCACATGAACAAAGGCAACACCATTTGCCATTCGATTCTGAACAAAAGTCTAGTTCATTGAAATGTAGTTCCCAATCCAAAGTTACTAAAGTTATATAGCTTGTCTAAGCTTCTTACTACCGATACAACAATTATCAAAGATTCATAATAATCTCAATAATGAGACAAGGGAATTCCTAGGGTGTCAAAGGTACATGGTTGTCAAAGTCAAATGAGGGCATAACAATTCTTCGGTTTAGCTATTACCTCTACAACAGAAACTATCATTTTATGTAACATAGCAATGCATTAAATTTAAAATAATTGAAAAACATTTCACAAACATAGGTTCAAAGATGATCAAAGGAGACTTGCCTTCGTGTGTGATTTCTTGTTTCTCTGGCTGCGGATCTGTGAACTCTTCGATCAGGTCGGATTCTACGCGCAAAACAAGAACACAAAAGACAAATAAATACAAATAACAAATTCAGATACTATAATTATATTACTGAAAGGTAGTTTATTAATTTAGAAGAGTTTAGGAAAAAGTTCCAACGGATTCGGAGTTAAAACGAGGGTGAAAGAGGTATTTGAATTTTTGAAATTTTAAATTTCAATTATAAATAAGTTTCAAAAATTTGAAAAGATGGCAGGAATGTAAAGATTGGAATTTTTGATGAATTTAGAAATTTGAATGGACTCAATCGGAGTTAGGATGAAAAAGTTATGGCCTTGGGAAGTTTGAAAACAACTAAAATGAATAAACTGGATTTTGGAATTATTTTTTAAAGAAAATTCAGAATTATGACGTCAGCATAGAATTTCTTTTCGGCGAATTATTTTAAATGGAAAATCGGGTTTATAACGTCAACATGACGTCGATACAGGAGGTTTCATCGGCGGTGGGCGGGTCTATGGACCGGGTCCACGGAGGATGGATGGCCGAGGTGGCGCGGTTGCTGCGTGGCGGCGCGGCGGCCACCGGGCGAGGTGGCGCAGACGTGGCGCCACATGGCGGCCACGTCAAGACGGTGGCCTACGGCCGGAGAGACGGCGACGACGGCGCTCCGGCGGCCACGACGACCGGCCGGCGGCGGGAGGAGAGGAGTAGAGGGGACTCATTTCACCTTGCGCGGGGCCCGCGACGAGTGGAGGCGGCCGGCGGCGGGGAGGCGGCGGCTCGGGTGCTCCGGTGGCTCAATGACAGGGAGAGGCGGCGAGGGCGGAGGGTTGTGGCGACGGGAAGTCGAGGTGGTGATGGCGAGTGCGGCACGGCCCGAGGCGGCGATTCCTCCGGAGGTCGGCGGCGGCGGCGCGCACGGTCTTGGGCGGTAGGGTGGCCGAGAGAGAGAGAGGAGGTGGGGAAGAGGTAGGGAGAGAATGGGAGGCTCGGGGTTTAAATAGGGAAAGGAGGGCGTGGCGCGGGGAATCGTTCACGGAGAGAAGGAGGTGGGTGGCGGCGGTTGCGGCGGTTGGAGGTGGCGTGGGAGATGGGGGCGCGGGGAGAGGGAGTGGGCGCGGGGTGGGGCGGTTAGGGAGGAGGTGGGGAGTTAGGCGCGGGAGGAGGGTCTGGGTGGGGGGGCGGCGGTTGGGGGTGGGCGAGGAGGAAGGAGGAGGCGGAGAGGATGACGGGTGGGTCCAGGCGGGGGAGAGGAGGCAGGCAGTGAGCAGGTGAGAGAGAGAGAGAGGAGATCAGGCGGAGGGGATGGGCGGCGGGTGGCGTGGGCGGCGATCCGGCCGTCCACATGGCGGCCGAAGGGAAAGGAGTTTAAAATTTTATTTTAATTTTGATTCTGAAAATACTAGAAAACTCAATAAGCCTCAGAAAAATATGAAATTACTTTCAAAAATTCTAGAAAAATTTACAGAAGTTTCTAAATACATTTTGAGCTTAAATAAAATATTTCCAAGATATTTTGATGATATATTTTCAAATGATGATATATTTTCAAATTAAGATTTCTTTTTAATTCTAAAAATTGATTTTAAAAACTGGAAAACTCAGAAAAGTTCAAATAAAATCCAAATATTTTAAAATAATTAATTTAAATTTAAATTTTCAAGATTTGCAAATTTTGGGATGTTACAATAATGAACTTGCTAATGGAAATCAGCTCTGTACTATATAGGAAGCAAGACCATCACAGATGTCGTCTACATAGATTTCACTCTTCGTTTAGGGGCCTACTGATTGTGAGGAGATTCTTTAGGCTCTTTCATGTTCAAGTTTACATTACATGCCTTTGGCATTTTTAGTCGGCAGCATATAGAATTTATAGAACATTGCCAATATAATATTCAAGTAAACGCAGCAAAATCACTTTCATCAATAGTTGCACATTCTACATTCAAAAGCATATTTGCGACGGAACTGCGAGGTTTGAACACTGAATTAGGCTTGAAAATCTTATCCAAAACTGAGCTTTGGATTCTTGGGCTCCTCCCCTTTTGCAATCCACCGCATGGACCTTCCCCTCCTTGCCGCATGGGCTTCTTCCCTCTTGTTGGCCACATGGCTTCTCCTCCCTTGCTGGCTGTATGGGCTTCTTCCGCCTTGCTCTCCCATATGGTTGGCTGAAAATATGGCTACTCCACCCTTGTGCTCCTCACTTTCATTCCAAAGTGTAGGATGGTATGGCACAATCAGAAGGGGTGAATGATTGCCTCCGCTTTTTGACACATGAAACCAGAACTAAAAGCAGAAGAAAAACAATTTAAATTACCGGATGTAGATTATGACCGCAAGATGTTAGTTCACTCGCACGTGCTCGATGAACGCTTCGATCATCTGACCGTTCCCTTCAATCGCTCGCTACGACCACCGATGCATGTAGTCGTAATCTCCCTCCGCTCGAAGACTTCAGCCGCTCGAATGCTTCGATCGCTCGAACGAGTACACGCCGGAGATAGAAGAAAAACGATGCTCAGAAAACACGTCGTCGATGCCAGCAAACGTTTCCTGGAATATAACTGATCTCTTATTTCTGAATCATGTTCTTGGCTACAAAGCACCCTCACGGCACCCCTAAAAACTTTCTCGATGAAAGCCCTCAAAAACTGTTCACATTAGCCTTTAGCCTCTCCCTGGTTTTATAGTGTAATGTCCCAATCGTGTCTGACTCAAACACAAACACAACACCTAATATTTTCTGAAAACCAAGGGGCCTGAAACCCTTTCGAACACGGGTTTTAACCAAACTCTTCCTCTTCTAAGTTGTGGACTCCATCCAACTCAACACGTGACGAAGCCTCTAGGACAGCATCTTCTGTATCTCCATCACGCACCGTCAACTCCCGTGTCGAAGCCTCTAGGGCCACACCTCCTGTAGCTTCTCTATGCATCATCACGTGCTCTAGCGTGAGCCCAATCACCTCGTGATATCCTCGACCGCCTGGACCTCAGATTCCCCTCCTAGTCTCGGTCCTCCTCGTCATCGACCGTAACTGTCTCCATGCCTCTACGCATCATCCATCTTCAATCTCCACGTGCTCCAGCATGAGTCCGACCACCTCGCGTGACATCCCGACTGCCCAAACCTCAGATTACCCCCTCCTAGTCCTGGTCCTCCTCTTCACCGACCATGATCGTGTCCACGCTCACCTGCATATACAAAGACCAAAGAAACTTTCTCCCAGCACACGTTCTCCACAACTTGACTATCATCAACACACACACACTCACACCACCCTTGCCCATCCATAGATAAGAACAAAACCATCCACAACCATCAACCAGGTCATCCATGACCACACATTCCATCGCTTTCCACAAATCAGCTCCTGGCAACTCAATACGACTGCTAACTAAACGAGTACTCGAAAACCACAAGTACTCAGGAAATACTATCGCTCCACACAAAACACTCGAGAATAAAAAGCATCGCTACCAACTATCGAGAACCAAGTCCTTCCGACTACCGAATACTCCCATCTTTTAAGTACCAAAACCTTCAAGTACTGTTCCTCTGAACACTGTTCACCGATCACCGAGTAACTACCTGGTACTTGTAACATCTCAAAAAATTGCTTTTTAAAAAAATTAATTTTAAATTAATTATTTTAAAAGTGTTTGGATTTTATTTGGATTATTTGTGTAATACTAGAAGAAATATCAAAATCCTAATTCCAATCCAAAGTCCAATAATTTTTTTTCAAAGAGTCACTCATCCTAGAATTGCCATAAGCCAAGCACACTTAACGTCAAAGTTCCAACAAAACCAGCCACCAGTTGGACTTCTTCCTTGTTGTGAGTTTCTCCACCTTCCTTCCTTTTATTCTTTGGCAAGATCACTGTTCATCTTCTTCTACCTTGCGTCAGACCCAAGCTCTAATCTCCAACGGACAAACGCCTTTTTCCTTCCGCGTCTTCATTTGGAAATCGCTCAATTTGTGCTAGCAATCAATTCATCAATCTTTCCTTTCCTTTCGTGCGTCCTTGAATACCAAAACTCTCGCACGATGCTGTAAATCCTGTCAGTTTCCTTTTCTTTGCCGAAGCTATAAATCGAAGCACCATGACCGTGTGGCCTTCCCTTTTATCTAGTCAAAACCGTCCTCCTCCAGAGAAGTCGCCGAGTTCGCCGATGACACCACTAGTTTCGAGAACGACCTCGCCGACCATTTCACCATCCAAGACCCCATTGGAGCACCCCTTGTCCCCGTCTTCTGCCTCGCCATCGAGCAAATACATCGCCGAAGCCCTTCCCTCACCGAAGCACTCTGCCACTGCCATCTTCCGCCGTCACTGACGACTCTCTAGCCTTCTCTGGTAAAGTCCCTTGCTTGTTGATAGCAAGTGCTCCGCGTTCGACCATGGCAACCCCATCAATCTCATCCACTCTGACGACTTCTGATTGTTCCTGAGTTCCTACCGCTAAAACCACCCAACCACTTGGACCTTACGGCCGCAGTCGCTTTTGACCTCGACCGCTTCCGACCACGGTGGCTCACGGTCACAATCGCTTTCGACATAGCCTTTTTCGACCACGGTCGCTCACGACCATGGCCGCTTTCAACCACCCTCGTTTTCTACCACCTTATAGGTTTCGACCACTTCGGGGCTCTCGGCCACTCCCAGTGTTGCGATCGAAATGGTTGGTCACGACAATCTCATCGGTTACGACAACTCATGGCGCTTCGACAATTCTCGTAGGTTTTGATCGCATCAATCCTTTGACCACTTTGAAGCCTTTGACCACTCTCAACCTCCGACCACCCGATCACAACTGTTTGACAACCCGTGCCGATCGATTCCTTCGACCACTCTGCATCGTCCCATTCCTTCGACTACTCCGAACCATTCGATCTCTCCGATCACTCCAGGCCCTCCGATCATTTTGGCCGTAGTCGTTTTCGACTACAATCCCTTCCGACCAGCTAGTAAGTTTTCTCGACCACATTTAACCTTCGACTATCGACCGCTACCATGGTCTTTCGACCGCTCTATAGTTCTGACCAATCTCTGAAGATCCGACCCCTCCGACCATGCAAACACTTCTAAAAGCCCATATTTCTTTATCCTAGCTCTGTTTGAACCCGTTCAAATTTCTAAATTCACCTAAAATTATAAACCTCCTTATAGTATATATATTTTATATTTTGTGACTTTGTTTGTGTTTATTTATTTATTTGGGTTTCTCATTTTTGCGCGTAGAACCCGACGTCGCCGGAGAGTTTTTCGATCCGTAGCAGGAAGGTCCAGACAATGTGTAGGAAGGCAAGTCTCCTTTGATCATCTTGTACCTATGTTTTCAAAAATCATTTTATTATTTCAAATTTAATTGCATTGCTATGTTACATAAAATGTTAATTTATGTCTTAAGGTTATTAGCTAATCCTAATTTGTTATGTCCTCATTCAAAATTGACAACCATGTACCTTTGTCACCCTAGGCTTTCCTTGTCTCAGTATTGACATTATTCTGATATTTGTTAATTTTAGAATGGTAGTAATTGATTAGATAAGATTATCGGTCACTATAACCCTATAGGTGGGAATAATGTTATCAAATCTCTATACAATGGTAGTAATTGATTTGTTGCCGTTGTTTATAAAATGGTGAAAATTGGTTTTAGACTTGGGCGTATGGTAAGATCTGGCTGGTGCGGATTTAGCATGAGAATTTGTATTGTGAATGTGCCGCCCTAGTCAATTAAGGACAGACGCTTGTGATAATCCAAACTGAGCACTACCGTATAACCATAAGTCTATATGGGTACGACCTAGCCGACTAACTCACAAAGGTTTAGTTTATATATCACCAGTGGTAAGTGGGTGCCAGGGATTTACTGGACTCACAGTGAGGCACAGGGATTTACTGTACTCATACGACGCAAGAGGCGGTTTCTGACCGTGGTGGATAACACATTATACACACACACACATATCCATAAAGCATAATTACAATATTGCCCTTAAAGTCGTGTATCTCCTAGAGGGGCATACATGTCATTACACATATCGCATTGGGCCCTATAACCCCCAAACATGCCGATGGGCTTAGATGGGGGCCACCCCCTACTACAGGAGCCTCTCATGGTAAAGGGCTTCTTACGGGTCGAAACCATGCCACCGAGCCCTTTGGCCCCCACTGTCCCTACGGCCTGTGATGCAATCCATCGCGGGCCTTACGGTCTGACGGCGTGCTGAAGCTTGACCGAAGTCGCACAGCCTTTTCACGCGTAGTGGGACATGCGGTCGAATGTTGTCGGCACGTCGTGCGGTGCTAGTTGAAGTCTGACCGTGGTCGTGCAGCTGTTAGTTTTCACCGGTTGCGCTTCCCAATCATGGGGGAGTCGAACGGGCTTTAAAGGTGTGATGGACATTGCGTTGCTGTTCCCTGCGCTTGACTCGTTGTGAAAGCGTTGCCTTTTTACCACCACTCCCGTGCGCACTGTTGGCGTGTATGCCACCCATTGCCGCCGTCCACTGCCGCCATATCTCTCCCTTTCGTTGGCCCCATTTGGTAGACGGTGTCGTGACCAGGCTAGCCAAAAGCACCCTGTTGTTTTTCGCTGGCCGTCCTTTTAAGAATTTGAGCAAAATGGCCCGTGGCGACGACCATTCCCGCCGGCCGAGTGGAGGCGCATCGTCGAGCCACGGTGGCTCTTCTTGCCGCCGTGGTTCATCGACGACCGAGGCGGAGTACGAGTTGGTCGAGCGCGACCCATCAATGGCAAACAAATGGTGGAGTGCGGCGATGAAGCTAAACGGCGTGTGCTCGAATCTGCTGGGGCATCCGGTCGCTTGTCCACGAAGGGAAGATCTTAGACCATGACCTGGTTCGGCTACCCTTCGCTGACGAGACGGAGCCCCACCCCATGGACTCGAAGGTGGTGGTCTTTGTTGCCTACCGTGAAGACGAGCTTCGGTTCCCCTCTGCCATGTTTGTTGGCGAGGTGCTAAGGCTGTATGGGCTGGAGTTGCCGTAGCTGACTCCGAGTGCTCTGGTTCGGTTGGCTGTATATTGTTGGGCTTCGCGAATAGAGACGGTGTGGCCTAGCGTGTCTTTGTTTGCGTTTCTCCACGACACGTGATGCCAGACGAAGAAGCTGGACAGACAAGAGTACTCCAACTTCGAGAGCATGAACTTCGTGCTGCGTTCAACGTGCATGAAGCTGTTTTTGGCGAACGCGGCCCATACGAAGTGGGAATCCAACTGGATGTGGTGGTGGTTCTACCACCGCGTGGAGGGAGGCAGTAGCTTGAGGTGGATGGGGCGCCTGATGGACATCAACACCCCCCTTCGGTGAGCCTTGACCGCTTCGACGAACACTGGGCGCGGAGGCTGGTGGGGGTTGCCCTCCGGTTCAACACGCGGGACCTCGCGGAAGAGTATCTGATGTATGGCGTGGCTCCGCTGGCCCGCCCGTGGCACGTGCAATCCGGCCCCGCTACAGCGTGGAGCTCAATGGAGGCCTTGGAGAACACCCTCTCCGAGCTTGCCGTTGTGGTGCCTCCTTGCATCTTCGGGCCTGAGGATCTGTCAAGCACCTTACAGAGGATTAGAGAGGCTTCGGCGCTCGTGCTGAGCGCCGCGAGATCCTACGGCAACCACTGCTCATTGGTGTCGACCCGCATCATCCTCGGCCTTCTCCACCACCGGGGCTGCCTGCACGTCGGTGAGTTGGCTACCCCGCGCTTGGAGCTACCTGCTGGGAGCGGAGTCATGTCCGGAGCCATGCATGTGATCCGGTGTTCCACGTGTGCCTTCCATCAACGTATATGGGACTACATTGGCGAGGCCGCGGCGAAGGTAGCCATGAGGCGAAGCCTGCAGGGTGGTGGCGACTTCGGGACCTAGCTTGAAGTGCTGCGACGAGATGAAGGTGGTGCGGCCAACTCCGAGCACGGCATCGATCTGCAGGTGTGATGCCGAAGCCCTACACCTACGCATGTAGCTCCCTGTGTACACCCTGTCGATGTTATGGAAGATTTTACCAAAGTCCTATTGCTACTATAAAGAATCTTGTGTGTTCTAAACAAATATCATCAGAATTATGGTCCCATTTTGCAATTATTGCTAAGAACTATAGACATCATTGCCCCCAATAGATTAAATTGAAAGATGAATTGACAAGGTAATCCTGGAATATAGTATGCGCCTAGGATACATCTCCAACCCTTCCATTCTCTTGTACGGAGTACTATTCAAAAAAACTCAGGAAAACACCACCTCCGACCGTACACGAAATCGCTCGCTGGCTGGCCACTGTGTGTGTGCTGTCACGCTGGGACGGCGAGGCGGCGTGGCCTCGCGTCTGGCGGGAGTTCTCCGGATGTAATGGGTTAGGTATATGGCAGGAGAACCTTTTTGTCCATTTCGTATAAATGTTAATGTTTTTTATACTTAGGTATATGCTGCCGTGATGTTTTTCGAATCTGTTGCATTTGCACAGGATGCATTTTACTTCACTTAGGATTGGTTATCAGTAGTTATATTTTTTAGTTCTTACAAAATGATCAGTTTACAGGGTTTATTTTTTTGAGGCTCCAGTTGAAATTGTTAACGAACAGGATAAAGAGCTTTTACATTGTTGAAATCAAGCCCAGAGGCTCAGGTCTGTAGCTATATTATTTTGTTGGTGTCATGGTTGATCTCCTTCAGTTGTTGTGATTATCATCTACACAGGCTACATTGTTCTTTTTATATGCTGCTGACTTTCGATGCCTCATTTACACAGACCACAGATATGGTGCATACTATTGACGATTTTATTTCAGAATACATTGCTAAATTACTTACTTTCAGAAGAGATAGTTATGGAAGGTAACATAAAATCAACCAAAGTGATTATAAAAAGGAATCAAAGTGATTTCTTGATGCAACCATTGCAGAAGATAGGAAATGTTACCTTGTCAACTAATTTAGCTCTAAGTCAGGATTAGCAACTCTGAAATAAAATTGTCAATAGTATGCACCATATCTACAGTATGCATTTTGTCATTGGGATGACTTGATAGCTATATTTAAGGTCAGTGAAATTATGTATAGTCAAGAAATTAAAATTCTATTAGAGTTCTTTAGAGATAATCACTACCACATGAATTAAAAAAGGATAGAGATAATCACTACCACATGAATTAAAAAAAAGGATGTGATGGCACTCCAGATGTAGAAACATAGAAACTAAAGTTCAGTTTAGTAAGTCACATAATACTTGGCTATATTTCATTTAAACATGGTAACTATCATTCTCTTCAATTTCATGATGTTGATAGTTGATGGTAGAATTCCATGTAGTTCCCCATTGTCCTTGGGAAATCATAGACATACTGTTATTACTTTATGAAATATATACATGTATATTTTTTTGTTCCTGGGCTTTGCATAGATATGTTTTGCTTGATATGTGTGTGAAGGAAAAGTTATATTTATTGTATGGTCTACGATCATATTTCATCAAATTTTAGAATTCCGTCGCAACACATAAACATCTTACTAGTTAATTAATAAATCACAGCTAAAACTCACAAACCGTAGATCAAAAGAATCGTACCCTTCCTTCCGTGGTATCTTTGCCTTCCTGCCGCTGCTTCGCCTCTGCTTTCGTGGAAGGCGGGGAGCCGTTCACCGAGATCCTTAACAAGAGTGGCCCGCTACACTCGGTCCAGCCCAGTAATTGACGTCCGAGACAGACAATTTCTGGCCCATACACCTAAGCCCATGATTTCAGCTTTTCTTTTCTTTTAATTTTATTTTTTGTTTGTTTGAGCTAGGTAGGGATCCATACATTTAACAAGAGTGATCCTGCTTGTTGCCATGGAATACCCATGGGGCATTTTCAGTCGAGAGTACGAGGACAGATGTCTCACTCATCTCATACACACGTACATACATGTGAATGTTAACTTCATATGTTAGTATTTGTTTTATAGAGGCTGTACTGTTCTAAGATCTTACGGAGTGTGACACGTAATTTTTCACTAAATATACATATATGTATATTCTAATAAAATAAAACACACCGTATCAATCCTACGGATCAAATTTAGATAGGTAAAAATAAATACACTCGCTCCCACCACATGCCGACGTGATTGCGGCTGGTGAAGGCGAATGCGACTCATGCAGCGGAGCCATGCATGTTGCGGTCAGCTTGGCATGGGGAATGTTATCTTCAAAACGGATTGTCAGTCCTCAAACAAGCTGTGCGTTTTTTCTACTGCGATTTATAGTTTTGATTTTAATATGAACGCTGGTACGAACGAACCGAAAGCCGATAAGTCACTTCTAAAAGATTATCCTGATAAACCGCTTCGAAACGACGGTAGAAAAAGTATCCTGTTTATTTGAGAAAAGTCATCAGTCATAAGCCATAAACTTAAAAGAACGGTGATAACTAGGACGGAGTCCGATTTTGCACTATTTGGTGTCTTGGTCCGAGAAGCAAAAGTGCTATGATTCTAGGTTTCGTTAATTATCAGGTTAAGTTTTCTCCTCCTCGTTCTTGTAATTCAGCAGCAGAGCAGCTCATGCATGTACTGGTGCTAGGAGTACTCAGCGGATTCAGAGCGGTCATTTCTCATGGTTGGACTGTTTTCCTTGAATATGTAACAAGTGTAGTGCCGGCGATTTGGCCGTGCGGTCTGGTAAATGGAATTCTTCAAGTTCCTCATCAAAAAAGAAAGAAAGAATGAAAGCATGGTCGCCAGAGTTGCTCAATCCTTCTAACCACATGGACACGAATCTTACAGCATATCCAAAAGTGGGAACGCAGCCGACTTACTGCGCGAAAAGTCCAGTAAGTTCTCCTGTTGTTCTAAGCTTCACTTGCACTTTTTAGACAAATGGATCAATTTTCAACTTGGGAATCCAAAAGTGGGAACGCAGCCGACTTACTGCGCGAAAAGTCCAGTAAGTTCTCCTGTTGTTCTAAGCTTCACTTGCACTTTTGAGACAAATGGATCAATTTTCAACTTGGGAAATTCGGCTTTCAACTAAGAAATTTAACCTTCAACTAAAAATTTGCGAAACTTTCAACTTCATTTTCGGCTTTCAAACGGAGAATTCACCTAGGAATTTTGAACTTTCAGTTGCCCCCCAAAGCGGACACTTCTCGTGTGGGTGATCTCGCCATCTGACGGTCGACGTGATCGTGTGGCTGCATTGGACAGTGGATACAGCATACGTCAGACTGGTGATCTGTAGTATGTAGACTGTACAGCGTCGCATCGACCATCCACTGTTCAATATTGCCGCCGTTTTTTTTCAGAGAAGCTGGTAACTGCAATTCACTAACGAAGAGAAAGGAATGTCATGTGCAATGTTCAGTATGACAGAATTAATTTCCACATTTCGCATCTTCATCCTTGTTCCTGCCGACAAGCTAGTGAGCAGTCCGACGACGAAAATTTTAGTGGACAATCGATTAAGGCATCAGTCTTGTAAAAAAAATTAACGCATCAGGTAGAGCATACATACACATCAAGTTCATTAGAATCCAGGGAGCCAGCAGCAGTGTATCCTCCATATTCCCTCATCAAAATGATCCACGCCGATTACACACATCATCTTTCACAAGGATTTTCAGCCTGTACATGCCAGGGTTTTGCATACCGGTATTTATTTATTTATTTTACCGGGGTGACTGGTAAGGCCGATTTTTAGCAAATATCGGGGTTTTTCGACAGAAAATTTCAAATCAGAATTTGGATCTCAAAAGTATCCGCTGAAACTAGGTGACAATCAGACGATTTTCGGGTAAAAATATAGTGCGAAAATCGGCAGGAAAAAACATGCACCTGCAAATTTGGAAGCACCAGAACGCATGCATGTAATTTCAAGATGAACATAGTCCATCAGGAAGCATGTAAAATTCAGAAGCACCAGCCACCAGTAAGCAAATGACAAAGTTCATCGACAAAGTCCATGATCGGTCTATGAGACTATGGCCAATAAAAAAGTACAGTCCAAAGTCGACGTATTGACACAAAAATGCCAGTAACTTCCATCAACAAACTCACGGCTCACGAGCTGATAGGATGAACTTGAACAGCAAAATGAACTTTTGTACTACCAAACTTTCGGTGCCAAAACAAGAAGAGCAACTTTGCTAGTTTGCTTAATCATATATCAAATTATCAATACAAATAAATCAAGGTGAACCAAATCCCATACCTCTAGTCGCTGAAGCTGACGCCGATCCTCCCTTAGCCGTACCACTGCTGCCACTGCCGACAGCGCGTTCCATGCGCTGGCATCTTCCCCCGCCGCCGTTCCTGGGGAGGAGGAGCTCGGGAAGGGTCAGCAAGAAGCGTCTAGCTCGGTACGTTGCCTTCCATGCGCTGATTTGAGAGAAATCACTTGGGAGAGGTAGAGATTGGGGATGAAGAGAAGAACTGGGAAGGGAGGAACAGCAGAGGAGCGCACATTAAGCCTCCAGGGGATCGGGAGAAGCGTTTTCTGCGGCTGTGACCTCACCTCGGAAATAGAGGGGAGGCCAAAGGGCAATTTGGGCCGGGTTTCATTTTAAAATGGGCCGAAATAATTTGGTGAAATATATAGGGTGGATTCTTTTGAACTGATGGCTTATGGATTATAGCTTAAATATTTGAATTCTGATTATTCGCGAGAGGTGGTACGTATAGGAAAATAGTCGCATGCGATTTTGACTGGTACAGCTGAATTTAATATACATTTTTACTATAATTTTTTATTAGATCTGTCTTGAAAAAATACACCGTTTAAAATCTAGTTATTGTAGACAGTACAAACATAAACCAACTTTCAGCCCAAAAAACCCATCCATATTTGCCGAGGTGGTTGGTAAAACCAAGATATTTTGAACCCGGTATAGGTGCGAACCCAACAATGGGGCAGCCGGGGCGGGAGCACCTCCTACTATCGGTTGGATCCTGATACCCCATAGCACCGACATCCATCGTCTATTAGAAAGGAAGGGAGATTTAGATATTGAAGAAGGCTAGGATTCTATGTAACTCTTTATTTTAATCTTAGATATGAAATCAAGCGCACAAAAGGCACTGAAAATAAAGGCACTGAAAATGGCACTGTGGCTAACTTTTTTCTACAAAGCTAGCACTCATGCGCACGAAATTGCAAATTTAGCCTTATACTTGAACACCGTGGTAGGAAGCTACCTCGCTAGGGGACTACAATAGGAAGCTACCGCAGTAGTCGACCGCAGCAACATTCCTACATGGTCAACCTACCACTCAGGGGCATAGCGGCAGGGCGATGCATGTGATTAATTAGGGCTTAATTAGTAATTAGTGATATTAATTAGTGATTAGTAATATTAATTAGCGATTAGTGATATAAATGCATGCATGGATGCTGCCATGGTCCCTGAGGGTGGTAACTTTTTACCACAATTCTGAGCACGGTAAGTTCAAATATAAAACTAGATTTGTAATTCCGTACACATAAATGTAAGATTTATAAAATAAGTTAGCTTTGATGCCATTTGTGCGCTTAACTCCTAGAGACGTCACTGCCATGCAAGCCAATTAGACTCCCAATCCTTGCTCTCACCCAGCTCTGCAGCTGACCTGATGAGCTAGAAAGTACTGGCACTGCTAGTAGTATAGTTCATGCAGCCCTCAATGCATGGTGGCAAACTGGCAAAACAGTTTCCTGTGTCCCCTCTACCGCCTGCAGGTTCTCCCTTCCCCTTGCTGGTTCTCTTCTTGAAATCGACTGACGGCGAGTCGCTTTACCCAACCAACAACGTGCCCGTCCACTTCGCGCGTGGTGCCGCTCAGGCCATTGCCTGCCCTGGATGACAAACTTAGCCACAGTTATTTCTTTTAGGACACCTGTAGACTAGAGTAAATTAAAATTTTAACCATGTACACCAGAAAATCATATGAATAAAAGATTATAGACACCAAACACACAGTACAACGGAAGAAGAGTTAAAACAGCCTAGTTCTACGTAGCGCGCGTCGGTATAGTGAAGTAGTTGATCTCCATGAGCCATGCATCCATCTCCTCATGGTCGTCCCGATCAGTGCCGCACTTGCAGCAATGCCTCTACCGAAGCCCATATGTTCAAGGAGGAACGCCGTATGCCGGAGTGCTAGCACCAGTGTATACGGCAAGGCTTATGACAGGTGGTGGTGGTTAGGGTTTCAGTGGGTGCGTACTAGATGCATCCCTCAGTCTCACGACTCTCTTAATATAACCCCACAGTGGAATCCTACGTTACGGGTCCAATAAGGTGTGAAGCCCACTTGACCTATTAGTAACGGATCTAATCTAAACTAATGTATTCCAACCTGTTAAGTGTGTGACCCTGTAGATTCATGTATATTCATCCGTAGCTTGAAAACTCCTTTTTGGTCCACAAATCAGCAGCGGTCCTTAGCAGGACATATCGACTACTAAATATGCATAAATATCATATTAGGTGAACCTATATAATGCTTATGTACTGATCTCTTTGCCTCACAATACTAAATCGAACTCAAGACGAAAAACGTACCATTCTATCATAGCTCGATCCTTCAGTCGAACCTGTAGTAGATCACTCAGTTGTGATTGACTCTTCAATCACATTCGGCATGGTCATACACTTCCTTAATCCAACCATATCGAGAGTCCATATTGATCACTCATATTTCTCCGTATGTTTCATGGTAAATCGGAAAGCTACGAAGTACTGTTTGGTAACCCCTAAGTAAACTATTACTCATGTAGAAAACTATGACAATCTCAGGTATAAGGATCCTACATACGTTATATATAAGATCAACTGATGACACTTAAGAATTTAATAACTCCCACAGTGTCCCATAGTAGGTCAATCTAACACCGTGTTCTCTAATATATGTCCATATTATTAATTTGATATTCCCATATCTATGATTTGTGAAATATGATCATCAATTAATACATTTGCTGATCTATAAATCATAATTATCTCATGTAATGATATAAGATCAACGATAATTTGGAATAACATCTAAACAAGAATAAATACTTCAACGAACAAGTTACATATTTATGGATCAATACAAAAGATATTTATTTAAGAGACAATAACATATTAGTCAAAAGATCGTAAATATAGAAGTGATACAATCATCTACATGTGTAACACCTCGGCTTAACAAGAGTCTAGAATGTCACTAACAACTACAATTGGTACCAGTTTTAAGTATTCATCAACTAGCTAGACTTTAACTATAATTTCATAACATAATCATGAATACAGATATTACAACAATAAAAGAAATAAATAAATAACATGAAATAACATAACCAATTATAAGTTCAATCAAAGGAAACTTCGACAAGTAGCAGCATGCTAATATTATCTTGTTATAAGGGAAACCATTATTCAAAGCTACGATTTGCATGACTAATATTATTTATTCCAACAATGAATGAATAAATGCTAGGTGATAAGTGAAACATTGATGGTGCAAGATCAATCATATGCTAGTTCCCTCATGTGCATGTAATTTTCAACAATCACATAAAAAATAATAAAAGCAAGAGTGAATCCAAGACTCTGCCAGTACAAAGTAAAATAATAGGATTAATACCATAATTATAACACATATCAATATCTACCATTCTCTCATTCTCATATTTCTTCTTGTTAATACAATGCAATGCAATATGCATCTCTAAGCTTATATTGGTATAACAAAGGGAACGCCCGTCGATGTTCATCCTCTCCCCTCCATCCCATAGAGGTGCCTATCTCTGTAGGTTTTACTCAACAGCACTTTGGATTAGTCAAATTATTTTCTCACCAACCTGACTCATGCACTCCGGACTAGCTATATAACTTATCATTGATTTATCTCATACTAAATAAAAAGGTAATCAAATAATGATAAGAATAATTCAAAAATAATTAGCACTTATCAACCATCACCTACTATTCTACTAAGTACTTGCCTTTCGACCTCGTGGAGCGAAACAATGGGTAGAATGCACCAACCCTGTGGCAATCTCGCCTACAGAAAATACTCCATCTCAATAATTGCCATGACAATAACAAACAAAACAACAATTATATCACCCGCTTCCCGGTCCAACTATTTCCCCTTCCACTAGACATTACCCTACGCCGTCCTAGTGTTCAAAATATCATAACTATCAACTCGAGTATCCAAATACATCAAACCATATGTTTTCTGAAAACTACACGAAATTTCCTACAACTTTTTAGTTGGACTGAAGCTATGATTATTTCATCTAAGCCCCCGTTTTCCACACTGAAGATAGTTCTGTTAATTTTTAGACAGTAGGCTTAGCAGTTTAATATATGTTATTCTACAACAACAACAACCACAGTGAACCATATGACTTTTGAAAACTATAGGAAATTCCCTACATTTCTTTAGTTATGCCTAAGAATTAATTCGGCCATCTCCTAGGGCTAATCTACAGAATACCACAACTGTATCCAACAACAACCAATTCTGGACAGCAGAATTCTTGAAACCATAACTCCTAAACCGCTAACAAAATTACTTGATCTTGCACTCTATGAAAAATTTAGACAATTCTATGATTCTTCTTAATATGGACAAGCTATGAAACACGACGTAGCTACCTCAAAACTTAATCGCAATACAGAACAACGATCTTGACGAACAACAGTCCCTAAAATACATCTTCTACAATTCTCATCTACTATGTCCAGCACTCTCACGACCTGTAAAACAATCTATTACGATTGAAAACAAGGAGATCAAGGTCTAGGACGGTAATTACCTAAGCCCAAAGATTTTTTCCCAACATGGCTTCCTCTTCTTCTTCCTTCCTCCTTCTCCTGTTTCCTGGCCGTCCCCCTTCCTGCCTCTTCTTCACCTAATTGGCGCCTTCCTCCTACTACTCCCTTGCTCCTCCCCTCCGGCCAGCACACAGCAGCACGGCAGGCGTGCGGCTTGGCGTGGCGGCTGGCGGAGTGGGTGGAGTGGAGGTGGTGGCTAACTAGGAAGTCGCCCCCCCTTCCCTGACACGCCAGCCCAACCCAACTTCCTCCCGATTCAATCGGATTGGGATAGTTTCCCCCAAGCGAATCCCCTAATTATGTTTTCCTTTGACTCCTTTTCAATATCCACGAATTGGTCCCTAGGGAGGGTATGGACAGAATATTACAACATGATCGTCTCTAGCGCATATTACTAACATTTTCTTCAGATCGTGTCACCTTGAGGCCTCATTATCACCTCACAGTGTTCATGGATGGATCGAGCCTGTGTCGCCATCCTTTGTTGCCACCTTCAGCAGTTAATCGATCATTTCACGCTCGCGGATACGACAGGGATCTGATATCATTGTTTGCGCGCTCCAATTTTGCGCATTTCTATCAGAATTATATGCGCTGTTTGGTCTAACCAATCATCTTGACTAGCCTGTCTGTTAGTTTCTTGGTGAGTGAATTTGTCATTGTTCAATTTCGCGAGCCTTTCAGGATTGGAAACAATGGATTAGCCTCGGGTTCAGATAGTCTTATCGGTTTTACGAGTTCTACCGCTACCGCCCGGCAAATATGGGTACCGGCTAAATAATTTTGGCTAAATTTGAATTGAAGCCAATTTATAACTAATTTGGGCCAATTTAAATTCAACCAATAATCGGCCAATATTTTTTAAAATTTGAATTCTGATTTGAAATTTTCGATCGAAATCTTCCAAAATTTTCTGATTATCAGCAAAATCGGTCATACAGCCCTGTTAAAGATTTAGAACCAGTATTGAAAATCCTGCCCCTTGTTGCGGTTGGACGCACGGACTGATGTTGTGATACAGATTGATCGAGCTCAACACTGCACTGCACATGCAGTGCTGAGGGGCTGTGGCCATGAGTGGCCAGACGGACCCCTTGTCTGTTCATCGAGACACGCAGCCCCGTTGATCTTCATGCTAACTGCGTGTTATCTCACTATCTCATTAGCCATCGGAGCATTGAGTAGTAGCGTACATCCTCAATCTTCGTGTTTGCTTCGATGGGATAAGATCTTCTGGCTCTGTCGGTAAACGCCTTTGCGAGGCGTTCGTTTCGTCGATTGGCCTCCCCTCCCGGATGTGGATTAGAGCTGTGCTAGGCAGTTTCTTTAGCAAGGACCTTGATCTGTGCAGCAGATGAAATGGCTATATTCTTACGGTCCTATGCTTTGTGATGTTCACCAGTATCCTTGATATTCTCTTTCCATCACTAGATTTTTCTGTGGAATCCAGGAGCACAGTGCCTTCAGTTGTATTTCCAAGGGCATTTCGATAATTTCTCAATTGAGAAAAGAAATGAAAAACAGAGAAAAAGAGAATGGGGCCCACCTGTTGGTGGGCCGGCTCAAAGAGATAAGGGGAGGAGACCAGTCTCCTCCCGTGCGGCGGCTCACTCGGCAGGTCCGGTCCTTGGGGCGGCGGCGATTTCGGCAAAGAGAGGTGGCAGCGCTGGAGGTGCTTGTGGCCCAGGAGCCTCAACTCCGGCCGTTGGTGGCCACCGCTCTGATCTCTTCTTCCCCTTCCTCCTCTCGGCTATAAAAGGAGGTTGCCTCTTCCATGTGTTCATAAAAAAATAGTGAGCTCTATCTCTTCATTCCTCTCTTTTCTTCCCGAGTTGGCATTGGATTTTGATCCTTGGGGCCTCATTTTGCTGGTAACCGTCGGTCTCGGTGGTGATTCATGGTCCCTAGTGCTCGGCGGCGAGGCCCACTAGGCCGGTGCTTCTCGTTGTCCTTGTGCAGCTTCTCCTTCCCTCGACTTTGCTGGTTCTGGTGTGTCCTAAATGGCAAAAGGGCATTGTATCTCTGTCTACCATGCTCCTCTCTCTTGACGGCATAGAGGGGCGCTAGGTTTTTTGGGTCAGCACCTTCAGGTGTGTCTTGCCTGGTTCTTCTCAGTGGTTTTGCTTATGCCAGCTTGGTTCACTTCTGGACGGCTTTGAGTGCCCTCTGCACCGTGGTATTTCAGTTCTTTTGATTGCAAACATTGTGAGCTATGCTAGTTCATTAATCTCTAATATATGCTCTAGTACTGGGTGACATTGGTTGCTAGTGGGCTTAGTTTAAAGCTCGATGATGATACTAGTCTAATATTGAAATTGGATGTTCAAACTTGAGCTCTAAATTATTACGATTGCTATCATTTGTTTGTCAATATTTTAGTCTGTCACTTTTGGAATAGTTGTCTAATTAGTTATGTGATCTTTAGTACTTCGTGATATATGCTTCAATTGTTAGCTAATTCGGTTTGCTGTCAAACTTGTAGAATATGTGATTGTTTTACTGGGAGTATATTAAGTTGAAGTACTATCCTGTGGTCACTTGCTTTGCCTTTCTGTTGGCCGAAAGTATAAACTAATGTTTTCTTAAGTTTGGCAGATAAGTAACTTGTTATTTAAGAGCTCAAGGTTTGAATCTCATTTGACATATCCAATTAGTGAAGAGTATAGACCATAGTAGTGGGAAGGCCAAGATTACATCTTGAGTAACCCTACACTGAGAGCAATAATCAATAATCAATAATTTAAAACTTGAGCTTTATGCTAATTTTAATTTTTCCCTGGTTCATGAGAATGCCCTTTATGCTCATTTCGGTCTTAGTTATGTTGGAATTAAATCTAAATATATGCTTCTACCGCATTATTTACAATACCTTCCGCATTCAGTTTCAGCTTATCTCCATTCTCCACAAGGTATCTGTACTACTTCAAAGAGAAAGTTGATGATGGTGGTTCATCTGCCCTTCTCACTGAAAAAAGGCATATGGCCCCATCTGCGAGTCCCTGCCTCCACCTTCCACCCCTCCTCTCCGCCCTGTTGAAGTCCATGGGCAGTGACAACACCTTGGTCACGACAGTGTCAAAGGCATCGGCGAGTGAGGGGAGTGTGTTCCTCCAGTACCCAATACTCACGGAGAGCAACTGTAGGTCTTGGGTGGTGAAGATGAAGGTGGTTGGGCGTCTGAAAGTGTATGAGGAATGCATGAAGGGATGAGGAAGGTAAGCACCTACTCACTGGTTCTGAGTGGGAGTCTAGGGCCAAAAAAGAAAGAGGGCACAAACAACTCTAGAAGAAGAATTGTAGGTTCAACAAGACGAAGGTTTGTTGCTACAATTATCAGGACTACGAGAACTTAACTTCAAAATGCCATAAGCAAAGGAAGGAGAGAGAAGAGGTGCACTTAATTATGGCATATGTTGAAGACGAACTAGCGCTGCTATGATGCTAAAGGAACAAAGTGTCATCTTAGTGTTTTGCATGTTAGTTGAGTTGGAGTCCCTGCATGCATGTAGATGGAAGCGTACTAGTTAAGTTGAGTTCCAGCATGCAGCATGCGTTTAGTTTGCATATAGATCACTTCATGTGGAGGAGTAACTAGTAGTTCGGATCATACGTTGAGTCTACACTAAGAGAAGGATTATTGGAAAGTAATATAAACTTGCCTAGTAATATGGTGTTAGAATCCTGATACAATCAGCATCAGATCAAATTAGATAATTTATTTCCATATTGTGCTTACTTTCCAACTTTGTTTTGAGTCAATAAAAGAAGAAGAATAGCATCACCAAAAAAACTTCATGTGTACATCTTCCTCCCTATGCAAGTATGCGTGCATATGTGTGCTACATGTGTTTACGAAAAACACAAGAATTGAGAGAAAGAGAAATTAGTGATCGATTACTATAGTTGAGTTTATCAACTCCAACAGTTAGTATCAAAGCTAGAGGAGAAGCGGCTACAGTGGCGGGGTGTTAGACGCCGAAGCGAACGTGGTGCGGTGGCAGGGTAGCCCTCTCCCCGCCTCCTACATCGACATCGCCCCTTGCACTCCGCCTCCTTGTTTGCCTCCCCTTCCACATCCGCCACCTTCTTGATCTCCCCCGCCTTCGCTGCCTCCTTCATCGCCCCCTCCTACACCAACGTCATTGTTTCTAATCCAGTGCTCTGCCTCTCCATCCACTGCCTCGGCCCCCTCCCCTCCCACCTCTGCCGCCTTCCCCCTCTATCTTGCCTCCTCCTCCTCCTCCTTCGTGCCTCTGTGACCAGTGCGCACTACACCGCGCCTCCATGCAGCCACGATCCCGCAAAAAGATCAATAGATCTATTAGATACGGCAAGGAGGATGTTAGATTCGACGCCTGGAGGCCAGAATGCCAGGCTCTCGCTGCTTCCTGTGTACCATCATGCCCCACACCGTGCGCGATGGCCCACACTATACCTGTGTATTGCCGTGCATGACGGCCCGCACTGCACCAACATGTCTTTGCATGCCGTACTGTGTCAGCGGGGAGGGATGGCAAGGGGAAGGGAGAAAGATGGGAGAGGATAGGAGCATGAGGCCATACAACATCTATGAGGAGGGCTCAGATATCTTGGCGGGGGCGAAGATGGGGAGCAGCGCTTATGACCATCAGTTGCAATCAAGTACGTGTTTGAGTGATAGTTGCACTGAGCGAAGTCAATTTTTCTACTTATTCGTCAACTTCTTCTTCTTTTGTTCTTCTTCGTTTCCCATCTCATTTGGAGTAGTAGCAGCCATCACCTCCCCGACAAGTACATGTATAATGCTCAGGTGCACTGCCCTTCTTACATCTCTCATCATGCACCGCATCAATGTGTCAATTGTCATGTGCATCTGGATTATGCTACATTTGGATTGTACTCCTAATTAGCTATGAGACACACTTTTAAATTTTGAGCCGCAAGCAGTGGTCACATCAAGTGAGCTTGATTGTCAGCTCAACAGCTGTACACATCTTCACAGTTCACCTCAGGTATTACTTTTTCATGAGAGAATGTTCCATTTCAATTACTTACATGTACAATTTGGCCGTCATGAAAGATAGAAGATTTGGTAGTGGTGAATCTTGCTTCACCTTTTTCTATTTATCCATTTCACAATTTTGAAGAGTGTCTAGTAGCTTAAAGGCATGAGAGAGGGAGGGAGAGCAACCAAGGAATTGATATTCAAAAGGCAATTAAAGAAGAGGCAGAGATGCTATTGGTGATGTTTTAGATCCATTGGATTAATGGTTTCTGTGCAACCAACTATAGAACATGGTAGAAAGAGGAACACAAGTAGGTTTGCTTTCAATTAACTCGAAACATTTTTTGCAGGAGTTGTAGGAGATGATCTTTGGGCAATTGCTGCACTATTAACGCTTATGTCATCTTTACAATTCATCTGTGATTCATTACTTTTTTATCGGCAGACCACAATGAATTTTCACCATGTTGATTGTGTTCTCTTTTTTTGGCTTTATTTGGGTTCCCTTAGCTGTCGGCCATGCTTGAGGTCATTCTATGCAACCAGAGAAGATAGCTGATATTCTGGCTGTAGATCATTTCGCTTCACCAGATAATGAGTAGAGGTGATTCTTCATTTGTTTAGTTGGTAGATTCATCACTGTTTACTAGAGTTTATGAAAGTTACAAACATTACTATGCAAAAGCAAAATATTGCAATGCTAGAATCATGTGGCTGTCCAGTAGTATATCGTGGCCTTGCCAGAAGTACGAGTGTGAATGACTATGATCGCTTATAATTTATTGACCATTTTCATTATCCCTGGTTTAGTTCGAGGAATATTGATGTGCTTTGAAGTGTGACAACTAAGTTATCTTGGAAGAAATAGGAGATCTAATCTAGAGAAGTTGAACCATATTGTTATTTGACTGCTATTGAGACAAGTTTCCAACATATGCTGAGATGAGAATTGCGAGAACACGGATGATAATTGCTATTTTATTCCTACTTAAACGCTCTATTATGTATTAGGGATTATAATGTTATGTCTTAAAAAACTTTGATTTGACTTTTTCATCATATATCCGAGGAAATTTAATTCATCACACTTTTTAAAACATGTGGTATGTTTTATTTCGAATCACGGGTACTTGACTAGTGACTCTTAAATTGGATACATGTACATAACACAGGAAACTGCTGCGTGCTCTATACATGCATGATGCATGCAATATATCTGCCCTATTCAATCTGAGCTCATGCCATCTGCTTCTCCTTTATTCCTTTCCTTTTGTCAGGTTCCTCGTTTTGCATCATCTATATATATGCATATTTCCCTTGGATATGCACATTCATGTTACCGATCGATGTTCCCATATCCTGGATCTTTGAACGGCCGACACTAAAATATCAAATCACCGATTTTGGGATTGGCTATCTTTCGCATGCAATGCTCACACTACTACAGAAAAGGTCATCACAGACGGTTCAAAAATGTCATCACAGACGGTTTTGTGAACCGTCTGAAATTATGGGTCAGTGATAATCGAAGGTTATCACAGACGGTTGTCGAACCGTCTGTGATATATCAATATCACAGACGGTTTTTAGTTATAAACCGTCTGTGATATTGATATACGAACCATCTATATCATTAATGTTTGGTATACGAACCGTCTATGCTCAAGGTTAAATATGCGCGCCTAATGATCCAGGTCTTGTACATACGTACTGTCCTCTCATCTGTGCTATTCTTGTCTCATCATATCCTCATCGTTTTACGCATAATATAGATTCTACTGTTCTTCTCATCATCTCCTTCCTCTCATCTGTTCATCAAGAGTTGTTTGGCCGGAATCTTACACAGGCGGCCAGCAATTTACATCTGGAGCAGCTTCTCCGGTCACGCCCTGCTCTCCTTCCCCAACTTTCTTGCATCCGTCAGCTCGACCTGATCATCCGCCGTCGACGGAGGCGTCTCGCTGCCGCTCAAGACAGGGAAACAGCCCTCACCGTGGTTCTTATATACAATGTGCACAAAGCGGAAGAAGCAATTGTGGCATTGGAGAGACTGATGGATAGCATTGTCGTTCAAACAGAAACGCAGATTCTGAGGAATCTTATAATACTATCCTCTACGAGATTATGACGTACGCTACTGATCATTTGCCAATGCTGGAGGAGGAAGTGCTGAGGACAAGGACAATCTTAACGGCGTTCGAGAACTCAGCGGGCGCTCCTCCAAGTTCCAAAGTCAAAGAAGAAGCGTACGAAGCCCAGAAGATTAGAATCTGAGAATCTTTTTATCTCTGTGACTTTTGTAATAAATTTGCCTCGAATTGAAATTAATAAATTTGCCTTTTATTTGTGATCCCTGACTCTGTACGTATTTGATTGATTGTAATTATGACAGACGGTTTTTTATTACAAACCGTCTGTGATAATTCCAGATTATCACAGACGGTTTTAATACTGCACCGTCAGGATACTAAAGTATCACGCACGGTTCATCAATAACAACCATCCGTGATACTCGCCTTCTCCGACGCCGCCTACATGCACGGTGTCCAAATTAAAACCGTCGAAACAGAATGGTCGCGACGGTTTTGTCAAACCGTCTGTGATTGACCGTCTAGTATTAGGCTTTCTGTAGTAGTGCCACTAATATATATTGTTCTCAAGAACTGCACAGATCGTAAGGAAACGATTAGCTAGTAATGGGTTGGTGTGATTAGCTACTGAAATATTTTGCAATTTGCGTATCTTCTTTTTCGGAAAAGCATAACTTCTAAGCAGATATATTTTTTTATTTTTGCCAATTTTAATGTCGCTTGACACTACCATGTTAATATTTGTTATCTTACAGTCTGTTAAAAGGAATGCTGTGAAAATAGGTACTATTTTGCGATCTCTACCGCGGGGATGAACTTTCATCGCAATAATAAGGACAATTTCTCTAATATTGCTATGTCGGCAACCATGATCAAGCACTCTCCGGAAGAGATCAGCAATTGCGCCATACGCCAAGAAACTAAACCATCATGATGTTGCCTTCCCTCAAATAGTCCTAGCTACATACCACAAACTAATCCAACGTGGTTATTGTGAGAACAAGATTCCAAATGCAAAAAGGCAGTGCACATGGGCAGGCTTAGCTAGCTAAGTTTTGTTTTTGGTTCCATGTCGGTCACCTCAACCTGTCTGGTCTAGATCAAAGCAATGAAAGGGAGCACCTCCCCTGATTCCACTAGGCATAACGCAACAATCTTTGGCTACTACTGGTTGCAGAATGTTCTTCTGGATTCCAAATTGTGGCAGTTCACTCTAACAGCGTTGCTGATTGAATGGATTGCATATATCTCTGAGCTATGTACAATTTCTAGATCAGAAAATTGCAGAAGACGCCGTTAAACTTGTCCAGGTGTGCCACTTTTATCCTTCTACTAAATTTTAATTGAGCATGCCCAAGTGGTACAATTCATAAGTTTTACAATTCAACAAGTTTGAGGACCTAAGTAGTACAATCAAGCAGCTTCAAGGTCACCACCGTGGTATTCTTCTCGTTACTTAACTGAAAAATTGACGTACGTAGGACCAATAAGGTAATAGAGCAGGATAAATTGTGCCTTTAAATTTTTCTCCAAATATTAACAACCCTTCGCTTGGATATGTATAGAGCTACGAAGAGTTAAGATGAAAACCTAACACAAAAACCAGCAAATCAAGAAACAAAAATCCAAGAAATTCAAAACCCACCGGTCATACCTCTAGCAAAATCCGGTCATACTAGTGAACAGTAAAATCGGTCATACCAGTGAAATGCACAATAAAATCCGATCATACAGGTAAATAGTAAAATTAGCTCGGTGAAAAGTAAAAACCAACATTATTTCAAAGCTAAATATCCATGTAACTTTTGATCCGTCGATCCAATGATTTAAAAGTTGGCATGCACCTTCTCTCGGATGTCACAAACCTATTGCAGCTAACGATCAAGAAAATCATTGTCAAAATTGTGACTTTTTTCATTTGAAGGAATGTTGCACTAAAACAAAAAAAAAGGTGAATATGACTTGCTCATGGGTGAATGAAGGCCAAGATGGCACTAGATATATTCTCACATGTCACAACAAGCTAGAGCAGCTAATGAATCAAGGCAAGAACAATTTAATCAAGAAATCACTCGACATGGTCAAATGCAAGCAAAATTAGGGCAAATTCAAAAACTTGCCAATACTGATGTCTAGATAGATAGGGATTGATTTCCATGATACATCTCTATCATTAACTCTCATTGTCATCCACCAAGATCAAGAAGGGCAGAGGATAGATCAAAACCAACCAAATAAAGAGCAAATTAACCAAAACAAGAGATATCCATGAGAAATGAATAAAGTTGCACTACTACAAAAAGGGTCATCATAGATGGTTTAAAACTGTTATCACAAAAGGTTTTTTGAACCGTTGAAATTTATGTGTCAGTAATAATCAGAGGTTATCACAGAATGTTTGTGAGCCGTCTGTGATAAATACATCACAGACGGTTTGTAACTAGAACTGTCTGTGAAGAACACTATCACAGACGGCTTGAACCAAAAAACCGTCTATGATACTCACACATCACAGACGGTTCTAGCTACCAACCGTCTGTGATGCATGAGTATAATAGATGGTTGGCATATAGAACCATTTGTAGTACTTTCCCATCACGGACGGTTTCTGGTTTGAGCTGTCTGTGATAATTTTTCACAGATGGTTTATACGACAAAACCGTATGTGATAGTTCATTTTGTACCTAAATTTTTTCTATTTTTCAGCTAGCCTCAGGAAATGTTAACTATATCATCTGTAAACAACCAAATACAGCAACAAACACAACAACATATCCTATTTCCATTAAGATTAGAATCCACTATTACAACATCACAAGATATCGAGTAGGTCATCCATAGTACTGCATACACAAGAGAACACCTACAATTTTACAAAGGTAAGCTTCTCGTTTATAAATTCAGAAAAATGCTTACACTACAAGAAACTTCAGGCTAATGCAAACTAGACTTACACATCCTTCCTTCAACTACAATCTAAAACAAGTGGTGCGGGAAAATTTTGACATAGCAGAAATAAAAGGGCAACGAACATCATTTTCAGGTTCTGTGCCAAAATCAACTGCTTCTATACCGGTGACTTAGAATAGTGCAGATTTACCATTGCTTTTTTTCTTTCCATCTTGCTTCAAGCGAAATTTCAGTCGCCCTTGCCAAACCCCTTCCCACCCTTGCCGCGCACAAACGAGTTGGAGTAGTACTGGTGGTATTGGTTCTTCGAGTAGAGAGAGGGGGGTTAATAAGAGGCGAGAGGTGGGGAGGAGAACAGTGCCTGCCGTTCGATGCAGAGAGAATGGACGGGTAAGATCGGGATTACAAACAGTCTATGATAGAGACATCACAGACGGTTCATAATAAAAACTGTCTATGATAACAAGAGATATCATAGACGGTTCATAACAAAAAGAGTCGGTGATAATGGCATCATAAAGACAATATATCGATACAATATAAATAGCTAGTATCAAAAGATAAACTAATAAAAATTTATATGGCTTATATATGCTCATTTGAAATGTTTTGACAAGATCTACAACTTTACAGTTGAGGTGAAACCCAAATTTCGAAGGGAAGATAAAAAATGTTGGTAAAAACATAAATTGAAAGCTTAAAACACAAAATTAGGGATAAAGATGGCCAATTTTGAAGGTCTTAGAGGGTAGTGGGTGCAAGTATGTCATTGTTTTGAATCGGTCTCATCGTTAGCTTTCTAACGAGTACAAGAACATCGAAAACAGACACCGTATGCAAAAGTTATGCCCGTTTTACTAAAGGTGTATCAAAACTGAATCCTACTCGGACTCATACGGGAGATTATGAAATTTTGGGGGATTACGAGGCGGGAAACATATCACAGATGATTTTTAATACAAACCATCTGTGAAGTATCACATACGGTTTAAACAAAAAACCATCTGTGATATCTGCCATTATCACAAACGGTTCTTATCAAGAATCGTCTACGAATTATCACAGACGGGTATTAGTAAGAACCATCTATGATGTCTTGTATTATCACAGATAATTCATATAAATAACCGTCTGTAAAAATACCACAGACGGTTATTCGTATGAACTTTCTGTGATACTTATAGCATAGATGGTTCCTAGGAACCGTCTATGATATAAGCGTCCAGTTTGGCCTCTTTTGTAGTAGTGTTGATATATTGCTAATTGAGGATGAAGGTTTTAGAGCCACTTCACCTTGAGAGAAAGTGAGCAAACCACATCACTCACACTTCTCTAAACCTAACCCTAGAACACTTGCTTCAATGCGGAAAATTAGGATGGTTGGATAGTTAACTAGCAAGTTTCTATCCCAACCATTTCAATATACAAGGCAACAAGTCCCATCTAACCCTAATAGATACTATCCACTTAGCACAAATGAGATAAATCCATTAACCCCACGCAACACGGGTTTTACTAATATACTACACTTATACACATTTTTCAAAGTACATAAGGCCGAATCCACTAAGTCCTTAGCTTTTGATCCAACTTGATATTTTCAGCTTCTCTATGACCTAAACCGCTTTCCCAAGCACCACTCAAGCGCTATGGTTTTGATCCAACGTAGTTTTTGGTATTTTGGTCAACTTACTAATATACCATTTCTTGACATGGTCTTCATCTTCCCTTGCAAACAATCACCATACTTGCCACGTGTACACCACAGGCTTGCCACGCGTCAGTAAGTCTATCTCATTTTAGTTCCATCGGACCACGTATCACTTAGATTGACTAAGCCACATAGTGCAACCCGCCGCTCGAATTTTCCTTCAACATTTCCCGCCTTTTTTTGTGCCATACTTGAGCTTAGCCGTCTCACACACATGCCTTGACCATTCTAGGCCTCAACTTCTCTATGAGCATAGCGCTGATCCTCGCCATTGACCATAATTGACGACAAGCATTCATGCATATCTAAGGACTAAGAAATCATTGTCAAGTACAAATTCTTCACAACTTGACCCTCATTAGTCAATACATGCTTCATGCGACATTAATGCACTGACCAAACAAAATTCAAAACAACCCAAACCCAAATTTCCAAAATTCAAGAAATATCCATCTAGGCTGGTACTACTACCCACCACAGGGCGGTACTACCTAATCCCTACAACTGGACCTCTCTTGAAAACTGCAACCGGCAAGTAATCCACTGTACTATTGGCTAGTGGTATGACCGTTGCGGTCATATCGCTCCAGCGGTCTGACCAGTGCCATACCGGCAGTCTGAACGACAGCAAGACAACAAAACCGATAAAATGCAAACTTTGGAAAAATCAAATACCCACTCCATAAAACTTATAATGGTTCATCACAACACTATCTTGGATCTTCTCACATGGTCCTTAAATCTACCCCTTTGATGAACCCATTAGCAATTTCTCAAAAATGAAAATAGAAGGTGATTTTAGAAGTAAAAAAAAAAGAATTTTGCAAAGAGAGGCTCAAAATGGTCATAGAAGGAATGCAGAGACTGAACATATGAGCCAAAAGTGGAGTGAAGCTACTGGAAAGAGTAAGTTTTCTATAAAAAGCTTCAAATCTATCAAAGGAATTTGGAAATTTCACAATCTCACTCTAGGTCCATATGAAACAGTGATTGTTCGATTGGTCCTTGGTCATGGTAAGAAAAGATCAAAAGATAAAGAGAATCACAGCAAGTCATAAAAACTCCAACTTAGCAAAAATTCACACAAAAACTCCAAATCTCATGCTCTACAAATGCATTTTTGCCAATCTTTCTCTTCCTTTGACAATGGAATCATCAAGATGCATGAAAGAAGATAGAGTATGAATGAAATGAAGTGGCGGTATTTTATTCATTTTAGCTTAAGGAGCCATGAAAATTATAAAAAGTGACTCTAAAAGTATTACATCAACCATATTATGTGAAGTAGCTATTTTAGATCATGACAAACTATATATAGCAAAGCTAATGCCAAATGAGTAATAATCTTAAATTAAATAGATTTTTAGCATGTCAAGTTGCTCAAGATCATAGTTTAGCAAAAAATATTCAAAAATGAGTCAAGCCATGTCAATAAACTTAATAGAACCAAGAAACTATAATTAAGTCAATTTATAGTGCTACAAGTTCATTGTTGAATCATTTTGTTCAAACACTTGGAATTTAACATAATTAGCACATTTGGCAGTTTTGAAATGTATTTTGGTCTTATCTTAGAAAAACAAGTTCTGAACAAGGTGCCATCCACAACTGCCTCCTAAGTTTCAACTATTTTCCATAATTTTGCTTTCTTAGCCATGTGATAGATCTTAGACCTTACTACGACCATCCCAAGGAAGAAACTTAAAAGAGTAGTCTTGGTCATCCAAAACTCCCCCTGAATTCATGTCTAGTGCAATAGTAAGCCATCTTATGAGAAAGAATTGGTGAGAGTAGTTTTTTTGCACAAAAAGGGATCATTTTTTTATTTTCATTTTTAATTCAAGAGCAATGAGCTACTCCTTAGTACGTAAGCTATACCCGACCTGAGCCACAAAAACATAGAAGAAGTAAACTTATGCTTCAATAAAGAACTAGCATAGCTCGATCTAAATCTTAATTTGGATTCAAAATTCAACTTAGGCTCTTTGACATGGCATGAATCATAAGAGGATCACTAGATCAATACTAGTCATAAGACCCAACAAGACATGACTTTAGTTCAAGTTTCTCACATTTAAGAAAGTTAGCATGGCAAAGCTAAGCTATATATAGAAAGGCATGATAAATCTAATAAACTAGCATAAGATATAAAGCAAGATATCATGTCACACAAGGATAATGGTCAAAGCTCTATATAGTTATATTACAATGCAAGTTACTAACATTAAATATATAATATGATACAATGGATGCAAAAGAGTCAAGCTCCCCCATAAAACAGGCCAAAAGGACTAATAACTCCCAATTCCCCGCACAAAGAAGGAAAACGAGAAAAATCAAGAGCCTTAGTAAAAATGTCTGCTACCTGGTGATCTGACTCTACAAAGTGAAGCACAACATCACCCTTCTCTACATGATCTGTAAGGAAATGATATCTAATATCAATATATTTGGTCCTAGGGTGTTGCATTGGGTTTTTGGTAACTTTTGTAGCACTAGTGTTGTCATAGAGGAAAAAAAACACTATCTAAGGCCAACCCATAGTCCTATATAGTAGATAAGACCCAGAGAACCTGAGAGCAACTACTAGCAGCAGCTACATACTTCGCTTCAGTAGTGGACTGTGCAACAGAGAACTACTTCCTAGATGACCAAGAGATATGAGATATTCCTAGGAAATGACAAGTGCCAGAGGTACTCTTCCTTTATATCTATCCTACACCCCGCAAAATCAGCATCAGAAAAAGCGTGAAAAGAGAGTGTAGAATTAGAAGAATACCAAAGTCCAAATTCAAGAGTATCCTGAAGGAACCCAAAGATGCTATGAACTGCTTGACGATGTTAGGCACAAGGGGAAGCCTGAAATTGAGTGCACATACACACAACAAACTGTATGTTCGACCTCGATATTGTGAGGTAAAGGAGGGAGCCGATCATGCTGTGGTACTCCTTCTAGTCCATAGACTCTCCATTCTCGTCAGGATCTAGCACGGTAGAAGTAGCAATTGGAGTAGATATGCTTGCTGCTTCCCATGTTGAAGTGCCGAAGAACATCATTTGTGTATTTGGTTTGATGAATAAAGGTCCCTTCTTTCAGTTGCTTGACTTGAAGACCAAGGAAGAAAGTCAGCTCGCCAAATATACTCATAGACTCTGAAATCTAGACACCAAAGCATGAGAAGAAACACTAAATATAATATCATCCACATAAATAGTAATAAGTAATTAGCCACTGCCATATCTGAGAGTGAACAAGGTTTTATCTACCATTTCCATTTTGAAATCATTCTTAAGCAGAAAACTTTTAAACCTATCATACCAAGCTCTAGAGGCTTGTTTCAATTCATACAAGGGTTTGGAGAGCTTATACACATGGTTTGAGAAGTTGGAATTTTCAAAACTAACAGGCTTCTTGACATAGACCTCTTCTTCTATAAAACCATTTAGAAAAATACTCTTGACATTCATTTAAAAAGTTTATAGCCCTTAGACGCCATAAATGCTCACAATATGCGAATGGCTTCTAATCTAGCTACATGTGCGAAGGTTTCTTCAAAGTCTAAGCCTTTTACTTAGGAAAAATCTTGAGCTACAAGTCTAGCCTCGTTGCGAACTACCAACCCATCCTCACTTTGCTTATTTTTTAAAACCCATTTTGTTTCGATTACATTATGATTAGGAGGAGGTTTAACTAAGGTCTAAATTTGGTTTCTTTTAAAGTTCTCAAACTCTTCATGCATAGTATTGACACAAAATGGCTCAGATAAATAATGGGTGACATCTCGGGATTTAAAAGATGCAACAAAAGCAGGATGTGTATTAGAATCTAGAGAGATAAACTTGGAGTGGGTAACTCACTCATGGAGATCCCTAATCATCTACTGCTGAGGGTGTCATCGATGAATATGAAGAAAAGATCCTAGTGCAGATGTGTCCTCTACCTCATAGACTATGGAGGTGGGAGCAGAGCCACTTAAAGTGCTGGTGAAGGTGGGAGGAGGTTGCTTTGTTGAAGATAGAATAGTAGAAGCAGGCTCTCCAGCCAACTCAGGAGTGACTACAAGATAGATTGGGTCCTCATCCTCTAGGTCAGGGTTGTCGTTGATGAAGATGCTCTTCTGATCACCGTGTATGTCTACCTGCACTGTCAGGTTTACCGCCAAGACTATCCTCATCGAAAGTGACTTCATAAGTCTCAATGATTTTATTAATATCCAAATTAAATACACGAAAGCCACGAGAATTAACAGGATATCGAAGGAAAATACCATCATAATATCTAGATTCAAATTTATCAAAGTTTCCATGTTTAATAACAAAGCACTTGCAACCAAATATCTTGAAATGAGATATGCTATGCCCATGACTAAATCTAAGCTCAAAAGAAGTCTTGCCTATGGACAATCATAAGAAAACCTTATTGGACATATAACAAATAGTAGAAATTACCTCAGCCAAAAACATCATAGAGGTGCTATGCTCATCTAGCTTGGTCCTAACCATCTCTACAAGGGTTGTATTCTTTTCTCTCTATAACCCTATTCTGCTAGAGAACTCTAGGTGAAGAGAATTGGTGCTCTAATTCTCTTTCAGTGTAGAAAATGATAAAAGATGAGTTCTTCAATTCTGTGCCATTATCACTCCTAATGGCTCGCAAGGCTCCTGGAAGGTCAACTGCTAATTTAAGGGCCAACTCTCTAAATCAACTAAAAGCTTCATCCTTAGAAACCAGAAAATACACCCAAGAATACCTAGAGAATCCATCTACAATGGGAAGCACATACCACTTGCCTCCTGTAGACTAGACTCTAGAAGAACTAACTAAGTCTAAGTGCAAAAGCTATTCAAGGCCATCAGTCATCACTCAGGTAAGAGGAGGGTGAAAAGCAGAAACCATCTTTCCATGTCTACAGGGTGTGCAAACTAGGTCCTTACACTACTACAAAAGCCTAATACTAGACGCCAAATCACAGATGGTTTTGTCAAACCGTCTGTGACCTAACACAGACAGTTTTAATTTGGACACCGTCTGTGTTGATGGTGTCGAAGAAAACTATTATCACAGACGGTTCTTACCGATGAACCGCCTGTGATATTTTAGTATCATAGATGGTTTTTATTAAAAACCATCTGTGATAATCTGGGATAATCATAGACGATTTTTTATTAAAACCGTCTGTGATAAGCTGATTATCACAGACGGTTTGTATTAAAAACCATCTATGATAATGGCGCTAGACATTTATTGTGCCGCTCAGAACTGCACCTGTCTTCATTTCGATCCAGATCTGGCCGGTGCTGCACTCTTTCTCTCAGGAGGCAAGCTAGGCGATTTCAGGCCAATTAATTTGGTGCGAGAAGGCAGAGATTGAGCTTTAAAGATTCATACGTTCCTGGTTGCTCTAGATATGGTTAATATTGAAATTTATTTTTCTTTGCATTATAATTTAGATCTATGTTTTGGTGAGTGTTATTGAAGATGGTTTGCATCTACTTGACCATACATGATCAGTTCCCGTTATGTGTGAGGCCAAATTTGTTAAAATTGTTGGTTATATACCTGTAGCGATCGCTGGGGAAATAGCTGTTGTGTTTATAATATGAATTAAGCTAGCAAAGCCTCAATGCATGTGGTATATATGTAGTAATAATTAATTAATTTAATTTTTAATACTAAGTTGTTATATATATACATAACGTAGGACCAAAGCTGGATGTATGCCGTGTGAGTGAAGAGTACATTAATGGTGTGTCTGATTTTACAAGAGCTGCCGAGGAGGATATGTTGAATAACGGGGTGGAATATATGTACTATCTATGTATTGACTGCGAGAATTTAAAGATGTTTAAGAACCGAGGGCAAATTGAAACTCACTTGATTCAGAGGGGTTTCAAAAAGGGTTATACGTGTTGGACCAGTCATGGCGAAGTCAATGATCATGTGCCGTCGGATGACATTGCCGGTGAAGTGAATGATATGCCGTCGGATGACATCGCTGGTGAAGTAAATGACATGCCGTAGGATGATGTCGATTGTTGTTCGGATTCAGATAGATTGCATAATGACAATATAGATCAGATGCTTCGCGATGTAGAAGAGAACTGTGATGAGAGAGTGTATGTTAAATTTCGGGGCTTGATGGAGGACTCGGAGAAACATTTGTTCACGTGCTGCCGGTCAAAGTACACGAGGTTGTCGGCCGTGCTTGAACTGTTGAAATTGAAGGCAAGCAATGGTTGGTCCGACAAGAGTTTACGACACTGCTAGGTCTTTTAGCGGACATGCTTCCGGAAAGAAATGAGTTGCCTAAAACCACGTATAAAGCCAATAAGGTTCTTTGTCCATTGGAAATAGAAGTAGAAAGAATACATGTATGTACGAATGACTGTATCCTGTACCGTAAAGAGTATACAAACATGCATGTATGTCCGGTGTGCAACGCATCCTGATACAAATGTAACAATCAATCAGATGACGGCGAGGGAACAGAGGTGAAGAAAGGACCTCCTGCTGAAAAGGTGGCATGGTTTTTCCTATAATTCCCCGTTTGAAAATGTTTTTTGCAAATCCAATGGAGGCAAAACTACTGCGTTAGCACTCGAAGGAGCGCAAGAAGGATGGAATGCTAAGACACCTTGCTGATTCTGCCCAGTGGATTAACATCGATAGGAGTTTCGCAGACTTCAGTGCAGAACTAAGGAATATAAGGTTTACACTGAGTACAGATGGAATGAATCCTTTCAGTAGCATGAACAGCCGACATAGCACATGGCCCGTGACTCTCTACATCTATAACCTTCCTCCTTGGTTGTGTATGAAATGAAAATATATTTTGCTATCGATACTTATCCAAGGGCCAAAGCAATCTAGGAATGATATCGATATGTACCTAGCACCGTTGGTGGAAAATATAAAAGTACGGTGGAACGAAGGGGTACAGGTGTGGGATGCATACAAACGAGAGAACTTTACTTTGCGCTCCTTATTATTCTGCACCATAAATGATTATCCTGCCCTTGCTAACCAATCGGGCCAGAGTACAAAAGGTGCCAAAGCTTGTACTCACTGTTTAGATGGTACCGAGAGTGTGTGGCTGAAACACTCACGCAAAACCGTCTACATGCGTCACCACTGGTTCCTTCGGAGGGCTCACCCATACCGCAAGATGAAGAAATAATTTGATGGAGAGAAGGAAGACGGTTCAGCTCCAAGGCATTTAAGGGGAAAAGAGGTTGATGATATTGTTAAGGATTTAGATATTGTCCTCGAAAAGGGATGTAAATTGAGAGCTCATGAGAAGAACACCTGGAAGGAGAGATCAATATTTTGGGACTTACCTTATTGGGAGTACCTAGATGTTCGACACTACATCGACGTCATGCACGTAGAAAAGATTGTATGTGACAGCTCGATTGGTCTCTTACTAAACATTCGTGATAAAACAAAGGATGGTGTCAACGCATAGCTTGACTTGGCTGATATGGATATCAGGCTTGAGTTAGCATCGACAGAAATAGATAATGGATGAACGTACCTTCCCCCTGCTGTTACACTCTGTCCAAGGCCGAGAAAACAGAACTGTTCCAGTGCTTGCATGGTGTCAAAGTTCTGTCTGGTTACTTCGGCAACGTGAAGAAACTTGTTTCGATGCAAGATTTGAAGTTAAATGGCATGAAGTCTCATGATTGTCATGTGCTGATGACACAGATGCTCCCTATTGCAATTAGAAATATTTTACCGGTCAAAGTACGAGGGACAATCATGAGGCTATGCTATTTCTTTAACACAATTGCTAAGAACGTCATCGATCCCGAAGGACTAGATGCTCTGCAGGACGAGGTGGTAATGACCTTATGTCATCTTGAGATGTATTTTCCTCCTCGATATCATGGTCCATCTCATTGTTCATGTTGTGTGGGAGATAAAAATGTGTGGGCCCGTATTCCTACGTAGCATGTACCTGTTTGAGAGGTTCATGGGAATTCTCAAGTCCTATGTACGGAATCGATCTCAGCCGGAGGGCAGCATCGTCGATTCAACCGATTGGTGTGCCTCAATCTCGTCATGAGGGGAGGTTGAAGGGTATCGGAATTATCGGAAGGAAAGCAATCACTCCAGATATGGACACGTATACTCAAGCCCATTTCACGGTTTTGCAACACATGACTGAAGTGGCGCCTTATGTCGACCAGCACAAGGATGTGCTTCAGCAACAAAATCCGGAGCGGCCGGATGCTTGGATCATGAGGCAACACAACAGTCGGTTCAACCAATAGTTGAAGGAGCAAATCGCTAGGAGCTCTCCAAGTGAGATGCTGACATGGTTGGCAAAAGGGCCAACATTTACAGTTGTGACATGGCAAGGATATGACATAAATGGGTACACATTCTATACACAGTGTCAGGATGTAAAGAGCAGTAACCAGAACAACGGTGTCCGCATAGATGCGTTCAGTACCGATGGGTTGGGAAACTTGTACTATGGGTTCATAGAAGAGATTTGGGAGCTCGACTACGTGGTTTTCAAGATCCCCTTATTTCACTGCCATTGGGTGCATCTCCCATAGGTGAAGGTTGACAAGTACGGTGTCACTACTGTAGACCTCCAATGTGTTAGGTACAAAGACGAACCATTCGTACTCGCCAACCAAGTTGTTCAAGTTTTCTATGTAACCGACTCGGCAAATAAGAAACGTCATGTAGTTCTTCATGGAAAAAGAACAATTGTCGGAGTAGAGAATGTAGTGGACGAGGAAGAATACAATCAATTTGATGAGTTACCTCCTTTTGGAAATGGCATAAGGGTCGACGACGAACAACGTCATGAAACTAGTTATGTACGCATTGATCATCATGAAGGGCTAATTTTGAAAGGAAATAAACAAGTGGAATGAGAATGTGTGACATATATGTGGGCATTTGCATTTATGTATATACCAATGCATGTATGTGATGTATATGTGAATTGGCATTTATGTATACAACAATGTATGTGTGTGATGTATTTGTGAATTTGCATTTACGTATATGTGAAAATGTGTGATATATATGTGAATGTTGAGAATGAGTCATACAAATGTATCTCTATGTTCATTGGGCTATTGTAAAGAAATACAAATATATCTCTATGTTCATTGAATGCTGGCTGGTGTAGTTTATATTAATAACTACAGGGGGCAAAGGCTTATCACAGACGGTTCTAAGTTTAGAATCGTCTGTGATATTGATATCACAGACAATTCTTAAATAGAATCGTCTGTAATAATCCTTTTTATATAACCCCCCGCTAGGGTTTTGCGCGTACACCGCAGTTATTAGCAACCACTTAGTCGCTCTCCCGATCGAGCCCATCGCCGTCGCCGTCCCCCCGAGGCCGTCGCCATCCCCCTTCCCCTCCCTCGGGCTCGTCGTCGCCGCCGTCCCTCTGAGGCCGCCATCGCCCCTCCCTCGGCCCATCGCCGCCGTGTCCCCGAGGCCGCCGCCGTCCCCCCGCCGCCGCCCCCCCGAGGTAACCTTGAATCTTATTGTTTACATATATTGTTGTGTTGTTTCATAAATCTTATTGTTGTATACATATATATTGTTGTTGTTTCATATATTGTATATATATATTATTGTTGTTTCATAAATCTTATTGTTGTATACATATATATTGTTGTTGTTTCATAAATCTTATACATATATTGTTGTTGTTTCATATATTGTTTACATATATTGTTGTGTTGTTTCATAAATCTTATTGCTGTATACATATACATTGTTGTATACATGTACATAAGGCCAACATGTCATCCATGCATTCTTCAATATCATCGCCGGATGCGTCTGCTCCAAAATCAAAACGCCAAGGAAGAGGGCTATCAAAAAAGCCTGAATGCTGATTTACCAACACAGAGGTCGATGGATCTGGGACCCCTCTCCTTCCTCGTCAAGCAATATGCGCATTCCGAAGAATGATCGGGATAGTTTCACGAGAACGAATTGAGATCACATTAGATTCATGGAAGAGCGTGCCTGGGACTCGAAAACATGAGCCGCTGACAGAAATTTTGGCATCGTTCGAGATCCCAGAAGAACACCAAGACGCCATGCAACGACAAGCCTTGCTAGCGACGTGCAAAGCATGGAAGAACTTCAAGAGCACGCTTGTCAAGAACTACGTGGAGAAGGATGAAACATCATTTCATAAATACCCATTCCTGGAACCATAATGGGAAGAGTTCAAGGCGATGAAGACGACAAAAGATTTCAAAAGTGTAAGCGCGTCGCACAAGGCCCTCTAGGCAAAAAACACACACTCCCATAGACTTGGCACAGCTGGGTATGCGGGTAAAATCCCGCAGTGGAGGAGGGAGGACGAATAGGCTATCCTGCAGGACACTGCTCCGCCATTTGCCAATATCCCGGATGACCGCGCTCGAAATTGGATTAGAGCCAAGTCATCTACAACGACATCGGGGGACGTCTCCTTTCGAAACCCTGCAGACCAGCAAGTGTCCCAGCGCATGGTAAGATATTGATCAAACTACATAGCTTGTAATTAATCCACAACTTCATAGGAAGTGAAATGACATATCGTGCTCTTGCAGGAAGCGCTGAGTGTTGAATCTTTCAGGGATCATTCCAGGGAACAAGGGAGAAAGATATACTCTCTGCAGCCCTGGGAAACAAGGAGTACCTAGGTCGTACGAGAGCCATTGGGCTTTACATTCCTTGGAAACATGGTTTCCAAGATGACTCTGAATTGTATCGGTGTAGGAAGAGAACCAAAGCCGAGCGTGAGGCATGGCTATGAGAAGAGATCATGGCATCTCTTAGAGTGGAGATGGCTGATTATGTCAGAGTGAGATGTGGAGATTTACAGACAATCATCTCCTGTGCTAGCTAGCCCGCCCAACCGTCTGAGTAGTTGCGCGTCCAATCCGACCGGAAGCGAGGCCAGATTTCCTGTGGACGACATCCTGGTAATAATTATTTTCTTTGAAATGCTCGATCCATTGATAGGCCAATTGGAGTAGCTAATTTTGTATCGTTATGTAGGAGCCTACGAAGTGTAGACTCCAAGTGATATATACCTCCGTTCCCTTGTACATTGCTTGGGGCCAGGCATATCCATCTGCTATCGGGGCCATGGTGCACCGTACACCTATAGCACCAGGCTTCGTAAAAGTTCATGTGGATGGTGTGCATGTCAATTTTGACGTCATCCCGCTACCAAAGCCCCCAACGATGAGATCGTGACTCTACGGCAAACCATTGGAACATTCATCTAGTGGCCCAAAAGTGGCATCTCCCTAGAGCCTTCTTCACCGGTGGCAGGACCACAAGGGCAGTGCAAACCAGAGCTACATGCACTGGTGCCATCTCCACAAGGGCAGTACGAACCAGAGCTACCTACACCGGTGCTATCTCCACGGGTGCTATTCTCTCCAAAGCAACTTGCACCGGTGCTACCTTTACAGTCGACTACCATAAAGTTGACCTATAGTCGAGGAAGTGGCAGGGGCAAACCAAAGAAAGATGATGATGATATCCTGTACCTGCCATTAGTCTGTAAATTCGTGCTAGGCGAGCCGATGATAATCCCGGAAGAGCACCTCCTAACCCTAGGACTTGGTTGCCAAACATTACACATTTGGTATATGGAACAGTCCAATAAGCCACAGGCAGAACAGCGCTCAGGTATCACTGTCAAATTCAGGCGGGATCATTTCTAGCATGAAAATCAGGATTGTGTCTTCGCGGTGACCTTTGAGTATATATTTGATCTTTTCACGCTCAACGCTCTCGACGCCTCACTCGTTCGATACTGTACGCTATAAGTCTGTACAATCACAGTCTCTGCTCATGTAATACCGATTATGTCATATATAATTTGTTGCTTTTCTATGTATATATATAGATTCATGCTGACCCAAACTAGATCATCGAAATCACCAATTGGTTTCCTGGACCCAGGCTTGGTCGTCATTGATACCATCAATGAGGGTGCATCCTTCGTCGAGAGCTATATTACATCAACATTGCTGGCTCACCGTGATACGGAATTTGTTCTTATGCCATACAATGAGCACTTCCATTGGATTTTAATTGTAATTATACCAAAATGGAACAAGGCTATATACCTTGATTATCTAAGTAAGAGCAAATCCGAGTACACAGCTATCGCCCAATTACTCGATAGGTAAGTACATTTTCTCTATACATAACTATATTGTACTCTTTCTTTCCTTCCGAATGACTAATCTAACTTTTTTCGAATAACGAAGGTTGTTCGCCACGTACGTTGCACAGACATGTGGCTCGACGAAAGGGGCCAAGCCCTTGAAACATGTTCGCAATTTTCAGGTATTCGCTAGTACACATTAATTAATCCTATACAACACTTAGTAGTAATACCTCGTGAATTAATACATTCTATTTTTTGCAGTGCCACCAGCAGCAGTTGGGCAACACGTGTGGATTCTACGTTTACCACCATATGATACTACTCCTCAATTCCTTGAAGATCACCAATTCTAAGGTTTGTCAATATTCCCACATTTATTTCATACTTGTCAGGTTATATATGTACGCACATTAATATTTCTATCGACAGGCTGCGCCCATCTCTACAACTACCTTGAAACAGCCGGACCTTGCACAAATTCGAGGAGAGTGTGCTTTCTTTTTGTGGTCTAAAGTCATAAGATCAGATGGAGAGTTCCACTGCGCACAATAATCATGCACTATCCAAGTATTACTTGTGTAGCCTGACAAGTTCGTTGATTATGGATCTGTTCCTTTCGCGAGACCTCGATTCTGGAGTGATAGAGTAATAAAAAATGTAATGTTACCATCTAAGTGCAAATGCAATGTAGATATTTTGTAATTGTGTATTTGTTATTGGATATTTTATTTCATTTCAATTAATTGATTTGCGAAATGGATGTTTTATGTTTGTGAAATGAAGTGCGATGTGAATTGGATATTTTATGTTTGTGAAATGAATTGAGATGTGAATTGGATGTTTTATGTTTGTGAAATGCATTCAGATGTGAATTGTGTGTATACATGTACATGTTGATCTGCTTGTTTTAGAGGGCATGACTAGCATTTCCTGAGGCTAGCCAATAAACACAAATAGATTTATGGGTAGAAATGAATATCACAGATGGTTTATAAGTAAAAACCGTCTGTGATAGGTGATAATCACATACGGTTTTTAGTTAAAATCGTCGTGATTATCACCTATCACTGCACGGTTTTAGTTAAAACCGTCGTGATATTTACACCACGACGGTTAGAAACCGCCTCGTGATAACCTTCGATTATCACTGACCCATAAATTCAGACGGTTCAGAAAACCGTCTGTGATGACGTTTTTGAATCGTCTGTAATACGATTTTCTGTAGTAGTGTTACAACTCTTAAGCCTAGGTAATCCTTTAATAATGTCCTTGCTACTAACTCTAGTCAAGTGATTGAAGCCTATATGCCTAAACCTATGATGCCACAATACTAGATAAGAAGAATCAGAAACCATAAGACACCAAGGGCTAGTGCTGGAAGAGATATTGAAATTAGCACTAAAGATCCTCACAAACCTAGAAAGCCTAAAGACAAACTCAATCAAGGAGTCTAGAAGTCTACACTCTCCACTCTTGAATCTCACTTCTATACCCTCATCAAGAAGCTGGAAAATAGATAGCAAATCGTACCTCATCTTACTTACCAAAACGACGTTCTTGAGCACATATTTTTTGTTGACACGCACAATATCCTTTGTTGTCACGGTTCCAGTAGAAGCATCCCCAAATATGATCAACTCATTGCCTAATATACGAGTGAGGGAGAATTAACGAGATTCTCCAGTCATGTGTCGTGAACACCCAGAGTCAACAAGCCACACGTCCTCCTTCCTTGCTCGACGGACCTATATGGCATAAGCAAGAAACATCTGTACATCAGTACTAGCTTATTAATAAAAACTTGGGAATCCAGTACTAAGCCACACAATGTCTAGGAATAGTAATAAAAATAGGAATAAAATGATTAGCAAGATAATCATGAGGATGAACACAAGAACCAACTAGACCTCTCCGAATCAACCTACCAAACGGCTAGCACTCCCCCTGTCTATACGCTACCCGTGATTTACCCTCATGATATCCTAACTCAAAGTGCTGCCTAGAATCACCAAAGGAGTCAAAGAAGTCATCTACAAACCTAAATCTATTCCTAGAAGGAAAGACAGTAGGCCTAGCACTAGAGACACTCACATATCAAGGAACTCCTCTAATGGAGCTCAAGGCACACATCCTCTCTTTTCTCTCAACCTTGACTCTACAGAAGTAGAACTCAACAATGTGACTATCTTTCTTGTAGAAGGTGCAGTGATACTTGATCTTTTGAAGGGTCTAACCTACTGAAGTAAGCACCTAACTTGCTACAAGGGGTTTGAGCAAAACCTGTCGACCTAAAGATAGTCTTGGTTGCCTCAGGAGTTTTATCTCAAACTTTCTACTCTCAACTACTCTCACAATCTTAGGTGGGTGTTTCCTGGAATACTCTAGGAAACTAAATCCTAGACCTCTCTTTTTCACACTCACCTTAGGTTGAGGTTCTTCCTCCAACTAGAAAATATTTCAATGGTCTTTTTGACATAGTCATTCTCTTGGACTAGGTTCTCACACATGGCACACTCATTTGTTTTGGTTGCCGTAGCATAACTCTTTTTATAGATAGCTACCTCTAGTTTTGAAGTCTCAAAAGACACATAAGAGGAATTTCTAACTCTACCCATCTGCTCCTGGAATTTAATTCTAAAAGACTCATGCATCTCATCTAAATCATCTCGAATTTTAGCACAAAATGAATAATAAATAGAACCAATAACTTTCTTACATGGATTTTTTAATTTTATATTTCTCCTCAAGTGTCTTGTTAAGAGCATAGGATAATTTTCACAAGATTCGGTCCTAGAATGAAGAAACATTTCAGCTATCTCTTTCATTTTAATTTACTATCCTTGCAATAAGAGCAAGTATGATCAATATTACATTTGAGAAATTCCATAGTAGCACTTTGTAATTTTAATTCAAACAAAACGTTGTTTGAGCATGATAAAGAAATAGTATCTAAAGGAATCACATCCATAGCAATAGCATTCAGGCAATTATGATCATCACTGGACTTGAGATATTTTAATTTATCTAGAACATTTTTAGTTGACTAACAGCAGAGGAATGAGCAATTTTCGTATTAGCCATTTGATCATATAAGCATAAGCAAGATTCATAATTATCATCAGGATTCATGGATTTGAACTTAACAATTTCTAGGTTCAAGTTGTTAATCATGATGTCTTGTTTCTTAATCAATGTAGATTGTTTCTTCGGTTTTTGTTTAGCAGCAACAAGAACACATTTCATCTCTTTGTTGGGCATAGAAGGGCATATTCATCGGGATCATTGTAGGGTTCGTCGGAGGAGGAGTTGATGTTAGTGCTGCTCTTGGCCATGAAGCACCTACTGGTGAAGTCTTGGGTGTTCTTCTTTCCATGGGAGCCATCCTCATCATCCTCTATCCCCAAGTCCGCATCGCTCATGTTGGCATTCTCAAGAGTGGCATGGACCCGATTGACGAAGTTGCGGTAGTTTGGCTTCTTGGACTTCGCATCTCGAGCTTGAGGACACATTCGAAAGTCCTTCTGCTCCTTGCCCTTCAAATTGGGGCACTTAGTCTGAATGTAGTTTGGCTCACCACACTCAAAGTAAGTAACATGGCCACTCCTCTTGTTACTCACTTTGTTATAGAATCTCGTGAATTTTGTGGATAGGATGACTAAGTCATCTTTATGAAGCTTCTCTAGCTGCTCATCGCTCAAATAATGCAAAGTTGGTAATGACTTGAAACTTAGCACACACATTCTCTAGGATGTCACTAACCTATTCCAACCAACAATCGAGAGAATCGCCATCAAAGTTGTGACCTTTTTTCCATTTGAAGAAAGGTTGTACTAAAGCCGGGCAAAAACTAAAAATGGTGAATATGATTTGCTCATAGGTGAATGATGTCCAAGATGGCTCTAGATGTATTCTCATATATCACAGCAAGCTAGAACACCAAATAAATCAAGACAAAAATAACTTGAAACTTAGCATGCACCTTCTCTCGGATGTCAAGAACCTAATCCAATAAACGATCAAGAATATCGTTGTCAAAGTTGTGGCCTTTTTTCATTTGAAGAAACGTTGCACCAAAACAAAAAATGGTGAATATAACATGCTCGTGGATGAATGAAGGCCAAGATGGCACTAGATATATTCACACATGTCACAGTAAGGTGGAACACCAAAGGTGTAGGACTGGATAGGCAACAGAGGGGGTAAATGGTGCCTTCAAATTCTCCCCAAGTATTCACTTAACACTCGAAAGACCAGAACAACAGAGAAAACATAGTAGAGAATAGACCGTGGTCAGAAACCAGCAATGTGGTCGAAATACGACAACATGGTCGAAAGCAGAAAACATGGCCGTAAACTTAACAACGTGGTCGAAAGCAGACAACGTGGTCATACACCCGACAACGTGGTTGAGAATAGACAACGTGGTCATAAATCGACTACCGAACAGATGTCACTATAGTCGATAACCACCGAGACCCAAAGTAATAAAATTAGAAATGATTGCAGTAGTTGTAGACAATGTGATCGTAAGCCAACGAGTGATCGAACAATCAGCGTACCACTCTTGATCTTCTCAGTTTCTCCTTAACCTGAACTGGTTTTCCATGTACCGCTCAAGCACCGCGGTTTTGATCCAATGTAGTTTTTAGTATTTCGTCAACTTGCCAAAATACCCTTTCGTGGCCCGATCTTCATCTTTCCTTGCAAGCAATCATCATGCTTACCACGTGTAGGTGCACCACTAGCTTGTTACACGTCGGTAAGTCTCTCCTATTTCAGTTGCACCATACCATGCCTTAATTGGATCGATCAAGCCATATGATGCAACCCGTCGCTCGAACTTCCCTTCAACATTTTCAGCATTCCTTGTGCCATATGCATGCTCGAGCTCAGCAATCTCACACGGTATCCTTGATCATTCTAGGCCTCAGCTCTTCTATAAATGCAACCCCGATCCTCGCTATTGATCATGATTGACTTCAAGCGTCCCTACATGCAAAGACCAAAAAACTCGTTTTCCGATACAAGTTCTTCACAATTTTTCTCACGTTAGTCACAACATACTTCATGCAATATTAGTGCACTAACCAAACACAATTCAAAGCAACCGAAAACCAAATTCCCAAAATCCAAGAAATTTCCATCGGGGTCGATACTACCGCTCCCTGTAACTGGATCTCTCTGTAAAATTACAACCAGCAAGTAATCCGCGGCACTACTGGCCAAAGGTCTACCCACTGCGGTCATCTTGCTCCAGCAATTTGACCAGCGCCATACCAGTGGTCTGACCGGCAGCAAGACAACAAAACCGATAAAATTCAAACTTTGCAAATTCAAATGCCCACTTCACAAAATTTGCAATAGTTCATCATAATACTATTTTGGTTCTTCTCACATGGTCCTTCAACCTATGTGGTGTAATTAAGCAAGTTGAAAGACCTCTCATAATAAATTTCTAGTTCGAGGAACAAAATGGCGCAACTGAGCACGGTCTCGGAATATTTGTGAAATTTAATCTTCCTACAAGAGTACTATCTACTCTCTTTGTTGCTAGCCAGACTACCATGCTGAATTTGAGGTACCTATATTACTATATATGGTACATGTTTTGTCATAGTGTTTCTCACGTGAAGGCCATGAGCAGCATTAACTACCCCACTGATTCCCAGAAATCTCAGAACTAACGGAAGGAAAAGAAAAGAAAGAAGCTGTAGCAGCACAGTAGAAACCTGAAATCCTTTCTGCCGAGTGCCGACATCTTGGAATTGGAGTGATAGCATCAACACATTGCGTATGGCATCTATGCATGTCTTGTCTTTCTTCTTGCAGGTTGCAACTATTCATGTGTAAGAGTTAACGGAGTAACCGTGCAAGAAACAGCTCATGGTTACTGTGCCTGCTCCTGCTCGTTTGTCTATCATCATTTTTGACAAGGCTGCCATTCCACCCCTACCTGTTTCACCCCTCTCTTGTTCAATTGTCTATCTCAGTACAAGCTTTTGTGGATTTGGGTTGAATTTTATTCAGACAAATCAAACACCCTAAGACTAGATGATACTTCAACGCTAGCTTCCCCTCATGGCTAGGGTTAATTGGGCCTACGACGCGGACCAGACATCGTCCTATACACACATTTTGGTTTTTTCCACCGATCCTCCAACTAAAACAATTGTTCTATCATAAGTGTATGTGGCATGTCTCGAATTTACTAGTTACGACCTATGGCTCTCTGTTACCATCCTGAGTATTTTTTTTTACCCGGAATCTTTCATTTCTACAAAAATGTTGGCATGCAGTGACCTCAACAGTTGTTTTTACAGAAAAAAAATAATTAACTAGCTTGGAGGGCCCATCTTTCGTACTTAGCAGGCCTCACCTTGCCTACTAAACAGGTGCTAGTACTCAGCTAGCACATCCGAATTATAAAGCACTAAGTAAAGATAGCTTAGCTCAACTGCTAGATTCCCTTATCTTTTCAGGCTGGAAACGATGGAACCAAACAGCAAAGCATGCAAGAGATAAATTAACATTTATCTTCCGATCTCTAGCTACCTTTACGCACGCATCAACCCGACGATCTGAAGAAGCTGAATTAATTAACGCCAAATTAAAGCACTCACAGATTAAACAACAGCTAATATAAGCAATAAGCTAGTGTGGAGAATTATAGCAACACGCGCGGTATACGGTGTCGTGCTACAAGCTAGCTGATGAGATGGAGACGACGAGGAGGAGGAGGAGCTAGGGGTGGAAGCGCTGCATGCATGCGTGGCAGGTGATCTCGAGCGCTGCAGAGCCGATCTGGCACGCGGCGGCCATCTCCTTCATGCGCTCCACCTTCTCCACCTCGCCGCGCGCGCGCTCCCAGATGGCCCGAGCCCGCGCGAACTCCCGCTCCGCCAGTTCCAGCTCCTGCCGCGCCAGCTCCATCACGCGCTCCGCGTACGCCCGCTCCGCCGACGCCAGCCGGGACTGCTCCACCGTCTGTCTCTTCAGCGCCTGCACGTCCGCCCCGGCTGCAGCCCCCGCCGCCGCCTTCTTCTGATCGGTCGACGGCGGCAGCGGTGTCGGTGGTGATCCAATGCTCATGGACAGGCTCAGGTCGAGCTGCGGGTGGTCGGAGGGGCTCACTGGCGGCCGAGGGGCGTGGAAGACTGCGGCGTCGCGAGGAGTGGTCGTGGGAAGGAGGAGAAGCTGGAGCTCCCTCTCTCTCTGCTGGTGCTCCATGGCCGCCGAGAAGAGGGGAGTTCTGAGCATGAGGCCGGGCGGGGTGGTTGTTTTAGGCTCGATCCCTTGTTTGGGGGTTTTGGCATCGGTGCTAGCGTGGATCTTTATACGACAAGGATGGCCATTGATTTTACCATAAAGCCCTTAATATCCGTTGGTGCTATGCACATGGTTAGGTGCAATCGGATATGATAATTTTCGTCCGGCCGACCGAAGGCTTGTGGAGCGAATATAAAAGAGGTAAATAGATATCCGGTACTATCTATGTCCGATTCCGACTTCGAGAAAAAAAAATGAAATATGATACACGATAAGTAATATCCGTATATCAAGTTATATGAGGAAGTCTGTTATGACTTCACTTAGTAACACGATAATATATAGGCAGATTGGCATATTTAAACAGGTGGAGAATATTAAGTGCTCTTCCTTCGACATCTCAGCGATTAGTCCTCCAATTCGCTTTAATTGCACCAATACAATGTCTTGTGTATGGGTGCAAAAGAAGCAAATAATTACCGTCTGACCGATCTTTCAAATGCTTATGGAACAAATATGGAGTGGAGAAATGGGTATCCGATATTGTCTATGTCTGACTCTGAGAAAAATACGGAATAGAAAACAAAGTAAGCGATATCCATTCGTATTCACTCCGATTCTACTTCTATGCATGATAGTCTGCCCGTCCATGCATGGAGTGGTCTAGACGTGGAATTAGGGTTGACAAAAAAACCTCGTTACGGCTCGAATCAAAATTGCTTCGATTATAGTAGTTAATGGGTTCAAAAATGAAATGAGTCTATGTTGAGTGAAAAAAAGGTTAACGAGGCTTGGCTCGATAATGGCTGGTTAGCTCAAATTTAAAATAACCACTCAAATGATAATGTTAGACTATGTGGTGGTCGTGCATTAGAGTGATGATGAATAAATAACATTTGGGTTTTATTGGAATTTGCGTTTGAGAAAGTTTCGGTCAATGCACATTTCCCAAAATTGGATCTCTGGTTTAATGGTCAAACCGCTTTGTAATGGGCAATTTGACCGGCTGGCTTCGACCACACACGAAAGTCGGTAGTCCGAATGGCTTCGAGTTGGGAGGTCCGATCAGTAGACGTCGACCATAGCATTTTGACCATGACAGATTTTGATAACGGCAGACTTCGACCATGTCAGACTTCGACCTTGTCTGACTTCGATCATGTCTGGTTTCGATCACGTTCAGCTTCGACCACATGAAGTTTGGAGCATGTCATGCTTCGACCATAGTATTCGGTACTTGGTAGTCAGTACTCAATGGTTATGTGGTCGGTAGCGATACGTGTTATTCCTGAGTGTTTTGAGCGATGGTGTTTCCCATGTATTTGTGTTCGAGTACTCAATGAGCTAGCGACCTGTTTTGCATAGCGGTTGTAACCGGTCATATTGAGTGGTCTAAGGTTGATTACTAGATAGCGATGAGATGTGTGGTTGTGATAGCGATGAGATATGTGGTCATGGACAACCTGTGTGATGCCGATGGATGGTTAAAGTTGTGTTTCAAGTGTGTGTGTTGTTATCGGTCAAGTTGTGGAGAACTTGTGTAGGAAAAACATTCTTTGATCTTTGATGTGCAGGTTGCGTGGAGGCGGTAATGGTTAGTGACAAGGAGAACCAGGACTAGGATAGGGAAGTCTGAAGTCTAGGTGGTCGAGGATGTCAAGCGAAGTGGCCGGGCTCATGCTAGAGCACGTGGAGATCAAAGGTGGTGATTCGACATGAAGCTACGGGCGGTACGGTCTAAGAGGCTTCGACATGAGTGATGATGATGCGTGGAGAAGATATGGTACGTGCAGTCTCGGAGGCTTCGACACAAGAGCTGATGCTGCGTGATGGAGATACAGGAGATGTTGTCCTAGAGGCTTCGTCACGTGTTGAGTTAGGAATTGTGGATATGAGTCTATAACTTGGAGGAGGTATAGAGTTTGGTTAAAACCCGTGTTCGAAAAGGTTTCGGGTCCCTTGGTTTTTGGAAGAGATAAGGTTTTGTGTTCGTGTTTGAGTTGGACACGATTGGGATGTTAGCCTATAAAAGAAGGGAGATGCCGAGGGCTAATGTGACCAGTTTTTAAGGGCTTTTGTAGAGAACGCATTTAGGGTGCTTGTGAGGCACTTTGTAAAACCATTGAAATCCAGCAATAAAGATCACATTAAGTCAATTTGGTTAATCAATCTGGTTTGTGTTTTATTGGAGATTGCTGGTAATTGCAAGTGGGTTGAAGCATACGACCATGTACAAAGGTGTTGATTCGCTGCCAAGAAAAACAGAGCAATACATCGAGCGGTCGAAGTAGTCGAGCGGCAGAAGGTTTCGACTACGTACAAACCGGTTGCAGAGCAACGCTGAGCAGTCGTAACCTTCATCAAGCTGCGAGCAGTCGACCAGAGCATCTTGTAGTTGAATTCTACCTCTATAAGTTAGATTATTTTTTTATTGGTTTGAGATTTGTCTTCAGGTGCCAAAAAGCAGCGACAATCATTCCCCCCCTCTGATTGTTGTTTTCGATCCTATAACTGTTATCAAAGCAAGGTAGCGATGGAATCAGATAGATATGTGAATCATCCCCCCATATTGGATGGCACTGATTTTGCTTTTTGGATGTGTCGCATGTAAGCTTACATTGAGGCTCAGGGTAGTGATGTCTGGAAAAATGTTTCTCAAACTTATGTGGTTCCTGCTGATGTTACTGCCACTACTGCAAAAGAGACTAAACTAGACGCTTATATCACAGACGGTTCCTAGGAACCGTCTGTGCTACAAGTATCATAGATGGTTCATACGAATAATCGTCTATGGTATTTTCACAGATGGTTTTTAATACAAACCGTCTGTGATAACTTCATTATCACAGACGGGTTTTAATAAAAACCGTTTGTGATAATGGCAGACATCACAGACGGTTCTTATCTAAAACTGTCTGTGATACTTCACAGGTGATTTGCATGAAAACCCGTCTGTGATAATCACAGACGGTTTGTATTAAAAACCGTCTGTGATATGTTTCCCGCCTCGTAATCCCCAAAATTTTATAATCTCCCGCCTAAGTCCGAGTAGGATTCAGTTTTGAGACAGCTTTAGTAAAACGGGCATAACGTTTGCATACAGTGTCCGTTTTCGACGTTCTTGTACTCGTTGGAAAGCTAACGACGAGCCCAATCCAAAAAAAGACCCGCTTGTGCCCTTTGCCCTCTAAGACCCCAAAAATCGGCCATCTTTGGACCTAAACCTGCGTCTCAAGTTTTTTATTTCTGTTTTTGCCTTTTTTTTCTTTGTCTTCCCTTCGAAATTTGGATTTTGCTTCAACTGAAAAGTTGCAGATCTCATCGAAACCTTTCAAATGTGTATATGTAAGCCATATAAAACTTTGTTATTTTATCTTTTGAGACTAGTTGTTTATATTGCATCGGTATATAAAATTTTGTGCTCTAATTCACAGACGGTTGGTATATAGAACCATTTGTGATATTCATTCATCATAGACATTTCTAGTTACCAATCGTCTGTGATAGAGAGTATCACAGACGGTTTGTATGTAGAACCGTCTGTGAAAATCTGACCGCTGGGCCCGTCGATCCTTCTCAACCCAATTCTAACCAATAGAAATCCACCAACGCTCACCCCATGGATCGTAGCTCCACCTCTCTGTCCCCGCGCCAAAAATTTTTGCACTCCCGCCTCTCCCTCCCCTATAAATAATAACCAAAACCCAACCTCCTTACTGTTCTCCTCCTTGCTGTCCTCCTACTCCTTGCTGTTCTCCTCCTTACTGTTCTCATCCTTCTTACTGTCCTCCTCCTCCTTGACCCTTACCATAATAGCCCGCACGAAGCAGACGATGCACAAGTCTACGGGAAGCAAGACACCGCAGAAGCAACTAGCTCGTGCCAACCATACAAACGTTCAATCAACGCCGATGATGGTGGGCATCAAAGACATCCAGCTCATGCGTTGCATCAGGGGCGAGAAAGCATAGATGATCTTTGCTTTTTCTCTGTTCTTATTGTGTTAGCTAGATGGGTAACCTGCTCGTTGTTTTGGGATATTGTAATGGTAGGCTCTAATCTTAATAAAAATAGAATGTGTACTGTGTTTCTTACTCTATTTGCTTATTTTCAGATAGCATAGTTAATATTTCCTTAGGCTAGCTGAAAAGGGGGAAAATAGGTATATAATGAATTATCACAAATAATTTTGTGATATAAACCATCTGTGAAAGATTATCACAGATGACTCAAACCAACAACCGTCTATGACACTAGTATCACAGACGATTCTATCTACCAACCATCTATGATGAAAAAATATCACAGACGGTTGGTAACTAGAACCGTCTGTGATGTGTGAGTATCACAGACGGTTGGTAACTAGAACCGTCTGTGATATGTGAGTATCATAGACGGTTCTAGTTACAAACCGTCTGTGATGTGATTATCACAGACGGCTCACGAACCGTCTATGATAACCTCCGATTATCACTAACCCATAAATTCAGACGGTTCGGAAAATCGTCTGTGATGACGGTTCTAAACCATCTGTGATGGCCCTTTTTGTAGTAGTGTGCCGAAAATAAAACAGATAGAGATTTGAATGCACGTGCTCGTAACTTGCTCTTCCGAGGAATTTTTTGTAAAGAATTTGATCGTGTAGCTCATATTGCTTCTACTCACTTAATCTGGAAAACTTTTTATGATTATCATAAAGGAATGACTAAGATTAAGAAAGTGCGTAAGAATCTTTATCAAAAGTGAGTACTCGAATTTTGCTATGAAACCTACTGAATCTATAGATAATCTTTTTGCTCGTTTTGAAAAGATTTTGAGTACTTTGCGTGGATTTGGTGTTATTCCTATCGATGGACATAATGCAACCAAAATTTTGAGGTCTTTCGATTTCGAGTGGTTGATGGTCATCACGACTATTAATCAAACTATCGATCTAGATACTCGAACCTTGGATGATCTATACTCTAGATTGAAAACCTATGAGATGGAAGCTTTGCCATCTAAGACTGATAAATCTTCATTAGCGAGGTGGTGCTTCAAGTCTGATCAGATTCTTTCAATGTGGCGAGCCAAACCACATTAAGATAGATTGCCCCAAGCTCAAAGGGAAGGTGGTCAAGGAAGACGGGACTTATCGTCGTCGACCATCCAAGAGTAACACCAAGGGTAGATCTTTTTGTCACAAGGTTCTAGCAGCTATCATGTGCCTTGATCTGAGTGATGAGGATTTTGAGGGCTGTGATGATGACGACCACAACGACAATAATGCCAAAGGCAAGAAGAAGAGCACCGACGACTTCACGGGTATGTGCTTCATGACAAGCAGCAACAACAGGGACGATGACTACAGTCAGCATGTATTTAATATAGTGGTCCCAACCTTTGAGGTACACTTCTTCTGCTTCTTCTCGTGAGCTCAACTTCTCGGTGCAAGTCACGTCCCAAGAATAATCTTGTATGCTTATTGCTTAACATAGATTTTCAATCAGAAAGCATTTTATTTCTTACTGAACAAGCGTAGAGTGTAAAGGAGAAACTATCGGGTAACTATCTGTTTCTGTATCCGGTAACTATCCGAAAAAATACTCAGATAGTTCCGTATCCGTCGGATAATGTTTTTTCCGAATCCATTTTTGTATCCGACAAAAAATATCCGACTCTGTTTTCGTATCCGACAAAATCTTCGGATATCTGAAAATTTGCTCCGAATTGTATCCGAATTAAAATGGACGGACGGACAGTCGGGAAATATCCGCTCCATTTGCGCCCCTAATTGTTAGACCATGTGGTGATCATGCATTTGAGTGATGATGAATAATTGATATTTGGGTTTCATTGGAATTTGCATTGGAGAAAGTTTTGGTAGATGCACGTTTGTTAAATCTGGATCTCAGGTTTAACGTTTATATTGGGCAGCTTGACCGGCTAGCTTCTACCACACACGGAAGTCGGTGGTCCAACCGACTTCGAGTTGGGAGGTCCAATCAGCAGACATCGACCAGGACATTTTGACCATGATAGATTTTGATCACGGTAGACTTCGACAATGTCATACTTAGACCATGTCCGACTTTGACCACGTCTAGTTTTGATCACGTTCAGCTTCGACCATGTGAAGTTTTGAGCACGTCAAGCTTCGACCACAGTATTCGACTATGGTATTTCGACCACGTCCGACTTCGACCATGTCCGACTACGACCTCGTCTGGCTTCGACCACGACAGCCTTTGACTATGGCCTTTTCGACCACAATAGAACAACCACGCCAGGTAATCAGAAAGCTTCAACTCGACCAGTGAACTGGTCATAGTTACAGTACATTTCGATGGTCATAGTTATAGTGTCTTGTCTATGGTCATTGCTACAGTAACCGGTCAATACTCGAAGACTTCACTGTCGATATTCGTAGACTTTACTGGTCGGTGGTCTTAGACTTTGTGATCGATAGTTGTAGACTTTACTGGTCTATGACCTTAGACTTTGTGATCAGTAGTCGTAGACTTTGCGGTCGAAAGTCGAAGACTTTTTTGATCGATTGCTGTAGGCTTCACGGTCGATACTCATAGACTTTATGGTCGATACGAGTGCTTCAATTCATCCTATCTTCAAGTACTTTGAGTGCTCGTGTTAGGCCAGCGGTATGACTGGCTAGTGTATGGTGGTCCGTGATCGGTGAACAGTACTCAGAGGATTTAGTACTCGAAAAATGAATGTACTCGGTTGCTGAGATGGTCTCGGTACTCGGTAGTTGGAAGGACTCGGTACTCGGTAGTCGTAGACTTTGCTGGTTAGTTGTCGAAGGCGTAGCAATCGATACTCGGTAGTCGGTACTCAATGGTTATGTGGTCAGTAGCGATGCGTGTTATTTTTGAGTGTTTTGAGCGATGGTATTTTCCGAGTATTTGTGTTTGAGTACTCGATGAGCTAGCAACCGGTTTTGTGTAGTTGTTGTGATTGGTCGTATTGAGCGGTTTAAAGTTGATTTCTGGATAGTGATGAGATTTCGAGTGTGTGCTGTTGTCGAGCAAGTTGTGGAGAATTGTGCTGGGAAAACATTCTTTGGTCTTTGATGCCTAGGTTGGTGTGGAAGCAGTCATGGTCGGTGACAAGGAGAACCAGGACAAGGATGCGAAATTTTGTGGTCCAAGCGGTCGAGGATATCACGCGAATGGTCGGGCTCACGCTGGAGCATGTGGAGATTAAAGGTGGTGATTTGTGCGGAAACTATAGGCAGTGCGGTCCAGAAGGCTTCGACACGAGTGGTGATAGTGCGTGGAGAAGATATGGGAGGTGCAGTCCCAAAGGCTTCGACACGAGAGGTGATAGTGCGTGATGGATATACAGGAGGTGCTGTCCTGGAGGCTTCGTCACGTGTTGAGTTTGGAGTTGTGGATAGGAGTCCATAACTTGGAAAAGGTAGAATTTGGTTAAAACTCGTATTCGGAAAGGTTTCGGATCCTTTGGTTTTCGGAAGAGATGATGTGTTGTGTTCGTATTTGAGTCGGACACGATTAGCCTATAAAAACAGGGAGAGGCTAAGGGCTAACGTGACTAGTTTTTTAGGGCTTTCATAGAGAAGGTTTTTAGAGATACTTGTGAGGGCACTTTGTAAAACCACCAAAATCCAGCAATAAATATCATATTGAATCAATTTGGTTCGTGTTTTGTTGAAGATTGCTGGTGATTGCGGGTGGATTGAAGCATACGACCACGTATAAAGGTGTTGATCCGCTGACAGGAAAAACAGAGCAATAAATCGAGCGGTCGAGTGTCAGAAGGTTTCGACTATGTACAAACCGGTTGCAGAGCAACGCTGAGCGGTCGTAGCCTTCATCGAGCCTGTGCACAGTCAAGCGAGCGGTTGACCGGAGCGTTTTGCAGTCGAATTCTACCTCTGTAAGTTAGATTATTTTTCTGTTGATTTGAGATTTGATTTCAGGTGCCAAAAAGCGACGATAATCATTCACCCCTCTGATTGCTGTTTTCGATATCGAACTATGTTAATTTTAAAAGAAACTTGATAATAGTTCGTTAAGCTCGATAGCCAGCTCTACGTGGAATTAATAATGCAATCTACGAAAATGCTAATTCGAGGACGTCCGTGGGAAATTTATGCCGCGGATGCCCGTATCCACCGTGTGAAGTTGCGTGATACTTTGTGCGTGCCCCTCGTCTCCCGTCCAAGTCCATGTAAAAACTTCCCTTCACAGCTGCTTGTGCGCTGGCACCCAGCTGCCTCGCCAGTGCATTGACCGGCCTCCCTTCTCCCTCCCTCCAGCGCTGCTGGGAGCCACCTCCGTCGCGCCTTGCTACACGGCTGCCATAGCCAAGCTAAGGAGGTGAACCCAATCGCTCACACCACACCGCCATCAATTGCTCACACCACACCGGCATCTCGGCCACGCACTGGTGCCCGCCGCTGTATTCGTGGGGTGAATTTTTCAAAATTTTAAGTTGAAAGTTCTAAATCTCGTGTTAAAAGTTGATTTTTTGGAGCTGAAGTTTGCGATTTCAAGTTGAGTTTTTTAAGTTGAAAGGGGAAAATTTTGGCTGAATGTTTACAGAGGCGAGGCAGGGGACGATGTCCGCTGCCTTCGTTTGCAGACGACGACTGCCCAATAGTAATCGCCTTTAGTCCACGCTATATATAACTTGTCATACGACCAATTGTGTGGAAATGTACCAAGCGGAAAATTACCAATTAATAAACACGAGGAAAAAAGATTTATACCGGTTCCTTCTACCCTAGCACCAAAAGCTGGATCGAAGGAACCTGGCATATCTTGTGTAGCTTGTCTCATTTTACTCTTTTTTTTCTCTCGCGTTACGCTTCTCTCTTAGTGTATCCTCGGAGAAAGTGATCGATCTCCTTAAACCTTATTCATTTGTGCTCCTTGACAAATCCTCTCTTCGTTCCACAATATAAGTTCAGCTCATATATCTAAGAAGCACATTATTTAAGTAATATTTAATAAAATTACATTATTTAAGTAATATTTAATAGAATTATACCATAATTACTCCTATTACATAAACATAGTCAGTGGCTGATCTAGAATTTAGCTATACCCTTGGCTAAACTCTAAACTCTTTAACTAACGCCAATTTATAGTAAAATGCTTGGACAGTAATGAAACTCAAAGCTTAAAGGTGAGATATAAGCACATAGTATCTTTGAATTGAATCCCAATAAGCTAATGTACCGCTTGACATTCTCTGATAACAAGTAGTTGTGGTCCAGGTCAAAATAGATGAAGAAATTCTCTACAGGGAATTTCTCAGTAATCAAATTGTCCCATAGGTACTTGTAAGTTGTAACACATCAGCTGTAGCCTGCCACAAAAAGATCGGCCATATATCATACATCCTTCATAGCTGCTAGTCTACTATCATCATAATGTGAGACCAAACACTAGAAGTTGTAGACAACTACGGATTATACTTATCTGAATCTGTTTCTAAACAGTAACACTCACTAATTTACCTTTCTCATGAAAGAAGTATAAAATGCATCTTTCAAATGGGGCAATAGAGAGGGAATGACAGAATGCATGTGCTACAATCTTTCCTGAAGAGTGCACTTCCCAGGTACAATCAACTTGGAGCAATTTAAGTATCATTCTATTTCATATACTGAATGATTGACCATAGAGTTGATTCCTTAAAATAGTTAGCAATAATTGGATCCTCAGATATCTTTACATATCTAGGTATTAGATAAATTTATCTTAAGAAAGTCTTAAGTACAGTCTAGCAGCAAATAATCTTTTTTTTTCCTTTGTAATGGAGGTTTTGATTGGGCAACAGGCACTCTTAACAGACCAACGGAACATCAATTCAACTTCATGCAGTTTCATATCAAAGCAAAAGTCTAAGCTTAACTTATTACTTGCCAGTGCCGCTAACAGAGCATGCCGTAATTTGCCAGCCCCCTCACTTTTAATGGTTAGTAGAGCAATGACAAAGGGGCAAACCTTCCATTTCTTTTTTTTTTTGCTTCTGAGGGAATTGTTGGCTTGGAACGTGTCTTTGTATCTACCAGGATTGGATGAAATGAAACGTCATCCAAGGGCATTTAATTCGGATTTCATCAATAATTCCTACCGTCCGAGCTTCAGACAGTTCATATACTGTTGTGTCAGCTGAGAGCCCTACTTCCATCATGCCGTTGAGTTGTCCAAATCCAATCATACCATTCACTTAGAATTTAGATAAACAAGTATTCAACTATCGGGAAACAATAAACAAGCAAGAAAAGATACTCAAGTGCATGCGGCATGCCAGTGACTCAGTGAGGAAAACTTTGTATATAGCTTCAGTTCTTTGTATGTATAATAAAACATATTAAAGTTCAAGACTTCAAGTCTAGGCAAAACCTTTAGTGCAAAACTGCAAATCATCGGCACTGGCCGGAAGGGGGTAACGCAGCCACGCAGGGAGGGCCGAAGGGGGGCAGTGCTGGTTGGGAGGGGGCGGTGTAGCACTAATACAAAAAGGGTTATTAAAGACGGTTTGGAACCCTCATCACAGACGGTTTTCTGAACCGCCTGTATTTATGTGTCAGTGATAATAGAGGTTATCATAGACGATTTATGAGCCGTCTGTGATAAAAACAACACAGATGGTTTGTAACTAGAACCGTCTGTGAAGAAAACTATTACAGACAGCTCGAACAAAAAACCATCTGTGATACACACACGTCACAGACGGTTCTTATTACCAACCGTCTATGATACTCACACATCACAGACGGTTCTTGTTACCAACCGTCTGTGATTGGCGAGTATCACAGAAGGTTGGTATATATAACCGTATGTGGTATTTCTTTATAGACGGTTTATAGCACAAATCATCTGTAATAGTTCATTCTATACCTAAATTTTTTCTGTTTTTGGCTAGCCTTAAGAAATAATGTTACCTATGCCCTTTGAAAACAAGCAAATACAGTGGCTAACACAACAACACATTTCATTTCCATTAAGATTACAATCCACCATTATAGCATAACAAGATAATGAACCCAACTATTTAACACAACAAGAACATATAAGAAGCAGAGATCGTAGCAGATAGTAGAAGCTGGATGCATTGGATGACGATTGGATATCACCGGCAATGGAGAAGCGGCGGTAGCGCCACCTTTGTGGCACGACGGTGAGACTACATAAGACACTCTTACGATACTTACGATAAGAATGTGTTGTGCAGTCTACTGTGCTGTGGCGGTAGTCGGCGTCATTGATGAACCGTCTGTAATTAGACGTGAACCGTCTGTAATTAGACGTCTAGTATAGCTTATTTTGTAGTAGTATAGGCCAGGAGGGGAGCGGCGCAAGGAGGGTTGACGCAGGAGGGGTGGCGCTTGCGGGAGGGGTGGCACAGGAGGGGGCGGCAGCCAAGAGGGGGCGACGCAAGGAGGGAGGCGGGCGGGCGGCACTCACCGGGAGGGGGCTACATAGGTAGGGTTTGGCGTTTTGGCGTCTGGCAGTTTGCAAATTGCAAATCACGACCTCACAGCAGTATGAACCGCATCACTGCACGAGGCTGACGATCAGTCGGCGTTGTGAGTGGGTTGTACCTTCTGCGAATGGGCCAAGATGAAGTGGGCTGACTATTGCGAGAGTAGCAGCATGGTTGCATGCCTGTATGGGCTACATACGCTGGACCTTTACAATACTACCCCGGGCTAGGCCGAATATACCTGGGCTATACACTACTAATATTTTCACACCTCGGGCTAAAGTCTATCTTGGCATGGGCCTAAATCTGCCCTTGGACAGTGTTACTATTTCTATTAGAGCCAAATATGATCTAATTTTATTAAATATTACTTAAATAATATATCTCTTAGGTATACATGTCGGATTTATATTGTGGACGAAGGTAGTAGAACTCAATATATATCCGGCAATTATAACTTCCTTTAATGTAGAATATATTGGCCTCCTTGCTCCTCACGATGTGAAGCCATGGAGTTCACGACAGGCATTCCCTCGAATTTGTGACACGTGGCATTATCCCACAGCATCTTTCTTGCTAGACATTAGAGTTCTTTTGCTTAAAAGATAGTTAGAATTGTTCAGTTGTGACCTTAGGTATCAGCCGACCAAATCGACATACAGACCACAAAATGTTCTCCCCGCTAGCTTTTGCTCCATGCTCTCTCCTTTGTGCACTTTAAGGTTGCCAGCGGTTTAGGATGCGATAATTTTTCACACGCACACACGACATACGCATGCATGAACGCTTTTTTAAGCTGGGAGAAGCTTCTTAATTAATTAATTGCTGAGGTGAAGCTTTGCTGTTAATTAGGCTTACCATGGCATTAGCACCAGAAACTATATATATACTAGATGACTAGCTGGAGTCAGGGCGGACCTACAGTGGTTTATATCTGTGCAGTTGAACACCCGGAATATTTGGCAAAATCATTTGTACTATTACACAAAACTAGCTAAGACTAGTTGGTTGTTGGCCTTTTATCTCCAACGGTAGTTCCGGTGTTCTCGAATGGCCTCGAACCCACATAATTTATTTAAATTGTTTCAATAGTACTTGTAATTTTTTGAACGAGCTGTACATTTTATTCTGAAAAATAAATATAAAAGAGTAAATTTTTCCAATGTATTTCAAAAATGTGTAAGGCCAATAAGATTAGCAATTTACTATTGTATGTTAATATGAAAGAGTGCATTTTTCTAGTGTATTTCAAAAAACTTCTAAGGCCAATAAGATTAGCGATTTACTATTGTATGTTCCCACACGTTCTATCTTCTCTATCAATTTTTTCAAACATAATATTGCATCTTCTATGTTGATAATACAACAAGTTACTACGTATACCTTTTGCACCTAATATTTCTCTAAATAATTTTACGATGTTGTCTCTAGTATGAATAATTAGTATTTTGATTTTTGCTAATGTGGTCTCGACTTTTTTCATTAAACAATATTTTGTTAACTCTGAACACCCATCTTAAAAATTATGGATCTATCACTGGCTGTAGTGTACTGTGTACACACTAGGCACCAAATTTGGGGATCGGGGTCCTGCTCTAGATACCGGGTTTGAAGTACGTACTTTCTTAGAGGGGAAAAAGATGGAAGAGATAGGGAGAGAGAGAGAGAGAGAGAGAGAGAGAGAGAGAGAGAGAGAGAGAGAGAGAGAGAGAGGAATAAAGGCGAGATGAAAGTGAGAAAGATCATGTTGCCTTGAGGCTGATGGTGGCCAAAGGCTTTCATTGGAGTGCTGCTGGGCAACAGTGCGAGACATGATGCAGAAATCATTGTCTCCGAAGAGCCGATCTATGTCCCCAACCCCAACACACTCAGAGACACAGAGAGAGAGAGAGAGAGAGAGAGAGATGGGGTTATCGAGCTAGTGGAGAACGCAGATGCATGCAAGCTCGCTCCATGTGTAAAGCTGACCTAAGCTAGAGCTTACCCATACAAACATGCATATATGCAAAGCTGCATCGATCAGCTCTGCCCTGACAAACATGCTCCCTGTCCCCCCCTTGATCCCCTCAGCTTTTCTCCCCCACGTAAAGCAACTAGCTAGCTCCATCGCTAACGAGTAACAACTCACTACATTTTGATTCGATTCGGTTGTTGGATATAGTGCATGCATCATTCCCCTTTCCCACTTCCTGAATTACTAGTTACCACCTAAGCTGGCTAACATACACCAATTGTGTTGGACTGATGTTAGCAATTAGTGGGATGAATAATTGCGGAAGTTTTTTGTTTTCCCCATGTATTTAAAAACTTCACTCAAATAATAATGAGAGTCATCAAGTTTAGATTACACTTCCTACACTCAAATGGCAATGAGAGTCATCGAGTTCATATTACACCTCCTACACAAACCTACATAGATCTAGAACCAAAAGATGCAACAACTTGGTCTTAGCTACCAGACCAGTCAGATTGTCATCATGTGGCTGGTCTGACCGCTAGTGGTCGGTCTAGCCGTTGCTTAACTGGTCTAACCACCAAGAGGAGGTCGATCTGACCACTCCCCTATTTTCAGGCACAAGCCCTCTCGGGATAAAAACCCCAAATTGGTGGATCTTGAATAAACCTTGTTACTACCATACAAAGGGTCATCACAGATTGTTCTAAACTCTCATCACAGACGGTTTCTGAACCGTCTGAATTTATGCACCTGTGATAACAGACGTTTATCGCACACAACTCTCAAACCATCTGTGACAAGTTACGGTTCTTAAACATAGCCGTTTGTGATATCTGACATATTGATGAGGGAATGGGGTTCCGATCTTTCGATGAGAAGGATAATTTCGATTGTGCGATGACCAACTCTCACGATCCAAGCTACGAACGCATCATGTACGAATCAAGCAATCGCTGAACTAATCACCGTATGCAAAAGTTATGCCCGTTTTACTAAAGGTGTCTCGGAATCAAATTCCTACTCGGACTAAAAACCGACTCAGGTTCAACTTGAAACTGCTATATCTTTTAAACCCGTGGGCCAAACTTGATGAATTTTTTTGTGGAAGCTTGTGGCTATATGTAGAAGGTCTCCACCAATTTTTGCCTGTTTTAGGGAACAGTTTGACGTGCTTGTCAATTTTCGGGAAGGAGAGAGCTATATTTTTTGTCTATGTTTTTTCTCCTTTTTTTTCTTTTTTCTTAAACAACTGACACCGACTGATTAGGGTTTCCCCTTTTGATTCCTGCTCTTTTTTTGAAACGTCAAAACGGCGGTGGAAAATGGTTGCCAGGTGCACGACCGGTTTCTATGACCCTGTACCATTTGGATCGACCTTTTCAGGAAGAACTAAAGAAGCAGTCGGATGATTTGAGAGCGAAGGACCTTATTCGACCCAGTGTGTCTCTGTGGGGAGCTCCGGTGCTATTTACTAAGAAGAAAGATGGAAGTTGGCGCATGTGCATTGATTATCGTGCTCTCATTTGACCATCAAGAATAAGTACCCTTTACCCCGCATTGAAGATTTATTTGATCAGTTGAGAGGAGCTAAGGTATTCTCAAAGATTGAAATCCAATCGGGATACAATCAGATTCCTGTCCGCGAGGAGGATATTGAGAAAACAACATTCTCCACAAGGTATGGGCATTTTGAATTTAAAGTTATGTCTTTTGGACTAACAAACGCCCCTACTGCTTTCATGGAGACAATGAACAGGATGTTGCATGAGTATTTAGATGACTTTGTAGTCGTATTTATTGATGATATTTTGATTTACTCAAAGACTGAAGCAGATCATGGTCGGCATCTAAGGCTTGTATTGGAGACACTAAGGGAGCATAAGTTCTTTGCTAAGTTTAAAAAATGTGAGTTCTGGTGTCTTAGGTGGGGTTCTTGGGTCATATCATCAGTGATAAAGGAATATCAGTTGATCCAAGTAAGGTTTCTACAGTGGTAGAATGGGGAAGACCGTCCAATGTCAAGGAGGTGAGGAGCTTCCTAGGATTGGCAGGTTATTATCGGCGATTTATACAAGATTTCTCCATCATTGCCAAGCCTTTATCAAGGCTCACTCAGAAGGATGTGAGGTTTCAGTGGGATGATGATTGTGAGCGCAGTTTTCAGATTTTAAAAGAAAGATTGGTGACCGCTCCTGTTCTCACTGTTCCAGAACTAGGGAATCGTTTCACGGTTTCTGTGATGCTTCACGAGTTGGATTGGGATGTGTTCTCATGCAGGATGGTAAGGTTATAGCTTACGCATCGAGGCAACTGAAGAAGCATGAACAGAATTATCCAACCCATGATCTAGAGTTGGCCGCCGTTGTGTTTGCATTGAAACTTTGGAGGCACTACCTGTATGGCGAGACTTGTGATGTGTTCACCGATCACAAGAGTCTTAAGTATATTTTTACCCAGAAGGATCGGAATTTAAGGCAACGTAGGTGGTTGGAGCTGATCAAGGATTACGATCTCACATTCAGTACCATCCTGGCAAGGCCAATGTGGTGGCCGATGCTCTTAGTCGCAAGGCGATGTCTGCTACTCTGGATTGTCTTATTGCTGATTTTGACCGTATAGGGATATTTGTTTGTTATGCGGGCACGACACTGGTGGAGACACAGTTGATCTTAGAGTCAGCCATTCCAGAGCGTGTGTGGGAAGCACAATAGCATGATCAGTTACTGCAGAGGGTCAGGAAGTGTATGGAGATGCGCAAAGAAGGAGATTTCAGTTTGGATGAGTCTGGTGCTTTGCGTTTTAGGGGACGCCTCTGCGTGCCACAAAAAGCGGAGGTTAAGGGTGATATTTTGAGAGAAGCACATCGTACCCAATATACTGTTCATCCAGGAGAGACAAAGATGTATCGTGATTTGAAGCAGAATTTCTGGTGGAAAAGTATGAAGTGGATATAGCTAATTATGTGGCCTCTTGTGATATTTGTCAGCAAGTAAAGGCAGAACATAAAAGACCAGCAGGGTTGTTGCAGCCATTAGAGGTCCCTCAATGACCTTGGGATGATATTTCTATGGATTTTGTGGTTGCGTTGCCTCGGTCACCGCGAGGCAAGGATGCGGTTTGGGTGATAGTGGATCGATTCAGCAAGTCAGCGCACTTCATTCCCATCCGCACGACCAACTCAGCAAGCGATTTGGCTCCTATTTATGTGCGGGAGGTTGTGAGACTTCACTGAGTGCCAAAGACTATAATTTCTGACAGAGATGCCAAGTTTGTCTCTAAGTTCTGGGAGAGTTTGCATAGTGCATTGGGCACCCAACTTCGCCTGAGTACGACATTTCATCCACAGACAGATGGACAGTCGGAGCGTACCATTCAGACCCTGGAGGACATGTTGAGGTCCTGTGTGTTGTCTTGGAAGGGTAGTTGGGAGGATCAGCTGCCTTTAGCGGAGTTTGCCTATAATAACATGTTGAGGAAGTATCTGCGAGATCCGGAGCTTCATATTACTCTGGAACCATTAATACTTGAACAAGACATGTCCTTTTAGTCCAAGCTAGTACGAATTATGGAAAGATCAGAGAAGGTATTGAGGAATAAAACTTTAAAGTATGTCAAGGTGCTCTGGTCGCAACAGACTGAGAGGGACGCTACTTGGAAATTGGAGTCTCGCATGCGTGAACAATATCTAGAATTATTCACAACAGGTGCGTGTTTTATGATTAAGTTTAGTTGTAATTAATATTTGGTGTGTGCATGGTTAGAATTCGGGGTCGAATTCTATTAAAGAGGGTAGAATGTAATATCCCGGAAGTGATTCGATAAATAATCGATTAATTGGAGGAAGGGACCTTATAGAAAAGAATTAAATAATAGTTTTAGAGGGGATTTTTCTGAATTTTCATGGCAACCTAGGCCAAGGCCAAGGCCCAGGAGGGAAACCGGCCAAAGAGGGGAAGGCGCCCAACCCCTCAACCCTAACCGCCCTCCTCCATTGCGCCCCTGCCTTGCGCCACCCCCTCCCTGCCCTTGCGCCGCCCCCAGTAGCACCTCTCTCTCCCCTCTCCTCCATTGAAGCTCTCCGGTGAAAAATATATCCATTCGCTGCCGGTCGAGCGGAGGAAGGATATCAATCGCAGCGAGGTGATTGGATCCGGAAGGAAGGAAGAGGAAAGGAAAGGAGGAGGAGTTCGTTGGGTGTTAATCGTGTTCTACAGTGTTTCGTCAAGGCTAATCCCTATTTTCCCCCAATTAGATGAATATTTTATTTGTGGTAGCAATGTTGGTATTCTGGACTGCTAGGACAGATTTGCTTGGACGGCTGTTTTGGGGTAGTTACGTGGGGATTCAGGTCTGGACTTCTCCTAGAGTTTTATAGAGGCCGTCGCTATATTTCCGTGAAGTACTAGAACGCGTCATTCAGACCCTTGTAGCAGAAGTTATGATTTTTCTAGTAAGACTATTATGCAGAAGTTATGTTTTAGAAAATGGGAGAATCAGAGGATATTCGTATTATGAAAGTTGTCGATAATTATCTTAGATTTCCAGGAAGGTCAATAAATCATGATTCGGACATTCGGGCTGAAAGTTATGCAATTTTAGTGCTCTGTCCAGAGAACCCGACGTGAAATTGATGTTTTAGAAAATTGAATGGTGCGGGTAGAAGGTGGCCGATTCAGGGAGGCTCACCAACTAGGTTTAGTTAGATAATTTAATTATCTTTCCAGAAAGTCTAAGAACACCCTATTCGGACTCCTGTACCAATAGATATGAATTTTTGAAGTTGACTGTCCATAGAGGGGGCAGGATGACCTATAGGATTTGGGAATTTGGAACCAAGTTAAACGTTTTTGTTAGTTTGTGAGTGTTTTTATTTAGTCTAAGGTCTGCTACTGTTATCTTAGCAAATATTATAATTATTATTCAGGTGGAGGACGGATCCCAGGGGCAGCACCTTCTACACGTCCCTCGTTTTCTCGCGGTTAAGGCAAGTATAATGATGGTTTTAATTGATAGTGTGGAATGTCGATGTTTGATCAATATTATGTGTATATGTGTTCATGGTTATGGTAGATGTGAATTGGTGATGTTTATGGTTGATTGCAAATGATAGTGTTCATGATGTAATTCTGGTGCATAGATATTGTGAATGCAAGTTTTATTTAATTGAGACATTCACGCATATGTATCATGTTGAATTATTGAAGACTTGGTCACGAGATGACCAAGCGCCGAGGTCCCCGTCATGTTAATGACGGGCTAAAGGTCCCCATACTTGTGGAGTATGGGCAATTGGTCCCTGTACCAGATGGTACAGGTATGGGTGTGCATCGACGGATGCAAATTTTGCATTACCAGTAAAAATGCAAAAGAGAGAGATAAAGAGATTTTTGATCATCTTGCATAGCATGACTCATTTATATGGTCGTCAGATGATTTTGGTGAAGTGATGTTCATGAATGTTCTTGTTGATATCTATTATATTTGCTGAGTCGTTGGACTCACTCTTGTTGTTGTTTTTTTTTAGGTACCGTTATGAGGTCGGCATGCATGGGGAAAGGGAAGGAATAAACTTGTTGCACTTGCACGTTCCACTCATAATGGAAATAAAGGAAGAAAAATTAAATATAAGACGCAAGGACCATTTAAGTATCGTTTGATTATTACTCTTGAATTTTAATTGTAATAAGAGTTTAGAATATTTATGATGCATTTGATCTGTCTCTAGGTATTATATCCATGAATGTTTTAGTAATCTTTAATCTATTTGCTTAGCATTGATCTTATTACTTGAGGATTGTCTATTGTTATTGATGCTGCTTGTGAAATCTCTAATTTAGATAAATAAACGAAGGAGGCTCTGCCGAAATTTTGTATAACGTATTTAGTTATCATTGTTTTACTTTTAGTTGGGTAGCATTCCAGGTCATTGTTTGGCTGGGGTGTTACAGGTAAAGCGACGGCGGTCGCTGTGCGGTGGCACTGTGGCGGTCATCAGCAGTATGGGCACGGTGTTAGGTGTCGACCGGCGGAGCTCACGAGGCACAGCGAGGAACGAGCGGCGATGGAGCGGGCGAGGCGAGGTGAAGCGGGGCTTCGACTTCGCCGAAGCGAACTGGGGGACAGAAAGAAGAAAGGTTGGGCGCTCAACCAAACTAGGTATTATTATTATTATTATTATTATTATCACTAGGCCCAAACTGAATTTGATTAAAATCTTCACATTTCTCCTTTTTGATGGATCATCTTTACAGATTTGACTTCAAATTAATTTTTTCTATTATTTTTACATTCCCTTCACGACTTTCCATTTATCGCATTATTCATGGTTTTCTTCATTTGTTGGAACCTCAACCAAAAATTTAAAGGAACTCCACTAAAATCCAAACATCGAGAAAATACATTTCAAAATAATTCAAGGGTTACACATTTCCCAAATTCAAATTTTTAGGATGTTCCATATGCTCTCTAAATCTTCCCTGATCTGTGTACCTGCAATATCAGGTCTAGACCCTGGACTAGCTGCATCAAAAGTGACCTCACAGGTCTCTACAATTTTGTTAGTCTCAAGATCAAGCACATGATAGTCTCAAGAATGAGTAGGATAGCCTAAAAAGATCACATGTGAAGATCTAGACTAAAACTTATCAAGGTTTCCAAATTTTAGTATGAAGTACTTGTAACCAAATATCCTAAAATGAGATACACTAGGCCTACGACCACATCTCAACTCATAGAAGGTCTTGTGCAATGAAGCTCTCAAGAAGGCCCTGTTAGACACATAACAGGCAGTAGAGATATACTCAACCCAATATCTCCTAGGCATTGCATACTCATCTAGTATAGTCCTACCCATCTCAACAGAGGTCATGTTGTTCCACTCAACCACACCATTCTGATGTGAAACTCTAGGAAATGAGAACGGACACTCTATACCACTCAGTGTAGAAGAAAGAAAAGGATGAGTTCTTGAACTTAGTACTATTATCACTCCTAATGACTCTAAGGGCTTCAAGAAGATCAACTAATAATCTAAGGATCAACTTTCTAAAATAGCCAAATACCTCATCCTTATATGCCAAGAAGTAAACCCAAGAGTATCTAGAGAAATCATCTTGTATAACTATCACAGACCACTTCTGTCCTATATACTTAACCCTAGAAGGACCTATAGTATCCATGTGCAAAAGCTGTCTTGGACCATCAATCATGACCATGGTAAGAAGTGGATGAGAGGCAGCAACCATCTTACTATGTCTACAAGGAGAGTAAACTAAATCCTTATCTCCCTTGAGCTTATGCAACCCTTTAATGAGATCCATCCTACTGACCCATGTCAAGTGATCAAAAGCAATGTGTCCCAACCTATGGTGCTAGATAACAAGATATCTAGAATCTAAAGCAATAAGACACCTAAACCCAGAAGAAGACTATGAAAAACTAGCTCTCAAAACCTTGTCTAGATGTGAGATCCTAAAGAATAGGTCCCTAGACTAATCTAGGACTCTGCAAGTATTTTTCCTAAAGCTTACGTCGAGGCCATCATCAATTAATTGCGAGTTAGAGAGCAAATTGTATTTGAGCTTACTTACCAAGGCCACATCCTTGAGCATGAAGTTGTCGTTGACTCGAATTATACCCGTGGCCATCACGGTACCGGTACAAGCATCTCCGAACGTGATCAACTCATAGTAGGATGCATGAGTGAGGGAGGAGAACCATATTGAATCTCTGGTTATATGTTGAGAACAGCTAGAGTCCACTAGTCACACGTTTTCCTTCCTCGCTCGCCGAACCTACAACACATGAGAAGAAAACATCGATGTCTTAGTACTGGGGTTAGTAGCAAAATATTTAGAAATCCAGCACCAAGACACATGATGAGCAGGAGCAAAAACACTATTGTTAAAAGCTGAAACAGGTGCATGATGATGCAAAGCCTGACTACAATGAGGATGCACCCCCACACGAGCTCTACCACACTCCCTCTGGACTCTCACCTAGGCCTAACATAAACTTGGTGCTCACTCTGTCTAGTATATCCTCGTGGACCTATCCTACCCTCATAGTAACCAAGCCCTAAACAAGAAGCTAACTTAAACCCATCAAACTAAGGATTTATGAACACTCTGGGCTATAGGAGCACACCTAGCTCTAAAGGCTCTCTCTCCTTCTTCTCTTCCTTAGCCCATCTGAAACAAAACTGATACAAATACATGTCTCTCTCATAATAGGTGCAATGGTACTTGATGAGGAGTTTTACCTAAAGCATGAGAAGCACCTACTATGATCGAGGAACTCTATGCGAAACTAGCAGACCTGAAGATAGTCTTCCTTGGCTCAGTAACTGACTCAAATAGTCTACTCTCTAGAGCTCTCACTAGCTTATGAGAAGTTTTCTTGGCATACTCTAAGACATTGAAATCTAGACCTCCATTCTTAACACTCACATTGGATTGGTCTGGGATCATGTTGGATTGGCTCTAAGGTTTTTATTAAGATGAGCATTTTCTTTGACTAGGGTCTCACAAGAACTACACTCACTCTTCTTCACTGCCCTAGCATATATATCCTTCTGCACATCTACCTTAAGCCTAAGAGACTAACAAGAGATACAAGGCACATTCTTCACTCTCATAAGCTGCTGATCAAATTCAACTCTAAATGCCTTATACATTTTATCTAAATACTATCCTATCTCAGCATAAAATGCACAAGCAATGGATGCAACATGATTATTAGACTTTGGATGCACATGATGCGATAGGTTTTTTTCCTTAGAGGCAGAACTGTTCAGAGTTAATTGCAATGCTTCAATTTTAGTAGTTATCTTAGGACAATTTGAGTATGAGAGGGTCGTAGAGTGAAGCATCTCATCAATCATTTTAGCAATTTTACTTATGGCACTCTTAAGCTTCAAATCCAGCAAAACACATTTAGAGCATGATGAAGCAGTATAAAAAAGTTGCTAGACTTGAGTTTAGCAATTTTGTCATTAGCAATTTTTAGTTGTTTAGCATGAAAAGCATACACTAAGGAACAAACAAGTAACACTCTTTCATTTTAGCTAAATTGCCCTTAGTGATAAGCAACTCATCAACAAATTAAACATAAATAGTAGCACTAAAAGTAACGCAAGAATTCATTTTCCTAATCTTTTCATTTGTTACTCTAAGCTGGCCAAGAATAGATACATGAATAGTCTTTAACTTGTCTAACTTAGAGTGCAAAACCAAGCAAGAATCACAGTTATCATCATCGGTTATAAGTGATCTAAGCCTAGCAGGTTCACTATTTAAGCTCTCAATCACGAAGTCCTGATTCGTCAATTTCTTCTTGGCTTTGCTAAGATCAAGATCTAGATGAATGACAACATGAGACATCTCGTTATATGAGGGCTTTACCTCCTCAGGGTTGCTATAGAGTTCATCCTCGTAGGAGACATCATTGCCCATTGTTGTAAAGCACATGCCGGTCAAGTCCATGGCCTTCTTCTTTCCTCGTGGATCGTCCTTGGTCCCCGAGTCCACATTGCTCAAGTCAAGCTTCTCGAGAGCAGAAAGGATTTGGTGGACTAACTTGCGGTAGTTGTACTTCTTGGCCTTCGCATCCTAAGGTGGTGGAGTCGGTGGTACTCCTCCTCCTTGATCTTCTTATACTTAAGCTTGGGGCAGTTGGCTCAAATGTGGTTATGCTCACCACACTCGTAGCACTGGAACTAACTTCCTCCTCCTTTCTTTCTCATCCTCACAGTGTTGAGGGCTCTCATGAACTTAGTGGATAGGAGAGCTAGGTCATTCTCAGAAAATTGCTCAAACTGATAATCACTCAAGGCATGCAATGCAGATAAAGAGAATCCAATAGAAGCAAACTCAGCTGAGCTTGAAGAAAGACTCTGAGTGGGATTAGTCACAAGCATCATCGACTGTGACTTGTTCTTATGAGAGAACAAGTCAATCTCATGATACTTGAGCCTTGAATAAAGCTTATCCAAGGTTAGCTCACTCATGACAGCAGTGTCACTAATGGACGTGACCTTCATCTCCTAAACTGACATGTCAAAGGCTCCAAGCACTTACCGTGCATTTTCACAGTCGAAAAATATTGCACCGACAGCACGCAAGATGCTAAGAATCTTATCAAAGCAACAAAAGTACTCATCCAAATATTCTCCAGGTCTCATCTCAAACTTCTAATATTCTTTCTTTAGTTGATTCTAATGCACTTCCTTCATGGCAGTGGAACCCTCATGATAGTCATATAGCGTTTGCCAAATGTTATGCACCAAAATGAGATGAGACACAAGGTCAAACTTGTTTTTGCTGAGTCCCTGAATTCAGATATTCCTAGTTGTGTTGTTTGGTTCCACATCCAGAAGATTTACCGGAGTGATCCGATCATCAGCAAGGACAACATAGGAGCTCTTGACCTTTTTCCATATTACATGGCCTTCAGCCTGAATGTAAGTACCCATCCTCGCCTTCCAATATGGGAAGTCGACCTCATCGAATATGGGAGGTTTGGTGGAATATTTGTCTGATGCTATGACTCTAAGACCGGTTATGATCTATGAGGAAGTGCTTAACTAGACTCTGATACCACTTGTAGGTCCAATGTTAGCAATCAGAGGGGTGATTGATTGTGGAAGATTTTCTTTCCCAAGTTTTCAAAACCTTCACTCAAGTGACTATGAGAGTCATCAAGTCCAGATTGCACATACTACACAAAACCTACAAAGATCTCAGACCAAAAGATGCAACAACCTGGTCTTGGTTGTCAGACCAGTCAGACCACCATCATGGGGCCGATCTGACCACTAGTGGCCGGTCTTACCGCCCTAGGGCCGGCTTGACTGCCAAGGGGAGGCCGTTTTGATCACTCCCCTGTTTCCAAGCACAAACCCTATTGGGACAAAAACCCAAATTGGTGGATCTTGAACAAACCTTGTCTAAATGCTACCAAAATTTGTATGGGCCTTTGTAAGGATGTTAGGAACTAAATCAAATCAAGAAACACAAGGTTATTAGACTTGATTCCATCCAATTGAAGAAATCTAGGTTTAGGTCACAAGAACATACCAAACCCTAAAACTCAAATTATTTCTTGCTCGGAAGGATCTAAGCCATGAGAACATTCATATCATTTATCACATGTCCTAGCAAGGTAATCCAAGCACAGATTTAAGCTAGAAAGACCACAATCATAGAATCATGAATCTTTGTCAACAAAGGCAAGAACCGGGCAAGATCTTGATTCTTACTACAAGAGTGATTTAGATGGGCAAAGATTGATCCCAGTGATCTATTAATGCCTCTTACACATCATGAATCACAACAAGATTAAGAGAAGAATGAAAGAACCAAATCATCTCAAGAAAGATCAAGAATACAAGCAAATAGAGGCAAGAGCACAAAAATTGCAAGAACTTGATCTATCACATGAAGAGGAATGATTGCATCTTATTGATTACAAAGGCCACTCCACAAGCTCCACTCTTACACTATGAAGGAGAGGAGGAGCTAGCTTAAGCCTAGAAAATCTTCCTAATTCCTTTCCTTGCTCACCTAGCTCTCCCCCTTCTTCATATAGCCAAACTACCCCCTTACAGGGACTAAATCTGCTAAGGATTTAGGAAAACCCATCAACCCCATAATATCGGGTTTTTCAATAACAATACACTTTTCAAAGTTCTTACAAGGAGTGTTTGATCCAGTCCACACACACGACCCTAGCCAAACCCTAAACCACTTCCCTTGTGCCTCCCTGTGCCACAGTTTTTAGTGTAGGCCTCAAGTCTGATTTTGAGCCTTTTCCTGAAATGCCACCGATGATGCTTCTGGGCACTTTCGTTTAACTCCATTTTCTTCTTGTCATGCATGCCACTATGCACGCCACGTGTAGGTTGATCAATGGCTTCTCTCCCATTGGCAAGTCTCTCCTATTTCTGGCTCCCACCAAACAACACCTCATATGAACTAACGAAGCCACTTGATCCAACCCGTTGCTCAAACCTTCCTTCAACCCAATTTCTTGACTTTACTATGTGTCATTCTTGAGCCCAACTTTTCCACAAAACCTTCTTGACTGTTCTGGACCTCGATCTACCCTGACCTAGCCCTGGTCGCTCGTCGTTAACCATAGTTGTCTCCAAGCTTCACTGCACATGCAAAGACCAAGAAATCATTTTCGGACATAAGTTATTTACAATTTGACCCACGTTAGCATAAACATGCAACATGCAATACAATATAACCACAACCAGAGTACCAAAATCATTCCATGACCAAATCTCCCAATTCTCTCAACAGTCGGTCTAACTGCCACCACCATGTCGATCTGACCGCCATGGTGAGACCTGCCTGACAACCACCACTACACCGGTCTAACCGCCACACTTTGACCGATCAGACCACCACCACTACGCTAGTCTGATCGCCATGGTGAGACCAGTTTAATCGCTTAACTCCTTTATAAAACACCCTCTTTGAAAAATTCGGTCAAACTCTATCTGTTTCACCTCGAGTGCCCATTTTTCATGAGACCTAGTGCAAAGTCATCCCCTAGACACTCCCACACATGTGTTTGGTGCTCATTCATCATCACCAAGCACCACCGGTCAGACCACTTTGGCCTGTTTGACCGCATCCACCATAGCCGGTCAGACCTATGGCACTCAGGGCGGTCTGACCACCATGCACAGGCCGGTCAAACTGGATAAACCTTGACAGAACTCTAAAATTCCAGAAATTGCACTCTCTCTACAAAACTGAATTTCAACTCACCCACATGGTCCCTCAAATTGACCAAGACCTTCCCACATGGTCTCTCAAATTGAAATGGCTACTGTATATCAGCTCATCAAATTTCTTGCTAGAATTTGTTTAGATCACTAATTAACAGCCACTTGAGTGGCCGTTGGATCGCACACGTTGAGAGCTTCCAAGTCATTGATATCCATCTTCTTCTTTACGTGTGTAAAGAAGCCAAGGTAAGGCAAGACAACATGGTAGTGAAATTCAATGGTAATGGTAGCAAGCTTGCCGATGGCTACAGCCACTCCTCGTGATCGGGTTCACCAAGGTCCCTAACCTTAGAATCTGGGTGGCCGGAGGCTCGATGGTGGATGCAGTGGTGGTGTGGGATCAGCAACGGACAGCAGGCGAGGTTGAAGGGTGGCACTGATGAAGTTGAGAGGTGAGTTAGGTTTTAGGTGTGGTGGGTTGCGACAATGACGAATGGAGAGAGATGCAAATTGACAATGGCGAATGGAGAGAGATGCAAATTAACGGACTTCTCGGATTAAAACTCAACTGGCTGATTTTAATGAAATACGACTATATTGCCTATATACACGTGATAGGTTGGGTGTAGCACCAATTAAAGAGAAGTTTGTCCAACATCGCATGAGATGGTTTGGACATTTTCAACGGAGGCCTTCTAAGGCACCGTTACGTAGTGAAATTTTAAGACATACCGAAAATATAAGAATAGGTAGAGGTCGATCAAGACTGATGTGGAAAAAAGCAGTTAAAAGAGACTTGAGATATTAGAATGTATCCAAAGAGTTGACTTTGGATAGGAGCATATGGAAGTTAGCGATCCACGTACCGGAACCATAGCATAATAAAAAGATTTAGAGGCGGTATTTAAGGCTCTCGGTTCGGATGGTAAGATGTAGAGTTTAAGGTTTTAGCGTTGTAGGTTTTATTACAAGGCTTTTATTTCTTTAGCCTTAAGGAGGTTTTATTCTTAATCCATTTCAATTTGTTTAGGATAAAAGGTTTAGTAATTAGAGGAACCGAGTGCCTGCTTAACATCAACAAATTGATCGTGCCCGAGTCCAACACATGTAGTACTATAAAACGAGCAAGCATGACCGTGGTGATGTCATCTCTAGCAAAGATCAATGCAGAAGAGGCAGCAGCTTTGCCCCATGCAGATGCGATCGATGCGATCATTTCATGCAGGTGTGTGCCAGTCCGACGTTGGTGATTGGGGTCACCTCAAATCTTTTTTTCGCCACTATGGGGTGTTCTCTAGGAGCACAGATGCCGAGCAATAATTTGGTAGGTTGACGTGCGTCCGAATATGAAAACTTATCACGTATCCATGCACTATAGAGCGTATCATTTGTGGATGGATTTGAATTCAAAAGGTCCATCCAAAATTACCAGCATGTTTTTGTAGCGCTATGCTCTTTAAATATTCCTCTAGGGAATCGCGCCTGAATTGTAAAACTGCTCCCGTCTGTTATATTTTGCGAGCGACGATTAGTTTTTGGCAAAGTTGGCTCTCGACGCTGCATTTGGTTGGCATTTGGTAGAACACACGCAAAATTATGATTTAGATTAGGAACATTGTGAAACTGTGATCATTTGATGTTGGAGCCAGAGTAAAATATTATTATTTTGAAAATAGGTGTGAGAATAGGGTGAAATGTCCTATTTGACTTTACCTCTGTCTCCTCACCCCCACTTATCAACTGGAGTCCACCTCTTAGTAACCCATGTGCAGCGTATCCACTGGCCCAACCCCAGAGAAGATGCCCTATTAATTTTATGTTTACCAATGAGCAATCCTATATAAGGTATTTACTGCTCATATATTCTTAATTAAGAGCATGTACAATGATCCGATGTCAACTGTTTGTAAGCATTATTGCGTAGGGCACGAGATAATACGGAGAAGAGAGGGGGAGCATAAAGAATTAGGCCATCTCTTATGCAGCAGTCGACTGTAACACAAGAAACAAGACACAGTGTATCATGAAAGAGCTGTCTATAGATACATGTAAAAAGACAACCTATTGTAGTGGCTATCTTTAGTGCTGTCTATAGACGACATAGAGGGATACTATAGATAGCAGTTGTCTATACCATTGTACATACCCTAACACGTACCACTACTAATAAGCAATAAAATGACATAGGCCCTGTTCTTTACGGTTTCTAAAAGCGACTTTTGGCTTTTGCTAAGTACCTAACTTTCAAACGGGGTATTTTCTCAAGACGGGGTCTACAAGTTAATTATAGTACACGTTAAAAGTCCAACATATGTATCAACTAAAATCGCAAGCGAGTACCTCTCTCTCTATAATCTCTGTCGCAAACAGGTAAAATTCAAAAATTTCAGCCAAAAGCCAAAAGCCGCAGCCGTATCAAACAGGCCCATAGTATATAGTAGAAAATTTTCCTCAAAAAATTAAAACAAGTATTTGCAAAACGAAAATAAAATTTTAAAACGATTACCTATTTCTGACCGTTTAGAACATGAGGCAGTGTGAGTTAATACTACTCCCTCTGTTCTCGAATACATGTCGCGTTAGAATACATCCAGTCAACATCTTAAAATTTTAATCGTTACTACATAATAATATTTAGAATTGTCACATGAAAATGATATTTGGGTATTTGTACATTTGTCGTTGAAAGTACTCTTAGATCATTATATTTTTTATAATTTGGTGATGCATAATTAGGAAAAAAAATTGTTAGAGGTATGTATTGGAGACTGTGTAGATGTCCGAAACGACAAGTAAAGGATAACAGAGGGAGTACAGCTGTGCCATTTTTTTCCCCTAAAGAGGATATATGTATAAACCTAGCTAGCTAGCGCAAGGCCTGAGCAAGTGTCCCATTCCCATACAGCCTCAAGCCCGGCCTGATCAACAGTACGTGTAACCACTGAGATGAAAGCATGCAATACGAGGGAATCTTGGCGGGAAGTACACACATATAGATCAACTTGTGTGGGGGACATGTACGTACAAACCACCGGGCCGGCGTGCGTGGTGACGACGACGGATCATATCGATGCGGTGGACCAAAGTACCCGCCGGCCGGATACCATATAGCCCAGGGCTCACCCTCCCGTTCGCAAGTTGCTTCATTTGCAGCACCTACGTACCTAGCTAGCTCCACTACTACTGCAAAGCATGCGTCATGTATAATTTGAGTGTGTGTGTGTGTATTTGTGCTGCACGCTCCTCCTCCTTTTCCGTTTCTCATTCGAGGTTGAAGGACCACGTACGTACGTACCTACAAAAGCCTAAAGACCCTCTCCTGTCAGCTGTCCCAGACTCGCGCAGGCATTCAAGCTTCAGCTTTGTGCTTTGAGCAAAGGAAAACGAAGGATTCATGTCCTTTGCCTGCCTTGATTCAATGTAAGGTAGAGGCCGTACGTGCACAGCGAAATCCTAATCTATACAAACCGTACATCACTGTAGCTATGGCTGTTGTAGAATATGCAGTTTTATCAAATATTCAGATTTAATTTCAGCGGTGATTAGAATAATTAAAGCGTAATTCAGGCAGCATTTAATTGACACAATAAACATATAAACTTGTAAATCTTCCATATCAATTAACCTAAACAGTATGCTCGTATAAAGAGACAACAAAACAAATAAAATAATCATAGTGCTCAGATTTAGAGTATGTTGTATCGCTCTCAGATGAGAAGTTGCTCAAGATTAGATCTTGACCTTCTCACTTCTTGTCAATATTTCTCATTAATTAAATATGATAGCTGTGAATCAGATTTTGAGCTTATATGAAGATTCTCTCCCAGAAGTCAAGAACGATACTACTGACAATAACCTAGAACGATATTACTGACAATAACCTAATACCTCCTTTGACAGAAAATCAAGAAATTAATAGTACAAGGGATTCACTATTTCAGCAGAATAGCCTATTGCAAACAGAGAATATAATTGTCTAACAATCTTATCAATTCCTAGTAGACACAATCGGCAAACAATGAATCTCTAGAGAAATTTATAACACTAGTACTATTCAAGATCAACTGAAACAAGGAGTATTAAGAACTGGTTGCCAGTAACAATTGACAATAAGAATCAATTGGAATAGCTCAAGCCTGACATGGTTATCACTTTAATTTCATAATATGAAAATTATCCTCATCGAGCAATAAAACCGAGCCCACAAGTATTACGTGCAATGTCTCCCAGTACTAGAATAATTAACAAAAGGTAACTGACTAGGACAGCACACACTGCTAGTATTGCAAAAAAATTGAAAGCCGTGATACTCACAGAGCAGATGGCAGTCGAAGCCACTAAGAAGAATAGGCAAGGCACACCTAATGGTATTGTCCCAGAAAACCAATTGCCTTATTATACCGTGAATACTAGGCAAGGTTGACGAAGATACAATACCAATCTTTGCAAATCGGGACACACTGAAGAATGAAGCTGAGGTACAGGGGTATGCCGCACAAGACCAACTAAGATGCTCCAGCCAAGAGTACCTTAGAACACCAAGAGCCAAGCTTTTCTCTCCCAAATCGATCTGAGTTGGCCGGATTCAAAACTCAAGGGCAAAATCCCTAATCTTCCTCTCTACCACCCCTCAAAGAGAGATGGCGCAAGAAACCGCACGGGAGATGCCCAAAGGGAGGAGAACCTGGACCTTACTGTCGTCCATGCCAGTGAAGAGCACGGCGCAACAGCAAGTCTACCACTCAAATCAAAATCCAATCAGAGAAGAGGATAGAGAATAAGTGGGGACTCACCGATTTCTGGCCAAGAAAGAAGGAGATGGTGACCGGCTTCAAAGGACGAGCGGCCGAGGCGCGAGCAATCACTACTACAGAAAATCGTATTACAGACGATTCAGAAACATCATCACAGACGATTTTGTGAGCCGTCTGAATTTATGGGTCAGTAATGATACGAGGTCATCACAGACGGCTTTTGAACCGTCTGTGGTGTAAATATCACAGACAGTTTTTAACTAAAAACCGTCTATGATATTTATATGTCACAGACGATTTTAGTTAAAAATTGTATGTGATATTATCAACTAGCACAGACGGTTTTTAACTAAAAACCATCTGTGATTCTCTTCTACCCCTAAATTTATTTTTGTTTATTGGCTAGCCTTAGGAAATGCTAGCAATGCCCTCTGAAACAAGCTAGCAGATCGATGCAGTATAATACATCCAATTCACATTCATTCATTTCAGAAACAAAATATCCATTCCACAAATCAATTAATAGAAATAAGCTCAATCACCTAGTGAAAATTTGTTATACATTGTGGAATTCCCCCATCTTCTTTTATGAGTTTAGACCACAAGAAATATGCACACTGAAACAAGCAGATCAAAATGACATGGAATTATATGAAAGTATATATATTCATAAGTATATGTATTCATGAAACAACTATATATTCATAATAGTAAGTTTTAAATGTTACATATAACATTACCGATAGCTACATTCCTATGTGTCACCGGGCTCGGGGAAGACGGCGACGACGGCGTCGGTGACGGGATCAGGGAAGGCGGTAGCGACGGGCTCAGGGATGGTGTCGACGACGGGCTCAGGGATGGTGTCGGTGATGGGCTCGGGGAAGGCGGCGGCGACGGGCTCGGGGACAGCGGCGGCGACGAGCTCAGGGATGGCAGCCGCGATGGGCTCGGGGATAGCTATAAGATGGTATAGATAGGAAGGCAAAACCCTAGCTTGAGGGTGTATATAGGAAGTCAATATCATAGACGGTGTGGAATATAAACCATCTGTGATGTCTCACTTATCACAGACGGTTCGAATTACGAACTGTCTGTGATAAGTCACATATCAAAGACGGTTTGAAATATGAACCGTCTGTGATATTAATATCAAAGACGGTTTGTAATAAGAACCATCTGTGATATTAATAGCAGAGACGGTTTGGAATACGAAATGTCTGTGACACTTAAATGTTCGCGCGCCCGCTTGTTAATATTCCGATGCAAGCGGCCCTTAAACTTCCACACCATTCTGATTTTATATGCAACGCGGTATACAATTCCTTGATACCACAAACTGAATCTCTTCTAAATTGTCCTCTTCCTCATCTTTCTTCACCACATTTCTGAATAATGGCATTTAAAATTCTTTTGATCTCATTCCTCTCATCTATCCATCATGAGTTGTTCGGCCATAACCTTACACAGGCGACCAACAATTTACGTCTAGAGTAGCTCCTCCGCTCACGCCCTACTCTCCTTCCTCGACTCGCTTTCATCCGTCAGCTGGACCTTATCATCCGTCGTCGACGGAGGTGTCTCCTTGCCGCTCAGGAAAGGGAAACCGCCCTTAGCCTCGTTCTTCTCTGTAATGTGCACAAAGCGGAGGAAGCTCTTGCGGTAGTGCAGAGACACATGGATAACATTGCCGATCAAGCAGAATTGGCCGATTCTGAGGAAGCTTATCATGGCGTCCTCTTTGAGATTATGGGTCATGCTAATGATTTGCCTAGGTTAGAGGAGGAAAGTGGAGAGAGCAAGGATAATCTTCACAGCATTCGAGAACTCAGCGGCTCATCCTCCAACTCCAGAAGTCGAAGAAGAAGCATATGAAGCTCAAAAGATTAAAATCTGGGAATCTCTTTTTTTTGGACTTTTGTAATAAATTTGCCTTGAATTTAACTCTCGTCTTAGTATAGCTTCAATAGTTTATACGACAAATTAAGGTCTGTGATATCACAAAGACAAGTATAAGAACGTCGAAAACGGACACCGTATGCAAAAGTTATGCCCGTTTTACTAAAAGTGTCTCAAAACTGACTCAAGCGAAAAATTATGAAATTTTAGGGAATTGCAAAGCGGGAAACATATCATAGAAGGTTTGATATACAAACCGTCTGTGAAAAATTGATTATCACAGACGGTTTTTAATACAAACCGTCTGTGAAGTATCACAGATAGTTCAAGATAAGAACCGTCTGTGATAACGGTCGACATCACAAACGGTTCTTATATAGAATCGTATGTGATACTTCACAGACGGTTCTAGATAAGAACTATCTGTGATAATGAAGTTTCCACAGACGGCTCGTATATCAAACCGTCTATGAAAATACCATAGACAGTTATTCTGTAAGCATCCAGTTTAGCCTCTTTTGTAGTAGTGAATGGTCAGCGCAAGAGACGGGCAAGCCCACGAGCCACCATGCGCACACGCATGGGATAGGGTTGGAGACTTTAGTCTCCATCCTTATCTCTTTTCTTGTCCCACCGACAGGTGGGACCCTCCTTTTCTTTTTTTCAAAATAGGAAATTACCATAAAGCCCTCAATATCACAACAATGGGTAGATATGATCCACGGCTGGTGCAAAGCCAGCGGCAGGGCAATAGCTAGCAATTAAGGCGTAAGGTGGCTAGCACTGCTTACCTGAAGTCCCGGATCTGCCACTGATTCGTAGCAAAGCACTCTGTAGAATTTGTAATAATCACTATAGCATAAGTACTATATCAGGCACAGTGTAGATAAGATCACAAGAATGTGTTTGACGCGTAGTTTAGCGATAGTTTCGGCAAAGAATGTGTTATTCTGCGAGAATGTTTCTTCAAAATGTAATTTAGCGATAGTTTTGACAATATGTGTAGTTTCATAGACTTCACTCCATCAATTAACCTGAAGCACTCTTCTTCAGATCAGACATCCTTAAAATTGCCCAAAACCAAAAGACATGGTACTACGCTCCTCCGTCTTTATGGAAGAAAGGCAGAGGATCTCCATACAAGAACTAACGTACTATCTGTGCGTGAGAGATACACAAAGAGAGCATCAAGCTAGGCAGCTAGCAAGGCAAAGCTTGCACCGGCCAAGAACTTGTTCTGCTTTGTGCAGATCTTTGGGGATGAAAAAGCGAGTGCGAATTCCTGCAGACTGCATGCAGCGCTAGCTCCTCCTGCTCGATCTCTGCCGTCTGCACCTCCCTGACGTGCTGCGAGAATATTAAGTTTATCACAATGGTACGGGCAAGACAGGGAGCACTATTGCTCTAGTGCCACTCCTAGGAGTTTGTGATTGCTTTGGGGTCAGCGCCGTGGACCATACCCCTGATTCCTGTCTATCTATCTGAGAATTAAAAGATCGCGGAATAAACATACATATGAATTTAAGCTTCGATTTTCATGCACTTGCAAAACTCATTTTCCACCCCTGATTCCTGTCTGTCTATCTGGGAATTGAAAGATCGCGGAATAAACATACATATGAATTTAAGCTTCGATTTTCATGCACTTGCAAAACTCATTTTCCACCGTCTACCACTCATCGTCCAAATAGGGATCAGAGAGAGATGAAAAACACAGAAAAAAAAACAAAAGTTGTCTTTGTTAGAAGTAATCTTGTTTAGAAGCCATGTACGAGTTCGTGTCATAGTCGAACTCGAGTACGAGTCGTAGTCGAACTTGAGTTGGAATCATAGATGTAGTCGTATACCTTGTAGAGTACGGTATAAAGGCGAAGCCATGTTACCGAGGAAAAGTGTGAGAATAGAAAGAAATAAAGTTTTGGCTCTTGAAAACTATCGACTACAGAATATCGAGTTTGTTGTGTGATCGCAGACGTGGTCGTAAACAATTTACAACCACGGCAAACGGAGGATCGCAAATGTAGTCGTAAACAGAGATACGACCATGGTGATCGGGCGGAAGAGTCCGCATGTGCTGAAGACGTGATCGTAAAACATTACGATCACGACCACACAGCAGGAAGGCGTTGTCGTAAAGTGCTACGACAACGGGCGTGAAGAAGTGAACGTGGTCGTAGGGTGTTACGACCCCGGCAGAGAAGAAGTGAACGTGGTCGTAAAAGATTACGACCACAATGAAGAGGTGAACGTGGTCGTAAGGGGTTACCGCCATAGCGAGAAGGCGTAGTCGTAAACAACTACAGAGAGAAGGCATAGTCGTAAACGACTACAACGGGGAGGCGTGGTCGTAAAGCATTACGACCACAGTGATCGGTAGAATCACTGTGTGGTCGTAGGAAGTTATGACTACGGTGATTGAACGTGGTCGAAAGAAGGCTAGCACAGCGATGGTGAACGTGGTCGTAACTTCGGCTGAAGTTTACGACTACGTAGTCAGAGCAGCAAGGAGTAATCGGAGGAGTTACAACGTGATCGTAATGGCTGTTAGCGTGATCGAAAATCCGATTGAATGACTCTCGTCTCCTCAGCTGTCCAGTCCGTTGTCCATCAGAAATCGGAAATTCTTCCGGCTGGCTATCGACTCGAGACGGCGACGAATGGAAGCTCTGAATCCACCAATCAATCCTCATGTTGGGCCGCCTAACGCAACAGCATGCAAGAATGGCCGTCACGTTTGATCATGGGCCGGGTCAACCAGGACCGCAAACCCTCCACACGAACTTTCCGGCTGGCAAGACTCTCTCAAAACGACTAGACCGCAGTCTTGTCCTGTGACAGCAACAAGCTTGGAGCCAAGCGCTGAAATTTACACATGTTCATGTGCACAGAATCGAAACTCGGCTGAATCGGCCAGGCATGTTGGCGTGGAACAAGAAAAGCAACAGAGGGTCTGTTTGGCTGGACACAAGCTAGATGGCTTTTAACTTTTACTACAGTATCTAACTTTTAAACGGAGTATTTTTTTAAGACGGGGTCTACAAGTTAAACGTATTATACATTAAAAACCTAACATCTGTACTAGCTAAAATTGTAAGTAAATTTTGGTCTCTTTGTAATATGTACTGTAAACAGTTAAAATTCAAAAATTTCAGTTAAAAACTATAAGCTGCAGCAAAAAAGAACAACGATATGAGCCATATGTATGAGGTTCACCTAGGCTAGCTAGAAGCTACATAATTTCCGGCGCCGACAAGAACAAGCTAGTGACAAGAGTTGAGTGCATAACACATGTGCGTTGGTGCGTGCGGAAATGGTCCACGAAACGTACGTAGCGCACCCTACGACCGGGCGTCAGCCGAGACGAGATAGCGCCGGGACAGGAGTGGAGTCAAGGCGCCAAACTTTGAGTTTGCTTGATGTATATACCACTAATTACCACATGCATGCACACACGTGCCAAGGCAGCATCAGATCGAGCCTGGAAGAGTATATCAACGCAGAAAACGGATATTCCCCTAGGGTTCAAAATCATCTGCAAAGTTGTAAAAACCGTCAGGAATAATTTTTTTGAAGTACCATAAGGCAAATCCCTCAGGTCTAGTTGGTCAGGAAAATTGAATTTGTCTGATGGTTAAAGCAGCAAGCAAGGAATTAAACTACTTCTTGGCTACAAAATCTTTTTAAACCACTTCTAAAAATACAATTAGCACAGCAACAAAGTGGACTTCAGCAAATAACAGAGGTACCACTACTACCATAAAAAGGGTCATCACAGATGATTTCTGAACCATCTGATTTTATGTGTCTATGATAACAAACGGTTATCATAGACGGTTTATGTACCATCTATAAAGGTCGATTATCACAGATAGCTACGACCAAAACCCGTCTGTGATATATAATACATCACAGATGATTCTATATACGAACCGTCTATAATAGCATGCATGTAACAGAAGGTTCATACATAGAACCGGCTGTGATGTATTACATATCACAGACGGGTTTTGATCACAGCCATCTGTGCTAGTATACATATCACAGGCGGGTTTTGGTAGCTACTAGTGGCACTATAAAAATAGAATTACATATATATGTATAGTCAGTTCTAGATGCATTATTATGAAGTGTGATGTAGGATTGTGTTGTAGCGGGTACCGAAGATCGCATCATGTGGATCAGTGTGGCGCTGGATTCCTTGTGTCTGCCTCCCTTGGAAACTAAACACTGAACAACCTACATGATTCCAAAAAATTAGCCTCGACCATTGCAACCGAAGGAAAGAGTACAATAGAGTTATGTATCGAACATACCTATTCAGTATTTGTTCCACAAGGGTGAAGTTGTGGTTGTTCTTGTGTAGAGAATCAAGGTATATTACCTTACTCCACTTTGATATAATCACAAGTAGAATCCAGTGAAAGCTACTCATGTATGTCACCGTAGTCATTAAACCTAAGTTCATATTGTATATAAAGTACAAATGAAACTTGTATAGCAACTAGTGAGACACTTCTGTTTGTAGGGTGCCAGAATGTAGTCTTTGTCGCTGTGAGTAAGCAATCCCTTCATTATGTAGTTTTCAACGAAGGATGTGTTATCGTTGATGCTTTGCTCAGAGATCAAGTGTGGATAGAGGAAACCCACTGGTCCTCGACATCGTCGGGCTTCTTGAATCATGTATCTGTACATAAGTAATGAGTTACGATATTTATTACTATTACGTGAAGGTACACTACTACAGAAAGGCTAATACTAGACGGCAAATCACAGACGGTTTTATAAAACCGTCTGCGACAGATAGTAATATAGACGGTTTTAATTTGAACACCGCCTGTGTTGGTGGCGTCGGCGAAAAAAAGTATCACAGACGGTTCATACCTATGAACCGTCTGTGATACTTTATTATCCTGAGCGATGCCGTATTAAGAACCGTCGTGATAATCCCAAATTATCACAGACGGTTTGTTACTAAACACCGTCTGTGATAAGATAATTCACAGACGGTTTTTAGTAAAAACCCGTCTGTGATAATCCCATCTCACTGATAATTGGTGTGTAATAGTCACATGTCACCAATAATTGGCGTATACACAGGATTTCGATCTCACCCGTCTATTCTCTCCACATCGAATGGCTGGCACCGGTTCCTCCACGGCGGGCCCTTATTAATAACTCCCCATCAACCTTTCCACCGGTACTAGTCACGCGTGAGTTCATCCACTAGCTAGCTTATGCGCATATCTCCCCTCCGCTGTGAGCTAGCACCTCCATCGCGGCACGTCCGGTTCATACTAAAGAACACACTCTTGCCGTAAGTGTCGTAAGTGTGTCTTGTTTAGTGTGGACCGTCGTGCCACGAAGGGTTTGTTAGCTTGTCATCCTGTAATAGATCGATCTGAATGTGTTGTTGAGTTTTTGTGCTTGCCTCTGTATTTGCATGTTCCTCGACGATGCCGACTACTGTCGAGATGTGATGTCCACTCCGACAATCCTTCTTTTTTTGCAAAATTCAAGGCAATTTTATTACAAAGTTCAAAAAAGATATTTCAGATTCTTGGTGAGCGCCGATCGACATACCGACTTCTCGGTGTGCGACTATCCATCCGCCTCTTCCACTTCTTTTCTTGTGGGAGAATCCCACCACTTCAATTCTCCCACAAGAAAAGAAGTGGGAAGAGGCGATGGATAGTCGCCACCGAGAAGTCGCATGTCGATCTACCGCTCACCAAGAACTGAAATGTCTTTTTGAACTTTGTAGGTGGGACCACATGTCGTGACGGATTTAATAGAAATAGCTCGACCTCGGCGCTGCGTGAGCGGGGCTCGAACGCCGAGGGAGCGGGGAGAGATCGCACCGATAGCCGGTGGTTCACTCGGTGTTGCTTACTCTATAAGGGTAATAATCCCTTTGAGATATCTCGATGGGCGGGGAACTATCACGGCGGTTGTTACTTATGAACCGTCGTGATATTAGTATCTGAGACGGTTTTTATTACAAACCGTGCGTGATAATCGCCCTTTGGATATCTCGATGGCGGGACCTATCACGACGGTTGTTACTTATGAACCGTCGTGATATACCGCCGTTGGGTGCATCTCGCCACGGTGAAGGTTGACAAGCACGGTGTCACTACCGTGGACCTCCAACGTGTCGGTACAAAGACGAACCATTCGTACTCGCCAATCAAGTTGTTCAAGTTTTCTATGTAACCGACCCGGCAAATAAGAAACGACATGTAGTTCTTCATGGAAAAAGGAGAATTGTCGGAGTAGAGAATGTAGTGGATGAGGAAGAATACAATCAATTTAACGAGTTACCTCCTTTTGGAAATGGCATAAGGGTCGATGATGAACAACGTGACGAAACTAGTTACGTACGCACTGATCATCATGAAGGGCTAATTTTTAAAGGAACTAAGCAAGTGGATTGAGTCATACACCCAATTGTTCAAAATGTGTGATATTTAGGTGAATGTTGAAAATGACAATTCATGTATGTGATGTATATGTGAATTTGCATTTATGTATATAACAATGCATGTATGTGATGTATATGTGAATTGATGTTTATACGAGAAAATGTGTATGAATCTTTGGTAGGTGATGTTGATGAATCTTTGGTAGGTGATGTTGATGAATTTGGTAGGTGATGTTGATGAATCTTTGGTTGGTAACTACGAGTTATCACAGACGGTTCTAAATTAATAACCGTGCGTGATAATATATCACTGACGGTTAACAATTGAGAACCGTCATTATCAATTGAGAACCGCGCAACCCCTCAAAAGAAAAAATCACACTATAGGGGTGAGATAAAACCGAGCGGCGGGTTGGCTACCGTCGCTCACTCCTTCCCCCCCCCGGCTCCCTCGGTCGCGTTCGAGCCCCGCCACGCAGCGCCGAGGTTGAGCCTTTCTTTTATTTTTGAGACCGACCGTGGGCCCCACTGTCGAGCGACATATCACGAGCGGTTCTCACCATAACCGCTCGTGATATATATATTACTGACGGTTATTAGTTTATAACCGCTCGTGATACTATCCTTATATAACCCCACGCGCACCCCCACTAGGGTTAGTCGCTCTAGCGATCCCGATCGAGCCCATCGCCCCCCGCCGCCGCCGTAGTGCCTCCGACCCCGCCGCCGCGGAACCCCGTCGCCGCCGTCCTTTCGCTGCCGCCGCCGTCCTCCTCCTCGGCCCGCCGCCGCCGCGGAACCCCGTCGCCGTCCTCCTCCTCGGCCCCATCGCCCATGGAACCCCGTCGCCGTCCACCTCCTCGGTGCCCTCTGCTACTTCTACTCCCTTCGTTGAATCCATTCCCCATCTCCGTTATCGTTCACTTCCTTCACTTCTTTGTTGTCTTGAAGGACATAGATTGCTTGTGGGATCGGTTGTTGCTCTATGATGATTAAAATCTTATCTTTGAGATTGGAGGATTTAATCTTTGAGCTCTAATTATCGTCACTTGTTGTCTTTTGATTCATGCTCATATCATGCAACTATTGTTAATCGTGAGCTTTGAAGAATATATTATCATCACTTGTTGTCTTTTAATTACTGTCACTTGTTGTCTTTTAATTATCGTCACTTGTTGTCTTTAAATTATCTCGTCACTTGTTGTCTTTTAATTATCGTCACTTGTGTCTTTTGATTACGTCATTGGCGAATATGTGCTATATCTTGAATGATTTGTTCGGTTCATATGATTACATTTTCATTATGATTTGTATATATGGATTGATGTCATTGGTGTGCTTATATAATTATAGAGGAATTATATTTATGCTTATATCGCAAATTTTTATCCTAATAGACCCACAAATTGTCGAATAGCAACATGTCATCCGCGCATTCTTCAACATCATCGCCGGAGGCGCCCGCTCCAAAATCAAGACGCCAAGGAAGAGGGCTATCAAAGAAGCTCGAGGACGATTTACCATCACACAAGTCGATGTATCGGGGTCCCTCTTTCCTCCCAAAGCGAAGCGCACGGAGAAGAATGATCGAATAGTTGCACGACAACGAATTGAAATCACATTCGATTCGTGGAAGAGCGTGCTCGCGACTCGAAACGTGAGTCGGTGATGTAAATTTTGGCATCGCTCGAGATCCCGTAAGAACACCAAGACGCCGTGCAACGACAAGCCTTGCTAGGGGCATGCAAAGCATGGAAGAACTTCAAGAGCACGCTTGTCAAGGACTACGTGGAGAAGGACGAAACACCCTTTCAAAAATACCCATTCCTGGAACCACAATGGGAAGAGTTCAAGGCGATGAAGACAACCAAGAGTTCAAAAGTACAAGTGCAGCGCACAAGGCCCTCAGCAAAAACACACCCCCACGACTTGGCATACTGGGTATGCGGGTAAAATCCGCGATGGAGGAGGGAGGACGAACAGGCGTACCGGCGGACATCGCCCGCCATTTGCCAATATCCGGATGACCGCGCTCGAAATTGGATTAGAGCAAGGTCATCTACAACGACATCGGGGATGTTTTTTCGAAACCCTGCGCACCAGCAAGTGTCTCGGTAGCTTGGTAAGATATCGATCGAACTACGTAGCTTGTAATTACTCCACAACTTCGTACGAAGTGAAATGACATGTCGTGCTCTTGCAGGAAGCGTTGATTGTTGAATCTTCCCAGGGGTCATTCCATGGAACAAGGGAGAAAGATATACTCTCCGCGGCCCTGGGAAACAAGGAGCACCCGGGTCGTACGAGAGGCCTTGGGCTTTACGTTCCATGGAAACATGAGCCAAGATGACCAAATGTATCGGCGTCGAAGAGAAACAAAGCCGAGCGTGACGCACGGCTTCGAGAAGAGCTCAAGGCTACTCTAAGAGAGGAGATAATGGGTGATCCGCCGATAAAATCGAGATGAGGTGCGAAATGCACGGAAAATCGGAGGCCGCCCCGCTCCTATGCTAGCTAGCCCGCACAACCATCCGAGTAGTTGCGCGTCCAATCCGACGCAAACCGAGGCCGATTTTGTGGACGACATCCGGTAATAATTATTATCTCTCGAATGCTTGCTCCATTGATAGGCCTATTCGATGAGCTAATTCTGTATCGTTATGTAGGAGTCCACGGTGCGGGCTCAAGTGAGATATACCTCCGTTCCCTTGTACGCCGCTTGGGGCCGTGCATATCGACCAGTATCGGGGCCGTGGTGCACGGTCAAGCTTTAGCGCCAGCTTCGCAAAAGTTCATGTGGATGGTGTGCATGTTAATTTTGAGGTCGTCCCGCCACAAGCCGCCCAACGACGAGATCGTGGCTCTAGGGCGAGGCCATTGGAACATTCATCCAAATGGCCTAAAAGCGACATCTCCCCGAGGCTTCTTCACCGGTGGCGTGACCAGATCTCTGTGCACCGGTGCCATCTCCACCGCAAGACTTGTCTCCACCACCGCTAGCTGCACCGGTGCTATCTCCACAGTGCTCTTCTCGCCAGAGCAACTTGCCCCATTGCTACCTTTAAAGTCGATCACCGTAAAGTCGACCCCACCGAGGCAAAGAAAGGCGCAAGGGCAAAGCACGAAGACCAATGATGATATTGGCCCGCACCGCCATTGGCCGTGAATTGTGCTTGGCGAGCCGTTGCTCGAGAAAAGGGCCTCAACACCTACCAATTAGTTGCCGGCAATTGCACAAGTGGTACATGGAGCAGTCCAATAAGCCGAGGGCTAACGGAGATCGTATCATCGTCAAATTCGCGTTGGTGCATTTCCATCACGATTTTCAAGACGGTGTCTTCGTGGTCGCCGAGCACTTATTTGATCTTTTCACGCCAACGCCTCGACGTCTCACTCATTCGGCCGGACGCCGTAAGTGTGCAAAATCACGATCTCCGTTCATGTCATACCGATAAATGCCATATATAATTTGTTGCTTTCGTGTGTGTATATGTAGACACGTGCGGACTAAAGCTAGAACATCCAGTCATCATCGGTTGGTTTCTTGGACCCACACATGGTCGCCAGTATACCATCGACGAGGATATGTCCGTCGTCGAGAGGTACATTGCATCAGGGCTGCGGGCTCAACACAATAAGGATTATATACTTATGCCCTACAATCAAAACTTTCATTGGATTTTAATAGTCATTGTACCAAAATGGAACAAGGTATATTACCTTGATTCCTTAAGTAAGAATAAAATGGACTTCACAGTTGTCGCCCAAGTAATCGATAGGTAAGTTTATTTTCTCCACACATACCTATATTGTACTCTTTCTTTCATTCCGATTGACTAAGGTTAACTTTTTGAATCACGAGGGCGCTCGCGATGTACGTTGAAATGGGGGTGTCTCGAAGCAAGGGCCAAAGGCCCGAGACATACTCGAGATTTTAAGGTATTCGCTATTACACATTAATTTATCCTATGCAGCATTCGTATTAATGCCTCTTGAATTATTGCTCATTCTATTTTTGCGGTGCCACCAAGCATCACGGGCAACACATGTGGATTCTATGTTTGCCACCATATGGACCTACTCCTCGATTCCTCGAGGATCACCAATTCAAGGTTTATCAATCTTTCCATATTTACTTCATACTTATCACGTTACATATATACGCACATTCATATCCCTATCCACAGTGCGTACATCCCGTCAACCGCATTGGAACGACCCGATATTTCACGAATTCGAGGAGAGTTGGCGTACTTTTGGTGGCTCAAGTCATAAAGTCGGAAGGACAGTTCCACATGCACCATGAATTTTTATTGCATTGTAATGCGTGTAATGGATATTTTATTTCAATTCAATTGATTCATTTGCGAAGTGGATACTTTATGTTTGTGAATGAAATGTGATGTGTATTGGATGTTTATGGATGCCTTATATACTTGTTCATCCGCTTGTTTCAGAGGGCATGGCTAGCATTTCCGAGGCTAGCCAATAAATAGGAATAGATTTAGGGTAGAAGGAATATCACAGACGGTTTTAACTAAAAACGTCGTGATATCGATAATCGAGCGGTTTTAATTAAAATCGCTCGCGATTATCATGTACGACGGTTTTAACTAAAACCGTCGCGATATCGACAATCCCGCACGGTTTTAGTTAAAACCGTGCGATTATTCGATATCACGCACGGTTTTAGTTAAAACCGTCGTCAGGTACATGATAATCGCGCACGATTTTAATTAAAACCGCTCGATTATCGATATCACAGACGTTTTTTAGTTAAAAACCGTCTGTGATTATCACCATATCACAGACGATTTTTAGTAAAAACCCGTCTGTGATTTTGAGCTATCACGCACGGTTGAAAACCGCGTGATGACCTCGATTATCATCGACCCATAAATTCAGACGGTTCGCAAAACCGTCTGTGATGACGTTTTTGAACCGTCTGTGATGACCTGTCCTATAGTAGTGGTAGAACTTGATTGTATACATTTACAGTGTCCAACATCATAGAAGTGAGGCGTCGGGTTGAATAGCTCGAATAAGTCTTGGAAGCCCATGATGATGTAGAATGTGCTGTTGTGGAAAATGCGACTCTGTGTATCTGACAGTGAATCCACTCTATTGGTTTTTCTGGTCGTTGGACCTATGCATATACCAGGCATGCAAAGATTGGCAAACCAGTCCAAGGTTGGGTAATTGTGACTCGGGGACCAACAACATTCCGAGGTTGTTCTACAAAAACTTGGGAAGCGCCTTAATCATCTTCGATTGGGCCTGAGTATCTTGCTTGAGATACATCTTCGGCGTCGTCTCCATGGGAGCCGATATTGTGGCCTTTTGACGCGAAGCTTGAGCTAGAATCATGGAGGGTTCTATTTGACAGGCATGGTCGTGTGGAGATCGCAGCGCGAAACAGTCCAGGGCGATGTCCCTCTTGGGACACTGGACGAATGTGTGGACGACATTACCTAGTGTCATGATTTCTTTATTTGAAGGCTTCTCCAGCAGGATGGCCCTAAAAACATCATTAATCATGCCCATCTGGACCTTCGTGAAACTAGTCCCTTGCTAGGCACCATGCAACAGCATCCCTAGCAGGTATGGATACGCCATCCCCCGTCTAGCGTCAATCGGAATAAAGCTAGCAAGCCTGACTCTGAGGATGCATGGCGTGGGCTCCTACATAACGATACATGATGAGCTAATGCGTCCACTAGATCTATCTATGTAGCATTCTAGAGATGTACATTACCTAGATGTCGTCGATAGGTAAGTGGGCGTCGCTATGTTCAAAAAGTGGCGTAGACGCACAGCTACTCCCACGTTGAGGGGAGTTCCTTCTACAATAACGGGGGTGGCTTGTGAGTGGTTGCGGACTTATCACAGTTCTTCCCTCAATGAATCTATCTCACCTCGAAGTGAGGCAGTTATCTCCTCAAGTTGTGTATGAAGCCCTTGTTTCATACATTCCTCGCGATCGGCCTTGGATCTCTTCCTACTCCTATACACTCGGAGTTATTTGGGAATCCGTGTCTCCAAGATACTAAACCCCCAGGTCTCACGTGTGACCTGTGTGCTCCTTACTTCCCAGGGTCGTAGATAATATATCCCTCTCTTTGACTGCTTTGAAGGAGCCTTGAAAAGATATGGTAGTCAATATTTGCTACAACAGGCAATCATGTTATTTTAGACCCCATGAAGTTATAGACCTATTAACAGCTAGGTAGTTTAACATATCTTACCTAGCGTTGGGACAATTCCTCGTTTGTGGGGTTTTTGAAAGAGGCAACGCTTGAAGACGTGGTTGATGACCTCGTTCTTAACTAGTTTTCTGGGTACTCGTTTGTGATCCTGACAAATAGTGGAGTGGCCTCCAATCAAATTGCGACCTTGTCCTCCATCCTCTATTGTGGGATTTTACCCACGTATGCCTATAGAGCCTTGGGCGCTGTACTTTCCTGTTGAAATTCAGTCGTCTTCATCCGCACAAAGGCCTCCTATGTTTCCAGCGGCACGAAAGGATACCTCGTGAAGGGCATGTGATTCTTGGTCACATACTGCGTGACAAGCGTGCTCTTGAAGTTCTTCCATGCTTTTCCAATCGCGAGGAGCGTCTGTCATTGCACGAGCCCCTGGAGTTCTGCTGGGATCTTGAACGAGTTTGAAATTTTCACCCACATGTGCATATATCAAATCTTTCCATTTTGCTATGGAGATGGGGCCCATTGCCTTCCAAGTATCCCGCAGGTAGTCCGAAATGCTGCCGCTGTTTTCTTCAGTTGTAGAGGGACCCCATCCAGAGAGACCTATGCGATGGTCATTTGGCCTTCTGACCTTTTGATACTCCTCTGTCATGCTTAGTTACCCTAGTCTTGAGAATATCAAACCCATTGTGACGTCGATGACAACGACGATGACTATGCAGACATCATCTCTTATAAGAAAAAACTAATTACAGTGAGCTATGAGCGTAAACATTGGCACATGGTTGATTTTAAAATGTTCTTAATGTAGTTGTATATTATTGCTACAAGGTCTCCTTGCAACACTAACATGCCAAATCACACAGTCTAGTGTGTCAAGTTCTATGAAGTAAGTTATGGCTGGAGTCTCTTCCTCCTCATAAGGCTGCGTGTTGAGCTTGGTTGTTGTCTTAGGCATAAAAAGACCTTTGGGTTGCCGCGCCCTTCATTTACAAATGAATGGCACGGCAGTCCAAAGGTTCTTTTACTCCTAAGATAGCAACTAAGCCCAACATACATCATGATGAGGAGGAAGAAACAACACTATAACTTACTTTATAGAACTTGACACACTAACCTATGTAATTTGCCATTCCAAATAGATCTTGTAGCAATAACAAAGTGAATTATAGAGTACAACTGTTAAGAAATAAGAACATTCAGTGACGTATATTATTGCTACAAGGTCTATTCACAACAATCTAGTATGAAGCTAATGACACACACTAGTGTCTCAGGTTCTATGAAGTTGGTCATGGAAGGAGTCTCTTCCTTCTCATCATGTGCGTGTCGAGCTTAGTTGCTGTCTTAGACGTAAAATAATCTTTTGGCTACCGCGGTAGCCCAAAGTTCATTTAAGCCTAATACAACAACCAATCCTAGCACGCAGAATGATGAGGAGGAAGAAAGGAAGAAAAAACACAATGACTTACTCCGTAGAACCTGACACACTAGAGTGTATAATTTGCTTCATACCCTTTGAAGGTCTCTTTGACATATATTATTGCTACAAGGTCTCTTTGGAACAATAACATGCCATTCTAAATAGATCTTGTCCCAATAACATGACCCACCCTTAAGGTTGTCTCTAAGAACTCCAACTCGCTTAGAAACAATAGCTCCATAATTTATCTCTAAATTCATTTCCTAACTATGTTTTTAATATTTTCACCATAACTTCCATCCTCATACACCCTCACAATTTGTTTCTCCCCTAACTAGGATTTTGAGTGATGTGATATGTATTTCTCAATAACTACAAAATAAATATTAAAGCACCGTACACTTGTGCTTGAAAGGGCATGAAGCAAATTAATTTGCTTTATACCATTTGAAGCACAAGTGTGCAATGTTGTTATGTTCCTTTTGTACAACTACTACTCTGACTCACAGTGTTTCATGCCCTTTTTTAGTTGACTAATATGATAATTTTCAATCTTTGTCCATTGCATTTCACTCACAGCTGAGAGAGCCCCTAAAGCCAACCGAAGGAAGCCCACCCATAGAAGGAGAGGAGAGTCGGAGACAAGCACGTAGTAGAAGCCAAAGGAGAGCGTGGACCACTAGGGGCCCAGAAGGCCGACCGTGAGGACAACAAGGTGACATCTTCAGCAATGACAAGGGTCAACCATCCATGTCTTCATCCACTAAGGACCACACCGATACCACCCCAACAACCTTACCACTTCCAGCCCGACACAAGTAGGCTCACCTTCCTTCCCACATCCATTTCCCCATTCCTTTTTGGGTTCCACATCAAAAGGATATTAACAGATATGGATGTATGTAACACACATGAGGTAAACAAGTGGGATTTGAGATCCATACCTTCAGGAGAAGAGGTGACGGGGAGGAGAGAACTCATGAACACATTGAACCTCAGTTCTAACACACATTAACAGGTATGAATGGATCTATCACACATGAGGTAAAGAAGCGAGATTTGGGGTCCATACCTTTGGGAGGAGAGGCGACGGGAAGGAGAGGCAGCGTTGATAGGAGAGGTGATGTTGGGAAGGAGAGGCAGCATCGGGAAGGAGAGGCAGAGTCGGGAGGAGAGGCGACGGGGCCACCACATCAGGTGAGAAAGGAGAGGATAGAGACATCGGGTTCTGTAGCAACGACGGTGCCGAAGGGGGGACAAGGAGACAGAGGGGTGCATGAGTGAGGAGTAAGAGCACAAACCCTAGCAAGGGTCGTACTTATAGAAGGACTATCATAGATGGTTCTATTAAAGAACTATATGTGACATTAATATCACATACGATTCTATAATGAAACCATCTATGATGTGGTAGCATATCATAGACGGTTCTATTATAGTACCATCTGTGATGTTGTAGCTTATCACAGATGGTTATAGTACTGGCACAGCTCAGTTCTCTCAGACTTAGATAGAGTGTAGCAAGCTGGGGGAAGATACGTCCGGCCTTTATCGGTCTCTATCGTTGTTAACTCGATCCTGATGTTCATAGCGACCAAGTCATGCTGTGCGTTGACACCATCATTTGTTTTGTCATGAATGTTCAGTAATGGATCAATCAAGCTATCACGTACATTCTTCTTTACGTGCATGACGTCGATGCAATTGCGAACTTCTAAGTGCTCCCATAAGGCAAGTCCCAAAATATTGACCTCTTCTTCCACATGTTCTTCTGATGGGTCCTCAACTTACGTCTCTTTCCAACACAACATCCATATTCTTGACCATATCGTGGACCTCTTTCCCACTAAAAGGTCTTAGTGCTGAATTGTCCTCCTTTTCTCATCAAATTATTTCTTCATCTTGCAATATGGGTGGTTCCTTGGAAGGAACCTATGGTAACACATGTATACAGTTTTACACGAGTTGTTCAACCACACACTCTTGGTATAATCTAAGAAGTACGAACGGGCTTTGGATCCTTTTGTACTCAACCCCGACAAGTTACCATGGGCAGGAAAATAATTAATGGTGCAGAACAACATGACGCGCAAAGTGAAGTTCTCTCGTTTGTCCGTATCCCAAACCTGTACCCCTCTTTCCACAGTATCACAAGATCTTCCACAATGGTGTTAGGTACACATCAATATCATTACCCGTTGCTTCAGCCCATAGATATGTAGTGACATCAAAATGTACGTCCGCTTCATACACAATCAAGGAGGAAGGTTGTACATGCATACATTCACATGCCAGGTGCTATGTCAGCTGCTCTTGTTGCCGAAAGGATTTATTCTATCTGTACTCAATCCAAACCTTATTTCCTCAGTTTCACACCGAAGTCTACAAATATCTTATCAATCTTCCTCCACTTGGTAGAATCAGCAGTGCGTCTTATCATTCCATCTTTCTTACACTCCTCCGAGAGCCAACGTAGTGATCTTACATCCTTCCGGTTTGCAAATAAATGCTTCAAACGGGTAATTACAGGTAGATACCATAACATCTTAGCAGGAGGTCCTTACTTCACCTTGATGCCCTCGTCATCATCAAAATCATTCTTACGCTTGTATCGGGATGCTTTGCACACTGGACAAACATGTAAGTTTACATACGCTTTACGGTAGAGGATACAATCATTCAGACATGCAAGCTAGTTCCAAACCTAGCTTTCATATCTCTTTATTACAAAGCATATAATTAGAAGAAAATACTAAAATACTAACCTCAAATCACCAAGAACAAATCGATATATAAGCTTCATGCTTTCACCAAACTCCTAAAGCCGGCTGCCTTCTTCAATGCAGCGCAATGAAGACAGATCTATCGGGATCGGTCTTGCTAGGTATTTAATAACACTGTGTATCCTAGTCACGTCCAACCATGAACTGACTGTGATACATAATTATCACAGATGGTTCTCATTAAGAACCATCTATGATAAGTCACAGATGGTTCTTGTTAAGAATTGTCTGTGATAATTGGAGATTTCACAGACGGTTATTATTATAAAATGTCTATGATAATTACTTATCATAGACGGTTCGTAATAATAACCATCTGTGAATACACATCACAGACGGTTCATAATAATAATTGTCTATGAATACACATCACAGACAGTTTTAAAGTAGAACCGTCTGTGATAAATATATAGAAGCTTCTGAATGCATTCTTATATACATAAATGCTAATTCACATATATGTGACACATTTTCATATACATAAATGTAAATTCAGTAATGCCTAAGGAGTAAATATATATTACTTAGTTATTTTTTACCAGTAAGTAATGACATTATATCGTTATAAGGAGACCATTTACATATGTGGAAGATAGTAAATACAAATTTAATTGCTTTTATTTACATATAGCCAAACAACGTGGCCAATCGCTTCTTACAAAAGATATAAAAAAAGAAGGAACCTAATTGCTTCGAAGCTTTTCTAGTGGTGGAGATAGCATGCTATCTCTGTCTTCAAAACTTTGTAGGCAACGTGGTTGGCATTGGATGGTTTAGGATCATTAGCAAATGAAACTCGAAATGCGTCCACCCGTTGACGCACTCATTCAAGTGTCTCCCGAACGCCCTTCGACTGAACAATCAAGTCGAATTGAGGCCATAGACTCTCTTCCCTTTCTTAAGGGGTCTCGACAAGGTTAACTCAGTCTCCCATGACCACGAGTAAGCACTCCAAGCAATTGCAAACCTCCTGGAGACTTGCAACATTGTTGTGGAGGACCACGTCGATGGCGAGGTTAGCTCGCCGGAAGCGGGAGACCAACCGGAGGACGCGGTGGAGGACGATGTCAAGACAGTGAAAGGTGGCCTTCAATTGCTTTGGCAAATCCTCGGACATAGAAGGAAATACATTGTTGGCACAGTGTCCTTTCGCAACATCCGCCAGCGTACAACCGGAACTATCAATGCCGGCGATAAGGAATAATAGGGAGCCATTTATTTATGCTTGAGAAACAAGGAAGATAGGTGGCCGGCGAGATGCTTGTACAAGATTAGCGATGTGGGGATTAATCTTTGATGGTAGATGATCATTTTTATTTAATAAGGAATAAATTTGGCGCGTGAGATGAAGAGACACATCGGGGAGCCGAAACGATCGAATAGACAAGAGCATTGAGGAGACGAAGCACCATTCATGCGTATAAAAATATATCACAGATGGTTCCAACCATAAACCATCTGTGATACGGAACTATCATAGACGGTTCGTATTAATAACCGTCTGTAAAATATCACATATGGTTCTAATTAAAAATCATTTATGACATCTACAATTATCACAGACGGTTTGTATTAATAACCGTATGTGAAATATCACCGACGGTTATTAATAAGAACTGTCTATGAGAGTTGCGTATCACAGGTGGTACACGATCACGCAAATCGTCTGTGATAATTACAGTATAGACGGTTCCCCATGAACCGTCTATGATGAGGTGTCCAGTATAATTTGTTTTGTAGTAGTGAACTGGGATTAATTAGTAGCTCAAACAAAGAATGGATTGAGAGAAGCAGGGGAAGGATTTGTGGGAGAGAGTGCTTAGCAGGTGGAGAACAATGTCGTGGCCATGTACGCGTCGGCGATAGATCTAGGAGAAGGAGATGAGCTGAGGCAGAGGAGGTTGGAGCTAGGGATTTGGGCACGAGAGGCTCCTGGATATGGGATGGGTTTCGTAGGGAGGCTACAAATGGTGTGAAGGAAGAGGAGGCTGGAGCTAGGGATTTGGGGAGGAGAGGCTCCTGGTCTATTTGGGGAGAACTATGTGTGGTGTGGTTATTTTCTTTGTATTAACCCCAAATTATTTTGACGGTATAGCTTTACAAGTTAGAAAAATTATCACATTTCACATAGGTACCATAGCATGTTGGTGCAACACAGTGGATATTGGCGCGGCAACATGGTTGATTTGGGCGTGGTGGCGAATTTTTTCATGCAAACAGCCCCCAAATGCAGGAGAAAACCTAAGTATTAACCTGATGGTTTGTACTAGTCAGAAAAATAATATTTCTGATGGTTTTGTGGTACCCATTAGGATAATTTAATTTTATTGATGGATTTATTGTTCCTGTTAAGCAAATTATTAACCAACAAGGATTCTCTATTTTCTGGTAGTGAAATGATATTTTCCACGAGGCACTTTTAGACCACATATCAGCCAAACAGATGAAACAGGAGTTCTATGGTGATGATATAAAACAGGATATTTTCCAAGCAAATTATAATCATTATTAGATATATATATATACACACACATATAATGACTATAAGATACTCTAAAGTGAGTTCTATGAAAATATTCATCAAAGTCCACTTTTTATAGCATAATTTGTGTATATATCCGTTTTTTTACGAGAAATAGTAGGAGAGACTCCTACTGCACTATATTAACTAAATAATAATGTACAAAGAGGGAAGCGGGAGGAGAGGGAGAGAGAAGGGGAAGAAGTCCAAAGCCCAAAACACAAAATTAGAGAGAGCTAATCCAACTTGAAAGAAAAGCATGAAAAGCTGGCTTGACTCAATGGAACAGCAAAGATGCCTCCTATCTGAGCCTAGATAGCCAATCCGAGAGGTTGTGTCACTGTCGCTGGAGGGTGAGCTCATTACTTACTTTCTAGATGAGCCAAGCTGTTAGTATAAACTTCTCTATGAAGAGATGCCCTAAGAAGTCTAATTTTGTATTTAGAACCACTGCTACAAAAGAGGCTATACTAGACGGGTACATCACAGACGGTTCATACGGAACCATGTGTGCTTAAACTATCACAGACAATTTATACTAGTAACTGTCTGTGATATTTCCACAGACAGTTTATACTAGCAACTGTCTGTGATATTTTCACAGACAGTTATTAACATGAACCTTCTGTGATAATTGAGACATCACAGACGGTTCGTGTTAATAACCATCTATGAACTTTCACAGACGGTTCTTAATACGAATCATCTGTGATAATTGAGACAACACAGACGGTTCGTGTTAATAACCGTCTGTGAACTTTCAAAGATAGTTCTTAATATGAACCGTCTGTAGTAATCCATACAACACAGACCATTGTCGTATGAACTACAGAGAAGCTATACTGAGATGAGAGTCAAATTCAAGGCAAATTTATTACAAAAGTCCAAAAAAAGAGATTCTTATATTTTAATCTTCAGGGCTTTATATGCTTCTTCTTCGACTTCTGGAGTTGGACAATCAGTCGCTGAGTTCTCGAATGCCGTGAAGATTGTCCTTGCCCTCTCCACTTCCTCTTCTAGCCTGGGCAAATCATTAGCATGGCCCATAATCTCAGAGAGGATGCCATGATAAGCTTCCTCAGAATCGGCCGATTCTACTTGATCGGCAAGGTTATCCATGTGTCTCTCCACTGCCACAAGAGCTTCCTCCGCTTTATGCATATTACAGAGAAGAACGAGGCTGAGGGCGATTTTCCATTCCTGAGCGGCAATGAGACACCTCCGTCAATGGCGGATGATGAGGTCCAGCTGACAAATGGAAGCGAGCCGAGGAAGGAGAGCAGGGTGTGAGCGGAGGAGCTGCTACAGACGTAAATTGTTGGCCGCCTGTGTAAGGTTGTGGCTGAACAACTTATGATGGAAAGATGAGAGGAAGGAGATCAAAAGAATATTAGATGTCATTATTGAGAAATCTGGTGATGAATAAGATGAGGGAGAGTTCTGGATGATCTAGATCTCACAAACTCTTTCTGGTAAGACTGCTTGCCATTGTACTTGACATGAATTTATGGGGAGTTATGGATAATCTTGATCTCTCTTAAGCTTCTTGCTTCGGATAGTCATAGTAAGGCTGAGATCTAGCATGTGGCTAAGAAAATAAGGCTTGAGATCTAGCATGTAGCAATAATATATGCCACATAGACCTTCAAAGAGCATGAAGCAAGCGATACACTCTAGTGTGTCTGGTTTAATGAACTGGATACACTGGTGTGTGTCGTTTGCTTCATAGAACTTTGTTTTATAACCTTTAGAACTTCATGATATATGCTGCACTTGTTAGCTTCAAGATCTATTTGAAATGGCATGTTACTATTTCAAAAGGACCTTGTAGCAATAATATATGCCACATAGACCTTCAAAGGGTATGAAGCTAGCGATACACTCCAGTGTGTTCGGTTCAATGAACTGGATACACTGGTTTGTGTCGTTTGCTTCATAGAACATTGTTTTATAACGTTTAGAACTTCATGATATATGTTGCACTTTTTAGCTACAAAATCTATTTGGAATGGCATGTTACTGTTCCAAAGAGACCTTGTAGCAATAATATATGCCATATAGACCTTCAAAAGGCATGAAGCAAGCGATACACTCTAGTGTGTCCGGTTCAAGGAATTAGATACACTGGTGTATGTCGTTTGCTTCATAGAACTTTGTTTAGGCTCATAGCTCACGGCAATTAGTTTTTTCTTAGAACAGAGATGACGTCTACACAGTCTTTGTCATTATCATCTGGGTCTCATGCTCCCAAGATTGGGAAAACTCAGCGTGGACGAAGAGTATCGAAAAGGCCAGAGGGCCGAATGACCATCACGGTGGTCTCTCCAGATGGGGTCCCTCTGCAACTGAAGAAAGCAGCGACATCATTTCAGACTACTTGCGGGATAATTGGAAGGCAACGGGTCCTCATCACCATACCAAGATGGAAACATTCGGCAAACGATCAGAAAAATTAGCTATGGGAGGAAATTACAAATTCATTTGATATCCCAGTAGAAGTACAGGGACTCGTGTAACGGCACGCGCTCCTCGCAATAGGAAAAACATGGAAGAATTTTAAAAGCACTCTTGTCACGCAGTACGTGGCCAAGGATCTCACGCCCTTCCCGATGTATCCTTTCGTGTCGCCGAAAACATGGGAGGCCTTGTGCAGATGAAGACAATGACTGAATTTGAACAACAAAGTGTGGCGCACAAGGCTCTCCAGTCACAAAACACTCACCCTCACAGACTCGACACCGCTGGGTACGCGGATAAAATCTCGTAGTGGAGGATGTAGGATGAGGTTGCAATCCGATCGGAGGCCTCCCCGTCATTTGTCGGGATCGCAAACGAGAGCACTCAAAACTGGTTATGAGCGAGGTCATCAATCACATCTTCGGGTGTCTCTTTCAAAAACCTAGCAGATGAGGAAGTGTCACAACGCCTGGTAAGATATGTTAAATTACATAGTTGTTAACACCTCTTGAACTTCCTGGGTTCAAAAATAACATGATTAATTGCCTCTTGCAGCAATCATTGACTACCGAATCTTCTCGTGGCTCCTTTCAAGAATACAGGGAGAGGCATTTACTATCACAGGCCTTAGGAAACAAGGACCACCCAGGTCACACACGAGGCTTGGGGTTTACATATCTTAGAGGTACGGATTTCTAGATTACTCCGAGACATATAGGAGCAGGAAGAGATCCATGGTGTACCGCAATGAACAAATAAAACAGGAGCTTCGTGCTCAACTTGAGGAACACCTATCTGCCTCACTTCAAGAGCAGACTGCCTCACTTCAATGATAGATAGATTCAGTGAGGGAAGAACTGTGACAAGTCTGCAACTAATCGCAATTCACCCTTACTATTGCGGTACCCAGTCCCCCTCAACGTCGCAGTAGCTGCGTGTCCACACAAATTATAAACATAGCGATGCCTACTTACCTATCGACGACATCTAGGTAATGTACCTCTTTAGAATGCTACATAGATCTCTCTAGTTGACGCCTTAGCTCATCTTGTGTCGTTATGTAAGAGCACATGCCTTGCATCCTCAGAGTTAGGCTTGTTGGCTCTATTCCCATCGTAAAGGTTTAGGTGGATATGATTAATGATGTTTTTAAGACCGTCCCTCTTGAGAATCCCCCAAACGAAGAGATTAAGACATTAGGGGATGTCGCCCACACATTTGTCAAGTGGTCCAAGAGGGACATCGCCCTCGACTTGTCCATGCCACGATCTTCACATCCAGTGGCCCAAGAGGGACATCGCCCTGGACCTGTCACATCGGTTCCGGTGGCTCCACCTCCAGCTCCAGTTCCGAAGCCTGCTGCATCGGCTCCCATAGAGATGCCACCGAAAACGTATCAAAAGCGAGGCTCTAAGACTCAAGCGAAGAAAATTAAGGCGCATCCTAGGCCATGAAAGTTCATTCTAGGAGTGTCGTTGGTCCTCGAGTCACAGTTACCCCGGTTTGTCGTTCATTCAAGTTTTTTTTGTTTTAGTGTTAACCCATTTTCAAATGCAATAATATTGCATACGCCTTGCATTTGAGGGGGTTGTTAAGGGTATTACAGATAGAGTAGGAGTTGTATTATTCCTTTTTTTATATGTCTCGCTTTCCTTATCCGCATATGGCATATTCCCCTGTAATATCCCGTTGTACTCTCTGTATATATTGTCCTTTGGGCCTCATGAATAGACACACAATATTCATAACAGAAGCGTCGTGGTCGAAGCTATAGTCGAAGTGTCGTGGTCGATGTGCCTTGGTCGAAGCCATGGTCGAACTTCCGTGAGAAAATTTCTCTGCAACTGGGGCTTCTTTCCTTTAGCTCCTGCACACACAAAATCACTTCTCCAGGTCACTACTGCACGCCCCAACCAAAAAGCCATGGCTCTGACACAATAGCGAAAACACACACAACAATTCGATTTCGATACCTTCCAAAGTGATTTGCCAGTGGAGCACGCATGCTCGACGCTCTGCGGTGCCAGCCTGAACTTCGACTTCATGCTATTCTCCTACCAACACCAGAAAGATCGCCTCAATCAAAACTCTAAATTAGATTTGCAATTCTTGAGACTGGAAAATTAAATAAATATAGCTACTTGGGATGGACGGATTCCTACTAGGGAGGAGACGATGAGGCCGTGCTCGTTGGGGACTCTGCGACCATGGTGGAGGATCAGGTAGTACCTATTGTGTTGGTTCTTGGAGTGAATGGGAAAGGTAGGGGATTGATAAGGGACGAGAGGTGAGAGGAGACCCGGTGCCTGCCATTCGATGTAGAGAGAATGGATGGGTGGGATCGGGATCCAAGGGGAGATGCCGCGGATCGATGATGTGGTAGGGCATTATCGCAGATGGTTTGGATTAAAAAACATCTGTGATATATAGGCATCATAGACGGTTTTTGGTAATAACCGTCTATGAATTATTACAAATAGTTTTTATTAATAACCGTCTATGATAATCACTGATATCACAGACATTTAAGAATAACCATCAGTGATAATTATGTATCATAGACGGTTCTAGTGATGCGCTTGTAAAACTGTCTATGGTAATCTTAGCACAAACAATTCTACCGAACCGTCTAAAACGAGGTGTTCAGTATAGCTTTTTTTTTTATAGCAGTAAGTGTTAGACATACAAGTTTTCAAGCAGTAGAATGGCCAGCCGCGGTAGCACGGCAACCTGCTGGCGAGCGAGAGATAATGAAGAATGTCATGTGCATCTTAACTACATGCGTTGGATGGAGCAACATGCAAGCACCTGACAACCAACACTCGTTTTAGTTCCATTTGGTTTTAATTATGATAACCTTATAATTAGCCGCATGTAGTTTTTTCGTGATTCTTGGAGTATTTTATTGTGTAGAAAATATGGTGTCCCTATTAACGGAGCAAAGCTCTTCTACTATTTTCGAAGACGCCTCCTTTTTCCATAGTTGAAACTCAGCAGTATATACTTGTTTCATTGCTAAGCAACTTCTTTCTTTGCCAAGCACTTAAATGTAGTATGTACTTCTTCGTTGCTTAGTAGTATATACTTCTTTCATTGCTAAGCAACTTCTTCCTTTGGTAAGCACCTATAAAAGAAATATATACTTCGTCATTGCTAAGCAGTATATACTTCTTTGCTTGATACTGCTTCTTAGCTGCCACGATTAGTCATCTAAAAATGGTATTAATCAGCTCAAAGAAGTATTACAGGGACAACATATACTCCAAACAGCGCCATACCAAATCTCCGATACTACCTAGTTTCAAGGGAGTAGTTCTGCTAATTATAATAATTAATTAGTATTATAATAATTTCTATCTGTTGGTTCAGCCGCTAACAAGTAAATCCAATACGGAAGCATCCGTTAGACATATAACACTACTACAGAAAAGATCATCACAGACAGTTCAAAAACGTCATCACAAACATTTTTCTAAACGTCATCACAAACATTTTTCTAAACGTCTGAATTTATAGGTCAGTGATAATCGAAGGTTATCACAGACGGTTGTCGAACCGTCTGTGATACATCAATATCACAGATGGTTTTTAACTAAAAACCGTATGTGATAGCTGATTATCACAGACGGCTTTTAGTTACAAACTGTCTGTGATATATCACCTATCACAGACGGTTTGTAACTAAAAGCCGTCTGTGATGTTCTTTTCTGCCCCTAAATCTATTCTGTTTATTGGCTAGCCTCAGGAAATGCTAACCATGCCCTCTGAAACAAGCAGATGAACAAGTATATGTATACATACAATTCACATCTCAATTCATTTGACAAACATAAAATATCCAATTTACATCACATTTCATTCACAAACATAAGGCATCCATTTCGCAAATAAATTAGTTGAAATTAAATAAATTATCCATTAACAAATTCACAATTACAGTGTGATAAGAGCAATAAAAAATTATTGTGCGCAGTGGAACTCTCCATCTGATCTTATGACTTTAGTCTACAAAAACCAAGCGAACATTCCTCGAATTTTTGCAAAGTCCAGCTGTATCAATGCAGTGTAGAGATGGGCGCAGCCTGTCGATAGAAATATCAACGCGCGTACATATATAACCTGACAAGTATGAAATAAATGTGGGAAGATTGACAAACCTTAGAATTGGTGATATTCGAGGAATCGAGGAGTAGTCTCATATAGTGGCACACGTAGAATCCACACGTGTTGCCCGGCTGCTGCTGGTGGCACTGCAAAAAATAGAATGTGTTAAATTAAAAGACATTACTGCTAAGTGTTGTATATGATTAATTAATGTGTAGCTAGCGAGTACCCGAAAATTACAAGAATGTTTCAAGGGCTTGGCCCCTGTCGTCGAGCTACATGTTTGTTGGCCCCTGGGTTATCACAGACGGTTCTTAATACAGACCATCTGTGATACTCCTTTTCTTCGACGTCGCCAACACAGACGGTGTCCAAATTAAAACCGTCTATGTTAGTGTTGGTCACAGACGATTTTGTCAAACCGTTTATGATTGAACGTCCGGTATTAACCTTTCTGTAGTAGTGTAACATCTCAAAGCTGATCAACCGATAAGAAAGGTGAGAGTATATACTACTAGAAGTACCTAACAGGCTTCTGTATATACATACATATCTGTATATACATCTGTATATACAGATATGTTTATGTACATCACACAACGCAACGTCCTGCCCAAAGCAGAAGGTCAATTGCAATGCACCCGCCTGGCTAGCATGCAGCCTGCAGAGACAAGACAGCTCCTTTATAATTGTGCCGGTCATATGCATCGTAATTTATTGACACCTGCGCATAAAGATGGATCTCAATGGATGGTACGCAAGCAAGCATGTGTGTAGAAAAGTAAATGCTAGTTGGCCAGGATCGTACCAGTGTCGGTGCATAGGTCAGTTTGGCAAGAGGTTGATGAGATGTCTTCGCCTCATTTTCTGCGCTTTTGGTTTTAACCGGTTTTTGGTTTTTTAGTTTATAATTTATATCTACTTTTGAAGAAATAAATAAGATGATTTCTCTATTATTATTTCAAAATGATATATTGGAATAGTTTTTTTAAAACAGCTTATCAGTATTCGGTCCATTTACATAAACGCTTGTACTAGAGCCAAAAATATAAATTATATTCATAAGTCATAAGACGCAACTGAAAAAACCTTGGTTTTAACTTATTGGCTTTTAGCTTCTCCGAAAATTAAAATAAACGAGACGGTTTTTTTAAAACAAATTTTCTAAATGGCTGTCCGGCACTAAAATTATGTGCGTCATCTATATCAATATCTTCACTGTCCACTGTTACCTTAAAAAATACATATAAAATTTACGAGCCATAGCCAAAAGGTTTTAACCTCAATGTCTTGCTTTCACTTGAATATAGCCATCGTTCTACCTCAACAAGCCTCGATGTATGTACCTTAGTCAATGCTAATACAATATAACCACCACTCGTCTAATTGCATGTGTTTGTAAGCCTGGCCGGCACGTTCAGCTGAATTTGAGCTCCCCTCAGAATAAAGGTGGCTAAATAGATCGGGCTAATCGTATTGAATTGAAGCACGGTATTATTAATCTGTCCTAGGCACAACACGATCTAAGATTAAATGGGTCGTGCCAGCTTATCCCAACGTGGCATGTCATGTTTGGGTCACAACCTCGACCTAGCGGGCTAGCTCAGCACAGTACGCACAGTACCGTACCATTGTAGGCACGAGTGAGCACGGCACAGCCCGTTAGGCCCAACAGTGTGGGAGCCAAGCCAGCGATAGATCTGGCGAGTGGTGATGGTGAAGAAACCGAGGAATGAGCTTGAGGCTATTGTACTACCATCATCAGGCTCTTTGAGTGCCTAAGCGTCTGCAAGCACTAGAGCAAAGATATCCAGGTCCAACACATCGGAAGTCTGGGAACATTTTAATAAAACATACAAGGAAGACAAAAATGGAGAGAAAGTAAGGTATGTTGTTTGTAAAATTCAGTGTAATAAGTTGACTGTGAAGTTTTTGGGTGGAACAAGACTCTTGATAAGACATGCTCAAAGATGTATGACGAAACAAGAAGTATCGATGAGACAGACGCAGCTGCAATACAACCCTAACGGTACGATAGTGACTGGGACTACAGTCCCGACATAGCTAGAGAATCCCTTTGTCAATTAATTGCTACACATGATCTATCTTTAGGCTTTCAGGAGTTTGCCACATGCGAAAAGTACAATAAAACTATACATAATCCAAGATTTACTATGGTGTCTAGACAGACAAATATTAGAGATCTAGTTAAGTATTATAATAGTGGCTATAATAAACTAAAATAATTGTTCAATTCATGAACATATTTTGTTGCCTTGACCTCAGATATACAGAGTGGTCGAGCTAGGGAGGACTATCTTAATGTAGTTGATCATCATGTGAACGGAAATTGAGAATTAGAAAAAAGAAATATAGGGTTTAAATTAATTGACGTAGCTCATACCAGTGAGAATATTGCAAAGTGCATTGTCAAAATTGCGGAAGATTTTAGTTTCAGTAATAAAAGTTTTGCAATAACTTTAGGGCAATGAATATTCTCACTCTATTATTCAGTATATACACTGAATCCTTCTTGCAATATCAATAATGCACATGTCATATTATTAATCTAATAGTTAAATGTGGTTTAAAGAGATTGTGAGAGACCATGTGGTGGTCATCCCGTGTGTATGATGAGTAATTGACATCGGCTTAGGGAAGTCGAGTTTGAGTTGGTTGGTTCGGACCTTGACGTTACGTCGGTCAGAGCGGGCTCGGTCGGACTTGGTCAAACCCGGTCAAATGAGATTATGATGCATATTCGATGTTTCGGCGTGTTTATCGATGTTATTATGCCTTCATGTATCGAGCGGTGCTATTTGACGTGTTTCTTGTCTGTGTGGCTGCAGGACGTCGAGGCGAAGTCGTGGCGAGACACGGCGGACCGGCCTAGGCGCAGGTGGCGCTGAGGTCAGAACGGTCGGGATGTGTCGAAGACGGCGTGGACTCGAGGTGGTTGCGAGGCGTGCGAGGCAAGGAGCGCGGAAGCTTCCCGGAAGGTGCAGGAGGGGCGAAACGGGAATTTCGCAAGGCTGCACAAGCGGGAGACGGCTCCGTTAGAGTTTAGCCGGCGTAACGGGTTGGAGACCCGTTAGCCAAGGGCTATAAATAGGTGTTGGGGGCTGCATACCCCTTTGATGTTCACAAAATCTTTTAGAGAGTTCTTTGTGTGTGTTGTGTTCCTCCCAAGAAGCATGTGAGGCTCTTGGTGTTCTTGAGGATTGGGAGAGGATGGATTGAAAATCTTGTAATCTTTCTTGTGTCCATGCGTATCGGGACTCCTCTCTATTCCTTTGTATTTTTGGTTCTTGTTTTTTCTTAGCAATCTGTTCTTGCTCCTTCATGCGTGAGTCTGGACGTGTGTGCTCTTAGTTCTGGAGTGAAGGGTTTGAACTCTTATTATTTGCTCTGTCCAAAATGTGATTTGTGTCCAGATTATGAAAATGTGTATGTGGATCTAAAACTACTGCTTGTAATCTTTCTTCCGAATCAATATGAGATGGACTGATTACTTTCTTTCAAGCGATGGATTTCTGGTTTTTCCATCTCTGGTGTGAAATCATTTCTAGTTGAAATCCAAGGTTTCAGGCCCAAAAGATGAGGGATTCTCAAAGAATGTGGATTTTACCTCATCCTGCCGTTTGCTTCCTGACAAAATCAATTTTCTCTGTTTCTTTGATTCTCTCTGTGTTCCTTTCTCCCAGAGTTTTCGGCAGCAGGGCTGTACTCAGTCTTTGGCAGCAAAGAGTTGCAGTCTTTGCCTTCTATCTGCTTTTCAGTTTTGGCCAGCAATTAGTGTCTTTTTGACTCCTTTCTTTTTGTCACTTTGGGCTGTTGCTTCACTATTTACCTTCAGGTTTTGGTGGGTGCTTTCTTTTCTCTGTTACTAGTCCTATTAATCTGCAGCGCATGATTATTTATAGTCTTTTGATCAGTGCAGTCACTCCATTTTTGGCTTTAGTTAGTTTTTATCTTAACCTCTCTGCAGTTTGCTGTCCATTGCTATTTTCAGCAGAAAATTGCTGTAGTTTACAGCCGAGAAAGCTACTGCTAGTTTCAATTTTCAGTGCTGTTTTAACTGGAGTGTTCTCTGTTCAATTTCGGCAGAAATCTGTTGGTCTGCAATATCAGTTCGGCTGCCCTTCTTTGCCTTTTGCTACTGTATTTTGCTGCAGTATTTTGTCTGAACGAAATGCAGAAATCAGCCCACTAACATTGCTCTCTCTCTGCCAGAAATTCGTTCATTTGTCGGTTTGGCTGCAAGTTCAGCCCCTCTGCAGTTTCTAGTTTTCGGTAGGAACTTTAGTTTACAAGTTGTTAGCTCTCAGTCTTAGTAGTCTTGTGTCCTTTTATTTGCTCTCCAGTGAAGCTCTTTTGAGTCCATTCTTCAAAAGAGTTTTTGTCAAGACTTAAACATTTTTAATCTTTGGACAAGTTGGTTTTCGAGGTACCAAGTCATTTCAGTTTCTCAAAAATTGTGCTTGGTTTCCAGAGAGCTTAAATCATCTTCTTCATAACTTTTATAGCTATCGGAGAGATAAGATCTTTTCGAATACTTTTGGGGCAAACTTTTTTTAAAAAAAAGGCACCATTCACCCCCCTCTGTTGCCATATCCAATCCTACAATTGGTATAAGAGCCGGTTAGCTCTTCCTCATAGATCTTAACCGGTCTCAAGAGCCATGGCGACGGACAAGTATTCCACCAAGCCTCCGGTCTTTGATGGCCTGGATTACCCCTTCTGGAAGAGCCGAATGGAAACATACATCCGTGCTCGTGGGTATGCCATCTGGAGGAAGGTGAAGGTTCAGTTTGTTGTTCCTGCCGATAAGAACATCAATGCCGGGAATATGGCTGATGTTGAGGCAAACGCAAGGGCAAGGAACATCATCATTCAAGGATTGAGCAGAAGCGAGTTTGATCGCATCTCTCACCTGTCGTCTGCCTTCGATATTTGGACGACCCTCGATGCTTACCATGAGGGCACCACCCAAATAAAGACGGTGCGACAGACCGATTCAAGCGAATACAAAGAAATTCGAGATGCTTGTGGCGAGTCCTTGACGAGTGCTTTTCTCGCTTTCACAAGATTTTGAGCAACCTCCGAGCCGTCGGTCTCACATACTCCGACTCGGATAACGCCGACAAATGCTTTCAGACTCGATATTCGGGTTTGGGAGATAAAGGTGACTACCATCAAGGATACCACGGACCTCTCGACCCTGACTCTTGATGCGCTTTACTCGCGCCTCAAGACTCACGAGATTGACATAGTCTCGTCGGACGAAGTCACAATCGATGGCATTAGTCACCGATCCCGCTCGGATCTTCTTCGCCGAGCCGATATGTGGATTCTCCCTTGTTGCTCTCGTGACATAACCGATGATCGCTAGAGCGACTTGCGGATGAACAGCTAGCCCTCCTAGCGCATAGATTTTCTCATGCCTACAAGAGGAGGAGGGATGGTAAAAGAGGAGGTCCTGTGATTTGCTTCGAGTGTGGTGGCCCCAACCACATTCGGCAACCGCCCCAAGCCGGGAATAGCAAACCGACTTCACGGTTCGCAAGAACGATTATATCAACAAGAACCGCAACACGAAGCCCTCAAGACTGCTCAAGGCAAGAAGAAGTTCGCGACTTTGGGAAGGCCAAGAAGCTCTTCCACCGCGTCCTCGCCGCTTCGACGACCTCGACCTCGCCGAGGTGGAGGGATGGAGTGACGACGACGGACGGGTGATCAAGAACCCAAAGATGGCGATGACTTCTCGGCATGTGCTTCATGGCCCTTGAGAGAGAACTAGCGACAATGAGCTCTACTCCGACTCGACGAGGTATACCCATCGTCGACCGACTTAATGATGCCTTTCTTAAGCTAGGTAAATTTCATACTAGATCTAGAGCTAGATGTAGCGAGTTGGAGAAGGAAGTAGATAGATTGTCACGGAGCTTACTTCACTTATATCCGCTCCTCCCGTGACGAATGTAATACATGCCCTGGTTTGCTTGGAGATATGGAGAAGTTAACGACTTCTTATGATAGTGTGACCTCTGAGCTAGATATTCTTAAGGTGGGGAATGTTAGTCTGCTAGCTGAACTAGAAATGACTAGGATTGTTGTTCCTTCATCTGCTATTGAGACTACTTTCTGCACCTCTTGTGAAGATAAGGACAATGCTTTTAGAGGTCTTTACACTATGCTTCTCGATCCGCCCGAGTCTTGTGAAAACTGCAATAATCAAGATAAATCTAAACGGCAGATCATAAAATTGTCGATCTACAAGTCGTGTTACTAGAGCCCATTTCTTCATGTTTGAATTGTCCAAAGTTAATCACGAACTTGAATCGTCTCAAAACAGTTTCAAGAAATGATTGACACTACAAAGAAAATGGCTCGGTTTATGACTAAGGATCTGTTAGCTCACCATGCATTAGTCGTCATAAACTAAAACTTAAATTGATTGCATTGGATGAAAATGTGTGAAGCTAACTAAGGACCTTCTAGAGAAGCCACCTTGTGCTTGTAGTGTGATTGTGGAGAAGGGGGAGAAGCCCCCGTGTAAGGTAGAGACGCCTAGCGACGCGAACCAACCCGCTAGCGATGGGACTGTTCCTTCGAGTCGGTGTGCGTGCACAAGTCGGTCTTCCCTCCGCGTTGGTTGTTCTTCCGCCCCTACCTTCTCTGTCTCCTCTCCTCCTTGCTCTTCTTGCACTCTCTCTTTCGGGAGTGTCGCACCTTACGAACACTCTCGAAAAATTTGTAGGAGGCAAGAAGAAGCTCAATCTTATTCTAGACCAATCAAAGATTTGCAAGTTCAATCGTGGTCTAGGATATGATTTCGTGAGGATGTGAGGAAGCATCCACCGTCGTGCTCGCACCGTAGCCGCAGGTGTGATTGAGGACAAGCCCAAGAACAAGAATGTTCAATTTAAATCAGCGGGCTTTGTCCAAAGGATTTCTGACAGCAAGGTGATTACACCGCAGCCGACCTCTCGGCGGTTATCTCATGCTACTTCACCTCACGTAGGCGGTATCATTGCACCTTCTGTCAGAAGGATGAACATTTGATTGACAATTGCTTCAAGCGCGCCAAGATCGCGCGAAGAGACCGTGATGAGTCTCTTAGGCGTATTCAGGGTCAGCCCCAGACCCTGAGTGCACCTAAGACCAACACAAGGTCTAGGGTTGATCCCGTGGAGGTGTTTCGGCAGAGTCGAGGACTTGGCTTTTCTGGTGTTTCTGATTTTCGTCCTTGATTTGCCTCTGGTCGTGACTTCCGCCGTTCTGAGGGTAGATCTTGTTTTCCCCGTCGAGATGCCTACCCGCGGCGAGATCAGCGTGTTGCCGGTGATTCGTCTCGCTATCCCGTAGCAGTCGGACCCAAAGAATGCTTTGTGTCTGCTCACAGACCTTCGCTTCTTTGAGCGACGGAGAGCGTAGAGTAGTTAGAGGTCAGTCGTGTATGACTACTTCTTCTGCTCGACGTGTGACTCAGTATTGGGTTCCAAAATCTATTTTGATTTATCCCAAGATCGAGACTTTGCTCTCTTGTTGACTCGGGCTCGCTCACGCGTGGAAGGAAAGGTTTGGCTCGTAGACTCCAGGTGTTCACGACACATGACCGGAGATTCCGCTGGTTTTCTTCCCTTGCCCGTGCTCCAGGTGATGAGACGATCACCTTCGGAGATGCTTCATCTGGGCGCGTCATCGCCAAAGGTACAGTGTGCATTAATGATTCATTTATTTTGAAAGATGTTGCCTTGGTTAGTAAGCTGCAGTATAATTTGCTTTCAGTCTCTCAGCTTACCGATGATGATTTCGATGTGAGCTTTATGAAAAACAACTACAAAATTCTTGATTCTTTGGGTAGTCTGGTTTGCGGGATTTCTCGTTTTGGGAGGATCTTTCGTGCTTATTTTTCTGAATCTTCTGGTGATCCTCTCCGTTGTTTGCATGCTTCTGAGTCCCGCGATCTTTCCATCCGCATAGGAGACTTGGTCATATTGATTTAACCATTTGACCCGAGTTAGCGGCCACGATCTCATTCGTGGTCTGCCGAAACTCAAGATGGTCAAAGATCTTGTTTGCGCTCCATGCCGGCACGGCAAGATGGTTGCCACTTCTCATCCTCCGGTCACAGTTACTATGACCGATGCACCAGGACAGTTGCTCCACATGGATACAGTTGGACCAGCTTGAGTGCAGTCAGCAGGAGGGAAATGGTACGTTCTTGTTGTGGTCGATGACTATTCGAGGTACTCTTGGGTGTTTTTCTTAGCCTCGAAGGATGGGACGTTTTCACATTTTCGAGGTCTTTTCAGTAGGATTTCTGTTGAACTTCCAGGTGCCTTGCCCGATCCGAAGGATGACAATGGCAGGAGTTCAAGAACTCCTACTTTGAGAGGTTTTGTGATGAGTCAGGTGTAGAGCACCAGTTCTCTTCTCCGCACGTCCCACAGCAGAATGGCATCGTGGAGAGGAAGAACCGTACCTTGGTCGAGATGGCCAGGACGATGCTCGAATACTCTATACCGCGGAAGTTTTGGGCTGAGGCTATAGCTACCGCGTGCCATGTTTCAAATCGAGTTTTTCTGAGGGCACACTTGCACCACACTTCTTATGAGCTGAGATATGGGCGAAAGCCCAGCGTCTCTCATTTTCGTGTGTTTGATTGCAAGTACTTTATCTTGAAGTCTGGGAACCTAGACAAGTTCGAGTCACGTTCTTGTGATGGGATCTTTTTAGGCTACTTGACTTCTTCGCGGGCTTATAGGGTCTGGAACTGCGAGTCTAGTAAAATGGTGGAGACCTGTGAGGTGACCTTCGACGAGGCGGTCAGGGACTAGGCCCGATATCTCGTGTTCTTGAGCGGCCCGAGACCATCTTTGTGGATGATGAGGACGATGGAGACGAGGGTTCTCTACCCGATCCAGTCCCTCATCCACCCCTTGAGGTGCCATCTTCCACCGCACCTCAAGGCGATCAGCCCATGCCTTCTGCTTCTTCTGCAGCTAGTGGCTCTATTCCTACCTCGTCAGCTCACGAGGTAGAGGCCACTTCTTCATCTCATCCCGGACCTCCCAGACATATCCAAAAAACTCATCCTTCAGAGCAGATCATTGGAGACCTTTTTGAGCGAGTTACCCGCTCAAAATCTGGCATGTCACTCTTTTGTCTCCATTCTGCCTTTGTTGCCTCCTTCGAGCCCAAAGACATTTGTCATGCTCTCTCTGATGAGTCTTGGGTCAATGCCATGCATGAGGAGCTAGAGAGTTTCGAGAGAAACAAGGTCTGGATGCTTGTTGAGCCCCCTCGAGGTCACAATATCATTGGGACCAAGTGGGTGTTCAAAAACAAGCAAAGTGAGGATGGGGTAGTCATTCAAACAAGGCTAGACTGGTTACTGTGGGTACTCCCTGTGTTGAGGGTCTAGACTTGAGGAGACCTTGCCCTCAGTAGCTGACTTGAGGCCATTAGAATTCGCTTGTCTTTGCAGCTTCTAAGGGTTTCAGGCTCTACGAGATGAATTTCAAGAGTGCCTTTCTCAATGGCTTCATTGAGGAAGAAGTCTATGTGAGACAGCCTCCAGGTTTCGAGAACCCCAAATACCCTAATCATGTCTACAAGCTTTCCAAAGCATTGTATGGACTTAAGCAGGCCCCTAGAGCTTATTATGAGAGGCTTAAGTCCTACCTATTGAGATATAATTTCAAGATGGGTAAAGTTGACAAGACCTTGTTCATTCACGGCTTATAATGACCTTCGTCGCCTAAATTTATGTCGATGACATTATCTTTGCGGCTCTTCTCATGCTCTAGTTTCACAGGTTCTGACGTCATGAGCACCGAGTTTGAGATGAGCATGATGGGTGAGTTGACTTTCTTCCTTGGCTTCCGGATCAAGCGAGACTGGAGGGTACCTTCTTGCATCAAGGCAAGTACACCGTGATCTCCCGAGACGTTTCGACATGAGTGATGGAAGCGGTGTCAACTCGATGGCTTCTACTACCGCACTTGACCCGAGATGAGGACGGCGAGCCGCTTGATCAAAAGGAGTTCGAAGTATGATTGGCTCTCTTGTACCTCACTGCCTCGAGACCGGACATACACTTTTCCGTGTGTCTATGTGCTCGGTTTCAGGCTTCTCCTCGCGTGTCTCACCGCCAGGCGGTGAAGCGCATCTTTCGGTACCTTCGAGCTACCATTGACTATGGTATCTGGTACTCTTCCTCCTCCTGTCTATCTCTTAGAGCCTTCTCGGATGCAGACTTTACCGGCTGTAGGATAGATAGGAAGAGCACTTCGGGCACTTGCCAGTTCATTGGCACTTCTCTCGTCTCCGGTCCTCGAGGAAGCAGTCCGGTGTTGCACAGTCCACCGTCAGAGGCCGAGCACGTTGTCTGCAGCTAGTTGTCGTAGCAGTGCTGGATGGTCTCGACTGCGGGACTTTGGGTTAGCTATCGACCGTGTTCCGCTCTTTTGCGATAACACGTCTGCGATTAGCATTGCCAAGAACCCAGTGCAGCATTCTCGGACCAAGCATATTGATATCTGATATCATTTTCTTCGAGACCATGTAGAGAAGGGTGACATCGTGCTCGCCAGGAGAGTGACCACCGGTTGGTGATATCTTCACCAAGCCTTTGGATAGCACGAGGTTTTCACTCATGGGAGAGCTTGGGGTAGTATGTCCTTATGGACTGTTGTGAGGGGGAGCTTTGGGCTTTATTGCTTTATCATATTATTTATGCTTCTGTCTCCCTACTGTTGCATTGCATCTATGGGAGCATTGGGTTTAGTCCTTCTAGCATAGGTTAGAGTAGTTCTCTTGCTGAGTTGCTTAGACTTCTTACTCTTATCTTGTGATTCTAGGGTTCTGCTCTATTAGCCGCTTCTCCTCTCACTACGTTGAGCCCACTCACTGCTTTTAGGTTCTAACAGGGGTTGGGCCACCCTTGGGCAGATGTGGCACGTGTTTGCTCCCTAGTGAGGTAGATTACCGGACTAATAGTCCTAGAGTCATTTGGGGTAGATGAGAGTCAGTCTAAGCCATTTTTGTCTCTATATCTTGTCTATGCTTTAAGGACTGCCCTTCTGGATTTCATTGCCAGCTTCTCGTATTTATTGCTTTGGTTCAGGGGGAGCTCAGTTGGGAGTTTCTGGAGCTTAATATTGATCTAACTCAACTTGAACTAAATGTTGCATCACATGTTGAGGGGGAGCTGGATTTTCTGCTTTGCCTTTACATTGTAAAATAAATGCATGGAGCCCTGTTTATTATCCTTTCATGACATGTTTTCATTTATATTACATCCTGCCATGATTTGTGCTTATTGCTAATTTGATCATGACTTTATATGTGTAGTCAAGTCTTTGCCATGATAGGTTGATTAAAATGCTCAATTTGACCTAATTCATGTCACGTTAATATTTGAGACTAGTCAGCTTTTAGTTATCTTCTTATGATTCATGCTATGTCAAATAGGCTGAGTTGAGTCTTGAATCCTTGTTGAGCGATAGATTGAGCTATATTAGTTTCTTGATGACACATAAGTTAGTACAATCCGTTAAAAGCAAAAAGATCTCTTTTGTGCGAAAAAACAGATCTCACAAATTCTTTCTCATGAGACGGCTTGCCATTGCACTAGGCATGAACTCAGGGGGAGTTTTGGATGACCTAGACTATCTTCTTAAGCTTCTTGCTTGGAGTAGTCGCATAAGGCTTGAGATCTAGCACATGACAAAAATCTGGTTGAAAACAATCATGAAATTTCAAAAGAAAATATGTCATTTGTGCTCAAATTGCTTAAATTACTACAAGAATCAAGTACTCAAAACGAATGTATCATTCTTGAACTAGTAGCACTCTAGTTGACTCAATACTAGCTTCTCGGTTCCATTTAGCTTATTGACATGGCCTGCATCATTCATGGATACCTTTAGCTAGACTAAAATCATGTTTGACTTGACTTGCTAAGCACTTCAACTAAATATTCAGATTATACCTTATTTGGCTTAGCTTCTCTTTACATACATAGTCATGATCTTGATAGCATATTTGTATATTATAGCTTGGTGTAATACATTATAGTCATTTTGGATAATTCTCATGGCTCTAAATGCTTAGATTAATCAAATCAGTCATTTCATCCATCATCATGATTTTTTTCTCCTTCTTGCTTTCTTGATGCATTTATTGCCAAAAGGGGGAGAATAGTGGTAGAAAAAAGCCACTTTGGGAGCTTTGAGGAAAACTTGTTCTTTCTTTTGCTCCTTCTGTCGACATGGTCATTAGCTTCATTCTTTCTCTATGGACCATGTTGGACTCTTCAAACTCTACTTCATGCTTTTTCTGGGTTTGTCAATATACTCATCAAGGGGGAGATTGAGAGACCATGTGGTGGTCATCCCGTGTGTATGATGAGTAACTGACATGGGCTTAGGGAAGTCGAGTTTGAGTTGGTTGGTTCGGACCTTGACGTTACGTGGTGTAACGGGCTCGGTCGAACTTGGTCAAACCTGGTCAAATGGGATTATGATGCATATTCTGATGTTTCGGACGTGTTTCTTGATGTTATTATGCCTTCATGTATCGGCGGTGCTATTTGACGTGTTTCTTGTCTGTGTGGCTGCAGGACGTCGAGGCGAAGTCGTGGCGAGACATGGTGGACCGGACTAGGCGCAGGTGGTGCTGAGGTCAGAACGGTCGAGATGTGTTGAAGACGGCGTGGACTCGAGGTGGTTGCGAGGCGTGCGAGGCAAGGAGCGCGGAAGCTTCCCGAAAGGTGCAGGAGGGGCGAAACGGGAATTTTGCAAGGCTGCACAAGCGGGAGACGGCTCCGTTAGAGTTTAGCCGGCGTAACGGGTTGGAGACCCGTTAGCCAAGGACTATAAATAGGTGTTGGGGGCTGCATACCCCTTTGATGTTCACAAAGTCTTTTAGAGAGTTCTTTGTGTGTGTTGTGTTCCTCCCAAGAAGCCTGTGAGGCTCTTGGTGTTCTTGAGGATTGGGAGAGGATGGATTGAAAATCTTGTAATCTTTCTTGTGTCCATGCGTATCGGGACTCCTCTCTATTCCTTTGTATTTTTGGTTCTTGTTTTTTCTTAGCAATCTTTTCTTGCTCCTTCATGCGTGAGTCTGGACGTGTGTGCTCTTAGTTCTGGAGTGAAGGGTTTGAACTCTTGTTATTTGCTTTGTCCAAAATGTGATTTGTGTCCAGATTGTGAAAGTGTGTATGTGGATCTAAAACTACTGCTTGTAATCTTTCTTCCAAATCAATATGAGATGGACTGATTACTTTCTTTCAAGCGATGGATTTTGGTTTTCCATCTCGGTGTGAAATCATTTCGGTTGAAATCCAAGGTTTCGAGCCCAAAAGATGAGGGATTCTCAAAGAATGTGAATTTTACCTCATCCTGTCGTTTGCTTCCTGACAAAATCAATTTTCTCTTTCTTTGATTCTCTCGTGTTCCTTTCTCCCGAGTTTTCTGCACAGGCTCTACTCGGTCTCTGGCGGCAAAGAGTTGCGATCTTTGCCTTCTATCTCGCTTTCGCTTTTGGCCAACAATTAGTGTCTTTTGACTCCTTTCTTTTGTCACTTTGGGTCTGCCGCTTCACTATTTACCTTCGTGTTTTGGTGGGTGCTTTCTTTTCTCTGTTACTAGTCCTATTAATCTGCAGCACGTGATTATTTACAGTCTTTTGATCAGTGCAGTCAACATGGACTAGGGGAGACCGGCAAGTCTCCGAACACTATGGTAAAAAGAGACCATATCAATTGTGGTTTGCTTTCTTGAGCTTAAATTTACATACTTGCAATTTATATTCACGGAAATTGAATCGATTGCTTATCACCCTAGGATTACAAATCTTGACATAGACTTAGGGTGTTGGTATACTTAGGTGAACGTAGATGATTTCGGCCTTTATTATGTAAAATTGATTTGATTTATGTTTCACATTATAAACTCGGTTTTAGCCAAAGAGTGGATTTTAAAGCGCCTATTCACCCTCCTCTAGTTTCTCTATTTGATCTTACACCTGCAAGGTCGGTCAGATCGGGCGAAGTGGACTTGAGCTAAAAATTCCTCAGGACGGTCTGGCCAGCATGGGATGAGCGGCCAGACCAGTCCATGTGAATTTGGTGGATTTTGGGGGATTCTCGACCAAACATTTGTGTAGGATTATTTGAGGGTGAGTTTGCACTAGGTTTCACTAGAAATGGAGTTGTGAGGCAAAACTAGATAGAGAATTGCCAAAAATTCTAGTGAGTGTGTTCTAGTGGATTTAAGAGATTTGTCTGGGGTGGTCTGACCAACATGGAGTCGGTGATCATACCGGCCAAACCATGGAGGCTAGACCGTTGTGGTATGACCGGAATGATGGTTGCAGTCATACCGGCTGAGGTTTGATTTTCTAAGAAATTGGGCGATTGGGAGGTTTAACCTTGGGTTGATCTTGGTTCTTAGGTCATGGTTGTATTGTATTACATTGCATGATGCATTGGTTTGACTAACATGAGTCAAGTGCATGGAACTTGTGCTCGATATGGTTGCTTGTCTTTGGATGTGCAGGTGGCTTGGAGGATGTAACGATCGGTGGCAATAGACCGGGTCTAGGCAGAGAAGCTGAGGTCCAAAGTCGTCATGTAAGTCTGGATGAGGCTATGTTGCTCAAGTGGGAGCACAAAGAAGACAATGATCGGGGTAAGGCAAGATGGTGCATGTGGTGAACCAAGTGACGAGGTTAATGCACGTAGAGATGGTACGGTGGAGACCAAATGCGTGAAGATGTGACGTCTAGTCATTGAGCACCATGGACTACGTATCAAAGCATGTAGAGATGCTTTGGTGTGAATGCAATGACAAAATCAAGGGAAGGTGTCTGAAAGCTTCGTTAGGAGTATTTTGGTAGTTGGCCAAATACCGAGTTGGTGGCTTGATTAAAATCGCGGTGCGGGGAGGTGTAAAGGAGAAGCGGTTTAGGTCAAGAAGTGCTGGAAATGTAAGTGTATCAATCCCTAAGGTGTTAGCGGGTTGAGTCTTATAAGTGCTTTGAAAAGCATGCATGAGTATGTAAAACTCATGTTAGTTGGGGTTGAGGGGTTCCCCAGTTTTCTTAATGGGTTGGACTTGTCAGGGTTATGTGTGTTCTGGTTATTTAGAGGGGAGGAGAGAAGGTGGCTAAATCCAAGGATTCTACGGTTATGGTTTCTTCTTCCACCTTGTTTCCTTTCATGGTTGCAAGAGAGAAAGTTAGAGAGAGGGAAAGAGTGGTGTTGTGACTACACCTTGTAATCATCCATGAGCTTGTAAACATCTTTCTCTATTGAGAATCAATCAAAGTTTTGTCTTAATCATGTTCTTGTTTGTGTTCTTAATTGGTTTTGCTTGTTCTTGAACTTGATTGGTGATTTTGTGCTCGTGGTTGTTCTAGCCTGATCTCTTACTTGTTTTACTTTGCTAGGACGCGTGAGAATATATCTGGAAGTCCTTATGCCTTGGATCCTCGCGAGCAAGAAGTAAGTTAGGATTTAGGGTTTTTGGAGTTCTTGTGACCTAAATTCGATTCTCCTTAATTAAGTGAACTTAACCTCAAAAATCTTATGATTCTTGATTGGTTTAGGTTCCTGATGGCTTAAAAAAGTCTCATGCAAAATTTAAAAGTGTTTGAATGAGAGTTGGAAAAATTCTTGAAATTTGAGCTTCTGTCCTAAGAGTATTTCAGATAACGAACAGGGGACCGGTTAGACAGGTGTTGGTCCAAGCCAGACTGGCCACATCTCGGCGGTCCAACCGGGTGCAAGCAGTCAGATCAATCCATGAATTGCGGTCTGATTGGCCTTGCTTAAAGGGTGTTGAATTTGTTTGGCTCGGGTTTCTAGCTTTGTCTTGCCAAGTCAAAGTGGTGTAATCTGAACTTGGTGACTTCATAGTCATTTGGGTAAATATTTGAATACCTATGGGGAAAAAAGTTTTGAAAATAATTCACCACTCTGATTGACAAGCACCGCTTCTACACGTCAAAAATATGGAGTTGGTGGAGTTATTTGACAATCTTTATCTGGACAATGACACTTAGAACATTGATGTATGCAAAACTGTAAAATATACTTTTTTCTTAGCCAAGAGTTTCTCAAATTGAGTTTTTACTTGCAACATTTTTAACAAGATAGGCATGTAAACATAAGTAAAGCTCTTTATTCCATCTTCGTATTATTTATAATTTGCTTTTTTGTCTCTTTATTTATTTATCTAAATTTATTTATCTTTTATCTCTCTAGCTCCCCTTAGCTCCTCGCCTCCTCCCTTTTCCCCTCTGGACTCTTCGCTCCTCCCTAACTTCCTCCCTAGCCAGCCAGCTTCCTTCCTCCTCGGCTTCCACCTGTCCTTGCCTCCTCCCTCCACAGCCTGGCTACCACCTCCTCCCTCTCGCTCTCCGCCGCTCATCCACTGCCTCCTCGGCTCCTCGTCTCCTCCCTCCCTAGCCCAGCCACCGCCTACTCGGCTGAGTTGGCTCCTCCCTTTCCTCTCTCCCTCTGGTGAGCCTCCATCCCCACTGCCACTTTCTCTCGTAGCTCGCGCTCCCACTCCTCTCTCTCCCTCTAGCTGGTGTCGGTGTTGGCATCAGCGTCGGCGGCGCGAGCACCATGGAACACGTGATGAAGGCGGCAATAGGCTTGCGTGCTAAACAAGCCCAGACCAGCATGGCACGGCCCAGCCTGTCACCTCATTAGGTCGTGCTTGGGTCCAAGGCTGAGATCGATACGACACGGTCTATTTAGTTAACTAGGCTAACCGAGCAGTGTCTAAACATGTCGTGTCTATATAACCAACATAATGCGGATCAGAAATTCTAGCCGAGTTATAGTTCATTACAGATACATGTATGGTGTACTGGGCCAACTGATGCGGCAGCTGTATGGTGTACTCCCCGAATTAATGAACGGGAGAAAATGGATTTTCTACGTTACCAACGTAACGCAGATCAGAAATTCTAACCGAGTTATAGTTCATTACAAACTAGTAGTAATAACTACTTGATTACTAGTAACTATACCTCGATATGAGTCTAATGAGTACCTATCTCGCACGCAAAGATCGCATGCATAACTACACTCGATGTGACTCTAATGAGTAGCTAGTCATGGAAAGCCTGTAACTAAACTAGCTAGTGTTGTTGTCCTTGCTTTGTGCAAAAAGATGAACCCGGTGCATTTAGTGCACTAGTGTGATATATTGACCGTATGTTATGCATACAAGTTGCTAATGATGGCCTAATGAGCCGGGTGTTCACATAAATACATTATCACGTCTTGAATTTCGTCGATATACTCTGATTATCGTTTCTACCTGGAGTAGTATATCTTTTTACATTTTTTTCTCAGATATTTTCTATGCACTGCATGCGAACTATATGTACATGCCTATTTTGTATATCGTGTATGCATACTGTATGCTTTACAGATTAATTTTTTCCTACATTTGTTGGCATGTGGCACATCTTATCCATTCAACGTGTGGCTCGGGAACGACTCCAGCTTCCGATATTTTGACGCCAATCAGGCAAAGAGGGACCAAAACTGGCTGAAGTCGCCAAACAGAAGAGCTTCCGACATGAGACGACTGTCCGATAGCATCTGTATCACTGTATGGCCGGTACCCTTTAGGGTCTTTTTCTTCCGAACCTGTGGCTCTCGTGCTGCCGTCCTACAGGCTACAGCTAGCCACGAGAACTGGCCAAGTGTGACCCAACCCATTCCTGCTGGGCGCACTACAAGGAAAACCGCGTGCTGCAAGAAAAACCTAGAATCACTTTTTGTAGATGTTTTTTATTTTGCCTCTAAAATTAGAGGTATATCGATGTTTTAATATCAATCTTACGTGATATTTATTTGGATTCAAAAAACTCTAGAAGACTTGAACTATGAACGTACAGAGTAGAGACACATTAATTTTTATATAGGTCCGTGCTTTATGCTGGGAGAATAATAACCCTACGTCCTATGTGGCTATTGCTCAGAGAAATTGATTACAATCGAGAAGAATACGAAATGCCTAGCACTATCTCCTGATCCAATGTGCTCTGATCTATCTCCCTCTGACGTTAACCTTTATATAGTTGATGAAACGACGGCCGTTGTCTTGCGCCAAAAGACATCTCAATGATTCGGAAGATAACCGTCTGACAGGAGTTATTGTCAGAGAGACGTAGTGGCCCGCTCGTCGTGCAACTGTTGTTGTCAGAGAGAGATCATGTGTGGTTATTGGGAATAAGCACACGTTCTAACCGCCTTGTCAAACAGACCCACGATGTAGCAGATCATTGTAGACAAGCCAGTTGGAGACAAACTAGTTGTAGTAAGATGCACGACCTTAAGGTGGTCATAGGACGACTCATGACTACATGGTTATGGAAGAACTTACGACTACAGAAGGTCGTAGAAGGATTTACGACTAAGGAAAGATCATAGAAAGACTTACGACTATTGTGAGAAATCTCTCCCTTATCGATAAGGGGTATACTCCGAGAATAGAATGACGTAATAATTAAAGGATTATTAGATCCTCGTCAAGATATATATTCTACACTCGCATTTTAGAGATACTTTAAAAAGCACTCCAAAATTTTGTACTAGAGATGGTTTTGAGCGATTTTGAGAAGTTTCAGAACCATATGCAAAATTTTATTTTGTAGAGATATTTCTTACATGATCTCTAATTCTCTTAAAGTTTTTTATTGTGTAAAGGCATTTTTATACATGTTTAACTATCTAGAGTCTTTTTTGTTGGTTGATATGTGTTAAAAGATCTACATGGCACAACTCAATATGTGAAGTGAAGAGTTTTGAGGTAGCTAGTGCAATAAATCTAAGGGACGTACTTCCCATAAGGTCTAATGTTCAAACACCAGTCTTTGCAAAAGCTCATATATTTTTTATTATGAAATGCCTCTATTCCCTTAGAGGCACAATAAAATCTTATTTTCTTTATAGAATGCCGCAAAAAATATAATGGCATTTTAATAATGCATATATATATGTTCGTAATGACAATGCATAGAAAGACGCTTAGGCAGTGTTTTTTAAAAACAATCTCAAAAACGCCTCTATTATATTGCAAAATGTTTAAGAACCACGAATTATGCGGAGGGTTTGTTAATTCCGTCTTACACGAATTTGGCGACAGCTTCCAATGGACAAATGTGATTTGACCTATTGGTAACTCAAGAAAATGTTTAAGAACTATTAGTCCTATTGGTATCTCAAGAAATATTTAAGAGCTATTAGCCCTTGTTTGGAGTACATAATAATATTACTGATTTTTCGCATGAAGAACGAACTTTTGATGAGAGCTAACTTAAATTCGTACAAAAACCTCGAATCCCGGACATGGTATTTAGTAAAATTACTTATGAGATATTTGAACACAAGGCTGAAGTGCTGAACACCTAATTGAGCCACTCCTAGTTTGATATATATGCGTGGTTTTATTCTACAACTAAAAACAACTGACCATGGTGATGCTCACATTGAATAATCTCTACATAATGGACTTCACCCAAAAAGGGAAAAAGAAAGCTTGTCCAATTCGCAGCAGCAAATCAACAGGACACAAAGAGGAGAGATAAAAAGTCATATACAAGGAGCAATCAACCAAAGCACCATCAACTAACCAAAACAAAAAGAAGAAAGGAAGCCATGACTCATGACCATCTCATCTGGAAATTAATCTGTATATTAACGAATCTAAGCATATAGTACAGCCACAATAAACTACAACCTCCCCGGGGCATCAGAACTGATGACAAGCCAAATTAAGTACTCCCCATGCATCTCTCCTCTCCCTGATGGCCTCTTCATCGAGTTCTTCTCCAACTTTTCTTTCTCTTCTTTTGTTGCGCAGTAATTTCCAAGCACTGTTGATGGATCAGCTCAGCTCAACAACACCAACACCAATACACCATGCAAGTATACTCGATCTTGTAGAGCAAGTAGTACTAGTCTTGAAGGGGACATATATAGCATCCACAGGATTAATGGACGTGTATATGTATATACTTCACTTTGTGTTTCTTCTCGACCTGCATATTTCTCCTAATAATTGATGAATCAATTGTAGTCCCCTCCTCGCCCGGGCGCGGGCGGCGGCTTCTGCTGCCGGACGACGAGCCGCGCGGGGAGCGGCCTGCCTGTGCCGGACCCTCCGCAGCTGCGGCACGGCATCCGCCCCGACCCGGCGCACGTCCCGCAGCCGACGTCGCCGTCGGACCAGCGGTTGCAGAGGCACTCCACCCGTCCGCTGCCGCCGCAGGTGGCGCACCGCGGCCGCGCGTCCCACCTGGACGCAGCGGGCAGCCCGTCCCCCATGGTCCGGTTGGCCATCGCCACCCCCGCCAGCATCCCCAGCCCCGCCGACGCTATCACTACCGGGCCAACCATCCTCACCAATCCAAGAACCGCCCAAGATAGCCGATTACTGTAGATGGAACAAACGAACGAGCAGCAGCAGGAGTTTCTTGGCTTTCCTGGCGCATACACGCACAGACGAGCTGGGAGTGGAGGAGAAGATTTGGGCGCGCGCGTGTGGCGATCTTTTTTTTGCCGGGAGGTGGCGGTGTTTTTCTGTGTAGTAGGCGGCGGGCGCGGCGCGTCTGTGGGCGGAGTGCGTCGATCTTATAGGATTTTCCTACAAGTATTGTGCTGCTGCGCGAAGGAGGGAGGTTGCGTGGCGGCTGCCGGGTGGGTGGTGGTGGTGCGTTGATTTGGAGGGTAGCGTGGCGGGGAAGGCGTGTCCGCCTGCTTACCTTGCCTTGCCTGCTTGGTGTGTCTGCTACTAACTACTACCTGGCTTTGGTGATGGTTGACGATTGGATGGCGGTTTCGTGCGTGCTGCGAGCTGCCGTGGATGGCTTGATTTTTTTCTCTCTCCTGTTTCTCTGCAACGTTTTCGCGCTGTGAGATGGAAATGGAATATATGATTGCTAGGGTTTACTGAAGGCTTGGGATTTTTCTGTTGGCTTTTGGAAAAGTTCTGTTTTTTTTATCTTGAATTGTTTTAGTGCTATTATTAGTCACTTTGAAGGCCTTCTTAGAGCGTAGAAATTTCGTGGGAAACAATATAATTCTCTTGAAAACGGGGCCTAAGAAAGTCCCTCAATCATGGATTTTTGTAAATAGCGCAGGGAGTGCTGACACATGGTTTGGATATTCTTTTTTTTAGTTTCTTTGTCTTTTGAGAGGATTTTTTTTTAATTTCTAAGAGGCGAGTTCTATTTTCTAAAGTAAATCCCGGTTGATCTACCAAAGAAAATCATATGTTTAATAAATGATTGTTTCCCTATTTTTTTTTGTAAAAGACTACATATACATGCTTTATAATTGTACATTATTTTCTACATTTGGAATTTGATTGAATTGTTTGAAGATACCTGTAATTGTTTTGCTTCCTTGCACTTTTCATTTATTTAATTAGTGTTATCGTTATGGAATCTTCAATATCGAAAGATACTTTTCTGTTGAAAAATCTCTGGGACGTAGCTATTAGCTTTAAGCTTTTGTATTTTTGTTACATGCGATATGCCAAATTAGACGATGGATTAGTTTCACTCAAATTAATATGTATCTCGGCATCAATAGCTGGAATTAGACACACAGCACTACCATTAAGGAGACCCATGTCCCATATAATGCCTCCAACCAACAATTCATACCATCTCATTGTCCCTGCTTCTTTTTGCACAAGGCTGTATTTGATGCACGATCGATTGACTGAGCCAATATCAATTTGGAATTAATCATGAAAAGAAGATTAGACCGACCAACTGCATAGCAATTATGTCACTTTTTAGATTTAATTTGCCTCTGACTATTATGCAGGACAGTGACACAAGTACATTATTGTCAACAATATGTAATCCTCTTGAATTATATACTTGTGTCACTGTCCTGCTTAATAGTCACAATTACTTTTTAGAGATTGGTCATCCCAGTGCCGTCACAATTACTTCGGTGCTCTGTAATCCACCTGATCTAGCTTTCCCGCTTGAATTATGTCTCTACTACTTAAAAATAAGAGTTGATGGTCATAAGCCCATTCTCCCTCCCCTATCCGTAGCCATCTGATCTGACCACGAGATAGGATTTAGGCAATCTGCCTCACGCCCCCCCTCTCTCTCTCGATCAAACCATCCCTCCTCCACTTCCCTCTTCGGTTTTCCTCGTTCCTCCCCCCCAATTAAGCCGAATGCCTCCACCTCTCCTCAACGCCCACGTGTACACCTCCAAACCCTAGTGACGTAGGGCACCGCCTCACACCTGTGCCCCCTTCCTTCCCTTGTGGCCTCACCTCTTCCCTCTGGGCGGCTACGGCAAGATACGGGGCGTTGGAGTACTTGAATGTGGCGAAGTACTCTGGCAACGAGGAGCACATGCACCACGGTAAAGACGAGCCATGGCAACCATTACTCATGACGGTGGAGTACTTGAGGTCTTGGCCGTAGAGTACTCCTAGTTTCGGAGTACACGAGGCAACGAACGACTTCCGGCAGCGGCGGCGGAGTACAACTATCGGTGGTAGTGGAGAAGTAGTTGTGACAACGGAGTACTACTCCCGATTGTCAGATCCGGCCATCGTTGGAGAGGGACACATCGGATCTAGCCGCCGCCACTGGATCTGGCCTCCCTCGGCCGAGCCGCGCCTTCCTCCTCCTCTCCCACTCTGCCCACAAGGAAGCGACCTTACTGGGGGATTTGGTGCAGGCACGCCATGCCTTCCTCCCGTTTCTCCGTACCAGCCATGGTGACCTCTCCCTTCACCAACACCGGTCTTTGTACATCTTTATTTCCCACGATGTCCGCTCACATGGTCTAGTGGGCGCCTATCGCGCTCACCCTCCCACGCTACTTGGTATTGACACGACGGTGCCAGATCTGAAAAGGACGGAGAAGGGGAAAGGGCTCGACCATAGTAATCTAGAGAGGCCACATCGATTTGGTGTGACCTCACCCCCCTGAAGCTGCTGGTGGTCGTTCCCTTCTGCGCTGTCGATCGTCTCACGATCACTCAGGTTGGTTTCCCCGTATTTTTGCAAATATCGACCGGTTGTTCTGTAAAAAAGCTTGGTTTTCTCTAGATAGTAGCACGATTAGCATTTTATCCATAAGAATGTTGTGCGATGCCGTAGGTTCTATGCAATTTGACGTCTCTCAGATCATCTAATCCATTTAGGTTAATGCTCACCGTTGCTCGATGAAATGATTAAGTGGTTTGCCTTATTCTGTTGGTATTGAATATATATGTAGCTATTGAAGTATTGAATATGTTGCTTCTTTGATTGATGTTGTTGTGTTATCGAGAAGACTAAATCTTCTACGAGCATGTCCAAGTGATAAACATGTGTTCCTCAAGCCTCAGCCTGCTCGGCTTGCCCAGCCCTGACCCAGGGCCTATTTGATATGACTGTAGCTTGTTCAGCCCTGATTTAGGACCTATTTGATATGACTGTAGTTTATGATTTTTAGCTGATATTTTTGAATTTTAGTTGTTTGTAATAGAGATTACGGAGAGAGATACTTACTTGTGATTTTGATTGATACAGATGTTAGGCTTTTAACGTGTACTACAATTAATTTGTAGTCCACGTCTTAAGAAAATACTCTATTTAAAAGTTAGGTATCATAACAAAAGCTAAAAGCTATTTTTAAAAGCCGTTAAAAAATAGGCCCTTAGCCAAGTCACTCTTCGCAACTTTGTTTTCAGGACAATATCATGGGTACATGGTGTTTTTTATGCTCCCCAGGTGCTCGATGAAATGATTCGTTGTTTTTTTTTTCTTAAATCATTCGGTACTCACTAACTGCTCAATGAAATTGGACCCATGATACCGATAGCTCGGCAACTTCTACGGGTCATGGAAGAGAGGAAAAATGGCACGGGAGGTTAAAAAATAGCTCGGCAACTTCTATTCAACATGCATGCATTATGTTCCTCTCCTAATTTAATGACCCCATCAATAGTAGCTAATCAAAATTCTCTTGTTCTGAGGAGGTTATGGTTGCAATCGAGAAGCTCTGCAGCCATAGCTACAGCAGCGCCACCATGATGTGGTTCCCCAATAGCTAATTGTCTCACTACCAGCAGCATCCGTAGTACTTGCTCTTGGAGCTCTGCCTACTACACACATGCCCTGTCCATTGCCTTCTACATACTTACGTAGGCCGCCATGCCATCTTGTCGAGTGTCAACACGTGACGTTCTCACACCTTGCCCACAACCTGTTCCATGTAATGCCTCTTTTGATTTGCAGGTTTGTGTCTTGCTCTCGACTTATTCGATGAATTGTCTGAGCAGTAGAAGATTTGGTGCTTTGTACGTATATTTTCATTCAATACAAAGATTTGACACCTGGGCCTTTAGATTTTGTCATCCATACTTGGTTGGAGTAGCAAACTTGCAGTGCTACTAATCCAAGAGTTTGCAATCTGAAGTGCAGAGGCAAGTTCATAGGCTTTAATTCTTATTTTACTGTCGCGTGAACAGATGCACTCTATCAAGGAGTGATAAACAAGATGAAGGCCTCTACGAGTAGTACAAGTTAATATTCTCAAATGGAGGAATACTGCCAAAACTTCTGCATAAGCTTGAAAATTTTTCATTGGCTGCGCCAGTTCTTTCATATACCATCATATTATCGAATGTTTCCATCCATTTAGCCCTAGAAAATTCTTGCTGGTGTTTTCGTTTCTTCACTTCATTCTGAAATGTACCCTTACAAGGTATATCTAGAACTAATGGAAGCCCAAGGTTGCTGGTAAATTAACCCACACTTGTTTTCAATTGCGAATTTTAATTTGCTAGGTACATACAAATTCATACCAGCAAATTTAGAATTTCTTTCGCATGGTGACTCTGAAGTATGATCTTCTATTGTTAGATCGTGACACGGGGTTTTCTCTATAGTAAGTCAAGATGCGAGCTATTTTATCATAGCTTGATTTGCATGATGCACTTTTAGGGATCAATAAGATGCCAATGATATTGTCCACTGATGAGAAGCAACGTAAAAATTGTAAGGTCTTATCTCAAATTCATATTCATCTATCAAATAATATTCTATAGAAGGTTTTGAAGGAGACATCCACCGCCGCATTATGGCTAAAACTAGAGTAGATTTGTATGACTTAGGATCTAACCAACAAGATGCATCTGAAGCAAAAGTTGTATTCCCACAAGATAGCGGAGGGAGCCTCATTGTTGAACTACCAGACAGCTTTCATGGAAGTTGTTGCTGACCTCGAGTCGATAGAGGTAAAATATGGTAATGAAGATTTGGGTCTTATTTGTTATATTCTCTGCGTAGTTAATACTCTACTTTTAGAGATACTATTCTACATAGCCAAGATATTCTTACTCTCAGTGAAGTATATGAAGCACTGTATGCTAAATAAAATATGAAACTTATAGTTTCTACTAAAAGTTCAATATGCATACAAAAAGATTTGTCTGTCCGCAGCAGGCAACATGACAAGGGTTTAAACAGCGATTCAAGAGGAAGAAGCAAAAACAGATATAGAGGCAGATCTAAATCTAGGAACAAATAGTCATGCAAATATTGCAAGAAGAACAATCATGATATATCCGAATGCTGGAAGTTGCAGAACAAGAAGAGGAATAACAATTTCAAGACGGATGAACTTAGAGCCACCATTATAACCAAAGAAGGTTATGATAGAGATGTTCTTGTTGCTTTTGCCGGTGATTACAAAACTAGAGATGAGTGGATTCTTGATTCAGCCTGTACTTTCCATATGAGTCCGAACCGCGAGTGGTTTGTTACTTGTGAAGCTACGCTATTTGGATCCGTATTGATGGATGATAATAGACCATGCAAAGTTAAATGCATTGGTTCTATCTAGATCAAGATATTTGGTGGTACCATCAAAACTTTATCAAATATTCATCATATTCTAAATTTGAAGAGAAATCTTATCTCGTTAAATATTCTTAATACTAAAGGATACAAGTATTCAGGTAGAGGTGGAGTTCTGAAGGTCACCAAAGATTCTCTTGTTGTGATGAAAGGTGATATGAAAGCTGCCAACTTATATCATCTGCGAGGCACTACAATTTCAGGTAATGCTGCTGTTGCCTCAAATAAATCATCCGATTCTGATACTACTAATCTTTGGCATATACGTCTAGAGCATATGAGTGAAGAGGATTTCTTGATGGTCAAAGCATCGACAAGTTGAAGTTTTGTAAACATTGTGTCTTCGATAAGTAAAAGAAGGTGAAATTTAGCATTGCGACATACTCTACAAAATGCATATTGGATTATATTTACTCTGATTTATGGGGGAGAGTCCCACATTCTATCACCTGGAGGTGCATGTTACATGTTGACCATCATTGATAATTACTCAAGAAGAGTTTCTGCATATTTTGTCAAGCACAAATTGGATGTATTTAAGATATTTAAGGAGTGGAAGATTATGATTAAAAGATAGACTGGCAAGTATGTCAAGAAGCTACGTACTAACAATGGTTTATAGTTCTATTCTGCAGAATTTGAAGCTTTATGCAGATCAGAAGATATTGTGAGACATTATACCGTCCCAGGCACTATTCAACAAAATAGTGTGGCCAAACGCACGAACAGAACCATTATGAAGCAGTGATTAAGAAGGCGGCTGGCGGCCGCCAGGCGCCTGTAGGCGCTGGCGGCAGGTGCCGCCCGCCTTGGCCCCTAGTCGGGTGGGCGGGCGAGGCGGCCCAAGGCGGGACCAAAGCGGTCCAAGGCGGGCCAGCGGCCTAGGCGCAGCGGATAGGGCGGCGCAGAGGAGCGGCGGGATGGGGAAAAGAGCTCTGTGGCCGCCGCGGATCCGACTCCCGCGCCAGATCCCGCCGCCGCCGCCGGATCCGATTCCGCGCCATATCCGCCCCGCCGCCTGCGTGGCTGCCGGTGAAGGAGATGTCGTGGCGGGAGGCGCGGAGGGGTGACACGGAAGGGGCAGCGGGATGGGGCGGCGTGGAGGGAGCGGCGGGGATGGGGGGCGGAGGGAGCGGCGGGGATGGGCGGCGGAGGGGGCGGGCGGGATGGGGCAGCATGGAGCCGAGGGAGCGGCGGTGGGGAGCGCAGCGTGGGAGGCGTCGAGTTGGGTTTAGGTTTAGCGGTCGCGTCGGTCGTTAGATAGTAGCTATGGGTCGGTGTTGGGTTTTTTCAATTTAGTCCTTTGGTTTTTAAAAACTACGAATAGACTTTTTTCTTAATAGATTTCTTTCAATCTAGACCTTCCTAAATAAGTAAATATATATATTAGACGAATCCTAGAATCTTAATTTCTAAAATTTGCTAAATCAGACACCCGAATCTTGGTAACACTGATCATTATTGCTCAAGGTAACAATTTTCTTCATCTAGACAGTAAATATATATACACAATTGTTTATTTTCACCTACTATCTTTATTTTTAATTCGGCCGCCTAGTCCCCGCCTAGGCTCCGCCTAGGCCCCCTAGGCGCTAGGCCCCACCTCGCCGCCCGCCTAGCGCCTAGCGCCTTCTTAAACACTGTTATGAAGAATGTACATTGTATATTGTCAAACTCTGGATTATCTAGGAGTTATTGGGCTAAAGCCACTTCCACTTATAGGATCAAGGATAGCCGACTAGAGGGGGGTGAATACGAGGTTCAAAAAATTCTTGCTCTCTAAAATGTAATTTCTATAATTTAAGAACTAAGCAAGAATTCTACCACAATTCAATACCTACACAATTCTAGTAATACTAAGACACCCCAATTTAAGTCTCTACAAATATGATTCTAGCTCAACAAAATGTGACAAACTCAATTGCTAGAAATGCAAATGCAGAATAGTAGAGACAAAGAAAAACCAAAATAGAGATCGTGATATTTTTGCCATGGTATTGAAGACTTGCCGATCTCCACTAATCCACGTTGACAAAAGTTCAACGGATTAGACCGCCTCCATGAATTAAGCCTCAATGCCTCAAATCCACTAGTGGTTGTTCTTCCTCCACTCTGAAGATGGCGAACACCGTGCCACTCACAAATGGTGCTGGGCCTCTTCACGATCTTCTTGAAGAGATCACTGCACAAAGCTCCACCAAGTCATCTAGGTGCTGACAAACACCAAGAGTAACAAACCACAACGATCGCTTAAAAGAATTCAAGTGCCAAGGATCAACTAATGAGATGAATGTATTTGAATTGGCTCAACTACCTCAAATGTATGCAATAGGAGTAAATGAGGTGTGGAGAGTGTGCTATAAACTCAAGGGTATTCAATGAAGTGTTCTCTATCTATCCAAGGGCTGGTAGAGAGTTATTTATACCCCTCACCCACAAATTCGACCGTTTGAGGATAATACCCTAAAAAATTAGCAATTGTGTTAGTACCACCATGTACTGGCCGGTACTACTGCACCCAGGGTCCAACGGCTAAAATGGGCACAATAAATGCTTCTAAACTAACTGTTACTATGTGGTGCAGTACTACTACCCTCATAGGGTCTAGTACTACCGCACTGCGGTAGTACCGTTTCTTAAGTACGATACTACCATTTTCTCGTGGAGCAAAAATGCTCCAAATAGTGCCTTTTTGGAAATAACATACCGCCAACAATTTTTTGGTCAGACCGAGATGCGGTAGTACCATTTCTTATTTGCGGTTATACCACTCTGCGATAGTACTACCCAATACACTTCAGTACTATTAATTTTTCAGGGAGCAAAAGTGCTCTAAAATGCACCTCTCTAGAATTTACATACCGCCAACTATCTTTCGGTCATACCAGGGTGTGGTAGTATCGAACTTTCTCCCGATCATATCGCAGTGTGGTAGTACTGCCAAGTAATCGTTGGTACAATCGATCTCAATGGCACAAGAAAACTACTTTCAAGCTACTAGCCATGATCCCTCTTAATAGTATGGCATCTAACCTAAAATCCAATCTTTCACCCTAATCTACGATGGTTGGTAAAATAAAAGAGATCCTAGGCTACTTATATCTTTGTTTTGATGCATGTCGATCTTTCTTATCATTAATAGCATACATCTCCAAGTCATCAGGCAAATTCTGAGACTAAACCTTTCAAACACTTAATAAACATGTTAGTCCCATATACATATGTTGTTATTAATTACCAAAATATTTTTAGGGCCTAGATACTTTCAATCTCCCCCTTTTTGGTATTTGATGACAACCCAAATGATATAAGTGAATTGAAATAGTTTGAATATACCACTTGTTGAAAATGAGTTGTATATTCTTGTTGCGACTTTGAAAGACAAGAAATTCTTGAAATAAGCTTAAGGGATTTTAAGAATTTGTTGCTTCAAAGTCAATTAAAGAAAGCTCCCCCTAAATATGTGCATGTGGATTCAAGAGGTGATTTGCAAGCACATGTATGGATTTTAGAAGATTTTGGCGGAGTTTCTTCTATTTGATGCACTTGAGAAAGTATTATAAGCATGAATATTTGAAAGCATGACAATAGACAATTGTGGCAATTATAAATTCATGCAAACATGACCAACATAACCATAGTGATTACAAGTTCATCACACATTTAGTCAAAAGTACATAGCATATATAGTTCACATCACAAGTTCATTCACATAATTTTGACATAACAAATAGATTCAACGTTAAGTCCAAATAGAATACAAGTCCAAATGAAACATATCATAGATATAGTAGATAAGATAAGCTAAGATAAGTCTTTCACACTTCTCCCCTTTGGCACCTTTTCTTCTTCACTGCTCCCCATTTGGCATCAAAATACCAAAAAGGGCTACTCCTGTAGGGAAGGGTCACAACGGTGATGACAACCATAGCGAACTGGAGAAGGAGGTGTCACCAGGATGCGCTCAATGGAGGTCACTCTGTCATCAATAGAGCTCACCCCTGGTAGAGAGAGAGGTGACCACTGTATTCACCTCTGACTAATTATCACGAATCTGGAGGACAACAGAGTAGATCTGGGCAAGGAAAGCTGTGTCTGCAGCTAGAGCTAGGGCTTCTTATTCTTCTTGAGCTTGTGGAGGTGAAACTAAGGGGACAGGGGGGCCTTCTCTTGGTTTGTAGGGTTTATGTGTGTCTCCCATACCTCCACGGTAACCTATCTTTCTAATTATTAGGGTCATGATATATGATGCATAATAGATCCTCTTGAGCCTATCATTCTTGGAGGCTGCTATTTCTCGAATAATTACTTCAACCACATCAAAACTTTTGCTATGCATGATGCTATCTATGATGTTCCATGCATATCCTTAGATAGCATCGAAATTTCTGCTCTTGGAAAGTATGGTATGATTGATAATCCTATTAATGAGGCGGGAAGAGGGAGTAATCTAGCAAGCTTGCCTAGCACATACCTCACATTAGAGTCATAGTACTGAGTCCAGGCTGGTAGCCTAAGTGCAGGCCTATCATAAACCTTATCATATCTCTCTGACTTAGTCCTCAGGGCCAACTCGAACTCCCTCTTGTGTGACTAATCTCTCTTCTCCAATCATCCAAGTCATGTAGGTGAAATATGGAGAGACATATACCCTAGCATAAAACTATCGGATGGCGTCCTCATTTTAGTCACACTTGAGCGAGACTAAGTCATGAAGACCAAATGAGTAGAAGAGCTGATATGCTCCTGAGTATCTGTCCAGTGACTCAAGATGTGCCCAGTCCACATACTTATGATCTACAAACTGTCGGTGATGGCCACACATATGAATGTAAACCTCTTGCTGAAATTTTGTGTGGAATCTGGGATCAGAAGATGACCTTGGCTGCAAAAACTAATTGGGATGTCGCAGAGCGGCATACTCATCGCTAGTGATGGCCTTGAAATTCACAACTTATTCTTCTGCCTCACCCATCGCCTCATCAGATTCCTCACTAGCTTCTTGTGAGGAACTCTCATTGTTTTCACTTTCTGTGCTACCTTTTGATTCTGCTTCTTGTGATATGGACTTGCCTTTGTATCTTGCTTCCCTAGCCTCAGAGCTGCTACTCTCTTTAGATTACTGTCAGAGCATTAGGTAGGAGTTGGACAATTGCCAGCTGTGGGGAAGTGGAAATCTAGGCTAAAGGATCCGCTTGGGATGCCGGAGAGCCATAGTTCTTGTGTACAACATTTTTTGTCCGAGGAATCTTCAAACAGGGATGAAAGGTTTTGAGAGAAGTATATGTTTTGAGCTAAATGAGATGAAATAGTTGGATATTTTAGCAAAATTCGTAGTACCACAGTATACAAGGTGGTATTACCGAGTTGCGGTAGTACCACCATGTTCCTGCCGGTAGTACTGTTTTGCGATAGTACCTCATATATCGAGCGATAGTACCATTTTTGCTAAACAATACTCAACTATTAGGTAAAAACAACTTTACCTTCGACCAGTTCTTCTAACCAGACTCTTCCTTTTCCTGCAATTCATCTTGTTGAGCAATTAGTACTTGTAAGACAAAAAAGAAAAAGAAAGAGAACAGACTTACCACTAGGGAATAAAGTTATACTAATAACTCTATTCTAGCCCCCAACTATTTACTTAGTTTATGTGAATAAACAAAGCAAATAGTACAGAGTAAAGTATGCAGAGAGCAAAGTAGTTCATCAACTATCATTGTCGAATTCGATTGTTATGTTCTGGCAGTAAAAGTTAAGAATAAGTTGATGTTAGAAAGCTCCTTCTAGTGGTCTGGACCACATGCAAAGATGTGATACTTCAACTAGGTAATGTTACCTCCCTTTGACCAGGTTAATTAAATCGAAGACATAAACGACAACAAGATAAAAACTCTGAATTCCTTCTTGTATGCTTGATCAACGTTTTCGTAGACAACTCAATTGATTTATGCTGATAGCAAGAGTTATGAACAATTCATCACTAGGAAGCTCCTTCTAGTGGACAGGACCACGTGCAGAGAGGATAGACTTTGACTAGTGGTGTTCCCTTTTTCGACCAGTTAAACAAATTAGATGTACTTGAAGTGGTTAAACAAATATAAAAGAAGCTCTACTGAACATAACACACTAAAGTTTACAAAATTTAAAACTTTATTGAATGAGTAGAAATGTTTACACGTAAAATTTACATAGTTGGTCGATATTCCAAGAGTTTGAGAGAATTTGGCCATCCTCCAAAGCAAGTCGTAGAAAGCCTGGTCGTGTAACTTCGACCACATTGTAAGTACCTTCCCACTTAGGAGAAAGCTTGTTCCAATTAGATTAGGATTGGATTTTTTTTCAATATCAAGTCACCTATAGCAAGGCTGCGAGGTTGGACCTTACAATCGTAGTACTTATGCATGGCTTGCTGGTAGACTACTGATCGGACTAGGGTTTATTCCTCTTCTCTTCGAGTAGGTTAATGTCATTCTCTTGAAGTTGCTCTTGGTTGGAGTCGGTGAAGTTATCGACCCTTGTCGGCCGAATATTTAATTCTAGGGGAAGCATGGCTTTGACCCTAAAAACTAGAAAAATGAAGTCTCTCCTTTCGCTTGACTAGGAGTCATGTGAATTACCCATATATTGAAGGAAGTTCTTGTACACAAGCCTCCGAGCACTTCACAAGCTGGTTGAAGACTCGAGTCATAATTTCATGCATTATATGGCCATTCGCTAGCTCGACTGCCCCCATTGCTTTGAGGATGGGCAACTGAGGCATAGCAAAGTTTGGTACCCATTTATATGAGAGAACAAAGCACATTTATATGGGGTATCACTACATTCAAGGTGTCGTTACTCAAGGTGATATTAAAGTCAGCAAGATTAGTACTCATGATAATCTAGCTTTGCCCAGACTTAGTTAGTATTACTCACTAGTCATTTGGACTTTTGGCGCACAAGGTGTACATACTGATTTTATTAGAAGAGTTTATCACATATTTTAATTACTGGAGAGAATTCGGCTCAAAGTGGAGATTATTGAAGTTGATCCAAATTCATACAATATCCATGTAGGACATTGCATTGTCTTATACCAGATGTGACATGATAGGTGTCAGGGCCATGTGCAGATTGTATCAGACGTGGTGTCAATCTATAGCAACCGACTCTAATTCAGTTACCATTACTAATTACCATACTGGTTTTCCATATCTTCTCCATGCACTGGAAGCAATACATATATATTTCATGGTAACACTAACATATGTAGTCTGCATATCCCATATGTAGTCTTGCACATCCCATAATTTAAATGAGCTAGAGACAAAGTTAGATACCATATCACACTTGGGCTCAAAGGGTATGAAGCAAATCACACACTAGATCTATTTGCTTCATACCCTTTGAAGCCCAAGTGTGATATGTGATCTGTCTCTCTAGATCATTTAAATTATGGGGTGTGTAAGACTATATATATTAGTGTTACCATAAAATATATATATATATACTACTTCCAATGTATGAGGAAGATATGGAAAACTAAGATGGTGATTAGTAATATCACAGACGATTATTGTTAAAAACCGTATATGATAACACATCACAGACGGTTTTTTATTAACCATCTGTGATATGTTGATATCACAGATGGTTATTTCTAAAACCGTCTATAATGCGTACACGTCATAGACGGTTATTTTTAAAAACCTTCTATGTTATGACTTATTACAGACGGTTTAAAAACCGTTTGCAAACCATCTATAATGACCTCATGTCATTACTGATGCATAGACTCAAACGGCTCACGAAACCGTTTGTGATGTCATTTTTAAACTGTTTGTGATGATATTTTCTGTAGTAGTGATATATGTGTGTGATCTATAAGTAGCTATGTGAGTGCGAGTAAAGAAAATTGAATATATTGTAATATGGATAGTTATAGTTTGCTCAAAATAGATCTCACATACTATATAATTGAGATTAAACTGATGAAAATATTTCACATATAGGCTTTTTTTTTGTTTGAAACCCACATGCATAGACGATTCATCGATTGCGCGGTACATGAAAGTAATAGTTTAATATGTCATATTGGATCGGCTCCATAAAGCTAAAGCTACTAATTAATGACCTTCTTGATCGAATTAATCTCATCAATAACTTCCCCCCATGCTGATGGTACATGTATGTTTCAAGCAAATTGATTAATTCTAGTGCAGGATCTTGGCTAGAGTAGCGTTGCCGTCATATATGAATCGATCGATTAATCCGGTGGTTGTGCCAACCATATATATTTGAGAGATGCCATCGTCACCCAGCTTAGTTTTAGTCCAATTGGCGATGTTAAATTAACATGAGAATATTGTCAAGAAAACCCAAAGAAAAAGGTGCAGTGCAGTTGCCTTGGTCAGAAGGTACATCGATCGATCGATCAGGCAGCTAGCTAGCTAGCTGAATTATTATTTGAGAGAGGTCGAGTGGACTGGGACTGGTGAGCTATATAGCTGCTGAAAAGTAATGAATTAAATCAGTTCACGTGCTTGTTTGAACCACTTGGATCGATCGTTTCCTGGCCCTCTCCGGTCGGCCGGTCAGAATCAAATGACAATATAATAGTTTCTTTTGCTTAATTTGACTTTGCTCAAATTAATTGATGGGTTGGTTAATTTGGATAGCCATTCTTCTTCGACCGGTTCTGCTGTGTGCGATACATGATGCAGCAGTTTCCATCAGTACACATTATTAATTTTTTTTAAAAAAGGGAAAACTAGGGGTGTTACTGGCTGATACGTGGTGTCATCTCCACAGGAGTTGAAACAGTCCTCTGCGTACTGACGAAACTTCCGAGGCTTGTTCGTTGCATGTACATAAGCAATGACAACACAGAGAAAGTACAGGGAAGTGGACTCGAATGAGCAACGCTACAGATTTGTGCTAGCTAGCTAGTAGATAGGCATTGGGTTACCAATTTATTAACTCAACTAGTAGCTCATTAATTTGTTGACAAAGTGTTCGGGATTGAAAAAAGAAAAAGAAAAGATATGTACACACAGCCTCTCGATCGGAATTTACCGACGTCGTTTTCTCCCATCCAGATGAGATAAAAGAGAGAAATCATACGTACTATAGTTAGTTAGTGGTTACTGTGGATTCACACAACGTGAATTAGATTTTAGAGCTCTGTAAAAATAATAATTTTAGGTAGTGTTTGGATTGGGGACTTGGTGGGATGAGATAGCTCCATCCCAGGTTTGTGGGATAGGATAATCCCACTTTTAGTTTGGTTGTAAGGATGGATTAGTCCCTGTTTTTGTTTGGATGGAGGATAGAATGGGATCTAATAATCCTACCTCTTGTTTGGATGAAAGAATGAAGTGGGATAACTGCATACACTCACCTTCCTATGAATTTGGTAGGATTACCTTCTTACCAACTCAATTTTCATACACATGTTGTATCATCCTTCCAAATTTTTTTGTTGAGGTACTCAATTCTTGTTCTATCCCTTTCATCTAGTGGTCCATATCTAATACCTTCTCTCCTTTTTCTTTTTCTAGACTCAATAATCATGATCATCATTGACAACAAAATTTGCGCAGCGGCCGCAAAAATTAAAATCTTGGTCCTCTTTTCCATCTACAGATCAACAATACAACAAACATCAATATATTTCTATATATTGGGAATGGTTTCTGCAAATTGGGAATGGTTTCTGCAAATTGGGAACATCAATACATGCTAACTAACACATACATTTATTTACTGTCAACTAATCAACACATATATCAACTAAAATATCACACAAAAATACTGGAGTAGATGTCACCACAGTCAATACCTTGCAAGGGAGAAGTGCACAGCAGATCTGGAGGCCGGCAGTGGAGAGGAGGCCGGCAGTAGAGAAATACGGCTGGGAGGACGTGCCGAGGGCGGAGATGAGGCCGGCAGTGGAGAGGACGGGCGGGAGGACGCGCCGGGGCGGAGAGGAGGCCGACAGTGAAGAGGACGGCGGGGAGGACGCGCCGAGCACGGCGACGAGGACGACCCGAGCACGGCGACGAGGACGACCGGAGCACGGCGACGAGGACGGCGACCCGAGCAGATCCGCACAAACCCGATCGACGAGGAGGGCGGCGTGAGGAGGAGCGGTGAGAGAGCGGCGCCCGCACGTGGAGGGAGAAGGCGAGCGGCTGGGAGATGGGGAGAAGGGCCGTGCTGGCGGGCGATGGGGAGAAGGGCGGTCGCAGGAGAGCGGCGCGGGAGATGGGCGCGCGGGGAGAGCGGCGCAGGAGATGGGGCGCGCGGGGAGAGCAGCGCGGGAGATGGGGAAAGGCAGAGCGGCGCGCGGGGAGAGCGGTGGGTGGGGTTAGGGTTGAGGGATAACCTCACCCGTACGCACGCGAACAAAAGTGGGTTGGGGTGGTTCGTTGGATTTCAGCGGACCATCTCAACCCAGATTTTTGAGGAATATTCTCTTTTGGGTTTAACCCACCCCACCAAATTTTACAACCAAACACTATAAAAAATAGGTTGACCCCCTCCCATCCCAGGATATACCTCAAACCAAACACTACCTTAGAGATCCTTGAAACAGAGCTAGCTATAGCTACATGATCGAATTTCTCCCAAAGGGAAAAAAACAAAATGCAGATTTTTTTCCTAGTTCTCTACAGCAATGAGATTTCTCCATGGTTGATCGGATCTTTAAATGATAAGCTTGCAAGCCAACATAACAAATATTCACATCCAAGAAATGAAGAGCCATAATGTAGGCCTTGTTCAATTCGGGTACTGCAGATGGCTTTTGGCTTTCGGCTGAAATGACACTGTAACATCTGAAAAAAACCGCGGCTAAAAGTAGAGGTGTTCAATTTAGCTATTAGCTTTTGGCTGAGATGATTTGAAAAAGAAAAAATACGGTGAAAATTGAAAATGATTAAATGAACATGAAAGAAAAAAATGAAAGAAAAAAGAAAAAAACAAAAAACAAAAAAATTCGATGAGCGGCGATGGGTGACGCGAGCGAGGCCAACAAGAAGGGACAGTGGTGGTCGAGAGCGGCATTGGTGGGGCCAAGGGAGGAGGAGCGGCTGCAAGCGACGGCGAAGGCGGAGGATGACATTGACAAGCACGGCCAGGCGGCGGCCGCCAGATCTGGCCGGAGGACGACACCGACAAGCATGATAGCCGGGGTGGGGAGCGGCAAGGTGAGGTGCAGCGTGATGGCTGAGATGGAGAACGGCCATCGGTAGCTCCCCAGCGTGTTGTTAGATGAGGTGTTGAGGTGCTCTTCTCTTGGTGTGTCCTACCGGGACAGATGTTTGCTATTGTAATTCTCTTTTTCTGTCTGAAAAGCTCATGCTAATCGTTTTTAAAAAATGTTAAGCTTGCATCTCTAGATGATATGATTCCTATGTGCTATTTTTCAGGAGCATGAAAAGAAAAATGAAAAAAGGGAAAAAGGAAAAAATATTCGATAGGCGGTGGTGAGTGACACGGGTGAGGCAAACAAAGAGGGGCAGTGGTGGCTGGGAGCGGCACCGATGGGGTCAAAGGAGGAGGGTGGCAGCAAGCGACGATAGAGACAGAGGACAACATCGATGAGCATGGCCGGGCGGCGGCCTGGCTAGAGGACAACACCAACAAGCATGATAGCGGGGGTGAGGAGTGGCAGGGTGAGATGCAGCGCGATGGCTGAGACGGAGAACCGCGACCGGTAGCTCCCCAGCGTGTTGTTAGGTGAGATGTTGAGGTGCTCATCTCTTGGTGTGTCCTACCGGGACAGGTGTTTGTTATTGTAGTTCTTTTTTTCTGTCTGAAAAGCTCATGCTAATCGTTTAAAAAAAAATGATAAGCTTGCATCTTTAGATGATATGATTCCTACATGTTAATTACGTTGAAAAGGAAAAGAAGAATCACTGAAACCACATACTTTTTTTTTGCGAGGATCAACTGCAACCGTACGTGCTTGAAGTGTCGGCACTTAGTTTTTCACGTCGACAAGTAGGCATCGCGGAAATGCAGCCGTAGCTAAACCGTGCGCAAGTATGGTTGTATCTATGCACTTTTATTTTTTTAAAATTTGTTTTTTGATTTTTCTACGATAACTAACTTTTAAATAAAGTATCTTTTTAGATAGAATCTACTAGTTAATTATAGTATAAACTGTACCGTAACGGCTAAAAGAAACCGCGGCTAAAAATAGAGGTGTTCAATTCAGCCGTTGGCTTTTGGCAGAGATGATTTGGAAAAGAAAAAAATATATGGTGAAAATTAAAAATAATTAAATGAACATGAAAGAAAAATAAAAAAAAGGGAAAAAGGAAAAAAAATTCGACAGGTGGTGGTGAGTGACACGGATGAGGCCAACAAGGAGGGGGCAGTGGTGACCGGGAGCGGCACCGGTGGGGTCAAAGGAGGAGGGTGGCAGCAAGCGACGGCAGAACCGGAGGACAACATCGATGAACACAGCCGGGCGACGGCTTGGCCGGAGGACAACACCAACAAGCATGATAGCCGAGGTGAGGAGCGGCAGGGTGAGGTGCAGCGTGATGCTGAGATGAAGAACAGCGACCGGTAGCTTCTCAGCGTGTTGTTAGGTGAGGTGTTGAGGTGCTTATCTCTTGGTGTGTCCTACCGAAACAGGTATTTGTTATTCTAGTTCTCTTTTTCTGTCTGAAAAGCTAATGCTAATCATTTAAAAAATGATAAGCTTGCATCTTTAGATGATATGATTCCTACGTGCTATTTTTCAGGTGTAAAAAAAACACGATTAGGTGAATGTTAAGAATTGTGTTCGGATGAGAAACCGCCACGTACGCCAGGCCTACATGTTAATTACGTTGAAAAGGAAAAGAAGAATCACTGAAACCACATACTTTTTTTTTCTGCGAGGATCAACTGGAACCATACGTGCTTGAAGTGTCGGCACATAGGTTTTCACGCCGACAAGTAGGCATCGCAGAAATGCAGCCGTAATTAAACCGTGCGCAAGTATGGTAGTGTCTATGTACTGTAACCCGTAGTGGCCTGTGTTTTGGGAGCTCCTTTGTCCGCCAGGGCATGGCCTTGGTCCTCCTGTGCACCATTTCTTTTTTCAAAATAGACTTGTACATCATTCCAATTATTTCTGTTAATTTTGCTTCAGGAGAAAACACACACATCACAAATAAACTAAGAGAACACAGAAAAATTTCTAAATTTCTTTATTCTCTTACTTGCTTCCCTTTTCTTTTACTTCTGTTTTTCTTTTTACTTATAAAATTGGGTACAAACCTCCTTAATATAAAGGCTAATAATCTCCTACTCGTATACGTATTCGGACTTCAAGTTGGATTTAACTTCAACTTGAGTTATACTCGGAGACGGACTCTACTACGTCTTTAACTCTAAGTCAAGATTATTTCTAACAATCTCTCCCTTAATCTTGACTTGACATACTCTAGTTTTAGTCTCAATGCATTATGAACTACCAGTCACGTCTCCACATGAAGCGTTCTACATGCTTGTTACATGTAGGAACTCAACTCAACTGTACGAGTCGTCTGGATGCAAAGATTCCAAAATATTAAGGCAGACGGTCTCAACTACGACTTACTAAACTCATATTTGACACAGAACGGTGACACATCTCCTCAACGTTCCGATTTCTTTCCACCTTACTTGAGTTTCGACGGCGACACATCTTCTTAACGTCCCTGACTCAACTCATCATCAGAGCAGTGTTGGTTCATCATCGTTGAGTGCTTTAGCGTCTCGGAGATGGACGGACGAACGGAGACTTCGCTTTTCCATTGTGGCCGCACGGACAGAAGAACCGAAGGACAAAAATGCCTGATGCCTACCTCTTACTCTTCGGAACGCGCCAAAACCAAAGGACCGAGCGAAGACGTACTTGTTGCCATCTGCGCTTCGGAGATGGTGAAACACGACGGGAGAATACGCCGGAACATGGGGCGCCGAGACTGTTTATGATACCTCATGTGTGTTGCACGAGATGCGCTGAAACAGAATCGCCGAGACGATTTTTCCAGCGGCTCGATTCTTGGCTAGGCTTTGATACCACTTGTTAACTTTGCTCCACGCGAAAACATATATAACGCAAATAAACTGAAAGAACACATGAGAATTTTTGAATTTCTCTATTCTCTTACTTGCTCCCCTTTCCTTTTACTTCTGTTTTTCTTCTTGCTTACAAAATTGGGTATAAGGCTCCTCAATATAAAGGCTAATAATCTCCTACTTGCATACGTATTCGGACTTCAAGTTGGACTCAACTTCAACTTGAGTTATACTCGAAGACGAACTCTACTACGTTTTGAACTCTAAGTCAAGATTATTTCTAACAATTTCAATGATTTTGGTACATGTAATACATGATTTTATTTCTAAAACACGAGTTTAGAAATCATATTGACATTATTGAAACAAGTGTCAATTATAATGAAGACCACTAGAAGTGGTGGTAATGTATGACCTGAGGTATTTGCATAGTGGCTTAAATTTGGGGACAAAGTAAACACATGAGATATGTGGCAAATTAAAAAAGCAGGTCTCTCAAAAAAAATGATTTATAGGGGTTTCACGGATTGTTTTATTTTAAAAATTAACTGGGTTGTGGAGTGGTCAATTGCGCTTGATAACAATATTTAGATGGAGTTTAATCTGGATGGCTCCTTATAGATCAACCAGCTCTTAACAACTTATGAATAAGAAGTTGTCTCAGCAGAAACAGTAGGATCCCATGCATTGTTTCCAAAGCGTCCAATTGGTTACTTGTGGATTATAGGGGGTTTCAGTTGAAGTTGAAAATGTATCGGCCTCTTCCCAACACTAGATGACTGAAAGAAGATGTAGGTTTCTTTGTGTGGACATCCCTTGAACCATGAGCGCAGACTCTTAACACTTCTGGAGTACATTTTTGTAAGTCGATCTATAAGCCAGAAATATATACGAGAGGAGTAATTAACATCTCGAAAGATACTGGAAACATTGTGTTAGGGAATCGAGTAGAACCTCGGTGGTTAAAATCTCTTCTTGCGTGAGATTCCAAGAACCTTTTGTTTAAAACATTTTGTTCTATGTAGGTTTTAGGTTCAAATTCAAGAGGTAATTGATCTTTTGCCACACCTTTCATTGCATTTGATGATTTGTCATATGATGTCTCACTGACATGTGGGTCCAAGTGCCACATATCAATAAGACAAATGGGACAAATCATCAAATTCTATATTTATGTATGGGGCAAATGCTCCAATCTCCCCAAATTCAACGAGGTGGGCTGTGAGTACGGGAACTGACATATAGAGTATTCTGGAGAGGTCTATGTACATATCTGAAGTTGTCCAGGTCAATATTCCTTCAAAAAAAAATGTTGGTGTCAATTGTGTGTAATGGTCATTAAAACCAACCTAAGTAGTAGCCCTGCCTTGCTATTGAGGATTAGCCTCTAGCCTTAAGGCATGTAAAAGTATGTACTCAATTCTACGCATTCATTTGTCCATTGATGGCCCTCCCTCTCTATTCAAAAAGGTAGTATCTTCCTTCCTCCCAGAGCTTCCTGTTTCATATGTCTCTATACCTCTGAAGAAACCTATTGTCTTCAATCATAAACCAAGCTAGTGAACTGAGAAAGCTCAACCATCATTCATCAACTTAGATATATGATCTTGTAACTGGAAAAATCACTACCAACAGAGAAGGCGGACTTTGTGTGCAGCATTGTATCTTAGGGATTGTTCGATTTGACGCCTAACTTTGCCAAAGCTTTTCATCAAAATATCGACAACTAATCATAGCTACTAGTAGTCCGTCGGCCGAGCTCTCCCTTATTTTTTTTTTGGCTCAAGCTCCGCCGCTGCGTGCTAAGGTCTCCGTCGCTTTCGTTGTTAACTGCATGCAGGCTTGTAAGGTAAGCAGAAACGGAACGACCCGGTCATATGGGGCCTCGTTTCGTCACATGGCTCTAATCGCGTTCTTCTTTTTGTATTTGCCCGGTCAATTTCCGAGCATTAAATTGCGAGATGCAAGGGGGCTGAACCGCTGATGAATCCTGCAATGATCTGCTGCGCCTTTTCAGGAAAAAGGAGAGTTTGTTTTTAGAAAATCTAGCGAACGCTTATATCATTAGAGGAACTCTCGATGGTATAGGCCACCTCCCCTGCTGCTCTCTCTCCTCCCTCTCTCTTCTCCGGCACCAACGCAACTTCTCCTGCTAACCGAGCTCTCCCTCTCCTTTCCCGCCACTCCCCCTCTCCTCTCTCTCTCTCTTCTCTAATGTTGGTGTAGCTCTGCACAACTCCTCCATCTCCCCCGCTCCCTCCTCCACTACCAATAGTCAGCAGGGACCTCGTCGCCTCACCACACCACCATCCCTACTCCCTCATCCATCTCCCCCAGCCTCTCTCTATGTCTGAAGGGCATAGTGAATCCGATGACGAATGCAGTGCCCTTCTGTCAGCGCGAGAGCGAGAATAAGCAAGAGAGAGAGCGACACAACAGTGGCCGAAAGAGAGAGCAAGGGAGCATACTACACTGTTCAAACGGTACAGCGTTTACTTATTTTCTTTTTTTTAGACGCGTGTACTTTTCTGTAGCAGTGACGTGCTTGATTTTCTCCGATTTTTTTTTTTGTGAAGTTGTCGGCACGCTAGAAAACATCGGCGGTTTGAGGATACACAAGATAACCCAAAAACCACCTTTCCGAATTCGTCAGCTTAGGCGAGGAATCTGTTGCTCCATTAAAAGTGGTCACGTCACCACCTTTAATTAATCTTATTGGTCATAAAAACTCTAGAAAAAGTAAATATCTGAATGTGCGACCTAATTTAGTGACTAGATTCCAAATTTCAAAGAACGAAAAAAATACGAAAATTGCAAAAATCAGTAGATAAGAGTACGAAGTGAAAACAGATCATGAGATAAAACAGCTTGTTAAGTTCACAGGCAGCTATAAAAATATACGAGGGGGTTACATGTACATCGGCGTCTAACACACATGTCGCGGTTCCTGACAAACCTCTGAATATCACTAGTTTGTATAAGCTGTTGTTGATAGATGAATCCTTATCAGCATATAACAACAATGTATTGATAATAGTTACCAATGCACTCCCTGCCTCATAAATCTACATTGTCAACCAAAATTGCATGTCAAAACTCAAAACAGTACAGTTATAATTTTTTTCTTTGCTTCATTAGTATGAATAGAGGCTATATCCTGTGAAATAGCTACTTCTGTCAGAACGGACACGAACAACTACAGTATCTGACCCGGTTTTCCCATCCCACTTTGTGACTTGGGGAGAAACCGGGATAATGCTGATGAGCCAGCTTAACACCAGCCTAAGACGAGTTTAGGGCATCAAGTTGCCGCTGGAGCTCCTCAAGATCATCATCAATACCACTGGAGGTCGCTGGAGCAGGTGGTTCTGGATAGGAATCAGCCGTTGGAAGTTCGCGGACAAGGCCTTCTGGAAGGCTATCTGTAGAATTTCATTTTTTTTTTGTTAAAGGAATCAAGGGAACAATAAATAAAGAAAATACTTTGCTCTGAGCATTTGATTTACCTGCAGTGCTAACTATTGGTGTGGCTGTGTCACTATCAACAACACTGGATAAGAATAAATAAGTTAGAAAGTTTGCACAGCTTCTTTAATGGATAGTTATTCATCAAGCATGCCAAGATGCTGTACATCAGAAAAGCACGTTGTTAAAAATACAATGAGCATCAGCGAGCAAGCCCTAGCTGACTAGTTTCTGAATCCTACATTAACGAAAATAATAGTTCAAGCTAGGCATAAACTCTCAATTGGGTCCTCTGGACAACATTTTCAAACACCAATCCTGCAAAAGTGGGGTGCTTAAGAAATGAAGTGGTTTGAACATGGGGTACAAAGTGTTCCCTGAGTACACCACTATCCTATTAGCTCCACTAGCTATGGAATATCCACTCAACTGAAACGATTAGCATAATGTCTGCGATAAATCACTACAATGATGCGCCAGAAAGAGGTATCCTAATTCTCTCTTCTTACTTCTTGGTACTATCCACATTTTTTAACAAGAGTTGCTGCACATTTGTTTGTTTCCATCAAGGAATTCAATCAGTTTGGGGGTCGGCAAAAAGATTTAAGGTGAAAAAGTATGCTACTCAATGTGGAATGATGTACCTAATGTTCCACTCATTATCTCGGTGGACAGGGCATTCATTTGCTGCTGACGCTTCAGCTTCCATCTTGGCCTTTGCTACTGCATCTCTAGCAGGTTTTGATTGCATATATTCTTTCTACAAATGATGTACACCAGGATATCATTAGGAATCCTTCACCATCTCAACTAATAAATATAGCAAGAAAGTGTGGAAAAAGGAAAATACCTGTCTCTGAACACATGCTGGATTTGAACACTGTGGATTTGGTCTCATTTCCATTGTTGGGAAATAATCCTTAAGCGAATTATATCCCTGCACAATCAAGAAGACATGACAAGATTTTAAAAACTAGCAATTGTTCGGGATGTCAAGATGGGTATGCTGGATCGACATGTGCTGCAAGCCTGAAACGGTGCAACTTTTCCAGCCCAAAATTACAGCAGATATCTCTCCCCACCCCACCCCCACCCCACCCCAAATATATATATCGGAGCCCTTTATTTTTATTATATATCTTTTCCATACATAAAAAGAGTATGTACACAATTATGCAACAAAATATGAACTTTGATGAAATTTTCTATGGAACTCACTTTGAAGTATCTTGTAATCATTATTAAAGTATGCTCAAAAGGATACAGAGATATAATAATATCACCTAAGCAATATATGAGAAGTGGAAGTACTACTCCTAGGAGTATGTAACCATTTTCCTATATATAAATGTAAAATGCATTTTACTCCCAGGTGTAATTATGAGCATGTTTGGTAACGGCTGCAGCTTATGGCTTTTGGTTGAAATTTTTGAATTTTAGCTGTTTACGGTACAGATTACGGAGAGAGAGATACTCACTTGCGATTTTAGATGGTACAGATGTTGGGCTTTTACCGTGTACATCGTTTAACTTGTAGACCCCGTCTTGAGAAAATACTCTGTTTGAAAGTTAGGTATTGTAGCAAAAGCCAAAAGTCGCCAGCTTCGGAGGAAAAGAACAGGCCCTATACACACCTCTAATATACCACCTAAGCAAACATGAAATACTCCTTTTATCACTTTAGGTGTACTTATATACTACATGTGCATACCCTCTGTTACGCTAAATACGCCCTATGTTGTGAGCTACGACATAGGATACAATTACACCTAGAAGTACAAAAGAGGCTTCATATATATTTTCCTTGGGATACCACCTACGTGATCGGGTTATTGGTTTGGATACCACCCGTAATCGTTGTTAGCATAATCATGTACCTAATTATCTTCAAGGAAAAAAACATAATCACAAAATGGCTGGTGCCGTCCTCTTCCAGTCCAGCTACGTCCTCGCCGGCCCTTCCCATTCAGCCGGTGCCACACGTTGCCACGGAGATACTCCTCCAGCCACAGCCTCATCGTAGAAATACTACTCCAGCCGTAGCCTCGCCGTGGAGATACTCCTTCAGCCGGTGCCGCACGTTGCCATGGAGATACTCCTCGCCGGCGCCACCCTCAACTAGCCGCGGCTGCACATCGCCACGAAGATACTCCTCCAGCTACGGCCTCATCGACTACATTGCACGGATACTTCACAAAAGTAGTGTACCGGTATCGGATACTGTAAAGGATACGGATATGGCCCCAATACGCTCCGATACGTATCCTGCCCATATCCTAACTTTTTGCATTTTCAAAAAAAGAAAATAATTCCGATACTTCGTGGATACCTCCATGATACCTATAACCTAATACCCCTGTGCAGCTATGCGGACCTGAATCCCATTCGGTCCCCCCCGCCTCCACGCTGTCCCCCTCTCGGCGCCACCGCCCCACGCCGCCCCGACCGCAGCCTCCCTCCATGCCATCGCCCGACCGTAGCCTCCCCTCCACGCCGCCCAGCCGCGGCCTCCCCTCCACGGTGAGCCCTCGATCAGTATCACTTCTCTGATTTGTTGATTGGGGTAGATCTGTGTATGTATGGCATATTCTTGTATGTGTTTGTTAGTGATTCAATGATTTGTAGAATGCTCCAGGTTGTAATAGCCATGTGTGAGGAAGATCATGGCTTCTTCTGCCCTAGTTAGCTCAAACATGTGAATCCCCACATGTTTGGCAGTTTTTACAGTTTCTTATTTGTTGCTGACCATTTTCTTGTTTCCACAGCTGAATTACTTCGCCCAGACTTTTCTCATGGTGAAGAAGTTGAGAGGCTAGCTATGACTGAGTTAATTGAGGTACTGCCTCTTATTTAGAATTTGGAATTTCTACAAACATTAATCAGCATTATGTTATAGTGTGATTTTCATTGCCAGCCAGGTCATAGTCGGAAGAAAGCAAAACCGCCCCTCTGATAGTGTTACTAAATGATGTAGAGAAATCATTCACTGAAATTACAGAGTCATTTTCATCTTTGAGGAACAAGCTCGAATTGCTTGCACTTGGTGTGCCATACTGAAGCTTTTCTGTCTTTGAATTGGCCAGACCATGGATGAGATCGCTAATTTTGGTGACACTAGGTGGTGTCAGTTGTGAGGTGTTACACTGCCAAACTGGCATCGGGGAACTGTTGTTCATTTGCACCCCTCTCCTTTGACCTTAATCAGCATTCAGCAATCTCTCTTCAAGTGCTATCAAATATTTGCTAAGATGGTGCTGTAGTCTTTCTTGTAGGCACATCCTGGAGGATTTCTTTTTACAAAGTTTGCTAGTAGTAGCCAGACGGCAGACGCTATTTGACCTTTTGCCGGTAACAATTTTCATTGTACCTATACTTTATATTATTTTTACCTTGAGTGTTTTTCAATGCATATGGTTCCATTTGCTATTCTTATGAACACATGGTGGTAATGTTGCCTGGCTGTTTTGTCATGTTTTGACGTACATGTACTTATCTATTCTCTTATTCTTCACAGATGGTTTATTATATTAGTCTACTAGCCAGGAGGGAGAACAGGAGAACCAAGCAATTTGCTACATCAATATTAATGTATTCTCAGTTTCTCAATTCATTAACGTATCACCATATTGCCATTTTTGGGAAAATGGTGAATCGCGATATCGCCATATCGTATATCTGTATCCGTATCGAAGTATCCGAGCAACGTAGCTCACCGGCTCCACCCTCGACCCACAACGGCCGCCCGTCGCCACAGAGATACTCCTCCAACCGCGGCCTCACCAACGCCGCCCTCGACCCACCGTGGTTGCCCGTCGCATCAGAGATACTCCTCTAGCCGCAGCCTCACCGGCGCCGCCCTTGACCCGCTGTGGCTGCACATCGTTGCGGAGATACTCCAGTCGTAGCCTCGCCGGCATTGTCCCCGTCCAGCCGCGAGCATCCGTCACCGTGGAGATTCTTCTCCAGCCACGGCAATCAGGCGCTAGCGGCGCCAAGGGGGCCAACAAGGAGCTCCAAGGCGATGGATCTGGCGCCAGTGGTGGCGAGGGTGGCCGGATCTAGCACCAGGTGAAGCAGGGAGGAGGGAGAAGCTCGGGTGCGACGGGGAGGTCGGGTTTGGCGCCGAGGGGACCGGAGAGGAAGGAGCTCAGGGGCGGCAGGGAGGCCGGATCCGGCTCTGAGGGTGTCGGGGAGGATGGAGGAGCTCAAAGCAGGAGGGAGGAATTACACCCGAGAGTAAATAGTATTTTTCCTATATATATATATATATATATATATATATATATATATATATATATATATATATATATATATATATAAGGTGTTACACATTAAATTGGAAACATAATAATGAGAGCATAGAAAGCTAACAGAATAGTATTTATAATCCAACAGATTTAAAAAAAATTGCCTCCGCAACTTAATGTCAAGAAAAGTAGAAAACACCTCAACAAAGTTTGCTGGACCACCATAGTTAGAATCAAGTAATTACCAAGTAAGGGGAAACTTGTCCAAACTTCAACAAGTATTTCAGAGCATTCTGGACCAGGAGGCCAGCAACAACACCCTGCAAACAACATGTTTATCAGTCAAAACAAATGGGGACAGGACGACTTTCGGTTTAGACTGAAATAAGAACCCTATGTCCAGGAGTAAAGAGTACCACAATGCCCTCTCACTTGGGCGGTAGTGTTCAATCATGAAATGCTTTGCGCACAGCATTACAGTAGTTTCCAACAACACAGAGAATAATTGAAAAGAAAAGTCAAGCAATATAGGAGAGTATTGGATGCAAGCGGGATACTACACATTATACTGGGAATCAAAAGTAGATGTAAAAATACTTTTAACAGATGGGTCTCAGACAAAATAAACAAGAGTCCCAAATAAATTTCTAAGCAGGTAAACAAATCTAATGTCACAATCATCTTATTCAAGCTTCCACATAGCATTGAGAAAATTTTGTCTGATGAGACAATGACGAAAACAAAATAAAAGCGGAAATAATAGAAGTATCACCATTGTAGTTGGCAAAGAGGCAGCACAAACACCTTCTCGCTTAAGAGTACGCTCGTCCACACCAGATGCTACAACCTATAAGTAGAGGTACTACAAACAGGTTAGCAAGAAGGAATATAGAAAGAGAAAGACAAATAAAGGAAGTTTATAGGGGGCATCTTTATCTAGCCGGACCAACCATTCAAATTACAAAATCAGAAATAAACTGCCAATACGAAATGCAGATCCACAATCTAAAACAATCAAATGCATAAGAACACACTAAGCCAGAGTAGCAAATATAAGATTCATATAAACATACCAATGGAGGAGCGCATGCAAAACATGCAGTTTCACCAGGAACCAGTAGTTGTATATGACCAGAAACAGCATCTTCCGAGACACCTATACATGACACTCTCGTGTTACTTGCAGTTCACATTGATGATATTATTATGAATAGAATGAAGGAGAAGGTATTTCAATGTTGGTCTTTAGCTTTTCATTATCAGTTCTTAAGGAATAATGATAACTCAGCAAGCTATAATATGCACTTGCTGCTGCAACACAGATTTAAGAATGCATGTGTATTTCCATGAAATGCGATCTTAAATGGTACACAATTACACAAATATAGCGTCTCACATTTCAATGTAAGCTCCACACTATTTTCCAAACCAACAAGATGCGATCTAGATTTGCATCTTCCATCCATAATACCGTCAAACTAGTTTGAGCAGCCTTACAATATTTTAAGCAGTAAAGTAAAATTCTAACTGAACAACAGTTTCCCTCTTTTGACTAATGCCCATGGATTAATATTTTTAATCAATTAAGATGGCTATAGCATATTCTACATGCGAATATGTGATTATCTAATGGACATATGAACGTAAGAGAAGGTAAAACAACTATGTAAGGCAAGGTGTCTGGCCAAAAGTTTGATGCACTTCAAGGTATCCAATTGGATAAAATGATGGCATAACAAAAATAATTCTTGATGATAAGCATGACATCCAAAAATAGCTATGTATTTTCTGAAAAGGTTAATTATCAGTAAATGTGAGTAATAACTTACCAGATTCCATCCATGTCTGGCAAAGCTCATTGCATGCCTGAAAAGCAGGTATGAAGAACAAATAATGCACCAATGTAGTAAAGAAACACATAGCCATGCATGCAAAGTTAAATCAGGCGTAGAAAGGGGGAAATGCTGGTATGTTTAAAGAATTTCTACGCATAACCATGAGGACGTAATGTAATGTTTATTAGTTTAGATTGTGCATGAAGAAATCACCTGGTTTACAACCATACGAGCCTCATAGTTATCAACGCAGCTCAAAACAAGATTGACCCCAGTGCTACGCCCATTAGAGCTCCTGGCTTTGAGACTTGCCACAAATGTTTCAAATCCTTGCACAGTAGTAATATTCAATGAATAGCTCTGCAGGAGAAAAAAGTAAGTCTAACATCTGGTGGCATATAAGCAGGAGGAATACAATGCGGTATGTTACTCCATCCAAAGATCGGGTACAAGGAAACAAATTATACATGACATTCATGACATTTTGCACTTCATATGACGTTCACCCAAGGGATAAGCAAGGAAAATAAACAAAAGGAAACAATACCAAAGATAAACTCTTTTAATTTCAGATGTACAAAGAAGAATAAGTAGTGGGAAGTAGACTGCATTATGTTTAAGATAAGTACCTAGCTCTCAGGATGAAAAATGCAAGACTTAAATTTTATCTCGTCTACAAGACTTAAGATGTACTGAATCGGATGAAATAATAGATTTGCTGTGGAAGGAAATGGGCTAACACATAAAAGACTGATACTGGGTATAGTTCTCACCTCCAATATAACATCGGGATTTATTCCAGAAAGTGTCTGGACAGCGGCATCTGTTTTGGTCATTCCAACCTAACAGCAGGGCATGGATTGTATATGAATCAGTGCCAGATTTAGATTATGCACTTGTAGAATAGCAAACACCAGCAATTCCACAAAAGAGTAAACAATGTTTAAGAAAAAAACTTGCACCACAGATTAAGAAAAGGCATAGGGTGGCATTATGAACAAGAAAGGACAGGACCAAATAAACATATTTTTAAGGTAGCTTACCTGATCTGGGCGAAAGAACAGCCTATTCATGTTAGCCAACTCGACTGTATCATAGTCATACAACAAGAGACGTCCAATTCCACATCTAGTGAGCATCTCTGCAGCGACACTACCAACACCGCCTATACCCTGCAGAGCATATATCAACAGATCAAGACCACTTTTGCCCTGAGATAAAATTCCAAATATTTGTTTGGTAAGGTTTTCAGCTATGAATTTTCAACTTGAACTGTAAAGATGCATCCTTTTTCTGTTTTGTTCTTTCATAGAACCTACACTTTGCATGAGCGAATTTGGTGCAGAAATGACATGTGAGAAACCAAACAAAACCATTGTTTTTCATGCCAATTTAATCAAGAATTACTGAGAGAACTCAACTATATTGTCTCACTATCTCATATTTGCAATACCGGGTGAAAGCTCCAAGTACCAAGTAGAGGAGAGAGCAAATGCAATAACAGTTTTCTTTGAAGAAAGTCAATGTCAGGTTAACACCTTTGTTGTAACGAATTAACTCTGATACCACTTGTCATGAAAAATATTCAATAAACAAGTCTTGCATGAGCAGGCCTAGAAGTCTAGCGTGTGTTCCTTCAGATGGTAAGGTCACCCAACAAGCCTGTCCAAAAGCAGTACTGAGCATGTACCCAAATACAAGAGGAATATGTGTGATTCAGACATACTAACTAACACAAGTAATTTCCAAGTTAGGGTCTGAAGCTGGAATTAACCCTAAGATGCAAGCAAATGGCAGTTTCAAACATACGTTAGCACTACATTATTCTGATTAGGCATGGCCAGGACCGGGTATACTCGTATCAGGTTCTGACGGCAACCAGTATTTGAAATTTCACAATTTGCAACTGATATTTGCAATGGTACTAGTAGTGACCTCCTCTACTCAAAAGTGGGAACTTTTGTAGGTCTGCTCCATGCCATTTTCCAAATGCAGATGCTTACAGAAACTTATAACGGTTCCAATACACGCCAGATGAGAGCGAAAGACGCTTACCACGATGGCGACGGAGTAGTCGCGGATGCGCTCGTAGTTGTCGACGATCCCCATCCGCTGCAGCGCCATGAGCCTGCTGTAGGGGTTGCTGTCCACCACCTCCGCGCTCATGTCCTGAACCACACCACCCCAATTCGCAACCCACAGTGAATTCTACAAATCTACAAACTTCGAACGCCCAATTCGCCACCCAGAAGCCCTACAAGTCTACAAACCCCAGCGGCCGAAAGGAATTTGCATCAGATCGTACCTTGATCTTGGATCGGGTAGCAGCGCTGGCCGGGCTCATCATCCCCAGCACTCGATCTCGCATCTAGCAACCATGCAATTTTCCATGATGATGACAGTAACAAAAAGGGAAGGATCGAAAAGATCTATGGAGAGGAGTGGGTGGGCTACCCGATCGATGGAGGCGGGGTCGGGGCGCTGCTTGAGCGCGTCGAGGTCGCGGAGCAGCGCGCGCAGCTCCTCCATGGCGGCCGCTCGCTCGAGAGCGTTTTGGCGGAGCACGAGGGTAAGGCGCCGCCGCGCCGAGTCGAAGCTGACCCGAGGTGTCTGCGCTGACGAGGCGGCGTGCAGACCACGTGGAGGTAATGTGGTGACATGTCGTCCCAAGTGACGCGGTGTCTGTACACGTCGGAATTGGATGGCCCGGCCCGGCCCATTCATACTACAGGTTGCGGATTTACGAGTCCTTAACGGGCTGGATCAGCCTAGCAGTCTCCTTGGTCCAAGCAGGTGAAGATACGAGCACTTCTTCACCTCTTGTTTTTTTTCTTTTTTTTGGAGAGGGAGCACTTCTTCAGTTGATAAAGGCCTGATCGAAAGGAGCAATAGTTCCATCGAGGACGTGGGCCCTGAGGGCCCAGAATTCTGTGTTTATTTATACAAAATTAAATTCCAGTACATAAGTACAAGGAATTACAAGTCCCTGAAAAATTAAAAATTGCGATGTGGACCCTGAAACCATAAGGTTTTTAGCCATCCATCTTACCATGGGCAGAGGGCGAGGGGGGCTAGCAAGGGCCAGGCGGTTGGCAGGGGCTAGGCCTCTCTTATACTTTGATAAATTTGCACTGCAGTTTTGTATATTTTAAAAAAATATTGTTGTTAGTATTATTTGGCTACTCTCATTAAATATAATTACATTGTACAATATATTTAGACCCCTCGTTCCTAAATCCTAGCTCTGTCCTCAGATCTTACAATGCAGTTGACAATCCTAGGCGGGCATGGCAGCAGTGGAGGTGCTCCATGGCCAACTGCAAGGGCCTTCCCTTTTTTGTTCTTAAGGGTGAAAGGGCCTTCCTTGATCGAGCAAGGTTGGGTGATCGAATGGAATGCACTTAGGACTAAGGAGCGAGATACCAATCACCTTAATTCTTAGCATCAATTCCCTGTTTCCCTTGTTCGAGATATGATCAAGAGGAGAGTCACCGTAGTAGGTTAATTAATTAGGGTTGGGTGCGGACTGGATGCATAGAATTTGGACGAAAAGATTCGGGGCATTAGGTCTCGATCCGACGGTCTAAAAATTCGCAAGACTTCCCAAGAAACCATGGGTTTATAACCAGACGGACCCAATTTTTATTGGATGGGGACGATTCCTCCCGGAGGAATTAATGGCCGGAACGCCGAGAGAGAGAGAGAGAGAGAGAGACCCGCGCGGATGCAGCAGGAACGAACGTACGTACGCATGCTTCGTCCGCACGGCGCGAGCGAACGAGAGCACACGTACGTACGGGATCACGTGCAGCCAGGAGAGGGGACACATGCAATAGCGTTAAGCAACAGACTGGAGTCTAGCCTCTCTTCTCTTCCCTCCATCGTTAATTCCGTTTCACTTCACTTCTCGCTAATCCCCAGAAAATCAAACTGAGTAGCAGCAATTTAATTTGCTTTTAACGGGCTTTGGGGGTTGGTTAGTTGAGTAGAGAAGACACATGAGTTAACTAGAGGAATAAGCCAGGAATGTGCGTATCCCGAGCAGCATACGTGGGGAGCAATTAACAAGGGAATTTCGGTGAATCCCCCGGCTGTTCTCCGATCAGGGTTTGGTTATTGATCCCAGGAGAATGAACCAGTTGGGCATTTTTAAATTATTTGAGCTTGCATGTTGCTTCCCTTCACTGGCACTTCCTATGATAAAATAAACTATATTGGACAGCTACATTACAGATAATTCGTAGATCACCGTCTGTGTTGTAATTATTACAAACGTTTTTACAAGCGTAACATGTACCATCTGTGATACGCAACTATGACAGACGGTTCATACAAATAATCGTCTATGATATTTTCATAGACGGTTATTAATATGAACCATCTGTGATAATATAAAACATCACGCCGCCGCCCGGCCGCCTCTCCCTCCCGACGCCGGCCTCCTCAACCTCACGCCACCGCCTCTCCTTCTCGATGCCGTTCGCCTCTCCCTCATTTGTCTATCTTGTGGTATGTCTCAATAGTTGGCTAATTTGTTTTGTGATGTTCAGTAGATGGCTAAATTGTTTTATGACCATTAGTATTTTATGATATATGATTCACTTGTTAGCTACAACATCTAATACTAAAATTAAATATTCAAGCTTGAGCTTTAAATTTTTAATATTATTGTCATTTGTCAATCTTGTGGTCTGTCTCAATAGTTGGCTAATTTGTTTTGTGATCTTCAGTAGTTGGCTAAATTGTTTCATGACCTTTAGTACTTCATAATATATGCTTCACTTATTAGCTACAAAATCTAATACTAAAATTGGATATTCAAGCTTGAGCTCTAAATTTTTTACTATTACTATCATTTGCCAATCTTGTGGTCTGTCTCAATAGTTGGCTAATTTATTTTGTGATCTTTAGTAATTGGATAATTTGTTTTATGACCTTTAGCACTTCATGATATATGCTTCACTTGTTAGCTACAAGATCTATTTGTAATGGCATGTTACTGTTCCAAAGGGACTTTGTAGTGATAACATATGCCACATAGACCTTCAAATTAGGGCATGAAGCAAGTTATACACTCCAGTATGACAGGTTCAATGAACTTGAGACACTGGTGTGTATAATGATTCATAGAATTTTATTTACGCCCATAGCTCACTGCAGTTAGTTTTTTCTTAGAAGAAAGATGGCGTCCACACAGTTGTCGCCGTCGTCATCTAGGTCTCACGTTCGCAAGATTGGGAAAACTAAGCATGGCCGAGGAGTATCAAAAAGGCCAGAGGGCTGAATGACCTTTACGGTGGTCTCTCCGGATGGGGTCCCTCTGCAACCGAAGAAAGCAGTGGCATCATTTTGGACTACCTATGGGATAATTGGAAGGCAACGGGTCCCCATCACCATAGAAAGCTGGAAAGATTTGGCAAAGGGTCAGAAAAAATCAGCCATGGGAGGAAATTACAAATTCGTTCGAGATCCTAGCAGAAGTATAAAGACTCGTGCAACGACAGGCACTCCTCGCAATGGGAAAAGTCTGGTTGAACATTAAGAGCACTCTTGTCACGTAGTACGTGGCCAAGGATCTCATGCCCTTCACGAGGTATTCTTTCGTGTCGCCGAAAACATGGGAGGCCGTTGTGCAGATGAAGACGACCAAATTTGAACAACAAAGTGCGGCGCACAAGGCTCTCCAGCCATAAAACACTCACCCTCACAGACTCGGCACCGCTGGGTACACGGGTAAAATCCCGTAGTGGAGGATGCAGGACGAGGTCGCAATCCGATCGGAGGCCTCCCCGCCATTTGCCAGGATCGCAAACGAGCGCGCCCGAAACTGGTTAAGAGCGAGGTCATCAACCACGTCTTCGGGTGTCTCTTTCAAAAACCCCACAGACGAGGAAGTGCCCCAACGTCTGGTAAGATATGTTAAACTACATAGTTGTTAATAACTCTTGAACTTCATGGGTTCAAAAATAATAAGATTGCCTCTTGTAGCAATCATTGACTATCGAATCTTCTCGAGGCCCCTTTCAAGAATACAGGGAGAGAGATGTACTATCACAGGCCCTGGGAAATAAGGAGCACCCAGGTCGCACAGGAGGCTTGGGGGTATACGTATCTTGGAGGCACGGATTTCCAAATTGTCGGGACCCCGGATTTCCAAATCCGGACCCTCTGTGTATTACAGCACTAGTCCCAGATCATAGCTAGTGCACACAGTTAAACAGTGATGATTACATAACCAACAACGCTTTATTACAATAATAGAGAGTATGGACTAAAAGGCCTCTTTATTACAAGCGAGGTTTCAAGACCTCACACACACAAAACACAGTGAAGCAAAATAAACTCTGGCGAAGACCCATCAATACGCCACAGGCAATTGACTGGGGAAGCGCAACCTAGAACTCTGAAAGCCTTCGTCGAATCCATACGCCGTAGTCAAGTTTCCTTCTTGAGCTTCATATTCCTCTGGTTATTATTTTTGAGTGTAGCATGTGAGTACATAAAGTACTCCGCAAGTCTTGGGAAAATGCAATAGATGCAAGGCTTAACAAAGGAGGGTCATATGGTTCTTTTGCACAAAGCCACATTTTATTTCAAATACCATTAATTATTTTTAAAGGCATCACTTTAGCAAAGTGATTGTTTTAACAGAATCTATCAATAATTTTATAGTGAAGGTTCCAACCACCAACACTTGAATACTGGCTCAACCCGCCAAAGTTCAAAACCACGGGTTAAACCACCCACACTAAAAAGCGGCTAACCGCCAAAGTTCAAGAAAACAGGTTACACCACCCACACTGCTACATCCGCCAGACACAAACCGAGAGTTCCAACCACTCCGGTTTTCAAATCTTTTATTTTAAAACCAAAAACAATGATCTACCATGTGAATGCATTCCTTGCCCGCCCTTGACCGTGGGCACGGCTATTCGAATAGTTTTACACTCTGCAGAGGTTGTACAACTTTACCCACAAGAGATAAGTCATCTTAATAGTCAACACGCTTCCTTTGGCATGAGACCCAGATAAATTATCACAAAGCTTTTACCTTACTCTAGTCTAGCTGTTACCACCACCGAGGTTTCACCGTGAAGGGTTAAACCACCAGACGAAGCCCCTCTTACGCCGTATGAGTACAAGAAACCCCGTCCCTCACTTGTGAATAACCAGTACACCCTGGCATCCACTTTCCACTGGTGGCACCTAGACTAAACTATCATAAGTTAGTCAGCTAGGTCGTACCCATATAGACATGTGGTTGTACGGTAGTGCTCGATCGGACAAACACAAGCGTCGGTCCTTAATTGACTAGGGCGGAACATACACTTTACAAGTTCTCGTGCTAACTGCACCAAACCAATCTTACCATCCGCCCCAGTCTAAACCAACTCTCACATTTTCTTTTATTTTAAAGATCAGTGGCAACATCCATCGCCACTAAATTTCTATACAAAAGTCTAAATCAAAGACATAATATTTTCCCAATCCAAGGTTACAAAAGTTTATGTTGCATGACTAAGCTTTCTACTACCGATACAATATTTACCAAAGTTTATATAATAATCTCATTATTGAGACAAAGGAAATCCTAGGGTGTCAAAGGTACACGGCATTCAACGTCAAATGAGGGTATAACAATAGTTGGATTAACTAGCATTTCTTAAACAAGAATTATCATTTTATGTAACATAGCATGCATTAATTTAAAATAATTAAAACATTTCTTAAACATAGGTTCAAGATGTTCAAAGGAGACTTGCCTTCGTGTGCGATATCTTGACTTTCTTGCTGCTGCTTAGAATATTCTTCTGCGACGTCGGATTCTACGCGCGGAACGATAAATACAAACGAACAAATAAATACAAATAAAATCACAAAAATACAAAATATATACTGGAAGAAAGGTTAAGATTTTAGATGAATTTAGGAAAAAGAATCAACGGATTCGGAGTTCAAATGAGGGAGAACGAATATCTGGAAGTTTTAAAGATCACATGAAATGATAACAAAATCCGAGAATTTCTTTTAAAGTAAGCGGTGCCGATTGGTTGCGAGGTGGTGGCGAATGGACATAATGGAACCTCCGCGACAAAGGCGAAGGTGGTGACGCTGGTACGGCGAGAAACGGCGACAATCTCGGCGGTGAGGGAAAATGGCGATGTGTGTGGTAGCGACATCGACAAAGTTGGAAAGAGATAGTACCGGGTATGGAACGTAGAGATGTAGGGTGAGCACAGGGTAGAACACGACATGATGAAGCTAGGAAAAATATTGGCTAGGCTGAAAATTCAACGGAGACGATACAATAGATGTTTGAACGACGACGGTACAGAAAAATGAAAAACTTGATATCTTGGTGCTCGGTGAAGCAAATCCAAAACCATTTGAAAGGTGGCTACCTGGGATGGTTTGGCACGATATGACGCGAACGGATTGGTGAAAAACGCTACCGGATAGACGGGGTCACGAGATGCCATTGGCGGCCATGGCGAGGTGTCGGAGGCAAAAATTTGTGGAGACTTTTTGGGGAAAAGGAAGTGAGCACGGCGTAGAACGCGGCGAGGCAAGTCTAATAAAAATTACGGCACGGGCTAAAACTCAACAGAGACGACGAATCGACGTCGGGAGTCAAAAATGACCATTTTCGCGGAAAGTTCAATTTCGGGCAATTGGCTCCACGAAAAATTAAATAAAATGGTAGATAAATTGTTTGGAGGCTAGGACATGATATGACGCGAACAAAAATCAAAGCGCTTACCGAAAAAGTGGTGTACGCGCGAAGGCACGGTTTCAGCGTCTGGCTCGACCAGATCGACGAGGACTCGGGGAGTCTTCGAGTGATGACAATAGAAGCATGGCGTAGAACGCGTCGAGGCGAACTCAACGGTACAGACGGCTCGGCCAACGGACATCGGATGGTGACGAAACATGGCGGAGAAGACATTAGGCGACGACGGGTTGACATCGGCATTCCGGACAAACGGAGAGGAGTTAGAGGGTGAGGTTGGTGGCGAAACGAAGAGGAGAACGTCGGGAACACAATGCTCACCTCGGTTTTGATCCAACACGCACGGTCGGCTCGCAGCGAGGAGAGGAACATCGGCGCGGTTTGGCCACGGTGGTCCGGTGATGCTCCGGTGATGCTCCGGCGAAGGCGAGGGGAGCACCACGTAGAACGCGAGAAGGCAAAGCCAACGGTGTGGTCAAAAGTGACCGAACTCCACTGTTGGAGGCACAAACGGCCGAAGAACACCACTCGGTTCACAAAAGAGAAATGGCTATTGCGGAGAGAAGAATGGGAGAGAGGCTTTGAGATTTTGGGGGTTGAGTGAGGTTGAGAAGGGGCACCCGGTGCTCCCTTTTATAGGGGCGGAGGTGGACGGGAGAGGGAGATCAAACGTTCATGCCATTTAGAGCACCGGTTTCAATTCCGTGTAAATACACATGAATGAAAGGGAAACGGTAGTGGATTGAAAGCTCTTGATGAGAGGAAGCGAATGCACTTGATTTCACGAAAATCATTGAGAAAATCAATGGAAATCAAGTTTGAAGAAACGGCGTCCATGGCGCGCTGCGGCGTCGCGCTCGGTTCGGGCGAAGATGAGCAAAGTGCCCACAGGCACTGCTCACTCTCTCTCCCCTTTCTTTTTTTTTTGTTTTTGTTTTGAGATTTTGAAATTGAGCTCAAACAAACTCCGAAAATTCTAAAATAAATTTTGAAACTTCCTTGGAACTCAAAGAACTCAAATAAAATATTTTTAGCAAATATTAATGTTTAATTTTATTTTATTAAATAAAAATTCTAATTAAGATTTAGTTTACATCAAATGATTCAAAAAATTTTAAAATTTGAAAATAGGATATAAATGGATAGATTAGAATTTTAAATGAATTTAGAAATTTAAATGGGCTCAATCGGAGCTAAAATGAAAAAGAACGGGCTCTCGGAAGTTTGAAAAGCGAGAAAAGAATAAACCGATTTTCTGGAATTATTTTTGAACTGAAAAATGAAATTATGACGTCATCAAGGGAAATGATTTTGAAATAAATTATTTTCTGTGGAAAAGAAATTTATGACGTCAGCAAGGATTTTGATTTTCTGGCCAAATTATTTTTGTAAAGAAAAATAATTTTATTCACTGACAGGTGGGACCGGTTTATCAACGAGAGAGAAGAGAGAGAGGAAAGAGCGGACGGTCTGATGAGCGATGTGGCGCAAGGAGGAAATCAGGATCGTCGGATGGAGACCGAAGGAGTTAGGTGAAGATGGACGCACGAGATTAGATCGGGCGGCGGAGGATTAAATTTGATTTAGATTTTCAGAAAATACCAGAAAACTCAATAAAGCTCAGAAAAATATAAAATTACATCCACAAATTCCAGAAAAATTCAAAGAACTTCCTGGAGACATTTTAGACTTAATAAAAGTATTTCCAACTACTGTTGGTATTTTAATTTTTGTACTTAAAATACTTTTTATTTTCAAAATAGATTTTAAAACTCCAGAAAAACTCAGAAAACCAAATATAAGCCGAATAATTCTAAATAATTAATTTGACATAGTATTTTTACAGAAAATCAAAATATCATTTTGTTTAATAATATTTTTAAAGTTTTACTTTAAATTACTTTTCAAATCTAGCTTTCTTACAAACGAAAAAAACAGAGCAAAACAAAATTCAAATTTCACACAAACAAAAACTCTTATTTTTATTTTAAACCAAATTAATTTAATTTTAATATTTTAAATTTTTTTCATATCCAAAATTTTGAAATAAACAATTGGTCATACAAGCTACCCCTTAGAAAGAATCTAGTCCCAGAGATTCGGACGGACTAGGAAAAAGAAAGGAAAGGGAAATGCTGCTCTTGGTTCCTCATTGTGCTCTCAAGTCGCTTCTGATTCTGTTTGGGTGCTCCGCTGCACTTTAGAGAATTTGATGGTCTTGCTTCTTGTATCATATTCAGCTTCCTTCATGGTTCTAACTTGTTCTCCGGTACAATGAAGTATTCCTTTAACTGAGAAATACGGAAGACAACAACAAATCGGAGTGGTACATCTTTAGTCGGCTGCAAGCTCTGGGTTAACCTCAATTGCCCTTATCCTATTGATTAATTCAGAATTCCACCAAAAGGGCTTAACTTCCGCAAGACTTCATCCGAGAAAGACATAATTATCTCAACTTTTCAAAAATGCTTGATTCCAATATCATATTCCTCAAATGCACCTTATTGATTTCACATTTATATCCACCAACATCAATCTCTTGATAATCATCATTTCGGCTCCACCAAATTTGAATGAATCCAAATACCTCAATTAATTCTTATCGGACAATCTCTCAATCTATCTCCCATAATTAATTTGAATCCTCCAGATTATCCATTTGAACATCCTTAAATAATCTAGTTAATCCCATTCGTTCAAATCCAATTATCTAGCAATGATCTAGTAAATCCACCAAATTCTAATTGATATGTTAAAGTCCACTTTGCAATGATAATATTAATCCACCAAGATATGTAAGTGTATTATCTTCTCGAATTCCACTAGTATCCACTCATCATCAATAGGTCCACCAAACACTGATAATCAATTAACTCCACAAAATTCATCCAATCTTCATGATTCAACCAAATCACCCAAAATAGATACATGAATTGTTTATGATAATTCAACTTCTTAATCTTTTAATCTCTTCCTTTACTGGATCAATCTCTTAACACTAATTCTCCAACGATCACAAATAATTCCTTCAACAAAATCTTGTTTTACATCCAATTGCTCCTTTCAATCCTAGATAATAAATCCAAAGCAAAGTTTAGACTTTTCTCATGATCTAATTGGCTCCTCCAAGTTCAACTTTGTATTTATTCTCAAGTCAATCCACAAAGATGACACTCTTTAGATTTATTTATAATCAATTGGTATCCACAAATATACCTTTTTATCTCAATCCTCTTGAATATTATCCAATCTTGCCAATTCTACATCCACCTATATCACATTAGCAATAATTCTCCAAATTACCTAACTTGACATCTACTGATTAAGATAGCTTTCCCGACAAGAGTACTTTCCATAAGTTTGTTGTCTTCCCTATACTCTGGGTCCTCAATTATTTTCCAAACTTAGATTGCAGTGAAAGAATTGGAGCTTGCACTGTTGTGGTAACTGGGGTTAGCACAAGGTAAGAGGGAAGTAGCATAGATAAGAGATCAGGGGAACGACTAAACACCAGCTTAGACGAAACTTAGCTTGAAATTAAAATAGTTTTTAAGGATGACTGTACTACAAGTATACAAAGACTTGGTACAGTGCATCTAGCACACAAACAAGTAGTATATAATCGTTCTAAAATCGTAGCACTTTACTTGGGCACTACCACTAAAGAACTATTCCTCGTTCCTTCATGATGACGCGCTTCTTCAGGTGCTTCTCAGACGTAACTTCATTGAGCCAACTATAGAAATTACAGAGGAAAGGGGATGCATTTACCATTCAAAAAGGAGATAAGCAGATAGCGAAGGGAGAATACCATGACGAAGGTAAGGAGAGAAAGACAAGGGTAGCACATTATTAAAATTTTATTTTATAAAATAAATTTTTGAAGCTCTTCTACTAACGACCATTCTAACTAGGTTACGTCCTACAGTCAAATTGGCTCTGATACCATCTCTGTCGGGACCCCGGATTTCCAAATCCGGACCCTCTGTGTATTACAGCACTAGTCCCAGATCATAGCTAGTGCACACAGTTAAACAGTGATGATTACATAACCAACAACGCTTTATTACAATAATAGAGAGTACAGACCAAAAGGCCTCTTTATTACAACTGAGGTTTCAAGACCTCACACACACACAAAACACAGCGGAAGCAAAATAAACTCTGGCGAAGACCCATCAATACGCCACGTGCAATTGGTGGGAAGCGCAACCTAGAACTCTGAAAGCCTTCGTCGAATCCATACGCGCCGTAGTCGAAGTTTCCTTCTTGAGCTTCATATTCCTCTGGTTATTATTTTTGAGTGTAGCATGTGAGTACATAAAGTACTCCGCAAGTCTTGGGAAAATGCAATAGATGCAAGGCTTAACAAAGGAGGGTCATATGGTTCTTTTGCACAAAGCCACATTTTATTTCAAATACCATTAATTATTTTTAAAGGCATCACTTTAGCAAAGTGATTGTTTTAACAGAATCTATCAATAATTTTATAGTGAAGGTTCCAACCACCAACACTTGAATACTGGCTCAACCCGCCAAAGTTCAAAACCACGGGTTAAACCACCCACACTAAAAAAACTGGCTAACCGCCAAAGTTCAAGAAAACGGGTTACACCACCCACACTGGCTACATCCGCCAGGACACAAATCCGAGAGTTCCAACCACTCCCGGTTTTCAAATCTTTTATTTTTAAAACCAAAAACAATGATCTACCATGTGAATGCATTCCTTGCCCGCCCTTGACCGTGGGCACGGCTATTCGAATAGTTTTACACTCTGCAGAGGTTGTACAACTTTACCCACAAGAGATAAGTCATCTTAATAGTCAACACGCTTCCTTTGGCATGAGACACAGATAAATTATCACAAAGCTTTTACCTTACTCTAGTCTAGCCAGTTACCACCCGCTGAGGTTTCACCGCTGAAGGGTTAAACCACCCAGACAGAAGCCCCCTCTTACGCCGTATGAGTACAGTAAACCCTGTCCCTCACTGTGAATAACCAGTACACCCTGGCATCCACTTTCCACTGGTGGCACCTAGACTAAACTATCATAAGTTAGTCAGCTAGGTCGTACCCATATAGACATGTGGTTGTACGGTAGTGCTCGATCGGACAAACACAAGCGTCGGTCCTTAATTGACTAGGCGGAACATACACTTTACAAGTTCTCGTGCTAAGCGCACCAAACCAATCTTACCATCCGCCCCAGTCTAAACCAACTCTCACATTTTCTTTTATTTTAAAGATCAGTGGCAACATCCATCGCCACTAAATTTCTATACAAAAGTCTAAATCAAAGACATAATATTTTCCCAATCCAAGGTTACAAAAGTTTATGTTGCATGACTAAGCTTTCTACTACCGATACAATATTTACCAAAGTTTATATAATAATCTCATTATTGAGACAAAGGAAATCCTAGGGTGTCAAAGGTACACGGCATTCAACGTCAAATGAGGGTATAACAATAGTTGGATTAACTAGCATTTCTTAAACAAGAATTATCATTTTATGTAACATAGCATGCATTAATTTAAAATAATTAAAACATTTCTTAAACATAGGTTCAAGATGTTCAAAGGAGACTTGCCTTCGTGTGCGATATCTTGACTTTCTTGCTGCTGCTTAGAATATTCTTCGGCGACGTCGGATTCTACGCGCGGAACGATAAATACAAACGAACAAATAAATACAAATAAAATCACAAAAATACAAAATATATACTGGAAGAAAGGTTAAGATTTTAGATGAATTTAGGAAAAAGAATCAACGGATTCGGAGTTCAAATGAGGGAGAACGAATATCTGAAAGTTTTAAAGATCACATGAAATGATAACAAAATCCGAGAATTTCTTTTTAAACAGAACGGTGCCGATTGGTTGCGAGGTGGTGGCGAATGGACATAATGGAACCTCCGCGACAAGGCGAAGGTGGTGACGCGGGTACGGCGTCGAGAAACGGCGACAATCTCTGGCGGTGAGGGAAAATGGCAGTGACAGTGTGGTAGCGACATCGACAGGTTGGAAAGAGATAGTACCGGGTATGGAACGTAGAGATGTAGGGTGAGCACAGGGTAGAACACGACATGATGAAGCTAGGAAAAATATTGGCTAGGCTGAAAATTCAACGGAGACGATACAATAGATGTTTGAACGACGACGGTACAGAAAAATAAAAAAATTGATATCTTGGTGCTCGGTGAAGCAAATCCAAAACCATTTGAAAGGTGGCTACCTGGGATGGTTTGGCACGATATGACGCGAACGGATTGGTGAAAAACGCTACCGGATAGACGGGGTCACGAGATGCCATTGGCGGCCATGGCGAGGTGTCGGAGGCAAAAATTTGTGGAGACTTTTTGGGGAAAAGGAAGTGAGCACGGCGTAGAACGCGGCGAGGCAAGTCTAATAAAAATTACGGCACGGGCTAAAACTCAACAGAGACGACGAATCGACGTCGGGAGTCAAAAATGACCATTTTCATGAAAGTTCAATTTCGGCAATTGGCTCCACGAAAAATTAAATAAAATGGTAGATAAATTGTTTGGAGGCTAGGACATGATATGACGCGAACAAAAATCAAAGCGCTTACCGAAAAAGTGGTGTACGCGCGAAGGCACGGTTTCAGCGTCTGGCTCGACCAGATCGACGAGGACTCGGGGAGTCTTCGAGTGATGACAATAGAAGCATGGCGTGAAACGCGTCGAGGCGAACTCAGCGATGCAGACGGCTCGGCCAACGGACATCGGATGGTGACGAAACATGGCGGAGAAGACATTAGGCGACGACGGGTTGACATCGGCATTCCGGACAAACGGAGAGGAGTTAGAGGGTGAGGTTGGTGGCGAAACGAAGAGGAGAACGTCGGGAACACAATGCTCACCTCGGTTTTGATCCAACACGCACGGTCGGCTCGCAGCGAGGAGAGGAACATCGGTAGCGGTTTGGCCACGGTGGTCGGTGATGCTCGGTGATGCTCCCAAGGCGAGGGAGCACCACGAGAACGCGAGAAGGCAAAGCCAACGGTGTGGTCAAAAGTGACCGAACTCCACTGTTGGAGGCACAAACGGTCAAGAACACCACTCGGTTCACAAAAGAGAAATGGCTATTGCGGAGAGAAGAATGGAGAGAGGCTTTGAGATTTTGGGGGTTGAGTGAGGTTGAGAAGGGGCACCCGGTGCTCCCTTTTATAGGGGCGGAGGTGGACGGGAGAGGGAGATCAAACGTTCATGCCATTTAGAGCACCGGTTTCAATTCCGTGTAAATACACATGAATGAAAGGGGAAACGGTAGTGGATTGAAAGCTCTTGATGAGAGGAAACGAATGCACTTGATTTCACGAAAAATCATTGAGAAAATCAATGGGAAATCAAGTTTGAAGAAACGGCGTCCATGGCGCTCGCCTGCGCGTCGCGCTCGGTCTGGACGAAGATGAACAGTGCCCACGGGCACTGTTCACTCTCTCTCCCCTTTCTTTTTTTTTGTTTTGTTTTGAGATTTTGAAATTGAGCTCAAACAAACTCCGAAAATTCTAAAATAAATTTTGAAACTTCCTTGGAACTCAAAGAACTCAAATAAAATATTTTTAGCAAATATTAATGTTTAATTTTATTTTATTAAATAAAAATTCTAATTAAGATTTAGTTTACATCAAATGATTCAAAAATTTTAAAATTTGAAAATAGGATATAAATGGATAGATTAGAATTTTAAATGAATTTAGAAATTTAAATGGGCTCAATCGGAGCTAAAATGAAAAAGAACGGGCTCTCGGAAGTTTGAAAAGCGAGAAAAGAATAAACCGATTTTCGGAATTATTTTTGAACGAAAAATGAAATTATGACGTCATCAAGGGAAATGATTTTGAAATAAATTATTTTCTGTGGAAAAGAAATTTATGACGTCAGCAAGGATTTTGATTTTCTGGCCAAATTATTTTGTAAAGAAAAATAATTTTATTCAACGACAGTGGGACCGGTTTATCAACGAGAGAAGAGAGAGAGGAAAGAGCGGACGGTCGATGAGCGATGTGGCGCAAGGAGGAAATCGGGATCGTCGGATGGAGACCGAAGGAGTTAGGTGAAGATGGACGACGAGATTAGATCGGGCGGAGGATTAAATTTGATTTAGATTTTCGTAAAATACCGTAAAACTCAATAAAGCTCAGAAAAATATAAAATTACATCCACAAATTCCAGAAAAATTCAAAGAACTTCCTGGAGACATTTTGGACTTAATAAAAATATTTCCAACTACTGTTGGTATTTTAATTTTTGTACTTAAAATACTTTTTATTTTCAAAATAGATTTTAAAACTCCAGAAAAACTCAGAAAACCAAATATAAGCCGAATAATTCTAAATAATTAATTTGACATAGTATTTTTACAGAAAATCAAAATATCATTTTGTTTAATAATATTTTAAAGTTTTACTTTAAATTACTTTTCAAATCTAGCTTTCTTAAAACGAAAAAAGCAGAGCAAAACAAAATTCAAATTTCACACAAACAAAAACTCTTATTTTTATTTTAAACCAAATTAATTTAATTTTAATATTTTAAATTTTTTTCATATCCAAAATTTTGAAATAAACAGCTGGGCTGTTACACAAATGACTCCGAGACATATAGGAGTAGGAAGAGATCCAAGGCCTACCGCAACGAACAAATAAAGCAGGAGCTCCATGCACAACTTGAGGAATAACTATCTGCCTCACTTCAAGAGCAGACTGCCTTACCTCGAGGAGAGACATATTCATTGAGGGAAGAACTGAGACAAGACCGCAACCAATCGTACCTCACCCCCATTACTGCGGCACCAGTCCCCCTCAACGTCAGAGTAGCTGCGCGTCCACACCAATTATTGAACATAGCGATGCCCACTTACCTATCGATGACATCTAGGTAATGTACATCTTTAGAATGTTACATAGATCTCTCTATTGGACGCCTTAGCTCATCTTGTATCATTATGTAGGAGCCCACGCCTTGCATCCTCAGAGTTAGGCTAGTTGGCTCCATTCCCATTGACGCTGGGTGGGGGATGGCGTATCCATGGCTGTCAGGGATGCTGGTGCACAATGTACAAGTAGAGACTGGTTTCATAAAGATTCAGGTGGACATGATTAATGATGTTTTCAAGACCGTCCCTCTTAAGAAACCCCCAAATGAAGAGATTAGACATCAGGGGATGTCGTCCACACATTCATCCAGTTGCCCAAGAGGGACATCGCCCTCGACTCGTCCGTGCCACGATCTCCACATCCAGTGCCCCAAGAGGGACATCGCCCTGGACCTATCACATCGGCTCCGGTGGCTCCACCTGCAGCTCTGGTTCTGAAGCAAGTTGCATCGGCTCCCGTGGAGACGCCACCAAAAACTTTTCGTAAGCGAGGCTCTAAGACTCAAGCGAAGAAAATTAAGGTGCGTCCTGAGCCATGGAAGTTCATTCTAGGAGTGTTGTTGGTCCCCGAGTCACAATTACCCTCACTTTGTCTGGTTTGCAATACATTGCATACCTGGTACATGCAAAGGTCCAACATGAAGCCAAACCGGCAAAGTGGATTCACTGTGAGATACACAGAGGCACATTTTCTCCACGACTCGGGCTACTTCGTCGCGACATTCGAAGACTTATGCTTACTATTTAATCTCGACGAACTCGACGCCTCACTTCTACGATGCTGGACACTGTAAGTGTACTGTACAACAAAGTTCTACATTCACGTCATACCGATAATTGTCATTACTCTTTCCTTATATATAGATACATGATCCGACAAATCCGGCGACGGCGACAACCGATGGGTTTCCTCAACCCACACTTGGTCAGTGAGCAATCCATCAATGAAAATGCATCCTTCGTCCAAGATTACATAACGAGGGGATGGATTGCTCACAGTGACAAGGAGTACATCATGTTATCGTTCAACGAAGGGTAAGTGCTTCACTAGTTGCCACACAAGTTTCAATTGTACTTTATATGCAACATGAACTTAGGATTAATAACTATGGCGACACACATGACTAGGTCTCACTGGATTTTGATTGTGATTGTATCAAAGTGGAGTAAGGTAATATACCTTGATTCCCTACTTAGGAGCAACCACGACTTCACTCGTGTGCAGGAAGCAATTAACAGGAAAATTCATTTCCTCCATACATAACTCTATTGTGATCTTTCCTTCGTTTGCAATGGTCGGGGCTAACTTTTTTAGAATCACGTAGGTCATTTACCGCTTATGCTGCCCTAGGAGGGAGACACAACGAATCTAGTGACACGCTGCGTCACAGGACGGGATTTTTGGTACCCGCTACGACACAACAATTCTATATCACACTTTATTATAATGCCTCTAGAATTAACAATACATATGTATGTAATTCTATTTTTGCAGTGCCACCAGCAGCTACAGGGCAACGTATGTAGACTCTACGTTTGCCGCCATATGAAGGAAATCATGGACACTAAGATAAATGATCGAGAGGTTTGTCAACCTTCTAATAATTATTATTTTCTGATTATATATATGTATATATACACACACACATGCTAATTAATGACTTAACACTGCTTCTAGCGACAGCGGGTGGACTTCGACGAAAGTATATATGATCTTGACAAACTCGTCAAAATTCGTGGAAACCACTCCCAATTCTTACTAGAAGAGGTCATAAACAAGACTAAAGAGTTTCACCCTGGTAATTAATGGTGATAATTAGATGTTAAAACATTGGATTCAATTGTAATCACTCAATTGTGCTTATCAAAAAATTCATTCAATTTAATTCATTTATGAGATCTGTGTAACGATTGTCATGCATATATATATATATATATATATATATATATATATATATATATATATATATATATATATATATGTGTGTGTGTGTGTGTGTGTGTGTGTGTGTGTGTGTGTGTGTGATCCACGGTGTTGTTTCATTCATCTATGTGATTTATGTAATGATTATTCTGTGTTATATACATGATCTTGCTTGTTTTCAGAGGGCATGGCTAGCATATCTTGAGGCTAGCCGAAAAATAGCAAATAAAATCGTTGTTGAAATAGCTATCATAGACTGTTGAAATTATTGTTGATGGATTGCTCAGAGACCAAGTGTAGGTCGAGGAAACCCACCAGTTGTCGTCGTCACTAGACTTGTTGGATCATGTATCTATACATAAGCAAAGAGTAATGACATTTATCGGTATGACGTGAATGTAGAACTTCATTGTACAGTACACTTACAATGTCCAACATCATAGAAGTGATGCGTCGAGTTCGTCGAGGTTGAATAGTAAGAATAAGCCTTTGAAGATCACGAAGAAGTAGCCCGAGTCGTGGAGGAAATACGCCTCCGTGTATCTCACAGTGAATCCACTGTGCCAGTTTGGCTTCATGTTGGACCTCTGCATATACCAGGTATGCAATGTATTGCAAACCAGTCCAAGCCTGGGTAATTATGACCCGGGGACCAACGACACTCCAAGAATGAACTTCCATTGCCCGGAAGGCGCCTTAATCTTCTTTGGTTGGGTCTTAGCGCCTTGCTTATGATACATTTTTGGTGTTGTCTCCACGGGAGCCGATGCAACAGGCTTTAGAACCGGAGCTGGAGATGGAGCCACAGGAGCCGATGTGACAGGTCCAAGGTGATGTCCCTATTGGGCCACTGGATGTGGAGATCGCAGCACGGACAAGTCGAGGGCGATGTCCCTCTTGGGCCACTGGCTGAATGTGTGGATGTCATCCCCTAATGTCGTAATCTCTTCGTTTGGGGGCTTTTCAAAAGGGACGGTCCTAAAAACATCATTAATCATGTTCACCTGAACCTTCACGAAACCGGTCACTAGTTGGGCACCATGCACCAGTGTCCCTGATAGCCATAGATACGACATCCTCTGTCCAGCATCAATGGGAATGGAGCCAACAAGCCTAACTCTAAGGATGCAAGGTGTGGGCTCCTACATAACAATACACAATGAGCTAAGGCATCTATCAGGTAGATCTATCTATATAGCATTCTAAATAGGTACATTACCTAGATGTCGTCAATAGGTAAGTGGACGTCACTATGTTCAATAATTGGCATAGACGCATGGCTACTCCAACGTTGAGAGGGACTAGGTACCGTATTAATGGGTGTGAGTTGTGTTTGGTTGCGAACTTGTCTCAGTTCTTCCCTCAATGAATCTATCTCTCCTCGAAGTGATACAGTCTTCTCTTGAAATGAGGCAGATAGTTGTTCCTCAAGTTGAGCACAAAGCTCCTATTTTGTTTGTTCGTTGCGATAGGCCTTGGATCTCTTCCTACTCCTATATGTCTCGATGTCATTTGGGAATCCGTGCCTCCAAGATATGTAAACCCCTAGGCCTCGCGTGCAACCTGTGTCCTCCTTGTTTCCCAGGACCTATGATAGTATATCTCTCCATGTATTCTTCAGAAGAGCATCGGGATGATTCGGTAGTCAATGATTGCTGCAAGAGGTAATCATGTTATTTTCGAACCCATGAAGTTCAAGAGGTATTAACAACTATGTAGTTTAACATATCTTACCAAGCGTTGGGACACTTCCACATCTGCAGGGTTTTTGAAAGAGGAAACACCCGAAGATGTGGTTGATGACCTCGCTCTTAACCAGCTCGGGCGCGCTCGTTTGCGATCCCAGCAAATGGCAGGGAGGCCTCCGATCGGATTACGACCTCGTCTTGCATCCTCCATTGCGGGATTTTCCCCGCGTACCAAGCGGTGCTGAGTCTGTGAGGATGAGTGTTTTGTGACTGGAGAGACTTATGCGCCGCACTTTGTTGTTCAAATTCGGTCGTTGTCTTCATCTGCACAAAGGACTCCCATGTTTCTGGTGACACGAAAGGATACCTCGTGAAGGGCGTGAAATCCTTGGCCACGTGCTGTGTGACAAGAGTTCTTTTGAAGTTCTTCCATGCTTTTCCCATCGCGAGGAGCGCCTGCCGTTGCATGAGTCCATGTACTTCTGCTGGGATCTCGAACGAATTTGTTATTTCCGCCCACAGTAGATTTTTCTGATCCTTTGCCATATCTTTCCAGCTTACTATGGTGATGGGGATCCGTTGCCTTCCAATTATCCCATAGGTAGTCTGAAATGTTACTGTTGCTTTCTTCGGTTGAAGAGGGACCCCATCCAGAGAGACCACCGTGATGGTCATTCGGCCCTCTGGCCTTTTCGACACTCCTCGGTAACGCTTAGTTATCCCGATCTTCAGAGCGTGAGACCCAGATGACGACGATGATGACTGTGTGGACGTCATCCTCTTATAAGAAAAACTAACTGCAGTGAGCAGTAAGCTTAGCATATATCATGAAGTACTAAAGATTAGAAAACAAAGTTCTATGAATCAAATTACACACACCAGTGTCTCAAGTTCATTGAACCTGACACACTGGAGTGTATAACTTGATTTATGCCCTTTCATGGTCTATGTGGCATATATTATTGCTACAAGGTCCCTTTGGAACTGTAATATACCATTCCAAATAGATCTTGTAGCTAACAAGTGAAGTATATATCATGAAGTACTAAAGATGATAAAACAAAGTTCTATGAATCAAATTACACACACCAGCATCTCAAGTTCATTGAACCTGATACACTGGAGTGTGTAACTTGCTTCAAGTCCTTTGAATGTCTATGTGGCATATATTATTGCAACAATGTCCCTTTGGAATAGTAACATGCCATTCCAAATAGATCTTGTAGCTAACAAGTGAAGCATATATCATGAAGTACTAAAAGTCACAAAACAAATTAGCCAACTACAGAAGATCACAAAACAAATTAGCCAACTACTGAGACAGACCACAAGATTGACAAATGACATTAATAGTAACAGTTTAGAGCTCAAGCTTCAATATCCAATTTTAGTATTAGATCTTATGGCTAACAAGTGAAGCATACATCATGAAGTACTGAAGGTCATAAAACAAATTAGCCAACTACTGAAGATCACAAAACAAATTAGCCAACTATTGAGATAGACCATAAGATTGACAAATGACAGTAATAATAACAATTTAGAGCTCAAGCTTGAATATCCAATTTTAGTATTAGATCTTATAGCTAACAAGTGAAGCATATATCATGAAGTACTAAAGATCACAAAACAAATTAACCAACTATTGAGAGTAGATCTTGTAGCTAACAAGTGAAGCATATATCATGAAGTACTATATATCATGAAGTATTAGAACAGTATCATCATTGAGCTAATATCTAAACCCACTATGGGGTTTGGGTTTCGTACTGTAGGGAGGAGAGGCTGCCGGTGTCGGGAGGGAGAGGCGGACGACGTCAGGAGGGAGAGGCGGCGGTGTGAGGGAGAGGCGGACGGCGGGAGGAGAGGCGGCGGCGTCGGGGGAGAGGCGGGCGGACGGGAGGAGAGGCGACGTCGGGAGGGGGAGGCAGCCGGCGACATGAGGGAGAGGCGGACGGCGACGGGAGGGAGCGTAGGGAGGGAGAGGCAGCGTCGTGCGCAAGTGAGCAGTTAGATCTAGCATAACCTAGCAGGGGAGGCGGAGACGGAGTGCGTGAGTGAGGACTCTGCGAGCAGAACCTAAACTTGGGGTATATTTATAGAGAAACTACCACAGACGATTCTATTACAGAACCGTTTGTGATAATACAATCACAGACGATTCTTTTATGGAACCATCTATGATAATACTATCATAGACGATTCTTTTAAAGAACTTACTGTGGTATTCAACATATCACAGACAGTTCTATAAAAGAACTGTCTGTGATAGTATTATTACAGACGATTTGTTCTGATAAACTGCCTGTGATAATTCCTTATTCTTCATCTAACCACAAGAAATGCATGCTGGCCATGCAATATGAAAAACGCAAGTATACTCATAAATATAACTATTTCTTAGTTATGGAATCAATTACAATTATAATGGAATATAGTTCCATAATTACATGTCGAGTTTCCTAATTATGATTACATTGCAACAATTTCCAAATTGGGCCGGGTTGGCTATGTGGGATCATTTATTACACTTGGCTATTTCCATTTAAATAAAGCCATTCACAATGATCGACACACATATAGCTTGCTTCATCACCTTGTTCTTCCTCGAGCCTAATGTCGTCTCCGAATGAAGGCAACTTATCAAATTGATTGTACTCTTCCTCATCTACGACATTCTCAACTCTGACAATCCTTCTTTTTCCATGAAGAACTACATGACGCTTCTTATTTGTCGGGTCGATTACATAAAATACTTAAACAACTTGCCTCACGAGTATGGATGGTTCATCTTCGTATCCTACACATTTGAGGTCCACAGTAGTGACACCGTACGTGTCTACCTTTACACCCTGTGGGAGTTGGACCCAACGGCACCGAAATAGAGGAATCTTGAAAATTATGTAGTCATGCTCCCAAATCTCCTATATAAGCCCGTAGTACGAGCTTGGGCCAGCGGTACTGACGTGCACATCAAAGGCATATATGCGGACACCTGAGTTCTGCACTGTGCTCTTTCTATCCTGATATGTTGTATAAAATGTGTAGCCATTAATATCATATCCTTGCCATCTCATAATTGTAAAGGAACCTACGGTGACGCATGTGCACAGTTTTACGCGAATTGTTCAACCACACACTCTCGTATAATCTAAGCAGTGCGGACAGGCTTTGGCTCCTTTTGTACTCAATCCTGATAGGTTACCAAGGGTAGGAAAATCATTAATGGTGCAGAACAACATAGAGCACAGAGTGAAGTTCTCTCATTTGTCCGCATCCCATATATGTACCCCTTCGTTCCACAATATTGCAAGATATTCCACCAATGGTGCTAGGTATACATCAATATCGTTCCCATGTTGCTTCGGCCCTTGGATAAGTAGTGACATCAAAATATACTTTAGATTCATACATAGCCAAGGAGGAAGGTTGTACATGCATAGAGTCATGGTCTAGGTGTTATGTCGGCTGCGCATGTTACCAAAAGGATTCATTCTATCTATACTCAACTCAAATCTTATATTTCTCAGTTCCACACCAAAGTCTACAAACATCCTATCGATGTTCCTCCACTGGGCAGAATCAGCAGTGTGTCTTATCATTCCGTCTTTCTTAAACTGCTCCGAGTGCCAACGCACCAATCTTGCATCCTTGCGGTTTGCAAATAAATGCTTCAAACGGAGAATTACAGGAAGATACCACAACACCTTACCAGGAGGTCCTTGCTTCACCAAGATGCCCTTCCCATCATCGAAGTCATTTTTACGCTTGTATCGAGATACTTTGCACACCGAACAAACATGTAAGCTAGCATATTCTTTACAGTAGAGGGTACAATCATTCAGACATGCATGTATTCTTTCTACTTCTATTCCCAATGGACAAAGAATCTTCTTGGCTTGTTAAATAGTTATCGACAACACATTTTCCTTTGGAAGCATGTCTGCTAGGAGATCTAACAACGCCGTGAAACTCTTGTCGGACCAACCATTCCTTGCCTTCAATTTCAGCAGTTCTAGAATGGATGACAGCCTCGTTTATTATGGCTTGCAGTCCAGGAACAAAGGTTTCTCTGAGTTCTCCATCAAGCCCTCGAATTTACCAAATCTCTCTCACTATAGTCCCCTTCTGTATCACGTAGCATCTGATCCAGATTGTCATAATGCGACCTATCCTCATCAAAAGCACAGTCTACAACCGGCATATCGTTGCCTCCCTTGACGATGTCATAACTATCTTCTTGCGTAATCTTTTTTTCACCGTGACTGGTACAACATTTGTACCCCTTTCTGAAACCCCTTCGAATCAAGTGAGCTTCGATCTGCACTGAGTTTCTAAACATCTTTAGATTATCACAATCAATATATAGACAGTACATATATTCCACCTCCTTCTTCAACATATCCAGCTCGACTGCTCTTCTAAAAGCAGACACGTCATTAATGTACTGTTCACGCACACAGTTCCCAACATATATCCAATTTCAGTCCATCTACGCTACACATGTAACAAATGGGTGTCAAATTGGATTATTAGCGCTACTATAGAAAATCAGACTAGCTACTTAATTAATTACACATATCTATATTAGGTAGCCAGCTAGCTAGCTAGCCACGTGTTCATGACACAATAATATTAAGCAAAAATATATTAAAGTAAACTAAGAGTACTTACCTATTCTGAAATTGAGCAAAGTACCATTATCTTTCTAAACCTAGCTAGCTAACTAGATCTAAACAAAAACCTAGCTATCATCTCTTTGAATTACAAAGGCCTATAAGTTATTAGAAGCAATTGAGTACCAACCTCTGATCACTAAGAAGACGTATATAGATCTACAAGCGATATGTTTTCGTCAAACTCCCAAAGCCGGCTGCCTCACTCCACCGATGCAGCGCAATGAAGACAGATCTCTGTGTAGAGACCACGTACGCCTGCTATTTAATAGTGCAGATTATCCCAAACGGTTATAACCACAAACCGTCTATGATACGACATTATCATAGACTGTTCGCATCATAGATGGTTTGTTATAAGAACTGTCTGTGATGTCCGCAATATCACAGATGATTTTTTATACGAACCGTCTGTGATGTCCGCAACTTTCACATACGGTTATTAACACGAACCGTCTGTGATGTCTCAATTATCACAGACGGTTCGTGTTAATAACCGTCTGTAAAAATATCAAAGACGGTTGTTAGTATAAACCGTCTGTGATAGTTTAAGTATAGACGGATCCGTATGAACCGTCTGTGATGTAGCTGTCTAGTATAGCATCTTTTGTAGTAGTGTATGTTGTTGGAACTAATCTTGACTATGCTAATTGCATTGAGGCGTGGTCAAAACTTCAGTCGAAGGCATGGTCGAAGCTGCAGTTGAAGGTGTGGTCGAAGATGGAATCGAAGATGTGATTGAAACAGCAGTCGTTACCGTGGTCAAAGTAGTCGTGGTCGTAGGAGTTAATTTGTAAGTTGTCGAAGCTTGATTTTTTTATAGGGCATAGATAGCACTTCCTGACAAAAATATGACTATCACAGATGGTTCCATAGTATAACCGTCTGTGATAATATAACATCACAGATGGTACTATTATGGAACCATCTATGATGTGGTTTATATCACAGACGATTTTGTGAGAGATATCACAGATGGTTCTTTAAGAACAGTCTGTGATAATTCCTCCTATAAGTAGTGTCCCGCTAGGATTTGCGCCCTCATTCACTTACTCGGCCACACATCCTTTCGCCTTCTCACCTCTCCTCCCTATCGCCGTAGCTCGCCGTCGCTCCCTGCTGGATCCGTCATCGCCCCCGCCAGATCCATCGTCACCCCCTGCTGGATCCATCATCGCCCCCACCGGTTTCGTCGTCGCCCCCACCTGGTTCGACCGCCTCTCCTCCCTATTGCCTTAGCTCTAGCCAAAGGTATGGATTTGCTTCATCTTTTTACGTCATCATCTTTTCTGTCACACTAGCAATCCTTGTAGAAATAATTTGAGATAATGTTTTTTTGTTAAGTAGAACATATTTTTGTTAGATCTATCTTGACAGTGTTTTTTTGAGTTAAGTAGAACATATTTTTGTTAGAAATACATGTCGAGAGATGAAATAACTAGGGAATGAATTTAGAGATAAATTATTGGAGCTATTGTTTCTATTGTCTTGTAGCAATAATATATGTCGCCGAATGTTCTTACATGTCCCCTCCTCCGAACCGGAGTAGTAGTTGTAGCTAGGGAATAGATAGAGATAAAATAGCTAGGGAATGAATTTAGAGATAAATTGTTAGAGCTATTGTTTCTAAGTGAGTTGGAGGATTGTGTTATTGCTATAAGATCTATTTAGAATGGCATGTTAATGTGTTCCAAAGAGACCTTGTAGCAATAATATATGCCAAAGAGACTTTGTAGCAATAATATATGCCAAAGAGACCTTCGAAGGGCATGAAGCAATTCACACACTCTAGTGTCCTCTATAATTCACTTTGTTATTGCCACAATATCTATTTGGAATGGCAAATCACACATTTCAGTGTGTCAGGTTCTACAGAGTAAGTTATAGCTGTTGTTTCTTCCTCCTCATCATGCTGTGTGTTAGACTTGGTTGCTGTCTTAGTTATAAAAGAACCTTTGGGCTGTCTTGGCCTTCATTTACAAATGAAGGGCGCGACAGTCCAAAGGTTCTCTTACGCCTAAGACAACAACTAAGCCTAACACGCAGAATGATGAGGAGGAAGAGACTTCAGCCATAACTTACTCTATAGAACCTGAGACACTGAACTGTGTGATTTGGGATGTTAGTATTGCAAAAAGACCTTGTAGCAATAATATACATTGCTGGATGTTCTTATTTCTTGTAAGATCAACCATGTGCCAATGTTTACGCACACATCTCACTATAATTAGTTTTTTCTTGTAAGATGATATCATCATCATTGATGTCGCCGAATGGGTCTGACGCTCCAAAGACTAGGTAACTAAGCATGGTAGAGTAGTATCTAAAAGGCCAACGGACCGAATGACCATCACGGACATCACCCTGGACCCTTTTATGTCGTGATCTTCACACGACCATGCCTATCAAACAAAATGCTCTATGACTCCACCTCAAGCTCCTCTTCAGAAGGCCAGCGCATCGACTCCTACAAAGGCAACGCCGAAAATGTATGGCAAGCAAGGCACCAAGCCGAATTGAAGAAGATTAAGGAGCCTCTCAGGGAATGGAAGTTCATGCTCGGAATGTCGTTGGTTCCCGAGTCACAATTACCCAGCCTTGGACTGGTTTGCAAAACTTTGCATACCTGGTACATGCGGAGATCCAACATGAAGCCAAACCGACACAGTGGATTCACTGTGAGATACACGGAGACATATTTCCTCCATGACTCGGGCTACTTCTTCATGACCTTCGAAGAATTATTCTTACTGTTCAACCTCGACGAACTTGATGCCTCACTTCTACGATGCTGGACACTGTAGGTGTACTATATAATCAAGTTCTACATTCATGTAACGCCGATAAATGTCATAACTCATTGCTTATGTATAGATCCATGATCCAACAAGTCCGACGACGGCGAGAACCAGTGGGTTTTCTCGATCCACACTTGGTCTATGAGCAATCCATCAATGATAACGGATCCTGCGTCCAAGGTTACATAACGAGGGGATTGCTTGCTCGCAGTGAAAAGTGCTACATCATGGTACCTTTCAACCAGGGGTAAGTGCTTCACTAGTTGCTAAATAAGTTTCATCTGTACTTTATATATAACATAAACTTAGGATAAATCACTATGGTGACATACATAACTAAGGGTCACTGGATTCTGATTGTGATTATACCAAAGTGGAGTAAGGTAATATATCTTGATTCTCTATTTTAGGAGCAACCACGACTTCACCTATGTGCAACAAACAATTGACAGGTAAACTTATTCCCTTCGTACATAACTCTAGTATAGTCTTCTCTTCGTTTGCAATAGCTGAGGCTAACTTTTTGGAATCATGTAGGTCGTTTAGCGCTTACGTTGCATAGGGAGGGAGACATAAGGAATCCAGCGCCACACTATGACACAGGACGCGATTTTCGGTACCCACTACAACACAACAACCCTATATCACACTTCGTTATAATACCTTTAGATATCACAAATAGCTATCATATGCGGTTTTTATTATTAGCCATCTGTGATATCTAAGATATCACAAATGACTATGTCCGAGAACCGTCTTTAATATATAACATATCATAGACGGTTTTTTTGAAAAACAATCTGTGTTGTAATTATCACGGACGGTTTGAGAACCGTTTGTGATAACTACCTATTATCACAGATACATAAATTCAGACGGTTTAGAAATTATCTGTGATGACGGTTCTAAACAGTCTGTGATAATTCTTTTTGTAATAGTGACTCATTTTGTCAAAACTTCATACTACTCCACGGATGTATGGTTTTAATATCTTCGCACTGAATGCAAAAAAGTGCCTCTTTACCCTCAAATTCACAAATCAGTTTTACTAGTTAGAGACCCATGTGTTATAACGGAGTCATAAAAATGATGAGACGGAACTTACTGACTGGCCAACTTCACACATCAAACATTAGAGAGCAAGCGACGGAGAGAGAATGGTGGCCAGAATGCGTGAGGAGATGGGGAAAGTGGAGAGGGTGGCAGTTGTATCCTGACAGAGAGAGGAGAGAGACGAATGATCCAGATCAAATCGGATGGTTGTAGAGAAAAAATGAGAACACACCGACAACCACCAACTTCTCTTTATATAATACTAGAGATTCATTGAAACAGTAAGTATTTTTATTGCACGTTTAGTGTTGGGAAGAGCAGCTACACATGCTATAAAGAAATGAAACCGACAGGAATGGTTCTAATAAATTTCAAATTTGGGAAAATGACAGGAAATAACAGTACGGTTTTGCTATTTACAAGTTGTCTGATATTTTCTGAAGTCTAAGTCGGTTTTCTGTGACCTTTAATTTGGATTTGCATGAACGGAGTATGGTGTGATGTTTGATCCGATGTCGATCCAATGTGTCAAAAAGTGAATAAGGATATATGACATGCATCTTCAGATCTAATTTATAGACCTGTTACATAGTAATTAACAACATACATAGTAACAACAGTGTATGGATTCGTAATTAGTAAATTCCCCGTACTCAATCCTATACCCTTAATTAATTAATCTAAGTACTCCACTTGTAATGAACAGATTGTTGCTTTCACCACAATCATTAAAGGATCCATCGGCTCCAATGTTCTATAAGCTGCTAGTATACAATACGTTGCATCTCAGCAAAGGCAATTTGCACACGTCGAAACATTCATGCATGTGCGCGCGTCGCTCATACCAATGCCTTCTAATACAAATCTGATAGCGTAGAACGGGACAGCCGTCAAAAACAATCAATTATTTTTCTAGTATTCCAATCAATCACGAGTTACCTACCTTAGCAACCAAGTCAAGTGATTAGTTAGTAGTAAATTAAACACAACACGAGGCGGGCTAATCTCTTTCTCACGTCGATCTCTCGCTTTCTTCGTGAACCTCCCTTCCAAATCCAGCACTGGACGAGCAAGAAAGCTAGGTCAGCTCATCTGACCAAGAAAGACCGACGACGATGAAGCTTCAGCTAGATCAGCCAATCTGAACGACTACCGAAACCAAGGGGGTGTATCCAATGCGTCCTACCACTTCGGCGCTCCTCTACATAATGTATTCCCCTACGAAGACGTCCAATCAACCATGCATGAAATTTTTCAAAACAAAATTGAGAACATCTATCTATTATTATATATTAAAAGTCAATGACGGGTCTCTACGTACGGCTGCTAAGAAAAAAATATACTTAACAAAAAAGAAAAACATTCAGCCTTCAAATTGATGGACCCTAATTTTAAAAACTTAGATTCGATAATTATCTTAGAGATATATTAATTTGAAAAGGATTTTAAAATTTTAACTCTTAATTTGGTGGACCCTAATTTTAAAGGTTTAGATTCATGGTTGGCTTAGAGATATATTAATTTGAAAAAAGAAGAAGAGTAAATTGCACTGTAGCCCCTTGATCATGTGCTGTTATCTCACTTAGCCCTCTGAACTTGCAAATTACTTTGTGCACTCTCCGAACTTGTGTCCGTTTACACTGCAATTTTAACTAGCTGTTAGATAACGAAAGCACTGAGGTGGCATCCTACGTGGCCATTTCCTAGAGTTTCTATGAGCTGGTGTCCTACATGGCGGAGATGGCGTAGCCCTAGGGGCCAACACTGTGCCAGGCGAGCAGTTAGGCGGCAAGCAGCTAGAGGGAGTGGTCGGCGATGGCAGATCCTCGAGAACCCCGACACGATAATGCTAGATGAGGTAGAGTGAGCGCTAGCATCATTCCTGCCGCTGGTGTTCACAGAGAGGCGTAGAAGCAGGAGGAGCAGCTTGGGAAGGGACAACAGCGTGTGGGCATAGTGACAAAGATGGGGACAACACCAGTGAGGTCGATGGCGATGAGCACTCAACTCCGCCGCTTGGATCTTCAGTGTATGCTCCTCTCTGGCACTCACAATCTCCATAAAAACCACCCAAGGAAGGCTCAAACCTTAGCTTGTCACTGGTGTTGCCCCAAGAACCGGTGTTTAGGGGTGAAAATGGATCCGGATGTTATTCGGATATCTGGTTACTGGATCCGGATATGTCGGATCAGATGTCTAATATCTAGATTCGGATACAAACCGAATTCGGATGTATCGGATCTGGATACCTAATTCCCGGATGTGGATGTGAATATGGTATGGGCCATCTCGAATTCGGATATCTGAATTGAATAGATATAATAGCAGTAACTTACTAATACATATCTTTTGCATTTGACCTCTAAATTAGTCATATTATATATGCATTTCGATCATCTCGATGAGTCCGCCATCATGGTGGGCTTTAATTTGGTATTTCATATTTTTTATTTTGGCACATCCCACAATAAAGTTTTTTTGCATGCTCTTTTTAGCTAAATTTTATATTAAAATAATCCGGTGCCATGTTTTAAATAGGAGAGGCCATGAATAATTATTGGAATATGAAAAATAGTTGAATTCGATCCTTTTTTAAGTATAATCCAATCCAAATTCGTATCCGACATTTGTCCGGTCCATATTCGTATCCGGCGTTTGCCTGATTCATATTTGAATCCAAGAAAAAAATATGGATGCGAATATGGTTTGAGAGCTATCTGATCTGTTTTCACCCATACCAGTGTTGATTAGCCATCACTTTTCAGTTGTTCCAGTGAGAATTTTGAAAATCCGAACGTGCCACGCCATGTTCCATCTCTTCTTCTCTCATGGCCCCAAGTTAATTTGATTTTTGCTCATGCAGCGCGACAAATTGACAATTCTCTTCCTCTCCTTTGAGTTGGTTTCGCTGCTGTTGTTCATCATCTTCAATGATCCTTGATCCAATTACTTTGCACACGAGCATCCCCTCACTATCCACCATCTTTTGATGTGCTCACTTCTCTTCCTAGACCACTGTGGTGCCATCAACAACATGCATGAAAGAACCGCTGCCGTCATAGGCACTTGCCACCAGCACCTCCCTGTTGTTCCAAACCCCGAACCACCACCACCATAAGCTTCGACTCATCATCCTCATTCTGTTATGCCCATTCCTAGGGACTCGCCACCCATCTCCTGCTACCAAAATGTGGAGCCCTACTCACCGTCACCTCCCTCTCTTGTCCCTATCTCAACCAAAGGAAGAAGAAGACGATGTCATCTCATTCTCTCTCTATCGTGCCATGTCAGCATCACTTCCGTTATCTAACAGGCAATTGGACCTGCGATGCAAACTGACGCAAGTTCAAGGAGCCCACAAAGTAATTTGCATGTTCAAGGGGTTAAGCAAGACAACGACACAAGTTCACGGAGCTATATTGCAATTTACTCATAAAACAAATAAGTAGCACTACATTTATTTCATATGTTGAGAGTGTAAATTTGCTTGATGAACCTACCTCTCAATCCTCGCTTTCACACTTAAGGAGAGAGATCTCAAAATAAAACTTGCTAATTAAATATAAAATCAACATCCCCAAATTCAAATTTAGACTATATATATATATATTAAAATTTGAATTTGTATAAAGTTGCACTATACTACACCAAAACACACAATTGCATGGACTAATCGGCTAGTTCCATAAAAGGACAATCAAATAATCATGAATAATTTTGAAACAAAATGAGAAAGTACATTAATACAAAATCAACATGTAACACCACAAAAATTTAACAAAAAATTTCGATCTACACATAAAAAGACAAAGTTGCCTGAAATCCAAAAATAAAGAAAAAAGGAAAAATAAAGAAAAAAGTTACCGTTCACTAAAGTTTCTTAATTTTGTTTATACAATTATATATCATGTTTTGAGTTGAAAAATCAGAACAATAATTGTGTTTATTCCTAACTCAACCAGACTGTGGTATATACGATTGTGCATCATTGCTATGGTACAAACATGTGACATTTCTTCACTTCAAAAGAAAAGGAAGCTTTTGGAATGATTGCCTTCTTCTTCTTCTTTTTGACAACTTTGGAATGATATATTGCCTTAGTTCTAGAGAAAGGAAACACCACCAAAGCACATCGAGATATATAGTAGCGTGCACCACACATTCTTAAACTTTTCATGTTGTACATATCACTTAGGTCGTTATTAATCTTTATCCTTAGCTGGAAAATCCTTCAGTCTGTTTCGTGACATATTTTCAAGAGAAAAGAAGCGTGCACATAGCCATCGTCCTTTTTAATTTATAGATAAAAAAAGGCCTTTTCAATTGCTTCAGCTATAGATCACGATCATGGAGGAAGCAAGCAAAAAAAAAAAAACTGCTTAAACGGGCATCGTCAAAAATGCTGAAGAAACAAGAGATGGTACGGAAGAAGAGCAACGAGTTTAGAACGTTTCTGTTTTGACCTAGCTGATAAGAGCTCTCTCATCCATAGCTTGTTTAGGGCGGGTCATTTCAGTTACGTCTGGACCTCCAGGAACGCGCAGTTAGTAGTTACCATTTAACCGTGGTTAGCCAAGTCCAAATCCAACAAGTTTTACCCTCTCCTCCTGCCCTTGCAAGTGTAACCGCCAGCTCCTCACTTCACCGCAAATTTTTTTCTTGGTTTCCTTTTAGCCCATGCGTGCATGGGTGAAGCCCGGCCTTTCCTTCTCTTATTATATATCCACGTAATTAAGGTTAAAAACTCTGTCCAAAAACAAACAATCGTGAACCTAAAACGGTAACTGCCGCGGATATCTTCATCCGTTAGTTGATGTTGTTTTGAGCACTTTGACCACGTACGCTTTTCTTATCTCAGCCCGTTTTTCAAGCAAAAGGCTAAAGCGAATCAAATACGTACCCTAAGTAGGAAAAAAGATTCGCAAAATACTGAAATATTTGTAAATTTGAAAACCCTGTTCATTCCGTAAAATTTATTTTGATGTGTTGTTTTCCATACAAATTCAATAATTTATTGTGGTGGAGCATTAAATTACTTTTACTTTGATTCCAACAAACATGGTGTCAGAATTTGACCATCAATAATATTTTGCAGGTGTACTTTCTTTGCTAGAACCTGTATGCATGTACACCTAATCCAAAAAAATGTGTCTACAATTATTTTTAAACAACACTAAAAGGACACTGATTAGTGACCTTTAGGTGCTCATGTGACTACTCCACTTGTATTTTGGAGAATATTGGCACCTAAAATTGCATTGAATTAAGTCAAAGGGGACCATATTTCCTGCATTTAATTGGATGTTACAATGTGCGCGTCTTGGGGCGCTGAATATCGAAACGCCTTAAGACACTAAGATTGAGGCAGTCGGAAAGTTTCATGTGATCCCAATAAATTTCGACCATATCTTCTACCCGCCTAAATATATCCTAAGTACTATTAAATTGATAATAAATGTTTCTTTCGAAAACCATATGTAGATAAATGTTTCTTTCGAAAACCATATGCAGTATGTCTCAACACAACACAATGGTTGGGGCTGCCAATCGTATATATTCATCGCCGAGAAATTCACTGGCACCTAAAATTACATTGATTCGTGCTAGTTTTTTTAAAAAATACAACTGATACCTAAAATTACAATTATTCGTAACATGTTGAAGCAGCTGGCACCTAAATTTACATTGGTTCTTAATAGTTTGAAGAATATTTATAGTGCCAAAGGAAATCGTATCTAGTGCATTTAAGTAGATGATGCAATGTATGTACGCACCTGGAGCTCTGACTATATCCGATCGTCTTAGGCACCTAGGGTATATGCAATAGCCTGTTTTTAATGTTGTGTATAGCTCTTCTAAGCACTAGAGACAATATCTCTAATAGTAAATTATTTCTCTAACTATTTTACATTATTTTCATTATAATTTCGTGCCTCACACACTCTCACTATTTACGTTGGTTTGCAGGTTCAAGTCGTCAATTGCATAAGAGACAACATATTATCTCTTCTCACCCCTCTCTTCTTTATATTGGATTTTACTCATTTAATATAGTTAAGAAACAGTTGATATGACACTATTGAATATATTCTTGAAGGGCAGACAGTCAACAAATTTGAAGCAACACAGTGAATTCTGATCATATCTTAATTTCTCGTCTGCTTCCAGGATGCTACAATCAAGTATATTAAGTGACAATTAAACATCCCTTTAGAACAAACCATGGAATTCGATACCAAGAAACCGAATCTAGCTAGAGAACCAACCCAAAAGGAAAACAAAACCACCAAAGGAATGGCAAACGAAGCAGCAAGAAAGCATGCAGGGAAAAAGGGCAGAAGTAAGAGTTAACCGCAGCCCAAAACGAAGCACTTATTTATTTCGGTTTTTCAATTAAATCTTAGCTTCAGCTTGGATCATTCTATACTGTGTGTAAGATGTATCAGCGATTAGGCATCAGGAAGTATCATATGCAGCCAGAAGAGCGAGGCCGAAGCAGCAGCCAACGGAGCCAGCCATCCAAATCCCAAAAGCCAAAGCCGCAGGCGCGCGGTGCGAGGAAGGGTCAACCGCTCCGTTGACCGTTACGGCGTAGCGAGATCCCGTCCCGTTAGCACGCCGCGGTCGGGGGGCATTCCCGTAAACTCCACACCACTACCCCACTCGTCTCCTCCCAACTCCTTATATATAGCCACCTTGCCTACCTCTCATTCCTCACCCCTGACCTTCTCTCTCTCTCTCTCTCTCTCTCGATCTCTCACCGTAACGGAGGCGCATGGCGACGAGGTGCGGCGGCTCGTGCTTCTCCCTGGAGGGGGAGGCTGGGATGGAGGAGGGCGAGAGCGGGGCCAAGAGGCGGAGGACGGAGGGCCCGACGGAGGTGACGGTGCCCGGCGGCACGGGAATGTTCGAGGAGCTGCCGGACGAGCTGGTCCTGTCCATCCTCGCCGACGTGGCGGCCACCGCGAACTCGCCGGCCGATCTCGCCGCCGCCATGCTCACGTAAGGCCGCCGCCGCTTTGGTTCGGTTCGGTTCCTCCTCGATCGTGTCTCCTGTTTTGATTCTTGGGTGCGTGGCGGTGTGGTGGAAGAAATCGGCCCAGTCTTAATTTGCGGGATGAGTTTTTGACGGGGAATATTGCCTTTTTGTTTGGGATTGCAGGTGCAAGAGATTCAGGGAGCTGGGGCAGCACAGGCTGGTGCTTGCGCGGGCGTCGCCGTGGTGCATCGCCGTGCGCGCCAACAGCTGGTCCGACGACGCGCACCGCTTCCTCCACCGCTGCTCCTGCGCCGGCAACCTTGACGCCTCCTACCTACTCGGCATGGTACATGGATGCCCCAAAACATTTCTTATTGATTAATTCCTTCGCGCATTCGCATTTGACGATCGTGCCGACGTCTCTGTTCGTTTTTGTCCCCTGCTGCAGATCCGGTACTACTGCCTGGGCAGCCGCCGGTCGGGGTCGGAGCTGATGGGGATGGCGGCGCTGCGCGGCCACGCGGAGGCGCTCTACTCGCTGGCCATCATCCAGTTCAACGGCAGCGGCCGCTCCAAGGACGACCGCAACCTCCGCGCAGGCGCTCATCTCTGCGCGAGCGCCGCCGCGCGCGGCCACACCGACGCGCTGCGCGAGCTCGGCCACTGCGTCTCGGACGGCTACGGCGTCCGTCGCTCCGTCTCGGACGGACGGCGCCTCCTCATCCAGGCCAACTTCCGCGAGATGCGCGCCGCCTTCACCGGGCCCGCGCTGGACGGGGCCCTCGACCATCATGGCGGGGGCAAGCCGCACATGTGCCTGCTCAGCGACTTCGGGTGCCACATGGCCGCGGCCGCCGGGCGCAGGGCGCACGCGGCCAACGCGTTCCTGGTGGAGTGGTTCGCGTCGCGGCCGGTGGTGGGGGAGGCCGACGGCCACGCGCTGCGGCTGTGCTCGCAGCCCGCTTGCGGGCGGCCCGAGACGCGGCAGCACGAGTTCCGGCGCTGCTCCGTGTGCGGCGTCGTCGTCTACTGTTCCCGCGCGTGCCAGGCGCTGCACTGGAAGGCGGCGCACAAGAACGAGTGTACCCCCATCGAGCAGTGGCTCGTCGCAGCCCATGCCAACGCCAACTTCAATGCCAATGCGGCGGCTGCCAACGCCAACGCCAATGCCCACGTAGCTGCCCCCAATGTTGATGCCAACGCCAACGCCGTTGCGGCTGCCCCCGTTGCCGGTGGTGGCGGTGCGGATGCGACGACGGCCATCTATATGGCGATGCCGTGAGCCCGGTCTCCGTCTCCGGCTCCGGAGTGTTTGTTGTTTAAGGATGATGCTGCTGCTTAATCATGTTTTTGTTTATCGCTCTTGTTTTTCCCTCCTTTTTTTTCCTTTTAGTGTATAATTAAGCATTTGTGCGTCATCTTTGGTTCGTGGTCCGTTTGTTCTCCTACATGATCTTATTAAGTTATTTCTTTTGAACCGGAACTAGCGGATTTTAACTTTTATTATGGTATCTAACTTTTAAGCGGGATATTTTTTTCAAAACGGAATCTACAAGTTAATTATAGTACACGTTAAAAACTTAACATCTATATTAACCAAAATCGTAAGCGAGTATCTCTCTTCGTAATCTCTATCATAAACAACTAAAATTTAAAAATTTCAGATAAAAGTTATAAGCCGCAGCCGCATCAAACAAACCCTAGTCGACGATGGAAAAGAACCAGAAATTTGGTACTCCATTTTGAGGTGTCAGGTTCTACTAGTACTACTAACATACCACACGTGAGGTACATTACTGGCGCTACTAGACAAAAAATCAAAATCATCCGTATTCATATTTTCGTTTGATGGTGGGTGGGTTATAATAATTGAGTTGTACCACTACAGCAGTATATTCAATTTCCTCCCGAAAAAAGGGCACGGTAAAATTGGATGATCGGTTTGGGTTATTGTACTGTAGTAATTTTTTCTGCTCCTGTGGAAACGATCAAGGGCTGCACCGTGAAATTCTGGTGCACGCCTACTTTTAGTAACGCTTTTGAGTCTTTCCCCTGTCGTGTAAACCAGCAGTGATTCCTATGCTTTTCATTTGTATATGCATAAATTTTAAAATATCAATCAAAAGATACGTAGTCTTAATTCACTAGTAAAGGTGTTTTAATATCCCTCCCTGTGTAAACAAGAAAAGCGTTCCAAAACTGGCACGCACCTCGTAAATTTTGGCTTGTAGCAACGTAGAGACTGGAAATGGCTCACTAGAATTTGCGTAACTCTTGCCCCTTTTTCGGAAACGGAATGGGCGTCACGAAGTTGTTTCTGAAGAAATGTAGGTCCAGAGTAATGTTATAACGAGCCACCATAAATTCTATGGAGTGACCAAATAGCTTTGTAAAGATTGTATTTTATTTAGATTAAATTCTGAAAGTCTTTGAAAAATAGGTTTTAGGATTTGAGTTATGGTTTGAGTTAGAATGACCTGTGTCATTGAATTAAGGTTACATGATGCATATCTTGGCTAATGTAGATCAAGTTTGTGAAGAACTTGTGTCTAAAAACGATTTCTTTGTCTTGGATGTGCAGGATAGCTTGAAGTCTACTATGGTCAATGGTGGGGATCGGAGCTAGGCTCATAGAGGAGTTGAGACTCAGAACGATCAAGGATACCGAGTGAGACGATGAGCTCAAGTATGACGCAAAAAGGTGGAAAATGTTGAAGACAAATCCAAACGGCGGGATGACGTCATGTGGCTCACACGGACCAAGTGATCCATGGTTCAGTGGAACCAGAACGGGATAGAGTTGGCGGCGTGTGGCAAGTTAGTGGTGCACCATCCAACCCCTCTCTCATGTGCTCTATTGTTTGGGGTTAGCGTTTGAGAGTGGAGCACTTGGTGTGCTTTTTATCCTCCAAGGTGGAGTGACTGTAAACTTTCTATCTCAAGTAAGCAATATATCAATATTTGTGTATCTCAATGGATCCATTTTGTTTTGGTTGATTTGCTCTTGATTTGGTTGGTTTTGATATTTTCTCTTTTGTCTTCTTGATCTTACTGTGCCAAGGACGTGTAACAGATGAAGACAATCTCTAGGAACCTATCTCCATCCATGTAGGCACTTTGATAGCAAGATTATCAAGAAAACCAGGTTTTGCTTGTGTTTGGCCTCAAAGTGTGATTTCTTGATCTGAGGGTTTTTTATTTGATTTTTTTGGTGTTCCAACTTGCTGTGATATGTGGGAATAAATCTAGACACATCTTAGTCATCATCCACCCACAAGCAAGTTATATTCACCGATTTTGATTTTGCTCGGTTTTATTGCAACCTTCCAACAGACTGAAAAATATCTCAACTTTGAGCATGATTTTTATGATTATTTGTTGGAATAGGTTTACAATACACTAGAGAAGATCCCCGCAAAGTTTCATATCATTTGGATCTACAGATCAAAAGTTCCATCAAATTTTGGTTTTTAAAACTATGCTGAAACCCTCTATTCTTCTTTGTTCCATTTGATTTTTTGACCACGTTGAGTTTTCGACCACTCACAAGTTTCAACCACTCACTAGTTGTTGACCTTTCTAGTCGTATTTCGACTTGTTTCGATCACGTTAGGTTTTCGGCCACTCAATGATCGTTTTTACGACTTGTTTCGATCACGTTAGGTTTTCGGCCACTTAATGATGTTTTTTAGTCTAGCGTGAACGTTTATGTGAGTGAATCGATTGCCGATAAACCGTTTTGAAAAACGTTATTCTGATAAACTATTTCGAAAAGACGGCGAAGAAACCAATCTATTTATTTATACGGAGAAAGCTATGGATCGAAAAGAATAGGACCAAAGTGCATATGGGTGCTGCCAAACATCACAGAGTTGGAACCTTGAAATGCGTAGGTGTCTTGTGTAAATGAATGGAGGAGTACGCACAATAATTTTTTTAAAACATACTATATTTTTTATTAAATACTATATAAATATATTTTCACTTAAAAATTTACATAAATAATCTTATATCGTTATTTCAAATGAATAATGATAGATGCTCTATCGTCAAACAAATAGACAAAAGAGTAACACGTCGGCACCACGACATCTCTCGCCACTTTAATTGGCAACAGAGACACGAATCGTCAACTGAAATGACGACATAAACCCACTTTATTACCAATTGAATTGACGACTGAAACTCTGTTGTCAATTGGATTGACGACAAGTCTTTGTGTCAGTTCAATTGGCGATGGAGATTCTGTCGCCAGTTAATCTGACAATAGAGATCTGCTAACTGCCACATAGGACTCTAGGTCGTCATTTGAAATGGCGACAGCGACACAAGGTTATTTATATATTTTTTAGCAATGATATATTTATGTAATATTAATAAAAAAAATATTATTGAAAAAAATCGTATGTACAACGCCACGTGGCTTGTCATCTAAGTCGACTACTCGTACTGTGTTTACTTTTGAGTCGTGGGGCATGAAACGAGAGGGTGCCTGTGCCAATTACCGACGTTAGTTGCCACATATGCGTCCATTTGCTCAAGCGACCATCCGACAGCCACTGTATGCACGGATCACTCGTCCTAACAATCACGAACACCTCATCATATACTCCATAACCACCGACTAATATAGTAACCGAAATGCACTGCGACGGTGGGGGACGGCTCGCCTGTGAGTCCCATGCCGAATTTTTTATATTCTAGCCTTTTTTTAAAAAAATATTCACATTTAGATCCCTGGTAGTTTTAATTCCGTTTTTGGACCCAGGGGGTCGGCGCCGTGGTCCACGGCGCCGAGGTAACACATCTCGGCGCCGTGGTCCACGGCGCCGAGTTGCCGAGCCCGACCCAGCGTGGTGGCTTGCGTGGCGCCGACGTGGCAGAATCTCGGCGCCGTGGGTCGTGGCGCCGAGCTCGGCGCCGTAGATCTTGGCGCCGAGCTGTGAAAATTTGTACCGGGACGAGTGTTGGTGATATGCCCTAGAGGCAACATGGAGATGTTGAATATATCACATACTATGTTTATGATACATTGTTTTGTTCCTTGAAATAGACATTATCATTATTGATCAATGAGTATGTGACTTATTCATGAGACTCTTAATGCCAAAATGTTGCTATTTCTAAATGATCCCGATTATATTTCATATGAGGAACAAATATGATTCAAAGATCAAGATATGTATTGATTGATGATCATGTCTCATGGATCATGGTATGGAGATACCAAATCAATAATATGGACATGTGTTAGTGAACATATGTTGGATAGACCCGCCATGAGACACCGCAGAGATTCCAAGTGTCATCGGTTGGTCTCAAGTAGTGTTTATGTGGAATCCTTAGACTTGAGATCATCATGGTTCCCGGCATGCGTAGTAGCTTACTTTGGGACTACTAAACACTACTCCGTGAATCGGGTAGTCATAAAAGTAGTCTTTGGGTTTGCCATGAAACATGTAGTGGGATGTGAATGATCAAGATAGAATTTGCCCTCCTTATGGGAGAGATATCTCGGGCCCCTCGATGTAATGGATTATGAAAGTGCATGGCCATGCCAAGGTGATTGAGGAGTCAATCACGAGTTTATAATCCATCACGGAATCGAGAGAGTGATTGAGCTATTAAGAGGATGACACGGTCTCGCCTTGAGCTTAATCTATATCGTGAGGCAAAGGGATTAGTACATGAGAACATTACAGTTCACCGATATGATCTTTACGTATACTTTGGGGTTAATATGTCTTACTAGAGGCCGCTATTAACACGGTGACCGGAAAGGTGTTTCGGTCGCGACCAAGTATACGTGAACCTGCTGTGGTCGCACACTTAACGGGTTGGAACACTAATTCGAATGTGATTCGGATATGGGCTCAATTCGGATAGAGATCCGGATAGACTCCTATTGGGCCTCGGTCCACGAGGCCCAAGTGAGGAGGTCTATATATGGAGGCGGGGCCGAGGAACACACCGATAATCCCGAGCTAATCCGTAGCCGCCACCTCCGAGCCAAACCCTAGCCGCTCATGAGTCTTTGGTACACTCGCGATCGGCGCCCACCGGACGTGTGGATACCGGTGAGGCGCCGCTCGTTGCGGCGTTGATCGGCATCAACAACCTACGGATCGGATCCGCTCGTGGTGCGGTTGATCGCGTGGAGGAGACGATCGGTTCGGGACGATCGACTACTTCCACTACTACCTCGACGCGCGTGGTTGGATCGGCTTCTCCAACTCTTCTTCCGCTGCGCTGCGCGTCTAGTGGTAACGATCCATGATCCCTCCTTAAGCATGATGTTCTTGTGTGCGCGGTAGAAAAATTTTGTTTTCTGCTATCGTAGCCTTCGCGCAATCCATTAGTGGTATCAGAGCCATCTTGCTTAGTTTGCGATCTGGATCAGTGCATATGTTGATATGCGGTTGTAATAGATTGGATCTATTACGGACTAGATCAATCGGTCATAAGGGGTTGGAATATGTATGAGTTGATAGCATCATGTGGCCAAAAGATTAGTTCGTGCTCCTTCTTTGATGTACACGCGACTTGCCCCTACCTACCGGTAACACCATCGGGCTAATCGCAAGCGCAATCGATGAGATTGAGATAACGGATCGAGGTCTTGTGTTGCGGTCTCCTCAAGCATACCGATCGCGATGATTGATGTGATTGATCTAATGAAAATTGAGACATTTTGAATGGCTCGGATTTGGGTTGATTTGATCGGCCCGATGAGATTTTCATAGCGATTTCATAGATGCGATCTATGTAATTCCGTGAGGTTTTCAGGGCCGCCGTTTGCGTACACGCATAGATTGTTATAGAAACACATTCATGTCGTATGTAGAATATGTTCTACGCTAACTTGTTTTTGCAGGAATGATGTGAATGGTATGGCATAGATGCATATGTGATGCATGTGTGTTTTGGCGGCTTTGTGTCGTATTAATCACAGTAGGGTTGAGGTCGTTCTTTAATTGTATAACGACTGCGTGTCGACTTGTGATGCTTGAGCTCCTCATGTAATTCATTTGCTACCTATTAGTTGTAATAGTTTAGTTCTTTGCTATGGAGGCTTCAAGCACGATGACAAAGAGGACAAGAAGTGTGGCGAAGACTATCACCGTGGAACCATGGCGATGGCGACCACTACGATACAAAATGCCATACCATTCACAGTATAATGTGATTATATGCATGTGATGTTTATTTCGTGTCATACTATTCTTTCATGCCATACCAACTAAGGGTTAGTTTTTCATGATAGAATAGCTTCTCTCAAGAAAAATTAAGAATTTGTTTTGATGCCCTTCCAATTGTCGCTACCTATAAGAATCATGATCATTGTTTGGTAGGTCCGCCAAAGCGAGTACCATCAACTATCTTGATCTAATAGGGTGGATGTCGGACATCCACATGCATAGTATTGGTTTACTTGACAAGGCTATCAAATTAGATTTGGGCCTTGGGGCATGGTGTTGGGAGCCGGGGCATTGGATGCCACCCAACAAACAAGAGTCACATAAGATGTGATTAGCAAGTGTTGCTTACCCACGTCACTAGGTTTCTAGCGGTGATGCCAAAGCTCACTAGAACTTAGATGAACATGGATCTTGACCACTATATGTCGTTAGAGGGAAGACGATTACAAAACATATAGTGGGAGTATCTTTGTTAAATTGTTTAATGGAAGATCAAACATGAACATAGTGCTAAACTTTGCATATTCTTTGTTGTAGATCATGTCAACTAATGCCGCATCCAGTTCTTTTAATTTGCGATCTATTCTTGAGAAAGAAAAACTCAATGGAACGAACTTTTGGATTGGTATCGCAACCCGAGAATTGTTCTCAAGCAAGAGCGCAAGGACCATGTCCTTGAGTCTCCTTATCCCGATGACTTGCCCGATAATGCTATCGTAGTCGCACGGAAAGCTTATGAGAAGCAAACGAATGATTACCTTGATGTGAGTCTGTCTCATGCTTGCCACAATGTCCTCTCGAGCTTGAAGCAATATGAGAACACAGATGCCTACAATATCATTGTGGGGTTGCGTGGTATGTTTGAGAACCAAGCAAGGCCGAGAGGTTCAACACTTCAAAGTCCTTGTTTGCGTGCAGGCTTGCAGAAGGGAATCCCGTCAGCCCTCATGTGATTAAGATGATTGGCTACATTGAGAGTCTAGAAAAGCTTGGTTTTCCCTTAGCCAAGAGTTGGCTACGATGTGATTCTTGATCGCCCTCGAGCTTTGAGCCATTCATTCGAACTATCACATGAACAACATGGACAAGACCTTGGTCGAGTTGCATGGGATGCTAAAATCACCGAGGAAAGCATTAAGAAAAGCAGCCATCATGTGATGATGATGCAGAAAGGCAAGGGCAAGCCCTATGTAAAGAAAAGCGCGGTCAAAGAAAGTTAGCTCCGATGAGATCGCGAGCGGTTCTAAGGCCAAGCAAGTCAAGAAGGGTCCTGCTCGATGCATTGCTACTCAGTAAGCAATCGTGACATTGGAAAAGGCGCCCAAAGTACTTGGAGGATCTTGAGAAAAGAAGGAAGTACGACTTCCGCTCCGGTATAAATGTTATAGAAATCAATCTTGCTACTTCATCTATCGATTCTTGGGTATTTGATACCGGATCGGTTGCTCACATTTGCAAATCGTTGCGTGGGCTAAGAAGAAGTAGAAGTTTGAGGAGGAGCGAAGTGGATCTTCGCGTTGGCAATGGAGCAAAAGTTGTGCGGTGGTTGTTGGCACCATGCCATTATCTTTACCTTCGTGATTAGTTTTGGAATTGAATAATTGTTATTGTGTTCCATCTCTTTCCAAGAACATTATTTCGCTTCATGTTTACAAGCGTAAGGTTATGACTTTAGATCCGTGAACAATGGTTGTTCTCTTTATTTCAAAGATATGTTCTATTGTCATACTCCATTGGTGAATGGGTTATATGTTCTTACTCTTGAAGAGTCATCGGTCTATAACATTAATACAAAGAGGCAACGATCGAATGATTTGAATCCCACGCTTATTTGGCACCGCCGCTAGGCCACATAAATGAGAAACGCATGGAAAAGCTCCATAGAGATGGTATTCGCACTCATTTGATTTTGAATCATTTGAGACATGCGAATCTTGTTTACTTGGCAAGATGACAAAAGCACCTTTCACCGGTCAAGGTGAACGGGCAAGTGACTTATTGGCACTCGTACATTCGATGTATGTGGACCAATGAGCTCAACGATGAGGTGGTTTTCGATGCTTCATAACTTTTACAGATGACTTTAGTAGATATGGATATATCTACCGATGAAGATAAGTCCGAATCCTTTGAAAAGTTCAAAGAATTCCAAAATGAAGTGCAAAATCATTTAGGCAAGACAATCAAGTTTCTACGATCCGATCGTGGAGGCGAGTATTTGAGCCATGAGTTTGGTAATCATCGAAGGATTGTGGAATTGTTCCACAATTGACTCGCCCGAACACCTCAATGGAATGGGGTATCGAACGAGAAATCGCACCTTATTAGATATGGTGCGCCCATGATGAGCCCAGTGATCTTCCGTTGTCTTTTGGGGATACGCTCTTGAAATGCACCGCCACACTAAAAGAGTTCCATCAAAATCGAGAAAAGACACCATATGAGATGTGGACGGGACAACGTCCTAGCTTGTCTTTTCTTAAGATTTGGGGATGTGAGACTTATGTAAAACGTTTACAATCGATAAGCTCACCCCAAATCGATAAATGCTTCTTTATCGGGTATCCTAAGGAAACAAAAGGATATTACTTCTATAATCAAGAAGAAGGCAAAGTGTTTGTCGCCAAGATGGTGTCTTCTTAGAGAAAGAGTTTCTCTCAAGAAGGGATAGTGGGAGCATGGTGCAACTTGAAGAAATTCGAGAAACACCAAAACGTTTCAGCCTCCTGAGAACCACAACAGATGAACAAACTGTTGAAGAACCTGCTGTGGACACACCGCACCACGAGGTCGAGAGGTCACGTCGTGCACCGAGAGGTACATGTTCTTGACTACTCAACAACGGGACATATTGTTGTTAGACAACGATGAGCCTAAGACCTATGAAGAAGCGATGATGGGACCAGACTCGAGAAATGGCTTGAAGCCATGAGATCCGAAATTGAATCCATGCACGTAATCAAGTTTGGAACTTGGTTGATCCACCGATGGTGTTAAAACCATTGAGTGCAAATGGGTTTTCAAGAAAAGATAGACATAGATGGAAATGTTCACATCTATAAAGCGCGATTGGTGGCCAAAGGTTTCAAACAAATTCAAGGTGTTGATTATGATGAAACTTTTTCGCCGTCGCAATGCTAAAGTCTATTCGGATCATTCTAGCGATTGTTGCTTATTTCGACTATGAAATATGGCAAATGGATGTCAAAACAGCTTTCCTTAATGGAAATCGAGTGAGGATGTGTACATGACACACCCACGTGTTTTGTCGATCCGCAATCGCCTAGAAAGATATGCAAGCGCAAAGATCCATTTATGGATTAAAGCAGCATCTCGGAGTTGGAACATTCGCTTTGATGAAGTAATCAAAGGGTTTGGTTTCATCAAGAATGAAGAAGAGCCTTGTGTTTACAAAAGGCTAGTGGAGCGCACTCGTGTTTCGGTCTTATATGTGGATGACATATTATTGATCGGAAATGACATTCCTATCTTTCGAATCTGTTAAGTCTTCATTGAAAAGTAGTTTCTCTATGAAAGACTTAGAGAGGCGGCATATATTCTGGGCATCAAGATCTATAGAGATAGATCAAAAGGTCGATTGGATTAAGCCAAGATACGTTACATTGACAAGGTGTTGAAAAGGTTCAACATGCAGGATTCCAAGAAAGGCTTCCTACCTATGTCACATGGTATAAATCTTAGCAAGAATCGGTGTCCTAGTACACCGATGAGCGGGATAAAATGAATGCGATTCCATATGCTTCGCTATTGGATCCATTATGTATGCCATGCTTTGTACATCGCCCGGATGTCTCGTATGCTTTAAGTGCTACGGTAGATACCATCGATCCGGTGAAAGTCATGGATTACCGTAAAGAACATCTTGAAGTACTTGAGAAGAACTAAAGATGTGTTCCTCGTCTATGGGGTGAGGAAGAGCTCGTTGTAAATGGTTACACCGATGCTAGCTTCCAAACCGACAAAGATGATTTTAGATCGCAATCTGGATTTGTATTCGCACGAATGGCGGTGCGGTGAGTGGAAGAGTTCCAAGCAAGAGACGGTTGTTGATTCTACAACAAGCCGAGTACATAGCGGCTTCTGAAGCTGCTAAAGAGGCTGTTTGGATCAAGAAATTTGTTTCTGAGCTTGGTGTGATGGCTAGTGCCTCCAGCCCAATGGACCTCTACTGTGACAACAGTGGAGCCATTGCGCAAGCCAAGGAGCCTAGATCGCACCAGAAGTCCAAGCACATTCTACGGCGATTTCATCTCATCCGCGAGATTGTAGAGAGAGGCGATGTTAAGATATGCAAAGTACACACGGATTTGAACATTGCAGATCCGTTGACAAAGCCGCTTCCCCAGCCAAAGCATGAGGCTCACACTAGGGCAATGGGTATTAGATACCTACATGGTTGACTCTAGTGCAAGTGGGAGATTGGTGATATGCCCTAGAGGCAACATGGAGATGTTGAATATATCACATACTATGTTTATGATACATTGTTTTGTTCCTTGAAATAGACATTATCATTATTGATCAATGAGTATGTGACTTATTCATGAGACTCTTAATGCCAAAATGTTGCTATTTCTAAATGATCCCTGATTATATTTCATATGAGGAACAAATATGATTCAAAGATCAAGATATGTATTGATTGATGATCATGTCTCATGGATCATGGTATGGAGATACCAAATCAATAATATGGACATGTGTTAGTGAACATATGTTGGATAGACCCGCCATGAGACACTGCAGAGATTCCAAGTGTCATCAGTTGGTCTCAAGTAGTGTTTATGTGGAATCCTTAGACTTGAGATCATCATGGTTCCCGGCATGCGTAGTAGCTTACTTTGGGACTACTAAACACTACTCCGTGAATCGGGTAGTCATAAAAGTAGTCTTTGGGTTTGCCATGAAACATGTAGTGGGATGTGAATGATCAAGATAGAATTTGCCCTCCTTATGGGAGAGATATCTCGGGCCCCTCGATGTAATGGATTATGAAAGTGCATGGCCATGCCAAGGTGATTGAGGAGTCAATCACGAGTTTATAATCCATCACGGAATCGAGAGAGTGATTGAGCTATTAAGAGGATGACACGGTCTCGCCTTGAGCTTAATCTATATCGTGAGGCAAAGGGATTAGTACATGAGAACATTACAGTTCACCGATATGATCTTTACGTATACTTTGGGGTTAATATGTCTTACTAGAGGCCGCTATTAACACGGTGACCGGAAGGTGTTTCGGTCGCGACCAAGTATACGTGAACCTGCTGTGGTCGCACACTTAACGGGTTGGAACACTAATTCGAATGTGATTCGGATATGGGCTCAATTCGGATAGAGATCCGGATAGACTCTATTGGGCCTCGGTCCACGAGGCCCAAGTGAGGAGGTCTATATATGGAGGCGAGGGGTGAGGAACACACCGATAATCCCGAGCTAATCCGTAGCCGCCACCTCCGAGCCAAACCCTAGCCGCTCGAGTGCCGGTACACTCGCGATCGGCGTTCCCACCCCGGACGTGTGGATACCGGTGGGCGCCGCTCGTTGCGGCGTTGATCGGCATCAACAACCTACGGATCGGATCGCTCGTGATGCGGTTGATCGCGTGGAGGAGACGATCGGTTCGGGACGATCGACTACTTCCACTACTACCTCGACGCGTGGTTGGATCGGCTTCTCCAACTCTTCTTCATTGCACTGGCGTCTAGTGGTAACGATCCATGATCCTCCTTAAGCATGATGTTCTTGTGTGCGCGGTAGAAAATTTTGTTTTCGCTATCGTAGCCTTCGCAAGAATCCATTAACGAGCCCCGAGCTCGTTCATTATTTCCACACCAACTCCCACTGCCCCGTCCTCCCTTCCCGCCGCCTCCCGTCCTCCCGGCCCGCCGCCTCCCGCCCCGGCCCCCCGCCTCGCCTCCTCCGGCCCGGCCCCGCCGCCCCCGGCCGTGCCCCGGGCCTCCCGCCGCACGCCCCACGGCTCCCGACCCGCCGCCTCCCGGCCCCGCCCCGCCGCCTCCCGCCCGCGCCCCGGCCTCCTGTTCAAGAAGGTGGTTGCCTTCTTCAATACGATTGCATTTTTCACTAGTGAGCGACAACTTTGTTTGCATGTATAAGAAGTACATATTATATGTTATATTTAGTACCCATGTGCAATGTCGCCCATGAAGACTAAATGCATATGAATTCATGACTTCTCGAATTGAATTTTGATGAAATACTTTGGTGTCAGACCGGGAAAGGAAAACAGTGCAAAAACGTAAGCTAATCAAGTTTCAATAATTTGTTTATTGTATGATTTGATTGATATCTGTATTAGCGCCCAACTTCTCTGTTGTTGCAAACCACTAGGACACCTATAGCAGTGGCACATTCATGGAGCATTAATTTTGATGATCCTATAAATGCCATCTTAGTTTGAAGCATAGGGCATTTAGGAATTATGAATTTTTGTCGTGTTTAAAATGATTTTGTATACATCAAATGACCTGTCCACAACTAGCATTTGTGCAGGTAGTAGTTTTAATAAGCGTGACACCATTCCATGTTCAATGGGTGAATGATGCTCTTATTGCTTATATTGGGATTACCGTACAAGAATAAGGCTTAGTTTGGCATTTTGATGGCTTTTAATCTACACTTTCATTTTTACTATATAATGCATCAGTTTTGAATTTGGATTAACCATAACCTTTTGTTTTTCCCACCTAAAGTAATCTCTGATTACTGTGTGAAGGTATTCATCTGTATGAACTAGATGGACAACCTAGTCACCCTATATCATGGAGGCAGTGTGACAAGTGATGATTATGGAAATGTTCGATTTGTTGAAATGCAAAGGGTGCCTTTGGTATTCAGGGATCGGCCGTCGTTTAGTGAGTTGGTTGCTAGGGCCCGGGAGGAGGTACATTGTCATGCAAACGAGGAGAGCATCACAGTTGAGGGGTTACTTCACTTCGGTTCGAAAGATACAATTCTAAGGCGGTTGATCTTAATTGGTTGTGAGGATCAGTGGGACACCTATGTCAAAATGGTTATGAAGACTGAGATCCAATGTTTGGACCTTGTTGTGCGGAAGGTGTCCATTGATCCCACCCCTCATGGTTATTCACCGTAACTAGGTGATCATGCACCCTTGACCCTCCTTACCGGACCTTGCGGTGGATGTGGAAGTAGTGCCCGAGGTGCCCGATGCTCTATCTCGCCCGAACGAGGGTCGATTTCTCAACCGATTCGAGTCGAATGTCGGATCGATGATGTCGTGGCGGCCCTCGTGATCATCCCGAAGTGTCGAGCAACTCTTTAGCCTTTTCCGTCATTCCATTCTTTTGTCTCAATCCCATCGTTTCGTGCTTATGATGTAGGATACATTGTCGATAATGTGGTGCTCCTCCGCTGCTCCATGTGGCAACGTTGAAGAAGTCTCAGGGACTCCAACAAAGTGTGGACGCTCAAATTGTGGATGATCCGGAGCCTTACGAGATCGCTAGGGCCGTTGATTCGATGATGACCGCCCTTTTGAGAGCCGACGGAAGTGATATTGAGTCGATCAGCGTTATTGCCTTGGCCGGGATCCATCGGTTCATGAATTCACGATCTTAGGCATTCCCATAAGGCTTATGCGAAGGAAGGATGACGAGTTGCTAGATGCTCCCGAGGTCGGGTCAAGCATGACAATTGAGAAGGGCATGGTGTTTGAGGACTTGTCAAGATTGAAAAGGTGGATGCAAGAGTATTGATGATTCGAAAAAGGCCATTCAAGGTGAGACATTCTTATGTGGAGCGGAGGTACACAGCTAAAAGTAGAAGGAAACATGTCAATGGAGGGTTTGTGCTAGGAAACAGAAGGACACGGGAAAGTTCAAGATCACAAGAATCATTGGCCCACACACTTGTGCGGAAGTAGAGCTCAAATTGAAGCATCGGCAGTTGACCTCTACCATTATTGCGAAGTCACTGTGTCACATAGTAAAGGGAGAACCCAATATGAAGGTGAAGACACTAGCTGGGATTGTTAAGGAGAAATTTGGATACGAGATAAGGTATGGAAAAGCATGGAGGGCAAAGCAACGATCGGAAGATGATATATGGGGATTGGGAAGATGGGTACTTGCGGTTGCAAGACTCTTGAATGCAATCAAAGCGGTTAATCCAGCATGCATTATGAGTATGTCCCAAACCAAACGAATGGACTCAAGATGAGATGCGATATTCTTCCGCATTTCGGTGCTTTGCCCACCCATCGATGCATTCGGCATTGTCGCCCGTCCTCTCCATTGACAGACGTTTCTTCTTGGCAAGTACCGTGGCACACTTCTGATAGCCATTTCCTGTGACGCGGAAAACGCGTTGGTTCCTTTGGCGTTTGCTTTGGTTGAGAGGGAGAACAAAGACAGCTGGGGATGGTTCTTGCGTCTCGTTCGGAGGCACGTGGTCGGCCCTGGTAGGGAGGTTGGTGTCATATCTGATAGACACCAGGGCATACTTGCTGCCGTACAGGAGCAGATACCGGGGTATCCAGCTTTGCACCACCGTTGGTGCACTCGGCATCTTGCCGAGAATCTACTCCGTAAGGATAGTAAGAAGGATAACTTTCATCTGTTCGAGGAGGTCGCTCGAATGCTTGAGGTGAAGTTCTTCCAGGATAAGTTGGAGCAGCTTAGTACTGCAACAAACGCAGAAGGTAGACAGTGGTTGACTGGATTGATGAGAGATGTGGACAAATGGACAAGTGCTCATGACGATGGTGGCTGGAGGTACGAGTTTCAGACAAGCAACATAGCCGAATCATTCAATAATTTGCTTAGGGGTATACGTGGTATGCCCGTCAATGCTATCGTATCCTTCACCTTTTACAAGCTTGTTGCCTGGTTCAATGAAAGACACGCACATGCAATGGCGCTGCAGAGTAAACAAGTGAGATGGGCGCCAAAACCGAACCGCCACCTTGAAAGGGCAAAGGCGAGGGCTGAGGCACATGAGGTACATTGTTTTGACAACGCCACGGGCACTTACGAGGTTGTAGAAAGGGGTGGTACAACCACCGATGGAGAGCTCTGGCCTACGAGGAGGCATAAGGTTGTCCTTATTGATTTCTCATGCACATGTGGTAAACCGAGGCAGTACCACTTTCCTTGTTCGCATTACGTGGCAGCAGCAAGGCATCGCAACTTCGACTACGAGAGCAAGATACCTTGGGAGTTCAGTGTTGACAACCTTGTGCTTACGTGGTCTCCCGCTTCGAGCCTTACCGGATGCGGAGAGTGGCCACCATACACCGGCCCAAATATATTGCGGATCCGAGTAGCCGTTGGAACAAACGTGGAACCAGGAAGAGGACGAGACACAAGATGGTTATGGATCAACTTCCAGGAAGAACGAGGCGAGGGAGAGCAACCCCTTTCATCGAGCCCGAGCGTAACCAAGTAGCAGATGTGGTAGACTTGGCCACAATTCACGCACATGCCATTGGCCACTTAGTCAGGTGGGAGTGTGTGTTGTTCGTTATGTTTCATAGTTCGTCTAGCAGTTCTCACATATGCAATTTGCTATGTTTCTTGTTTAATTTCTTATTATTTCCATTATTTAATGCATGTTGAATGTTTTGTTTACTTCTATGTTGGACTGACAAATACAATTTTTTGTGTAGGATGGAGGCCATTCAGTTCCACCTACTAGACCCGTACTACGAGGAGCACCACCGAGGACGGCTCATCCTGGAGGGGAGGGTACTGCGTTCATCACTTCCTGTGTAATTTCAGTTTATGTTGCTGCATTAACTAAAAAAATTGGTGTATTCTATACAGGAGCTGCCCATCCTTCGTCCTCGAACCCATGACGGGTTCCTGGACATGCGGTACGACGAGAGGTACACTCCCTTCCTGGAGAGGGCTGGCCTAGACGCCATCTCTTACCAGGTTCGCTGTGGGTTGCCCACCTTCAACCCCCCGGCCATCACTGCACTGATTGACAGGTATTGTCCTAAACCATTGCTCCACTTGCATGTTCATTTTTTATCGGCTATGTGCGCCTCAAATTCTCTGACATGTAGTCCTCTTTTTTGTATCATGTAGGTGGAGGCCGGAGACTCACAGCTTCCACCTCCCTTTCGGGGAGATGACTATTACGCTCCAGGACACTCAGAAGATACTTGGTGTCGCCATTCATGGCCATCCAAAGGATCGGACCGTGCGTGCTGCTGGTTGGAGAGCCCCAGTAGAGGCCTTCCTCGGGAGAGAGCTTCCTCCTGAGGCAGGCCGTCGCACTTCTGGAGTTCCGATCACATGGCTCCGGCAGACTTTCGCGGAGTGTCCTGCAGCCGCAGACGAGCGAGCCATTGCGTACCGCAGTGCGGGTGGATATCGAGCCAACTCGTCGTCTAATTGAGCTTTTTTCTACAATTGACACAGTTTGATTTAATATCATTTTACATATAATTGCAGGGCATGGATCCTGCACTTGTTTGGGTGCGTTCTCTTCCCCGACGGAACGGGGACAGCAAGGTCGTGGATGTACATCCACCGCCTCACCGACCGGGACACGGCGGGCAAGACAACTGGGCTTCCGGTATTGGCATGCCTTTACCGCCACCTCTGCGAGGCGTGTCGTCGGAGTTCGGCGAACTCGACAGTAGGTGGTTGCCTCTACCTCCTCCAGCTGTGGATGTGGTCTCGTCTACCAGTTGGTCGTCCCACGGTTTCGCCTCCTCGTCCGTGGTTCGCAGAGGTTCCTCTTCGTCGACGTCCGACAGTTGCATATCTTTGGGACCGTGTCTCGAGATTGTGTTTGCCTAGTCAGATCGATCGCAAACCTAAAATGTTTGACAATTTAATAGAGTGCATAATGTTCACTGGGTAGCACTGCTTGTTCCAGTCAAGGGCGATAGGAATAAGAATATGTGGATTTTCTTGAAGCCATTAACTCATCGACCGTGGTTTGGAAGCTTGGCATTCTTCATTTACACAGGAACTAGTGCTAGTTAATGGGATGAGACTAAACATTTAAACCAGTAACACCTAGTCCTTCAAATAAAATCTGATCACAACTATTTGATATACTAGTTGGTTATTTTATTTTCACTGGAATGAAAACACAACAAGTATTAAATATAGATGGCCACTACTTCCCATTGACTAAACCATTTGGATCATGTACCTGTTGACATAAAAATGTTATGATGGTCATAGACCAAAGGATCCCCATTCAGCTTTCCATGCCTAGTTTCGGAGCAAGCTACTTGGTGCAAAGATTATCAAACAGTAGGAGATAAATTAGATGCAAGGGAATTCATAGTTTCTATTTAATAATGGACCAACAGAAATCAGCAATAAACATTGTTTTGAAGTTTGCTAATGAATGTTGTCCTCTTCATTGGATCTTTTCACAGGGGTGAGGGTGGACAGTATTTTATCAAGAATAGTTCTGATTGTATGGGTGTTCGTTCTGTTTGCAACTATTCCTAATATTATGCATTTTTTGGAGCGCCACCGGCGACGGCAGCTCTGAATTTGCACAGCTCGGCGCCAGGACACACGGCGCCGACCTCGGCGCCAGGACCCACGGCGCCGAGATGCTGCCACGTCGGCGCCACGCGCAGCGCAAGATACCGGCGCGGGCTCGGCAACTCGGCGCCGTGGGACGTGGCGCCGAGATGTGCTACCTCGGCGCCGTGGGTCACGACGCCGACCCCCTGGGTCCAAAAATGAAATTAAAACTACCAGGAGTCTAAATGTGAATATTTTTCAAAAAAAAGGCTAAAATATAAAAAAATTCGGGAGTCCCATGCGCCGAGACCGACGACCGACGAGCCCCGCAGATTGGAGCATGCATGCCGTCCGTGGCGCCGGGGTTAAATCGTGCGCGGACACCTCGGTGCTCTTCCAGACGCTGCGACCCTGCTCGATTGAATCGATGGATCCCCAGTTTTCTCCCCTCGCGAAGCAACGTCGCCATCGAACGAGAGAGCAGGTGGGAGCGAGACGCGCGGTCGCCGAGGAAAAGAAAAGAGAAGAAAACGGCGTGAGCGAGGAGACGTGGAGCGCTCGGGCGGAGCTGGGACGAGGCGACGTGGTCGGTGGGCCAGGTCGGAACCCCGTCTACACATGCAAAGGCGGTGCATTAGCCAGGCCGCTAATTAAGCCTACCCTGCCTCGCCTTTGCGTTGGGGCTAAGGAATTTAGTACCGGATTTTGTATTAACAGTAAATAATAAAACCGGTATTGCAAAACTGGGGAAGTGGGGCTAAAAATCACAAATCTAAGAAGGACGTCGAGGGGTCCTAGTCTCCAACTAGAGGTGAGAACGAATCGGATAGTTTTCGATCGATCCGGACGGAAACGAATACGGATTATGTTGGATCGGATTTTCTTCGAATAATTCTCGGATCGATACGAATACGAATTTTTTTATCGGATACGAATATGAATACAGTAAACCTAGTATCTATCGAATACGAATACGGATTATCCGGATAATACGAAACCGGATATCTAAGATTTTAGCCCAATAGCCATTACCCAGCCCATAATGTCATAAAGCCCACCGATGGCGACGGCCCATCCCCAGCCGATCCAGCAGTCCATTCTCGCTACGCGACGCGTTAACTAGAGGGACTGCCGCTAGGGTTCCCCATTCCCCACCGAGGCATCGCGCTGGCGACGCCGAGTGTCGACTGTGCGAGCGCGACTGCCGTGCCGAGTGCCGATGGTGCCGAATCTCGCCCGCCTCCGCCGGCGGCGGCTATCTCGCCTACCTCCGCCGGTGGCGGCCATCTCGCCTACCTCCGTCGGCTACCTGTGCCTCCGCCGGCTCCCCCTCACGGCCCCCGCGTCTCCGCCGGCTGCCCTGCGTCTTCGCCGGCTGCCCCTCACCGCCTCACGGGCCCGTGTCTCCTCCGGCTGCCCTGCGTCATCGCCGGTTCCCCCTCACCGCCTCGACTCCACTATGAACGTAGCCCCATTCATCGTTGTTGACCATGGTTGACTTCAACCGACCCTGCACATCCAAAGATAAAAAAATCATTTCAGAGAACAAGTTCTTCACAACATGACATACGTTAGCAGTAACATGCATCATGCAACGTATGTCCACTGACCTAGGCCAAACCAATTAATCATGAGCCTCAAGTTCCCAAAATTCCAAAATCAGCAAAGAGGTAACCTGGCCGGCAGGCCTGATCGCAAGCCTTGGTTGGTCATACCGGTTTTAGTAGGCGATCGACTCACCGGGAGGGCCGGACCGAATGGCGCGATCTCGACCGTCCCCCGCCATTCATCTGGTTGGCTGTTGTGATCGACAAATCTGACAAATTTGTAAATTCAATTTTTCACTCTTCTCAAATAGCAATAATTCATCATAATATAATTCTGGACCTTCTTACATGGTCTTTTAATATCTTCCTTGATGAACCCATTGGCAATTTTTCAAAGTGCAAATAGAAGATGGTTTTAGAATTTAAAGAGGAAATTTTACAAATAAAGCTCAAAATGGTCACAAGAAGAAAGCAAGGAGTGAAAATGACCGTATGAGGCAGAAAAAGATTGAAGCTACTAAAAATTACCAGTTTTTCACAAAAACTTCAAATTCACCAAATAAAATTGGAAATATCACTTTAGGTCAATATGAAAGAACAATTATTCTATTTGACCTTGGTCATAGTGAGAAGAGACCAAAAGATCAAGAGAATCACAACAAAATATTAAAACTCTAACTTAGCAAGATTTTGCACAACAACTGTAAATCATGCTCTAGAAATGCAATTTTACCAATCTTTCGCCCTTTTGACAATGGAATCATTAAGATGTATAGAAGAAGATAGAGCATGAATGAAATAAAGTGGCTATAATTTATTTATTTTTAGCATAAGGAGCCATGAAATTATCCAAAGTGGCTCTACAAGTGTTACACGCTATATTATGTGAAGTAGTTATTCTGGATCATGGCAAACCATATATAGCAAAGCTAAAGCCAAATAAGTAATAATCTAAAATTAAATAGATTTTTAGCACGTCAAATTGCTCAAGATCATAGTTTAGACAAAGGTACCAAAAAATAAGTCAAGCCATGTTACTAAACTAAATGGAATTAAGAAGTTACAATTGAGTCAATTTAGAGTGCTACAATTTCAATGTTGAATTATTTTGTTCAAACACTTGGAATTGAGCATAATTCACACATATGAAAATTTTGAAGCACATTTTGATCTTATCTTAGTAAAGCAAGTCCTAAACTAGGAGACAACCACCACTGCCTCTAAGCTTTAACTATTTTTCCTAATTTTTATTTTCTTAGCCATGTGGCAGATCTCAAGTCTCACCATGACTATCCCAAGCAAGAAGTTTAAGAGAGTAGCCTGGGTCATCCAAAACTCCCCCTGAATTCATGCCTAGTGTAATGGCAAGCCATTTCATAAGAAAGAATTGGAGATATTAGTTTTTTTCGCATAAAAAGAGATAGTTTTTCATTGTTCATTTTTAGTTTAAGAACAATGAGCTACTTCTTAGTCCATAAGCTATACCCAACCTTTGCTACTGCATTTTTTCAAAACTTGCGGAGTACTTTATGTACTCAAATGCTACACTCAAAACAAATCTAAGCGGATTATGAAGCTTAAGAAGGGGATTACAACTACTTCGAGTGTGGATTCGATGAAGGCTTCCTGGAGTACTAGGTTGCGTTTCTCCGGTCAATTGCTTTTGGCGTATTGATGGACCATCGATAGAGTTTCATTTTGCTTCCACTGTGTTTTGTAAGTTTGAGATATCTTGTAATCTCAGTTGTAATAAGGTGGTCATAGGGTCTGTACTCTCTATTATTTTAGTAAAACATTATTGGTTATGTAATTATCACTATTTTTCTATATGCACTAGCTTTAATTTGAACTAGTACGGTAATAACAGAGGGTTTAAATTCGAACATCCGGTCCCAACATACCATTACAATATTAGATCACAAAGAGAACAGAATAGCAAACTTGCTGTTGTTGGTTGTCATCTCGATGGTGAGATTTGAAACACACGAAGGATCGGAATTCAAGATAGACGGAGCAGAGTGGTGGCGGAGGGCTCAACAGGAACTGAATGGGGGAACGCTTCCTTCCATTCCTGATTGGTGGATTTTTTAGTAACCGACTAACTGTCCAATAAATGTGAAGCTCTCGAAGCAATATCGTACAGCTAGGACCCTGATTAATTATCGTCTACATCGGTGTAGGCCGTACATCGTATGGTAGGAGCGAATGACTGATACTTGCTCTTAAACCAGTTCGCTTACGATCGTGTGTACTCCGTCCGCCGTCCGTTGGAGTTCGCTGGCGCCGCTTCGTCGCCGTTAGCAACAACCCGAGGGCAGAGATGGAAAGCCAGGACTCGTAGAACGGCCACGTGTCACGGACCAAAATCTCCCTGGGCTCACATGGACGGGATACACTTGTGCGGTACGCGAGCGGCGCCGGTTCGTCGCGACGCCCTTTCACTTTTCCGCCCGCGGCACACGACGAAGGCCACCGCGCTCGGCGTGCGCAGCCGCCCAACCACCACCCCCTGCCCGCCGTCCGATCCCTCCACGCGGCCGCGCACACGGCGCTGTCGCGTCCGCGAGACGTGGCCGCTGCGACGGCAGCGATGAGCTGGCAACGGCGCAAGAGACGATGACTATCTTATGTGGCGTACGTGCGTGTCGTTATCTCTCTCTAATATGCGTGCGTATTCACAAGGAACGGTTGGGGGCTGCTGGATCCTTGCGGAGACTGTTGAAACTGCAAAGAACTGATGGTGCTGTGAGTCACTCACTTGGCATCCATGGTGATGATGTGCGCGCCGCTGGGAGGGTCATGCATGGACGCACGACGGCCTCGAGGGAGGCTGCGTCGCGTCGCGTCGCAGCTGGAACGCCGACCTGGATGCTTGTCCTTTTTCACGCATTTGCACTTGCTTTTCAGGGCATATCGCCAGGATTGCAGATGTATCAGGACCTGGCGTACGTCCATGCCTTTAATGTGCGTTCAAAAACGCTCCTTGGTGACTAATTTCGAGGACGTGGACATGCTGCTATCTGTATTACGAAATTAAGGCTGTGTTCAATATAGCTTAAGCTTATGGTTTAAGTTTATTTTTGCACTATTTATAATTTCATCTTTTTCTGAATTTTTAACTTTTTTTTGAGCTTTTTTGTCGGTTCTTTTTTTCTCGTATTCGTTTGCGTTGTCTGTGATGGGCTAACATATTTTTATATTTTCAATTTTTAAATTTAATTATGTTAAATAAGCCCTGTCATTCACTGGTGTTTTTTCAAACCCACTACAGTGTTTTCAGCCATAAGCAGCTTTCAGCCGAACCGATCACCACCTAAAGTGCGTGGGTCCCATGGTTAATCAATTTTTTTTTGAAAATTACTATTACGGGAAATGTCATCTCAGAGTTTATGGGTTAGTAATAACATGAGATCATCACAGATGGTTTCATGAGCCGTCTAAATTTATGATTCAGTAATGACATGATGTCACCACAGATGGTTTTCAAAGCGTTTATGATAAGTCACAACACAGATGGTTTCTATATACCAACCATCTGTGATACTCACCCATCACAACCGGTTATCACAGATGGTTAGTATATAGAATCGTCTGTGATACTATTCCATCATAGACGGTTGATGGATATAACCGTCTGTGATGTGCGAGTATCATAGACTGACTTTGGTTCGAGCCGTCTGTGAGTTCTTCATAGACAATTTATACCACAAAACCGTCTGTGATAGTTCATTCTATACCTAAAGTTTTTCTGTTTTTTAGCTAGGTTCAAGAAATGTTAGCTATGCCCTTTGAAAACAAGCAAATACAACGGCAAACACAATAGCACATTCTATTTCCATTAAGATTAGAATCCATCATTACAACATAATAAGATAACGAACAGGTTACCCATCTAACACAGCAAGAATATGGCTAGAACATATCTCCTAATCCTACGAACCTAACTCTTAAACATGCCAAGAACATAGAAGAAGCAGAGATCCTAGCAGACAGTAGAAACTTAACTGCGTCGACGAGTCCTCTATGCCTAAGCCCTCTCTCCCCTAATGCAGCACGAGCTAGATGTCCTTGATGCCCGTCGTCACCGACGTTGACTTGAGCACCGTCTTGGTAACTAACTGCTTCCGCGGCGCCTTGCGTGCCGTCTACTTCGTAAGGGTCAGGGTCGAGGAGGATGATGAGGAGGCTGGAGAGATTTGAGCGCGGTAGAGAATGGGTTTCGGTGAGTATGTACAGGGGAGGGAGAGGCGGGAGTGGGAAAATTTTTGGCGGAATCCGTGGGGTAGGGATTGGTGAGTTTCTATTGGTTGGGTTGGATTGGGAAGGATCGACTGGCCTAGAGATCAGGGATATATAATTATCACAGATGATTTGAACCACAAATTGTATGTGATACATAATTATCGAAGACAATATATGTACCACAAACTGGTGTAATGTAAACAACTAGTCTTAAAAGATAAAATAGCAAAATTTTATATGACTTATATATGCTTGTTTGAAACACTTTGATGAGATCTACAACTTTGCAATTAAGGCAAACCCTAAATTCCAAACGAAAGATCCAAAATTTTGGCAAAAACAGAAACTGAAAACTTGTGATGCAAATTCGGAGCTAAAGATGGCTGATTTTGGGGGTCTTAGAGGGCGAGTAGCGCAAGCTAGTCTTTTGTTTAGATCGGGCTCGTTGTTAGCTTTCAAACGAGTATAAGAACGTTGAAAATGGACACTGTATGCAAAAATTGTGCCCGTTTTACTAAACGTATCTCGGAATGAAATCATACTCGGACTCAGGCAGGAGATAATGAAATTTTAGGGGATTGCGAGGCGAAAAATATATCACAAATGATTTTTAATACAAACCATCTGTGATAATTTTATTATCACAGACGGTTTAAATAAAAAACCATCTATGATATTTGGCAATATCACAGATGGTTCTTGGTAAGAACCGTCTGTGATACTTCACAAACGGTGCTCACCATGAATCGTCTGTGATATTATCACTTTATTGATGGTTTTTAGTACTGGTAGCAATGCAGACGGTCTCTAAATCTAAACCGTCTGTGATTGTATTTAACACTGACGGTTTTGGTGAACCGTCTGTGATGAGGCGTCTAATATAAGTCTTTTTGTAGTAGCGAATATGGATCGAATAGGGTGGATTCTTCTAGAATATGGCTTATGACTTTTGACTTATGATTTTTGAATTTGAGCTATTCGCGAGAGGCAGAACAAAGAGAAAAATATTCGCATGCGATTTTGGCCTGTATAGCTAAACTCGGGACATTGTCTACTATAATCGACTTGTAGATCTCACCTTGAAAAGTCGAAAGACGCACCATTTAAAAGCTAGTTACTATAGGAAAAAATAATAAGACAAAACCAAAGTTGAGCTGAACCCACCAGGTCCCAGGAACCATCTAGATAGCCATGTGTTGGTGGGCAGATTTGGGGGATGGGAATCTATAAGCCAGTTCATATTGGCTTTTGGCTTATAAATAGTAACACCATGTAGAGAATCTTGTAGAGAGAGATACTTGTAAGTTCAAAATCCAATAAATTGGTTTTTGTGATAATGACAAGTACATTTGTGAGACTAACTTGTTTATCATTTATGATATTGCCTAGTCTTATTTGGATGTGATAATGACAAATGGTTTGGATAAAATGACAAATGTAATTGTGAGACTAACATGTTTATTGATTATGATATTACTTAGTATCACTTGGATGAAGAAGTGAAAATCATGGAGGTATGCATTCTACATCATATTTTTATGTCTTAATGCATTTCTTAAATTCAAAATATAGATTGAACCTCACCAATAGTCTAATTTGAATATGTGCATATGTTTTCATTATACATTGTCCCCTCTTTCTTCTTTTGCTATTCTCCCCATACACCCCCATTTAGCATTTTACACTATACACTAATGTTATTATTCATAATTCTACCCCTTTTTGGCATTTATCATCAAAAAGCAAGGGAAAAAGAATTAAGCTAAGATGGAGCTTGATAGCAATGAATTCAACTTAAATTGTGGTCATAAAGAGTATGAAAATAAACACACATGACCAAGAGGGAATTTGAGGAAATTAGGGAAAAGATATTTGAAACACATTCAATTAATCTTACTCTTGAAGGCTCCTTGAAAGCTTTTGGAGGTCTCACCTTTTTGGTATTTGAAACATATTCCAATTGAAGTTTCAGATTTTCATATCTTGATATTCCAATTGGGCTTCAAACGCTAGATAAAATAATGACTTACAAAAGTTCAATAAATATGAGAAAATTTGTCAGCATATATTAACAATAGGGGATTAATATTCATTATTATGTCTTCGTTAGATTATGAGCACACTTAAAGATATGAAAATCATAAATCTGCTCAAAACCACTTGTAAAACTCTGAATTTTTCAGCATGAACACCAAAATAAACAAAAGAGAATGAAACACATTCATTCACAATATTCATAAAGTATTTTGGGTAAATAGGTAAAATAGTTTTCCCAATATTAATATTTTACCCTTTTTGTTTGAGAAAGCCTAAAATACTAGATAGGTTTTTCAAAAAGGAACCCCCCCTTACACAAAGGTTCTACTTGGTATTTATCTTATCCTTTGACACACAAAGGATTCTCCTCTTCTTGTTTTTATCTTTTCACATCTCTTTCCTTTTGTTTAATTTTTCTCTCCTTATGTCATCTAGCACTAAGAATAAAAATGCCGCTTGTAAAGCTTTTGTCCATAATAGGAGCTTATTAATCTTTTGTTGTTCTTTTGTCTTTTCCATAAAAAGCATATACCACTTTGACTTCTATACTTATGATGACATTAGATAACACCTGTGAGAAATATCACTTGTAATCATAAATGGTACCTATTGTAGAAACTTGATACCACTTATGAGCTTGTACGATATCTAGTATGATTAAATCTATTTGTAAAGACTTATACCATTTGAGAGCATACATGTCATCAAGTGTGATTGATTTCGTTTGTAAAAACTTGATGCCACTTGTATTATCAACTTGTATCCCACAGGGTCCATTTAATCTTTTTTTGAAGGATTGAAATCCACTTGTGAATACCAATTTTAAATTCATCTTGAATAAATAAGGTATCACTTATAGATCACATGTAAACCACATGAAATTATCTTGAGAGATCTTCAATGTTTTTTACTTGATGTTATTTGAAGAGGATACCATTTGTGGGAAGATATCATTGGAAAGATTACTTATGAGAAGAGGATGATATCATTAGAAAAGATAACATTTTGGAGAGATAACTAAGAGAGATACCACTTTTGAGGGTGAATATCATAAAAGAGACATTATGTGAAAGAGCTTGGTTAACAGAAGATTTTGTTCGGCAAGAGAGGAAAAAAGGATATCACTAGAAAGGTACCACTTGAAAGATTTGAGGATACCACCCATATTCCACTTGTAAAAGATACCACATTGAAGTAAAAAGATGATGTCACTTGTAAATACAAGGATAAAACTCATGCCGAGGTCAAGATGATCAAAACTCTACCACTCTTGGAGGGAATGCCATTTTTATGAAGAGGAATCAAATTAAGAGCAAAATGACATATGGAGATAAGAGATTACTTGAGGATAGTTAGTAAAGATAAGGAAGATCAACTTGACTTTGAGGAGCAAAGGGAATGGCTGACGAAAAAGGATACCAACAAATTTTGAATTAAATCAGCCATTTTTAGAAAACATCGGACGAACCGCAGTTTGACTACCGGTAGTTCTGAAAAGCGGAAGTACCGTGGTTTAACTGCCGGTAGTTCCGATTTTTCTGGAAGCATGCCAAGAACTGGATTTTGGAGGAGAGAAAAGGTATGATGTTGTAATTTGCTCCAAAGCATTTCACTAAGAACCATAAACCACTTGTGAAGCATTTCCAACTATATGCTAAGATTCAAATTCTTTTGGAAATCATTTTTAAAAAATTAACCTTTTATTTTTCAAAAACAAGCTCATTTTCAATGAAATCTTCAAGATTGCAAGAATGAGCATTACAGGGTATTTTAGGTAACAAATTTTATGTATGAGTTGTAAATACCCTTGTGAGGTAATATAGATAAATATTTTTAGCTCTAAAGGCAAAACTCACTTAAATGCTAGATTGTGACTATTTAGATCAACTTAGGATTTTGGATGAATTTCAAAACCAAATAACTTTTGATTGGTTGGCCTTTTGAAAAACCTTTGAATTCTGATAATGTTTGAAATAGCCAATTCTAGGTTTTTGGTATTAAACACCTTTTCAAATTCCCTTTAGAATTGATTTTGGCCAATTTTTGAGTTTAAAGCCAAAACAAGATACTATATTGCTAGTTTTGGGTTAGAAACTTAATTTTACTTAAAATAAGTTTTTCTAAAGCCAAAAACTTTGAAAAACCTTTGAAATACATTTGTGTATATTTTTCAACTATTTTTTCAAAGATATACTAGTAATTTTAAAATTTTGACTTTTTGGCTAAATGGCTTATTTTGAAAAAAAATCAATACTAGCACATAATTAATATGGGCACACTTAGAGATGTGATCTACATGATTATGATTTAGCACTCCTGTTAATGTGCTACTTATATCTTGATTATGATTACAATAATAAACTTTTAGAATAAGAGCAAGAACACACATTTTAAAAGATTTTCATGTAATGCAACCAAGACAAAGCTAGGGGCTAAAAACATCAATGTAAATACTTGTTACCGAGATGGCATTGGTTCTTGATATCGAATGATCATCCTCAAACTTGGCTCCCTTTTACACATGATGGACTTCATCTTCATGAATGAGTCAAGTCTCCAATGCCTTTCCATGTACCTATTAAACATTTAAGTGTATTTTGGTTAGTTACAATAGATTTGAGCACCCAAATGGCCATAACATTAAACTTTTATGAACTAACATTTCTAGCAAACACATTGCAATTTTTATCCTTCCTAAGCAAATATTGTTCATTAAAAGGAGATGGCTTAGGAACGATACCTTTGAGATAATCCTTACTAAAATGTCCCTTTTCCCAGCAATTGTAGCAAGTTTGGCAATTGCTACCCGCTTTTGTCTTCTTGTCTTACTTATTACCGGTTTGCCTCTTCATTGATGACTTTTTTTTATCATCCACCTTGTTGGGGCACTTATAGGCAAAGTGACATTTCTTGTTACATCCAAAGCATTTGACATTATTGAATTATTTTCTTAATTACTTTGGGATGCTCTTCACCTTTTTGCTGGAGGTGGAACCGATACCTCTCTTGTCATTTGACTTTCTTTGACTTCCCAATATTTTATCAAGATAGGCATTCCCTTTGTAGAATTTCTCCTGGTCATTCTTCAAAGTTGTAACTTGGGTCTTGAACTTTTTGTTTTCCTCTACAAGATTAGTCTCAACAAGCATAGAGAAATTAGATGTATCTATTTTTGAGCAACAAGGTATATTAATTAAATCTTCATATGAGGTGGATACACTAATTTTAGATGAAATGTAAGGATTAGGAGCTATACATGGCATATCATCTAATAAATTGCAATCATTACCTATATCCATATTAGGCTTAGAATATTCCTTGAAAAGAAGAGACTCATGTTCTTCTTTTAGCACATCATAATTATTTTGAAGAGTGATATATTTTTTTCTTCAAAAATCTTAAAATTAGCCTTATCTTTTCCAATGAATTCATTTAGTTCTTCTAGCATGTCCATCAACTTATCATAAGACGGTGCAGCATTGTCATCATGGTTATTTACCTTCTTGTTACCTTTTACCATGAAGTATTGAGTTGATATGGAAGGAATTGTGGATTCTTCATTGTCGGAGCTAGAGGTTGAGTATTTTTCTTTCGACATCCACTCTTGTATGCAATTCTCATCGGTTGATGTGGACAGTTTATATTTATCTTGAATTTTTATCCATACATCATGAGCGCTCTAAAGATTGCATATAGTGTTGAACACCTCTATACTCAAAAGCACTAAATAAAGCGTTAGTAGTTTGAGCGTTGAGATGTGAACATTACTCTTCCTCAATTGTAGAAGTAAGAGGATCCAATAGAGAAGAAAAGTCCACATCTACAATCAATTATATTTTTAGGCTCATGGCCATAAAATAACATATCATGCTGATTTTCCTATTATCATAATTTGTGCCATCAAATAGAGGTGTCTCATCTAGGTGCACTATATCTTTAGTCGCCATTATTTTACTCTTTAGGCGGTGAAGCCTAAAAAATTAGAGACCAAGCTATGGTACCACTTAAAAGATCGAGAAGCCAGACTAGAGGGGTTGAATAGGTGGTTTAAAAATCTTTCTTCTAATTACAATTATTTCTATTTGTCTAAACCAACTATATAATGTAGAAGCTTAACTCAATTTAGTCTAGCACAAATAAAGCCTAAATTAACTAGGTTCCCTAAGTGCACTAACAAAACAAACTGTAGGATCGGATATGGCAACAGAGGGGGGTGAATGGTGCTTTCAAAAATCGCCCCCAAGTATCCACGGTATTTTCTTCTCCGATAGCTAGCGAAGCTATGAAGCAAGAAAATCAACGTTCACTAGACAAGAAAGAAATTTTGCCGAAGGACTAAGTACATAGTAAAGACAAGCCAACCGAGACTGCAACAGGAAACTGAAATCTTAATGCTGAAATTTCTAAAAAAACAGCATGCTGAAAATCTAAATCAAAAGGGAAATGCTAAACAGGAAAAGCTGAAAGCAAAATGGAGAGAAAGAAAGTTACTGAACTGAAGTAGTAATGCAGACCAAAATGCAGCTAAAGAAGCAGAAAAACAGCAGACCGAATGCAACAAGAAGAGGCTGAAAACTACTCACTATACTAGCAGTAAAAAGTGAGGAAAGGCTTGCTGCAGAGAGCACTAAAAACAGCAAAAACCAAACTGAAATAGCAGCCAAAGTGATACTCATTGCTGGCTGAAATCTGCAGAAATTCTTAGACTAAAAACTGAAGTTTTGAGAAGATGAAACTCTGAAAATTCAGCAGCCAAATCTGAAAATAGCTTGCTGCTGAAAACTGAGGACAAATGACTGAAAAATGCAGCTGCCGAACACAGTAATTACTGCTGAAAACAGCAGTCAGATCGATGGATGAAACACAACCGGTAGAACAGGAATGAGGCAGACTGCAGAGCATTAGTTGGCCTAAAAGATTACTTACTGTAGACTGGAAATAGCAGAAACAAATCAACCAAACTGCAATTTGAAGATGAACCAAATGAATGGACATGATCTGAATTTGTTGAACAGAGAACTGCACTGCTCATAGACTTGGCTGCTGGCCGAAAAACACAAAACATGAAAACCTGTCAGTCGAAAGACCCTGAGATTCTGAGGATACTGCAGAAAACCGAAACTCTTTGAAATTTACTAGAAATTGATGTTCTCCTTTGAACAAAACAGCAAGAACTTGAATCAAATAGCAGTCACACCTTAGGAAACAACCGAGATCAAGAAGAGACCAAGTAAATCAGATTTTTACATAAACCTGACGGTTTGCAAAACCTAAACCCAAAACCAAATTTCTCCACAAACTCTCAACCTTTGCTCATGAAACTTTGAGGATATCTTGACAATAGCCTCAGGACTCTATATCCCAAAAATCATGTAATCTCATGAAGGGAATCACGAAATACAGAAAAAAAACCCTAGAAACGACAGGGTAGAACAGAGAAGGTCAAGATGTGAAAACTGAAATTAAACAAGGTTTGCTCATAGGATCAACTAGCCAAATGGCTTTTGGGCATCTCCTATGTCATAGCAATCCATTTTGGGCCTTCCCAACAAGCAAGAACTCAAAACACGAAATCTCAGAAATCAGGGTCAAGAAGTATCGAAGAACAGAGAAGGAACTGGAGAAATGATTTCCATTTCCAATCAAGGATTACACGGAGTCCCCATATGCATGAACATTAGAACAAGAAAAAGATTACATGAGGGATCAACCACTTCTCTCACTCTTCATCTTTCAATAACACACTCAAGAAAATGAAGAACAAGACACCACCAGGAAGGAGAGCTACGTGAGAGGCACAACCATCTTGTGAACACCTCTGGACACTCTTACACACCTCAACAACTCATAACCACTAAAGCTTCCAAAGCAAAGCAACCCTCCAAAGGTTCTTTTGACTTGGCTAACCCTAATTCCCTCTCAAAGGCATGAGGAGGCATGCAGCCCCTCTCCTCTATTTATAGCCTTGGCTAACGGGTCTCCGCCCCGTTACGCCCGCTAACTCCAACGGCGCCCGCTCCCGCTTTTGCAGTATTGCGAAATTCCCGTTTCGCCCCTCCTGCACCTTCCGGGAAGCTTCCGCGCTCCTTGCCTCGCAACCACCTCGAGTCCTCGTCGTCTTCGACACATCACGACCGTTCTGACCTCAGCGCCACCTGCGCCTAGTCCGGTCACCTCGTGTCTCGCCACGACTCCGCCTCGACGTCCTGCAGTCACACAGGCAAGAAACACGTCAAATAGCACCGCTCGATACATGAAAGCGTAAACAGAGATCAAACCTGTCGAGTCATCAGAATATGCAACCTAAACTCATACGACTAGGTTCGACCAAGTCCGACCGAGCCCGTTATGCCACGCAACGTCTAGGTCCAAACCAACCGGCTCAAACTCGACTTTTCCTAAACCAATGTCAATTACTCATCATACACAATGGGATGACCTCCACATGGTCTCTCAATCTCCCCCTTGATGAGTATATTGACAAATCCAGAAAAAGCAAGAAGTTGAGTTTGAAGAGTCCAACATGGTCCAAAGAAAGAATTGAAACTCATGACCATGTCGACAGAAAGAATCATTAGAGCAACTCAAGAAAGAGTAAATTGTTCTCCAAGCTCTAGATTCCCAAAGACTTTTCTCCAATCTATTCTCCCCTTTTGGCAATAAACACATCAAGAATGCAAAAGAGAGAATAAGTCAAGATGATAGATGAAATGGCTGAAGTTTGTTTATTCTAAGCATTTAGAGCCATGAGAATTATCCAAAATGATCATAACAGATTACATCAAGCCATAACAACATAGAAAGCTATCGAGATCATGACGATGTATGTATAGACAAGTTAAGCCAAAGAAGTCATAATCTGAAAATTAGTCGAATTTCTTAGCATGTCAAGTTATCCAAGATCATAGTCTAGCTAAAGGTATCCAAGGATGATGCAAGCCATGTCAATAATCTAAGTGGAACCGAGAAGCTAGAATTGAGCCGACTTAGAGTGCTATAAGTCCTAAAATGAATCATTTGTTCAAGCACTTTGATCATGTTGTAATCAAGCAAATTTTGCACAATTGACTTGTTTTTCCTTTTGAAACTCATGGTTGTTTCCAACCAAAATTTTAGTCATGTGCTAGATCTCAAGCCTTATGCGACCACTCCAAGCAAGAAGCTTAAGGAAATGATCTTGGTCATCCAAAACTTGCCCTGAGTTCATGCCGAGTGCAATGGCAAGCAGTCTCATGAGAAAGAATTGGTGAGATCAGTTTTTTCGCACAAAAGAGATCTTTTTGCTTATGCTGAATGTAGTTCAAGAACAGAGAGTTAAAAACTAACTCATGCTTCATAAAAGAACTAGCTTAGCACAATCTAAGGCTCAATAGAAGATTCAAGACTCAACTCAGCCTATTTGACATGGTATGAATCATAAAAGGATAACTAAATACAGACTAGTCTCATGAGCTATCATGACAAGAATTAATTCAAGTTGTGCATTTTTAAACAACTTAGCATGGCAAAGACTAGTCTACACATATGTAGGACCGAAATGGCAACAGAGGGGGGGTGAATGATGCCTTTTAAAATAGCCCAAAGTATCCACTCAATTTTCTTCTCCCATGGACAGAAATGAACTTCACTAACAGAGGGTCATAACATACTTTGCCTAACCAGAAAATATTAGATGTTGTAAACAGGAAATGCACAAAACAGTAGGACACTGTTCCCTGAAATCAACTCAGCTCAAAGACAACTAAAATCTGCATATTCTCATATATGAAAACAGCATTCTGACTATAGCAAATTGAGATAGCTACAATATGAAACTGCACTCTGAATATAGCAAATTGAGATAGCTACAATCTGAAATCGTACTCAAAACAAAGATCGCTATTTGATGAAACCGCATCGCAGTTTGGCTGAAAACCGCTTCGCTATTTCACTGAAAACTGCACTGCTATTTGCTGAAAATTACTGCCTGAAACTGTAGTGTATAAGTGCTGAAAACTGCAGAGATCAAAGCTGAAAACAGATGAAAACTGCACTGCAGTTTGGCTGAAAAACTGTTCACTGTGCTAGCCGAAATTGCTGCAGAAACCAAGCTGAAATGAAGGCATATACTGCAGAAAACGAACTGCTGGCTGAAAAGAATGTAAACTGAAAATAGGAGAGCAGAGAGACAAAGATTCGGCAAACTGTTTGCTGTTAACTGCTAACCAAAAAAAACAAAACATGCAGTTAGTTTGCTGGCCTGGAAACAGGAGAAATCAGCAGCAAATGGGATTGTAAGTACTACTGCTACCGAAAACCAACTGAAAAATTCAGAACCTGAAAAGTTACAGAGACAAAACGAAAAACCAAATTTCTCCCAAATCCTTGATCCTATGGCAATGAAATTTTGAGGATATGTTAGCAATAGCCTTAGCATTCAACATCTCAAATTTCATCCCATCTCACAAAAGGAAATCAAAAGATAACCTAAACCCTAGTTTTTCAGAAATGATGAACAGAGAGACAAGAATTCAAAGTTCTCCTCAATCTTTGATCTTTTAGACATGAAACTTTGAGGATATACTAGTAATAGCCACTGGGCTCTAGATATCAAATTTCATGTCATCTCTCAAAAGGAAAAGCGAAATAAACCCAAAACCCTAGAATTTGAGACACAAGAACAGAGAGCTTCCAAAAAGCTAAAACTGAAATTAAACAAGGTGTGCTTATAGAATCAACTAGCCAAATGGCTTTTGGGCATCTTCTATGTCATAGCAACCCATTTTGGGCCTTCCCAACAATCAAGAACTCAGAACACAAAAATCACAAATCACCAACAGAGTTCATCGTAGCAGACAGAGCAAGAACAGAGAACTAAAATTCAGATTCTCATTTCTAGACTCAAGAAGATCACACAGGAGTTCCCATATGCCTGTGCATTTGAACAAGAAAGAAGATTACATGAGGAATCAAAACAACTCTCTCTCAATCTCCATCTCACAAGGACATAGGAGAGGAAGAACACATACACCTCCTGGACACCATCCTCACACGCAGGAGACAGTCATACCAACAATGTGAGCACACAGCTGGACAACCAAGCTCTGCTCTCTCCTACCAACTCTCAACAGAAAGCAAAAGAGAAAGCAAAAGCAAAAAGAAAACCCTAATTCTCTCTAGAAGCCCTTGAGTTGGTGAAGGGGTATGCAGCCCTCTCCTCTATTTATAGCCTTGGCTAACGGGTCTCCGCCCCGTTACGCCCGCTAAATCCAACGGCGCCTGCTCCCGCTTTTGCAGTATTGCGAAATTCCCGTTTCGCCCCTCCTGCACCTTCCGGGAAGCTTCCGCGCTCCTCGCCTCGCAACCACCTCGAGTCCACGTCGTCTTCGACACATCACGACCGTTCTGACCTCAGCGCCACCTGCGCCTAGTCCGGTCACCTCGTGTCTCGCCACGACTCCGCCTCGACGTCCTGCAGTCACACAGACAAGAAACACGTCAAATAGCACCGCTCGATACATGAAAGCGTAAATAGAGATCAAACCTGTCGACTCATCAGAATATGCAACCTTAACTCATACGACCAAGTTTGACCGAGTCCGACCGAGCCCGTACGCCACGCAACGCCGTGGTCCGAACCAACCAACTCAAACTCGACTTTACTAATACGATGTCAATTACTCATCATTCTCAACGGGATGACCTCCACATGGTCTCTCAATCTCCCCCTTGATGAGTATATTGACAAACCCAGAAAATCATGAAGTTGAGTTTGAAGAGTCCAACATGGTCCAAAGAAAGAAATGAAACTCATGACCATGTCGACAGAAACAATCACTAGAGCAACTCAAGAAAGAGTAAATTGTTCTCCAAGCTCTAGATTCCCAAAAGACTTTTTCTCCAATCTATTCTCCCCCTTTTGGCAATAAACACATCAAGAATGCAAAAGGGAGAATAAGTCATGATGATGGATGAAATGGCTGAAGTTTGTTTATTCTAAGCATTTAGAGCCATGAGAATTATCCATAATGACTATAATGTATTACACCAAGCCATAACTCAATGAACTGCTATCTAGATCATGACAAGATATGTATAAGACAGCTAGAAGCAACTAGATGACAATATGAATTTTAGTGCATTTCATGAACATGTCAAGTCATCAATAAGCAAAGTCTAGCTAGAGATATCCAAGGATGATGCAAGCCATGTCAATCATGCTAAGCGGAACCAAGAATCTAATTTCGAGTCCAAATAGAGTGTTATATCCTCAAGAGTGAAACAATGGTTCAAGTACTTGATTCTTTTGATAGCTCAAGCAAATTTAGCACAAATGACATTTTTCTTGTGAAGCTTATGGTTGTTTTCAACCAATATTTTTATCATGTGCTAGATCTCAAGCCGTGCTGCGACTACTCCAAGCATGACGCTTAAGAAGATAGTCTAGGTCATCCAAAACTCCCCCTGAGTTCATGCCAAGTGCAATGGCAAGCCGTCTCATGAGAAAGAATTGGTGAGATCAGTTTTTTCGCACAAAAGAGATCTTTTTGCTTTTTGACAAGTTGTACTAACTCATGTTACATCAAGAGTTTAAGCGACTCAATCTAAGGCTCAAAAGAGATTCAACGCTCAACCTAGCCTATTTGACATGGCATGAATCATAAAAGGATAGCTCAAGAGAGACTAATCTCAAATGCTAACATGACAAGTTTTACTTCAAATTGAGCAAATTTAATTAACTCATCATGGCAAAAGCTCGTCTACACATATGAAGTCATGATAAATCTAGCGGATAAGCATAAATCATGGCAAGATGTAAATCATCGTAAGCATGTCATAACCGGATAATAATCAAGGCTCAATGTAGTTATCTTACAATGCAAAATGCTAAAATGTAAGAAAATCCAGCTCCCCCTTAACAAGTGATGCAACTTTTAGTTCAAGTTGAGTTATGTCATCATTAAAATTTAGAAGTTCCCAAATGAACTCCCCCTGAACCAAAGCAATAAAAACGAGAAGCTGGCAAATAATTCAAGAAAGGCAGTCCTTAAAACATAGATAAGATATAGAGGATACTATGGCTCAGACTGACTCTCATCTACCCCATATGACTCCAGGACAACCAGCTGTCGAGAAAACACACACTAGAGAGCAAACACGTACCCTGTCTACCCGAGGGTGGCCCAACCCTCGCTAGAACCTAAAAGAAGTGAGTGAGCTCAACCTAGTGAGATAAGAAACACTATCCGAAAGCACAAGATAAGAGCAAGAAGTCTAAGCAACTCAGCAAGAGACACACTCTAACCTATGCTAGGAGGACTAAACCCAATGCTCCCTCAGATGCAATGCAGCAGTAAGGATACAGAAGCATAAATAATATAATAAAGCAGTAAAGCCCAAAGCTCCCCCTCACAACAGTCCATAAGGACAAACCACCCCAAGCTCTCCCCGCAGAGCTGAAAACCTCGAGCCATCCAAAGGCTTGGTGAAGATGTCAGCCAACTGGTGGTCACCCTCCACAAACTGGAGCACGATGTCACCCTTCTCCACATGGTCTCTAAGGAAGTGAAAGCGAATGTCGATATGCTTGGTCCGAGAATGTCTGCTGGGTTCTTAGCAATGTTAATTGCGAAGTGTTATCACAAAGTAGTGGAACAACGTCGATAACTAACCCAAAGTCCCGCAGGTCGAGACCATCCAGCACTTGGCTACAAAGAATCGGCGACAGCAACGTACTCGGCCTCTGCGGTGGACTGTGCAACACCGGACTGCTTCCTCGAGGACCAGGAATTGAGAGAAGTGCCAATGAATTGGCAGGTGCCCGAAGTGCTCTTCTGCTCTATCCTACACCAAGAAAGTCTCGCATCCGAGTAGGCTCTCGGGGAAAGACAGATGAGGAAGAGTACCGATACCATAGTCAATGGTAGCTCGAAGGTACCGAAGGATGCGCTTCACCGCTGGCGGTGAGATCGCGAGGTGAAGCTCGAACCGAGCACAAAGACACACGGAGAAGTGTATGTCCGGTCTCGAGGCAGTGAGGTACAAGAGGGAGCCGATCATACTTCGATACTCCTTCGATCGGTGGCTCGCCGTCTTCATCCGGGTCGAGTGGAATTGATGTAGCCATAGGAGTGGACACCGGCTTTCCATCACTCATATCGAAGCGCTTCAGGAGGTCTCGAGTGTACTTGCCCTGATGCAAGAAGGTACCCTCCCGAGTTTGCTTAATTTGGAAGCCAAGGAAGAAGCTTAACTCGCCCATCATGCTCATCTCAAATTCCGAGCTCATGCCATCGGAAAACTGGGAAACGAGAGCATGCGAGGAGCCGCCAAAGATGATGTCATCCACATAGATTTGGACGACGGAAAATCGATGCAAGCCGGCGGATGAACAAGGTCTTGTCAACTTTACCCATCTCAAAATCATGTCTCAATAGATAGGACTTAAGCCTCTCATACCAAGCTCTAGGGGCTTGCTTAAGTCCATACAACGCTTTGGAAAGCTTGAAGACATGACTTGGGTATTTGGGGTTCTCGAAACACGGAGGTCGTCGACATAGACTTCTTCCTCAATGAAGCCATTGAGAAAGGCACTCTTGACGTCCATCGGTAAAGCTTGAAACCTTTAGAAGCCGCAAAGGCAAGCGAATTCTAATGGCCTCAAGACGAGCTACAGGGCAAAGGTCTCCTCGAAATCCAGACCCTCAACACAGGAGTACCCTGTGCAACCAGTCTAGCCTTGTTTCGAATGACTACCCCATCCTCATTTTGCTTGTTCTTGAACACCCATTTGGTTCCAATGATATTGTGATCTCGAGGGTGCTCAACAAGCGTCCAGACCTTGTTTCTTCGAAACTCTCCACTCCTCATGCATGGCATTGACCCAAGACTCATCGATAAAGCATGACAAACGTCCTTGGGCTCAAAAGAAGCTACAAGGCGAGTGGGAGCGAAAAGCGACACGCCGGACTTGGAGCGTGTGACTCGTTCAAAGAGATCTCCAATCATCTGCTCAGAAGGATGAGATTTTTGAATATGTCTTGGAGGTCCTGGATGAGAAGAAGAAGTGGCCTCTACCTCGTGACCTGACGGGGTAGGAACAGAGCCACTAGCTCCAGAAGAAGCAGAAGGTAAGGGCTGATCACCTCGAGGTGCGGTGGAAGAAGGCACCTCAAGGGGTGGAAGTGGGACTGGATCGGGTAGACAACCCTCATCTCCATCATCCTCATCATCCACGAAGATGGTCTCGGACTGCTCTAGAGAACCTGAGATATCTGGCCTAGTCCCCGGACTGGCCTCATCGAAGGTTACCTCACAGGTTTCTACCATTTTGCTAGACTCGCAGTTCCAGACCCTATAGGCCCGCGAAGAAGTCGAGTAGCCTAGAAAGAGTCCATCACAAGAACGTGACTCGAACTTATCTAGGTTCCCGGACTTCAGAATAAAACACTTGCAACCAAACACACGAAAATGAGAAACGCTGGGCTTTCGCCCGTATCTCAACTCATAAGAAGTGCGGTGCAAGTGTGCCCGAAGAAAAACTCTGTTCGAAACATGGCACGCGGTGGCTATAGCTTCAGCCCAAAACTTCCGAGGTGTAGAGTACTCATCAAGCATCGTCCTGGCCATCTCGACCAAGGTACGGTTCTTCCTCTCCACAACGCCATTCTGCTGGGGGACGTATGGAGAAGAGCGGTGCTCTACACTGTCTCACCACAGAAACTCTCAAAGTAGGAATTCTTGAACTCCGTGCCATTGTCACTGCGGATCGCTCGTAAGGCACCTGGAAGCTCAACAGAAAGCCTACTGAAAAGACCTCGGAAATGTGTAAACGTCTCATCCTTCGAGGCCAAGAAAAACACCCAAGAATACCTCGAGAAGTCATCGACCACGACAAGAACATACCACTTCCCTCCTGCAGACTGCACTCGAGCTGGTCCGACTGTATCCATGTGGAGCAGCTGTCCTGGTGCATCGGTCATAGTCATCGTGTGGGAGGGTGAGAAGCGGCAACCATCTTGCGCGTGCTGGCATGGGCGCAAACAAGATCTTTGACCATCTTGAGTTTGGCGGACCACGAATGAGATCGTGGCGCTAACTCGATTCAAATGGTCAAATCCAATATGACCAAGTCTCCTATGCCGAAGGAAAGGTCGCGGGACTCAGAAGCAACCAAACACCGGAGATAATCACCGAAGACTCAATAAAGTCAGCACGAAGATCCTCCCATAACGAGAAATCCATAAACCGGATCACAGAAGAATCAACAATTTTGCGTTTTCTTAAAACTTACCTCAAAACCGTCATCGAAGTGGTGAAACCGAAAGCAAATTATAATGCGACTTACTCACCAAGGCAACATTTTTAAAACAAATGAGTCATTAACGCATACAGTACCTTTGGCGATGGCGTCGCAGACGAAGAGTCTCCAATGGTGATAGTCTCATCACCAAGCTCGCAAGGGAAGAAAACCAGCGGAATCTCCGGTCATGTGTCGTGAACACCGAGTCTACAAGCCAAACCTTTCCTCCCTCCCCCGCGAACCGAGTCAACAAAGAGTAAAGTCTCGATCTTGGGATAAATCAACATAGATTTTGGCACCCAATACTGAGTCACACGTCGAGCAGAAGAAGTAGTCACACACGACTGACCTCTAACTACCCCACGCTCTCCGTCGCAAAGAAGCGGAAGGTCTATGTGCGCACTGAAGGCATTGTTGGGTCCGGCGCTACGGAGAGCGAGTCGAGCACCGGCGGCCTGACGATCACGCCGCGGGTAGCTATCTCGATGGAAGCGAGATCTACCCTCGTGACGGCGGAAGTCACGACCAGAGGGAGCATGAGGACAAAAACAAAACTCGGAAGAACCAAGTCCTCGATGTCGCCCAAAGCTACCTGTGATAGCAAACCTAGACCTCGTGTTGGTCTTGGTGCACTCAAGGTGCGGGCTGACCACGAATACGCCTAAGAGACTCAACATGGTCTCTTCGCGCGATCTTGGCGCGCTTGAAGCAATGGTCAAACAATTGCCCATCCTTCCGCGAAGGTGCAATGATACCGCCGACGAGGTCAAGCGCGGTGAAATCACCTTGTCGTCGAAATCCCTTGGACAAAGCCCGCGATTTAAATTGAACTTTCTTGTTCTTGGGCTTGACCTCAAACACACCTATGACTACGGTCCGAGCACGACGGTGGATGTTTCCTCACATCCTCACGGAGATCATATCCTAGACCCTTTTGAACTTGCAAATCTTTGATTGGTCTAGAATAAGATTGAGTTTCTTTTACCTCCTACAAATTTCCATCGAAAGGTCGTTCTAACGGCATAGAACCTACAATTTACCATAATCATTCTTACAACCAAATCACTATCGCATTATTCCTCAAGAAAACAAATATATTGGATACAATACACGATTATAGAAATTATCAAGTAAGCACAAAAAGACATTAATAGCTCCTGGTAACCGCAAGATTTACAAAAGTCACTTGAACAATTATGTCAAATGAAGGGAATGAGATTTAAACAAAGAATTATTCTCTTGACAAATGTCTCCTACGATATAACATATCTAAGAGATATAGACAATCTGTAAGAATGAAAAGGCTAAACGACAAAGACAACAAAATCTGCATATTCTAAAAAACATGATTAGCAAATTGTATGAAGCTACAAATGAACGCATGAATATAGCAATTGAGAAGCTACAATGAAATCGAAAACAACAATTTGCTCAAATGCTACCATGTTGAAACTTTCTGTTTTCAGAAACTTTAGCTATTATGAAAATTCCTGAAAGCATATTAAAGTGCTAAACTGCAGATCAAAGCTGAAAGGAGAAAACAGTCAGTGTGAAAAACTTTCACTTAGGAAATCTGAAACCAAGCTAAATGAAGGCAATTGCAGAACAGACGGTGAAAAGAATGTAAACCAAAATAGGAAGGAAGACAAAGCATCAAAGATTATGGTTCTAACCAAAAAACAAAACATTGTTAGTTATTGGCACGAACGGCATCACACAAATGGGATGTAAACACGCTAACAAACCAAGTAAAATTCAGAACGAAACGAGACAAACTAAAACAAATTTCTCCAAATCTGATCCTATGGCAATAAATTTTAGGATATGAAACAGCATTCAACATTCAAATTTCATCCCATCTCAAAAGGAAATAAAGTAACCTAAACCCTATTTCGAAATGATACAGGAGACAAAATTAAAGTCCTACAATTTGATCTTTAACATGAAACTTTAGCAATACTAGTAATAGCATAGCTCTAGAATCAAATTCATGCACTCCAAGAAAGCAAATAAACCCAAAACCCTGAATTTGGAACGACAAGCTTCCAAAAGCTAAAACTAAATTAAACAAGGTCGTATAGAATCAACTAGCCAAATGGCTTTTGGGCATCTCTATGTCATGCAACCCATTTGGCTTCCCAACAACAAGACTCGGAACACAAAATCACAACACCCGAGTCATCGAGGCAGCGCAACCAGCAGAAAAATCAGTTCTCATTCAGACTCAAGAAGATCACAGAGTTCCCAATGCGCATTTGAACAAAAGAAGATTAATGAGGAATCAAAACACTCTCCAATCTCCATCTCACAAAAGGAGGAAAACATACACCTCCGGACACCTCTGCACGCCAGGACAGACAACCAACAAGTGAGCCACAATGACAACTCAAGCTCTCTTCCACCGAAGCTCAAGAAAGCAAAAAAGCAAAGCAAAAGAAAACCCTAATCTCAGAAGCCCTTGAGTTGGGAAGGGTATGCGCCTCAATACTTGGCAGGGTCTGACTTCGCCGTAAATCAAGAGTAATGTCCGCTTGCGATCAAATCTCTCCACTCGCCCTTCGGAACACCCTACGCCAACACCAGTCCACGCGCTGAACACCACCGTTCCTGGCGACGCGCTGTCGGCACATGTGTCGCAGACCCAGCGCTCTCTCAACTCAAAACCGCAAATAGACCGTACAGAAGGCTAAAAGAGATAAATCGATCATCGAATACAACCTTAACTCATAGACAAGGTTAGGAGTCAACAGCGTTCGACGCCAACGTCGGTCCGAACCAACCAACTCAAACTCGACTTTAAATCGATGTCAATTACTCATTTCTACGGATACCCACATGGTCTCTCATCTCCCCTTGATGGTATGATTAACGAAAATCTGAAGTTGAGTTTGAAGAGTCACATGGTCCAGAAAAAATGAAACTCTGACAGTCTGAACAATCATGAGAACTCAGAAAGAGTAAATTGTGCAAGCCTAGATTCCAAAGACTTTTCTCAATTTTTCCCATGAATCATCATCAAGAAGCAAAGGGAGAATAAGTCAATGATGATAAATGAATTTTATTCAAGCATTTAGAGCCATGAGAATTTCTAACATAATTAAAACAAGCTAAAAGCTATTAATCATACAAGATTGTATAAGACATAACAACTAGATGCAATATGAATTCATTTCATAACAGAATCATCAATAAGCAAAGTCATAGATATCCAAGGTAACATCAGCAATCATAAGCGGAACGCAAATTAATTTCGAGTCCAAATAGATGTTAATTCAAGAGTAAACAGGTTCAAGTACTTGATTCATTTAGCTCAAGAAATTAGCACAAATAACTTTTTTTAAGCTTAGTTTTTTCAACCAATTTTTTATCATGTGCTAGATCCAAGCTGTCTATCTCCAAGCATGTAAAGATAGTCTAGGTCATCAAACTCCCCTATGCCAAGTGCAAGGCAAGCTAGAAAAAATGGTGAACGGTTTTACCAAAGAGCTTTCTTTTGACAAGTTGTACTAACTCATGTTACATCAAGAGTTTAAGAAACCAATCTAAGGCTCAAAAAGATTCAAGCCAACCTAGCCTATTTGACATGGCATGAATCATAAAAGGATAGCTCAAGAGACTAATCTCAAATGCTAACATGACAAGTTTTACTTCAAATTGAGCAAATTTAATTAACTCATCATGGCAAAAGCTCGCTCTCACATATGAAGTCATGATAAATCTACGGATAAGCATAAATCATGGCAAGATGTAAATCATCGTAAGCATGTCATAACGGATAATAATCAAGGCTCAATGTGGTTATCTTACAATGCAAAATGCTAAAATGTAAAAAATCCACTCCCCTTAACAAGTGATGCAACTTTTAGTTCAAGTTGAGTTATGTCATCATTAAAATTTAGAAGTTCCCAAATGAATCCCCGAACCAAAGCAATAAAACAAAGCGGCAAATAATTCAAGAAAGGCCTTAAAACATGTAAGATATAGAGGATACTATGGCTCGAGACTCTCATCTACCCCATATGACTCGGACAACACTGCGAGAAAAACACACAGAGAGCAAACCGTGCCATGCAGGGTGGCCCAACCCTCGCTAGAACCTAAAAGAAGTGAGTGAGCTCAACCTAGTGAGATAAGAAAGACTATCCGAAGCACAAGAGCAAGGTCAAGACACTCACAAGGACACTCTAACCTATGCTAGGGGACTAAACCCAATGCTCCCTCGGATGCAATGAGCGTAGATCTGAGCATAAATAATATAATAAAGCGATAAAGCCCAAAGCTCCCTCACAAAGTCCATAAGGACAAACCACCCCAAGCTCTCCAGATGAAAACCTCGAGCCATCCAAAGGCTTGGTGAAGATGTCGACACGTGGTCACCCTCCACAACGGAGACTCACCTTCTCCACATGGTCTCTAAGGAAGTGAGCGAATGTCGATATGCTTGGTCAGAATCTCTGGGTTCTTAGCAATGTTAATGCAAGTGTTATCACAAAGTAGTGGACACTGATAACTAACCCAAAGTCCGCAGGTCGAGACCATCAAAGCACTTGGTAACATGGCTCGACAGACGACTGGCCTCGCGGTGATGCAACAGGGTTGCTTCCTCGAGGACCGGGTTGAGAGAAGTGCCAATGAATTGGGTCAGTGCTCTTCGTCATCCGACCCGCAAAGTTGCTCAAGTAGGCCTCGGAAAGCAGATGAGGAAGAGTACCGATACCATAGTCAATGGTAGCTCGAAGGTCAAGCGCTTCCTGGCGGTGAGAAGTCGGTGAAGCCAACCGAGACAAAGACCACGAGATGTTCGGCTCCGCGGTGAGGTACAAGAGGAGCCAATCATCTTGATCTCGATCGGTTCGCGGTCTTCATCAGGGTCGAGTGGAATTGATGTAGCCATAGGAGTGGACCAGCTTCATCATCATATCAGCCTAGAGGTCTCGGTGGCTAGATGCAAAGGTACCCTCAGTTTGCTTAATTTGGAAGCCAAGGAAGAAGAACTCGCCCATCATGCTCATCTCAAATTCCGAGCTCATGCCATGGCTGGAAAGGAGTGCGGAGAGCCGCAAGATGATGTCATCCACATAGATTTGGAGAGGAAAACTGCCAGCGGTGGGATGAACAAGGTCTTGTCAACTTTACCCATCTCAAAATCATGTCTCAATAGATGGACTTAAGCCTCTCATACCAAGCTCTGGGGCTTGCTTAAGTCCATACACTTTGGAAGCTTGAAGACATGACTTGGGTATTGGGGTTCTCGAAACACGGAGGTGTCGACATAGACTTTTCCTCAATGAAGCCATTAGAAAGGCACCTTGCGTCCATCGGTAAGCTTGAAACCTTTAGGCAAAGGAGCGAATTCTAATGGCCTCAAGCGAGCTGAGGGCAAAGGTCTCCTCGAAATCCGACCCTCAACACGGAGTACCCTGCGCCTAGCCTTGTTTAAGACTACCCCATCCTCATTTTGCTTGTTCTTGAACACCCATTTGGTTCCAATGATATTGTGATCTCGAGGGTGCTCAACAAGCGTCGACCTTGTTTCTTCGAAACTCGCTCCTCATGCATGGCATTGACCCAAGACTCATCGGATAAAGCATGGCAAACGTCCTTGGGCTCAAAAGAAGCTCGGCAGAGTGAAGCGACACGCCCGGACTTGGGCGTGTGACTCGTTCAAGAGATCTCAATCATACCTCGAAGGATGAGATTTTGAATATGTCTTGGAGGTCGGATAGAAGAAGAAGTGGCCTCACCGCTGACGACGGGGTAGGAACAGAGCCACTAGCTCCGAGACGGGGTGATCACCTCGAGGTGCGGTGGAAGAAGGCACCTCAAGGGGTGGAATGGGCGGATGGGTGAACAACCCTCATCTCCATCATCCTCATCATCCAAAATGGTCTCGCCTCTTAGAGAACGGATATCGGCCTAGTCCCGGTGCGCCTCATCAAGGTTACCTCCAGTTTCTACCATTTTGCTAGACTGCAGTTCCGGACCCTATAGGCCCAGAAAGTCGAGTAGCCTAGAAAGAGTCCATCACAAGACGTGACTCGAACTTATCTAGGTTCCGGACTTCAGAATAAAACACTTAACCAACACACGAAAATGAAATGGGCTTTGCGTATCTCAACTCATAAAGTCGGCAAGTGTGCGAACTTCTGTGAAACATGGCGTGGCATAGTTTCAGCCAAAACTCCAGGTGTAGAGTACTCATCAAGCATCGTCACGCCATCTCGACCAAGGTGCGGTTCTTCCCTCAAGCCATCTCTGGGGGCGTGGAGAAGGACGGTGCTCTCACTGCTCACCACGAAACCTCAAAGTAGGAATTCTTGAACTCCGTGCCATTGTCACTGCGGATCGCTCGTAAGGCCGAAGCTCAGAAAGCCTCTAAAGACCTCGAAATTGTACGCTCATCCTTCGAGGCCAAAAAACCCAAGAATACCTCGAAGTCATCGACCACGACAAGAACATACCACTTCCCTCCTGCAGAGCACTTCGTGGTCATGTATCCATGTGGACGGTTCACGTGACATCGGTCATAGTCCTGGGGCGAGGGTGAAACGGCAACCATCTTGTCCTCAGCGCATGGAGCGCAAACAAGATCTTTGACCATCTTGAGTTTTGGACCACGAATGAGATCGTGGCGCTAACTCGATTCAAATGGTCAAATCAATATGACCAAGTCTCCTATGCCGAAGGAAGGTCGGGACTCGAAGCAACCAAACAGGAAGATGAAGACTCAATAAAATCACACGAAAGATCCTCCCATAGAAATCCAAACCGGACACAGAAGAATCAACAATTTTGCGTTTTCTTAAAACTTACCTCAAAACCGCATCGGTGGAGAAACAGCAAATTATAATCGACTTACTCACCAAGGCAACTTTTTAAAACAAATGAGTCATTAGCAAAGACGCATTTGGCGATGGCGTCTGAAAGAGTCTCAAAGGTGATAGTCTCATCACACGAAGCTCGACAGGGAAGAAAACCAGAATCTCCGGTCATGTGTGAACACCGGGTTCAAGCCAAACCTTTCCCTTCTCCGTGAACGAGTCAACAAGAGTAAAGTTCGATCTGGGATAAATCAACATAGATTTTGGCACCCAATCTTGAGCACCGTCGCGAGATAGTCACACGTGACCTCTAACACCCTCGCCTCGTCAGCTCAAAAAGCGAAGGTCTATGTGAGACTGAAGGCTTCGTCGAGCAGGGAGGCGAGTGACTCGGCACATCACGCGGTACTATCTCGATGGAAGCGAGATCACCCTCGGGACGCAAGTCACGACCGGGAGCATGAGGACAACAAAACTCGGAAGAACCAAGTCCTCGATGCCCAAAGCTACAATAGCAAACCTAGACCTCGTGTTGGTCTTGGTGCACTCAGTGGGTGACCACGAATCCTAAGACTCAACATGGTCTCTTGGCGATCTTAGCGCTTGAAGCAATGGTCAAACAATTGCCCATCCTTGCAAGGTAGATGAACAGATACAAGCGGTATCATCAATCAAATCCCAAAAGCATATAAATTGAACTTTTTGGCTTGCTCAAACAACACAACAGTTAAATTCATCAAGAACAAAATTGACTTCTAAAACAACTATAATATACAAGTCTTTTACAAATCAATTAACTCAAGTCTGAAGCACCAAGCAAGTCTAGTGAAGGATGAATAAAGACAATTTAAATCGCATATGGAATCCTTACCTGTACTAGGCTAAGCAGAGAAACGCGAAACGCTTTGGTAAATCATCTGCAAATTCCAACCAAGCAAAAGGGATCGAACAACTAAGTAAGAAAGAGCAGAAGTGGAAGTTTCCTTGAACAAAAACAAAACATGCTTCGCCCAAAGAAATTGCCAATCGATTAGCTCTCAACGAATTCAAACCGAAATTTGACAAACGACAAATCCCAAATCCTTCCTGATAAACGGTAGCAATTCAAACTACATCCAATTCAAACTGAAATAAGATAACAAACCATTAAGATAATCAAAGAAAGTTCACTAACTTAAAATGAGCTGATATCAGTAAAACGTCATCAATTCTTATTCAAGGAAACCAAGACTCCAACTTATTAATCACATTCCAAACAATAAGTTAGAGTGCTAAGCAAGAAATGATTTGACCTAATTGGCCCTTACAACAAAAATCAAACTCATATGGTTCTAGAGGTACATGCAAAACAATTCATTTATAACAGACAAGGATTGGAAGATTCTGAAATTCATCCTAAATCCCAAGCCAGAAGACATCTCGACACTATAGCAGGCACAAGCGAACAATTTAGCAAATTGAGGCATGTCCTCAAATCCGAAATCAAATTGCAACCTGAATTCTACAACCTTTGGTAAGGGATCCATAGCCTCAAGGTCCGTTCCCTAAATCCAAGCCCTCAAGTTTCTAAATTCTTATTTTTCACCAAGTTCGACATGCATGACTCGCACGCGTCTTGATCAATACGTAGCTGCGCCACCCGACGAGTTCAAACTCGTGTCGACAGCCGGCTGAGCAAAATGCAACGTTTCGAAAATGACCTTTGCTTAACAATTGCAACTAGTTACAAGAGTTGCAAGCTAATCAAGCAAAAGTCACCATTGCTAAAACTGGCGACATAAAAGGCTCAAACCAACTTAAAATGCAATCACAATTACTACGTGACAAGGATTAACCATATGGAGAATGACAAAATGAAATCATCATAATGAGAAGAACAATATGTGAGAAAGAAATCAGAAATGACTGATAATAAACTAACTCCTAGCAACTTCAATAAAAATCAAATCAGAAGATCACAACAATCACCTTTGCAATTCATATGGCAATAAATTTAGATGATGAACAGCATAATCAATTAAAGCATGAAAAATACAAAGTACCTAAACTAGTTAAAAAGAAAACTAAGCCATCTATCTACATTTGAAACTTGAGAAACTAGAACACTCTGTCATGCACTCAGAAAAAAAACATGAGAAGACACTTCCAAGCAAAAAAACAAGACAACCACACTTGACTACATGCCCCTGCTCAAAGACTAAAAAAACAAAACCCAACTCAAGAAAGACAAACATCTCCATACTCAGATCAAGGTATGCTGTACAAACGACACACTTTCACTTCTCAGGATGAGGACTACTTGTCTACAGAGCATACAAAATGTGACATGAAACAACTCCATACAAGCAAGAAGAGCAACTTCGCCCGGTGTGAGACCTCATGAGCGTGCGCATCTCCTCACAATCGCTCGACTCGAGCGTGAACGATCCAGCTGACTCAGACGACGCCCCGGGTCGCAGGCACGACACAAAGACACGAAATAGCCGCGAGTAAAGCATACTACCTCATCGATGCACTTATCGCAGTGAGAGCCGGGACAGCTCCACAACACTACTCGCTCTAGAGTACTCATCTAAGAGCAGCAACTCCTATGTATCAAACGATCATGATGAGAGAGCACAGGCAAGATGACCATGGAAATCAGCATAAAGTATTTTCTCATCTGTTCAAGATCTAACTCTCAATACTCAAGCAAAGGAAGCTGAGAATGATGATTTGTTTATCAGTGACATAGATTCATAAGATAAGACCTACCACTACTAACTTAAAGGAGAGCACTAATGCAAGATAGCATCTAACATCACAGACTGCGTACCGTATGACCATTCATTGCTGAACATTTGTCCAAATTTATCTCAGTGACAAGGTCACTGTCTTATCACCAGCATGACATTGTACTAGTTTCAAATACGGTGACACGAACCAGTCTAATACAATTATGAGCAAAGGCTTGAATTGAAGTGACGTAAGCATAGAGAACACCTAGGAAAAGGCACGCATCTATATTTTACTCGCAGCCAAAAACAGATAGCGTAAAATAACGAAAAGTTTAAATGATAAAAACTAATGGATCATGTAGTAATAATCCAGTCCCCCCAGAAAGGCATTCAAACTAAGATACTGGCCCCTACGAACAGCAAAACACAAAAACTCCCCGGGCACGCAGACTGGAACTCGAGCAAAAACTAAACCACTAGAACACCAGAAGAAAAAAAAAAGAACAACCAACAGAAAACATCGGTAAACTCCAAGTGGAATCACGACAACGCTTCAAGTAGAAAGACAGTCGATGACGTTACATTTTCGAGTAAAAAGAACAACGGGCCACTGTAAAGAGCGAGATGCGGGGACCGACGCGACGATGAGACAGATGAGCGTCTCACAAACCCGTGTGGAAGGGGCACAAGTCTGCGGAGCTCCCCGGGAAGGAGAACGCAAGACGAATATCGCTGGTAAAGCATCTCTCGACCCTTTATGATTGTAGTGATCCAACTGTTCCGGAAGCGGAGACAGGATACCCCCATGCCGAACACTCACCAAACTCATTGAGAAGTCAAGCTTATCTAAATGTATTCACTTGAAGGACTAAATGATTGTCTAAGGTTAATTTCAACATAAAGTATAATACTTACCATTAGCAGACGAAGTCTAACACCCAGCCAGCCTTTTAACTCTTTTGTTACTGTCAAGTCGAAGCGTTTAACCTCATCATAGAACCTCAAAGTAGAGAACCGATGAGGTGTCCAGCGAGAGATGACTGGCTGAAGGCTCCGCGGAGACTGCTCAGCGGTGTTCCCGGTGAAGCTCAGTGAGCGTGTACACCCTCTCCCCCAGTCGCAGGTCGTCCGCGTCTGTCTTCGACGCCGAGCAAGCCAAATGTCGTGAACTACAACCAAAGAAGCGCTTAAATGCGGCAGAAATAAAGCGGATCAATCATGCTAGCGCTGGTTCCCGTGGGGAACGTACACTCTCCAAGATTACCGCATTTCGCAGCGATCAACCAAACAAGGAACTCTCGCAAAAACCACAGCAAAATCTCCACATCTCGGATGAACTGCAGAATTGTAGACAAATGCTTGTCACAAAGCAAAATGATCAACATCGAAACAATAATAATGACACCAATGCAATGACAATAAAAAAATTGTGACTGCTATTGGGTGATTCACGCATTGCAAAGAGCCTAGAAGCAAACGGCAACACAGGAAACGCATGCAAAACGTCTTGCTGCAATGCTAACAGCTAAGATATCTCAGAAGCTGTAGATTAACTGAAATGGACGAATTAACTTGATCTACAAAAAAAAAAACAGGAGAGGCAAGAGAATCGAATGGGAGACCTTACAAGCAATCAAAATCACACAAACATCATCTGATAATTGTGTAAACTAATCATTTAAATAATAAACATTAATGAAAAAAGCATATTAATTGTCTACTATATTACAGAACAACCATACACAGTAAAAATAACTAAACATTCCTATACTGGCTCACATCACAACAGTAGAGAAGAATCTTCTCAATCAGCTCAAAACATAAACTCTATAGAGAAAATCCACTCCGGATCCTGGCTGACTCCCCCGAGAGAAAACACTCCATGATTCCCCTATGTGTCGCACCCTTCTCCGCCCGAGTCCCCCACCGCCCTCCCTCTGCGTCGAGTCCCACCCCGCGAACGAAAGCAAGGACGCGAACTACATGCACGTTGCACGTCAACAAGTCTAGATCACAGCAGTCACTCGATACAGAGTGTAACTGAAGAAACAGCAAAAAGAGTTCACTTCGCTTTCATCCCTGAATAAAGATATGAAGTTTTCATGCATCTATAGAACACTACCGAGCATTCTAGACAATGCTTGATCAGCGTAACAGAACTCATAGACAATAGAAGTACCAAACATTCTCTATTAACAATGCAAAATACTTCTGATATGTGTTACAATCAGCAGCGCTCACTCCAGACTAAAAGATATCTATATAAACCCATTACAAGCATGAGCCATAAGATGAATGTTGAAGTTGCTTGCATTATAGCTCGGTTTGACTCATCTATCAGACGCACGCATTATGCGATTAAGTGCTAAGGATCAAAGCAATGAATCTCATGGCAATTACTCGAAGCTCGAAATGATAGATCGCGAAGATATGAGATGTAAATATGAAGGAAAGAAACGCTCTGTTACAAACAAAATGTATTGAACGTAAGATGATGTAATATATCACATAAATAGAGTCAAACCACAAACTACAGGCAAATGAAGTAAATAGTTAGTACATCAATCATCCATTACGGAATCAGAACACTAGAAAACGACGTCAGTCCAATCTGACTAAAGATGAGTACTAATAAGCTTAACAATAGCATCAGACAAAACAACTATGAGACAAACAGCCAGCAACGAATACATATAAATACAGCAAAGCTCACTAGCAAACCAGCCTCCAAAACACACAAACTAGATCGGCACCAACGAATCATTTCATCTCAGATAGGTCATATGCTGTGAAGAGTTCTAGAATAAATATCCATAGAAGAAAACAACCGACCATCAGCTCACAGCGCACACCCCTCCTCTCACACGGAGAAGAGACTAATCTAGCTTTATCCCATCATGGCTCGAGCGTGAGACACCAGCTGTCATCGTGCCCCGACCGTGCCACCAGCCGAACGCTCGCGAGCAGCCGTCATCTGCCCGACGCGCCTCTGCGAAATAGCAGTACACTATATCACGGCTCTGATGCACTCAAGAAGTCCAGTGCATGACAGAGCTGCACACCACTCAAATCGATCATCAGAACATCGGCCCATGTCATCCATAGATTTGACGAAAATCGAAGGGAGATGTCAAATAATCATGCCATGTGACACCTCAACCAAGAGTGTTTCCAGCTAGTTAAGACTTATTTCTCTGAACATAGATAATAAGCATGAGAGATGTTGTATACTTAGAGCAGGACATTAATGTACAGCCACAGCCTATCGACTACAGTATACGCAGAATGATACATTATTTGCTTCTGACATGTCATATATGATCTGGTACAAGATGTCACTTCACTCTACGATCAATATCGAAAAGATGACTCGTAAAAGAAGTCTGCTGGGCACATGCTTTGGACTATGTCAAAAATTTTATATGCTAGTCTAAGGATGCTCCGACGTAGCAGGCCACTCCGATCGAGTGCATCACGTTGAGAGATGGGGTGAGTTACTATCACTCATGCTAGCAGTCCACGCTAGACAGTCAGAATCGCTCTATGGAATTACAGAATCATAAAAATAAAAAAGGTTATAGATAGATTAACAATAAAATCACTAAGACTCAGTGTTTCTATGCAACCAAAGACAAATACTCTAGAGAGGACCCCGAACTGAACCAGGAAACAAGTCACCAACAATCACTGAAACGCAGAAGAACTCTTGGCAACACTGCATGGGGACAAATGCAATCAAAAGCACCACACACACAAGTGGATACGGCCAAACTCAGTATGTTTCACCGTAAATATCAATAAGATACACGGCAAGTCAGGCCTCGGCAGCTTGACGTAAGCATAGTCGTACCGAAGTGAGAGGAACGATAACTGCGAGTCGCGGTCAACACGAGAGTGCCGCGGCAGGGCACCCGCGCTGGAGATGAGCCTCACACAGTGTCGAGGCCGTCTAGACAAGCTATGCGCATAACACCTGAGAGGCGGCAATCCTGAGCGAATCGGAAGTGACATCATCATACTACTTACGTACTACTGAGTATGAGTACGGAGTTTCAACATGAGACTATATTAAATAGCAGAAGTCAACGAACGACGTGCTTTTTCTCTTTCTTAACTGTCATTGAGTAACACTTACTATCTGCAATGAACAAGTCTGGAAAGGAAACGTGTTAAAAAGGTTGATGCAGAGACCTAATGACATCAAAAACACGCTGAAATAGTGAGCTGAACATCCCAAATCCTAACGCATCGCCATCTTATTGTGACTGCAATCAACAAACATAGGTAAAAAATAAAAAAAGCGTCATAAACTGCTCAAAATCAAACGGTTACAAACAGTATTATCCATCAGGTCCTCTGGAGAAGGTACCACAAGAGACGCTCGCAGCGATAGCACGAGACACAGCAAAAAACACACTAGAGAACCTCGCTCGCGTCGACGCTCGATCTGGTAGCCCTCCGACTTCCTGCCGAGCATGTAGCACATCGTAGACGAACAGAAATGAAAAAAGAACCTACAACCAACATGTAAACACAACTACGATACTCGCATTTACTATAGAGATGGAGATAGATCAAAAACGAGATGACGTCACACTCTCCGAAAAGAAATGAATATTTCACAAGATCATCTAACTCCCAAGTTGCGTGCGAGCGCGCCAACGCAGACGACGGAAAAAAACGGACAGTATCATAAAACTTTTATGTGACTAGAAGCTGTCCAATATATCAATACAGAATAATGAATAATCTTTGACCAAGTACTATATCAACGTAAAATAGATAATTTCAATCATAATCCAAGAGAGAAAGAGAAAAGAAAAGAAGTTCCAACAGTAGAACCAAGTTATATAATATAATCGACAAATATCAATTGTAACTTCATTTCTAGACAACACTGAAGCACTATGATGGAACACAGTAAATAAAATACTGAACACCAAAGAAAAATATAACACATAACCTGCACACATAATCCAAACGACTAGCATACTCTATCGTAGGAGAAATGATACTCACACACGAGGACCGCCAGCAGGAGCCGTCACTAACAGACGGATGCTAGATTCTGCGGTGCTCACCCGGGCTCGCATGCTCATTCCGTGACCAGGCCACTCGCCCTCCCAGTCTAGCAGAGATCCAATCATCGAGTGACGAGACAGGCACACATTATCTCAATCTAGGTCTACTACCTAATAAAATGTTGTCAAGGAGATCAAGAAACAAGATATGACTTCATGGCAGACAGGACTGGAGTATTTGCTACATATTTACGTCACCTTTAATTCCTATTTTTTTTTTTTTTTTTTTTTTTTTTTTTTTTTTTTTTTTTTTTTTTTTTTTTTTTTTTTTTTTTTTTTTTTTTTTTTTTTTTTTTTTTTTTTTTTTTTTTTTTTTTTTTTTTTTTTTTTTTTTTTTTTTTTTTTTTTTTTTTTTTTTTTTTTTTTTTTTTTTTTTTTTTGCTAACCAAAAAAAAACAAAACATGCAGTTAGTTTGCTGGCCTGGAAACAGGAGAAATCAGCAGCAAATGGGATTGTAAGTACTACTGCTACCGAAAACCAACTGAAAAATTCAGAACCTGAAAAGTTACAGAGACAAAACGAAAAACCAAATTTCTCCCAAATCCTTGATCCTATGGCAATGAAATTTTGAGGATATGTTAGCAATAGCCTTAGCATTCAACATCTCAAATTTCATCCCATCTCACAAAAGGAAATCAAAAGATAACCTAAACCCTAGTTTTTCAGAAATGATGAACAGAGAGACAAGAATTCAAAGTTCTCCTCAATCTTTGATCTTTTAGACATGAAACTTTGAGGATATACTAGTAATAGCCACTGGGCTCTAGATATCAAATTTCATGTCATCTCTCAAAAGGAAAAGCGAAATAAACCCAAAACCCTAGAATTTGAGACACAAGAATGTAGAGCTTCCAAAAGCTAAAACTGAAATTAAACAAGGTGTGCTTATAGAATCAACTAGCCAAATGGCTTTTGGGCATCTTCTATGTCATAGCAACCCATTTTGGGCCTTCCCAACAATCAAGAACTCAGAACACAAAAATCACAAATCACCAACAGAGTTCATCGTAGCAGACAGAGCAAGAACAGAGAACTAAAATTCAGATTCTCATTTCTAGACTCAAGAAGATCACACAGGAGTTCCCATATGCCTGTGCATTTGAACAAGAAAGAAGATTACATGAGGAATCAAAACAACTCTCTCTCAATCTCCATCTCACAAGGACATAGGAGAGGAAGAACACATACACCTCTGGACACCATCCTCACACGCAGAGACAGTCATACCAACAATGTGAGCACACAATGACAACCAAGCTCGCTCTCTCCTACCAACTCTCAAGAAAGCAAAAGAGAAAGCAAAAGCAAAAGAAAACCCTAATTCTCTAGAAGCCCTTGAGTTGGTGAAGGGGTATGCAGCCCTCTCCTCTATTTATAGTTTGGCTAACGGGTCTCCGCCCGCTACGCCCGCTAAACCAACGGCGCCCGCTCCCGCTTTTGCAAGATTGCGAAATCCCTGCCGCCTCCCGCACCTTCCGGAAGCTTCCGCCTCGCCTCGCAACCACCTCGAGTCCACGCCGTCTTCGACACATCACGACCGTTCGACCTCGCCACCGCGCCTAGTCCGGTCACCTCGTGTCTCGCCACGACTCCGCCTCGACGCCCCGCAACACTGAGACAAGAAACACGCCAAATAGCACCGCCGATACATGAAAGCGTAAATAGTGATCAAACCCGCCGACTCATCGAATATGCAACCTTAACTCATACGACAAGTTTGACCGAAGTCCGACCGAGCCCGTTACGCCACGCAACGCCGTGGTCCGAACCAACCAACTCAAACTCGACTTTACTAATACGATGTCAATTACTCATCATTCTCAACGGGATGACCTCCACATGGTCTCTCAATCTCCCCCTTGATGAGTATATTGACAAACCCAGAAAATCATGAAGTTGAGTTTGAAGAGTCCAACATAGTCCAAAGAAAGAAATGAAACTCATGACCATGTCGATGTAAAGAATCACTAGAGCAACTCAAGAAAGAGTAAATTGTTCTCCAAGCTCTAGATTCCCAAAAGACTTTTCTCCAATCTATTCTCCCCTTTGGCAATAAACACATCAAGAATGCAAAGAGAGAATAAGTCATGATGATGGATGAAATGGCTGAAGTTTGTTTATTCTAAGCATTTAGAGCCATGAGAATTATCCATAATGACCATAATGTATTACACCAAGTCATAACTCAATGAACTGCTATCTAGATCATGACAAGATATGTATAAGACAGCTAGAAGCAACTAGATGACAATATGAATTTTAGTGCATTTCATGAACATGTCAAGTCATCAATAAGCAAAGTCTAGCTAGAGATATCCAAGGATGATGCAAGCCATGTCAATCATGCTAAGCGGAACCAAGAATCTAATTTCGAGTCCAAATAGAGTGTTATATCCTCAAGAGTGAAACAATGGTTCAAGTACTTGATTCTTTTGATAGCTCAAGCAAATTTAGCACAAATGACATTTTTCTTGTGAAGCTTATGGTTGTTTTCAACCAATATTTTTATCATGTGCTAGATCTCAAGCCGTGCTGCGACTACTCCAAGCATGACGCTTAAGAAGATAGTCTAGGTCATCCAAAACTCCCCCTGAGTTCATGCCAAGTGCAATGGCAAGCCGTCTCATGAGAAAGAATTGGTGAGATCAGTTTTTTCGCACAAAAAAGATCTTTTTGCTTTTTGACAAGTTGTACTAACTCATGTTACATCAAGAGTTTAAGACAGCTCAATCTAAGGCTCAAAAGAGATTCAACGCTCAACCTAGCCTATTTGACATGGCATGAATCATAAAAGGATAGCTCAAGAGAGACTAATCTCAAATGCTAACATGACAAGTTTTACTTCAAATTGAGCAAATTTAATTAACTCATCATGGCAAAAGCTCGTCTACACATATGAAGTCATGATAAGTCTAGTCCCCGGACTGGCCTCATCGAAAGTCACCTCACAGGTTTCTACCATTTTTCTAGACTCGCAGTTCCAGACCCTATAGGCCCGCGAAGAGGTCGAGTAGCCTAGAAAGATCCCATCACAAGAACGTGACTCGAACTTATCTAGATTCCCGGACTTCAGAATAAAGCACTTGCAACCAAACACACGAAGGTGAGAAACACATGGGCTTTCGCCCATATCTCAACTCGTAAGAAGTGCGGTGCAAGTGTGCCCGAAGAAAAACTCGATTAGAAACATGGCACGCGGTAGCTATAGCCTCAGCCCAAAACTTCCGCGGTGTAGAGTATTCATCGAGCATCGTCCTGGCCATCTCGACCAAGGTACGGTTCTTCCTCTCCACGACGCCATTCTGCTGGGGGACGTGCAGAGAAGAGAACTGGTGCTCTACACTGCCTCAACACGTAACCTCTCAAGTAGGAATTCTTGAACTCCGTGCCATTGTCATCGCGGATCGCTCGTAAGGCACCGAAGCTCAACAGTAAAGCCCACCGAAAAGACCTCGAAATGTGTAAACGCCTCATCCTTCGAGGCCAAGAAAACATCCAAGAATACCTCGAGAAGTCATCGACACGACAAGAACATACCACTTCCTCCCCGCCGATCGCACTCAAGCCGGTCCAACCGTATCCATATGGAGCAATTGTCGATTGCATCGGTCATAGTAATCGTGACCGCAGGATGAGAAGCGGCAACCATCTTGCCGTGCTTGGCATGGAGCGCAAACCGATCTTTGACCATCTTGAGTTTCGCGCACCACGAATGAGATCGTGGCCGCTAACTTGGGTCAAATGGTCAAATCCAATACGACCAAGTCTCCTATGCCGAAGGTAAGGTCGCGGGACTCGTAGCAACCAAACACCGAGAGGATCACCGAAGACTCAATAAAATCAGCACGAAAGATCCTCCCATAACGAGAAATCCCGCAAACCAGACTACCCGAAGAATCAACAATTTTGCAGGCGTTTTTCTTAAAACTTACCTCGAAACCGTCATCGGTAAGCTAAGAAACCGAAAGCAAATTGTACTGCAGTTTACTCACCAAGGCAACATCTTTTAAAACAAATGAGTCATTAACGCGCACAGTACCTTTGGCGATGACGCGTCCGCATTTAAGAGTCTCCAAATGTGATAGTCTCATCACCTTAAGCTCGGGCTAGGGAAGAAAACCAACGTGAATCTCCGGTCATGTGTCGTGAACACCCGAGTCTACGAGCCAAACCTTTCCTTCCCCGCCCGCGAACCCGAGTCAAACAGAGTAAAGTCTCGATCGATAAATCAAAATAGATTTTGGAACATAACATCGAGTCACACGTCGAGCGAAGAAGTAGTCACACACGATCGACCTCTAACTACCCCACGCCTCGTCGCTCAAAGAAGCGTAAGGTCCGTGAGCAGCACAAGTCGCTGTCGGATCCGACTACTACGGAGAGCAAGTCAAGCACCCAAGAACATGTCGATCTCGCCGCGGATAGCTATCTCGATTGGAAAAACGAGATCTACCCTCAGGACGGCGGAAGTCATGACCGAAAGGAGCATGAGGACGAAAACAAGAAAACTCGGAAGAACCAAGTCCTCGATGTCGCCCAAACCACCAACAAGAGTAAGTTTAGACCTCGTGTTGGTCTTAGGTGCACTCAAGGTCCGGGTCGACCCCGAATACGCCTAAGAGCTGCAACACGGTCTCACGCGATCTTGGCGTTGAAGCAATGGTCAATCAAATGTCCATCCTTCGGCGAAGGTACAATGATACCGCCTCGAGAGGTCAAGTAGCATGAGATGGCTTCCTTCCGAGAGGTCAAGTCGGTGAAGTCACCTTGTCGTCGAAACTTTGAACAAAGCCCACCGATTTAAATTGAACATTCTTGTTCTTGGGCTTGACCTCAATCACACCTGCGGCTACGGGTCTAAGCACGACAGGTGGATGCTTCCTCACATCCTCACGGAGATCATATCCTAGACCCTGTTTGAACATGCAAATCTTTGATTGGTCTAGAATAAGATTGAGTTTCTTCTTGCCTCCTACAAATTTCTCGAGAGTGTTCATAAGGTACTGACACTCCCGAAAGAGAGAGGTGCAAGAAGAGCAAGGAGAAGAAGAAGAGACAGCAGGAGGAGAGGAAGGAGAAGAACCAATAGCAGAAGAGCGAATAGCACGTGCATATTTCTTCTTATGCACGCCACCTCAACCTTGAGGGCTTCGCAGACACACAGGAGCAGTCCTAATCCTAGCCATTTGGTCTTCGTAACTCTTCCTAAACGCCTCTACCATGTCCTTATCCTTTTCCAACACCTCAAAGATGTAAGGCACAAGCGGGACATGATTTTCTAGGAGGTCCTTAGTTAGCTTCACACATTTATCATCCAAAGCAATCAAGTTAGATTTTAGTTTATCACAATTTTTGCATGGTGAGCTAACATGGTCCTTAGAAGCATACTGAGCCATTTTCTTATTGTAGTCAATCATTTCTTGAAACTGTTTTGAGACAGATTCAAGTTCAGCAGTTAACTTAGGACAATTTACACATGAAGCAATAGGCTCAAGTAGAAAAGCTTGTAACTCAGCAATTTTATGATCTGCCCGTTTTAGATTCATCTTTAAGTTATTACAACTTTCACACGTCTCGGGCAGATCGAGAAGCAATGTATAAAGACCTCTAAAAGCATTATCCTTATCCTCACATGAGGTGCAAGAAATAGTCTCAACAGTAGAAGATGAAACAGGAACTACCCTACTCATCTCAAGCTCAGCAAGAAGACTAATGTTCTCCACCTTAATCAAATCAAGCTCAGAAGACAGACTAGCATGAGAGGTCCTTAATTTCTCCATATCATCAATCAAGGCACAACATGTATCACGGTCATCACGGAGGGAGCGGATGTAAGTTAAGTAAGCTCTGTGATAGTCTAGTCGCTTCCTTCTCCAAATCAAGCACACCTAGCCCTAGACTTGGCATGAAATCTACCTAGCTTAAGGAAAGTATCATTGTCGATCATAAGTAGGGCTCACCTTGTCGGAGTCGAGAGTACGGCCATGGTCGCTCGGTTAGCCCTCGAGGGCCATGAAGACATGTCGAGAAGTCCTCGCCATCCTTGGGATCTTGCTCGTCCTTCCCATCATCGCCGCTCCACCCCTCCACCTCGCCGAGATCGAGGTCGTCAAGGCGGTGAGGACTCGATGGAACAACTTCTTGGCCTTCCAAGTCGCGAACTTCTTCTTGCCTTGTGGGTGTACTGGAGTCTTCTTGTTGCGGTTCTTATCGTTGTAGTCGTTCTTGCTCGAACCGCCGAAGTCAGCTTTCCCCTTCTCCAGTTTGGGGCAGTTTGCCCGAATGTGGTTGGGGCCACCACACTCGAAGCAGATGACTGGTCCGCCTCTCTTTCTGTCCCTCCTCCTCTTGTAAGCATGGGAGAACTTCCGAGCTAGGAGGGCCAACTGTTCATCCTCTAGCTGCTCTAACTGATCATCAGTTAAGTCACAGAGAGCAGCTAGGGAGAACCCATCAAGTGAATCGGCAGAAAACCGAAGTTTAACCGGGATTGGTGACTAGAGCCATCGATCGTGACTTCGACTTCACGAGACAATGTCGATCTCGTGCGCCTTGAGGCACGAGTACAGCGCGTCAAGCGTCAAAGTCGAGAGGTCAGTGGTGTCCTTGATGGCCTTGATGGTAGTCACCTTCATCTCCCAGACACGAAGATCGAGTGCAGTGAGCATCTGACGAGCGTTGTCCGAGTCGGGGTACGTGAGACCGACCGCTCGGAGGTTGCTCAAGATCTTGTGAAAACGAGCAAAACACTCATCAAGGGACTCGCCAGCGAGCATTTCAAACTTGTTGTAATCTCGCTTGAACTGGTCTTGTCGCACTGTCTTTATTTGGGTGGTGCCCTCATGGTAAGCATTGAGGGTCGCCCAAATATCAAGGCGATTTAAAGATGAGATATGCGGTCAAACTCACTACGACTCAGCCCTGGTTTTGATGTTCCTTGCCTTAGCGTTTGCCTCAACGTCACCATGTTTCCGGCATTGACGCCCTCATCGGCAGAACAAAGAAACCGAACCTTGACCTTTCGCCGGATGGCGTAGCCTCGAGCCCGGATGTAGGTCTCCATCCGACTCTTCCAGAAGGGATAGTCCATCCCATCGAAGATCGGGGGCTTGGTCGAGTACTTGTCCGTTGCCATGGCTCACATACCGGTTAAGATCTATAGAAAAGAGCTAACCGGCTCTGATACCAATTGTAGGATCGGATATGGCAACAGAAGGGGGGGTGAATGGTGCTTTCAAAAATCGCCCCCAAGTATCCACGGTATTTTCTTCTCCGATAGCTAGCGAAGCTATGAAGCAAGAAAATCAACGTTTACTAGACAAGAAAGAAATTTTGCCGAAGGACTAAGTACATAGTAAAGACAAGCCAACCGAGACTGCAACAGGAAACTGAAATCTTAATGCTGAAATTTCTGAAAAAACAGCATGCTGAAAATCTAAATCAAAAGGGAAATGCTAAACAGGAAAAGCTGAAAGCAAAATGGAGAGAAAGAAAGTTACTGAACTGAAGTAGTAATGCAGACCAAAAAGCAGCTAAAGAAGCAGAAAAAACAGCAGGCCGAATGCAACAAGAAGAGGCTGAAAACTACTCACTATACTAGCAATAAAAAGGGAGGAAAGGCTTGCTGCAGAGACACTAAAAACAGCAAAAACCAAACTGAAATAGCAGCCAAAGTGATACTCATTGCTGGCTGAAATCTGCAGAAATTCTTAGACTAAAAACTGAAGTTTTGAGAAGATGAAACTCTGAAAATTCAGCAGCCAAAACTGAAAATAGCTTGCTGCTGAAAACTGAGGACAAATGACTGAAAAATGCAGCTATCGAACACAGTAATTACTGCTGAAAACAGCAGTCAGATCGATGAAAAAAACACCGGTAGAACAGGAACAGCAGAGACTTCAGAGCATTAGTTGGCCTAAAAGATTACTTACTGTAGACTGGAAATAGCAGAAACAAATCAACCAAACTGCAATTTGAAGATGAACCAAATGAATGGACATGATCTGAATTTGTTGAACAGAGAACTGCACTGCTCATAGACTTGGCTGCTGGCCGAAAAACACAAAACATGAAAACCTGTCAGTCGAAAGACCCTGAGATTCTAAGGATACTGCAGAAAACCGCAACTCTTTGAAATTTACTAGAAATTGATGTTCTCCTTTGAACAAAACAGCAAGAACTTGAATCAAATAGCAGTCACACCTTAGGAAACAACCGAGATCAAGAAGAGACCAAGTAAATCAGATTTTTACAGAAACCTGACGGTTTGCAAAACCTGAACCCAAAACCAAATTTCTCCACAAACTCTCAACCTTTGCTCATGAAACTTTGAGGATATCTTGACAATAGCCTCAGGACTCTATATCCCAAAAATCATGTAAACTCATGAAGGGAATCACGAAATACAGAAAAAACCCTAGAAACGACAGGGTAGAACAGAGAAGGTCAAGATGTGAAAACTGAAATTAAACAAGGTTTGCTCATAGGATCAACTAGCCAAATGGCTTTTGGGCATCTCCTATGTCATAGCAATCCATTTTGGGCCTTCCCAACAAGCAAGAACTCAAAACACGAAATCTCATAAATCAGGGTCAAGAAGTATCGAAGAACAGAGAAGGAACTGGAGAAATGATTTCCATTTCCAATCAAGGATTACACGGAGTCCCCATATGCATGAACATTAGAACAAGAAAAAGATTACATGAGGGATCAACCACTTCTCTCACTCTTCATCTTTCAAGAACACACTCAAGAAAATGAAGAACAAGACACCACCAGGAAGGAGAGCTACGTGAGAGTCACAACCATCTTGTGAACACCTCTGGACACTCTTACACACCTCAACAACTCATAACCACTAAAGCTTCCAAAGCAAAGCAACCCTCCAAAGGCTCTTTTGACTTGGCTAACCCTAATTCGCTCTCAAAGGCATGAGGAGGCATGCAGCCCCTCTCCTCTATTTATAGCCTTGGCTAACGGGTTTCCGCTCCGTTACGCCCGCTAACTCCAACGGCGCCCGCTCCCGCTTTTGCAGTATTGCGAAATTCCCGTTTCGCCCCTCCTGCACCTTCCGGGAAGCTTCCGCGCTCCTTGCCTCACAACCACCTCGAGTCCTCGTCGTCTTCGACACATCACGACCGTTCTGACCTCAGCGCCACCTCGTGTCTCGCCACGACTCCGCCTCGACGTCCTGCAGTCACACATGCAAGAAACACGTCAAATAGCACCGCTCGATACATGAAAGTGTAAACAGAGATCAAACCTGTCGGGTCATCAGAATATGCAACCTAAACCCATACGACTATGTTCGACCAAGTCCGACCGAGCCCGTTACGCCACGCAACGTCTAGGTCCAAACCAACCGACTCAAACTCGACTTTTCCTAAACCGATATGAATTACTCATCATACACAACGGGATGACCTCCACATGGTCTCTCACAAACATATGTCAAGGTTTCCAATTCTAGGATGACAAGCAGTCAATTTAATTTTATGAATGTAAATTGCTTGAATGCAAATTTAGCACAAGAAAATAAACCACAATTGATACGGTTACTTTTTACCATGGTGTCCTGTCGGTCTCCATAGTCCACATCGAGGTTAGCCCAAACAAATTAGACCGGCTCCACGAATTAAGCCGAAACATCTCAATCCACTAAGATTGCTCTTCCTCCATTCTAGAGATGGCGAGCACAACACCACTCATAATTCACTGGGCCTTTTCATAAGCTTCTCGAGAAGATCATCGCTCATAACACCTCCAACGCTGTCTAGGAGTTGGCAAACTCCAAAAGTAACAAGTCAAGCTCCTCGTTTGACTCTCACCACGTGCAACAAATGCACAAATTCAAGTGGATACTCAATCCACCTCTAGATGCAACAATGCAATCTATAACCTTCCTCCTTGCTCACAAGGTGCAACACATGCACAATTGAGAAGAAGACCTCACACTAGCTCAAAGGAGTAAAATAAAGTGCCAAAAGTCTTACTCTAACCGGTCACAAGAGGATATATATACTCACACCACAAAAACTAGCCGTTGGAAGCGAAACACCTAAGAAAACAGAATTTTTGGAAGTACCACAGGCTTACGACCGGTACTTCCACTCCCCTCAGCAATGGTCAGAAAACTAACCATTACAGACAATTTGGGTAGTTTTGACGGCTAAAGTCTGGTACTATTGATCATCGAAAGTACCGCGCCATACAAACAAAACTACCGATTTCTTCGGGGACGAGAAGACTCCACAAAGGTGACTCTTTGGAAAAAAAAAGTACCGCTACACAAGCCGATATTTCTGTAAATCAGAAGTACTGCTCACACAAGACCGATAGTACCGCTCCCTAGTCGGACGCTCACACAGAGCCGAAACTTCCGATCGTCAACTACCCTAGTCCTCGACTATGTTGGATGATTCGACCACTCAGGTCTCCAACCATATTGTTCGGTTTGACCACAGAGGTCTTTGACTACGCTGGTCTCTGACCATGTTGTCTAGATCGACCACACAGGTCTTCGACTACGCTGATCTTCAACCATATTAGTCTCCACCATGTTGTCCGGTTCGATCACACAGGTCGCTGACCACATTGGTTTCGACCAGAGGGATTTCGACCATATCGATCTTCGACCATGTCAATCTTTGATCGCACAGATCTCTAACCATCATGTCGATTTTTGACCATGTTGTATCAATCACATTAGTTCGACCACGCTGATTTTGATCATACAGATCTCGACCACGTCGGATCCGACCATATTGGTTCGACCACGCTGATCTTCGATCACACAGATCTCGACCATATCGGTTTCGATCGCGTTTGTACTCTGTACCTGGATCACTAGTGATGACAAAATGCTACGAATAATGCTTGCTGGAACATGTTACAGAGTATTGTTCGAGTATTACGCAACCTTCCAGTTAAGTTTTCTCTTTCGGAGAAAAATTCTTTGAACATTTAGGGAATCTAGTTGTCTGTTTGTGACATGCAACGAATTGGTCATTTAAATGTGTGTGTCTTATGTAGGTTTTATGGTGGATTTCTATGTAGCCGACGGGATGCAGGTAGCATTTTGGGATTGGGACGGGGCAGGGTGGGCCTCCTTGGGTCACTTTCTTTTTTTTTATGGAAAAGGTCACTTCCAGTCTGGCTTACCATAGAACTATTCTTTTTAGCTGTGGTTTGTGATGTTTAACTATGACTTGTGATTTTTAGGCTATTCGTATAAGATATTATAGAGTAACAAAAACTCACATGTGGTTTTTACCGATATAAATAAAGTCGGTACAATATATACTATAATTAACTAGTAGACACATTTTAAAAAAATACTCTATTTAAAAGCTAATTACTGTAGAAAAACCGAAAAACAAGTTTTAGAAGCCAAAAAGTACATGCACGATATCCATCATCCAGTAGACCAGCACAAGAAATGGCATGAAAGTCTGGTATGCCATATTAATAATAGATACACCACAGTAAAACAAAATATAGATATGCAATTTAAGAAAAGAATTCATATAACTTACCCCCAGTATGATATCTGACACTAGAATGAAAAGAAAGGCCTTCCCACAGTCCGAAATATTAATTAGTAACTTTTTTTAGTTACTGGACGATAACTTATCCTGTATGTAGACAACAATATTTTTACGCAGCTGCACATTGTAAAAATAAACGTATCTAGTGCTAAAGCCTATTTAGGTTGTGCTAACATGCTAAAGCCGCACAAGAGCGTTAGATCTGCCCCCTACGGCCCGGATCTGTGAAGGTGGAAACACCAAATCCACTTATACGTTTTGCGAAAACCCCCCGCCGCCCCATCTTTTTCCCCGCCCCTTCTTTTTGCGTGTCGCCTGACCTCCTCCTCGCAAGACGCGCCTCATCTCCCTCACGCGACCGTAAACCAAAACCCGTCCGGTTCTCCCTCGCGCGACGCCTGATCTCCGCGAGGGAGATGAGAGGCGGCGCGAGGAGGGAGGTCAGCGACGCGCAAAAAGAAGGGAGGCGGGAAAAGGACGGGCGGGGATTTTCAGAAACGATAAGTGGATTTGGTGTTTCCACCTTCACGATTCGGGCCGTAGGGGTCGATCTAACGCTCCCGAGCGCTTTTAGCATGTTAGCACCCAAATAGGCTTTAGCACTAGATATGTTCCCATATATATATATATATATATATATATATATATATATATATATATATATATATCAAAGTTACTTTTTTACTGGAAGATAACTATTATGCATTTTGGGCGATGACTTCCTTGTACCTTCACGTATCTTCACGATATCTACTTTGCCTATGTTACAAGCTTTTTTTTACCAATACAACTTTTTATAAGTATCTCATTGATAAATTTTATGACACCAGCATGATATATATGGCAGTCATAAGTCCAATAGACGTCGTGTCCATTCCATTCTACAAAGATATTAAGACGACGATGTCAAAGAGAAAGCATTTGAAGGCCTACCACCTATCCAGAGGAACTAGGTCTCTCTCCTCTTTTGTCTTCTCTAAGTGTTAACCCATTCATGTGTAGATTCTCTTGTTTCCGCTTACGCCAATGAAAAAGACGATGCGTCAAGCAACAATCTGAAAACCTACTGCTAGCCAATTAAACCCCACCTACCTTCTTTCTATTTTACCAAAATCTCGAGGTCGAGATTCATTTAAGGGGGTAGGTTTGTAACATCCTGAAATTCAGATGTTCAAAATTGAGGGAAATTTAATAACTTTTTGTTGCATTTGATTGGTATTTGAATTTCTTCTACAATTTTATTTTGGATTTTCTGAATTTCATGCAATGCAAGTAAATAACTAGGAATAATTCCCAAATGCAGGTAATACTTATAACAACAAAATACACATAATAAATTAAGGCAAGTAATTATAAATATAAAAACTGAAATTTAAATTTAAGTCGGTAATGCTAAACCTGAAATTAACTAAAAGTTTATGGAAGGAAAGTATAACCTAAAAATTTAAATAATGAGGGATGAGTTCAAACTCTAAGAACCTAATTCAAAATTAATTTATTAAAACAAAACCTGTTCAAAGTGAAGATTCAAGAATGTGGATTTTAATCTGAAAAAGTTAAAATCCCATTTTTGAAATTTCAGTAATTCTCTATTCCACTCTTTATTCTCTATTCCTCTCTTTATTCTTATTTCTCTCCCTTCCATGTGGACCCACATTTCTTCTCTCCCCTTTCTCTTTCTTTTTTTTCCTCCCTCTGTTCTTCTTTCTTCCCTGTGGCTTTCCTGGCATCTGCCGCCCCCGCACCCATGCCCTACCACGCCATTGCACCCATGCCTTCGTGCCTACCGTGGTCCAGCACCAATGTAGGATCAAGGATACCGACTAGAGGGGGGTGAATAGGAGGTTTTAAATTTTTCTTGCCTACTTAAATAAATTTCCACAATTCTAATAGCAACAATGTAATGCAATTAAGTCTACACAATTCTAGTCAAATAAGCAATAATGAAAACTCTAAATAAAGATAAAGATCTCAACAATACTAGCAAGTAAGAAATGAACACAATTATATTTTACCGTGGTGTTCGGAAACTTGCCGGTTTCCCCTAATCCACGTTGAGGTTAGCCCGAACAAATCGAACCGGCTTCGCAAATTAAGCCGAAACACCTCAATCACTAGAGGTAGCTCTTCCCCGCTCTCGGGTAGGTGAGCTCCAAACTTCACAAGAAAACCGGGTCTTCTCACAATCTCCTTTGAGAAGATCACCGATCAAAGCTCTTCCCAATCGTCCAGGTGCCGGCAAACACCAAGAGTAATAAATCAAGAACTTCACTTGATTGCAAACAAGTGCCAAGGATCAAGCTAATGAATGCTGGAGTGAATGCTCAATGCTCAAGAATGATCAATAGGGTCTCTAACTTCTGTCCTTGAGCAGTGGTACGGGTATTTATACCTTCCACCTACCAAAACTAGCCGTTTGGAACCAATTCCGAAAAATCAAGACAAAGCGGTACTATCTGCGTGTTCACTACCGTACTACCGCCCATATCGACCCGAGCAGGCGGCTATGTCGAGCCTCTCAGAGTGACCGTTGATTGTCGGTGCGGTACTACCATTGTAAATTACGGTACTACCAGCTAGCCCAGAGTTCAAGAAAGTCGGCAGCACTACTACCGCCGAGTTTAACTCCAAAAGTCTAAGTTTGGTCAGAATAAAGACAAATTGTTATTTTCAAAATTTTAGTAATAAAAAAATAATTAAAAATTAATTCAATTTAAAATAAAAATAAGTGTTGTTTAGTTGCCTAAATTTGAGAGTTTGTGTTTGCTGTTTTTTTAGCCGTTTCAAAAAGGTTTTTGTTAAAAGTAATTTGACTAAAAATATAAAACTGTTGTCAAATAAAAAGGGTATTGGTAATTTCATAAAAGAAACTATTCCAAATTAGGAATTTAAAAGCATTTGGCTTTTATTTGGATTTTCTGTGATTTTCTGGATTTATTTGGAGTTATCTGGATTTTGTTTCAAAGCCTAAAAGCAAGAAAATATATTTTTAATATTTTCTTAAAGCTAAAAAGAATTTATTTAGCCTTTCCTAAAGCTTCCCAAAATTTTATATTAATTTTTGAGATTTTAAAATCAACTTTAAAGCTACAGGGTATTTTTGTAAAAAGTAAAAGAGCAATTTTGAGTTAAAAATATTTTTATAAAGTCTAAAAATATTTTATAGAATTTTTGGGAATTTGTTGGAATTAAAAAACAATTTTTGAAGTTAAAAAGATATTTTATATAATTTTAGAAAGGCCAAAATGAATTAAAAATATTTTTCCTAAGTGTAAAATATCTCCAGGGATTTTCTATAAATTTTCTGGAATTTTTAAAACATTATTTGCTATTTTCCAAGTATTTATAAATTTTCCTCCTATTTTCTGAAATTTAAATCCGAATTTAAATCCGGATTAATCTCGTGCTGACACGTGTCGCACCGAGATTTAATCCATCTTTTCCTTGATCTAATCTAAGCCATTCACCTTCACTTAAATCGGACGGTTGGGAATTCGCCACGTGTCGAATATCTAGCCGTTCATCTTTTCCACCTCTCTCTTCTCTCTCTTACGTGTGGGACCCGCCTGTCACCTTCTTCTTCCTCCTCCCTCTTCTTCTACCTCCCACCCTCTCTCTCCTCTACCCGCGCGCCGCCATGGCCGTCGCTCCCACCTCGGCCTCGGCCCTTCCCGCCCGTCGCCACCCTCGGCCTCCCCCACTCTGCTGTCTCCGCCGGCCGCTTGCCGCCGCCTCGCCCTCCGCGTGCCGAGAAAAGTCGCCACCGCCATTAGTGCCGCCTCCTCGGTTTCGTCGCCCGCCTCCCGAGTCGCCGCCTCGGGCTCCCTCTCCCTCGGTCACCACACCGCTGCCGCCGCCTTTATTGCGCCGCCACGAACCGTTCCTCGCCTTTCCCGTGAGCCCAACCGCCGCCCTCCCTATAAATTCCTCCAAGATTTCTGCACCGCAATCTCCCACCGCCTTTTCCTCCTCCTCGAGCTCTCGCCGCGGAGTACCCCCGCCGCCGAGCTCCACCGCCATCATCCCTCTCCACCGCCGTGGTTCCCGCCTCCCCGTGCCCCCGCCGGTCTGTGCGTTGCCCCGCCGCCTCCTCTACCTCCGCCGCCTTCACCGGCCGCCGCCGAGCGCTCGCTCCCGTCTGCCGCCGCGGCCGTGCCGCCCCCGAGCGCCGCCCACGTGGCCGCCACGTCGGCCGCCTCGCTCGCGCGTGGCGCCCGCTGCCGCCACGCCCGCGCCTCCCGCCACCTCGGCACACCCCACGGTCCGTAGACCCGGTCCACGGTAGACCCGGTCCCACTTGTCAAAATCTATTTTTCCCTCCGAAAAATTCAAAATATTGCTGACGTCAGCATGACGTCATAATTCCTTTTTCCTTTATAAAAATAATTCGGCCAAAATTTAAATCCCTGCTGATGTCATAATTCCCTTCTTCAGTATAAAAATAATTCTCGAAAACCAGCCTTTTTCTTTTTCTCTCTTTTAAATTTTCCGGAAGCCATAACTTGTTCATTTTAACTCCGATTTGAGCCGTTCAAATTTCTAAATTCTTCTAAAATCCTAAAATATTCAAATATGTACTTATTTTAAATTTTTGAATTTTATTTGATCTTTGTTTGAATTTTGTTTGTTTGGTTCTTTGCGTTTAGATTTCGACGATCTCGGAGAGAACGACTTCTGCGATCAGAACCCGGTCTCCAATCAAGGCAAGTTACACCTTTGATCATGTTGACCCCACTATTTAAAATTATTTATATTGTTTTTAAATTATTATGCATGCTTACTTTTAATCAATGTCTAATTTAAATTCAGTTTGAACTGTAGTTATACCCAAATTCCTTTGGACAGCCAAATTTGATATTCATGCAATTATACCTTGTCAACCATAGTTAAAACCTAGTTAGTACATTAGTATTAACTAGAAATTTGGTACAAATGCTTAGTCATGCTTAAACTATTATGATTTGGGAACTTTCTTCACATAAAATGATAACATTTTATCTTGAAATCTTGACTTTGAAGAATCAAAAAGGTTTATAAAATTATTTCCAAACAAAGTAAAAACTTGGTTTAGACTTAGGCAAATGGTTAGAGTGGTGGGTGCTTGCTGGCATGCATTGTCGTTTGGTGACGCAGTGTTGATTGCCCGGCACAAGGGGTTTGTGGTTAGTGTCTAAGTCGAGAAAGGACCGATGCAGTGAGCTACTATTGCAAAGCCCTTTTCGTACTACCACAAGTCCGGTATGGGACGGACCTAGCCAAATAATTTGTGAAGTTCCAACATAATCTCGCTATATTTTGAATGTGGGCAGCATAGTCCGTGAGAAGTCTCACATGGCACAAGAGGGGGCTCCAGCATGTGGATTCATGCTGTGGTGAAACCTTAGTGGCGGTGTTATTATGTTGGCAATGGATCATTGTAAAGGCTTTGTTATGATTTTCTCAGTCGCACGCCTAAGGAAGCGTGTAGTAGCCGACAATATGAGACTATCATATCTTGTGGGTAAAGCTGTACAACCTCTGCAGAGTGTATACCCTATCCTGGATAGCCGTGGCAACGGTCATGGGCAAGCTGAGTAAAGTTTTTCACAGATTAGATTTTGATTTTGAAAACGCTTTATGAAAACCTTGTGGATGGATGGAATCCATGAGAGTTTTTGGAAAACCGTATGGATGGATGGAATCTGTACGAGTTTGATTTTAAGAAAAGTTCGTCCGGGTGGGATACCCGTGAATAGGTTAGTGTTTGGTTGGAGCCTGCACTAACGTTACTTATGTTGATTACAATATTGTTTTACTTATTGTATCAAATTCAGTTTTCGCACTTACTTTATGGTATTTACTTCAATGCTGTCGTTTATGCAAACCAACCATATATGCCTTCCTTTGATATCCATATGCATGCATCCACTCTGTTAAAACTGCTGGTGTAACTTGTGGAGTACGTTTGTACTCATGTGGCTATATCTAACTCTTTCAGAGGAAGCCTTCGACGACTTCGGTGAGGATTACGACTAGGCCACATCTTACAGTCATTCGCCTAATGGGAAGGCTGGATGGGCTGCTGCTTTTGTTTTCTTCCGCTGTTATCTTCCGCTGCTATTGTAATCTTTGGCCATCAGGCTCATATTTAGTTAAATAAAAATTTATCATTATGCATGATATTTGTCTTTGTTCTGCTGTGTGCACTAAGCTTTCCTGGGATAGTGCGATTAACACAGAGGGTTTCGGAGTTGTTGCTCCGGGTCCCGATAGGTGCTCTCTGGAAAAAAGGCTCCGCTCATCCTCCGGAACTACCTGTGTTCGGTAGTACCGCTCTGACAGCGGAACTACCGCTCCCTCAGAAACTCGAACTGCGTCCGGAGGGTGCTCTCTGGAAAAAAGGGTTCGGTCGGGATCCGGAGCTTCCGGTAGCCAGTAGTTCCGATTTTTCCTGCGGAACTACCGTTTCACGGTAGTACCGACGTTGAAATTTGCGGAACTACCGCTCATCAAGACAGAACAGAATTTTGACTTTTTAAAGCAGATTTTTCAAGAATGCATGATCCTAGCTTGATCCATTTGGCACATAAAATTTGCTATCAAGTTACTTGCCATGATTCCTCTTTATGGTACGATTATTTAACATATAATCCTGTCTTCCACCTTTTCTCCTACTTTACATATACCTTGGTCTTAAGTCAATTTGATCTTCACCAATAATCTTTGGCCTGCATCTTGTCACCCTTGAGTGGACTAAACCTTTTGAACTCATTAAAAAATGTTAGTCCCATATTCATATAAATTCATTAATTACCAAAACCATTTTTAGGGGCCTAGATGCTTTCAATCTCACCCTTTTTGGTAATTGATGACAACATATCTTAATTTTGAGAGAAATTGTTTTGCATATACCACCTTTTAAAGTTGTATATTCTTTTGACTTTAAAGAAGAGTAATTTTTTTAATAGTCATTCATTTTAGCAATGTATAAATTTCTTCTTTTTTAAAATCGAGGTGAGGGGAAACTCCCCCTAAACATGTGCATATAATTTTTGACAAGTAAAGAACATCACATATGAGACAAGATGCATGAAGCAAAGAAATAGCATAACATGGATATGAATAAGCATACTAAAGTCATAGTCATTACATCCCATAATTATCCAAGCAACAAAAGTAAACAACGTTCATTACAATTATAAAATAGCAAATTCCCAAAAGTAGGTCCATCTTCTAGTCCCACTAATCCCGAAAGAGACTAATCCCAAAAGAGCCTAATTCTTCTCCCCCTTTGGCATCAAGTACCAAAAAGAGATACTCCTAAGGAGCAGAAGGAGAAGGACCACGGCGGTGTTGACGAGTGTAGCGCTGGGGCGACGGCGGCTGAGATAGAGTCTGCTCTATAGCTGAAAGTCTGCCATCAAGAGAGGTCATCCTCTCATCAACGGTGTCCATCCTGGAGGAAAGGTGTAACAGCCCAGCTGCTTATTTCAAATTTTTGGAGAAAAAAATTTGTTTAATATAAAATTAAATTAATTTAGTTTAAAATAAAAATAAGAGTTTTGTTTGTGTGAAATTTGAATTTTGTTTGCCCTGATTTTCTGCTTTTAGAAAGCTAGATTTGAAAAGTAATTTAAAGTAAAATTAAAATATTATTAAATAAATGATATTTTGATTTTCTGTAAAATCCTATGTCAAATTAATTATTTGAATTTATTTGGTCTTTATTTGGTGTTTCGAGTTTTTCCGAGTTTTAAAATCTATTTTAAAATAAAAAGTATTTTAAGTATGAAAATTAAAATACCAACAGTAGTTGGAAATATTTTATTAAGTCCAAAATGTCTCCGGAAGTTCTTTGAATGTTTGGAACTTTGGAATTAATTTTATATTTTTCTGAGCTTTAATGAATTTTCTGGTGTTTTCTGAAAATCTAAATCAAATTTAATTATCTGCCGCCCGATCTAATCTCGTGCGCCCATCTTCGCCTAACTCCTTCGCTCTCCATCCGACGGTCCTGATTTCTTCCTTGCGCCGCATTGCTCATCCAACCGTCCGCTCTTTCTCTCTCTCTTTTCTCTCACGATAAAACCGGTCGATGAATAAAATCATTTTTCTTTACAAAATAATTTGGTCAGAAAATTAAAATCCTTGCTGGCGTCATAAATTCCTTTTCCTTAGAAAAATAATTCATTTCAAAATCATTTCCTTTGATGACGTCATAATTTGATTTTTCAGTTCAAAAATAATTCCAGAAAATCGGTTTATTCTTTTTCTCTCTTTTCAAACTTCCGAGAGCTCGTTCTTTTTCGCTTTAACTCCGATTGAGCCCATTAAAATTTCTAAATTCATCTAAAATTCTAGTCTATCCATTTATACCCTATTTTCAAATTTTTGAAATTTTTAAATTTATTTGGTTTAAACTAAATCTTAATTAGAATTTTTATTTAATAAAATAAAATTAAATATTGATATTTGCTAAAAATATTTTATTTGAGTTCGTTGAGTCTCAAGGAATGTTCAAAAATTTTCTTAGATTTTTTGGATTTTGTTTATGCTCAATTTTAAAATTTTAAAAAAAACTAATTTTCTCATAGGGTCACCCATCGCTATGAGCGCAGCACGCTTAACCACAGCGTTTCCCCCAAACCAGCCACCAACTCTCCTTCTTTCCTTTCTTAGAAAACATTCCATCCTTCCTGGTACTTATTCCTTACAGGCAGGACACTGTTCATCTTCCGTAGCGGTTCGTTCTCGGCGCGCGCACGTGACCATGGACGCCAGTTTTCAAACTTCCATATCTTTTGATTTTCTCAACCGTTTTTCGCAAAATCAAGTGCGTTAACTTCCTCTCATCAAGAGCATTTGATTCCTAACCGTTTCCCCACTCCTTTATGTGCATTTTCACGAGAAAATGAACCGCCACCGAAAGACATTCATTCGTTGATCTCCCTCTCCGGTCCACCTCCGCCCCTATGAAAGAGAGCACCGTGTGCCCCTTCTAATCCTCATCCACCCCCGAAAATTTCAAGTCTCCACTCCCTTTCTTCTCTCCACAATCTCCATTTTACTTTTGTGAACCGAAGGTGTTCGTCGGCCTTTGCGCTCCAACGGTGGAGTCCGGTCACTTTGACCACACCGTTGGCTTTGCCTCCTCGCGTTCTCACGCGGTGCTCCCTCGTCACGGAGCATCACCGAGCATCACCGACCACCGTGGCCAAACCGTACCGTCGTTCCTCTCCTCGCTGCGAGCCGACCGTGCGTGTTCCATCAAAACCGAGGTGAGCATTGTGTTCCCGACGTTCTCCTCTTCGTTTCGCCGCAAACCTCACCCTCTAACTCCTCTCTGTTTGCCCGTAATGCCGATGCCAACCCGCCGGTCGCCGAATGTCTTCTCCGTCGTGTTTCGCCACCATCTGATGCCCGTTGGCCGATCCGTCTGTACCGTTGAGTTCGCCTCAACGCGTTCTACGCCATGCTTCCAGCAGTCACCAAAGACTCCCGAGTCCTCATCGACTGGTCGAGCTGCACGAAACCTTGCCTTCGCGCGTACACCACTTTTTCTGTAAGCGCTTTGATTTTTGTTCGCGTCATATTGTGTCCTAACCTCAAGTAATTTATCTACCATTTTATTTAATTTTTCGTGGAGCCAATTGCCCGAAATTGTACTTTCCGCGAAAATGGCCGTTTTTGACTCCCGAGTCGATTCGTTGTCTCTGTTGAGTTTTAGCCTGTGCCGTAATTTTTTTTAGACTTGCCTCGCCGCGTTCTACGCCGTGCTCACTTCCGTTTCCCCAAAAAGCCTCCACAAATTTTTGCCTCCGACACCTCGCCGTGGCCACCAATGGCATCTCGTGTCCCCATTCATCCGGTAGCGTTTTTCACCAATCCGTTCGCGTCATATCGTGCCAAAACATCCCAGGTAGCCACCTTTCAAATGGTTTTGGATTCGCTTCACCGAGCACCAAGATATCAAGTTTTTCCTTTTTCTCTACCGTCGTCGTGCAAACGTCGATTGTATCGTCTCCGATGATGTTTCAGCTTAGCCAATAATTTTCCTAGCTTCACCATGTCGTGTTCTACCCTGTGCTCACCCTACATCTCTATGTTCCATACCCGGTACTATCTCTCCAACTTGTCGATGGCGCTACCACGTTGTCGTGCTCGTTTTTCCTCGCCACGGTGATTGTCACCGCTCGCCTCCATACCCATGTCACCACCTTCGCCTCGTCACTGGGGTTCCATATTGTCCATTCGCCACCACCTCGCAACCAATCGACACCGCACTGTTCAAAAAGGAATTCTCAGATTTTGTTATCATTTCATTGGATATCTAAAACTTCCAATTACTCGTTCTCCCTCATTCGAACTCCGAATCCGTTGATTCTTTCTCCTAAATTCATCTAAAATCTTAACCTTTCCTCCAGTATATATTTTATATTTTTGTGATTTTATTTGTATTTATTTATTCTTTGGTATTCGTCGTTTCGCGCGTAGAATCCGACGTCACCGAAGAATTTGTCGACCCGCAGCAAGAAAGTCAAGACACCGGACACAAAGGCAAGTCTCCTTTGATCATCTTTGAACCTATGTTTGTGAAATGTTTTCAATTATTTTAAATTTAATGCATTGCTATGTTACATAAAATGATAGTTTCATTGTAGAGGTAATAGCTAAACCGAATAATTGTTATGCCCTCATTTGACTTTGACAACCATGTACCTTTGACACCCTAGGAATTCCCTTGTCTCATTATTGAGATTATTATGAATCTTTGATAATTGTTGTATCGGTAGTAAGATGCTTAGACAAGCTATATAACTTTAGTAACTTTGGATTGGGAATTATATTTCAATAAACTAGACTTTTGATCGGAATTTAGTGGCAGATGGTGTTGCCACTGTTTTGTGAAACAAAATAAAATGAGCAAATTATTTTTAGACCAGGGCGGATGGTTGGTTTGGATTGGTGCGGTTAGCACGAGATCTTGAAAAGTGTATGTTCGCCTAGTCAATTAAGGACCGACGCTTGTGTTTGTCCGCCCGAGCACCACCGTACAACCACATGTCTATATGGGTACGACCTAGGCGATTAACTTATAATAGACTAGTTTAGGTACCACCGATGGAAAGTGGATACCGTGGTTACCGGTTATTCACGATGAGGGACGTGGTTACTGCACTCATACGGCGCAAGAGGGGGCTTCTGTCTGGGTGGTTAACCCTTCAGCGGTGAAACCTCAGCGGGTGGTGTCTAGCTAGACTAGAGTAAGGTAAAGGCTTTGTGATGAATTATCTGGGTCTCATGCCAAAGGAAGCGTGTTGACTAATAAGATAACTTATCTCTTGTGGGTAAAGTGTACAACCTCTGCAGAGTGTAAAACTATTCGAATAGCCGTGCCCACGGTCAAGGGCGGGCAAGGAATGCTTTCACATGGTAGATCTTTGGTTTCGGTTTTGGTTTTAAAATAAAAGTTTTGGGAACCGAGAGTGGTTGGAACTCTCGGAGTTGTTGTCCTGGCAGATGTAGCCAGTGTGGGTGGTTTAACCCGTGGTTTTGAACTTTGGCGGTTAGCCAGTTGTTTAGTGTGGGTGGTTTAACCCGTGGTTTCGAACTTTGGCGGTTAGCCAGTTGTTTAGTGTTGGTGGTTGAAACCTTCACTATAAAGTTTTCAATAGTTTCTGTTAAAGCAATTATTTTATTAAACTGATGCCTTCGAAAATATTTAATGGTATTTGAAATAAAATATTGCTTTGTGCAAAAGAACCATAAAACCTTCCTTTGTTAAGCCTTGCATCTATTGCATTTTCCCAAGACTTGCGGAGTACTTTATGTACTCATATGCTACACTTAAAACAAAATCTCAGAGGATTATGAAGCTCAAGAAAGAGATTACAACTACTTCGCGTGTGGATTCGACGAAGGCTTTCTGGAGTACTAGGTTGCGCTTCCCCAGTCAATTACCTGTGGCGTATTGATGGGTCTTCCGCTGGATTTATCTTTTGCTTCCGCTGTGCTTTATCTTTTGTGAGTTTGCGAGGTCTTGAAACCTCAGTTGTAATAAAGAGGCTTTTTGGTCTGTACTCTCTATTTATTGTAATAAAGCGTTGTTGGTTATATATTCATCACTTTGCTTGTTGTGTGCACTAGCTTTGATCCGGGACTAGTTTGAATATACGAGGGTCCGGATTCGAAACCGGGTCCCGACAAAAGGGTAGCAAATCCCTCGGCCTGAGAGTCGCGCATCTGAAGGAGAGTGGCGTAGATCTGAGAGAGAGAGGCCACATCAGACTGAGATGCTGCTGGAGCTACTGCTCGGGCTGCTGGCGCTGCTGCTGATGACCCTGCTGCTGCCAGGTCAGACTGCCGAGCTCGAGAAGAAGTGGGAATGGGAGGCTCAGGTCTAGGCTTGTATGGCTTGTGCCTCTTGTTGTAACTGCCTCTGAAGTCAAATTTGGTCTCAATCAGGGCAAAGATGTAAGGTGCGTAGTTGATGCGCTTGATCCTGTCATTCTTGGAGGAGGCAATCTCCCTGATGATCAAGTCCACAACATCAAATTTTTGGCCCTTCATGATGTAGTCAATAAGATTCCATGCATGTCCTCGAATGACATCAAAGTTCCCACTCTTTGGAATGATGGTATGGTTGATAATCCTATTGACAATACTGGGAATAGGAAGTAAGCCAACCAAAGTACCAGGGGCAAATCTCTCACCAGTGTTGTAGAAGGAAGAAAAGGCGGAGATGTCAAGAGTTGGCTTGTCATAGACCTTCTCATAAGCACTCAGCTCAGCCCTCAGAACAAGCTCAAACTCATGCTTGGTTGCCTCTAGCTGTCGGCACACAGTCATCCAGGTGAGATGCTGAAAGTCAGGAGAAATGTGGACTGTGGCATAGAACTAACGGATTATCTTCTCATTGTAATCCGCCTGTAAAGTAGCCAACTGATGCAACCCAGCTCTCTGAAACAACCTGAGTGTCCCATCATATTTGTCAATGGTGCCTAAATGGTCCCAATCCACCCACTTATGCTTAGCAAATTGCCTGTTCTCACCATACAGCTGATCGAAAATTTGTTCCTGAAATCTGGTATGGAACTTTGGATTGATGGAGTTGGAGGGCAGCTCATACTGATTTCTGTGACGCAGCCTGGCATAGTCCTCAGCGGAGATCTTCCTGAGATCAATTTGGGGATCCTCCCTCTCAGTGAGATCCTCCTCAGACTCCTCCATGGGAGAGCTAATCTGCTGCTCAGGTTCTTCCTCTGTATCTGAGGTATGGGCTGGTCCCTTGCCTCGGTCCTGAGCTACCTTCTGAGAAGCCTCAGAAGCTACTGGAACACCGGAAGATTCCCCTGAATTTCCGGCGGAGGAATAGAGTCTCCTAGTTGCTCTCCTGGTATTAAGCATCTAATAGCAAGGAGAAATAGTATTAGAGCCCCACTAGAATGGATCAACTTGGATTGAAAAGAAATGAAATGAAGTTGCTGTCCAGTCAGGAAAATCGGAAGTACCGCCGTTCTGGGCCGGTAATACCGCACGACGGTAGTACTGCGCCAGTCGGGCGGTAGTTCCGCTCCCCCTGACCGATTCTAGGTCTAAGCAATGCGTTTAAGTTTTTGGTGTTTTCTTGGATTGAATCCATGGAATGGGTGTGCAAACACCTCTAAACACCAAAACAACACATTTACCCTAGATCCATCGCAAGAATCATCCACATTTTGAACAAACCCTAAAATCCAACCTAGGGTTCAAAAAGGAATCAAAAGATGAGAATGATCCGGAATACCTTGAGGAATGGAGGAGGTGAACCCTTAGGAGATCACAAGACTCAAAAACTCGACAAAAAAACTGGATGGATTTGGAGATCCAATGGGCGGTTTTGGGAAGGTGTTGGAGAGGGAGAGAGAAGAGGAACGGGCAGCGCATATGGGCGAAGAGCACAAGGGAGGAGAGAGAGAGAGAGACAGGGAAAAGGATCGGGTTCGGGCGGTTCTCCCCTAATTTTTAAGTCAAAAACGGTAGTTCCGCCATTACGGCCGGTAGTACCGCCGAGCGGAAGTTCCGCAAATTGACACGGTAGTTCCGATTTTTCTGGGACTTGCAGAGATTTGAATTGGAAAGAGATGAATGCAAATGATCCCTAGTTTTTGCACTCAACTAAACTCATTGAGGATCATTATGCATTGAATATATATATAAAGCAAAATAATATTCTCAAATAGTTTTTGCATTTGGTTATAGATAAAACCAAAAAAAATTTACCAAATCTTTCAAGCTACTTCAAGTGAGTGTGCATTTAAATGTGCCAAAGTTTTATGCAACATTGGAATAGTCTATGACATTTAATTCACTCCTTAGTTTGCAAAAACGACTTTCATCTAAAGGCTTGGTGAAAATGTCCGCTAATTGGTCTTCGGTCCGGATGTGGCTAATGCAAATGTCTCCCTTACCTACATGATCTCTCAAGAAATGATGGCGAATATTTATATGCTTGGTTCTTGAGTGTTGGACTGGATTATTGGAGATTTTGACCGCACTTTCATTATCACAAAATAGAGGCACTTTATCAAAATTAATACCATAATCCATCAAGGTTTGCCTCATCCACAATAATTGAGCACAACAACTTCCGGCGGAAACATATTCGGCTTCGGCGGTTGAAAGTGCTACGGAATTTTGTTTATTTGAGGACCAAGATACTAAGGATCTTCCTAAAAATTGACAACTTTTCGATGTGCTTTTTGTATCCACTTTGCAACCCGCATAATCGGAATCCGAATATCCAATTAATTCAAATTTTGCACCTTTAGGATACCAAAGCCCTATGTTATAGGAATGCTTTAAATATCTCAAAATCCTTTTTACGGCCTTTAAATGACACTCTTTTGTAGAAGCTTGAAAGCGAGCACACATACATACACTAAACATAATGTCGGGCCTAGATGCGGTAAGATAGAGCAAGCTACCAATCATAGATCTATAAAGCTTTGAATCTATAGACTTACCTCCTTCATCAAGGTCAAGATGCCCGTTTGTTGCCATAGGTGTCTTGATAGGTTTTGCATCTTCCATGCCAAAATTTTTTGAAAAGATCTTTGACGTATTTTGTTTGGCTTATAAATGTTCCATCCTTGAATTGCTTGATTTGTAATCCAAGGAAATAGCTTAGTTCACCTATCATTGACATCTCAAATTCCCTTGACATCATTTCACCAAATTCTTTACAAAAATCTTGGTTAGTGGATCCAAAAATGATATCATCTACATAGATTTGACATACAAAGAAATCATCATCAATAATTTTTGTGAACAAGGTAGTATCTACTTTTCCAATTTTAAAACCTTTTGAAATAAGAAAATCTCGAAGGCGCTCATACCATGCTCTAGGAGCTTGTTTTAAACCATATAGCGCCTTTGAGAGCTTATAAATATGATTAGGATATTTAGAATTTTCGAAACCCGGAGGTTGTTCAACAAAAACAAGTTCGGATATTGTTCCATTTAGAAATGCACTTTTGACATCCATTTGAAATAATTTAATATCGAAACTAGATGCAAAAGCAAGCAAGATTCTAATTGACTCAAATCTAGCAACGGGAGCAAATGTTTCATCATAATCTAAGCCCTCAACTTGAGTATAACCTTGAGCAACTAACCTTGCTTTATTTCTTACCACAATTCCATTTTCATCTTGTTTATTCCGGAAGACCCACTTTGTACCAATTACATTTTGCTTCTCGGGTCTTTCCACCAAGGTCCAAACTTCATTTTGGGCGAAGTTATTTGGCTCTTCATGCATGGCATTAACCCAATCCGGGTCATCTAGAGCTTCATCTACAATTTTTGGCTCAAGAGAAGACACAAAGGAATAATGTTCACAAAAAGAAGCTACTCTAGAGCGAGTTTGAACACCCTTACTCACATCACCCAATATTTGATCTATTGGATGATCTTTAGCAATTGCATTGTGGATTTTGAATGGTTGTTGTTGTTGGTCTTTTGCTTCATCATCTATGACTTGTATGTCATTCGTTGTGGAGGAGGAAGGTGGTTCAACTTGTCTTGATGAAGTAGGTGAAGTTGGATCTTCCTTTGGCATGATATCACCGATTTGCATATTCTCCATGGCTTTGCGTAATCCTTCATCTCCTATATCATCCAAATTTTCTTGCTCTTCTTGAGAGCCATTAGTTTCATGAAATTGTACATCACATGATTCTTCAACTAAGCCCGAATTTTTATTAAAGACTCTATAAGCTTTGCTATTTGAAGAATAACCTAATAAAAATCCTTCGTCACATCGACTTTGAAATTTTGAGAGCCGAACACCTTTTCTTAAGATATAGCATTTGCAACCAAATACTCTAAAATAGGAAATGTTCGGTTTTCTTCCAATGAGAAGTTCATAGGAAGTCTTTTTCAAAATACGATGCAAATAAAGGCGATTTATGGCATGACAAGCGGTGTTAATAGCTTAGCACCAAAATTTATCTAAGTATTATATTCATCAAGCATTGTCCTAGCCATTTCAATTAATGTTCGATTTTTCCTCTCTACAACTCCATTTTGCTCCGGAGTGTAGGTTGTGGAAAGTTCATGCTTTATTCCAAGTTCATCACAAAAATCTTCAATTTTAGTGTTTTTTAACTCGGAACCATTGTCACTTCTTATTTTCTTTATTTTAAAATCAAATTCATTTTGGGCCCTTTTGAGAAACTTTTAAAAATTCCGGAGGTTTCGCCTTTGTCATTTAAGAAGTACACCCATGTATATCTTGAGTGGTCATATACAATGACTAAACAATAACTACTTCCTCCAATACTCTTATAGGTTGTTGGGCCAAACAAGTCTATGTGTAAGAGCTCTAATGGCCTAGATGTTGACATGATACTTTTGGAAGGATGAGAATTTGCAACTTGCTTCTCGGCTTGGCAAGCACTACAAAGTCTATTTTTCTCAAACTTCACATCTTTCAAGCCAACAACTAAGTCATGTTTGAAAAGTTTTTTAAGTTGAATCATACCCACATGACCTAGTCTTCTATGCCATAACCAACCCAAAGATGTTTTAGTAATTAAACAAGTTTTCAAGCAAGACTCATTTGAAGAGAAATCTACTAAATAGAGATTTCCAAATCTAAAACCTTTGAAAACAATTTCATTTTCAGTTTCTTTAGAAATAATTACATTTTCTTTAGAAAAGGAGCAAGTTAAGCCTAAATCACATAATTGAGCAACGGATAGCAAATTGAAATTTAATGTTTCTACTAAGGACACATTTGAAATAGAAAGGTCATTTGAGATAGTAATTTTACCCAAACCAAGTACCTTTCCTTTGCTATTGTCCCCAAAGGTGATTTTCTCATTGCTCCCACTTTCAAAGGTGGTGAACATTTTCCGGTCTCCGGTCATGTGTTGAGTGCATCCACTATCCAACACCCAATGCCTTCCACCGGTTTTATAGTTCACCTACAAAAGAAGATCAAGCTCTTTCAGGTACCCAAATTTGTTTGGGTCCTTGGAGGTTAGTAACCAAGGTTTTGGGCACCCAAATGGATTTCCTTTTAGCACCCAAAATCGAGGTGCCAATAAAATGAGCAATAACATTTCATTTTCAGATTTTCTAAGAATATAGCATGAGTCATATAAACCAATGGATTGAATCTTACCCTTAGAACAATTATGTGACTCATGTCCTAAATTCCGGCATTTTGTACAATACTTACCATTTTCTTTTACAAACCTTGTGGGCTTGTATACCAGTTTCTTACCTTTCTTGGGAATGTATCCAAGTCCTTCTTTATTGAATGAGTATCTTTGGTCACTCAACAATTTGTCTAGGGTTGCCTTTCCCTTATATGCTCTTTCCAAGCTTTTGTTCAATTTTAGTACTTGATCTTTTAAACTTTTATTTTCATTAACAAGTATAACATCATGGACAAAGGATGAAGTAATTTTAGAATCAATACTTGAAGAGTATGGCATAGCAAGAAGATCATCACATGATGTAGACATGCTAGATTTAGAAATTTCTACACTAGGCATTCCACTTAAAATATCACAAGTAATTCCAATGCTAGTGCAAGATTTTTCTTGGACAAGTAAATCATGAGCTTCCTTTAGCTCCCCATAAGATTCTTGTAGAGATATGTGTTCTCTCTTCAAGACCTTAAGTTTTGATTTTTCTTTTCCAAGAAATTCATTTAATTCAACAAGCATGTCCATAAGATCATCATATGAAGGTTCATCATCATCAACTATTTTTACCTTTTCTCCTTTTGCCATAAGACATGTTGGAGTAGAAAATAGTGATGGTGCCTCCTTAATTGCAATGCCAACAAGTCCCTTTTTCTTGGGAGACTCATCTTCACTTGAGTCGGAATCGGAGTACTCTTCCTGAGAATCCCACTCTCCAATGTGAGCTTCATTTTTACCATCTTTGTGAAGTTTCTTGAAAAGCTTCTTCTTGCCATTATAACTCTTCTTATTTGATGACTTCTCCTTCTCATCTTTCTTGTTGGGACATTGAGAGGCAATGTGCCCCTTCTCATTACATTCATAGCAACGGATATTGCTATAACGCTTGTTGAAGTAAGAATGCCCCTTCTTTGCCTTTTCATAACTTGCGCCTCGGTTTGAGCGCCTTCTCATGAATTTGTTCATCCTTCTTACTAGAAGAGCAAACTCTTCTTCGGAATCATCTTCATCTTCTTCGGATTCCTCACTTACCACCACCTTAGCCTTGAAAGCGGTAATCTTTTTGCCCTTAGAGGAGGATTGTTCCAAAAGCTCCTCCTTGTCCTTCTTGTATAGCTCATTTGTGATGAGGTTGCCCAATAGTTGCGTTGGTGTCATTCTTGCTAACTCCGGTGAGTTTAGGAAGAGTGTCACCAATATTTCATACTTCTCCGGCAAAGCATCTTTCTCACAATATCAATATCGGAAAGGTTAGTACCTAGGCCATTGAGCTCATTCACAATGTTGTTGAGCCGTGTGTACATCTCATTGATGTCCTCATGTGGCAACATTGTGAATGTCTCATATTTGATCCTAAGCCGATACAATTTTGCTTCTTTAACCGTGGATGTCCCTTCATGAATTTCGGAAAGGGTTGTCCGAGCCGTTTCTAGATTGCTCACCCTATTGAACTCATCCGCGTTTAAAGCTCCAAATATAGCATTCATGGCTTGAGCATCTAAATGAGTATTGCGCCCATCTTGATCCGTTGGGTTCAATGGATCAAGCGCCATGATGTAACCCTCATTCACAATTTTCCAAATATTTGGACTCATGGCCTTTAAATAAATTGATATTCTAATTTTCCAATAAGCATAGTTTGATCCATCAAAGAAAGGTGCCTTGCCTATTGCAAACCCCTCACTAGCCACTTGTAGGATCAAGGATAAGTCTAATGATGAGAGACCAAGCTCTGATACCACTGTAGGATCAAGGATACCGACTAGAGGGGGTGAATAGGAGGTTTCAAATTTTTCTTGCCTACTTAAATAAATTTTCACAATTCTAATAGCAACAATGTAATGCAATTAAGTCTACACAATTCTAGTCAAGTAAGCAATAATGAAAACTCTAAATAAAGATAAAGATCTCAACAATGCTAGCAAGTAAGAAATGAACACAATTATGTTTTACCGTGGTGTTCGGAAACTTGCCAGTTTCCCCTAATCCACGTTGAGGTTAGCCCGAACAAATCGAACCGGCTCCACAAATTAAGCTGAAACACCTCAATCACTAGAGGTAGCTCTTCTCCGCTCCAGGTAGGTGAGCTCCAACCATCACAAGAAAACCGGGTCTTCTCACAATCTCCTTTGAGAAGATCACCGATCAAAGCTCTTCCCAATCGTCTAGGTGCCGGCAAACACCAAGAGTAATAAATCAAGAACTTCACTTGATTGCAAACAAGTGCCAAGGATCAAGCTAATGAATGCTATGCACTTTTTGCTCAACCACCTCAAATATGTGCTCAAGAGAGAAAAGAGGTGTGGAGTGAAGGCTCAATGCTCAAGAATGATCAATTGGGTCTCTAACTTCTGTCCTTGAGCAGTGGTACGGGTATTTATACCTTCCACCTACCAAAACTAGCCGTTTGGAACAAATTCGTAAAAAAAAAGACAAAGCGGTACTATCACATTCTACCACGGTACTACCGCTTCCATATCGACCGACGTAACGGCTATGTCAGAGCCTCTGTAGTGACCGTTGGATTATCGGCGCGGTACTACCGCCGTTGTAAATTACGGTACTATCGTTAGCCGGTAGTTCCGCAAAGTCGGCGCGGTACTACCGCTCTTGCCGAACTCCAAAAGTCTAAGTTTGGTGCTCTCTGGAAAAAAGGCTCGCTCATCCTCCAGAACTACCTGTGTTCGGTAGTACCGCTCTGACAGCAGAACTACCGCTCCCTCAGAAACTCGAACTGCGTCCGGAGGGTGCTCCCTAAAAAAGGGTCCGCTCGGGATCCGGAGCTTCCGATTTTTCCTGCGGAACTACCGTTTCACGGTAGTACCGACGTTGAAATTTGCGGAACTACCGCTCATCCAGACAGAACAGAATTTTGACTTTTTAAAGCAAATTTTTCAGGAATGCATGATCCTAGCTTGATCCATTTGGCACATAAAATTTGCTATCAAGTTACTTGCCATGATTCCTCTTTATGGTACTATTATTTAACCTATAATCCGGTCTTCCACCTTTTCTCCTAAGACCGGTAAAAGCAAAAGAGGATCCTACTTTACATATACCTTGGTCTTAAGTCAATTTGATCTTCACAAATAATCTTTGGCCTGCATCTTGTCACCCTTGAGTGGACTAAACCTTTTGAACTCATTAAAAAATGTTAGTCCCATATTCATATAAATTCATTAATTACCGAAACCATTTTTAGTGGCCTAGATGCTTTCAACAACGCCACCTCCGTCAGCCACAGCGCACGTGTACCTGCCTCCGTCGCTTCTCCGCATCGGTTCATGCACACATGACCTCTCCCTCCTCTTCCTCTCCAACCTTTCTTCCTGGCGCCTGTCAGCACCGTGCACCTTGCCCACGCCATGCTGGACCGCAGCCAATGCGCCTTCTGCGCTCACGCATCACACGGCCCTACACGGCCTCCCTTGGCGTCATGCCAACCATGCCGTCATCCACGCCGGAGCCCCTGCCACTCCCTGTAGCTTGGTCGGCGGCAATAGTCCCTCCACTGCTTTAAATAGCCCTTGACCCCCATTGCTCCCCTGCATTTCCCCTATTCACCGTCTTCCTCCTTAAACCAAGCTCGGGTTTGTTTGTGCGCCGGCCGCCATGGACCTTAGCGTTCCGGTTGCTCCGGCCATCATTCCACAAACCTCTTGTGTCCCCTAATTGTGTAACCCCTCAGTCAATTTTGGGTTCGTTCACTAGAGCTCACTGGAACATCCCTCCTCCCTACGCTAGCCTAAACCGCCACCATTGCCACCATCCCCCCTAGCGAATCTCTCACCAATTCACTTATGTGGAGGCATCTTTGAGGTGTCCCCTATGTTCCCCAAGCATCGCCGAGGCTCCTTCCTCAATCCAAGTTGCCAGCGGCGTGACCTCCTAGCGCCGATGAAGGCTTCCGGTGTCGGAGCTCCTTGCCGCTTCCCCACCTCCATGGCCCGTGTGGTAAGCATCCCAGCATCTCTCATATGCTCATGCCTCCCTCCCCTTCTTCTCCCATTGTAATATCCTGATTATCGATTCGGCGTAAGTTTTAAAATAATTGTGGGGTCGCCGATTTTTTCGATAAATCGCAGGAAGGAAAAAATAAAAAAATTTATAGAATAGTATAAAATAAATAAAATAAATTAATAATTAAATAAAAACCTCAGAGTGGGCTGCCTGGATAGTGGGCCGACCACCTTGGACCAAAGGCCCAAGAGGTGGCCGCACCTCCCTCTCATCCCCTTTTGACCTAGCCGCCCCTCCCTCTTTCCACCCCACATCCGCCACCCCACCCCTTTGGCTGCCACCCCTCCAGATTGGTGCCTCCCTATCCCCAAAAACTGCTGCTGCCATTAGAGCCAAGGAGAAAAAAAGGGAAGAGAAGAAAGGGAAGAGAAGGAAGAAGAAGGGAAGGAGGAGAAGAAGAGGAGGGAAGAAGAGGGATGATCCCAAGGGATCATCTAGGTAATTTTTCCCATCCCAAACCCTCTGTTTTATAGAGTAATTAGGATTCTTGGCACGGAATTTGAAGGAAATTAATAGATTAATTGCCCGATTAGAGATTACCTGCTGTCTGCCTTAGATTGATTCGCAGAGTGCGTATGTTTGTGCGGTTTCGACCCATGAAACAATTTTTTCTGCAGATCTTCCCAAAAGGAAAATTGTAGAGAACTTCCAGACCCATCTTCTGTAATTATTTCAGAATATTTGGCCACGGGATCTGGGCGTAGTAGAGTTGGGAACACCTCTGTCTGTCAGGGGTGCAGGTTGGGACATACTATTGTTTAACTGTGATTTAGGGGTAGTAAATGATTTTTATGATTATGATTGCAATTGAGAAAATTGTAGGGAATTCAGTGATCTAGACTGTGTATAAAAATTATTTGGACCCCTGTACTGTTGTTGGGACGCGTTTTAATCTTGCTGTCCAGTCTGCCAGAACAGAGAACTTGCTCTGTTTTGTGTATTAAGTTACACCTAGCTATGATCAAAATAAAATATGTGATCTACATGAAAAATGAAGGCATCTAAGTGAGGAATCCAGAGATATATCGTTTGCTGTAAATGGATTAATATTTTTAAAGATACGAAAATATTAAGCAGCGCTGCTGCAGTGGGTAGTTTGATGAATCGTTGAGCGGAGAGGTGTATGTGTGGGATCCGGGTTCTAGCGATGTAATACCAGTTCACTAATATTCAGCTACAAATTCTGATTAAATAAGTCTCAACTCATGAAGCCCATTTCTTTAAAATAGTACTTAGAGTCTTGGACAATTGAGGTAATCCAAAATAATGTTAGGTCACTAATATTTAAACTATAAACTCACGAGTTAACTTAAAAGATCACCCTGCATATGAGAGACCATGTGGAGGACATCCCGTGTGTATGATGAGTAATTGACATCGGTTTAGGAAAGTGAAGTTTGATTTGGTTGGTTCGCGCCAAGTCGGCGCATGGCGCAGTCTAGTACGTTTGGACTTGGTCGATCGTGGGTTCGCACCAAGTCGGTGCATAGCGCGTTTCGGTTCGGTTGAACTTGGTCAATTGCGGTCGGGTGTGCTTAGGATGGCTGTTCTTATTCTCGATCGGTCGTTTGGGTATTTCATGCATGAGTATGTTTCTTTGATGCTAATGTTGATTATGCTGTTTTATCTTTACTCTTTATCAACCGAATGATGAAGCTAAGCCAAATAAGGTATAATCTTCATGAATTTTGTTGGCTCTTCTCGTGAGGTCCAAGGGACTTCTCTTTGAGCAAGAATGGTACTTTGTCCTTTTGGATCTTGTCTCGTAGAAGACGCTTGCACCATTGCTCATTTTTGTGAGAAGAATGGACCTCATTGGCTCATTGGCATCGTGGACCTGTTTCGTGTGTTTCCTGCTTTTGTCCACGTCTTTGTCTCGAGGAGGAATTTCCGTCGTTTCTCAAATGATGGACCTCGTTCGCGCAAACAAGGTGCGCATCTACGGCAAGGAGAAGTTGTGAGTTTCTTTGGTGCTTTTGTTGGTTCTCTTCTCGGTGCTTTCCAGTTAGGTATTCACCGCTTCTTCGGAGTTGGGACTCGTTTCACTTGTCGAGTTGTCCACTTGCGATGTGCCTCTAAGATCAATTTTTTTTGCATGAACCATCCATTACATCATGTTAACCTGCATACTTCTAGTGTGAATGTGTCAAATCTTGGGTTCCCAAGTACATGCTTACTAACCATTCGGGATCCAAGATTCGGGTACATTATTCTTATAGGTGTCAAGACGCAGGATCAAGAACATGGATTTGATTGGGTTCTAATCTTTTCCTTGATCACGTGATTAGAACATTTGTTGGTTCTTCACTACTTCATGGCCTCCAAGAGGCATATGCTTTCACCGGTTGCGTCTCCACCTACTTTGTGAGCGACTCTATATCCTCATGCTTTTATATTCATGATGATCATAATTAGCATGTTGTGCGTGTTCTTGTGCTCACTCGTACCATATTGGCATGTTTTACTCTTTATACCTTCCTTTCATGCCTTTATGTGTATGTTGCTTAAGTATCCTTATACCTTCTTATATATGTTAATTGATTGGATGCTTAAGCTTTGACTTGACTTCATGAGCATAAGTAGAATGTATGTTTTAGAAGTCAAGTATCATCATGACCTTGTGCCTTGTAATATCCATCATGGTCTATTGATTATATCTTGCTCCTTATGTCCATTCACCATTATTTATCCATGTTAGCATACTTTTCCATGATTTTGTTCTGTCATGATGTATGCTTGAGTATGGACATTATGAGCTTGATTAATATCTCGGATAGTTGTCTATGTCATGATGCTATGTTTATTCATGCCTTCTTATCTTTACTTGTGTACATGGTTATATCCATGCTAGCATATGCTTATGTGACTTTTCCTTGTCACCTGCTATGTGTATGGTTATGATTCATTGAGATGCATGCATACCTTGATCTTATTCATTTCAGTTATGGCATAAAATAAACTGTATGGCATCTTGGTAGCATTAGTTTGTGCTTATGCTTAGATATCATGAGATCTGTGGTTAGGTCACAAGCTCCTTCTAGTATTGGGTGGCTCTAGACTTGCTGTTCTAGATGCTTTTGATGAGGGCTAGATTGAGCTTGCGTGGGTGTGTGTTCTCATGTATTAAATGTCATTAGTACTAGTGATGCTACTGTTGTTGTCATTTGTCACAGTACTGGTTCCATGTTGTATATCATTTACCCCAGTACTAGGACACCAGTCGTTCCTGTGTTTAACCTGCAGGCTGTGAATGAGGGGGAGACTGGTACAGTTTTTACGACCGCTCCTTGGTCTTTACGACTACGTCATACAACTACGAGCGCGGTCTGGACTCTCGGTCGAACTCGACGTGACTACATCACGGTCTTGACTACGACTACGACCATGATCTGGACACGACTTCGACCACTCGACCGAGGTCTGGACTCATCAACGACCACAGCTAGGACTCACTTACGACCATGTCCTGGACTCGTATTCGACCTCGGCCAAGGCAACACTCGTACTCGATCAAGTCTACAATCACGATTCCCCACCGAGAGACCGTGAGAGAGGTTTGCTCCCTTGTGATCTTTAGTATTTTGCTTCCCATCACTTGGCTTTGCATTGGTTATTTATTCTAGTGGTAGGAAGGGTCCGATTGGATAGATGAGAGCCATCTCTAGGTGATATTGTCTCAGTCACACCTCTCATCCAAATGGTTCTCTAGAATTATTTACTACCTAGTCTGGGCTTTGGTTCTCTAGGTTTCTCTTCTGCCTAGGTTGAACTTTCTTCTTGGCCACTAGTGTCTTGTGAGTTGACATAGTGTGCCTTTGCTCCGTGGTATGAGGTTATAGGCTAGAGACCATGAGGATAGAGTGTGTTTGAGAATCACCTCTTTGAGTTAGAACCTTCCCTTTCTGGATTTTGTGCCAAACTTCCGAGTTCTTCTCAATTTGCCTTCTCTAAGGGGAGTTGGAGTCTTTCGTGCATTTGGGCGTATAGGGTGCGGATCATGAGTCTTGCAAAATGGTAGAAACCTGTGAGGTGACATTCGTTGAGGCCAGTCCGGGGACTAGGCCCGATATCTCAGGTTCTTTGGAGCAGTTCGAGACCATCTTTGTGGATGATGATGAGGATGGCGAACCAGTTGATCAAAAGGAGTACAAAAGCATGATTGGCTCCCTCTTGTATCTCACTGCCTCGAGACCGGACATACACTTCTCTGTGTGTCTTTGTGACCGGTTTCAAGCTTCTCCTCGCGCATCTCACCGCCAGGCAGTGAAGCGCATCTTTCGGTACCTTCGAGCTACCATTGACTATGGTATCTGGTACTCTTCCTCGTCATGTCTTTTCCTTAGAGCCTACTCGGATACAAACTTTGCTGGCTGTAGGATAGATGGAAGAGCACTTCGGACACCTGCCAATTCATTGGCACTTCTCTCGTTTCCTGGTCCTCGAGGAAGCAGTCCGGTGTTGCACACCCACCGCAGAGGCGAGCACGTTGTCTGCGGCCGATTCTTTGTAGCCAAGTGCTTTGGATGGCCTCGACCCTACGGGACTTTGGGTTAATTATCGACAGTGTTCCACTCCTGTGTGATAACACTTCTGCGATTAACATTGCTAAGAACCCGGCAAACATTCTCGGACCAAGCATATTGATATTCGCTATCACTTCCTCGAGACCATGTAAAGAAGGGTGACATCGTGCTCCGGCCAGGAGAGTGACCACCGGTTATCGATATTTTCACCAAGCCCTTGGATAGCTCTAGGTTTTCAGCTCTACGGGGAGATCTTGGGGTGGTTTGTCCTTATGGACTGTTGTGAGGGGGAGCTTTGTGCTTCATGATTATCTTATTTATTATGCTCTTGCTCATTTCTGTTGCATTTCATGGGGATGCATTTGGGTTAATCCCTCTAGCATAGACTAGAGTGTTTCTATTGCTTAGCTGCTTAGACTTCTTCTCATCTTGTGTGTCTAGGTTGCTGCTTCTAGTTGCTTCTCTTCTCACTAGGTAGAGTTCACTCACTTCTTGCGGTCTAGCGAGGGTCGGGCCACCCTTGGGTGAGCAGTGCGTGTTTACTCCCTAGTGTGATAGTAGACAAGTTTTTAATCCTAGATCTATATGGGGTAGATGAGAGCCAGTCTGAGCCATAGTCTTCTCTTTATCTTATCTATGCTTTAAGAACTGCCATTTGATTTCTTTGCCAGCTTCTCGTTTTTATTACTTTGGTTCAAGGGGAGTTCATTTGGGTGCTTCTGGAGCTTAATATTGACATAACTCAACTTGAACTAAAAGTTGCATCACATGTTGAGGGGGAGCTGGATTTTCTTGCATGTCATTCTACATTATAATATAACTTCATGGAGCCTTGATTATTATCCATTCATGACATGTTTTCATTTATATTATGTCCTGCCATGACTTGTGCTTCATTGTTAAATTGATCATGACCTTATATGTGTAGTCAAGTCTTTGCCATGATAGGTTGATTATAATGCTCAACTTGATCTAATTCATGTCATAGTAATATTTGAGACTAGTCTGTCTTTAGTGATCTTCTTATGATTCATGCCATGTCAAATAGGCTGAGTTGAGTCCTGAATCTTTGTTGAGCGTTAGATTGAGCTATATTAGTTTCTTGATGACACATGAGTTAGTACATGTTTAACGTTTATAAAAATGCAAAAGATCTCTTTTGTGCGAAAAAACTGATCTCACCAATTCTTTCTCATGAGACGTGTAGGACCGGATGAGGCAACAGAGGGGGGGTGAATGGTGCCCATAAATTTTTCCTCTAAATATTCACATATTCCTTATTCTCCAACAGCTACAAAGCTATGAAGATCCAAGATATGAGGTCTAGTAGAAGACAGAGGAATTCAGACTATCTAATGACCAAATTAGAGCACTGTGTGGTTAGATTACGACCACTTGGCGAAGCTCAAACGTAGTCGAATACATCCACTCCGCAGAGCAGGTCGTCGGTAGCAAAGCGACGTTTGTTGGGAAGACAACGTGGTCAGACCGACACCATGGTCGAAACCGACAACTTGGTTGATAGCCCATGCGATGGTCGTAACTTTGACCACTGATCAAGAGCATCTTGGTAGGCAATCGATGATCAATCGTAATTCAATGAAGTCGATAGCCACCAAAACAAGACCGACAAGATCGAAAGATGAGTCCGGTCGGAACCGTCGTGATCGTAAGCCAATGGCATGGTCGCACGATCAACATGGTCGAAGACCGACTTGCACCTATAACCGATCGCGGTCGCAGACACCTCATGAGACCGTGGGGCACACGACTACGAGATCTACGACCATCAAGCACTCGGAAACCAGTGCAAAAGAAAGCAGATGATCTATGTCTTGGCTGGTCGAAAATCAGAGAAGAGCGAAGGCCAAGACTTCGTGATCGCAAGTCGTGGTCAAATCTCCAAAGGAAAGCGGTCGACCGATGAAACCCGAGAAGACCAAAGACTTCACACTAAGTCTTTTCCGTGATCGATACCGACCGGGACCGAGTCACTTGACAACAGAGAACCGAAAATAGAATCGGTCGTGAGGTCTTAGCGTGGTCGATCGCCAACTTGTGGTCGATAACCAAAGCCGAGAAGATATCTGCAATCGAATCCGACTGCCGCCGACCACACAACCGAAAGACTCGATTCAATGACCTTGGTCGTAAAAACCGAAAATCGGATGACTAACAGTGAATACTCTATTTTGTCAGCGCACGACCGCAGAGCAAAATTTGAGGAATCTTTACGCGAGGTCGAAACCAACCGAGACTTGAACTCTAACTTGTATATGATCTCTAGAAGTGAATTTACCAAGAAAAGGAAAGTCTTTGTTTCGCCAAAGAAAATTGATGCATCGAAAAATAGAACAGAGACTCATCAAGCAGTAATCGAAGAGACGTGGATTTTTCCAAATCAACTTCCGCTCTCGGGAATGAACCGCCAACTAGCCTTGAGACAGATTCCCGATTCGAGCAAAACAAATATAAGCCAACTCTCAAAGAAAATACGAGAAGGAACTAAGAATGAAGAGATGGCAAATAAATCAATGAAAACATCTCAAGAACGACCTCTCAACCCGGATCACAAACACGCACCCATCTCATAGATAAACTCTAACAAGTGCGAGAGATGAGTCCTCTCAAATCATAACACGGAGGTTTCGCAACCACTCCCCCGGGAGGACAAGCTCTAGCCCTAGAGCACACACACAGATACACTCCCAAGGGAGGGAGGCGGCGCCTCCAAGGCCTAGCCGACCAACTCTCTCGTAACACTTGCCTCCCTCTCCCTTTATAGCCTCACACCGAGACTAACCCTAATGGATCCATCCATTAGTCCATCTTGGGATAACCCGAAAACCCCATCTAACACCGGTTTTAACACTCACTTTGCCCGCTAACTCAAATGCTTTGCCTGCTATCCCAACAGACCCACACTTTGCCCGTTAGCCAATGAATCCACTTCTTTTCTCGGTGCTTTACGGAGGGACAGCTTCCCCCAGCCTTTGACATTTCTCCAAAATGCCCCTCCACGCCTTCCGTGAAGCTTCCTCCACCGCTTTGTTGTCCATCTTTGTCACCCACCGGCACGACACGTCCTCTTGGCTTTTCCACGTCGCTCGGACCTCAACAACTCCCTTGTCTAGTCCCGACCTCCTAAGCCTCACCAAGACATGTCTCCCAAGACTGCAACCGACCGATCGGACCTCCGACTCCTCCGAGTCTAGTCTCGGTCTATTCCACCGCACACGACCGCACCCAACCTCTCGACTGTGCGGACCTCGGCTCCTCCCGAGCCTAGTCCCGGTCCTCCTCGTTGTTGCCCGTCGTGCTCGGCCTGGCAGTTCAGCCCAGTTCCTCGTCTCCGGCCGCAACCACCTCACCACCTCGATCATCTTGGCGTCTCCGACCGTCGGACCTCAACACCTCCCGTGCCTAGTCCCGGTCCTCCCACGCCTCACCATGAAATAGCTCAAGTCCTGCTGACCACACGGACAAGCAAACCATCACATAGCACCGCACGAAAACACACAGACCATCACTCGGCACAAGTATCACAGCACAACACCTGGTCGTAAATCCCCTACGACCACCCGAAAGCACAAGACAAGAAGTGGTCAAAACCCTGGAAGACTTCCCTGCTTCCTTCGACCACACAGCAAGTCGTCACGACCATCACAAAGCTCGTTACGACCATACAGACACAAGCTACGACCAACGCTAGCTTGCTACGACCACATACAACACCGATACAGCTTTATCGCTCAAAGTCTAGTACCTCATCCGAGCACTCTATTGCACACAGATACACTTGAGCTCACCAGAGCCTGCTCAAAGCCTACGACCTCATCCCAAGTCGTTACGACCGATTCCCAGCCAAAACGACCGTTTCTGGTGGTCGTACGACCAGCTCCAGTGCGCCAAACGACCACGGCTCTTCTGTCGCTTAACGTGGTCGAACAGAGTTTCGACCACGTTCAATCCCGTGATAACGTGGTCGATGTCTCAAGCGCCAACGTGATCGAACCACCGAGCCCCTCAACGTGGTCGTGGCTCCGAGTGCACAACGTGGTCGAAACGCCAGGCGCCCAACGTGGTCGTAAACCCTGGCGCCGACTACCGATCACGACCAACGCGGTCGTAGAGACCACAACGTGGTCGTACGCTACCTCCTGGTTCTCGATATCACCAACGTGGTCGTGTAGCCTTCCGACCACGGTCATAGTACTCGAACGCCTCCCGGCTGGATCCCGATAACTCTCAACGTGGTCGTATACTTCTCGAATGACCTCCGACCACGGTCAAATTTGCCGAGAATGCCGAAACGTGGTCGTATACAACCGGAATGACTTTCGATTACGCTCAAGTTTCCCGAGGAAGCCGTAACGTGGTCGTAAACCACCCGAACGACTTCCGACCATGACCAAAATGGTCGTACACACGTTTTCCGGCTTCCGACCGATTCCAAAGTGGTCGTACAGCTTCTGATGGCTTCCGACCATGTCTAAAACAACCGTACTCCCTTCTGGTGCCCTTCGACCACGCCCAAAGTGGTCGTATACACCAGCTCAAACCTCAAAAACCAAACTCAATCTTTCTAGAGCAAGAGTCAATTACTCATCACAACCATGGGATGACCTCCACATGGTCTCACAATCTCCCCCTTGATGAGTATATTGACAAACACAGAAAAAGCATGAAGAAGAGTTTATTTTTGAACAAAGGAAGGAAGGAGATGCCAAAAGCCACACATGGTCAAAAGAATGAAGAAGGGACTCAAGACCATGTTGACACAGAATGAAATGGAGAAGACAGAGAAATATCAAAATTTTCTACAGAAACTCCAAATCACACAGAAAGTCCAATCTTGCTCATGGTCCAAAAAGCAGATGCTCACATGACCATTGTCATAGCAAGATGACCAAGCATTCTCCCCCTTAATGCCTTTTATCCTTCTCCCATCCCTTGATGCATTCTCCCATTTTAATGCCCTTTTGCACCCCTTAATGCCTTTTTCTCTATCCTTCTCCCCCTTTTGGCAATAAAGTCATCAAGATGCAAGGAAGAAACATAGAGCATGAATGAAATGGGGTGACTACAATTAATTCATTTTAAGCAAAGGGAGCCATGAAATTATCGAAAGTGACTTCACAGAAAATTATATCAAGCCATAAAAGGTGACAATGCTATCTAGATCATAACAAACTATGTATTGCCAAGCTCAAGCCAAATAAGTCATGATCTTTAAATTAAATGGTTTGATTAGCATGTCGAGTCACTCAAGATTATAGTCTAGAAGAAGGTATCCAATCGTGAATCAAGCCATGTCAATATTCTAAGTGGAACCAAGAAGCTATCGTTGAGTCAATTTTAGAGTGCTATAAGTTCAAAAATGAGACATTTTGTTCAAGCACTAGATATCACAAGTAATTCACTACTTGTAGTACTTTGGATACCACTTGTAGAATACTTGTAGTGAGCAAAATTAGCACAATTGGCTTTTATCGAAATTCATGGTTGGTTTCAACCATTTTCACAAGAATTTTTGTTTTCATAGCCATGTGCTAGATCTCAAGCCTTATGCGATCACTCCAAGCAATAAGCTTAAAGAGGTGATCTTGGTCATCCAAAACTCCCCCTGAGTTCATGCCGAGTGCAATGGCAAGCCGTCTCATGAGAAAGAATTGGTGAGATCAGTTTTTTCGCACAAAAGAGATCTTTTTGCATTTACTTGAATTAGTTCATGAACAAAGAGTTAAGACTTAACTCATGCATCACTAATGAACTAACTTAGCTCAATCTAAATCTCAAAACAGATTCAAGGCTCAACTTAGCCTATTCGACATGGCTCGAATCAAAAGAGGATCACTAAAGCCGGACTATTCACAAGATTGAACAAGACATGATTTGATTCAAGTTGTTCACATTTAATTAAGCTAGTATGGCAAGAGCTAAGCAACACATAGAAGGGCATGATAAATCAAGCTATCACAAGACATGGCAAGATATAAATCATGATATCATGTCACATAAAGATAATATTCGTGGCTCCAAGACATACAGGCATTCATGGGAATGTGACGACTATTGAACAAAAGAATGCACATGAGATGAACTCCCTCAAACATAGCCCGAATAGACGAAAGGATCCAACTCCCCTAGAGAAGGCAAAAGAGAAGAACCAAGAAATTTGGCACAAAATCCGAAAGAGAAGGTTCTAGCTCAAGGAGGTGATTCCCAAACACATCCTATCCTCATGGTCTCTAGTCTATAACCTCATACCACGGGCAAAAAGCACACTATGTCAATGCAAAAGACTCTAGTGGCCAAGAAAAGTTCAACCTAGGTAGAAGAGAATCCTAGAGAACCAAAGCCCAAACTAGGTAGTAAATAATCCTAGAGAACCATTTGGATGAGAGGTGTGAATGAGACAACATCACCTAGAGTTGGCTCCTCTCGCCCAAAAAGACCCTCCTTACCACTAGAAGACATATACTATGCAAAGCCAAGTGGCGGGAAGCAAAACACTAAATATCACAAGGAGCAAACCTTTGTCCCGGCCGCTTGGTGTGTAGTCGTGATCGTAGATGATTCGGGGTCACGGTCATATCCGAGTCCGCACCGCGGTGGAGTGATCAAGTCGCGTCTTGGTGCGGACCATGGTCGTAGTCATGTCTGAGGATCGGAGTCGTGTTCGGTGTGGTCGAACTCGCGTCTGAGGATCGGTTGTAGTTGAGTCCGAGTCATGGCCGAAGTTGAGTCCGGATCGTAGTCGTGGTCGAATCCGCTCATGGTCGTGTATGGGTTCACCGAGAGTCCATACCGTGGTCGAGAAACTACGACGTGGTCATAAAGACGAGGAGCGGTCAGAACAATTGTACCACTCTCCCTCATTCATAACTGCGGATTAAACATAGGGGAACAAATGGTGTCCTAATACTGGGGTAAATAATACGTGCATGGATCCAAGATCGAGACAAATGACCACAATAGTAGCATCACTAGTATTAAAGACATAGAACACATGAGAACACGCACCGCCACAAGCTCAATCTAGCCCTCAACAAAAGCATCTAGAGCAGCAAGCCTAGAGCCACCAAATACTAGAAGAAGCTTGTGACCTAACCACAAATCTCATGATATCTAAGCATAAGCACGACTAATGCTACAAAGATGTTGTACAGTTTATTTCATGCCAAAACTTAAATGAATAAGATCAAGATATACATGTATCACAATGAATCACAACCATACACATAGCATGTGACAGGAACAGTCACTGAAGCATATGCTAGCATGGATAAAAGCATGTATAATAGAAAATATACAAAGGCATGAATAAACGCAGCATCATGACACAGAGAAACTATCCAAGATATACCCAAGCTCATACTGTCCATACATATGCATACATCATGTAGACATACAACATGACAAATCAAAATCATGAAAAGTATGCTAACATGTATAAATAATGATGAATGAACATAAGGAGCAAGATGTGAACCATGATAGATACTACAGAGCACAAGGTCATGATGATACTTGACTTCTAATACACACATTCTACTTAGCTCATGAAGTCAAGTCAAAGCTTAAGCATCTAACAAATACAACAAGGTGCATGGATACTTAAGCAACATACACATAAAGGCATGACATGAAAGCATTGAGAGAAAACATGCCAATATGGAACAAGTGAGCGCATGAACAAGCACAACATGCCAATTATGGTCAAACATGAGTATAAGGGCACGAGGGTATAGAGTAGCTCACAAAGTAGGTGGAGACGCCAAACGTGAAGGTACATACCTCTTGGAGGCCATGAAGTGGAGAACCAACAAATGTTCTAGTCACGTGATGAAGCAGAAGACTAAAATCCATTCGATCTCATGTTCTCCATCCAACGTCTGGACACCTACAAAAGACAAGAACAAAGTGCCCAAGTCTTGGATCCCGAAGGGTTAGTAAGCAAATGCTTGGGCTTCCAAGACTTGACACACGGCCACTCAGCAGAAAAGGAGTGGTCGTTCGTGCTACGACTACGGTTGAGAAGAAATGAGCGTGGTCATAGCACGAGAGGCGTAGTCTTGAATGACTATAGCCGAGAGATGTGGTCGTTGGTCGTTACAACCACGGCTGGGAATCGCAGGTGTGGTCGTAAGTCAGTTATGACCACGACAATCGAGCAGCAGCGCGCTCAGACCCAGCAGTCGTGCTCGTAGGGACTTTCGACCACGGTAACAAGCGGAAGTGTCCGCCACAGACATGGTCGTATGCAGCTACGACTATGTCGAAGTCAAGTCGTGGTCGTGAAGGCATTACGACTACAACGACGACACAGCAGAGGAACTCGGCTTTACTAAACCCAACTCTAGCAAGCTCAAGCTCCTCTACACATGTGCCGTGAGTCAAAGTTTTAATTTCTCATTTGCAGATTTTAACATTCAAGTAGAGAAATTAAATTTTTGCCGTCTACAGAGAAGGACTCACAATATACACAAGAGAAATGAGATTTCAACCTAGCAAGAACAATGTAGCAATATATAATCTAGGCATCTCACATTATCCCGAAGAGCAAGTATATTCATCTTGGACAAGGCCAAGGTCATAATGAAGTTTTACCTTGCTCATGATGAGTCGATGCTCGTCCTTATCATTATTATCCGTGTGTTCTCCAAGGCTTTCTCCTTCCGGGCACTTGATCAACCAAAGGACAAGAATGAACCACAAAGCTCACACTTGTGGTCTCTTGCAAATAAAATCATCCTCTAGCCGAAATCAAGCCTCTTGTCTCAAAGGACATTATTGGCAAAACCACCCCAATAAGATTCAAAGAAAAGTTCACAAGATTCCCTACTAGTTGCATGCTCAAGATCGGTTAAGATCCAATTCAGAGCCAACCTCGCTCTGATACCAATTGTAGGACCGGATGAGGCAACAGAGGGGGGTGAATGGTGCCCATAAATTTTCCTCTAAATATTCACATATTCCTTATTCTCCAATAGCGCAAAGCTATGAAGATCCAAGATATGAGGTCTAGTAGAAGATGAGGAATTCGGACTATCTAATGACCAAATCGTAGCACGTGTGGTTAGATTACGACCACTTGGCGGAAGCTCAAACGTAGTCGAATACATCCACTCCAGCAGAGGCAGGGCGCTTGGTAACAAAGCGACGCTTGTTGGGAAGACAACGTGGTCAGACCGACACCATGGTCGAAACCGACAACTTGGTTGATAGCGCATGCTGGTCGTAACTTTGACCACTCGATCAAGAGCATCTTGGTAGGCAATCGATGATCAATCGAATTCAATGAAGTCGATAGCCACCAAAACAAGACCGACAAGATCGAAAGATGAGTCCGTCGGAACCGTCGTGATCGTAAGCCAATGGCATGGTCGACGATCAACATGGTCGAAGACCGACTTGCACCTATAACCGATCGCGGTCGCAGACACCTCATGAGACCGTGGGGGCACACGATCACGAGATCTCGACCATCAAGCACTCGAAACCAAAGTGCAAAAGAAAGCGGATGATCTATATCTTGGCCGGTCGAAAATCGAGAAGAGCGAAGGCCAAGACTTCGTGATCGCAAGTCGTGGTCAAATCTCCAAAGGAAAGCGGTCGACCGATGAAACCCGAGAAGACCAAGCGACTTCACACTAAGTCTTTTCCGTGATCGATACCGACGGGACCGAGTCACTTGACAACAGAGAACCGAAAATAGAATCGGTCGTGAGGTCTTAGCGGTGGCCGATCGCCAACTTGTGGTCGATAACCAAAGCCGAGAAGATATCTGCGGTCAAACCGACCGTCGCTCGACCACACAACCGAAAGACTCGATTCAATGACCTTGGTCGTAAAAGCGAAAATCGGATGACGAGCGTTGAATACTCTATTTTGTCAACATACGACAGCAGAGCAAAATTTGAGGAATCTTTCGCACATGAGGTCGAAACCAACCGAGACTTGAACTCTAACTTGTATATGATCTCTAGAAGTGAATTTACCAAGAAAAGGAAAGTCTTTGTTTCGCCAAAGAAAATTGATGCGATCGAAAAATAGAACAGAGACTCATCGGCGGCAGATCGAAGACACGTGGATTTTTCCAAATCAACTTCCGCTCTCGGGAATGAACCGCCAACTAGCCTTGAGATGATTCCCGCCTCGAGCAAAACAAATATAAGCCAACTCTCAAAGAAAATACGAAGGAACTAAGAATGAAGAGATGGCAAATAAATCAATGAAAACATCTCAAGAACGACCTCTCAACCCGGATCACAAACACGCACCCATCTCATAGATAAACTCTAACAAGTGCGAGAGATGAGTCCTCTCAAATCATAACACGGAGGTTTCGCAACCACTCCCCACAGGAGGACAAGCTCTAGCCCTAGAGCACACACACAGATACACTCCCAAGGGAGGAGAGGCGGGTGCCTCCAAGGCCTAGCCGACCAACTCTCTCATAACACTTGCCTCCCCTCTCCCTTTTATAGCCTCACACCTGAGACTAACCCTAATGGATCCATCCATTAGTCCATACTGGGGATAACCCGAAAACCCCATCTAACACCGGGTTTTAACACTCACTTTGCCCGCTAACTCAAATGCTTTGCCTGCTATCCCAACAGACCCGCACTTTGCCCGTTAGCGCCAACAGAATCCACTTCTTTTCTCAGGTGCTTTACCAGAGGGACAGCTTCCCCCGCAGCTTTGACATTTCTCCAAAATGCCCCTCCGCTGCCTTCCAGGAAGCTTCCTCCACCGCTTTGCTGTCCATGCTGTCAGCCCACCTGGCACGACACGTCCTCTTCGGCTTTTCCACGTCGTTCTGGACCTCAACAACTCCCTTGTCTAGTCCCGACCTCCTAAGCCTCACCAAGACATGTCTCCCAGTACCTGCAACCGACCGATCAGACCTCCGACTCCTCCAGAGTCTAGTCTCGGTCTATTCCACCGCACACGACCGCACCCAACCTCCTGACCGTCTGGACCTCAGCTCCTCCCTGAGCCTAGTCCCGGTCCTCCTCGTTGTTGCCCGTCGTGCTCAGCTCTGGCAGTTCAGCCTCAGTTCCTCGTCTCCGGCCGCAACCACCTCACCGGCCTCGATCATCTTGGCGTCTCCGACCGCCCGGACCTCAACACCTCCCCGTGCCTAGTCCCGGTCCTCCCACGCCACCATGAAATAGCTCAAGTCCTGCTGACCACACGGATAAGCAAACCATCACATAGCACCGCACAATACACACAGACCATCACTCGGCACAAGTATCACAGCACAACACCTGGTCGTAAATCCCCTACGACCACCCGAAAGCACAAGACAAGAAGTGGTCAAAACCCTGGAAGACTTCCCTGCTTCCTTCGACCACACAGCATGTCATCACGACCATCACAAAGCTCGTTACGACCATGCAGACACAAGCTACGACCAACGCTAGCTTGCTACGACCACATACAACACCGATACAGCTTTATCGCTCAAAGTCTAGTACCTCATCCGAGCACTCTATTGCACACAGATACACTTGAGCTCACCAGAGCCTGCTCAAAGCCTACGACCTCATCCCAAGTCGTTACGACCGATTCCCAGCCAAAACGACCGTTTCTGGTGGTCGTACGACCAGCTCCAGTGCGCCAAACGACCACGGCTCTTCTGTCGCTTAACGTGGTCGAACGAGTTTCACCACGCTCAATCCCGTGATAACGTGGTCGATGTCTCAAGCGCCAACGTGTCGAACCACCGAGCCCCTCAACGTGGTCGTGGCTCCGAGTGCACAACGTGGTCGAAACGCCAGGCGCCCAACGTGGTCGTAAACCCGGCGCCGACCACCGATCACGACCAACGCGTCGTAGAGACCACAACGTGGTCGTACGCTACCTCCTGGTTCTCGATATCACCAACGTGGTCGTGTAGCCTTCCGACCACGGTCATAGTACTCGACGCCTCCCGGCTGGATCCCGATAACTCTCAACGTGGTCGTATACTTCTCGAATGACCTCCGACCACGGTCAAATTTGCCGAGAATGCCGAAACGTGGTCGTATACAACCGGAATGACTTTCGATTACGCTCAAGTTTCCCGAGGAAGCCGTAACGTGGTCGTAAACCACCCGAACGACTTCCGACCATGACCAAAATGGTCGTACACACGTTTTCCGGCTTCCGACCGATTCCAAAGTGGTCGTACAGCTTCTGATGGCTTCCGACCATGTCTAAAACAACCGTACTCCCTTCTGGTGCCCTTCGACCACGCCCAAAGTGGTCGTATACACCAGCTCAAACCTCAAAAACCAAACTCAATCTTTCTAGAGCAAGAGTCAATTACTCATCACAACCATGGGATGACCTCCACATGGTCTCACAAGACGGCTTGCCATTGCACAAGGCATGAACTCAGGGGAGTTTTGGATGACCAAGATCATCTTCTTAAGCTTATTGCTTGAAGTGGTCGCATAAGACTTGAGGTCTAGCACATGACTAAAACAAAAATGTAGTTGCAAACAATCATGTGATTTCTAAAGTAAAATTATGTCAATTGTGCTCATTTGCTAAAATTTCAAGTACATAAACAAATGTATCATTCTTGAACTAGTAGCACTCTAGTTGACTCAATACTAGCTTCTCGGTTCCATTTAGCTTATTGATATGGCCTGCATCATTCTTGGATACCTCTAGCTAGACTAAAATCATGTTTGACTATGACTTGCTAAGCAATTCAACTAAAATTCAGATTATACCTTATTTGGCTTAGCTTCTCTCTACATACATAGTCATGATCTTGATAGCATACTTGTATGTTATGGCTTGATGTAATTCGTTATGGTCATTTTGGATAATTCTCATGGCTCTAAATGCTTAGAATAAACAAACTTCAGCCATTTCATCCAAATTGTGTTGTATTCTCTCTTTTGCATTCTTGATGTGTTTATTGCAAAAAGGGGGAGAATATTGGAGAGAAAAAGATTCTTTCTTGGGATCTTTCTAGAGCTTTGGAGAACAATTTGCTCTTTCTTGAGTTGCTCTAGTGATTCCTTCTGTCGACATGGTCATGAGCTTCATTTCCTTTTTTGGACCATGTTGGACTTTTCAAACTCAACTTTATGCTTTTTCTGGGTTTGTCAATATACTCATCAAGGGGGAGATTGAGAGACCATGTGGAGGTCATCCCGTGTGTATGATGAGTAATTGACATCGGTTTAGGAAAGTGGAGTTTGATTTGGTTGGTTCGTGCCAAGTCGACGCATGGCGCAGTCTAGTACGTTTGGACTTGGTCGATCGTGGGTTCGCACCAAGTCGGTGCATAGCGCGTTTCGGTTCGGTTGAACTTGGTCGATTGCGATCGGGTGTGCTTAGGATGGCTGTTCTTATTCTCGATCGGTCGTTTGGGTATTTCATGCATGAGTATGTTTCTTTGATGCTAATGTTGATTATGCTGTTTTATCTTTACTCTTTATCAACCAAATGATGAAGATAAGTGAGAGCATAATCTGTCCTTCAGTTTTCTTTTGGGCATCACAAGTATACACTGTTTAGTCAGTTGTTGGACAGGAGCCTTCGGTTTCTCTTCAAGTTAGCATGTGGGAATATTTCTTGCTAATCTTTGTCTCTTCGTTGTCAGTTTGGTTTCGGCTGGGAGTTTTATTTTCTGCTGTTCAGTGATTCGGTTCACTTGGTCCATTCAGTTCCTAGTGCAGATTTCAGCCAAGTGCATTTCTATTTCTTTCTACAGTTTCTCAACTAAGTCCGTTTTAGTTCCTTCTGTCAGTGTGGCGCATTGGTTCTCTTCTCTGATTTTATCTGTCTGTTGTTTTGAGTGAGCAAACCTTTCTGTCTTCATAGCTTCTGTAGCTATCGGAGATGAAGATAGTGTGAATACTTTGGGGGAAAATTTTTAAACGCACCATTCACCCCCCTCTGTTGCTGTTTCCGATCCTACAATTGGTATCAGAGCCGGTTAGCTCTTCCTCATAGATCTTAACCGGTCTCTTGAGCATGGCGACTAGTAGAGAATCTTGTGAGCCTTCCCTAGCATCTTGTTGGGGGTGTTTTTGCCAATGATGTCCTTTGTGACAAGAGGCTTGATTTCGACGAGAGGGTGATTTTATTTGCAAGAATCCACAAGTATGATAGTTGTGGTACATTCTTTACCTTTGATTGTTCAAGTGTCAGGAAGGAGAAAATCTTGGAGAACACACGGATGATGATAAGAAGGACGTACGACGACTCATCATGAGCAAGGTAAAATCTCAACGTGACCTTGGCCTTGTCCAAGATGAAGATACTTCCTCTTAGAGACAATACAAGATGCCTAGTGTTAAAACTGCTAGATTGATCATGCTAGGCTAGAATCTCACTTATGTTGTGTAAGTTGTGAGTCTTTTCTTGTACACCGTGAAAATTTAATTTCTCTTCTTGCATGCAAAAAAAATTGAAAATGAGAAATTAAAATTGACTCACTGCATATATGTAGAGGAGCTTGAGTTTGCTAGGGCTGAGATTAGAAGGCTATGTTTTTCTGTTCTAGCTTCTCTTGTTTTATTTTTGTACTAGCCATTTTGCTCTTGTTAATCCAATTTGTCTGCATTTCCTTCCCTAGTTTATATTGTGATTCTGTAAGGGATGGTGTAAATGCTTTGAGGAGAGAGCACGATGATATGAGTGCTGCATCTTGCGACCTAGTCTCCTCTGTTCTTTTGGATTAGGAGCCGTTTGTAGTGAGGATAAATCTTTCTGTCCCATATCCTTTGCTCCTACTTTGGCTAGTACATTTCTTGTTGGCTCTTCTCGTGAGGTCCAAGGGACTTCTCTTTGAGCAAGAATGGTGCTTTGTCCTTTTGGATCTTGTCTCGTAGAAGACGCTTGCACCATTGCTCATTTTTGTGAGAAGAATGGACCTCATTGGCTCATTGGCATCGTGGACCTGTTTCGTGTGTTTCCCTGTTTTTGTCCACGTGCTGTCTCGAGGAGGAATTTCCGTCGTTTCTCAAATGATGGACCTCGTTCGCGCAAACAAGGTGCGCATCTACGGCAAGGAGAAGTTGTGAGTTTCTTTGGTGCTTTTGTTGGTTCTCTTCTCGGTGCTTTCCAGTTAGGTATTCACCGCTTCTTCGGAGTTGGGACTCGTTTCACTTGTCGAGTTGTCCACTTGCGATGTGCCTCTAAGATCAATTTTTTTTGCATGAACCATCCATTACATCATGTTAACTTGCATACTTCTAGTGTGAATGTGTCAAATCTTGGGTTCCCAAGTACATGCTTACTAACCCTTCGGGATCCAAGATTCGGGTACATTATTCTTATAGGTGTCAAGACGCAGGATGAAGAACATAGATTTGATTGGGTTCTAATCTTTTCCTTGAACACGTGATTAGAACATTTGTTGGTTCTTCACTACTTCATGTCCTCCAAGAGGCATATGCTTTCACCGGTTGCGTCTCCACCTACTTTGTGAGCGACTCTATATCCTCATGCTTTTATATTCATGATGATCATAATTAGCATGTTGTGCGTGTTCTTGTGCTCACTCGTACCATATTGGCATGTTTTACTCTTTATACCTTCCTTTCATGCCTTTATGTGTATGTTGCTTAAGTATCCTTGTACCTTATTATATATGTCAATTGATTGGATGCTTAAGCTTTGACTTGACTTCATGAGCATAAGTAGAATGTATGTTTTAGAAGTTAAGTATCATCATGACCTTGTGCCTTGTAATATCCATCATGGTCTATTGATTATATCTTGCTCCTTATGTCCATTCACCATTATTTATCCATGTTAGCATACTTTTCCATGATTTTGTTCTGTCATGATGTATGCTTGAGTATGGACATTATGAGCTTGATTAATATCTCGGATAGTTGTCTATGTCATGATGCTATGTTTATTCATGCCTTCTTATCCTTACTTGTGTACATGGTTATACCCATGCTAGCATATGCTTATGTGACTTTTCCTTGTCACCTGCTATGTGTATGGTTATGATTCATTGAGATGCATGTATACCTTGATCTTATTCATTTCAATTATGGCATGAAATAAACTGTATGGCATCTTGGTAGCGTTAGTTTGTGCTTATGCTTAGATATCATGAGATCTGTGGTTAGGTCACAAGCTCCTTCTAGTATTGGGTGGCTCTAGGCTTGCTGTTCTAGATGCTTTTGATGAGGGCTAGATTGAGCTTGCGTGGGTGTGTGTTCTCATGTATTAAATGTCATTTGTACTAGTGATGCTACTGTTGTTGTCATTTGTCACAGTACTGGTTCCATGTTGTATATCATTTACCCCAGTACTAGGACACCAGTCGTTCCTGTGTTTAACCTGCAGGCTGTGAATGAGGGGGAGACTGGTACAGTTTTTACGACCGCTCCTTGGTCTTTACGACTACGTCATACAACTACGAGCGCGGTCTGGACTCTCGGTCGAACTCGACGTGACTACATCACGGTCTTGACTACGACTACGACCATGATCTGGACACGACTTCGACCACTCGACCGAGGTCTGGACTCATCAACGACCACAGCTAGGACTCACCTACGACCATGTCCTGGACTCGTATTCGACCTCGGCCAAGGCAACACTCGTACTCGATCAAGTCTGCGATCACGATTCCCCACCGAGCGACCGTGAGAGAGGTTTGCTCCCTTGTGATCTTTAGTATTTTGCTTCCCATCACTTGGCTTTGCATTGGTTATTTATTCTAGTGGTAGGAAGGGTCCGATTGGATAGATGAGAGCCATCTCTAGGTGATATTGTCTCAGTCACACCTCTCATCCAAATGGTTCTCTAGAATTATTTACTACCTAGTCTGGACTTTGGTTCTCTAGGTTTCTCTTCTGCCTAGGTTGAACTTTCTTCTTGGCCACTAGTGTCTTGTGAGTTGACATAGTGTGCCTTTGCTCCGTGGTATGAGGTTGTAAGCTAGACACCATGAGGATAGAGTGTGTTTGAGAATCACCTCTTTGAGTTAGAACCTTCCCTTTCTGGATTTTGTGCCAAACTTCCGAGTTCTTCTCAATTTGCCTCTCTAAGGGAGTTGGAGTCTTTACGTCATTTGGGCGTATAGGGTGCGGATGCGAGTCTAGTAAAATGGTAGAAACCTGTGAGGTGACATTCGTTGAGGCCAGTCCGGGGACTAGGGCCGATATCTCGTGTTCTTTGAGCGATTCGAGACCATCTTTGTGGATGATGATGAGGATGGCGAACCAGTTGATCAAAAGGAGTACAAAAGCATGATTGGCTCCCTCTTGTATCTCACTGCCTCGAGACCGGACATACACTTCCCTGTGTGTCTTTGTGACCGGTTTCAAGCTTCTCCTCGCGTATCTCACCGCCAGGCAGTGAAGCGCATCTTTCGGTACCTTCGAGCTACCATTAACTATGGTATCTGGTACTCTTCCTCGCCCTATCTTTTCCTTAGAGCCTACTCGGATCTGAGACTTTCTTGGGTCAGGATAGGCGGAAGAGCACTTCGGACACCGCCAATTCATTGGCACTTCTCTCGCTTCTGGTCCTCGAGGAAGCATCCGGTGTTGCACACCCACCGCAGAGGCCGAGTACGTTGTCTGCAGCCGATTCTTTGTAGCAGTGCTTGATGGCCTCGACCCTACGGGACTTTGGGTTAATAATCGATAGTGTTCCACTCCTGTGTGATAACACTTCTGCGATTAACATTGCTAAGAACCCAGTGCAGCATTCTCGGACCAAGCATATTGATATTCGCTATCACTTCCTCAGAGACCATGTAAAGAAGGGTGACATCGTGCTCCGGCCAGGAGAGTGACCACCAGTTGGCTGATATTTTCACCAAGCCCTTGGATAGCTCTAGGTTTTCAGCTCTACGGGGAGATCTTGGGGTGGTTTGTCCTTATGGACTGTTGTGAGGGGGAGCTTTGTGCTTCATGATTATCTTATTTATTATGCTCTTGCTCATTTCTGTTGCATTTCATGGGGATGCATTTGGGTTAATCCCTCTAGCATAGACTAGAGTGTTTCTATTGCTTAGCTGCTTAGACTTCTTCTCATCTTGTGTGCCTAGGTTGCTGCTTCTAGTTGCTTCTCTTCTCACTAGGTAGAGTTCACTCACTTCTTGCGGTCTAGCGAGGGTCGGGCCACCCTTGGGTAGACAGGGTACGTGTTTACTCCCTAGTGTGTTAGTAGACAAGCTTTTAATCCTAGATCTATATGGGGTAGATGAGAGCCAGTCTGAGCCATAGTCTTCTCTTTATCTTATCTATGCTTTAAGGACTGCCGTTTGATTTCTTTGCCAGCTTTTCGATTTTATTACTTTGGTTCAAGGGGAGTTCATTTGGGTGCTTCTGGAGCTTAATATTGACATAACTCAACTTAAACTAAAAGTTGCATCACATGTTGAGGGTGAGCTGGATTTTCTTGCATGTCATTCTGCATTATAATATAACTTCATGGAGCCTTGATTATTATCCATTCATGACATGTTTTCATTTATATTACGTCCTGCCATGACTTGTGCTTCATTGCTAAATTGATCATGACCTTATATGTGTAGTCAAGTCTTTGCCATGATAGGTTGATTATAATGCTCAACTTGATCTAATTCATGTCATAGTAATATTTGAGACTAGTCTGCCTTTAGTTATCTTCTTATGATTCATGCCATGTCAAATAGGCTGAGTTGAGTCCTGAATCTTTGTTGAGCGTTAGATTGAGCTATATTAGTTTCTTGATGACACATGAGTTAGTACATGTTTAATGTTTATAAAAATGCAAAAGATCTCTTTTGTGCGAAAAAACTGATCTCACCAATTCTTTCTCATGAGACGGCTTGCCATTGCACAAGGCATGAACTCAGGGGAGTTTTGGATGACCAAGATCATCTTCTTAAGCTTATTGCTTGAAGTGGTCGCATAAGGCTTGAGGTCTAGCACATGACTAAAACAAAAATGTAGTTGCAAACAATCATGTGATTTCTAAAGTAAAATTATGTCAATTGTGCTCAGTTGCTAAAATTTCATGTACTTAAACAAATGTATCATTCTTGAACTAGTAGCACTCTAGTTGACTCAATACTAGCTTCTCGGTTCCATTTAGCTTATTGACATGGCCTGTATCATTCTTGGATACCTCTAGCTAGACTAAAATCATGTTTGACTATGACTTGCTAAGCAATTCAACTAAAATTCAGATTATACCTTATTTGGCTTAGCTTCTCTCTACATACATAGTCATGATCTTGATAGCATACTTGTATGTTATGGCTTGATGTAATTCGTTATAGTTATTTTGGATAATTCTCATGGCTCTAAATGCTTAGAATAAACAAACTTCAGCCATTTTGAGAGATCATGTGGAGATGATCCCATCTTTATGATGAGTAATTGACTCTTGGTTGAAGGAAAATTGAGTTTGTTTTGGGCTTTTATTGCAAAGTCTTAATTCTGGTCGAAATGAAGTCGTGTACGACTTGTCCCACAGCTCGTACGACCATGTAGGATGCCTTACGACCACGTTTGGTCGTGGTCGAATTTCGTTCAGGGGCGTTACGACCACATTGAGGAGTTCTCGGCAAAACTGACAGTGGTCGGAAGGTGTTACGACCACGTTGGCGCATATCGGGTGGCGTACGACCACGTTGCCGAGTATAGGGAGCCTGCCGGACAGCGTACGAGTTCTTTGACCGTGGTCGGAAGGCTTTACGACTACGTTGTGAAGTCTACGACTTCGTTGGCCGTAGTCCATGGCCACCAGGGCCATTTACGACCACGTTGTGCTATACGACCACGTTGCTTCATCCTCGGTGAATTTGGATGTGATCGGAAGTCGGTCGGACTGTGTACGACCACGCGGTATCTTACTCGTGAAAATGACCGTGGTCGGAGGTCTTTGGATGGGATACGACCACGTTGTGGCCTCCTCGATAACTCCGGCCGTGGTGAGGTCACCCGAGTCTTCACGACCACGTTAGCGTGGAGTGCGAGCGTGGTCGGCGGTCGTGGCTAGGGTCTACGACCACGTTGGTGGGAATCGGAAGCCACCGAGCGATGCAGTACAAAGACCGTGGTCGAAGGCTATACGACCACGTTGCGGAGCCCTCGAAAGATTTGACCGTGGTCGGCACTCGGCGCTAGGGTTCACGACCACGTTGTGGTCTCGACGTTCGACACGCCAGCGCCGGGCACTCGACCACGTTGTGGCGGTCGGTTTCGACCACGTTGTCGGGAGAATGACCGTGGTCGTATGAGTTCATTCAAATCGGTCGTATGGGTGCATATGATGTCCGATTGAGGTGGAACCTGGTCGTATGGGTTCCTGGTAATGTTGTGGACCTTGTGGAGTGATTGGTTCATCATTTTCACAGTCGGATGAAATCTAATTTCGTGGAAAGAGTTGAGCTCTGTGGAGCCGAGCAGTTGTGTTTTCTGTATAGATCGGTGCTATGTGATGGTTTTTTGTCGTGATGGTTGCGGTCTTGGGAGACATGTCTTGGTGAGGCTTAGAGAGGTCGGGACTAGACAAGGGAGTTGTTGAGGTCCAGAACGACGTGGAAAAGCCGAAGAGGACGTGTCGTGCCAGGTGGGCTGACAGCATGGACAGCAAAGCAGTGGAGGAAGCTTCCTGGAAGGCAGCGGAGGGGCATTTTGGAGAAATGTCAAAGCTGCGGGGGAAGTTGTCCACTGGGAAAGCACTGTGACTACTAGAGAGGCTCTGTGAGAGCTCTGTGGAGTTGGTGGCGCTAACGGGCAAAGCAGTGGAGCCGTTGCCTGAGAGAAACGGGTAAAGCAATCGAGGCCGCAAAGCTTAACCACTCGGTTAGCGGGTTGTCTCTGTGTGGAGACCCGTTAGTGAGACTATAAATATAGAGGTTAGGTCTCAGGAGCAAAGAGAGGTTGTCCCCTGAGTGCTCTGAGTGTTCCTCTCTATCTTGTGTGAGTTGTCTCTGGGTAAGAGCATGGATGCTCGTGTACCTCCGATGGAGTGGTCAGAGAAACCTCCATGTGCAATAGAAAAGATTGGATACATCTCTCTGTATCTTTCTCTGTTTTTGTTCTTGAGATGATTTGTTTGATCCATTTGCCTTCTCTTTGTTCTTACTGTTATATTTGTTTTCCTTGAGAGTTGGCTTGTGTTCTTTGCTCAGAACTGGGAAGTTGGCTTAAGGTTGTTTGCCAAGACTATTCCCGAGAGCATAGATCAAATCAGGAAGAAAATCAACTTCTGGAAGTTGCCGCCTGAAATCCTCTGTTCTGATTTTCGTCTTTGCTTTCCTTGCCGACCAGCGCTTAGATCTCTCTTTTTCTTGAGAAAATTACTTCTAGAGATCTCCTACTAGCTAGTATTCAAGTTTCATGCGCTTTGGATCTCCGAGTAGAAAGTTCTTCAAATTCTTGCTCCTCGGTCGTAAGGCCCCGACAACGAGTATTTCTGTATACTTTCCGTTGTCGGATCGGCAAATTTATTTGACCACGCGGTCTTTGGTCTTTTCGACCACGCCGATTTCCGTGGGTCGATCTATTCTAGCTTTCGACCACACAGTAGTATCTCTCTGTTGTCGGTTGATCGACTACGGCATAAGTTTTCGGTTCGGTTTTCGCGGTGTTATCTTGTGTTTCGGTCGTTCGACCAAATGCGTGTAGCGGTGGTCTTGCGTGTGCTGGTCTGTTCTCACCCCATACGACCACGGTCAAAACCCGACACGCGGTTTCACGATTACGACTACGGTTGTCTTGATTACGACTTCTTGTTTTATTGTTGCTGTGTTCGGATGAGCTTTGTTTTTTTCTGACTTCTTAGCTCTCTAGCTAAAGGAGAAGGAGAACTTGGGGAGGAAGTTTTTAAGGCACCATTCACCCCCCCTCTGTTGCCATTTCGGTCCTTCAATTGGTATCAGAGCCGGTTAGCTCTTCTTCATAGATCTTAACCGGTCTCAAAGAGCCATGGCAACAGACAAGTATTCCACCAAGCCGCCTATTTTCGATGGCCTGGATTACCCTTCCGAAGAGCCGAATGGAAACATATATCCGTGCTCGTGGGTATGCTATTTGGCGGAAGGTGAAAATACAATTTGTTGTTCCCGCCGATGAGAACATCAATGCCGGAATATGGGCGATGTTGAGGCAAATGCAAAGGCAAGGAACATCATCATACGAGGATTGAGCGAAGCGAATTTGATCGCATCTCTCACCGTCGTCCGCCACGACATCCGGGTGACCCTCGATGCATACCATGAGGGCACCTCCCGGATCAAGACGGTTCGACAGATCGGTTCAGCGAATACAAAGAAATTCGAGATGCTTGCCGGAGAGTCCCTTGACGAGTGCTTTTCACGCTTTCACAAGATTTTGAGCAATCTCCGAGCGGTCGGTCTCACATACTCCGACTCGGATAACGCCGACAGATGCTTCGCACTCGATCTTGGGTTTGGGAGATGAAGGTGACTACCATCAAGGACACCACGGACCTCTCGACCTTGACTCTTGATGCGCTTTACTCGCGCCTCAAGACTCACGAGATTGACATAGTCTCTCGTCGGTCAAGTCTCATCGATGGCCTTAGTCACCGATCCCACCGCTTCGGTTCTTCCGAGCCATCTTGCGGATTCTCCTCGCCGCTCTCGTGACATAACCGATGATCGATAGAGCGACTATGCGGATGAGCAGCTAGCCCTCCTCGCACGGAGATTCTCCCATGCTTACAAAGGGAGGAGGGACGGAAGGAAAAGAGGACCCGTGATTTGTTTCGAGTGTGGTGGCCCCAACCACATCCGAGCAAAATGTCCCAAGCTTGGGAAGGGTAAAAGTGACTTCGGCGGTTCGAGCAAGAACGACTACATCGACAAGAACCGAAACTCGAAGCTCTCAGCACCAGCCCCGGGAAAGAAGAAGTTCCGCGACCTTGGGAAGGCCAAGAAGCTCTTCCACCGCGTTCTCGCCGCTTTCGACGACCTCGACCTCACCAAGGTGGAGGGATGGAGCGACGACGACGGGACCGGTGACCAAGACCCCAAGGGCAACAAAGCGACTTCTCGGGATGTGCTTCATGGCCCTTGAGGCTAACCGAGCGACGGCGATCTCTATTCCGACTCCGATGAGGTATGTCCCTCTTATGACCAACTTAATGAAGCCTTTCTTAAGTTAGGGGGTTTTCATGCTAGAGCTAAGACTAGATGTAGCGAGTTGGAGAAGGAAGTAGAGAGATTGTCACGAGAGCTTACTTCACTTATATCTGCTCCCTCCCGTGACGATTGTGATACATGCTGTGCTTTGATCGGTGATATGGAGAAGCTAAGGACCTCACATGATAGTCTGTCCTCTGAGCTTGATGCAATTAAGGTGGAGAATGTTAGTTTGCTTGCTGATTTAGAATTGAGTAGGATGGCTGTTACCCTACCTACTACTGATGAGACTATTGCTCCCACCTCATGTGAGGATAAGGACTTTGATGCTAGAGGACCTTATGCCATGCTACGGATCGCCCGAGTCTTGTGTAAATTGTGATAACTTGAATATGAAACTAAAGCAGGCAGATCATAAAATTGCGAATTTCAAACATTCTTACTTGAGCCTATTGCTTCTTGCGTGAATTGTCCCAAGCTTACTGCTGAACTTGAAGCTGTCTCCAAACAGTTTCAAGAATTAGTTGATGACAATAACAAATTGGCCAAGTTTGCTTCTAAGGACCTGTTAGCTCACCATGCAATTGTTGTAACAAACTAAAATCTGAATTGGTTGCATTAGATGAAAAATGTGTGAAGCTAACTAAGGATCTTATAGAAAAGCAACCATCCGCTTGCATTGTGTGTCTTTGGGAAGAAGCATGAGGGTTTGATAGAGACGCCTAGCGACGTGAACCAATTGGCTAGCGATGGGACTGTCCTTCCCGAGTCTACCGTGCGTGCACAAGCAAATCTTTCCTCTGCTGTTGGTTCTTCTTCTACTCCCTTACCTCCTGCTGTCTCTTCTCTTCCCTGCACTTCTTGTGCCTCTTTGTTTCGGGAGTGTCAGTACCTTATAAACACTCTCGAGAGATTTGTAGGGGGTAAGAAGAATTTTAATCTTATTCTAGACCAATCGAAGATTTGCAAATTCAATCAAGGTCTAGGATATGATTTTCGAGAGGATAGAAGGAAGCATCCACCGCCGTGCTCGGACCCATAGCCGCAGTGTAATCGAGGTCAAGCCCAAGAACAAGAAAGTTCAATTTAGATCGGCGGGCTTTGTCCAAGGGATTTCGACGACAAGGTGATTTCACCGCAGCTTGACCTCTCGGGCGAAGCCATCTCATGCTACTTCACCCCTCGTATATGGTATCATTGCACCTTCATCGGAAGGATGGGCATTTGATTGACCAATGCTTCAAGCGCCAAGATCGCCAAGAGACCGTCTCGAGTCTCTTAGACGTATTCGTGGTCAGCCCGGACCTTGAGTGCACCTAAGACCAACACGAGGTCTAGGTTTGCTCTTGTTGGTAGCTTTGGGCGACACCGGGACTTGGTTTTGAGTTTTCTGTTTTCGTCCTCGTGCTCCCTCTGGTTGTGACTTCCGCCGTCCTGAGGGTAGATCTCGTTTCCATCGAGATAGCTACCCGCGGCGTGATCAGCGTGCTGCCGGTGCTCGACTCGCCTCCGTAGTAGTCGGACCCAAAGAATGCCTTCAGTCGCACATAGACCTTCCGCTTCTTTGAGCGACGGAGGCGAGGGTAGTTAGAGGTCATCGTGTGACTACTTCTTACGCCGACGTGTGACTCAAGATTGGGTGCCAAAATCTATGTTGATTTATCCCAGTACTGAGACTTTGCTCTCTTGTTGACTCAGGTTCGCCGGGCAGGGAAGGGAAAGGTTTGGCTTGTAGACTCCGGGTGTTCACGACACATGACCGGAGATTCCCGTTGGTTTTCTTCCCTTGCCCGAGCTCCAGGTGATGAGACGATCACCTTCGGAGACGCCTCTTCTGGGCGAGTCATCGCCAAAGCTTCTAAAGGTTTCAAGCTTTACCAGATGGACGTCAAGAGTGCCTTTCTCAATGGCTTCATTGAGGAAGAAGTCTATGTCAGACAGCCTCCAGGTTTCGAGAACCCCAAATACCCTAGTCATGTCTTCAAGCTTTCCAAAGCGTTGTATGGACTTAAGCAAGCCCCTAGAGCTTGGTATGAGAGGCTTAAGTCCTATCTATTGAGACATGATTTTGAGATGGGTAAAGTTGACAAGACCTTGTTCATTCGCCGACTTGGCAATGATCTCCTGCTCGTCCAAATTTATGTCGATGACATCATCTTTGGCGGCTCTTCTCATGCTCTAGTTTCACAGTTCTCGGATGTCATGAGCACCGAGTTTGAGATGAGCATGATGGGTGAGTTGACTTTCTTCCTTGGCTTCCAAATCAAGCAGACTCGGGAGGGTACCTTCTTGCATCAAGGCAAGTATACCCGAGATCTCCTAAGACGCTCGACATGAGTGATGGAAAGCGGTGTCGACTCGATGGCTTCTACTACCACACTTGACCTGACGAGGACGGCGAGCCAGTTGACCAAAAAGAGTTGAAGTATGATTGGCTCTCTTGTACCTCACCGCCTCGAGACCGAACATACACTTTTCTCGTGTGTCTTTGTGCCCGGTTTGAGCTTTTCCTCACAGATCTCACCGCCAAAGTGATAAAGCGCATCTTCGGTACCTTCGAGCTACCATTGACTATGGTATCGGTACTCTTCCTCATCCCTCTATCCCTTAGAGCCTATTCGGATGCGCACTTTGCCGGTGTAGGATAGATAGGAAGAGCACTTCGGCACCGCCGGTTCATTGGCACTTCTCTCGTTTCTTGGTCTTGAGGAAGCATCCGGTGTTGCACACCCACCGCAGAGGCCGAGTACGTTCTTTGCAGCCGATTGTTGTAGCCAAGTGCTTTGGATGGTCTCGACTCTGCGGGACTTTGGGTTGCTATCGATCGTGTTCCGCTCTTTTGCGATAACACGTCTGCGATTAGCATTGCTAAGAACCCGAGACAAGACTCTCGGACCAAGCACATCGATATCGATATCATTTTCTTCGAGACCATGTAGAGAAGGGTGACATCGTGCTCCGGCCAGGAGAGTGACCACCGTTGGTCGATATCTTCACCAAGCCCGTGGATAGCACGAGGTTTTCACTCTGCGGGGAGAGCTTGGGGTGGTTTGTCCTTACGGACTATTGTGAGGGGGAGCTTTGGGCTTTACTGCTTTATCATAATAATTGTGCTTCTGTATCCTTACTGTTGCATCGCATTTTCGAGTGCATTGGGTTTAGTCCTTCTAGCATAGGTTAGAGTGTGTCTCTTGCTGAGTTGCTTAGACTTCTTGCTCTTATCTTGTGCTTTCAGGATAGCTGTTTCTTATCTCACTAGGTTGAGCTCACTCACTTCTTTTTAGGTTCTAGCGAGGGTTGGGCCACCCTCGGGTAGACAGGGTTCGTGTTTGCTCTCTAGTGTGCGTTTTTCTCGACAGCTGTTGTCCTGGAAACATATAGGGTAGATGAGAGTCAGTCTGAGCCATAGTATCCTCTATATCTTATCTATGCTCTAAGGACTGCCTGTTTTCCTGATTTATTTGCCAGCTCTTGATTTTTATTGCTTTGGTTCAGGGGGAGTTCATTTGGGAACTTCTAGATTTTAATTTTGACTTAAACTCAACTTGAACTAAAAGCTGCATCACATGTTGAGGGGGAGCTGGATTTTCGCATTACATCTCGCATTGTAATATAACCACATTGAGCCTTGATTATTATCCGGTTATGACATGCTTTCAATGCTTTACACATTGCCATGATTTGTGCTCCATTGCTAATCTGATCATGACTTTATATGTGTAGTCAAGTCTTTGCCATGATAGGTTAATTAAAATGCCAAATTTGACCTAATTCATGTCATGTTCATATTTGAGACTAGTCAGTCTTGTGTTATCCTTTTATGATTCTCGCCATGTCAAATAGGCTGAGTTGAGTCTTGAATCTTAGTTGAGCAATAGATTGAGCTATACTGGTTTCTTGATGACACATAAGTTAGTACAATCTATTAAAAGCAAAAGATCTCTTTGTGCGAAAAACCGATCTCACCAATTCTTTCTCATGAGACGGCTTGCCATTGCACAAGGCATGAACTCAGGGGAGTTTTGGATGACCAAGATCATTTCCTTAAGCTTCTCGCTTGGAATGATCGCATAAGGCTTGAGGTCTAGCACATGACAAAAATATGATTGAAAACAATCATGAGATCTCAAAAGAAAAATATCAAAAGTGCTCAAATAAAAAAAAAATTCAAAGTACTTCAACAATTGTATCATTCTTGAACGAATAGCACTCTAATTGGCTCAACACTAGCTTCTTGATTCCATTTAGCTCATTGGCATGGCTTGCATCTTTGTGGATATCATTAGCTAGACTAAAATTCGCTTGACTTGACTTGCTAAGCCCTTCAAAACAAAAAAAATCAGATTATACCTTCTGTTGCTTAGCTTCACTTTACATACATAGTCATGATCTTTGAAGCATACTTATATGTTATGGCTTGGTGTAATACATTTGGTCATTTGGATAATTCTCATGGCTCTGCATACTTTGAGTAATCAAATCAGCCATTCCATCCATCATTATGACTTATTCTCTCTCTTGCATACTTGATGTGTTTATTGCCAAAAGGGGGAGAATAGATTGGAGAAAAAGAGAAAATTTCTTTCTGGGAACTTGCTAGAGCTTTGGAGATCAATTTGCTCTTTATTCTATTTCTCTAGTGTTCTCTCCGTCGACATGGTCATAATTTTATTTTCATTCTTTGGACCATGTCGTCTTCTACAAACTCAACTTCTTATTTTACGGTGTTTGTCAATATACTCATCAAGGGGGAGATTGAGAGATCATGTGGAGATGATCCCATCTTTATGATGAGTAATTGACTCTTGGTTGAAGGAAAATTGAGTTTGTTTTGGGCTTTATTGCAAAGTCTTAATTCGGTCGAAATGAAGTCGGTACGACTTGTCCCTGGCTCGTACGACCATGTAGGATGCCTTACGACCACGTTTGGTCGTGGTCGAATTTCGTTCAGGGGCGTTACGACCACATTGAGGAGTTCTCGGCAAAACTGACAGTGGTCGGAAGGTGTTACGACCACGTTGGCGCATATCGGTGGCGTCGACCACGTTGCGAGTATAGGAGCTCACGGACAACAGACGAGTTCTTTGACCGTGGTCGGAAGGCTTTACGACTACGTTGTGAAGTCTACGACTTCGTTGGCCGTAGTCCATGGCCACCAGGGCCATTTACGACCACGTTGTGCTATACGACCACGTTGCTTCATCCTCGGTGAATTTGGACGTGATCGAAGTCGGTCGGGCGTACCACCACGCGGTATCTTACTCAAATGAAAATGACCGTGGTCGGAGGTCTTTTGGATGGGATACGACCACGTTGTGGCCTCCTCGATAACTCTGGCCGTGGTCGGAGGTCACCCGAGTCTTTACGACCACGTTAGCGTGGGTCTGAACGTGGTCGGCAGTCGTGGCTAGGGTCTACGACCACGTTGGTGGGAATCGGAAGCCAGCCGAGCAGAGTACGAGTACAAAGACCGTGGTCGAAAGGCTATACGACCACGTTGCGGAGCCCTCGAAAGATTTGACCGTGGTCGGCACTCGGCGCTAGGGTTCACGATCACGTTGTGGTCTCAGACGTTCGATTACGTTGTGCGCTCGGGCACTCGACCACGTTGTGGCGGTCGGTTTCGACCACGTTGTCGGGAGAATGACCGTGGTCGTATGAGTTCATTCAAATCGGTCGTATGGGTGCATATGATGTCCGATTGAGGTGGAACCTGGTCGTATGGGTTCCTGGTAATGTTGTGGACCTTGTGGAGTGATTGGTTCATCATTTTCACAGGTCCAGATGAAATCTAATTTCTGTGGAAAAGAGTTGAGCTCTGTTGGAGCTGAACAGGTTGTGTTTTCCTGTATAGATCAGTGCTATGTGATGGTTTTCTTTATGCGTGATGGTTGCGTGCACCGGGAGACATGTCTTGGTGAGGCTTAGAGAGGTCGGGACTAGACAAGGGAGTTGTTGAGGTCCAGAACGACGTGGAAAAGCCGAAGAGGACGTGTCGTGCCGGTGGTCGACAAAGATGGACAGCAAAGCGATGGAGGAAGCTTCTGGAAGGCGCGGAGGGGCATTTTGGAGAAATGTCAAAGGCTGCGGGGAAGTTGTCCACCGGGAAAGCACTTGTGACTCTTGGAGAGGCTCTGTGAGAGCTCGTGGAGTTGGTGGCGCTAACGGCAAAGCGGTGGAGCCGTTGTTCGAGAGAAACGGGTAAAGCATCGAGGCTCGCAAAGCTTAACCACTCGGTTAGCGGGTTGTCTCGTGTGGAGACCCGTTAGTGAGACTATAAATATAGAGGTTAGGTCTCGGGAGCAAGAGAGGTTGTCCCCTGAGTGCTCTGAGTGTTCCTCTCTATCTTGTGTGAGTTGTCTCTGGGTAAGAGCATGGATGCTCGTGTACCTCCGATGGAGTGGTCAGAGAAATCTCCATGTGCAATAGAAAAGATTGGATACATCTCTCGTATCTTTCTCTGCTTTTTGTTCTTGAGATGATTTGTTTGATCCATTTGCCTTCTCTTTGTTCTTACTGTTATATTTGTTTTCCTTGAGAGTTGGCTTGTGTTCTTTGCTCGAGGCGGGAAGTTGGCTTAAGGTTGTTTGCCAAGACTATTCCGAGAGCATAGATCAAATCGGAAGAAAATCAACTTCTGGAAGTTGCCGCCTGAAATCCTCTGTTCTGATTTTCGTCTTTGCTTTCCTTGCCGACCAGCGCTTAGATCTCTCTTTTTCTTGAGAAAATTACTTCTAGAGATCTCCTACTAGCTAGTATTCAAGTTTCATGCGCTTTGGATCTCCGAGTAGAAAGTTCTTCAAATTCTTGCTCCTCGGTCGTGCGTCTGACAACAGAGTATTTCCTGTATACTTTCCGTTGTCGGATCGGCAGCCTATTTGACCACGCAGTCTTTGGTCTTTTCGACCACGCCTGATTTCCAGGGGTCGATCTATTCTAGCTTTCGACCACACAGTAGTATCTCTCTGTTGTCGGTTGATCGACTACGGCATAAGTTTTCTGGTTCGGTTTTCGCCAGTGTTATCTTCTGTTTCTGGTCGTTCGACCTCGTCTGTGTAGCGGTGGTCTTGCGTGTGCTGGTCTGTTCTCACCCCATACGACCACGGTCAAAACCCGACACAGTTTCACGATTACGACTACGGTTGTCTTCGGTTACGACTTCTTGTTTTATTGTTGCTGTGTTCGGTTGAGCTTTGTTTTTCTGACTTCTTAGCTCTCTAGCTAAAGGAGAAGGAGAACTTGGGGAGGAAGTTTTTAAGGCACCATTCACCCCCCCTCTGTTGCCATTTCGGTCCTTCACATTTCATCCAAATTGTGTTGTAATATCTCTTTTGCATTCTTGATGTGTTTATTGCAAAAAGGGGGAGAATATTGGAGAGAAAAAGTGTAGGATCGGAAATGGCAACAGAGGGGGGGTGAATGGTGCCTTTTTAAAAAATCGCCCCAAGTATTCCGCAAATGAATCTTTTCTCCGATAGCTATAGAAAGCTATGAAGATGAAGAAACAATGCTTACAGAAAATCAACGGAGATCAAAGAACTTGAGCGGAAGACCTTCCACAGATTAATACCACTAAGAGCCCACCACAGATTGATCGGCAAGGAAACTGCAGTAATATATTGCCACGGCAGAGAAGCAGCTTAAAACAATGGCATGACAAGACGCTGCAGGCACGGCACGAAAACAGCGGAAAATGACTGCCACGGCAAAGAAACAATGGCTCAAACTTTGTCACCGCGAGATACTGCAGACGCGGGAAGAAAACCTCGGATAATCTTGCCACGGCAGAGATTACTAGCGAAAACTGCTATCACGGCAGGAGCTCAGAAGACCAAAGGAAAAACAGGATTGCTCTCCCGTCGAAAGCACAAAAGAGGATCAAGCCAACTGCTCCTGCTGATTTTTCTTTGATTGAAAACAGTGTGGACTGCTGAAAAACAAAGTAACTTTGAGAAAGGCAGCCAAGACTAAAAGAGAAAGAGAGATACAGACTGAGGTCTGCCAGAACACAAGAAAAAGATGACAAAACTGAAAGCTGGCCGAACCAGAACCTGACAACCGAAACAAGGAAACAAAGATGTCTTACTGATTCTTCCCGAAACAGAAATTCAGACAGCAGGAGAACTGAAATGAAACCAAGTAATTTCTGATGGCTGCAGTCTGGTGAAAGCACACAGAAAATGCAGCAAAACATAAACCGAACCTGCTGCCAAAAAAGAACTGAAACAACTGAGACTTCAACCGAAAATGAACATCTGATGAAACAGTGATTACTGATTTTGACTCACAAACACTGGACCAAGGAGCAGGGATCAACTGAAAAAGCAAAAGGAATACTGCTGCCGAACAGAATCAGAAAATAACAAGAAAATGCAGTTCGTAGAAGGAGCAGAGTACTGCTGCTGATCTGCAAGGAGGGTCTGGAGACAGCCGAAGCACAAAGTGGTTAATGAATACTAACTCCTCTCCTCTGCCAACCAATTGAGACCATAATCCATAAAGCTAGACGAAGATCCAGACAAAAAGAAGTGAACAGAGACGAGTATCAAAGAATTGATCGACAACCAAAACACAGAAATAGTCCAACGGATCAAAACCAACAACTGAAAGAAAGGACTCCAAGAGAGAATAGATAATCAGACCAACTCATAACTAAGTCTCTCAATCTCATACTCACTAGGTCCCCATACATGCTTAAAAACAAGAACTCACACATACTCTCTCAATCCTCAAGAACACCAAGAACCTCACATGTTCTTGGGAGGAACACACACACACATAAGAGAAGAGCTCTCAAAACCCTTGTGATACACCTTGTGATCCTCAAAGGGGTATGCAGCCCCCAACACCTATTTATAGCCCTTGGCTAATGGGTCCCCAACCCGTTACGCCGGCTAAACCCTAACGGAACTCGCTCCCACTTGTGCAGCCTCGCAAAATGACCATTTCGCCCCTCCTGCACCTTCCGGGAAGCTTCCGTGCTCCTTGTCTCGCACGCCTCGCAACCACCTCGAGTCCACGTCGTCTTCGACACATCCCGACCGTTCTGACCTCAGCGCCACCTGCGCCTAGTCCGATCCACCGTGTCTCGCCACGACTCCGCCTCGATGTCCTGCAGTCACACAGATAAGAAACACGTCAAATAGCACCGCTCGATACATGAAAGCGTAAATAGAGATCAAACCTGTCGAGTCATCAGAATATGCAATCTAAACCCATACGACTAGGTTCGACCAAGTCTGACCGAGCCCGTTACGCCACACAACGTCTAGGTCCGAACCAACCGACTCAAACTCGGTGCATAGCGCGTTTCGGTTCGGTTGAACTTGGTCGATTGCGGTCGGGTGTGCTTAGGATGGCTGTTCTTATTCTCGATCGGTCGTTTGGGTATTTCATGCATGAGTATGTTTCTTTGATGCTAATGTTGATTATGCTGTTTTGTGCGGTGCTATGTGATGGTTTGCTTATCTGTGTGGTTGCAGGACTTCGGAGCTAGGTCATGGTGAGGCGTGGGAGGACCGGGACTAGGCACAGGAGGTGTTGAGGTCCAGACGGTCAGAGACGTCGAGGATGATTGAGGCTGCTGAGGTGGTTGCGAGCCGGAGATGAGGAACCGGGCTGGAGCTACGGAGGTGGACACGACGGGCAACGGTGAATGGATCGGGACTAGACTCAGGGAGGAGTCGAGGTTCGACGGTCGGATACCGCCATTGCGGTCGTGTGCGACAGAAGGCGGGACTAGACTCAGGAGGAGTCGGAGGTCCAGTCGGTCGGAGTCAGGTGCAGTCATGCGTGAACGACAAGGAGCGCAGAAGCTTCCCGGAAGGTGAAGGAGGGGCGAATCGGTAATTTCGTAACGCTGCACAAGCGGGAGACGGCTCCGTTAGGGTTTAGCCGGCGTAACGGGTTGGAGACCCGTTAGCCAAGGGCTATAAATAGGTGTTGGGGGCTGCACACCCCCTTGAGGGTTTTTGTGCATTTGCTCTCCATTTTGTGTGTGTTCCTCCCAAGAAGCATGTGAGGCTCTTGGTGTTCTTGAGGATTGAGAGGGAGAGGATGGATTGAGAGTCTTGTATTTACTCCTCTTATTCTAATGTCCATGCGTATGTGGACTCCTTTGTATTTTTGGTTGGAATGATCTCTTGTTCTTTACTTGTGATGTTTTGATTTGAGTGCCTGCATGTCCTTTTGCTCCCTTTTGTGAATTCTCATCAAAGCCTTTTCACTAGTTAACTCATGAGAGCCATCGTTCAATTGCAGTAGTAGGTTGTTTCTTTTTCTCTTACTGTACACAGCCAAATGTATGCTTCTGAATCTTCATTCTGCTGTTCGGTTTGTCTAAATCTGAATTTTGTTCTATAGCCTATCTACAGCTCATGTTATCCTTTTCGGCTGCAGCCTCTTAATCCTACTTATGGCCATCTGCTACTTTTTATTTTCTGCTTCGCTTGCTATTTAGTTCAAGGTCTGGTGTTTGTAGTCAGAAAAGAATGAAAGAATTTCATCTTTTTCTCTTCTTGTTCTTTGTCACTGTCTGACGAACTGCGTTTTCCTCCTTGGCTGTATTTGCCGTGTATTCTCAGTAGTTTGCCTTTGGTCTCAGTTTGTGTTCTTCTCTATGCCGACAGGAGTAGGGCTACTAATTGTAGCCGATGCCTACCATTTTCAGGCAGTTTTTGGACTTCCTGTTAGTGATCTAGAGCTTCAGAGTCAAGTGGCTATTTGATTGTGAGTTTAGGTTCCTCTGTCCTGAGAAGATCAGTTTTCTTTTTATCCTTCCTCTGCTTGCAGTTCTGTTTTTGCTGCAGCTCTTGTCTTCACTTCTTTTCTCTTTTCAGTCTGCTGCTGCTTTCTTTTTATCTTTTCAACTAAACTATATGCTTTCTGTTTGACTCAAAAGAAAATCAGTTGAGCTTGTGAATTTCCTTGCCAGAAAGAGAGTGATTTTATCTTTACTCTTTATCAACCGAATGATGAAGATAAGTGAGAGCATAATCTGTCCTTCAGTTTTATTTTGGGCATCACAAGTATACACTGTTTAGTCAGTTGTTGGACAGGAGCCTTCGGTTTCTCTTCAAGTTAGCATGTGGGAATATTTCTTGCTAATCTTTGTCTCTTCGTTGTCAGTTTGGTTTCGGCTGGGAGTTTTATTTTCTGCTGTTCATTGATTCAGTTCACTTGGTCCATTCAGTTCCTAGTGCAGATTTCAGCCAAGTGCATTTCTATTTCTTTCTGCAGTTTCTCAGCTAAGTCCGTTTTAGTTCCTTCTGTCAGTCTGGCGCATTGGTTCTCTTCTCTGATTTTATCTGTCTGTTGTTTTGAGTGAGCAAACCTTTCTGTCTTCATAGCTTCTGTAGCTATCGGAGATGAAGATAGTGTGAATACTTTGAGGGAAAAATTTTAAACGCACCATTCACCCCCTCTGTTGTTGTTTCCGATCCTACAGCATATAATGAAATAAGCAAAAAAAAATAAGTTGTATGCCATTGATGTTCATTCCAAACTCAGATTCTAATTAAGGACGGCATTAACGTTCGACCCTATATAAGTGCTTAAATATTATCTAGACCCTAATTTGGAAATAGACTTAGGTTAAAATTTATATACTTGGTCAATATGTCTTCGGCACTTAAATACATGTTTAAAGTAAAGGAGTTTAATGTGGATCAAGGACAAATTAGGGTGCATGAACTAATCAAAATATTAAAAGTATTGAATTGGAGTGACCACCTTAATTAAGGATTTTCTAAAGATAGCTGGTTAGAAATGGAGATTAGTTTATAACATAAAACTCGACCATTGTTTAAATCTGGCACATATCAAGTGACAATAAAATTTGATAATGTGGGGGTTGTAATTTTACAAGTAAAAGGAGTTCGTTAGCCTTACAATGATTCAAAGACTCAGTTACAATAGTATAAGGAAGCATATGCAAAAATGCCCACCATTGTCTTGAGTCTGTCAAGCTGAATATTAATTGCATAACTAAATAACCCTATGAATTAACAAACTATTAAGTTAAATATTTAACTAATTGTGTCATTAATTGATAGTTAGGACCACCTAAAGTACCATGTTCAGAATCGCTAGTATTATAAGATAATTCGATAAACCAAAAATCACATACATCGTGTATGTAACATGTGCCCACAGGTCTAACCTGACTCATGAAACATTCTTAATAAATATAAAATTACAAAAGAAGATATTAAATTAAAAGAGTAAGCCATGGTATCCCAGAGTCGGCTATGTCTAGCCATCTTCAAATCCGAAGCGAAATATTCCTGTGAATATTCCTCTCGTCATGAACCTTCTTTGACATTTGTCTCGGCATATTTCCCTCTTATCATTCGGCCCCATCAACATTCTGTGCCCACTATGCCTTGTGTCAGATCACACATTTAATTATAATAAAGCTAAAATTGAATTCAATTGGATTTATTTGGGCCTTTTGAGTTATTTGCATTTATTTGTGTTCAGTTTGTTTAGTGCGTAATTAGAAATTGTAGTTTTAAAGGAACAATGGATCAAACGAGACCAAGATCTGGATGAAGATGAAGACCAGGAGCTCAAGACCATCGAATAAAAAAGCTTCGAGTGGGCTCAAAACCACGGTAAACCGCGCAAGGCGAGTCAATACTTTGATCATATTGAACCTACATTTTATGCAATCTATTTATGTTTAAATTATCAAATTGCATGCCGTTATTTTATATGCAAATCTATGATTGTTTTAAGATTCTAGTTACATGCCTATTATTTATCTTAGGATTATTACATTCCCTTAGAACATTTGAGCATTCGATCCTTGTCACCCTGGAAAACCTATAATAGTAACTTTTGAAAATAAGTCTACATTTATACGATCTGCTTAGTACTACTTAGACACTCGAGGGCATTAACTTGCCCTGGCATCATTTCAACATGAAAACTTGGTTTGGGCAGTCATTGATGGAAGGTGGCTATTATGTTGTAACATGAATATTTTATACTCCTAAAAACCTTAAATTGCTTAATTATCTGGGCGAATGGTTCGGGGGTGTGGTGCAGTGGATGAACGAGAGTGTGGAGTGTAGTAGAACCGCCAAGATACCTCTAAGGACTGAATCTTATGATGACCTCGCAGTGTATAACAGTATAACCACAAGCTGGCAAATTGTAGGCAGGGCTAACTAATTTGCATCAACCCAGTATAGGCTGTGCTGGTGTGACCATAGGCGGGCAGAGGATGGCCACATCCTCCGATGTGACGGCGCAAGAGGGGGCTTCTAGAAGGGTGGTTGTACCCCTAAGGGAGTGAAACCTCAACGGACGTAGCCCTACTGGGAAGATGCATTGTAACAGCCTTGTTATGATTACTTGATCGCAAACCTACGGAAGTGTGTAATGGCCGATATTGCGAGATAATCATATCCTGTGGGTAAAGTGTACAACCTTTGCAGAGTGAAAACTATTCGAATAGCTATGTCTATGGTCAAGAGCAGACATGGGAACTTAACATAGATATAGTTCTATTTCAAAAACTTTGTGGGTGGAATTAGAAAATGGCAGGCTGTAGGAAGCTCTGATTTGTGTTGCCCTAGATGCCGTCCTAGTGATAAGGTAGGCGGTTATAACGCTAAAAGGTTAGTATATGGTGCAGGAGCCATGTAACGGTAGATGGAGTCTATGCTACTATTATTACTACATTCTTTTTACCCAAATATCATATTTTAGTTCAAACTGCCAGGTCTCAAGGAATTTCTATGTATCGTATTTTAAAAAGCAATTTATGGTAAATAAAACAACCCAAGTCTTCCCTTGATAAGACATGCATATTATCTATTTGCATCCTACGTATTGGCTCCGGAACATGGTGATTTGTACTCACCATCGCTTACTTAATTAATCCAGAATCAGGAGAGTCAGATCACTACGGCTTGGTGTGCAACTGGTAAAGAAGATGAAAAGGCCAAGGACTAGATCGCGAACCCCAGTTGGCTGCCTGTGAGCACGTCCTAAGGGTCCCATCTATGTGTTCCATTTCCACTATTGTATTTTATTGATTTTGGCCTGATCGGTCCATGTGTAAGTCTATTATTATATTTACTCTTCCGTATGATATGTATTTTGATGTTTAGTACTATATCTGTGAGCATTATCTACTGATCTAGGGAATAGTGCGGTGGAATCATAGAGGATTCTGGATTGCAAAATTCGGGTCTGACACCGGTGCGTTGGAAATTTATTGTCATTTCTGAATGAAGTTACCATCGGTTCTGAATGAAGTTATTGCCAACTCTTCACAGTGCTGGAAAGTTACCGACTTTCTAAATGAAGTTATGATCGGTAGTGACTAAAGTTACTTCTAAACGCTCATTGTACATAACCGGTGGTAACTTTCCTCACAACATATCATAACTTTCCTCACAACGGGTAGTAACTTGACTTGCATGCATGCAGCAGGAGAGAGAAGATAATAAATATACTTGACTTCTGATTTTTATCTTATTTACAATCTAAAAATATAATAACTCTTTCACCAAAAATCTAATCTACGATCCGTTTTCATCATTGCGTTAGAAATTACAAGCTTGACAAAGCAACATCCATGTTGAATATGTTTTGACGTTGCGAAAATCATGTCATATAAAGTTACTATCGTGTATGTGTGAAGTTACTGTCAAACACATATAGAGTTACTGCCAGTTTTATAGTATTACAAACGGCCAGTAACTCATATGTGTTTGGCAGTAACTTCACTCATATACGACAGTAACTTTCCTCTCAATGCATATATGTTAGCAATAACTTTACTCACACACAACAGTAACTTTATAAATTGTAGATGATAATTGTAAGTAGGGGTGGAAAACGGTAACGGATAATTCGTTTTATCCGATATTCGTATCTGAGAAAATGCGAATGTGGTAAGAAAAATCCGTATTCGAAAATGTTCGTGTTCATATTCGTATTCGTGAATATTCGTATCCGTATTTGAGAATATTCGCATTCGTATTCGAGAACATTCGTATCTGTATTCGTATTCGAGACTATTCAATTCATATTCGATCCGTTTCTAGAACCAATGAAAAAATCCGTACAAATTTTGTGATTCAAAATTTGAATTTAGACGGTTTAAAACTGGTAACCGGTGAAAAATCGGCAAAACTGCTAGGAATCCATTTTATCCGATATTCATATCTGAGAAAAACTGTATTTGAAAATATCTGTATTCGTATTCGAGTATATTCATATCCGTATTTGAGAATATTCGAATTCGTATTTGTATTCGTTTTAAAAATATGGATTCGTATTCGTATTTGAGACTATTCGATCGTATTCGATCTGTTTCCACCCCTAACTGTAAGTAACTTCATGTATTACAGATGATAACTTCATATACATTCGATAGTAACTTTACCATAATTACTAAACTAGTAACTGGGTATAGGGTCGGATGGTGGGATGATTGGCTGGTTAGGTCTAAATCTACTTTTTTTATTTTTTACTTCAATATAACTATTATTCATCTGGACGATAACTTTCATGTACCTGAACAATAACGTTTTCGTATCTGCACGATAATATTGTCACCTATCTTACAAGCTATTTTTTTTATAGCATCAAGATAACTTCATATGTGCCTGGATGATAATTTAAAATACAGTTGTACAGCAACTTTTCAGTATCTAAAAAAAACAGTGCCCTGTATCTGGACGATAACTTTTCCCTATCTACACGGTATATTTTTCATCATCTGCACCTCAATTGTTTATGCAACTGGACAAGGACTTTTCCTGCATATGTAGGATTACTTACATAATATGTGCACGATAACTTTCACATATCTACGTGATCTTTTTAATTTCACGAATCTTCTGTAATATGCTGAAAAATAGCTCTCACGGACTTGCGTCATTAGTGGGAAAGAAGTACATGAAGAAAGAGGATATTGTGAAATTTTAGAGGGAGTTCGTTTCATGAAACAAGTTATCCGTGAGAAAGTAGAGATTATTTACCGTGGCTAGTCCTATACCCGTGCGTTACAATGAAAAACAAAACTTAGACATAAATATTATGCTATAATTATATACTCACTGAAAGAAATAGGAGTTTATTTCTACTTGACTATACAACCTATCTCTAGTATTACAAACAACCAAATATATGTACAGAATGACTTCAACAGTTCAACTAACTAAAACACCTAAATTCAAAATCATTTTCATACACCCCGCCCTTGGCATAACCACACAAACATGGATCGAAAATCATAAGTACATGCAAAGAAATGTGGTCTTAATACAAGGCTTCCTCATTTGCTCTTTTTTTCTATACAGAATGCAGACTCCAAGTAGATCTTGTTAAGAGCGACGAGCTACATTAAAGCTTCAGGAACACACACACAAGAAAATCGAGATCAAACAAATAGTTTTGACTATGGAAAGACTTTGCGTACTTCAAATTGATTTGTGCAACAAATCTTGATCTACACTCTCAAAGTAGCATTAAAGCCTATCACCACCCTTTTGCACTATTTTCCATTTCCATATTTCTAGCACAAATTGTTTGCGATCTTGACTAGCAAAAAAACCTGAAAGTCCAGAGAAGGCATATGTTATGTAGTGGAGACGCATAATGTACACAAACTTGGTGCACAAAGCAAATAACCTGAAATTGGTCATTTAAAAATGTGACATCTCTTACCGTACAAGAAATGGTTGTACGAGCTGCAGCATTATATCTTTGACCATTTCTCAAGGAACCCAAAGGCTAAGTTATTATACATATACATCATTTGCAAATTACGAAAGCCACTTGGCTATGGTTTCAATGATCTTATTCCACAAAGACTAACCAAGAGCTAGAACTCAAATCGACATATCAACCATAATTTTGACATGTATTCTAGCATCTTGTGCTCCATTCAGTCAAATAGCTTTGTAGCACATGACATTAGAATACTACCATCATTAGAAAGAACCATCAGGTTTGTTAATATATCCTACTCATCTCCTGTGATTAAAATATTGGGTCTCATTTCATCTCTGGCACATAAAAGCCACTTCTTTTAGAGTTACGTCCTCCATATTGGTGTCTGAAAATAAAGGAAAAACTTAAAGAAACTGCAACTCTCATAGAGCAGGATGTTCAGTATCTTAAAACAGAAATACAATGGCCTGGTCTTCACATAAATAAGGGCATGAATAATAAATGGAGGAACCATAGGAATGGTCAAATTGCAGCTATATACTCACTTTTTTCATCGTTCAAGTTTGCTCAGCAAATTTTCAAGCCGTGGCAGTTCCTGTAAAATGTCGTTCCAGTTCAGCATACCCTACCAAAAAAGGCACATGTGCTTTGTTAGTTACATTACTTCTGCTGTTAGATTAGTGTCATTCAGACTCTCTTGATCCATTCAAGTTATGGAATTTTATGATTTCACTATTATTATACCATGAAGTAATAGATTTCATTGTAACTAAATAAAACCCACAGAAGAAGAATTACCCTTCCAGATCTTCTCACACGACCATCAAGACGGAGGATTATGTAGACATCTTCACCAGGAGGGACACCTTCAGACTCTTGCTGGTCACGTATCCAACTGAACCACAAGTAGATGACAATGAAACCTTGAACATAAAAAAATGATGGCACCAAAATTTTAGGCCAGTCGAGGATGGTATTTTCCATAATTTGAGCGTTTGCGATGGCAATGGCCAGTCGAGGACGACTGGTATTAACATAATTTTGCATGTTTGTGATGACATTTACATAACCTTTTCTTCATTAATCACCTACCTTTTAAATTCCTAATATTTATTGGCTAACTGTGGTTGTGGATGTGGCTGAATGGTAAACACAGGAATAGGGTATTTTTGTTAATTTTCTTCTGGTTTATTGCTAACTATGTTCATTGTAATGCTGAATTGGCAAAAAAAAAATAGCAAACACTATTAGCAGAAGCGGATGACACAGCTTTTAACACTAATGGTGTGTGCTACCATGCTGGTGCCAACAAATGCGCCACGCTCGCCTCCTCGCTCTCCCATGCTTCCCACACCTCTCCCACCCCCCAACCAGCTCCCTGTGAAGCTCTTTTGCCTCGGTGAGCCGCCGATTGAAGCTCTGCCGCTCCTCAGCTCCGTCGCCGCCTTCCCCTGAGCCGGCGACCCCATAAGCCGATCCTTCTCCCCCCTCCACCATTTTTCGATTCCATTTGCCCAAAGCATCTCCACTGTTCCCTGAACTCTTTGGTGAACTCCTCCGGCCAGGTGTAAGCTCGTGGAGCCCCGGCGTCGAAGTTCACCGCCGACCGGAGTACCCTTCCGTGGCCAGCTTTCCAGGAAGCCTCTGAGCTAGAACCATCACCTCCATTGTGAGCCCCAAGCCCCGTAGACCGTCAAATCACCTTCATTTTCACTAGAGGACCGTCAGTGAGCCTTTGCGCCTCTGTGAGGCCGAAGTTCCCCCTTCTGTCTCCGACCTCCACCGCCGATCCTCGTGCCTCCCTGAACCCCAAAATGGAACCACCTCGCCAAGAGCCACTCGGTGATGCCCTTCTTCGCCGTCGCTGGGGAACGGAGGCACTCACGCCTCTGTCCTTCTCTGGTGCGAGCGGCGGGAGGTTGAAGACGACCCCCCAGTGACGTGGTCGCATCTCCACCCTCCTTCCCTCCATTGCCATCTAACGTCGGTCGTCGGATGGCGACGTCTCTCAGCCGTCTGATCCCACTAAACTCATCCCTCCGCAACCACCCGATCTAGTCCCTTCGCAGCCATCCGATCCGCCTCGCTTCATCCGGAGCGCTCGCCTTCGTCGCATCGCTACCGCCCCTGCGGCCACGCGGTAGCCATCCGGCCAGGGGAGGCGCACGTGCTAGGCCGAGGCCGCGCGACCCGCTCTGCCGCGTAGGACGAAATCCGCGCCTAGGCCGCACTGTGGCTTTGGGCCGACCCGTCACTGTTCATCCAATTTTCTAGAGTTTTTCCAATTTCCAAAAATTCTGAAAATCAAAGAAAATCCCAAAAAAATCCCAAATTACACTATTTTGTTCATTTTGATGCCCTGAACTCATTTTTGACCTCCAATCCACCAAATTCATCCCAGAAAAATTTAAAAATCACTCATTTGAATTTTTATGCATTTTACTCCTTTTTCATAGATTTATTTTTCCTCGCTTGATTAGACTAAGCAGGACTTATGTTATTTTTGTGTGTTTACGCTAGCTTCGGAGTTTTCGGAGGCTTCGGTGCAAGGTCAAGACAAGGGAACACAGTTTACGAAGTCGCCGAGCTAGTTGAGCACCAAGGCAAGTCACAAATCCTTGACCATATTGGAATCACATACCATTTTAATTATGTATTTATGGTATTTGCATTATTGTTATTTATGAAATGTTAATTGCTTAAAATAAAATATTTAGAATGACCTGTTAATTAGATAATTCCCACCACTGATAAATGCCATGTTAATTTGTAGCCATTTCCTTGACAGCCCTAGAAATACTTAAATATTATATAGATAATTGTAGTATATATATTTTATGCAAAGTTTTACACTACTAAGGTTGTGGCCGCGGGCCGGTAGATTTGGCGAAACTGGGAATTAGGGTAGGGGAGATGTGGGACACCGCAAAATGGTCTTCGCCCACCGCTTTACCCTAGGGTGGAGATCGGGTACCTCGTGGAAAAATATAAGGACTAGACCCTTGGGCCGAGCAAATGACATAGTGATCGCTCAACCACTGGTGTTGACTTGTCAATCCTGGTTTAGTAGCTGCTCAAGCTCGAGTGGAACCCTACATTGGGAGTTGGTATGTGGGATGGAAACCCATACACAGCAACGATAGGTCCCCACAACTCGGGCCTGGCGTTCCGTATTGGTCTGTGGATACCCGAGGTTGTGCGGGTCCCTAACCTATCGGGTAGGGTGTAAGCAAAGGATTGAGCAGTGAAATGACCTAGTTCCTTAACTCAGTCATGAGCGTTAAGAATGCTTGTGGGTAAAGTTGGGCAACTCTGCAGAGTCAAATAAATGGTATTCGAATACGTCGTGCTCCCGGTTAATGGAGCTGTGTCTATTGGGTGATTCCAGCAGCGAGGCATGAGTAGTTTTCACAAGTGTTTTAAATTGAGTAGTTGGTTAATCACTTTGAAAGAAACCTCCCTAATCTTTAGGAGTAGTCTTGGGTTTGGATTTATAAAAATGTTTACAAATGAAAGTGCATCCACTCAAATTAATAAACCAGGTATACTCCCATCCTTTGATGATCCGTGCAACTAGCTAAGTTAGGGTTTCCTTGCTAAGCACAGTGGTTGGTACTCAATCTTGCGTAAACTTTTCCCCCACAACAGATTCTAGAAGAAAAGAAGGTGAACCAAGATTTCGTGTTAGAGTTGCGACCATACTCAGCCTTTCCTATGGTGTTTTCTACGGTTCTTCTGTATGTAAGTATTTTTTGGGTTTGTACGTCCGGTTTATTGTAAAAAAATCAACCGTTAGGTCTTAATTCAATCAAACTAACACTTCTCAAATATTTGTAAGCAGACATGATACTCTTTTAGTTTGCAACTAAAATCCTAGGTGATTGTGGATTATCGACGCTCCTGTGTCCCAAAAATAGAGGTGTTACAAGAGATTTCGGCCGGACTCCCAGCACCTCACTTACAACCGTGTCGTCTCAAAGTCTTGCACGCTTACACTATAATCGATACAAACCAACTAGTATTTTTCGCCTGACCGTGCCACCAAACTCTCAATGAAATAAAATAGATAGTGTTTTTGTGGATTCACAACGTCGTCGTGGTGTCTTACATATAAATAGCTTAAACATTCTAAATTCGTCCTCGTGCCTGTTCTTCTTCTCTGATTTCTCCCGAAACCCGTCCCTTCTGAGTCTTATTTGTTGTTCGTTTCTTCCTTGCAATTTTTTGTGCCGACGGGGATGGAATAGCACCGGACTGGTGTGGATTGATTTCTTCTTTTGTTAGTAAGGAGTAGGGGTGGAAAACGGTAACGGATAATTCGTTTTATCCGATATTCGTATCCGATAAAACACGAATATGATAAGCAAATATTCGTATTCGAAAATATTCGTATTCGTATTCGAGAATATTCTTATTCGTATTTGAGAGTATTCGTATTCGCATTCGTATTCGAGAATATTCGTATCCGTATCTGTATTCGAGACTATTCGATTCGTATTCGATCCGTTTCTAGAACCCATCACAAAATTCGTACAAATTTTGTGATTCAAAATTTGAATTTATGTGGTTTAAAACCGGTAACCGATCAAAAACCGATGAAAATCGGTAAAATCGCTAGAAATCCGTTTTATCCGATATTCGTATCCGAGAAAATCTGTATTTGAAAATATCCGTATTCGTATTCGTATTTGAGAATATTCGAATTCATATTCGAATTTATTTTAAAAATATAGATTCGTATTTGATTCTATTATCCGATCTATTTCCACCCCTAGTAAGGAGCACGCTTTGTTCCGGGCGATTCTTTCCTTGGGTGGCAGTGACAAATCAAATCCAAATCATTCTCTGTCCGTTCAGTCAGTTGCATTTGCTGCAAGCTACCCTACTCATCTAATTATCTAATACATCGATTCATGGTTCAATTAGGTTCTTCTCTAGTGTGCAAGACCGATCTGAGTTGACCTCAAAGGACTTGGTGTCCAAGGTGCGGGAGCAACTTACTTTCACAAGAATTTTAGGGGTTTAACTTAGGGGTCTCTTACGGTATCTAGATATAAATATGAGTCGTGCATTCTTTCTTGTCTAATAAACAAAATTAGTTAAGATTTAGTTATACTACCACCAGTAGTATTAGCAATAGAATCCCGATAGAAATATGATTGTAAAGAAAATATATGGCGTAAGAGTAATTTCTACAAGCATCGCGGTAGTGCACGTACGAGAAACGATGGTGGTGGCGCAGTGAAATGGGTGAGAGACGGGGACGACATCGACGGAAAGGATTAATAGTAGATTTAAAGAAAAAGTATAAAATACCCTCACGAAAAATTGGTTTTATAAAGAAAAGTTATTATGTCCTCACAAATCAATGATTAAATTTAATTTCTACCTCTCTTACTATTACTAGAATTTACCGTAAAAATTCTCTTAACTGAAATCCTATGCCCCACGTTAAGTCATCAGAATTTTGAGCGAACTATCCTAGAAATGGAATTTCTAGTTGAGTGGCGCTCCAAAATTAGCGATTCAGTAAAATGTCACCCACCGTGTTTACGAGAAGTGGGGTCTAATCTATTATGCCCACATGTCAGTTAGATTGGTCTAAACAGTAAACACCGAACCGCGCTAAATAGCACCACTCTTGCGATCTCTGAAAAACAAAGTTAGCACGAGAATGGCCCAGCCGTCATTCTCACATGGTCAATATTCTAGGTCTGCCATTTCGTGGACTGACACAACTCTGGGTCTGTTATTTTCCTTCGAAGCTAGCAGTTTTTGACTTTTGCTACAGTATCTAACTTTCAAACGGAGTATTTTCTCAAGACGGGGTTTACAAGTTAAACGATATACACGTTAAAAGCCCAACATCTGTACCATCCAAAATCGCAAGTGAGTTTTTATCTCTTCGTAATTTATACCGTAAACAGTCAAAATTTAAAAATTTCAGCTAAAAACCACAGACCGCAGCCGTTGTCAAACAGACCCTCTATATGACAGCAATGGCACGGAAAGTTAGCACGAAAGGGATTAATTGTAAGTTCAAATCCTACCCTTAAACATTTTGGCACGATTTTTTTTCAATGCTTCAGTTCAAACCTCCCATTTTACCAAGTTTTAAACAAGTCAGCCCATCCTTTGGTCGGTTTTTAGATCCACTGGACATTCGTAACCTTAGCGCTTCAGATATTTTCCGTTCTGGTGAGCGCATGCTGTCACACACCAGCACGCATATGCTAATCTGAAAGTTGCTGATGAGACACTCATCACCCAATTCACCAAGAGTTCACAAAGTGATCTAGATATCGGGTCTATTCTTTTCGATCGAAGTTAGTGATTTTTAGCTTTTATTATAATACCTAATTTTTAAACAGGATATTTCTCAAGATAGGGTTTACAAATTAATTGTAGTAGTACACGTTAAAAACCTAACATCTGTATTAACTAAAATCGTAAATGAGTATCTATCTCTTCGTAATATCTATAATAAATAGCTAAAATTTAAAAATCTCAACTAAAAACTATAAATCATAGCTGAAACAAATAGTCCCATCACTTTCAGACCGTTCAGGCCGTACGTAGTAACGTAGGAGAAAAAAAGCTTAGCGACGAAACCGACCGCGAATCCAAGGGCGATACATATTTCGGCGCCTCCCTTTTGGCGCTTGCATGTGCAGGTGACAAGACGATGAAAAGGCACGAGAAAAAGAGGAAGGCTTTGTCAAGTCTGTGCTTAGTAAAGTTCTGGTATGCTTTGTGAAGAGATGTGAGAGGCAGACAAGACTTGCTCGCCTGTACATGCATGAAGCAAGGTACAGATGCATGGTACCTTCCATGAATGGCCCATGACATTTCCTCAAATTAAAAGCTCCCCATGTTTTCGTACACCAGTGTCTCTGAAAAACATGAGTCAGAGAGAACGCCTATCTGAAATTAAGAAATAGATAATTACAAATCAAATTATATTGCGGTCAGCTTAATCTCTGGAGTTCATCGAGACATAACCTAATATCCAGAGTAACCATATAATCCACAAACTACCATTACTACAGAAAAAATCATCACAGACGATTTCTGAACCATCTGTATTTATGTCTCAGTGATAATAGGTGGTTATTACAGACGACTCCCAAGCCGTCAGTGATAACTTACAATACAGACGATTAATAATAAAAATTGTCTGTGATATTGGACTATCACAGACGGTTTTTGTTATTAACCATCTGTGATATGTTTATATCACAGACGGTTTACGAAATAGACAATTACAAATCAAATTATGTTGTGGTCAGCTTAATCTCCGGAGTTCATCGAGACATAACCTAATATCAAGAGTAACCATATAATCCACAAACTACCACTACTACAGAAAAGATCATCACATACGCTGAACCGTCTGTGTTTATGTGTCAGTAATAATAGGTGGTTATCACAGATGGCTCCCAAGCCGTCAGTGATAACTTACAATACAGACGGTTAATAATAAAAGTTGTCTGTGATACTGCACTATCACAGACGGTTTTTGTTATTAACCATCTGTGATATGTTTATCTCATATACACCATATCACAGACGGTTAATAAAAAAATCATCTGTGATAGTCCAGTATCACAGATGATTCAATGTTTGAAACTGTCTATGATAGCTATTTCAACAGCGACTTTATTTGCCCTTTTTCGGCTAGCCTCAGGATATACTAGCCATACCCTCTGAAAACAAGCAAGATCACGTATATAGCACAGGATAATCATTACATAAATCACACAGATGAATGAAACAAAACCAGCAGATCACATATATATATATAGCATGACAATCGTTACACAGATCTCACAAAATGAATTAAATTGAATGAATTATTTGATTAAGCACAATTGAATCCAATATTTCAACATCTGATTATCACCATTGCTGAGGTGGAATTCTCTAGTCTTTTTTATGACCTTTGCTAATAAAAATTGGGAGAGGTCCACGATTTCGACGAGTTTGTCAAAATCATGTGCACTTTCGTTGAAGTCCACCCACTGTCGCTAGGAGCAATGTTAAGTCATTAATTAGCATGTGTGTGTATATATACATATATATAATCAGAAAATAATAATTGTTAGAAGGTTGACAAACCTCTAGATCATTCATCTTAGTGTCCGTGATTTTCTTTATATGGTGGCAAACGTAGAATCCACATACGTTGTCCTGTAGCTGCTAGTGGTATTGCAAAATATATAGAATTACATACATAGGTATTGCCAATTCTAGAGGCATTATAACAAACTGTGATATAGGATTGTTGTGTTGTAGCGGGTACTGAAAATCGTGTGTTGCGTCGCAGCGTGTCACTGGATTCGTTATGTCTCCCTCCTAGGGCAACATAAGCGGTAAACGACCTACATGATTTCAAAAACGTTAGCCTCGGTCCTTGCAAACGAAGAAAAGATTACAATACAGTTGTGTATGGAGAAAATGAGTTTACCTATTAATTAGTTCTTGCACACGACTGAAATCGTGGTTGCCCCTAAGTAGGGAATCAAGGTATATTATCTTGCTCCACTTTGGTACAATTACAATCAAAATCTAGTGAGACCTAGTCATGTGTGTCGCTATAGTGATTAATCCTAAATTCATGTTACATATAAAATACAAATGAAACTTATGTGGCAACTAGTGAAGCACTTACCCTTGGTTGAAGGGTACCATGATGTACTCCTTGTCGCTGTGAGCAATCAATCCCCTCGTTATGTAATCTTGCACGAAGGATGCATTTCCGTTGATAGATTGCTCCGAGACTAAGTGTGGGTCGAGGAAACCCACCGGTTGTCACCATCGCCAGACTTGTTGGATCATGTATCTATACATAAGAAAAGAGTAATGTCATTTATCGGTATGACGTGAATGTAGAACTTCATTGTACAGTACACTTACAGTGTCCAGCAATGTCATTTATCGGCACGGACGAGTCGAGGGCGATATCCCTCTTGAGCCACTGGATGAATGTGTTGACAGCATCCCCTAATATCGTAATCTCTTCGTTTGGGGGCTTCTCAAGAGGGACGGTTTTAAAAATATCATTAATCATGTCCACCTGAATCTTTATGAAACCTGTCTCTACTTGTACACCGTGCACCAGCATCCCTGGCAGCCATGGATATGCCACCCCCCGCCCAATATCAACAGGAATAGAGCCAACAAGCCTGACTCTGAGGATGCAAGGCGTGGGTGTCGGACCCGGATTTTGCAATCCAGACCCTGCTGTGCCTTACTGCATTATTCCCTGGATCAGTAGATAATGCACACAGATACATTGCCGAATCATTTCATACACGCGGAAATTACAACAAGCCATAATAATATTACATCGCAATAGTGTAGCTGGGCCTTCACAAAGGCGCAGAAGTACAATAGGGCCAAGCAGGCCAAATATTTACAATTCAAAAAGGTCTAGCAGCGGAAGAGTTACAAAATAGGCCTTTAAACCACAAGCAGAGACTGAGGGCAAAAGTGGTCATATAAACATTCTAGGGCTCTAGAACATCTGGATGAAACCACACCTTAGTCTAAATGCCTAAGGTTCTAAGCGCGCAATAAGCGTCCTAATTCCCGGCGCGGTCTTCTCCATCTGCAGCAGGTGCTTCTTCAAAGGCATGAGGGTCTTGAGCTCCGGAATCTGGGTTTTTGGTATTGCGAGAGTGAGCACACTAACCACCGTGCTCAGCGAGTCAACACACCAAATGCAGTAGATAGTATGCAAGGCTTTTAACAAGGAAAGGCTCAAGTTGCTTTATTTGCGGAAAGATGCCTTTTGAACTATAATACTTAAAATTCTCTAGGACCTAGCCATTTGAAAGTTTAAACATGATACTCACTGACATCTACATTTTCTTTATCGAATCAGAGATCATCCACCATTACATGATCTCTGCTCATTATACCATGCCTTCAGCGTATAATCGCTTACATTACCACTGGGACGACACCCAGGACAACTCAAATGAGGGCCTTTACTCTGCCTTCCCATAAAGGCCTTTCTCTGCCCTTTTGCACAGATTTTGAAACAGAGCTATATCTAGTTAAGTTCCCATATCTGCCCATAACCGTGGGCACGGCTATTCGAATAGTTCATGACTCTGCAGAGTGTGTACACTTTACCCACATGAGATAGATCTGCCCATTGCCCCACACGATTCCTTAGCCATGCGGTTGAGTAGACTATCACAGAGCTTTTACGATGCACTTTCCTAGCAGAGTTGCGACCGCTAAGGTTTCCACTTCCTCCGGGTACGACCACCCTTCCAGAAGCCCCCTCTTGCGCCATCACGTCGGAGGATGTGGCCATCCTCTACCCGCCCGTGTTCACACCGACGCAACTCGTACTAAGTCCATGCAACTTAGTTGGCCCTGCCTACACTTTGCCAGCATGTGGTTGTACTGGTTATATCGTGGGAGATTGTCACCGATTCAGTCCTTAAGTGCTATCTTGGGCGGTTCTACCACAAACCCTTGTGCTATCACGGCACCACTTTACCACAAATCGTGCTATCACGGCACCATTCAACACTCCCGCCCTCAACCATCCGCCCAGATAAATAAGCATATGAGGTTCTTTTGGGATGAAACATACACTTAGACTAACATAAACCAGTCATCATCACAATGACTGCCCAATACTTCTGTCTTTAGTTTGCAAGATATGCTAGGGTACTCTCATACCCTTGTTTATCTATAACAACTCTAAGCATGCATTTATAATTATAGACTTAGTTTCAAAAGAGTCGTAGCAATATTACTTTTACTAGGGTGACAAGGATCACATAGCAAGAGTGTTGCAAAGGACATATACTAAATCAGGAGAATCATGGGTATATCTAAAAGCTGAATTTAACATGTATTGCCACATAGAATATAAGCATGCAATTTTCATAATACTTGAACCAAATTAATTTATCAAAAACATAGGCTCAAAATGATCAAAGCATTGACTCGCCTTGGTTGCTGAGGTCCGGGTTTTGAACGCTAGATTCTATGGCAGCTGCAGCTTCCTCCTCTTGAGTCTCGAAAGCTACGTTTCATATGCGCGAAAATTTAGATAAAAACATTACAACAATCAATTAACACAATGAAAATTTAAACAAGCTTCAAAAAGTGTTGGTTCTGGTTTCATTAAGTAGCCCTTGATTTTAGATGAATTTAGAAATTGATTTCACTAAATTTGGAGCTAAAATGAACAAGTTATTCATATTTGAATACATTCGGTTTGAATAAATCCCAAAAAGAATAAAATCGACGAGTGGGGCCCATGGTCGAGACCTGACTTGCGGTCGACGCGTGGAACCCAGTGGCGGGGCTCTCGCCGCGCTCGCTGGCCCCGACAAGCGGGGCCCGGAGGCGTGGTGGGTGAAGGCGATCGCCGGCAGTGGGGCCCACTGTCGCCGACGTTTTAAAGAATGGCTCAACCTCAGCGCTGCGTGAGCGGGGCTCGAACGCGCCGAGGGAGCCGGGGGAAGAGGGTGAGCGGTGACCAACCCCGCTGCTTTATCTCACCCTTAAGGGATGATTTTCCCCTTAAGGGGTGCGAGGGTGAGCAGAGGCGGCCCGAGGCCGGAAGACGGTGGCCGTCGGCGAGGGAAGCTCACCGAGGATCGGGGCTTCGTGAAATGCAAAGCGGGCTTGCGGTGATCTTGGTGGTGGTGACGGGAGGCCGGGGTCACCGGAGGTGGGTCGGCGACGAGCAGCGGCGGCTCGGGAGGGCTCACGACGCCGGCGAGCTACTGACCGTCGGCGAGCTCGGGGGAGGCCGGCAACAGCTCGGCGATGGGCTGGAGATGCTGTGGGAGCAAGGGATCGAGCTCCCACAGTGAGGATCGGCCGAATTGCGGCGAGAGGCAGTCGGCCGGAATTGAGGAAGAAGGGCCGTCGCCGGCGATAGGGTGGAACTTAGGGCAATTGGGCGCCGGGAAAACGTCGAGGGTGTCACGGCGACTCGTTTGGGCATGATTACGGCTTTTATAGCCGGCCGAGGAAGGCTGGCCACGGTGAACCCGCCATGGGACGGGCGTGCGCTGGCGGTGGCAAGCGGCGGACACGGCGGCGGAAGGGACAATGGGTTCGGGAAGACGTGGGGCCTTTTTCCCATTACGCTGTCCCTCCGCGGGGTCTCCACAAGAGGCGCAGACGGCCATGCAGCGAGGGGTCCGGCGCGGAGGAGGAGGAAGAAAGGTAGACGGCCTCGGCAAGCGGGCCCGCTGCTGAGAGAGAGGCGCGAGAGGCGATCGCGCGGTGGCCGAGATGGCGCCCGGGAGGACGTGGCGCCATCCGGACCGAGCGCGCCGACCCGAGAGAGGGGAAGGCGGATCCGGGCGACGTGGGCGGATCCGGCCGCCCACGTCGGTACGGGGTTCATGGGTTTTAATTTTGGACTTTGATTTTCCGTAAATGCGGAGGACTTAATATAGTCCGGAAAATATGAAATTACCACCAAAATTCTAGAAAATTTGAGAATTCGGAGGTATTCTTGGGTTTAAGAAAATTATTTTCCCAATGAGGTGACCACTACATTGACCATCTTTGGGCCCACAACTGGATCCTTTTCCCTTTCTTTTTATTTTTCTCCTCTTTTCTTTTATAAACTCTGTGATTTTACTACTTTGTGCACAAATATTTCTTTGGCATAGTGACCAACTTATTTATGCTATCTTTTGAAAATCTTTATCATGGATCATCTTTTCAGATTCGAATTCGAATTTAGCAATTACTATTAATTAAACAGGTGGTCTCTTCCTTAGAATTTTAGAAAATTCTTTTAGAACCCAACCAACATGATGCGTTACAAAACAACCGACAACAATTCTATTACATAATCCTTCTAAGTTTTTCGAGGTGTTACAAACCTACCCCTAAAAAGAATCTCAACCGAGATTTGGTTTAGCTAGAGAACAAAGCGGGGTAATCTTTATGTAGGCGATCTTCACGTTCCCAAGTAGCCTCTCTCTTTGAATGGTGACTCCATCGAACTCTGCACAGCGAATGGATTGCGTCCGGTCCTCTTTTCCACTTGTGTCCAAAATTCGATGGGTCGTTCTTTGTAAGTTAAGTCCTTCTCGAGCTCGATTGCTTCAAGTGGGGCTTGGTCTTCTGGCACTCGCAAGCACTTCTTTAGCTGGGATACATGGAAGACATCGTGAACCTCAGACATGCTTGGGGGTAAGGCTAATGGTATGCAACCTCTCCTTTCTTGGCTAAAATAGGAAAGGCCCAACATAGCGGGTGAGCTTGCCTTTGACCTTAAACCTCTTGACTCCCGCAAGGGTGACACCTTCAAGTACACATGATTTCCAACTTCAAAACTCGGGGTCTTCTTTTATCCGCGTAGCTTTTCTCGCTGGATTGGGCGCCAACAACTCGTCCCTAATCGGTAGAACTTTTCTTCCGCTTGCCTTAGTGTTTCGAGGCCAAACACGAGGTTTCTCCCACCGGACCAATGAAGTGGGGTCCGACACTTTCTGCCATATAGGGCTTCAAAGGGTGACATCTTCAAGCTGGACTGGTAACTGTTGTTGTAGGCAAACTCGGCATAGGGCAGACACTTATCCCATTCCTTCGAGAAGTCTAGAGCACATGCCCGGAGCATATCTTCTAATGTTTGATTTACTCTCTCCGCTTGCCCATCGGTGCGAGGATGGTAGCGATCTTGAAATCCAAATGGGTACCCGAGCTTCATGCGAGCTTGCCCAAAATGCGAGGTAAACTGAGAACCTCGATCTGAAACAATTCGCTTGGGTATGCCATGCAGGCATACGATGCGGGACATGTCACTCGACCAACTTATCCCCTTGTAAGTGGTCTTGACGGAATGAAGTGGGCAACTTTGGTCAGTCTATCCATGATGACCCAGACTGAATCACATCCTGACTTCGTTGGCGGGAACCCGGTGATGAAATCCATGCCAACTTCTTCCCATTTCCATTGGGGTATTTGCAGAGGCTGTAGCAGTCCTGCCGGCCTTTGGTGCTCCGCTTTTACCCTTTGACAGACATCACAGCAGGCGACGTGCTCAGCAATGTCTCTCTTCATGCCCGGCCACCAATAGTATTGCTTCATGTCTTGATACATCTTGGTACTACCAGGATGAAGGGAATATGCAGAGCTGTGTGCTTCCCGAAGCATTAGGTCCCTAAGGTGTTTTTGAGGGGGTATGAAAGTACGATTTCCGTACTTTAGAATTCCTTGATGATCCAGATTCATTCTTGGGGCTTTTCCTTTTCCCATAGATTTCTTCCATTTCATAACAGCTGGGTCTCCTTTTGTGCAGGCTTCTATCATTTCTTCAATACTTGTTTGTTCTTCAAAGGCGGTCAGGGTTCCTTCTTCTACAATCCCTAGGTTCAGGGCGGTTAGCTCTTTGTATAATTCAGGTTGGTGCTCCCGACCCATAAGGTGATTACAGTAGGCTTTCCTACTCAGAGCGTCTGCCACTACGTTAGCTTTCCCAGGGTGATAGTGGACGCTCATGTCATAATCCTTAATCAACTCCAGCCACCTTCTTTGCCTCAAATTTAGATGCGACTGGGTGAAGAAATACTTGAGGCTCTTGTGATCTGTGTAGATATCACAGTGGTTACCAATAAGATAGTGCCTCCAGTTTTCGTGGCATGAACCACTAAGCTAATTCCGTGTCATGGGTTGGGTAGTTGGCTTCGTGAGGGCGAAGTTGCCTGGATGCATATGCCACAACCTTGCCTTCTTGCATAAGCACACCCCCAAGCCCTTGATGTGATGCATCGCAGTATACTTCGAAGTCTCGCCGCACATCGGGCAGAACTAGCACGGGGGTGGTAGTCAATCTCTTCTTTAATTCTTGAAAACTCTCTTCACATGCCTTGGTCCACCCAAATGCTTGTTCCTTTTTGAGTAACTGGGTCATTGGTCTGGCAACTCGGGAGAACCCTTCAATGAACCGCCGGTAGTATCCTGCTAACCCAAGAAAACTCCTCACCTCAGTGACTGAGGTAGGTTGCTGCCATTCTGTTACTGCAGAAATTTTGGCGGGGTCAACAGACACTCCTTTTTCAGACACAATATGCCCCAGGAAGCTGATGTCCTGCAACCAGAACTCACATTTGCTAAACTTGGCATAGAGTTGATGTTCCTTCAGTCTTTCCAGCACTAAGCGTAGATGCTTAGCATGCTCGTCTGCGGTTTTGGAGTAGATGAGAATATCATCAATGAATACCACCACAAACTTATCCAGGTAATCCATGAAGACCTTGTTCATGAGATTCATGAAATAGGCAGGGCATTGGTCACCCAAAGGACATAATCAGAACTCGTATAATCCATACCTAGTGGTAAAAGCCGTCTTCGGATGTCTTAGGCCTAATCTTCAGTTGGTGATAACCAGATCTTAAATCAATCTTGGAGAACAATGTGGCTCCCCCAAGTTGATCAAACAGGTCATCAATCCTTGGCAGTGGATACTTATTCTTGATGGTTACTTCATTTAAAGCCCGATAATCTACGCACATCCTGGCGGTGCCGTCCTTCTTCTTTACAAAAATAACCGGGGATCCCCAAGGTGAGGAACTCGGTCTAATGAAACCTTTGTCCTGTAGTTCATGGAGTTGCTTCTTCAATTCTTCTAGCTCATCTACGGTCATCCGGTATGGTCTCTTGAGGTAGGGGGCACCAAAGCTTCAAATTGATAACAAACTCGAGATCTCGTCTGGGGCATGCTGTAGCTCATCGGGAAGACTTCAAGATAGTCTTGCACTACCATCATTCCTTCTAGCGGCACATCTTCGCAATAATATATTTCTCGACCCCATCTATATGGTCGGTCCACCTTACCACAATGGTCAATCACGGCCCTTGGTCGCCTTAACTTGCCTCAAGGCACAATCTAATATCCCTTGATGTTTAGCTAACCAATCCATACCTAGTATAATATCCAGGGTCTGGGAGGTTAGCACAACTAAATCTGCTAGGAATATAAATCTTTCCATGACAATTTCTACTCCGGACACACTAAGGTGGCCTTAATCACTCTGCGGTGAACTAAGCATTAATGCTTTCTTCAACAGTGGACAGCACTTAAGTTTATCCACATACCCCTTTGCTATAAATGAATGTGATGCCCTGTAATCAAAAAGGACGCGTGCTGGTATGGTCTTGACTGAAAACGTACCCAATAGGACTCCAGCAGCCTCCTCAGCTTCCTCAGCGGTGACATGATTTACCCTTCCCCGATTTGGAGTTGATGCAGCCCGGTTGGATTGAGGGGCCTGATTTCCTCTGCTGGGTGCTGAAGCTTGACCTCGGGAGGGGGTGGTGCCCAAGTTGAATTTCACCGGAGTGGTCTGCCGCTGAGGGCAGCGATAGGCGTAGTGCCCCTTCTCTCCACAGTTGAAGCAATTGAAGGGGTCGAGGGTTTGTTCTGCGCACCGCCCGTGGGCGAGGAGTCCGAACGTGCTACCACCCGGCGAGGTCTTTGGGTTTGGGCTCGAGACGGGCTGCCCGGAGAAGGGGAATTGTTGAAGAATCTCTGGATGAACCTTCCTTGCGGCGCCGAACCACCGCCTGCTTTGCGGCTAGCTTCCAGGTTCTTCTTCTCATTTTCCAGGACCAATGCCTTATTCACCAGCTGATGAAAGTTGGAGAAGTCCTGTGTGATGAGTCGCACCTGAGTTCTTCATTCATCCTTCAAAGAACCGGTCGATCTTCTCCTCTTCATCCGCTACATCCACAGGAGCGAAGCGGCCAGCTTGGTTAAACTTGGTAAGATAATCATTGACCGCCAGCCAGCCGCCTGTGGTCCCGAATTCATTCTTCTTTATTCTCATTACCCCAGCTGCGACAAAATTGGCTTTAAAGGCCACCTTGAATTCTGCCCACGTTATAATTGAGGTGCTAGCTCCAGTGGGAATATCCTCATATCCCTTGGTGGCCAAATAATTTTCCCACCAGGCAGCCGCGGCCCCTTGTAGTTGATGGGTTGCGAAGAGCACTTGGTCATCCTCCGCAGATTTGGCCAAACGGAGCTTCCTTTTCAGATCCTCACCAATCTTCCGCCTCTAGGGGCTCATCGCCCGGCCAAGGTGAGGGCCGGTCTGATGAAATCTCCCAGGTCTGAGGCGTGAACATTGGCGTGGGTCTGCTGGCCTGCGAAGATAGCCTGAAGTATCTGCGTTTGCTGGGCCATAACTTGCGCCATGGATGGGTTAGCCGGTGGGGGTGGGAGGTTTACCCCTTGACCTGGGCCTCTTCCCCTTCCTGCTTGCTGGGCTTCTTGACTGGCTTCCACTTCTGCCTGCATGTCTGGGTTGGCTCCTGCTTGGGCGCGGGTAACTCTATGGCTAGCCATCTGTAGATAATTTAACATTCTTTTAGACCCTTGATCTAATCTCCCTATAAAAGTTAATAACCCACGACCAAAGACAATAGAAAACCAATGCAATTATCAAACAACGAGAATTAACACAAGGCCGTTTCATACAGACAAGACATCACATAGCCGACTTTTTATGGCTTCACAAGCCCTGTTGGACTTTACAAACATACACATACTTAACGATACTAAGGTACTGGCATAAGCTGCTACTAGTGGGGTGGGGCCTATGCTTACTATTACTAGCTAACTCTAGCAAGCACTGTGCTAGCTGACCCACGCACTGTCTACTCCTCCATGTCACCGACACTGGGACTGGAGGGGGTGTAGTCCGTACACTGTGAACGGGACCTGCTACCACTAAACTCAGACGGGTCGGTGTCGGAGTGAGAGCGTGAACGGCTGCGTCGAGTCTTTCCACGGCCAGAGCGGATCGAGGCCTGTGGGGTCGCACGCCTACGTCTTGTGAGCTCGGTGCGAGTCCCCGAACCCGTGGAGGTGCCGAACCGGAGTCGGTGTAGCGCGCCGAGTCCGGGTGCGGGCAACGGCGCGCCCGCCTTGGCCTCTGCCAAGGCCCGCCACATCGGGCGAAGCTGCTCGCAGGGAGTCCACCTCGATGTGGCGTGCGAGGAGGCGCTCCCGAAGTGTGGTGATCTCCTCCTGGGCCACCACATGGGCTGTACCCATGACCCGAGTGAGGTCCACCTGGTAGGTAAGCCTCGGGTCGTCCTCCAACTCTGTCACCCGGGTCCCGTCGAACCTGGCGTGCTCCGTCCGCAGAGGGTGGTAGGTGAAGGGTGACTCTAACACCAGTGTCGCGTCGATGTCGCAAAGTCGGCCGCAGCTGCACGAGCGGCGTCTGTAAAGCCGCCGCCACAAAGCTCCTCCGGTGGGTAGTCGGAACAAGTGAGACCGGTCTCCCACGCACCGGGGGTAGATGAAGATCTCCACCAACCAGGACTCATCTCCTCCTATCCTGGTCCTCCGACCGCGGTAGATGGGTGCGTCCTCGTAGCCCAAGTAGTGGAGTAGTTTGCGAAGGATATCCGCAAACTCTCCCTCACGCACTCCGTGAGCAAAGAAGTCCCAGTGTCCAACGTCTGCAACTCCTGCCATCTGTAATTAAATAGTGTCGTTAGTAATTTTTTTCAAAATAACATCTGAAAAGTAGATCAGAGTAGAGCTAGGAAGGATGCGGAAAGAAATATTACGCTATATTTTTAAGAACTTCCTTTATGCATTTTAAATATACAATAGCCTAACTACTAACTACCAACTAAGGTTTTACCCTACGTCAGTATGCTCGATATCACTCTGTGGGACCGGATTTTGCAATCCGACTGCTGTGCCTTATCGCATTATTCTCGGATCGATAGATAATGCACACGATACATTGCGAATCATTTCATACACGCGAAATTACAACAAGCCATAATAATATTACATCGCAATAGTGTAGCCGGGCCTTCACAAAGCGCAGAGTACAATAGGCCAAGGTGCCAAATATTTACAATTCAAAAAGGTCTAGCAGCGGAAGAGTTACAAAATAGGCCTTTAAACCACAAGCAGAGACTGAGGGCAAAAGTGGTCATATAAACATTCTAGGGCTCTAGAACATCTGGATGAAACCACACCTTAGTCTAAATGCCTAAGGTTCTAAGCGCGCAATAAGCGTCCTAATTCCCGGCCCGGTCTTCTCCATCTGCAGCAGGTGCTTCTTCAAAGGCATGAGGGTCTTGAGCTCCGAATCGGGTTTTGGTATTGCAGAGTGAGCACACTAACCACCGTGCTCACGAGTCAACACACCAAATGCGAGATAGTATGCAAGGCTTTTAACAAGGAAAGGCTCAAGTTGCTTTATTTATGAAAGATGCCTTTTGAACTATAATACTTAAAATTCTCTAGGACCTAGCCATTTGAAAGTTTAAACATGATACTCACTGACATCTACATTTTCTTTATCGAATCAGAGATCATCCACCATTACATGATCTCTGCTCATTATACCATGCCTTCGCCAGATAATCGCTTACATTACCACCGGGACGACACCGGGACAACTCAAATGAGGGCCTTTACTCGCCTTCCCATAAAGGCCTTTTCCGCCCTTTTGCACAGATTTTGAACAGAGCTATATCTAGTTAAGTTCCCATATCTGCCCATAACCGTGGGCACGGCTATTCGAATAGTTCATGACTCTGCAGAGTGTGTACACTTTACCCACATGAGATAGATCTGCCCATTGCCCCACACGATTCCTTAGCCATGCGGTTGAGTAGACTATCATAGAGCTTTTACGATGCACTTTCCTAGCAGAGTTGCGACCGCTAAGGTTTCCACTTCCTCCGTGTACGACCACCCTTCGAAGCCCCTCTTGCGCCATCACGTCGGAGGATGTGGCCATCCTCTACCGCCTGTGTTCACACCGACGCAACTCGTACTAAGTCCATGCAACTTAGTTGGCCCCGCCTACACTTTGCCAAAGATGTGGTTGTCTTGGTTATATCGTGGGAGATTGTCATCGATTCGGTCCTTAGTGCTATCGGGCGGTTCTACCACAAACCCTTGTGCTATCACGGCACCACTTTACCACAAATCTGTGCTATCACGGCACCATTCAACACTCCCGCCCTCAACCATCCGCCCAGATAAATAAGCATATGAGGTTCTTTTGGGATGAAACATACACTTAGACTAACATAAACCAGTCATCATCACAATGACTGCCCAATACTTCTGTCTTTAGTTTGCAAGATATGCTAGGGTACTCTCATACCCTTGTTTATCTATAACAACTCTAAGCATGCATTTATAATTATAGACTTAGTTTCAAAAGAGTCGTAGCAATATTACTTTTACTAGGGTGACAAGGATCACATAGCAAGAGTGTTGCAAAGGACATATAGTAAATCAGGAGAATCATGGGTATATCTAAAAGCTGAATTTAACATGTATTGCCACATAGAATATAAGCATGCAATTTTCATAATACTTGAACCAAATTAATTTATCAAAAACATAGGCTCAAAATGATCAAAGCATTGACTCGCCTTGGTTGTCGAGGTCCGGTTTTGAACGCTAGATTCTATGGCAGCTGCAGCCTTCCTCCTCTTGAGTCTCGAAGCTACGCTTCATATGCGAAAATTTAGATAAAAACATTACAACAATCAATTAACACAATGAAAATTTAAACAAGCTTCAAAAGTGTTGGTTCTGGTTTCATTAAGTAGCCCTTGATTTTAGATGAATTTAGAAATTGATTTCACTAAATTTGGAGCTAAAATGAACAAGTTATTCATATTTGAATACATTCGGTTTGAATAAATCCCAAAAAGAATAAAATCTGACGAGTGGGGCCCACTGGTCAGAGACCGCACTTGCGCGGTGCTGACGCGTGGAACCCAGGCGGCGGGGGCTCTCGCCCGCTCCAGGCGGCGACAAAGGGGCCCGGAGGCGTGGTGGGTGGCCTTGATCGGCCAAAGTGGGGCCCACTGTCCGACGTTTTAAAAGAATGGCTCAACCTCGGCGCTGCGTGAGCGGGGCTCGAACGCGCCGAGGGAGCCGTGGGGAAGAGGGTGAGCGGCGGTGACCAACCCGCGCTGCTTTATCTCACCCCTTAAGGGATGATTTTCCCCTTAAGGGGTACGAGGGTGAACAGAGGCGCCCGAGGCCGGAAGACGGTGGCCGTCGCCGGCGAGGGAAGCTCACCGAGGATCGGGGCTTCGTGAAATGCAAAGCCGGGCTTGCGGTGATCTTGGTGGTGGTGACGGGAGGCCGGGGTCACCGGAGGTGGGTCGGCGACGAGGCAGCCGGCGGCTCGGGAGGCTCACGACGCCGGCGACACTGGCCGTCGGCGAAGCTCGGGAGGCCGGCAACAGCTCGGCGATGGTGGAGATCTTGTGGGAGCAAGGATCGAGCTCCCACGGTGAGGATCGGCGAGTGCGGCGAGAGGCGTCGGCCGGAATTGAGGAAGAAGGGTCGCCGCGATAGGGTGGAACTTAGGGCAATTGGGCGCCGGAAAACGCCGAGGTGTCACGGCGACTGTTTGGGCATGATTACGGCTTTATAGCCGGCCGAGGAAGGCAGCCACGGTGAACCCGCCATGACAGGGGCGGCAGGCATGGCGGTGAGCGGCGGACAGGCGGCGGAAGGGACAATGGGTTCGGGAAGACGTGGGGCCTTTTTCCCATTACGCTGCCCCTCTGCGGGGTCTCCACAGCAGGCGCAGACGGCCGCGAGCGCGGGGGTCCGCAAGGCGGAGGAGGAGGAAGAAAGGAGTATGACCTCGGCAGCGGGGCCCGCTTGCCGAGAGAGAGGGCGCGAGAGGCGATCGCGGGTGGCCGAGATGGCGCCGGGAGGGACGTGGCGCCATCCGGACCGAACGCGCCGACCCGAGAGAGGGGAAGGCGGATCCGGGCGACGTGGGCGGATCCGGCCGCCCACGCGTCGGTCACGGGGTTCATGGGTTTTAATTTTGGACTTTGATTTTCCAAATGCGGAGGACTTAATATAGTCCTAAAATATGAAATTACCACCAAAATTCTAGAAAATTTACAGGAATTCCTGTGAGGTATTCTTGGGTTTAAGAAAATTATTTTCCCAATGAGGTGACCACTACATTGACCATCTTTGGGCCCAGCTGGATCCTTTTCCTTTCTTTTATTTTCTCCTCTTTTCTTTTATAAACTCGTGATTTTACTACTTTGTGCACAAATATTTCTTTGGCATAGTGACCAACTTATTTATGCTATCTTTTGAAAATCTTTATCATGGATCATCTTTTCAGATTCGAATTCGAATTTAGCAATTACTATTAATTAAACAGGTGGTCTCTTCCTTAGAATTTTTAGAAAAATTCTTTTTAGAACCCAACCAACATGATGCGTTACAAAACAACCGACAACAATTCTATTACATAATCCTTCTAAGTTTTTCAGGGTGTTACAGTGGGCTCCTACATAATGATACAAGATGAGCTAAGTCATCCACCAGAGAGATCTATGTAGTATTCTAAAGAGGTACATTACTTGGATGTCGTCAATAGGTAAGTGGATGTCGCTATGTTCAGTAATTGGTGTGGACACGTAGCTACTGTGACGTTGAGGGGGACTGGGTACCGCAGTATCAGGGGTGAGTTGCCATTGGTTGCGGACTTATCTCAGTTCTTCCCTAAATGAATCTATCTCTCCTCGAAGTGAGGCAGTCTGCTCTTGAAGTGAGGCAGATAGTTGTTCCTGAAGTTGAGCGTGAAGCTTCTGTTTTATTTGTTCGTTGCGGTAGACCTTGTATCTCTTCCTACTCCTATATGTGTTGGAGTCATTTAGAAATCTGTGCCTCCAAGATGCGTAAACCCCTAAGACTCGTGTGCGACCTAGGTGCTCCTTGTTTCCCAAGGCCTGTGATAGTACATTTCTCTCTCTGTATTCTTGAAAGGAGCCTCGAGAAGATTCAATAGTCAATGATTGTTGCAAGAGGCAATCATGTTATTTTTGAACCCATGAAGTTCAAGAGGTATTAACAAATGTGTAGTTTAACATATCTTACCAAGCGTTGGTACACTTCCTCGTCTGCGGGGTTTTTGAAAGAGACACTTGAAGACGTGGTTGATGGCCTCGCTCTTAACCAGTTTCGAGCGTGCTCGTTTGCGATCCCGGCAAATGGTGGGGAGGCCTTTGATCAGATTGCGACCTTGTCCTGCATCCTCCATTGTGGGATTTTATCCGCGTACCCAGCGGTGCCGAGTCTGTGGGGGTGAGTATTTTGTGACTGGAGAGCCTTGTGCGCCGCACTTTGTTGTTAAAATTCGATCGTTGTCTTCATCTGCACAAAGCCTCCTATGTTTCCGGCGACACGAAAGGATACCTCGTGAAGGGCGTGAGATCCTTGGGCACGTACTGCGTGACAAGAGTGCTCTTAAAATTCTTCACATTTGAGGTCCATGGTAGTGACGCCATACTTGTCGACTTTCACACCCCGTGAGAGTTGGACCCAACGGCACCGAAATAGAGAAATCTTGAAAATTACGAAGTCAAGCTCCCAAATCTCCTCTACAAGCCCGTAGTACGAGTTGGGCCAGCGGTACTGACGTGTGCATCATAGGCATCTATGCGGACACCTGAGTTCTGTACTGTGCTCTTTCTATCCTGATCTGTTGTATAAAACGTGTAGCCATTAATATCGTATCCTTGCCATGTCATAATCACCATTGTAGTGTTTCACTTAATGACCTCCTAGTCAATTGCACCTTGAACCATTCGTTGAATTGACGGTTGTGTTGTCTCGTGATCCAAACTTCTGATTGGCCTGCATTCTCTTGGCGTAGCATGTTCTTGTGCTCTTCAATATATGGGGTCACTTCAGTCATGTGCCATAAAACCGTGAAATGGGCTTGAGCATACGTATTTTGATCCGGAGTTATTACTTTCCTTTCGATAGTCACGATACACTCTAGCCTCCCATCGTGACGAGACAGAGGTACACCAATCGGCTCGACCTGAGCCATGTAGCCGATGCAAAATTCAATGATCTCTTCTGTTGTATATCCTTCGATGATGCTACCCTCCGATCGAGATTGATTGCGTACATAGGACTTGACAATTCCCATGTACCTCTCGAATGGGTACATACGACGTAGAAACACGGGGCCACATATCTTTATCTCTTTCACAAGGTGGACAATGAGATGGATCATCATATCTAAAAATGATGGAGGAACATACATTTCTAGATGACATAGATTTGTCACCATCTCGATCTGCAGAGCATCTAGTCCATCGGGATCAATGACCTTCTGAGCAGTTGCATTAAAGAAATAACATAGCCTTATGATTGTCACTCGAACCTTGTTTGGCAAAATACTTCTAATTGCAACAGGTAGCATTTATGTCATTAGCACATGACAGTCATGAGACTTCATGCCAATTAATTTCAAATGTTCCATGGGAACAAGTTTCTTCATGCTGGTGGAGTGACCGGACGGAACTTTCACATCATGTAAGGACTAGCCCAGTTGAGTTTTCTCGGACTTAGACAGAGTGTAGCAAGCTAAGGGAAGGTACATCCGGCATTTATCGGTCTCTATCGGTGCTAACTCAGTTATGATGTTTATAGCGACCAAGTCACGCCTTGCGTTGACACCATCCTTTGCTTTATCAGGAATGTTCAGAAAAAGATCAATCAAACAGTCACATACATTCCTTTCTACGTGCATGATATCGATGCAATTGCGAACTTCTAAGTGCTCCCAATAAGGCAAGTCCCAAAATAATGACCTCTTCTTCCACATGTTCTTCGAACAGGTCCTTAATTTACATCCCTTTCCAAGCATAACGTCGATATCTTTGACCATATCATATACCTCTTTCCCGCTAAAAGGCCTTGGTACTGAGTCATCCTATTTTTTTCCATCAAATTGTTTCTTTATCTTGCGGTATGAGTGATATTTTGGAAGGAACCTACGGTGACGTATGTACACAGTTTTGCGCGAGTTGTTCAACCACACACTCTCGGAATAATCTAAGCAGTGCAGACAGGCTTTGGCTCCTTTTGTACTCAACCCAGACAGGTTACCAAGGGCAGAAAAATCATTAATGGTGCAGAACAACATGGCGCGTAGAGTGAAGTTCTCTCGTTTGTCTGCATTCCATACATGTACTCCTTCGTTCCACAGTATTACAAGATCTTCCACCAGTGGTGCTAAGTACACATTAAAATCGTTCCTATGTTGCTCGGCCCTTCGATAAGTAGTGACATCAAAATATACTTTCGCTTTACACACAGCCAAGGAGGAATGTTGTATATGCACAGAGTCACGGGCCAGGTGCTATATCGGTTGCTCATGTTACCAAAAGGATTTATTCCATCTGTACTCAACTCAAACCTTATATTCCTCGGTTCCAAACCGAAATCTACAAACATCCTATCAATGTTTCTCTATTGGGCAGAATCAGCAACGTGTCTTATCATTCCGTCTTTCTTACGCTGCTCCCAGTGCCAACACATCAATCTTGCATTCTTACGGTTTGCAAATAAACGCTTCAATCGGGGAATTACAGGAAGATACCACAACACCTTAGCAGGAGGTCCTTGCTTCAGCTCGATGCCCTTCCCATCATCGGAGTCATTTTTACGCTTGTATCGGGGTGCTTTGCACACCGGATAAACATGTAAGCTAGCATACTCTTTACGATACAGGATACAATCATTTAGATATGCATGTATTCTTTCTACTTTCATTCCCAATGGGCAAAGAATCTTTTTGTCTTGGTAGGTGGTTCTCGACAACACATTTCCCTTTGGAAGCATGTCCGCTAGGAGACCTAACAATGCTGTGAAATTCTTGTCAGACCAACCATTGCTTGCCTTTAATTTTGGCAGTTCTAGAACTAATGACAACCTCGTGTATTGCGGCTTGCAGCCCAGAAACAAAGGTTTCACTGAGTCCTCTATCAAGCTCTTGAATTTACCAAACTCCCTCTCACTATAGTTCCCTTCTGCATCACGTAGCATCTGGTCCAGATTGTCATCCTGCGACCTATCCTCATGATTGAAAGCACAGTCCACAGTCGGCATATTGTTGTCTCCCTCGACGATGTCGTAACTACCTTGTTATGTACTCTTCTCTTCACCGTGACTGGTCCAATATTTGTACCCCTTTCTGAAACCCCTTCTTCAACATATCTAGCTCGGCTGCTCTTCTAAAAGCAGACACGTCATTAATGTACTCTTCACTCACACGGTTCTCAATGTACATCCAGCTTCGGTCCATCTACGCTACACATGTAACAAATGAGTGTCAAAAATGATTATTAGCGCTACTATATAGCAAATCAGACTAGCTATACTTACACCTGACATCGATCTATATATATTACATAGGTTGCTAGCTAGTCACGTATTCATGACATAATAATGTTAAGGAAGAATATATTGAAGTGAACTACGAGTACTTACCAATTCTGATCAAATTGAGCAAATTAACATTATGTTTTTAAATCTAGCTAGCTAGATCTAAACAAAAACTTATCCCGCTATCAAATTCGATCAATTACAAAAGTATGCATATAAGTTATTAAAAGCAATTGAGTACCAACCTCTGATCATTAAGAGGACGGCGATATGTTTTCACCAAACTCCCTAAAGCCAGCCGCCACCTCGCTCCCTGATGCAGCGCAATGAAGACAGATCTGTGTCGAGATCGACCACGTACGCCCAGTATTTAATAGGACAGATTATCACAGACGGTTTCAACCACAAACGGTCTGTGATACCAATAAATTCCAGACGGTTCGTATTAAGAACCGTCTGTGAAAGTTCACAGACGGTTATTAACACGTACCGTCTGTGATGTCTCAATTATCATGGATGGTTCGTGTTAATAACCGTCTGTAAAAATATCACAGATGATTGCTAACATAAACCGTCTGTGATAGTTTATGCATAGACGATTCATATGGAACCGTTTATGATATAGTCATCCGGTATAGTCTCTTTTATAGTAGTGTACCTATAGGGGATATGAAATTATTATATTTTATTTTATATTTTGCTATACGTTTTATAACAAATGGTATTAAAATTTGATTCTTCGCCCGATTAACCTAATGCATGCTTGACGTGGCGTCAATGAAGTGCCTGACTACTAATCTCAGGACATATCGAGACACACAACTTAATTATGACACAGAACCAATCTTGCTTTGCATGAAATGTATCGGAAGAAGACTACAAAGAAAATGTTTCAGAAGAAGACATTCGCCAGCTGATCCGCACCAAAGCAAGGACGGCCGGCCGGCCGTCAGAAGTCGGCAAAGCTCAGCTCGTACGGCGAACAACAAAAAGAATACCATGAATGGCATAGCAACTGACAATCTGCTAGATTGAATAATAATCTCTGACCTACCTAGTACCATACTTTCTTTTGTTGATCTATAGGATATCAAATTATTCAGATCCATAGAGATCGATGAACTATATCCATCGGATATGGCAAATGGCAATATTTTTACAGGGTAAAGACAGAAGGAAGAAAGAAAGAGGATGGAAGATTTGGCCTACATTTCAGCTTTGGCCTTTGGGAAAGGTTGGTCCATGAAGAACAGTTGCAGTGTACTATGTGCTACCCTAGGTAGGATTTCATGCCTGCAAAATGCAAATGCCACTCACCGTAGGGCCAGGATAAAAGGCATGCGCTGGTCACCGTAGGATGCGGCCGAGTGAACCTTAGCGACGAAGGCTTCCGGAAAGTGTCAGCAATTAGCTCCTGAGATTCCCTTAGGCCTTAGCTATAATACATTGGATCTATTTCAGAAATTATAATTATGAAATCAGGTGCATTATTTGTTAATTTAAGAGAGGGCATTTAGTTTATTTGCATTGTTTTGTTATTTAAATTTAGCATTTTCTTCAAACAAAAGGGTTTTGAAGGACATAAAAGCTTACAGAGTTAAATAATTTGGGTTCAAACACGGCATCACTTAAGGGGACAGCGTTCAAGATCTTTGTTCAAACTTAACAGAGCTCAATGTTCGTTTTGCACGAAGAAATGTAAATCTATCTTGTTGGGATATAAGTATACTACACTAGCGCAGATTAAAATTTTCTATCACGTAAATCAGAAAACCATACGAGTAATAGATCATAGATTGTTACCACTAGATGCGCAGTACAGCGGAAGTAGAGTTGAAGTAGCCAGTTCAACGTAGCGCGTGTCGGTGTAGTAGAAGTAGTCTATCGTCCTCTGACCAACCATTTCCTCCTTTCGATCGTCTCGATCAGTGCCGCAATCATAACAACGCCTCTACCAAGTCCACATGTCTAGAGATGAAACGTCATGCATCAGTACGCTAGCACCAGCACACATGGTTGGGGCTTTGAGAGGTGGCCGCTAGGGTTTCGATAGGTGTGTCTTGGGATGCCTGCCTCAACTCCACCTCTCCCTTTATATATAGCCTCTAATCGGATAAGGATCCGATACGATCAGATATCATATCCAACTCGAAAAACTTCTAAATAGATTTTTATCCAATATGAGTAGAGATCATATCCCACTCGAAGAGCCTCTGACCAAATCTAATATAAGTAGAGATCGTATCCCACTTGGAGTCTATCATCTAGACCCTTATCGTTCCAACCGGTTAAGCGTTTGACCCTGTAGATTCATGTACATTTGGCCATGGCCCGAAAACTCCTTTCCGATCCACAAGTCAGTAGCGGTCCCCAGCAGGACATAACGACTCACAAATATGCATAAAGATTATATAAGACGAACCTATGTAGTTCTTATATATTGATCCTTTTGCCTCACGATACCAAATCAAACTCAAGGCGAGAAGTATGCCATCCTATAATAGCTCGATCCTTCATTTGAATCTGTAGTGGATTACTCAGTTGTTATTGACTTCTCAACTACATTCGGCATGGCTATGCACTTCCTTAATCCAACCACATCGAGGGGACTAGAGATATCTCTCCCACTATACAAGAAGGGCAAATTCCATTCTAATCGCTCACATTCCTCTGCATATTTCAAAGTAAACTCGAAAGCTACCTTTATAACCACCCAGTTACGGAGTAGTGTTTAGCAACCCCTAAATAAACTATTACACATATAGGAAACTATGACGATCTCAGGTCTAAGAATCCTACATACATTATGTATGAGATCAACTGATGACATTTAAGAATATAACAATTCTCGCAGTATCTCATGATAGGTCAATACAACACCATATTCTCTAATATGTATCCATATTATTAATTTGATATCTCCATACCCATAATCCGTGAAACATGATCATCAATCAATGTATGTGCTGATTTATAAATCATAATTGTCCCACATAATGATATAAGATCAGAGATAATTTAGAATAACATCAAAATATGAATAAAGAGTTCCATTAACAAGTCACATACTTGTTGTTCAATACAAAAGATATTTATTTAAGTGACAAAATAACATATTAGTCAAAAGATCATAAACATATTGTTGTATATAATGCAGTATAAGCGTAAATTTGAATTTAATTCCAGCATAATTAAATATTATCAAAACACATTTTCAGCATAATATAAATGACATACAAACACATAATTCTTTGTCATTTATACAAGAACATATATTTATCATATGAACCAAAATTTCTGCTGAAATAACCATGTATAACATTCTCATGAACATGGAATTAATAAAACTTAGCGAAAAGCACAAGTTTTAGTTATTGATTAGTGCTCTCAAATATAGGGTTGCACAAGATTTAATCTTGACCGTCCCGTTACTATGGTCTTATACTCTTGACTAATTGAATATGCCAAATGAGTTTCAAACCTTGAGCTCTAAAACATCTGACAAACTAAAACTACACAAGCCTTTCGGCCAGTAGAGGGCACAATCAAAATGATCACCAAATATCTCCAAAATTAGCCAACTAACTGATATGCTCCAGAGAGTAGATTCACAAGTAAACCGGTTATGCAGAAGGCCGAAATGGCTAACAGAGATATATACAATGCAGTAACTGTGATCACAAATAGCAGATTATGCCAAAACAAAATTTCTAATTGCAGAAATGAGACCGAAACAACAATGATTTAGAGCTCAGGTTTTATCATTCAATTTCAGCATAAGACCAATCTCTTCATAGAGCTAACAGCCAACCCCACATGCATCTCTTGCAATAATCAACTAGTGACAAATCACAGATATATGAAACAGATCACAGATTGCAAGGAGCTGACAGCCTAAATACTCACAAAACCGGTGATACTCGAAACCACCGAGAAGAAGTCAAACAAGACAAGGCACATACACTGCGCTGTCCCAGAAAACCAATCACCCCACTGCGTCAAGCAAGGAGATGAAGGCACTCGGAGATACAATGCCGCACTTCCACCTGGCTGGAACCGAGATAGAAACCGAGGGTCGGGTGGACGCCACACAAGACCGACGAGAGCTCCGGCCGAGAACGCTCGTGAACAACAAGAACAAGTCACAAATCTCTCAAATGCTCAGTCCAAGTCCGAGTCGAACCAGCTTCTAGAGGTAAACCCCAACCATTCCTCACGGCCAGATCCAAAGAAAAGGCACAAGGAAACTGCACGGGGAAAACCCTAGAACAGCGATTCGAGCTCCTCAGCTGACGGCGACAGGAAGAAACCCAGCCAGCAGCTCCCAAGACTCAAGATCGAAGAACCACAGAGAGAGATTTTAGATCGGAGGAGAACAAGAACTCACAGTTTTCCAGTACCACAAACGGAGAAGATGAGATGCCATATAAAGGGAAGCGGGGCGGAAACCGACGGGCTGCGGTCACAGCTGGCGCTGAAGCGCCCATCACCGGTGACGCCTCCATCGCCACTGCAAGACTCGGCCGCCCACGAGCGAAGCGGATGAAGCCGCTCCGAGCCGCATCGAGTGCCATGCACGCGCACGAGAGGAGAAGTCTCCTCCCCTTATCTCTTGCGTCCGGCCCACTGACAGTTGCGCCCCACCTCCTTCTCTTTTTCTTTTTCAATTGGAAAATTATCGAAATACCTCTTGAAAACAACACATAGAAGTGATATAATCATCTTCATGATTGACTCTAGACCATATCACTAACATATCTGACCACTTATCTGCAAAACAAGCTTCGGCCAGCAGACCTAGGTGTTTTTGGCGCTAGATGAAACACCTTATTTCCTTGCTTGCTGTATTTTTGATGACTGTAATCCTCTCAATCAACAAAGCTTGAGCTCTGTCTGATTCATAAAAAAAAACATATTGATTTCAACGGAAACGATAAAATCTGGCCCCCTGTATTTCTCCCTTACTGAACAAGCTTATGATGTAATTCAACGGCAATGGATGAACAATGCATAACACATAGTACTACCTAAAGATGGTTATGCATTGGAATTTGGAACCATTCCATTCCTATTGCAAAATAAGTTTAATTATGCATGCGCTTCACTTTGGATGGCATGCACTTGGGGAGAAAATGTTCAAGTCTCTGAATAGCGGGAAGTATATATTGGACAATGACAAGCAAGGAATGCAGTTGCAAGTTGCAACTCCATAAGCACAAGATATTTGTTTCACCAAAACCTCAAAAGAAGCATACCGACTCATGGGTGGCAAGGCAGTACAACTGTTGCGCATGATCAATAGCTAGCTAGCTTTGTGCCATGCAACCTGTAATTGGGACCATGTATGACACACACCATGTACCATTGGTGTTTCTGTCACTTTAGTTTGCCAAGCTATAGATCATCTTTTGTTACCACTTTTGCTTTAATCACCAGCCTTTGATGTTAGTAGTTACTTTTGGCCTGCCTCCATGGCTGCATGCCCCTCTCTCTCTCCTCTCCTTTTCTCAGTGCCCATGATTCGTAGCTACCATGCAACTTTTCATCCATGTGATGCTGAAGCTTCTTGGAAGAAGACGACGATATGAAGATGAACCATCTCATCTCATCTCACCACTCTATATATACCCATGGAACCCTCCAAAACAAACTCCATGCCAAAACACACAGGTCCATGCATGCACCACAACTAGCTAGCTAGCTCCTAGCGACGATCGCGAACAACTCCATTAATATATAGGCAACAGCTTCATCTCAGTCTCATTGTGTTAATTGAGTTGCATTTCTTGTCGTTCGTTTGGAGAAGATGAAGAAGGCGTCCAAGTACTTGAAGCAGCTCTTCTCTGCCATCGTCGCGGCGGTGAAGGAGAGGTCGACGGCGATGCGCACCAGGACGAGCGCCATGCGGACGAGACTCATCATATTCGGCATCCTCCGCAACAAGAAGCTCCTGATGAGCGCCATCAACAGCAAGATCCACGCTATCATGGGCGGCGGCCACGACGGCGGCAAGTTCACCTGCAACCACGGAGGTGCCGAAGGCGAAGGCCGTGGCGCCGGCGAGTACGGCTACCGCAATGGCCACCACTTTCTTGCGGGAGGCGGCAGGAAGGCCGCCGTGCTGCAGAGCCTGCCGAGCTTCGTCGTGGAGCAGGAGAAGAGGGCCATCGTGCTGCTCAGCAGCCTGCCGAGCTTCGCCATGGACCGGGACGGCGGCGGCGACTACGGCGAGCAGCAGTACGACGTCCTGGCACGCTCGCCGTTGGTTGGCGGCGACGAGGAGGAGGACAACGAAGGCGGGAGGCAGCAGCTAGCGAACGCGCCCCCGCCGTCTGGGTCGGTGATCGACCTCGTGCACGGCGGCTCGGAGTTCAGGCTGGAAGACGAGATTGACCACGCCGCGGACGTGTTCATACGGAGGTTCCACGACCAGATGAAGCTGCAGAAGCTCGAGTCATTCAAGAGGTTCTGCGAGATGCTCGAGAGGAATTAATGCAGGAGCTGAATATTAACGGCCAATGATCCATCGCTGCGTTCATTATGGCTGGTCTAATTATAAGATTAAAGTAAAGGCTGGGGGTGCAATTAGAATAAGTTGCATTCAAGGAAGTATGTGTTCTTGACGTGTGTAGTCTGAGGCCGAGGGTGTTTCAGAGCAAGGAGCGGAGATGTGCATGTACTCATGTCCCTTTTTTAGGGGAGAATCGATGTACTCAAGTCTCATCACGGCAATAAAAAGAGATTAGCTTAGAATTAGAAAGAGTATTCGTGTCGAAATCTTAAGAGTAAATCACACTTTTCTGTAAAGATTTTTTTTTCAGAGAACACTGGGTTTTTATGAAATTTTCTCGTAAAGCCATACAAGAGGTAGTAGTCTGAACTAGGGAAAACTTTTTCGGTTTGAAAAAAATTCGAAACCAGCCAAAAGGACCGAAATGCCCGAAATTTTGGAATTTCGTCAAAATTTCAGACGAAATTTTCAAATCGCCGTTTGAATCATACGATGAAATATGGGGAAAATCAGAACGAAAAATACCCAAAATCTGAGAAAAAACCGAAATTTCGCTGTAGATCTGGACTTATTGAGATAAAATTGTTCAAAAACTTAACAAGGATATTTAAAATACAAGAGCTGACTTCGGAATATATGCTAGCTGTCCAACACTTTCGGACCGTCCGAATGTTGCCTCAGCCAGGGGCGGACCAGCATGTAAGCATTGCGGTCATGTGACATCAATGACTTCTTGTTAAACCTAGTACAAATCCTCTTTGAAGATAACAAATAGCACTTATAAACAGGCAATGACACCATATGCTTAGAAGAGTGGCCTCGACATTTTTTTCCCAAGATCCGCCCCTGGCCTCAGCCCAAACGTTCGGACTATCCGAATCTTCCTTCAGCGCATCTAGGCCACATGATCCTCGTACCGCTTCGACTTTACTTCTCAACTGTTCAGTGTTCACCTCCTCCATTTGATTTCCCCATCTAATAGAACTCAGTCCTAACAAAGTGCTCCACAAAAACAAACTGGAAACATGCGGTTACATGCGACAACTCTAAATCAACGTTGTCGTGCCATGCCGACATGTATAGTACCATGCAAACTCAAGTTTATGTGCAAAACATGGGATACAACATGATTATTTCAACATATTTCATATTGCTGCTATTTCACATTGTACAGCAATTTCTAATTAGAAATCCTGCTTCGTATCATACAACAGTTGCCGGCAAGCAAGTAGGAGCTTGTGGTCGGCCGGCCTTACCGAGTTGCCCTATGCTGAAATACATTTGTATTACACATATTTAGGAAATTCATTCACATTCATGTTCATTGAAGCTCTTAGAAAAAGCTAAGTGGAGAAACTTACTCTTTCTTCTCTGAGAGGATCGTCCTACCCTCTCCAATGAATGGTCATATACTGAATGGAAGTAGTCCATGTAGTACAAATAGTTATCCTCTTGCGTTGCTTGGCCAACTGTCTCTCGGGTCAACCTCCATTGAATGATGCATTGGATTTTATAATGTATAAAAGAATATCTAAGCTGATCCAATTGTTCTTGTGATATAATATTATTGCCCCTTTCAAACATGATCAAGACATTAGATGGGATCCAGTAAAACAGCAACTGAAATATTAATTGTGCAAAAGTGATCATACCTGAGATTGGGACAATACAAGACATCGGACCTGTTTGGCAAGTCAAAAGCCGGGCGGCTTTTGGCTTTTGCTACAGTACCTAACTTTTAAACGGAGTATTTTCTCAAGATGGGGTCTACAAGTTAAACGTTGTACACGTTAAAAGCCCAACATCTGTACCAGCCAAAATCACAAGTGAGTATCTGTTTCTCCGTAATCTGTACCATAAACAGCCAAAATTCAAAAATTTCAGCCAAAAGCCATAAGCCGCAGCCAAAAAGAACAGGCCCATCATACAAGGTTATCTTGTCATTTTTCACATTACCTTTGATTGTTGAAATCATTGTTCCTTTGACAGTTTGAAAGATATGTTTATCATGTATTATATCAACAAGAAGATTCAGAGTGCATACCATATGCCGAGCACAAAGTGAATCAACAATCCGAAGGGACTTCTGCAATACAAAGAAAGTTGCATAATTTTCTTTGAACAATATGAAGCAAAAGAAATAACAAGAGAAAGCAACATTGAGATGGAGCTATCTTATCTGACTCATCTTCTTCCTCTTCATGCTTTTCCTTTGCCTTAATTGATGCATTTTCCTTGTTTTGATCAGTTGGTAACAAATAGTTAATGTTCATCATAGTATATTCATTGAGCCGATGATCCAGACGGCCCTCTCCCATCACACAGCAATCCTCAACAAACAAGATTCTAAACCGGCTTTCACCAATATATGTCATTAAATTCCCATCGATGTACAGCTGTCCTACTGATATCATGTTGAAAGATATGCCTGGGACATAAAGCACCTCACTCAATCTGACACCATTGTGAATGACATCACCTGCTAGTTTTGGAATTATCTTATCACCATCAGCGATGTAGAGAAGAATACTATCCTTTTCTCTTACATCATGCATATTGCTCATGTAAGTTTCACGATAACACATGTGCCTTGATGCACCAGAATCCATATGAAAGACCAGTTCAATTTCTGAGATGCAGAGTAAATACCCATCTACATATATAATAAGGGAGTGTGACATGACTAAAATTGAATAAAAGCAAAGCTTTTAAAGATTTTGCAGAAAAGTTCTGTTATTTACCTAATTTTGGAACAATGGTTTGTTGGACTTCAATAAGCCCTTGAGTTCAGTTACACACACACACTTGTGTTGTAAGATCTTCCTCGTGAGCAGCATCTTGGGTTGGCACAAGGAAGGCAAATGTATAATATAACATCCCAATGAAAATGAGCTTCACATGTCACTTGTGAAGCTAAAACCTTTATCACATCAGAAAATCAATAAGGTGTGCTCTACTAAAGAAAAAGGAAATTTCTTACTAATTATTCACTGAAATGTCACAGGATATTGATGTGTTGCTTGATAAGTCTTTTAATGTTTTCTTGTCAACCACAAAAGAAGTCCATGCTTGTGAAGGTCGAATTACATTTTTCTAGTATGTTGTTGTACAAGACAGCAGTGGCCATCAGAGTACCTCAGATCGTAGGTTCTCAGCAGAAACTTTCGAAAATGTCAAACAGGCATCTAAGTAACACAAAAAAACTTTAGACTTGTGAAAATTATTTCCTTTAGAACACAATATACTTATGTCACTTCTCAGGTTAGATGATAGAATAAATCTCACAGGTCAAATGCAATTTGATTAACTTTGTATTAAAAAATGACGTCGCTCAAGGCGTCAAGAAATCTTTATTATATCTACTACTTTACCATCACAGTTAACTGATACAAATGAAACATCTGATTATCTGAAAGCCAAACAAAAAAGCATAAGAATTCAATGGTTGAATATATAAAATGTTGCACCTGTTTATTACTAGTAGCATCTTCAGCTTGTTTGACTATGGCTGTGCCCTCATTAGTAACATGCTGTAGAGAAACATCGTTCCATTACAACATTGAAATAGCTTCAAGAAAAAAACAGAGAACACTTTTGAGGCAAATAATACCTGCTTAAATATTTGAGAAACTGGTTGCAGACCACGAGTTATTCTGGAAAATAGACTGCACATTCTAGAGAGATCCTCAATCTGCAAGATTGCATAGATATTATGTCAACATGCTTCATATATTGCAGATATACTATTCAAAAAGAAAGAAAGAGCTTCTCCATGAAACCTTGTCATCACGACGCAATGCGTGACATCTAGAATGATGCTTCTCCAAAATCTAGAAGAGTAAAAAAAATTGTTATATGATTGTGTTCTGACCTCACGAAAGTAGACCTAGCAAAATTCTTTTAGAGCCCACTGAGCTACCTGTAAAAACATAACAAGGAAGAACATCATGAAACAACTATGTTCGAAAGAATCCTAAGGAAGAAGGAAAATTAAGTTGCTGAAAATAGATTTGAACTAGATGTTCACGACACACATCACATGAAGTTCAATTATTACGAAACACATTAAGATAACATTACAAAGCATTGCATAGCTCAAAAGACCAAATCATCCATTTGCACAACTGACTTGTGCCCAATCTCATCGACAACTACCCGCTTGATCTCTGCAAACAGAACATCTACATGGGATAAGAAGACAACATAAATCAAAGTGTATGACAATGAATGAGAAATAGAATTACTAGTAGCTTTCTCAGCACCTGCATTTTGGATTTGACTAGTTGCATTGATGGACTTATGGAAGAACATATTCTCATTGCAATACACCATGAAAGTGATGATGCACATTATGGTAGGTCCAGTCCATGAGTCGTACATGACAGTCACACCATACTGATCCCAGTGTTTCTTGAATTTCTCAACATACAACTCCATTTCCTTATAGTTGGCTTGCAAGTATGTCCCATCAATTTCACTCCCTTTAGAAAGGTGTGCCGCTGGACCTAGATCTTGAGTCACCTTTAATGCTGCTCGAAAATAATGGCATTTGGCCTTCCGCCCAGGAATGTCATTGGCATGAAACCATTTGGCCCAAGCTTGACCAAGTTTTTCTTTGGATCCCTTGTTTATCACAGTGTCAATTCTAGGCTGGTTGGGTCCTCTGCCACGTGCCAAGTCTAAATCAAATGACCCGCCACCACTACCACTACGACTAGTCCTAGCCTTGCTAAACATGGCGGTAATCCTTCCAGTAGGTCTACTACCAATACTACTACCAACACCACCACCACTACCACTACTAGTGCCATGTTCGAATGTACCACCCCTCATCTCCACTGCATGCCGAAACTGAAGATCTCTCAATGATCTCGACAATGCCAATTGTATTTCACCCTCTTCCTCTATAGGCACATCAATTACATCATTTTGCTCCATGTTCTCTATAAACTCACGTTCAAATCTAAGGCTGCGCTCTTTTCCTTCTCTTCTCTTTTGCTTCCCACTAATCCGGGTCTTCCTCATTGCATCACGCACTTCTCGTGGCACACATTCACAAGCCCGCACTTCACCTATTACCCCAGCCAGATAGCATGTTGACATAACTATCTGAATAGTTGGGTTGCACCTCCACCATGCTTCGTCCATGTGCAGTACTTACACGTGAAGCCTTGGGTGCCAACTCTGCTGCCATGATTCCACACATTGTTAATATCTCTGATGTTCACACGTCCTGCATTTCCAAGACAATATAATTCAATTAGCATAATACGGTACATTGACGGTACTTTTAGATAACTGTTGATCAATCCACAATAAAAACTTTTAGATTAATACTACCTTCCATAGTAGTAGGTGCCGGTGGAGCGTCAGTAGGCTCATCCACATGTGCAACAGCTCCCCTTCCACTCCTGACTCCTACATCCCTGCCGCAACCATTCCTTCCACTCCCCGTGCTGCCGCTTGCGCTATCCATGCCGCTTCCCCTGCCGTGAGCCAGACTGAGGACTGAGGATGATCACATGTCGGATTTGCAATGGGAAGTGTATAAGGGGTGAAGAGATGCACCTGCTGTTGCACCTCCCTTTGCGCCAAACGGCCAAAGGGGAAATGGGGGAGCCGACATCGAAGGTGGTGGCAGTGGCTGGGAGCTACAGCAGAATTTTCAATTCATACAACTCGAGATCACATTCATATGTTGGAACCGGAAGAGCAATGTGAAGCGCAAAAGGATTAAGGAGTGAAGACTGGAGAGACTCACTTGCTGCTGCCTTTTTGGTTGAAGGGAAAATGGGGGATTGGGGAGCTGAGTAGCCGACACCAGAGTACTGGATCGGACTACCGAGGTCTAGAGGTGGTGGCGGCGGCCAAGAGGCAAGAGCTATAGCTGACCAATGCACCGCTGCCGGCTGCCCTCAGCGAGATGGTGCCTTAGCCGCCGATCTTCCCCACCTTGGCCATCGCTAGCCTATCTTCCCCGCCTTGGCTGCCGCCCCCCGCTCTTCCCCGCCTTGGCCGTCGCTCGGTGGAGGATGGGGATAGGGATTGGTTGCCCACCGCTCGGTGGAGGATTGGGATGGGGATGGCCGCCACTCTTCCTCTCGACCTTGGCCGCTGCTCGGTGAAGGATGGGGATTAGCCACCTGCCGCTCGGTGGAGATTGGGATGGGGATTGGCCTCCGTCCGCCGCTCGGTGGAGGATGGGGATTGGGATTGACCGTCCGCCGCTCAGTAGAGATGGGGATGGGGATGGCCGCCGCCCGCCGCTCTTCTTCCCCACTTTGGCCGCCGGCCTGGCTCGGTGCTCGGCGTCGGTGGAAGATGGGGAGGAATGGGGATTGGGTAACGGGTTACGAATAGGGAGTGGGGACTAGCGGCTGGGCGGCTGGCCTAGTGGGCTGGCCTGTGTGGTTATGCGTGCAGGCATGCGGCTCGCGGCGTCGTCTCCCGAGTCCCAAATAATTTCAAATACGCACAAATTTTTTGATCAGGATGACGTTTTTTCGGTAAGTACAGAAAGAGACGAAATTTCGCTAATTCGGTGAAATTTCGGATGAAAATTTTTTCCCTGGTCTCAACTAGAGTTCCAAAAATCGGTGAGAACCGGTCGAGAAACAGGAACTTAGTTGGGTTCTAGCTTTGATTGCTTATTGCTTACAAATGGCTACATTGTTTCGTATAAGGTATAAACCATACTTCAATAAATTTATGAAAAAAATTTGCGGACCCAGAAAATCGATTGGTTTTTGCCCCCACACACGCTGAAAACAGGAGAAAATTTGAACCACCGTAGTTCTGGTTTTCAAGGCAATTCTGGTTTTTAGCTACGGCTTAATAATATAATGAATAGTGATGGCTGAATGAAGCCGAAAAAAGGGCATCAATAATGTGTTTGGATCATCTTCGAAGCAATCTAGAAGGGAGAAAAAACATGCTTCGGGGTTGCACCACCACATTACAATATCCCATCATCAATATGTGCCCATCTATCTACCACGTCATCGCTCTAAAACATATTTAACCCTAATCATGGAAAGTCCTAAATTAGCTTGACCATGATAGACTGTTCTAAGATAAGATTAACAATTCTGCAAAAAGATTCCGGCACTCATTAGAAGTTGTTTGCTAATCGACACTTCAGACATTTGGGCACCTTATGGGACAAACTGTTGTAAATAACGTGGTTTTAGCAAAATTTTGGACTTGATTCCAGTATAATAAAAGATAATCAAAGTATATTTACATCAGCATATAAATATCAAAATTAAGATAATATCATGTAAATCCTTCGAGACATTTAAACAAGACAATATACTCAAGGCATAGAGCAAGTAAATAATTAAAACCAGCAAAAAAGCTTATGTTTTAATTATTATTATTGCTCTCAGATGTAGAGTTGCTCAAGATTAGTTCTTGGTCTTTTCAATACTATGTCTACACACTTCACGAATTAGAAATGACCACTAGTTTTCTGAATTTGAGCTCTAAACTATGCTTTACTGAATTATTACAGGACATTACATTCACAAAAGAAGACAAATTACTGTCGATCAATAGAATTTCAACAAAAGGATTAATCTCACATAAACAGTACACCTACTAGCTTAAGCAATTTGATTAATGAATATCAAAGATAGCAAAGTCTCCTAAAGAGCCGAAAACAAGCTACTTAGTACTGAAAATACTAGAGATCACAAATATGAAATGATACAGCACAACCAACAGTAAATGTCTAATGGACTAAAGATCAAATGACAGAAGTAAGCATCAATCTTAGAGCTCAAATCTAAACTAGATAATCAGACTACTTTCAGTAGTAGACAAGTATCCTTATTGAGCATTAAACCGAGCCCACAAACAATACTTGCGAAGTCTCCCAGTGCTAAGATAATTCACATAAGTTAATTAACTAGCACGGCTCACAATGATTGTAAAGTAAATAAGGGAAACCAAAATACTTACAGAGCCGATGGTAATCAAAACCATTGAGAAGAACCAAGGCAAGGCATGCATAAAGGCGCTGTCCCAGAAAACCAATTGCCTCGCTGTGTCGCGAATGCCAGACAAGGTTGACAGAGATACAATGCCACCTTGGCAAATCGGGACACACCGAAGAACGAAGCCGAGGTATAGGAAAATACCGCACAAGACCAACAAAGATGCTCCGGCCAAGAGCACCGTGGAACACCAAGCACCAAGCACACCTTTCTTCGCCCCCAAATCGATCAAGATCCAACTAAGAAAGAGGAAGAGATTTGGAAGTAGGGGACTCACTAAGCTGATGCCAAACAAGAGGAGGAGGTGACCAATAAATAGGAGGGGAAAGTGACGGAGTTGATGTGGCTACTGCTCACGGCCAGCGTCGAAGCACCGGGGCCGTTGGCGCCTCCAGCGCCACTCCACCTCAATTCTCTGCATCACAAGAGAGCCGCCCGAGCCCATCGGCCGCACGCGCTAGGGCTGGAGACCAAGTCTCTAGCCTTATCACTCTCCTGTCCCACCGATAGGTGGGACCCACCTTCCTTCTCTATTCCCTTTTTTCTTTTCTCAAAATGAAAAATTTCCAAAAGGCCCTCAAACTCCAACAGTCCCCACCAATTTATCATTTTGATAAAAGGTGTTCATAAGTCTTGTTTAATATACAACTGCTCGACGATGGGTACCTTACGGGTTTGAACCCAAAGCTTAGCAACAAGGACCACAACTCTGCATAGACAAAGGAGGACCTCACCTTAATCCAATTTCTTGGTGTGAAAATTTTTGCCCAAGTTACATTCTGTACTTGGCGATTTGCCCTTTTCCCTCTCGAGGTGAGACGTTATGGTCATATCTCCGTATCTAGTTAATAAGTATTTAAGAAAGCATATCCTTATCTTTGTTTGATTGTGACCTCATGATCATACTCAAGTAGGTGAATTCTCCAAGGAATCATGTAAGATGATTCCCGACCCCATATAGGTATCAAATTCATTAAGAACTATTGCTCAACCTCCCATACAGAAAGAGCATTGCAGCTAATGAGACCCGTTAGAATGTGCTTTCTAATCCCACACAGTTTGTTGTCCTAGAGCTTAGTTCACGGGATCTCCGATCTTCTATAATAGGTTACCACTAATGTGATCCTATACATGGGTATGAGTCCCATTCCCTTTGGCGCTGCAAGGATGGCCTTCCGCTCCAATCCTTTGGTGAAAGGATCTACCTAGTTCCTTTCAAACTAGAGTATTCTACAGAAATAACACACGTCTCTCTGGCATGCCTTATCAACTTAAGTCACCTTTTTATATGTTTTGAGTACTTCATACTATCCTTTCTACTCTTCACCTTAAGCAGAACGGTTTGGTTATCGCAGTAGGTTAATACAGCTGGAATTGGCTTTTCCAGAAAAGGTAGGTTAGAAAGAAGTTCTCTAATCCATTCTGCCTCTACAACTATTGAATCAAGTGCTACTAACTCTTAACTCATCCTCCATGGTATACTATGTAAGGATAGTCTGTTTAGAAGACTTCTACGAAACAACCCCACCTGCTAGAGTGAAAATATAGCCACTCGTAGCCTTCATATCATCCAAGTACTGATCCAGTTAGAATCACTGAATCTTTCTAAAACTGCCGGATGGCCAGAATAGTGTATTCCCAAGTTTGAGGTCCCCTTTAATTATTTGAGTACCCTCTCTAGTGCTATCCAATGATCATCTCCTGGATTGGCCGTATAACGACTCAACCTGCTTACAACATATGAGATGTCCAGCCTCATTGCACTAGTTAGATACATTAAGGATCTAATTATTTGATAATATTTAAGCTGGTCCTTTCCATGTGTAATGTTTTTATATAGCTTAATATTTGGATCATAGGGTGTGACTACTGGCTTATAGTCCATGAACCCAAATCTGGTTAAAAATTTATTTACATAATAGGATTGAGAAAGAATAATCCCATTCTCGCCCTTTATCAGCTTGATGTTTAAGATAACATCAGCTTCACCCAGATCTTTCATATCAAAATTTTGGGAGAGAAAAGACTTAGTTTTATTGATTACATCCAGACTTAGTTTTATTGATTGTATCCATGTTGGTCCCAAAAGGCAATATGTCATCTACATAGACAAAGAATGACACCTTTGCCCCCCACTGAACCGATAGTAGACATATTTATTAGCTTCATGTACACAAAACCCGACTGAACTCATAGTACTATCAAATTTCTCATGTTATTGCTTGGGAGCTTGCTTTAGACCATACAAGGATTAAATCAATCGACATACTTTCTTTTCTTACCCTTCAACCACAAAACCATCGGGTTGTTGCATATAAATCTTCTCATCTAACTCTCCATTTAGGAAAGCAGTCTTTACAGCCATTTGATGTACTTGGAGTTTGTATGCGATAGCCAGTGCTTTTTTGCTAAAAGCACCCGAATTGTGGGTAAGCGAGCAACAGGAGAGTATGTATCAAAATAGTTTCTCCTTTCTTTTGTGTGAAATCTTTAGCTACTAAACAGGCTTTGTACTTTTCTATAGTACCATGAGGTCTATACACTTTCTCTTAAAGATCTATTTGCAGCCCATTGGCTTGAATCCTGATGGAAGATCCATAATCTCCCATGTTCCGTTAGCTATGATGGAATCTATCTCACTACGGACTGCCTCCTTTCAGCAATCCACATCCGAAAATGTGTATGCCTTTGAAAGGTTTTGTGGTTCATCATCCATGACATAGGTGACATAGTCATCGCCAAGAGACTTTTCAGTCCTTTGCCTCTTTCTTCTCATCAACTTCAATTTGGGAGCGGTGTTTTCCACACTAGGAAGAATAGATGTTCATCTGAACCAGTATGATCAATGACTTTATTTGGCCTCATAGGAAACATGTGTTCAATGAATGTCACATCACGAGATTCCAACACTATATTTGTATCAATGTCACTTACCTTATATTTGACCACTAAAAATCTATAAGCCGTGCTATTTTCAGCATATTCTAGAAAGACACAATCAACGATCTTGGGACCAAGTTTTCTTTTCTTTGGTAATGGCATATGCACTTTTGCAAGGCATCCCCACATTCGAAGAAATGATAAGTTATGTTTTCTCCCCTTCCATCCCTCATAAGGTGTTTCCTTCTAATTACGAGGCGGAATCCTATTCGAGACATAATTCACTATGAGAACTGCTTCACCCCACTAGGGGTGCAATCAGAGCGGATACGGATGAATATCGCTTATCCTGTATTCTATTCCATATTTTTTCCTCGGAGTTGGAGTCGGACACGGATAATGCCGATATTCATTTCTCCATTCTGTATCCATTCCATAATCTTTCAGATGGTCAGTCAGACAGAAATTATTCGCTTCTTTGCACAGGACATTGGACAATATGGTACATTCAGAACGAACATGGAGAGACTAATTACTGATGTGTTGAAGGAAGAACACTTAGTACTCTCGCCTGTTTAGATGTGACAATCTGTCTATATGTTATCTTGTTCCTAAGTGAAGTCACAACAAACTTTCGTATATCACTCAACATACAAATATATACAGACGGATATCAGTTATCCCGTATCCTATTCTATATTTTTTCCTCGGAGTCGGAGTCAAACACGGATAGTGCCGGATACCTATCTACCCCTTCCGTATTTGTTCCGCAAGCCTTCGATCGGTCAAACGGACGAAAATTATCCGCTGCGTTTGCACCCCTACACCCCACCAATAGTCCGGCACACCTGAACTTTTTAGTATGACATTAACCAACTCACAAAGAGTTTGGTTATTCCTTTCGGCTATTCCATTGGATTGGGGTGAGTATGGTGGAGTGATTTCATGAAGCATTCCACTTTCTTCATAGAATAGAGAGAATTAATTTGAGACATATTCAGTGCCTCGGTTTGACCTTAACCATTTAATTTTCTTCTCTAGTTAATTTTCCACTTTGGCTTCAAAGACTTTAAAGTGTTCTTATGCTTCATCTTTCGACTTAAGTAAATAAATATAGCAATACTTAGTCGTATCATCTATGAGAGTTAAGAAATAATGTTTGCCACGTTTAGTTAATATTCCATTCATCACGCAAAGTTCATAATGGATTAGCACAAGTGGAGAGGTGCTTCACCCTTCAATGCTATGAAAAATGTTTTTAGGGTTGCTTTGCTTACACACACTTCACATTTTAAGCCCTTCTCATAATTATAGCTTGAAATTAAACACATTTTGCTTAACCACGGAATGACTTCAAAGTTAACATGACATAAACGAGAATGCCAAACATCATGACTTTTATTGCAATAAGAAACATTAAAAATATTCACATTATTGAAATCAAGAATGGATAAATGGAACATGCCTCCGCTATCATAGCCTTTGCCCATAAACTTACCAAATTTAGTCAATACGACCTTATTGGACATATATGTCTAGTAGCACATGTATCAATCTTCCAACCAATTGATGAACTTGCCATAAAGGCCTAAAGTATATACCCTTCTGAACTAGGGCTAGCTAGTGCGATATTTCCTTCAGCCTTACAGCTCTTGTGCTGACCAGGAGAGAGACCCTGACTTTATAATTGCGGCAATGGTTGGCCTTATGGCCAGCCGTGCCACAGACAAAGTAGACAATCTCCCCCTTCTTTTTCTTCATTATGTTGCCTTTGAGCTTGTTCTAGGGCTGGTTCTTGAACTTTTATTTCTCACTACCTGTAGCACTCTTGAACTCCACTTGATGAGCTTGGACTTGAGCTTTCCCTGCACCGTCACCGCTCTTACATGTTCTTCGTCATTAATAGCTGTCGACAACTCATTGAAAGTCAATCGCTCCTTTATATGTCGGCGAGCAGTCACGAAGTCGTGCCACCAAGATGGTAACTTAGCCAAGATGACATTTACTTGAACTTCTCTGGTAGGATACAGTCGTACTGACTTAGTCACGTACATGAAGTTGTAGATCATGGAGTTGCTCCATCACCGACCGTCCCTTAACCATCTTATAGTTCAAGTAATTAGCAGTTCCGAATGACTCATTTTCATTATCCCCTTCGAAATATTTCTTATTTAGTTCACCCTAGAGTTGCTTAACATCTTTAAAGTTAACGTACATGTCAAACAGCCGATTGGATAAGATGGCTAACAAATGAGCTAAGACCGAATTGTTCGCATCCTCCCATCACATCATTTCAGGAATTTCCAATGGAAATATTGTAGGATTCGAAATGACCTAAAAGAGTTTGAGATCAGTCAGCTAGAGCTTTGCTTTAGCCTGCCAATGTTTAAAGTTAACACCGCCAAATACTTCTGGCTTAACGACACTAGACGAAGAAGCCATTTCTTTAAATCTTGGTTTTCTGGTTTGTTGTAAATAATGCGGTTTTAGTAAAATTTCAGACTTGATTCCAGTATAATCAAAGATAATCAAAGTATATTTTCAGCACATATAAATGTTAAAATTAACATGATAACATGTAAATCCTCCAAGACATTTAAACAGGACAATATACTTAAGGCATAAAGCAAGTAAATAATTAAAACCAGCAAAAAGCTCATGTTTTAATTATTATTAATGCTCTCGGATGTAGAGTTGCTCAAGATTAGTTCTTGGCCTTCTCAATACTATGTCTACACTCTTCACAAATTACATATGGCCACTAGTTTTCTGAATTTGAGCTCTAAACTACGCTTTACTGAATTATCACAGTACTTTGCATTCACAATAGAAGACAAATTACTGTCAGTCAATAGAATATCAACAAAAAGATTGATCTCACATAAACAGTACACCTACCAGCTTAAGCAATTTGATCAATGAATATCAAAGACAGCAAGGTCTCTCCCTAAAGAGCCGAAAACAAGCTACTGAGTATTGAAAATACTAGAGATCACATATCTGGAATGATATAGCACAACCGATAGTGAATGTCTAATGGACTAAACATCAAATGACAGCAGTAAGCATCAATCTTAGAGCTCAAATCTAAACTAGATAATCAGACTAATTTTAGTAGTAGACAAGTATCATCATTGAGCATTAAACCAAGCCCACAACAATACTTGCGAAGTCTCCCAGTGCTAAGATAATTCACAGAAGTTAATTAACTTGCATGGCTCACAATGCTTGTAAAGTGAAGAAGGGAAACCGAAATACTCATAGAGCCGATGGTAATCAAAACCACCGAGAAGAACCAGGGAAGGCACGCCTAAAGGCGTTGTACCAGAAAACCAATTGCCTCGTTGTGCCACGAATGCCAGACAAGGTTGACGGAGATATAATGCCACTCTTCGCAAATCGGGATACACCGAAGAACGAAGCCGAGGTATAGGAAAATGCCGCACAACTGTCGGGACCCCGGATTTCCGAATTCGGACCCTCTGTGTATTACGGTACTAGTCCCAGATCAAAGCTAGTGCACACAGTCAAACAATGATAAATACATAACCAACAATGCTATATTACAATAATAGAGAGTACAGACCAAAAAGGCCTCTTTATTACAACTGAGGTTTCAAGACCTCGCAACACACGAAACACAGCGGAAGCAAAATAAACTCTGGCGAAAACCCATCAATACGCCATAGGCAATTGACTCGGGAAGCGCAACCTAGTACTCCAGAAAGACTTCATCGAAACCATACGCGCCAAAGTCGAAGTTTCCTTCTTGAGCTTCATAATCCTCTGGGTATTATTTTGAGTGTAGCATGTGAGTACATAAAGTACTCTGCAAGTCTTGGGAAAATGCAATAGATGCAAGGTTTAACAAAGGAGGGTTATATGGTTCTTTTGCACAAAGAATTATTTTATTTCAAATACCATTAAATATTTTCGAAGGCATCAATTTAAATAAGGTAATTGTTTTAACAGAATCTATCAAATTTCATAGTGAAGGTTCCAACTACCAACACTAAGTCACTGGCTCTAACCGCCAAGGTTCAAGAAACGGGTTACATCCACCCACACTGGCTATATCCGCCAGGACAACTCCGGGAGTTCCAACCACTCCTGGTTCTCAAAACTTTTATTTTAAAACCAAAACCAATGATCTACCATGTGAATGCATTCCTTGCTCGACCTTGATGGTGGGCACAGCTATTCGAATAGTTTTACACTCTACAGAGGTTGTACAACTTTACCCACAAGAGATAAGTTATATTAATAGCCAACATGCTTCCTTAGGCATGAGACCCAGATAATTCATCACAAAGCCTTTACCTTACTCTAGTCTAGCTAGTCACCACCTGTTGAGGTTTCACCGCTGAAGGGTTAAATCCACCCAGACAGAAGCCCCCACTTGCGCCATATGAGTACAGTAAATCCATGTCCATCACTGTGAATAACCAGTAAATCCCTGGCACTCACCTTCCACTGGTGGTACCTAAACTAGACTATTGTAATTTATTCAACTAGGTCGTACCCATATAGACATGTGGTTGTACGGTAGTGCTCAGTTTGGACAATCACAAGAGTCGGTCCTTAATTAGCTAAGGCGGAACATACACATTACAAGTTCTCGTGCTCACCGCACCAAACCAATCTTACCACCCGCCCAAGTCTAAACCAACTCTCACTTTTTATTTTATTTTAAAGAACAGTGGCAACACCAATCACCACTAAATTTCTGAAAACATGGACTAGTTTAATGAAATATAATTTCCTATTCTAAATTTACAAAAGTTATTTAGCACAACTAAGCAAGTTACTACAGTTCTAATATTTATCAAAGAATTAATAATCTCAATACTGAGTCAAAAGAATCCTAGGGTGTCAAAGGTACATGGTTGTCAATGTCAAATGAGAGCATAACAATAATCGGTTTAACTATTATCATTACAGCATAAATTATCATTTGATGTAACATATCAATGCATTAAATTTTAAAATAATCAAAAGAATTTCACGAACATAGGTTCAAAATATTCGAAGGAGACTTGCCTTCGTGTGCGGTGTCTTGACTTTCTTGCTGCGGGTCGACAAATTCTTCGGCGACGTCGGATTCTATGCGAGAAAAAGACAAAGCAACAAAGCATATAAATACATATAAATTTAAATAAAATTCAAAAATTGGAAAAGAATGTATATTTGGGTTGTTCATGATTTTAGAAAAATTTAGAAATTTGAACGGGTCAAATCGGAGTTAAAATGTGAAAGTTATGGCATCGGGAAGTTTTAATTGGAAAAAAAGAAAAAGAAAGATTTTTCTGATTTAATTTTGAATTGAAAATTCATAATTATGACGTCAGCAAATAATTTAATTTCGGTCGAAATATTTTTCTAAAGAAAAAGGGATTTATGACGCAATGCTGACGTCAGCAAATTTTGAATTTTGAATTTTCGGACATGTGGGCCCGGTCCACCGTGGACCGAGTCCACGAACCGGTGGCCGTGCCAAGGTGGCACGCGCCGTGACGCGGCGCCACACAGGCGCACGCCGGCGGCCACGCGGGGTCGGGGCCACCGACACGGACGCCACGCGGGCGGCGTGTGCAGAGCACGGGCGGCGTCGGCTCCGGTGGCCGGCGATGGCGGCGGCGACACGGAGGGGAAGATGGGACTGCGGGGTCACAGGGAGGAGACCGGTCTTCGGCGGTGGCGGAGACGACCGGCGGCGGTGAGAGAGGAGGAGGCGGTGGCGCGCGGGCGGCGCCGCTCAGGAGGTCGGGGCGCTCGGGCGAGGGGGGAAAAGGTGCAGGAGGATGTGGGGATGCCGAAAGAGCTCCCCGGGGGGGGGTTTATAGGGGAGATTAAGGGGAAAACAGCTGGTAATTAGTGGAGGAGTGATTGGGGGCTTTCATTGCGCAATTAAACGGGAGTTTACGCGAAGTTTTCAGCCGGAATTGGAAGCTCCATTTTCGGCATTAACAGAGGAGAGAGAGGGTGAGAGGAGGAAGAAGGAGAGGTAGAAGATGAATATGACGGGTGGGGCCCACCCGTCGGTGAGAGAAAGAGAGAGAGGGAGGGTGAAGGGGTACGGGCCGTCAGATGAGCGACACGTGGCAAGTGGATATATCGCGGCCGTTGGATTTAAATGAAGGGGTAAGTAATGATGGACGGCCGAGATTAAATCGTCGAGAGAGATGGATCAAATCTGGGCGCGACACGTGGCGGCCCGAGGTTAATTCGGATTTAATTTTCGGATTAAATTTTCAGAAAATACTAGGAACCTTATAATTGCTTAGAAAAATAATAAATAATATCTAAAAATTCCAGAAATTTAATAGAATATTCTTGGAGATATTTTAGACCTAATAAAAATATTTTTAATTTCAGATTTGATTTTAATAATTTTACAAAATTTCTTTTATCTTTTAAAATTGATTTTTAATTCCAGAAAATTCTCAAAAATTAATTAAAAAATTCTGGGAAGGTTGGGAACAATAAAATGAACTCCTTTTGGCTTTAATAAAATATTTAAAATATATTTTCTTGTTTTAGATTTTGAAATAAAATCCAAAAAAGCACAGAAAAATCTAAATAAAAGCCAATTGCTTTAAAATAATTAATTTTAATTTAAATGTTTCAAAACTCAAAATTTTGGGATGTTACAAACCTACCCCCTTAGAATGAATCTCGCCCCCGAGATTCGGACAGACTGGGAAAAAGACTAGAGAACTCTGCTCTTAGATCTTCTTCTCGCTCCCAAGTTGCTTCTGATTCTGAATGATTGCTCCAGTTCACTTTACAGAATTTGATGCTCATGTTTTTTGTACGATGCTCTACTTCATCCAAAATTTTGACTGGATATTCTGGATATGATAGGTCCTCCTTTAAAGTCACTTCTTCTAAAGGTATTTGTTCCTCTAGTACACGGAGACACTTTCTTAACTGAGGCACATAGAAGATGTCGTGCACATTCGACAACTGGGGTGGAAGCTTTAACTGGTAAGCAACTTCTCCCCTTTTGGCTAGCACAGGAAAAGGTCCAATGAATCTCGGAGCAAGCTTCCCAGTAACGCTGAAACGACGCATCCCTTTGAGAGGTGAAACTTTCAAATACACATGATCTCCAGGTACAAATTCTAACGCTCTTTTGCGATTGTCCGCGTAGCTTTTTTGTCTTGTTTGTGCTATTTTTAATCTGTCCTGAATCAGGCGAACTTGCTCTTCTGCTTGTTTTAACACATCCGAACCAAACACTTGTCCTTCTCCAGATTCTTTCCAATATAACGCTATCCTGCATTTTCTGCCATACAAAGCTTCAAACGGAGACATTTGTAAGCTGGATTGATAACTGTTATTATAAGAAAATTCTGCATAGGGTAAACTTTGATCCCAACTTGCTTTATTTGCCAAGGCATAGGCTCTCAACATGTCTTCCAATATTTGATTTACTCTTTCTGTTTGACCATCTGTCTGAGGATGGTATGATGTACTGAAATTTAGATTTGTGCCCAAAATTTCATGCAGCTTCTGCCAAAATCTTGAAGTGAATTGAGATCCTCGATCTAACACAATCTTCTTTGGAACTCCATGCAAACACACGATTCTTGACATATATAACTCTGCGAGTCTATCTCCATAATAGGTCGTCTTTACTGGAATGAAATGTGCGACCTTTATCAGTCGATCCACAACAACCCAAATTGAATCATACCGTGCCTTTGTTCTTGGCAATCCAGTTATAAAATACATACCAATTTCTTCCCATTTCCACTCAGGTATCTGCAAAGGTTGCAAAAGTCCAGCAGGTCTTTGATGTTCAGCTTTAACCCGTTGGCATACATCACACAAAGCTACATATTCAGCAATTTTTCTCTTCATAATTGACCACATGTACCTTTCTTTAAGATCTTGGTACATATTTGTACTTCCAGGGTGAATTGAATATCCGGACTCGTGAGCTTCCTTCAAGAATTCTTTTATTTCTTTTCTCTCGGGTACAAGAATTCTTTTCCCAAACCAAAGAATATGAAAATCCTGGTGCCTTATCTTTCTTCATATTGTCTTTAATATCCTTAAAATATTTATCTTCTTTTTGAGCTGCCTTGATTTGATCCGGTAGAGTTGGTTGAACCTCCAAAGTAGCTAGGAATTCTTCCTCTACTACTTCTAAATTAAGTCGTTGAAACTCTTCATGAAGTGCAGGATGTCTATCTTTAATCATCAAATTATTGCAATAACTTTTTCTGCTCAAGGCATCAGCTACAACATTAGCCTTTCCTGGATGATAATGGATTCCAACATCATAATCTTTTATTAACTCAAGCCATCTTCGTTGTCTCAGATTGAGGTCAGGTTGGGTAAATATATACTTCAAACTTTTCTGATCTGTGTAAATCTCACAACGATTACTGATCAAATAATGCCTCCATATTTTTAGAGCATGCACAACGGTAGCTAACTCTAAATCATGAGTTGGATAGTTCTGCTCATGCAGGCACAATTGCCTTGAAGCATAGGCTACCACCCTTCCTTCTTGCATTAAAACACAGCACAATCCTTGTCTGGATGCATCACAGAAAACTTTAAAACCCTTCCTAATATCTGGAAGCGTCAGCACTGGTGCAGAGTTCAACCTCTTTTTTAGTTCTTGAAAACTGTCCTCACAAGATTTACTCCATTCAAACTTCTTTTCTTTCTTTAGCAACTGAGTGAGAGGTCTTGCAAGCTTGGAAAATCCTTCTATGAAACGACGATAATATCCGGCTAAACCCAGAAAACTTATGATCTCTGTTGCTGATTTGGGTTGTGCCCAATTGAGTACATCTGTTACCTTTTCAGGATCCATAGACACTCCTCCTGCAAAAATCACATGACCCAAGAAAGCTACTTTCTTCAACCAGAACTCGCACTTGCTAAACTTGGCGTACAACTGGTGCTCTCTGAGCCTTTCTAAAACTATCCTAAGATGTTCAACATGTTCTTCCTCATTCTGGGAGTATATCAAAATGTCATCGATGAACACAACAACAAACTTGTCCAAATACTCCATGAACACTTTGTTCATCAGATTCATAAAGTATGCGGGAGCATTGGTCAGGCCAAAAGACATCACTGTAAACTCGTATAGTCCATAACGAGTGGAAAACGTTGTCTTTGGTATATCTTCTGGTCTAATCTTCACTTGATGATAACCTAACCGGAGATCAATTTTGGAGAAGACACATGATCCTTTTAACTGATCAAACAAATCATCTATCCTGAGCAACGAGTACTTGTTTTTAACTGCTGCATCATTCAGGGATCTGTAGTCCACGCACATACGAAGACTGCCATCCTTCTTCTTCACTAGAAGTACTTGTGCTCCCCAAGGTGAAGAACTTGGTCTAATAAAACATTTCTCTTGCAGTTTCTGAATCTGCTTCTTAACTTCTGCTAGGTCTCTTGGAAATCGGAGCTATTCCAGGTACTAGGTTCATAACAAATTCAATTTCTCTATCCAGTGGCATTCTGGGCAAATCCTCAGGAAACACATCTGGATATTCTCTTACTATAGGCACCTTTTCCAGAGTTATTCCCTTTAAGCTATTCAACCCACATCCATTTTGAGAAGATGGTTTTGACTTGTACTTTACTTGAATTCCTTCAGAGTTGGTAAGAGTAATGACACAATTGGCACAATCTATCTGCCCTTTATACTTGGTTAACCAATCCATTCCAACTATTACATCTAGACTCTTGGAGTCTATTATAATAAGATTCGCTAGGAATTTTACTCCATTTATATCTACGGTTGCTCTATGGCAAATCGTGCTAGTTCTCATTTCATTTCCAGGTGATTGGACTAGCATAGGGTTCTTTAGCGAACGCACATCCCAATTATATCTTTCAACAAAATCTTTTGACACAAAAGAATGTGAAGCTCCAGAATCAAATAATGCTGATGCAGGTACTGAGTTGACAAGAAACTTACCCAGAACTATGTCAGGTGCATCCTGAGCTGCTTCTGTAGTGACATGATTAACATGCCCTCTGTTCATTACTTGCGGAGTCCTTGGAGTTCGAGGTGCTCCACAGCCTTGTCCTGCAGGTGGGACTCTGGCTGGTGTAGTCCCCAAGTTGAAACGAACAAGGGTCACAGCTGGCCGCTTTTGAGGACAATTATTGGCATAATGTCACATGTTCTTGCAATTGAAGCATTGCACTCCTGCAGTTGAAGTCTTGTTCTGCTGAGGCTGAACTGCATTGCTTGCTCGAGGAGCTCGAGGAATCGGGCGGGGTCCACTGAATGATGTCCTTGGCACACTTGGCACTGAGGGCCTACTGAAGTGAGGTGGATTAGGACGATACCAAGAACTGCTTGCACCCTGCTGAGTTTGGAACTTCCTCTTCCGAACCTCATACAACTGACATTGAGCATCTTCTTGTATAATGGCCTTATTCACCATATGCTGAAACGTTGGATAATCATTGGACACCAGCTGCACCTTGAGGTTGGGGTCAAGTCCTTGCATGAATCGCCAAATCTTTGTTGCATCTGTTGCAACATCTTCGGGAGCATACCTGGATAGTTCGGTGAACTTATTCAGGTACTCAGTGACACTGAGGTTTCCTTGCTGCAACTTGTGAAACTCCATCTTCTTCATTTCCATTATTCTCGTATGAATATGCGCAGTGCGGAAAGCTTCCTCAAATTCAGCCCAAGTGATGGTTTGCGCATTTTGATGTGCGGTGCAAAAATTCTCCCACTAATTAGCTGTAATTCCTTTTAGCTGATGGACAGCGTATAACACCTTCTCATGATCATTGCACTAAGCCAAAATCAGCTTCCTCTCCACATCCTTTATCCAGTCATCAGCTTCCATTGGATCTACTGCACAGAAAAAGTTGGCGTCCTGGTTCTCATAAATTCTCTTAGCTTGGACTGCGGTGCCTGAAAGGGCACCTACGGAGCTTGCTGAACTTGATTCTGGGCAAGGGCTTGAAGCAGTTGTAGTTGCATGGCCATCATCTGTTCCATGCTAGGGGCTTGAGTAGGAGGTGGTGGAATGTTATTTTCTGGTTGAGTGTTGGCACCACGGCTGTTGCCTGCGTTGTTCCTTGTGTTCACCATCTGAAGCGGTACCCAGAAATAACAGAAGATAAGATGGAAGTAGCATAGATAAGAGGTCAAGGGAAACTAAACAACATCCCAAACCAACACACAAAAAGAACACAAACAACAAATTGGAAGAACTCATCTGTGAAATTAAAATACTTTTAAGAATGGCTGTACCACAAGTGCACAAAGGCTTGATATAGTCCATCTAGCACACCAACATAATATAAAACGTTCTAAGGAAGTAGACACTTATTTGGATACTACTGACTCAACAAACTACTCGTCTTCCTCAAAGACGCGCTCCTCAGGATCCTCCTCTAGGTCCTCCTCGGAGTCACCCACGTGGAGCTGCCTACAACCACACATAGGGCGGTTGCATGATGCACAAGAATGAGGATGGCTACGACTGGAAGCAGTCGACCGCGGGCAGGAGCGGGAACACGACACGTGGCGGCCCGAGGTTAATTCGGATTTAATTTTCGGATTAAATTTTCAGAAAAATACTAGAAACCTTATAATTGCTTAGAAAAATAATAAATAATATCTAAAAATTCCAGAAAATTCATAGAATATTCCTGGAGATATTTTAGACTTAATAAAAATATTTTTAATTTCAGATTTGCTTTTAATAATTTTATAAAATTCCTTTTATCTTTTAAAATTGATTTTTAATTCCAGAAAATTCTCAAAAATTAATTAAAAATTCTGGGAAGGTTGGGAACAATAAAATGAACTCTTTTTGGCTTTAATAAAATATTTAAAATATATTTTCTTGTTTTAGATTTTGAAATAAAATCCAGAAAAGCACAGGAAAATCCAAATAAAAGCCAATTGCTTTAAAATAATTAATTTGAATTTAAATTTTTCAAAACTCAAAATTTTAGAATGTTACAACAACCAACAGAGATGCTCTAGCCAAGAGCATCGTGGAACACCAAGCACCAAGAACACCTTTCTTCGCCCCCAAATCGATTGAGATCCAACCAAGGAAGAGGAAGAGATTTGGAAGTAGGGGACTCAGTGAGTTGATGCCAAGTAAGAGGTGACAAATAAATAGGAGGGGAAAGCGACGGAGTCGATGCGGCTGCTGCCAATGGCCGACGATGAAGGGCTCAGGCCGTTGGCGCCTCCAACGCCGCTGTAGCCTCAAGTCTCCATGCCGCAAGAGAGCCGCCCGAGTCCATCAGCCGCACATGCTAGGGCTAGAGACCAAATCTCCAGCCTTATCACTCTCGTGTCCCACCGATAGGTGGGATCCACCTTTCTTCTCTTTTTTCCCATTTCCTTTTCTCAAAATGAGAAATTACTGAAAGGCCCTCAAACTCCAACACAAACTGAAACAAGCAGGTAAAGTATTTTGTTCCACTCTTAATACTCAACCATATTGTCCACCACAACGTCTTGCCTTGGATGGAAGCGCTTTACATACTAGTGACATGCGTGCAAAACTTGTACTCAACTTGTACTGAATCCAGGGATAGATGCCCAAACAAGGGTTGAAATTTGAAAAGCATGTACTAGTTTCAGAATTGTACTTCACGCAGACACATGAATCGAGCAGCTGCTAGGAGCGATCAACTGAATTTAAATCCCATGCCAATCTAATAATATTTGCTGTATTCCTGGCCAGCATTGTGCATCTGAAGTGGTTAAAGGCAGCCGAATCAAACAAGCCAATCTGAATATTACAATAATAGATCAAGATTTGCAGGGGAAACAAAGATCCACCAAGATAGCCCCACCTGCGATATCCAAATAACCCCCAATACTAGGCCATACACAGTATACATATAAGGTAAAAATAACACAAATGCATTACTACAGTACGACTATGACTACACAAATGCACTGCTACAGTATGGCTATGACTTCCAAGAAAAACAGGTAGAACCATGCTTAGTAGTGCGAACTGTAGCTCCTGTTATCCAGAAATAGTAGCATGGAAATTTCGATTACAACCGGAGCCACAGAAATAAGAAAAAACGGAATGAGTGAGATGATCTTCAACAGCTGATAGTATAAAACCACATGAGAAGGATCCACAGGAATTTAAATTGAAATAAAGCCTGAAGGCCCAGAACAATAATGCTAGCCAGTAAACGGATGATCCTTCTAACATCAGAAAGATTGTCCAGGAATCAGAATAAAGAACCAAGCACTAGTACTTTTGTATGAAGTTATCATAAGTATTTATGTTGCAAATTACAAGTTCAAACCGTTCTCTCCCAGAAAAAATAAAAACACCCTCCCGGTATTAAGGAAAAAATAGCAGTAGAAACAAATTTAGACCTTTTCTACCAAAGGAAACAGAGAATGGTTTGAGAAACTGTCAACTTCACAGAACCGCAAATGAATGAACTGAGTGTGCAAAAGAATTGGTACTATAAGTTAATATATACAGCATAGCTACAGACTGCTTCATAGTTTCATTTCATCCCAACTAGGCAAGTAGGATGCCAGACACATGCAAGAAAACTACACAGCCAGACCGCTATATATGTACCTTGGTTGTACAGCAATAATATGGAATGGCCTCACTAGGTGGAAGATTTGAAAAGATCACTAGCGCTCTCGCAAGTAGTTGCAACCTATAATCAGTTCTTGCCAAACACGCATAGCAACTGAAGCACATCGTCACTGCAATAAGCTCCATAACAAACTCTCTGCTGTTCTCCCACTCTACATGTTGACATAAAACAATGAACCATAATCTGATCGGTCATGCAGGGACAGGAGAAATTAGCATTACAGGACTGAAGAATAGAGAACAACAAGATGTGCCAAATCAATTAACTACTTGCACTACTAGAAATTAATAGAAGAGACTGAAAATTATTGAACTGAATGGTGCTGAAAATTATTGAACTGATTGGTGAATTTCTAGCATATAAGAAAGGGGCCTTCTTTTCTTCATTCTTCAAAGCCTCTTGTTTTTGTTGGATATTACAACGTCTATGCATTATATGAGACAAACAAGTAGTGCTGTGTTCAGAAAGTTGTTTCTCCAATAAATTACAAACTTGAAGCAACCTTCTGAAAGACATCAAATTATAGAGCTACGTCCAACAGCATATTCACCAGAAAATATGCTGACAATATTAAAACAACATTGTGTTTAGGTTAATTGTAAAGAAAGAGGACAAGAGTCCAAACCAAAACAGAACAGACAACAGAGTTTTATTTTTTAGTACAAACCTTAGCAGTAACAGTAACTTATTCAAACCGAGAACAGAGTAATCAATTTTCAATTACAGTCACAAGCAAAGAGCACAAATCAGCCAATAGATTGTTGATGGTAGCATTTCTTCAGATAGCTCGAAAGAGGCATCTAACACTGGTAAGCATACAAAAAAAGATAATATAGAATTCAGACAAGTCAAGCCATTACATAGTGAAGCTTTGATGTGCTACCTACTGAAATAGTTCACCACCCAGATTTTACGAAGAGCAAAAGAGAAATTCATCTATGAAATAAGTGTAGAGTGTACATGCCCTTTCGGATGCAAATGGTTTTAGAATATTCAAGTGCTGGCAGCACAATTAAGGCATGCTTACTTCAATCGGAATGATCTGGACATAATTTTAGAAACCAATCAGTTGCAGATGGAAAAGCAGCCTTATACAAGGCTAACACAAGATCATATAATTTTTTTCATAGTATGGTGTCAGAAAGTTAACTTCACTGCCAAGCATCATACTCCAAGGGAAATAAACTAGCACATGTAGAGTTTACATTAGTAGGAAATGACTAAATATGTATATCAACTTATGAAGCTAGTCTGATGTTTGGGCAATTTTCAATGAATGTATCACTAATTTAACCTGTATTCATCAAAACCGCATCTGCCATTAGCGTATGCAGATTATGGCCCGTTCAAAACGGCTTTTGTTGAAGGCTTTTCGCTGTGGCTTTTGGCTTTTAGCTTTTAGCTAAAATGGGCACTGTAGCGGTTGTTAGCTTTTGATTGAGGCATTCAATTAAAACAAAATGTGTCACGTACCGAAATCACTGTTCATGTGTACTGTTTATATACAGAAACAGTACCGTGGTACTGTAGCTGCCATGTATGTCATGGTTAGATGAATTAGGTTATAGATAAGAATAATTAGTTTCCTTATTAGATGGGTTTACTTCCTTATTAGATGAGTTTACTATATATATATATATATTCCATTTATTATAGATAGATTTTCTTACAAAGAAATTATTACTTAGAGGTCAAGTCAAGCTATCCATATAAAAAGGCTAGTGCGTATCTATTATCAATAAAAAAATGAAGATGAATTAATCTAGTCTCTTCCTCAAATTCTATCATCCTAGTCTATAGTCAAATCTCTTATCCCACCAAGCCGATGCCGCTCATCCTTCCTCCCAACGGTGTTTACCCCGATGAACCAAGATTCATCATATTTGGTATCAGAGCTAGGTATCACATTTGGTATCAGAGCAGCCAATCCTTTCCTATGACTTCTGCTACCACGACTCCTATTGCTGAGTCGTTCGCCACGATAAATGCTAACGTCAACAAGATGACCGACATCAACAAGATGGCAGCCATACCACCTTGGAGAAGATCGTGAATCAGAAGAAAGTGCAACAAGAGGCAACAGCGGCGCTATTCCTAGCAGCCGCCGTGTCGCCGCTGAAACATGTCATGGCAGCCGCGGTTCTGCCAACGCCTGCTGCAACCCTACCACGTCCTGCAGCGGCAACCGTGTTGCTGCCGAAGCCTGCCACGGCAACCATGTCGTTGCCGCAACCTGCTCGGTACTACCGACGCCTGCCGTGACCCTGTCATGTCCTATCGCGGTATTGCCGAAGGTCGTCATGGCCCTGTTGAAGCCTGCCCCAGCAACTGCATCATGGAAGCCTACCACAACGCTGTCGTGGTTGCCACTGCGCATGCCGTAGCGATCGTAGATGCCATCAATGCTATTGTACTTGTACGTGGAGGCCACAGTCTTCAAGGTCACCAGTAAATGTCGCAGTCTCTCATCAACTTGGAATCTCCTAAGGTTGCAACCATGGCCGCCACCACAGCTCGAGGATGAGCTCTCGCCGAAAGGGGAGAAGTTGTCACGTGTTAGAATTATCATTCACACGCAATGTTCATGCATGTGAACAGTACCCTCCGTACTATAGCATCCGAGTATAGCGGTATTTGATTGGTTAGGATTGAGATAAGGGCCCGTTCATATAGGCTTTTGGTTTTGGCTTACGAATAATAACAGCTTATGGAAGGGCTTGTAGAGAGAGACTCGTGTGTGATTTTGGCCGATATAAATGAAGTTGCTGCAATGTGTACTACAATAGACTAGTAGATCCCGTCTTGAAAAGACATTCCATTTAAAAGCTAGGTACTGTAGAAAATTCATTTACTGTAGAAAAGCAGCTTTTAGAAGCTAATATTAACATGGCCTAAGATTAGTTTCTTTAAATTAGAGATCGTTTTCTTTAGGGCCAAGTAAGCCATCCCTATAAAAGGGATAGCATGTATCCACGATCAATCAAGTAATGAAGATGAATTAATCTCTTCCTCAAGTTCTATCATCCCAGTATATAGTCGAATCTCTCATCCCACCAAGCCAACGTCGCCCAGCCTTCCTCCCGACGGTGTTTACCCCACATGACACCCGTTGTGCACCGCATCTCCAATCGCATGGCGTTGGCCGACGACATGGAGCAAGCCGCTTGACCAATGGGGGGCACATGCATCGGAGGTGGTGGCAGCGTCGCTCCATCCATTGTTGCCATCATCTCCAGGATGGCCTTCATCTTCTTGACGGTGGCCATCATCTTCCTGGTAGTGGCCATTATGTTCTCATTGTCGGCCTCCCTCGCGGCAATGTTTACCACGATGAATTAAGGTTCATCACATTTGGTATCAGAACCAATACCATGGCTTTTGTTGCTGAGTTGCTAGCCTTGATGAAGGTTGACAATGAGAACATAATGGCCATGATCGACAAGATGATGGCCACCGTCAAGAAGATGATAGCCATCCTGGAGATGATGGCAATAGTGGATGGAGCGTCACTGCCACCACCTCTAGTGCCTATGCCCCCATTGGTTAAACGGCTTGCTCCATGTCATCGACCAATGCCATGCGATTGGAGATGTGGTGCATGACAGGTGTCATGTGGGGGAACGCGACGTTGTCGTGTCTCTCCCATCCTCGTCACTTCTTGTGGCGAGAAGCATGCCACTACTGTCCCACACTGACAGCCCTCGCCATTGGCAACTTCCTCAACATCGGGCAGCATTAAGGCCCTCACACATTCGCTGTCAACCGTCGACAACACTATCCCAAGTTCCCATGCAAGGCATTACCATTGCTCACTGAAGTGAGGCTATCAAGGCTTGCAGCCATGGCCATTACCACAGCTCGAGGACGAGATGTCTCGAAGGGGGGAGAAATTGTCATGTGCCGAAATCACTGTTCACACGTACTGTTCATATGCGTGAACAGTACCACGGTACTGTAGCATCAGTGTATGGCATGATTCGATGAATTAGGATAGAGATAAGAATAGTTTATTTCCTTATTAGATGTGTTTACTTTCTTATTAGATGAGTTTACTACCTTATATATATTCCATTTATTAGAGATAAGTTTTCTTAAAAATAGATATTATTTGTTAGAGATCATGCCAAGCTATCCGTATAAAAGGGCTAACATGTATCTATTATCAATCAAGCAACGAAGAATAATTAATCTAATCTCATCCTCAAGTTCCATCATCCCAGTCTATAGTTAAATCTCTCGCACAAAATGAAGAAAAATGAGGGAAAATGAAAAACCGTTATATCTCCACGGACAATGCAAAGAAAAAAAAGGGGGTTCGCATTAAGAATCCAACACGTTCAAAACGGCTTCCGGCTTTTGGAAGCTATAAGCCAGAAGCCAAAAGCCGTTTTGAACGGGGCTACGACAGTAACATCTTCTAGTTTTTGTTTCATTTACTCAAAAATGTTCTTCACATGATTCCTCATGCCTGTATGTTTTGAATCTTAGCTAACGACTCCAAATGTGCTATCGATTCTATCCAATCTACTTCCTTGTTCCTAAGCTTCTTTGGAGAGAAAGATATCCAGCTAATGATTTATTTTTCTTTCTAGATTTCTCCAGCAAATCTTCTCAATTTGTCATCTTATGATCCCCAAATTTCAGTTTACGGTTGCTTTGTGGTACCAGTTGTCTAGCTTTGGGAAATTTGCAACTTCACCAAATCCTGGAGATCAATGTAAATTAAATTTAAACAAATATGCTATACAGATTTTACAGGATTTATCTCCAATTATCACAAACGACTTTCCTTTCTTCCAAAAGTAAGGTCCAATTAGATTGACCCATGTTTCTAATGTTCAAAGTATGACTGGAAAACAATGAACCTTAATTAAAGATAGTTTTGATTTCAAACAACATGGAATAAATGACAGCAAGGGCAAAGTACCTGTCAAACTGGTTTAAAAAACATGAGTGAAATTTGCTATGCTAACTCTAGTCGTCTCCAGTTGTAATGTGGATGTAATCGGAAACTGGTATTCCCTTGTGAAACTTTCTCTTAGCTTTCTAATAAAGCTGAGCTATGCCTTTGATCTAGAATTTGCTATGCTGACAGGAACAAGTATGCCACTCACTGGTGTCTAACAATATATACCCAACCTAAAAAATCTTACTGACAGGCAGAGTGAAGACACGTAGGAAAACTCTACTGCCTATGTCCTTTTCTTGTAGGACAGTTGTTCTAGTTATGAAGCACCTATACCTAATGCCTATGTCCTTTTCATGTATGATCAAATTAACTAAATCCCACACTCAGAACATAATTTTATTGGAGGCAGAGAATACGAAATCATTCTGCAGTCTCAAGACAAGTTTCCAAGTATAGCATAACTTCCAATTAGTATCTGCGGGAGCATGTAGGAAAGCTGGCCGCTACAGAAGTTATGTATGGCTGTGGCAAGAAGCATGTTGGAGAGAGTCGTTTCAAGTACAAGAACATCTGGATGCACTGTAATTCCATCCTAACATTTATCTTCAGCCACATAGATGTAGGGATGAATCATTTACATTGTTTGCAGAATGCACCTCACAGTTCACAAATTCGAATGGTATGGTATGATATATAAAACATTGTGCTAGGTAGGACAGTGATATTTGGAGGTTAAAACTCTAAAAAAACATCAAGTGCTAAAAGAGTAATATTATTCCCAGTGAGTATATGTTATGGTTCACTAAGATGCCCACAGAAAGACAACAGAATGGGAAATGCCTCTAGAGAATGCATAAGCAAGGAAATTTTTTTGGGGGGACAATTACCAGTCAATCCATAAATTCGGGTGTACAAATCATACTTCATCAAACAAATGGTGTCAACATTAAGTTTGCTGTTAGCAATAGCCCATAATGAACCACCTTTATTGAATTATCTGCCAAGAATATACGCAGATACGCTTATCATAAAAATATTGCTCGAGAAGCATCTAAACAACCATATGAAAGGTGATAAACTTCAGCGCACAAAATAAGTGGTGATAACCTTGAGCACATAAAATAAGTAAATATATGTTCCAATCATTCAGAAAAGCACATTTTTAAGTCTGTTTGTAGGTGTGACATCAATGGTTATATCATCTGTCATTTTGATAAGTTTGTAGGGCATGGCAATTTTGCTTATTCTTACCATGTAACTGTAAAATGTGATCAATAAGAAGACGCTATTTTGTAAACAATTTTAATTTACCATGAAGTTTCTTCCCTCTGTTGAGCATCATATTTCTCCATCATCCTCAATCGGTTATGCCTGCACGGCTACACCAATAATGACAACCCCTAGTCGATCCAATCAAACAAGTTCCCTGAGCCTCTCAATGCCTTACTAGTACCAAACAGTCTACTACAGCTATCACAAAATAATCAGCAAGGAGAACACACACTTAGAAACAATACATTATACATGTACAATATTTCTTGGTACACACCTTGAAACAGTAAACATACCAAAAGGTCCTTGTGTTGTATTACAGTATTTAATGACTACTAAGGGAACAAACACACATTTAACAGATGTGATTCGTATGACCCCTTTAACGAAATCATACCTGAGACTGGATCCTGTCAACTATGGACTATGTTCTTCTCCGAGAGTGGTTGGCAGATCCTGGTGACCCCTCAAATAAATCAGATAGCTGACCCTCCAAGTCCTCTGGGGTGTATTTTATATATTTCCCCGAATTTCTTCCCCCATCCACTTGACTACCATATCTGCCCAAAAAAGCACGATATGCTGGAATCACATTTTCAGATATAGATATTTTCAGCTCTTCTCGGAGTTGAGGATCTGGAACTTTCCAGATTGTCTGATTCCTGTAGATTTCCTCAAAGGCCAAGTTGAAGTTCTTGAACTTATCCTTAATGGACATCCTAGAACTTGAATGACCACTGCCACTGCCACTCCCACTCCCACTTCCACTCCCATGCCCATCATCCCTCAGATAAGACAAAGCCTTGGTCCAAGAAATCCTTAGGTAGCTCTTTGAATATTGCCGAATCTTCCCACTACGCCTTCTTATCCACTGATCACCTAAAATCTTCCCAAGCTCAGAATCCTTTACCTTCTGAACAATGTAGAGCAAATTGTTCATGGAAAATATGCACTCCAGGGCACTATCTTCATAAAGCTTAGATTTTTCCTCCAAATTGGACTCCAAGTAAGATATCAGTTTCAATAGGCGCCTTCCAAGAGGGGTCATGTTCTCCAAGTGTTCCTGATCCTGATCCTCAGATATTCCCAAAGCATTTTGATCATCGCTATTGTCATCCAAAAGGACATCAAGTGTCTCACTATAAACAACCAACAACCTCAAATAGTTCATCACATAGCGTGTCATCGGGTGGATCTCACCAGCCATCATCGCCCTCCGTGACGACTCCTGCTGCAAAACCTTCCCAAACTCAAAAAGTGTACCCCTTACAGCATCCCCAAGCCTATCTAGAATAGCCTGAACGTCACTGATCACACCATCCCCAGAACTTCCCAAGCACAAGTCCTTCATTTCAGGGATCACCTCCGCAAGTGCCTCATACATGTCAAGAATCCGTGAGAGCTTCTCTGGCGAGCGGGGGCACACAGACACGGCATCCCCAAAGTTAAGAATCTGCATAACACATCCTTTGGTGGATTCAAGGAAGCACTCCTCCCTGAGCTCGTCAGACACAGCGAGCACCTGGTCACAGAGGCGGCGCTCACCAGCGAGCAGCACACGCACGACCATCTTGACCCCTTGCACCCACTTCTTCATCTTGTCATTGAGCTGCTTCCACTCCACGCGCTGCACCTCGTCAATGCTGAGGCGCTCAACGCCGAGCACGGAGAGGTATTCGTCGAGGAGGTCGCGGCGGATGCCGCAGTACGCGTCTGCGAGCTCGCGTGCGTACCCCGCACGCGCCATACGGTTGGCGATTGCGCGCAGGTCGTCGACGGCCTCGGGGCGCACGGGGTCGAACACCTGGTCGTCGAACGGGTTCCCCAGAGGCCCGCCGCGTGCGGTCTCTGGCGTGGCATCGAGGCTGTGCGGCGTGGCGGCGTCGAACTCGGAGGAGGTGTCGAGGTCCTCCATGGACCCGAGCGAGAGGCGGCGGAGCGAGAAGAGGCCCGTGGGGTCAAGCGGCACGGCGTGGCGGACCATGAGGTGGCGGAGCTCCTCCTCGAGGCGCGCCATGGCGAGCTGGACGGCGACTCCCGCGCGCCCGGTGGCGGCGGAGCCGCACGCGAGGTGCTCGACGGCGACGTCGACGGCGGCGAGGTACTGCGCGACGTCGTCCTCGGGGGCCTCGAAGACGAGGGCCTCAGGGGTGGCGTCCCAGAGCAGGATGAGCTGCTCGGCGGCGTCGAAGGCGGCGGCGGAGCGGATCTCGGACGATTCGGAGGTGGTGAGGTCGGGGGAGGGGAAGAGGTCGGCGGTGATGGAGGAGAGGCGGTTGTCGAAGCCGGAGAGGATGCGGATCATGTCGTCGGCAGCGTTCTTGGAGGTGGCGAGGGACTTGACGATGTGCTGCGCGGCGGCGAGGACTTTGTCGCTGCCGCCGCCGCCGCCGCGGGCAGCGGGGGATTCCGGGGGAGGCGGCGGCGCCGCCGACATCGCCGGCCGCGTGTGGGTTGTGTCGGGTGGGGATTAGTGGAGGGAGCGGAGGTAACTTGGGTGTTACGCCGCCGCCGCTGCTGCTTCTCTGACCGCTGGATGGGGGTGTTACAGCGTCGCGTCTCGGACCCGTTGTGGGGAAAAACGCAAGTGTGCGGCCACGCTGTCACACGGCGGTCAATCGTTCCTCTGCTTCTCTTTTTTCAGATCCTCTGCTTCTCTAATTGAAGTAAAAAAACCAGTGAACCGTTCGGCCGCCTAGAATTGAATTAAATTTATTCAATATGATTCTAAATTCTATTCTAATTGAAATTAAATTGAATCTGATTTAAACAAAATCAAAATCTATTTTTTCTCTTTGGGTATCATTTAGAATTCTACAGGCTGTAAAGCCTACCTGTACACCTAGGCCCGTCAATATGTATAAAGTAGTTTTTCTACACGCTAATCATTTCTAATAAAATTTAGATAATTTCGTGAGAAAATTATTGTGTGAATACAAGGTTCAAATTCCAAACACCGAACTTTACGAAATCCTTCTCTACAAGATTGTGGGGCCACTTATATACCTAGGCTTATTAATGTGCATAAATTAGCTTTAAAAAGTTAAATACTAATAAGTTACTTCGAAAAGATAGTAAAGAAACCATATCATTGTTTGTTCAAAAAAATTATAAGTCGGCTAAGGCATTATTTGTCCCTCAAGTACGTATGGGCATTCTTCCTTGCTGTTTGAAACGAAAATCTGACTTGCACGAGGCCTGGGCAGTAAATTTGTAGTTTGTGCTTTGTTCTTGATAGAACTATACACAGATCGTGCATTGTTTCCTCCTATTTTGGTGTGTTCTTTTTTGCTATGGTTTATAATTTATGGCTACGATTGATAACCTTTAGCACTATCACGAGCGTATGTAGGAATGAATCGAATACAAATAAACCAATAAGCAAAGGTTGTTTTGATGAGCTGCTTCAAAAAGACAACGAAGAAGCGATGTGTTTGTTTTATTCGAGAGAAATTATAAGTCGTAAGGTCAAAAGAACGAGCTTTTGTTGGGTTTTTCTTTCCAAATTTTACATTGGAGCACGCTGCTAACATTCCAATGGGAGGTGGGAGATGCGCAACATATCACAGATATTTGTTCTCGAATTAGCAAAATTACTGTTTTGGTTTAACGGATTCATACATTTAGTGACAGCTTTGGGGAGATATCTACTTGTTTGCAAGCGGACATATCCAGGAGCGAATTCACCAGGGGCTTTATTAGACTCTAATCCATCCTTCGGCGATGTCGTACCCCCTTCCTCTAGTCCGATGACCGGTACAATTGGCTATGGATGGATGTGTAGGTGGTCTAGTGCCATGGCCACCTGACCAGGAGAGAGACGAAGATGGTCGGCTCATACCCAAAATGTCAAAATTCCGAAAAAATGCCCAACTAAATCCTCACACCAAAAATTTCAAATCCATCCCACCTCACCAGGTTACCACTCAACACAATACCAGATCTAGATCTAGCCGATGAACCTTGAGCAGTTGAATAGGCGAACAGCCGAACCTAAAGTCTTGAACCATTGAACGCGGGGAGCCGGCGAAGTCGGGGGCGGTTGAGGGGATCCATCGTCAAGCCGGTCAAGGCCAAGCACAGGAGGGAATCTGCGCAGCGACGAAGAAAGAGGGGAGTTGCCGAGCTAGGCCGGGGAGGAGATTTAGGCGGCTAGAGGCCGAGCCCGAGCTGCCACCCGCCAAGGAGACTAAGCGAAGGAGGGGATACGCGCAAGTGGAGCCTGAGCCGCTACCTGCACGAGCAATTGCGACATCACTAGTGACTGGTGAGGCCGTTGTGTGAAGGCGCCAGGCGGAGACGGTGGAGACAAGGATAGAGGAGTGAGGCGTCGGAGTTTCGCCGTCTCAGTCTCTCGAAGACGAAGGCGAGGCGCAGGCCATCGAGGATTGAGGAGAGGAGGGAGTGGAGGCAGTAAAAGTTTTGCTTTTTAGCTCAAAATTTGAAAGTTTTTTATATATGGACCCCTAGAGAAAAGATTTGCAAAAATGAACCCTCAGCACGGCGCCAAAAGATATGACGCCCAAGGTACATAGCACGGTGTTATATGCTTTGGCGTCGTGTGTGGACACGTAGGAGCTATGGTGGCATAGAACGGCGCCAAAGCATATGGCACCGTGCTATGTACCCTAGGCGTCATATCCTTTGGCGCCATGCTCTGGGACTTAAGCCCGAGCACGGCCCCCTGCCCCCCACCTCTCACTCATCTCTTCAGCCCGAGCGAACACATATAGGCGCCCTCCGCCCCCCAGCTCCCCCCCTCCAAATCCACTCCAATCCGTTGGTTTTTCTCGCGATTTTGCTTCCAAACCGAGCAAGCAAGGTAAGGTCCCTCTCCTCCCTTGATTAATTGCATTAGAAGTAGTTGATTTTAGGTACATTTCATGGTGGAAGATTGGAAACCCTAGAAGACATGTTAGGTTTGACTCGATTTTAGGTTAGATTTGCGTTGAATATGCGTTATCCAAGCCGTTTGGTGCGTGTAGATTCGTTTTTAGGGTTTAATTTGGGTAACTATGATGGATATGGCTAAGCTAGGGTTAGAGCTATTGAAGAATTGTAGTTCTTATTCATTTTGCATTTTAGGTTGTCATGGGCTTCACCTGTTTGCCACCTCCACCTGGTGTTGCCGTACCGATATGTTTTGCGGCGATCCTTGCAAGGTCGATAGGTCGAATGAACCGAAGACATATAGGCAGAGGTACTGAATGTGTGGCAACTGGGCGTTCGATCCGCCATGTGCCGCCGTCGTTCTCGGCAAGATGGTATGTTGTATTGTCAATTCATCAACTTGGTATTAATTCTGTTGGTTTAACGAATGTGTACATTTGCAGTAGCCTCCACCGCTTTGTGATTTTGAGCAGTAGATAAACACTGAGATCGCTGAGGATGACAAGAACTACCTTAACACCGATAAGATGTGGGATGAAGAAAGAAAGGAGAGGTGGGAAAGGGAGAAGAAGCAGGAGGAGGCCGCGAGGGAACACCGCGAGGAGGAGCGTAGGAGGGCCGCGGCAAGGCGCAAGGGTGAAAGGGAGAAGAAGCTAGAGAGAGCGTGACATGCCAAGGCAGCCCTTGAGGAGTACCCTGATGCTCAGAGGAAGGGGAAGTGGTATCGATGCATTCAGTAGGCTTTTGCTCTGTATGTTTAATGTTTGATGTATGTGGACGTATGTATTTTCTGAGAATTTATGAACTATTTGTGTGGACTATGTATGTATGTTTGTATTCGGTCGTAATGCTATGTGTCGTGCTTATTCATTTGGTAGAATGTCAATTAGTATTGTTTGCGCGAATGGAACAAAAGAACTGGACGAACTTGCAGTTTTAATACAAGTTCAGCTATCATGGCGCCAAAGACCCTGGCGCCGTATGTAAATAGCATGGCGCCAAAGGGCCTGGCGCCGAATTATTCGACTACGACGCCATGGTATTTGGCGCCATTAAGCTTGGCGCCCTTTCGCCGTAGTCGAATAACTCGGCGACAGACCCTTTGGCGCCGTTCTACCTGAACCTGCAGAAAAACAGCAAAGTTTGGAGAGAAGATTGGGCCGCCAACTGGGTAGCTGAGAGCCTCATCGATCTTATGCACCGAGGTTCGGAGAGAAGTCCCCTAAAGAAATAAGGAAACATAAGTGCGAGAAAGTATTGCAAATATCATGCTTTTCGTACCACTCGATCGAGAATCGGAGCGGCCTCGACCACTGTACCCTCCCTCGCACGCCTGTCGTACGCAGTGTCCTCGTCCTCAGATGAAGCGAGGTCCACGTAGTCGACATTGGTCCACTGCTGCCTCAGCCTATAGTGGGTGGCAGTGTGGTACCAGGACAAGTAATCCCGGAAGCTGGCGTTGGTGTGGGGGGTATCGTCCCGCTCGCAGTTGTCCTCCATCCTCCTCCACCACTGGACGTAGTCTCGGTGTTGATGAGCGAAGTCTGTCACCTTTCGTTGGCGGACCCGGTCGAACCTATACATATAGCAGATATCAACAATAGGTGTTAGAGTAAGAACCAATAGTATTCTAAATGAAACAAAAATTGTAACTTACTTGTGCAAATCAACAGAAGTCGACACCTCCTCAGGAGGGTAGAACTACACGAGGCCAAACTGGCGTGCGACTCTGTGGGGAAGGTGAATCTCCACAGCCTAGAAGGAAATCAACAGACACCTCATCCTCCAAATATGATAGTCCCTGTGGCACATGGTGCTTAGCAGTAGAGCTAGAACATGTGCCTCGGAGTAAGGCTGCCACGAGACCTAGTAAGCAAACACACGGGCAATACGATTAGCCATGTACAAAAATCAAGAACTGCAGAAAAAATAAATGCATTACCAATTTCTTACCATCGTGGGTGACAAGGTGTACAACTCGTTGCTGTAATCCACGTACGCCTGTGGATGCCAAGGCTGCGCCTGGAACACTCGAGGGCACCCCACAGAAATACGTGACCACATCCACACCTGCAGGTGGAAGACGCAGCCACCGAGCGTCGACATGGCCGCCTTGCGTCTGCAGGACTCGCAAAGCTGGCGGTAGAGGAACGAGAGGACTGTCGAGCCCCAGCTGAACTGTCCAGTGTCGAACCAGTCCTGGAGGCAGTGGATGTACATCCATGAAGCAGCGTCCCCCGTGGTGTCCGGGAAAAGCACGGCCCCCAACATGTGGAGGACCCAAGCTCGGAAGTGGTAGTTCACTGTGGCTTCGTCCGCGTCCTCAGGGCATGTACCAAAGGTAGCTCGCAACCAGCTAATGTGGAGCCCCGAGACACGGCCTCCCCTGGCATTCTCTGGGATAGGAGGCAATGGCGTGCCCCGGAAGGCCTCCACACGTGCCCTTCAACCCTCAGACACCACCGGCCCGACCACCGGCGGTCCCCTTATGGGAAGTCCAAGTATCATCGCCACGTCTTGCAGCGTGACGGTCATCTCCCCACAGGGAAGGTGGAACGTGTGAGTCTCTAGCCTCCACCTGTTAATAGTACACGGAGAAAATAATTAGTTACGTACGTAAGAGTATAGAAATGAAAACAAACGAACCCGATAGAGAAAATGCACATGTCGACAAGTGCGGTCAAATGCACGGAGTTCACCTTGTTTGCTCGGTTTGGAAGCAAAATCGCGAGAAAAAGCAATGGATTGGAGTGGATTTGGAGGAGGAAGAGAGGCGCGGTCGCGTGCTGCTGTGTCTGTTCACAGGGATGAGTGAGGGGGTGGGGGGACCGGGGGCCGTGCTCGGGCTTAAGTCCCAGAGCGCGGCGCTACGGTCGTTAGCGCCGTATTTACATAGCACGGCGCCATGTGCTTTGGCGTTGTGCTATGCCACCGTGGCTCGTACATGTCCACGCACGGCGGCAAAGCATATGGCGCCGTGCTATGTACCCTGGGCGCCATATCCTTTGGCGTTGTGATAAGGGTCCATTTTTGCAAATATTTTCTCTAGGGGTCCATATGTAAAAAACTTTCAAATTTTGGGCTAAAAATCGAAAATTTTACGTGGAGGCATGGAGCTGTGGAGGTGGAGACTGACTGACCGAGACGACTCGATCGTCGATGAGGGGCGAGGGTCAGTGGGCGACCAACGGACCAACAGATGATCTATCTTAGTGAGGACTGACCGAGTGAGGACTCCTAAAGAGGTACTATATATTGTTCGAACAATATAACTAGAAGATTGCTATTGTTTATTCAATTATTTTTGTTGTATTGTTGATGTTGTATACTTGTATATTTGCATAGACAATTACACACTAAAATCTACAATTTGTTCATAGATTTACAACAACGGAGAAAAGTAGTTTGAGTAGTTTGAGTAACTTTTTAACGAGCAATTTAAGTACTACTCCCTCAATCGATGATAGCACAACTCAACCAATGAGGCTTTGGGTAGAATTTAATCCTAATGAAATTATTTTTGATCTGGCACATCGCATACTAACAGAAGATTATACCAACGAAATTAGATATCAAATGAGAGGGACATATTTATTGAGTGATCCAACTCGAGCAATTGGACATTGCTTTCCAAAGATATTAGATGGTAAAGTGTGGAGAGCCTTTCAAGAATCATGGTTTAATAAGTTAGATTGCTCAGAATATAGTGTGGAAAAGGATGTTGTTTTCTGTTTCTATTGTTTTGTTTTCAAAAAACAGTCATAATCCAACACATTTGGGAATGATTTATTTACAAAAGTTGGGTTTTCTCGTTGGAAGATGGCTACAGATGTTTTTAATAAATATGTTGGTGATCTAAATATTTTTCACAACATAGCAAGGGGTGAGTGTGATGACTTTAACAATCAACAGTCAAGTATGTTTAGTAAAATGAATACTTACACTAAGGAGACTGAAATTGCATACAAAATTTGTTTGACCGCATATTTAGATTGTGAAAGATATCTCATAAATATTTTAAATGTTCATCATCATTTATAATTTACTAATACATCACTAATTTTTCTAATTTTGATATACAAATGATAGATCGTTACTTACTGAAACCATATTTATATGTTTTGGGGCTTTCCATTAACGAGGAACATTTATTGTATTTCTCTCTTTTTTTGCCCCTCTTTTATTCATATATAAATTTAGATTGCACAATAGTATAAGGCTATGTTTATGTCAATTTAATTTACTCCTTTGAGGCTTTGAGCCCATCCTCTATTTTTATCCTGGCTTCGCCACTAGACATATCTAATGAAAACTATCCTCCCGAAGAAAGTTAAAAAAACATTTTGTTTGATTATCATATAAAGATGACAAAATCTTTTAAAAATTTGAGCAAGTACTTCTTAATTTAGCAAACATATGGGAAACCGATAAAGAGAAATCCCTGACAAACTATTAGTTAAAAGAAAAAAAGCATAAAGGAGTATTCATAGTATGCTTCTCTAATTTTTCCCTCCCAATACATTTTTTGTTCAAAATTAAAATTATAAGGCTGATGTAATCAACTATAAACTATCTCCTCAAAAAGTTTTTCAAGTTTCCTTATAATGATTTCGTGGTCAAACCAATATATCTTTTAATGTTTTTATGAAAATAATGGTTTTCACCACATATTTTCCTCCATTGTAAACCTTAATCTCAATGTGATATCTTTGTGCTAAAGGGGTAAAACTACCTCGTAATCTTAGTGATAAAGTACATTTGGGCTCTATTTCTGAAACGTCCCAAAATTCAAAAGAATATGAAATTTTTTTGAACTTCGGTTTGGTTTGAAAACTTTCCCAATTTGGCATTTCCTTGGCCTTTTACGTTTTCCTTTTTTAGCTTTATGCTTTTCCATGGCATTGACGCATTCTCCCGACTATGTTATTTCCCCTATTCCTCTCCCGACACCCAGCTCATCTCTGTTCGCTGACGCAATTTGCCCAGTTGTCGCTGCCACCTCCAGTCAACCACCGTACTCTCATCGGTCGAGCCCTAACAACACCAATTGCTAAGCCCTGACAGTGCGCTAAGGCAGCCAAGACCAAACTCACCGTTGACGCCCTCCCCTCTCTCACGACCGACGCACTGCGCCCGCTCAAATTGACCATTGCAATTCACCACCCAAGGAGGCATCGAGACCGTGGCACTGCGTCACCTGCTGACCTCCCTATAGGCTTTGACAAACAATACCAAAAGCTCCCACACCCTCTTGCCGACCACGCACCATTGTCCAAACAAAGCGCCCCCTGTTCCAACTGCCATACTTCAGCTATAAAACCTAGGTGCACCACCATTCGACTACATTTGCATGCAGTAGCCCTTAGATTTCCCTCTTCTCCGCCAACCAGAAGCTTGCTGTTGTCACTGTAAAGCTCGGTAAGCCCATTTTTCAATTCTGTTAAATCTGCTAACATTCTTCAATTACTTATACCGATAGCTCCCCCATGACCTCACAAGCACCACCGAAGCTTTACCTTAGCATCTCTAGCCCCTGCCTTTCCAGTGACCCACCTCCCCGCCTATCCAAAGCACCCCACTATGCGCCGCTAACCACAAAGCCCTAGAGCTCGAGCCAACCACACCATGGCCTTCCCCATGCCTAGAGATGCTCAAACTACCCTCACCTTCACCGATAAGCCATCATGTAGCTCTACTGCCATGCTAAAGGCCCATGAAGCCTACTTCGCCATCGACCATCTACAGTGCTCCATGACTGCCGCAAGGCCCTAAAATGGATTCCCCACTTCTCTAGGAACTCATTCATATCCCTTGAGTTCCCTTGAAGACCACCACAACCACCACAATTGCTCACCATCACTAATCCCCTGTTCGGCTGGTATAGCGGCACTAAGAGGTGGAAGAAGGCACTATGCCGAGCAGGCCTAGGCCACACAATGACATCCCAATTCTTCAAAACCATTTCAGGCAAGGCCCATTCTTGTTGAGTACTGCTCACCAAAAACTGACTCGGTACTGTAGCAATCCAATTTGCTACAAACAGTAAACCCGACTCGACAAGACCTAAACCTAAACTAGAATACAGTTCCAACCCGTAACTATTTCAACCCAACCCGTGATGAGCAATAAATACCCGTTACTATTCACCAAAAATCCAATAAAAACATGTATGTCCATTTTCGTTTCGAACCCGTTTAAACTATTTCTAGCTCCATTTCACCATACCAGACACCAATAAAACCCAAATCCCCCTTGGTTTTTTGAATTTTATTCCTGTTTATTTTAATTAATTTTTTCTAGCTCATGTTCTTTTGAGTATGGAATTAATTGCTTGCATTTTACTTATACTAGCACCTGATTACATAGAGCAGTCTGTCCCAGAAGCATATCAACATCCGGAAGATTTAGAGCAAATCGAAGACTTTGAACAACAAGGGAAGTCGTATGTTTTTTATCATATTGAACATATATTCTATAATTAATTAATTAATTAATTATTAGTACTTTCATTATTTTTTATTTATGCACTGTTATTTATTTAAAATAAGATGTTTAGAATAACATAATGATTTAGCCATGTCGTCGCCAGAAAAGCCCTATTTTATTTGATGGCCATATTCACCTTGATAAGCCTTAGTAATAATAAATTACTATAAGATATACCATGATAAGATAGAAAATCTAAATGTTTCGTACTACTAAGAAATTCGGTGTCTTGCCGATAGAATTAGAAAACGATACTAGGGTGAAGGATGAAGCATGGAAAACCACGAGATGGTTAGAGTCCATGATCGTACCGTAGGGAGAAGCCTTTGATTAGAGTGGTGGTAGTGCCACGGTGCACTAGGTTATTGGTTTGTAGATGGCTACCTCATTGGTGAAAAGTAAATACTAGAATCTTATACTGAGTAAAGAACATAGTAACCACTCAACAACAAGTTTAGACTTGTTAAACCTGGTCTAGTAGATGCTCGAATCGATTGAATATCTACAAGATATTGGCGTTCTAGAAGTGGAAAGGCCCGCATATAAAGGGGTGGTATGGAAGTGTAAAACCATACTTAACAACAGTAAAAACACACAGAGTCCGGAGACGCTTTCCGCGTTGGCCAGTGGAATGTCGACAGTGTGTGGCCCGGGCCCTACTGGATAGGGGCTATAGAAAGAGAAGAGTAGTGAAAAACTTTATTTTCTCAACTCGGTCATGGGAGTTTGAGAAATCTTGTAGGTAAAACCGGGCAACTCTCTAGAATCAAAATTATAAATGGTATTTGAATACGTCGCACTTCTAGTAAATGAAGTTATATTTAATGGGTGATTTCAATAGCAAGGCATAAGTAGGTTTAATAATGTTTCAATATGGTAATCAACTTGTTTCAACCCCATTTCCCTTAAGAAGTTAAAATTTGTTATTTTATATCCAAGAGTGTTTCCAAATAAACTGCATCTTCAAATATCTTAATAAAACCACTAAATCCCATCTCTTGAGAATCCTAGCAAGTAGTTAAATAGTGTTCCCCATATGACTTGTTGAGTTCGGTTGATTATACTCATACTTGCCAAAATATCAATAGAGGAAGATTGGGAAGAAAACGAGCAGTCCCTTGAGGAAAATTTCAAGGAATCCTATGGCATGAACTATATATGGTTTTAGCGTTTATCCTCGCTCGGGCACATCTATGGTGTTTCTTTTGTAATGTAATATAAATTTGGTTCGCCCCGCTGTGTAAAATTGGGTTGTTAAGCCATAATTCTGTAATAAAGTTTGACTTTCATGAAGGAGCTTGTGTTGGCATAATGTACACTCGATTACAGTACCTCGCATCTGAACAGCTCTAGGCAGTTGCAGGAAAACTTAATAACCCTAGAAATGGGGGCGTTTTAGAATGCTATCAAAGCCCACTTGCTTGACTGTACAATAAGACCCTAAGTTACAGTAGGAATATTTACAAAATCTAGTTTCAAAAATATCAAAAAGAAGCTTCGTAAAATATAAGTATTGCTTTTGCCTTTTCTCTTCCAATCTTATCTTACCTATCTTATACTTGTTTTAAGTTTTGTTTTGTTTTTTCAAAAAAGATTTATATCCCTCCTTTTCTAATCTCAAAATTGGCACTGAACAGATGGTGCATTATCTGTATACTAAACCAGAGGAGTTAAGACGATGGGTAGAGTTGCTATGAAAATTGCAGCAATATCTTTATGCAACTAATTGGCATCGCCCGATATTCCATGCGCAAGGACAATTTATCAATGGAAAGCTTGGGTTTCTTTGACACCCTTGCCTATTAGACCAGACAGACAACAAACATTCAGTGCATACCAAATTAAAGAGAAAGATATTGTACAAGACGCTGCCTGCAAAGTAGTACTCTATCTTTGGAGGTATTACGATGAGGAATTTGATGACTCTCCATTTCATCTCATTCCACAAGATGATGAAGATGTCTTCAAGTTCTTTGTCCCACAACCAGAATCAAAGGATGACCCCCGCTTAGAAGAAGTGGCAGTCATATTGCCTACCAAGAGGCATTATATTCAAGGACGTTGGAACAATGTCAGGACCTCCACCTTCAATTGTACTTAGCCCGACGGGAGATCCATATTCTGCAAGGGAATTTCCAACAACATGAGAGGTTGGAGGAAGGCGAGATATTAGGTCGCGGGGAATCTAAGAGACCATGTGAGGTCATCCCATGTGTATGATGAGTAATTGACATCGGCTTAGGAAAGTCGAGTTTGAGTTGGGTGGTTCGGACCATGTCGTTGCGTGGTGCAACGGGCTCGGTCGGATTTGGTCAAACCTGGTCAAAAGAATTAGGATGCTTATTCTGTTGAATTGATAGGTTTGGGCTTATTATGGTTTCACTAATGCTATTTATGCTTTCATGTATCGAGCGGTGTTATTTGATGTGTTTCTTGTCTGTGTTGACTGCAGGACGTCGAGGCGGAGTCGTGGCGAGACACGAGGTGACCGGACTAGACACAGGCGGTGTCGAGGTCAGAACGGTCGGATGTGTCGAAGAAGGCGGAGATTCGATGTGGTTACGAGGCGTACACGACAAGGAGCGCGGAAGCTTCCCGGAAGGTGCAGGAGGGGCGAATCGGTAAATTCGCAAGGCTGCACAAGCGGGAGACGACTCCGTTAGGGTTTAGCCGGCGTAACGGGTTGGAGACCCGTTAGCCAAGGGCTATAAATAGGTGTTGGGGGCTGCATACCCCCTTGAGGGTTTTTGTGCATTTGCTCTCCATTTTGTGTGTGTTCCTCCCAAGAAGCATGTGAGGCTCTTGGTGTTTTTGAGGATTGAGAGGGAGAGGATGGATTGAGAGTCTTGTAATTATTCCTTGTGTTCTAATATCCATGTGTATGGGGACTTCTGTATGTTCTTTTCAGTACAATGGTTTCATTTGAGTATTTTGTCCCTCGTTATATCTTTCTGTGATGGTTTTCATCTTTGGCTCTCCCTCTCTGTTCTTCACTGCATGAACTGAGTTTTTGAGTTTTGGAAGCTTGTGTGTTCGATACTTGGTTTTTCTTGTGGTGATGGCCCAAGATTTGTAGAGTTTTGTCTCAAGGACATACTCTGGTACATCCCAAAGTCTCAAGAGCAAAGATGATAAAAATCTCAAGAATCGCAAGCCATTTGTTGTCTTTACCTCTTCGATAGTTTTTGAGCCGTCAAGTCTTCAGTCTCTTTTTGTTCATGTTTATTTCTTGGCTACTTGCCTTTTTGACTGATCTTTCTTCCTTTGTTGCCTTCGGTCTCCTCTGTAGCTCAGTTCAATTAATCAGTAAATGGCAGCAATCTCTCGGCTTCATTTCTTTGTCTACTCGGCTGCTATGTTATCCAGTTTTCAGTATGTTAGTTGTTTGGACAGCATGCAGTCCCGTATGCATGCATCCTGCTGTTTTGGATCAGCTAGTCACTGGATACATTTTCCATTGCATGCTATTATGATTTCAGTTAGCAGATTTCAGCAGGTTTTAGTACTGTGCAGCAGCTGATCTTTTTCCTTTTTCAGTCTTATCTCTCTTCAGTTTTGATTTCCCTTTTGCTTTGCAGCAGCTTTTGATCTTCTCAGCTTTCAATCCTTGATGTTTTCTCTGCAGTGCGGACTGATCAATTTCAGCAGCAAAAACAGTTCTTCTTTTCAGCAAAAACAGTTCTTTGCCTGCAGCTCTTTCGGCAGCTTTTCTTTTGCTTTTCTTTTTGTTTCTTTTCAAGTCCAATTGCTCTCTCGGCAGCAAACCAGCGATTATTTCTTGCCATGGCAGTCGTGGCAGTAGACTTCTTTGCTGTGGTAGCAATTCTTTGCTGTTTTTGTGCCATGACTTCCGCTCAATTTCCTTGATCTCTGTTGATTTTCTGAGAGCTGTGTTTTCTCTACTTCATAGCTCTTTATAGCTATCGGAGGGTAAAGATTTTGTCGATATTTGTTGGGGGATAATTTTAATTTACGACATTCACCCCCCCTGTCGCCGATTCTGATCCTACAGAATCACATGATGTTCCCACACCAACCAAGAAGAAATCACCTAGAAGGACGACTGCTCCCCAATATCATCGCCTATTCCAAGGATCGTCCTCTCATACAAGCAAGAAGATCAAAGTTGAAGAAGACCAAAGGAAGGGCAAAGAACCCATGATCGATGACGAGGAAGAACCAGAGGAAAGGGTGTGGTACATGACCATTAATCCTCCATCGGATAAGGAGAACTGAAGCAGTTGAAGCTAAGTCATGGTCTAAATTACGCTAGTATAGAATAAGTAACCCCTTTTACAGTAGTCTTTTGTATGTGCAACACGAGTTGTAATATACAGCCTATATATGGTGTGTATTCAGCTTGTAAATAAATAAAAGCTATGCTCACTATCTCATAATTTGTTTGCTACTATTATCTAATATCCTACCTTCATCAAAATTTCATCTCCCCTATTCATTCAGATTCTCACCTTGTTCATTCAACACTCACCTTAAATACAAATTCTTACTTACCTATCTGACCTTCTCTAAAACCCATGCAGAACCAACTCCGGAACCCAACCAATAGAAGCTAAAATGAAAGGTACCAGATCTCAAGACAAGGCAGCCCACATGCAGAGGAAGTCAACCAAACAAGTCTGGCAGACATATTAGCAATGATGAAACAGAATCGGTTCTAGGCTGAACAAAATCAGGTGATAACGATGGAGCTACACACTAAACTTTTGGAACAGATAGTAATGAAATCGATTGTGGCAGTAGGAAGCTCATTAGGAATTGCTACTAAACAAGAGGGAACATAGGTCATGACTAAGTGGGCAAACTTCTAGAAGACAAGACCATCTATATTCTCAACATCACCTGATCCAATAGTGGCTGATGATTGGATTAGGGACATCAAAAGAAAATTGAACACTGTGTAATATACTGACAAGGAAAAGACCTTGTATGCTTCCCGCCACTTGCAAGGCCAAGCTAGCACTTAGTGGATGAACTTCCAAACTATTCATCAGTTTAACCAGCTCGCCCGCTATGCCCCAGACGATGTTAAAATAGAGGTAAAGAAAATAGAACTATTTAAACAAGGATTACACAAATCCTTAAAATACCATATATCAGCAATGGTGAACAAGTTAATCATATCAGAAGAAGCAATAAGTGAACTAGAAGATACCAAAAAAGGAAATCAGTACAGAGAACATCTTCGTCAGGTGCACACAGAGGAAGGATGATGGTATCGCCACAACTCTGATACCAACAAAACTGACAAATGTTGATTACTCCAAGACCATAATACAATGTGTCCCAACCCATAATAGTATGATGCCATACTTGTGAAGGGCTATGTTTCAAAGTAAGCATCCTTAATATGTGGAAATGGAACATTGATCAATATTAATGAAACCGCAAAACATAGAGTGAACTCACCCTAAATATGTGCATACAAGAATGTATTATGAAACCATATGCATATATTCAAGTTTGACTTATTTGGTGAAGTTTATTCTATATTTCGGATCCGATAAAGGCAATAAGATAAGAATGTGATATTGAATGCATATCTCTTACATTTTTCATCTTTTCATCCAAATGAGACTAAGCAATATTATAATCAATAAACATATTAGTCATAATTGTATTTGTTATTATTACCAAAATTAGCTTAATTGAGCTTGAACTTACAATCTCCCCTTTTTGGTGATGAATGACAAATTCATTAACAATAATAGCATTTGCATGAAAATAAACATATGATAGGAAATTCAACTAAGGTGAAAGCATAAATAAGCATAATAAAGAATTTCCTCCTTTTAGCATCAATGTTATTCTCCCCTTTTTGACATTATACACTTTTATAACAATGCTATTATTCACTCTTCTCCCCCTTTTGGCATTTATCATCAAAAACCAAGGAAAAAAGCAAATGTAGCCAAAATGAAGATTTTTCAGCACATGGAGCTTGATACCAATTGATTTAATTTAATTTTGGTCATAAATAGTATAAAATAAACAAATGTGACCAAGAGGAAAATTGAGGTAACTAAATGAAAAGATATTTGAAACATATTCAAATAATCTTACTCATGAGAGCTCCTTGAAGGATTTGAAGTTTTCCCCTTTTGACATTAGATATCACTAAGTACACTCCAATTTCAAGTTTCAAATTTTCAGGATTTTAACATTTCAATTTAGCTTCAAAAACTAACTAAAAACTTGACCTACAAATGTCCAATAAATCCAAAAAAATTTCAGTATAGGTCAACAATAGAGGATCATTAATGACTTCCTCAGATTATGAGCACATTGAAAGATACAAAAATCACAAAATTGTTCAAATTCATGTAAATTCTAAAATTTTAGCATTTTGTTAAAATGAGAAAAGTACACAACTTTCTTAATTGTAGTTGAAATGCTTTCAAATTTTGCAAAGATGAACTTTGGACTCCTAAAAAAACTTTTCTAACAAGAGATTTTAAAAAAAGAGTCTTCATTCATAAGTTATGCTAAAATGCACTTTGAAGCACAAGAAAGAATGATTTTTCAACTAGAGCTAAAAAACCAATTCAATTTGAGTGTCATGAAAATTTTTATGGTTTTAAGCACAAGAGAATGAAACACATTCATTCACAAGATACATAAAATATTTTGGGCAAATAGGTAAAAATAGTTTTCTAATGTTTATACTTTACCCTTTTTGTTCAAGTAAGGCCAAAATACTATTTAGTTTTTTCACAAAGAAAAATTCATCCTTAGATGAAGGTTCCGCTTGGTATTTCCTTCTTCTTCTCCTTTGACACACAAATGATTCTCCTCTTTTTTGTTTGACTTCTCTTTTTATATCTCTTCTCTCTTTATGTCATCTAGCACCAAAAATTAAAGATACCAACTGTAAAACTTTTGTCCATAATAGGTACCTCTTGTAACCCTTTTATCCATACTAGGTGCATTTTAATCTTTTATAGTTCTTTTGTCTTTTCCATGAAAGGCATATACCACTTTGACATTTATACCACATATGATGACATTATATACCATTTTTGAAACATACCACTTGTAATCATGAATGATACCAAGTATTATTAATTCCAATTGAAGAGACTAGATACCACTCATGAGCTTAGATGATACAAGTACGATTAAATCCATTTGTAATGATTTGATACCATTTTGAGAGCATACATGACAGCAAGTGTGGTTGATTCCATTTGGAAAACTTAATGCCACTTGTATGATCAACCTGTATCCCACAAGGTCAAATTAGACACTTCATCTTCCATTATTTCCACTTAATAATACTTGAAGGGATACCACCTGTAGAAAGATATCACCTGAAATACCACTTGAGAGAAGAGTACGATACCATTTAGGAGAGACATACTACTTGTAAGAATGGATACCACATGAAAGATATTATATCGAAGAACTTGGTTAAAAAAAGATTTTGCTCAGCAAAAGGAAATATTTGATACCACTTTGAAAAGAGAAGATTATATCACTTGTAAAGACACGGATAAAACTCATGCCGACGTCAAGATGATCAAAAGTCTATCATTCTCAGAGAGAATGCCATTTTATGATAAAAGAGTATCACAAAGGGATCAAAATGGCATATGGAGTCAAGATATTACTCGAGGGTAGCTAGCAATGATAACAAAGAACAACTTGACTTTGAGGAGCAAAGGGAATGGCTGATAGAGTTGGAATCGACAAATTTTGAAATAAATCAGCCATTTTTCGGAAAAGTTGGAAGTACCATAGTTTTACTGTCGGCAGTTCCGAAAAGTAGAAGTATTGCAGCTTGAGCAGCAGTAGTTCCGATTTTTCTGGAAGCATGCCAAGGATTGGAATTTTGACGAGAGGGTTGATATAATGTTGCATCTTGCTCCAAAGCCTTTCACAAAAAAACTTTAACCACTTATGGATCACTTCTAACTATATGCCATGATTGAAAATCTTTTGAATATAGATTTTAACAAATTAATTTTTTATTTTTTATAAACTAACTCATTTTCAATGAAATCTTCAAGATTGCAAGAATGGATATTAGAGAGTATATTAAGCATTAAAATTTATGTATGAGTCATAAATACCCTTATGAGCCAATATATATCAGTTACTTTAGCTCAAATGGCAAAACTCACTTAAGTGCTAGATTGTGACCACTTAGCTCAACTTAGCATTTTGGATGAATTTTAAAACTAAATAACTTTTGATTACTTGGTCTTTTGGAAAACTTTTGAATACCAATAATGTTTGGAATAGCCAACTCTAGGTTTTTGGTATCAAACACTTTCAAAATTCTTTTAGAATTAATTTTAACCAATTTTTGAGTTTAAAGCTAAAACAAGATACTATATTGCTAGTTTTGGGTTAGAAACTCAATTTTACTTAAAATAAGTTTTTCTAAAGGAAAAACCTCTGGAAAACATTTGAAATACATTTGTATACATTTTTCAACTAGTTTTCCAAAGATATACTAATAATTTCACAATTTTGACTTTTGGGCTAAATGGCTCAATTTTCGAAAACCATACTAGCACTTAATTTATTTAGGCACATTTAAGGATGTGATATACATGAATATGATTTAGCACTCCCCTTAATGTGCAACTTTCATCTTGCTCATGATTATAATAATGAACTTTTAAAACAAGAGCAAGAACACCCCTTTTAAAGATTTTCATACAATACAACCTACACAAGGCTGTAGGTGAAATATATCAAATGTAGATACTTGTTATTGAGATGGCACTGGTTCATGATATGACTTGATCATCCTTAAGGTTGGCTCCAATTTTGCATATGGTGGGATTCACCTCTTCATGAATATACCAAGCTTCAAATGCCACTCTAAGTACCTATTAAGCATTTAAGCGTATTTTGGTACCCAAAACTTGGTTGGGTCCACCAATGTTAGTCACAATAGATTTGAGCACCAAAATGCTCCTAACATTGAATTTTTGTGAACTAACACGTTTAGCAAACACATTACCATTTTTATCTTTCCTAAGCAAATAGTGTTCATTAACAAGAGATGGCTTAGGACTGATACATTTGGGACAATCCTTACTAAAATATCTCTTCTCCCGACAATTGTAGCAAGTTTGATAATTGCTACCCCTTCTTATCTTCTTGCCTTGCTCATTGTCGGTTTGCCTCATTTTTGATGATTTTGTCTTGTTATCCAACTTGTTAGGGCACACCGAGGCGAAGTGGCCCTTCTTGTTGCATCCAAAATATTTGACATTATTGAACTGTTTTTCAAATTGCTTTGGGGTGCTCTTCGCCCTTTTAATGGAGATGAGAACTGATTCCTCTCTTGTCATTTGATTTTATTTGATTTCCCAATATTTTGTCAAAAGAGGCATTCCCTTTGTAGCTCTTTTCCAAGCTATTTTTCAATGTTGTGACTTGGGCCCTAAGCTCTTTGTTTTCCTCTATAAGGTTAATATTGCAATGCATAGAGGAAATAGAAGCATCTATTTGTGAGCAACAAGGTATATGAAATAAATCATCACAAGATATGGATATGTTAACTTTAGATGAAATGCAAGAGCTAGGAGCTACACATGGCATATCATCAATTAGATCACATGTAATGCCTATATCCACATTTGGCTTAGAATATTCCTTGAAAAGAAGAGACTCATTTTCTTCTTTTAGCACATTATAATCATTTTGAAGAGAGACATGATCATCCTTCAAAATCTTAAACTTAGCATTTTCCTTTCTAAGATATTCATTAAGCTCTTATAGTATATCCATCAACTCATCATAATAAGGTACATCATTGTCAATATCATTATTTACCTTCTTGTTACCTTTTGCTATGAAACATCGAGTTGATGTGGACAGAATTGTGAGTTCTTCATCGTCGGAGCTAGAAGTTGAGCATTATTGTCCTGACATCCACTCTTGTATGCAACCCTCATCGGATGAGATAGACATTTCATAATTGTCTTGCATTTTTTATCCACATTTCATGAGCGCTCTCTAAATTGCATACTTTGTTGAACACCTCTACACTCAAAGCACTAAATAGAGCGTTAGTTACTTGATTGATGAGATGTAAGCATTTTTCTTCCTCAATTGTTGGAGCAAGAGGATCCAATGGAGGAGAAAAGCCCACATCTACAATCCGCCATATTTTTGGGCTCATGGCCTTAAAATAACATGTCAAACAAATTTTCCAATTTGCATAGTTTGTGCCATAAAAAAGAGCTGCTTCATCCAGTACACTATATCTCTAGTTACCATCCTTTTACTCTCTAGACGGTGAAACGTAATAAATAAGAGACCAAACTCTAATACCACTTATTGGATCGAGGAGGCCGACTAGAGGGGCTGAATAGGCGGTCCAAAAAATTCTTCTTTAATTAATTATCAATTTTTATTTGGCTAAACCAAGTAAATAATGCGGAAGCTTAACTCAAAAAAGTTTAGCACAAATAACGTCTAAAACAACCGGATTCACCTAAGTGCACCAACGAGATAAGCCTATGTCAAGATTTACAATCCTATTATGACAAACAATCAAACTAATTATATGAATATAAATTACTTAAATGTAAATTGAGCACAAGAAAACAAACCACAATTGATGGTTAGCCCAAACGAATTGGACCGGCTCCATGAATTAAGCCAAAACACTTCAATACACTAGTGATAGCTCTTTTCCGCTCCAGGAAGGTGAGCTCCAACCTTCATAACTTTGTCAGGTCTTCTCACAACCTTTTTTGAGAAGATCACCGCGCACAACACCTCCAACGTCGTCTAGGAGTCGGCAAATTCCAAGAGTAATAAGTCAAGCCCCTCACTTGACTCTCACCATATGCAACGAATGCACATTGCTTAAGTGGATACACAATCCACCTTTAGATGCAATACATGTAATTTGGAGCCTTTCTCCTTACTCACAAGGTGCAACACATGCACAATTGAGAGAAGGACCTCACATTAGCTCAAGAAAGTGAAATGGAGTGAAGCATTCCTATCTCCAACTGGCCACAAGGGGGTATATATCTCACACCTCGAAACTAGCCGTTGGGACAGAAAAATGAGATTTTCAGAAGTACCGCAGGCAAACGATCGGTATTTCTGCTCCCCGCAGCAACAATCAAAAAACTAGCCGTTGCAAAAAAATTCGATAGTTTTGATGTGCAAAGTATGATACTATCGATCATCGGAAGTACCACATCATTCGTACGGAACTACCGATTTTCTCGATAACAAAAAGACTCCAACACAGGAGTCTCTCTAGAAAAACATACCGCTACACAAGTTGGTCATTTCGCCTATTCCTCTCCTAACTCCCGGCTCATCTCCATTCGCCGTCGCAATTTGCCCAATCACCGTCGCAATTTGCCCAGTCGCCGCTTCCACCTCCAGTCAATCATCCTACTCTCATCAGCCGAGCCCTGACAACACTAATTACTAAGCCCTGGCAGTGGCCAGGGCAGCCAAGACCAAAATCACTGCCGACACCCTCCCCCTCTCTCAGGGCCGATGCACTGCACCCGCTCAAATTGACCACCGCAATTCACCACCCAAGGAGGCGCTGAGACCGAGGCACTACATCACCTGCCGACCTCCCTGCTACCTTTATTGAACACCAACGAAAGCTCCCGTGCCCTCTCGCCGACCATGCGCCATTGTCTGAATGGAGTGCTCCCTGTTCCCAACCACCATACATCGGCTATAAAAGCCTAGGCGTAGAATTGGAAATGGCAACAGGGGAGGGTGAATGATGCCTTTAAAAATCGCCCCGAAGTATCTACATACTTCTTCTATGATGACTATAAAAGCTATGAAGACAGAAGAAATTTGCTCACTGAAAGCCGAAAACAAATTTGCCGAAAGACCAAAGATACTCACGAAGGCGGCAAAAACCAGACCTACAAGATCTTCTTGGAAACAAAGATCAGTGAAGAACCAGTCTGACTGGGAAGAAGCGAATTCGGTAAAAATAGATCAGAGCAGCGAAGCCGAATACCCACCGAAAACATAAGTGATAATTCAGACAAGGCAGGGAAGACATTTGACTGCAAGAAATATAACTCTGAAACTTAAACAGCAGCCAACAACAGAAACAAAACAACATTTTTCTTGCAGGAATTGATCTTCTGAAAGACAAACTGAAAAATAGACTGCTTTCTGAAAACTGAACACCGATCAATTGATTCAGAAGAAAAACTTCTACAGAAACCAAGGCAATCTGAGAAGAACAGAGAAAGGATCAAGTGATTGCTCCCCTTCTCAGAACAGTACGTGCAGCACTACAACTTCAGTTGCGGCTGGCAGTGAGCGGTCCCGAGCAGACCAAAAACTGACAGACGAAGAGAGCAGAAATTGCTGCCTGAGAACTGAGAAACACAAGCACTGAAAACGGACACCACCAGACACTATTTTGCTGTCTGAAACAGAGTATATTCAGCAGCAAAAACAGTAGCCGAAAGCAGGAGATCAAATGCAAGAAGTTCTCCGAAAAACTGAGATTGTATGATCTTATAATCAAGAGACTCTAAGTACTGCACGAACTCAACTTCAGAAAGTGAAGTTACAAAGAAGGCACAACCTTTGGGGATCTTGCAGTCGTTTGCCGATCAGAAAGAAATGCAGAGTGCAGAGAACAGCAATACAAAACAGCCGACCAAGTACTAGGAAAAGCAGAGAATTCAGATCAGAGGCAACAAGAAGAAAAAGGGAAAAGCTAAAACCATCAAAAGAAAATCAGAGGAAGAGAAGACACGACCAGAAAATAGAACTCAGAAGACTCGGCTAAGCCGAACTGAACTGACGAGAGGACAAACTGCAGACTGACGGCAGAAAGTTAACTGAAAACAGAGGCAGCACAGTAAATACCAAAGAGATACCAAGAACTGAAGAACTGACAAAAGATTGCTGTTCTTCTGAAGACAAATGAAATGGACTTCAAACCAAATAGCATCTTGGTCTCAGAAACAAGAAGGCACACATGAACAGAGATTCGGCTGCAAAAGGACTAGAGAAAGAGCAGTAAACCGAAAACTGAACTGAAATCAGAAATCTTCAACAGGAAGAGAGACCGAATGCTAAGTAGCTTGAGAATCTCATATCAACTGATCATGAGGCTCTTGATCTCAATAGTAAATAACCTCAGATTGTGAAAACTCAAAGCTACAACAGCCTTTCGTCAAGGAGAACAGAAACTCACAAATCCTCTGCTCACCGAAACAGTAAACCCTAGATGATTCGAAAACAGAGAAAATGAGGCGCATGATTGCAGGAAGAAAGTATCCTTTTATTCAGCCTTCTGCTCTCAGGAATGGACTGGTCAAGTGACCTTCAGTCCCCGTTCAGAGCAAGAACGATTTGCAGCTTCTTTACCAAGGATTCAACTCAGAAAGCCACGAATAGAGAAGAACACAGAACAGAGAACTTCAAACAAAAACAAAGTAGCTCACACAAAAACACCACAAGGTAACAGAACTCGAAATAGACATATAGAGATGAATGATAGCATTAACTGAGAGTTTTGTAGCCATTTCAAACAAGATTTCACATTCTGGGCTGCTCTCACACAAAGACAAACAAAACTCAAGAACAGAACAGATACCAACTCTGCCCCATACGCAGTTGAGAGTGAAGGCTGCTACATTCTCACTCCAGGCCCTCACACACGCAGCCCTGGAGGCAGCCAAACAACTTCTGCCTCCTTCACCTACTCCACAACAGAAAGCAAAAAGAGACACAAAGCCCAAGCTAATTCCCTAAGTCCTTGACTACATGCAGGAGACACTCCTTTTATATAGCCTCCCACTAATGGGTTTGCATCTCCCTTTACCCGCTAAGCCTAACAAACCAGCGCTTTATCCGTTAACTCGAACGAATCCGCTTCCGCTTCCGCTTCCGCTTTTGCAGTCTTGCGTATTTCCCAAAACGCCCCTGCTGCACCTTCTGGGAAGCTTCCTCGTTTCTTGTCGTCCACGCCTCGCAACCACCTCGAGTCATCGCCGTCTTCGGCACATCCAGACCGCTCCGACCTCAACACCGCCTGTGTCTAGTCCGGTCATACCGTGCCTCGCCACGACTCCGCCTCAACCTCCTGCAGCTATCACAGACAAGAAAACATATCACATAGCACCGCTCGAGATAATGTAATCATCATTTGCATTAGTCGATAAACTCACGCACGAACCACTCAAATCAAACTCAAACTTTCAAAATACGTGTCAATTACTCATCACAAACATGGGAGCACCTCTCACATGGTATCTCACTAGGAGCACCACCATTCGACTACATTGGCATCCAGTAGCCCTTAGCTTTACCTCTTCTCCTTCAACTAGAAGCTCACCGTTGTCACCACAAAAATCTCAGTGGCCCTTTTTCAATTATATTAAATCTGCTACCATTCTTCAATTGCTTCTACCGAAGCTTTACCCTAGCCTCACAGGCAACCCACCTCCCCGATCGGCCAATGCACCCCACTGTGGGCCACTCACCACAAAGCCCTAGAGCCGGAGCTAACCCCACCATGACCTTCCCCATGCCCCAGAGATGCTCAAACTACCCTCACCTTCATCGATAAGCCTTTCCATAGCTCTGATGCTGTGGTAAAGGCCCGAGAAGCCTACCTCACCACCAAGCGTCTATAGTGCTTAATGACCGCCGCCAAGCCTTGAAATGGGTTCCCCACTTGTAAGTTCAAGCTTTATTAAATTAGTTTTGGTGATTAATGATAAATCTAGATGTGAGCCTAACTCGTTAATGATAGATCTCAATGCGAGACTAACTCATTTGTTGAATATGATATTGTTTAGTCTTGTTTGGATGAAAATGTGAAAATTATAGAGGTATGCATTAGACGTTATATTCTTTTTGCATTCCTCGGATCCAAAATATAGGTTAAACTTCACCAAAAGTCTATCTTGAATATGTACGTATGATTTTATTTACACATTTTTGTATGCACATATTTAGAGCAAGTTCACTCTATATTTTGATGTTTCATTAATACTGATCCTTATTCTTCATCCATACATGTTGAGGATCTTTACTTTAAAATATATCCCTTGAGTATATAAAGCTTGTATAGTTCATATATACTCATGTTGATTTAAATTCAATCATCTGCAATCAGGTTGTCATCAATTACCAAAAGGGGATAAATGATTGAAGAATCTAGTCCCTTTACTATGTATTAATGTTTAGATAATTAATGACAACTGGATGTATAGCTTTGCCAGCAATTGACACTTCCATTTAAATGAGTTAATTGCTTCAGAAGCTAATCACAGAGTATACAATTATTATATACATGATGTATACTTGCAAATGAATTTATTATCTCATTATTTGTTGAGATTATCATCAATTACCAAAAAAAGATTGAGAATCTAGTCCATCTATTATGAGTTAATGATGAGTTTTGGTGATTAATGACAATCAATTTGTGAGACTATTATTTTTCACAAATTGATGAATAGGTTAGGTCCAATGATGAGGATGACTTGGGGAGTTGACATTATGAGTTGATTGTCATTAAGTCAATGTTCAAGAAGAGGATACATCATGTGTTGATGCACATCAAGATTTCGAAGGGGAGATGATCATGAGTTGATCATCAAGTCAAGAGAAGACCGATCATGTATTGATGGAAGGCACTTGAAAGATGCTTCATGCGTTGATACATATCAAGATAATGACCTGAACTTGAAGTGAAGATGTGCGTCATCAAGATTCAAAAGGGTGCTCAAGGCGAAGGAATAACTAGTTATGATTAAAGATGTGTTTCTAGTCTTTTACTAGCCTTGGTGTTTGGTTAGAAGACCGGATTGCAAGTATAGAATCGCCGTACTATTAAGCGAGGTCTTGTCTAGCAGTTTGAGTCTCATCATGTGTTGATAGCTCAATCCAGCTTGCTCTAGCCCTTCCTAGTATGATACTATTATTTATGAATGTGTTTTGCAAATAGCTGAGACTTATGCATCTAATCCGTGTAACATGTGACTATACTTTGCAAATGTATTTTTCAAGTGGTTGAAGTCCATGTACCTACTCCTTGTGGTACTATACTAAGTTTGTAAATATGTTTTGCAAATTGCTGGAGGTCATGCATTATCCCTTGGCATGGTCTAAAATTGTTTGTTGCTATTTCCTTGGAATTAGACCATGGTAGTGACTCTTTGGATTTCTTATACTTTTTGCATTGATGTAATACGTTTGAGGTCATGCAAATAGGTAAGTTTTGCAGCCCTCTAAATAAGCTTTCCATAGAGTCTAATATCACTCAATTCTGACATGGGAGTCAAAAGTTGTGATCTTTTTTCAAGTGTCCTCTGTGCTGAAATTTGCCTATGGTAGTACCGCTCTTACACTGTGGTACTACCGCCCAAAGGCAGTATCGCCCCTGTGAGTACGGTACTACCGCTCCAAGTAGTACTACAGTGTGGTAGGTCCGATTTTTATATGGTGGTGCCTTTTTCCAGAAAGCATGTTTTTTGAGAGTTTTTCCTCCCTTGGAAAACAGCAGTACCACACTAAACTCCAATGACTAGACTTTTGTGCATTTAATGAAGCCCAAATAGCCATTGAACAGTAGATGTGGTAGTAACTACCATCCCATGGTGGTAGTACTATAAATACCGAGTTTTTGGGGATTTTCATCTCCAACAGCTAGTTTTTGTGGTGGGGGCTATAAATACCCCATTGGCTGGTTTGGCTGGTTGAGACACTATTATTTGGTACTCTATTTCATTCTCTTGAGCTAGTGTAAGATTCTACTCTTAATTGTGTATGTGTTGCACCTTGTGAGGAAAGAGAGAGGTCTGTAGCTGCACGTGTTACATCGAGAGGTGGATTTCATATCCATTTGAGCATGTGCATTCATTGTACGTTGTGAGAGTCAAGCAAGAGGCTTGACTTAAAATGGCGTTGGAGGCATCATGTAACACCCCAGGACCTACATTACCCTGGGATGCCACTAAAACCACTCCACAACTAGCTAAATTACAAGATAAAATAATCTGGCAATAATTCCTAAACAAGATAGAATAAGCGGAAGCCTAAACAACTAAGGGATAAAGGATAGTGATAACAATTCAATAATTATAATCAACTCCAACATAATAACCAAAAGAACAGCTCACAAATTTAACATTATTAAGTCAAAGTAATCATTGACGAGATAGCTAAGCAAAAGACTAGAATCTTTTCAACTTTATTACAGCACAAAAATATGATCCAAGTGCATCAGTGTGGTGCCGCTCTACCTTTCCCATGCATGCTCAAAGACCACCTGTAAGGGGGGAAACAAGGGTGAGATAAAATCTCAGCAAGCAAACAGTTTAACAGGCTATTCAAAGTAGAAACATTTACACATAATTATTGATAATTCCATACAGCCACAACCACAATTCGTGTCCACACTTATAAACCACCACAGACTACTATGAATCATAACTCATAAGTTTAAATCAATTGGCATATGAATGCAATTATTCCATCCACAAGTCAATGCATATGAATACTTTCATGCTATGCTCCACAACACCCTTTCCCAGCAGGATAAGAGTGTGCATCGTATTACGGCAATATACGATGTTGTACCGGTACGGTCGCGGCTAGGTGCGGCGACATCCACATATGCAAAAATCATGATATGGGATGAATAATATGATAATCATAAACCACATGAATTCCAACCTCAAAGGAGCATCAACATGCTCACAACATATCCACATCCATATATCCACCACATGTTTATTTTCATATTCCGCATTAACACATTAAACAAAATTCCACATGACTACTAGCAATTTATCCAAACATATCAATTAATCAATAATTGCTACCATAGCCTCATATAGAAATCATGCAACCATGGCATAACGTATCAAATTACGATAATCATGTAAATTGCAAGTAGAAGGAATAACGAGTTAAACGGTAGCACATCCGCTACGTTTACTTGCCTCTACCGACGAAGCGAAGCAAATCACGAGCGAACAGGAGCAAAACCACCTGTCCAAAAGGTATCTCTCAGCACAATGCTACAGTATACAAAGCGCGACTTAAAAATTAAAGATGTCGCTAGTACCCTGAACCCACACACAATCCTCTCCGCTCAACGATTCAACAATCTACCCACTGCAGCAACGCTGCTTAATATTTTTGTATCTTTAATAATATTAGTCCATTTACAACAAATGATATATTTCTGGATTTCTCACTTAAATGCATTCATTTTTCATGTAGATCATATATTTTTATTTTGGTCCTACCAAGATGTAACTTAATGCACAAAACAGAGGAAGTTCTCTGTTTTGGCAATCTGGACAGCAAGATTCTAACGCGTCCCAACCACAGCACAAGGACCTAAAAATATGATTTTTATACAGCAGTTAGAATATTGAATTCCCTACATTTTTCTCAATTGCGACCAAAATCATAAAAATTATTTACTACCTATCACAATTGAACAGTAGTCTGTCCCGATCTGCTCTCCTGACAAACAGCGGTGTTCCCGCCCTGCTACACCCAGATCCCGTGGCCAAAAATTTTGAAAAAAATACAGAAGATGTGTCTCGAAGGCCTATACAATTTTCCTTTGGGGAAGATCCATAGGAAAAATCGTTTCATGGGTCTAACACACGTAAACAGACGCGCTGCGCGAATTGATCTACAAGCAGACAGCAGGTAATTTCTAATCGTGCAATCAATCTGCTAATTTTCTTCAAATTCCGTGCTAAGAACCATAATTACTTTAAAAACAGAATGATTTGGGATTGGAAAAATTACCTAGATGATCATTGGGGATCACCCCTCTTCTTTCCTCCCCTTCTTCTCCTCCTTCTCTTCTTCTTCCTTCTTTTCCCTTTCTTCTCTTTTCTTTCTTTTTCTCCTTGGCTCCAATGGCGCACTGCTATGGGACGGGCGCAATTCTGGAGGGGGCGGCCAAGGGGTGGCGGATGGATCAAAAGGAGAATGGGGTGCGGCTAGGTCAAGGGAGGGGGGTGCGGCCACCCCCTTGGACCTTGGCCCAAGGCGGTCGGCCCACTCCCCAGGCAGTCCACTCCGAGATTTTTATTTAATTATTAATTTATTTTATTCATTTTACACTGTTTCAAAATTTTTATTTTTCCCTTTCCACGATTTACCGAAAAACTGGTGACTCCGCGATTATTTTAAAAACTTACGCCGTAACGACGATCGGGATATTACACATCATGCTCAATGATCTTCTTAAAGAAGCTTGTGAGAAGGTTCGGTGTATTGTGAAGTTTAGAGCTCACCTACCCGAAGTGGGAAAGAGCTATCACTTGTAGAATTGAGGTGTTTGGCTTAATTTGTAGAGATGATCTAATTCATTTGTGCTAACCTCAACGTAGACTAAGGGTGACCGACATGTCTTTGAACACCATGGTAAAAAAACTATATCATTGTGGTTTGTTCTCTTGGGCTTAATATACATTAAAACAATTTATATTCATAGAATTAAATTAATTGCTTATCCTCTATGATTGCAAATCTTTGATATAGGCTTAGGTTGTTGATACACTTAGGTGAACCTAATTGATGTAGACCTTATTTGTGCAAAACCGAATTAATTTAACGCTTTTGCATTATGAACTTAGTTTTAGTCAAAGAAATTTTAAAACCACCTATTCAACCCCTTTAGTCAGACTCCTCGATCTTACTCCACTTCTCCAGGAACTGTTCATATCCTTGAGTTCCCTCTAAGACCACCACAGCCACCATCGCTAATCCCCTGTTCGGCTGCAATAGTGGCACCAAGAGGTGGAAGAAGGCCCTGTGCCGAGCAGGCCTGGGTCGCACAGTGGCAGCCCAATTATTCAAAACCATTTCGGGCCATGCCCATTCCTATTGAGTGCTATTAACCAAAAGCCCGACCGGTACTGTAGTAACCCGATTCGCTATATATACTGATCATTTCAAGCCTGTTTAAACTATTTTTAGCTCCATTTCACCATACCAAACTCAGGTAAAATCCAAACCCCTTTTATTTGGTTTTTCTGAATTTTATTCCTTTTATTTTGACTAATCTTTCTTGCTCATATTCTTTTAAAGACGAAATTAATTACTTGCTTTTTATTTGCGCTAGCACCTGATTATGTAGAGCGGTCCGTCCTAGAAGCATATGAAGATTCGAAAAACTTAGAGCAAGTCAAAGATTTTGAACAATAAGGCAAGTCACATGTTTTTGATCAAGTTGAACCTATATTCTTTAATTAATTAATTATCAGTACTTTCATTATTCTTTATTTGTGCACTATTATTTATTTAAAATAAATATTTAGAATGACACGATGATTTAGCCATGTCCTACCACCAGAAAAGCCATGTTTTATTTGATAACCATATTCACTTTGACAATTATTAGTAATAATAAATTACTATAAGATATGCCATGATAGGATAGAAAATCCACATGTTTCATACCACTAAGAAATTTGGAGTCTTGCCAATAAAATTACAAAATGATACTAGGGTGAAGGATGAAGCGTGAAAAGCCACGAGAAGGTGGTTGGAGTCCATGACGTTACCCTAGGGAGGAGGCTTGGATTATAGTGGTGGTAGTGCCGCGGTGCACTGGGTTATTGGTTTGTGGATGTCTGCCTCATTAGTGAAAAATAAGAACTAGAAATCTTATGCTAAGTAAAGAATATAGTAACCGCTTAACCACAAGTTTTGACTTGTCAAACTTAGTCAAGTAGTTGCTCAAACTAATTGTATATCTATAGGATGTTGGCATTCCAGAAGTGGAGTGGCCCACGTATAAAGGGGTGGTATGGAAGCGGTAAAACCATACTTAACAATGGTATGAGTACATAGAGTTGGGAGTCGCTTTCTGTGTTGACCAGTGGAATACCGATGATGTGTGGCCCTGGCCCTACCGGGGAGAGGCTATAGAAAGAGGAGAGCAGTGAAAAAACTTATTTTCTTAACTCAGTCATGATAGTTTAAAAAATCTTGTGGATAAAGCTGGGCAACTCTGTAGAGTTAAAATTACAAATGGTATTCGAATACGTCATGCTTCCAATAAATGAAGATGTGTGTTAATGGGTGATTCTAATAGCATAGAATAAGTAGCTTTAATAATGTTTTAATCTGGTAATTAACTTATTTCAACCCCATTTCCCTTAAGAAGTCAAAATTTGTTATTTTATGTCCAAGAGTGTTTACAAATAAAGCTTCATCCTCAAACATCTTAATAAAACCACTAAATATCCATCTCTTGAGAATCCTGGAAAGTAGTTAAATAGCGTTTCACATGTGACTTGTTGAGTACGGTTGATTGTACTCATACTTGCTAAAATATCAACAGGGGAAGTTTGGGATGGAAACGAGAAACCCCTTGAGGAAGACTTCGAGGAATCTTATGACGTGAACGATATCTGGTTTTATGGCTTATCCTCGCTCGGGTACGCCTGTGGTGTTTCTTCTATGATGTAATATAACTTTGGGCCGTTCGCTCTGCTATGTAAAACTAGGCTGCTAAGCCATAATTCTTTAATAAAGTTTGGCTTTTATGAAGGAGCTTATGTGTTGGCATGATGTACACTCGGTTATAGTACCTCGCAGCTGAACAGTTGTAGGCAGTTACGTGAAAAACTTAACGATCCCAAAATTGGGGGTGTCACAATTTCTTTGAGGGGGATTTAGACTCTATTGCTTCAGTTTCAGTTTAAAGCCACCAACAACTTAATCACTCCAAATATGACATAAGCACGCTATTTAAAAAGTTTAATAGAGATTTTACATAAATCAGGAAAGTTCCTCTAAAATCTCCGTAAAGATCCTCCATTCCAAATGGGATCAAACTTCTGAATTTCGGAGAGAAGATCTAAAGCTCTTGGGCCTGTTCTTTTGGGTTGCGGCTGTGGTTTTAACCCTAGCACGAGTTCTTATACGAACGAATCGAATACCAATAAGTCGTTTTGAAAGATTGTTCTAATAAATTATTTAAAATTGATAAAAAATTATTCTATTTATTTATTTTTAAAAAATATAAGCCGTAGATCACAAAAGAAAGATGCCCTCAGCTCTTTTTGCAGGGCAAAAGAAGAAAAAAAAAAAGGCAAGCACCGAACGGGCCTAAACAGCGCACCTACTGCTCGCAAGCTGGCAAAAAGCCGCTGACGGATTGTGCAAATCTTTCGTATATTAAAATCACGGCGGCACAACATTTTCTTCCTCGGAGAAAGTGGGAGGAAAGCGTCGCAACCAAACGGATCGCAAAAACCGGAGACGATGCTCGGTGTGGGTCCCATCCCAATTCTCCAAGGTGGTGGTAGGAGCAGCAGTACAGATTATCGAGACGAGCAGAAAAAGGATTAAGGGACAGATGAGATATTTTGTTTGACAGAGACAGATTCTGCGTCACTTATATTTTCGTTCTTGTCAGTTGTCACCGATGCATGTGCTCATCGATCACTGCTCTCCCAAGTCTCCCTCAAGTCCCAAGGCATATGTGCTCTTGCCCAATGTCTCTCTCGCAAGACGCAATAATACACACCACCCCCACACGCCTCCCCTAGTTCCTCCTCCCTCGCAACCACTCCCACCTGGGTTTCGTCCACGCACCAACCACACGCTCCGCTATAAATTCACCGGTGCAATTCCATCCAAGCCTTACATTTCAAACCCGACGCTAGAAATGCATCTAAAATTTTCTCGGGTAAAAGACTACTTTAGAGGCGATACTATTATCATCCCAAGCTTCGAATTTCGGGTGTACGCTCGAAATTAGGTAAAAGAAATTATGGTGCAGATGGTCCTGTTCGGTTAGACTGAAAAATAATAACTTATATCTGAAATTGCATTGTAGCTTTCTAAAATTACACTACACCTGAAGGTGGCTTATTTAAAAAATAGAAAAAATTGTTAGCTCATCACGAACAACGCAAATGAATACGGGAAAAAAACCAGCAAAAAACTCAAAAAAGCCAAAAGTTCAGGAAAAGACGAAATTTATAAATAGTAAAAAATAAGTCAAAACTAGAAGCTTAAACCGAAATAAGCAGGGCTAGTATAAAGAAGCTCAGAGCCCCGAATCCCCGACTATACAAAGCGAGTGTGTTGATGAGATAAGACGGCCAGAATATACATGCATGTTTTTTCGACGACTGCTGATGGCTTACGGCTAGAGTGGATGATTTTTTCCTCTAAAATAAGTATTTATGCAAATAAATCGAATGCTGATAAGTCGTTCTGAAAAGACTGTTCTGATAAGTTGTTTTAAAAAAGACAGCGGAGAAACCGTTCTGTTTATTTATTCAGGAAAAATATAAGTTATAACTTAAAAAGAATGGAGCCTACTACTAGCGGCCTCGCCACAACAGCGAACAAGACAGTTTCTTTAAGTAACTTTTTAAAACCGTTTCTCCAAACAGTTTTCCGAACCTATTGTCGTATGCGCTATCCATATGATATCTCTGTTATCTACTATCATCTTAAAAGGTATGACCAAGAAGCTATCAGCTGTAACTGTTTTGCATAGAGCCTAAGGTGATCTTTGACCAAACCAATCCAGGATGATCTTGATTGGAACTCGAGAAAAGTTACGAGCGAGGACTCTTCCAGCTCCCTGGTTGTGGCCTTCCTCAGTCAGTTTTATATATGCTGGTTTTTCATATCCACTCCATGCGAACAGAGCAACTTGATCTTTTGATAGGCATATCTTGACCAGATGTTGCAGCTCATACGCTAGCCACCTTTAGCCACTTGCATGTAGAAGTGAAAAACGATAACGGATAATTCGTTTTATCCGATATTTATATCCGAGTAAACGTAAATATGATAAGCAAAATTCGTATTAAAAAATATTCGTATTTAAGAATATTCGTATCTGTATTTAAGAATATTCATATTTGTATTCGTATTCGAGAATATTCGTATTCGTATTTGAGACTATTCGATTCGTTTCTAGAACCCATGAAAAATCCGCGCGAATTTTGTGATTCAAAATTTGAATGTAGCCAGTTTAAAACCAATAACCGGTCAAAAACCGGTGAAAAATCGGCAAAATCGCTAGGAATCCGTTTTATCCGATATTCGTATCCGACAAAATCTATATTTGAAAATATCTGTATTCGTATTCGAGAATATTTGTATCCATATTTTTGTATCCGTATTTAAGAATATTTGAATTGGTATTCGTTTTAAAAATATAGATTTGTATTTATATTTGAGACTATTCGATTGTATCTGATCTGTTTCTATGCTTACTTGCAGGAACAAATCTTCTTATCGTGCATGGTAATTGCCAGGACGAGCAGCTTGTACGTACTTGGAAATAATTTCATGTGCTTCAGTTTCTCTACGATTTCCTTTTCGTTTCCCATAAAGAAACTTGTTCCTCGACGATTTTTTGTTGAAAGTTTACAACCATTAGTCTATGGGCGCGACTAGTACTTCACAGTACCATCACCTGGGTTTAACTTCAGGTAATACCTGGGCCGTTTGTTAGTGACATTGGTACTGATAATTCGGCAAGAAACATCGAATGGAGCATTCGAATCAGTTATCTTATCCAGTCATGCATATCACTTACACGTCAGGATATATGACTAGGTATTTTAGAGAGATAAGATTACCGCCACCGTTGCTGCGAGATGAAGCTGGTGAGTCAGATAGTAGCAAGCACTTATCCCTCCCTCCCTGTGTGCTTAAAGCCTCAAAGTATGTACTTTTATCATAAGCCACAGCTTTTCAACCCAATCAAATAGAGTCTTATAGGTGTGTATCCGGTCCATCTTCCTCTGTAGCAGCAGCTACACATCTCACCACAAACACCATTTAGGTGGTGTTCGGTTGGGCTGAATTTTGGTGATTTACGACTGAATTTTTACTATACCTGGCTAAAAATACACTGTAGTTAATAGTGACTTATTTGGCATAATTAAATTAAAAAAACAAAAATGAAAAAATGGGTTAGCCCATCACGTATAATACAAACGAATATGGGAAAAAATCGGCAAAAAAGCTCAAAATAAGCTAAAAAATCAGAAAAGACGAAATTTAGGAATAGTGAAAAATAAGCTGAAAACCAGAAGCCTAAACTCAAATGGTTAAGGTTTATGGTAATAAAAACTCTTAATAAAATTGACAAATAAATCAATTTATATCCCACAAAATTTGGAAACCCCAAATTCCCGGTGTGCCACGAAGCAAAAAATAGGCACTGAGCCTCTCTGTACCCAACCTCAAGATCTGTTTTCCTTAAGCTTGCTGGAGCTCGATTTTTCCAAAGCATAGCAAGTTAGCAACCAATCGACGGTATCGACGCCTAGTGTGGTTCATATGTTTGTTAGTGTTCAAGTAAATTTCATAGCAAATAAAGTAAATTTCATATATTTAGTATCATTATATAAGTTAGGGCATATTGATATTGGCTGCGACTGATAACTTTTAGCTATAAAAAAAATAAATAGTAGCGACTGAAAGAATTGATTTTTAGAAGAAGAGGGCGAGCGGTAGGGAAGTAGGGGAGAGATGCATGAGCGAGACGAAAGCGAGGAGTAGTATACATGATGCGCCTGTGAGCTCTACTTTATCCCCTAGAGCGAGACAAAAACAAGAGAAATAGAAAAGACACTTCAGGATATCAAATATTCGTATTAGTTTCTAGTTTTTTCAAATCAAAACTAGAAATAGAAGTCAATATAAACATACATTAGGTTCCATTCTAAACAGCGATGTCTTTTACCTTCTGAGAACCAAAAGCCGTTTGAAACGTATTGACTTCTTAACGTAGCTTTCCCCTTTTTCTTATTTTTATATTATCCGTAAAGTTATAACCATATATTTTTATTTTTTTTCTTTTTTTCTTATTTTCCTTTAATGGAATATCTAAAAAAATCTCCGTGCCATTTCAACTACTGCATACTCCATCCATCTATATAATGCCCCCTACCCACCACCTCCCCCTTCCTTCCTCCTCTCATTTCCTCGTGTTCCTTGTGTCCCAAATCTGCAATTGCTGCCGCTCCTCTTTCTTCTCCCAGCTCGGGATTCTGGGGTAGGACTCCTGTTAAAGGTACATCCCTTTTCCTTGGTCTTAATTCGGTGCGGAATTGACGGTTCTTTCTGGATTGGGGGAACTGTATGTTCCTGTTTCCATGGGAAGATTGAATCTTGTAGGGTAATCTTAACCTTTTCGACCTTCTTGCTGAAAATTTATGCTTGTTCGCTTGGTTACAGCGTTGTTTGGTGTGGAATAGATTGCTGTATTCCTGTTCTTGGGACCAAAGTTACCATCTTTGATGTGAGATCTCCTTTGTTAGGTTCGTTCTCAGCTGTTGGTGGTTTGTTGGATCTGTGGTGTGCGCCCTTATAAGATCTGCGTTTTTTTTTTCTGCCATTGACTTTTCTTGGCTGTTTTGTTCATGTTTCCATGCTTTCTCTTGCAAAGGCGAGGCTTCTTGTTGTTGCAAATGGGAGGTTCCTAGTCGAGTCTCAGATCCCCCAGATAGTCATTTATGTTCTATTTGTAGTTGTGGATGTTAAAATTGAGTTTCTGACTCGAAATAGATCTGAGCTCTGCTGCTCCAACATTAGAGGAGGTCATACTTTCGATTCAAATGCCTAGTTTGTTCAAGTTCTTGTTGCAATAGAAGTACTTCTTGATTTTTAGTTCATATTTAGGTTTCGTGACCTTCGGCTTGTGGTGCCCGTTGGCTCTTGACTCGTGATGATCAGTTCGCGAAAGAGGATTTATTTTCATCCATGTTTCAGATTTGATCCAAATTTAGGATGTTGCTAGCTAATATATGATGCTAAAATAAAATTTGTTTGGCTGATATATTTTGAAAGTTGTCTTCTTTGAGAGGATTGAGCTTGTTCATGGTACGGAACGATGATGAAACAGTGACAGTTTGCCTGCTTACTGCAGGTAATTAAACTCGCAGAAAATGGATGCAACTGCTGGCTAATAGGCATCAAATTTATATGGCCATAGGTATACATATCTCTCACCTATTTGTGCCTGGCAAATATAACATTGTTGGTGATTTAGCTGACACTTCAATGTTTCTGTAGATATTAAGGCAATGTGTAAGGGAGGGAACGGTTTCTACCTCATCAATAAGGAGACAAGTGCTGATTCTATCAGGAAAAATCATTCCAAAGTCCCTCATTATCGGATGGCATTTGATACAGCAAGAATAACGAAAACAGAGACATCAAAGTTGAAGAACCTAATTTCAGCATCATTCAAACCCTTGTCTCTGACCATTCCCATAGGCGACGGATTCCATGAATCGTTCCCTTTGAGCCATTGCCATTTATAGTAGATAAGGTCTATAAGTAGGTCAAAGGTTTTCTTCTGTTGGCTAACAAGGGGAGGCAAAATTGAATTGCTTGCTGTCGAACAATTTGTTCAATCACAGATGTGCTTCCGTGCTACAATGCAGCTCAAGCCTCCAACAAGGCCAAAACTTTCCTCATGCTTTATGCCCCAAGGGGAATGCGATCCATACTGTGCTCTAATACCTGGCTTGCCAGAAGACCTGGCAAAGATATGCCTTGCCCTTGTTCCTCGGAGTCACTTCCCTGTCATGGGTGCAGTGTCCAAGAGGTGGATGTCATTCCTAGAGAGCAAGGAATTAATTGCTGTAAGGAAGGAGGTTGGGAAGCTTGAGGAGTGGGTGTATGTGTTGACTACCGATGCTAGAGAAAAGGGGTCTCATTGGGAGGCTTTTGGGTGTTCAGGGGAAAAGCACAGCTCTCTTCCGCCTATGCCTGGACCAACCAAAGCTGGTTTTGGTGTGGTTGTTCTTGATGGGAAGCTCTTCGTTATTGCTGGCTATGCTGCTGACCATGGGAAGGAATGTGTTTCTGACGAGGTTTACCAATATGGTTCTTGCCTCAACAGGTATGTTTGGATCCTCATATGCATCAAGAACGTTCTTATACAAAAGGGTAAATTTTTGTTAAATTAAAGTTGATCTTACTAGTCTCACAAACTTAAGACTAAACTAGTGTTTTGCAAATAATCTGAATAAATCAATAGTAACTTATTGACACTGATAGTGTTAAAGCACAATATTGATTAAGGTCTCATCATTTTGAAATGTTGGGCTAAATCATTTATGCTCTCGTTTCCCAGGTGGACCGTGCTTGCTAAGATGAATGTGGCTCGCTGTGACTTCGCCTGTGCAGAGGTCAATGGTGTGATATATGTTGCTGGTGGATTTGGTCCCAATGGTGATAGTTTATCTAGCGTTGAAATTTATGACCCAGAACAAAATAAATGGACGTTGATTGAGAGCCTTCGCAGGCCAAGGTGGGGTTGCTTTGGGTGTAGCTTGGATGGCAAACTGTACATCATGGGTGGTCGTTCGACCTTCACAATTGGTAACTCCCGTTTCGTTGATGTTTACAATACTAATAACCATGCCTGGGGTGAGGTCAAGAATGGCTGTGTAATGGTCACGGCTCATGCTGTTCTGGGCGAAAAGCTCTTCTGCATTGAGTGGAAGAACCAGAGGTCTCTAGCAATCTTCAACCCAGCAGATAATTCTTGGCAGAAGATCCCAGTGCCGCTTACTGGTAGTTCTAGCACTCGTTTTTCTCTCGGGATACATGATGGGAAGCTGCTACTGTTCTCACTGGAGGAAGAGCCTGGATATCAGACACTGATGTACGATCCAGCTGCACCAACGGGATCTGAATGGTGCACGTCTAAGCTCAAGCCATCGGGATTTTGTCTGTGCAGTGTGACCATCAAAGCCTGATGCTCTGGTTTGTGGTTACCATAGGATGGTATCCTATATTACTGCTTGCCTCATCTTGCAGAATTCAGATCAGGCTGAGCTTGGTTTCATGTTCACTCCTATTTGCTTGTTGTATTCCCCAATAATAGGCTGTTCATGCAATCATGCTGCAGTTCATTTGATTGCTGACCGGTGTTATAATGTACTCTGTTTACACTTGTATTGAACTATTTGATCAAAGAACCTTCAATTCACATGGTCTTGTTGCTGGGCGCCCGCACCACACCAATAGACAACTGTGCTGATATTGAGCTGTAGTAGTCGTGACGGGCGGATTAGTTGTACTTATCCCAATGTTTCAGCCCATGCTATTTCTGATACCATGTTTTTCAATATGACTTTTCAGTTCTTGCTGTCAGGTACCGTCCTTGGTCCGTTTATGGTACTTCAGGGTTGTTTGTGTCCAACTCCAAAGGTTTATATGGAGCATGCTTACAATGATTTTGTTGAGGGGATGCCTCCGAGCAGACGACTGAACGCCGGAAAGCAGGCTTGATTCTGTGCTTCATGACTTGAGCTAAGCCTGAGTGTGAGCTTGGAGCTCTTTATCCGCAGTTTTAACGTCGGGACCCGAATATGTAAATCCAGGTTCTTTGTGTATATTGCACTAGTTTAGAATCACGTTAGTGCACATAGTGATAATATAGATAAAATGTCATTCTATACACACGAATAACTAAGAAACAAGCATATACCTTTATTATTAAAGTAACAATCTTAGAGTCAAAGCTCGCAATTAATAGCATCTGTAGCTAAATAACTCAATTAAACTACAGTGGAAGGAATAAAATAATCTTCAAGTGTAGCTTATCCATATGCTCACAGCCAATCGACTAAAGTAGCGCGACCTAGTTCTTCTCGATCTTTGAGGTAGTAGTCTTCCTTGAACAACAAAGTGTAATTGGCGTCTTCAACAACTGAGCAACAATTTTGTATAGCAAAGGTGAGCATATGAAGTACTCGCAAGTTGTGCATGCAGAATGCAATACATAGATGCAAGGTTTATTATAAAGAATTGGTTATCCTAGCTTGTCTTGTAGAAAGCTAATTTGACTTGTAAATACAATGAATAGATTGAAAGCATAACTTTAAAAATAGTAATAAATAGATAACAGGTAACAAGATCCCACATAGCTCATCCATCAATTTCACAAGCTTTGCCTTCTCGGTTTTTTGTTATAAAAATCTAACACTCATGTGAAATCCCTGAGCATGTCCATAATTGCAGACACGGCTATTTAAATAGATTGATTAACACTATAGAAATTATACAACTTTTCCACACAATATGATTAACTTGTAATGCTTGTGTAACAACACGCTTTCTTAAGCATGTCGACCAAGAGAATTAGAACAAAATGTTTCAGAAACTTCGCTCCAATATTGACTCCTAATGATCCTAATCCTCTCCACCCACACCCCCTTAAACCAGCGTTGATGTGGTGAAAATGGGACTCATCGTGGAATTTGTAAACGATAAATCTCGTCTATATGATGTTACCCTCATAAGTAGTTACACCCTCCACTCCTGACACAGAGCTTAACCTCCACCCTGACTCAGTAACTTACTAAGCTATGCCCGTCGTCCACTACCAGGTATGTGCTTGTATAATTATAGCTCAGTTCAATGGTGTATAAAGTTAAGTCCTTAACTGACGAGGGCGATGCAAACCAATTCTCTAACTAATCATAGTTCACCAACTTTTGATAAACCACTAGCACACAGTTCTTTCAATCGCCCCAGTCTAAACCATTTATCCACCTATAATATTAAAGTGCAACATATGCTATCGATGATAACACATAATGCACCAATTTATTCACAAAGCAATTACATATATCATTAATCAATTTTAACTTGATATTCCAAAACAATATTCTATAATTCTCAATATGGCTAAGCAATCTAACCAACTCACATTGGTGCTATAATAATGACCAACTGGTATCAATCATCCTAGGGTGACAATGGATCATGACATAAAATCGAATAAGGTGGATAAATAGTAATTAGGGCAATAACTACCTCCTAGGTGATTTTAATAAAGAGCAATGCACAATAATTTAAATTCAAAATAATTTTATAAAAACTGGATTCAACATAATCAAGGTTGCGCAACTTGCCTTGCTAAGCAATGCTGCTGTCTTCACTCTCTTGTTCTTTGTCTTTTGGTTTCTTTGCTCTCCAACTCCTTCGAATGACTACCAAAACGTCGACGTCTAACAAGAGAGAAAATCTAAATAAAAACCAAAATAGAGAGCAAACAAACTCTAAAAATTAAATAAAATTTACCACAAATAGATCTTGATTTTAGATAAATTTAGAGAATTGAACGGGTTCAATCAGAGTTCATATGAGAGAGCACATACTCTTGGAAGTTGGATCGGCTAAGAAAATCCAAAAATCAAATTCTATTGTGCTAGAGTTTACTGTGCTGTGGACTGGGTTCATACACCAAGATCTCAGGTTCACAGTGGACTTGGTTACATAATAGATCTATTGTGTGCTAACATGACGGCTGACTGGGATGACACCTATGCAAATGATGATGCGGTGGCGATGGCGTAGCCGACACATGGCAAGCTGACGTGACAGGGCACTGCGATGCATTGAACTGGCGGTCTGGGGCTGGTGTGGTGCTTGTGTGGTTGTCACGTCAGATCATTGAGCTGAGTTGGCCAGCCATGTAGACGACTGACATGGTCGGATCTACATAAGAGGTTCTTCGTCTCCAACAACGACGAACGGCGATGAGCTAGGGGTCGGCGACAAGAGAGGCGACGGTGGTGATGCACGCAAAACAATCCTGGGGTGATTGCAATGTGAATCGGCCAAGCACAGAGACCAATGGTCAACGGAGCTTGTTGGCAGCGAGAAAACAGCGGCAGAGAGTTCGGGTTCACGGCAGCGGAATCCAGCGAGTTTCTAGCAAGGGCAAAGGTACATGGAAGAAGTGCTCAGCGAGGCGAAGCTAGGAACAAGGATGATGAGGTCGGGGCTTATCGCCGACGAAGGAATTGCTCATCGAAGCTTGATTGCGGTGGAGCAATGTGGGTGGATGACGATCTTGCAGCTCAAAGCTCCTCGGTCCTTGGCGTGACTTAGAAGGGGCAATGCAGAACTCAGCGATGATGGTACTGCGGTCTGTGACGGTGAAGATTCCTTGAAGCTTGGCAAATTCCTCGTTAGAGAACAAGGGGAAGGTGGCAGCAATCTCTGGTTCTGGTGCTACACAGCGCTACAGAGGTGGTGCTAGGGTTTACGAGGTTGAGGGCGGTTCAGGATGTCAATTTCACATGCCTTGGGCGTCCTTTTATAGCACATGGAGGAAGAATTCGAGACGGGGATAGTGGCAGCGCTCATAAGGGAGGCGGACTCCTTCTCCATGTCAAAGATGATACATAGTGTATGCTGATTGGTGGGGTCTGGTTGACAGTGAGAGGAGAAGAGAGAGATGCAGGCTGGCGTGGTGGCGAGATGGGCTGAGGGAGACGAAAGAGAGGGTGGCTGGCGTTCAGAAGGAAATGGGATTCGGCCTGAGAGAAAGAGAGAGAGAGAGAGGGCTGAACCGGAAAGAGAGAAAGAGAGTTGGGCCAGCGGGAATTCAGCCCATCGGATTTCCAGAAAATTTAATAGCTTTTCTTTTTAGAAAATCCAGATAATTCAAATAGACCAAGAAAATAGCAAATGAATTCAGAAAAATCCAAGAAAATTCATAAAATACTTTGAAACCTAAATAACTTAAATAAAACTATTTTTATTTATTTGATTTTTTATTAATCACATTAAATCATTTTAATTTCTGAAAATTCAATTTAAGCTTTAATTTACTTGAAGAAAAACATAAAAAATTTATTTGAGGACTTTTGGGAGTGGTTAAGTACCTGCATAAGGCTTCTAAAGCTTGCTTCCTCCGGAAAATAATCACTAGATTTATACCATCTATGGTGGAAACATCCATTTCTGAAAAAGTAATGGAATCCGGGTAAATCCGTTTGAAGAAAAAAAAACTATGGTGGAAGCTGCACAAGTGATATCTTGAATTTCAAGGAGCGCCTTGTCTACCATGTCTATTGGTTTGACAAACTGTTTTCGTTTCTGTGCTTACAGAAGTCATGCTGTTCAATTTGCTGGGTAGGATTTCCTACTTGCTTCCTTTCAGAGATTTCAGTGATCAGATGAAGGAATGGTGCTGTGGACAATGAAGGAGAACGAACAATAACTGGCTCTGAACTCTGAAGCAGCTGGTAGTACTACAGTTCTCTATCAAAATAGTTGCATAATACATGATTTAATTCCTGCATTAGTTGCATAATGAAAATTCTTTAGTTTAATTCTAGTAGCTACTGAAACTGGTGATGAAATCTTTTGGTTCCATAACCCATATGCATGGAGCTCCTTGCCTTGTTGCATGGTTGCTGTCCCCAGTGCTCTCTTTTCCCCTCACTCTAGTTTTTGGATTGCAAGTGGCGGGGGCAGGATTTCAACTCTGTGGGGTCAAATACATGATTTTCTATACCTGTGAGGTTAATTCTTATAAATGTTTCGTTGTTTTCCAGGTTTTTACATGAATTTTCACTTGTATTAAATGTTTTTTGCAAAAAAAAAACTGTAGGGTGAATGGATCCCACAGCTTCAACGTGGCACCACACACACGGGCAGCATTACCTGCTTCCCTAGGGACAAAACGAAAGACGAAACTCTCTAGAAGTGAAGAAAGCTCATAAACTTCTGAAAGAATATAATATTAGCGATCACGGGCCTATCACGCATCCGCCGCTCCCACTCCACATATCAACCAGTTCGTGGCGGTCAGTTTCAAGAATTAACTTTGAGAAACCTCGCCGTCTTGCCATCCTGACGCCGTCGCGGCAGGCCGAAGCCTGGATTATCCATGGATCAGTGATAGCAGGATAGGAAAATCCCGGTGCCTCTCTGGTTCCTTGCTGCCTTTGTTTATGACGTGCACTGCTCGGCACTTGCTTCGGCAATTCCGTAGTGCCAAGAGATCCCTTAACAAATTCCATGGATCGCTGCGGCATATATCAATCTTCGCCATGCACCAGTAACAAGGTTTCAAATAGCCGGCTATAGTCACCGCTATAGCCGGATTTAGCCTTTGGGAAGGCTAAAGGCTAAGAGAATTCAATTTTGACGCTAAACAGTGTTTGCCGCTATTAGCCGGATTTAGCCCGCTAAAATCCGCTAAATGGACTGCTTTTAGCCCGCTAAGGAGGAAAAAAAATCGGAAGTGGGCCGAATCGGAGGTGACCGTCTGGCCCAATTTTTTTGTTGCGTGAAGTAACCCTAGCAGTAGCAGTGTAGCACTCACCAGTCACCACTCAGCACTCACCACTTCACCAGGCCGCTCACCTCCCGAGCCCATGTCGCCGCCGCCGCCACGCCTCCCAAGCCCGCGCCGCCACGCCTCCCGAGTCCCGAGCCGTGCCGCGCCGCCGCCGCCACGCCTCCCAAGCCAGCGCGCCGCCACGCCTCCCGAGCTGCCTTAGTTTAGTTTGTGAGTTTATTTGGAGAATTATGGACTGTAATCTATTGAACTTATGTGTTTGTTTGATAATGTCCTGAAGGAATGCACTATGCCTCACTATTTACTGCTATGAATGTTTTTGTATGCTAAAATATTCTTGATTATATGTTTGTATGTGCATAAAACATTGAATTCTGAGTTTTTTACATATACTTTTACTAATCCGCTAAATGAGACTATTTGAGGCTATAGCCCGCTATAGCCTTTGTAACCTCTGCGGAATCCATCCGCTAAATGTCTTAGCCGGCTATTTGAAACCTTGACCAGTAACCAGTTTATTTCGTGATGACCAAATGCACCACATCACTGAGACTAGAACCGGAGCATCTGAATTCCGAACCCGATCAGAACAAAGAATATCCTCACTCCAAGTTTAAGGATGTAACTGGGGCAGTTTCACATGTAAGATCTCCTTTGCCGCAGCCCAAAATAACTAGGCATGAGAGCACTGAACTAGTGCATGCAACAAGTTCTCATCAGCATTTACAGATCTTGCAGCAAGCACCGTCCTCAATACGCCAATATTCGAGAGTTGGCATATCTGGTAAAATCTTGTTCAAAACTCGATCGCCACTAGAAAACCCTTCTTTCGACACAACGCATTTTCCACATGCATTTCCAAAGACCATCAGATCCGGCAGATGACCAGCCTTGCTCCCTGGTCAATTCATGCATGCAGCTGCATCTTCCTATCCAACAACGAGCGGTAGATGATTTAACAGAAAACAAAACCATTCTTCTCCGGTGCGATACATACCGGAATAATTGTGAATAGCTGAAAGACCGCTATACGCTATTTAGAATCTTGGTTTATTCTTACTTGGGAGAAAATAGGGAAGGAAGAAGGGCGTTACGATCATTTCGCTCATTGTCTTTCTTCAAAATCTCAAACCAAGAGTTTTGTATTCAATGGAATAATCGCAATGTTATCTAGCAAATGCTATTCCATTTCCTGATTTGCATGTAGCATAGCTACCCTCTTTACTGTCGTGCAGCAAACATCACTCTCTGACGGTGTCTTGCATCCAATTTTCTCACAAGAAAACGACGAGACTAGACGCAAAATTGCATGGGCTACCATGGCGGCTGGTTTGCAAGAGCAAACCGAAGTCCATGTGTGCGAGTCCAGAGCGTGCCACGCAACTCGAATGTCATCCGGATATTTTCTTCCTAACTATCATCCAGATTTGTGATCATTAGATTAAAGATCCAACGACCATAAATTCTTCCTCCACCCCCTCCAAAAAAAGGGCCGTTAGATTTCTAATCCAACGATCTCAAATTTAGATAATTGTTAGAAAGAAAACATCCAGATAATACCTAGACACACCCATTAGTTGCTCGGTATTAACCTCAATTGACTAATAGCTGGGTCGTTTACTTGGCTATTTTGGCCATGGGTTAATTTACTAAAGAGTGTTGATAAGCATCATTCGGATGTTTTCTTCCCAACTATTATTCAGATTTGTGGCCATTGGATTAGAGATCCAACGGCCATAAATTCTCCTCCACCCCTCCAAAAAAAATCTCCACCTCTTCCAAAAAAAGGGGTCGTTAGATTTCTAATCCAACGAACTCAAATTTAGATGATTGTTAGAAAGAAAACATCCAGATGATACCTAGACACACCTTTCTTTTTCTTAATAAAAAGTTGCCTAGTCCCTTCTATGTATTCTCAATTCTTTATTCTTAATTAGTTGCGGGTGTTGATAAGCATCATCCGGATGTTTTTTTTCTAACTATCATTTAAATTTGTGACCATTGGATTAGAGATTCAACGGCCATAAATTCTCCCCCACCCCCTCTAAAAAAAATCTCTATCTCCTCCAAAAAAAAGGGCCGTTGGATTTCTAATCAAACGGTCTCAAATTTGAATGATTATTAGAAAGAAAATACACGGATGATATTAGACACACCCATTTAGTAAAGGGTATGTTTAGATATCATCTGGATATTTTTTTTGCTACCAATTATCTAAATTTGAGACCGTTAGATTAGAAATCCAACGGCCCCTTTTTTTAGGAGGTGGAGATTTTTTTTTGAAGGGGTGGGGAGAGAATTTATGACCATTGGATCACTAATCTAATGATCATAAATCTAAATAATAGTTAAAAAATATTCAAATGATATTTATCAACATTTTAAAAAAATTTCTCGGTGAGAAAATGACAGTTTCCTCGTCTCTCTTTAATACTCCTGCTCCAGTAGTCCAGTAGCCCACCCCACTGCCCGCCACGGCTCCTCCTCGAACAGACGCGCGGAGGTCACAGGGAGCAGAATCCAAAGCACTTTCCTTCGCAGCAAAACTCCAAGCAAACTCTGCCAGAACGGCAGTGAAGGCGAACTGGTGGTGGTCATGTCCCTCATGGCATCCCTCCCTCCCTACGGCGCCTTCCATGCACCTTCATCACCTTCTTGCGGTCTTGCCCGAGGAGGAGAGCCAATGGAGTCCTCTCCCCGGTGGTCGCCATGGCCTCCACAGCCAAGTGAGCTCTGTCCCTGCTCTGCATCATGCCAAGAATCTCGCCTCTGGGTCCTGCTCTTGATCTTGCTGAGGGATGGTGTGCGTTTGGGAAGAGTGCGCTTCTATATTTTTTAATAGGGGTTTATATATTTTTAAAGCATAATAAATAGTAGGTACATATTATTTATCTGTTTATTTGTTTTGAGATTAGTGTTATCCTTTTTAGTGAGAAAAAGTATAGAAGGACTGCTCGGTTAGGAGTGGATGCTTCGTAGAGATGGATTAATTTAGAGCGAAGGCAGACTGACGGGCCCGACGAAGTATGCGCGGCGCGCGTCGACGCGGCTGAACTCGTCGCAGTAGGGCTGCTCCAGGCCGGCGAACGTGTTGACGACGACGCCGAAGCCGGCGAGCTGGGACGCCTTGATCCGGTCCCACGACATGGAGAGGTGGCCGTCCTGGACGAGGAAGTCCGGTAGCTCGGACGCTGGGATGGCGATCTCCTTGCCGGGCAGCCGGGCACGGACACCAGGGGGCCGCCCCGGACGATGTCGGAGCGGATGGCGACGAGGTTGTTCATGACGAGCTGCGCGAAGACGCCGACGGGGTGGAACGTGATGCGCGGGACGCCGAGCTCGGCGGCGACGTCGGTGGCCCACCAGAACGGCACGTCGGCGATGATGGCGTCGGGGCGGTGCTCCCGGAGCAGCTTCACAGGGCGCTTTGACAGCAAGCTGATGAAGAGTCCACGGGTATGCGAGCAGCTTCACGGGGTGCTTCGATAGCAAGCTGATGAAGAGGCGGCGGATCTGACGCAGCCCAACAAGGTGGCCGTCCCTTCTCCCGGGGGCAGCAGATGCGGAAGTAGATCGAGGTTAGGGTTTCAACTTAAACTCTGATGTCATGTTATGAATATTGTGTGTATTGATATGAGACCTAAAGAGCCATATATATAGGAGAGTACAAGAGGATATGCCATATAGAGATAAGACATATATGGATTAGAATCCAAACTCTTGGGGTTCAATGGTTCAGCCATCTGGTTTGGTAGTTCTTGATCTGCCCCTGGTTTGGTTCAACTGAATTTGGTCATCAAATTATGCTTTGATTGATGTTTTTGTCATCATAATCTTACTTTACTGTTCGTATGGAGATTGGAGATTTGAGTTCTGAGAAAATTTCGTTATCTTGGTACTGCCTTATTTCAAACTGATTGGTTATTGCATCAAAATGGTGATTCTCCTTCATTTCAACCCTTTTTATTTGTGGGGCGAGCTATCTTTTATTGTATGAATTGATTTTGACTCTTGTTCTCTTTTGAGCATATGCATATGTAAATTCAATAATTCAGTTGCGTTGCACCTAAAATTTGTTCATGTTTTTTGAATGCTGCTTGGAAACACATTTAGCTTTATTTGCATGTTGTCTGGTATTGGATTCTTGTTCGGTTCTGCCTCTGAGTTTGTTACGGCTCAGAACACTTATCTGCAGCATCCGAAAAACATGAATGTACTAGTGTAGCGGAGTAATGCTCATCGCGTTTTACTAAAACATCCAGTATATAACTGCATAGCATGGTAGGTTCTATTAAATCCAGTGTGTCTTCACTTTTCAGCAGACGGCAGTGACTGTCGGTCAGAAATGGTTAAATTGTTGAGAGATCTGAATTTAGTTAAGTTTGGTTAAATATTCAGGATGTCAGTTCCCGTGGTGTACTGGTGTGCAACTAATATACTAATGTGTAATGTGCTCCTACTATTAGCAATATAAAAATTACAAGAAGGATATTTGGAATCAGCTATTTCTATTTTGATTAAGTCATGTCGTTTTAGCTGACAATTTGGCTGATGCTTTCTTCAAAAACATGCTAGATCCTGACCCTTTTTACCCTTTCATTTAGTTGCAAATAACATTTATCAGTGCTTGAAATAGTATTCGCATAGCATCAAGGGTTCTTCATAAAAAATTAGAGCAATTAATTTTGGGCTCATTTCCACGCTGTTCATGAGTTCTGAATATTACAATCTAATTTGCATGAGCGGATGTAAATTTGCTGGGAGAAAAGCATAGATGTTTGAGCAATCTAGATACTCATAGGCGTTCGATCATTTTGTCGGCGTTGTACTGGATAAACACCACCTCACAAGTTCTTTCAAATCCAATTTTTGCATTACTCCTCTTCCAATCTTTAACTTACTTTGTGTTGCTTTATGAAGGATCGGAACTCCCAAAAGGTCCTTCACCCCTCCTCGCGAGGTGCCGCTCCGAGTCACCCATTCGATGCCACCTCAGAAGAAGGAAATTTTCGATTCGCTGAATCTTTGGGCAGAGGACAACATCCTGGTCCTCTTGAAGCTGGTTGAGAAATCATGGCAGCCGCAGGATTACCTGCTGGACCCTTCTTGGGAGGGATTCTATGATGAAGTCAAGGAACTGAGGGAGAGGGCCAAGGAAATTCCCAATGACTACTTCGTTTGCTTAGTTGGTGACATGGTCACTGAGGAAGCCCTCCCTACTTATCAGACAATGCTCAATACCCTTGACGGGGAGTCCGAGACGAAACTGGCGCCAGCCCAACCAGCTGGGCTATCTGGACAAGAGTATGGACTGCTGAAGAGAACAGGCATGGTTATCTTATGAATAAGTATATGTACGTTACTGGGAGGGTTGATATGAGACAAATTGAGAAGACTATACAGTATCTGATTGGCTCTGGAATGGTAAGCAGTTGTGTCTAATTCCCGGAGAATGTCATCTTTCTTATTTTACTTTTCCTTTTCTTGATTATTTGTTTTATTGCTGACAAAGAAGGGATCACATAATTACCAATAAGGAACTCTGATTTCTAATCTTCAGATGACAATTAGTTGACAAAAATGTTTACAAGGATAGCAAATATGTTCTTTGAATTAAAAACAACGATAAGACTTACAAAGGGCAACTGTTGATATTTCATTCACACAAGCACTGTATGGAATAATCTTGTTCTAGTTGGAGATGACACCTCCATTGTGAAAGTGTCGGTTAATTTACTTGCCTACTTGATAGGCACCATTGTCTATTGTACCAGCTGCAAACGATTTAGTTGCACACTAAAGTTCAGCAAGGGCAACTGTTAGTTGACTGATCACCTTCAGCAACATACATGATAAATGCATAAAGATACTGGTAGAGTTAGTAATCTTGTTTTCAGTTTGGTGGTCGTAGTCGTGTACGAGTCAGTGATCGTAGTCGTGGACGAGTTTATGTACGAGTATGATTCAGTTCTTCGAGTTCGTGTCGTAGTCGTAGAAGTCGAGTTGTAGTCGAGTTTGGTTCCGAGTTATATGTTTTTTCGTTTCTTAGTCGTAGAGCCGGATATAAAAGAGAGCAATGTAATGAGAGAATAGCAAAAGAGTCGAAGCGATCGGTGTGATCGAACGAGAGGAGAGAGAAATAAAGAAGAGAATGAGCGATTTTGGCTCCAAGAAAACTATCAAGTATCGAGTTCAATGTGGTTCGTAGACGTGGTCATAAACGAGTTACGACCATGGTGATCGAGCGGAGGTGTCCGCAGGAGCTGAAGACATGGTCGTAAACGAGTTACGACCACAGTCGCGAAGCAGAAGATGCGGTCGTAAACAAGTTACAACCACAATGATAAGGTCTTCAATGTGGTCGTAAGCTTTACGATCACTGCGGTCGATAAAGTCACAGTGTGGTCGTAATCGAGTCACGACTATGGTGATCGAGCATACTATGTGGTCGAAAGAGCGCAGCGCAGCGTGAACGTGGTTGTAACTTTTGCCAGCTGAAATTACAAGTATGTGGTTGGAGCTGGGAGGCGTGGTCGGAGCAGCTACAACGTGGTTGTAGCCAGATTCTGAGTGGTCGTAACGACTGCCAGGGTGGTCGTAAACTGCAACAGATACATTTTTGTTCAAAGCCCACCTTCTGTTGTTCTTACTTCCTGCAGGACCCAAGAACTGAGAACAATCCCTATATGGGCTTCATTTACACATCTTTCCAAGAAAGAGCAGCTTCCATATCTCATGGCAATACTGCAAGGCACGCCAAGCAGTTCGGGGACCTGAAGCTAGCTCAGATATGCGGCACCATAGCGGCTGATGAGAAGCGCCATGAGTCTGCTTACTCCAAGATAGTCAATAAGCTCTTTGAAATCGATCCTGACTACACGGTGCTTGCGTTCGCCAACATGATGAAGAAGAAGATTGCAATGCCTGCCCATCTGATGTATGATGGGCAAGAAGACAATCTGGCCCTGTTCTTTTCAGCTTTTAAAAGCTGCTTTTCGATTTTTCTACAGTAACTAGCTTTTAAACGGAATATTTTTTTAAGATAGGATCTACTAGTTAATTGTAGTATATACTTTATTGACTTCATTTATATTAGAAAAAACCGCATGTGAATTTCTGTTACTCTGTAATCTCCTGTACAAACAGCACAAAAACCACAAGCCGCAGCCAAAAAGAACAGACCTTCTGTTTGAGCACTTCAGCATGGTGGCGCAGCGGTTGGGCATCTATACTGCCAGGGACTACGCTGACATCCTCGAGTTCTTGGTCCAGAGGTGGAACGTCGCGGACCTTACTGGGCTATCTGGAGATGGGAGACGGGCGCAGGATTTCGTCTGCTCCCTGGGGCCAAGATTCAGGAAGCTGGAGGAGAGCTCAGGCAAAGGCAAAGCAAGCAGCGGTTGTTCCTTTCAGCTGGATCTATGGCCGGCAAGTGCAGCTTTGAGTAAGATTGCAAAATAAGTAGATGAAATATTACAGTGATTTGGTGATGAGGAGGTTGCTGTAAGAAAGAATAATTTGGTCTTTTGCTGTTGTAACTTACAGCAGGATAGAATGAAAGTTAGCTGATTCAATATAAATTAGGCTATTAGCTAGAAATCGTCTTTGAAATGCTTGGCTTCTCTACACTGCATTCTTCCTTACCTGAATTATGCTCATGCGTTCCTTGCCCAGCTCATTTAGTACGGCACCACATTGGCTGTATAATGTATACTACGCATACTTGTTGTGTTACTGTAAGTGGGCCCGGTGGGTTAGTGTGCCTTGCAGTGGTCCACAGTGGCTAGTGAGACGTCAGGCTGGTATATAGGCCACCAAGCTGGGGCGCTGAAAGAGACAAGTCGAAGAGCTGTAGTAAATGCTATGTGATCTTGTAGATTTTTTTCTGTCCTTTTTTCTTTCTGAATATGGTACATCGTACATGTGTTGTTCGTTTCTTGGATCACTTTTAAGCAATCTTCAAGAATTCTGAAGCTCTCTATCATGCAAATGACACTCATTTCTCATTCAGTCTAGCATATTATGGGAATTTCATGATTTACTGAGAGCTTCCTATGAAAACTTGATCAAAGCACTTGTTGGCAATAGGTTGATGAAAAACAACGGCCATTGTACAGAGAGACGTCATTATTATTCCACATGAACTACTTATACAGGAATTCCGGAGAAGTGACTATCAATACAATATAGGCAAGATAAACTGAGACTGAAGGATGATATGTTACAGAGCTAAATAGCATTCTCTATATATGCAATATGCTACGTATCTTTATTCAAGCAAAGGGAAAACATTAACCTTTTATAAAATATATATTCAACTATGCACGCGTACGTAGGTACATCAACAAGGAAAGAAGGAAACAGTTCAGTGCAGTTTCTCCACGAGAATAGCCATCTTTGGAGATCTCTTCTTCATTTCCTCACAGTATACAGCATGAACAGGTCTGTGGTGGAAAGAGATCAGCCAATAAGGTTTCATTTTAGTATTGCACCGAAAATTTTGCTGACAAAATAAATAATGCTACTATGCGGAGCATTCAAGCAATTTGCCCACCTCACTGTACCAATGCAGTTTATAGTAGTCCAATTTAGTTCAGGTCAGGACATTATATCCATGTTCAGAGTTATAAATGCCATTAACACAAAGACCGTTGGTGATTCATACTGGTGTCTGAGTAGAGTGTGCCTGAAGTATTCAGCTTTGCTCATGCATGAAAAACGAATGAGCAGATTGTGCACCAGAGTAACTTAGTTTGGTTCTAGTCAGATATCTGATGGTGAATTGGTGAGTGATTAGTTGTGCAAGTTGGTCGGTTCATATAAATGAATCTTGCCAAGAATACCCTTAGTATGTTAGCTGTGCTTGCAATGCTATTATCCAGCTAACTTGTTTCCGAAAAGAATAGCTTGGATTATCTTTGCTGCAAGGCCAGGTCAGCAGCTCACCAAATTGGTAACACTAAATGACAATGTTGAAACTGGAAAATATGAGACTGAGCTGATAAGTTGTGTAACACAAACTCAATAAATACTTTCCAAGTATAACAAAATTAATATTAGACAAATGAAACTGTTCAATCTAAATCTACAATTTAAATCAAGAGCATTCAATAATTAGAAAAAGGCTTTCCCAATAAAAAAAAATTAGACTAAGGCTTACCACTACATGGTTAGACAAACTGAATAATAAATGTACATGTCATATAGTGACTGGCAATACATTTTATTTCATATCTGCATGTTCTTCAGTACTTTTTTGTATTGATATCATATCAGGAATTTGTGAATAGGTGTGATACACTAGACCAAGGGACCATAGTATCACCATACTAATAGTGCAGGTGAAAAATAAACCCATGATATATTAACCACCGTGTTCATCTAAATTTATCTGATAGTGATTAATTGTGCAAGTTGGTTGGTTCATGTAAAAAAATCTTCCCATGAATTTAGTATTCAGAGGTATGTGATCCATGGTTGAAATATCCAGATAACTTGTTTCAGAAAAGAATAGCTTGACCTTGCTGCAATGACTGGTCATCACTCAGCAGTTCACCAGATAAGTACTAAATGACAATGTTGAAACTTCAAAGTATGAGACTGAGCTGATAGCTTGTGCAACAAAAACTCAATAAATATATCTTTTCCAAATAAAAGAACCTTAATATCAGACAATTGAAACTGTTCATATCTCAATACCAATTAAATAAATTCACCATTACATGGCTACACAGAGTGACAGACCGAATAACTCAATCTGCAGGCCTTGTGGTTACAAGTTATGATTGATAAAATATTTTATTCTGTATTTGCATGTTTTCCATTGTTATTTGTATTGAAATCATATAAAAGCATCCATGAAAAAAAGGTGTTGAACTACAAGGGACCATACTAATAGTGCAGGTGAAAAGTGAACACATGATACATAAAAATAACTTCTTTGTTCATTGAACCTTGTTATTTCTATTAGTGGTCCAGCAAAGGATTACTAGTTGTAAGATTCTATAACCCATATAATTTATTTTTTATATACTCATATATCTACATCGATCAATCAGGTATAATAGTAAAAACTATCAAGATGCCAGATAAAAATTGGTCATATTTTTTTTCTGATTTGTGCATGAATTATACAAAATGATACTGGGATCTGTATTATTGTAGGAGCAGTTCAACAATGCTATTAGAGGGTAACTACTAGTCAACACTAGGGAGCAGCTTACACACACCTGTTTTACTTTATGTTCTTGGTTGCCACTAGAAGATGGTGGTTGCTTGACAGAAGAGTTCGGCGACAATCTATCGTTCCTCACCCTGTTGAAAATTCCAGTGTACTTCTCGCCTGATGCTGCATTAGAGTCATCCCAATCGCCGAATGGTGGTACAGTCACTTCATCTTTAGCCTGGATTCAGAAATGCAAAAGCACCACCACATCACTCATCAGAAACTTCTAACGCATCATATATACACCATTTCTGAAGGTCCAAAGGAAAGAAAGAACTAAGAAGAGGGTACAACTTCATAGGCTCGGCCTCCTTGCTTCCCTCTGCTCCTTCCAGGAGTAAGTGGACCATGGCCTTCAGATGAGGCCCTCCTTTCTGGACTCTGCATTCCAGCTGACCTGTGCTTAGGCTTTGCTGGATTGGCTCCTTGCATAGGAGAGGCAGCCCCAGCAGTTGTTCTGTAAGGGCTTCCATGTGAGCTACCATACCCACCTTTGTCTGGGTGTTGTTGGTGCAGTGGATTTGCATGCCTTTGAGGCGCGGGTTCACGGTGGAGAGGGTATCCAGTAGGCCGGGGATGATCGGTTTCAGGCTTTCTTGCATGTGGCTGGTACACGGATTTTTGGTCCAAGGCTGGTGTGTAAGTGGATGGATGCAATGGTAACTTGCGAGGAGGTTCAGGGTTTCTTCTCGAATCAATTGGGTTGGAAGAAACACCAGTTTTCTTGTTCCTTCGCACGTCCTCGAACTTCTGCGTGTAAGGGGTGTTACCAGTGGTCTCCCAGTCCCCAAATGTAGGAATTCCATGTTGCTGTTTGCACCAAATGAATTAATAAACATTGTTAATGTGTGCAGGATTCTTATTGTTGTGGTGAAACCAAGTAACCAACTGAAATAGGGTAAATCTTGGGAACATCTTAAGTGATATTGCAGACTTGGTGTATGCTCTCAAGTGCAGAGTAAAGATAAATTACAGTTAATTCTAAGCTAGCCATGTCTAATAAGTTAATTCTAACAAATTACTGTTACAGCTCTTAGATACACAGTTGTTCAATGATAACTTGCTCCCTGAAGATTGGAAAGTTCCTTCGTGGTTGAAGAATAATCAATAGTAACAATAATAGCTAACCAAAATCAGCAAGAGTGAAAGATGGCCAAGGAAAATTATGGAAACAATGAACAGAACAATAATATTTCAGTAACTATTTTACCATCCAAAAGTACATGTGAACAATTTGCATCCCTAATCCATAAACACTCAATATTATATTCCTGAATTTGACATAATCTTGAGTTCTCTATGGATGTGCCTTTGCCCTTCATCCATGTGACCATGTCAAAGTCAAGAAATCCCTAGAACATAAAGTAGGCCAGAAGTACACTCCCCAAGCATCAGCATTTCTTAGGACGCGTTCATATTAGTTTTCGGATTTGGCCTATGAATAGTAAAAGCTTGTACTAAAAAAATACTATTAAAAAAACAAACATGAAGAAGATTAGTGGCTCAGTACTGCAATTAACTAAAACAACCAACCTGTTCAAAGATTAGTGTAAATGCAATAAGATTTCAAATTAGTTCCTCCGTAGCTGGTTAATCAACCGTCAACAGAGTAAGAAACATCAAGTATAATTAAATTGCATCATGATACCACCCTCAAACCTAACGTATAACTGTTCTAAAGCAAGGAACACAATAAGTCCGTTTTTTTAAAAAGGAACACAATAGTATGACGGGAACAAGCAACTCACCGCCATCAGCCACTTCGAGCTCACCGCAAACAGAAATCCAGTAGGAGAAAAGTGAATCCTTTTCCAAGAAATTCTAGGAGCAGTGAACCCAATCCTCCAAAAAATAACTAGAGGGTGCCAAATTTTTTTCCAAGAACAACTAAATCAGCTCTCTCTCTCTCTCTCTCTCTCTCTCTCTCTCTCTCTCTCGGAGCTAACAAATTGCCCCTTCTCTCCAGTCTCAATTACCCAGGGACAACAAGATAAAATCACCAAAAAGGAAAACAAAAAGCAAGGTATCTTTCACTCCAAAAGCCCCCAAAACAACCTAAAGGTTCCTCATTTCACCAAATCCAAGAAAAGAAAGGATTGAAGCCGGCTCTTTTCACTTGGATTCCTTAAGGGAACAAATCGAACTGAAAGGTTCCAAGAGATCAAGAACCAAAATTAGCTCCTTTCACCTCAATTCCTGAAAGAAAAAAAAGAAACAAAAATTTCTCAAATAACAGAATACCCCTCAGCAAGAGTAAAGCTGTTAATCCTCACAAGAAACAAGCAGAATTCTCCGAGAAAGCAAAATAAACCACCCAAGAACCCGTGAAAGCAGGCTTCTTCACCCTAGACCTCCAAGAAAGAACCCAATTCCACCCTGATAGTATCAGAAGGCCTCTCCTTTCACTCAAATCCTTCAGGGAAACACAAAAACCCTGCCCGAAAGCCCAAATTTTCTCAAGGAAACGATGCAATCATCTTCCCTAGAAGCAGTCAAAGGGTGTGTGGTCCTTCAACTCTAATTCCCTCAACAAAGGACCTAAACCACCTCAAAATCAATCAGAGAAGGCCCATTGCTTACCCTTCCTCACCCCCCAAGTGTGTGTATATACACACACACGCTGAAATAGAAGGGGGGCAGGAATTCGAGAGGGGAAGGAGACGGTATGGGGAGAAAGAAGGGGAGAGGAAAAGAATGCTGTTGACGACGAGAGCGCCGCTGTTTTGTTTGAAGCCTTCAAAGCTCCTGTCTTTTTCTTATTTACTTATTTATTTTAGACTGAGCTAATAATTTTATTTTTCATTAGTAAATATGTTGGATATAAATGAATTAATTATATATTTTCATTTAACTCTATTGGATAAATATTAATTATTGTGGATGTTAGTTCAAGTACTCTAAGTCTCTGGTTAGTCTTTTCTCCGTTCGTTTCGGTTTTAGTTTCTAGCTTCTAACTTATTTTTTACTATTTATAAATTTCGTTTTTTTCTGAACTTTTGATTTTTTTTAGGTTTTTTTATGGTTCTTTTTCCCGTATTCGTTTGCGTTGCCCGTGATGAGCTAGCATATTTTTTTCTATTTTTAAAATTTTTAAATTAATTACACCAAATAAGCCAGCTTCAGCTACAATAAAATTTCAGACGCTATAGTGCAATTTCAGCCATAAATTACAGCTTTTTAGCCCAAGAGCGGGACAGTAAAAGATAGATGGAACATGATTTATAGACATATTTTAGTCTAAAAAATTGTTCAGAGACAGATTTTTTAGCAGATTGCATACATAATTTGACGTCATCTAGAAAGTTAATTTTACGTCAAAATAAGTCTGCATGCAGTTGGGAGGATGTGCTATCTCATGATTATGAACACTATTAATTCCATTTATTTAAATCCCATCTTCTATTCTACTTGTGACTTAAGTGCAAAACGAAGAAGAGACACGTTATTTGAGCCTTTCAAATTTCAATAACTAAATGCATGTGTGGTTGCTGGTTTGTCTTTTGACTTTTCTTGCTCTTGCCCCTTATTTCACTGCAGTAGTCTATACTAGTGTTTAAATTAACTTACTCCAGAGGTATTTTTTAACTTGGTTGGTTACCTCATTTAGGTCCTTGAATGTCAATCACCTGATCCCAAACTTAGTTGCACAAACGCAACTTAGCCCTATATAATTGATACAATAAGAGAGATTAATGTCAGCAATAAGCAATTTTTATAGACTTATGCTGAATATTATGTACATATTGTCACCCTATCATGTACATTTTCACCACTGAATTGCTATGGGTGGGTTACTTGAGAGGAGGTGAGGCGAGAGGGGGCATGGACGCGTGGTGGCAGTGGCATCGCCAAGCTCTGGACCAGAGGCTAGCGATGTGGGGTTTATGACTAGTGGTGGACATCGAGTCGGCTCAGTTCGGCAAGGCTCGTTAAGCTGAAAGGAAGGCTTGGCTCGGTAGAAAGCTCAGGTTCAGTTCGTTAGGCTCGCTAAGCATAATTCATAATTTTTATCCATTAGAGATCTAGATCCAATCATATGGCACATCAGTCTACATAGAAGTTCAATGGTCACAAAACTTGACTTAAATTAAAAAACAAGGGCCGGCCTTAAGTATTCCAGGTTCCCTAGCTAAAGGTGATGAGCTACCCAAATTAACAAGTGAGGATATGAATTTAACTTCTAAAGGATGATTTTAGCTAGGCCAAAATGTTTAGGTTTAATTCTGAAGGAGTGGTGTACATATGTGGCAAAAGACGCCACCGGTCGGCAAAAGACGACACATGCAAGCTGCAGGCCCGGCCGTGGGGGGCGGGCGGCCACCACCGGGCCCCAAAACCTGTGGGTCCCCATAGGCCATACACTAATATACATTATACATAATACATTGTATATGCATGCGTATAGTAATTAATACTATCCGGATCCGGCTCGACTAAATCGACTTCTCATCTTCAGAATTCAGATCTTCTTTTCGTTATTTCGTCTAGGGCCTCCGGCCTCCACAGCACCATCACGCCGAGCCGCCGAGGTTGGCCTGGCCCGCAGCCCGCTGGCCGTCGCCCGTCTGCCCGTCTCTAGACGTCTCGTCGTCTCTCCGGCCTCCGCCGCGCAGGCGCGCAGCCGCGCTACCGCTACGGCGCTACGTACGTGAATACGTGATACGTCTAACGTCCCGTGCCCCAGGTAAGCTCGCAATTCGCGCTTGCCGGCCGCTCATCGCTTTGCATTGCATGGCTCGATGGCTCGCATGCGTGTCTGACATGATTGGCTGATGGCTCGCATGCAGTGCAACATGAATCATGTCATCATGAATGATTATCTTGTAGACCGTAGTTTGCAATCTTGCATATTAGGAATTTTTAATCAATAATTAGTGTTTTGTTAATTGTTATTTGTAGTTACTAATTATATTATTGTTCTTTAAATTTTTAGTACCATGTCATCTAGAAAATATGCATTCGGCAGTGAAAAAAGAAAAAAGAGGAAACAAATAGATGAGTTAATTGAATCACAGTGTAAAAATACATAACGTATTTTAAGTGTTTGTTGGTAAAATTAGATATATATATATATATATATATATGTGTGTGTGTGTGTGTGTGTGTGTAGATTTATATTTAGATATTTATACTAGGGCCTCTATTCCTAGTTTCGCCCTAGGCCCCTAAAATCCCAGGACCGGCCCTGCAAGCCTGCTTTTATTTTTCATCTACCACTCATCATGTAGATCACTCTAGTGCGTAGTAACATAACAGCTAATTGGTATGCATGTCACAGTGAGAATTTTCTTGCCTAAGACTCATGCTTTGTTTATGTTCATAGCGGATAATAGATGATCCTATAGTGATGCATATGAGCATATCTAGTACAAATCACATAATAGCTACATACATGCAGGCCACATAGGTCACCACAAATCACATAATATAGATTACCATAACAAGTTTGTAAAATTTAAAAGATGGATGGTATCACAAAATTTGACAACATGCAATTTGTTTCTCTCCAAGACTCCAACTATGATACACAGTCAATAATCAAGATAATAGCTCTCAAGAACATACACAGTGCAAACCACATAATAGCTGCAAGTAAACATACACAGTCAACAATCAACATCCAAGATACACTCTCCAATCTCCATTAATCTCTCAAGAACATGGGTTGAGGAGCTACTTTACCGAGGTTGCCAAGGTCGGAGCTGCTGTGGCACTGCAAGGTAGCCATGGACAGGGGTTGAGGAGGCGGTTCACCACTGGGGTCGATGCGGAGGCGGAGCCGGACCCGGACCCGGAGGACCTCCTCCCTCCGTGGTTCTTTGACTCCATGTTGGCCTGCGCATGCCGCTCCATGCGCCAGACGCCGACGAGAGGCCGATGACGAGGGAGGTGTGGCACTATGCCGGTGGTGCTGTGCGGTTGATGCCAACGGAGGTGTGGCACTAAGGTTGAGACTTGAGGGAAGGCGATGGCCGATGGGAATGGGGTGGAGGTTGAGGCGAGGAGGAGGGGAGGGGCCGGCGCCGGCGGTTGGTGACGGTGCGGTGCGGCACCGCGGCGATTTTCTAGGGTTGAGACGAGAAGGGGATTTTCTCGGGACGGACGGAGGCGAGGTGATTGTGTCGGTGTGATTGTGAAGACTGAAGACCGAAGAGATAGATAGATGGGCCGAGCGCCGAGAATCGAACGAGACATGGGCCGCGCGTCGAGCCGTTTGACCGAGCCAGCCGAGCGGCTGGCGAGCCAGCTCAACTCGGTTTGTTAAGAAACCGAGCTCAACCCCTGGCTCCGTTCGGCTCGAAAATTCCACGAGTCGAGTCTGTATCAAGCCGAGCCGCGAGCCATGAGCTTTTTGTCCACCTTTATTTATGACACTACTACAGTGGTGGAAGAGGCGAACGCACGCGATTGATATGAGAAAAAAAAACCACATTTTTCTCATACTGCCAGCGACAAGTCAAGTCAAGTCAGTTTATTCATTTTTATCCTGATTGGGAAGTAAAATGCAAGTACTTAGGAATATATTCATGTGATTGAAAAGCTAAACCTATAGGCGTCGACATCATTATGATGCCCTAGCAAGGCTAGAATCCTTCTTCTCTGGGTTTAATAGGCCCGAGCGTAAATTTTGGGATTAGAGCATATGATTGATGTTGACAACTTGACATGCATATCCTCCACTTGTTTGGATGGTTTGTTGGCGAGGGCGGAGGTAGCGGGATGCCCGATATATACGGGCATCCAAAAAACTAAATTTCTATTTTTAGAGAATTAGTTTAATATATAGGTTATATTTGTAATACTTCTAGGTGTGCATTATTTTTTAAGCCTAGTCCACAATGGATATTCCACTCGTGCCCCTCACCACTCATCAACTCAACCCACATTCTCACAATTACCTGCCTACCTCCATTCAGGACTCCAATTCCCTTGATTCCCCTAGCCTCTCCTCCCCAGCTCTTTTCTTGCCCTCCCATCTGGTTGGTGGTTGCTCGGTGCCTCGATGGCCGGAGCGTTGCAGAGAGAAAGAGCAGCGAGCATCGAGTGGCGTGGCATGGGAGAGAGGGCACGACTCTGTGAGGGAGCCGTGGGAGTAGCAGCACAACACGGAGAGTAGTAGCGGGCGTCAGGCGGCACCACGCAGCGTGGGGCGTGGCCCAGCACCGTAGCCGTGAAAGCAATGGCGCGGTGCGGAGAGGAGAGGAAGAGTAGAGGGCACCAGGCGCCACGATGTAGCGTGGGGCGTGGCTCGGCACTGAAGCCATGGGAGCGACGGCAGGGCACGACCACACGAGAGCAATGGGCGGCTCGGTACACTCTAGCATACAGCCACAGACCACAATAAGTCTCGTGAAGGCTCGATTTCTTGATTTTGATTTGGGAATTGGAGATTCGTGGAATGT